>CM028130.1:260820000-263320000 GCA_016271365.2 Neoceratodus forsteri | reverse complement strand
TGGCTACGCCTGGAGTAAAAGCCAACATACATAACATTCCTCCACCAGTGGACTGCTCTCCTGAATGCTGCCTCGGTAACCAAACTCCTACCGCCATCTTAAGGCAGACCCACAAGGAACAAACTTGATCCAATACAGCTACAGACCCAATCGCCATCTTGTAATGGCGATGGGCTTCTGAAACCCGTCGATACTCGTGCATGCACACCCTCAACCTGCCAGCACATGCGCGATTCTAAAGTCGATGATTTAAAGCTGTAAGACCCCTCAGCGATCATGCTAGCTCACACCAAGCACTTAAAGCTACAGGACTCTTTAGCATCACGCTAGCTCACTCCGAGCAGATGGAGCCTCCATCAGATTGCTAAATAACTGGCAAAGCACCAGGTAACAGGGCATTACTCGGCAAACAGATAAGCAAGCATCAGCGCACTGAGCCTAAGCCTCACATTACCTTAAGGCACAAGTGTAAGCACACCAAGCCCCATCCCCACCCGCAACAACAGGACAAGCAGGTGAATAAATAAATGAATAAAGAAGACAAATAAGCAGAGCATATTGGGTCTGGATTCAACATCTGTCCAATTTAACTGTCTCCACAGAATAAAAAAAGATGGTCAAGACTAAAAAATGACACTCTTGCCACATCGCCCTAATGGGTACTTAGTCAGGACCCCTCTGCCCCACTTCTGTGCAGTCAAACCTGGACATGGCAAGTGACACAGATACAGAAATGGAGCAGGAGTCAGAGTCACACAGCACCCCTGCAAAGAACTACCTCCACAGAAGAGGAATTTTCAAAACCCAACAAACTGTTGTGCTAAAGATTCTGGAAAGAATAGAAGAACTTTCACAGTCCAATAAAGGGAACACCACAAGACCAGACAAACTAAACAACAAGGAAAATAAATTCTATCAAATGCCCCTGATGGGACGGAACCAGACAAACCAAACAATGGAGAATCTGGGGAGGAAGAAAACCAAGGGGAAGATGAGGATGACCTCATCCTAACAAAAAAGCTCACTCCTGTTGAGACTCTCCCGGAGCTCCTCAGAGCCATCAAAGAGACTACGGGATTCGAAGTACCTGAAGCTCCTCAACAACAATCTAAACTAAACCCTCTCATCAAAACAAAACAAAAGAAGGACGAAACTTTTCCCATCTGCGAGGCCCTAACAGAAGTCATCGACAAAGAATGGCAATCCAACGACCCATCCAGGATCTCCAAGAAACACACGTTCGATAGGTTCTACCCAGTGCAAGAGGATGTAAATAAGGCATGGTGCACACCACCAATGGTCGACCACTAGGTCACGGGTTTATGCAAAAAGACAGTCCTCCCTTCAGAAACCACAACCCCACTTTGTGACCCAATTGATAAAAAAATGGAAGAGCTCCTGAAAAAAGGTTTTGAAATCACAAGTATGGTCTGCAGAGCCAACACAGCAGCAACATACACCTCAAGGGCACTAATCACCTGGCTCGAGGAGCTGGCATCTTCCCTAGACCCCAACTCAAAACAGGCAGACTTAGCCGACTACACAATCCAAGTGGTTAAATACTCTGCTGATGCATCCATCAACGTGCTAAAGAGGTCAGCCAGGTTAGCAGCTCTAACCAACAGAAGAAGACGCCACATATGGCTCAAACTTTAGAATGCGGACTCAGAGTCCAAATCTATGATAGGTAAATTATGCTCAAAGGAAACTTATTGTTCGGAGAGGGCTTGGAAAATACGTTAAACAAAAAGGAGATGGAAAAGCCCAGACAAGGACAAATCATCCAGGAATACCTACCTCCTAGCCTTTCGTGACAGATTTAGCCCATTCAGGGAAGGCAGGACAGGAGGCAAACGTCACAAACTACTCACAGAGCAAGTCATTCTCCTTCAAACCATCCTATTTCAGCAACGATTCAAGAGGCAGGGCTCGAGGGCAGTATCAAAGAAGACGATACAACTCCACCTTCAGGAGAAGTAGGTCCAGCACCAACTGACCAGCAATCACAACAACGCTCAACAGGGTCACACCCCACACACTCCCAGAGTGGGAGCAAGACTGAGTCAGTTCTCAAGCATATGGCAATGGTCAACTTCAGACAGATGGGTAAGAGAAGTGGTATCTCAAGGATACTCTTATCGAATTCATGCAGAAGCCCCTCTCAAACAGACCTGTGATCTCCCCAGTGTTGCATCAACCGCACAAGATACAGGCAGTAAACGTGGCACTCAAAACACTCCTCACCAACAAGGCGACAGCAGAGGTACCACAGAGCCAAATAGATCAAGGCTTCTACTCCATCTTCTTTCTGGTACCCAAGAAAACAGGAGAGATGAGACCCGTACTAGATCTAAAATTCGTCAACTGCTTTGTATGCTACAAATGATTCAAAATGGAAACACTGAGAAAAACTCTGCATGTGATAAGACCAGAGGATTATCTCCATCCATTGACATGAAAGACGCCTACCTGCACATTCTCATACGTCCGCCCACTACAAATGCCTCAGGTTCCAGATACAAGACCAACACTACCAATACCAGACCTTACCTTTCAGCCTAGCATCAGCCCCACAAGTGTTCACCAAAGTATCAATCACTTTCAGCAAAACTAAGACAACAGGGAATCCACATCATCCGTACCTGGATGACTGGCTCATCAGAGCCAGAAACCCCAAGATCTCACAACCGCACACGCAAACAGTGGTGGACACCCTACAGATGCACGGATGGATGATCAACTGGGACAAAAGCAGTATGAACCCCAGTCAAACCACAGAACACCTAGGAGCTACCATAGACACGGCAGCAGGGAAAGCGAGAACGTCACAGAAAAAGACAGAAAAAATGCTAACACAGGTCCGAACACTAATGACCGAGGAAAACCCCACACAGTATTCCATCCTTCAAGTCCTGGGATCAATGACATCCTGCATCAGCTTGCTCTCCTGGGCCCCATGGAACATGCGCCCCATTCAGACCTCCTAGTACGAGAAGGCCACAGGGTGCAACAAACCACCTATCCAAAACAATACAGCTAGACAACAATGTCAAATCCACTGAAATGGTGGGCCAGTAGACACAATAAACCAAGGGAAAGGACCTGAAGAGTCAACATGACGTAGTAATAGAAACAGATGCAAGCCTAAAAGGCTAGGGGCAACCTCAACCAAAATCCCGGCCCATGGAAAATGGTCACAGATAGAGTTACACATGCAGATAAACATACTAGAGATGAGAGCAGTTTATCATGCATTGCACCATTTTTAACGACACATTCAGCACAAGTGAGTACTTATCATGCTGGACAACAGAGCGACAGTGGCATACATTTTGAATCAGGGCGGAACAAGAAGCCTGCTTCTACTACAAGAGACAAAGAGAGTACTGGACTGGGCACAGGCGAACCTCAGGTCAATCACAGCGGTTCACCTAGTGGGAAAGCTGAACATAAAAGCGGATTGGCTAAGCCACCAGGACATAGCTCCAGGGGAGTGAGCCCTGCACCCACACATCTTCCAGCAGATAAACCACACATGGGGACTACTGGAAATAGACCTAATGGCAACACAAAAAAACATGAAACTACCGGCATACTACTCCAGATACAAAAAGTCTGAGTCCTAGGAGAAGAAGCCCTATCACAGGACTGGAAATTCCAAAAGCATACATATTCCCTCCAGTGCCACTCATTCAACAAGTCCTGAACAAAATTCAACAGTCAAAAGCCACAGTGGTGATAATCACACCACTATGGCCCAGAATGACACTGGTTTGTCACACTGGTGTCGATGTCCATAAGTACACCATGGACACTCCCTCACGGGAAGACCTACTGACATAAGGCCCCATCTCTCATCCAGACCTAACACCACTCCATCTCATGGCCTGGCTACTGAAAGGCAAAGATTGCCTGAAAAAGGCTACAGCCAGTCAGTGGTTGACACCATGCTCCACTCAAGGCGCATACCCACCAACACCTCCTACAAGAGACACTGGAACATATTTCGAAAGATGGTGCAACACAAACAACATCTGAATACAGTCTATCACCATCACATATATACTGTCATTCCTACAGCAGGGAGTAGACAAAGGCTTGGCAACCTCCTCCCTCAGAGTCCAGGCTGAGGCCATAGGAGCAGGCACAGGCCTTCTAGAAGGATATACCCCAGGGTCACATCCCGACATAATCAGATTCCTGAAGGTGGTATCCAATATACGCCCAAGAAAAAGACAAGCAGTGGCACCCTGGGATCTGAACGCAGTACTCAGGGCCCTAGCCCACCCACCATTCGAACTGATGGCCACAGCAGACCTCAAATGGGTCTCACTCAAAACTATACTCCTATTGGCCATCTGTTCTGCCAGAAGAGTAGGGGAGATGAGGGCCCTCTCCTGCAAGCCCCCCTTTCTAATCTCACATAACGATGGAATCACCCTATGAACCAGCTCCTCATTTATACTGAAGATCCATTCCACCTTCTACACCGCACAGAAAGTTGAACTTCCAGCGTGGCCAGATCGAGAAGAAACCAAACACTGGGACATGAAAAGAGTGCTCTCTGTTTACTTAAACAAAACCAGAGATTTCAGACAATCAGACAGAATGTTTGTGATTTACAGTGGAGCCAGGAAGGGACAAGCTGCAGCCACATCTACTCTAGCCAGCTGGATTAAACAAGCCACTGCGAGGCCTACAAAACACTAGGGCTTCCACTGCCCCAGGAATCAGGCACGCTCCACCAGGGCAGTAGCTACCTCCTGGGCAGAGCAGATGAAGCCTCAATACAAGACATTTGTGCTGCGGCCACATGGGCATCAGTACACACTTTCAGTAGACACCACAAGCTAGACATAGAAATTATTTTATTTATTTATTTATTAAGTCTAGGATTACAAGTACCTTTGAGCCAAGGCTGTTTTACAAAGGTTCCATGTCAATTACAGTACACACAAATACAACTTGGAGAGATACAATGCTGAGGTTAGGATAAGCTGTACAATAGTGAGATCACATAGGGGAAGACAAAGTGGAAAGTGGAAGGGAATACATTGGGGATGGTGGATACCATGGGAGAAGAGAGCAGCCAAAGGCAGTTGTCAAACATACAGATGGGCGCAGAGGGTGACAAATAAGGAACAGAGTGAGGGGAAGTGCTAGAGTGGGGTAGGGGGAGGAGGAGGGGGAAAAGGCGATGGGAAAAAAGGGGGGTTAGGGAATATTGCATGGAGTAGAGGAGGGAAATCATAGGTAGGGCAGGTTATTATAGGAGTCACCAGTGGGATAAGTGCATGGTGCTGATTTGTAGAAGGTTAGGGGGCTGGTTATATATAGCAGTCACATGAGCTGGCAGCAATGAGATGAAGGCGAAGTTTGGCTTTGAAATGGCAGAGTTTAGTCATGGTGGCAATGTCAGGATTGAGTTCGTTTAGTATGTGTCAGACGGTGGGCACTAGAGATGAGCCTACAAGCCTTGTTGAGAGATGTCGATATTCGTCTGAGCACAGTGGCTGATGCAGAACCGTAGCTGATTAGGCCGTAATCTATAATGGAGACCACCGAGCTCTGGACAGCGATCCTCAAGGCTTCTGGAGTAAGATGACTTCGGTGGCAGTATAGCAGACCAAGTCAAGTATTAGCAGCTTTGGCAACACAGTCAATGTGGGAGCCATATGATAGGTTTGGGTCCAGAGATATCCTGAGATATTTAAATGACTGAACTTGCTCAAGGATGTTTCCGAGGCTAGTTGTAATGTTGAGGGGTGATGCCTGTGTTGGTTGTGACGCTGCTGAAAAGCATAACCTTATTTTTTATGGTTTAGAACCAGCTTGCTGCCCTAAACCAGCTTTCTACAGCTGCAAAGCCTTGTTGGAGATTGTGTTGAAGTGGTTCAGGTTCTTTGAAAGAGGTGAAAATACTGCATCGCCTGCATATAGGTGCATATTAGGAGGCAGTATAGCTTAGTGGTTCAAGGCTCTGAGCTGCAAATTTGATGACATCCAGCAGATCAGACCTGGGTTTGAACTCCCAGCTTCCACTTGCATACTGTGTGACCCTGAGCAAGTCACTTAACCTCCTTGTGCTCCCAGGTTGCTCCTGTAAAAAAGCTTTCAGCTTAGTGTGCTATACCTGGTTAAACAACTAAATAAAATATAGAATGATTTGCTCAGAACAGGATTGGGGAAGGGTGTTCATATTGAAAGAGCAAACTTCGCAAGAAAGGTACTACTCAGTGTCACTAGCCCTTAGCTGCACAGTCATCTGACCCACCCCATACAGATGATAATATCCTAACTAGAGCTGCACGAACCTCTAAAAGTTCTACCTCGCAAACTTTCTGAGTAGAACCCAAAAAAGTTCTACCTGGTTCTACCAGGCAGAACCCAGTAGAATCGGGTTCTACCAGGCAGAACTGGGTTCTACCATTTATAACCAAATTCTACCAAGTAGAACCAGGTTCTACCAAATAAAATTAGGTTCTACTAAGTAAAAAAATAAGTTCTACTAAGTAAAACCAGGTTTTACAAATATCCCTGTGTGTTACTACTTGAAGTACTTGACTCGATGCTGCCAGCAGTACTATATTTACCTACTAGGAACAAATATCTCTGTGTTACTACTTAAAGTACTTGACTGGGATCAGCTAGCAGTGCTATATTTACCTGCTTGGGAGAAAAGGTCCCTATAGTCACAGAAGGAGCAGGACAGAGAATTGTATCAGTTAAAGCAAAGGAAGCTGGGAAGGCAGTCAGAACAGCAAAGGCCCGAACTGAGGAAAAGATAGCCAACTCAGTTAAGAAGGGGGATAAAACCTTTTTAGGTACATCAGGAAGCGAAGGAAGACCAAGGGAGGGATAGTAAGGCTTAATAAAGGGGACGGGGTGGGCAGAGGGTGATGGTGAAAAGGCAGAGATACTAAACAAATATTTTTGCTCAGTATTTACAAATGAAGAGGGGGAGGTACCTAAAACAAACAATAGAAACACTCTGGATACAGAAGTTGATATCAGCCCATTCTGGAAGAAAGGGTTCTGAAAGAACTCTTAAAACTGAAGGTGGACAAAGCAATGGGGCCTGATGGGATTCATCCCAGAATTCTAAAGAACTAAGGGTAGAACTAGTGACACCACTGACTACACTCTTTAACAAATCATGGGAGGATGGGTGGTACCTGAGGACTGGAGGAGGGCAGATGTGATTCCCCTTCACAAAAGTGGGAGCAGGGCAGAAGTGAAACTACAGACCTGTTAGTTTAACCTGAGTGATAGGAAAATGATGGAATCACTTCTGAAGGAAAAAATTGCCGGTACCTAGAGGCCAGAGGGCACAGAACCCAAGACAGCATGGATTCCAGCGAGAAGGTCATGCCAGACAAATCTAACAGATTTCTTTGACTGGGTGACCAAAGTAGTAGATCAGGGGGGGCTGTGGACATGGCCTCACCTAGACTTTTGCAAGGCATTTGACACAGTCCCACACAAAGATTAATATACAAGTTAGCCAGCCTGGGAGTGGGTCCCAAGATGATAGCCTGGGTAAAGAATTGGCTGGAGAATAGGACACAGAGGGTAATAGTAAATGGAGTCCACTCTGAAGAAGAGGGGTTGCTAATTGGGGTACCGCAGGGGTTCCAGTATTAGGACCAGTCTCTTCAATGCCTTGATGGCGACATTGCAGAGGGACTGGAAGGAAAAGTATGTCTCTTTGCAGATGACACAAAGATCTGCAACAGAGTTGATGCACAAGGTGGGGTAGAAAGGATGAGAAGGGACTTGGCAAGGTTAGAGGAATGGTCAAATGTATGGCAGCTTAGATTCAATGCTAAGAAGTGCAAGGTAATTCACCTGGAAACAAAACCCAGGGGAAGCGTACACAATGGGGTGAGATACTAACAACAACAGAAATGGAAAGGACCTGGGGGTAGTCATATCAAATGACTTAAAGGTGGGCAAGCAATGTGAAAGGGCAGTAAGGAGGGCTAGGGGATACTGGGATGCATAGGAGAGGCATCACCAGTAGAAAACAGGAAGTTGTTATCCCTCTGTACAGACAGCTGGTGAGAACCCATCTGGAGTACTGTGTGCAGTTCTGGAGACCCAGTCTCCACAAGGACATAGACAGGATGGAAGCTGTCCAGAGGAGGGCAACTAAAATGGTGCAGGGTCTGCACCAGAAGACATATGAAGAGAGACTAAAGGAGCTTAATATGTATAGCCTCGAGGAAAGGAGGGAGGGAGAGGGGGACATGATAGAAACTTTCAAGTACCTCAAGGGAATCAACAAAGTCCAAGAGGGTAGCATCTTTCAAAAAAGAGGTGTGCAAGAACAAGGGGCACAATTTGAAGATAGAGCGGGCAGTTCAGAGGTAATGTAAGGAGTATTTTCTCACAGAGAGGGTGTGGATGCATGGAACAGCCTTCTGGAGGAGGTTGTAGTCAAAAATGGTGGTTCAATCAGCTTGTATGGGATAGTCATAAGGCAATTCTAAGGGGTGGGGTAGAAGAAGTCAGGCTGCTGGTTAACTAGGATCTGCAGCTTATCCATTAGGTAGGGAATGGGCAGACTGGGTGGGCCAAGCGGTCCTTATCTGCCATCAAATTCTATGTTTCTATGTATTTTTCTGCTTAAAGCACTTGACTCGACGCAGCCATGAGTGGTAAAAAAGTAGCAGCACTTCTCAGGCAATCCAGGCAACAGTGACAACAGTACATAAAATTCAGGACATTGCAGGAGTAACCCATCGTGGTACTCGGAGGATGAGCACAAGAGCCATCATAGTGCAGCAGCCAGTCTTAGTAAGCACAGTGATGGATGATGAGGAGGAGGAGGAGACAGATGAAACTGAAGGAGAAATCAGTGAAACCGATCCTGAGTTTGTAGTAGATAAAGTGGCAGTCAGTCTGTCAAGTAGCAGCAGTTCTGTGAAGTGGGATGATGATGAGGAGGACTACAGGACCAGAAAAAGAGCAAAAAGAGTTCTAGGAATGATGGTGGTGCTAAGAAAAATTAATGGGGCATAATGAGACAACAGCACCTGCAGTGGAGAAACCGAGAATAGAAAATGGACAGGGTTCTAGAGGAGTTGAGGCAGGAAGAGTTACTGTGCATCAACATTCGTTGATTGGCATGGAGAGATGGAAAGACCTCAAAGAGATACTGGTGGCAGCAGTGGCTGTGGTGGTGCCATGGGCAGTGGCAAACATATCCTCTCCATAAGCAGCAGTGCAACAAAATCTGTGAAATCCATAGTGTGGGATTTTTTTTTACACAAGATAAATCATCCTGCAGTCATGTGATTTGCAAATTATGCAAAACAAAATTAAGTTCTTGTAATGTGGGTACCAGGATAGAACATCAACAATGATAAGACATATGTCACATTTCACATTTATCAGTATCAAAAGCACAAAGGAACACACATAAGTTGTTGCACTGCTGCACTCTGCTGAGGAGAATGATGATATGGATGTTTACCAAGGTCACGGTGATGATGTAATTGATGCAGAGTTGGAGGACGATGAAAGTCTGACTTCCAGTCAAAGCACAACATTTTCAATTTCATGTTTCTTTACCCTCTGAGCCCATCACTACAGCCTGCCAGGAGTCATACACCATCCATGTCCACGACATGTGCCTCTCATGGTTGTAAAAGTCAAGGAAACTACTAAGAAAATCTGCTGATATCAGCAAGTGTAGCAGTCATCAAATTTCACTGAAAGACTGTTATGAGCGGTCACAGAAATATAAGCCCAACAGGCCTGAGGCAAGGTGATTAACAAAGGCAACTGGAGAGATGACAGCCACCAATTTGCTACCATTCTCCTTGTGTCTAACCCAGGCTTTAAAGCATTAATGGAAATCGCAGCCCAAATATCAAGTCCCCTGCCAGACTTATTTTCTCAACTGTTGCCATCCCAGACTTGTATGATGCTGTTCGTAACAGCATGTCTGAGGCTCTTAAAGGTTCATTGGGCAAAAGGTCCATGTCACAACAGACATGTGGACCAGTGGCCAGATGACTGAATAAATGGCTGTGACTGGCCATTGGGCAAATTTTCCTCCCTCCTCATCATCATGTAGTGGAACTGGTGGCAGCAGCAGCAAAAAGCAAGGGTCTTTCTGTTTGCAGATGGGCAGCATTATGTATTTATGGTTTTGAAAAAGTTCACAAAGCAGAACATCTTTTGAGGGCCTTGAAGTAAAGTTTGCCGACTGGCTAACTCCAAAGTCCTTGCAACCAAAGTTTATCGTGTCTGACAATGCTTCTAATATTGTGAAAGCAGTAAGGCTTGGTAATTTACACAGTACCATGCTTGCACACACTGTTAACTTGGTGGTGAAAGACTTTATCAGTGAGGACTGAAATGTTCTGAGCTTGATTGCAGCTGCTCGCAGACTGTGCAATCCACTGGCCATTCTGTTAAAGCCAGAAAGTTGTTGCAGCAGATTCAAATAGAAAACAGCCTCCTTCTCCACCAGATGATCCAGGAAGTTCCAGCCAGGTGGAATTCCACCTACTATATGATGCAGAGAATGCTTGAGCAGCAGAAAGCCATCTATCAATATGCAGTCCAAAATGGCATTGGGAAAGGAGATGTGAATATCAGCACCAATCAGTGGCATCTGATGGAGAATCCTAATTGTATTCTAAAACCCTTTGAGGAGGCTACACGAGAGGTGAGTCTGGATGGTGCTGGGCTAAGCCAGATATTACCCTTAATCTCACTCTTCAGAATGAGACTGCAGCATCTTTAGTCACAGTTCCTTGACACTGATAACATCAGTGCTGCATCCCTTGTGGGAAAAATGTTAAACACATTCCTGGCTGACGAGCGCATTGTAAATGTATACAAAGCAGAACATTACATTTTGGCCACACTTCTCGATCCTTGGTTTAAGGATACAGTTGAGACATTCAACCCACATGACTTTAAAAATCTGGAATACTATCACGAACTGTTAACTGAGAAAATGTCAGCACGCATAGTTGAGAAAAGTAGTACATCATCAGTTCCCTCATGGCAACATTCAAATTCTGAACAAAATCTGGTGGAGAGGGAGGGAGCACAATCTGCCATTGTTGCTGCTGGGGCCACCACTACTGATGTCTTTTGTCATTAAACACCAACCAGAACTTCTGCTACACCACAAGAGGATAAACCACTGTGGGACATGCTGTCAGACTTTGGTATGATAAAGACAGTTGGAAAGGCTCAGCCAGCTATCGTGGTACCAGAAGTCCCTGCTGCAAAAATGGTGAAAGATTATATGGAGAAGACTGTACATCTCACCACAGGTGATGAACCATTGCTGTATTTGCAACAGAAAAAAATCTATGTGGCCTTCTTTAACTGAGATCGGAATTAAGTACTTCAGTTGCCCACCCGTAAGCATATATTTGGAGAGAATTTTCAGTGCTGCTGGAGCAATTGTGAATGACAAAATAGTATGTCTTTCCAAAAAGAATGTAGAAAGGCTCAGTTTTTTTAAAATGAACCTGCCACCATTCAAAAATACAGTCCAAAATTTATGCAGGCTGACAGCACCCAGATGGCATGCCACGCTAATTTATGGCCCATGGCAACAGCCATTGGGTTCTAGTAGTGGTTCAGTAGAGGGTTACTACTTGTGCTAATCTTCATGCAGGAGCCACTCAGTAGCTGCACTGTTGTCACTGTTGCCAGGATTGCCTGAGAAGTCCTGCTGTTTTTTTTTACCACCATGGCTGTGTCAAGTACTCTTAAGTAGTACAATACAGGGATATTTGTTTCAGCAGGTAAATACAGCACTGCTGGCTGCGTCGAGATAATGCACTTTAAGTGGTAAGACACAGGGTATTTTCTCCCTAAGAGGTAAACAACAGCACTGCTGGCTGCACCGAGACAAGTACTTTAAGTAGTAAGATACAAGGAAATTTACTCACAAATAGGGAAATACAGCACTGATGGCTGCATCAAGTCAGGTACTCTAACTAGTAAGACACAGGGATAATTTCTCCCTAACAGGTAAATGACAGCACTGCTGGCTGCATCGAGTCAAGTACTTTAAGTGATGAGACACAGGGATATTTTCTCCTTAACCAGTAAATAATAGCACTACTGGCTGCGTCGAGTCAAGTACTTAAAGTAGGAAGATGCAGGGAAATTTACTCCCAAACAGGAAAACACAGCACTGCTGGCTGCGTCAAGTCAGGTACTCTAAGTAGTAAGACACAGGGATAATTTCTCCAACAGGTAAATACAGCACTGCTGGCAGGCCAAGTCAAGTACTTTAAGTAGTAAGACACAGGATGTTTTCTCCATAACAGGTAAATACAGCACTGCTTGCTGCATCGAATCAAGTACTTTAGTGGTAATACACAGGATATTTTCTCCTAAGAGATAAATAACAGCACTGCTTGCTGCATCGAGTCAAGTACTTCAGTAAAAACACAGGAGATTATTTCCAGACAGGTAAATACAGTACCCTGATTGCATCTAGTCAAGTACTTTAAGTAGTAAAACACAGGGGTGGGATATTCAGACCGCGCTAGGCTGTGGCGCAAGCCTGGGCACAGCACAACTTGGATGCACAGGGGCGTTGACAGGTTGATATTCAACGGAGCTGCACCATGGCACAGCATTGTTGAATATCGCACCTTGGCCACCTGCAGTGCACATGGCGCAGTGGCCCTGCACCAGCACAAGTGGCTAGAGTGGAGCAGGAAGATGCACTACGCAAGTGCTGCCATGATAGGTGCAACCACCACGATATTCAAAAGTGCACATGCAAATGGGGCCATAATGTATGCAAGGCGCAAATGGGGCCATTTGCATGTCATTATGGCCCTATTTGCATGCAGGTGCGCTGATCCCCGGCAACTTGCACCTGGCGCTTTGCCAGGCAGCAGCCGTCGAGAACCAACGCCCCCGCACAAGCAGCAACACACCCAACGCCCGATCGTGGGCATATGAAGAAAAGTAATAGTCCTATATCCCTAGTGGTCCAGTGGACTGATCGCAGGTATATGTAGTAAATATCATTAGTCCCATATCCCTGGTAGTCTAGTGGACCGCTACAGCTCGATCGTGGGCATATGTAGTAAATATCAATAGTCCCATATCCCTGGTGGTCCAGCGGACCGCTCGCAGCCGATCGCAGGCATCAGTAATAACTAATGACACACAATCCAACCCTGGTGGTCTAGCGGTAGCCCCCTCCCACCCACCCACTGAGCCCTTCCCCCCAGGTCAATGGCGGGCAGCAGCTCCCACCCGCTGCCGCCCCCCAACCGACTCCATACAGTAGGGCTGTACATCCATTGGTCCACAGCATGAGCCAATGGGTGTGCAGCCCGTACCATACTACACAGTCCAGATATGTGAATGGATCCTTTACCAGGTGAGTAAACTACCATTATGCCTTCTGAAGCATCTGGTATGCCATTAGGAACACCAGCATGCTGATAGAACCCCTAAGCATGCTAGACAGAACCTGCATACCACATGCAACAACCCCAGGCTTCTTTAGTAATAGTAATAGTAGTCTCTATTTAGTTGTGGCACCTTTCCCCAGAGGCTCAGGGTGCCATTACAAAAATAGCACAAAATATAAGCGATACCCTACTACCCAGACTGTACTCAATAATAAATGCAAATAAGAGAATCATAAAATAAATATGTATAGCTAATCAAGTTTAGCTAATCCCCAAATGCATGCATAAATAGAGAAGTTTTCAGACCACATTTAAAGGCCTCTATCCAGAGATGTAGGCAACAAATTCAAAAAGGACTGGGGTTGCCACATCAAATATCCAGTCCCCGGGTGATTTTAATATCCCCCCCCAGTTGACCCTGCTTCCGAGTAGCACCCCAGCCCTGCCACCCCGGTGACGGCCGGGACTTGCTTGCTAGCCATCTTCCCCCAGGGCTTGCCCCCTCCCGGCGAGGTTGGCAGGGTTCCCCAAGCCCTGCCGCAGAACTGATCTGGTTCTGGCAGTGTGCCCATCTGGTCGGGTTCAGGGCCTGCAGGCACTCCGCATCATCCTGCCATCAGCATTTTCCTCTGGTTTTTGCCCCTGGGGGACATAATGTGCAGTGATGTCATGGTGCATGCCACGTGCTCCCACACAATGTGCATCTATATCTGCCACATCTCCCAACCTTCTTGGCCTGTGCTGTCTTTTCCCAGGCTTCCGCCAGGAGCCAGGCAAGCTGCGGGCTTTTGCCCACCCTTCCCCTCCAAAGGAAGAGAGCAGTCCTATGGATGCTCAATCCTCCACCCCGGCTGATATTCGATAGCACAGATTCACTTCAAACCGGATCACCTGGGTCATTGGTGTCTAAGTGGTAGTGCTACCACTGCTCCAACGGACCAGCCATGATTTTAATCTCACCCTGGGACTACCAGGAGGCCATCCTCAGCAAAGCAGAGTGACGCCCGGAGCATAAGAGAGTGCAGGAGTTCTAACAGGTATCTGGGGCCCAGCCCATGTACAGCCTTTTAGGTCAGCAGACCTATTTTAAAGAAGATATGCCACTCACTGGCAGCCAGTGCAGTTCACGAAGCACCAGCAAACACGACAGGATCTAAAAGACCTTTCAGTAGATGTGCTGCAGCATTCTGCAGCATCTGCTGGTGTAGCAACGCACTACCTTGATCCAAAGGTAAAGAGCACTGCAGTAGCTGAGCCTCAAAGTCACAAACACATGTACTAGTGTGGCTAAGTCATTAGGCAGGATGAGGGACTTAAACCAGCCGATATTTTGAAAATGATAAAAGCCACTCTGTAATACTGCCACCACCTGAGCCTCCAGTGTCCGCTCATTATCCAGAATGACTCCTAGATTTTTCATCTTGGTAGAGGCCAATAACCTAGAAGACCTGAGCCAAAGCCCAGTCTCCCTCTCAGAGGCCTCCACTCCCTCCCTTTGATGTGGCTCCACCACTAGCACTTCAATCTTCTCAGGGTTCAGGCTCAACCAGCTTGATGACATCCAGGTCTGAATCTCAGACAAGTACTATATAGCACATCGACTGTATCAAGACGACCGAGGAGCAAATGACAAGTAGAACTCTGAGTATCATCAGCATAAATGAAAACCAAGCCCATACTGCCTAATGATCTTATCCAGTAGTAGCTATACCCTGTGAATAACATGGGTGACAGGACCGGTCCCCGAGGCACACCAAAGGACAGGGCCACCAGACACGAGGAGTATTCTCCTAGTACAGTCCTCTGGGTCCTGTCCTTAAGCTAGGACTCGAACCAGATGATAAATTTGCTGGTGAGTCCTACATATCCCTGCCAGCCCAAGAGTAGCCCATGGTCCACAGTGTCCAACGCTGATGAGAAATCAAGGAGAACAAGAACTGACCGCTTCTCCCTGTCTCTCCATAGAAACATAGAAGTTGATAGCAGATAAAGACCGCAAGGCCCATCCAGTCTGCTTATTTTTTTTCTACCTTATAAATGTGCCATCGGCCTTTGCTCTGTCAGTGGCCTATCTATTCATAGTCATTTGTATTGCTCCCTTATGCCTATCCCATGCCTGTTTGAAGCCCTGCACTGTATTCATAGCCACCACTTCTTGTGGTAAGCCATTCCATGCATCCACCACCCTTTCTGTGAAAAAGAATTTCTCACATTCCCCTTAATCGCCCTCTAATCTCATGCTGTGTCCTCTTGTCCTGCTATTTTTCCTATATTTCTTATATTTAAACATGTTAGACTCTTTTCACCTTGTTAATGCCCTTAAGGTGTTTGAATGCCTCGATCGCTCCCTTGAGCAAGTAATTATACACTTGAACCAGTGTAGTCTCTGTGCTATGCGTATTACCTTGAGCCCATAATAGAGGGGCTCATAGATGTTGGCAGTAAGGTGTGCCTCCAGCTGTAGTGCAACCACCTTCTCAATAACCTTCCCCAACAATGGGAGGTTAGAGGCAGTTTGGTATTTCGCAAAGACATATGGGTCCAAAGATGTTTTTTCAGTTTTTCAGCAGAGGTTTCCCCAAAGTACTTTTCAGCAACTTCAGGAAGACCCACTGAAACAGCGAGCATCGGACAATCTCAGTGAACACCGGGCCCAGATGCCCAATGCAGCTCACCAGTAGTTACATTGGACCTGGATCCAGGTTACAAAATGTTAGCTGCAGCTCAGAGATCACCTTGCACACCTCATTTACCATCACCAGTCAGAACTGTACCGAGGAACACTGACTCTGGCCCTGACTCCCAGGTTCTTCCCTCCTGGGCTGTGATGGCCTACTTGGAGAAATCTGACCCCTAATGGAGGACACCCTGTCTGAGAAGAACTGAGTGAACTCCTCACATTTTGCAGATGAACAAACTCTGACGGGCTCCAGACAGGCTGGATGTGAAAGCTGTCCTACTGTCCGGAAGAGTTGAGATGGTTAGTTCCTCCCTGCAGCAACCTTCCTAGACCGAAAAGCTGTCCTCTTACAGGTGACTGCTTTCAGATACTCATCAAAATGGGACATCAGAACCAGTTTGCCCTCCTGGGCCCTGAACTTTTCCCAACAATGCTCCTACCTTTGCCCCTAGGTTTTCATCACCCTCAGCTCACCATCAAACCACAGCGAGCCAAGGCATGACACCAATGGGCATACATGGGCTGGCACTAAGAGGTCAAAGGCTTCAGCAATATTCATATTATAGGCCACCAGTGCATCTTACAGCCCCCAGCACATGTCTTCAACGCTTCTGAGGTGTCCAGCACCACCAGCAATCCCTCTTGTAAGCCCTCTCAAAAGTGGAACTGGACAACCTCCACAGGGGATGGACTACAAAGAGGGCCCTGAAACTTAACCTGATAGTGCAGTGATCTGACCAAATGACTGGATCAGTCTTGAGATTATTAATCTCAAGCCTCATTGAGAATACCAGGTCCAAGGCATGGCCATGTTGGTGGGTTCCAAAAGTAATCACTTGTGTCAGGCGCAGAGATTCCATACTCTGGAGGAAATTCTGAGCAAAAGGTGAACTCTTGTTTTTGACCCAAGCATTAAAGTCACCAAGAATAAGCCATTTTAGCAGCGCAGTGGCTCAGCAGGTAGCACACTTGCCTCTGAGGCTGGGAGATCAGAAGGCTGTGTTCTATCCCCACACCTGGCACTTGGGTTAATATCCCAATACTGACACTGTGGGAGCAGCATGGGGGTGCTGCACTTTGAGGTGCCACTTTTCGAATGAGACGTTAAACCAAGGTCCCATCTGCCTGTTCTGATGGTAGTTCAGGTGGATGTTAAAGATCCCATGAACTTCTCGATAAGAGTAGGGACATTTGTATTAAAATTATAACAAAAATACATACAGAACAATAAAATAATACAGACAGCATCATTTTAGTCTGAAAAAAACAATCAAGTAACCCTCAATTAGAATGAAAAATGAAACCACCTGTTCCCCGAACCAAAGATTTCATTCTCTCTCCACCAACATAAAAGATTAAAAACAGGTTAAAGAAACTGTATAACAATCACAATTCATCCAACGACAAAATACAAAAATAAAATAAATACACGTATGAAACCCATAATGAAAATAGGTAGTGACAGACTATGAAAAACAATCATATAAACCTCAAGGTATGATCCATTACCTCTGAGACAATGACAGTCTCAAATTATGAGACATATTGTAACTAGAATAATCTGGTGGGAAAAAAAACTCAAAGGATTCTTTTACAACTAGACCCATTTACATAGCATAGTAATCTATGAAAATATATTATGAGTATAAACCTAGGAGGCAGCTCAAGCCTAGACCCAGAAACCACAACCCCTATTGTCACCAGAAATCCTAATACCATTCCCAAATATTGTTTTTAAGGTTTTCCTCTCTCCTTCTCTGATAAATGCTGCACTATATCTAATTTTCTCATATAAGTTAGGAGAAGATACATATTTTTTGTTGGAATAAAAAGTAGTACTGTACTTGCTATATCCAATATAGAATAATTACTGCTATTAAGTTTAAAGTACTAGAACTATATTGACCCCATGCATTGGGGAAAGGACCAAAAAACAATGACCTAGTATCCCACGTTTTCCACAAATGATTCCAATGCATACATTTCCAAATAAACCAAAACTGAGTAACATATGGACAATCGAAATAAAAATTACTCAATGTTTCAATCTCCATATGACATGATTCCCAGAAACAAAACCTGTCCGCTATCTGCTTATGTTTGTGATTCCCTCTAGTGTTTATTTTCTCGTGAACTCAAGCCAAGAAGTATCCCACATTGAAATGGGTATCCTTTTGTTAGTTAAATGATCACCAATCTTTTGTTTTCAACATCTGTAAATGCTGGGAACACAGCTTCTGTAAAAAGGTGTCTATTATTACCTGATATAATTTCTTCTGTTGGAGTTCTAACACCATCTGCCATGTAACCTTCCAATTTTTATCAAATCAAACACCAAGGACCATTCTGAAGATAAAACATATTTCCTACTCTTTTATGTAGAAAGCAGTTGTTTTGCCTCATTCCTGCAAATGCCCTGTAGTTGTACTGCAACCATCTTCACCCATAAATTGTTTCCCTCTGACAAATTGGTTTTAAATTAGTATGTAAGTAAGTTAAAAAAAAAAAAACAATTGGCTGGATCATATGGACTCCTCCTTGTTTATAATCTAAATATAATATATTCCATTTAACCTGATTCAATTGGCTCCCCCAAAAGCAAGAAAACAAATACTCAAAATAGGCACAAAAAATCATCTAGGTAGGGGGAAAATGTGACTTACATACAAAAATAGGGGTAAGAGAAATGTTTTAATTAAATAAACCCTCTTTTTCTTCCCGGTAGACCATTTATTCCATTTACTGACCCTTTCCTTCCTATGTTAATTTAGGCTTCCCAGTTATATAGTGCCATGTCCCATGATCCAAAATATAACCCCAAAATTGTCTGCAGAGAATCAACCACCCAGACACCACCCAGATTTGTATCACTATCCTGAAATTCCACAAATTAAAACAAATGCTTTTCTGAAAATTCAAACGAGATCCATACAATGTAAGAAAATAAGTGAAACTTGACATAATAAATAACCAGTTTGTTTTGATGTAACTACTACACACAAATCATCTGCATAACAGATTGTCTTAATTGTATATAAACTACTCCCCTACACCTGGTAGAAACAGGGATCTCTGTAAAATACGAATGATGGGATCTAAGCTCAGGACAAACAATTAAGGACTTAAAGGGCAACCTTGCCTAACTCCTCTGCATATATAACAGGGTTTCCAAGCCATCCATTAACGTAAGGTCTAACATAGGCCAATGAATAGCACATACATAACCAGTTTATAAATATTCTTGGAAATCCATATGTTTTTTAGGGTTAACTTTAAAAACGCCTGAGAAATACCATCAAAAGCTTTAGCCTGATCAAAACTAAATAAATATCCCCTACAATGTCCATTATGCCCTACAGTAAATAATTCTCGAATCATAATCAGGGCATCTTGAATCGATCTGCCTGGGATCAAGCAGTACTGGGAATAATGGATCAAAGAAGGTAACAGGGTCTTTATTTTATTGCCTAATAATTTTGTAAACATTTTTAAATCAGAATTTAATAAAGTGATAGGCCTCCAGTTATTCAGGTCTTCTTCATCCCTTTTTAAAAAAAAATCATCATACCTTCATACATGTGGTCTTTGAGACGGTCCTCCATTAAGAAGGCATTAAAAACAGTTAACAAATGCTCTGGAATTAATTCGATAATTTTTATAAATTTCAGGAGGTAAACCATCTGCCCAGGTGCAGTCATATCTTTTAAATCTCCATTACTGCTTCATTTCTTCTAGTGAAAAGGGTTTTAGTAAGTCCAATTGTTGTGCTTGAGTCAAATTTGGTAAATCTGCTATTTGTAATAATGACATATCCTGGGTTGCAGTAAAAGGACCTCAAAAGTTTGTTTAATATAGTCCTCGATGTATAACAAGATGTTTGAATTCCCCCTAATGTTCTTGACTTCCTATTTGTAAGACTAAATATTTGTTTGTTTTGCAGTCTATTTTTACAGTCCTCATAGGGATTAACTCGATGTTTTTTCCCAATAACTCTGAATCTCTGTTCAAATTCCAATGATTTTTGCCTATTATATTGGACTTTTGTTAATTCCTGTTTCAGATCCCTTATACGTTCTCCATAATCATCCTGGGAATCATGTGACATTGAAAATAAGGTATATAACTCTTTTCGCAAGAGTTCAGAATGCTGATGGCATTCATCAGCAAAAAATCTAGAGCGAGTTTTAAAAAAAATACTAATACATTCTTTTGTATCCATCCACCAATCTATCTGTGAGTCATAAAGAAAACATACAGAACATCTATCAGAAATCATATCTGCAAACCCCTTACTAAATTCTAACTTTAATAATAATTGTACATTGGCTCTCCACACCTCTGGACCATTTAAACTAACCGGACTAGGATTAATATGTAACCCTATCACATTATGATCCGAAGATTCAACCTTCCCCCCAAATTCCCCAATTGATTTGGAACACAAAAAATAATCAGTCCTGAATGTTAATTTCCCTCTTGCAAAAGTATAGTGTGGATTCTGGGCAAATACATCCAGTAGATCTGCTTCCCGAACTACTCGCCGCAGTTCATGCACATCACAATATACTTTCCCAGTAGTTTTAAGATCTAGATTAATATTAAAATCTCCTCCCCAAATGATAATCCAAGAAGAAAAAAAATAAAGCTTAATTTTTTTTTAGTAATTGTACCCTAGCAGCTTTCTTTTGAGGAGCATAAATGTTTATAAATTTATAACTGATCTCCTGCCAAACCATGTCTAGCAACATCACTCTTCCTGGTTCTACATCCACCACTTTCTGAATTAAAAAACCTTGAATTTGGAAACAAAATCCAAGACCAGAACATTGATCTTGTCCCAATGACCAATGAGAGGGCACCACAAACCACTCTTTTGAGGCCTGTTCCAAATCATGAGTCGTATATAACCTAACATCTTGCAGAAAATACACATCATGTGCCAAAGACTTTAAAGTCAAAAAGGTTGTTTTCCTTTTATAGTCTGATCTAATACTATTGACGTTAAGGCTTGCTAATGAAAGGGAGACTGTATTCAGAATATAAGTAAAAAGGAGGAATTTAACCAAAGATGGAAATCAACAGTACAGAACAATCATTTTTTTTTTCTGTGATCGAGTGCTCCTTTTTTTGACTTCCCCCACTGAGGAATCCATTACCGGAGATGGGGCTTCCACTGAGTCAGTTTGTGAGCAAGGAAATGGTAAATCTAGGTATTCTACTTCCATAATGTCCCTTCAGCTTTGTAAAGGTTCATATTGGTTTTCCACTGGAACTGGCTGTGATTGTTTATCCTCTAGACATTTACTAGGTCTTGATCTAGTTCTAACCAGTTGAAATTCTGAACCCAAAGCATCTCCTTTTCGCAAGCCCTACTGTAAGAGGAGATGAAGCAGTTGTTTGTTCAGAAGGGTACTGGATGGGGTGAAGGTCCGGGGGGTTGCTGTGGGTGGCTTCTGTGCCTAGGGCCTGGCAACTAGATGCTTGGTGATTCTGTGCTGTAGATGGAAATGTATGGGCATTACCTGTAGTATCCTCTTTAGGCCCAGGTCTCATATTATTCTCTTTGGGGCCAGATTCTGAGGATTTTGCCTTGGCAGATTTAGAAATATAGAAATCATGTTCCATAAAGTCTGCAGAGTTGTGGGCTGCCCAAGGGCTTGCACTGAACACATGCAACTCTTCGCCACATAATTGCATGAAGGGGGGACTGTGCAAGTTGTGGCTGAATGTCCTAGAATACCACAGGCTGAACATTTAAGCTGGTCACAGTCTGAGTTTAAATGAGTCAGGGAACCGCACCAGTAACACAATCGGGGCTGACCCGGATAAAACAAGATCCCTCTATCTCTTCCAATGTAAAAACAATTGGGCAGGTGGTGGATGCCATCTTCAGACATTTGTAATTGAATCGTACATTTCCAACCACCAGTCCAAAAACCATTATCGTCAATCAAGGCATGTGGAATTCCATTCACAGTACATCGTTTTTCCAGCTAATATATGACATCTAGAACTTTAACCCCTTCATTTCTGAACAAAATGGTGACTACTTTCGCTGTGGTCCTGGTAATAGGGATGACTACAAAAGGCTTCCAAGTCGTGTGAGCGGACCTCATAGCATGCCACTCAAAATTTATCTAACATACCATCAGAGTGAAATGAAACATCAAAATTATGATCCCCAAAAGTATGGATGAAAGCATAAACATCAGAGGGTTTAAATTGCAATGAGTCAATAATAAGGCATTTGCCCATATAATTCCAATCTGGGGGTAATTCTAAGCCCCCTCTATAATACATCCTGGCCACAACACGCTTTCTGGCTGGTATGTCTTATTTTTAAAAAAAGATGCATAGCTAGCTGGCATTTTATTAATACCACCTCCAGAGCCATTTCAGTATGAAGTCGTATCTGAACCCCCCTGAGCAGAAGCAAAGGACATACCTGGGGGTTACAATTGAGGACCTGCACCGTCTGCTGAAGGCAAACATATTGCAGGGTCTTTTTCAGAGCTATTGTCAGAAGTCTTATGAAACAACTCCCATACCTTCTCTGTACTAGCGTCTGGCGTAGTTTGCTGTTTACTTGCAACCACACCTGAGACTCCTCCATGACTACGGATGACCGTAATTCCTTCACAACATCCTGGATTCTTCTGGCTCTCCTCCTGTGCAATATGCAAGGTATCTCTTGTGGCAAACCAATGCCACCAGGTAGGAAGCTGTGGGTCAGGAACCCACCTTGTTTGTTCCTTAACCCATCCTGCTTGTTCTAGCGCTAACTCAGGTGACCAAGACAAGTCATGTGCTGTGAGACGGAAAGGAATGAATCAGTTTCCTCATCAAGAACTGCAGGCTCTGATTTCTCCAACAGTACACCTTCTGCAGCATCCAACAGACTTTTTATGCTGTACCAGCCTGTATCGTTGGACTTCAGACAGTTCATTTCTCTTTTCTCTTCCTCTGCAGTGCCATCATTAAGCAAAAGTCTTCACTTACCTCCATCATAGGCTGCTCCTTGTCTGTACCATGGTCTGAGGTTCATTAGAAACCAGCAAATTGCTGGAACATCACACACTGTCGACCAATTCCTGGTTCTCCAGACTGCTGCAGCTCCACATCCCCACTCCCTGAAACCTGGGACATACTGAGACCTCGCCAACTGTGTCAGGGACCCCTACTGGCAAGAATAGGGAAATTTCTCTCCATTCATAAAAATACCACCAACAGCTTAACCTGGTTCAAGGTCACTTGGCATTTATCTGTATCCAACTCCCTGGGTCGTACCTGAAAATAGGCAAAATGTGTCTAGTGCACTTACCGGTCAACGAAAACTAAATAAAAAATCTTGCTGACTCCAGCACCCTGTTCACATCAAAAGCTATGATTTCCTGCAGAATTCCACTTGCACCTCAGAGGATGGTATACAAGGAGGATCCTGCAGCCTGCACCTGAACCCCCATGCATGGTCATGCATTCGAACAGCAAGGTATTCCCAACTGGGTGCTTCACCAGGTTTAGCTCATTTCTAAAACAGATATCACCCCCACGATCCCTTCTCGAGCAGTGAACCACTGAGAAACCCACCACGACCAATGAATCCAGCACTGGACCAGTATTATCTCCCAGCCAGATCTCAGTGATGCAAGCCAGATCAACTGAGGAAGCAAGATCTGCTATAATAGCAGATTTATTTCTCATCGACCTGGCATTGCATAATACCACCCAAAGTGGACAAAGGAGAAAACTGGCCCCTCTGCTACTTGCCCACTTGGTCTGGTGGTTTCTCTTGCAAGGACAGTAGACATCTGGCCCCTCTCTCTCTAGTCCCCTTCTCCTCTCAGGGCATCTCCTGGTCCTTCGACCCCAACAGGAGTCTTCCATGAGCCCTCAACCTGTCCCTCCTCTTTAATTGTTTTGCACTACTGCACATAAGAAGTTGGAAATTTGGCTTTGCTAATCTCCTGCAGAACTAGAGCTGGCTTATATTTCACATGGTGGCCATCAAGTGGAAGTGTTTATCTGGAAGTAAAACAACTGCACTGCTGTGACACCATCAGGAGCTATACAGCTTCCCAAAACACCTGTGGGAGAGCAATTGCTATAGAGGTTCTGTGCAGAGGAGATCTTGAACTTATCCAAGCACCAGGCTGCATGTGGAATGAAAGCAGACTGGGTGAGTCAAGCGGCCCTTATCTGCTGTCAGTTTCTATGTTTCTGTGAATGTAGCTAATATATTTTTCAGACAGACTCTGAGCAAGTCACAGAACAAATACAGTATGTTCAGTAAAAATGTTGGCATGGTTTAGCTGTTGTCTGCTAGTTTATGGTGAGATCTTGTTCTTTTAAGGCTGTCCACACACAAAACAAGAGGTAAGCATTGATACCATTACTAAGTTACAAATTTAACACATATAAAAACATTAAAAAGCTAGTGTACTGCCTAAATCTATAATTAGATTTTAAAAGCAGCCAACCATTACCTTTTGTATCTGAGGTACTTTTTCTTTCCCTTTGTTTAATTAGAAGATTGCTTACCTGATGTTAGTAGGTGTGATGTGTGGAACAGCTCTTAGCATGGCAGCTGACATATCTTGCTCTATGGCCCCACACTACATAATCAGGATTGTCCCCTCACTAACTGTAAAAGTTCTGCTACTTAGGAACGTCAAGTGAGCGACTGCCAGGTCATTCACCTGTGATGTCACTGTCAGTGAGATCATAATGCTGATGATGCGGTGTGGGGCAGTAGAGTTAGATATGTCAGCTGCCAGGCTAAGAGCTGTTCCACACATCCAGCACAATATTATCACATAGAAGGCTTTCTGATGGGCAAAAGGAAAAAGAAAAATACTTCAGAAATAAAAAGTTACAACTTACTACTACTAGAAATGTTTATTATTTTCCTGTCTGCCTGTTTAGGCTCCACTAGTTTTTTTAAGTGATACCTTCTACACGACATAACTGTTTACGGTGGTGTGAAATAGGATTGCAATGTGTGTCAACTTTGATAGTAAAACTTTAGAATCATAAAGTGATACTTTCTGCATCATTTGACAACTGTGTTTTTTATTGATTTGTTTTTTTCAGTCTGCATTTGTCCAGGATAGCCAACATCAGATACATCTTATTTTACAACTGGGGTGGATGGACTGAAGCTCTGGTGACTTGTTCCAGATTACACAATAAATTGCACTTACACTGCAGAAAGATGATGATAACTTCAAGCAATGCAGATCATATATTCAAGCTGTAACTCTTGCATCCACTGCTGTCTAACACCAGGCATCCTTGGAAATCAATGAATCACTGAATAGTAATGAGCACTCTTAAAGTGCACTACATGAGACAACTGGAAGTGGCACAGAGATCTCAGCCATCAGAAATGTTTACGTGCCATAATTAATACCCATTTACACAACTGATATACAAATTAAGCCTCACAATATAACACATATAATATTATAAGCATATTCCATGGCAAAGTTTCAAAACCATAAATTGTACAACTATAGTCTTTTCCCCAGTAGTCATCAATATAGTAGTCATATGCTCGTGATAAAATCATAGTGGGCCTACCATAATGAAATATTGCATCTGTAATATACTCTATGAAAAGCACAGCCAGTATTTTTATATTGTACTTTAGATCCTCAGATCCTGCCTCATCCATATTAGACCACCTCAACTAATTGTTAGACCACCTACTTTACTGTATGTGTAAAAACACTGTGTCCAGAACACAGATTAATAAAGAAATAACTTTGGCTATTTGCTCATGGTACTGTATATGGTCATCTTTTTCAGCAAATAACAATCCCACAACTACCTTATGATTATTTGCTTATGGGGATCATACAGTGACATGAAAGAGCTGGAATCTTCTCAATTCTGCACACAAAGTTTGAACAAACACATACAGGCTGTGAGTAGGGGGGAGGAGATTCCAGCAGATACACCAAAGTCAGTCTGGGCTTTACTCTGTTGGGGGTGGGAACAAGAGATAAATTACTTACTGGGAGACTGTGTGTTGCATGAATCAAAAATAATGTTGCATCGTCATTTTTGTGCCGTAAAGTAAAAGAAATGTTATAAATGTGTCAATACATTTTAAAAGAGGTGACAAATGTATCAGTATTATTTGCCATGATGCAAGCTCTGCCAAAATCAGGACTTGTGCTTACATCATGTAATGCCTCCTCCCCTTTTGGGGCTTACCTAATAATTCCGGGTGTTCTACTGCTGCGCATCGTCCTCACTACCTTCACAGCACTTTGCCATTTAATCCTGGTCCCACTGTGGTGTTGAGCCCTGAGGGGCTTGCAAATCCAATTGTGAGCAGTCGGCATGTTTGTATAGGCCGCCACTCGCACTATTGTAGAGGATGCACTGTCGCATCCGACCGCCGTTGCGGTCAACAGTTCAGGAAGTCTCTCCATGGTTCCTGGTGCCAAGTTAATTTGGAAAGACACCGGGGACACAACAAAACAAGGGAAAAGTATTTTAAATAAACAAACAGGCAGATGCCATAAGCACTGCCTCTGTAGCTCAAGCCAAGAGCAAAGGTCAGGGCAGTGAAGTCCTCATAAATATTCATAAGCTCTGCAGTGTTTCTAGGGTCAGTGTGTTACGGAGCTGTGACTCTCCAAGGATACTGTTTATTTCAGTGAAAGGCTTGTTAGAGAGAGAATTGTTAGGGCTATATGCATGTGGGGAAAGTAAAATAAAATAATGTTGCTACTGGCTGCACCAGAACTTTAATTTATGGGGGCAATGAACTGGACTGCATAAACTTGAACCACAGTCACCATCTTTGTGCCTTTCAACCAACCAGTGGCCAAGATTTAACAAAGGGACTTCTGGGGAACTGCCGGAGACTTATGGGGAATTATCTGGGACAAAATCTAGGCACCAAAAAGCAAGCCAATTAAGAAGTGGAAACTGTTCAAGACAGCTTTGGTAGCCAATAGAATCTCTGGAACTCAGCCCCACATAAAAGGGAGCAACTGCTCAGGGTCTTCAGATTTAGAGATCTGCCCAGGAGTTCAGAGTGTGAGCCTCTGGGGAGCCTCCCAGCTCTCAGAGTTTAGGCCAGCCAGGCCTAGAACTTTTTGGCCGTTAGTCCGTGGGTCCAGATGTCCATTCAGCCCATGCTGGGTCACAGCAGCAGGGATTCGAGCAATAATCAAGCTGAAAAGTAAGAATCAGCATGCAAGCTAGCTGGAAGAACCAGAGAAGGACAAGTCTTACATATAAATGTGCTTAGTTTGCCAAAGTGTTTATGCGGCCAACCAGTTTGTGATGTTCAGTGTGAATGTTTCAGCCAGTGTTGGACTAGTCAAGTGTAAGCTGTTGCTCCTGCACCCCGAAGACCAGCATTTCGACTAGGACAATGAAGGAACCTTTCCTCATGCTTCACAAAATCTCTGCATAGGTCTCATGTCGTTGGATCATCCTCCTGGTCTGGGTAGTGTGAGTACAAACAGGGTAGCTCCCTGCAACAAAGCTGCAATCATTTGTGTGTGTCATCTAATTTGCTTGTTTGGGTTTGTTTGCAATGGACTGAGCCATCCAGCTCCAGATTACAAATATTTGGTATGAGTGCATGCTAATTGTTTTCTTTCCTAAGGGCTCCAACAATCAGCTGCAACGCTGGCCTACCCCGGGCAATGCTTCAGGCTAGTCTGTCTTCCACACTGGGTACCCATGGTGGTGGGACTGTGTCAAAGGGACTCACTGTGCATGCTTTATTAACCTGAATTTAATCAGAACTGCAAATTGCTTGCTTGATTTACACCCCACCCTTGTTCACATCCCCCTGAATAAATCAGATTGTTGATTTTTATGTTTAACCTGGCTAGTGTGTACCTTCTTGGTGGGGGATACAGTCCTGCTATTGTATTGTTGCAGCATTGGTTTTATTTTCCAGGTGGTCTCCAGGGTAGTTGCAGAAGATCCAGCCCTGGTGGTAAGTGCAAGGAGTGTGAGCATATCTTTACTGTAATATGGTAAATGTGAGTGCCCTGTTGCTAAACTGTTTAGGCCACTAGAGGGGTTGGTGGGGGTTATAGCATCCCAGATGGCTATACCAACAGCAGCTACGCTACCCAAAGACAATTCCTCCAAGTGGAGGCACCCATTCACCGAGTTCAGGACCCTCAACCTGTGCATAGCCATGCAGGCAGGGGTAGTAGCTGATAGAATAGTGCCACCTAGGGTTACACCTTTGGAAGCACCACTGGGATTAGCACCTCCAGTGGACAAAATCAAAATTACAACTAAAAATTTAATGGGTACCACTGAAGAAATGGCTGTGCATCAGTTGGTTGGATGCTGTATGGGGCATGACATTTACCCCAAAATGTCTTGCTAATACTGACTATACCCTGGGCACTAGTAAAGACACTATAGAGGAGGCACTTTTGAAAATTGAGTGTCTTGGAAAAGCTGTAATGGTAAGCAGACAAGCAGATTTTGACTGCTCAGGTTTTAATGGCTTTAGTGGAGTGTGGTAACAGTAGTCAGCACTCAGGTGCCCAAAACTATTGCCTTTGATGGGTTCCTAGTCACCTGAGGTGGTAACTAAAGACAGTGAGGACCCCTCAGAAAATGAGCTCCTGCCCTTAACCAAAAGGTTTGAGGAAAAGCTCTCCAAATTGTTGCTGGAGGAGGGTAAAACAACTGAGGACTTCAAGCGTCATTCATACTGCCTGGGGCATTCCTTCCCTGACCCCACTCCAGCTCCAGTACCTGCCCTTCACCAACTCCTGTGCCTGCACCAGTGCCAGCACCCACACCTGTGCTCGCAGTTAGTCATGACTCTTACCGCAGGCTGAGGATGTTTTCAGGCACTCTCCCATCCCCAGGGAGGATGATTGGAGACCTGGATGGAGTATGTTGCCCCATTCCCAAATGGCAATGTTCTGAGGCAGAGAGAGAAAAGGTTGCGTGAAAGCCTCCAAGGTCCTGCTGTGGCTACTATCCATGCCAAGTGGGCAAATAACCCAGAAGCAACTGCACAGAACTATTTGACTGTATTGGAAATGTGTATGGGAGTACAGATTCAGAGAAGGATCAGTGGTGGAGGGTAAAAACTACTCAGCAATACCAAGGGGAGCCCTTATCAGTGTATATACCTGGACTTGAAAAAGTGCTACAGGAATGCCTCAGGAAGGGTAGCGTGGCCCCAGACAAGTTAGATCGAACTAGGTTGGACCAGATACTTAATTCCACTCCATTTTCTGAATTACTGCTGCTTAAGTTACGACTTGCAACCCAGCTAGATTTACGTCCCTCCTGTGATGAACTATGAAAGAAATTCAGGAGTCAAAGAAAGGAGGCCACTCGGGGCCCCTTCATTTATCTGCTGCTGCCATGGGTGACAGAGGGTGATCATGTAAGTGAAGTTCAAGGGCAGAATATAGTGCCAGACGAGCACTCAGAGACTGCTAAGGACACTCCGCCATGGGCCGAAGCTACTGAGAGAAGTCAGAGAAATGAAATCTGGTGCCCCTACTAAGGCCCCTTCCACAGACAAAGACTCTGACCACTCTCAGCGAGCGTCTGCTATGGGAGTGGGGGTGCATGCTCAGGCGTCCTCTGCCAATGGCAGCTCAAAGACTGAGATAAGTAAATTGACTGCTACACTAAAATAATTATTGAGATGTATTGTACCACCTTCAACAACACAGACAGAGAGTGAACCAAGACTTTCTGTTGTCAGTGCTCCAGGCCCGGCACCAAATGTGTACCCCCTCCCAGCCTCTTTATTGTGAATGGAGACCAGCTCCTAATGCAATGTTTCAACCATGACAGATCAAAGAAATTGTAATTTGCCACAATTGTGGAAAGGAGGGACATATGAAGAAAGAATGCCAGTCTCAAAAGGACCTAGAAAAGGTGGTAAACAAACTCCAATGGGAACTCCAAAAAGCAAAACAATTGCAGAGGAGTGCAGGGAATGATCACAGTGGAGGTTCATGCAATCCCAAATCCAATTTATTTGTGGCTAAATCTCCACCCAAGTTCCTACTAATGTCCCTCCAGAGTGGTCCAAATTGGTGGACCCTTCCATGGACACTACTGTACACACAGACGGGATCCCAGGCCTAGCAGTTTTAGACAGCGGGTCTCAATCACAATAATTTCCCAAGACTGGTATGAGCAGCATTTACCTGACCACCCATTGCAACCTCTTGATGGACTGCATGTGTAGAGTCATGAAACGTTGTATCCATATCGTGGCTATTTAAAGGTATGGCTTTCTTTTCCATCCTCTGTGGCTGGTGTAGGAGATTCTGTGGAGATGCTGGCCCTGGTCTGCCCTTCTTCTGGACTTTATGATGGTATCCCTGTGCTGACTGGCATTAACATACAATGTTTGGGTGCCTGGCCCAGCTATGTGAAGAAAGGCAGAAGAAAAAGACAGGAAAAGCCCTGCATGTTCATGCCCTGATCCAAAAGGCCTATAAGAAACAAATGCACCCCAAGGACAGTGACAAAGAAAGCCTATTAGGATGGTTTGGAAGTAGGATCCTGCTACTATCACATTACCTCCAAATGCAGAATGCAGTATCAGTGGTGAAGTGTGGCTGTGAAAAGATGTGACTAACAAGATTTTGATGCTAGATGCTCCAGACAAGGGAAAATTACTGAAGGACTGCTGATTAAATCCAGTATCTTCCAACCCGGTCTCATCTTCGCCCGATGAGTGGTGGTACAAATACAAAATGTTACAGATCGAGACATCACAGTACACAGAGGATGCACCCTGGCTAAAGTCTATTGTGCTGACACTGCTGTGCTCCCATCCCAGTGCAAAACTGATGAAGGATGTGAGGTATCACCTGACGTGTTTGATTTCAGAGATGCACCTATTCCAGACAACTGGAGAACCAGGATCAGTAATAAGCTGGCTCAGAGAACCAAGGTATTCTCCCTCAAGGAATGGGATGTTGGTTGTGTCACAGGTGCTGAACACCACATTCATCTGCACGATGAGAGACCGTTCAGGAAGAGGTCTAGAAGTCTAGCTTCTGCTGACCTTGATGATGTCAGATGTCACCTACAAGAGATGTTAGCGGCTGGCATCATACAGGAGCCACACAACCCATACACCTCCCTAATTGTTGTGGTGTGGAAAAAAAATGGCTCCGTTCACATGTGTGTCGATTACAGGACCCTTAACAAAAGAACTGTGCCTGATTGGTATACAATGCCACACATACAGGATGCCCTGGACTGTCTAAATGGGAGTAAATGACTCTCCATCCTCGACTTCTGAAGTGGATACTATCAAATCCCAATGGCACCTGAGGACAGGGAACAAACTGCATTCATTTGTCCCTTGGGCTTCTATGAGTTCCTTCACATGCCCCAAGGTATATCAGGTGCACCAGCAAACATTTCAGCAACTAATGGAGTGCAGTGGGAGATATGAATCTCTTGGAATGTCTTTTCTATCTTGAATACATCATTGTTTTTGGAAAAACTCTCGAGAACCATGAGGTTCACTTATTTAAAGTGTTGGATAGACTTGAGGAATTCAGTCTTAAGTTATCCATTGACAAATGTCAGTTTTTCCAGAGCTCTGTCAAATACATGGGCTACACTGTGTCATCAAAAGGCATACAGACTCCAGTAAGGTGGAAGCATTAACCAGCTGGCCAAAGCCCAACAACTTAAAAGAACTTCAAAGGTTTCTTGGATTCTGTGGCTATTACTGCCGATTTGTCAAGGACTATACCAAGGTGCTCCGCCCCCTCCTAAACTTAACCCAAGGGTATCCACCTACTCACAAAAAGTTTAAGAAAGGTTCTGACAGAGACACTGAAAAAACATATTTCAGACCCAAAGAGCTGTTTGGACAGAGATGGACTCTCGATTGTGACACTGCCTTTGAAGAAATAATATACAGATTAACCCACGCTCCTATACTCGCTTATACTGATCCATCAAAGCCCTATGTATTACATACAGATGCCAGCTTATGGTCTTGGAGCAGTACTCTATTAAGAATACTAGAAGGACTGCGCCTCGTAGTCTTTGCTAGTAGAAGGTTCTGTTTTGAGCCCTGTTTATTTAACATTTACATCTCCTCTATGAATACAAATGGAGGGTTTGGGAATCCAAATTTGTGGAAGACACAAGGATTGGCTTAACAGTAAATAATGCCAAAGATACAAATAGATTGCAGGCAGCATTAAATAAACTAGAGGAGGGCAGTCAAATACAAGCTGACATTCAACACAGATAAGTGTACTGTAATGCATCTGGGAAGCAGAGACTTGCTGCAAAATTACAGATTAAATGGGATTTCTTTAGACAGTCACGGACAAAAGAGACCTTGGAATCAGAATAACAAATTACCTTAATTTTAAGCTATACTGTAATCGAATTGTTAAAAAGGCCAGTAGCATACTACACTGTAACAAAAAACACATAAAAAGCAGGGAGAGTGCAGTGATTATGCTGTTGTATGGTTCATTGATGAGACCTCACATGGAGTACTGTGCTCAGTTTTTGTCTTCAGGAGGTAAAACAGAAATAAAGGCACTCGAAAGAGTACAGAAGAGGGCAACAAAGCTTGTAAACAAAATTAAAAACAGAGACTATGAGGACAGGTTGACTGAACTGGGAATGTACTCACTTGAGTTTCGTAGATTAAGGGGGGATATGTGCTTGATTTACACAGCACTTTCAGATGCAGATCTATGGGGACAGTTGAGCCTTGTTTTCAGAGAACAGAAATATCATACAAGGGCACATTCTTTTCAACTAGACAGCGGGAGATTCAGAACCAACAAGAGAAAATGCTGGTTTTCTATTAGAGTGCAGAAGATCTGGAATGAATTACCATCCGGGGTGGTGTCAAGCATCACTATGGGGGAATTTAAACAAAAACTAGATGAATATGTAATAAGAAATAGGAAAAAGGGGTACAGTTAAATCAGTTGGTGAGCTGTATGGACTTAGGTCTACTTTGCTCTGAAGCAACCTATGAAACCTAAGTCTGACTCCTTCTGAAAGAAACTATCCGGTGCAAAAATTGGAATTTCTCACTCTCAAGTGGGCAATAGTTGACCAATTTCACGAATATTTGTATGGTGCCAAAATCTTGGTCACAGCCAATAACAATCCATTAACATATGTTCAAACAATAGCAAAACTAGACGCTACCGGACACAGATGGCTTTCCGTTCTAGCAGCATATGATTATGCGGTAGAGTACTGACCAGGTTTAGATCACATCGGTGCCGATGCTCTCTCATGCAGACCTGTTTCTGACCAACCGTGGGTTCATATTGCTGAACAATCTATAAAAGCATTATGCCACAAGTCTGACCAGGAAGAAACTCTTTCCTCTGAAGCTGAAGACTGTCTGGCAGATTGCTTGGGACCTCCAGAGACTTGTATGCCAGTTGCCTACTATAATTTCACAGCCTTAGACTTAAGTTCCTTACCACAGCTAACTCCAGCTGAAATCTGCAAAGAATAGTACTATGATCCAGTGATCAGACCAGTTGCTGAGCACCCTGCAACTTAGAGACAAGCCAAAGTGGAGCCAACACTTGTACATGCCTATAATTGCAAAAGAGTGATGCTACTGTTTTTTTTACAGTACCACCTTATGTTTGGCAGAGAAGCTCACCTCCCAGTGGATATGTGCTTTGGAGTATCTCTTGATGGTGTTCAGTCAGAAAACTACTTGCAGTATGTTAAGAATCTAAAAGTTCAACTTGATCACACCTATCAGCTTGCAAATACCATGGCAGGAAAGAGAAACCTGGCTAGCAAAACTCAACATGACAAATATGTTAAAGCCCAAGAGCTCCAACCAGGTGACAGAGTACTAATGAGAAATTTTGGACTTCCAGGTAAACACAAAATAGCCAACCACTGGAGTCAAATTTCATATATAGTAGTCAGTAAGCTACATGATCTGCCTGTGTATAAAGTACATCCAGAAGTGGACCCTTGTGCTGTTAAAACCATTCACAGAAATCACCTGTTACCTATCAGCCAAATAGTAATCAATAATATTCAAGACCGAAGCTCTCCGCCTGTAACTAGGTCTGTTACCAGGGCCAAACAACAAAATCAGCAAACTCCTGCTTCCCAGCCTGTTGCTCCTAATTACGTCTTCAATCCTGCAGACATTGCAAATACTGAAAATGCTGAATATGAAAGTCATGATGAAAGTGAATTCTGTACTGCCTACTACTACTACCCATCTTTTGAGCTTGAGAGAGTGTTTCAGGGGAATTCCTTCCATTAACTACGGTGATAACTCTGAACCTCCAGCTGTTTTAACAAATCCCAATTCATCAGTTGTGCCTGAACCTCCAGAAAGTGATGCTTACAGTGTGGATCTTGGAGAGGCTGAATCCCTTTGTATGGTGGAATGGATGGCAATCAGTGAAACCGAACCCAATGAAGCAAGTAGTGAACCTACAAGTGACCATGCAAGTGTTACTGAACTAAGAGTGGGCTAAGTGAACTGCTTCATGCTAATGAAAGTGCTGTTCAAGAACCGGAGAGATATATCCTGGATGATTCCGAATTTGCAGAAATACTTTTGACAAATGAAAGTGAGCCTAAAGAAAGTGATACTGGTGCTGAAGCCAAAGAGCCTAAAACTAGTACTGAACAACAAGAAAGAGCAGTGGAACCCATTTCTTCTGAAGCTGTTTCACTGGCGGATAGTGAACCGGGACTGATCACCCCAAATGCTGACATGGAAGTGCAAGTGCCAGTGCCAACTTTGCCATGTCGCTCAGAAAGATCTGTAAAGCCAGTCTTAAAGCTCACATATGATACTCCAGGACAGCCTGTTAACTTATCCATGAATGTTGTGCACAAAGGAGTCTATGTCACGCCCAATTCCTTGCCCAAAACTGTGTTCACTGCCTCCACCCAAACCAAAGCCTCCACCCAAGCTAAGGTGCTCACTCAATATAATCAGGGATATAAAGTTAAAAAGATGGACATAAGGTAAAATGCTCTGATAAGATGTAGTAAACATAACATTACTAATAAACTCTAGCCAGAGCCGATAGGGCTGTGAAAAGCTACCAAATGACCAAAGTTATTTTCTTGTCGGTGCCATATAGTGTTGTTTAGTCACAATCATCAAAAAATACCATGCTGCTAAATCAGTCCTCTTGAATTTATTTAGTTAGAGTACGTGTGTGTGTGTGTGTGTGTGTGTGTGTGTGTGCTCGCCATGGGAATGAGACCGTTTACAGACTGCAGCTGCACTGTCTGTAATCTGACACTATAGTCTGACTTTCAGAGGTTCAATAAATTCCAGACAACATATAATGAGTTAACCCCTAGGCTGCTGAAAAATAGACTAAATCTATTAGACTAAGCTGGATAGATGATAGAAACAACAATTGAAAAAGGTTTTTTTTGTTAATATCCTGAGAAGTCCTGAGGTACAATACAATAGCATCCCCTCTCCTTTCAGATGCCTTTTACACAGAGCAGCAAATAGCAAAAATCAGAGGGGGAATGCATTATTTTGCAGCTGTGGAAGAATACTTCCAAATGTCCAAAAAGGGAGTTCCACGATCAGCCGTTTTAGAGCTACAATCTGATCCCAGCAGTTCTATAGGCTCCACTCACAGCCCTAAAAATGTGATACTGTCTGATGTGAAAATGAGATTCTAAACTGCTGAGGTATACCAAGTGAATTTAAAATGTCATGACAATGCTTTAAGTATAGGACATCCAAATGCTAAGCAAGACCAAACTGACAGCATGCTACCTTGTACATAGTTATTGTATGTCTAGCTAGGTTGTTATAGGAGATTGCTATTCAGATATGTCTGTTTACAATAAAATATATCTAGTAATGTGTTTAATGGCTACCAGTCTGTTATAAACTTGGCAAGGATGCCAAGCTTTCCTAGGCAGGGGAGAGTGTAACACCCCCCCACATTTGGGGGGCTTATCTGAAATGCCTCCAGGTGTTCTCCCACTGCTGCCGGTGTCTTCACTACTTTCACGGCACTTTGTCATTTAATCCTGGTCCCACTGTGATGTTGAGCCCTGAGGGGCTCGCAAACCCAATTGCGAGTGGTCAGCATGTTTGTTTAGGCCGCCGCTCACACTATTGTTGAGGATGCACTGTTGCATCCGACCACCATTGCAGTCAACAGTTCGGGAAGTGTCTCCGTGGTTCCCACTGCCAAGTTAACTTGGAAAGGCACCCAGCGCACAAAAAAACAAGGGAAAAATATTTTTAAATAAAGAAATAGGCAGATGCTGTGAGCACTGTCTCTGGGGCGCCAGAAGCCAAAGGGAAAAGGTCAGGGCAGTGAAGCCTTCATAAATATTCATAAGTTCTGCAGTGTTTCTAGGGGCAGTGTGTTACGGGAGCTGCGATTCCACAAGGGTACTGTTTATTTCAGTGAAAGTGGACTTGTTAGAAAATTGTTAGGGCTACATGCCTGTGAGGACAGTAAAATAAAATACTATTGCTCCTGGCTGTACCAGAACTTTAATTTATGGGGACAATGAATTGGATTGCTGAAACTTGAACTGCAGCCATCATCTTTGTGCCTTTCAACCAACCAGCGGCCAGGATTTAACAAAGAGACTTCTGGGAAACTGCCGGAGACTTATGGGGATTATCTGGGACAAAATCTAGGTGCCAAAAAGCAAGCCAGTTAACAAGTGGGAACTGTTCAAGACAGCTTTGGCAGCCAATAGAATCTCTTACATATAAATGTGCTCAGTTTTCTGAAGTGTTTGCATGGCTTACCAGTTCATGCTGTTCGGTGTGCATGTTTCAGCCAGTGTTGGACCAGTTAGGGGTAGGCTGTTGCTCCTGCATCCCAAAAACCAGCATTTCAATGAGAACCATGAAAGAACCTTTCCTCATGCTTCACAAAATCTCTGCATAGGTCTCAAGTCATCGTATCATCCTCCTGGTCTGGGTAGTATGAGTACAAACAGGGTAGCTCCCTGCAACAAAGCTGCAATCATTTGTGTGTGTCATCTAATTTGCTTGTTTGGGTTTGTTTGCAATGGACTGAGCCATCCAGCTCCGGATTACAAATATTTGAGTTTGAGTGCATGCTAATTGTTTTCTTTCCTAAGGGCCCCAATGATCAGCTGCAATGCCAGCCTACCCCAGGCAACGCTTCAGGCTTGCCTGCCTTCCACATTGGGTACCCAGGGTTGTGGAACTGTGTCAAAGGGACTCACTGCACATGCTTTATTAACCTGAATTTATTCAGAACTGCAAATGACTTGCTAGACTTATGCCCCACCGTTGTTCACATCCCCCTGAATGAATCAGATTATTGATTTTTATGTTTAACCTGGCTAGTGTGTACCTTCTTGGTGGGGATACAGTCTTGCTATTGCGTTGTTACATCGTTGGTTTTATTTTCCAGGTGGTCTCAAGAGCAGTTGCAGGCGATCTAGCCCTGGTGGTAAGTGCCAGGAGTGAGAGCATATCATTACTGGCATATGGTAAATGTGAGTGTCCTGTTGCTAAACTGTTTAGGCTACTAAAGGGGTTGGTGGGGGGTTATAACATCCCAGAGGGCTATACCAACAGCAGCTACGCTACCCCAAGGCAATTCTTCCAGGCAGAGGCACCCGTTGACTGAGCTCAAGCTGCTCAAACTGTGCATAACCATGCAGGCAGGGATAGTAGCCCATAGTATGGTGCCACCTAGGGGTTACAATCATGATCTTTGAAAAAACAGCCTGAGGACTCTTGGTCTATCTTGCCTGACCTACACCCCCTGCCTAGACACTTCTTATGCAGAGATGGTGCTATTTACCTCCACCAAAATCCACCTATTAACTGGGTACTACTGTGTCTGCCCCAAAGGTAGGGTGGCTATACTGCAGCCACCTGCCCCGATCATCACCAAACCACAATAGTACCAAATCCCTGCAATCCAGTGGTCCCCCACCGATTGCCCATAGTACAATACATCATATATCCCTTGTGTCAAGTGGTCCCCCACCCTCTAATTGACTGATCCCATAGTAGAATAATTCCCTGGTGTCTAGTGGTCCCCATCCCCCCCAGATATCACCCAGTCTTGTATTCAGATCGTCCTTGGTGATCCACTGGGTGCCCATACTGCAACTGTCTACTGTATGTGCATTCATTGATACCTCACACGGCAGCTGGCCACGGAAGTGAGTACAGGGCTGTGCCAGCTGCCATATCGAGATGACATGAGAGCCAAGCCGTGGGGTGGGGGATGGGGAGAGGTAATATGGTAGCAGGTGTGTCAGGTAGGGGCTGGTGTGGGGACTGCTGGACCATCCATTATGTGAATACAAGATCAGGTGATCGAGGTCATGGGGTGACCACTAGACACCAGAGAATTATTCTACTACAGGATCGGGTGATTGGAGGGGTGGGGGGGATCACTAGACACCAAGTTAGCTGTTTTAGATTATGACAGGTGATACTGCAACTGGTGCTAAGGGGCTGCTGCACCTCATGTAAATCAGCCCATAATGGGCATACAAATGGAGGCAGTATAGTGCAGTGGTTTAAGGCTCTCAGCTGCAAATCTGGAGACCTGGGTTTGAATCCCACAGCCCCCACTTGCATACTGTGTGACCCTGAGCAAGTCACTTAACTTCCCTGTGCTCCCAGGTTGCACCTGTAAACAAGCTTTCAGCTTAGTGTGTCTCACCTGGTTAAACAACTGAAAAAAAAAAGGCCCCTTAGCACCTTGCACGCCCAAAGGGCTCATTTGCATGTTGTGGCTGAATATAGCCCACAGCAGTCCTGGTGGGAGGCAGTATAGCACAGAGGTTTAGGGCACTGAGCTGCAAACCTGGAGACCGGTGTTTGAATCCCACAGCTCCCATATGCATACTGTGTGACCCTGAGAAAGTCACTTAACGCCCTTGTGCTCCCAGGTTGCACCTGGCAACAAGCTTTGGTTTAGTGTGTCTTTCCTGGTTAAACAATTTCTCCTTTCTCTACTATCCCATTTCAGACAGCGTTATTCCCCGTGGGCTATGTACAGCTCAGATTCATATCAGAGCAGTTTAGTTTCACTTAGCACTGCACCAACATGGTCCGATATTCAGTCGCATAGCACCATCCACCATCCAACTGAATACAGCAGCCATCAGGTTGGGTGCAAGTGAAGCCCAAACATTTTTACTGCACTTGTGCTCCTATTTGAATATCTGGACCCTGGTATTTATAGCTAGTGACCGTCCAGCATAAAACAAAGGAACCGCATGAAATGCACCATGCACTAGGAACTGTGCAACCACAGTTCAGTGGGGGAGCTACCTTTTCTATGTACAATATCTGCATTCTTGGGAGAGAACTGAAGGTAATTCTCCCCCACTGTCTTGCCACAGACACTTAAAACAAAGAGTTTAATAGAAGATGCAAATTTACCTATTTATCAAAATACAGCACTTTCCAAAATCAAATAATGTGCAGGTCAGACAACATCTAAGATCTGCCTTGCTTATCCTTTGAGCCCAGACAAAGGCGACCTATCTTTCCTTAACAGTAGATATTGCTCTTAACTGTTTTGCTAGATGGTAGAACTGAAGTATGGGCAGGTTTTATTATTTTATCAATAAATAAATATATTAATATGGATTATCATAGTGTACACTTCCGCTGCAGGGGTTCCTCTTAATCCCACCTGGTGGAGATGGTGTGATATTGGCCAGTTAGAGATCTGGAACCCAATAGTCTTTTGGTAGTACTTGATATCGAGGGCTAGGCACCAGCTTGGCTGGGGTGCAAAAAGGCTGTGGATAGCTATTTCGTGGCTCTTATAGCTGCCTTGAACTACATTGTACCCTACCATGTCCATCCCTTGATTTCCTGCTACAGGTCACCCTGGTATGATGATGGCCTGAGATGGTTGAAGACTAAGGGATAGAAGTTAGAGCATTCTTGGCAGAGATCCCAGTCAGGGGAGGAAAGACTGGCATGGAGAACTCATTACAGTGAATGTCAGTGGGCATTCATCCTAAATAAAAATGGAGTTCCTGCCACAGGTGATTGCTGCAATGAAGACCCATCCAACTCAACTCTTCCACACTGTAGACAGATTGCTAAACCCTACCAGTCTTCAATCTGGTAAAATATTTTCAGTAAAATAATGCAAGGGGTTAATCTGTTATTCCTTTTAGAAGTATCCTCCTCAAGGCTGGAATTTCCACAAGTGGCCTTGCATGGGCCAGTAGTAGCCACTTGAAGAATGATGGTGGGCACTCCATTGCACTGGAAGGAGAATAAGTTGATTGTAGTGGAGGACATCATCCAGTTGACCTCAGGGCTGCACCCTACATAGTGTGTAGTGGACCCAGGCCTACTTTACTACTGTTTGGTTGCCTGAAAGCCCTAGGTCCGATCTTTGTCAAGACTGTCAGGTGCCATGCTGGCCCAGTGGAAGAGCAGTTGTGCTTCCAACTCCCATGCCAGGGACCAGGGTTTGGGAACAGAAGAGGGTCGCTCAGTGGGCTGGCAGCATGAGGAAGGAGTGAGTACCTGACAGCAGCTTTCCTTCCTCAGAGAAAGGGACACTGTTCCGCTGCAGCGACTGCCACCTGATGGAGGCCAGGTGGCAGTACAGTGGGCATGCACACAAGCAGGGGCAGGGTTAGTACGTGATGTGCTGGTGCACACATCCTAACGCTCCAGCCCACGGGCAGACAAATGGAGAAAAATATGCTGAGCTGCTCCTAGCCAGCAACCTCCCCGGCAGGTTCTTGCATGACCAACATGGCTGGCCACCCGATACAACAGGTTCTGAACAAGTGGTGGATAACCAGCAAGTTTGTGAGAAGGTCAGTGGCCGGACTGAGAAGGTGCCGTCAGGCAGACACAAAGAAGAAAATACTGATTGAAAAAAGGATTGTCAGGTGTCCCTAAAAAGGATCTCTCTCTTTCTTTCTGCACGAAAATGATGGCGGTGAGGCCCCTCCTGAACAAAACATCCTTGAATCTTGTTGTCTTGTCTATTGTCTCTATTGGTCCTTGCTCTACTGAGACCTTTAACCCTCAACCTACTTTACCCTTTGCTAACCTTCCCCTGCCCACAACCCTGCTCACCCTTATTATTGTTTCCTTCTTCTAGTTCTTCACCACTTTTTGATTATCTATTACATCATACAGCGACAAAGTGTTTAACCTCACCTGATATTGACTGTCTCATAACTGTACATATATCTGTAACCTTGTATCTCACTATGTATTACCTGATTAGAGCCTTGTGTGCACTCTGTATATTTGGTTATCGAGGCACTGTACTGTATAATGTGCCATTGTATGTGTGTTACCTTCAGGGCCTCCTTGTGAATGAGCTTGCTCAGTGGAGTCTTCCTGCAATAAACCTGAACTTTAACTTGAACTACAGGCCTGTTTCAAACGCCCTTTTTACTGATGGTAATAATTGAAAAGGCAGTTGTGATGTAGCTGGAGTGTTGCCTAGAGAAGAATGACATCTATAATCCTTTCCAGTCTGACTTTAGGCCTCATCATAGTACTAAGAGTGCCCTCTTAAGCTGTTCAGTGACCTTGGTGAGAGACAGTGAATTTCTTCCAATTCTGGTCCTGCTGGATCTTTTATCGGTAGCTTGACATGGTAGACTATGGGGTACTAGTGGTGTGGCTGAGGTACAACATGGGACTCACAAGGACAGTGCTGCGGTAGTTTGAGCACTTGCCTATACTTTCCCAGCCAGATGCTGCAGATGGTGTTGTGTACTTATATCTGAGGAATGATAGAAGTAGAAGCTCTTCAACTCTGGAATGCCTTGCATCCATATGTTCGAAGGTCTTCTTTGCTAGACATCTTTAACTCTGCTTTAAAAACTGATCTTTAAAGTTACATTATGGGACCAGATTACTAATTGTTCAGGTTTTAGCCATAGTTACTGAATTTTAAATTGATCTGTTCATTTTAACTGTGTATGGCACCCAAAGCCCTCAGGATTGGGCACCCTGGAAAAAAAAATTACATGCCTTACCTTGACTTAAAAGTTTTACAAGTTATGCGTAATGAACTAAGAAACAGCATTTTTCCAAAAAATAGTTTGACTAGGTTATTTCTCCATCTAACATCACATCCTGTCTGATAGCCCAGGGGAGGAGGAGGACTGTACAAAAAATAATATTTAAGTAACAAAATATAATATTTAAACTATGGCCAGCAATAATAACATCATGGGCCAGATATTCAAAGCTTTGCTCAGGGTGCAAACCGTTCGCACGAGGTATAGTGCTGAATTTGAGCCCGGCTGCAATATTCAAAAGGCCAATTAGTGCCTGCACTATGTGATATCACTGATGGCTAAAAGTTAATGTATGCAGGGAAGAGAGTGAGGAAGGGGCCAAGAATGCTGGTGCACTGGCATATTCAAAAGAACAGCGCCGCATTACAGTGTATTGCCGACCTGTAGTGCGGTGCACAATACCACCATCTAAAAGCGGGTGGTAATGCCATGCCATCAGGGGAGGTGGATCTCCTGGTCTGACGCATATGCACAGCACACTACAGTGAAACCCTGTCAGGCTAGTCGCCCCCCCCCCATCTCGTTCCCTGACACCTCCGTACAAAGTATCCCTGGTAGTCTAGTGGCCCCCACAACCCCGAGATCCATTCGACGACACATGTAAAATAGATTGTCACACTATCCCTGATAGTGTTTTTTTTTTTGAACTTGTAATTTTATTAAGAATTTATAAAAATATATCCATTGTAATATAAAAACTATAGGCTATGTTTACAATTATCAATGCTTTCCCTCCATTATCTTAACCTAGATGCTTCTCCAAAAAAAAATAAAAGTATACCCATGAGTTTAGGTGGTCTGTCAAGTTCATATTATATATTAAACTTAAGAGAATCCTCACAGCTCTATCCTCTCTTCCCCTATATAGGGTATTTCCATGAATAAAAATCACTATATCCTCTGGAGATCTCCATATCATGGAAGTGTTGTCTGGAAAGTTGGCTCTACAGAAGAGATCTTAAGCTCTGAGAAAGTCTAGGAACAGTCCATCTGCTTGCCTGTACTTCATAACTCTTCTAATATTCTTTGTTGTAAGAAAATAAAAGGAACAAACAATGGGAGGAAAAACAAAAATATACTAACCCCACTCTGGATTAATTTATGATAACAAGAAACTCATCATTCTTGATCAACAGTATTGTGTGTTGGTGTCTCAATTATTTGATAAAAAGCATGATACACTCTTCTGTACCTATGATGTGTATTAGTCAGTTGTGGAAAAAGGGGCCTTTCCCTCCCCATATCTCTGGTATCACCCCAGGAGCTGGTCCACCACTGCGGTCCCCTCTTCCCCTTCTATATAATGGAAGTAGGGCAACCATCTTGTGTTAAATTTAGCTGTTTGAAATCTCAGTTTAGCTGTGATTGCCTCTATAGTTTTAATATTTTGAATATTGCTTTTCCATTGTCCTTACTGTGGGTGGTTTGGAAAAAAGCCATTTTTCGTGATGGCCTTCAGAGCTGCAATCACTACAATATAAAATATGTATTTTGCTGTTGCAGAAAGCATTCCCTCCAGTGGAAGGCTCAATATCAAATGTGGAAATGATAAGTCTGAGGTGCAGCCCAGCACTTCAGTGATATGCCCCTTTACTTGTGTCCAATAGGGTTGAATTGTAGGACAGCTCCAAAATAAATGATAATGGGTCCCCCATCTTTACATTTCCTCCAACAAAGGTGTAAAGGGTGTACACCATAATGTTGTGATATAACCAGGGTAATAAAGAAGTGCCCACATACTTTTCAGCGAAATTCCCTCCACCCACTACCAGATGTGGTTTTATGGACATCTCGCATATGTCAGCCCATATACTCTCCTCCAGGGACTGCCCCATTCCTCCTCCCATCTCTCTTGTATTTTCTGTATTGCCAGGGTGCCTGTTCCTTCTTGTAATAATTGATACACAGGGACATTAATTGCTTTGTGTCTAGGAGGAACTCCTATTATGTATCAGGGTTATGCCTGGTGCCAGCCCACTTAGAGGGCTATAACTCCCAGTTCCAGATAATGTAATGTCTACATTGTAAGTAGCAGTAGAAATCTTGCTGAGGCAGGGCAAAATCTCTTTGGAGAGTTGTAAAGTCTATGATTGCCTCCCTGTATGAGATGTGGCAGAGTGGACAACCCATGACTCTCCCACCTCTGGAAACAGGAATCTGGGTGGTTTACAGGAGACCGGCGTAAATATTCCTATAGGGATGTATTGCCAGACAGGAGTCGGAGTTCCCACTTGTATGTCACCTTTAACCAAATGGCCATGGTATGTCTTGTCCAGATGTTCTGAATGTCTTTCAAATTTCATGGGAGAGTTACCCAAGGAAGGAACTTCAGAGGGATTCTCGGGTGTGCACCCATTTCCAAGAGGCACCAGCTACCCCGCTGTGCAGTAGACAGCATCTTGACCACCACCAGCAGTTGAACTGCAAAATAGTAGCTATGTAAATTCGGTAGCCCCCATCTTATCCTCCACTAAAACTGACCATTTAATCCTGGGTCTTCTCCCTGCCCAGATGAAGCTTGAGATTCTCTTTTTGAGACAATTGCAGTCCCTAGAGAGAGAATTCTTAAGGGAAGTGTTGAAAATAAGAATAAGCGTCTTGGTAATATATTCATCTTACAAGTATTTATTCTGTTTGAGAAAGATAACGGAAGATTACTCCAGCGGTGGAGATCTGAGAATATTTGAATAAATAGGGTGAAATAATTATATTGTTATAATTTAGATAAGTGCTTTGGTATCCAAATCCCAAAGTACCGGACCTTATCTTTAACCCAGAGAAAGGGTATCTTAACTCTCTGTGCTTCTGATATAGAGGCCCCCACTAACATGATCTCTTTTTTTTCTAAATTAACTTTAAAACCCGAGACCTGTCCATATTTGTCTAACAATTGTAGTAAGATCGGGATACATTTTTCTAAATTCTCTAAGACCTTGCAAGTATGTCCATTCACACTGATATCCTGTAGGGAAGAAGACTGCCTGATTGCCGCTGCGAATGGTTCCAAACTTAGTGCAAACAGAGGAGGTGACAAAGGGCAGCCCTGTCATGTGCTCCGCTGTATTGGAAATTGGTCTGACATGGTACCTTTCACTTTGACCCTAGCAATTGGTGTATCATAACATAGTGATATCCACAGCAGGAAATTGTCACCCAGACCATAGTGCTCCAGTACTGTTGTTAAGTAGGCACAATTAAGGTGGTCAAACCCCTTTTCAGCGTCTAAAAAATTGCTGCTTGGGCGTGTCTATTCTGTCTTTGTAAACCATCACTTTAAGTAACTTCCAAACATTATCAGGCACTTGCCGATAGGATAGGAAGCCAGTTTGGTCTCCCTGAATCAGTAATTCTATATATTTTTGTAGCCTGACTGACAATATCTTAGTTAAAATTTTTAATTCCTGGTTTAACAATGGTATCAGTCTGTAGGCTTCACATTGGTCTTTGGGTTTGTCTGGTTTTGGCTATACCTGGTAGTCTAGTGGCTCCCCCAACCATGATCGCTGACACCTGCAATAATCATGGAACACATTATCCCATTCATGAAGCCCACCAACACAATCACCCATGAATCCCGTTTAATTCTCCCTGGTGGTCCACTGAACTGCAACAGCCCCAATCACCCCCTATTGTACACCCCAAAATACCTGGTGGTCTAGTGGACTACTCCCCCACTCCCCTTCCACAAATGAGCCTTCAACAAGCAACCCCTGCTCACCTCCGACAGCCAGCTGCCAACTGAGCTCTGAAGGAGCGCGTACTGTGCAGCGCTCCTTCAGAGCTCAGTCGCAACTAACGGCGGAGGTGAGCAATGAAACTGATCATCGCTGGCTCATTACAGGAGAGGTTAGCTGGGGTGGTTGGGTCCACTAGACCACCAGGTATTTTGGGGTGCACAATAGGGGGAATCAGGGCTGTCATGGTCCACTGGACCACCAGAGAGAACTAAACGAGACTCATGGGTGATCGTGGGGTGGGGACTCTAGTCGAACGGGACAATGTGTTCCATGATTACTGCAGGTGTTGGCAATCGGCGTGGGGGGTTGGGGGGCCACTAGACTACCAGGGATAGTGAGACTATCTATATTCAAATGCATCGGTGATCACGGTTGGGACAATATCAATACTAGTCCAACAGAATTAGTATCCTCCATATAATTATCTCTGTGGGAGGGTTTCTTCATCATTGTCATGGTTGAAGCACATACTGTATGTAACCCCCCTGCAAATGGGGGTTCCCAAAAGACTTCCAGGAGCTTGCTTGAATGCTCCAAGCCTGAATGGTGTTTGGCATTTAAGCCATTTATCAGTGAGTGTTTTTAGAGCCTCTGGTACTGTCTCTTTAAGAGCTGTCTGCTTGCAGACATAATTAGTTTGTATGGGGGGACTGTGTGCTTCTCTGAGTACCACTCGAGCTGCTGCCAATTCACTTCATTTTGCAGTCACTAGGAGTGCAAGGGAACCTATCTGAAAGATGTAACTGTTTGCCAGAAATTATTTAGAGTAATAATGAAATTACAGTTTGTCTAACCTGCTTTCTTTGCAGTCAGAACTGTGTCTGCTAGTTCCCCATTCTAGTTTTGAACTGCTGAACTGGACCAATCAGTGTGGGTAAGCTAGCTCTAAAATGGTGCCTTGGAGAATCAGAACTTGGACTCATAATCTGAGCCAGCCACAAGAGGATTGTATGGGCAGTGACTCTGGGAGATGTAGTTTAGACTTCAGTGCCTTTTGGACCAACAGCAGCAGTCTATTGTGAGTGACAGCCAATCCAGTCAAGAACTGGGAGGAACTCAAAGGAAGTGCCAGTTTTGTCGGTTGGAGTTTCAGTTGAGCTTTGGCAGTGAAGAAGGAAGGAGCCCTGTGCTTTTCAGTGTGCAGTTTTAGTCAAAAAACGTGTGTAAGGCCCAGAGTTCCGGTCTGCAGCTTGTGTAACAGCTTGTTAGGACTGAATCCGTCCTGTGAAAAGAATCAAAGGATCTCTTAAGAGTAGAAACCAGGCTCACCCTGTAGAAGACTGGAGGAATTGCTGAAAGATCACTCGGTCTGTCAGGAACTGAATCTGCTGTGTGTCTCCCGGGTATTGTGCAGTAATTGCGATCGGGATACAGATGCAGCCTGCCTGGTATAGTGCTTTCTTTTATATGGATGTGTGAAGAGGTTTGTGTACCTCAAGTGAGCCCTCCTGTTGAAGGACCCTATCTTATTTGGAGGTCGTGAGTACTAATTCAGGGTTGCTCCTGTTGAATTGCCACATTAAATCCAAATGGAATTACTGTACTGCTGACTGTTTAATTCTCCTTTCTCTGTGTGAAAGAGCCCCTACCAGCTGCCACGGTTTGGACTAGCCACTAGGGCTTGGGTACCCAGGGACAGTAACTGATAGGGATAGGCCTGTGCACAGAGCCATAGGTAGATTATTAGAGTGATAAGCTAATTAACCTGATTTCCCCCTGTCCTTGTTATATCCCCTAAATAAATCAGAGCTGCTTGTTTCAGCAAAGTTATACTGCCTAGGGTATTTGTCTATGTTAAAGTACTGTACTGTGATTGTTGCACTGTATCTCATTTCACAGGAGGTCCCAGTGCGGAACCAGACCTGGGGGTAAGTGTATACTGTGAAGGTAATTCTGATATATTGTGGGCCACTAGTGGGAAGAAAGGGGGTTGCAGTGTCCCAGAGGGCTGTGACCAAGTTAGTTTAACTATTGCAAACCCTGACCTCTGGGTGGAGGCACCCGCCATTGGATCAGGCCCCTCAACCTGTTGGTGGCAAATCAGGCAGGGGTAGTAGCCCCTGGGATAGCGCCATCTAGGGGTTACATGTAGAACTGATCAAAGTGAAAGCCACCAAAATAATTAGATATTTGAAAGATTCAGCAATAGATATGGGAAACTTTAATTTTAGGGGTGTTGACAGTTTTGAATGCAAAATCAGAACACCATTGCTTCATGCTTCTGAGATTAGGGGCTGTTCTGATTCACCTTCTTTACAAAGAGTTATAAACAGATTATATAGATATATTCTAAGAATTCCCCTTTTTGTTAGTGCCCGGATAGTATGAACATAATTAGGCCAATGTCCATTGGAAACTTTAATCATAGAAGGATTAGCAGTCTTTCTCATTGGAATTATCAGTCTAACAGATGATTGTATCCTAGCTAAATGTATGCAGGTGAAGGGCTATTACTCAGTCATGGATTTTAAATACTGTACCCATAAAAGTCCTTGAAAATATCATATACAAAGGCAGGTCTTGCACCAACAGTAAAAGAAATATATCTAGAACCCAGAGACATAGTAATATCCAAGATTAAACAAAGGTATAGGGATATACTAAGACAAAAGGACATACTGTATGGACATTTACAGTTGAGGGAACACTAGACTACAAGGGATAGTAGTCTATTGTACATATGACCATATAACTGGGAAATTGGTGGTGGGGGGCACTAAACTACCAGGCATACCTCCCATCCTCTTGCCTCATGTATCAGGGACAATGGTTAAAAATATCAGGGACGAACACCGCAGAGCAGGGCCACATTTTATATATTGCTAGTATTCCCTCAGATGGCTAATGGGATGGAGGGAATTGTGTTCTACTGCATTGTCTGAAGAGGAGAATGTCTGTCACTTTAATGTGTGACATTGGTGTGTGCTTTTATTCCCCACTGTCCAGACACACATACACAGGATGTATGAGGGACAGAGGTACTGTACATTCTGAGGCACTATCAGGGATGTCCCTGTATATCAAGGTTGGTTGAAGGGTATGCTACCAGGGACTATGCTTTGGTATTATGGGGATCAATAGTCTGTGCTGTTATGTACACTGGTAGCCTGCAGTTCCAAAACTGTTTTTCCAGGTCTGACAGACAGGTGGAGCTATGTGCACCTCCCAACAGCTGCTGACCTGTAGTTCCTGTCAGACATACATGTGGAGCTGTGTGCTCTTTGCATTAGCGTTGGGCAAAGTACATGAGTCCCCCCTACTGAGGAGGCCTTTTCCCTCCTGCCTGTCTCTCTAAAAGAGGTGGAAGACCTACTGCTGCAACTGGACACCAGGAAGGGAGCAGACTCCGATTTCATAGAGCCATACTATCTGAAATGTGCCTACCGTGTGCTTGCAGTGCCAATCACCCACCTATTCTCTCAGGGTAGCCTCCCCCTTCAATGGAAAATAGCCCATGTCATCCCTCTATTAAAAGCATTTGACCCCTGCAATCTAAATAATTACAGACCAATCTCCCTCCTCCCTATCCTGTCTAAATTACTAGAAAAAATAGTGTGTGGCCAGCTAGGGGTATACTTAGAATCCAGAAGTCTATTAAACCTGGTTCAGTCTGGATTCAGAGCAAATCACAGCACCATAACAGCCCTAGCTAAGGTGACCAATGATTGGCTCCTAGACCTTGACAACATCTGTGCCGTTTTCTTGGATCTTAGTAAGGCATTCGACACAGTCGATCACAGCCTGCTTCTTTCCTTCCTAAGCACCTTAGGTCTGGACCATAAATCTATGTGCTGGTTTGCAGGCTACCTCAGAGAATGGAAACAGCAGGTTAAAGCTGAAGGTGATCTTTCCCCATTAAAACTTATGCTGAGGGGCGTGCCCCAGGGCTCTATCCTTGGTCCCCTCCTCTTTGCAGTCTACATTAACAACACCAATGACCCCATCAAAAAAGTCAACATCCACTTGTTCGTGGATGACACTGTACTGTACTTGAGTCGTCCCACGCCGGAAGCAGCCTGTGAAGACTTCCAAACTGAATTTAACCTTCTACAATACCAGCTCATAAACAAAAGCTTTTGCTCAATGCAAAAAAGAAAAAAGCCATGCTCTTCTCCCCCTCCTTGCATGCAGCAATTCTTGCTGGAGGGGGGGCTATCCTACAAATTACCACTGTTCTTGGAAAAACACTAGACTATGTAGCTAAATTCAAATATCTAGTAGTTTGGCTCGATCATAAACTTTCCTTCGCCGACCATCTCGAAGAACTACAGAAGAAACTAAGGCAAAGATTAGGACTATTCAACAGAATTAACCACCTGCTTACAAAGCAGGCCAAGATTCAACTGGTTCAAGCTACCTTCCTATCTCTAATAGATTATGTGGACCTGCTCTACAGCCACTGAACTGCCTCTGCACTGGCTAAGGTGGACACCCTCTACCACAGAGCTATCAGGTTCATTACTGGCCTTCCACTTTCCACACACCACTGCTCCCTGTACTCATCATTAGGCTGGACTTACCTTCACTATAGAAGGAATAGGAATGCCGCCCTATGGGCCTTCAGAGTGGTGACCAACAAGCTCCCCTCATATGTCTCAGATTGTATTACCCGGGAGTGTGTTAGGCACATACGCTCTAAGGAGCTATTCCTTAATTGCCTTCCAAGTTCCAAGGGTCAACACTCGTTTCGGCAAAGCTGCTCTAAGCGTCTCTTTACCCACATTATGGAATGGTTTACAAAGGAACTTGAAGCTGAGCTGCCCTGTTAGCCTGAATATCTTCAAGGCGCTCTACGATCGCTACATGAAAGCACCTTGCAAATGTTTTCCTCACTGCTAGCCCACTAATTCCGCAACTCCCCCTTTCCATCCTGACACTCGCTATGTTTCTACCCCTGGCTCTCACTCTTTCCCTATTAACTCTTCCTGCTGCTCTCACCCTTCCCTGTCCGCTCCAGCCTGGCTAAAGTCCAACCCCATCCATAGTAGTGTCCCAATTATCTAGCCCTTCTCCGTCATTATTATAATTAACAAGTACACGACAGCCATCATCACTTTCTGTGATTTTAGCCCAATTTTTCCCCCAGTTGTCAGTAATATATCCCCTCCTCCTCTTTACCTTTCTAACCTGCCACCCCATACATGGCCTCTTTCCCCTATATGTGTAGTTGCTGGCTGCCTCACTCAAAAGATCTCTGCTTATAACCCCTGTATGCCTATGGTTGATTGTAAATCTGCTGACTTCTTCAATTGTAAAATAACGCTTTTTTTTTCTTCAACCTTGTACTGTACTGTATACACTGTATATACTTTTTCTTCCTTGTATATTATTGCTTTTTGTATACCTGCTTCTGTACTGTACTTTGATGTTTTCATGACCAGGTCCACCTTGCAAATGAGCCTTGCTCAATGGTGCCCACCTGGATAAATAAAGATTTTGATTGATTGATTGATTGACATGGAAGTGCATGCAACCAGGCCATAATGAGATGCTAACGTGGCTGCTTGCTGGATTGCCTGACAGGCTCATTTGCATAGGGGCTTTGAATATTGCAAACTTTTGCCCCGGCTACATGTTTGCACCAGGTTAATGTGTTAGCACTGTGCAACTGAGCAGCCCTGGCAACCCTCTCAACTCAGAGCACAGTTCTACAGTGTGTGGCCTGCAGTGTTGTCTGCAGTTGTTGTGCAACACTCCATTGCTATCATCCATATTGACCACCTATTGCAACTCTACCTTACTCCGCCTCTGTGTGCACTGGGCTGCAGTTACAGTTTGGCCTTCCTGGTTGCTATCTTCAGAGCTTTCTTATTTGCTGGGCATTTTTGGAAATGCACTCTCAGCCCTGTTTGCATGGCTTCATTCGCACACTATATTCAACTGATTTAGCCCCATGGCTATTCCTTTGAATATAGAGTACAAATGGTTCCGGGCTTATTTTGCATGCCGTGCAGTGTTAATTTTGCCCCAGGGCTAAGTTCTGAATATCTAGCCCCATGAGTAATACTTAACCTGAACAAAACATGTAAGCAAATAGGTAGATACTTGGGGCAGGATTTTCAAAATGGTTAGATGCGACTGCAAATGCATGCTGAGCTTGCATCTGCCCAATTGCATGCAGGCTACTGTTTTTGAAGGTTGTATCCAGAATTTCATATGAGGGTGCTACAAAACTGGATCATTAATGCATAAAAAAATTTCTCAAGGCGTATCAGAATACATAGCTGACATAGAAAAGAAAACAGAAGGGAATTTATTAGTCTCAAATTATATCCTAGCACATAAAAATACATGTTGAAGTAAAGGGATTGTAAAATAGTGCAAAAATAATTGGTGCTCCCATTCCAACACTCGTCCTTAATCTCTGTTTCTCTGTCTCTCTCTCTCTCTCTCTCTCTCTCTCAAAATGGGCAACAATGGGAGCACATGTTAACAAATGGTCATGTCTGCTCAATAAACTGTTTTGACATTTGGTCTGGTGAAAGAAGTATTTTCTAAAAGTACAGTAGACTGCAGCACTTGTCCAACATTATGTTATTATTCAAGTTCCTACTCCTCAGTGGCAGAAATGCCAGATTCAGAAGGGACTGAGGAAATCTGAGGCAAAATCAGGGGCACTAGGGAAAAATGCTGCAACTACAGGCAAGAAAATGGGTCTTGCAAAAGCATTGAGAAAACTATGCAACATCATAGGGAAGGAGGGAAGGAAGGAGGGAGAGGGAAGGAAGGAGGAGGAAGGGGGGTGAGAATATCTTTCCTCTGTGACTACCACCGCATAGCAGTCGTAACTATTGCACTGAGGCTCTCTGGAGCAGTTTGTAAGACTTTAAATACTATAACAGGTCTTTTCTATTCTCACATTCTATTTTACAATAATGAAGAGTAATTATTCATACCTGTTCTTCCCTGATGCGTTCAGCAATTTTATTAGTGGCTTCTTCATGAGCTCGAAACAAGCTTATAACACTGGTATTATCTGGATCCAGAATATTCCCATCCTCATCCCTAACAACTAAGTCTAATTCAAGTATCCTGTAAGGAATAAATCAAAGATTTTTTTCAGAAGGTAGTCTATATTCTTCATAGCAAGGTTACAGTTCAAGACTGGGATAATCAAATCACAGTTTTCAAATTCGCTGTCTTCAGTTCTTTTACATTTTAGCATCCACACCCCCCTTTTGTCTAGTGCTCTCACCCTGCACTTACAGCAACACTCATTGCTAATAACTAGCATATAGAAACTCCAGTACCCAGGTAACCACTGAGCCACAGAATTTACAAATAGTCAGTGTGGCAGTTTTTGCAGCCAGATATTTACTTCATTACACATTTCACAATGAGGTATGAATCAACCTTAGTCGTTTTCTGAGCCTTTAGCATCCCACTCAGTAATGGTAATATCTGGTTACTCCAAGGTAATGGATTCCTCCGATTAGATATGCATAACAAGTCTTTTCCTGATATTATTACTTACAGTTGTGTCCAGCGTTCAGTTTCCTCACATGTAGTTATGTCAATCTGTGCGCTAAGTGAAGAACCACTGAGACTATTCAGGGTCATCCCTTGCACTTGTCTGACTTCTTGCAATGTACCAGCTGACCACTACATCCCACAGATTAAAAGGTTTGGTGGGGCACACATGTGCAGCACTGTTTCTGTACAACACTGCATACTCACTCTTGAACAGCCCTATATTTATAACATTTAAAAACAAGGACACCAAGCATTACAAATAAGGGGTAATGACAGCAGTATCAGGATATCTTTAGTTATGATAAGAAATTATGCTTGGCACCACTGTATCTGCTTTTGTGTAGAAATCAAGTATACTGTTATCTTTTTACTATGGATGGATTCTGTTAGAACTGTCTAGAAAATTCCTCTGACCTCTGTTTACTAGAAACAGTCTGGTAATTGCCTTGATATGAAGTAGCAGTGGGTGTTGCATTATGTAGCCTTTGTAAACAATGGACTTGTTAACAGAGTACTTTAGGAGAGCAGGACAAAGTGAAAATACCAGCCAGCTCCTCTTCTAATATGAATGGGGCACTTAGGTATGTTACTAGTTAGCCTAATAACACACACAGCTTTCCTCTTTGGAGAAGGCCAACTTCACTCTGAAGGGATTTTGAGAAGTCATACTACTGGATCTCTTATGTAATGGGGGGTAGTTCCCAGAAAGGTGGGAGGGGTAAAACTTACAGAATTATGGAAATGAAAAGTCTTTATCCTAAAATGTTTAGTCACTTAAAAGTCAGTCAAGACTAAAGTAGGGTAGGGACTCTGAAAGCAAAGGACAGTGCTTAGGCTTTACTTCTTATCCTGCATCCAAGTGAAAGGACTTTTCCCAACTTGTAGTGCAATACTTTTGGGAAATGTACCCATTGTGCTGAGAAGTTCAGCTTGAGTTCAGTTTAGTATTTTTCTGTTCCATGTAATCATTTAGTTTAAAACACTTTTTCTCAAATGTCTCTACTGCATTTTATATTGGTTACTTAAATATCTTGTTCATTTTGAATATATTAAATATTTAATAGACTATGCAGAGTTTTAAAAGGCACAGGTAATTTATTTTACTGGCATCTCTGTGTTTCATCTCTAAGAGTACATACTGAATTGAAGTGAACTTCTACTACAGGAGCATATGTAAGAGTGCTTCAAGCAAGCGGGGTTCCTACATCCAGGGCTTGTACTGTGTGGGCAATGACATAAAGTGGGATAAGAAGGGAACAGCTCAGTGGTAAATTTGTGGCAGGTTGTTTATAGCATTGGCTAAGTTACTGTACTATCAGTATTAGTTATAAGAGCAGTCATGGCAATCTTGCCTCCTTGCTATTCATGTGACCTTAGTATGAACCCTAGTATAAGTGTAACTAAGCCAGTTGCCAATTCATGGCTTTGTGACACCCAGTATCATGGGGCAGTGCAAAACAAATTTTATGCCATTCTCTCCCTCCTATTTGTTTTCTCCTGACCTCCCACACAAAAAACCATTAAGTGAACAGTAAGTTTTCTACCTAGAGTCAAGAAATGTAGTTTTCAAAACTTTAGAACCATCTAGCTGTTTGGAAAATAATATAGAGAATACTGGATGAGCAACTATGCACAACCAGTGTGTTCTACCACAGAGGGGCTTTGATTCCCTCTGACCCTCGAGGCAAGCTCAAGAGGTCCATGGGAATCAGAACCTGAGGTGACAGAACACACTGGTTATGAATAAAATTGCTCATCCTGTATTTTTATAGTGAATAGTATTATGTGAAATGTGTGCATTGTGTTTCTGTTTTCTCTTTCACAATGAAACTGACTTGTGAGTCTCTAGAATTCTAGAATGCTGTTCTACCACAAATTGGATAGAGGAAAGCAACTATGTGGCAGTATTTCAAGTTGTTCTGCTACAGTAGTGACATCACTACTGCAGCAGAACAACATAATGATGTCACTACTGCAGATGAACAAGCATATTCCAGGCATGGAATTCCATACATAACAGCATTCCACCATGCACTATGCAAGCAATAATACCCAATAGAGTGGGCGGTATTGGGCAATACCGGACCACCCAGGGGCATAATGAGGCCCGACGCCACAGGCAGAGGGCCTTATAGCCCCTGGAAGGTCTGGTATTGCCCATACCGCCTACCCTGGAGGGCATTATTGCACTTAGAAAATGGGCACTGTAAAAAAAAAATAGTTTAATAAAACAAGCTTTTTAAAATTAGTTTAAAATAAGTAGTTTAAAAATAAAATAGTCCCGCCTCCTAGAGGAGCCTAATACTGGAGCTGGTTGTTATTGTTACTCTACATAGACACATCTGCAGAAATCAAGTGTCACAGCTGCATTTTTTGACAAGGTTCACTGTTCTCAGCAACTCTACAACACACTGAGACATGCATGCTGTGATTTTTCTTTTAATTTTTTACTAGTAGCGCTCTGTCTCCACCACACACACACACACACACACACACTTTCGTGAAGTGCCATTACCACTACAAAGGAAATGACAAGACAAGGGTAGCAAAGAGGTATCTCTCTCTTTTTATTAAAAGGTGAAGCTGGTATGCTTTTTTCCATTTCTTTTCCTTTACAAGCAGGAAATAACAGCAACAGAAAGGCAGGCATAGCGCAAGGCAAAGGCGTGAGAAGCGGCAGAGACAATGCTGCCGATTTACTGTATTTAGAATGAAAAAACATTTATTTCTTTGGTTTCTTTACTGGTGGTGATTTTAAAAGTTGGAATGCCTGTTTGCTGTTGGTGTGATCTGTAAATGTGGACTGGGAATGAAGCTGGAGTGGAGCTAGTGCGAGTATGAGTCAGGTTTACCAAACAGCAGTCTTCCAGTAGTGATGAAGTGCTGATGCGAGTGCTACTGAACTGAAAAATAAAGTGTTTTGTTGTACTGCCGGAGAAAAAGTAGTTTTAATAGGTTATTGTTTGAAAAGTGTGGCATAAAGGAAGTGTAAGGGATGGATCAATTGGAAGGAAGCATCGATTTTATAGTGGCTGTTTTGAATTGCTAGTTAGTGGGAGGGAGACAGAAGCAGACCAGCGCCCAACCAGCGGCAAGTGAAAAGACGAGCAAGGATGATTGTGCTACAAGTTTAAACAAAGATTTTTTTACAACAAAGCAAGAGTTTACACAAAATTGTTTCTTATTTCTTGCCTTTTTAGTGTAATTGATTTGAGGATGGGGGCTGGTGGACTGGGCTCTCTCGCTAAGGTAACAAAAAAATGGAGCAGTTTGAAATTCTGTGCTGGTGCTTCAGCCAATGACAAAGCAGGCTGAGCACATGGATACTTGGTTGGGCATGGGACAGTTTTGGGCTGGACCTTTTTATTTGGTGGGCATCTATTGAAAGTTAATGTACCGCTGCGGACTGGGTGTCAACCAATCAGATGGGAAAATGTATATTGATGTGTACTGATGCGCTGAAACTGTACTGACATGACTTGACCATATCGAGCAGACTAGTTTTCATTTAAAAAAAAAGTTCTTAGTCCTAATGTTTACAAAGTTAGTCCTTGTCAAAGAAAGTATGCCCTTGTCAAACAAAAATGGATAACATTGATACCATTACTGCTTGGAACTCAGTTTTATTTTAAATGAAAGCATAGGGTCATATAAACATAGTCATGTTGATACAAATGTGATGCCTTGATGCTCAACAAAATACATTGATGTACTTTTTTGTTGCTTATCACCTGACACTAATTGTCCTCATCAGCCTGGCCATTCTGATCTTTCTCCTTCCCTTCTCCTTCTCTTACTGCTTTCATGGGGTCCATGGCACCTCATCGTCATTCTTATCTGACCTCTGTGGTGGACCCCATTTGGGGTACATTGATATACTTTTACATTTCTAAACCTTTATGGCTAAAAGTATATTAATGCTGTTTAACATGTATTGACATATTTAAAAAACTACTGGCATGACTCAGTCATGTTCATCCCATCCTAAACACAATTAAAAAAAGTTATGTTTCTAGATGCAATGTCTAGGTCAAGCTTGTTTACCATACGAATAAAATAGGAACTCAAAGTAAATGTATGTGCAAAGGAAGAATTTCAGTACAGTATCAAATATGTATTCTACTGACAAATATTTATACTAATGTCTACTGGTGTATACACTTTGGTGAAGTCTTGGAATATTTGTGTTAAATGTTAGTATTAAGACTAGATGTTTTTCATTCATTATGGATAGTTACCTTAGTCCCTTGTGTGTTAAGGTATGTATGTAATAGATTTTTAACACTGTAACAAAAACAGGACCACCTTGTAAATAGGACCTAATTGTCCTAATGGTGTGATGGTACCAGCTATTATCCTGTATAAAAATAACAATTTTACTACTACTACTAGTAGCAAAGTTATCCTGTTCTAATGCTAATTTCTTTTAAAAGGGCTCACTTTTCATTCATTTTCATTCATTTTATTTGTTAAAGGATTAGGGCAACTGGACCAAAGCCTTTTTCAGGTCCAACCCGGACAAATAACAAAATTACAATACAACACATACATAAAAACAAATAACATACAACACAGCTTAACAAAATAAATCAACGAATACAGTTCATTATCATCCATTGCAAATTAAAGGAAAGAGGTTTAGAATGAATGTTAGGAAATATTCATATACTGTTAGAGTGGTAAATCTGTGGAATTCGTTGCCACTGTACATTACAATACCAGAAACTAAGTGTACATTTAAAAATAAGTTAGATAACTATATTCTTGATGGTGCTGACTTAAGGTATTACAGATGACGTTGGAACACAAATGGGCTGTGACCTTTATGTTCCTATTTCTACCTTAGTATGAACCTTAGTTCATGAACAAGTACAGTTCATCAAAGACAACAAATACTTTTTAAATCTAATTTTAAAAGAAATGCGATTTCAATATACGTAACGATATGGGTAGCTCATTCCAACTTTTAGGGGCTTGACAAGAAAAAGAGCAAAAGCCATAATTATTCTTCACAGAATAACCCTCAAGCATAATGTTTTTGAACTACCATTGTAATTCCTCACATTTCACTTGCAGTTGGTGACTCCTGTTAGCTTCAAATCATCTGCTAACTATGCCCACTGCCCCCCTGTCCCACGATTCTAGATACTGCTGCTAATATACTACTGAACAGAACCAGTACCACAACAAGGCCCTCTGGTTCTCAGTTTGTCACCACTGTCCTGTTCAATATTCACCCACCTACCCTCACTCTCTTGAGTATTGTTACTTAGCCAATTTCATTTTTGTCTTTTCTGTTTATTTCCTATTTCCCCCTGCATAGGCATCAGGTGTATCCCTTTATAGGGACACGCACAAAGTGGCGAGTCACACACCTATTGTCCAAACCAATGCGAGAGAAAATGCTAAACTACAGCAGAGTCAGCCAGGATGCAGTGCAGTACCTTGTAGCATTTCTGCAGCATGCTATAGGGAACAATTCAATTCAAGAACAATTAAGCCCTTTTGTCATGCTGAGTTTGGACTATGCCTTTTAATGTACTGCATCCAGCTGACTCTGCTACAGCTGCTAAGTAACTGCACAAATATCAGTTAATTACTGTAGCTCCCAATGAAGCAGAATTGCACTCCACAAAACACTGGGATGTCTGTTCTGCTGTGCAACACATTAGTTTGTTGGCAGTAATAAACTGATATTTTTGCAGTTACTAAGGGCCAGTGTAGCTACTAACCGCTATAATTTTAATGTGTTCTGATACCACTTCATTTGAAGCATAACCCTATAAAACAAGATGTCTTATTCTGGGATGCCACCATATTCTGCCTTCAAATACTATATTTTAGTCCTTAAGAATTATCAAACCACACCAAATTCTGTTTTCAGGAGTGCTGATCCTCAATGATATTACTCAAACTTCCATCAAGTGTACAGTAAACACATAGATACTCACACTTCAGCACTCTGTAGATATTAGTTGCTCTGTATATACAGTTTAAAGATATACCTGTAGGTACAATGCAAATGCACAGGATGTCCTTATACTGTGTTTAAATTTCATGCACTGTAATTAAAACAAAAAGGCATTCAATAAAAAGAAAACTGTGAAAAATAACCAACAGTAATTACTTACTTGTTACCATAATCAATTTTGAGGATTTTCTGTTTCAATTCCTTGAGTTCATCTTTGGGTAAAGTCCCGGATAGAAGCTGGGATCTCCATTCCATTAAGTCACACATCATGGACTGAACCTGACGAAATGTATCTGTTTTTGTTTTCTGTAAAGCACACATTTCAGGCATGATTATAATCAGATCACAATTCAACTTACTTTCAAATGATATTTTACTTAGCATGCATGAGCTATGAAAAGAGTCAATTGAAAAGTCTGTTTCTTTTCAAAGACCATCCTAAGCATATTTCTGTGAAATTATTTTATTGGTATGTTGAATTTTTTGGCTTTGCAATTCCCATGCTGGCAGAAGAACAAATCATATTGGTAAGTAGTGCACTGCATGGCAGCAGTCACTATCTGGTGCACTCGAGAAAGAAAGAGTCCTTCTTACCATTTTGGCAGTGAGACACTCACGTCAGTGGTTTAACATATACATCTTTTCAGCTAGCATTAATCTTTATTCTGGTACTGAATATGCTGTACCTGGGTGTAGGCGTATAATAAGCATCGCTTGCTGTGCAAAATCAGCAATAAAGTGCAAAGTCAAAACCGCAAATAGCTTCATAGAAACATAGACTTTGATGGCAGATAAGGACCGCTTGGCCCACCTAGTCTGCTCATTTCCCTACCTACAGGATAAGCGGCAGATCCTAGTTAACCAACAGCCTATTTCTTCCTACTCCACACAAGAATTGCCTTATGTCTGTCCCATGCATTCTTGAATTCTTCCACACTTTTAGACCCCACAGCCTCTTCAGGAAGGCTGTTCCATGCATCCACCACCCTTTCTGTGAAAAAATACTTCCTCACATTGCCCCCCCCATCTTCAAATTGTGTCCCCTTGTTCTTGCACATCTCTTTTTTTGAAAGATGCTAGCCTCTTGGAGTTTGTTGACTCCACTGAGGTACTTTAAAGTTTCTATCATGTCCCCTCACTCCCTCCTTTCCTCAAGGGTATACATATTAAGCTTCTTTAGTCTCTCCTCATATGGCTTCTCTTGCAGACCCTGCACCATTTTAGTTGCCCTCCTCTGGACTGCCTCCATCCTGTCTATGTCCTTGAGGAGATGGGGTCTCCAGAACTGGATGCAGTACTCCAGATAGGGTCTCACCATCTGTACAGAGGGATAACAACTTCCTGTTTTTCTGCTGCTGATGCCTCTCCCTATATATCCCAGTATCCCCCCAGCCCTCTCTATTGCCTTCTCACATTGCTTTCTAACCTTAAGGTCATCTGATGTGATTACCCCAAGTCTCTTTCCATTTTTGTTGTTGTTACTACCGCCCCCGCATTGTGTAATCCTCCTCTGGGTTTTGTTGTCCAGGTGCATTATTTTGCACTTCTTTGCATTGAATCAAGCTGCCATATTTCTGACCATTCCTCCAACCTTGCCAAGTCCCTTCTCATCCTTTCCATGCCTCCTTGTATATTAACCCTGTTGCAGGTCTTTGTGTCATCTGCAAAGGCATACTTTCCTTCAGTCCCTCTGCAATGTCACTTATAAAGAAATTAAAGGACTGGACCCACTACTGAACCCTATGGTACCCAACTAGTAACTCCTCTTTCTTCAGGGTGGACTCCATTTACAAATACCTTCTGTGTCCTGTTGTCCAGCCAATGTTTTACCAGGCTACCACTCCCAGGCTGGGTAATTTGATTATTAATCTTTTGTGTGGGACTGTGTCAAATGCCTTGCTAAAGTCTAGGTAGGCCATGTCCACAGCCCCTCCCTGGTCTACTACTTTGGTCACCCAGTCAAAGAAATCAATTAGATTCATCTGACATGACCTTCCCATGTGAACCCATGCTGCCTTGGGTCCTGTGCCCCACTGGACTCTAGGTACTCAACAATTCTTTCCTTCAGAAGAGATTCCATCACTTTCCCTACCACAGAGATTAAACTGAAAGATCTGTAGTTTCCTGCCTCTGTCTTGCTCCCACTTTTGTGAATGGGAATCACATCCACCTTCCTCCAATCCTTAGGTACCACACCATCCTCCCATGATTTGTTAAAAAGGGTAGTCAGTGGTATCACTAGTTCTCCCCTTAATTCTTTTGGAATTCTGGGGTGAATTCCATCAGGCCCCATTGCTTTGTTCGCCTTCAGTTTTAGGAGTTCTTTCAGGACCCTTTCTTCTGTGAAAGGACAGGGATCGACCCCCGTATCCAGAATGCTTCTGTTAATTGGATTAGGCACCTCCCCCTCCTCCTCTTTTGTGAATACTGAGCAGAAATATTCATTCAGTATCCCTGCTTTTTCATTGTCCTCTCTGCCACCCACCTTCCTTTCTATTCCACCTCACTATTCCTCCCTTTGTCTTTATCGGCTCCTTGATGTGCCTAAAAAGGTTTTATCCCCTTCTTAACCGAGTTGGCTATCTTTTCTTCAGTTTGGGCCTTTGCTATTCTGACTTCCCTCCCTGCTTCCTTCTGCCTTAATTGGTACAGTTCTCTGTCCTGCTCCTTCTGTGTTTCCTTATATTTCCTAAATGCTATCTTTTCTCCCTAACCTTCCCACCACCTCTTTTGAGAACCATAGTGGCTTTTCTTTCATTTAGATTTGTTTATTTGCTTCACATAAAGGCTTGTTGCCTCTGTGATGACAGTTTTGATGTTCTCCATTGCTGTTCCTCCTCCTTCTAGCCTGTTTGCTAGTGCTTTTCTAAAGCACTCTCCCATCTTGCCAAAGTCAGCCCTCCAGAAGTCCAGTACCCTCACTTTTGTATGGCTTGACTCCATAGCTGAGTTCATCATGAACCACACTGCTTGGTAGTCACTTGTTCCCAGATGGCTACACTTTTAGATCTGAGATCCTCTCTCTCTCTCCCCCATTTGAAGTCTGAGGTCTAAGATTGCTCTCTCATGAGTAGATTCTAAAATTGGCAGTCTGAGGCATGCCACCTGTAGGGCATCGAGAATAGCCCTGCTCCTGGATGTGGCTGCAGCAAAGGAGCTCCAGTTAACATAGAAACATAGAAACATAGACTTTGACAGCAGATAAGGACCGCTAGGCCCATCTAGTCTGCCCATTTCCCTACCTACAAGATAGGCCACAGATCCTAGTAACCAACAGCCTTATCTTCCTGTCCCCCACAAGAATTGCCTTATGTCTGCCCCATGCATTCTTGAATTCTCCCACAGTTTTAGACCCCACAACTTCCTCAGGAAGGCTGTTCCATGCATCCACCACCCTCTCTGTGAAATAATACTTCCTCACATTGCCCCTGAACCGCCCTCCTTCTATCTTTAAATTGTGTCCCCTTGTTCTTGCAAGTCTCTTATTCTGAAAGATGCTACCCTCTTGGACTTTGTTGATTCCTTTGAGGTACTTGAAAGTTTCTATCATGTCCCCCCTCTCCCTTCTTTCCTCAAGGGTATACATATTAAGCTCCTTTAGTCTCTCCTCATATGGCCTCTTTTGCAGACCCTGCACCATCTTAGTTGCCCTCCTCTAGACTGCCTCTATCCTGTCTATGTCCTTGTGGAGATGGGGTCTCCAGAACTGGACACAGTATTCCAGATGGGGTCTCACCAACTGTCTGTACAGAGGGATAACAACTTCCTGTTTTCTGCTGCTGATGCCTCTCCCTATACATCCCAGTATACCCCCGGCCCTCCCTACTGCCTTCTCATATTGCTTGCTAACCTTAAGGTCATCTGATATGATTACCCCCAGGTCCCTTTCCTGTTTTGTTGTTGTTACTACCTCCCCACCCATTGTGTATTCTTCCCCTGGGTTCTTGTTTCCCAGGTGCATTATTTTGCACTTTTCTGCATTGAATCCTAGCTGCCATACGTCTGATCATTCCTCTAACCTTGTCAAGTCCCTTTTCATCCTTTCCACACCTCCTTGTGTATCAACCCTGTTGCAGATCTTTGTGTCATCTGCAAAAAGGCATACTTTTCCTTCCAGTCCCTCTGCAATGTCACTGATGAAGACATTAAAAAGGACTCGACCCAATACTGAACCCTGCGGTACCCCACTAGTAACCGCCCTTTCTTCAGAGTGGACTCCATTTACAATTACCTTCTGTGTCCTGTTGTCCAGCCAATGTTTTACCCAGGCTACCGCCCTGGGACCCACTCCCAGGCTGGTTAACATCTGCATATTCGGGTCCCCCATCAACAGTATCTCCCCTTTCTCTGCCATCCTAAGGATGCCTTCTATCATATCCTTGTCCATTCCCTTCCCCTGACATGGGAGTCTGTATGCAACCCCTTTGTGGATTGTGGTGCCATTTCCAGTCTCTAAGGTGACTCACAGTGCCTCCTCTCCTCCCTGTTTACTCTTTTGTCCTGTTGCTTTTATCCCTTCCCTTACATAGAGAGCTAATCCTCCCTCTTCTACCCTCCCTGTCTCTCCTGTAGCCTTGTGCCCTGGTATTTTAACATCCCAGTCATGGTTCCCTGTGTGCCATGTTTCTGTGACTGCTATGATATCCAGGCATCCCTCTTCCATCAAGGCCACCAGTTTGGGGAGCTTGTTGTCCAGACTATGGGCATTGGTACTCATTACCCTCCATTTCTTGATGGCCTTACCCATTTCCCCATCCCTGTCCTTATTAACTTTGTCATTTTTCCATTTACCCTGCCCTTCTCCCTATCGACATCTCTATCTTGGTGTTTACCTCACTTACTACCCTGATGTTTTGGGGAGGCTAGGATTTCCCTGCTCCTTTCCAGTGCCCCCGGCTAATTTAAATGCTTGCCAATGAAGCATTTAAACCTATCACCTAGGATCATGGTTCCCCTCCTGGACAGATGCAGACCATCATGCCAGTATAGGCCTGCATTACTCCAGGTGGACCCCCAGTCCCCATTGAAGCCAAATGCCAACAAACTAGTGCAAAGCAAAATGTTCAGTAAAAAAATCTCAAATGAGTCTCACTCAGTGAGAACAAGGTCAGCAGCAGAAAAAACTTCCTGAAACTCTGATAGTTCAAGGAATTACATTTACTGACTTCACAGGATCCAAAAAGTTTGTAAGTGCAACAGACTCACTGCATCCAGAAAAGCTGAAAAATAGCTCACTGCACCAATACAGGCAACGAAAAAAAGATACAGCTCTGGCTGTAAGTTCAAAGAACTACTAAACAAACTTTATTCTCCAACTTCATTTAATTTCATTCTTCATGGTACTGAAAACTGAGCATAGTAATAAAACACTCCAGAAAAATAACAAACAGAGGTTCCCCCCACACACACGCACACATGGTAGAGTTGGCCAGTGCCTCTGAGGTCATGCCTCGCTAACATTTCAATGTCCAACTGATATGTAGGAGAGTGCTTTAAAGTGCAAATTTAAAGAGACCAGTTCATAAAAGTACTATAGTGCCAAACATGCAAAATGCCAGTTATTAAAGCCTCACAAAAACACATAAGAAAAAGGAAAGTGGGGGCAGCAGAAGGGAAGGGTGGGAGGGAGGGAAGGGAGAAAAAGTGGTGAAGAAAGAGAATCAAAAGGCTGTGAAACAGCTAAAATTTGTTATAAATAAGCATGCTATAAAAAAGCAAACAAGGGAATGTCTTCATTAAGTCCAAGGGAGGTATGAGTGTTCAATGTAAAAATCCAAAAAGCCTCTCTTTGATGAAGTCTTTTAACCGCTAACACCTACATCCACCTTATCAATACCAACCAATTGGAGAGAAGCTGCTGATCCACAATTAGAATCCAAATAACATTGTGCCATTGCCTACTGAACATTTCCCACACATTCTACTGTTTTGTGTTCATGGATCTGAGTTTTTATATCACACTTTGTGTATCCAACATAGCAATTGTCAATAGACAAGTCAAAAGATAGATAACTCTAGTTGTACTACAGTTAATAAATTGTTTTTTACGGTATCAAACTTCTTACCCAATCTAGGATGATTAAATGTTTTTGTATTATACATATTAGCACAATGGGCACAATGCCCACATTTAAAACTGCCACTTGGTGGCTTCAGTAACCAAGTACTCTTCTTTTCAACTGGATTTAACACAGCATGTGCCAATTTATTTCTTAGACTTGTATCCTCATCTGTAAACAATACGGGGTCTACAGTCTGTCACTGTTTCAAATTTGTGATCAGTTTTTAAAATGTCATAATGTCTCTGAATAATGTGTCCAATTTTAGGAGCAATGGGGTTAAACTGAGTGACCAATGCCATCTGACTCTCATTCTTTACAATATTTCGTCCAATCAGAAGAGTCTCTCTGTCTGTGTTTTTGGCATCTATATAAGCTTTTTCAATCACTCCAAACTGATTCTTCCTTTCAGACAATCTAGTTATCATCTCTCCACAAACTAATTTAAAGTTTGACTCCTCAGAGCAAGTGCATCTAGTACACATAAATTAACCTCTAGGAATAATCTTTATCACTGTAAATAGTCAGCAACTATCAAACTGCAGTAATGTATTTCTTGCCATAGGCTTTTGGGATACCTTTGTACATACTCTATTTTGTTTAAAAATAGAGAAGTCTAAGAAAGATATTTCCTGATCACTAATGGTGTAGGTAAAGGACAAAAGTGTACTTGTGGCATTTATATACGCAAGAAACAAATGCAGCTCATTTATACAATGGCAAGTATAATCCTTGTATTCTGATTGGCTGCCAACCCCTAGACACAGTGATATTGTCTGACAATAACATCACCGTATCTAGGGCAGGCACCAAGACAACTGGATAACATTAAAATACATTACTCCCCACTCCATTCCCATGAACACCGGCTTTACTTTCCCTCACTCCTGCTCTGTCGGCAGCAAGAACATAAACAGCATAACAGCACAGTACTCGTTACATATTTATTTATTTATTTATTTATTGAAATGTTTCACCAGGAAAGGCACACTGAGCAAAAAGATGCTCATCTCACGGTACAACCTGGGGGGGTTACAGAGGAGAGCAACTGTATACATTTGTACATGGAAATTAATTACACAAATGAATTACACATTGGAACATAAGTATAACACCTTGGAAACATGAAGTAGGAGTAACATAGGACACATTTCAACAAGGAATTATACACATTGTTACAAGGAATGAGAGAAAATTGTACAAGGAATTATAATGACAAAGGGTGTAAAATATAACTACATACATGTCAGCTACTAATCTACAGTAACACAGTAGACAGAGAATTAAGGCTAGAAGTGCAGTAGGGGGTAAGTGCGACAGTTGGAGGATATATGCCAGCATTTATAGCCGTAGCTAAAGCCGCTCATCAGGCCACATGGGATCTAGGATAGGGCAGTGGGGAGGAGAAGATGTGGGGAGAAGGTAAGACAAGAGGAGGAGGGAGGGAGGTCAGCAACACTGGCAGTTTACCACGTAATAGTTTGTCAGGACAGAGGAGGAGTGCCTAGAGGAGGAGTGATGGATTTGTGGCAGCAAGTCATTCCAGAGCCTCAGGAGGTGTTAGGAGAAGGCCAACTGACCAGCAGTGGTCCAGCGGTGGGGGATTACCAATAGCCAGGGGTCAGTAGATCTAAGGCCATGTGAGGGGGTTGGTGTGGGAGATAGGGAGGAGGTGAGATAGGGTGGAAGGAGCCTGAGCCTGAGGTTGTAAGCAAATTTAGCACAATGGAGTAGGCACCGACTGTCAAAGGAGGGAAGGCCAGTGCATGGTAAAGCTCGCAGTGGTGGGTGAGAGGGGGTGCATTGAGGGCAAAGCTGGCAGAAAGCACTGAAGAGAGGTCCAGTCTGGATAGAGTAGACTTAGGGCGGCACTATAGACTACGTCACAGTAGTCGAGCATAGGTAATATCATTTTCTGCACAATTTCACGTCTCACCGGTAGGGGGAAGCAACTGTGGTTTCTGTACAGAGTGCCAAGCTTAGGGTGCAGTTTCTTCAGGATAGCATCCACATGAGCAGAGAAGGACAGATGTCAGTCAAACCAGACACCAAGGTACCTAAAAGTTGACACATCCTCAAGGACAGTCCCGTCAAGGGTGTGGAAGTTCTGGGGTGTAGTAAGCCTGGATAGTCTCTGCCTAGTGCCGAAGGTCATGGAGACTGTCTTCTTGGCATTAAGGGAGAGTTGATGGGAGCTAAACCAGAGTTGAACTTTGTTGAAATCAGCCTGAAGACTGGTAGTAACCTCCTCAGGGGTATGGACAGAGGAAAAGAGGATGGTGTCATCTGCATACATGTGAATTGAGGTAGAAGAGCAGGTTTGAGGCAGGTCATTTAGGAGAATGGAAAAGACCATAGGACCAAGTACTGAGCCTTGGGGACACCAGTAACTATTGGAGTGGAGGAGAGGTGGAATCAGCAATTTTATGGATTGAGTTCTCCTTCCAGGTATGCTCTGAACCAGCTGGTGGCAGGCATGGATAAGCTGGCTTTAGAGACAGGATAGCAGCAGAGGGTGGGAGACAGTATCGAAAGCTTTGGCTAGGTCGACAAAGATGGCTGCAGTAATGAGACCTTTGTCCATGCCCGAGAGGACTGTGTCAGAGAGTCGTAGGAGGGAAGTGGCAGTAGAGTGGTTCTTTCTAAACCCAGACTGGAAGGGGGTGAAGAAATTAGATTGCGAGAGGAAGCTGGAGTTTTGCTAGGGCAGGGAGGAGGGAGACAGGGTGGTAGTTTGCCGCGGAGGTGGGATCACCTCCTTTGGGAAGTGAAAGGACTATGGCGTGCTTCCACTTTCAGAAACTGATTCAGAGGCAAACAATAGATTTAGCATGGCAGCTAGTGGAGCTGCAATGGCAGGGGTAGATAGGTAGAGGAGTTTGGGGTCTAACCCATCAGGGGACTTTTCCTTGAAAGGGTTTAGGGACAGTAGGACATCAAAAGCTTCCGATGGGGAGATGGTCCCAAAGTGGAAGGTGTTAGATCCAGGGGGATTAGCAGCTTCTGTATGGTGGGTAGGTGGAGCTACAGCTGGTAGGGAGGCAATGAGCGAAGTGGAACATGTGGTGAAGTATGAATTGAACTCAGAGGCAATTGTGAGTGGGTGAGAGAGAAGAGTACCATTTGAGAACAGAAGGAGGGTGAGATTTGTCGAGGGGGGAAGGGAGTGGATAACTTTCCAAAATTTAGATGGTTTAAGTAGGTTGGCATTGAAGGTGGAGTTAAAGTATTCGGCTTTGGTTAGCCAGGTGGCCTTGGTGCACTTGTTACGGAGCATGAGGTAGGTGATGTTATCACCTGGGAGGAGTGTAGACTGGTAGGTTTTCCACGCTTTGTCCTGAGCATTTTGGCATGCTATTAGTTCTGGGAAATTCAGGGAAGGTGTGTCCCTCGGACCCTGATCCGACACATGGGGGCATGATTATCCCAGATGCTAAGAAAGTATTCCAGAAATGTAGCAAGGCATCATCTATGTTATAATTACTACACGTGAGTACCCCAGATTTCGTGAGCTAATTCATCCAGAAGGGGGGTAATATTTAGAGATTTGTAAAACCTTTGAACAAGAAGTTTGGGAGGGGATTTAAGGCAATGGATTTTGTGGACTATGTAAGTGATATGGTGGTCACTCATACAGTCAGGAAGTAAGCTGGTTTTGAGAACTTGGTGGGGGTGGAAGCTGAGGGCCCAGTCAATCAGGTAGTGGTTGCCTGTCTTGTGGTTTGTGCATGTTGGTTCCGAGATGACCTGGGTAAGATTGAGGGCTGTGATCTCCGAGCGAGCTTAGTTAAGGGGAGATGGCCAGTTGTGATTAAAATCTCCCAAAATATAAAGTTAGCCAGATGGGGCCAGGAGGCTTGGTAGCTTAGAAGGTTGGTGACAGTTCTGGCAGGGGTTCAGGGCAGCAGTATACACCACAACTTAAATAGGGGTGAGAGAGGAGGGTCAGTTGGAGCATGAGCAGTTCAAAGACTTGGGGCTCTGATTTAGCAAGTGTAACAGAAAATGTAAGTCTGAGGCTGTGTACATTGCAACTCCTCGGCCTCTGGTGGAAGCGGTCTTGTCGAGTGACATTGAAACCTGGGATGGCAATGGATGTGTCCTGAAAGTTAGGGTTTAACCAGGTTTCTGATAGGATGATAATGTCAGGAGCATGCTGGACAGCTAGCACCTGGAGTAGATCGAGCTTGGGGGCTAGGCTACGAATGTTTAGGTGTAGGACACGCAGCCCTTGGGGAAGGGAGCCTGAAAGTGTAGCAGTGGTGGCTAATGTAGGGAAGTTGATCACAGATCCCCCACCCCATAAACATCCTGATGGCCCCCAACTTCATTTATGGTAAAATAAAAACAAATGGAACTAAGCAGAAGCCATACCTCTGATCAGCTTCTGAATTCCCCTTCCCCAACAGCAGTGTGATCGAGTTACCATGCACACATTTAAATTGCACCACGCTTTCCACTGTTGACAGCTTCAGTGAAAAACGGCACATACTCGAGGGGGTAGGGGGGATTTTTCAATGTTTTTCCAGATTCAGGGATTTCTGCAAAATGTTGTATAGTGTCACACTGCAGCTGCCATACAGTTTATGTCATTGGTCATAATGTGTAATCCCTGTACTATTCTCTTAAGTATATTACTTTTATATAAAATAATAAAGAAATATAATTAAAAAAAAAAAAAGCAGCAATACTGTCTAAATGGATTTTTGTTTTGTGTAAAAATCACCTGTGCTAGACTGGATATGCACATATCTGCCCCAGCCCTGTCAGCAATGTGATTCACATAGTGCGTGCACATTTCAACAGCAAGACATGCCACACTCGCTCCACTGTTCACAGCCATAGCAAGAAATGGCCCCACAGATTGAATTACCATTTTTTTCTTCGAAACCGAAGCATAAATGCAGTTAGACCAAGTGGCTGGGCGAAGAGTTCCTCAGATACACAAGAACATCATTGTAATCTATATCAAAATTTTGGAATTATGCCACCCAGGCAGAGAATACTGAATACAACATTAATGTTCTTGTACAGAGTCTTGAACTCAAAAACTCCAAAAGTATTAAATTACATGTTTACATGGGTTAAAACAACAAAAAGTATTGCAAATATCATCAACAAAACAATATCAAGAAAACAGAATTAAGACAAAAAATGCTGAACATTCGATAACGTTTTATGGTCCTAAATTGTTGAATGATTTAATAAAAATGGAGGTAGATGTTTACACAAAGAAACACATGTTGAAATATAGTGTGGGGGACTACTTGAATGCATTGTCAGTATGCTACTGCTATGACAATACTCGATGGCTGTGTGCCTATGTAAGCATATTTTTCTGAGGCTGTTTTTGTACATATTGTATATTTTGTTTTGACTTGTTCTTAATATGACTGATTTTATGTAATTGTAATTTTTATCATACCCTATTCCACCCCCACCCCGGCATGGCTGAAAACGGGTCATTGATCCGTCCACTTTCCTGGTAAATCAAATAAACAAATAAAATAAACATGACAGTACCGAAAACTGGTAGTAGTGGTGGTCGGGGTGGGGGATGAGACAGCACAGAACTGAATCGACAAGCACTTTGCAGATGCACCCCCTACTGGGCAAACCGCAAAGTAGGGATTTGTTTTACTTAATACACCTGCTCTTACAAAAAATCAAAGAAAAATATAATTTAAAGTTACTTTTTCCACCTTTTTTGTAAAATGAGCCATTGTATAATAGCAATAATGTACTCCTGGGATGTGTGTTATTGTGTAGTAATGTCCTGCTTGGGTGTTGAACACACTCAGCCTGCAGCCTTGTGCTTCAGCCACCCAAGGTGTGATGTTATTACACAATAACACACACCCTGTTGTGCCTTATTGCTTAATTAAATCACCATTCCATGTTAAGAGACAATCATCAATACAGCATTTCCATATCTTAATATTATCCTTGAATATATTATCCACATCAAAAATAAATGCCTCTTCCCACACACCCATATATAAGTTTGCCATATTGGGGTCAAAAAGTAATGCCCATTGCTGTACCTTTTATCTGAGCATAAACATTTCCTTCAAACAAACAATAACTACCTTCCAAAACAAATCTGGCCAAATCCAATATGTAAGGATAAGGATGGCCAAATCAAGACTACTGTAAAACTACCCTCACCTCCTCCCTGGGGAATGCAAGGTTGTTCTGGGACAACCTAAAAGAACTGAATGGAAACTTACCATCACCAATTGCCTAAATGCTGCATTCTCTGATCTGAGTACAATCCTTCCAAACAACTTCTTCGATCCCAACCCCATAACTCCTGAGCCAAACAATGCCTACCCCCCTTTCCACCTCAGGGTTATTACTATGAGGAAAGCAAGGCCGTACCTTGAAAATGCCCTCGGGGGCTCAAACTACTCGCGAAGACTCCTTTGATATGAAAATCCTGAACTTGGTGCTAGACTCTGTACTCTCACCACTGACTGATCTCCTTAACCTCTCCCTATGTCTATAGCAGTTTCCAACCGACTGGAAGACAGCTACTATCACACCAATCTTGAAGACTGGTGACTTCACCTCACTCAGTAATTACCGGCCCATCTCCATTCTTCCACCCCTCTCAAAAGCCCTGGAAAAAATCATTACCACCTGATTTACCAACTATCTGCTTGCGCACAACATACTTTGTAGAGAACAACATGGCTTTAGAACAGGGCATAGCACAACTGCCCTCACAGAGTTATCTAACTCGCTGCACAAAGCCCTGGATAAGAAACACCTAGCAGAAGCTGTATTTATAGACCTGTCGAAAGCTTTCGATACTGTCTCACACACCTTGCTCCTAAATACTCTCCACCTCACCGGGCTGTCCCCTGGACCCATCATGTGGTTTGCAAGTTACCTCTCAGATAGGTCCCAGCGTATGAAGATAAATAACACTCTCTCGGCTACTCTGCATGTCCACTCTGGTGTCCCACAGAGTTCCATCCTCAGTCCATTATTATTCAGCATCTCCCTGAACACCCTGCCAAAAGCCTGCCCAAGTAAACTTCTGCTCTACTCAGATGATGCGGTACTGTTTGCCGCCCACTCAGATCCCACAATCCTACAGTCCTCCCTGCAACTTGCCTTCAACCACATTGAAAACTGGTTCACTGACCACAGACCGGTGGTCAGTGTAAAAAAGACTAAGTCAATGCTCTTTGCACACCGGCAAAGCAAGAACTTTGATGCCCAGCTAACCTCTTTTCCAAAGCCCTCCCATTGGAACAGGTCATGTAAATGTACAAGTTAGTTACCAATCAGGCAGAAGAGTTTGTGATGTAATAATGAGTGGGTCATATGCTGATAATGTAGTAAGAGGAACAGGACTAGATATGTCTGCTTCCAGGTAAATCACTGTTTTCACATCACAACCAATACTATTAGGTAGAAAACTGTTTTAGAGCACACAGAAATAAAAAGTAATAAGGGACTTAAAAAAAATGTAAACATTACTTAAATGTTCTGCTTGCCGTTATTTGATGCTACCACAGTAGCTGTTTAAATATCTTTGTTTTAAATCATATTGTACTTGTTTTACAATAGTTTTGACCAAAAGCAAAAAAAAGTCAAATTCCTTCAGAAAAAAACTGCTTCTTTGTTTTTCCCAACTGCTTGTAAGAAATAAATGTCCATTCCACCAGCAAAATGTCCTACAAATTCACATACATGCCTGGAAAGTACTGCTCTGATGACATGGTAGTAGCATTCCACTTCTGTATTGAGTTCCGATCTTCGCTTGTCAATGGCCCAAGGGCTGGGCATGCTGCTAACAGTGGCACTGCCTGGTCCAGGTTCGTGGAGATACAACCTTCCCAACGCAACCCAAATGGTATGCAAAAGAGGGCTTGAAGACACATACATCATTGCTTCTTCCACATATTCCCTGTAGAGTCAGAGCAAGTTGTGGAACCACTGGGGAGAAGGGTGGGTGAGTGGGTGGGGAAAAGAGTGAAAACATGCCTTGGATGTCAGGTGACTACCCAAGTACTTTGGGACAAAAGACTCAGTGTACCAGCTGCAATATTTAGAGGGGGAATCCCTGAAATTTCCACAATGGAAGCAAGATATAAGGTATGCTGATGGGAAAAATAATTTTTTGGGCTGTGGGTAACGGCAGTGGAAGAAGTTGCTGTTGGGACTGGAGGGTTGTTAAACCCAACTGAGGGGCTGTCCTGATGAGTAAGAAGCATTAAGCTCTTGCTAAATAAAACAAAAGGCATGTTGAGTGAAGATGAAAAACAAAGACATTTTCCCTGAGCCACCTGTCATTACCTAAAAGCAGCCCCCTAAGCTTTCTAACATACTGTAGTAATCTGTAGTAAACTCCCAGTAGATCTAAATAACTATGAAATGACAGGAGCAATGCCATACAACAACACAAGATGGAAGACCTGCACCCATATACGTATGCACCCACATCCCTATTAAAACAAGACAGAACAGCAAAATAAAAATAAATGAATCCACCACATGTAAACCAAACAATGTATGTTACCTAATTCAGTGCAAAATGTACACAGATGGATACGATATTGGAGAAACTGCAGGTGTTTGTGGCAGGGGCAAAGTTAGATCTAGTAGCCATTGTGGAGACTTCGGCTGGTGGCAACATGTCTGGGATCTTGCAGTTCTGGGTTATACCTTATTTAGGAGAGATAGGGACAATGGGAGAGGAGGGGGAGTAGCTCTACTCATTACAGAAGAAATCAAGGTGACAGAGGATGAGACTATAAAAAAGTAGGAGGGATGGGAAGTGGAATATACAGTATCTGGATACAGCTGACAACAGCTGTTTGTAAGACAGCTAGATTAGGGGTGGTCTATAGATGACTGGGGAAGAAAGAGGAAGGTGACAGAGAGTTGGGGAGGAAATAAGAAAGTGAGCAGCAAAAAGGGATATGGTGTTAGTCGAGGACCTGAATTTGCTGGATATAGACTGGGACATCCCAGCCGCATAGAAGCACCAAGTGTCAGGCACTGCTAGATACACTTAAGGACTGTCTACATGTGCAGTTTGTCATGGATTCCACATGACAAGGTACCATACGTGGTGTGGTACTCACCAATCTGGAGATGGGGGGGGGGGACTGTCAGGGAAGTGCTTAGGTCCAGTGACCACCACGCTGTGTGGGTCGAACCCATGGAGGGGACAGTGGACCACCCCCTCAAAGACAGTGGTCCTGGACCTTAAACAGATAGATTTTGGGAAGATGCCAAAACTAGTTAGATGAAGATTTCTAGGTGTAGACCAAATTGGGAGGGGGGGGGTTAAAAACAATGCAGCAGGATCAAAGGAGCACTTCTGGAGGCGACTGAAGCTTGTGTAAAGAAGGTCATCAAAAGGAGCAAGAACAAAATGCATATCTGGTCCTGTAAGGGGGAGAGGGAGGCAGTGAGGGTGAAAAGAATGGCCTTCACTGAGTACACAAGTAACAAGGGGGTAGGAAGCTTGGCAGGAATTTCAGGCTAAACTCAAAGAGGAAAGGGTGGAGGTCAGGAGGTAAAATGCAGACAGAGATACCACTTGCTGAGGGAGCAAAGGTGGGGGGAAATAATTCTTCAGGTACATAAGGGAAAAAGGGCAAACAAGAGGGGGAATTGTTAAGCTAGCCAAGGAAGGGAGGATAGTGGAGGATGACAAGCAGAAGGCAAATGTACTAAACAATTCCTTCTGCTCAGTATTTATGGTAGAGGACAAAGGTCCTCTGCCAGAAAGTGGTGCCAAGGCTATCACAAGGGGGGGTTTAGGAAATGGGCAGAGTACAGATCTTAGTGGACTGGGTAGAGACTGAACTAGAAACACTCAGGGTAGACAAGGAGCCAGGTCTGGATGGCCAGAACCCATGAGTGCTAAGGGAATTGTCCACAGTATTGTCAGTTCCCCGAACCTGTCCTTTCAATAACTCACTGCAATTCATAGTGGTGCCAGCAGACTGGAGATCTGCCAGAGCTGTACCAATCCACAAGGGTGAACAGGGAGGATCCAGGCAACTATGGTCCTCTGAAACTTACCTCCATCGTAGATAAGCTGACAGAGATCATAGTGAAGGAGAGCTCATTGGCCCATCTAGAGGATAACGTACTACAGGATAAAAAGCAGCACTGGTTTGTGTCAGGGAGGTCTTGCCAGATTGACACAATACTGTTTTTTGATTGGGTCTCCAAGGTGGCAGGCAGGGGACAGGCAATAGATCTGCTCTAATTCAAGTTCAGCAAGGCTTTCAATTTAGTACCACACAAGAGGCTGCTGAAGATGTTGAAGGACTTGGGAGTGGAGCAGGGTGTAGTTAGGTGGGCAGATAATTGACTAAGGGGGAAGAAAAAGAGATAAGTGGTCAATGGGGCTAAATCATGTGACAGGGAGCTCATGAGTGGTGTGCCACAGGGATCTGTCCTGGGACCTGTCCTATTTAAAATGTATATAAGTGACATGGGGAGTATCCGGGGAAAGTTGTCTCTTTGCTGATGACAGGGTGCAGCAGCTCCAGAAGGACTAAGAGAAACTGGAGAAATTGTCTAAGATCTGGCAGCTAAAGTTAAATTCAATGCCAAGAAGTGCAAGGTAATACACTTAGGAAGACAGAATCTGTGTACAGAATACTGGATGGCAGGAGTTAAATTGGCCACATTAACAGAGGAGAGAGAGAGATTTGGGGAGGGATCAAGATCAATGACTCCCTCATACAAAGAAGATAATATTGCAAAGCACACAGCAAGATATTGAGGATGCTGGGTTGTATAGGGATGTGTTTTGACAGTAAGAGAAGTGAGGTGATCCTGGCACAGTTTAAATCCCTGGTGAGACCTCATCTGGAATACTCTGCCCAGTCCTGAAGCCCTCACCTGAGGAAGGACATCGAACAGATGTAGGCCCTAAAAATGTATTCACTAGATGCCAGGCGAAAGCGGCAGGGTGGGGGTCATGATTTAAACATTTAAGTTTCTCAGGGGTATAGACAAGGTAAACAATGAGGACCTATTTGTGAGAAATAGGGATGCAGTCACTAAGGGGCATGTCAGAAGGTTGATGGGGGCAAATTTAGGAGAAACATGAGGAGGTTCTACTGCACTGAGAGGATGGTGGAACCATGGAAAAGACTGCCATTGGGAGTGGTAGAGGCAGCCACCCTAAATGGCTTAAAATATGGTGGAGCAGGCAAGGGTGCTCTTAGTCCCCATGTTGGCAGCAAGGGTTTGAGGGGTGGGGTAGCCTAGGGGGAGGGTGATACAGCCTACCAGGACAGTTGGTTGGTGGGGTACAGAAGTATAGTGAGGGCAGACTCAGTGAACCTTCAGTCTCTTTCTGCTATCAAATTCTATGTTTCTATTAAACAAGGTAACCACTGCAACCAGAATGAACCATCACCGGCACACAATACTAAACAAGGTTATGAGCACATCAGTAGGACAGCACATTTCCCAAACAGACCACTGTCTCTCACACCTATCTATCGTAATACTGTGAGGCAACTTCAAAAACACACAGGAGAGAAGGACCTGGGAATTGAAATAGATAAAACAATTAAAATTTAAATATAACAAGCTCAGTCGGGACATTGGATTTTTGACACTTGTATTACAAAATGTTACTTTATACAGTTATACTGATTGCTTATGCACTGATGTCATTTCCAGTTAATTGTTTTTCTTCCTGTTCCACCTCCCTGTACTTGTGTAATTTAGTATACTGACATCAGCCTTTCCTTCATTCCTGTCACAAAACCATTCACTTTGACATTTTAATGCACCTATTATTTTTCTGTTCTCATTGTCTATGTTGCCATGTTTCTATGTTTCTGCTTCTCTTATAGAAATATCTTAGCACTGCCTTCAAAGACTTACCCTCCCAGCTGAAGACATGTTTCCTCTGGACTGTCTACTCACCATCTCTACTAACATTTCTCACTTTACCTAAAGTATCCTGTCATAACTTATTTTAAAACAACATAACTTTAGGTACAAAGTCAACTTCTTCTGTTCAGAATTCCATTGCACCGGATGAAAGGACATATACGAGCATATGAACATTATGGAAATTACCAGCAGAAAAAGGCCATCAGGTCTATCAAGTCTGCTTGGTTTTGCAGCTAGCTCCTCTATTCTGCAGCTGCCCCCTTCCCCGATAACCTCCCTTTGCCCTGTCCCATCCCCTTTTGAAGTACTCCACTGAGTTACATGTTACCACCCCATCTGGTAGCGCGTTCCACTCTGCAACCACCCTTTCCGTAAAGAAGTGCCTCCTCGTCTCCATCCTGAATCTTCCTCCCTCCAACCTCATGTCATGGCCCCTAGTGACTCTCCTCTCCCTCCTTTTGAACAGTCCCTCTTTGTCTGACCTATTTATCCCTTTCAACTACTTGAAGGTCTCAATCATATCTCCCCTGTCCCTCCTCTCTTCCAGTGAATACATGTTTAACTCTCCCAGTCTGACTTCATATGGCAGCTCCCTCAGACCATGAATCATTTTTGTTACCCAAGTTGCACCCCTTCTTCCAGCAGTCTAATGTTCTTCTGTAGGTACATCCACCAGAACTGTACGCAGTACTCCAGATGGGGTCTGACCAACGATCTGTACAATGGCAGGATCACCTCCCTTCTCCACGAGGTTATAACCCTTGCAATGCAGCCCAGCACTTTGTTGGCCTTTGCTGCTGCCTTCCTGCACTGCAAAGAGTAGTTCATTTCTCCCATAATGAGCACTCCCAGATCCTTCTCCTCCTCTGTTACTGCTAGCTGTACTCCCCCCCAGATGGTAGCTTCTCCTCGGATTCTTTGTTCCGAAGTGCAGTACCTTGCATTTTTTTTGTATTGAACCCAAGTTGCCAGGTGTTGGACCATACCTCAAGCCTTGTCAGATCCTCCTGTAGCCCTGCCCACCCCCCCCCATCTTGATGGATGTCATCTGCAAAGAGACTGAGCTTGCTGCTGATGCCCTCCAAGATGTCTGCAATAAATATTCCAAACAGCACCGACCCAACTCGTCACCAGCTAAGGGGATGAGAGTTTCCCTCCCACCACCACCCTCTGCTGCCTCTCCAGCAGCCAGTTCTCCACCCACCTCACCAGTTATGCTCCCACCCCTGTGCCCCGTAGCTTACTTCCAAGTCTCCCTTGCAGTACCAAATTGAAGGCCTTGCTGAAGTCCAGGTATAGGACATCTACCACATGGCCCCCATCAATTTGCCTAGTCACCCAGTCATAGTATTCCACTAGGTTGGTCTGGCATGATTTACTCCTGACGAAGCCATGCTGCCCCTTGTCCTGCACCCCATTGGCCTGCAGCAGTACCACTAGTCTCTCCTTTAGGATGGTCTCCATTAGCTTCCCCACTATGGAAGTTAGGCTCCCTGGCCTATAGTTCCCCAGTTTGTCCTTGGGTCCACTGTTATGGAGGGGAACTACGTGAGCCAGTCTCCAATCCTGCAGTACACACCCTGTGACTAGTGATGCATTAAATAAGTCTGACAAGGGGCCCACCAGGACCTCCACCAGCTCCTTCAGTACCCTTGGATGCATTCCATCCAGTCCCGGTGCCTTGTCTACCCTCAATGTCCTTAACCCTTCCAGCACCCTCCTCACTGTGATTTCTCTGTCTGTCACCCCCCCATCTGCTGCTATCTTTCCACCCACTATGGATACCTCCTCCCCCTTTCTCCTTGGTAAAGACCGAACAGAAGTAGTCGTTAAGTACCTCCGCCATTTCACCCTCCTTTTCCACCCATCCCCACTTAATTCTTACAATTTTGTCCTTATAGCTTCTTTTCTCCCTGATGTACCTAAATGAGTCTTTCTCCCCTTTTTTTATGCCTTGCGCCAGTGTGAGTTCCCTTGACACCCTGACTGCCCTTACCTCCCTGGTCACCCCTTTCACTTCTTTCACATACACCTCCCTATTTTCCTCTCTCCCAGATTTTCTGTATCTCTTATATGCACCCCTTTTCCTCCTCACCCTGTCCATCACCCTTTTGCTTATCCAGCTGGGTTTCTTCTCCCTGGCTTTTTTGCTCTGGACCTTGTTGCAGGTTTTTCTTGCCACTACTAACCCTTGCTTTATCAGTTCCCACCTTTGATTTGTGTTCATATTTGGATGACTTTTGTCCAAGAACCCTTGTACCACTTCCCCCATCTTCTTAAAGTTGGCTTTCCTAAAATCCAGCACCCTTGTGCTAGATGCCCCCCTCTCCTTAGCCATCGGTAACTGGAACCATACTGTCCGGTGGTCACTCCCGGCCAGTGGTTCTTCCACCTTTACGTTCCTCACCCATTCCCCGTTCATCAGTATGAGGTCAAGGGTGTTCCCTTCCCTAGTTGGTTTTCTGACCAACTGCACCAGAAAGTTATCCTGGAAGGCATCCAGCATTACCTGCTCCCTTCTGTACTTGGTGGTAGGTGTTTGCCATTCCACCCCTGGCAGGCTGAAGTACCCTACTATCACCACTCCCCCCTTCCCACAGTTCCTACTGATCTTTTCTGCCAGTATCCTATCAATCCCTTCCAATTGGGAGGGTGGCCTGTACACCACCCCTAACCTTAGTGACCTACTTTTGGGATCCTGGAGATACAGCTACAGAGCCTCTTTATCTCTCTCCTCCTCCTTTTCCCTTACACATTTTAGTCCTTTCTTTATGTAAAGCACCACCCTCTTCCCTTCTCCTTCTCCCTGTCCTTTCAGTGTAACCTGTGGTCCCATTCATGGTTTTGGGTGGCCCATGTCTCAGTTATAGCCACCAAATCCACTCTACCAGCTACCATGAGAGCCTGTAGTTCTGCACCCTTATTCCCCAGGCTCCTAGCATTTAATGTTACCTCCTCCCAGTCCTTTTCTATAATCTCCCCCCTTTTGTCATTTCCTTAGTATTTGCCCTCTCCTGTCTTACTATTAATGGGGATAACCCCATTTGGTATCGTACTAGGCCTCTGAGTACCTCAAACCATCTTGTTACCCCTCCCCAGTTAAACTTTTCTCAATGTGCTCACCTATTTTTCCTTCAGAGCATTTCTTCCTTCCTTATTTAAGTCCAATCTATCATTTAGCATTAGACTGCTGTTCTCCCAAGTCCCACCCCCACCCTCCCATTAGCCCGTACCCCTTCTCCTGACACCAGGTTCCCAGCCATTTGTTAAACGCTTGATTCTCACTTTCCCTGCTGTACCTGCCCTGGGGACAGGAAGTACCTCAAGAAGGTAACTGATCTTCCTGCTCCCTCACAAAGAGGTCCCAGTTCCTCAAACCTCGTCCTCACCTCCCCTACTGTCCCATCAGCTAGGTCATTCATCCCCAGGTGTAGTATTAGGTGGGGCTTTTCCCTTCTCCTGCTGTCATACCTTAGCAATAATTGACTCACCCCTTCTGCCTTCATTCCTGCATCGCTTCCACCCAAATTCTACTGCCTCTCCCCTTTGCTGACTCATCTGAACCCTCTTAGCATTGAGTCACCCAACACTAAGACACCTCCCCATCCCCTTCCTCATTTCTCCCTTTACCCCTACTCTTCCCCCTCTCCTCTCCTTTGTCCTCCTGCACATTGTTCCCTTCTACTGACCCTGTTGCTCCGCCCCCATCCGTGTACTCCTTTTTACTCGACCCCTCCTGTTCCCCTTCGGTTGCCTCCCCTTTTTCTCCACCACCCCCCACCATCCTATCTTTTGTTACACTGGATTACACTTCCCCATCCTCTTTCACTCCATCTGACAGCTTTGCCAGCAGCCAGCTCCCATTTGAGCCTGCTGTGTTACCTGCTACCTTTACTCTTGCCCCCATTTTCTGTGCCTTTTTTCCTATACTTGTACTTTCCCTTGGTCCCCATTCCTGACCATCCCCATTTCTCCCTTCCTTCCCACCCCTCTTCTTTCCTGGTTCCATTTGGTGTTTCCCACACTCCATTCTCTTCCCGACCTTGTCATTCCCTTCTTCACCCCCGACATTTCCTCTTTTAGCCTTAATACTTCATTCTCCAGTCATCTCAGTTTTGACAGATTGGGCACCCCCACCAGCCTCCACAGGGTGTCCATGAATATAGCCATGCCATAGTTTTTACATCCCACTATCCTCCTTGTCCCGTGTCCTCTGATCCCCTCCATTCCTTGGTCCCCTTTCCCTCGATATTTCCACTGACCCTCATCCTGGCATACCCCCAACCCTGCCCCCTCCACTGTCTGCTCCCATCCATCACCCTGGACCATTAACCCTTCCCTTCTCTTTGCCACCTTGCTCTATCCCCCCACTTACAGGTCCTCTTTTTTTTTCCACAAGACCCCACTAGACTTCATTAGTTGGTACAATATTTCCCCCACTTAGAGGGCCTCTTTTTCCACTAGACTTTGTTAGTTGGAAGCAATATTACCCCATGCTTCACAAGTCTTCTACTTCTATCTAATACCGGTCCTCTTCCCACCCTTATTCCAGTTGCATACTCTTTCCCTTTTATAAAGCTCCACTTAGAAAGCCCCCAGAAATAATCCAAACACTATCATTGCCCCCTCCCAAATTTTACCTTGGAATATCAATCCCCCTTAGAGAGCCCCAGAAACAACGTAAACACTATTAATTTCCACTCCCAAATTCAACCTTTACAGTACCTTGGTTTCACCCCCTTAACATCCCTCTAGCTCCTCCTCCACCTCCACCTCTCCAGCTCTGCCCCCCCCCCAACTGGCTAATCACACTTGGTAGTGGTATAGTCTTAGGCATTTAACAGGGAGATGGTGTGGGGTGGGAGGGCAGGAGAAAATTTAAAAACTCACTCAGTCCCAAAAGTTCAGCGGTAGACCCAGCTCACAGGTGATAGAGCTCCCCTGCAGATATGTAGCATCGGCAGTTTCTCGGGCAGGTTGCCCCAAGTTAAATCCCTCTCCATTCCTCCCTCGCCATGGCTTCGGTCACACTCCCTCCTCACCACTTTTGCTCTCCCTGAGATTCGGCCCCAGGTTGTCACCCCAATCCTCCTTCCAACTGCTTGTGGCTGCAAGCCTCCTCTCCTGCTCCCTCCTGTTGTATTTCTCCTTAGAGCGGCAGCCAGTGGTCTTTTTAAGGCCAGGCCACTCATTCAAACAAGGCGCTCCTCTTCAAGATTGGCTCCACCAGGAACCACGTCAGTGACAGGATTCCTCCTTATTGGTGCTGGGTCTCTCTTCTCAATTGGTTCCTCAGGGACCCAGCTCAAGCCCAAAATTTAAAAACTCACTCAGTCCCAAAAGTCCACAGTAGCCCCAGCTCACAGGTGGTACAGCTCCCCTACAGATATGTAGTGTTGGCAGTTTCTCAGGTAGATTGCCCCAAGTTAAGTCCCTCTCCACTCCTATCTCTCCATGGCTTCGGCCACACTCCCTCCTCACCACTTTTGCTCTCCCTGAGATTCGGCCCCAGGTTGTCGCCCCAATCCTCCTTCCAATTGCTTGTGGCTGCAAGCCTCCTCTCCTGCTCCCTTCTGTTTTATTTCTCCTTAGAGCAGCAGCCGGTGGGCTTTTTAAGGCCAGGCCACTCATTCAAACAAGGCGCTCCTCTTCAAGATTGGCTCCACCAGGAACCACATCAGTGACAGGATTCCTCCTTATTGGTGCTGGGTCTCTCTTTCAATTGGTTCCTCAGGGACCCAGCTCAAGCCCAAAATTTAAAAGCTCACACAGTCCCAAAAGTCCAGTGGTAGCCCCAGCTCACTGGTGGTACAGCTCCCCTACAGATATGCAGTGTTGGCAGTTTCTCAGGTAGGTTGCCCCAAGTTAAGTCCCTCTCCACTCCTATCTCTCCATGGCTTTGGCCACACTCCCTCCTCACCTCTTTGCTCTCCCCAAGATTTGGCCCCAATCCTCCTTCCAATCACTTGCAGTTGCAAGCCTCCTCTCCTGCTTCCTTCTGTTGTATTTCTCCTTAGAGCAGTGGCCGGTGGGCAGAAGGCCAGGCCACTCACTCAAACACAGCGCTCCTCTTCCAGATTGGCTCCCCCAGGAGCCATGTCAGTGACGGGATTCCTCCTTATTGGTGCCGGGTCTCCCTTCTCAATTGGTTCCTCAGGGACCCAGCTCAAGCCCAAAATTTAAAAGCTCACTCAGTCCAAAAGTCCAGCGGTAGCCCCAGTTCATAGGTGGTACAGCTCCTCTGCAGATATGTAGCGTCAGCAGTTTCTTGGGCAGGTTGCCCCAAGTTAAGTCCCTCTCTGCTCCTCTCTCTGTCTGCAGCTTCGGCCGCACTCCCTCCTTGCCGTTTCTGTTCTCCCCGAGATTTGGCCCTGGGTTGCAGCCCCGATCCTCCTTCAGATCACTTGCAGCTGCAAGCCTCCTCTCCTGCTCCCTCCTGTTGTGGCCCTGAAAGTTTGTCTACTATACCATCTTTGTACAAGACATACTGAATGTTGGTCCAATAAAAGGTATCAAACTTTCCAGCAGCTTAAGTTTTTATAGAATGTTTAGGTTGCCTCAATAAAATCTTGCAGAGAAAATACAAGTTTTTGCTCAGTTCCAATCTTATCTACAATATTAAACTTGATCACCTACAATATTTATAAGTAATGTCTTTATGACTGATCATTTGGAGCTGAATGAACGAATGAATAAATGAGGAAAGGGAAAGGAGAAAAGGAAAGGCATACTAAGCCAGAGTTTGTTTCCAGGTGTGACCTGAATGAATGAAGATGATTGATGGATGGATGGATGGATGGATGAATGAATGAATGAATATAGTGTATATAGTGTCAGGATTATATATATGTGTGTGTTTTTTGTTTTTTTTAATTGTTTAACCAGGAGTGGCACACTAAGCTGAACGCTTTTTTACAGGTGAGACCTGGGAGCACAGGGAAGTTAAGTGACTTGCTCAGGGTCACACAGTATGTAAGTGGGGGCTGTGGGATTTAAACCCATGTCTCCAGATTTGCAGCACAGAGCCTTAAACCACTGCGTTTTACTGCCTCCATCTGTGTCTAGGTCCTTAGTTTGGGATCTGAACCCATCAACTGAAATTAACCAACACTTCATGTTTGTTGACGGTATGAAACTAGCCAACTAGGATTTTTTTTTGTGCCTATTTACATGTCACAGGAAACCAATCAATAACCCATTTGTGATAAATCTAAGCAGTTTCTTATTGCTCATCAGCAGTCATGGCAGACCACACCCACCTGCAACCATCTCAGACAAACTAAAAAGGAAAACAACTGGAAAGTAGTAGCACATATGACTGTTCAAGTGCTTAAGGTGTTTTTGGCTTCTTACCACATAGAGCTGTTTCCAAAGGCTGCCCCATTCTCGTAGTGTAGTGGTGACTTCCTGCACCAAAGGGATTTCTGCAGATGTTACATTGTCCTGATTTCTAGAAACAAAAAGGCAATAAAAAGAATAACAGTTATATTGCAAAACTGCAGTTACATGGTTCTGTTTTTGCAATAAATTGTTTTTTTTCAGACCTCATAGCACCTTTGTTTCAGACACCATGGAGTACCATAATATCAGACCCTGATGACACAAACATTGCAACTGTAAGGGAGACTCTTCTGCATACCTGGAGTGTATCATGTTGCTGTTCTTTTGATGTAACTACATTCTGCATTAATTTATTATTCAGAATTAGTAAGTACTATCTAATTTTGATCCTTTACTATGCAACTTGTTTGTTATTCTGTGGATGAAATTCAGGGCTAGCCATCCCTGCTGTCAGCACCTCCCAGTTCTGCTTAGAATCCAGCTGTTGCTCCTCTTCTGTTCTGACAGTAAATGTTTATCGTGCCGTAATATTCTGTAAATAAATAATGGTGGTTCAGTGGATGACCCAAGCTAACTTTATCAGAGAGCAGCAGCAGCTTTTAATAAGAGCGCAACACTGATCCCAACAGCACTGACAGAAAGAGCGCAAGAACCGTCAAACATGCAGCACAGCTGTTTGTGACTTGACATCATTCAGTTGTGTATTCCACTACATACCACCCATTTTTTATGGATGTGTATAACAGGGTTTGATAGACATGGATTCTATGTATAACTGAGGGTCAATAGTTAATACTGAAGCATTATATCATACTTATCAAACAGCTTCAGCAATGGTTTGATTTATCCCAACATAATTGTTATAGATATTTGTAGTCAAGAAACTATGTTCAGAAATCAGCAGGCTTGTTAAAGATACAGGATTCCTCTCTGGTTGAATATGTTTTGACACAACTGGGTCAAGGCCCAAATGAATAACTAAACTATTTGATCTTATAGGTAGGTGCGTATATACTCAACGATTAAACCAAATTAGGGGAAACTTGAGAACAGAATTCACATCCAACATTTTAAATATCTCCTCAGTATCTCCTCAAAGGATACTATCTCCAGTAAACTGCAACAGATACTGTCCTGTGTTCTCCACGGGGAAAACTACAATCCACAACCCTTATATGTTAAATAAAATGAACCTGGATATTACGAAGAGATGTCTGTGGTGTTTTATGAAAATATTATCAGTTTCAATCAATCAATCAATCAATCAAATCTTTATTTTTCCAGGCGTTCACCATTGAGCAAGCTCATTTACAAAGTGGACCTGCTGTTGGCAGGGAAAATTGTACAGTTACATATAGATATATGTAATACAAAAGGAACAACATGTTTACAATACTGATAGGGGCAGAGTATTTACATTCCAAGTCACATGTACAAGAAAGATATACATAACACATATATACATAACACAACAGTTTGCGAAATGTTTGTGGCCTGTAACTCGTTGAACACCTTATGGATGAATGTGCTCTCCAGGCAAAAAACTTACAGCTTCTGTTGCTGTAAGGAGTGATATTCCCCTGTTATGTTGAAGGTGGAAGCCATAAATTGAGATATCTTAGCTATACTCCAAGTCATTAGAAGGGCTGTATATTTTCCAGAGGGTTTTTCTTTGCATTCTACTTTCTATGCCCCCTCTGTTATTGGTGCTGCCACTTTCAACTATGTCCCATTCTATCTCTGGTACTTAATTCAGCTCTACATTGCCACAGGTACCCTGTGGTGGTTCCTAGAGGATCTTCTCTCAACTGCCCCCCTTGGCCCTCTAGTCTGGGAAAGCAAGAATCCAGTTAGGAGCTCGGGAACCTAAAGTGCTGGGCATCACCCTGCTCATGTTTTGATTTTTCTTACTTGTTTCTCCCCACTGTCAGGATGCCGGTGGCAAGGGTGAGGAGTATGCATGCACACACATTGCATGGCTGTGCTCTAGCCAGCATCCTTCCATCCCCAAGCTCTCTGACTGCACTGCCTCCTATGGTCACCCAGGTGGCAGTATTGAAGGAGAGCAAGCTGTTCTCTTTCCATGAAGGAGGAGAATATCCTCTGACATGCTTGTTCCTGTTCCTCCTCCAGTGGGCCCCCCATGTGCCAGGCCTATTCCCAAACCGGGGTCACTGGCATCATGAGCTGCAACTCTGCCATAGCACTGACAGATCGACCCTGTTTTCAGTAGTTAATTTAGATCTAGGATTAGCATTGTGTTTTTCCATGAAAAGCTATAAGCTTCAGCACAATATGTTTTCTTGTAAATCAGCAACAATTTGTTTGTGTCCATCCACGTTTGGGTTCTGTCAAAGGCTGTTTAGAGTGAACTGCAGAGGTCAACAATTTATTTTGATTTGGATTTAATGATGGTGTCATCTACCTAGAGATGAATATGTGTGTGTCAAAGTTAGAGTAGGTGGAGAGAAGATAGTTTAAAAAGAAACTGAAGAACAGGGCCAAGATGGAGCCTTGTGAGATCTCAAGACTAGGAGGATAGGGAGGAGAGACATCACTATTGACTTTAACTATCTGTGACTGGCCAGTCTGATAGGACTTGAACCACATAACTGTTGGTGGTGCCAGGCCCAGAGATAAATCTTTCTATTAGGGATATCATGGTTCATGGTACTGAAGGTCTTGATCAAGTCTATGAATATTGTATTTACATGGAGACCAGAGCTGAGGGCAGATGATCGCTCACTGGTAACCTTCAACAGCATAGTGCAGCTGAATGATTTGTCCAGAAGCCTGATCAAGTTTCTGTGAGCAGGTTATAATGGAGTACGCAATCCATAAATTGCTGTTGTACAAGTCTTTCCAAGAATTTACAGAAGACCTATGGGACAGATATGGGCCAATACATATTTGGGTCTGACAGAGAACCTGAACTGTGCAATGGAGGTACAGTGGCAAACTTCCAGACTGCAGGAACATGACCAACAGGGAAATTAGGTGAAGAGGGCTGTGATTTGTGTCACCAGCTGTACTGTTGCAACCTTCAGCAAATGGGGTTTAATGCCAGCATATCCAGGGTGTTTATTTTTATTATTAATATTGTTTTCTATAATCCGTTTCTAATACCTTTCAACAAATATCTACCAAACACTTCTTCCAGAGTATCAATAAGGCTGATTGGCCTATAATGTGAGGGATGCCTTTTTTGTCCTTTATTGAAAACAGGAGCAATTATATTTTATTTCCAACTCAAGGGATAGTGACTAGTTCTTAACACTGTGTTAAACAGATAACAATTATGGACAACACCAGTCAAGCCCAACCTGATGCAGTTCAATTAACATTCCATTTTCTCCTAGTACTTTACTGTTAGGCTCACTAAAATAAGTTATCTGACTACAGTATAATTCATGTATGGCTATTCAGCTTTGTGAGTTGTTTGTAAGTCCCCCTGGAATATGTAGCGCTATTACAGAAAACGTTCCTGAAATATAAAATTTATTGATCGGATATAATTCCTGGATATGTGCCCATTTAACAGTTATCTGTACTTCTGGCGACCATCTACAAAAATTGCTTTGCATTTTTAGACTTAACTGCATTGGATTCTTCCCATATTTTTAAATCCAAGTTTTGTTTTTTCCTTTGGATCGATATTTTTAGATCAGTTTCTGATTGTCGTTTCTGAACTGCATATTTTTATCAGACATTTTTTTGGTTCCTTTTTAGATTAGTTTTTAACTTCCTACACTCTAGGTCAAACTATAGTGCTTTCTTAGATTTCACTGGACTTTCATTTTCATTATGGCAGATGAGACATATATGCTGCTGCATTTGGGTCAGACTACTATAAACTAGTATCGTATAGCTATTTAGGAATTCTGCTCTCTGATCAGCTAAATGATGATCAGTGTCTGTAATTTCAGCTCATCTCTTTTTATTATTAAAATTTCATTTAAGCAGTTAGCCCCATACACTTCCTTAAAACTCTCATTTTCCAATCTTGGCAGTTGTTTATCAGTTCTGAGATTCCCACAAGACTAAGTGGAAAATCTTCACTTTCTACTATATTTATTATTTTTGAGATCTTTAATTATTGATCAAGTAATGGGATCAATCCAAATATAATCAATTACTAATCCTGTAAGGCTTGTAGCTGAAGAATTAATAAAGTTACTAGTACTGTCCAAGGGGGTCTTCCCATTCAAGCAGCAGAAGCCAACTTCCTTTACTATTTGAAATAGGTTAGCACCAGATGTATTTTGTAATGTATCCTTAATGTATCTGTTTGGCATCTCAGATGCTGTAAGCTGTTCCTTCAAAGGTGTGCTACTTTCCTGTGCTTGACCAGTTCTAGCATTCATATACCCAGCCAGCAATATACTCTTTCTCTGGACTGCCTCTACCCTGTCTATGTCCTCTCTCAGATGCGGCCTTCAAAACTAGAAACACTACTCTAGGTGGGTTCTCACCAGTAAATGGTGCAGTGGCAACATCACTTCCCACCTTCTGTAGGAGATACCTTTCCCTATACATACCACTGGCTCTACCCACTGTTTTGTCACACTGCCCTGACACTTTGAGGTCATCAGACATCATAACCCTAAAGTCCCTTTCCTTCTCAGTGACTGGCAGTACCTCCTCCATCCTATACTGGCTCCTCGGTTCCTATGCTCTTGGTGCATGATCTCATACTTTCTGGCATTGAACCCCCAAATGCCATGCTCTTGACCACTCCTTGAGTTTTGCAAGATCCCTACACATTCTTTCCACCCCTCCTAATTGTCTATCATCTGCAAAAAGGCATACTTTCCCTTCCAGGTCATCTGCAATGTCCTTTATGAAGAAACTGAAGAGGATCGATCCCAATAGCGAGCACTGCAGCATCCCACTGATGACTCTCCCATCATTAGAGTGAGTGCTGTTAACCACTACCCTCTGTTGCCTATCCATTAACCAGTTTCTAACCCAGTTTACCACTTTCAATCCCACCCCTAGGCTGCTTAATTTTGTAATCAGTTTTCCATGCAGTAGAGTGTCAAAGGCCTTGCTAAAGTCCAGGTAGACCATGTCCAATCCTTGATCCATTTCCCTGGTCACCCACTCAAAGAACTCAATCAGATTCATCTGGCATGACCTTCCTGCCTCCTTGAATCCATGCTGCATTTCATCTTACAGTCCACAGGATTCAAGATACTGTATTCTATCAACCTTCCCTTCAACAGTGTTTTCATTAATTTCCCCACAACAGAGGTGAAGCTCACCGGCCTATAGTTCCTAGACTTTTCCTTGCAGCTGTTCTTATATCTATACTGAGGGACCACATCTGCTTTCCTCCAGTTCGCTGGAACCATGCCTAATGCCAGTGAGCTGTTGAAAAAGTCCATCAGCAAGGCAACTACCACCTCCATGAGTTCTTTTAGTACCACTGGGTGTATCCTATCTGGTCCCACAGCCTTGTCCACTTTCAAAGCTGCAAGTCCCTTCAGGACTCTTTCTTCTGAAAATGGACTGCAGGCCACCCCTTTTTCTCTGCTACCCCTGGTGGTATGTTCCCTCCTCCACTGTGAAGACTAAACAGAAGTACCACTTCAGTATGTCCACTTTTTCTTGATCATTTTACATGCAGTCTCCTCTGCTGCCATCCTTATCATCACTAGCCCTCCTCATACGAACATATAAAATTGCCAGTAGAAAAGTCTCATAGGTCTATCAAGTCTGCTCGATTGTGTAGCTCTTAGTTTCATATCATTACAGTTGCCCCATCCCCACCCAAATCCCTCCCTTCCTCCTCTTTCCTAGACCTTCCCCTCTTGTGTTCTTGTATGTACTAACCCTGCCTTGACTCTATCCCAGCCTCACTTAAAGCTATCTACTGTCCTTTACGCGATTAAGTCCTCTGGCAGTGCATTCCAACCCACCAACACTCTCTCTGTGAAGTAGTGCCTCCTCTTCTCCCTCCTAAACCTTCCCCCTTCCAACTTCAGACTGTGTCCCCTAGTGACCCTTCCCCCCTTTAAGTGGAACAATCCTTCCTCCCTGACTTTGTTTATGCCGTTCAAGTACTTAAAGGTCTCTATCATGTCCCCTCTTACCCTTCTGTCTTCCAGCAAGTATATGTTGAGCTTCTTCAACTGTTCCTCATACAGAAACTCCCCTAGTCCCATGCTCATTTTTGTAGCCCTACACTGCACCCCCTCCAGTAATCTCACATCCTTTTTGAGGTATGGGCACCAGTACTGTACACAGTACTCCACGTGTTGCCTCACCAGTGATCTATACAATGGCAGGATGACTCCCCATTTTGAGAGGTGATCCCTCTGGCAATACACCCCAGCATCCTATATGCCCTTGCTGCCGCCCTTTTACACTATGCTGATACCTTCATGTCCCCTGTGACTATTACCCCCAGGTCCCTTTCCTCCTCTGAAGCCGTTACCTGCACTCCCCCCAGCCAGTAGCTGTTCCTGGGATTTCTGGCTCCAAGGTGCATGACCTTGCACTTCTGAGCATTAAACCCAACTGACACTCCCTAGGTCAGTGTTTAAGTTTAACTTGATCCTCTCTGAGTGCCTGCCTGTCTTCCTCATTGTCCAGTTTTGCACAAATCTTAGTGTCATCCATGAACAGGATGATCTTACTCTTGACCCCCTCTGCAATGTCTCCAATGAAAACATTGAACAAAACAGGGCCCAGCACTGAGCCATGTGGTACCCCACTCTTTACTGGCCTTGGCTTGGATGGCTCCCTCAACTACCCTCTGTTGTCTCGCCCTGCGGCTGGTCAACCCACCCCACCGTTTTTTCCCCGCCCCCATGTCCTTCAGCTTGTTCATCAACTTCCTGTGTGGCACCGAGTCAAAAGCCTTGCTGAACTCCAGATGCAGGACATCCACAGTGGCCTTCGACAACCGCCATAGTGACCCAGTCGAAGAAGTCGATCAGATTTGTTTGGCAAGATCTTCCTGTGACTAACCCATGCTGTCTCTCATCCTGCAGACCACTGCTATCAATAAAGGTTATCAACCTCTCCTTCAGAATGGTCTCCATCAACTTCCCCATTATGAAAGTCAAGCTCACCAGTCTGTAGTTACCCAGTTGGTCCTTGGGTCCACTCTTGTGAAGAAGCAACATGTGAGCCATCCTCCAGTCCCTGGGTACATTCCCTGTCTCTAAGGAGGCATTGAACAGGTCCATCAGAGGGCCTGCCAACATCTCTGCCAGTTCCTTCAGGACCCTTGGGTGTACACAGTCTGGTCCTGGTGCCTTGTCCACCCGCCAGGCTTTAAGGCCCTTCAGAACTCTTGCTTTCCTCTTATCACTTATGTACCTAAAGAAGGTTTTATCCTCATTTGCTACCCCTTTGGCTATTATTCACTCTGTCTGTGGCTTTGCTACCCTCATTGCCTTACCTTCTTCCTTCTGTTTTACCAGGTACACATGCATGTCTTCCTTCCTCTGTGATTTCTTATACCTCCTGAATGCTGCCCTTTTTTTCCTTTACCACTGTGGCCACTTCCCCCAGAGTGCCATAGCAGTCACTTTTTCCATTTCTTTTACTCACTTCCTTCATACAGAGGATAGCTGCCTTAATTACGCCCTCCCTAATTTTTTCCCACTGTTCCTCTAACCCTTCACCCACTACTAGGCAATCACCCACTACTACGCAGTTATTGGGGCAGTCTCTTATTTTTTTAAATTCCACCCCTCCTAAAGTCCAGGACCCTCATCCTCATGTGGTTTGCCTCTGCTCCTGTCTTATCATTAAACTACACTGCACAGTGATCACTGGTATCTAGTGGACTGCCCACTGTGTTGTCTGCAATACGTCCCTGTTTGTAAGCATGAAGTACAGAACTGCATCATCCTTAGTGGGTCTGTTGATTAACTGCCTGAGAAAAGCCCCTTGCAGGGGGCCAATAATACTCCAGAGTACCTCCAGTCCTTTCTTTCGCTCCAGGTGTACCTATACTTCCATATTCTTGATTTCCTCCCTCATATATAGTACAACCCCTCCTCCCTTCCCAGTCTGTCCTGAACTGACAGTAGTCTGCTATGGGCACATCCCAGATATGACTGCCCGAACACCCTGATTCCGTTTTGGCCACCAAATACAAGCTAGCCTCCTCCATGATGGCCTCTAGGTCAAGAATTTTATTTCCCCGGACACTTTTCATTAGTGCACATGGCTCTCCATATCTTACTCCCTCTCTGTATGCTTCTCTCTGTTTTCTCCCTCCTGCCTGTGCTATTCCCTGGGCCCCTTCCCCTTGCCTTGTTACCTTCTCTGTTACCTGTGTTCTTTTATTCCTCTATTCTTACTTTCCTGATTTATATGCCCTTGTCATCTGCCTGGTCCCCACCCCTCACAAATAGTACAACCCTTTCTTCCCTTCTCCACTTGTATGAGCTAGTGGGCCCAGGGGTGAAAACTGGAGAAAAATCCTCGACCAAAGCCAGCTGAAGTCCTGGTCCCCCACAGGCCCTACACTGATAACTGGGCATCACCAGGGTCCTGTAAAAGAGGCCCACCAGTGGAGCATGGTAATTCCCAAAAGAAGCCAGGAGATGGGGCAGGGGGGGACTGGTCCGGATGGGGACCAGTCGGTATTTGAGGTAGACAAACTGTTGATAAAAAAAAATACTATACAATTTACTTCTTAAACCTTGGATGTTCCACACCAAAATGTTGGCTTCAGTTATGTTATCCCTTTTCGGGTGTTTACAGATTTTGTAATGTTGTGGATATGCATGGCGTATGAGAGTGTGCAGTCAAGAGTCATGCCCATGTATTTGAACTGGTCAATCTGTTCCAATGGGGTGCCCGAGTATTCTTGATAATGAGTTTTTGGTATTTGTTTTGCTATGGATGCCGTGAAATAGCATTGATTTAGTTTTTGTGTAATTTAAGATGAGTTTGTGGGATCTGAACCAGGATTTGACTTCCTCGAACTGTAGAAACATAGAAACATAGAATTTGACAGCAGATAAGGACCGTTTGGCCCACCTAGTCTGCCCATTTTCCTACCTAACAGATAAGCTGCAGATCCTAATTAACCAACAGCTTACTTCCTCCTACCCTACTAGGACTGCCTTATGTCTGTCCCATGCATTCTTGAATTCCCCCACTGTTCTTGACTCCACAACCTCCTCAGGGAGGCTGTTCCATGCATCCACAACCCTCTCTGTGAAAAAATACTTCCTCACATTACCTCTGAGCCGTCCCCCCTCTATCTTCAAATTGTGCCCCCTTGTTCTTGCACATCTCTTTTTCTGAAAGATGCCACCCTCTTGGACATTGTTGATTCCCTTGAGGTACTTGAAAGTTTCTATCATGTCTCCTCTCTCCCTCCTTTCCTCAAGGGTATACATATTAAGCTCCTTTAGTCTTTCTTCATATGTCTTCTGGTGCAGACCCTGCACCATTTTGGTTGCTCTCCTCTGGACAGCCTCCACTCTGTCTATGTCTTTGCGGAGATGGGGTCTCCAGAACTGCACACAGTATTCCAGATGCGGTCTCACCAACTGTCTGTACAGAGGGATAACAACGTCCTGTTTTCTACTATTGATGCCTCTCCCTGTGCATCCCAATATCCCCCCAGCCTTCCTTACTGCCTTCTCACATTGCTTGCCCACCTTTAGATCACCTGATATAATTACTCCCAGGTCCCTTTCCATTTTTACTGTTGTCAGTATCTCACCCCCCATTGTGTACTCTTGCCCTGGGTTTTTGTTTCCCAGGTGCATTACCTTGCACTTCTTTGCATTGAGTCTGAGCTGCCATACATTTGACCATTCCTCCAACCTTGCCAACCTGTGCTGAAGTTGTTGCTGTAGGAGGTTGATGTTGTTTGTGTTAGTAAAATGACTGCATCATCAGCATAAAGGAGTATTTTGCTGGGGCAAGAGGTAGGGAGGCCGTTCACAAATATACTAAACAGTAGGGGACCTAGGATAGATCCTTGGGGGACACCTGACCAGACAGGGCGGGAGGACGGGATGGTGTCTCCGATCCGGACCTGCTGGGAGCAATCACTCAGATAGCTCTGGAACCAGTGGGTGGCATCAGGGGATAGTCCTAAGGTTGACAGTTGAGTTGTCAGGAGGGAGTGATTGACGGTGTCAAATGCCTTAGTTAGGTCATATAGGTGGCACCTACCAGTAGGTTTTGATCCAGGGCTGGATGGATGTAAGATGTGAGCTCTAAGAGTGCCGTGGTGGTGCTGTGCCCTTTACAAAAACTGTGCTGCTGGGGGCACTGGAGGCTGTATTTTTCCAGATATTCCACTAGTTGATCAGCAACTATCCTTTCAAGAGCCTTGGATAATGGGGGTAAGATAGAGATTGGTCTGAAATTACTTGTGAGACTAACATCACCACTTTTGTGGATTGGTGTCACCATGGCTGACTTCCATTTAAGGGGGAACTGTGAGAGCATAAGGGACAGGTTTAGAATTTTTGTTAGGGGCTGGAGGATTTTTTCAATGGTGAGGCCAATGAGTTTTAAGTCAAGGGAGTCACCACTGAGTCTGTTTTTTCCCAGTGCTTTAAGTAGTTGCTTTTTACAAGCCCTTCAGAGATAGTCTTAAAATAGAAAGGAGGATGTTGCTGGGTCCCTTGTAGGTTGATGGGTTGGGTAGTAACAGGAGGTGGTGCAAAGAAGTTGGGAGGTAGCACATGACTAAGGTCTGAGAAGGTGTCATTAAAGGTGTTGGCTATGGTTTCTTTGTCAAGGGTGATAGCGCTGTTTACATTTAGCATAGTGGGAGTCAGTTTGGGGTGTTTCCCGGTGACTTCAGAGAGGCTGCTCCAAAACCTCCTCCCATCTTTCCAGGTGCTAGTCAAAGTGGTCCTATAATAATTGGTTTTTGCCTGATGAATGGCTCTTGTGCAGACATTTCATGCAGCTTTGTAGGCCTGGGTGTCCGCTGGGGAGTTTGTGGCCCTTGCACGGTACCAGAGCAAATCACGTGATTTAAGCTGTTTAAGCAGGTTATGGGACATCCAGGGGTTGATGGTACCCCTGATCTTACATTTTTTTGTGTGGGGCATGGAGGTCACAGGCAGAGCTGAAAGTTGTGATAAAGTACTCGAGAGCTGAGTCCACATCCTGGGCAGTGTCAACTGGGGTCCAGTCAAGTGTTTGCAGGTGTTTTTTTAGGGGGGCCTAGGCAACCAGGTAGAAGGACTCGGCTAACCGTGAATTTAGGGGGAGGGGTTGTTAACTTTGTTGGACCAGAGGGATAGGACAGGGGTGTGGTCACTAATTGCATCAGGGAGTACTTCAGTATTGGTGATATGGTCAAGTCTATTGGTAAGAGTCCAATCCAGGAGGGTGGCGGTACCCGTCCTGTAGTTTATTCTGGTGGGTGCCTGAACCATTTGAGCAAGGTTGACAGCAGCAATGACATCTTTAAAATAGTTTGCACTGGGAGCCAGCCAGTTTACATTAAAGTTCCCCAGTACTATGATTTCAGCATTGCTACCAAGAAAGTTTATGCTGTCAAGGAGGGAGGGGGAGAGACTGTTTGGCCATTTTGGGTGGGATATACACTGAGGCAATGGTCATTGCTTTGTTGTGGGCACCAAGAAGCACTTTGATGGCTAGAATCTGGAAATCATTTCTATAACTGGGTAGGGCGATGACATGGCGCTGAAGTGAATCTTTTAGGTAGAGAGTGCATCCGCCACCTTTTTTTGTAAGTTTGTCTTGCCTGAAGTGTGTATAGCTGGGTAGTGTTATGGCAGAGTCTGGGATTTTTGGGGTCAGCCATGTCTCAAGTACTGACAAGATGTCAGGGTTGTATTGAAAGATACAGGTGGAGAGGGAATCTAGTTTTGGAAGTAGACTGCAGATATTGATACTTGCAACTGAGAGAGTAGCTGCGTTTTTGGATTTCATTGGTGTCAGCTGGGATGGACCAGGATTTGGGTGTATATTGCCCGAGACGAGCAGCATCAAGAACAGGATATGCTTTAGGAAGGCTTTCAGGAGAAAACTTTGTTGAGAGCGCAGTCTCACGTTTGATTTAATTCCCCTAGTAAGGTATAGGGAGGAGGTGATAAGTATGGAAGTGCAAATAGGTGGTGAGTTGCCAACAGTAAGTGGTGGGTGCAAGAGAGAATTATGGGGTAATGGGGAGGTAATCTTTTAATAGTGTGGTCAAAGTTGGAGGTGTAGGATCCATAGGCTGACAGTGGACTTTTTATTATCCCTGGTACAATAAGGGAGGATGAGTGTTCGCCTAACATGCAATTACTGTGTAGCACACAGAGGAAGGACAGCAGGCCCAGGCACAGCTTGGGTGTCTGCATTGTAGTTTAGATTAGTCAAAAGCTGATAGGTGTGAATTATAGTAGGCTGTAATGTCCCTTTAAAGAAAAGGGAAAGTGAAGTGCGTCTTCTACTCAATAATGTATTGTATCATGTCATGTTACTGTAATCATGCTACCGTAATCATACTGTATCACTACATGTTACTGTCTATCCAAACTTCCCCCTTCCCCAGGATGCATCTGGAATCGAGTGTACTCCACTTAGCATGCCTTCCTGGCAAAACTTTTAAATAAATAAAAGACAGAGTGTGATTGATTAAAGTGGAAGGTATTATGGGTGGGACTAGTGTGTATTTAATAGAGGTCAGGGCTGGGGTGGGTGCTGTGGGACAAAACATAGAATCTCCTGCAAGTCAGGAGTATAGCAAACAGTATGGGAAAAAAGACTGGGAAAAAGAGAGCTGGCCAGCTTACTGAAGAGCCAATCCAGGAAGCTATAGTGAGTGGCACAGCGAATCTGGAGCAACTGGGCAGGAGAGCACCAGAAACTGAAAAAAGATTCCAGGCAGCTAGGGTCCTAGGGCACTGTACCTGGTAGTGGGAGGTCCTCCGTGGTCAGCGGTGGAATAGAGGTGGGTGGCGGTGATTCAGGAGTGCTGCCCCACCAGCGTGTAGCTCAGCCCAAAAGTCAGGGGCTTAGAGAGCTGTGGGAGGAAGAGAGGGAAAGATTAGTCAGTGCATGGGAGTAGGAAGGCAGGGGTGACAAACAGACAGTACCTGGCTAAGCGTAGGGGGTTGGAGAGATATTGATTAGAGACAAAGGGCTTCTAAAACTGTGGGTTAGGTGCAAGGCTGAAAACAAAGGGAAAGAAAGCTAGTCTGGGACAGGTGGTCAGGCGCTGTCCCACATGGGGGGGGTATTAAAATGGCAGTAAGGACCCAGGGGGTAGGAGCACCACATAAATAAGCAGCGGTGGGAAGAGGTAAGGCAGGACAAATTATAGGAGGAAACAGAGATAGGAGAATGAGTTTTAGAAGTTGAGGGAGAGAAACAGAAAAGGTTTAGGGACTCTGAGTGGTGTACAGTTTGTTACAAACAAAGTGCAATTTCGCTATTCTAGAGCAGGAAACACAGTCTGATTTAAAGCATTATAGGCAGTTATCTATTCCAAATAAGGTAAATACAAGTATATTCCATATCAGTACAGAGGTCTGAAAAATAGAATCTCCTGCGAGTCAGGAGTACAGCAAACAGTGTGGGAAAAAAGACTGGGAAGGAGAGAGCTGGCCGGCTTACTGAAGAGCCAATCTGGGAAGCTGTAATGAATGGCACAGTGAATCTGGAGCAGCCGGGCCGGAGAGCACCAAAAAATTGAAAAAAGATTCTAGGCAGCTAGGGTCCTAGGGCACTGCACCTGGTAGTGGGAGGTCCTTCATGGTCAGCGGTGGAGCAGCTAGGGCTCTCTATTTATCTACTCCCAGACTGGAACTGGTTAAGGAAACATCTCTGGGTACTTTATTGTCATCTATGTGTCCTATGTGAATTTTCTGTTCTCGCCTCTCTCCTTTCTCATCCATGCCCCTCTCCTACTCTTGTCTTCCCTCCACCGACCTTTCTGCCTTCTGACTTACTCAACCTTCAAGCAGTAGAGTGCAGTGGGTTAAGGCTCTGAGCTGCAGAGCTGGAGACCTGGGTTTGAATTCCACAGCCACCTAGGTGCATACTGTGTGATCCTGAGTAAGTCAATTAACTTCCTTGTGCTCCCAGGTTGCAGCTGGAAACAAGCTTCGGTTTAGTGTGCTACTCCTAGTTAAACAATGTTCCCCTTCCCTTCAAGCCAGCAGCCAGGTTTCCTCCTCTGTTGGCAGTTCCCCTAGGGACCTAATCCGTCTGCCATCACCAGTGGCCTGGGCAGGCTTCTCCCTTTGGGGACTCGAGGCCAGTGGGACACAACTGCCTTCAACTCAGGGGTGGGTAAGAAATCAGACTGGTCCTGTCTAGCATAGTAGCATGTGGTCACATCATTAATTAGCTCCCCTCTTAGCCCCTCCTTCCTTCACCTCAGCAGTCATGAATATACACCATGCACTGTTATGATGCCACTTACGTCAGTTCTGCACAACTTTTGGCCATCCTCTTCTACCAGAATTCACCACTGGGAGTTGGGGGGTGACTGGGGAGCAGTGCTAGGCTTCCTTCCTAACCAAGAGGTGAAACGTATCCTACTTGACACTTGGGGCCTGATTTTCCAAAGGGCCTGACATGGACCAGAATTTCCTACTTCATCTATAGAGTTCTCCCCTCATTATTTATTACTGAGGAAATTCGCATGAACACAGGATGTTCATTCCTTTGATTTTTTGTGAACATTTTAGTTCGAATTTGGCACATCAGAGTTGCCTCATTTAGGTTAAACACCTATTTTCCAAGAGGGTAATAGGGACTGAGATAGCAGAGTAAATACAGATGGATAGTTACAAAACAAGAATTTCCAACATTGATTACAAAGACTGAATTCATATCACAACACATCAGATAATTAATGAGTCCCATGGTAACTTTATTAGAATAATTTGGTTGAAATTGTTAGGCCTGATGCGGGACTTCAAAACTCTACTAATATTAATTATGTACAAAATTCTATGGCATCCTCCCATTCAAATGGCTTAAAGCTTCCTGAATCTGATGATAATAAATCTTTTATATTTTGGGTGACTCAATTATCGATACTGATCGTTATTCTACCAAGGGCAACAAATCTAAAGTCACCAGCTGTAGTTACAGTGGGGCTTTAATAAGGGATATAGCGGAAATGTTGCCTGGTATTTTAAAGAACACTGATGTTCATAACACTGTTATTTTTCATGCTGGTATGAATAACATAAATAAATCTGAAATACAGGAAATGATTACTGAGTTAACAGAAGCAGTATCTATAATTAAGAACCTAAAAGCTGAAGTTATTATCTCAGAGATTTTGCTAGTACCACACTTCTGCTGCAACATTACAAAAATAAAGTCATTTAACATTTGGCTTTGCAGGTGGTGCTTGGAAAATAATATTACTTGTTTACAGACATGGGAAATGTTCTCTACAAATGACCATTTGTTTTGCTCAGATGGCTTACACCTGAGCAAATTAGGATCCAGATTATTGGGGAATATTTTCTACCAGTCAGTTAATGGAAAAAATTAAAATTCAAAAAACTGATAAGGGAGGGGGCAAATAAAATCAGTAAATCTTCCATTAATAAGTTCAATACCACTCATAAAACGAGGGCAGAATAGTACTAGGAACAAAAATCAGACTTTAAAAGTTTTGTTGACTAATGCTAGAAGTCTTCATTACTGTATATAAAAAGATGAACTTGAGTTAATATTAGTAAACAATGAGGTTGATATTGCTGCAATCTCTGAAACATGGTGGGATGACACTTCAACATGGAATTATTCTATCCAAGGTTATAATTTAATTCATAAGGACAGGAAATATAGGGGGGGGGTGGAGTGGCAATGTATTTAAATAAGACAATAACATTTAGTGAATTAAATTTAACATCTAATGATACAAGTGAAATCCTTTGTGCTGAAATACAGTCTAGTTCTAATAAAAATGTTTTGGTAGGCATGTGTTATAGGCCCCTGACATTACCAAAGAGATCATGCATCTTTATTAAAAACATATGCAAGTAATTTAAAATATAAGGGTGTTTTGTTACTTGATGACTTCAATGTCCCAGGAATAGATTGGAATGAATACACTGCAGCCACCATACAGGAGGATGAATTGTTGAACTTTGTATGGTAAATGGTTTGCAACAAGTTGTTGACAAACACACATGGGCAAAATATATTAGACCTTGTAATTACAAACATATCCGAAAAATTACTGATCTGAAGGTTAGTGATCCACTGTTTAACAGTGATCATAAAATTATTACATTGAACATTACATAAGAACAAATCAAGCAAACTGGGGTTACAAAAGTCTTGGACTTTGGTAAAGCTAATTTTGTAGCTATAAATGAAGATTTGCAAAGTTACCCCCAGTTAGATTACACCATTCCTGTAAATGAATTATGGATTGAATTAAAATTGAAAATTCTAGAATTAACTGAAAAATACATACCTAAACATACCTTATATAATCACAAAGGGAAGTTGCCAATGTGGTATACTTTTAGGGTACGTAAATTAATATCATCAAAAAAGAGAGCATATAGAAAAATGAAAAGAGAATCTACTGATTATAATAAAGCTAAATACAGTATAAGGAGGCATTAAAATTATGTAAATTTACCATTAACAAGGAAAAAAGGAATACTGAATTTAGACTAGCTACATATTAAAGATGGAGGGAATCCTTTTTTCTTATGTAAATAATAAAAGAAGGACTCCAGTATAGTTGGTCCAATTAAAATTTCAAATAAAGTTTTGAGTAATCCTGTTGATATGGTTAATGAGTTTAATAGATTCTTCTGTCCGTGTTTTCCAATAAAGATATTAATTCTTTACAGGATATTGTTTCTAATGATGAAATTATAATAACTAGGAACAGATATGTAGCAAATTAAACCAGAATAAAATAAATACTACACCTGGACTGGACGTATTGCACCCAAGGGTCCTCAAGGCTATAGGATGGTGGCTAGTTGAACCACTATTTGACCTTTACAATAGATCCCTATAGATGGGGGAGGTCCCAGCTGATTGGAAGCAAGCTGTAGTGGTCCCTATTTTTAAAAAGGGTGATCATGGTAGCATGATAAACTATCAACCAATCAGCTTGACCTGCATTTTGGGTAAAATTATGTAATCTATTGTAAAGGACATACTTATAACTGATTTAAAAACCAAAGGTTTTGTTGATGATATACAACATGGCTTTAGGACCCAGAGATCATGCCTCATGGCTAATCTCTGTTTCTATGAGAAAATTAGTAAACTTTTCGAAAAAAAAAAGCAGTGGATATTATTTTTTGATCTTTTAAAGCCTTTGATAAGGTTCCATGTAAGCCTTATTAAAAATGAGTAACCTGGAGATAAATGGTTTCATTGTAAATTGGGTTCAGGATTGGTTGATGAATAGAGAACAAACTGTTAGGATTAAGGGATATGTTTCTGATAAAGGTAGAGTTACTAGTTGGGTCCCTCAGGGCTCAGTATTGGGCCCACTATTATTTTCAATTTTTGTATCTCATATAAACAAGGATACTAAGGATTCTAGGTTAAGTTTGCTGATGATACTAAAATTGCATTGGACATCAGTACAAAGGAGGATATTCTGACCTTTGTAGAGATCTCTTATTAATGGAATCTTGGGCAATCTCAAACGGAACGTTTTTAATCTGGAAAAGAGTGTGGTTGTGCATTTGGGAGAAAATAACCAATGCTTTAATTACTCTCTAAATGGTTATCAACTACAGTCTGTGGAACACAAGAAGGATCTTGGAGTTTTGATCTCAAAAATTTAAAATTTAGTAACCATTGTACTGAACTAATTAAAAGTCTAATAGACTTATTGGCTATATCAGACACTCAATTACTTCCAGAGATAGGAATTGTATAATTCCTATACAGGAGCCTATGTCGACCTATTCTGGATTATTGCTGTCCTTTATGGAGCCCCTTATTGCGTGGAGATGTAAGGAGAGTTGAGGGGGTCCAGAGGAGGGTTGCTAAGATAGTTCAGGGCCTTCATAGGGTAGATTATGATAATAGACTACTTTCCTTAAACCTTTACTCCTTGGAGTTTAGCAGAAAGAGAGGTGATCTCTTACTAATGTTTAAAATTATAAGGGACCCTATATTGTTTGTGGATTTAGGTTTTATTCGATATCAAAGGTGTTTCTCTTGAGAAGTCATAGCTACCAACTTGGTCTTACATATTCAAAAACTCAGCTGAGAAGGAATTTTTTTACTCAACAGATTATTTCATCATGGAATTCTTTACCTAAAGATATTGTTGAAGTTGATTCCTATAGCCTATTCAAATCAAATCTTGATAGGTATTTGTTGAATGTTGAAAGTAGGGATTAATGCCTGCTACAGCAGGAGATATATATTTATGGGCTTTGGCCTTCTGTACATCTATATTTCCTAGTATGACTCCTAGTATATACACCTGCAGAAATAATCCAGGAAGACCACAGGTGTGGGGGGAGGGGCATAGGAAAGCAAAACAGAGTCTAGAAATTACATTGGCTTTGTTTTACATTTAGTGTGCATGATTCAGAGGTGGTGAGGTCTCAGTATGACATAGCCTGCAGAGTGTACTGTCAGTTGAAATTTCCTTTGTAGCTTACCACTTTACCCCTACCATGCACACACACAGATGGAGTTGCATGGGTTTTAAATGATCTGTCTTCTTTTATTGTGTATGCACCCTGCATACTGTACTACTTACAAACTGCCTCTGCCATATGCTATTTCTTGGATATGTTACTTCTGACTATAATGGTTGTCTCATCCATTGGTGTGAAGTGAACAACTATTTTGTTGAATGAATATGTACATTGTGTGCCCCATTTTCTTGGTCCTCTGAGGGCTGGCAGTAATCAAACAAGCTTGTTGCTCTATATGGCACTTTGTTGGGCTATTGCTGAGGAAACAACTTCACACTCCCTGTGATCCTCCAATTCAGGCAATATAGTGGAGGAAAAGTAAGAGTTGAGGTCATTGAGGTCATAGAAAGGCAAAATTAGAAATATTTATTTGGAACCTTTCACTACTTTTGGTATTTTGATTAAATACTGGTAGTGCATGAACTGATAAAAAGTACAGCACAACATTTTCTCTAATGTAGTGCTTTTTATACACTGTGTTTTAAGTAAGGAATAAGGCATAACAAAGGGGGGAATTATACTATCTTAATATACCAAGTGAAAGGACTTCAGCCACCATGAGGTACTCTGACATAGCATAATCCCCTGATGGAATTGCCTTCTTCTACTTATAACATGATTAGTAATGCTAGATCTTCATTGAGAATATCTCTTTCCCTGGGCCACACTTTTGAAATGGTAAGCTGTTGGTGTCAGGACCATGTATCCGGGGGGTGGGGCACCCATAATGATGTGCCTGTAAAGAGTGGGCAGCTCCATCACTCCACAGTTCTTTTTCCCAGTGTCGACCGCTTGTTAGACCTGGAGAGAAACAACACCATCAATTTGGACTTTATTGTTTTCTAAACTTGAAACCTTCACCGCCATTAAGGCCATGGAAGCTGCTGCTAGTCATTGACTTCAAATTGGCTTCTCCTCTCACCTGATGGCCACTACCGAAGGCTTCTATAAATCAGCAACCCTTTCACTGATGGGTTCGCTGAGGTTGGAGGACAGAGATAAGGAAAAGTCATCAAAGTCCCCATTTTCAACCATCACCAAAGAAACACAAGGACAAGATTATTGCTTCTACTGAGAGGTCAAGGTCTCCATTACAGGATGGAAAGTCCCGTGGTCATCTGTTCTGGTGATGATGACCACAGTCTCCTGATCATCGATGAAATACCAAAGTTGGGGTCTGGCTCTTGTATTACCTTACCTACTGTGTATGGTTTGCAGCCTCTATCAATTGGTACTACCCTGTCTATGACTGTAGTCCCAGGCCCTATAGAGAGTGCTGTGGACTCCCAGGTTGTGCTGCTGATGGTATGGGGGAGTATTTAGGGGTAGGGAAAGGGAACATGATCTTTATAAGGGTGGTTTACCTTCTCATTCCGTCCCCTCCTCTTACAGTGAGTACTCTGTAGTTTATACACTTAGGTCTCCTCCAGAGGATGCCTTTTTTTCTGGCATTATCGAGGTTAATACAGAGTGCAATGGGATTTGCTGCTGAGGAGGAGGACTCCACCAAGAGGAACATGCTGGAGTTTTTGGAGGGCCATACTACTCCATCCACTGTTATACCTCCAGTATATCCTGCTTTAGAGGATGCTACTTTTGCTGCCTGGCACAGACCTAATACCTTACCTGCAATGCCCAAAAAGGCTGATAATCAGCACTCTGCTCCATCTACTAACCCTTATTAAGTCTATTTAATTATTCATGAGCTAAAGAAGCTCATTCATTGGCTGCAGTGCCGGTCTGAAATATCTAAGAAATGCCCGGCATGGCAGCCACACAGCTGATTGTAGCGCTCTACACTGATGGCAGAGAAACAAAATAAGTGTTTTGGGTGTTGTTGTCAGTGTACATTAAGAAATGAATTTAAAAAAACTGAACCAGTGAACCAGTCTTGTGTTCCTGTTAATACTCACCATACACCACAGTTGCTCCTACCACCGCAAACTTTACCTCAGGAACCAGTGTGCGCGCACTGACCCGAACAAAAAAAAGCATTACAAATCATGTCATTATTGTGATTAGACTTACAATCACAATAATGACCTCAGAGCCAGTCATTTCCTGTTGAATAATGACCGGCTCGGTGGGGTTGGCCCTTAGCTGTGCCTCAGGTCACCCTCCCCCTCCAGCCAGTCATTAATCTCCATATTGCTTAATTATGCCTCCCAGCCTGAAACCAATTCTGTGGTTATCATGGCTGCACATGATTGTTCTAGGGTCCTAAACATATGAGCTCCTGCCTCCTGATAAAAAATCCAGGAGGCTGGATGTTATAGGCAAAGGACTTATGCCTGTGCTGCTTTAAAGCTCAGAATAACTAATTACTAGGCCTACATTATATGATTAAATATCAAAACAGTTTTGAAATCTGCCATGCCCATTATGCAGTTTTTGCCTGGTAGTCTTGCCAAAGCTGATTTGCTTAAAGCTGCTTCAATTGGTGTGGATATTGGTAAGGCTTTGATAGGTTTTCATACGATGTCTCCAGTGCTTTTGCCAGAGCTTCTGCCTCTGGGATTTGCCTTTGGAGACACTCATGGCTCCATGTGGTTGGTTTTGCACTGATGTGCAGCAGTTGGTTCTGAGTACCCCTTGCAGGGGTTCTAGACTATTTGGGGGTGATGTTGACAATTCTCTGTGTGAGTTTCAAACATCAAGGATGATTTTACGGACTCTTAAGTAACTATTCTCTCAGCCCTTCAGAAGGTTTTGGTAAGGGGCTCTTTTCACAAGTCTGCTTCCTGTGGTGGCTGCGCCTCCTGCCAGCAACCCTGTGCTCATGGTGGAGGTCCCTTCCTGGGTCCTCTCCTGCTGGTGCCCATGCTATAGCATCCAAAGGTATTGGCCAAAGTGGCCCTGCTAACCCTGATACATTCTGACACTGCACCTCCTCTCCCTCCACTGCTACCTCCAGGGGTGCAGGTTGGGGGAAGGCTCTCCCTTCGTTTTCAAAAGTGGAGAGAGAGAGTCCCATAGACTAGTGGGTCCTGGAAATAGTGGAAAAGAGACATGCTCTGGAGTTGCTGCCTACCCTTCCAGTGCATCGTCTGCCTTCTTGTCATTCTGCTTCGGGACACTTGTCCCTTCCACTGACAGAGGTTCAAACACTCGTACAAAAGCATGCTATCAAATCTGTTCCCCCAAAAAAGAAACACATGGTTCTACTCCTTATACTTCCTGGCTTCCAGGTGGACAGGAAATCTACGTCCTGTATTGAACCTCAGAGACCTGAATCTGTTCACTGAATAGAAGACTTTTCAAATAGTGTCTCTTCAGGCTCTCATCCACCCATTGTAAAATGGGGATTAGCTCTCTACCTCTGATTATGAAGGTCGCATACCTTCATATAAAGGTTTGAAAATGCCACAGGCAGTACTTCCACTTAATGCTGGATGGCAGCTGTTATCAGAACTGAGTCTTGCCCTTTGGGTTATCCTCTGCACCGCAAATATTTACTAAATATTTAGCAGTTGTTGCAGCAGTACTCTGGAGGGAAGGGCTTTATGTCTTCCTGTATCTGTACAACTGGCTACAGAAGATCCCATACTGGGAAGTGATTCTGTACACGTTGTCCAAAACAAGTTAATAGTTTAAAGAGCTGGTTATCACAGTGAATATACTTATATACTATACACATTACTTGTCAGTGCCTCTAATATATTGGAGCCATGCTGGACACAGCAGTGGGCAGTGCCTTTCTGCCCGCAGACAGGGTGGAGGCTTTTGTTGTCCAGACCGAGCTGATACACAGACGCCAATATGTATCACCTCAGATGATGTTGTGTCTGCTAGGGCTGATGGCTTCACCAATTGTTATGGTCCCCTTATGCCCATCTTCACACGTACATCCTCCACTGGACTCTTCAGGTACAGCAGGATCAACTGATGGACAGATTGGAACAAATGGCTCTCATTATGTCCACTCTCTGCTGTTCCTGCTATGGTGGATGGACCGCCTGCATCTGTTACAAGGTTTTCCATTGTTTCCCCCAGCTCCCATGCAGATCCTTACAATAGACTTGTCATGGTCTGGTTGGGGGGGCCCATCTCAGGTCCTTTCAGACCAATGACCTTTGACTGAACAGGAGTCTGATCTCCATATCAGTATTCTGGAGATGAGGTCTGTTCTGTTTGGCATTTCATGACTATTTCAGCCCTGGTTCTTTGCTAATTTGGACAGATAATATCAGTGCCATGCACTACAGAAACAGGCAAGGGGCACTCACTCTTAACCAGTGTGCAGAGAAGCAATGAAAGTGTGGCACTGGGTTATGTCTTACGGCCTTCAGATGTTGGCTGCATTTCTCCCAGGTGTCCAAAATGTCTTGGCAGACAGCCAAATTCAGTCTTGGTCTCTGGTGCATGAATGGGAACTACTGTCCTCCATGGTAAATGACCTGGGATATCCAGAGTTGGATGTTTTTGTGTTCCCACACAATGCAGAACTGCCACATTTTGGCTTACTCCCCTTTTCCATTTGTTTGCATTGAGTTGGACCATGCACATCAGTGAGCAGAACTGCTTTCTTTTACTCTGAACTGTGTTAATTTCAAGCCACTCACCACAGCCCATATCACTCCAGTATTTGTTTTATCATTTCCTAGCCAAGAAGGGAGAGATGTCCTCCAATCTTAAGGATGTCACATTGGGAAGCAAAGACCCATCTCTCTCAGTGACTTTGTTCACTAGCAATGGGGATATTAACCCTTTTATTAATGAAAACCAAGACTCCATAGCATCCACCTCTACAACCCAAGAACCAACACCTGAGACTGTATGTGACATTATTAGGGCATTTCAGGACTTGGAGAAATCCACATTAAAAGTCCAACATAACTACTGAACCATATTTCATTAGAAGCTTACATACAGGTTGACTGGGTATCGAGGGGCCTATATGTTGTGAAGTGGCCTATGTATGGCCAAGAATGGGAGCCATTCAGGAAGGGCTGGTACCAGATATTTGAATAAGTATCCATGTTAGTTATGCACTACCTTACCTATGACTATAAAACACAAGAGAACAATTAAAATTAAGGTATCTGACAAAGGAAAACAGTCGTCAATTCAAGGACCATCCTGATTTCCAAAGGTTTGAGCTGTCACTGAAAGAAGCAGTTGGAAAACAGGATATAAAATTTACATGATAGGGTCATGGTTTAGTTTTCAATAGAAACTCGCATCAGCCAGTTGTCAGTTGCAGGCTATTGAATCTCCCACTCTCCAGGCCTTCCAGGTCATGGAAAACTTTATGAACATACCTGCCCCCCCCCCCCCCGCCGGCTCAGGCTCCAGCCTACCTGCCTCTGGAGGAGGACAAAGAAATGTACTATGAAGAGGAGGAGGAAGGTGGCCCTATTGAACCAGGTGGCTAACTTGAGCAGGAATTTGGCTCCCTTCCAAGGCCTACAGAAAATTACTCATCATATTCCTCTTCCATTAGGCATATGACGACCACCCTCAACATCCCCTACAGGAAAGAGAGGAGCATGAGGAAGAAGCAGAATTGATGGATATGATGGGGCTAGCTCCTACCAGGAGGCTGCTGGTCTCCGTACACGAATTGCTACAAAAAGCCACTTTGAAAATCATGTCTGCACCTACTTCAGCTGCAGGCATAGATAAACAGATTGAGAAAAAGTAACAGGTGGACAGACAGGAAGTGGAATACCTGTATGCCCACCCTGCTCATCAAGGTATAGTTCAAACAGCTTCTTGTGAGAGGCCTAAGGTTCTTTTCTCTGCACGGCCTTTGGATAAGGACAGCAGAAAATTGGATGCTATGGCCAAAAAGGTTTATACAACAGCTTTCCTGTTAGTTAGAAAGGCAACTTACTTGGCACATACATCCCAGTACCAGGAAGCACTGTGGAATACAATGCTGGCACTGGCTGATAAGGCTGAAGGTAAGCTGGCACTGGATCTGGCTGCCACAGCAATGTCAGCCCTGGATGCCACCAAATATCAGTTCCACATAACTGTGGACACCAGTTACTCTGCTTTAAGGGGCTTAGCCTATGCAGTGTCATTGAGGAGATTTTCCTGGCTCAGGGCAACCATCCTTTCCCATGACACACAGACCTAGGCCACAGATTTCAATTCAAAGGGAATTCACTTTATGGTGACAAAATTGCATGCATACATAAAAAAATATATGCATTCAAAAATACATACAAAAACAACACTGACAAAGAAAAGGCCTCTGCTTCCTTATAGGCATTGTGGTAGGGGAGGCAGGGGTATGAGCTACTATCTCAGGCCCTATGCTGCCTATCACTACCAACCCCAAAGTGGTTACGAAGGCATAGACAGGAAGGGCTCCAAGCATGCTGCAGCAGGGTATACCGTTGTTACAATGATGGTAAGACAGTGAAGACCAGTACAGTGACAGAATTGGCTGTTCACTGTACTGGTCCGCTGTCTTACCGATGCCGCTGTCTCTGGGAAGTTCTCCCTCTCCCTGAAACAAGTCCAGCTTGGAGCTGGTAATTTTTAGTGCAGGGGCATGGGGGGAGCCCCACTACAGAGTTTACAGGGCACTTGTGTTCCTAGACAGCACAATGCCGACTGTCAGCATTGTTACGTCACTGTAATGGCATTCGACAGGATTTCTACCAATGCGGCATGGTGGAAACCTGCAGCAGCACCAAGCCCCAAGCCTCAACCAAACAAAACCTCTGACAATTCTGCCCGAGTCTCCCAGCCATTGCCTGGTGGGAGGGGGGCTGGCTCACTACTTCTAGGAATGGGCAAATATTACCACAGACAAGTGGATCCTAGAGGTAATAGATGAGGGGTTGTCCTTACAGTTCAAAAAATTCCCAGAGCTGCAGAAACATAAACATTTTCCAGCCCATTCTGCTATAGAAATAATTCTACTGGAACTGGATGTAAACAAATTGCTAAAAGCAAAAGCAGTGAAAAAGGTCCCTGCCTTACAGTGGGGCAAGGGTCTGTTTTCAAGGTGCTTCTGATCCACAAGAAAATGGAGAGTGGTGACCAGTTTTGCAATGTTGGAGCCACTGGATCTGAAAGATGCCAATTTTCACACCTTTCAGAACCACCAACAGAAAGCATCTCAGGTTCAGATTAGGAAACTGTCAGTACCAGTGGTCCTTCCATACAACCTCACCTCATCACCAAGGGTCTTCACAAAGTGCCTGGCCACAGTGGCAGCACATCTGAGAAGGAAATATGTGGTGGTTTTCCCTCTCTGGACGACTGGCTAGTCGCAGGGAAAACAGAACAAGAGGCAAAGTGCTCTATCCAAAAGGTAAAAAGAACCTTGGAAAGCCTGGTGTTCCTGATAAACCTTCAGAAGTTAAACACAGAAAAACCTGTTCAAGTATTGGACTTCATTGGTGCTGGAATTGATACTCTGCAGGGAAAGCCTTCCTACCTCGTGGAAGGGCAGTAAATGTGATTGCCACAGCAAATTCCTTCACAGTGGTCCAGCCAATGCCTGCAAGAGATTTTCTGTAGCTACAGTACTAGGCCACATGGCTGCATTCACAACGGTTGCGCCATGGGCCAGGTTTCAGGCAAGGGACATTCAGTACCACTTTAGAGACCACTGGTCTCAAAGATGGGATTCTCTCTCTAAACTAGTGTCAGTCACAAAAGCATTAGTATGGCCACTAGAGTGGTAGAAGGATGAAAGCAACCTCAGAGAGGGCATTTCCTTCCTCCAGCAATACCCATCAAGTATCCTCACAACAGATGCTTCACTCCTTGGGTGGGGCACCTACCTGGAGTACCTAATAGTAAGTGGCATCTGGAGCCTGCAGAAGATCCAGGAGCACATCAGTCTCCTGGAAGTCAAAGCAGTATTACTGGCAATGCAGTCCTTTCCTCCCAAATGCAAGGTCAGTCTGTCCAGATCCAATCAGACAACAACACAACATATTCCATAAACAAGCAGGAAGGTATAGGATCCTCAAGACTGTACACAGAGACAATGAGTATCTGGATCTGGCTTACTCCCCAGAGGCAACAATGTCCTAGCAGACTTCCTAAGCAGAATGAGCCAGGGAAACCATGAATGGATCCTGAACTAGGAGCTTCTGGCTATGGATTTCAGAAAGTGGGTGCTCCAGCAATAGACCTGTTTGCCTCTTGGGAGAACAGTCAGCTCCCATAGTTTTGTTGCAGACCACCAGCAAAGGGCACAGTCTTAGAGGACTTTTAGCTGTGGACTGGTCAGGGAGGTTTTTGTATGCCTTCCCACCATTCCCACTCATACAGAGAGTGCTCCTAATGCTCAGGAAAGAGCCAGCAGCAATGATCCTTTTAGCCTCAGACTGGGCCAGGCAGGCCTGTATTCAGTGCTCCTGGCCGTGTTCAGCAAGAGTCCAATCAGTCTGCCACCGAGTTACAGCCTTCTATCTCAGGGCAAGATAACATTTCCAGACCCCATGACATTACGCTTGAGGGCATGGTTCATGAAGAGCTAGTTTTCTGGGTTGAATCTATTAGAGGAGGTCCAAAGGGTGCTTAAGGTTTCCAGGAAACCAGTAACCTGGAAAGCATACTCCCCTAAATGGAAGAAATTTTCATACTGGTGTATCCCCAGGAAGATTATCCCACTGCAGGCAGGGTTGCCTAATGACCTAAACTATTTAGTGCACCTGCAGTCCTTAGGCCTGAGGCCATCAGCATGAAAGGTACATCTAGCAGCTGTGTCAGCCTATACATTAGCAGGCAAGGGCAAGCCACTGGCTTCTCAACCTATTTTTAAAAGGTTCTTTAAGATCCTCAACTACCTATACTCACTTGTGAGGGACGTAGTCCCTCCATGGAACCTGAACATCTACCTTGCCCAATTGATGTTGGCTCCCTTTGAGCCTATGGCTACTGCTGATTTAAAATGTGTCACATGGAAAACCATTTTCCTGATTGCCATGACATCTCCTAGGAGGGTAAAGAAGCTGAAAGCCCTCTGCACAGAGCCAAACTACATAATCTTCCAAAAAGACCCAAAACTGGCAGCATTTAGAAAGGCAAAGAAAATGTCATGCTTTAAGCTTTACTGGCTGTGCACAAACCAAAATAAAGACCAGCATCCAGTAAAATTTGTCAGGCAGAACTCACAGCACTAACCCCAGCACTTCAGGTCTTGTCGTGACTCTTAGCCACCCCTGACAAGAGTCACAACAAGACTCAAAGCACTGGGATTAGTGCCATGGGTTCTCGCTAACTTATTTTACCAGATGCTGGAAGTTCTTGCCTTTCTGAGTGCTGCCAGTTTTAGGTCTTTTGTTCACTTTGGCAGGCACCCACTCTGTGTCTGAGGACGTGGTGCCAATTGTTTTGTTGCGTACATAATCTTTCACATGGACAAGGTGGTCACTAGGACCAATAGGACATTTTCCCTAAGGTGGTATTGTAATTCCACCTGAACGTGAATTGCCCTTCCTGTGCTCTGTCCTGTGCATTCCAGTCCAGGTAAGCAAAAATTGCAATTTCTGGATCTGAAATGAGCACTTGGTCACTACATGGATGGGGCAAAAGATGTTAGGTCCCAGGGCACTTGACTTTTTGTTACCTATAGTAAGGTAGGCAAAGGTAAACAGGAAACAATAGCACTATCTCTCGCTAGATAGTCTGTTACATACAGTTCTATTCTGAAAAAGCTGGGACTACACCCACCAGAGGTATATGGGGACATTCTAAAAGGGGTACCTTTGCTTCTTCGGCATCTGCACGGGGCATCCCACTATTGGACATTTGCAAAGCAGCTACCTGGAAAACAGTGCACACCTTCACAAAGAACTGTTATCTGGACATACAGTCTAGAAGGGATGCCAGCTTTGGAATTACTGTCCTACAGAACTTTTTTCCTAAGTAGGTTCTGGACCAAGCTTCCCAAGGTACTGCTACTGAGTCTGCTTGTGTAAAGAATCAGTGAGGGATTCCTGGGGTTAGAAGAACTAACTCAGCGTAGCAGTGCTGTTTCTTCTCACTATGATTTACACTCTCTGACCCTGCCTCCCCTTCCAGAACCTGAAGATAGGTTCACACAAGAATCAGTTATTTCTATTAAGGTTGCTTGAGTATTATCAATGCAGTTCCTTAACAACTGTAAAATGTGGTCAGTTAAATATTTGTAAAATATTTTTCCACTTGATGTCTGTCTTAAATGTGTTTGGTATTCTTCACTAATTGTAGTAAGAATGAACCAATGTGATCTACTGGAAACTGAACCCAGACCCCCGGAATACCATCGCAGTGCTCTAACCACTGAGCTAAATGCTTGCATGGTTGGACCTGGGGTTCTCGAATACACTTTCTTTCTCTGGTATTGCATATTCTGCAACTAGGAATAAACAAGTTGACAACTAGATGTGTTTGGTGCAGTATTAGCCACTGCTAAACAGTTTAAATCCAAACTGTAGTTAAGAAAGAAGTAATGTGACTTACTGGGAAATGAACACAGGCCCCCAGAATACTGTCCCAGTGCTCTAACCACTGAGTTACAGGCTCACATGGTTGGACCTAGGGTTGCCAGACACACTTCCTGCCTCTGGTGTTATATGTCCTGCAACAGAAATAAGCAGGAAGACAATTATATGTTTTTTAGTGCAGTAATAGCCACTGCTAAGCAATTTAAGTCACACATTTTAGTGAGAAATAAAATAGGAGATGCTGGAAGGTTTGATACCTTTTATTGGACCAACAAATGTCTTGTATGAAGATGGAATTATACACAAGCTTTCAGGGCCTCACAGGTCCCTTCTTCAGGTGAATAACCTAAGCTGGTTCTGTACCAAGCCTCCCAAGGTACTGCTACGGGGTCTGCTTATGCTAATGATGGAACTTAGAATATACGTTCTACCTCTGCAGTGTGGTCATACACAGGTATGTCACATAATGTCAGATGAGGCCCCTAGAGCTTGTGTATAATTCCATCTTTGTACAAGACAGTTGGTCCAATAAATGTTATCAAACCTTCCAGCATCTCCTGTTTTCCAAGGACCAATATGGCTAGAATCTCTTTTTACCAAATAATGAGAAATAAATAATGCGACATACTGGGATGTTGAAACCAGGTCACAGAATATCGTCCTCTGCTGTTTGGTGTTTTTCAAAATTGGTTGGTAGCCACTTAGCTACTTTTAGTGGTCCGAGCTCCCTAGCTTTGGAAACACATCTGACATTATGTGACATACCTGTGCATGATCATTATCAAGAGGTAGAACTTGTATTCTAAGTTCCATCATTAGCATAAAGTTCTATCTCTGGGCGTCACACTCTGGCTGGAGGATGATGCTTGTGTAAATCATAATGAGGGATGCCTGAAAGGAAACAACATTACTACAGGAAGTAATTTTTTCTTCTACCCTTTCTGACTCAGGTCTCCAGTACTCTTCCACTAAAGTGCATTTGGCAGCCAATTTGGCTTTCAATGCCCCTATTTGAGGGTGCAGTGTGGCACAACTAGAAGAGTTCTTTGCTGTTCTTAATGGTATTCTGTATATGTGCACCCTGAATCATAAACCGGTTCCACCTTGGGACCTTAATTTCATTCTTGAGAAGTTGACTCTGGCTCTGTTTAAGGCTGATGCGACATGTGAGATTAGTTTCCTTTCATGGAAAGCCCTGTCTGTCGTCAGCATGACTTCTGCTCATAGAATTTCTGATCTTCAGACTCTCATGTGTGAGACTCTTGTATTTGATTTTCCACAAGGACAAAGTTCCCTTGTGGACTAGTCCTAATTTCATGCATATGGTGATTTTTGATGTCACACTAAATCAGAACATACACCTTTCTGTGTATTACACTGAGCATGCTAACAAGGATGAAGCATTGCTCTCACAATTTGAGGTACATAGAACACTACAGGGTTTTAAATAATTGATTAGCAGTTTTTTTCTTGGGACAATACTAACTGTACAGAAAGCATTTATATAGGTTTTCTAGAAGTGTTATGTTTGTTAAACACAGTGAAGCAAGTGCTATGCATTTTCACAATGTTTTAGAACTTTTATGAGCAAAACGCTAATCAATTTTTAGAGTTAAATAAAACCCTGGCACTATATTTGTACCTCAGTTGCACTAAGGACTGCAAACAGTCCTCTAAGCTTTTTGTTTCATTTGCCCCTTATAAAGAAGTTGCCCCTGGGACTAAACAGTGCCTGCCCAAATGGCTGGCTAAATGTATTACATTTTGTTATTGGAAGTATGGTAGGGAATGTCCTTGTGATGTATGTGGCCTCTCAACACATGGTATGGCCACTTCTGTTGCTTGCTTTCAGAATGCTTCTTAAGTTGACATATGAGCTTCTGCCACATGAAGCACTGTGCATACTTTCACTAAGCTTTTTTTGTCGTTTTGGTCTTGTAGTACTGCTAGACCTCCTGTCATGATGTCATAATCAGACTTTGCTTTCCTGCCTGGGTACTTTGAGTAATGCTTGGGAATCATTCTAAAGGTGTGGCCCAATGGAAGAGATCTCCTTGATGAAGATAGAACAGTTAATTACCATAAAAGTAGATCTTCAAGAGAATCCCCTCCTTTGGGCCACAGCTCATCCCCCCCTCCTTCTGCCTTACTTAGGTATAAGCTGGCAGGATTATCTACTGCCTTGCTGGAGGTTTCTACAGCTCCATGCCTCTCTTGGTGTGCCTGGTCCTGGTTTGGTTGCCTGGTTCCTCCTTGTAAGATAGCTTCAAGCTTGTCTCCGGTGGGGAACTGAGGAGATGGGGCCATCCATGTTGTATAGGTGCCAATGTAGCATGTCATCATGGCTGCCCTGGGTACCAATAGTTGCTAAGGGGTCCCATACCAATTGCTTACAGTTCCAAAGGTGTGGTTCAATGGAGGAGATTCTCTTGAAGTCTACTGTTATGATAAGTAACTGTTCTATTTTTAGCAATGTAGTAGTGTTTTATTTTGGTGCTGTAACTTTAAATGGTTGGCTTTAGGGCATTGGCATAAATTATATATGCAGAAATGATTGGGTTTCAGCTAGTAAGCTGTACTAGTTAGGTGCAGTTGCACTGCTGGGAGTGAGTTATGGTTGCATGGTTATAGTTGGCCCTATTGCTTAAATAATTGTTCCTGTCTTTTAACTTCTTGCACGTCCCATGTGATCTGTGAGGCTGAGCAGGAAATTTGGGCTATGTTTCCTGTACTTTTCATGTTATTTGAGTTAGACCTAGGAATCAAGGCTGTTGATTGGATGTCATGAGATCTAACTCAGGTGCACTGCAGTGCAATTGGTGATGATGATGTTCAAGAAGGAGTCTGAGATGTTCTGTGTTTATTGATGCAGGAAGGATAGGTAGGTGGATATTTTATTAGCTTTTGCAGCAATGTTTGTAGAAGCTTTACTGATGGTTTAATGGTGTAATTCTTTCCAAGACCCCTTTTTTCATACTTCTTTTGCTCAGAATTCTCAAAACTTTATGGCTATTGAACTGTATAATAAACTACCAAGATACATTGTCGGTTGTACTAAGTGTGATGTAGACAGCCAGTTCTGAGTGCTGTATTATAGTTTTCTAATATAAAATGTATTAACGTCTCTGCTGAAATTTCAAATGCTCTAGGAATGACCTCACTCATCCCCCAGATTCCAGCTGACAGATGTAGGCCAAGAGAACTGCTGACAGCATTGTATCACACAGTTTTTAGAGACAATGGCCCAGATATTCAAACTGCGCCCAAAAGTGTGCAATAGCAGGAGCAAGCGCAAGTCCATTGCGCCCATGCGCAAGAGGCGATATTCAAAAGTGAGCCAGCCAAACTGCGCCTACAGCCGACGACTGAATATCGCACCACCTGCACCATAGCGCAACTAGGGAGGGGAAGCTGAGCAGATCAGATGTGCCATAGTGCAACAAGGGATGTGCAGCTGAGCAGTCCAGAGGTGCCATAGCGCAACCAGAGATGTCCCCAGCAGCAGGGCAATGCAACTGCACAACCAGGGAGGTAGGGGCCCACCACCCATGCCACAGATGGGCACAGGAACACACAGCAGAACAGACATCGTCCCCCCACACCCCATGCACTGCACAACTGGGGGAGGGCTGGAATAACCACCGGCCCATGGAGACAAGCAGCCAACCCACAGCTGGGCCATGGTGCCCCATCACACCCCCAGGCAAGCTGTGACTGGCACACAAGGAGGGCTGACCACCCCATGCCACACCATCCCCCCAATGAAGAGTACAACCTGCACCGTGACCCCTAGACACCCTGCCCAGGAGCAGCGTCCACCACTGCAGGAAACCCCATGCATGCCACCACCCCCACTGTGACACTGCAACCCTGTGCACCATAGAACCATGCAAGGCAGCCCCACCACGAGCACCCATCAGCGGGTGGCAGCACACAGTGATGCAACAACAGCATACACAGTGCCACCACGCACAGTCCCCGAGGTACTGCTGAGAGACCAACCATGCGTCGGCACATGAGGTACCCCACATGGGACAGGGCATGCCACAGACACCACCACCAGTGGTACAGCACCCTGCACAGTCTCCCAATGACACACCCCGACCCAGCACTGGCCACAACAGCCAGCACAGACACCCACAGTGGTGTGTGGAAGCATGCACCACACCGGATGCCACAGAGTGCATGGACAGACACCCATCCATACCCAAGGGCACAACAACACAGGGACGCAGTGGCGGGGCAACCAAGCCCCCAGCGTGGGCCCATGTAAACTGTGTACACACAACCCGCAGTCCTCCTTGGCACTGGAGTGCCAGCCACCCTGCGCAGGCACAGTGGACCTGTATGCCACCAGCATTTTCCCTGAGCACAAGTCACAGACAGTGGTGCAAATCCCCTGCAACACACACAAGCCACAGCATGGAGGTGGGTCAACAACTGTGGAGGCCACAGTGTCACCTGAGGCAGACATGCACCACACCAGTGACAGGAGACAACCCAGCAGTGTGACGGGTACAGTGACTGCCCTGCATGGACTGCCACCACTGACATGCCAGCAGACCGTGCAGGTCACAGACATGCATGGGTGTCAGTTGCACAGGCCATGGACGGGCTGATAGGGGCGCCATGGACACAGAGCACGCACCATGGACCACTGCACACAGTCATCCAGTGCACAGGGCACAACACACACACCACAGACACTGACTGATACCTACCCCACACCATAGTCACCTCCACACGGACACACACACATACCCATGACCGCATCTACCCCTGACGCCATGCACACACCACTGCAGCTGAGCACCTATAGCCGACTGCAAATCAGAGACCACCACAGTATTCATATCAAATAACTGTATTAAAACAACATATAAAAGTTAACTATTTACAACAATATATACAAGGTGGGGAGGGCCACAAACAAGGGGGGTGGATAAGAGGCAGGGTGGACAAATGGGACAGGAAAGGAGGGTGTGAGGGTGGGTCCAGAGGGTAGGGGATATCAGGGGCAGAGGGACTTCTAATGGGAGCGCTGCTCCCACTCTGGCTCCTTTGCTGCCTGTGCCGCCTCAGGACCCGGTCTCATCAATCCCGCGAAGGATATCGAGTGACGCCCTTGTCACCTGCAGGATCTCCGAGTGCCTCCCTGATGTCTTGGAGCTGGTGTGTACCTAGGACAAGGGAGCACAGTCAATAGGTGTGAATGCACAGCCCCATACAGCCCACTCACTGTGCATGGCATACGGCCATGGGACATACCTCTGTGATGGTGTGTGACCACCCACAGTGATCACGTCCACATGACCTGCCCACCCAGGCGCATACAGCCATGTGGAATGCTGCACACACCCACCGGCCAAGTCACACACAGCACCACCATGGCCGTTTAGTGACATGGCTATGTGGTGCAAAGGCAGTGGCACAGCCATGTACCCAGTGCACGCATGGACCACCATCGACGCATTCCCAGACATGCATTGCCACTGGACAGTGTTGACTTTAACAAGTTGCATGCATGGCAGTGGTGTCAATGGATGGTGGCCATGCCCCGCTGCCCACCCTGTTACACGGCATGCAATAGTAATCATGGAGATATGGCACTCACCATCATCGGGCCGGTCCCTTGGGCACTGTGGACCCTCTCCCCGCCTGACCTCCCTCTCCTCTTAATTACGCCGCAGCTCATGGGCCAGGTGCCATTCCTCCGGGCCTGTGGTGCAAACATGGAGAGAGGCACATCAGTACAATCCCACAGCAAAGCCCCTGCCCCAGGTGTGTGCCCTCCCACCCAGCCAGACCCACCCACCCCACACCCTGATAACACCACCACGGCCAACCCCGGACGGTCCCTCCCCATGTGCTGGACACATACAACTGTGATACCCATATGGAAGATAAAAGTGTGTTGACATAACGCCCTACCTGGCCGTGGCACCGTGCCTTCTCTTGGCACGCCCCTCCAGGCGGCTAGCAGCTCGGCTCCCTCCGCCGCAGGTCCCCATACCTGTGGCGGCACTGCTCTGCACTTCTCCCCCATCCAGTGGCCTCCTCCAGTGCAGTGGCCACCTCCTCCCACACCTGGCTCCTGGACCTGTCCAGGGGTGCCTCCCCAAACAGTGGCCCATGGTGTGGCTCCACTATGGCCACTAGGTTGGCCAGCTCTAACTGAGTCCACTGAGCAGCCCTCCTGCGCACCATTCTCTCTGCTCGGTCTGCAGATATGGCGCTCTGCAGCGTGACTCCCCACCTGCAGATGCTGTGCGGTACAGTGCTGCCATTCCCTATTGCGCTGTCACCGAACAGCGCAATAGTGGTGCACCCATGCCTGATGCATGGCGCCTATGGGGCAAAGGTCGGGCACAGGGTCAAGGGTCTCTGGCGCATGGACACGCACAGCACCATTGGAACTCAATGCATGTAGCGCGATTGGCTGCCTGAGTGCTACCGCCAGTAGCGGCCTACCGCGCTGTTGCCCCAGTGCGCCTATGATGGCCCAGTGCCACAGCACCATGTAGGTGAACATTGCTATAGCGCCACTGGCACAATGGTGGCCGTGCCCTGCATTGCTTCCCATGCACAGCACGTCAGCAGCGTGGCAGACACCTGCGTCAACAACCCAGGCATGTGCAGTGAGGTGTGTACTACGCATGTCACAGAACTGCGCCTTGGCTCAGCACGCTCAACACAACTGCGCAGCACAACAGCATGATATTCAGCCATCATATGCAAAACAGCTAATCAGCCATGCAATGGTGCAGCACTGCAATTTGCATCCACTTAAAGTTGCTCCTCGCCTCATTTGCATGGGTTGCGCTATAAAAGTGCGACATTGGGCTGCAGTAGCCATAGTCGGTTACTGCAGTCTACTGGTGAGTTGCATGCTTTTTGGGAGTGTGGACTGTGGATTTAGGGACATGCATGTGACTGCACAGTCACAGGTAACAACTGCCATTCTTACAGGCTTCATAATGACCGAGTAAGTTGTGGGAGAGGAGGAACACAGTGGTGGTGGGAGGAGGAGGAGGAGGCCTAATTTCACCAAGGCCGAGACTGAAGCCCTATTTGAGGCCTACCTGGATCAGGAGCAGCTTCTCAGCGGATGGCAGGAACACCTCAAGCCTGTGCTGCTGCATGGGAGGAGGTAGCACGTGCTGTGAACATGCATGGCAGCCACCAGCGCTCTGTGCAGGAGTGCAAGAAGAAGATGGGCACAGACAGGAGGAGGATAAAGGAGAAGGTGGCTGCCATCAGGACAGCATGAGCTGTGACAGGTGGGGGACAGCCGGAGGTGGTACACCTGACCCCACAGGAGGAGAGGATTGCTGGAAGCATGCAGCGTAGTGTCATTGAGGGTGTTCTGGGTGGTGGCTTCCAGATGGGTGGTGGCCCATCACTGCATGGTAAGTCATGGTCTGTCTATAGGGGGGGCAGGGTAGGTCACATGCAGTAAAGCGACTTTGTTTTCCCTTACAGATCCTGAGTGTCTGCATAGGTCAGCGGTGGTGGGCCTGTCCACTGAGGATAGTCAGTTGGAGATGGAGGAGGACCCATCCATCTCCACAGGTATATGTGGCTCAGTGCGACAGTGGGCCCGCCTGGCTGTCCACACTAATGTTGTTGTAACAGGTGCGGAGGAAGCCCTGCCCGTGTCCCAGCGTGACAGCGTCCACGGATGCCAGCATGCTGTGACAGGGGCCGGTGCTGAGTCCGTCACCGATGATGATATCGCCAACGGCATGGGCAGTGACACGTGTGTGCCACGGGATGGCCACACATCAGGTAACATCGCGGCCATGGCTGTGGGTGGTGCTGCCATGGAGGCCTGCGTGTCAGCACAGTCACAGCCTGTGCCTGTCTGCACCAGTGGGGCAGCACTGGTGTTTGTTCAGGACAGTGGGACTGTTGCAGCCACTGTGGTGGCACCACTGAGCCCTGGGCAGCAGCAGCCGTAGGGGCAGCATCAGTGGTAGGCCAATGGGCTTGGGGGTACAGGGTCCAGTGGTGGCATCTGTGCACCACCTGTGGACATGCCCAGACCTGGTCCTGGTACGCAGTGCCCACCCTCAAGGGGTGCTGAGCATCAGGCACACCCTGAGGGACAGGATGCCGAGGAGGCAGATGACCTCTTGGACGAGCACACCCACCTACTGCAAGCATCAGTCCAGCAGCAGATGTGGCTTGCGACGTTGGTGGATGCACTGCGTGTGGCTCTGGAGCAGGCAGAGGAGCGTCGCAGCAGAGACACCGCTCAGATGCTGGCAGGGATGGACCGGTTGCGGGAGGATGTGACCACTGCCATTGACAGGCATGCACAGGCATTCACTGCTGTCATGGCCACAATGGGCACACAGTCATGTGCCCATGCGTCGTGGACACCACGCAGTGCACTGTCCACCCCCTGTTCCCGGCGTCATGCAACACCCTCCCTCCTGTCAACACCAGGTTCGGCTGTGGACATCCCGAGCACACCTGGTGCAGGCATGTTTGGTGTGCTGCAGACCCTTGTGCGAGCACGGTCACGTTCATGCAGTGGAACCCTTGGGGGACCATCGGTGCCACCCCATGAGGCCAGTGGTCAGCCTATCAGTACTGGCGGGTCTCAGCGGGGCCGCCCACACATCCATGGTGACCGTGGCACTGTGTCACTTGACTGACCTGTCTCCCAATGTGGCTACTGTTTGGTGCTGCCCTGTGTGCATTGTGTCTTTCAGTGGGCAGTGCACGGGTGGGTACCCGGCCCTGCATGCAGACACACAGTCCATCTGCACACCTTCCCGGCTGCTGTCCACAGTTGCGTATGCATGATGATGACTGCATTGCGCTGTACGCCAATGTGCAATGGTGCTCAGCATTTGACACATGCACATGGACAGGCAGTGGGCGTGGTGGTCTGTGGACATGTGCGTGGCTAGGTGTGGTGTTCTGGGTCGTGTGCCTCCTACCCTTTGTGCAAGTTTGGTGCATTGTGTGTGCGTGTGTGTGTGTCCATCCGTGTGGCATGTTAGACCTCACCCACCCCTGGTTGTGTGTGTGGTTCCACGTCCGGCCACTTCCCTTGACAGCATGCACCCCTAGTGTGTGTCCATGCATGGGTGTGGGATGTGCCTTGGCCACTGGTGGTTGCACATGGCCCCATGACTTACCTGGGTTGGCTGAAGTGCTCCTCCGTGATGGTGTCCTGGTGCAGCTGTGCCAGCGGAGCAGTCGGGGTCCCATCGGCTTGGGGGACTGCCCATCACCATCATCACAGCGTCCTCATCGCCCCCATCGCTGTCCCTCTCTTCAACCTGTACGGTTATTCCACATTCATTGGCATGTTGTGCAGGATGCAACAGGCCAGGAATAGCCCGCAGGCCTTTGAGGTGCTGTACTGTAGTGCACCGCCAGAGGTGTCCAGGCAACGGAAATGTGCCTTCAGCATCCTGAACACCCACTCGATGACATTACGTGTGGTGGCGTGTGCCTCATAGCGTTGCTGCGATGGGGCCGCGGGCAGCCGGTAGGGTGTGAGCAGCCAGGGACGGAATGGGTATCCACTGTCACCTGTGTGTAGAGGGTGGAGGTTAGTTTGGTGAGCAGCATCAGCCTGCCCTGGGTAACGTAGGCCACTACCCATGTTACCTCTGACCATACCCCCCCCAGGCCCTATGATTGTCCATGTGGTTTGCATACTCACCCACTAGGTGTCCAGTGCGGATTTCCCCACTCTCAAATCTGTGGCACAGTGCTGACTGGTGACAGATGAAGGCATTGTGTGCTCCCCCAGGGTGCGTGGCACAGACATTGATTATGCGCCCCCTGGCATCGCACACCACCTGGCAGTTGATGCTGGCATAGCCCTTTGCGATTGATGTATGCAGCCCCTCGGGCCAGGTGGTGTGCGGATGGCCACATGGTTGCAGTCTATTGCCCCTAGCACGCCAGGTACATGTGCTACCCTGTGGAACTCTGTATGTTTGCTGTGCGCTCGCGTGTTGCTGGGAAATGGATGTATTCCGCAGCATGTGGCAGCAGTGCGCTGAGGAATTGGGTGAGGTGGCATGACGTGGCCGACTGGGTTATGCCTGTGGTGTCCCCAGTTGGTCTCTGGAAGGTACCCGTGGTGAGAAAGCACATGCAAGCTGTCACTTTGGTCTCCACTGACAGGGCATGGCTCAGTCGTGTGGGTGCCTGCATCACATCACTGCACAGCTCACAGAGCCACCTCAGAAATGCCCGATTCAGGTGGTACCGGCCCACAATCTCGGTATCACTGTACAGCTCGAAGCTGGTGTGGGCTCGGTACTGCCTGTTGGGGGCATTCCGCCGACGGGCCCTTCCACGGCCACGCCCCCCTGCTGCCCACCTTCTCACCCCCCTCATAACAGCCTCCATCTGGAAGGTGGCACTGGCCATGTCCCTGGCTTGTGTTCACTCCCCTTGGCAGCTGTTACTGTATTCCCCCCGCTGTCCTCACTGCTACTTCCCCTGCACCTGAAACACCTGCCTGTGCTTGTCTCACTGCTGTGTGGTGTACCTCCCTCTTGTAATGTCTCTCCACACCTTCCCCAGTGGCTATTGCTTCCAGGTGCCCTTTCTGCTCTGGCCCAGTGTGTCCCTGCTGCCCAGTGTGTCCTGCTGTGTGTTGCTCTCATATGGCTTCCTGTAGCGTTCTTGTGCCTCTCCCTTGCTCCCTTTTATTTTAGCTCATTTCTGCTATAGCGCCTTCCACTTGCTCCCCTATTGCTATGGCATAAGTTGTTGAATACGCACTGCGCTATTTATGCATGGTTCCTCCCTTCAGCTGCGCATGCCTTCATTATCATTGTGTTGTTGCTCAGCGTGATTTGGGGTGCAATTGCCTCCTGCTGAATATCGCAGAATGGCGATTTTCAGACTTGTGCAGGTACAACCCTATTGCGCATGGCTCAACTTCTTGAATATCTGGGCCAATGTGTTACTGGAAGACTTTTATTAAAGATCCTGTTTTCTGAGCCAGACTTGTTTAAGTTAAGTTTGTTAAGACAGAAATCATAAACTAGGTTTATGACGTTAAATAAGGGAAGCTAGGATGTTACATAGAGGTGTAAGGTTGTAAATGACCCTGTGAAGCCTGTGTGAGGAGGGATACAGCATGAGATCAAAAGAGGGTGTCATTTGAAACTTGAGTTATGCTAAGGTTGCAGAATTAATACTTTGAAATTACATCCTGTGGTTGTATAGAAATATATATATTTTTTAGATATTTTGACAGAGGAGGAGCTTGCTGACTTCATCAAAATGGGGTTGGCCAATACTGCTTGTAAAGATTATTCTCTTTCACTAGAGACACACTTTTTACCTGACACTGACTAAGGAAACATCTGAGCACTGAAAACAGGTATTTAGAAAGCTAGACAAAATCTAAATATAGTTGTAGGAATTGCACTGTTTTAAACCTTGTTTTGTTTAAAGATCTGTAGGTCTTGTGATATAAGAGTTCTGTATTGTATGTTTGACATATTATTATATATTTTAGTAAAAACTCTAATTTTAGAGCAAACTTGGTCTGTCTTTGAACTGCTTTCTTTTGCTAAGAAATATTTATGGTTCAGCAGACATAAGCTTGTATAGTGGTACCAAACTGGAAACAGAAGCATTTTAAATCTGATGTCTTATTAAGTTTTAAGGGTTCATCTCTGAATACCTGGTTAGGTGCTCATAGGCAAATATATCTGGCCCCGAGGACAGATATATCTGAAGCCTGTGCATTGGTATGCTAGCAAGAGGTTACAGTTTGAATCCTCCAGAACTGAGACCAAAGGTTGATCCGAACTCACAAAAACAGGCAAGAGGGTTACCTTGTCTGTTATACTGTTCACAAGATTTTGCTCAGAGGTTGACACTTTGGGAGTAGAGGGCCTGACCTGCTAAGTAAATCTGTGACAGATTGGTGGTAGCGGTGGATATTTGGTATCAAGCTTTATTGTTCTGTCAGCTGAAACCGTAAGCTCTCTTGCAAAGAAAGAAAAGACAGAGTTTTATTTTTAAAATAAAACAGAACTATATATCACTTGGTGCACAGTCAAGTTCTTACCAATTTTTTTTTCCCTAAAGTGGAAAGTCAGAGTAGCAGTAGTTAGGAAAGATGCATCCTACTACAGCAGGCACAATGTAGAACAGTTAAAACAGTTGTGCGAGGACAGAGGAGTCCTGTTCAAGGTGAAAGCCAGTAAGCAGAACCTCATAGAGGCCCTGATGGTAGCAGATACCCAGAGCAGGGAGTCACAGACAGTGACTGAAGGGGACCAGACCTCGAGTGTGGCAGAACTAGTGGCCAGTGAGGGGTCCTGAGCTGAAGAGGTGGACAGCAGGACCACTGTCAGTGAAGGGCCACAGCAGCAGGGAAGGTCACCAGTATCCTGAATCCAGAGGTACTCAAGCTGCAAATTGAGTTGTGGAGGATAGAACTGGAGGCAGAGCAACAACAGAGGCAGGCGGACCGTGAGGCAGAGCGACAACAGAGGGAGGCGGACCGTGAGGCTGAGGAACAACAGAGGGAGGCAGACCGTGAGGAACGTGAGCGCCAGCAAGTGGCAGAGAAGAAGAGAGAGTAAGAATGCAGAGCTGAAGAGGAGAGGAGAGAGGAGCACCAGTGGCAACACAAACTGGAGAAGCTACGACTCCAACCAGTGGCACCAGGGCAGGTAAGTGGCTTGGGTTTAACTGGGACTACAGGACTGGGTTACAAATTGAACTTTAAATTAATAGCTGAGTTTAAGGACATGGAGGATATAGATGCCTTTTTTAAATTCTTTTGGAAAAAGTTTGTATTCAGGCTAAAATTTCTTGAGAGTCCTGGAGCTTCCAGCTATCCCTGCTACTTACCGGAAAAGCTTGGGATGCATTGGGTCACTTGGACAATAAAGACAGTGATTATTACAGCAAGTTAAAAACTGCACTACCAAAAAAGTTTGAATTAACTGCTGAATCATACAGAGCTAAATTCCGTAAGCTCAGGAGAAGCCCTGATATGAGTTATGAGGAGCTAGCCATGAAACAACGTCAGTTTTTAAAATGTTGGTGGGAAGGAATTGAGGCAAACACTGTTGACAAAATTGAAAATGTGATTTTATTAGAACAGTTTTATTGGGCATGCCCAGCAGAGTTAAAAAACCTGGCTAGAAGACTGAGATCCAAAAATAGTGCAAGAGGCTGCTGAACTCTCGGACCACTATACCAAGAGCAGACCTGCTCTGAGAGCAAATGGGATGAGTGTGGCAGCTCAGAAAGGGAAAAGAGTGCCTTCATAGCAGCTAAAACCCTCACTGCCTCCACCGAAACCAGTTAGCCCCAGGTTTCAAAGAAAAGATTTCTCTGAAGTAAGAAATGCTTGCTGGTTATGTAAAGAAACGGCATGTTGCAGACAGTGCCCAAGAAGGGCAAGCAATAATATGCAAAGTAGTACCAGAAAGGATGTGGGTTGTTTGTGTGTCTCTGGAAGCATGCCAGTGAACATGAGGAACACATGCACCCAGTAATAGTAAATGGTGTACAGACGAGGGGTTAAGGGACACAGGGCATCCCTGACATTGTGAAAGGGGATCTAGTACAGCCTGGTCAGCTTATCCCAAACGAATACATAACTGTATAAGGGTTTACTGGTGAAGGGAAACATTGCCACTCACTGGTGTTCTCCTGGACTGGAGTGATACAGGAGAACTGTGCAACAGGTGGCTGTAGCTAAAACATTAGCAGTAGATGTGATCCTGGGTAACAATCTTCAACAGGGATGGTATGTGCAGTTACCCGTAGTCAAGCGGCAAGTGAAAATAGCAGTTCCTGAACCCCACAGAAACCAGTGTGGAAACCATGGAGAGGCTGGTTCTCAGCCTGTGTCTCCAGATAGGAGACACATAAAGGGGTAGAAATTTCCCAGGTAGCGAGTGACCACACAGCTACAGAAGGTTACCGAAGAGGGAGGGGTGACCAATTGTCAGAGGGTTAGGATTGACAGTGATCCTGAGGGCCCCGACGCTAGTGCTAGGGACCCTAGTTTAGCGACTGAAGGGGACTTGTCTCATGCCTTGGGACTGTGTGAGGGGTTTGCAGCTGCTCAGAGAAGTGACCCTAGTTTAGAGAAGCTGAGGGCTTGGGCAGACTCTGAGGGCACACAGGGAGGTGTTGGCAGACATAAGGTTTATTGGGAAAATGGACTTATGTATACACAACTAGTTTAGCGACTGAAGGGGACTGTGAGGGGTTTACAGCTGCTCAGAGGAGTGACCCTAGTTTAGAGAAGCTGAGGGCTTGGGCAGACTCTGAGGGCACACAGGGAGGTGACGGCAGACATAAGGTTTATTGGGAAAATGGACTTATGTATACACAGGCAGTACAGACAGAGGTAGGGATGCTAGGCAGGCAGCTTGTCGTTCCCCAGGGATATCGTGAGCAGTTGCTCAAGGTTGCCCATGATATTCCCTTATCTGGTCATCTGAGAATCACATGAACTACACAGCAGTTGGCCCAGAATTTCTACTGGCCTAACTTCACCCAGCAGGTGAAGGAGTATTGCAGGTCTTGTCACCGGTGCCAAGAAATAGGGAAGGTGGGCAAGAAAACCCAAGCCGCCTGATCCCCTGCCCATAGTGCAGGAGCCATTCCAGAGGGTGGGAATGGATATTGTGGGGCCTTTAAATACCCCCAGCTCCTCAGGGAAGAGATCCTCCTGACTGTGGTGGATTATGTCACCTGGTACCCAGAGGCAGTCGCCCTATCCTCACTGAGGACAGACAAAGTGGCAGATGCCTTACTTGGGATTTTCTCCTGTGTTGGGTTTCACAGGAGGTAATCACCGATCGAGGGGTTCCTTCATGTTGGACATGATGAAATGTTTATGGGATAAGTGTGGGGTGGTGCAGAGAGGCACAACACCATATCACCCACAAGCTAATAGGCTTGTGGAACGATTTAATGGTACCCTAAAGTCAATGCTCCAGGCGTTTGCTGAACAGCATGGGTGGGGCTGGGAGAAAAACCTTCCCCACCTGTTGTTTGCATACAGGAAGTGCCACAAAAGTCAACAGGATTTTCCCCCTTCAAACTCTTATATGGAGGCCGGGTACATGGGCCCCTAGATTTGATCCAGGAGGACTGGGAAGGGAAGCATGCCACCCAGGGAACTCCCATTGTGGATTATGTCCTTAGGTTTAGGGAAAGGCTGAAGGAGCCTATGGGGACAGCACAGAGCAACCTGGCAGCTGCCCAACAGAGACAAAAGGTGTGGTATGACCACAGAGCCAGAGCTCGCTCATACATGGTGGGTCAGGAAGTCATGGTCTTTATTCCAGTCTGGAAAGACAAGCTGCAAGCTGAGTGGGCAGGACCGTACAAAGTGGTTAGGAAGGTAAATGACGTGAACTACATTGTGGAGTTACCTGACAGTAGACAGACTGAAAGGATGTACCATGTCAACATGATAAAGCCATATGCAAACAGGGCTGACATGGTGTTCGCAGTATGTAGTCATGGGGAGGAGATGGATGAAGGAGACCCCCTTCTGGACTTGCTGGAAAAGAGTAAGCAGGAGTCCTCTGTGGAGGCAGTAAAATTGTCTCCCCAGCTGACTCTGGTCCAGATCCGGAAAGTGTGGGAGGTTCTAGCAGACTTTGCCCCCTTGTTTAGCACCAAACCTGGACTAACCCCCTTAGCAACACACGATGTGGAGACAGGGACACAGACGCCCATACGGCGGACAGCATATCGGGTGTCAGAGGCTGTCCAAAAGGACATTAGGAGGGAAGTGGAGAAGATGCTGGATTTTAGGGGTAATCCAGTGATCCCACAGCCCCTGGGCCTAACCCGTAGTCCTTGTGCCCAAGCCAGATGGCTCAACTCATTTCTGTGTGGACTATCGTGGACTGAATGCAGTCACGAAGTCTGATGTCCACACGATGCCCCAGACGGACGAACTCCTGGACAAGTTGGGAGGTGTGACCTACCTTATGACTATTGACCTGACCAAGGGGTATTGGCAGGTAGAATTGACAGACAGAGCTAGGGAGAGGTTGGCCTTCATCACTCCGATAGGCTTATTTGAATTTAAATGTGCCTTCGAATGAAGAAGCATCGGCCACTTTCCAAAGGTTGGTGAACCAGGTGTTGGATGGTGCTGAGAGCACGCTGTAGCATACCTGGATGACATTGCCATCTTCAGTACCTTCTGGAGGAACACCTTTCATACCTTAGGAAGTGCTGGGCAGGATACAGAGGGCCGGGCTTACTGTCAAAGCCGGAAGTGCCAGATGGCCATGGGGAAGTGGCATACCGGGCATGTGGTAGGCTGGGGACAGCTCTGTCCTAACCAAATAAAGATAGAGATGTTTCAGGCATGACCCAGACCAGAAACCCAGAAGCAGGTCAGGAGTTTTCTAGGGACAGCAGGGTACTACAGAAAGTTTGAACCTAATTACAGTGCCCTGGCTGCTCCCCTATCGGACCTGACAAAGAAAAATATGCCAAAGAAAATTACTTGGGGCCGAGCCTGTGAGGAAGCATTTACCAGACTGAAGGTGGCGCTGTGCAGTGCTGCTGTTTTGACAAGTCTGGACTATAGCAAAACCTTTATAGTTCAGATGGACGCCTCAGATGTGGGTATTGGGGCAGTACTTAGCCAGACGTCTAGCCAAGGGACAGATCACCCAGTTTTGTACCTGAACAGAAAGCTTCCCCAGGGAGCAAGCGTACTCCACGGTGGAAAAGGAGTGTCTTGCCATAGTGTGGGCCCTGAAGAAATTAGAGCTATACTTGTATGGGCAGCATTTTGTGGTGCAGACTGACCACAACCCCCGGTTTGGCTGATGCAGATGGGAAAGAGCAATGGGAGACTACTAAGATGGAGTCTTGCTTTGCAAGGATATGATCTGACAATCATACATAGGGCAGGCATTAAGAATCAGAACGCTGATGGCCTGTCTAGGGTCTATGAGGCGTGAACTGATTTGGGAAGCTCATCCCATGTAAGGGACAGATCCCCTAAATTCAGTCAAGGTGGGGAGGAGTGTGACATAGACAGCCAGTTCTGAGTGCTGTATTATATTTTTTTAATATAAAATGTATTATTATACCATGGACATTCAAAACAGCTAAAATCCTCTGCTGTCATTGGCTGGCTGGCACCTTTCTGCCATGGTAAATCCTATGATATACCCACGCAAAAGGTGCCAGACAGCCGCATCTGCATACAATTCTGTACCGCTGCACCAACCTCACTTCAATCGACTCCCACTTCCTCTCCGGCTCCACTCAGTCCCAATCTGGCTCATGGCTCCTGGCCCTATCACTGTGTCTGTCTTCCTCAGTAATCATTAAATTATGAATAAAAAAACAGCACTTGAAAACAAATCCCCCCGAACACCACCATAATTGCATTTGTCCCTCCAAAGTTATACCCGGAAGACGACAAACTTGAACTCGGAAACAAACTGACATGTGGTCTTCTGTTCGTGCTTGGTACACATACTCTGTTGGCTAACAGTTATTACCAGCTCTCAGAAAAACACTGTCTGAGTAAGAAAAATAAACAGCATCTACCTCTGTGTCTCAGATTTCGCCCACTGTCCCTCATAACTTATTCAAAGCTGTCACTGAGCACACCCTGCACACTGAAACCCACACGCTGCAATCATCCAGCTTCTCTCATAATGGAACACCACGGCTTTGTCTTCTCTCCTTCCGTGATGCTACCGGCAACCGCATCAGTCATAAATAGTTCCAGAATCCTATAATTTTTCTTAATACCTTCAGACTGCTTATAACATTTTCACAATAAACGATTGTATCAGTGGGGCAAGCATCTACTCAATATTCAACCTACCAACAGGGAACTATTTTTGGGCGCAACAATAAATTTCATAAAATATAATTTCAACTAGCATAAAGCACTATTTTTCTTTACATTTTACTCAGTTACTGAAAATACACATTGTATAATCGCATTGTTACTGGGAGGGGGTTATCGAGATTTACCACAGCTGGTGAGGATTTTCCACTGCCGCGCCTCGTGGGCAAACCACCGACTGTGATAAATCCCGATAACCCACACCCCTCATGGATTGTTGCTTAAATGTCTCTGCTGAAATTCAAGTGCTCTAGGAATGACCTTACTCATCCCCCAGATTCCAGCTGACAGATGCAGGCTAAGACAACTGTTGACAGCATTGTATCACACACTCAGTTTTTAGAGACAATGTGTTACTGGAAGACTTTTATTAAGGATCCTGTTTCTCTGAGCTAATTACAGACTTGTTTAAGTTAATTTTGTTAAGAGAGAAATCATAAACTAGGTTTATGATGTTAATTAAGGGAAGCTAGGATGTTACATAGAGGTGTAAGGTTGTAAATGACCATGTGACGCCTGTGTGAGGAGGATACAGCATAAGATCAAAAGAGGTGTCATTTGAAACTTGAGTTATGCTAAGGTTGCAGAATTAATACTTTGAAATTACATCCCGTGGTTGTATAGAAATATATATATTTTTTAGATATTTTGACAGAGGAGGAGCTGGATGACTTCATCCAAATGGGGTTGGCCAATACTGCTTGTAAAGATTATTCTTTTTCACTAGAGACACACTTTTTACCTGACACTGACTAAGGAAACATCTGAGCACTGAAAACAGGTATTTAGAAAGCTAGACAAAATCTAAATATAGTTGTAGGAATTGCACTGTTTTAAACCTTGTTTTGTTTAAAGATCTGTATGTCTTGTGATACAAGAGTTCTGTATTATATGTTTGACGTATTATTATATATTTTAGTAAAACTCTAATTTTAGAACAAACCTGGTCTGTCTCTGAATTGTCTTTTGCTAAGAAATATTGATGATTCAGCAGACATAAGCTTGTATGGTGGTACCAAACTGGAAACAGAAGCATTTTAAATCTGAGGTCTTAATAGGGTTCGCCTCTGAATACCTGGTTAGGTGCCTGTGAGGCAAAGATATCTGCCCCCAAAGACAGATATATCTGAACCTGTGCATTGGGTATGCTAGCAAGAGGTTACAGTTTGAATCCTCCAGAACTGAGACCAAAGGTTGATCCGAATCATAAAAAACAGACAAGAGGGATACCTTGTCTGTTACACTGTTCACAAGATTGTGCTCAGAGGTTGGCACTTTGGGAGTAGAGGGCCTGACCTGCTGAGTGAAACTGTGACACTAAATAGTCAATCTTCAAGAGATCTCTCAAAATTTTTTTGTCTAATAATGCAACCTGCAAGAGTTTAATTGATATATGTTTATTTAGTGTTGTTTGATTTGTTTGTTATTAACTGTCTTGTACTGTAAGTACTCTTTGTATGTTTATAACTGGACACCTGTAAAAATGGGCAATATTGCCCACCAGCCTTTCAGTATAAAATAACAATGAAATGAAGTGAAATGTAGGTATATATGTTTCTGTTGTGCAGAAGCATAGGTTTGGAATATAATTTGTGTTATTATTGGGTGCTATAAATGCTTTTCTTGTGTAAGCAGCACTGAGGATTTTCAGGTTTGGAGTTTTGAGTAGGAAGTATGTTTTCAAAGTTGTTGGATAGATTTCCTTTGCAATTTGTGATTCTTAAGTAATGTTGTTGTGAAGGAGTGGTAGTGGCGGTGGTGTTGAGGGGAATTGTAATTTTTTTTTTATTTAGATGATATGTTTTGATGTGGCTGGGTTGTTGGATTTTCATTGCAACCTTTTTGACCCTGAGGAAATGTAATTTTCATACTGATGTTTTTGATCCTAACAGGTTGTGCACTCAAGTAATGCACCTCTACCATGTATTCTGAGCAGGAGTATGTGCTAGGTTTACACAGGCAGATTCCATGCTGCATGGGAGGCTGGGGGGGAAGCTGGAATACATAGGGGTGGGAACGAAGATGGTTAGATGGATCGTCAGCTGGCTGAATGGAAGGCAGCAGAGGGTGGTGGTGGGGAACTCTCATCACTGAGGGAAGTGACGAGTGGGGTGCCACAGGGATCGGTACTAGGACCAGTGCTGTTTTGGATATACATAGCTGATATCTCACATGGGATCTGGAATAGGATCAGTCTGTTCACTGATGATACAAAGATGGGAGCTGTGGTAGATGGCACTGAAGGGTGGAAGGGGCTGTAGGAGGACCTGACCAAACCACAGGAGTGGTCAGAAACATGGCAGCTGGGGTTCAACACCAAGAAGTGCAAGGTACTGCATTTCGAAGCTAGGAACCAGGAGAGGAGCTATCAGCTGGGAGGGGTGCAGCTGGAAAGCACTGTGGAGGAAAAGGATCTGGGGGTGCTCATAACGGGCAGCGTGCACAACTTAGCTCAGTGCAGGAAGATGGCAGCAAAAGCCAACAGGATGTTGAGGTGTATAGCAAGGGGAATCTCTTCCAGAAATAGGGAGGTGATCCTTCTGTTGTACAGATCTCTGGCCAGGCCACACCTGGAGTACTGCGTGCAGTACTGGCACCCATTCCTAAAGAAGGACATTAAATTGTTGGAGGAGGTGCAATGTAGGGTGACCAAGATGATCCAGGGATTGAAGGGGAAAGTCCTATGGGGATAGATTGGGTAAGCTGAACATGTACTCCCTGGAAGAGAGAAGGGATAGGGGGATATGATTGAAACCTTTAAATTAATTTTTATTTATTTATGGCTTTGATAATTGGGTAAGTGCACTGATCTTAGGGACCATTTTCTTGCACGACCTGGGTCATGGCAATGGCATAGGAGGTACAGTAGAACAAAATACAATATACAGTGATAAATACAGTAAACAGATAATCAAAATATAGAATACAAAAGCAAAACAGAATACACTCGAGCATTGGGAGCAAGTCAATTATCTTACCTTAAGGGGATAAATAAGGCTAATACAGAAAGGATTTTCCAGCTTAGAAGAGGGAGGGATACAAGAGGGCATCAGCTGAGATTGGTTGGGGAAGAATCAAGAGGAAAATCAGGAGACATTTTTTCTTTTTTTTTTTTAAATTAAGCTTTATTCAATTTATAGATTACACAATACCATAGGATTTACATCTGTACTGTCATTGAATCGCATACCAGACCTCATTGTACACCAGAATCATAATCGTGAAATGTAGTAGGATAAAGAAATCACCCCGGTATCCCCATGACCCTCCCCTTCCCCCCAACCCTAACCCTCCCAGAGTGTGCATACTTGAAACAGTATATGGGTCTTATCATATAACCATGAAAGAATAAAGTTCAATGGCGAAAATGGAGGGGCAAAGAGCATCAGAGACAAATCCAGATGAGCACTAATGTAGGTACTAAGGGCTGGATATTCAAACTGCGCCATTCATAGGCGCAAGCCCTTGAGCTGCGCAAAATAGTTGCGCAGGGGTGTGTCCTGGGCGATATTCAAAGGAGTTGCGCTATTGAGCAACTCCTTTGAATATCACCCCCCAGCCACAGCCACTGTGCATGGCTCAGTGGAACTTGCTCCACCGCAAGTTGACAGAGTGGAGCATTCAACTTGCAGTGGCATAAGTACCATTGTGCCATGCGCAAAATCACGATATTCAAAAGGTGACATGCAAATGGGGCTATAATCTGCAACGCTAGGCGGCCATTTGCATGTGATTATGTCCCCATTGGCATGCCATTAGCATGGTGGGCGCCGATCCCCATGACTCTGTGCCTGGCGCCTGCCAGGATCCCATAAGCAAATAATCATAAGGTAAGTTGTGGGATTGTTGTTACTTTTCTGAAAAGATGACCATATACAGTACCATGAGCAAATAGCCAAAGTTATTTCTTTATTAATCTGTGTTCTGGACACAGTGTTTTTGCACATACAGTAAAGTAGGTGGTCTAACAATTAGTTGAGGTGGTCTAACATGGGATGAGGCAGGATCTGAGGATCTAAAGTACAATATAGAAATACTGCGGCTGTGCTTTTCATAGAGTATATTACAGATGCAATATTTCATTATGGTAGGCCCACTATGATTTTATCACGAGCATATGACTACTATATTGATGACTACTGGGGAAAAGACTATAGTTGTACAATTTATGGTTTTGAAACTTTGCCTATGGAATATGCTTATAATATTATATGTGTTATATTGTGAGGCGACTTGTATATCAGTTGTGTAAATGGGTATTAATTATGGCACGTAAACATTTCTGATGGCTGAGATCTCTGTGCCACTTCCAGTTGTCTCATGTAGTGCACTTTAAGAGTGCTCATTACTATTCAGTGATTCATTGATTTCCAAGGATGCCTGGTGTTAGACAGCAGTGGATGCAAGAGTTACAGCTTGAATATATGATCTGCATTGCTTGAAGTTATCATCATCTTTCTGCAGTGTAAGTGCAATTTATTGTGTAATCTGGAACAAGTCACCCAGAGCTTCAGTCCATCCACCCAGTTGTAAAATAAGATGTATCTGATGTTGGCTATCCTGGACAAATGCAGACTGAAAAACAAATCAATAAAAAACACAGTTGTCAAATGATGCAGAAAGTATCACTTTATGATTCTAAAGTTTTACTATCAAAGTTGACACACATTGCAATCCTATTTCACACCACCGTAAACAGTTATGTCGTGTAGAAGGTATCACTTAAAAAAACTAGTGGAGCCTAAACAGGCAGACAGGAAAATAATAAACATTTCTAGTAGTAGTAAGTTGTAACTTTTTATTTCTGAAGTATTTTTCTTTTTCCTTTTGCCCATCAGAAAGCCTTCTATGTGATAATATTGTGCTGGATGTGTGGAACAGCTCTAGCCTGGCAGCTGACATATCTAACTCTACTGCCCCACACCGCATCATCAGCATTATGATCTCACTGACAGTGACATCACAGGTGAATGACCTGGCAGTCGCTTCACTTGACGCTCCTAAGTAGCAGAATCTTTACAGTTAGTGAGGGACAATCCTGATTATGTAGTGTGGGGCCATAGAGCAAGATATGTCAGCTGCCATGCTAAGAGCTGTTCCACACATCACACCTACTAACATCAGGTAAGCAATCTTAATTAAACAAAGGGAAAGAAAAGTACCTCAGATACAAAAGGTAATGGTTGGCTGCTTTTAAAATCTAATTATAGATTTAGGCAGTACACTAGCTTTTTAATGTTTTTATATGTGTTAAATTTGTAACTTAGTAATGGTATCAATGCTTACCTCTTGTTTTGTGTGGGACAGCCTTAAAAGAACAAGATCTCACATAAAACTAGCAGACAACAGCTAAACCATGCCAACATTTTTACTGAACATACTGTATTTGTTCTGTGACTTGCTCAGAGTCTGTCTGAAAAATATATTAGCTACATTCACAGAAACATAGAAACTGACAGCAGATAAGGGCCGCTTGACTCACCCAGTCTGCTTTCATTCCACATGCAGCCTGGTGCTTGGATAAGTTCAAGATCTCCCTCTGCACAGAACCTCTATAGCAATTGCTCTCCCACAGGTGTTTTGGGAAGCTGTATGCTTCCTGATGGTGTCACAGCAGTGCAGTTGTTTTACTTCCAGATAAACACTTCCACTTGATGGCCACCATGTGAAATATAAGCCAGCTCTAGTTCTGCAGGAGATTAGCAAAGCCAAATTTCCTAACTCTTATGTGCAGTGCAAAACAATTAAAGAGGAGGGACAGGTTGAGGGCTCATGGAAGACTCTGTTGGGGTCGTAAGGACCAGGAGATGCCCTGAGAGGAGAAGGGACTAAGAGAGAGGCCAGATGTCTACTGTCCTTTGCAAGAGAAACCACCAGACCAAGTGGGCAAGTAGCAGAGGGGCCAGCTTTCTCCTTTGTCCACTTTGGGTGGTATTATGCAATGCCAGGTCGATGAGAAATAAATCTGCTATTATAGCAGATCTTGCTTCCTCAGTTGATCTGGCTTGCATCACTGAGATCTGGCTGGAGATAATACTGGTCCAGTGCTGGATTCATTGGTCGGTGGGTTTCTCAGTGGTTCACTGCTCGAGAAGGATCGTGGGGTGATATCTGTTTTAGAAATGAGCTAAACCTGGTGAAGCACCCAGTTGGGAATACCTTGCTTGTTCGAATGCATGACCATGCATGGGGGGTTCAGGTGCAGGCTGCAGGATCCTCCTTGTATACCATCCTCTGAGGTGCAAGTGGAATTCCTGCAGGAAATCATAGCTTTTGATGTGAACAGGGTGCTGGAGTCAGCAAGATTTTTTATTTAGTTTTCGTTGACCGGTAAGTGCACTAGACACATTTTGCCTATTTTCAGGTATACGACTAGGGAGTTGGATACAGATAAATGCCAAGTGACCTTGAACCAGGTTAAGCTGTTGGTGGTATTTTTATGAATGGAGAGAAATTTCCCCTATTCTTGCCAGTAGGGGTCCCTGACACAGTTGGCGTAGGTCTCAGTATGTCCCAGGTTTCAGGGAGTGGGGATGTGGAGCTGCAGCAGTCTGGAGAACCAGGAATTGGTCGACAGTGTGTGGATGTTCCAGCGAATTTGCTGGTTTCTAATGAACCTCAGACCATGGTACAGACAAGGAGCAGCCTATGATGGAGGTAAGTGAAGACCTTTTGCTTAATGATGGCACTGCAGAGGAAGAGAAAAAGAGAAAATGAACTGTCTGAATTCCAACGATACAGGCTGGTACAGCATAAAAAAGTCTGTTGGATGCTGCAGAAGGTGTACTGTTGGAGAAATCAGAGCCTGCAGTTCTTGATGAGGAAACTGATTCATTCCCTTTCCCGTTCACAGCACATGACTTGTCTTGGTCACCTGAGTTAGCGCTAGAACAAGCAGGATGGGTTAAGGAACAAACAAGGTGGGTTCCTGACCCACAGCTTCCCTTACCTGGTGGCATTGGTTTGCCACAGAGATACCTTGCATATTGCACAGGAGGAGAGCCAGAAGAATCCAGGATGTTGTGAAGGAATTACGGTCATCCGTAGTCATGGAGGAGTCTCAGGTGTGGTTGCAAGTAAACAGCAAACTACGCCAGACGCTAGTACAGAGAAGGTATGGGAGTTGTTTCATAAGACTTCTGACAATAGTTTGAAAAAGACCCTGCAATATGTTTGCCTTCAGCAGACGGTAGGTCCTCAATTGTAACCCCAGGTATGTCCTTTGCTTCTGCTCAGGGGGTTCAGATACGACTTCATACTGAAATGGCTCTGGAGGTGGTATTAATAAAATGCCAGCTAGCTATGCATCTTTTTTTAAAAATAAGACATACCAGCCAGAAAGCGTGTTGTGGCCAGGATGTATTATAGAGGGGGCTTAGAATTACCCCCAGATTGGAATTATATGGGCAAATGCCTTATTATTGACTCATTGCAATTTAAACCCTCTGATGTTTATGCTTTCATCCATACTTTTGGGGATCATAATTTTGATGTTTCATTTCACTCTGATGGTATGTTAGATAAATTTTGAGTGGCATGCTATGAGGTCCGCTCACACCGACTTGGAAGCCTTTTGTAGTCATCCCTATTACCAGGACCACAGCGAAAGTAGTCACCATTTTGTTCAGAAATGAAGGGGTTAAAGTTCTAGATGTCATATATTAGCTGGAAAAACGATGTACTGTGAATGGAATTCCACATGCCTTGATTGACGATAATGGTTTTTGGACTGGTGGTTGGAAATGTACGATTCAATTACAAATGTCTGAAGATGGCATCCACCACCTGCCCAATTGTTTTACATTGGAAGAGATAGAGGGATCTTGTTTTATCCGGTCAGCCCCGATTGTGTTACTGGTGCGTTCCCTGACTCATTTAAACTCAGACTGTGACCAGCTTAAATGTTCAGCCTGTGGTATTCTAGGACATTCAGCCACAACTTGCACAGTCCCCCTTCATGCAATTATGTGGCTAAGAGTTGCATGTGTTCAGTGCAAGCCCTTGGGCAGCCCACAACTCTGCAGACTTTATGGAACATGATTTTATATTTCTAAATCTGCCAAGGCAAAATCCTCAGAATCTGGCCCCAAAGAGAATAATATGAGACCTGGGCCTAAAGAGGATACTACAGGTAATGCCCATACATTTCCATCTACAGCACAGAATCACCAAGCATCTAGTTGCCAGGCCCTAGGCCACAGAAGCCACCCACAGCAACCCCTCGGACCTTCACCCCCATCCAGTACCCCTTCTGAACAAACAACTGCTTCATCTCCCTCTCTTACAGTAGGGCTTGGCGAAAAGGGAGATGCTTTGGGTTCAGAATTTCAACTGGTTAGAACTAGATCAAGACCTAGTAAATGTCTAGAGGATAAACAATCACAGCCAGTTCCAGTGGAAAACCAATATGAACCTTTACAAAGCTGAAGGGACATTATGGAAGTAGAATACCTAGATTTACCATTTCCTTGCTCACAAACTGACTCAGTGGAAGCCCCATCTCCGTAATGGATTCCTCAGTGGGGAAGTCAAAAAGGAGCACTCGATCACAGAAAAAAATGATTGTTCTGTACTGTTGATTTCATCTTTGGTTAAATTCCTCCTTTTACTTATATTCTGAATACAGTCTCCCTTTCATTAGCAAGCCTTAACGTCATAGTATTAGATCAGACTATAAAAGGAAAACAACCTTTTGACTTTAAAGTCTTTGGCACATGATGTGTATTTTCTGCAAGATGTTAGGTTATATCGACTCATGATTTGGAACAGGCCTCAAAAGAGTGGTTTGTGGTGCCCTCTCATTGGTCATTGGGACAAGATCAATGTTCTGGTCTTGGATTTGTTTCCAAATTCAAGGTTTTTAATTCAGAAAGTGGTGGATGTAGAACCAGGAAGAGTGATGTTGCTAGACATGGTTTGGCAGGAGATCAGTTATAAATTTATAAACATTTATGCTCCTCAAAAGAAAGCTGCTAGGGTACAATTACTAAAAAAATTAAGCTTTATTTTTTTCTTCTTGGATTATCATTTGGGAGGAGATTTTAATATTAATCTAGATCTTAAAACTACTGGAAAGTATATTGTGATGTGCATGAACTGCAGTAGTAGTTGGGAAGCAGATCTACTGGATGTATTTGCCCAGAATCCACACTATACTTTTGCAAGAGGAAATTAACATTCAGGACTGATTATTTTTTGTGTTCCAAATCAATGGAAATTTGGGGAAGGTTGAATCTTCGGATCATAATGTGATAGGGTTACATATTAATCCTAGTCCGGTTAGTTTAAATGGTCCAGAGGTGTGGAGAGCCAATGTACAATTATTATTAAAGTTAGAATTTAGTAAGGGGTTTGCAGATATGATTTCTGATAGATGTTCTGTATGTTTTCTTTATGACTCACAGATAGATTGGTGGATGGATACAAAAGAATGTATTAGTATTTTTTTTAAAACTCGCTCTAGATTTTTTGCTGATGAATGCCATCAGCATTCTGAACTCTTGTGAAAAGAGTTATATACCTTATTTTCAATGTCACATGATTCCCAGGATGATTATGGAGAACGTATAAGGGATCTGAAACAGGAATTAACAAAAGTCCAATATAATAGGCAAAATCATTGGAATTTGAACAGAGATTCAGAGTTATTGGGAAAAAACATCGAGTTAATCCCTATGAGGACTGTAAAAATAGACTGCAAAACAAACAAATATTTAGTCTTACAAATAGGAAGTCAAGAACATTAGGGGGAATTCAAACATCTTGTTATACATCGAGGACTATATTAAACAAACTTTTGAGGTCCCTTTTACTGCAACCCAGGATATGTCATTATTATTACAAGTAGCAGATTTACCAAATTTGACTCAAGCACAACAATTGGACTTACTAAAACCCTTTTCACTAGAAGAAATGAAAACGGTAATGGGAGATTTAAAGATATGACTGCACCTGGGGCAGATGGTTTACCTCCTGAAATTTATAAAAATTATGCGAATTAATTCCAGAGCATTTGTTAACTGTTTTAATGCCTTCTTAATGGAGGACCGTCTCAAAGACCACATGTATGAAGGTATGATGATTTTTTTTGTTTAAAAAGGGATGAAGAAGACCTGAATAACTGGAGGCCTATCACTTTATTAAATTCTGATTTAAAAATGTTTACAAAATTATTAGGCAATAAAATAAAGACCCTGTTACCTTCTTTGATCCATTATTCCCAGTACTGCTTGATCCCAGGCAGATCGATTCAAGATGCCCTGATTATGATTCGAATTATTTACTGTAGGGCATAATGGACATTGTAGGGATATTTATTTAGTTTTGATCAGGCTAAAGCTTTTGATGGTATTTCTCATGCTTTTAAAGTTAACCTAAAAACATATGGATTTCCAAGAATATTTATAAACTGGTTATGTATGTGCTATTCATTGGCCTATGTTAGACCTTACGTTAATGGATGGCTTGGAAACCCTGTTATATATGCAGAGGAGTTAGGCAAGGTTGCCCTTTAAGTCCTTAATTGTTTGTCCTGAGCTTAGATCCCATCATTCGTATTTTACAGAGATCCCTGTTTCTACCAGGTGTAGGGGAGTAGGTTTATATACAATTAAGACAATCTGTTATGCAGATGATTTGTGTGTAGTAGTTACATCAAAACAAACTGGTTATTTATTATGTCAAGTTTCACTTATTTTCTTACATTGTATGGGATCTCGTTTGAATTTTCAGAAAAGCATTTGTTTTAATTTGTGGAATTTCAGGATAGTGATACAAATCTGGGTGGTGTCTGGGTGGTTGATTCTCTGCAGACAATTTTGGGGTTATATTTTGGATCATGGGACATGGCACTATATAACTGGGAAGCCTAAATTAACATAGGAAGGAAAGGGTCAGTAAATGGAATAAATGGTCTACTGGAAGAAAAGAGGGTTTATTTAATTAAAACATTTCTCTTACCCCTATTTTTGTATGTAAGTCACATTTTCCCCCTACCTAGATGATTTTTTGTGCCTATTTTGAGTATTTGTTTTCTTGCTTTTGGGGGAGCCAATTGAATCAGGTTAAATGGAATATATTATATTTAGATTATAAACAAGGAGGAGTCCATATGATCCAGCCAATTGTTTTCTTTTTTTTTAACTTACTTACATACTAATTTAAAACCAATTTGTCAGAGGGGAAACAATTTATGGGTGAAGATGGTTGCAGTACAACTACAGGGCATTTTGCAGGAATGGCAAAACAACTGCTTTCTACATAAAAAGAGTAGGAAATATGTTTTATCTTCAGAATGGTCCTTGGTGTTTGATTTGATAAAAAATTGGAAGGTTACATGGCAGATGGTGTTAGAACTCCAACAGAAGAAATTATATCAGGTAATAATAGACACCTTTTTTACAGAAGCTGTGTTCCCAGCATTTACAGATGTTGAAAAACAAAAGATTGGTGATCATTTAACTAACAAAAGGATACCCATTTCAATGTGGGATACTTCTTGGCTTGGAGTTCACGAGAAAATAAACACTAGAGGGAATCACAAACATAAGCAGATAGCGGACAGGTTTTGTTTCTGGGAATCATGTCATATGGAGATTGAAACATTGAGTAATTTTTATTTCGATTGTCCATATGTTACTCAGTTTTGGTTTATTTGGAAATGTATGCATTGGAATCATTTGTGGAAAACGTGGGATACTAGGTCATTGTTTTTTGGTCCTTTCCCCAATGCATGGGGTCAATATAGTTCTAGTACTTTAAACTTAATAGCAGTAATTATTCTATATTGGATATAGCAAGTACAGTGCTACTTTTTATTCCAACAAAAATATGTATCTTCTCCTAACTTATATGAGAAAATTAGATATAGTGCCGTACGTATCAGAGAAGGAGAGAGGAAAATCCTTAAAAACAATATTTGGGAATGGTATTGGGATTTCTGGTGACAATAGGGGTTGGTGGTTTCTGGGTCTAGGCTTGAGCTGCCTCCTAGGTTTATACTGCGCAATATATTTTCATAGATTACTATGCCTATGTAAATGGGTCTAGTTCGCAAAGAATCCTTTGAGTTTTTTTTTCCCACCAGATTATTCTAGTTACAATATGTCTCATAATTTGAGACTGTCATTGTCTCAGAGGTAATGGATCATACCTTTGAGGTTTATATGATTGTTTTTTCATAGTCTGTCACTACCTATTTTCATTATGGGGTTTCATACGTGTATTTATTTTATTTTTTGTATTTTGTCGGTTGGATGAATTGTGATTGTTATACAGTTTCTTTAACCTGTTTTTTAATCTTTTATGTTGGTGGAGAGAGAATGAAATCTTTGGTTCGGGGAACAGGTGGTTTCATTTTTCATTCTAATTGAGGGTTACTTGATTGTTTTTTTTTTTCAGACTAAAATGATGCTGTCTGTATTATTTTATTGTTCTGTATGTATTTTTGTTATAATTTTAATACAAATGTCCCTACTCTTATCGAGAAGTTCATGGGATCTTTAACATCCACCTGAACTACCATCAGAACAGGCAGATGGGACCTTGGTTTAACGTCTCATTCGAAAAGTGGCACCTCAGAAGTGCAGCACCCCCCCATGCTGCTCCACAGTGTCAGTATTGGGATATTAACCCAAGTGCCAGGTGTGGGGATAGAACACACAGCCTTCTGATCTCCCAGCCTCAGAGGCAAGTGTGCTACCTGCTGAGCCACGAGCGCTGCTAAAATGGCTTATTCTTGTTGACTTTAATGCTTGGGTCAAAACAAGAGTTCACCTTTTGCTCAGAATTTCCTCCAGAGTATGGAATCTCTGCCTGACTGACACAAGTGATTACTTTTGGAACCCACCAACATGGCCATGCCTTGGACCTGGTATTCTCAATGAGGCTTGAGATTAATAATCTCAAGACTGATCCAGTCATTTGGTCAGATCACTGCACTATCAGGTTAAGTTTCAGGGCCCTCTTTGTAGTCCATCCCCTGTGGAGGTTGTCCAGTTCCACTTTTTGAGAGGGCTTCACCAAGAGGGATTGCTGGTGGTGCTGGACACCTCAGAAGCGTTGAAGACATGTGCTGGGGGCTGTAAGATGCACTGGTGGCCTATAATATGAATATTGCTGAAGCCTTTGACCTCTTAGTGCCAGCCATGTATGCCCATTGGTGTCATGCCTTGGCTCGCTGTGGTTTGATGGTGAGCTGAGGGTGATGAAAACCTAGGGGCAAAGGTAGGAGCATTGTTGGGAAAAGTTCAGGGCCCAGGAGGGCAAACTGGTTCTGATGTCCCATTTGATGAGTATCTGAAAGCAGTCACCTGTAAGAGGACAGCTTTTCGGTCTAGGAAAGGTTGCTGCGGGGAGGAACTAACCATCTCAACTCTTCCGGACAGTAGGACAGCTTTCACATCCAGCCTGTCTGGAGCCCGTCAGAGTTTGTTCATCTGCAAAATGTGAGGAGTTCACTCAGTTCTTCTCAGACAGGGTGTCCTCCATTAGGGGTCAGATTTCTCCAAGTAGGCCATCACAGCCCAGGAGGGAAGAACCTGGGAGTCAGGGCCAGAGTCAGTGTTCCTCGGTACAGTTCTGACTGGTGATGGTAAATGAGGTGTGCAAGGTGATCTCTGAGCTGCAGCTAACATTTTGTAACCTGGATCCAGGTCCAATGTAACTACTGGTGAGCTGCATTGGGCATCTGGGCCCGGTGTTCACTGAGATTGTCCGATGCTCGCTGTTTCAGTGGGTCTTCCTGAAGTTGCTGAAAAGTACTTTGGGAAACCTCTGCTGAAAAACTGAAAAAACATCTTTGGACCCATATGTCTTTGCGAAATACCAAACTGCCTCTAACCTCCATTGTTGGGAAGGTTATTGAGGAGAAAGTGGTTGCACTACAGCTAGGCACACCTTACTGCCTTTAACATCTATGAGCCCTCTATTATGGGCTCAAGGTAATGCATAGCACAGAGACTACACTGGTTCAAGTGTATAATTACTTGCTCAAGGGGAGCGATCGAGGCATTCAAACACCTTAAGGGCATTAACAAGGTGAAAGAGTCTAACATGTTTAAATATAAGAAATATAGGAAAAATAGCAGGACAAGAGGACACAGCATGAGATTAGAGGGGAACATTAAGGGGAAATGAGGAAATTTCTTTTCACAGAAAGGGTGGTGGATGCATGGAATGGCTTACCACAAGAAGTGGTGGCTATGAATACAGTGCAGGGCTTCAAACAGGCATGGGATAGGCATAAGGGAGCAATACAAATGACTATGAATAGATAGGCCACTGACAGAGCAAAGGCCGATGGCACATTTATAAGGTAGAAAAAAGAAATGAGCAGACTGGATGGGCCTTGCGGTCTTTATCTGCTATCAACTTCTATGTTTCTATGGAGAGACAGGGGAGAACGGTCAGTTCTTGTTCTCCTTGATTTCTCATCAGCGTTGGACACTGTGGACCATGGGCTACTCTTGGGCTGGCTCAGGGGATATGTAGGACTCACCAGCAAATTTATCATCTGGTTCGAGTCCTAGCTTAAGGACAGGACCAGAGGACTGTACTAGGAGAATACTCCTCGTGTCTGGTGGCCCCTGTCCTTTGGTGTGCCTCAGGGGACCGGTCCTGTCACCCATGTTATTCACAGGGTATAGCTACTACTGGATAAGATCATTAGGCAGTATGGGCTTGGTTTCATTGTTATGCTGATGATACTCAGAGTTCTACTTGTCATTTGCTCTCGGTCATTGTATACAGTCGATGTGCTATAAGTACTTGTCAGATTCAGAGACCTGGATGTCATCAAGCTGGTTGAGCCTGAACCTGAGAAGATTGAAGTGCTAGTGGTGGAGCCACATCAAAGGGAGGAGTGGAGGCCTCTGAGAGGAGACGGGCTTTGGCTCAGGTCTTCTGGGTTATTGGCCTCTACCAAGATGAAAAATCTAGGAGTCATTCTGGATAATGAGCGGACACTGGAGGCTCAGGTGGTGGCAGTATTACAGAGTGGCTTTTATCATTTTCAAAATATCGGCTGGTTTAAGTCCCTCATCCTGCCTAATGACTTAGCCACACTAGTACATGTGTTTGTGACTTTGAGGCTCAGCTACTGCAGTGCTCTTTACCTTTGGATCAAGGTAGGTGCGTTGCTACACCAGCAGATGCTGCAGAATGCTGCAGCACATCTACTGAAAGGTCTTTTTAGATCCTGTCGTGTGTTGCTGGTGCTTCGTGAACTGCACTGGCTGCCAGTGAAGTGGCATATCTTCTTTAAAATAGGTCTGCTGACCTAAAAGGCTGTACATGGGCTGGGCCCCAGATACCTGTTAGAACTCCTGCACTCTTATGCTCCGGGGCGTCCACTCTGCTTTGCTGAGGATGGCCTCCTGGTAGTCCCAGGGTGAGATTAAAATCATGGCTGGTCCGTTGGAGCAGTGGTAGCACTACCACTTGTGACACCAATGACCCAGGTGATCCGGGTTTGGAAGTGAATCTGTGCTATCGGAATATCAGCCGGGGTGGAGGATTGAGCATCCATAGGACTGCTCTCTTCCTTTGGAGGGGAAGGGTGGGCAAAGCCCGCAGCTTGCCGGTTTGGTTCCTGGCGGAAGCCTGGAAAAGACAGCACAGGCCAAGAAGGTTGGGAGATGTGGCAGATATAGATGCACATTGTGTGGGAGCACGTGGCATGCACCATGACATCACTGCACATTATGTCCCCAGGGCAAAACCAGAGGAAAATGCTGATGGCAGGATGATGCGGAGTGCCTGCAGGCCCTGAACCCGACCAGATGGGCACACTGCAGAACCAGATCAGTTCTGCGGCGGGGCTTGGGGAACCCTGCCAACCTCGCCCGGGAGGGCAAGCCCTGGGGAAGATGGCTAGCAAGCAAGTCCCGGCGCCACCGGGTGGCAGGGCTGGGGTGCTACTGGAAGCAGGGTCAACTGGGGGAGATATTAAAATCACCGGGACTGGATATTTGATGTGGCAACCCCAGTCCTTTTTGAATTTGTTGCCTACATCTCTGGATAGAGGCCTTTAAATGTGGTCTGAAAACTTCTCATTTATGCATGCATTTGGGGATTAGCTAAACTTGATTAGCTATACATATTTATTTTATGATTCTCTTATTTGCATTTATTATTGAGTACAGTCTGGGTAGTAGGGTATCGCTTATATTTTGTGTTATTTTGTAATGGCACCCTGAGCCTCTGGGGAAAGGTGCCACAACTAAATAGAGACTACTATTACTATTACTAAAGAAGCCTGGGGTTGTTGCATGTGGTATGCAGGTTCTGTCTAGCATGCTTAGGGGTTCTATCAGCATGCTGGTGTTCCTAATGGCATACCAGATGCTTCAGAAGGCATAATGGTAGTTTACTCACCTGGTAAAGGATCCATTCACATATCTGGACTGAGTAGTAGACGGGCTGCACACCCATTGGCTCATGCTGTGGACCAATGGATGTACAGCCCTACTGTATGGAGTCGGTTGGGGCGGCAGCGGGTGGGGAGCTGCTGCCCGCCATTGACCTGGGGGGAAGGGCTCAGTGGGTGGGTGGGAGGGGGGGTACCGCTAGACCACCAGGGTTGGATTGGTGTCATTAGTTATTACTGATGCCTGCGATCAGGCTGCGAGCGGTCCGCTGGACCACCAGGGATATGGGACTATTGATATTTACTACATATGCCCACGATCGAGCTGTGAGCGGTCCACTAGACTACCAGGGATATGGGACTATTGATATTTACTACATATACCTGCGATCAGTCCACTGGACCACTAGGGATATAGGACTATTACTTTTTCTTCATATGCCCACGATCGGGCGTTGGAGTGTGTTGCTGCTTGTGCAGGGGGCGTTGGTTCTCAACAGCTGCAGCCTGGCAAGGCGCCAGGTGCAAGTTGCCGGGGATCAGCGCACCTGCATGCAAATAGGGCCATAATGACATGCAAATGGCCCCATTTGCGCCTTGCATACATTATGGCCCCATTTGCATGTGCACTTTTGAATATCGTGGTGGTTGCACCTATCGCAACGGCACTTGCGCTGGTGCATCTTCCTGCTCCACTCTAGCCACTTGTGCTGGTGCAGGGCCACTGCGCCATGTGCACTGCAGGTGGCCAAGGTGCGATATTCAACAATGCTGTGCCATGGTGCAGCTCCGTTGAATATCAACCTGTCAACGCCCCTGTGCATCCAAGTTGTGCTGTGCCCAGGCTTGCGCCACAGCCTAGCGCAGTCTGAATATCCCACCCCTGTGTTTACTACTTAAAGTACTTGACTAGATGCAATCAGGAGTACTGTATTTACCTGTCTGGGAAATAATCTCCTGTGTTTTACTACTTGAAGTACTTGACTCGATGCAGCAAGCAGTGCTGTTATTTATCTCTTAGGGAGAAAATATCCTGTGTATTACCACTTAAAGTACTTGATTCGATGCAGCAAGCAGTGCTGTATTTACCTGTTATGGAGAAAACATCCTGTGTCTTACTACTTAAAGTACTTGACTTGCGCAGCCAGCAGTGCTGTATTTACCTGTTAGGAGAAATTATCCCTGTGTCTTACTACTTAGAGTACCTGACTTGCGCGAGCCAGCAGTGCTGTGTTTTCCTGTTTGGGAGTAAATTTCCTGCATCTTCCACTTTAAGTACTTGACTCGACGCAGCCAGTAGTGCTATTATTTACTGGTTAAGGAGAAAATATCCCTGTGTCTCATCACTTAAAGTACTTGACTCGATGCAGCCAGCAGTGCTGTCATTTACCTGTTAGGGAGAAATTATCCCTGTGTCTTACTAGTTAGAGTACCTGACTTGATGCAGCCATCAGTGCTGTATTTCCCTATTTGTGAGTAAATTTCCTTGTATCTTACTACTTAAAGTACTTGTCTCGGTGCAGCCAGCAGTGCTGTTGTTTACCTCTTAGGGAGAAAATACCCTGTGTCTTACCACTTAAAGTACGTGACTCGACGCAGCCAGCAGTGCTGTATTTACCTGCTGGGAAACAAATATCCCTGTATTGTACTACTTAAAGTACTTGACACAGCCATGAGTGGTAAAAAAAAACAGCAGGACTTCTCAGGCAATCCTGGCAACAGTGACAACAGTACAGCTACTGAGTGGCTCCTGCATGAAGATTGGCACAAGTAGTAACCTCTACTGAACCACTACTAGAACCCAATGGCTGTTGCCATGGGCCTATAAATTAGCGTGGCATGCCATCTGGGTGCTGTCAGCCTGCATAAATTTTGGACTGTATATGTTTTGAATGGTGGCAGGTTCATTTTAAAAAACTGAGCCTTTCTACATTCTTTTGGAAAGACATACTATTTGTCATTCACAATTGCTCCAGCAGCACTGAAAATTCTCCAAATATATGCTTATGGTGGGCAACTGAAGTACTTAATTCCGATCTCAGTTAAAGAAGGCCACATAGATTTTTTTCTGTTGCAAATACAGCAATGGTTCATCACCTGTGGTGTGAGATGTACAGTCTTCTCCATATAATCTTTCACCATTTTGCAGCAGGGACTTCTGGTACCACGATAGCTGGCTGAGCCTTTCCAACTGTCTTTATCATACCAAAGTCTGACAGCATGTCCCACAGTGGTTTATCCTCTTGTGGTGTAGCAGAAGTTCTGGTTGGTGTTTAATGACAAAAGACATCAGTAGTGGTGGCCCCAGCAGCAACAATGGCAGATTGTGCTCCCTCCCTCTCCACCAGATTTTGTTCAGAATTTGAATGTTGCCATGAGGGAACTGATGATGTACTACTTTTCTCAACTGTACGTGCTGACATTTTCTCAGTTAACAGTTCGTGATAGTATTCCAGATTTTTAAAGTCATGTGGGTTGAAGAATGTCTCAACTGTATCCTTAAACCAAGGATCGAGAAGTGTGGCCAAAATGTAATGTTCTGCTTTGTATATATTTACAATGCGCTCGTCAGCCAGGAATGTGTTTAACATTTTTCCCACAGGGATGCAGCACTGATGTTATCAGTGTCAAGGAACTGTGACTAAAGATGCTGCAGTCTCATTCTGAAGAGTGAGATTAAGGGTAATATCTGGCTTAGCTCAGCACCATCGGAGCTCACCTCTCGTGTAGCCTCCTCAAAGGGTTTTAGAATACAATTAGGATTCTCCATCAGATGCCACTGATTGGTGCTGATATTCACATCTCCTTTCCCAATGCCATTTTGGACTGCATATTGATAGATGGCTTTCTGCTGCTCAAGCATTCTCTGCATCATATAGTAGGTGGAATTCCACCTGGCTGGAACTTCCTGGATCATCTGGTGGAGAAGGAGGCTGTTTTCATTTGAATCTGCTGCAACAACTTTCTGGCTTTAACAGAATGGCCAAAGTGGTGCACAACAGTGCGGGCAGCTGCAATCAAGCTCAGAACATTTCAGTCCTCACTGATAAAGTCTTTCACCACCAAGTTAACAGTGTGTGCAAAGCATGGTACATGTGTAATTACCAAGCCTTACTGCTTTCACAATATTAGAAGCATTGTCAGACACGATAAACTTTGGTTGCAAGGACTTTGGAGTTAGCCAGTCGGCAAACTTTACTTCAAGGCCCTAAAAGATGTTCTGCTTTGTGAACTTTTTCAAAACCATAAATACATAATGCTGCCCATCTGCAAACAGAAAGACCCTTGCTTTTTGCTGCTGCTGCCACCAGTTCCACTACATGATGATGAGGAGAGGGAGGAAAATTTACCCAATGGCCAGTCACAGCCATTTATTCAGTCATCTGGCCACTGGTCCACATGTCTGTTGTGACATGGACCTTTTTGCCCAATGAACCTTTAAGAGCCTCAGACATGCTGTTACGAACAGCATCATACAAGTCTGGGATGGCAACAGTTGAGAAATAAGTCTGGCAGGGGACTTGATATTTGGGCACAGCGATTTCCATTAATGCTTTAAAGCCTGGGTTAGACACAAAGGAGAATGGTAGCAAATTGGTGGCTGTCATCTCTCCAGTTGCCTTTGTTAATCACCTTGCCTCAGGCCTGTTGGGCTTATATTTCTGTGACCGCTCATAACAGTCTTTCAGTGAAATTTGATGACTGCTACACTTGCTGATATCAGCAGATTTTCTTGAGTAGTTTCCTTGACTTTTACAACCATGAGAGGCACATGTCGTGGACATGGATGGTGTATGACTCCTGGCAGGCTGTAGTGATGGGCTCAGAGGGTAAAGAAACATGAAATTGAAAATGTTGTGCTTTGACTGGAAGTCAGACTTTCATCGTCCTCCAACTCTGCATCAATTACATCATCACCGTGACCTTGGTAAACATCCATATCATCATTCTCCTCAGCAGAGTGCAGCAGTGCAACAACTTATGTGTGTTCCTTTGTGCTTTTGATACTGATAAATGTGAAATGTTACATATGTCTTATCATTGTTGATGTTCCATCCTGGTACCCACATTACAAGAACTTAATTTTGTTTTGCATAATTTGCAAATCACATGACTGCAGGATGATTTATCTTTGTGTAAAAAAATCCCACACTATGGATTTCACAGATTTTGTTGCACTGCTGCTTATGGAGAGATATGTTTGCCACTGCCCATGGCACCACCACAGCCACTGCTGCCACCAGTATCTCTTTGAGGTCTTTCCATCTCTCCATGCCAATCAACGAATGTTGATGCACAGTAACTCTTCCTGCCTCAACTCCTCTAGAACCCTGTCCATTTTCTATTCTCGGTTTCTCCACTGCAGGTGCTGTTGTCTCATTATGCCCCATTAATTTTTTTTAGCACCACCATCATTCCTAGAACTCTTTTTGCTCTTTTCTGGTCCTGTAGTCCTCCTCATCATCATCCCACTTCACAGAACTGCTGCTACTTGACAGACTGACTGCCACTTTATCTACTACAAACTCAGGATCGGTTTCACTGATTTCTCCTTCAGTTTCATCTGTTCCTCCTCCTCCTCATCATCCATCACTGTGCTTACTAAGACTGGCTGCTGCACTATGATGGCTCTTGTGCTCATCCTCCGGTACCACGATGGGTTACTCCTGCAATGTCCTGAATTTTCTGTACTGTTGTCACTGTTGCCTGGATTGCCTGAGAAGTGCTGCTACTTTTTTACCACTCATGGCTGCGTCGAGTCAAGTGCTTTAAGCAGAAAAATACATAGAAACATAGAATTTGATGGCAGATAAGGACCGCTTGGCCCACCCAGTCTGCCCATTTCCCTACCTAATGGATAAGCTGCAGATCCTAGTTAACCAGCAGCCTACTTCTTTCTACCCCCACCCCTTAGAATTGCCTTATGACTATCCCATGCAAGCTTGAATTGAACCACCATTTTTGACTACACAACCTCCTCCAGAAGGCTGTTCCATGCATCCACACCCCTCTCTGTGAGAAAATACTTCCTTACATTACCTCTGAACTGCCCCGCTCTATCTTCAAATTGTGCCCCTTGTTCTTGCACACCTCTTTTTTTGAAAGATGCTACCCTCTTGGACTTTGTTGATTCCCTTGAGGTACTTGAAAGTTTCTATCATGTCCCCCCTCTCCCTCCCTCCTTTCCTCGAGGCTATACATATTAAGCTCCTTTAGTCTCTCTTCATATGTCTTCTGGTGCAGACCCTGCACCATTTTAGTTGCCCTCCTCTGGACAGCTTCCATCCTGTCTATGTCCTTGTGGAGACTGGGTCTCCAGAACTGCACACAGTACTCCAGATGGGGTCTCACCAGCTGTCTGTACAGAGGGATAACAACTTCCTGTTTTCCACTGGTGATGCCTCTCCCTATGCATCCCAGTATCCCCTAGCCCTCCTTACTGCCCTTTCACATTGCTTGCCCACCTTTAAGTCATTTGATATGACTACCCCAGGTCCCTTCCATTTCTGTTGTTGTTAGTATCTCACCCCATTGTGTACGCCTCTGGGTTTTGTTTACCAGGTGAATTACCTTGCACTTCTTAGCATTGAATCTAAGCTGCCATACATTTTGACCATTCCTCTAACCTTGCCAAGTCCCTTCTCATCCTTTCTACCCCACCTTGTGCATCAACTCTGTTGCAGATCTTTGTGTCATCTGCAAAGAGACATACTTTTCCTTCCAGTCCCTCTGCAATGTCGCTATCAAGGCATTGAAGAGACTGGTCCTAATACTGGAACCCCTGCGGTACCCCAATTAGTAACCCCTCTTCTTCAGAGTGGACTCCATTTACTATTACCCTCTGTGTCCTATTCTCCAGCCAATTCTTTTACCCAGGCTATCATCTTGGGACCCACTCCCAGGCTGGCTAACTTGTATATTAATCTTTTGTGGGACTGTGTCAAATGCCTTGCTAAAGTCTAGGTAGGCCATGTCCACAGCCCCTCCCTGATCTACTACTTTGGTCACCCAGTCAAAGAAATCTGTTAGATTTGTCTGGCATGACCTTCTGCAGAATCCATGCTGTCTTGGGTTCTGTGCCCCTCTGGCCTCTAGGTACTGGCAATTTTTTCCTTCAGAAGTGATTCCATCATTTTCCTATCACTCAGGTTAAACTAACAGGTCTGTGTAGTTTCCTACTTCTGCCCTGCTCCCACTTTTGTGAAGGGAATCACATCTGCCCTCCTCCAGTCCTCAGGTACCACCCATCCTCCCATGATTTGTTAAAGAGTGTAGTCAGTGGTGTCACTAGTTCTACCCTTAGTTCTTTAGAATTCTGGGATGAATCCCATCAGGCCCCATTGCTTTGTCCACCTTCAGTTTTAAGAGTTCTTTCAGAACCCTTTCTTCAGTAATGGGCTGATATCAACTTCTGTATCCAGAGTGTTTCTATTGTTTGTTTTAGGTACCTCCCTCTTCATTTGTAAATACTGAGCAAAAATATTTGTTTAGTATCTCTGCCTTTTCACCATCACCCTCTGCCCACCCTGCCCCTTTATTAAGCCTCACTATCCCTCCCTTAGTCTTCCTTCGCTCCCTGATGTACCAAAAAGGTTTTATCCCCCTTCTTAACTGAGTTGGCTATCTTTTCCTCAATTCGGGCCTTTGCTGTTCTGACTGCCTTCCCAGCTTCCTTTTGCTTTAACTGATACAATTCTCTGTCCTGCTCCTTCTGTGACTATAGGGACCTTTTCTCCCAAGCAGGTAAATATAGCACTGCTAGCTGCGTCCAGTCAAGTACTTTAAGTAGTAACACACAGAGATATTTGTTCCCTAGTAGGTAAATATAGTACTGCTGGCAGCATCGAGTCAAGTACTTCAAGTAGTAACACACAGGGATATTTGTAAAACCTGGTTTTACTTAGTAGAACTTATTTTTTTACTTAGTAGAACCTAATTTTATTTGGTAGAACCTGGTTCTACTTGGTAGAATTTGGTTATAAATGGTAGAACCCAGTTCTGCCTGGTAGAACCCGATTCTACTGGGTTCTGCCTGGTAGAAACCAGGTAGAACTTTTTGGGTTCTACTCAGAAAGTTTATGAGGTAGAACTTTTAGAGGTTCGTGCAGCCTAGTTAGGATATTATCATCTGTATGGGTGGGCAGATGACTGTGCAGCTAAGGGCTAGTGACACTGAGTAGTACCTTTCTTCTAAGTTTGCTCTTTCAATATGAACACCCTTCCCCAATCCTGTTCTGAGCAAATCATTCTATATTTTATTTAGTTGTTTAACCAGGTATAGCACACTAAGCTGAAAGCTTTTTTACAGGAGCAACCTGGGAGCACAAGGAGGTTAAGTGACTTGCTCAGGGTCACACAGTATGCAAGTGGAAGCTGCGGGATTCAAACCCAGGTCTGATCTGCTGGATGTCATCAAATTTGCAGCTCAGAGCCTTAGACCACTGCGCTATACTGCCTCCTAATATGCACCTATATGCAGACGATGCAGTATTTTCACCTCTTTCAAAGAACCTGAACCACTTCAACACAATCTCCAACAAGGCTTTGCCGCTGTAGAAAGCTGGTTTAGTAGGCACAAGCTGGTTCTAAACCATAAAAAAAATAAGGTTATGCTTTTCAGCAGCCGTCACAACCAACACAGGCATCACCCCCTCAACATTACAACTAGCCTCGGAAACATCCTTGAGCAAGTTCAGTCATTTAAATATCTCAGGATATCTCTGGACCCAAACCTATCATATGGCTCCCACATTGACTGTGTTGCCAAAGCTGCTAATACTTGACTTGGTCTGCTATACTGCCACCAAGTCATCTTACTCCAGAAGCCTTGAGGATCGCTGTCCAGAGCTCGGTGGTCTCCATTATAGATTACGGCCTAATCAGCTACGGTTCTGCATCAGCCACTGTGCTCAGACGAATATCGACATCTCTCAACAAGGCTTGTAGGCTCATCTCTAGTGCCACCGTCTGACACATACTAAACGAACTCAATCCTGACATTGCCACCATGACTAAACTCTGCCATTTCAAGCCAAACTTGCCTTCATCTCATTGCTGCCAGCTCATGTGACTGCTATATATAACCAGCCCCTAACCTTCTACAAATCAGCACCATGCACTTATCCCACTGGTGACTCCTATAATAACCTGCCCTACCTATGATTCCCTCCTCTACTCCATGCAAATTCCCTAACCCCCTTTTTCCCATCGCCTTTTCCCCTCCCTCCTCCCTACCCCACTCTAGCACTTTCCTCACTCTGTTCCTTATTTGTCACCCTCTGCGCCCATCTGTATGTTTGACAACTGCCTTTGGCTGCTCTCTTCTCCCATGGTATCCACCATCCCCAATGTATTCCCTTCCACTTTCCACTGTGTCTTCCCTATGTGATCTCACTATTGTACAGCTTATCCTAACCTCAGCATTGTATCTCCAAGTTGTATTTGTGTGTACTGTAATGACATGGAACCTTTGTAAAACAGCCTTGGCTCAAAGGTACTTGTAATCCTAGACTTAATAAATAAATAAATAAAATAATTTCTATGTCTAGCTTGTGGTGTCTACTGAAAGTGTGTACTGATGCCCATGTGGCCGCAGCACAAATGTCTTGTATTGAGGCTTCATTCTGCTCTGCCCAGGAGGTAGCTACTGCCCTGGTGGAGCGTGCCCTGATTCCTTGGGGCAGTGGAAGCCCTAGTGTTTTGTAGGCTTCGCAGTGGCTTGTTTAATCCAGCTGGCTAGAGTAGATGTGGCTGCAGCTTGTCCCTTCCTGGCTCCACTGTAAATCACAAACATTCTGTCTGATTGTCTGAAATCTCTGGTTTTGTTTAAGTAAACAGAGAGCACTTTTCATGTCCCAGTGTTTGGTTTCTTCTCGATCTGGCCACGCTGGAAGTTCAACTTTCTGTGCGGTGTAGAAGGTGGAATGGATCTTCAGTATAAATGAGGAGCTGGTTCATAGGGTGATTCCATCGTTATGTGAGATTAGAAAGGGGGCTTGCAGGAGAGGGCCCTCATCTCCCCTACTCTTCTGGCAGAACAGATGGCCAATAGGAGTATAGTTTTGAGTGAGACCCATTTGAGGTCTGCTGTGGCCATCAGTTCGAATGGTGGGTGGGCTAGGGCCCTGAGTACTGCGTTCAGATCCCAGGGTGCCACTGCTTGTCTTTTTCTTGGGCGTATATTGGATACCACCTTCAGGAATCTGATTATGTCGGGATGTGACCCTGGGGTATATCCTTCTAGAAGGCCTGTGCCTGCTCCTATGGCCTCAGCCTGGACTCTGAGGGAGGAGGTTGCCAAGCCTTTGTCTACTCCCTGCTGTAGGAATGACAGTATATATGTGATGGTGATAGACTGTATTCAGATGTTGTTTGTGTTGCACCATCTTTCGAAATATGTTCCAGTGTCTCTTGTAGGAGGTGTTGGTGGGTATGCGCCTTGAGTGGAGCATGGTGTCAACCACTGACTGGCTGTAGCCTTTTCAGGCAATCTTTGCCTTTCAGTAGCCAGGCCATGAGATGGAGTGGTGTTAGGTCTGGATGAGAGATGGGGCCTTATGTCAGTAGGTCTTCCCGGGGGAGTGTCCATGGTGTACTTATGGACATCGACACCAGTGTGACAAACCAGTGTCATCTGGGCCATAGTGGTGTGATTATCACCACTGTGGCTTTTGACTGTTGAATTTTGTTCAGGACTTGTTGAATGAGTGGCACTGGAGGGAATATGTATGCTTTTTGAATTTCCAGTCCTGTGATAGGGCTTCTTCTCCTAGGACTCAGACTTTTGTATCTGGAGTAGTATGCGTAGTTTCATGTTTTTTTGTGGCCATTAGGTCTATTTCCAGTAGTCCCCATGTGTGGTTTATCTGCTGGAAGATGTGTGGTGCAGGGCACTCCCCTGGAGCTATGTCCTGGTGGCTTAGCCAATCCGCTTTTATGTTCAGCTTTCCCACTAGGTGAATCGCTGTGATTGACCTGAGGTTCCTGTGCCCAGTCCAGTACTCTCTTTGTCTCTTGTAGTAGAAGCAGGCTTTTGTTCGCCTCTGATTCAAAATGTATGCCACTGTCGCCTGTTGTCCAGCATGATAAGTACTCACTTGTGCTGAATGTGTCGTTGAAATGGTGCAATGCATGATAAACTGCTCTCATCTCTAGTATGTTTATCTGCATGTGTAACTCTATCTGTGACCATTTTCCATGGGCCGGGATTTTGGTTGAGGGTTGCCCCCTAGCCTTTTAGGCTTGCATCTGTTTCTATTACTACGTCATGTTGACTCTTCAGGTCCTTTCCCTTGGTTACATTGTGTCTACTGGCCCACCATTTCAGTGGTTACATTGTTGTCTAGCTGTATTGTTTTGGATAGGTCGTGTTGCACCCTGTGGCCTTCTCGTATTGCTAGGGTCTGAATGGGGCGCATGTTCCATGGGGCCCAGGGAACGAAGCTGATGCAGGATGTCATTGATCCCAGGACTTGAAGGATGGAATACTGTGTGGGGTTTTCCTCGGTCATTAGTGTTCGGACCTGTGTTAGCATTTTTTCTGTCTTTTTCTGTGACGTTCTCGCTTTCCCTGCTGCCGTGTCTATGGTAGCTCCTAGGTGTTCTGTGGTTTGACTGGGGTTCATACTGCTTTTGTCCCAGTTGATCATCCATCCGTGCATCTGTAGGGTGTCCACCACTGTTTGCGTGTGCGGTTGTGAGATCTTGGGGTTTCTGGCTCTGATGAGCCAGTCATCCAGGTACGGGATGATGTGGATTCCCTGTTGTCTTAGTTTTGCTGCGAGTGTGATTGATACTTTGGTGAACACTTGTGGGGCTGATGCTAGGCTGAAAGGTAAGGTCTGGTATTGGTAGTGTTGGTCTTGTATCTGGAACCTGAGGCATTTGTAGTGGGCCGGACGTATGAGAATGTGCAGGTAGGCGTCTTTCATGTCAATGGATGTGAGATAATCCTCTGGTCTTATCACATGCAGAGTTTTTCTCAGTGTTTCCATTTTGAATCATTTGTAGCATACAAAGCAGTTGACGAATTTTAGATCTAGTACGGGTCTCATCTCTCCTGTTTTCTTGGGTACCAGAAAGAAGATGGAGTAGAAGCCTTGATCTATTTGGCTCTGTGGTACCTCTGCTGTCGCCTTGTTGGTGAGGAGTGTTTTGAGTGCCACGCTTACTGCCTGTATCTTGTGCGTTGATGCAACACTGGGAGATCACAGGTCTGTTTGAGAGGGCTTCTGCATGAATTGATAAGAGTATCCTGAGATACCACTGCACTCCATCTGTCTGAAGTTGACCATTGCCATATGCTTGAGAACTGACTCAGTCTTGCTCCCACTCTGGGAGTGTGTGGGTGTGACCCTGTTGAGCGTTGTTGTGATTGCTGGTCAGTTGGTGCTGGACCTACTTCTCCTGAAGGTGGAGTTGTATCGTCTTCTTGATACTGCCCTCGAGCCCTGCCTCTTGAATCGTTGCTGAAATAGGATGGTTTGAAGGAGAATGACTTGCTCTGTGAGTAGTTTGACGTTTGCCTCCTGTCCTGCCTTCCCTGAATGGGCTAAATCTGTCACGAAAGGCTAGGAGGTAGGTATTCCTGGATGATTTGTCCTTGTCTAGGCTTTTCCATCTCCTTTTGTTTAACGTATTTTCCAAGCCCTCTCCGAACAATAAGTTTCCTTTGAGCATAATTTACCTATCATAGATTTGGACTCTGAGTCCGCATTCTAAGTTGAGCCATATGTGGCGTCTTCTTCTGTTGGTTAGAGCTGCTAACCTGGCTGACCTCTTTAGCACGTTGATGGATGCATCAGCAGAGTATTTAGCCACTTGGATTGTGTAGTCGGCTAAGTCTGCCTGTTTTGAGTTGGGGTCTAGGGAAGATGCCAGCTCCCGAGCCAGGTGATTAGTGCCTTGAGGTGTATGTTGCTGCTGTGTTGGCTCTGCAGACCATACTTGTGATTTCAAAACCTTTTTTCAGGAGCTCTTCCATTTTTTTATCAATTGGGTCACAAAGTGGGGTTGTGGTTTCTGAAGGGAGGACTGTCTTTTTGCATAAACCCGTGACCTAGTGGTCGACCATTGGTGGTGTGCACCATGCCTTATTTACATCCTCTTGCACTGGGTAGAACCTATCGAACGTGTGTTTCTTGGAGATCCTGGATGGGTCGTTGGATTGCCATTCTTTGTCGATGACTTCTGTTAGGGCCTCGCAGATGGGAAAAGTTTCATCTTCTTTTGTTTTGTTTTGATGAGAGGGTTTAGTTTAGATTGTTGTTGAGGAGCTTCGGGTACTTGAATCTCGTAGTCTCTTTGATGGCTCTGAGGAGCTCCGGGAGAGTCTCAACAGGAGTGAGCTTTTTTGTTAGGATGAGGTCATCCTCATCTTCCCCTTGGTTTTCTTCCTCCCCAGATTCTCCATTGTTTGGTTTGTCTGGTTCCGTCCCATCAGGGGCATTTGATAGAGATTTATTTTCCTTGTTGTTTAGTTTGTCTGGTCTTGTGGTGTTCCCTTTATTGGACTGTGAAAGTTCTTCTATTCTTTCCAGAATCTTTAGCACAACAGTTTGTTGGGTTTTGAAAAATTCCTCTTCTGTGGAGGGTAGTTCTTTTGCAGGGGTGCTGTGTGACTCTGACTCCTGCTCCATTTCTGTATCTGTGTCACTTGCCATGTCCAGGTTTGACTGCACAGAAGTGGGGCAGAGGGGTCCTGACTAAGTACCCATTAGGGCGATGTGGCAAGAGTGTCATTTTTAGTCTTGACCATCTTTTTTATTCTGTGGAGACAGTTAAATTGGACAGATGTTGAATCCAGACCCAATATGTCTGCTTATTTGTCTTCTTTATTCATTTATTTATTCACCTGTTTGTCCTGTTGTTGCGGTGGGATGGGGTTGTGTGCTTACACTGTGCCTTAAGGTAATGTGGAGGCTTAGGTTCAGTGCGCTGATGCTTGCTTATCTGTTTGCCGAGTAATGCCCTGTTACCTGGTGCTTTGCCAGTTATTTAGCAATCTGATGGAGGCTCCATCTGCTCGGAGTGAGCTAGCGTGATGCTAAAGAGTCCTGTAGCTTTAAGTGCTTGGTGTGAGCTAGCATGATCGCTGAGGGGTCTTACAGCTTTAAATCGTCGACTTTTTAGAATGCGCATGTGCTGGCAGGGTTGAGGGGTGTGCATGCACGGAGTATCGACGGTCTGTAAGCCCATCGCCATTACAAGATGGCGATTGGGTCTGTAGCTGTATTGGATCAAGTTTGTTCCTTGTGGGTCTGCCTTAAGATGGCGGTAGGAGTTTGGTTACCGAGGCAGCATTCAGGAGAGCAGTCCACTGGTGGAGGAATGTTATGTATGTTGGCTTTTACTCCAGGCGTAGCCAAGGCAGCGGAGGAGATTTACCTCTGGAGGAAACTCCTGGGGTCACAAGGTAAGGGAGAACTGACAGCTGAGGGCACTGTCTCTCCCAGGGGAGTTGAGGGTATGGTTTCCTTATGCTTCAGCTGGACCCACTCATAGGGGGGCCTGACCCACACTGGGGATACTAGAGCTGCTCACAAGGAGCTCTCGTACCAGTGGGCTAGCACACCAATATTATTGCAGGTTGGGTCAGGCTGTTCGGATACCATCAGAACGTTTGAGACAGTCGGTGAAGTAGTTTGATTTGCTAAAGGCTTAGCAAGGATCATTTGTGAGGTAACCATAGCTTTTCACTCCTACAACCTTCAGTTCGACTGTGGATAGCTGGCTAGTCTGAGCAATCATAAAATTAATATGTAAGGTAGCACTGAATTATAGCTATCGCTTCCTATAATACGGAGAAAACATGCCTTTCTAAGTTCCCTATTAATAGCAATGGGCACGACTGATTCACATAATCCCAGCTACTGGCCGACTTTTCAAACTGCCACCAATGAACTAGCCAAAAGCTCAAATCAAACGTTGAAGTAGTTAAGACAATGGATCTTGGAGACAAACTTTAGATTATAAGCTCAAACCAAATGTTGAACAAGCTAAAGCCAAAGGATTTGTGAAATTAACATTTTGTTATAAGCTCAAACAAACGTTGAATTAGTCAGTGAGTTTGTGAGACAAACTCCAGGTTATTATCACAGTAGTATAATCCCAGCAATGCTTCACTAGTTAGTCCTGCTTCATTATTCTTTATAGCCATGCTTCTAGTTAGTGTCCTGCATAATTATTCTCTTATACAGTGCATCGCAGAGTAGCCACTAGTAAGTAGGTACCTGCTCATTTGAACTCTGAGCCATGGAGCCTAGCATAAATTCTTATCTTATTTGTTGTTCTGTGGAGCTAGGCAATATGCTAGCAAACTCTGCTATGCACATGAATGAACTGGAGACCTGTGGTAAGGACAGAGCCAAGGCAGATCAGATTTAAATTCTGGTCACGGCATTTGCAGCCTATGAGGTGGACGAACTCCAGAAGTAATGGATGGGGGGATGCTGTAAGGTGATGCAATATGCAATGTCTCTAATGGCATACCAGTTCCTCCCAGCACATTTCAGAGCCCAAAGGCATATCAGTGATAGCACTGCAATTCAATGGGTTGTGTTATTGGAATACATTTCAAAACAAATTCTACTTTATGGAGCTCTAGAAGTTGCATGTCAGTTCCTCCAAGTTGCATATTGGTGCGGTCAGTGGCATATCAGTGCTCTAAGCCATGTGTTGTTCTCTTCATTTTAATGCTGGTGTTTGCAATATTTGCATTGTAACTGGAACCATGACAGATGCTAGTATAGCTGCAAGAATGTGTCAAACGTTACACACTGCCGAATAACAGACCATCAAGTGCCCATGCTCTGAGCAGGATGTCACTACTCTTGGCACATGTTTGATATTTTTTGTTGATCACGTGCACATAGCAATCTATTAAGTTAAACTACCCTATCTCACCTACTACCTCTATACACATTCCACCACATGCAAGCAGTTGACACTCACATGTCACCATGTCTTATACATATATATCTCATTTTAGGTTGCTTATATCTATTCTTTTAGGTGCCAACCTCTTCAAAACTTCAATTATATATTTGTCATTTATGTCAACAGAGAATGAGCAACAGCAGTTAAAGTATCCCATTGATAGTACTGGGAAAGTAGTTTAAAAGGAGATATTGGCCAAAACTGCAGTTGATGTGGGGCAAGAGGTAGAGGAAACGTAATTCTCTCTTCCTTTGCAGCTATAGTAATCTACATTTCTCCAAGTTACCTGAAAGCCTCAAAGGTGCTCTGACCCTTGCAAATGTAAAAGTCTGGTCTTTCATGGCTCTTACAAAAGCCTTGCAGGTGTCTGTAACCCCCAATTCACATGCCGAGACTTGTTAAATGCTTCTATTGTTATTATTTATACTATAATACAGGGGTTGTCACTTTTTCATAAAGTGATGCTAAGAACCCCTAATACCATTGATTCGAAAATTATTTTTCCTAATACTATCACACTCGCATCAGAGCGATAGTATTATAAAAAATAATGTGTCAGTGAAGCATGAGTGCTACTTGATGGCAGCTCCCTTCCTCCGAGGTCACAGTGGTTGGCCCGATCAACTCTACTTCTTTTCAACAAAACAAGGCTAGACTCCATTTAGAAGGAACATCACTTCTACCCACCCGACTCATGGCAGAGGCAGCAGTATGGGAGCAGTCTCTCTCAGAAATTCCCTGCTATCCATATTGAAGACTGGGGGGGCACCTGGCCTGAGTCATTGGCTGTTACCTGACATCCCGCTTTAGTATCCATAGTGAGGAGTGAGTGGACAGACTGGTGCCCTAGTCATGGAGCTTGGCTGTCAGCATGGTGAGTGTGAGAAAGTGACAACTGATGTGAGTGCTGTGGAGGTGGGTGAAATGCTGTATCAAAACCAGGAAATATTAAAAAATAGTTGGCCAAGAGTCCCATGCATTATAAAACCAACACATGGGACTCTACCTTATTGTGGTGCTGGTAACTTAGAAACATAGAAGTTTACAGCAGATAAGGACCGCAAGGCCCATCCAGTCTGCCCATTTCTTCTTTCTACCTTATGAATGTGCCATTGGCCTTGCTCTGTCAATGGCCTATCTAGTCATATTCATCTGTATTGCTCCCCTATGCCTTAACACCATGTTGGGATCCCATGACATCATAAACCTCTTGAGCTTCACTCTCAAGGTTTATGATGTCATGGAATCTCTCAACGGTGTTACAGCACTTTATAAAATGGGCTTAGAAACTCAAAGCACTGATTGGTTACAACATCATCTGAGCCGTGTCCTTATCAGATGATATTGTAGCCAACCGCACTACCACCCAGCAACATGCTGCATGACACCAACAAATCAGTGAGCTCTGCCAACTGGAAACAAGAACGCTGACTGGCAGAGCTCACTGATGCCACAGCGAAAACCCACTTTCAGACCGCCAACTGAAACGCTAGAAAACGACAGATCGCAACTCTGTTCCTGTTTACAAGTGAACCAAGAAACTGTCCACAGCACCCGTCGAAGATGTCTTACACCAATCCGCTTATTTTCCACATAGATTTTCAAGAAATACTTACCAGTTTCAAGAATGTGAAGAACAGCAGACTCCTGAAATGACAGCGCCACAGAGCGCTGCACTGGAAGCATCCACCTCGACGACTGGCACAGCCAGCGATTCCGTAACCCCCGCAGCACAAAGTCCCACCACACAATCTTCACTGCCTGAGACAACTTCAAACACCACAGAAGAAACGATCGCGACCCAACAACCTGCAAAAAGAAAAAGAAAAGAGAAACATGTCACTCATTACAAAGAAATCACAGACGAACAACTAGAACAACTTGAAAAAGAAAAAGATGAGCAAAATACTCAAAAAGCAACACAATGGGCACTCTCAGTTTTTCAAACCTGGGCTCAATCAAAAGCGTTACCAATAGATCTTGAAACAATAACACCTACTGACCTCTGTAAAATACTGCGAAAATTCTATGCAGAAATCCGTCAAACAGATGGCACAGAATACAGCTTATCAAGCCTCATACAGCTACGAGCCGCCTTAACAGACACCTCAACAATCCACCTCTAAGCAGAAACATAAACCTGCACAACCATCCTGACATGAACCCAGCAAACAACATTTTTTCAGCAGTGCTCAAAAAGTATAGAAGAGAGGGCAAAGATCGAGCACAACACCACCCTGCCATATCAGAACAGGACTTACAACTACTAAAAACCTCTCCTGCTCTATCCCAAATACACCTAGAGGACTACTCAATAAAGTATGGCTGGACATACAACTTTGCATGGCTCGAGAGGCAGAGAAGGCTTACACAACTAAAGCCAGAGCACTTCAAATAAAACTGATGAACAAGGTGCAGAATACATAACTCTAACATTCAATGAATATACAAAGAACCACAAAAAATGAACCCTCAAAGCAGCAGTATCGTGGCTATATATACACCTTGCCTAATAATCCTCTCTGCCCTGTAAAATCCTTCAAAAAATACCTTGAAAAACTTCCTCCTAACCTTCCAGCTTTTACTGCCACCCGAGAAAATTTCGGACACCATTGCACAAACGTAAACACTTGGTACACTCAAGAACCTATGGGTATCAATTACCTGTGTAACTTAATGCCACAAATCAGCAAACAAGCCACCTGTCATGCAGATACACCAATCATTCAGTAAGAGCCACAGCTGTCCAACTACTTTCACTTTCAGGCCTAGAAGCCCGACAGATCATGTCTGTTACCGGGCACAAATCAGAATCCAGCCTCCGCTCCTATTGGGCTGCCACCCCCGAAGACTGTCAACGTTGGAGCCACATACTCTCTCAAAAAAGCAAAGCACACAGCAATAAAGCCAACTCATCCATCAAAAAACAAAACTGCCTACAAGAAAACGATGTACCTTGCTCCAGCTCCTACATTGCTGCCATCACCGGAAACATAGCAACTTCCGCTCCCGACGAGAATCAAACCCCAGAAGAAACCTTCCCAGCAACAAGCGTAATACAGCACTTCAATGCCACTATTAAAACCCTCAGCATTTAACGTCCGAAACTGTGTGATGCACAACGAAAGTTCATCACCCTATCAAGTAAAACGCAGCATGACTTAACAGGAAGCACCACCACCTCAACGAGCAGATTTCATAAAATTAACTAGTAAATGTAATTTTCAGCACAGTTTCTCAACTTAAATTTAAAAATGTTAAAAACTTAGTTTATTTTGTTTAACGATTTAAAATCGCAAGAAAAAATCGCAAGAAACCGAAGAATGCACCAAAATGAACTGCAAGCAAAAGAAATGAACTGAACGCCTCTGCACCAGACATCTACAATAAAATGAACTACAATATTTACAGTAAGACACTCTTTCCTGTTTGTTTCCTTAATTGAAACCCAAATCTTTCCTGTTTGTTTCCTTAATTGAAACCCAAATAAAACTGTTAAATGTTTAAAATTCATGTTAAAACCTTCAATGTTACTATCCTAATGGCAATGTTACTATCCTAATGGCAATAATACAATAGCAAAAGGGACTATTTTTCCCTACAATATGTTCTTCTATTATTTATTAAAATATCAATAAAAAAACTTTAAAACTACAAATGTTTATTCACTTTACTGTTGCCTATTTATAGCGCAATAACACATCTCCGAGTGGGTTACGTGCTGATAGAGCACGCCTAGGGCATAGGCACCGCGCAAGCGCCTCGTGCCTTAGCACACCTATGTGCGTTTTCTTATCAGCACGTAACCCACACCTCGTCGTGTGTTATTGCTTACGTAACAGATAGAATCCCATATGTTATTTTGTTTATTTACAAATTTAAGCTGCACTATATCAACATTTCATTTGTGTATTATTTATTAATTGATCAGCAATAAACCATTACAGTATAGCAAATTGAACAGTTAAAAACATAAATGTGGCAGAAACACAAAGAGAAAGCTGCCATTGAGAATGAAAATCACCAAAAAGATACATAGTGGCACATCAAAACAATAAGGGAGCAGAATGGAGAAAAGTCCATAGCTAACACAGGATTAAGAAACCTGAGTGTAAATAGGACATATCACCTGGCCGGGGTCTGGGTATTACTTCCCACCTGAATATAGGTATTCCTGTAATCTCTAAACTCAAAGTGGGATTGGTGGCCATACTGTGGCCTGACTATAGTAATATAATAGCTTAGGTTGGAAGGAACTCAAGGTCCATCTATGATTTAATAAGCAGTGATGAATAAGTATACTGTGCAACATGTACTAATTTATAAAACTTCTGTACCTATTCAACTTTACTACTTTGGATACCTGTGATTCTCTTGGTAATCAGGAATTTTACCAGGCTTACTTTAAAGGCAGGCATGTTCTTTGTATTCACTGTCTCCACTGGTAGAATGTTGCATAGATTTATTACTCTCTGGAAAAAGTGTCTCCTAATGTTTCCTCTGAATTTAGCACCTCTGAGCTTCTAGTATGTATCCCTGCACCAAATGGAGGATACAAGATGCAACATTTCTGTCTGTTCCATCTTTTGATACCCTTGAGTAAGCTGAAGGCTGAGATCATGCCCTCATTCTGCCTCCTTTTCTCGATGAACATGGTGAGGGATACCGGTCTTTCCTAATTGCTTTTTCACCCATAATCCTGATCATTATTGCACACTATTGACTGCTTCAATATTTTTTATGTATCGAGGAACCCAGAACTGCACACACAGCTCTAGGTGGGGCCTGACCAGAGTCTTGCAAGTGGCAGGAGTGTTGCCGCTGCTCTGCTGGTCACTGCCTTTAAATGCACCTCAGCATTCTGGCAGCCACCTTGACAGCAACCACATACTGCTTACCATCCTTCAGTCCCCTTCCATTATGACCCACATGCCCTTTTTCTCCTCTATTGCAGCAAGAGGGGCCAAACACAGTGTATAGGTCCTAATTCTGTTTTTTCTCCCCAGGTGGAACACCTTGCATTTGGCTATGTTGAGTCTGAGATGCCATGAGTAGGTTGTTCAGTTACTCCTGAAGTTTGTCACTATCCTTGGGGAGTCCACTACCCTGTCCAGTTTAGTGCCATCCGTGAACCTCTGCTGCCTCAGTGAACTGCTGGAGATTCTAGTTTCCAGATCATTGATGAAGTTATTGAATTCTAGTGACTGCAGCACAGATCCCTGTTGGGCACCATTGAATATCCCTTTCCACTGTTAGTAGTGTCCATCTACCACAACCCTCTGCTTCTTGCCCCACATGAGGTAACAATTAACTTGTGTATGCCTCATACTGTACATCCCACATTGGTGTACATTGTCTAGATGCATCTCATGCTCCACAGAGTCAAAAGCCTTGATAAGTTCAGATAGACTACATTTACAGCCCTGCCTTTATCCACTTCCTTGGTCACTTCCTTGAAAAGATGATCAGGTTGGTTTGTGCTACCTGCCCTTCAAGAAACCATACTAAGAGGGGGTGAGGACTTTGGCCTCTCACCAGTGCTCCATCATTCTGTTCTTGCTAATAGCTTCCAGAACCTTATGCATACAAATATCAGGCTGAACAGCCTATAATTCTCCCAGTCTGATGTTACCCTTCTGGAAGATGAGGAACACTTTAGCCACTTTCCAGTCCTCTGGTGGCACACCTGTATGGATAGACTTATGAAAGATTACTGCAAGGGATGAAAGATTACTGCAAGGGATGGCACTGATTGTTCCTTTAGCTCAACTATATTTCTAGGTATACCCTGTCTGCTCTTTGGGGTTTACGGATTTGATCTTCACCAAAGAAGTAATATTCACAGACTGCATTGTGGCTATCCTTGATGGAAAGGGGTCTCCTACTGAGCAATTCTCAAGGCCCTTTGGTGAAAGAGAACCATTCATTTTGCATCTTAATCATCACCTTTGTCTCCCTGACAGGATTATCTCCTCCTTTCCTTGTTTTCAAGGGCACAGTCCCCCTTCTCCCTTCCTCATTCCATTTATATACTAGAAGACATGTTTGGTGATGCCCCGAACCCGAGACACACCAGAGACCACCCCCCCCCCGAGGAGACCGGAGGTCGCGAGGGCCTGCCCTGAAGCCCTCCCTGCCCGCAGAAGCCCCGAACCCGAGACACACCAGGTAATTTCTACCTTGATCCAGGCTGCTGCCACCATCGTTGGCCATCTGGCGCCTTTTCTGAAATGGCCACAAGCTCCTCTGCTCAGCGCATGAATCCCGGCCAGAGTAGCACCTCGAGTTGCTGCCCAGGCTCAAATGGAGCAGAACTGTTACTTTTGTGCCTGATTTTGAAACTTTTAAAACGAACCAGCTAAAACTATTTGCATTTGCCTGTAACTGTATTTAATAGCTTAGAGTCACTGCACCCGAGCCACACCAGGTAATTTCTACCTTGATCAGTTTTTTTTTTTTTTACACCCAACTTCTCCATTAGCTCCTTATATTGTTTTGCCACTAGAAGGAGCCTGATTAAGTTCGAGCAATTTGCTCCCAATACCTCACTTGTCACATTTTACTGCTCTCCTAGTAGCTGTTTTCACTTGGTGATTTATATTAAAGGAGCCCTGCTGTCTCTTTCCTCTACCTCACCCTTTCTCTAGTCAAAATGTCCCTCCTCCCCTCCTAGCGCTCCTCATGGGAATACTTTGCTTTCCTATCCTCTTTGAGCTTTATTGCTTGAACACATCAACAGCTTCTGCCAATACTTATACTCAGTTTGACTTCTACTACTCCAACATGCTTGCTACTGCCACTCCACTACCTCTACCCACCTCTGCTCTCATCAGCAAGCGTATTAGCCCAATAGTCAGATACCTTCACCTTCATCTGAAGCCACCACCCTGCATCTCTATCAGGGCATACCTCATCACCCTGCTATGGTTACTAACCCTATCTCTTATACTATCCGCGACATTGAGATCAACCCTGGTCCATCTCTGCGTCCCGTCATAACCTTGCCCCCCGGCCACCACTCTCCCTAAAACCGATGGACTAACTTTCGCCCACCTGAATGCTAGGAGACTTATGGCCAATCTCCTGACCTCCAGGCTTGGATCTATACTAACGTCCCGGACGCCTCGCCATCACAGAAACCTGGCTTAAGCCCACAGTGCTTGACCTCAGTGCCACTTTCCTGGATACAACATGCTCAGATCGACCGTCCTGGCACTAAAAGGGAGGTGGCCTTGCCCTCTACTTCAAAACTCACCTCAAACATTACCCTCTGCAGGACCCTCCTACCAAACTGTGAAACTTACACTCCCTGCTTCTTGGGGTGTAAAGAAACTCTATATTTTTTGTACTTATATCTCCCAAAAGTGCTACACAAGGCATCACTGAACTCCTAGGGCTTCTGCCTTCAGTTACAGGCAAGAATGACATTATCTGCCTTGGTGATTTTAACCTTGACTGGTCCGAGAAAACTCAGCTAACCTATCCTCCTTGCTAGCAAGGCAAATCTATCCAGCTCATACATGAACCCACAAGGGTCTCATGTGGGGCAACTGTGCCACCCTCCTTGACTGGATACTTACTAACAGGACGGAATATGTTGCCTCAGCCGGTGTGCTACCTGACACAATTAGTGACCACTATCCCATCTACTGTGTCTGAACACTGTCATTCCTCCCTCCTGCTAAAACTGTAACCTTTCCTAATCTCTCCCGCCTAAGTCATGAGGACTTCTTAACTGACCTTAACGAGGTTGACTGGTCCCTCTCACCAAACAGAGGACATTAACATAGCCACAGAATATTTCAACTCCGTCCTCTCTTCAAAACCTTCACATCCCGGTCACCACACGTAGGATGGCAGGAAAGTAACCTGGCTAACACGCCCCTGATTCAACTTCTCAAATCTAGGGACAAACTTTGGTCCAGGTGGAAGATCTCCCACCGCGCAGACTTTGAAGACTATCGTGCATTGCGAACAACTGCAAAAGACAAATTCGTGTGCCAAAAGCACCTACTATAGGAACCTACTAATAACATCCTCTACAAATCACAAGTAGGTACTGGTCCAAAATTAAGGACATTCTCAGCAACGACAAGCAACAGAATCCAGCTGACATGAATATTCAAGGTGTTCACTGCACCAACCATGACACCATTGCCAACTCCTTCAATGCCCTTTTTCTTCTCCACCAGTCGCTACTCTAACTAGCCCACAACCTGACTGTCCTCTTCTCCTCCCTCGCTCTTCCCCACCCTCCTTTTCGCTCCTGGCTCCAACCACATACCTTGAAGTTCGCAAGCTACTTAACTCCCTTCCAGCACGCGGGGGTCAAGGGCCTGAGGGCATCCATCCTTGCATACTTAAGCAGTATGCACCTTGGCTGACCAGACCTATCACCTGGCTTTTTAACCTCTCGATTCGTACGTCTACTGTCCCATCCACCTGGAAAACTGCCAGAACCATCCCTATACACAAAAAGGGCAATGTCAAACTCATGTTCAACTACCGCCCTATATCTCTTCTGCCCACTCTCAGTAAGCTGCTTGAAAAATAGTCCACCGCCAGCTTGCTGCTCACCTTGACATGTTTAATCTTCAAACCCCGTACAACATGGTTTCCGCCCGGTCACAGTACCACCTCTACACTTACACAACTTACAAATGACATCAGAAATAATATGGACCGTGGGCTCACTCATCAGCCATCTTTATCGACCTGTTCAAAAGCCTCGACATGGTACACCATCCTTCCATAAAGAAGCTCCAATCCATTGGAGCATCTGACCAAGCCTCTCCTGGTTCCATAGCTATCTTGACAATCGGACTCAAGCGTAGCATTTCACAAGGCCCTTTCCTACATCTCCTGTGGAGTTCCCCAGGATCCACTCTTGACCTGGGATAGCTGCACTCTTATGTACGCAGATGACCTTGTTCTCTACTCTGGGTCAAAATTGGTTGCTGCCATCAACTCCACCTCACTAATGACTTCCACTTCTGCAGACCTGGCTCTCTAGCAACCACCAAGTCCTGAACCTAGAAAACCTGTGCTATGCTATTCGGATCCTCTAAGAAACTGTCTGCCCCTGCGAACAGGCTCCGGGTTCAATGCCTTGATGGCTCCCTCATCTCAAACACTGAGTCCTTCAAGTACCTTGGGGTCACTTTGGATCCCACACTTGACCTGTCTCAACAACATGTCAATATGGTGTGCCATGCTGTCAATGCTAAAATTGGCGGAGCTTATCGCGCGCCACTCCTCACTCATTCCGCTAGACTTTCTGTTGCGAGAGGTATTCTTACCCCAGCTCCAATATGCTCTGCCCTCCTCTTTGCTGCAAACTCTGCTACACTCCACAAATGGGACACTGTCTACAACAACATCTCGTAGATTCGCTTTAACTGCCCTAATGCCTTACCCATCATTGTCTCCTTTACGCTGGCTTAAATTGGCTGTCATCTAAGGATATTCGAGCCTACCCCTGGGCTGCTTTATCGACTTCTGTCTAGACCTCTCGGCCCTGTCTATCTTGCCAACCTCCTGACCTGCCTCACACACCTGCACTCTCAGGTCTTCCTCTGTCCCCATGCTCCACTAGACCTTGCATGACAAAAATGGGTGAACAGGCATTTGCCCATTTTGCTCCCAAATTCTGGAACTCACTCCCCCTTATGGTGAAAACTTCAGACTCCCATCGAGAATTCAAAAACTCGCTGTTCACCCACCTCCTAGCCTCTGGCCAATGCAAATGCTCTTAATTTGCTTTGTCCCACTGCAGGCTGTCGGGTCTGACCCTGAGTACTACACTAATGTTCTCCCATGCAATACGTTTGTCTAGGTGGCTATGAACCTTGATATCTTTGCTGTCCTCAGCTGTCTTATGGTTACCCTAATTGCTTTATTTTACATCCTTATTATGATCTATGCCTAAAATGTATCCTTATGTAACTATTACTGTGCTACCCAATGTATATCTTGTTTTGCTCCTGTACACCTATATTATGTCTGTGCATTTCTGCATATTGTAACCAATGTCCTGTGCTCTCCCGGGTCGTGCCTGAAAATAGGCAGGTCTGTTGCCTAGTGCACTTACCTGGTTACCAAAAGCTAATAAATAAATAAATAAATGTTTGCAGCTTCAGTAGTATCAGTTGATTTGGCAAATTATTTCCTGAAATCTTAGAATATTTCCAAGGATAGTTTGGTGAGATTTTGCCTTGTACTGTAACTAGGAAAGAAAAACACCTAAGATTATTTTCTGAATTTATATCCCCAAAATCTCTGGATAACTTGGTAAATCGACCGCTACTACTATATTGCTGCTGTGTTGCCTTTCAGTCCTTCCTTGGCTGCTTTAATTCTTGTCTTGCAGTCCCGCAATGCTGTACTATGTTCTTCTATGACTTGGAGGCAACCTGTATCTTTTTTCAGCTGTCAGATACCTTTTTGTTCAGTATTACTTGTATTAGGTCCCTGTTGAGCCATGGGGGCCACTTGTCCTTTTTTCTTTATTGCTTACAGGAATGCAGGCCTCCAGAACTGCTTCTAGCACCTTTTTCAACAAATTCCACATGTGTTTTGATTGCTGTCTTCATGATGCTGCTTCAGCAACTTGGTCAGCTGGTCCTTCATTTTTGCAAAGTCTGTCTTTCTGGAGTTTTATATCCTGGTGGCAGAGCCTGGCTAGTTTTCCCTGCTGCCTGGGAGAAGGTTACCTGGTTGTCATCACTACCTCTTACCAGTTGTTTGACATAATTATAATGGAGATGTCCCCCAGCCCCACTGCTGAAACATGTTCAAGGGTAATCTCAAGGCTAGTCCCCTGTTGGACGTGTGTTCTTGAAAACAATCCTTGAATTGTTGGCATCGGAGTTTGAAGGTGTGGACTAGTCCTCCCTGGGACCCCCTCCTTCGCCAATTCAGATACGGACTTAGTACTGCACTCTCCTGTGGGGCTCCTGCTATGTGGAGTCAGACCGCAGAGAGAGATTTCAGAAAGAAAAAAAAAGGTGCCAATTTTTAAACTGCTGGTGCAGTGTAAATAGCAGTGCTTCAGCCCCAGTCGTGGTAGTTGGATTTTTGGCATCGGGGGTTGGAGGTGTGGACTGGTCCTTGCTGGAACCCCTCCCCAAATTCAGATATGGACTTGGCGCTGCACTCTCCCATGGGGATTCTGCTACATGGAGTTGGACAGAGAGACAGAAAGGTGGACAGTTTTCTTCCTGCCCTCCTACCCCATTCCTTCTCCCTTAAATGCTTGTAAGCCCCTCCCTTAAATGACTATGGACTCTATTAGCAGGATGGGTGAGGCTGGAAAATCAGTTTTCTGTCTTTGACCTTTTTCACTAGCTTTTGATATCTCACATTGCATGGGGTTTGTTGCATTGTGCTGCTTACTTTTTCCTGTACCATTTGATTATTGCATACTCTTGCCTACTCTCTCAAATTACCCTGGGATGTTGCTTTGGGTGTTTGCTGAGCTATCAACAACAAAAGTTAGTGTTCTCTAGGTTTCCTGCTAGCATATACCTAACTGTCTGTAATCTCCGGGTGAGTGTTTTGCAATTACTTCTGGGTCACTGTTTACTGTCTACTGAATGCCTATACACTGTCAGGCAGACCCTGTCCTTACTAACTGTACCAGAGCACTATGAACTCTGGCCTGACTCCTCTCATGTTGACCCACCGGTCCCTGCTCCCTCTGTGTGTCAGTGGTGGACGGTGCTCCACCCCAACCACTTGTTCTATAAATACCTTGGGTGACACTTGACCCACAACTTGACCTAAGGTGTCACATCCTAAATTTTGCAGAGCCATAAACTGTAAACTGGGTCTTGCCTACAGGGCAAAGAAACATCTGACGCCTGCCACTGCTTGGCATTGGCCAGAGGTGTGCTGCTCCTCATTTAGCTATGGCCTCTCCTATTCGGCTAGCACCTCCAAGGTCCACCTCACTCAGTGGAACATGACCTACAACAACATCTGTCACTTTGCCCTGCAGCCCCACTCTCAACCATCATTGTAAATTATAATGACAAACTGGGCTGGCTTTCCTGGCCAATTACTTGAACTATGGGTTGGGCTGCTTTATAGGAAAGGGTGCTCAGAACTGACACCCCTCTGGGACTGGTGCAGCCTCTCAAGCCTGCTGAATTCTCCTCCTCCTACTCCCTCAGGTCTCAGGGTCCTGGGGTTCTCAAAGTTCCTTATACTGCATCTCTAATGGGGATAGGGACTTTGCTATGTGTGCTGCGAGGCTATGGAACTCCCTTCCTGACCACGCTCATTCCTCCCTCCCACCTGAATCTCTGGAATTTCTGTGGAGCACTTGAAACTGGCCTCTGAATGTAGGGTGTCCTAGCCACCTTAACCAGGTCTCTAAATTGACTCACCCAACCCTGGGATCCTCTTGCAGGCTCTAATGACACTGCCTACTGTCCTTTAACTCTGGGAAGCATGTGATTTGCTGGCTTATCTGCTCAGGAATTATCTGTTTCTGTGGCTCTGGAAAAGGATCACTCTATAGTGTAATTGCCATTGAATGTCTTAGCATATTTATTCTTGTATATATATATATATATTTTTTTACACCTATTACTGCTTACCGTAGACTATCTATGGTCACCTGGCTCTTTTGTGACTCTGTACATTGCCCTCTTGTTGTTATGTACCCTGTTTGAACCTGTATTTTCATTGCACTCTCCAGGCTCGTACCTGAAAATAGGCATATAGCTTGTCTAGTGTATCTACCTGGTCAACAAAAGCTAAATAAATATTGAATAGACACTTGGTCTCAGCCCTGCTGTTAACCTTTTCAAAGTGATAGTCTTTGCCTGAATATTGAAGTCCCTCATAAGCACCACTGCATTTGATTTGGCTATTCTCATAATTTCCCCAATCAGCTGGGCATCAAGCTTGGCTGAGGTGTATGGGTGTCTGCAGCATGCACCTGGGTGATTCTCTTGCCCCTCCTTTACCCCTAGCAGGACTCAGATAGACTCTTTGGGACTGTTATCCCCTTTGATGTTCTCCATGTCAACCACAGTGACTTCCTTCATTATGAACAGAGACACCCTCCCTCTTTCCTGGAGGGTCTATTCCTTGAAATAGTCTGCATCCCTCTGTCCTGGTATTCTCGTCAGTTTCCACCCCCCACCATGTGTCTTTGAGAGCAACTAAGTCTGGTCCTTTGAAGTGCATCAGACCCTTGTGCTCACTTATTTTGCTGAGTATGCTCCTCAAATTGGCCTGCATGCAAATGATAATAGTTGCTCCTGTAAGGCCCATCCCAGTCTAGGGGATTTTGAGAGGTGACACTTGTTCTTGAGGAGGCAAAGCATACCATTAATGCCTTTATATTTAGTTCAGATCCAATCCTGGGTCTTGAAAATGGGAACCTTTAGGGAACCGGGAGCAACAGTAGCAATAACAATTTGCAAACTTTAATATTTATGTGGGTAATGAGAATTGCAGCACGGTGGACGCTTGAATTCAAGTTTTGAGCTTTTGTTGATGAAGTCTCACATTAGTTCAATTAAGTCACTACTCTTGGTAGGTTTTGACTGACTGTGTATCTAGCATGCAAGTCATTACCTCTAGAGGAAAAGATTGTGCATGGTAAGGTATTATAATAAACAGTTCAGAACTTCCTATACAGTCAGCATGACTCTGTTGATGCAGTGGGCACTCTAGGTATTTGGGTACCACACACGCTAAAGGGTTGAGTCCAGAAGTAACAGCTAGTAACTGTGGTAGTTGCATACAGTAGGCAAAGGAGATAGTATGTGACTTTGTCATGCCTGCAAGGATGCAAAGGAGATCCCCACTATTAGAGAATAGAAACCATTAACACCACTCCAATTTGGAGAGAGAGAGCATCAGACACTGCACTGCAACAAGGGAAAAAAACTCAACACCATCCATGGCAATGAAAGGGACCCCATAGAGGTGACCAGTGCCACCTCACTGCAACCTGTCGAGACCACAGTTTAGGATGGAGGTGAACAATGAAACATTTACATTACAGATCTTGATAAAGATAATACAATGATAGTTCCCAATAGCAGAAAAGTCATTAAGCAGTCCCAATTTTACTCAAGTGGAGCACAGTTTGGAATCATTACAGACAATAATTGTGCCACTATTCTTGCAGCAGCAAACTTTGGTGGAATTTAGCATTATACCAGTATCAATAAGAGCTTTACTCTACATCTCTGTGGTTGAGTGATGACAGATATAAACAGCAAAATACAGACTTACATTGTAGGCAGTCCATGGTTGTAGTATAGACTCCAAAAGCCAAAGTAAAAGATGATCACAATCTTAGCTGATGGTTCGATCTTGAAGGGTGGGCACTTAGTTGCTGGACAGGCAATGACCTCTGACACTTTACTGAGGTGCACACTGGACCATGGACAGCATGCGATGAATCAAGATGATGGGACCTTTCTTGTAGCTCTGGTGCTAGCAGCTTACCACTGAAGTCCCTCTACAGATCTCCTACTGATTGTTTATCTTCTGACCTATACTCTCCTGAACAGCAGACACACACCTGACAGTCCCTGTCACCATGCTTTCACCAAGACACATCACAGGAGTGCTCAGTCCTTAACTCATCAGGTGCCAGCAGCCAACCTCGACAAATTTAGGAATCCAGGAACTGTTGGGGTTACATACTCCCCCAAAAAAAATCCTAGGTGTCCCCAGCAAAGTTAGGACAATGGCAGTCCTTATTGTCATCCATATGGCAGGGGCAGCTCTTCTCCCTCACCCTCTTGCAAGCAAATGTAGCATATTTAAAAGCATCATGTGCATTCTTTGGACTTCAGATCCCACAGAGATCTGACTGGGAAAATAAGAAATGGAGATCCCACGCAACAGTTTCTTGTCTATAAGGATAGAAAGATCCTGTCCGGATGTCACATTGGATTGTGCTGCCTTTAGCCAGTTGCCTAATTATCAGGGGTTGTCAGCAGCTTCAGTACATGATATGGTATCATCCTCCAAGGGACATATCATATTCATTGTAACTGTCACCCCCAGCCTACCTATGCTACCTAAGGCACTTCACCATTACAGTTGAGAAAATGGATGAATTAAACAACATGACTACAGTGTGAAGTATACACTATAATACATCAACATGGCTTACCAGGCCCTGAACGAGGAACAAAGTCAAATGTGTGGTATTAAGTAATCACACAGTACAAAGTTAAAAAACATATTAGACTCTGACTTTTTCCTTCTTAGAACGCAAGACAACTGGTGTGAACATTTTGCAATTAAAGGAGAAGGGAAAACCTGCAAAGTACTTTCTAAGAGATGGTAAACATTTACAAGAGTTATTGCTGTCTTTAGGAGTCTTTTAGTAAAGTCTCAGGACACAAAATGGTATATAAGAACAAAGAAGAGTCTCGGCCATCCATGATGTCAGATACTCCCTTGAGCAACATCAAGTGACAATCATCTCGACCTTGATCCATAGAAACCTCAAACAAAGTCCTTTCTGGCAAACGCTTGAAAAATAGACATCCGATCATTATCAGATGAGCTACTTTGCACCTCACTGGCCCAGTAGCATGGTGGTAGCAATACTGCTTACTATGCCAGTGACTAGCATTTTGAAATGGATGGGGCCACCAGGACATGGCCTGGGGAGGGAGGGAGGATTAAGTACACTAAGGACAGCTTTCCTTCCTCTGGGGGTCCTGCAGCTCAGGTAAGGTTCTGTCCTGGGGACCCCATTGTGAGGACTCACTGTTGGGGATTAAGTTCTGGGGAAGGTGCGTGATGCACGTAATTAAGGTATCAGTGCCCCACCCCCACTCAGCTGCTTTAAAGCCTGCAATTTTTCAAATGACTCAGTATTCTTACTTGTTTTAAATTGTAAGAGGGGTTCTTAGTCTCATCATCCAGCTGAATTATGATTAAGCCTGACCACCACAACAAGGTGACCATCTCATCGTCAGGAAAAAGCGCCACATATTACCTTGCCATTCTGAGCTGAGGTTCCCCTGCTTTCCCTCTGTCTTACGAGGAAACCACTCTCTGTCTTTATTGATTATGTAATGTGCTCTGGCTAATAAGAGGCTCACAGGTGATTACTGAGGAGCTCACCAATTAGGAGAAGGCCACAATTCTCCCACATGCAGTTCAGTATAAAGGGTTTGGCAAGCTCAACCCATTACATTTACAATGCATCTTTGTACAATTTATCAGGGTGCACCTGGTGTGTGACCAAACAAAGCATATAATTAAGGTACCAGTGCTCTCCCCCACCCCACTCAGTTGCTTTAAAGCCTGTAGTTTTTTCCAAGGTGGGTCACTTGGCTGGAATAAGGGCTGAGTGGGTACAGGAAATAAAAACTTGATGAAAAATGCATTGCTCCCTTCAATGCAACCTTGATTAAAACAGCCCCTCCCGACCAGGGCTGCAAAACACACATAAGCGTTGAAGACCAGGAAATATTTGGTGGTCAGCATGGGAGTGCTGCCCATGGTCCCAGTTCTGGCACAGTATGATGATGAGCTCCAGCTTCCTTATAGGTAGGTGGAGAACTTAGCATTTAGAAGAGGCTATCTGCCAAAATGCTGTCCAAATCAAGGAAGACCAAAAATGTAATTGCTGACAATCAAAATAAACCAAGGTGGCGCTTGTTGACAGAACCAAAGTCCAAGAGCACATAGTTCTGCTAACTCACCATATTCCAGTGAAGTGTGAACACTGGTGAATTTGATCCCTAGTTGCTACGGAGAGGACATGGGTTACTGGAGCTACAATCAGAACATGCCTCATCACAGGAACTTCTATCTCTGCAACAGGGCTGGTTTAACAAGCAAGGCTTTCAAGCTTTTCCTTTATATAATTGGATTCCACCACCATTTTTTGAGGCATCTAGTGCAGTCCCATCTGAGGGCCCAGCATGGGTAGTGGGCCCTTGGCAACCAAAGCATCTGCTTATCCTCAGGCTAAGTCAAAGGGCATGTGAGTTGCTGGAGGTGCCCCAATCTATTCTCCCAGTTTAGTGCTCAATGGCCAGCAGTTCCCTGGTCCTGAATATTCAGTTGGAGAGTTTCACTTAAAGCTGCTGACACTGCGGACATCGAGTGACAATTGATACTTCACCCACAGAGGGTCCCAGCCCCCCTTCTTGTTTTGACCATCCTCAGCTCTACCCCTCTATTCAGTGCTAGCAAAAGCCATGCTTTTGGCTACACTAAACAACCTTAAAAAAAGAAGCTCCATTTGACAAGTGTTTGGCTACTCTCACCAGTCACTTCCATTGTTGTTGCTCCACTAGAAAGGCAGAATCAACAGCGAACAACACTGGAAGCAGACCTACAGTGATGTTTTCTACTAGGGACTAACACAAAAAACATACTAGGGGCCAACACAAGAACTTGATGGCACAGCAAGCCAGCACTGATCCTTCCAGTGGGTGGCAAGACAAGAAACTGCAGCACTACAGGGGAGCTTACTCTGATCCAAGAGATGGTGTCTGCTCAGCATCAGCCCACTGATTGTTCTGCACCCAGTTGTGTTCTAAGGCCCAGTGCAATCACAGAGGGACTGTTTTGGCATAAAAGCAACAGAAATGGGCACACAATGTCTTTATCTGAAAAATATTTATCTTGACTTAAAGGGTACTGTCAGCTTTATACTGTTATTGAGCGTTTGACATCAGTGTCTTCAGCTATCAGTTCATAGTCCATCTTCAACAGTCTTCCCATGTATGCCAGAATGGTGATCGCCATCGTGGTTTTGAAATTTTATGCTGTTTTAACATTCTCAACATTGTGCTGTGTTTCAGCTAGTGTCTTCGAGTGGCATGTTGAGCACACCAGACATTGACAATCCAATAAACATCATTATTTACATGCCCATTTAAAGTAGTTACCTGCAGCATATCTTTCAATATCCTGAATTTAAGTTAGCATGTTTTAAGTAAAACCGAGCGCCGGTAGTGCCAGTAAATACATTTAAACACTGGCGCAGAAATCCCGCGCCTGCATGAATGTGGACCACTCCAGATGCCAAAATCACATGCATGAGCAATAGCGGTGTGGAACAGCAATCCCACTCATGCGCAGGACTGGCCCACATTCACGCAGACGCGGGATTTCGGTGCCAGTGTTTAAATGTGTTTACTGGCACTCGGTTTTACTTAAAACATGCCAACTTAAATTCAGGATATTGAAAGATATGCTGCAGGTAACTATTTAGAATGGGCATGTAAAAAAATTTGTGTTCGTGCTGCTGCTGTGTCACAGGCGTCTCTCAGCATACCACTGCTTTCGGGGCACTAAGTAGTTTTAGCCGGGACGTTGGAATGTTGAAACTTGTAAAAATATCAAAATATGGTAAGCAATCACTGTTCTGGCATACATGGGAAGTTTATTTGGGGAATAAGGCATAGATTGGTAAATTGAAAGACACTGATGCAAGCAGGTGTAAAAACGAGGAGTAAAGCTGACAGTACCCCTTTAAAAATTAAACCCATGTTAACAACAGCAGCCAATAAGGCATTTCCAAGGCTTGGATTAAGTAAGCAGTAAGGCATGATAGGGGATTGGTTGTTTGGAATATTGCATACCAAGGTGTGTAGCTAGGCACAAGGTGCCTGCTGATAGTGCCTTCAGCACCTAGAAGTGCATTAACCCCAGACAATCAATGCTCTGGAGTGCCTTATTGCACTTATAAAAAGGGCTATCAATGACAAAGATTAGAGAAACAACATGAAAGATTAGTGAAAAAAGTTGTTTCCCCTAAATTAAAGTAAAATATAGTCAATTTTGTCTATGTTTACAAGAAAATGATACTGAGCTGTCCTTTTTGGCTTGTTTTTGCTTTTGTCCCGCAGAGTCTACTATGCTCCCCAGTATAGACCCACCCCCCAAAATATAGTTTTCCTTCTGTTGTGTTAGATCCCTCCCAGGCAGTATAGCGCAGTGAGTTAAGGCTCTGAGCTGCAGATCTGGAGACCTGGGTTTGAATTCCACAGCCACCTAGGTGCATACTGTGTGATCCTGATCAAGTCACTCAACTTCCTTGTGCTCCCGGGTCACATCTGGAAACAAGCTTCGGCTTAGTGTGTTACTCCTGATTAAACAATGTTCCTTTCCCTTTCCATCTGCTGGTACATATGTGACCATGACTCTGGGCACAGAAATGCTACTTTCCCTCCTGCTCCTACTGAAAAATATCCCATGCACCTCTCAAGATCATCTGATGCCATTTAAGCATACATGAGCTCTATGTAAACTAGAAACCACTAATTCAGCATTCCTTTAGGTATTCTTCATAGAAGTGCCAGAGGAAATGAAAGAAAGTGATCAGACAGTGCTTATAAGAGTAAAGAGTACAAGAGAAAATGAAGCTTTGTGGATACGGAGACCAGTGGGGTGGGGTGAGGGTGGCGGGTGGGGTGCTTATTCTGGTGTAAAAGTTAAGTGTATTGGGAGTTTGACTGCAATCAATGGGGCAGATTAACAGGCCTGACATGAGAGCTGAAAAAAGAACAGAAAAGAAGAGATTAGTAAAGGGGTTTTTGTTATATATAATCGTATATGTGAGTCTGGGAAAGGGGGGGTGGAAATTAAGAAAAAAAATGTTTTGATGTTGTGAAGTGATGGCAAGTGAAAGGGTTTGAACTTTTCTACTGTACCAAAAACATGACTGCCAGAAAGTTTTTTTTAAGTGTTTCTGGGAGCGTGGATATATGGTTGTACTACATGTTAGTTGCGGAAGAGTTACTAGACTAGTGGTTTGTCTTCCTGTAAGGTACTGGGTTCCAAATAATTCAGCCAATCAGGACACACTGAATTCTGTCTATTTTATAACCATCAGTTAATAGCCCTGTCATGTGGCACTCTGCTGGGTTTCCTGTCATATTACATAACTAGGGGTGATTAACAATCTGCTAATCCAGTCCTGGTTTGCCTTTTGTAATTAAAGGATTCTAGCGCTCAGCTTTTAAAGTTCAGAATTGTATGATGCAGAAACAGATCAGACCTGCAGTTGGTTTAGTAACTAATGACAGGAAAAGCTGAAAGGAAAAGCAGTTAGTTGCCTGATGCTCTGTTCAAACTCTAGTGTTACCTTCGGTTTAGGAATCAGGAATCAGAGGTTAAAAATCACTGTGTGACCATGAGCACGTCTTTACCCTGACCTTGCACTGCTTCATTCTACCCAGCTATGGAAATGAGCATTTTTTTTTCTATTTGGATCTATTTTATTTGTGCTATGGTATTTGCAATGAATATATAATGAAACTTGCAACCTGAATTCTCCCAGGACTTCCTTGAAAATGAGCTATGGCTGATCTGGAATCTTCCTGGTAACTTAAATATATTGAAATTGAAAATGTATCTCAGCTGGACTATCCTGGGTGAATAAAATAAAACAGTCGGATCCCATACAAATGTAAATGGTTGGAATTCGGAAATAAGCAATATAAGCACCCACAGTTAATGATTAATAAGGCTTTTCTTGTACCAGCATACTGTAGATAATATGAGGTACCTAGATGTTGTACTGTAATTCAGAAGTTTTCAGGACTCGGTCCCTTTATAAAAAGTTTTATAGCACTACAACGTCAAAATGCAGTATCAGTATTAGTACAATTAAAATGTATCACACTAACCATGTCTAATTTTTCTAGGGTCAGTATTTCTCTAAACATTCTTTCTAGGAAGATTTTTGATTAAACTGTTTAACATCAAAACCATGTCGCAATCACGATAATATATATCATGACAATGAAAGCACTTCAATTGGTATTCAAGTTGCAGATGGCCTCTACCACTCCCCAGTCACCTGGTAGGTATGCTAAAGTACCTGGTGTCCTGTGCCACCCCATTGCCAGCTAGTAGGGGTGCTTGAGCACTAGATGGCTGCCACTTTAGCAGCCAGTTGGTAGGTGTTCAATTACCAGGTGGCCTGTGCCACTCCATGAATATGTGGCAGGGTGCTCAAGTACCAGGCAGCATGTGCCACTCCATAGTCAGCTGGCAGGGGTGCTCGAGTACCAGGTGTCCTATGCCACCACATAACCAGCAGGTAGGGGTGCTAAAGTATTAGGTGGTCTGTGCCACTCCATTGTGAGTTGGTAGGGTTGCTCAAGTACCAGGCAGCCTGTGCTGCTCCCTAGCCAGCTGGTAGGGGTGCTCAAGTACCAGGAAGTCTGTGGTACTCAGTAGACAGTTGGTAGGGGTGCTAAATTAACAGGTGGCCTGTGCCACTCCATAGCCAGCTGGTAGGGTTGCTCAAGTGTCAGGTGGCATGTGTCACTCCATAACCAGTTGGTAGAGTGCTCAAGTACTAGGCTGCCTGTGTTCTCACTTGTGCCTCACCTCCATGAAACACAAAGTCCCTGAGGGTCTCAAGCAAGAAGTCTGAACATAGACATGAGCTTGGGTCTCCCACTCAGCACAATTTACTGTTACACCTCTGGGACATCCCAGTATTCAGTAATGTTTAATCCTTTAGAAATCCCATACGACTTTAAAGGAGACGCTCATCAGCTCTTTTGCTTACAATCTGTTATCACTGTGTTGTGATTATTATGGGAGTAGGGTTGTGCCCTTATTATTAGGGTAACAGATACTGTTCTATGTTAAACTATTCTTGCTCCTTAATAACACAGCCATCCCTGCACAGAATAGCCTGGACTTTGGCATGTACGTTATTGGTGCCAGGATCCCGGTTCAGTGTGTTTAAAAGTTCTAGATGCTTGAAATAACATAAAAATATATATTTTAAGACTGCTCACCTACAGAGAAAAACAGCTGACAGTTGAAACATGAAAAGTATAGGTTCCTTACAGTATGATCCACTGAGGTGCCTTTGATAATTGATTTAATGACAATGTGTAGTTTTAAATTTTTATTTATTTATTAAATTTTGGTGACCAGGTAGGCCCATTGAGCCCCGAAGGTCCCTTTTTCAGGGGTGACCCGGGATAACAATACAAGATAAAATACAGTGGAGAAAAACTTTTGATTACATAGGTTGTTCAAGCATAAGGTGGTTACAGACAGTGGTTACAGACATGGTTATCATCATGACACAGTTTTGCCTTGGTACTACTTGGCATAGTGATATGCATGAGGTAGCATTGGTCGCTAGGTGACCAGATACTAGAGGGAGGTACATGGTCGGCTCACCTTTGGGAAGGTTTGATGTAGAAAAATGGGATACCTTAAGAGCTGTGGCAGTGGCATGCACTTGTGGCCAGTATATGGGACTTGAGCCTGGTGCAGAAGTTCGTGAGTGAGGAGGCATCCTGGACCGGGGAGGGGCTTGTTCCATAGGTTGGGGGCTTGGCAAGAAAAGGATCTGCCGCCAGCATTGGTCCTTACTCTGGGGACTTCTAGTAGTGTTCATTCTGATGTCCTTAAATTCCTAGGGTTGTGTTTAATGGCTATGGTTCGGCTTTGCTTGGTGGAGTGGGGGTTTGGTAGCTTGTAGGCCCGGACAAGCAATGGGTATTGGGCCAGTGGCCAATGTGGGCCACGGAGCTGAGCCAGAGTGTCACAGTGGTGACGTCGCTGGTGGTCTTGGGTAGAGAACCGAGCTATTTTGTTGTATAGGATTTGCATCCTGGATACCTCTTGCTTTGCCATGCCCTGTATAATCGAAAGGACAGGTCAGTAGGGAGCAGGACACTTGTCGTGATGGAGAGCCTGGCCTCAGGGATGAGCTGATCCCTGAGTCGGTACAAGGTACCGAGTTTGATGATGTAGGGTCCTGGTGACCTGGTCCATGTGGTCCTTGTAGGTGATAGACTGATCCAGAGTTAGCCTAAGTATTTTAGGGAGGGAACTACATTAATGCTTTGCTAGAGAGGTGATTAGTCGGAGGGATGAGGACCTGTCAAGTCCCAGTGATCCTGGCCCAAATAGCATTGCCTTGATTTTGTCTCGTTAAGTACCATTCTGTTCTCACACAGCCATGTCTCTAGGGATGTAAGATCCTTTTGGAGGAGCGGACCAAGAGCTGCTACATCGCCTAAGGGTCGGTAGATGACAGTGTCATCAGCGTCACTGTACAACCAACTCTCCCACAGTAGGTACTTAATTGTTGGTAAATAGGGATAATGGAGGGGGCCTAGTATTGAACCCTGAGGTACCCTGTTTTAGAGGTAGTGGCTCTGACATAGCCCCTTCCATGTGACCCTCTGTAAAATAAATAACTCCCAAACCACTTGAGGGCATGGGGGTCTAGGCCCACATTGTGCAGCTTCTGTAGCAGAAGATTGTGCTCACAAGGTCAAACGCCTTGGACAGGTCTATAAAGACTGCACCTGTGGGTATCCCTTTGTCCATTGCACTGAGCACTTTGTCCGAGAAGTTAATGAGGGCAGTGTCAGTGCCGTGGTTTGGTCTGAATTCATGTTGAGAGGGAGCAAGGAGCTGATGAGCTTCCAGGTAGTCCCGGAGTTGGTTGTAAATTAGCCTTCCTTGCAACTTGGCAAGTGTGCAGAGAAGGGAGATCGGCCTATAGTTGGTTAGTTTTTCCCTGAGTCCACCTTTGTGGATAGGGACTACATTGGCATGTTTCCACTGGTCAGGGACTACTCCTTCCTTCAGTGATCTGTTAAGGAGCATGGTTAAGGGCCTGGATAAGGAGGTGGCTCCAGCCTTGAGTAGCCGAGGGTTAATCTCATCTGGTCCCCCTGATCCTTTAGGTTTCAGCATCTTTAGGAGGGCTAGGACCTCGGTGCTCCTTGCTAGTCTTAGGTGGAAAGAGGGTCGTTCAAAGTGTGTTGCTTCAGCTGAGCTTGGGGCCAAAGCCAGGGAAGATTGGCTGGTCTTAAATAAACCAACATTCATTTTCAGCACATGTGCAGAATATTTTCACCATTCTGTTCACAAAGATTATTTTGCTACAATAGTAGCTTCCATTTGCAGGACTCAAAATTAATTTCTGTGAGTCATTTATGTGAGCCTTATTGGTCACAAAAATGTCAGGTATCCCCTTTGTCTGCCTACCTGATCTGCAAAGAATTAGGTGGCAGGTTTGGGTGTACACTGTTGTCATTAACAAAACAAAAACAAAACAAAAAAAATTAGTTCTTACTGCCTTGATTCAGTTCTCTATCTACAGTTAGGCAGATTCCACTGAGCCCAGTCGCTGGAACAGTCTTCACATTTCAATCAATCAATCAATCAATCAATCAAAATTTTTATTTATCCAGGCGCACATCATTGAGCAAAGCTAATTTACAAGATGGACCTGGTTAAGGCCAGTCAAAATAGAGTTACATACAACAGTGACAATATATCATTAAGGCAACAAATAAATACAAAACTAATTTACAGGATGGGCCTGGTTAATAGCAGTACACAATAGATTTATATACAACAGTGACGGTACATCACATGACACAAATAATACAAGGTAGGTGCTCAATACAGCGGCAGAATAAAACAGAAGGGAATAGCGAGGGTGGGGAGCTGGGAGGCATGGTGTATGGAGAGCATAAGGGAGGTAGCACCAGCAATTAGAGATTTCAGGTAAGGACTTCCTTTGGAGCACAGAGCAGATGCCTGGTCTGTAGAAAAGCATCAACCCTTTTGATTTTCTTTTTTTGGCTTATACAGCTTGACCAGATAACATGCTTTGCACTACTTTTTATTGTTAAAGTTACCTCCACTTTCTGGTGCTATGTAGGACAGTACTGTAAACCCTTTCACAAGTTATATTAAACATCCAGCTCACTAATATATCGAAAGTTACCACAGACTTGCTACATGTAGGCAGAAAATTTCCATTAATGCTCTGATGAAACACTAGCTCAGCCCAGGAGGAATAAATTGAAAAGGCATAGCCAGAAAAACTATCAGCAATGGTACGTCAACTGAAAATGGAGGGGCCATTTTGAAATTGGAGCCATTACTCTGAAACCATTGTTCATACACGCGGTTCGAAATTCAGCGCTTGCAGCTGTGCCCGGCCGTACCTGGGCACATAGATCTTCATCTGCGGGACTCTGGAGGTGGGGGGTGAAGTCCACTGGTCGACAGCAGAACAGACTGTGCGCACAGATCTATGTACGCGGGGCTCTGGAGCCGGGGGGGTGGTGCCACCTGTCGACAGCAGAACAGTGTACTGGTTATGTACTGTTCAAAAGGACCGAGGAGAGGAAGGAGGAGTGGCCCTATAAGTCAAAGGTCTCTGAGGCTGGGAGATCAGAAGGCTGTGGGTTCTATCCCCACACCAGGCACTTGGGTTAAATCCTGTACTGACACTGTAGTGCAGCAGGAGGGGGATTCTGCCTCCTGTGGTGCCGCCTTTTGGATTAATGTTAAACTGAGGTCCCATCTGCCTGTTCTGGTGGTAGTTCAGGTGGATGTTAAGGATCCCATGGCACTTCTCGAAGAGAGTAGGAGAATTTCCTGGTGCCTTGGCCAAATTTCCCCATTCCAAAAATACCACCAACAGCTTGATCTGGTTGAATGTCAGTTGACATTCATCTGTATCCTCTTTCCGGTCGTGCCTGAAAATAGGCAGAACTTGTCTAGTGCACTTACCTGGTCAACAAAAACTAAATAAATAAAAGAAAATATAAAGCAACCCAAGCCCAACGCTGCTCCTATGTCCAGGCCCCAACACTGTTGAATGGGCTTCCTCTTGAAATCTCCAGTGAGGTTAAGTTAGGACCATACAAACAATATCTGCGTCAACACCTCGCTAAACTCAACAGTTGTGACTGTACCCAATAGGCTGTGTGGCCTGTCCTCCCTGTTTTACCCCTCATCCCATCTCTGCTTTCACCTTCTACCCATTTCACCTCCTTACACCCCCTTACCTCTCCTCCCTATTCCCCCTCCCCTGCTCACCTCTTCCTTTCCTAACTTCCTCTCCCTGTTCCACCTGTCCCGCCCACCACTTCCTTTCCCAACTTTCACCCCTTCACTCTCCCCTCTTCTACCCCCTCTACCACTCTTGGCCTCCTTCCCCCTCTCCTAGTCCCTTTCCTTATCTTCCCTTTACCCTTTCTCCCACTTCTATCCTCCCAATGCCGGTGTCCCTCCTTAGTGCTTCTTAATACCGCCAACACTTCATGAAAAATATAATATAATTTTTATTTATAAGGCGCCTTTCAATTGTCAAGGTGCCATACATAATAACAATTAAAACAGTTATCATTAAAAAAAACAACCAAACCAAAACAATTAATCAATATTCGGGAAAAGCAGTTTCCCACAGAAAGGTCTTCAGGCCCCTCTTAAAACCTTCCACAGAGGTGCACATCCGCAACCGATGGAGTAGAGAGTTCCAAAGGGTGGGGGCAACATACGAGAAAGCCAGAGTGCCAGAGGATTTCAAATTCACCTTGAACTCTAACAACCCTCATCGGCCGAAAGGGAGAGATCGAACGGGTGATAGGGAACCAGAAGTTCTTTCAGATAGGCTGGGCCAGATTGTGTAGGGCTTTGAAAGTCAGCATGCCAACTTTAAAGGTGATCCGCCACCGAATTGTCAGCCATTGCAGTTCATGCAGCACTGGAGTAATATGACAAGATCTACTATAACCAGTCAAAAGCCGGGCCGCAGCGTTCTGCACCAGCTGCAGGCGACTGATTTCAACCATAGACAGCCTAGATAGAGTTGCAATAATCCAGGTGAGAGGATACGAAGGCATGGACTAGAGTAGGCAGGTTGGCAGATGGAACAAGATGCCGAACCCTGGTGATATTTTTAAGATGATAAAAGGAAGTCTTGACGACTGCAGACACTTGCGAATGCAGTGTCAGACTATTGTCAAGAACTACCTCCAGGTTCCGCATCCGTTCAGAAGTCGGGAGATACGCCACCAAGAAAAATTTCTGAAGACACACCACCACCCGAGCCCCTATCTGTCGGCCCGGGTCCACAACCAGTTCCTCAGTCTTATCAGAGTTCAGCCTCATCCAGCTGGAATTCATCCACTCCTGGATTTTTCTTAGACAGCTATTAAAGACCGAGAGAGCTCCTCCTGGTCGCGGGCAAAAGAAAGATAAAGCAGGGTATCATCTGCATAGCAGTGAAACCTCAGCCCAGTCTTCCTTACAGTGTCTTCGATGGGTAGCATGTACACCGCAAATAACATGGGTGATGATACTGAATCCTGAGGCACCCCACACAACAAAGCTGTTGAATCCGAGGAAAAAAACCCTGGACACAACCCGTTATGTTCTCCCAGTGAGGAAAGAAGTGAACCATCTTAAAATGGTTCCAGATATTCCACAAAGCAGTCTCAGGCATTCGAGCAACACCATGTGATCTACAGTGTCAAACGCTGAAGAAAGATCGAGGAGAACCAAAATGGAAAGGCTCTTCCGATCTCTGGCCATCAAGAGATCATTGAGCATCCGAACCAGCACTGTCTCGGTACTATGTCTTATACGAAATCCGGACTGGAGGAGTTCATTGATGTAATGGATGGTCAGATGGTCCTCCAGTTGTGCAGCCACTACTTTCTCAATCACCTTCCCAACGAAGGGAAGGTTAGAGATAGGTCTGTACTTTTCGAGACAGTCGGGGTCCAAGGTAGCTCTCTTCAAGAGGGGTGTCACCACCGCCTCCTTCAGGGAGCTGGGAAACTCACCAGATTCCAAGGAGCATCCGACTATCCGCACAAGGACGGGACTGATGATGTCAATACAACCCAAAATTAGGGAGGTCTGTCCAGGGTCCAAACTACAGCACGTATGGCTCATGTGCTGGATGATCCTCATGACATCCATGAACTCCAGCTGATTGAAGGAGCTCTTATGACTGCCTCATCCACCTTCGCCTCTTCTGCCCCACCCCACCCCTGTAATTCTTGACATCTGCCCCCTCTCGTCCCTTGTTTGTGTCTCTCCTTAATTGTAACCACTATTGCTATGCACTACTACTTTTGTTGTATTTGTGAATGCATTTGTTTACTGACACGTATCCTCTGTAATTGAAACTTAGTTCTCGTCCTCTGTTTGTATTCCTCACTGGATCACTATTTGTTTTGTTTCCATTTTGTACTAAGACGCGGGACCTTTGTAAACGAACCCTTGGTTCAGAGGTCTTTGTAATTCTAGAATTAAATGAATAAAATACAAAATATGCATGAGGAGGCAGAAGAATTGTGGGTCACCCTGGAACCAGGAAATGGGACAGCCATACAAGCTGGGGTGGTCTACAGACCTCCAGACCAGGGGGAGCGAGTTGACAGACTGTTGATAGAGGACATACAAAGGATGGCTGCAAAGGGGGAGGTTCTGCTGATGGGGGATTTTAACATGTCGGATGCAGATTGGTCAATATCTGCTGGAGCATCGGCCAGAACTAGAGATAGTGGACTACCAGAGATAGGGCTATCGTGGATCTGATACTGACAAATGTAGAAAAGATCTCCAATCTCCGAGTCGAGGGTCACCTGGGGTCCAGCAACCATCACATGGTATGGTTCAGTTTGCCCACAGGTGCACAGACAACACATTCCCAGGCAAAAGTCTTAGACTTCGGAAGAGCTGACTTTGGAAAGATGGGTGGAAGGGTTAAACTGGCCCTGGCAAGGAGTAATACAAGAGAGGGCATAGAAGTGAAATGGACACATATTAAAGAAGCAATAGTTGAAGTAACAGGTCAGTGTGTGGAGAGAGAAGCAAGTGCAAAAGGAGGAGGAAACCCCTTTGGTTCTTAAGAACAGTGGTGGAGAAGGTCCGAGCCAAAAGGGTGGCCTTCAAGAAATATAAGGAAATTCAGAGGGACAGGTGTCAGTGGCTCAGTAGGGCACTCTCCTCTGAGGCTGGGAGATCAGAGGGCTGTGGGTTCAGTTCCCACAACTGGCACTTGGGTTAATATCCCAGTACTGACACTACAGTGCAGCATGAGAGGGGTGCTGCACTCTGAGGTGCCGCTCTTTGGTTGAGATGTTAAACGAGGTCCCATCTGCATGGATTGGTGTTAGTTCAGGTGGAGGTTAAAGATCCCATGGCACTTATTGAAAAAAGTAGGGGAATTTCCCTGGTGTCTTGGCCAAATTTCCCTCATTCACTAAAAAATACCACTAATAGCTTAATCTGATTCAAGGTCAGTTAGCATTCATCTGTATCTCCCTCCCCCGGTTGTGCCAGAAAATAGGCAGGATTTGTCTAGTCCGTGCACTTACCTGGTAAACAAAAACTAAATAAATAAAAAATAAAACTGAGATGGGAAGGCATACCAGAGTTGTCTAAAGGAAGCCGGTAAAGAGGTGAGGAGCGCAAAAGCCCAAACTGAGGAAACAATAGCACAATTGGTGAGGAAAGGAGACAAGACTTTCTACAGATATCTTAGTGATAAGAGAAAGATAAGAGGGGATTGCTAAGTCCAGAGGTATAAAGGGAGTGTGTTGAAGATGTCCAGAGAAAGGCATTTATCCTAAATGGATATTTCTGCTCAGTCTTTACTGAGGAAAAGGATGGACAAGGCCTCAGCTTGACACGATAAACACGGGGAGTTGAACTCAGAACCTTTCACAAAACAAAGGGTACTAGAAGAGCTTGCTAAACTCAGGGTGGACAAAGCAATGTGGCCAGATGGCATACATCCCAGGATACTAAATGAGCTGAGAGGGGAACTAGTCATTAGCAGAACTGTTTAGTGAGTCACTGAACACAGGTGAGGTCCCTGAGGACTGGAGAAGGGCTCATGTGATCTGCTTCATAAGCGTGGTGGCAGAGGGGAAGCGGGGAACTATAGGCCAGTCAGTTTAACCTGGTTGTAGGTAAGATCATGGAGACACTCCTTAAGGAAAGGATTGTGGAACACCTGGAATCCACAGGAGCACAGGATCCAAAACAGCATGGATTTACAGCAGAAAAGTCTTGTCAAACTAATCCGATAGATTTCTTTGACTTGGTGACCAGGGTGGTGAATCAAGGGGGCGCAGTTGATGTCACCTACCTTGACTTCAACAAAGCTTTCGAAGCTGTTTCGCATAGAAGACTAGTAAACAATCTAGGTAGACTTGGGGGGTGGGTCAAAAGGTGCTCAACTGGGTAGGGAACTGGTTAAAGAACAGAAAGAGAGTGGTGGTAAGCGGTACTCGGAAGAGATGCAAGTCACAAGTGGGGTACCTCGGGGATCGGTCCTAGGGCCAGTCCTCTTGAATATCTTAATCAGTGACATCGCAGATGGACTGGAGGGTAAGGTTTGCCTGTTTGCAGACTATACCAAGATCTGAAACAGAGTTGATGATCCAGAAGGGGTAGACAAGATGAGGAAAGAGCTGGAAAAACTGGAAGAATGGTCTGAGGAGTGGCAACTGAGGTTTAACGCAAAGAAGTGCAAAATTGTACATGTGGGGAGGAGGAACCCAGTAGCAAGCTATAGTTTTTTTTTTTTTTGGGGGCTGCTGAAAATCACAAGGAAGAAAGAAACTTTGGGGTCATCACCACAGATGACCTGAAAGCTCCAAGCAGACAACAAAGGCAGTAGGAAAAGCTAGAATGATGTTGGGATGTATTAGTAGGTATCACTAGCTGCAGGAGGAGGTAATAATTCCTCTCTACAAGACACTGATTAGACCCCATCTGGAATAATGTGTACAGTACTGGAGGCCACACCTGCGCAGGGACATTGACAGGATGGAGACTGTCCAGAGAAGGACAACCAAAATGATGCAGGGACTACAGCACAAGACATATGAGGACAGATTAAAGGATCTCGATATGTATACCCTAGAGCAAAGGAGGGACGGGGCAACATGATCAAAATATTCAAATATCTTAAGGGCATTAACAAGGTGAATGGGTCAAACATGTTTCAGCACAAAAGGAACAGTAAGACAAGGTCATGACATGAAAATAGGAGGCAGACTAAGGGGAAAGGCAAGTTATTTTTCACAGAAAGGGTGGTGGATGTGTGGAACGGCCTTCCCCAGGAGGTGGTGGAATCAAGTACAATACAGGGCTTCAAAAGGGCTTGGGATAGGCACAAGGAGTCATTGAGATGGGTAGAAGTAAACAGTCAGATGGCTGTTTAGTCATATGGCATATGCCTATCTCTCAAAGAGCTAGGACTCTGCTCCTTAAAACTCCTTCTCATCTCAGGCAGCATCCATTCCAATCCTGGCCCTAGAAGCTCAGGCCACACACAAACTCCAGGTGCCCTTATCCTTGCAACCATTAATATCTGCAACCTACTACCAAAGCTGGATGCCCTCCAAGCCTTCATATGCCAACACAACCCTGACATCCTTGCAGTGGTGGAAACTTGGCTGACACCTAAAGTTCCTGACTCGGCAGTAACAATACAGGGCTACAATGTTCACAGGCTGGACCGGATTTCCAAAAAAGGCGGTGGTTGTGCAATCTATATCAAAGACTCCCTGTCTTGGCACCCTGTAGCAACTCCATCACTTTCTGCCTCAGCCCAGATTCTGCCAATAAAAATCATCCTAGGTCCCAACCATAAAGCTCTGATTATTGTCTCTGTATATATCCCACCCAGGGACCCTAAACGTGGATTCAACGACGTCCTAAACTTTATCAACTCACATCCTCCCGAAACTGAACTTATTCTACTAGGGGATTTCAACATAAACTGGTTAGCATGAAGTGCCAGTGCCTATAAAGACTCCATCTCAGCTGCTAACCTCACGCAAATGGTAAACCCCCTACTAGGATTAACTACAAGACTGGCACCAGTACCCTCTTGGATTGGGTCCTCACCACTCACCCCACAAGGATTTCTCGTACGACCATTCTCCCAGACTCACTCAGTGACCACTCCCCAGTCATGTGTGCATGGTCTAACAAATTCCTTAAGCCCCCTCCCAGAATTATCGCTAGCAGAGTCCTTCCTCGTGGAAAACTTCCACATCTCAAACACCTGCTTCTACAAGACTGGCTACCCATCTATGAAGCAACAGATGTTAACTTGGCTCTTGATCACTTCATCTCAATTTTCAACAAAGCCTCATGACCTCTTTGCCCCTGCTAAAAGGCGAAAACAAAATCTCTCTAACCCATGGGTCACTGCGGCTCTTCTCTCACAGCTGAAACTAAGGGATCACCTCTGGGCAGTTGCCAGGGCCACTGGCAAACAACTGGACATCCAAAATTACAAACAAGCACGAAATGCCTGCACAAAAGCCATACGGCTAGTGAAATCCACCTATTACAAAGATGTTCTCACCAATACATGGGGAAATGGTCGTGCTTTCTGGGACAATATCAAGGATGTCTCAGGGAAGCAGCCAGAAACCTCTCTGGCCATGTTAATGGTTGATGGATCCTCAACCCTTGACCCCAAGGTGATCGCAAACATCTTTAACACGGCTTTTTCAGACCTTAGTGCTGTTCTACCCCATGACTTTTTCAAAAACAGGGCCTACTCCCCAAATACCTCAGCCCCTCAGTCTAACCATCCCCTCTTCTACTTCAGGAAGGTAAGGTTGAATTAAGCTCACCGCTATATTACTGCAGCTATCTCTAAATCTAGATCTAGTAGTGACACCCTGGACCTTAAGCTTCTTTTGCTCACCCTCAATGAAGTAATTCATCCATTAACAAAAATCCTAAACCCCTCTCAGCTGTGGAAAATTCCCAGACCTATAGAAAACAGCCACCGTGACACCCATCCATAAAAGTGGGGACAAGACGATTCACTCAAATTATGCCCTATCTCCATACTGCCCCCACTCTCTAAGGCACTTGAGCGCATCGTGGCTGATCAATTTACCGACCACTTGGATAAATACAGTATACCTTGTCCACAACAACACGGCTTCCGGAAAGGTCACAGCACCACCACAGCACTTCTTGAGTTCTGGAGCTTTGCACAAATCCCTTGACAACGGCCTTCTCACAGGGGCGTTTTAATCTCCTCTCAAGGCCTTCGATACAGTACACCATGGATTATTAATACACCAACTACTGAATGCCGGGCTATCACTTGACTCTTCTCTGGTTTAAAAGCTACTTAGAAAACCGTCACGGAGAGTGAAAATTACGGACGCTTTTCTAACACCCTGCCTGTTCGCTGGTGTCCCACAGGGATCCATACTGGGACCCTCCTTTTAGCCTTTTCTTAAACTCCTCCCTTACCACTGCACTGAGCAGAACATACTATATGCCGATGATGCTGTTGTATTCTCCACTCACAAAGATCCTGCAACTCTTCAACATAACCTTCAACTTGGTTTCAGTTCTGTAGAGACATGGTTTCTTAATCATAAACTGGTCCTCAATGACAAGAAAACTAAATCTATGCTCTTCTGCAGCTCTCATAACCCACACAAGCTACACCACTTGGCTATCTCCACCACCCAGGGGAACACTCTAGATCAGGTGGGGTCCTTCAAATACTTAGGGATACAGCTTAACCCTAATCTCTCCTATGGACTTCATGTAGATAATGTAGCTAGAGCTGCTAATACACGGCTTGGTCTCCTCTACAAACACAGACCACACCTCACGCCAGAAGCTTTGAAGGTTGCAGTCCTGAGCTCTGTGATCTCTGTAATAGACTATGGTCTCATCATTTATGGCTCGGCCACAACCCTTAGATGCCTCTCAACTACCTTAAATAAAAGCATGTCGGCTCATCACTGGTGCTCACTGTCTCACCCACACATGTGACCTGTACACTCAGACCGGCTGGCTCCAACTATCAAACCGCATAAAGTTTCTCACCTGCTCCATGGTGAAAAAATCTACCTTGGCCTTGCACCTTCCTGGGTCTCAACTCTGTTACAACACCGAATTAACAAATGGCACCTTAGGAGATCCACGCTACGGCTACTGAAAGTCCCCCACTGTCACACTTCACAGGGACAACGCTCTTTTGCTTATCGAGCGCCACTCTGGTTCAATGGCCTCAGCCCAACCATCTCCTCTGCCCCAACTATTGGTATGTTTAAAACTAGGCTCCGGGACTATCTCACTACCAACAGCTCCTGTGACTGCCCAACTTGACCTTGTTTCTCCACTTCCCTTTCTGCTCTAGTTGTCTCCCCCCAACCACTGGATTCTACCCTCACATCTTGGTATACCCAATGCTGCACTTTTCATCCTCTTGCCACCCTTCCTACATTCCTTCTCCCCACCCTTTTTCCTCTCCCTATGACTCTGGCACTTCTTATCTGTTGTCTGTTTCTCTGACAAATGCCGCTGGCTGCTTGTTACAATGCTACCCTTGAACTGTATTAATTTCTACTCTGTTTGCAATGTCCACATTGTTGTAATGCCTGTCTTGATGTTCCCCATAATTTGTATTTCTCTGACGTGGAACCTTTGTAAAAGAGCCATGGCTCAAAGGTATTTGTAATCCTAGACTTGATAAATAAATAAATAAAAATATGCATCAGGTAGGTAAAATGGGCAGACTAGTTGGGCCTGGCCTTATCTGCTTTCACCTTCTATGTTTCTATGTTTGAGTTCCCTTGAAGGTGTTGGTAGCCCTGGTGGCTTAATGTCTATCCTGATTGATCGACCTGCTTATTCAGGCACCAACTTTGTCCTTAGCAAGAGGTTGGTACTCAGCACTCTAGATATGCCAGAGTTGCATGGCTAAGAGTGAGCCTTGAGAAAGAGCTCTCCTAAGCAGTCTGACCTTGGATGTGTAGAGGTAATTATTTTGGCAAAATCAGGAAGGTTTTGCAGCCCTTTTTCCTGGAAGATGACTATCAGAAGTCCGCTGGCTCACTGCAGTTTGAGCTTCAGGATAGCCATTGACAGTTTAATCCAGTGGGCTCTCTTCCAGATGTAGCCTATTCAGTGTTTGCCATAGGCCTAGGATCCCTCATCGAAGGGTTATCAGACAGTTTTCGTTGTACTCCTTTGCTCCCTCACTCCGAGTTAGTGAGTGGATGCACAAGTTCTGAGCAAGTTCCACTATAACTTCCAGAGTTAATTCACACAACAAATAGCCTAAATGGATTGGTGGGGAGTCGGGGGGCAGGTCCTTTTGCAACTCGGGGAACTTGGTCGGTCTTAAGAACTGCATCTCCACATCAATGCTCAGAAATGGAGAAGGTCCGCCTAACTTGCCTTAGTTTTCCTCTATGAGGCTAAACATGGTGTGCATTTGTACATAACAATTAAGGCATGGGCAATGTTAAGGCAACAGATGTTTTGAGAGGTTGCCAACCTGTCGACAGTTTACTTGCAGGGGTGTTGAACCTTCAGGCGGATTGGTTAAACATTAAAAAAAAAAAATCTGTGGAGATTGAACCAGAGGTTTTCGAACTCCTGTGCAACCGGTTTGGTAGACCTCAGATCAATCTGTTTGCTTCCAACCACAATGCTTGGATCCTGGAAGGTTCTTCAGTCATTTTGGTGCCCACACCTGGGGGCGGTGGTCGCTCTGCCTCAAGAGTGCACCTTCAGCAAGGCGTATTTTTCCTCTACTTTTCTCTTTCTAAGTTTACAGAGAAAATAATAAATAGAAATAAAAGATGCTCTGGAGGGAGCTGCCTCATGTTAACTGCAGAGTGCCCGAGAAGACACTAGTTCTCGGATTTGCTCAGCAAGCACCTTTGCGCCTTCTGATGTGAAGAGACCAGCTAAGGGTCTCTGTCTCCCTCCTCCAAAAAAAAAATCAAGGAATGATGCAGCTTGTGCCTTGGCTCCTTAGAAGAGGATGCCTTTCTATTTATCAAAATAAATAAATGTATTTATTTAATTTTTGGAGATGCACCTTTGAGCAGCAAGTGCTCTTTTCCAAAGGTTCCACATCTGTTACGTTACATTTAGGCACATAGTCTAGCTCGGGGGAGCATGGTCAAACAATAACATTCAAAGACCAGGACAGATCTTACATCGAGAGGGCTCTTGCAGAAGGTAATAACCTGAGGACTGCGCTCTGCTGGCGTCGGGATCATTACACGGAAAACCTTGGCTAGCAGTATCTGGCGGGGACCGCCTACCTGAGATCAGCGTGACCCTATATAGTGGGCGGTCCCCACGCCTGCCTTCCAGTTCTTCCCTGCTGTCGACCTGAGCACATCGAACCCTGCGGAGATCGTATGCTGCAGTTTGACTGCTTTCTTAGGATGAGCATTTATTTTTCTATAGTTAAGCATTTTATTTAGTTTTTGTGCATGTCATCAACGTCTTCTGTCAAGTCGCATAAACATAAGTGTGCTTCGTGTGGTGCACAGCTACCACACAAAGATTACCTCCCTCGGTTTCTTCTGTCTAGGCCTAGAGCACAAGGTCGAAGATTGTGAGGCCTGCTCTAGCTTCAGCCAGGCCACACTGTGTCGCCAGCAGACCCAGGAGGCTCACTTATTAAAACAAAAAATGGCCACGATGGAAAAAAGGGCTCCAGAAACTCAGAAGCGCTTATTCCTCTCAGACTGATGTCTCCAAGCACAAGAAGGACAAAGAGAAACATCAGGACCAGGACAGGTCCCCTCTCACCATGGCCACCCTCTGTCCTTGGGCAAGCAGCAGCCTTCTTCTTCTTGGAAGTCGGCTGCTGCTTCAACCTGCCCTGCCTCAGGAGCAGTCTTTGGACCACCCCCACTGCCACTGATCACAGTGGCTGTGGGTGCTTTAGCTACGTCTGCGGCCTCTGCTGCTCTTGGTCCCCTTTCCTCCATAGGGTCTAAGTTGGCTGGTGGGGCTGATAAGTCGCCCATCAGATCTTCTGGCGAGCCCAGCCCAGGCTGTGATGTCTGGCTCTGGAGTCTCTGGTGCTTGCCGTCCATGGTTGATAAGTCTGGTGTCGTACTTCGATGTCCACCAGACTGACCCTGTCGATAAGCTGGCCATCTGTTTACCATATGTCCGCTGACCGATGGGGCATCTGGGTCCGGTGAGGGTCCTGATACCCAGTTGCCGGATCTACCACAGCTTACCTCGTTGGGTACCCCCACTGGGTCACCCCTCCTCCCTTGGGGAGGAGCTTTCTCCGCATTCCCCGGACATTAGGGGCACGGAGGATGGGGGTCATCCATCAGGTGACTCCTTTCCCGGTTCTCCTCCGGATCTGACGTTGGACATCCCAGGTAACCCTCTGGGACCCCTCCCACTGGATTTCCCAATGGAGACATTGGTACCAACACCAGGTCTACCTCCTGCTGGTTTGGCGCATGACTCTGTTCTTCTGGGTCCATCAGGGCCGGGTTTTGGGCCCCCTCAGGGTCTTCCTTCACGCCCTCCAGCACCGCAGTTCGGTCCTCCGGGCTACCCCAAACCACATGTTCTAGCATACACCCTACCGGGCTACCAGCTGTTGGGTTACCAGACACTGAGTTATTCGCCCACGTATCTTCCATTGGGTTACCCGGTGCAAGCTTACCATACGCCAAGCTCCCAGACACCGTGTTTTCCTGTGGGATACCCACTGGCTTCTCGGCCTCCTCCGTTCCCCTGCCTCAGGGCGGACCTCCGGGCTATCTTACTCATGGTGGTCAGAGACCAAGGCCCAGCTTGTATCAGAGCTGGATAGCCGCCACCTCCCTAGGGATGTTACCAGGGGTCCAGCAGACCAGCCGTCCAGGTCTACTCCTACGCCAGATGCATGTCAGCCGATGGGTCAACAGAAAGACCCTTCATCAGGGTGGACGCCAGATAGAGACCCTGACACCTGGGAGCCTTCCCATCCTGACATCAGGTGATCTAACTCTGATTCAGACTCCTCCTACTCCTCTGCTTTAGGGTTCGAGACTCCTCCTATAGAGGAACCTTGGCCTAAGGAGTCACCTAAATATCCACCTGAGGACTCTTCTTTCACAGACCTCCTCAAGAAGATTGTGGAGGTCTATAAGTGGAAGTCCGATGCTCAAGATCCCAAGTGCCAAATGTTGGTGGAGCATTTGGACATGCAGGAGGCAGTTCCTGTCCTCACTCCTCCTTGGTTAGAACCAAATGAGGACCTGGCATCCACTATCTGGATGAGGCCCTCTTGATACGGTGGTAGCCAAAAGGCTGACTGGACATATCTGACAACAGAGGGGAGGATCACCTTAGCATCCATCTCAAGTCTGACTCTGTAGGCATGACAGCAGCCCATGATAGGTCATCTAAGCTAAGACACTTGAGCACCTTTCCTTTGGATAAGGAGCCAAGGCAGCTGGATCAGTTTGGGAGGAAGTTGTATTCTTCCTCAACATTGGCCGTACACGCCTTGAACTATGTAGCCTATGTCACAAACGCACTCCGCAGATCAGGCCCTCTGCTGCCACAGTGCCAAACCTCAAAGTGCTATATGTGAACAGGCGACAAACAGGATAACACTCCTGTCTGTTTTGTGTTCGAATCACCTACTGGCCTTGAGTCCCGAGGTAAAATATGAACCCTTTTTTCGCTAGCACACCCAGTTAACAGGATCAGATATTGTACCCTCTTCGGGAAATACAGTGCAGTACTTCACCCAGTGGGCACCCAGACTGGTTCACAGTTGTACCCTGCTGACTCAATTTGAGACCTAGGTAGTTTCTTAACTTAGCAAGACAGCAACACACTTAAGCCCTTAACAGTTGTCAGAATTATCAATACTGTCTCAGCATTCACATGCAAAAGAAAGACTCGAGCAGGATTAGGAAACCAAACTGTTTACTAAAATAAAATTAAAAAAAAAACAGTAAATACATACAAAATATAGAACATATAACATAAATACTTAGTCAAAAGAAATTGGAAATTACAAAACTAAAACAATGCCTGGTACTTGAATTTCTAGTTCTAACTCAGTTTCTAGTTGGTATTACCTGTTTGGCAGGAGTGCCTTTTTTTTTTTTTTTTTTTTTTAGGACACAGTTTGTGTGTTCTCTTAAAGTCCAGAGACAGATGTGTGTCCGCTTCTTTCAGCCAGAGTGATGAGCCAAATGCCCTTCCTATCATGTGAGGTCACAGCTTATGAGGTCACTGTTAGTCTTGTAATTAATTTTGTAACCTGACCAAGTTTATCCAGAAGGGTGTCCTTTTACTGCTTGCTGGAAATCTGCAGAGATGGCGATATTTGTCTTTTCCTGCTCAGAGCATTCCCTTTGTTCAGAAACTTCCTGGATTCCAAAGTAATTGAAGTTTTACAAGCTAACAGAAATCAGTTAAAATGGCCTTTTCCTCAGAGGTCATAAAATGCATACTTTGTCCTTGTAGTTCAAAGTAAGTGGATACTTTACAATGTGTGATAACCTGGCCTTTGAAAGAAGTTCTTAGTTTCCACTGGGTCAGTTTTACGACAGCCAGCTGTTTCAGCAAGCAGGGGCCTTTGGGTTCAAAAGGTAAGGCCCCTTTAAAAGTTATTCTTTACCATGGGCCTGCTGTGTCTTATAAGCAGAAATTTTAATATATATTTATAACAAAATTATACACATAGCAAGTAGATGGGTATCCTGTTACATCCCATATGTTGGTCTACCAGAAATCTCTCTTTAGTCAGCTGGAACCTATTATCGACACTCTGCCTGCCTCGGAGTCCAAAACTGTTCTGGCTGATTCCATTAGATCTGCCAAGGTTGCCTGTCGGCATTCGCTAAGGGCGCCTATGATGCCACAGACTCCTCTGCCAGGGGCACCGCCATGGCAGTTAGCCTCAGGAGGTTTTCCTGGCTGAGTTTGTGGACAAGCTCTGGATGTTCAGGTGGCCATCCACGTTGCTCCCTTCGGGGCTCCGTCCTCTTTGGAGGTGATGCTCAAGATATCACCTGCTTGCAGGATAAGGGTCAAGCTTGAGGTTGGTCCACACCTGTACTGCCATAGGTTTCAGGCCAAAAAGCCCTTATGTCACCAAGTGAAGCGGCAGACTAAGCAGCAGCAGACGGCCAGATGTCAGCCTAAACCTCGGGCACAGTCAGCAACAGTCGTCCCTCCTGCAAAAACAGAGCCACCGGCATGGCTCCCCCCCCCCCACTTGACTTGCAGTCCGCCTTCTCTCCTCTCTGCCCCTCGGAGGAGCCGGTGGGCGGAAGGTTTGCCAGTCACCTGCCGAGATGGCGGACATTCACTACCAGCTTGTGGATCTTTCAGTTACTAGAACAGGGCCATACTCTGGAGTTTCTAGAGAAACCCCCAGACAGGCCTCCAGGTGTGTCCCACTAAAGAAAGGCACACATTCCCCTGTTACGGGAAAAAATCGAGGCTCTCTTACAAAAGAAAGCAATAGAGCCCATTTGGTCCAGCCAGGTAGGAAAGGGGTACTATTCCCACTTCTTTCTGGTCCCGAAAAAGACTGGAGACATGTGTGCCACTCTGGAATCAGCTCTCTAAACCAGTACATAAAATACAAAAGGTTTCGAATGCTGGCCCTCCTGCATGAAGGACAGTGGCTCTGTACCCTGGATATGCAGGATGCCTTCCTGCATATCCGTCTTTCAGGCCCATCGCTGCTATCTCAGGTTTGCCTTTCAGGAGAGCATTACCAGTTCACGGCCCTCATCTTTGGCCTGTCCTCGGCCCCCCTGGGTATTCACCAAGTGCCTGGCGGCAGCACTGAGGCACCAGGGCCACTATGTATTCCCCTGCTTCGACGCCTGGTTTTTGTCAGCCCCGTTGAGGAAGCAGCTGGAAATTTCCCTCTCCGCTATCCTGGATGTCTTTACGCAGGTTGGGATCACTGTCAGCCTTCCCAAATCCCAACTTGCCCCTTCTCTGCACCTCCAGTTTATTGGAGCGGTGGTGGATACCAGGGTATGGCTTTTCTCCCTTTGGACAGGGCAGAAACATTGCAGAACCAGGCTCATCTGGTAGCCTCCAGCAGGCGGGTCTCTGCCAGGTCGGTCCTTTGACTACTTGGCCTTATGGCAGCGGCTATCCCTATTGTTCCTATAGCCAGGCATCACATGCAAATCTCGCAGTGGATGCTCAGAGCACAGTGGGATCAGAGGTTGGACGACCTGGAACACATGGTCCTGGTCTCCAGTTCAATGCAGTGGTATCATCTTTGGTGGCAGGATCTTCACAACTTCACCAAAGGGGTCCCTTTCCAATCCATCTCCTCCCACCTGGACTCTGACCACAGATGTCAGGGGTGGATTGGGACACTCACCTTGGGAGCCACAGAACTCGAAGCCTGTGGTCTCCATCAGAGCTCTATCTGCATATAAACATGTTGGAGATGAGGGCAGTACTTTATGCTCTTCAGGGTTTCCAGCACTTGCTCTACCAGGGCCACTATTAGTCCATTCAGACAATTATGTGTAGTCTAGTACCTCAACAAGCAAGAGGCACTCGCTCATACTCCCTCTGCAGGGAGGCGATGCAAGTGTGGGGTGGGTAGTTCTGCATCAAATTCACCTCACAGCCGTTCATGTTCTGGGTGTGCAAAATGTCCTAGCGGACAGCCTGTCGCACCAGAGTAAGAGCCATGAATGGGAGCTCACAAAAGGTGGCTGACCACATTTTCGACCTGTTTGGTCATCCGGACCTGGATCTGTTGCCATCCTGTCACAATGCAAAACTACCATGTTTTGCTTTCGCTTTCTCCAGGCATGGTGTTTTCTGACTAGACGTGCTATCTCTCTGCTGGACAGGGAGGTTTTTGTACACCTTCCCTCCCTTTCTAGTTCTGCAGAGGGTGCTGCTCAAGCTTCAGGTGGAGGGGGCACACACGGTTCTGATTGCCTCATATTGGCCTCACCAAGTTTGGTTTCCGCTTCTTCAGCAGCTTGCGGTGGAACCTCCAGTTCCCCTGCCCTGCTGTCACAATGTCCTGACGCAGGAAAGGGGCATGCTGGTCCATCCAGGGCTAAAATCCCTTCACCCTCACACATGGCACCTCAGGACACAGCTGCTTCACGTTTTGAAGTTTCTTCTAGTGTGGCGCAGGTCCTGGTAGAAGCTAGAAAGCCTTCTACGAGGACTACATATGTCATGATGTGGGAGCGTTTCTCCATTTGGGCCACTTCAAAGGGTTGGGACACCTTTTCGTGCCCCGTTCCTCAAGTAATGGAGTATCTCCTGCACCTATGTGACATGGGCCTGAGCTACTCTTCTCTGAAGTTCCACCTGTCGGCTGTTTCTGCCTACCACACTGTGGTGGCAGGCAAAACTGTGGCTCAGCTGGAGGTTTCCAAAACCTTCCTGAAAGGAATTCTCCACCCAAAACCCCCAGTGCGCAGCCCGCGCACAATGGGACCTTAATTTTTATTTTGGGAAGACTGACCCTGCCTCTATTCGAGCTGGCTGGTTTTGTGATATGCGCTATTTGTGTTGGAAAGCACTATTTTTAGTTGCAGTCACTTCTGCTCGGAGGATATCTGAGCTTCAGGCCCTGAGGTGGAAGGAGTCTTATTTAATTTTTTAGAGAGACCTGGGGACTCTGCGTACAATCCCTCAGTTTTTACCGAAGGTGGTTTCCGAATTCACAGTGAACCAGTCAATTCAACTGCCAGTGTACTACCCCGGGCATTCCAATGGGGGGGGGTGCGATTCTGCATTCCTTGGATGTTCATAGGCTCTTGTGTTACTTGACTAACAGAACCAAGTCTTTCCAGAAATCGGACCAAATTTGTTTCTTTCGTACCAAAGAGAGAAGGTGCCGCAGTTTCCAAACAATGTTTATCTAAATGGTTGGCAAACTGTATTGTTTTCTGTTACCAGAAGTATGGTAAAACTCTACTGGGGGAGGTTAAAAGGCATTCTGCCAGAAGCATGGCTGTTTCTACTGCTTGTTTCAGGAATGGGTCTGCCGCTGACATCTGTGCCGCGGCTACTTGAAGTTCTGTTCACACTTTCACAAAGCATTACAATCTGGACATTGCCTCCAGGTGCAGGGTAGACTTTGGCCTAGCTGTCCTCCATGGACTCCTGTCCTAAACTTACTGCCTTTCTGCAGACCTTTCCTGCCTCCTGTGTTTTTCTTCTGATTCACACTGCTTATGACTCTGTCCTCAAGGTTATTACCTGCTGCAGGAGCCCTTGAAGTAAGATTTGTACAGTTACGTAAGAACTTACTGTAATGGTAGATCTCGAGAGAGCCTCTTGCAGCAGGTAATCTCTTCCTCCCTCCATCCCCAAGTTTCTTTCTTCTTTTTTCTATGAGTCCATTATGGGCTCCAGGAGCCTCTTTCCATTCTCCTGTTGTTCCTCCTTGGAGTTCTCCGGCAGGAGAACTGGAAGGTGGGTGCGGGGACCGCCCACTATATAGGGTCATACCGACGTCTGTCACGTGATGTCGGGTGGGCGGTCCCCCATCAGATACTGCTAGCTAAAGTTTTCCGTGTGGTCCTGATGCCAGGGGGCGCAGTCCAAAAGGTTATTACCTACTGCAATAGCCTCTCTCGAAGATCTGCTGTTATGGTAAGTTCTTGCGTAACTGCACTTTTCAGTGATGGCTCAGATAGGGCCTAGTCTGGTACATATGCTATCACAGTTAGTAGAAACCCTGACAACTGATCCATTATGGGGATACATTATTGTCCTGAGTGGGGCTTGGTCTGTGGGGCAGCAGGGGTTTTGGGGTCGCCCTCTGGTGGTGGCAGCAGGCAATTGACAGTCACCATAATTTGGTTTAGCAGCAGCATGCTGCCACCTTTGAGTTCTTATTTCAGGGATGGTTTAAGCTGCGTAATCTTGGGTAGGCCCCATATGAGTTCTTGGAAATCGTTCATCCTGTACGCAGCTTGGGTAGCAAATGAGCATTTCCCTAGGCTTGTTTTATAGTAGTGGACTTCGAGGACTTGTCTGGTCATACTCCTGGTTGAGTAATTAGTAACCGGACAAAGAAGGTCACTGATAGCTGACGGGGTGAGGCCCAGCTGGGCTTTTCTTGCCAGGAGGCATGTCTGGTATTTTAGCCTTTCCCCAAGTGGGAGCCATCCAGTTTGGGAGTACAGGGAGCAGGTGTGTGCATTTTGTCTGCATTGCAAACAAAGCGGCATGCTTTATTGAGGACCAGGTGTATCCTATTTAGGATCCTCTCACAGGCTGCACCATATATGGGGAGACCATAGTCTATGATGGAGGGTATTGTTGCGGAGACTGCCACTCGTCTTGCTTCTGGGGTAAGGTTCAGTTTAAGGTTGTTTTAGCCTTTAAAGTGCTCCAAGTTTTTGATTAGTCTGGTTTATGTTGTCAACATGGGTGGCAAATGAGAGGGTGTCATCTAGCATGATACCCAGGTACCTGAAGGTTTCAGCTTGTTCAAGGGCTGTGCCATGTGTATTGAGGATGCCCAGCAGGGGTACCTTCTTATTATGTTGCCCTGCGAACAACATCGTTTTAGTTTGTAGTTTAGAACAAGTTTGTTCCCTTCAAACCATTCTTCGAGGTCCTTGAAACTGGTTTGGAGATCTCTGGTAAGAGTAGCCATTTTGGAGTTGCTGTTGTAGATTACTGAATCATTGGTGTATAGTATCATTTTGGAATGGGGGCAGGCTTCGGGAAGTCTTGATGAAAAGGCAGAAGAGGAGAGACCAAGTATTGACTCAGTGGGACCTAACTGTGACCCTTTTGTTATCCTCTGTGATCTTCCTGAAAGGTAACATCTAAACCAAGACAGGGATTCAGTTGAAAGGCCAAGCCCGGCTAGCTTGCACAGTAACAGTTGGTGATTTGTAAGGTAAAATTGCCTTTGTCAAGTCTATACATGTAGTGCCTACCAATTGACCTTTGTCAAGAGCCATATGCAGACTGTTGATGTGCTCAACCAGTGCTATGGAGTTTTCGGAAGCCATGTTGTTGCTTACAGAGCAGGTTATATTTGTTTAGGTAGGAGACTAGTTGGTCAGAAGCAATTTTCTCTAGAGCCTTGGACAGAGAGGAAAGGATGGAGATCGGTCTATAGTTGGCTACATTAGTGTGTGCTCCACTTTTGTGGACTGGTGTGACACTGGTGGCTTTCCAGTTTTGAGGAACTGGGAGAGTTGTAAGGACATATTGAAGATTTTGGACAAGGTAATTGCTAGTATATCCAGAGCTCGGGCTAGCAGCTTCATATCTACCATGTTTCCACCCATTCTTGTTTTGCCTAGGACCTTTTTAATATAGTTAACTGTGTCCTTTATTGTGACATGCTTGAAGTAGAACTACCATTTCAGTGGCAGTTGAAGTGCTTTGTCCAGTGTGTTTTTTGTTGTTGCTTGGAGCCTGGTTCATGAGGGGAGAAATGTGGCCAGGTCAGTGACTGCTTCATTGAAGATACCTGCTATTTTGGAAGGCTCGACAGTGCTTTTTCCCTTTAAGTTAACATGGAAGGAGATGTTTTGGTGTTGCTGCCTAGGAGGTCTTTTAGGCAGTCGCAAAATTTCTTCTCGTTTAACCAAGTTTTTACTTGTTCTTTGAAGAAATCCGCTTTCCCTTTCCTGACATCGTGGGTGCATCTGCTGCGGGCTGTTTTGTACTTCTGCACGCCTGTTGGCAGGCCGGAATACTTTGCATGAGACTATAGATTATCCTTGGCTTCAAACTAAGCAAGTAACTTGACGGGATTCATTCTGATATCCCTTTAATTTTACCCTTTTTTAAGGGTGCAAAATGTATCTCAGGCCATATTAAACTGGTAAATGAAGTAGTCCACTGCAGAGTTGACATCTGGGTGGCATCAAGAAGCTCCACTTGGAACAAGTAGGATTCGAATGCGATTGTTTCCTCATTCGGGAGGAATCTGTAGCTGATACTTTTGGGTGAATCTTGGTTTTCTGGAGGACCATTCAGAGTACAGGTGAATGGTCGCTGATAGCGTCAGCTAGGACCTCAGCCTTGGTTATCTTTTCCGGGTGCATGGCTAGGGTAAAATCTATTAGGGTTTTTGTCCCTGGTTTGTAATTAGTCCTTGTGCAGTCCTGAACCATCTGGGTTAGGAGCAGCCTGGCAACCCTGTGACAGGCACTAGTTTTAGCCAATCAATTTATGTTAAAGTCCCTCGTGATTATTGTTTCACCCTTAGGAAAGGCCTGTTTGTAGTAGCTTGCGAAAAACTCCAGGCCCGTTTTTTTTTTTTTTTGGGGGTTGAGGGAAATAGCACATTTAGGGATTTATGTCAACTCTCTTGGTGGATGCTTATTGCCAGGCACTCTCATTCATTTATAGAGTTGGCAATTATTAGTCCTCTCTCCTAATGCAGGTCTCCAGGCTTTCATACTGATGGGCTGTACCTGCTGATGCTACAGTGTAGGCAGGAACAAAACTGTGCAGCCTGGGTATCCTCCTCTCCACTTCCTGTGAACACCAGTTTACTTCCAGCCTTGCAGGTGGCAGGTACTCTGTAGCAGAGCTCTCACCTCGTGGCAGGGCTGAAGACTTCAGACTGTAAGTTTATCTATTCTTTTTCACTTGTTCATATTCTCAGGAGAGCTTTATTCAGTGGCTGCATTTTCTGCTAGGGAAAGATCGTTGATGGGCTCCAGGCTTATCCTTGCATGTTGCATAGCCTGGCCCCGTTCTCACTACGGGACTCTTCCCGCCATTTTTTTTTTTTCTTCTTTTCAGGCTTAGCCTTGCGAGCTGTATAAACACCCCCCGCTGTTTAACTCATGTCGCTGTGTTATTCTGGGGCAGGAATATTTAGGTCAGTCCCTCTTGTCTATGTTTTTTTGCTGAGTTTAAAAGTGGGGGTGTTTTTCTTTCTGTAGTGGCCAGTAAAAGGAATCCTCTTGTCGGAGACTGTTTGGACAGCAAAACACAGGCAACAAGGTACAAAATGCTAGCAGCAAAGTGCAAACAGCAAGGCGAGCACTATCGAAACATTCATTTTGAGCCTTTCGTCGATGACACTCCGACCACTCTTGGGCGTGGATTTTCTCATCAGTGACCCTCTCATCGATGAATGCTACCTGAGACTGTTTTCTGCCCCTGTCGTTGTCCATACTAGTCAACGACAGCGCTGGGGCGTAACGACTTTAAAGAGCTGGACATAATCACTTTAAAGCTGGAATCTCCCTGGTCATCAGCACCAGTTTTTAGGAGCTTCCCACAGTGGGGATCACTCCCCGAGGCTCATTGTGGTAGGGGGATCCCATACCTCCAGGGCATTGGGATCAGGCTGCACTGTCAGCGGACAAGCCTCTCAGAGGCAGGAAATGCCAAAAATACAAATCCCTCCTTTTGGCCACCTTTGCAGGCGCTCTGTTTGAAGTATGAGAAAGCAGCGGCTGCCAGGGCGGAGGACCCAGTGGAGGCCTCCACCTCCTCTGCTTGTTCGGATCAACAGAAGGCCGCTTGGACTGAGGACGCGTCCATTCGGGAGGGCCAACAATTGGTCATGCTCTCGCTGGCCCTAGATCTATATAGAAAACTGAACAGAGCATTTGCCCTGGACCCCCATGCTCGATTACAGCCTCCAAAGTCCCGAGTGGAGGGTCCACAGGAAGGTGACTCGAAGAGAACTCCGTCCCTATCCTCTGACGAGGAGGAGCAACACACACTGCATCACGCCAAAAAAGAAAAGATCCAGATTACTTAGATCTTGGAGCAAGTCTCCGGATGCCCACAAGGAGAAACAATGTAGGGATAGGTCCCCAGCCTCATCAAATGCTGTTCATGTTCCCCAGAAGAAGGGAGCTGGTGGATTGCTCAATCACACTCAGACAGTCCACCCTCTAGAAACTTTGATTTGGATGACCTGGACTTCATCAAAGGAATTGAGGAAATTCACTGCAGTTCTTCATTAGTGGTTCCGAAACAGGCCAAACCAGCCCTTAGACTCTCATCTCCCTCCAAACCAGCCATGGCGTTCCCTATCCCCCGGCTATTGAGGACTTGCTATAAGAGGAATGGCAAGGGCCAGAGAGAACCTATCCAGTCCCACGTCAAATCACTTAAGTTACTAAAATTCATCAAAGGCAAACCAGAAAGTGGCTGGATAGCCCCAGAATTGACCCTCTGATTTCAGACCTCACCAAGAAAATTATTCCAGCAGAGGGAGGGGCCATGCTATGAGACCTAGTGGACAGGAAAGTGGATGCATCTTTAAAGAAGGCCTTCCAAGCTTTGGCAACCTTGCTCAAGGCAGCAACAGCTAATCTTTTCTCAGCCAGAGTCGCTCTTTCATGAGCCATGGACCAAGCTTTCCAGCTGGTGGAAAATTCTGAGAAACACAAGGCGGCACTGTAGCAGCTCCAGCTCATTGGTTTAGCCTTCGCTTATTCAGCAGATGCATCGGAGGAAGCCATCTGATGCGCTGCCTAGAACCACATTCTATTGAACTTCAGCGCGACGCAACCTCTGGCTTCGCGGTTGGCAAGCAGACGCTTCCTCAAAGATTCACTTGGTGAATGCTGCATATGAAGGTTATCTACTATTCGGCTCCGCCCTCAAAGAGGTGAAAGAATCTGGTGAAACCACTAAGCTGCGCATACCGCAGTCAAAGACCAGAGATGTCGTGGTCAGCAGGCTCTCGACGGAATTTTCATGCCCAAAATTGCAACAAAGGGCAAAACAAGAGCTTTAAAGACAAACCAACGTGGTTTTCCTCTTGGAACCAGCACAGCTTCAGAGAAGGAAGTGTCGCCCAAGAGGCCGGGGACAGCAACAAAAAGTCACAGTGAAACACTTCGAACCCATCCTCGAGTAGGGGACAGACTTTCCAGTTTTCATGAGGAATGGGTCCATACCACAGTAAGAAAACTTGCGATGTTCCAGGCAATTACAGACCTTCTACAGCCAGGGGCTATCAAGCGGGTTCCCAGCGCAGAATTCAGCTGGGGCTGCTTATTCCCTTTTCTTTGTTTCCAAATGCACAGAGGGATTTAGACCAGTCTGGGACCTGAAATTTCTAAACCGCTTTGTGCACAACAGATCTTCAAAATGGAACCATCATCAGGGAGCTCCATCAAGTAGATTTTTTTTGTCATCTATCCACTTGCAGGACACCTATTTGCACATTCCCATCTGAAAGGCACATGGGCAATTTCTCCAATTCAAAGTGGGGGAACATCACTGCCAATTCAGAACTCTCCCATTCAAGCTTTCATCTTCCCCAAGAGTCTTCTCCAAGGTTCTAGTGTGACAGTCATTGCTCTGCTTTGAAGCCAAGGGATAAAGCTTTTACTTATCAACGCTATTATCAGGGCACCATAGTTCAATCAGGCGGTACAAGCAGTGGTGGCAGTCGTCTGCTGACTCTTGGCAGCAGTTTGTCATCGACTGGAAGAGGACTCAGTAATTCCAACTCTGACCCGGAATCATCTGGGAGCAGACATGAAGATGCAAGTGAACAAGGTGTTTCCAATAAACAAAATTCAAGGACTTGTATCTGCCATGAATGTTAACTGTATGTATATTCACTGTTATCTACTTGTTACCCCTCCGCCCCACTCCGGTCGTACTGAGAGACGAGCAACTTGTTCAGTGTGCCTTCCTGGTGAAACATTTCAGTAAATAAATAAACTTAGTCTATCAAGAAATTTCAAAGGGCTCACCAGCTGTCCGCTTACTGTTTCATGCAGCTCATAGGCACCATGGTCTAACTGGTGGATACAGTCCCCTGGGTAGTGATTCACATGCATCCCATCCAAGCAAAGCTTCTCAATCATCTCAGTCCATATACAGCCAAGACCAAAAAATCCTAATTCCTCGCCAGATAAGACCTCTCTTCATTGGTTGACGCTGAGGACCAATATCATGAGAAGTCGCAAGCTGGGACATCCATACCAGGTAAGAATCACTACTGATGCCAGCCTCAGGGGCTGGGGAGCTCACCTGGGTCAGATCTCCACTCAAGGCAAGTGGTTTCTTACTGGAATCTCCCAGTGCAGTATCAATATTCTAGAAATGAGAGCAGTACGCTAGGCTCTTCATTGGTTCAGGGAACATGTCCACAACTGGGATGTTCCAATCCTAACAGATAGTCTTAACAACAATGGCGTACATCAGTCATCAGGGCAGCACAAGGAGCTCGCAGATGCTCAGGGAGTCTCTCCTGCTATTTCAATGGGCTAAATGTCACCTCTCAAGCCTGATGGCGGTGTACATTCGAGGACAGAACATCACAGCAGACTGGCTCAGCCACAAGGACATACTACCAGGGAATGGGGCTGAAGGACGGGCCTTCCAAACCTTTACCAAGCATTGGGGTTGTCCTCTGATCTTTTAGCCTGCTGGCAAAACTTCAAGTTCAAGACTTCTGCTCCCTGGCCAAGGATTAGCTCGCAGTGGCACAGGATGCCTTCTCCCTCGACTGGGGACAATACGATCTACAGTATGCCTTCCCTCCCATACTGCTCCTATTTAGAGTTTTTCACAAAGTGGCTCTAGACCAGGCTGAGCTGATATCAGTGTGCCCTCACTGGCCCCATCATCCATGGTTCCTGCTTCTGATTCACCTGTCGAGGCATCCACCTCTAATTTTCTGGATTGGCCTGGACCTTCTCCATCAAGGCCCTGTGATGCATTACAGCCTTCGCAATCTGTCCCTCTCGGCCTTGAGATTGAGCAGGAAACTCTCAAGGAGCTAGGATATACAACACCTGTGATTGAAATGATACACTCATGTCGCCCATTTTCCTCCAAGGTGTACTACCGAATATGGCGTAGATTTCTGTTTTGGCTTCAGTCACAACAAATGACGACAAACCAGCCAGTTTTGTTACCTATTCTACTTCAGTTCCTTTGGAAGGCTTGGAAAAAGGGCTGCAACCAGTGTTCTTGCGAGTTCAGGTTTTTGCCTTGGGTGCGCTCCTGCTGGTAGATTAAGGGGAGTCCCTGGGTTCTCATCCCCATATTAGACCGTTCCTATGTGCAGCGACTCTAAAACGCCCGCCAGTGGAACCAATTGTCCCTCCTTGAAGACTCAGTTTATTCCATAAGGCCCTTACCAAGACACCCTTTGAACCCCTCTGTAAGTGGCAACCCTCAATGCATCTCACAATGAAGGTCTGTTTTCTCGTAGCCATAATGTCAGCCAGAAGGATCCGTGAGCTGTGCCCTGTCGACAAAATAACTTTATACGGTATTTCATCAGGACCCTGTGGTCCTACGCACAGATCCAAGTTTTTTGCCAAAGGTAATGTCTCCTTTTCATTGCAACCAGGAGTTGACTTCTTCCTTCTGTCCTCACCACAGAATGACAGAGAATTTCACACTCTGGACCCTAGAAGAGTGGTGAGGCTTTATATTAAAGATCAGAATCCATGCACAAAATTTCAAGCCTGTTTGTTCTCACCGTGGGTCAGAACATGGGCAAAAAAGCCTCTAGAGAGTCTCGCCAGATGGATTCATTCAACTATCGCCACTGCCTACAACCAAGATGGGGTGCCTTTACCCGGTCTGGTAAAGCATACTCAGCCAGGGCTATGGCCACCTCGTGGGCAGATTTCAGAGTGGCTTCTTCCACCAGACTTATGCAGGGCAACACTTGGTGTCTGTTCACTCCTTCACAAGCTGGATGACTGCCTTGGCTGTGGCATCATTTAGCCTTCCTCCAGGCAGTAGTAGACCCTTAAAGTCAATTGCATTCTTTCCACCCAGGATGTCAGGGGATGTACTTCTTTAGTATATCCCATCAGTATGGAAGCCTGGAGACCAGCTTTGGGAGAGAGAAAATGAAATTTAAATATCTGTAAATTTTCTTTCTCTGACTTCTGGTCTCCGGCTGCTTCCTTCCAGAATGTGTAAAGCTCGTATTTTGTCCGTTTCCAAGTTTATTTAGTTTTTGTTGCCCGAGTAGGCACATTAGACAGCATGGCTGCCTATTTTCAGGTATGACTGGGAGGTTACAATAGAGGGCATGTAGACAACAGTAAATACAAGGAAAATCAAGTGAAGAAGAATCGGTACAAAAACAAGCTAGAGATTAGTCACAATTCAGCTATACAACCTATACAATAATAGTACAGTTGCAGGAACAGTATATAAAAACAGATACAAGATACAAGTGCACATAACTGGCAGTCACTGAATCAACAACAGGTGGGCAAGTGCTGGGGGGGTAGCAGGATTTCCCAGGCAGTTTGAGAGAGTAGAGACGGGTGTCGGTTAAGCAACTAGGAGGAGCCAGCAGAGGAGAGGGTAACACCACTACCGGAGCAGTGTGCAGAGCTTAGAAGGGCATTATGAAAGTCCGGTTTGAAGTTGCATGAGGAGGGGGAGTTTCTGAGAGTCCATGGAAGGGAGTTCAGTAATTTTGGAGTATAGACTGAGAAGGCATTTTCACTCATTTTAGTACTACATCTCAGTTGGACATGTAGGGATTTATCGGCTGATCTTGGGGTAGGCAGAGGTTGCAAGTTTGAGCAGTAAAGCTAGTTTACCAGGTATCTGAGAGGAGATGATTTCTATGAAACAGGAGGAGGTAAACTAACGGAAAGCTGAAAGGGTAAGCAATCCCAGACTAGAATATAGTGAGTATCGATGAGTAAGTTTAGGTAGTGACAGAGCAAATTGGCAAATGTTGTAACAGATATCCCACTTATGGAGGAGCCCTCCTGGAGTTGCCAAAAAAGCTGTAAGTCCATACGCCAGTTTGGGTGTCAGGATCCCCTGAGCAGTAGCCAACCTCACTGTAGATGTTGGGCTATGTCTGACCTTATAAGCCAGTCCCAGTTGTATATTAATGGATATGATGACTGAAGCCAGGTGCAGGTTGAAGTCCAGGGTGGGATCAAGGGCGACTCATAAGTATTTAAAGGAGGTAACTGTGTTGAAGGGAGCTCTAGCGCTCTGATACATAAAGGTTGGGTGCAGGATCAAATTTTTGAACCAGAGCCAAAGAGCATAGTCAGTTTAATTTTATTGAGGGCAAGCTTGTTCTGCAGTAGCCAACTCTGAAATGTATTAAAATTATGATTGAGCTGCTGGTTGCTGTCCAAAAGGTTAGGAGAGGAAGAGTGTAGAACCAGATAGTCTGCTGAATTGGTCTGCTTTAAGAACTACTGGTGTTCACAGGAATTGGAGGGGAGGATATCCAGGCTTCAGAGTTTTGTTCCCGCCTACATTGTAGCATCAGGAGGTACAGCCCATCAATATGGAAGCCCGGAGACCAGCAATCTGAGAAAGAAAATTTACAGGTATTAAAATTTTGTTTTTGTGGCCACTCAGGCTGGACTGTAGATAGATGAGGCAGCCTCCACCTTTTACCCAGCCGATTCTCTCTGAGTAGGTTATAGCCCTTTATTGAAAGGGAAGAATCCAGTATTTCAAACAACATAGTCTTGCTGTATTCTGACATTTTGCAGTTAGCCCCAGTACTTGAACTGCTCCGGAGAGGAAAGAGCTAACTCTGTGCCAGAGCATAGAGCGTTGAGCTCAAGCTCGGCTCAAACCTCTGTCTGCTGCACTTTGAAGTGTAGTTGTCCGATTCTTTACGCCACCTAACTGAACAGTTGCTCTGGCCATCTCTCCTTGCTATTGGTTCGGTATAGTAAAGCGTCGGTTTTAAACTGCTATTTCTTACTCTGTTTCGGTTCTGATCCCTGACTGGGGTACAATGAGTACTTGGGTAGTGGACTAGTGTAATTGTGTGTGGAAATTGTAAAAAATACTTTTTCAATAGGTTCGGCTGAACCAATTGTCTGTTATTTTCTTCTAAGTTTATTTTTGTTTCTGTATTTAGTGTGAGGTACCGGTTCTTATCTATTCTTAAAAAAAACATATTTTAGGCTGCTTTTTTTTTTTTTAAATACCTGTGACACTGTTAGGAACCGATAAGGGGGTCTTGCCTGGCTTTTGCCGAGTAAAGGGTAAGTTTTAGGATGGCTTCGTCTGAGAAACCCAAAAGAAAACTGGGCCCACTGGGTTTCAACATTGCTGTGAGTGTGGAGAGGCCTTTGCTAAGGCTGATCCCCACACCACCTGTGTTTACTGTCTGGGTTTTGTCCACCTTGATTCAGACTGCCAGATTTTGTAAAAATTTCCTAAGGCCACCTTGGATAAAAGATTTGGCAGGCTTAGGAAAAGGAGGCCGAAAGTCCGCTGACTCAGGTGGCCAGCCAGTTCAATTCCTACGAATGTGAGGGAGTTCCCACTGACCTGGCGAAACCCTCACTGGCAAAAGGAGAGCCGATCCTGAGGGGAGTTGGTTCCGTTAAGAGAAAGAAAAGGAGAAATCGTCAGTTCGGATCCAGAAATGCATAGCCACCGAGGAAATTGCCAGGGCGATTAGTATAGCTGAATCTCTCCGGTCCAGTTCTGACCGATCCGGTGCCTCGGTAGGCGCTCAGTTTGGTCTGTTCCTCTGGTTCGGACTATTCCCAGAAGAGTATTATGAACCCGGATCTGGAGAGGGATGAGAAGGCGGTGGTGGTGGTATGGAAGGTCTGGAAGAGCCCTATAATCTGATGTCTCCCCAGACAGACCTTCTGGTGTTTCCCTCCTAGGCTTTGAGTCCCCATCTCACTTTATGTTTTACAAAAGTGGCAGAAACCCTCCAGCTCCCTCTGGTTGAAGCTGTCGAGGAACAAGAGGAGCCTGACTGTGGAGATGATGGACATCCCAGAGTCCAAGAGACTGTCTTTTCTCCTCCATAAATCTTTTGGGAAACGGACACAAAATTTGCTTAAAACACCCGTGAAAGAGTGAAAACTCGCTTATCTTTTCCTTCCATAGGGAGATAATGGGACCTGGATGTACTTCTTTTCTTGTCTGTTTGATTGTTATATGTTTGTTTGTTGGGCTGGTCACCCACTTTGTTCGGTATGTTTTTTTTTGTTGTCTCTGTCTGTGTTTCGTGCTCCTGTGTTTTTCCAGTACATCCCAGTACCATTGTCATGCCCACATTAATAAATAGTAAAACTAAAAATAAAAGCGTGAGGATGTTAGGATTGTTCCCAAAATGTAAATAAAATATGAAGCATGCTGCACTCAGTAAAATCTGTGTAACTATGGATCCTGAAAAGCGTTTTCCACTTAAAAATGGTATTTAAAACCCCTTGTAGCTTTACAGGTATGCCCTAGTAATATCTGGTTATTGTGGTAATGAGCATAGCGCTGTAAAGAAAAGAAACTTCATTTAGCAATTATGGCAGGGCTCTGCCCCTTTAAATGAGGCTTTGAATGAGTTTTGAATTTTCCTTAATGTTGTTATGCCTTTTAGGCTTATAAAATGAAGAGCGAGCTGTTTGGTCCTCTAGTCTAGCCCTGTTAGGCTCATTTTGGCAAGCTCTCCGAAAATGCGGCTGTTTTGTGATACGTCATGAGATAGTGCAGGACAAGGTAATCGCCGTAAAAATTACTGGCGAATGCGCACTGTCGCAGCGGGCATTTAGCCTTATATTGGTCTCAAACCAAAGCGTTTTGACACAAGGCGAGTAAAATAAACCTACATACCTTCTGGAGGTAGGATAATGAGGTTTTGGCTTGTTATTTGGGCTTTATAAAAGCGAAGGATTTCATTGTGCTGCTGGTATTCAGTAAACCCTGCTTGTTTCTGCTTCTTCATCATTATGCCTATAGGAGCTGGCCGGCCCTTGAGCAGCTGTTTTTGTACACTGCCTTAAAGGGGGCGGTTCCTGTTAGTTACTATTTTGTTTTGTCTTTAAACAAGGCTTTTCTCTGTTAGTTAACCTTAAAGTGCAATATTATGTTAAACTAAAACTCTAGGATGTTAAAAATTATTGTTTTACTTTATAATTAAAGAGTTTATATTATAAAAATGACTTAAGGGAGGAGTTAAAGTGGTCACATGTTTTCTGAACAGTATATAAACACTGGGTTTCAGTGTATAAGGAGTCAGTTGACTTAATGAAGTCGGACCTGGAAGTGCTGTCCTAAGCCTCCTGAGGTACTAGTGCTTGCTAGTGCACATGGTATTATTGCTATTTTGCTCTTTTTCTTTATTTTTGCGTATACAGTTCGTTTTAAATAAACAATTTACTTTGGAGCTCCCTCAAAAACTGCATCCTTGGTCCATTATTTCCCACGACCTGTGACAACACCAAATTCTCTACCTCCTGTGGACAGGTGAATGGACAAGAGGTACATGCTGTCAGGCTCGGGTGCGGAGTTCTTGTACCAGCAATGCAGCAATGTTGGGGTTGTGCAGGCTCCAGCCTGTGATAAGGCTAACATACCCTTTGCTTCACATCCCCCAGATACAGACTCCAGGAAGCTGGATGCCATGGCTAAAAAACGGTACATGGCATCTTCCTTGGGACTGAGGCAGGCTAACTACATGGCCTACACAGCCGCATACCAGAAGTCCAGATGGGATACTGTTCTGGAACTGGCTAAACAGACTTCCCCCCAGCTTGCCAAGGAGCTAGAGGAGGTGGCTGCTGATGGGATTGAGGCTTCTCAGATCCAGTTTCATGCTGCTGTAGACTACAATGATGTGTCGTCATGAGTCATGGCTCACGCCTGTGGCACTGGAGATTGGCTTCACGCAGATGTACTAGCCTCTCACAAGACACCCAAGCTAAGGCCATGGATTTCCCTGTCATGGAGAATTCTCTGTTTGGGTAGCAGACAGAGAATTATATGAAGAAAATGGATGAATACAGGACCCACCTACGGGAGTGCACAGGCCAAGGAAAGGCAGGCAACTCTTCAGAAGCAGCAATCTAGGGGCAGACCCTTTCACATGCCTACCAGGCACAGCCCCCCCTCTCCTTTTCCTCAGAGAGGGTTCTTCAGAGGGAGAGGCAGAAGGGGGATGAGCAGGGCTGCATCCTCCTCTCAGTCTAAGGCTCCTACCAAGCAGACACCCTGATGTGTCAGCCCGGGTCGACTCCCCCTTTCCTGTAGGAGGCAGGCTGGCTTACTACTTCCAGGCCTGGAAGTCCATTACCTCAGACAAGTGGGTCCTGGAGGTAGTAAGCCAGGGACTGGCCCTCAGCTTCAAAAAATTTCCAAAGCTGAGGGTCGGGTCTTTTCCACTTGTAAATATCTCCGAAACCATTGCCCTAGAGGCAGAGGTTTCCTCTCTGCTGTCTCTCAGAGCCATAGAGAGTTCCTACATCTCACAGGGGCAAAGGTCTGTACTCCAGATACTTTCTTACCCCAAAAAAGACAGGGGAGTTGCGGCCCATCCTAGACCTAAGATACTTAAACAAGCACCTAGTAAAGCCAAAATTCAAAATGGTGACACTGGGAATAATTCTGCGCCCTCTAAGGCCAGGGGATTGGCTAGCCTCCCTGGACATCAAGGATGCCTGTTTTCACATTCCCATCAGGTGCTCCCACAAAAAGTACCTCAGGTTCAAGCTGCCTTCAGGCTATTATCAGTTCAGAGCAATGCCCTTCGGCCTAACATCAGCACCAATGGTGTTCACAAAATGCCTAGCAGTAGTAGTGGCCTTTCGAAGGAGACAAAACATTTCCATATTTTCATACCTGGACGACTGGCTCATTGTGGGTCAGTCTCCAGACCAAGTCAAGTCAAACCTGCAAGTGACCCAGCAATTGCCCTCTTCTCTAGGATTCCTCCTCAATCTTCCAAAGTCAGTTCTCGAACCAGTGCAGCTCTTGACCTTCATAGGGGTAGAGTTGGATGCTGTCAAAGCAAGAACCTTTCTCCCTCTGGCAAGGGCAAAGGCCCTTGTAGACCTGTCTTCTTCTTTTCACCATCTGGTGTCTTGACCAGCAAGACATTTTCTTCAACTCCTGGGCCACATGGCAGCTTCCACTGTGGTGGTACAAGGGCCAGATTTCAGATGAGGACATCCAGTTCCACTTGAGTGCTTTTGGTCTCAGAAAAAGATCCTCTAACCAAACTAATTCCAGTGACTCAGACTCTGATCCAGGCTCTCCAGTGGTAGTTGGATCAGGACAACCTCAGACAAGGAGTCCCTTTCATCACTCAGTGGTTCTAACCACAGATACTTCTCTCCTGGGGTGGGAGCTCACTTGGGAGTCCTCACAGAACAGGGAGTGTGGTCCCCTCAGAGTCTCTACTTCACATCAGTCTTCTGGAGCCCAGGGCAGTGTACCAGGCTCTACAAGCTTTCTCCGACTCTGTACAGAACAAGATGGTTCAGGTCAGGACAGACAACACCACCACCATGTGGTACATCAACAGCAGGAGGCACTGGTTCACGTGCCTTGTGCACGGAAGGCGAAGTTATGGTCCCGGGCTTATTCCCTACAGACATCTCTGGTAGCAGTACACCTTCCAGGGAAGGACAATGTCCTAGCAGATGCACTGAGCAGGATTTGTCAGGGCCATCACGAATGGTCCTGGATCCCCTAGTGTTTAAAGGTGAGTTTTTCAAGGTGGGCACTCCAGAAATCTATTTGCAGCCCCAGACAATGCCAGTTTCCTCTCTTCTGTTGCAGACCCCGGTCTTGGGCTCAGTCCCCTGGATGCTCTGCTTCTGGATTGGGAGGAAATTTCTGTATGTCTCCCCTTTATTATTCCAAGTTCTGGTCAAGATAAGGTCAGAATCTTGCAAAGTGATCCTGATTGCTTCAGACGGGACCAGGCAGCCTTGGTATCCTTTGTTGCTGTCCCTAGCAGTCCATCTTCCTTATGTCTTCCCAAGAATCCCAACCTGTTAACTTCCTCTCGGAGAATTTGGTACCCCAAACTTCGGCCTCTCAATCTCAAGGCATGGCTCTTGAAGAGCTAGAATATGCAAGCTTGCGTTTGTCTCGGGGGATTCTGGACATTCTGAAAGCCTCTCGAAAACCTGCCGCCAGAAAAACTTACAACTCCAAATGGAAAAGATTCAGCATTTGGTGTTCCAATAAGCACATATCCCCAGATTGTGCTGACCTGGCTACAGTTCTGGATTATATGGTTCATCTTAATGGCTTAGGCCTCAGACCAGCTATCCTGAAAGTACACTCGTTGGCTGTTTCTGCATTCCTGTCAGTGGGAAAGGCCTCTTCACTGGCATATCATCCTGTTTTCTGTAAATTGTTTAAAGGATTGCTCCATACCAATCCTCCTTTAGGGATCCTACTCCTTTTGGAATCTTAATGTTTGCATTGCTCAGCTTATGCAACCATCCTTTGTGCTTTGGCCTCAGCAGAACTTAATTACTTGACTTAGAAAACTGTGTTGTGGTAGCTATTACCTCTGCCATGCATATCAGTGAATTACAAGCTCTCAGTGGAGGCTAATTTTATCTCTTTCCATAGATAAAGGTAGTCCTTAGAACCTACAGGAGGCTCTTGCCTAAAGTGGTTTCAGATATTCATCTGAACCAGTCCATGTCTCTACCTGTGTTCTTCACTGATCATTCTTCTTCAGGAGAGAGAAGATTACACAGTTTGGATGTTAAGCGGGCACTTGGCTACTACACTGAGCGCACTAAGGTACTTAGCAAACGACTGTCCTCAGTTTGTTTCTCACTTATGGTGAAGTGGGAAAGGGTAAACCTGCTACTAAGAGGGCTATTGCCAGGTGGATTCTCTTGTATACAAGTCTGTTATGAAAAGCTAGGCAAAGTACCCCCCCTCAGGCCTGAGAGCTCATTTGACTAGAGGTACAGCTACTTCTCTGGCTGCTGCTGCTGCGAGACATACCCTTGTTAGAGATATGTAAAGCAGCTACCTGGAAAACAGTCCATACATTCTCCAAGCATTACTCTCTGGATACCCAGGCTAGGAGTGATGATAGGTTTGGTACGGCAGCACTGCAGAGCCTATTTCCAAAATAGGTTTGGTACCCTCCTCCATGGAGGTACTGCTTGGTAGTCTGCATAATGTCAGAATACAGCAAGACTTCATGTTTGAAGAAAATATTACTCACCTTAGTAATTGTGTTTCTTTTACTGGAGTCTTGTTGTATTCTGACACACCTCTCTGTCTCCCCTTTCAGAACCTGTTTTTTGGGAAGTGGGCTGGCAGGTGCAATGTTGTACCTCGGGGTTAATTGGCACTCTCCCCTTTATAGAGGGAGTGGGAGTATGTATATTTTTCTGTAGTTAGGTTTTGTTCACTACCTAGTTTTTGTTTGGAGTTCTCGACTTGAGTTTTTTGGTGACCCAAAATATTTGGTTGCCTTTTGGCTAGTAGATTTTACAATTTCCACTTAGTAGGTGTAGTTAGTATTAGCTCATAAGAATCTGATGGTTACACTTCAAAGTGCAGCAGACAGAGGTTTGACCAAGCTCGAGCTCAATGTTCTATGCTCTGGCATAGTTAACTCTTTCCTCTCTGGAGCAGTTCAAGTTATGGGGCTAACTGCATAATTAGTTTAGTTTAGTTTATTCTAGGAATTATTACCTTTGAGCCAATGGCTCTTTTACAAAGGTTCCACGTCATCAATGTACAAACAAACAAGACATGTTACATAGAATGGTCAGCAAATTATAAAGGTTTCAGTAAGCCAGTATAATACAGTACATCACAGGAAAAAAACAAAACATTGGAGGAATGGTCAAGGTGGGAAGGGTAGGAGGAGATATGGGGAGGGGAGCAGACTTAGAGTAGTTAGAGGTACTCAGATGCCTTTGTCAAGAAAGGAGCAGAGGAGGAGGATGAAAAACAGTAAAAACAGCCATGAGGGAAGACTCATTAGTCAAGGCACTCACAGGAGCTAGAGGCTGAGAGGTGAGAGTAAAGCACAGATTTGAAAGCTCCTAGTGACGTGAAGGGGATGTAATGAGCGAGTTCAGGGCATTGTACCAGCTGGGGGCACGATAAGCAAAAGATCTTTGGCCCTGTGTGGTCCTGCACCTGGGGACCTGGAGAGGCTGGTGTTCCGATCTTCTGGTGGGACGGATGCTGGAGTGCGGCCCAAGATGGATTTTTTTTGCCATCAAGCATGTGAGGTACCTAATGCGATTTGAGAGTTGCAACCATCCTGTTTCAGTGTAGAGTGTATGAGTATGTCTTTGCGCTCCAGTGAGCAGCCGACAGGCCTTATTTAGGGTTGTTGTGATGCGCCTTAGTGCGTGTGTAGTGGCAGAGCCTTGCATAATTAAGCCATAGTCTATGATTGAGATGACAGAGCTTTGGATAGCAATCTTCAGCGCAGCTTTGGTAAGGAATTGCCGGTTCCGGAACAGGATACCAATGCGCTGGTTCACAGTTTTCGCTGTGTTATCAATGTGGGTCGCAAAGGTAAGACCTTGATCAAAGGTGATTCCAAGGTATTTAAATGTTAACACTTGTTCAAGGGTATTTCCTGGGTATGTTTTGACAGTAAGTGGAATTTGTCTTTTTCTGTTTTGTGGACTGGAGAAAAGCATGGATTTTGTTTTTTGTGATTTAGGATCAGCTTGTGATCTAGGAACCACTTTTCAGATTGTACCCAGGGACTATACAGTATATGGAGAGCAAATGAAAATACCCACAAACAACATAATATAATATCAGAATACAGCATGACTCCATTAGAAGAAACACAATTACTAAAGTGAGTAATTTTTTCTTTTGGAGTGAGCCATGTTTCCGTAAGTTCAATAACGTCTGGCTGTACATGAGCTACCCATGCTTCGAGCTGTGGGAATTTTGGGAACAGGCTTCCTAAGTTTATGGATGCAATCTTGAGTTTTCCCTTTTGGTCTTTTCCAGAACTGTTGCTCTGGGGGCCACGGTTTGGGTGGATATTTCCAGCCAGTAGGAGGATAGTTAGTATTAATTTTTTGCGATTCCTTCTTCCATGGGTAGTCATCCCAGGCCTCCTTGTTTGTGGGTATTTTCATTTGCTCTCCATATACTGTATAGTCCCCGTGTGGTTACAGTATCAAACATTAGCTCTATTTGTAGTGATTACTGGGCAGACTGGATGCAAACCAAGTGTGGTTCTGTCCTGTAGGCGATGAGGCTATGCGTGCCTTCGAATATAGTGATTGGTTCTGCGATAGCGAGCTTCATATTCATAGGGTGTTGCTGAGATGACCCCTTCTGGGTTGGGGCAATGCAAGGGTTAAATAGATAAGTGTAATCATTATTTTGGCATAAATATATGTGTATTTATACAAATATAGTTTTTCCGAAGAAAAACTACTTGGTGGCTGCCAGAAATTCTGTCTGCAGCCTATGCTCCGGTAGGGGCCACCTCTCTCTCTTTTACCTTATGCCAGCAAGGGAGGTTTTCTATAACAAGGTGGAGAGGTTGACATTGAGTTCAATAAGGGGCCGGGTTCTGCTATTGCAGCCCCGGGGTTTTGTGGCTTAGGAACTCCATTGGTGCGTGTTTGTAGGGCACATCTGCTGTCCTGATCTGGTTTGCTGTTGGATCTTTTGGGTTCTGAATGCTCCTGGCAAGAAGTTTTCCAAACCACTCCCATACACGTCATTGGATATGTTTTACAGGTTTCATATTAAAGAGTCATTCCTTATTTGGCATATGGACAGGTGGTACTCAGAATGGTGTTCGTCCCTCAGGTGCTCATTGGCTTCCAGCACCTAGGTCTCTCTCCACCTGTCCACAGCCTTCTCTATTAAAGGGAAGGAACTGTACAAGTGAATTTATCTTGCACTGTTAAGATCTACGCTAAGCGGACAGCTGCATTCCATGAGTCTGAGTGTCTTGTTTGTTCTCGTGGGACAGATAAACCTGGGCAAGAGGCCCCCACCCTTTTAGGCCACCCTAGCTAAAGGGTGTGGACCTGCATCATTTCAGGCCACCTTTCTAGTAAAAGAGATTTCCAGCTCTCCTCAAGGCTCAACACTCCAGGGCTAAGATGGCACCCTGGACAGGCAGGAGTAGCATTAGTTTTCAGATTATGCAAGGAATTGCATGGTCCACGATGCTCAAAACATCCATCTTGATGTTTAGAGTTTGTCTGACACAGTTTGGTTGGAGAGTACTACAGACTGCAGTACGCAAATTGTGCTTTCCTCTGGCGTTTGGGATAATCTTCTCCCTTCTCATATTTTCTGGGTACTGCTTCTTAGAAGCCAGTTGTTTTGATTACCCATTGATGGTGTGGAGTGCTAGAAAAACAAGAAATTAACTTCCTACTTACTGAAATTTCCTTTTCTGTTGGCTCCAAGTTGTCAATGGGGGCCCTTCCAGGAGCCTGCTCCTGTGGGAGAATCTTATCATGTATGCTAGGAGGAATGTCCTATTGTACACCCCCCTACTATTTTTTTTCCAGACATCCCTCCTCTTGCTGTAGAGTGTGTGTGTGAGTGTGTATCTATCTATATATGTATGTATCTATACATCTCTGTCTCGCGCTCTCATAAAAAAAGGTTTATATCATAAAAAAAAAATGGTTCAGTTTTACTGGTAACTTGAGGCATTTTTTCCTTGTTACAGGTGACCTCGCTGCATCCAGTCGTTGCCTGGAAATTCTATCTTGCCAGCAAGCAGCCTCAGTTTTCAGATGTGTAAAAGAGGAGAACCTGCTTTTCGTACAGGATGCTTCTTCAGGCAAGAGCATCGAATTCTCCAAACTTTGAGTCTAGTGGAGTCTTCTCTCCTTGGGCGTGACTGCCTGGAAGGCAGAACAGTTTATTTACATGTGGCAATCGTTTGTTAATGGTAGATTATAATGTATAAATGTGTAGCTGTTATGGCACTGCGAGATAAGTAGTAACTGGGAGCAGCTGTAGCATGGAATCCTCATATGCCTGACATTCTAAAGGCTTGGGCTGTGCCGTTCACTGTAGGTGCACTGTACCCACTAGTTATGATTACCCATTGACAACGTTGGAGCTGTCAGAAAGGAAATTACGATAAGTATGAAGTTGATTTCTTCCTGGTTAATTTAACTCTCCCCACCACCACCACCACCACCACCACCACCTTCAATTTTCTTTGTTCTTGAACATTTTGCTTACCTGATAGCTAATATAGTTGTTAAAAGGTGCTGCATTAAGCAAAATTGCTTTTCTTTTTGCATTAATAGGTAATTTACAGCTGATTTATTTTTTCTTTTTGTAGATTTCAAGAATCAAACATGGATGAATCAGAAATTGTTCGGAAACTGCGTTCTCAGATCAAGGAAGCTGAAGAAGACCGAAAGCAAGCTGCACAGTATGGATTACAGTTACTGGAGAGCCATGGTGAGCTAGAGAACCAGCTAGAGGAAGTGCGTGCGGAACTTACAAACAATATTGAGGTAAAAATTTTTGTTTGTACAGTTATAGTATAGTCTGCAAATCTTGAGGATTTTTTTTAATGGTGCAGTGTTTGTTTGCTTGATCAGAGGCATTTAACTTGGTCGATCATATCGACTAATACTAAGATTGAGGAGCATGGTATTGATATCGCTGCTCAAAACTGGTTATGCTGCTACGTTGATTGTACCCTGGTGGTAAAATTAAATAGTGGTTGTGTCAAGTAAAATACGGGTTATGCTAGTAGTGTGTTCTGGGAGACTCTCTTTTCATTGTTTATCAACTGAGTGGACTTGGCATAAACTGGGCTATCCCAAAAGCGTGCTGCGCTCCAGTGGAAATGGGGTGCGCTGAACAGGGCGACTATCCCCAGCTATGTATGTCTCAAAAGAATCCATAGGGTCATTCTCGGTTACTGTTTATTTTGTAGCTCATTAAAAACACAGCACTTTGAAAGTATTCTGGCTCCAATTCTGTTATTTTACGTGAGTGAGTTGTGTGGCATTTTGGATCCTTTTGTAAACTGGGCTCTCTGGTATGTGGGCTACCCATCGTTACACCCAGAGCACAGTTTGGGATGCAAGTAGTTCCTGATGTGTGTACCCTAGCCAGGATCCTCCCCATTGTCTCGTTTCTAGTTTGTAAAAAACACCTTCCATCCATCTGAGCCCTAACGCCCTCCCAGCTAGTTCTTAGATGCATCTTTGTTTCTGTATATGCAATAATAGTAATCGCCATCCGAGGAAGGGCACGATCCTCATTTTTTTTGTTCTTACCAGTGGGCTCATTTTACCATCAACTGTGATGACTTATACATATGTCGAACAAACAGGATAACCGACAGCCATGGATTTTGGGTTGAAAAAAGCTTTTGAACTTTCAGTGCCTGATATATACAACTTATGGTATTCTGCCCATGAAGAGTGCAGGAATGGCAATCAAGTTAAGCATCCCCTCCACTGGACTGGTATACCTGTCTGTAATTTTGTGGGTTATGGTAAGGAAACCAATTTTTGTAGATGTAATGCTGTATGCCTAAGGCTTTGTATCACAGCTGATTTTTAAGGTCGAATAAGTAACCATAATGTTACTTAGAAACATAGACTTTGACAGCAGATAAGGACCTCTAGGCCCATCTAGTGTGCCCATTTCCCTACCTACGGGATAGGCCGCAGATCCTAGTTAACCAACAGTCTATATCTTCCTGCCCCCCACAAGAATTGCCTTATGTCTTTCCCATGCATTCTTGAATTCTCCCACAGTTTTAGACCCCACAACTTCCTCCGGAAGGCTGTTCCATGCATCCACTACCCTCTCTGTGAAATAATACTTCCTCACATTGCCCCTGAACCGCCCTCCTTCTATCTTTAAATTGTGTCCCTTGTTCTTGCAAGTCTCTTTTTCTGAAAGATGCTACCTCTTGGACTTTGTTGATTCCTTGAGGGTACTTGAAAGTTTCTATCATGTCCCCTCTCCCTTCTTTCCTCAAGGGTATACATATTAAGCTTCTTTAGTCTCTCCTCATACGGCTTCTCTTGCAGACCCTGCATCATTTTAGTTGCCCTCCTCTGGACTGCCTCTATCCTGTCTATGTCCTTGCGGAGATGGGGTCTCCAGAACTGGACACAGTATTCCAGATGGGGTCTCACCAACTGTCTGTACAGAGGGATAACAACTTCCTGTTTTCTGCTGTTGATGCCTCTCCCTATACATCCCAGTATACCCCGGCCCTCCCTACTGCCTTCTCACATTGCTTGCCAACCTTAAGATCATCTGATAGATTACCCCAGGTCCCTTTTCTGTTTTGTTGTTGTTACTACCTCCCACCCATTGTGTATTCTTCCCTGGGTTCTTGTTTCCCAGGTGCATTATTTTGCACTTTTTGCATTGAATCCTAGCTGCCATCGTCTGACCATTCCTCCAACCTTGCTAAGTCCTTTTCATCCTTTCCACGCCTCCTTGTGTATCAACCCTGTTGCAGAACTTTGTGTCATCTGCAAAAGGCATACTTTTCCTTCCAGTCCCTCTGCAATGTCACTGATGAAGACATTAAAAAGGACTGGACCCAATACTGAACCTCTGTGTACCCCACTAGTAACTGCCCTTTCTTCAGAGTGGACTCCATTTACAATTACCTTCTGTGTCCTGTTGTCCAGCCAATGTTTTACCCAGGCTACCACCCTGGGACCCACTCCCAGGCTGGTTAATTTGACTAATAATCTTTGTGTGGGACTGTGTCAAATGCCTTGCTAAAGTCTAGGTAGGCCATGTCCACAGCCCTCTCTGGTCTACTACTTTGGTCACCCAGTCAAAGAAATCTATTAGATTCGTCTGACATGACCTTCCCGCTGTGAACCCATGCTGCCTTGGATCCTGTGCTCCACTGACCTCTAGGTACTCAACTATTCTTTCCTTCAGAAGTGACTCCATCACTTTCCCTGCCACAGAGGTCAGACTGACAGGTCTGTAGTTTCCTGCCTCTGTCTTGGTCCCACTTTTGTGAAGGGGAATCACATCCGCCTTCCTCCAGTCCTCGGGTACCACACCATCCTCCCATGATTTATTAAAAAGAGTAGCCAGTGGTTTCACTAGTTCCTTCCTTAATTCTTTTAGAATTCTGGGTGAATTCCATCAGGACCCATTGCTTGTCCACCTTCAGTTTTAGGAGTTCTTGCAAAATCCTTTCTTCTGTGAAAGGACTGGGATCGACCCTCCCCTATCAAGAGTCTTCTGTTAATTGGATTGGCACCCTCCTCTTTGTGAGTACTGAGCAGAAATATTCGCTCAGTATTCCTGCTTTTCACTGTCCTTATGCCCACCCACCGCTCATTCTGTTCAGCCTCACTATCCCTCCTTTGTCTTTCTACCGCTGATGTACCTATGAAAGGTTTTATCCCCTTCTTAACTGAGTTGGCTATCTTTTCCTCAGTTTGGGCCTTTGCTATTCTGACTTCCTCCCTGCTTCTTTCTGCCTTAACTGGTACAGCTCTCTGTCCTGCTCCTTCTGTGTTTCCTTATACTCCGAATGCTATCTTTTCTTCCTGACTTTCACAGCCACCTCTCTTGAGAACCATAGTGGCTTTTCTTTCGTTTTGATTTGTTTATTTGCTTCACAGACAGGCTTGTTGCCTCTGTGATGGCAGTTTGGTAATTCCCATTGTTGCTCACACCTCCTTCTAGCCTGTTTGCTGGTGCTTTCTGAGGCACTCTCCCATCTTGCCAAAGTCAGCCCTCCTAAAGTCCAGTACCCTCACTTTTGTATGGCTTGACTCTGTAGCTGAGTTTAACGTGAACCACACTGTTTGATGGTCACTTGTCCCCAGATGGCAACCCACTTCTAGATCTGAGATCCTCTCACTGCCCCCGTTTGAGAGTACGAGGTCTAAGATTGCTCCCTCACGAGTGGGTTCCAAAACTAGCTGTCTAATGCCTGCCACCTGTAGGGCATCAAGAATGGCCCTGCTCTTGGATGTGGCTGCAGCAAATGTGCTCCAGTTAACATCTGGCATATTCAGGTCTCCCATCAACAGTATCTCCCCTTTCTCTGCCATTCTAAGAATGCCTTCCATCATATCCTTGTCCATTCCTTCCCCTGACATGGGGGTCTGTACAAACCCTGTGCGGATTGTGGTGCCCTTTCCAGTCTCCAAGGTGACCCACAGTGCCTCCTCTCCTCCCTGTTTACTCTTTTGCTCAGTTGCTTTTATCCCTTCCTTTACATGAGAGCTACTCCTCCCCTCTTTCCCTGCCTGTCTCTCCCTGTAGGTTATGTACCCTGGTATGTTAACATCCCAGTCATGGTTCTCTGTGTACCATGTTTCTGTGACTGCTACTGATATCCAGGCATCCTCTTCCATTAAGGCCACCAGCTCAGGGAGCTTGTTGCCCAGACTACGGGCATTGGTACTCATTACCCTCCATTTCCTGATGGCCTTACCCCCTTTTGCCCCATCCCTGTCCTTCTTGCCTTTGTCACTTTCTCCATTTACCTCTGCCCTTCTCCCTATCGACACCTCCATGTTGGTGTTTGCCACACTTACTACTGTGATTGTTTGTGGGGGGCTAGGATTTTCCTGCTCCTTTCCAGTGCCTCCCCCCTTGGCTAGTTTAAAAGCTTGCCAATGAAGCATTTAAACCTATCACCTAGGATCCTGGTTCCCCTCCCGGACAGATGCAGCCCATCATGCCAGTATAGGCTTGCATCACTCCAGGTGGACCCCCAGTCCCCAATGAAGCCAAATCCTGAGCTCCACCCAGTTTTTCAACCACTGATTGAATCCCTAGTCAAGAACACCCCTAGCCTCTCTATGCCATAGATGGGTAGCACCTCCGAGAAGGTTACTGTGCGTGCTACTTGACTAAGCCCTCCCAATTCCACAAACTCTTCCTGCACTTCTCTAATCTCTTTCTTAGCCAGGTCATTTGTCCCTAGGTGGACAATGACATCCAGCTCCCTCCCCTGTACAGCTGCTCCGGCAATCCTGAGGATTCGCTCCCTGTCCCTCCAAGCCATGGCGCCAGGCAGGCACCTTACCTCCCTCTCCCCTTCCTTGCCCAGTTCTACCTTCCTAACAATGGAGTCCCCCACCAGGAGTTGTTTCCTTCTCCTGCAGGGTCCCCTGCCACCCTCCTGTGGGTCTCCTTTGTGGAGGTTCCCAGCATCCTCCTTGGTCTCCACTGTGGGTTCCTCCATAGAGGAACCACACTTTCCAGAATGGCATAGGAATGTGGAGAGGTACAACTGGAGGGATGCGCCTGTTCCACCACCTCACCTCCCTGAGCCCACTGTGGTCCAACCGCTCCTCTTTCTTGGCAACCTCTGAGGCAACGGCAGTGGCACTGGTGGTCCCTGGATGGAAGAGGAGGTCCACAAATCCTGGCCAACACAGCCTGGAGATGAGGAACCTCCTCCCTCAGCCCAGAGAGGTGCCTGCAGATGGGGACAACACCGCATCCTCCAGAACATCTCCCGGAAGACTGCTGCTCCACAGCCACTGCACTGCACCACTCCAATCATGTCTTATTTCTGGCCCCTTAACAGTTTGCAATCCTTACTCTTTCCTCTGTTTTTTTTCCTCTCTCTCTTACTTTCTGCCTGTGTGCCCTTTAAGCTCCTGATTGTCCTGTTCTGAGACAAGAATATCCTATATTTCTCAGTAGACCACTTACTTGCTCAGAGGCAGACCTCCAGCAGCTAGAGGGGCGAGAGCTACTCTTGCCCTTCTAGGATGGAGGGTCCTTTGTGGTTCTGTGATCACTCACTTCCCACCTAAACAGGAAGTTTATGTTGTCAGTCAAATCCTGTGCCTATAAAAATAGAACTAGCTTTGGGTGGAGGGGAGTGAAGGAGGGCAATATAGTCCCAGCAGAGAAGTTCAGTCACACAGCAGTCCTTTCTCCTGATGTCTTCTGCCAAGCTATTGGCAGAATCTTTCTAAGGCAGTCTTTAAATGTAGCTTCCTTCTAGCTAAGCCACTCCCCCTACTTACCAGATCTTTCTACAAGTAATTGAAAGGACTTAACTGCTGTGAGGTTTAAGTCACCTGAGATTTACACCTAGATGACTTTTCAGTTACCCATTCAGTTCAGTTAACCCAAACGCCCACTTTTTTTTTGTGTTTTGTATGTTAGTTTTTTTACTCTAAATTAAAGGTCCAAATACAAAAGTTCTTCTACTTTAGTCCCAGCAGAGAAGTTCAGTCACACAGCAGTCCTTTCTCCTGGTGTCTTCTGCCAAGCTATTACTTCTGACTGCTGCCTTTCTTTCACTGCTTTGGCAGAACACTTCGTTGGCTAAAGGTAAATTCTCCAGCTATCTGAGCCCCAGTACCATCTCACCTAGTGCCTCGTGTGACCTTGAGACACTCAAGTACTCCAGCCTGGACTCTTCCCCTTGACTCGTGCCAAGATAGATAAGGTAAAACCCACCCCCTTAGCACATCTGAGGCCTGCACCTCTCCAAGTCCATAGACACTGCTTTATTTCAGATATGCAATAGCAGTCACCATCAAACAAAGTAAGCGGATCCTTGTCTTTTTGCTCTCACCACTAGGCCTGTATGCTAGTAACTTGCCCCACTGCTAGTGCTCTGTGTAGTTGGGCAAGATACCAGCATTTGGGTCTGGAGGTTAGAGAGAAGATGAGGATTTGTGCGCTGTTGGACGGCGATTACTGTCATTTCATATTAGCAGTAAAGGTGTGTGAGGACTGGACAGGATGGTGGTTGAAGCTGGAGTCCCTTTTCTTCCAGCACTGCACAGTTCAGTCCTGACCATAGATGTTTCCCTCCTAGAATGGGTGAGGACATCTCACACCACATGATAAAGGGGTATGGAACTCAACTGACAGAACATGAGCCTGCTGGAGCTCAAGCAGTATTTCTATCCCTAAAGTACTTTTGGGGATAGATATAATTGATGCTTCTTTGACAACACTGGAGCACAGTTTCTCAAATGGTGAAACTAGCTTCCCAAAGGAGCCCTAGCTTGTTCCAAGGTCACAAGCAAGCTGGCCAATGTATATATTACTGTGTAATTTGAGTTTTGCTGTATTGTGTAATGGAAGATGAATGTAGAAAATGGCAGACGATTAAATCCACTATTTATTTGAAGACCTTTTACTTTATTACTGGTGTGCAGTGCAATGTATATAAGATAGGGTGTTTATTTTATGGGGAGGCCCAATATTGTTTTTATTAGCATTAGAAAATGTGCACATTAAATACTGTATTATGATAGGCTGGTCTTACTTCAAGGGTATCTCTTGCAGTAGGTCATCTCTGGTAGGACTATAGCCGCCAGGCACTGGGACCACACGGACATTTTCTACTGTAGTTAGCAGTCTACAAGAGTGGGTCACCCACCTCTGACTTCAGCCAATCCTATTAAGGCGGCCGTCCCTCATACCCTCCTAAGTTGTTTCCTGCCATCGACCAACGCACGTTGAACCGCTGAAACCACTGCTGCTATAGTCAACCGCCATTTTCCTGCGTTTACCGTGGTTTTTTTAAATTTAATTTTAACATGGAAATTTGTGTTCTCACCTGTTTCATGTTTTCTAAACTTTCTTCATTTTACAACCGCTCCACAAAGTGTGCCTGTGGCAAACAGATCCTGGACAAGGACGGCCATTTTGCCTGCGTCTTATGCCTAGGCCCAGACTGTCACAAACTCGCTCAGCCGGTCAGCCCTCTACTCCCAAAGTGCCAACCTCTGAGCGTATGATTTGTGTACAGTAAACGGAACAAGGTAGCCCCCTCGTCTGTTTTGTGGGTTCAAGTCACCTTAGTCTCAAGCTCTGGAGGGATTCAAACTGATCACCTCTTGTTAGCGTACCCAATTATCAGGCTCAGATAATGCTGTCTTCGGGGGGCCAGATATCTTTGCCTACGGGCACCCAACCAGATCTTTCAAATGAACCCTTAAAACCTATGCAAGACTTTAGAGAACTCTATTCATTTCCCAGTTTGGTATACAATAAGCCCATACACAATGTTAGTTATAACCTTTAAAAGCTCCACTTAAATAAAAAGAAATGTCAAGGCACTCCAGACAGTTCTGTTGTAAAAATATCTCTCTACTTTAAAAATATCAAAACAACAATAATTACAGAACAAAATATATCCCAATACATACAGCCTTTAAACAAATGGGTTTAAAGTGCAAGTTTCTACAATACATATATTCAGATTGTTCTGATCTTACTCTCTTTCAGTGCTGTGATGATTCTCCCTCCATCAGAGAATATTGTCTTGTGTGCCTCTGAGGCTTGCTTAGTTGGGTAAGAATTCTGAGCCGGCCTCCTCTCTGAGATCATTAAACTCTTCCTTGGTGTATTAAAAGTTATATGTTATCACACAGGATGTCCCAACAAGATTTAAAAAAAAAAAAAAAATGTGACTTACTCAATTTCCTCTCCTCAGGGTAACTGGTCAGAACTGGTTTTTGTTCTGCCACACGCACACAAACAGGTTCTGTGATGTCCTGTCAAGACTTTCCTGGGAATGTGTATTTGACCTTTCAGATTTGTCTGGGTCCACCCTGGCTCAGACATCAAACCCCTTCAATGGCCATTCTGGCCTCTTTCCGACACCCCTCCCCACAAGTCCTTCCTGGCAACTATGCAAGTCAAAGGATCTCCGTGAGGGTATTATAAAGTGGATACTTTGGTTTTCTGCTTTCAAAGAAAATTTAACAAAGGAATTGCATTTTAAATAGCTGCAGACTCAAACCACCTCCTGTCCTTTGAACTCTCTCTGGGGGGTGTTGATGTGTCAGTTCCAGTAAGACAGCCTTTTTCCTCTGTCACAGTCATCATATGTTAATTTCTTATATTTACAACAAAATTATACAGGGATCAGAATCGGTGGTCCAAGTGTGACAACCACTACATCCAAGCTTGTGAGGTCTGCCAGGCGTTCAGCCCGACTACCAGGAGACGTCACCAGAAGATTCTGAAGAGCTATATCCTTAACCAGAAGGTTACCTCAATGGAACGGGACCTGCAGGCCAGGAGCGCCTCAGTTTCCCTGGCCCAGTCATCTGGGTCTTCATCATTGAAGTCCTGGGATAAGGCCACCAGGAAACATTAGCACAGGGACAAGGATCGGTACCGACCCCAGTCTGTCACCTGCTCTCGTGTCCCCCCCCCAACAAAAAGTCTTTGACCGCTCAAAAAAGCGCAAGATGGGGATGACTCTCCCCTCTCTCTCCCCCCCACCATCTCCCACAGCGTCCGAGGTGCAGCAGCAGCCCCAGCAGTGGCTGCTCCCACCTCCTGACTCCTTGCCAGACCCCCCCCCCACTCCCCATAGCATATCAGAAGGCTGTTAGAGGTGGTCACTTCTCCCTTCACTTGGTCAGGAGGAGGGAGATAACCACAGTCAGCTCGGTGCTGCAACTCATTGAGCATGGCCACATGCTAGAATTCATAGACTGACTTCCAGAAAACCCTCCGGGCCAGTCCTCGTACCCTCCTGGTCATGCCCCCCTCATCCAGGAGGAAATCCGGGCCTTACAAAAAAAGGCCATAGAGCCGGTCCTGCAATTTCAGCAGGGCTGAGGGTTCTACTCCACTTCTTCTGGGTCCCCAAGTGGACAGGAGATCTTCGTCCCATCCTGGGTTTAAGCCAGCTGAACCTGTTTATAGAGTACAAACAGTCCAGAAGTTACCCTTTAGGGTTTGCTCTCCCAGCTACATCGGTTGGGGGGGGGGGTGGAAGAGTGGATCTGCCCTCTGGATATTCGAGATGCCTACCTGCATATCAATGTTTTTGCGCGCCCCCCACTACCTCCATTTCTACTTTCATGGTGTGCACTACCAGTTCAGAGCTCTGCTTTTTGTTTTTTCCTCTGCACCCAGGGTTTTTCCCAAATGCCTGGTGGTGGTGGCAACTGCCTTAAGACGGCAGGGTTTCTAAGTTTTCCCATACCTGGATGATTAACTCATAGCTGCCCGTCCAGGGAACATCTCCTTCAAACCTTGGCACTTACCTACAGTCTGTTCCAGGCTTTGGGTATCACTATCAACATGCCAAAATCTTTTCTGACCCCCTGCCAATGTCTCCAGTACATAGGGGCAGTGCTGGACATGGCTCGGAGGATGGTCTTCCTGCACTCAGACAGAGCAGAGCATCTAATGGACCAGGCCTGTAATCTTTACTCGAGCCGCAATGTTCCTGCGATGGCTTTTCTGTGACTTCTAGGCCTCATGGCTGACGCCATTGCCATGGTTCCCTTAGCCAGGCTGCACGTGAGTCCCTCAATGGGCACTGTGAGTCCAGTGGGATCAAAGCACGGATGCCCTGGATCAATTGCTTGTGGTCTGTGAACCAGTCAGGAGGGTACTGTTGTGGTGGGTGAAGCCCAGCAACCTACTTCAGGGGGTAGGAGGGTCCTTTTGTATCCCCCCAGCAGGTCCTGATGACGAATGCCTCAAATGTCAGCTGGGGGGCTCAACTGGGAGTCCACCAAGCTCCGGGAACATGGAATAAGGTGAAAAGGGCACTCCACATCATTGTCCTGGAGATGCGAGCAGTCTTGTGTGCCCTGCAGGCCTGTCAGACTCTGCTATCCTTGGGTCTGCTTTTGATTCAGACAGACATCATGTGCGTGGTTTATTACATAAACAAGTGGAGGGATGGGGTACTAATTCCTATCCCCTGTGCAGGGAAGCGATGACAGTGTGCTACTGGGCCATACAGTATGGGCTGCAGCTCTTGGCCATCCATGTTCCTGGTTACCAAAATGTCCTGGCGGACAGCCTAAGCTAGTTTTGGTCCAGAGCCCACGAGTGAGAGCTTCTCGCCTTGTGGTAGAAAATCTGTTTTACAGATGGGGTTGGACCTTTTTGCTTCCCCACAAAATGCAAAACTGCCGCTTTCTAGGGACATGGATAGGTTGTTCATCCACAATGTCTGGCAGATTCCTTGCCGCTTTAAATCTTACCGGAAGGTCTTCAAGCTGGCTCCTTTCACCCTCCCGGATGGTAAAACTTTCTGCTCCACCCCATGATGCCAGATCTTCCTTACCGCTTGAGCTCAGTTTCCTCGATGACGCTCTGCGTGGAACTGGATCCTAATTCTTGATTCGCCCGAAACTAGTTCTCAGTTTTCAGAGACTTGGTAAAGTATACCCGGCGGCTGCGATGGACAAATAGACTCCCGGATTTCGGAGGTGCCCATGTGGGCAGAAAATGTCCAGGACGGATCCGCACTCCACATGCGTCTACTGCCTCAGCCTAGATCATGACCCGCAGGCCTGCGAGTTATGTCGTTCATTTTCGGTCAACGTCTTGGAAGACCGTGCTGTCCGGTTACAGCGTGGGCGCCCGGAGAAGCGCTACCCACCGGTGAAGTCCAAGGAGGCCCATTGGACGATGTCTGCGGCGGCTGGTACGGCTAAGCAACTCGAGCAGATGATCGCCCTCGAGGAGGAGGCAGCTCAGGCTGCATCTTCATCTTCCTCAGTCGCGGCATTTATCCCACTCTCTCTCTGGGATCCTCCTACACAGCTTCTTTTAAGGAGTTTTGCCGATCCCTTTCCACGAAGGGAGAGGGGCCATCGGGACATTCTTCTCGGTCCAAAAAGGACTCGAAAGGTGTAAGTCCCACCGTCGGCGTTCATGGGAGCGGGAGAGGTCCCCTTCCCCGGACAGTTGACACTCTACTTCGGTCGAGGTTGTGGCTAAGGACGCTGCTTCATGGGGTCCCCGCCTGGTCAGCCATCCGAGACACTCAGGCGACGGTCGAGTTTTTTCTCGATCCAGATGGGCTGTCGACTGGTGAAGCCGACATCCCTTCCTCACCAGTTCCCCTGTGGAGACCGAGGACTTGCCTGCGCCTCTCATGCCGGAGTCCCCAGTCAAGGCTCCTGAGCCAAGGGAAGAGCAGGTGTCCCCCGCCCCTTCCCAGACCCGCCCTCGGAAACACCAAGGGTCTCTGTCTCTGACTTCTTCTTGGTCGAGCCGATCCCGCTGACATCGGTGGTCTCGGTCTAGGCACCGAAGTAAGCGGCGATGCCGCTCGTCCTCGTCTTCCTCCTCGGAAGAGGAGAGGCTTCGGCGCAAATTGCGTCGACGCTACGAGGACCTAATGTGGCAGCAGTTACTTCTGTCTGGGAACAAGCCGACGCTGTCGCCTTCCCCGGCCATTAAGTGGCTGTCACCCGAATGGTCGAAATAACCCCTCGCTGTAGTCGAGGTGCCCAAGCCTGGGCCGGTTGTTCGGCCGAAGAAACCAGCTGCCTCACCGATTGTGGTGGAACCTCCGCCTCCACAACCGAAATCGAGGGCGCCGACCAAGGACACTCGGTCGGGTCAGGGTCTGCCCCACAGGTTGTCGGTCACCCTCACTCCCGACCGTCCTTGGCAGGTGGAGGGTGGCTTAGGCCCCAGGCAGCTCTTCGTGGACTCCTCTGAGTCCGATGACAACTCCTCCCTGTTTTCCAGGCCCTTGACCTGGAGTCCTCTGGGGGCAGTCGATGGACGAGAGCCCATAGTCTTTATGGGTTTGCTTCGCTCATCTCTGAGTCCACCGGATGACGCCGAGCCCGTATCCAAGCGGGCTAAGTATCCCTGACGGAGATGTTGGACCAGTGGCTGAAGCCATTTTGGCCCAGCCTGGAGCTTTGGCAGCGGTCGGCTTCCTGTGTTGCACCTTCGGCCGGATGGCCAGGAAGTATGCAGTCCCTACCGCTCTTTTCCGTTGAACACCCTCTGTGGAGGGGTTGGTCACTGATAGCGCTTTCATGGTCCGGGAACGCTAGGGATGTGGTAGCCTCGGACAGTAGTCCAAAAGCTGGACTATGCCAGGCGCAGGGTGTACGCTGTGTCCTCCATTGGCTTCCGCCAGGCCAGCTCAGCCGTCCTGATGGCACATTTCTCCCACGCCTCATGGGCTCCTGGATGAGGTGATCCCTCATCTCGGCCGACCTGCAGACCACAGTCAAGCAGGTGTGGGATCAGGAAGGGCGGTGGCAAAACAGCAGCTCCAAACGGCTCTGGACATTGGAGACTCCTGTGCCAGGTCAGTTGTGGCTGCAGTGGCATGGCTGAGGATATTCACCTTCACGGTGGATACCCAGCATAAACTGGCGGATGTCCCCTTCCTGGGGACTGACATGTTCGGCCCTGGAGTGGAAGGCCACCTCCAGCGGATCGAAAAATCCAATGCTACCCTAGACTCTTCAACAACATAAGTCCTTTCGCCCTTCTGCGCCTGCGGCACGTCCGGCCCAACAACACCAGCCTCAGGGCCAGCAGGCTCGTGCTTGGCATCCCAAAGCCAGCCTCCGCGCGCCCTCTAACGGGAAGCAGGGAGGAAAAGGTCCAGGAGGACCCTCGCAGGTCCTCCTCTAAGCCTGCCCAGTGACGGGTTGAGGATGTCGCCTCAGCCATGTCATCCCCCGGTTCCTCCGTGGGGGTGGCTCCGCCACTTCTTTTCCGCCTGGTCCGCTATCACCTCTGACTGCTGGGTGTTGGAGGTGGTAGGAAAGGGCCTGCCCCTGGAGTTTGAGCAGGCCCTGCCCTTCTGAGCCGTCTCCCCTCGGGGGGGCTACGGGTCTGCAGCCTCTGTGGGCTCGTCGAGCCGACATTGCCCTGCTCCTCGAAAAAGAGGTGATCAGGAGGGTGGCGGATCCTCCACCAGACCTGGGGTTTGTGTCCAGTTACTTCCTGGTCTCAAAACGATGGGGCTGGCGCCCATTCTAGAGCTGCACCACCTGAACAGGTTCCTATGTTTCAACCTTCAGGATGGGCACTTGGCTCAGATCATTCCATCCTTGGAACGAGGCGGTGGTTCTGTTCTCTGGACCTCCAGGACATGTTCTTTCACGCTCCAATCCGTCCATCTCACCAGAGATTCCTCCGCTTCAGGGCAGAGGGATCCCTCTACGAGTTCCGGGCCATGCCCTTTGGCCTTTCCCTAGTTCCCAGGGTCTTCATCAAATGCATGGCAGTGGTGACAGCATTCCTGCGGCGCCGAAGGGTCCAGGTGTACCTCTACCTGGACGATTGGATGATTGCAGCCCCCTCCAGAGCGGAGATGGAGTGGTCCAGAGATCTGGCCCTCCAGGTTTGCTCTCAGGTTGGCCGCCTCATCAACAAGGCCAAGTCGGAACTGGTGCCAAAGCAGGTGATACAATTCATCGGGGCAGAGCTCGACTCTCTACGAGCCAGAGTATGGCTCCCGGTGGACAGGGCCGAGGTTCTTTCCTCCTTTGCCCAGTCATTTCAGGTTGGGCAATTGTGCCCTTCCCGGGACTTCCTGGGCCTCATGGCGGCCTGCATCAGCGTGGTCCGTTGGTCCTGTTGGTACATGCGTCCCCTTCAATGAGGGGCTGGCCAGCCAATGGTCACAGCTCTCTGATCCCTTGGATCAGCTAGTGACAGTGACCCAGGGGATGTGGAACGCCCTCCAGTGGTGGACCATTCCAGCACATCTGCAGGAGGGCATCCCATTCGTCCGCCCCGAGCAGACTGTCTCTCTATCGACCGATGCCTCTCTGGGTTGGGGTGCCCATCTGGGGGAGCACAGAGCGCATGGCCTCTGGTCCCCTCGGGAGTCCCGATGTCACATCAACCTGCTGGAGCTTCGAGCGGTTCGTCTAGCCCTCACCGCCTTCGCTCCGTTTCTACGGGGTCAAGTGGTCCAGGTCCAGACGAACAATACCACAACCATATACTACCTAAACCACCAGGGCGGGATGCACTCCATGCCTCTGTGCAGGGAAGCTCTCTGCATTTGGTCACTCGTGCGCAACCTGGAGGCGGATCTCCTAGCCATCCATGTAGCAGGAGCCTCCAACATTCTGGCCGATTCCCTAAGCCGGATAGGGGCTGCGTCCCACGAGTGGTCTCTCCTGACGGAGGTAGTACAAGATCTGTTCTCTCACTGGGGCATGCCTCAGGTGTACCTGTTTGCCTCCAGGGAGAATGCGAAGCTGAGACTGTTTTATGCCCGCCCCCCCTCAGCAGGGCTCGCTGCGGGGGGATGCCTTCTCAAGGCCATTGACCACGGGCCTCTTCTACACCTTTCCCTTGATCCACAAGGTGCTTCTTAAGGCGAGGGAGGGACAAGGCGCAGGTGATTCTGGTAGCCCCATACTGGTCCCGCCAGTTCTGGTATCCAGATCTCTTCAGTCTCAGCTCCAGGCTCCCGAGGCGGCTTCCAGCCCGCCAGGACTTGATCTCAGTCAGTCAGTGGAAGATATTCCATCCGGACCTTCAATCCCTGCACCTGACGGCCTGGTTCCTGAGTGGCTAGAGTTCCAGGCCTTGGGTCTTTCCGACGAGGTCCTCAACGTTGTTGTGGCATCCCGTAAGGAGTCGACCAGAAAACGCTATGCCTTCAAATGGAAGAGATTCTCCATTTGGTGTCAGGGCAATGGTCTGTTCTTTGGCAAGCATTCTGGACTACCTGTGGTCCCTTTCTCTGCAAGGGCTTCAGTCGACGACCCTTCAGGTGCACCTGGCAGCCATCTCTGCCTACCGTTCGCGGGCCGGGAAGCAGTTGATGGCGCAGGAGAAGGTGATCGGGTGCTTTTTCAAAGGCCTTGATCACATATCCCCTCCAGTGCGAGAACCTCCACCTCCTTGGGATTTACTGCTGGTATTGGCTAAGCTCATGGGCAAGCCATTCGAACCGATGCACAGGTGTGACATCTCTCACCTGTCGTGGAAGACTGCTTTTTGGTGGCTATCACATCAGCCAGAAGGATGGGAGAGCTCCAGGCGCTTTCCTTCTAGTCTCCTTATCTGGTCTTCCACAGGGACAAGGTTGTCCTGTGCCCCCACCCAAAATTCCTTCCGAAGGTGGTGTCGGAGTTTCACCTTAACCAGGTGTTGACTCTGCCGGTGTTCTACAGTAATCACACCTCGGAGGCAGAATATAGGTTCAGATTTTGACCCTAGAAGAGCACTCTTTTTACTATAAGTGGAGCGGACGGCTGAAGTTCGGGAGAGGTTTGCTGGGCTGTTTGTCACCTACGCTTGAAGCTGCACCTGGCAGACCTGCAGCCAAGCGGACGATAGGCAGGTGGGTCACCTCCTGCATAGATCTCTGCTATAGGTAGGCGGGCATGGAGCCTTCCAGAGGGATAACAGCTCATTCTACCCGCCATACCGCTGCATCGGTGGCTGCTTCCAGGGACGTCCCTATCCAGGAAATCTGCAGGGCTGCTGCCTGGAAGTCTGCACACACCTTCATCACTCACTACCACATCGACCTTGAGTCACGCCGGGATGCTGGTTTTGGGGCCTCAGTTCTCCAGTCTTTATTTCCTAAGTAGGGGGTGTGCACCTTGCCTCCTTCCTCCCGGAGAACTGCTAGGAGTCTGCCAGACAGTGTGGATGAACAGCATATCCATGTCCTTAGAAATACAGGTTACTCACTTGTAACAGGAGTTCTAGGAATGGTATATGTTGTTCATCCACATGACCCACCCAGCCTCCCCGGCTTTGACGCACAACCTAGCTTCCAGCGGGCGAGGTCTGGCGTCATGGGGCAGAGCTGAGAGTTTTACCACCCAGGTGGGTGGGAGGAGCCAGCTTGAAGACCTTCCGGCAAGATTTAAAGCGGCAAGGAACCTGCCAGACAGTGTGGATGAACAACATGTACCATTCCTAGAACTCCTGTTACAGGTGAGTAACCTGTATTTTCTGCTCGCTAGATCCAGGACCTGGAGTTTTCTGGCAAGACGCATTGGCCTCCTCTTGGAAAGGGAGGTTTCTGTATGCTTTCCCTCCCTTCCAGCTGCTTCAGAGGGTCCTGATCGAGCTTCAGATAGAAGAGGCCACTATGATCCTGATCACCCCTTCTGGCCTCATCAGATCTGCTTCCCCTTGTTTCAGCAGCTGGCAATGGATCATTTAGTCTCCCTGCCCTGTTTCTCCCAAGAGCAGGGCACTCTGGTCCATCCAGACCTTAGATCTCTCCATCTCCATGCGTGGCTCCTAAGGATGTAGCCACCGTCAGATCTGGGGTGTCCTCAGAATAGTCTGGTTGCAGACAGGAAGCCCTGCACTAGGGCCACTTACTCTATGAAATGAAAGCACCTTGCTCTTTGGGCTGCCTCACACCATTTGTATCCCTTCACCTTTCCAGTGGATCAGATACTGGGGAACCTTCTGTCCCTCTCAGACTCTGGTCTGTAGTACTCCTCAATTAAGGTACATCTTTCTGTCATCCCTGCATACCATGTACCTGTAGATGGTCGTTCAGTGGCTCAACTTGATGTGTCTCGCACATTCTTGAGGGACATTCTGCATTTGAAACCTGCAATCCGCGATCCTTTCCTGGCTTAGGACCTCAATTTTGTGTTGGAAAAGCTTAAGCTTCTCTTTGAACCGACCGTGTCTTTACTTAACTGCGAGTTCTGTCATGGAAAGCATTATTTTTTAGTTGCCATTACTTTTGCTTGAAGGATTTCTGAGCTTCAGGCCTTGATGTGTAAGGGCCTTATTTAATTTTTCACAAAGACAGGGTATCATCATGAACCAACCCAGGTTTCTTCCTAATATGGTAAAGCAGCAAGAACGCATCAAGAATACTTAGAGACAAGCAGTAGTTTTAATGCATCATTGTCATCAAGTAAACATCAGGCATGTGACATCCCTGAAGTGTTTTAGTATCTTTGCGGTGATAATTATGCATTAAAAGTATTTCCTTGTATTAAGATTCTCTGTGGTGTGGTTTTCTTGCTGCTTTACTACGTTTTTTTGGTTACCACACACTCTTTACACTGCTGAGCTGTCTTGTTGTTCTGCATTCTTAATATGGTGTCTGAGTTTACTTTGAATCAATCCATTCACCTGCATGTTTATTTTCAAACATGATGTCTTGCTGTATTCTGACTATTGCAGTTAGCCCCAGCCTTTAAACTGCCCCGGAGAACAAAGGGTTAACTTTCTATGCAGAGCATAGAATGTTGAGCCCGAGCTCGGTTGAGGTCTCTGTCTGGAGCCCTTTGAAATCCAACCGTCCGATTGTTTACTCCGCCTCACTGAAGTGTCGCCCTGGAGATTTCTCCTTCAGCTCTGTTCGAAAGTCGGTTAAAGTTTCAGTTAAGTTGTCGCCCAATTTTTTCCGCATAGTCGGTTCAGTCTCTGTCTGTGGTACCGTGAGTACTAGATAGGTTTTGTTCTGTTTTTCTGTGTGGAAATTGTAAAGTGTTAGATCGGTTCGGCTGAACCGATCATTTATATTGAATCCTTGTGTTGTGCTTTACAGTGTGGTTACTGGTTCTTATCGGTTCTAAGAAAAGTGTTTTGAACGTTTTTTTCCTACACCCGTGACACGGTTAGGAACCGATAAGGGAGTCTTGCCTGGAAGTTGCCATAAAAAGGGTAAGTTTGGTTAGGTTGGCCATGTCTGAGAAACCCAAGGAAAAAAAACGGGCCCACTGGGTTTCAACACTGCAGCGAGTGTGGGGAGGTCTTAGCTAAGGCCAACCCCCACACCACCTGTGTTTATTGTCTGGGGTTTGAACACCTTGATTCAGACTGCCAAATTTGTAAAAAATTTTCCTAAATCTACCCTTGAAAAGAGACTAGGTAGACTGAGGGAAAAGGAGGCTGAGAAGTCCGCTGACTCGGATGGCCAGCCCGGTTTGATTCCGACCGAACCAGAAGGAGTGCCCTCTGACCAGGGCAATACTACTTCAGGCAAGAGGAGAGCCGATCCTGAGGGGTCGGTTCCTACACAATGAAAGCGCAAAGAAAAATGGACCGGTTCGGATCCAGAGGTTCATGTTCTGACCGCCGAGGAAATAGCCAGAGCGATGCAAATTGTGGAATCGCTTCGCCCGGTTCCTACCGATCCGGCACCTTTTCGCAGGGGTTCGGTTCGATTGGTTCCCCCGGTTCAAGATTATACCCTGAAGATTTTTATGAACTGGAGTTTATGGAGGAGGGGGAGTTTGAAGATGATGGTGATGATGATGAAAGTCTGGAAGTGCCTGTGAACTGGACATCTCCCAGACAGGCCTTCTGGTGTATCCCCTCCTAGGCTTTCTGAGTCCCCTTCCCATTTTTTGTTTTACAGAAAAGTGGCTGAAACCCTCCAGCTTCCTATGGAGGAGGCAATGGAGGATCAGGAGGAGCCTGATTGTGTGGAAATGATGGACATCCCGGAGTCCAGGAGACTGTCTATTCCCCTTCACAAATCCTTTGGGAAACGGACACAAAAAATCCTGAAGTCTCCCAATTCTGTACCCTCTGTTGACAGAAGAATGGACAAGAGGTACATACTATCAGGCTCAGATACAGAGTTTTTATACCAGCAATGCAGCCATGTTGGGGTAGTGCCGGCTGCTGCCTGTGACAAGGCAAACATTCCCTTGGCTTCACCCCCTCCAGATAAAGACTCCAGGAAGATTGATTGCATGGCAAAAAAACAGTACATGCATCTTCCTTGGGACTTAGGCAGGCGAATTACATGACCTATACAGCCAGATACCGGAAGTCCAGGTGGGACACTTTACTGGCACTAGCTAAACAGGCCTCCCCCCAGCTAGCCAAGGAGCTGGATGTGGTGGTTGCAGATGGGATTGAGGCATCAAAAGTTCAGTTTCATGCTGCTGTGGACTCTAATGACGTGTTAAGAGTCATGGCTACATCTGTGGCTCTTCAGAGAATGGCTTGGCCTCAGATGTACTATCCTTTTGCAGGATACCCAGGCTAAGCCATGGATTTTTGTAATGGGTAATTCTCTGTTTGGGGAGCAGACAGAGAATTACATGAAGAAAATGGATGAGTCATGACCACTTACAGGAGTGCTCAGGCCAAAGAGAGGCAGGCAACTCCTCAATGACAGCAGTCTAGGGCAGGGCAGGTCTTTCATAGGCCTTTCTACCAGCCACAGGCCCTTCTTCCTTTTCACAGAGGGGTTCTTCAGAGGAGGGCAAAGGGAAAGAGCAGGGCTGCATCCACCCTCAGCCTAAGGCCCTGCCAAGCAGACACCCTGATGGGCCCTGCCCGGTCGACTCTCATATTCCAGTAGGGGCAGGCTGATTTACTTCATCCAGGACTGGATGCCTATTACATCAGACAAGTGGGGCCTGGAAGTAGTAGTCCAGGGACTGGTTCTCAGCTTCAAAAATTTTCCGAAGATGAGAGCCAGATCTTTCCACCTGCAGGTCTCTCAGAAACCCTTGCCCTAGAGGCAGAGGTTTAATCTCTGCTGGCTTTAAGAGCCATGGAGAGAGTACTCATCTCACACTGGGGCAAAGGTCTGTATCCAGGTACTTCCTTACCCCAAAAAGACAGAGGAGTGGTGACCCATTCTAGACCTAAGATACCTAAACAAACATCTTTAAAACCAATGTACAAGATGGTAACTCTGAATAATCCTTCCCTCTCTAAGGCTAGGAGACTGGCTAGCCTCCCTGGACCCTCAAAGATGCCTGTTTTCACATTCCCATCAGGTACTCCCACAGAAAGTACCTTAGGTTCAAGTTGCCCTCAGGCCACTGTCTGTTCAGAGCAATGCCCTTTGGCCTAACATCAGCCCCAAGGGTCTTCACAAAGTGCCTGGCGGTAGTAGTTGCCTTTCTATGGAGGCAAAAGATTTCCAGTTTTCCATATCTGGATGACTGGCTCATAGTGGGCCAGTCCCCAGACCAAGTCAAGTCAGACCTGCAAATGACCCAGCAAGTGCTTGCTTCTCTAGGATTTCTTCTCAACCTTCCCAAGTCGGTTCTTGAGCCAGTACAGCTTCTTACCTTTATAGAGGAAGAGCTGGATGCTGTAAAAGCAAGAGCCTTTCTTCCCCTGGAAAGGGCAAGAGTTCTTATAGAACTGGCTTCTTCCTTTAGCCTTCAGGTGTCTCGACCAGCAAGACATTTCCTCCAGCTCTTGGGCCACATGGCAGCCTCTACGGTAGTGGTCCAAGGGGCAAGATTCCAGATAGAACATAGAACATAGAATTTGACGGCAGATAAGGACCGCTTGGCCCACCCAGTCTGCCCATTTTCCTACCCAACAGATAAGCTGCAGATCCTAGTTAACCAACAGCTTACTTCCTCCTACACCCCACTAGGACCTGCCTTATGCCTGTCCCATGCATTCTTGAAGTCCTCCACTGTTCTTGACTCCACAGCCCTCAGGGAGGCTGTTCCATGCATCCACAACCTCTCAGTGAAAGATGAGGGACATTCAGTTCCATCTGAGGGCCTTTGGTCCCAAAGAAGGGTTCCCTTACCAAACTGATCCCAGTGACCTGGACCCTGATCCAAGACCTTCAGTGGTGGCAGGATCAGGACAATTTAAGGCAAGGGTCCCATTTGCCACTCAGTCTCATTCAGTGGTCCTTACCACGGATGCTTCCCTCCTGGGCTGGGGAGCCCATCTGGGGGCCCTCACTGCCCAGGGACTGTGGTCTCCTCAGGAATCTCTCTCTCCATATCAATCTTCTGGAACTCAGGGCAGTTTTTCTGGCCCTGCAAGCTTTCTCTGTCAGTGCAGAACAAGGTGATTCAAGTCAGAACAGACGTCACCACCACCATGTGGTACATCAACAAGCAGGAGGCACTCGGGTTCATGGCCTTGTGCACAGAAGCCATGAAGTTGTGGTCCTGCTTTATTCCTGCAAACCTCTCTGATAGCAGTCCACCTTCCGGGAAGGACAATGTGCTAGCAGGTGCACTGAGCAGGATTTCACAGGGCCATCACGAACGGCCCCTGGACCCTTCTGGTCCTGAAGGTGATTTTTTTCAAGGTGGGGCACTCCAGAGATGGATCTCTTTGCAGCCCCAGACAATCACCAACTTCCTCTCTCTTGTTGCAGACCCCCAGTCTTGGGCACAGTCCCTCTGGATGCTCTGATTCTGAACTGGGAAGGAAAATTTCTGTATGCTTCCCCTCCCTTTTCTCTACTGTTCAATGTTTTAGTCAAGATAAAGTCACAACCTTGCAAAGTGATTCTGATCGCTTCAGATTGGGCAGACAGCCTTGTTACCCTCCTGTTACTGTCCCTAGCAGTCCATCTTCCCCTGTCTCTTCCTAGGAATTACAACCTGGTAACTTCCTCTCAGGGGAACATTTGGTACCCCAATCTTCAGTCTCTCTCAATCTCAAGGCATGGCTCTTGAAGAGTTGGAGTATGCAGACTTGCATCTGTCTCAGGGGTTCTGGACCTCCTCAGAGCCTCGGAAGCCCGCCACTAGAAAAGACCTATAACTCCAAAATGGAAGAGATTCAGCATTTGGTGTTTTAAGCAGCATATTACCCAGACACTGCTGAATTGCCTACAGTTCTGATTATATGGTCCATCTTAATGGCCTAGGTCTCAGACCAGCTACTCTCAAAGTTCACTTGTCAGCTGTCTCTGCTTTTTTTTTCAGTGGGGAAGTCTTCCTCACTATCATCTCATCCTGTGTTCTGTAAATTTTTCAAAGCATTGCTTCATACCAATCCTCCATTCAGAGACCCTGCCCCTGCCTGGGATTTAAATGTTTGTATTGCTCAATTGATGCAACCTCCCTTTGAGCCTATGTCCTCAGTAGAGCTTAAGTACTTGACTTGGAAAACTGTTTTTAGTAGCCATTACCTCTGCCAGACGACAGTGAACTGCAAGCCCCTGGCCAGTGGAACCTGATTGTATCTCCTTTCAGAGGGATAAGTGGTCCTTAGAACCAATAGAAGGTTCTTGCCCAAAGTGGTTTCAGATTTTCACCTGAACCAGTCTCTCTCTTCCTGTTTTCTTCACTGATCATTCCTCTTTGGGAGAGAGGAGGCTACACAGTCTATATGTTAAAAGGGCCCTTGGCTATTATATAGAGCATACCAAGGGTCACAGGTTTGATTCCCACCAGTTGTTCCTCACTTATGGAGAAGTGGGGAAGGGCAAACTTGCCACCAAGAGAACTTTTGCCAGGTGGATTGTATCTTGTATACAATTCTGTTGTGAGAAACTAGGGAAAATTCCACCCTTAGGCCTGAGGGCTCACTCCACCAGAGGTACAGTTGCTTCCCTGGCTGCTGCCAGGGATATTCCTCTCTTAGAAATTTGTCAAGCAGCCACCTGGAAAACAGTCCATAAGTTTACCAAGCATTACTCCTGGATATCCAGGCTAGGAGTGATGCTTGTCTCAGTAAAGGAGTACTTCAGAGCCTATTCCCTAAGTAGGTTCTGTCCTCCTCCATGGAGGTACTGCTTGGTTGTCTGCAATAGTCGGAATACAGCAAGACTTCATGTTTGAAGAAAAAATTACTCACCTTAGTAATTGTTTCTTCTAATGGAGTCTTGCTGTATTCTGACCTCCCTCCCTGCCTCCCCTCTCAGAAGCTGTTTTTGGGAAGTGGGTGGACAGGTGCAGTGTTGCATCTCAGGGTTGCTCCTTTTATACCCTCTTTTTTGGTTTGGGTGTTTGTTTTATCTTTATTCTTAATTGGATTGTGTGTTTGTTTGTTTTGGTTTCCTGACTTTAGTCTTCTTTGGGGATCCAAAGCTTTTGTTGCCAGTTGACTAGTAAAAATGTTGTAATTTCACACAGAATAGTTACTGAGTTTTTGCTCGTTAAAATCTGACTGTTGGATTTCAAAGGGCTCCAGACAGAGACCTCAATCGAGCTTGAGCTCAGCATTCTATGCTCTGCATAAAAGTTAACCCTTTGTTTCTCGGGCAGTTTAAAGGCTGGGGCTAACTGCAATAGTTAGAGTACAGCAAGACTCCATTAGAAGAAACATTACTAAGGTAAGTAATTTTTTCTTCTGGAGCATTCTAGTCAAGGGGAGGCATTGCTCCATACCTTGGATATGCATATAATTTTGTGGTACTGTACACAGTGGACCAAAGACTCCAGGAAGTCTAATTAGTTTCGTTCACCTCTGGGAAAGATGGTGCTCCTGTGTCCAAACAGTGTTTGTCTAAGTGGTTAGGCATCGTCGTCTGCTACCAGAAGTATGGTAAGGAACTGGTACGGGTTAAGGGTCATTCCACTAGGATAAGGGCCACAGTGGTGGCTTATTTCAGAACTGCATCAGCTGCTGACATTTGCACTGCTGCTACCTGGAGCAGTTGTCCACACCTTTCACCTAACATTACTGTCTGGACATTGCCTCTTAGCATAGGGCTAATTTTGGCCAAGCTGTTTTTTTAAGGTTTCTTTCAGAGGGCCATCGGTTTTGCATACAACCCAGACAGTCTAGTAGTTCTCAGAGCTGCTTGGAACTCCGCTCTTACCGGTGATTGCCTGCTGCAAGAGATGCCCTTGAAGTAAGATAGGACTGTTATGTAAGAACTTGCCATAACAGTAGATCTTAGAGAGGATCTGTCGCAGCAGGCCCTTCTTTCCCTCCTCCCTCCCTCTTTCTCCTTTCCTGTATCTCTCTCTTACATAGGGGTGAGCATTCTGCTTCTCGCTCTGTATATGCTATCTGGATACCTCGGAATCCTCCTTTCCCTCTGGGCTGAAGTTAGGGGCTGATGTCAGGTGGGCAGCCCCCTCTGGTAGACTGCTAGCTAGAAAGTTAGCATCTGATCCTAGTGCCTGGCACCTATAGTCATACCTGTGAATGCCTACTGCAAGAGTTCCTCTGGAAGATCTGCTGTTACAGTAAGTTCTCATGTAACTGTACTTTGCCGTTCCACTGACATATGTTTATGTGCCAATACAACAATGTTTAAAGGTCCAACATGTAATCTGGAATTTTGACACATTACATACAGAATTCATGAGACACTTCTCTCATTCTTGATTTCCATCACAAATATGGCTGCCACCTTTACCCTCATATAAAGCCTTTAGCTACAGCTAAGCTCAGAAAAAACCTCCTTTAAAAACATAAATAACTGAATATTCTTTCTACTCATGATTCCTTTCTTATACATATAAACACATTTTAAAAATAAAGTACTATTCAGATTTTTTATTTCTGGTGTTTCTTTGACCACGGAAGATCCCCTCATAACCTAACTAGTTTGACAGAGCAGTCTGCTGCCAACCCTGTCCCAGGTAAAACTAAGCCTCTGGCTCTGCATGAAGTCTGTGTGTTTGTGTGAGTGTATGCCAGTGGAATTTTGCAGAATTTTGAATTCTTGCATTCCATGTTAACATTCTTCTCTTCGGGGGTTCTGTTAGAGGAATAATGCAGAATATAGAGGATTGCATGGTTCTCTATACATAACAAACCTATGTCTGAACAGAGAGATTGCCCATGACAACCAAAGACCTTGAGGGTGTAGTTCAAGATGTCCCCTGGTTGCCACGGCAACCCATGAGATTCAGACTCAGCCTTATTTGTGTATGGAGAACTATACACAATATTTTATAATGTATGGTTTTCCATACACATGCTATTCCAAGTACATTGGGTTTCAGCATACGGGAAAAACAAAAACTCGTAACCTTTGTCTGCCGGACAGTTTGCATGTGTTTAATAACTTTACTAGCAGCAGTGCTTGATTCATCTGGTGTGGCTGGTTTGAGAATTGAAGGCATCTGGATGGTGGATGCGGAGCAGGTAGTCCAGTTTGATATTTCGTTAAAGAAAAAAAATGACAGTTCGATGTTGTGCTGCAGTATTTACGTCACTGTTCTAGCACAACAGAATGATGAATTGGCTACTGCAGCACAAGGAAATTACATCTGCAGCAGTGTTCCACTATACACTATATAAAATGCTTGTGTTCCAGGAAGCAGATGTTGACAAAAACTCCTAGAAGCCATCTCAATGATGGCTGACAAGGGTGAGCTGCTACTAGTCGGAGACTTCAATCTGCCCAATGTAGATTGGAACTTGTACACGGCATCCACTGATAGGAGTAGGGAGTTTCTGATTACACTGAAAGGTGCAGGGCTCAAACAACTAGTGAACTCGCCCACTAGATAACGCAACCCTAGACCCGGTGCTCACAAACAGCTCAAGGGTTTCAAATGTACAGGTGGATGTCAACCTGGGGACCAGCAACCACAGGTTGGTTTGGTTAACGGTTAACAAAGCAGAGGGGATATGTTATACAGAACTAAAGATCCTTTTTTTCTGTAAAGCAAACTTTCCAGAGATAAGATGAAGAATCAAATCAGTGCTATCCAAGGGTAACTCTGGGAATGTTGGTGAAGATGGGCAACATTTTAAGGAGGTCATAACTTCAGATCTTACTTCGAGAGGGCTCTTGCAGTAGGTAATTTCATATAGGACTGACGCCGGCAGGACCCCACGGAAAAATTTGTAGCTAGTAGTCCCTGGCGAGGACCGGCTCCCGTCATGTGACTGGCGTCAGGAGGCGTCTATATAAAGGGCAGTCCCGGACGCCCGCCTTCCAGTTCTTTCCCGCCGTTAGCTCGTGCAGTGCCTTGCGGAAAAGTTCATGCTTCGTCAGCCCTTCCTTTGTCGGTTTTCTACCGAAAAAACTCTATTTTTTCGACTAACATCAGTACTAACGTCTGTGTATGTCGTCCCCTACACCCTCTGAGCACAAGGATAAATGCGATTCGTGCGGCGCCCAGCTACCGCACAAGGACGGCTACTCCCTGTGCCTGTTCTGCCTAGGCCCCGATCACCTGGTTGAGGAGTGCCAGCATTGCCTCAGCTTTAACGCGGCTACCCGAAAAAGGCAGCAGCAATCCCTGGAAGCCCATATTCTAAAGAAGATAATGAGCTCTATGGAGAAAGAGCTTAAAAAACTGAGACAGGCGTCCACTTCCCGCGAAGGCCATCGAAAGAAGGACAAGGAGAGGCACCAGGACAAAGGCTCCTCCACCGCATCTCCCTCGGGAGTCGCTGGGACGCAGGAAACATCTCTCCGGGGATCGCTTCCTAGACGGCCGCCCCAGAGGTTTCCGAGGCGGCGGTGGCCCGCCTGCCTGGTCATTTCACGGGCCTTGCGGGTGCCTCCGGCAGTTGAGGCCTCCGCCCCGGTTTGGCTTCTACCACTGTATGCATTTCGTAAGCCGGGCGCCTGCTTCTCTGACGCCCGCCTGGAGAGGGCTGGTAAGATGTCCGACCTCCGCCACTGCGGCGGCCTCCCCACCGACCAGGCTGATCTCTCCTCTTGGCCTGTCTCCATTGATGGCTTTCATAAGTTGGACGCCTGCTTTCGCGCCGCCGACAGCTTCGTCTGACATCCGCCGGCGAAGGAACCAACGACTGACCCCGCAACGTCAGTCGCTCCTAGTTCACCACAGCCTTCGCTGCCATCTGGGAACCAGTGTCTCCCCAACCTGAACCCGGGACTTTTCCTCCGTCCCCGGCGAGCTGGGGATCTTTTTCAGTCAGGCCTTCCTCCATCTGGAACGCCGGACCTGACGCTGCTCTCCGGACACTGGCTCGACGACGCCCCTCCGACGCCGGTACCTCCGGTGCCAGGGCCTCCACTGTCAGCCCTGACGTCGGCCTTACCGACTCCGGGAGATGTTCTGCTCCCATCGGGCCCTCTGCCCTCCGGGCTCTCCACTATGGACCCGCCCGTGAGGTTCCCGGCCGGGCCGTCTGCTCCGGCAGCCCTCCCCCCAGCTCCCGGGTATCCTCAGTCTCATTCAACGCTGGTGTACCCGGGAACGCAGTATCTGGCGCCACAGTACCTGATGCCAGGCTTCCCGACGCCGGGCTACCCGCAGCTGGGTTTTGGATACGCTCCATATGGATATAACCCATATTCTTATCCCCCACCTCCTCCTCCACTGCCCTCACGGCTGCCGGTGGATCTGCAGGAGAGACTGGCCTCCTGGTGGGCTGAGGCAAAGGCTCAGCTCACCAAATAGGTTGAGAGCCGCCTTCCGGCGACGGTGCCGTCCCAGGTTCCCGTACATCCCAGGCGGCACACTCCCTCACCACCTCCGGACTCCAGGATTCTTCCGTCTGGATCCAGAGAGGGGCAGGACACGCTTCCCTGGGGACTCCCCAAGGGGTCTGTTCCTCTCCAGGGTTGGGAAAGGGAGTCTTTCTCCTTCATCCTCCTCTTCACTCTCGGACTCCTCTGGCTCTTCCGACAGCTGCTCCGAGAGAGACGACAAGCCTCGCTCTCCGTCGAAGCCCCGGCCAAGGACTCCCCTGGAGGATCCTTCTTTTACAGAGTTGCTTAGAAAAATCCAGGAGGTTCATCAGTGGTGCTCCCTGGAACCAGATCCTCAGCGTCTGAAACTCGCTGAACATCTGGATCTACCCGTGACAGCTCCTACATTGGTGCCACCCTGGATAGAGCCTCACGCCGACCTTGTTACCATGATATGGAAACAGCCGTCGGCCTTAGCTCCACTTCCTAGGAAGTCGAATAGGCTATATCAGGCTCCAGAGGGTGTTGATTTCCTGGATTCTCACCCTTGTGCCGACTCGGTCGTGATTAGCACCACTGACGGCCGGTCGGCGAACCCAAAACATCTTAGCTCATCACCTCCTGATAAGGAAATCGCTTTCTGGACCAGTATGGGAGAAAGATTTACGCTTCCTCCAAGACTGGGGATTAGGGCCTGAACTATGTCGGCCACATGGGAACTACCAGAAGGCCATCCTTACCTGCCGGAAGCTAAGCTGGACTCCTTGCCTGACTCCCAAGTCAAGCAGGTGTTGGCTGATCTTGTCCGTTCTGCTCGTTCGGCCAGTCGACACATGCTGTATGCGACATACGACGCAGTGGACACTGCGTGAGCTCAGCTTTCGCTTGGCTCACGGGCGGCCATGCTTGGCCTCATGTGTCAGGTCTGGTCCCGAGGTGCAATCTGTTATCCAGGAAGCACCCTTCTGGGGTTTGGTGCTTTTCGGGGGGTGATGTCAAGGACATCATTACCGATTTGCAAGAGAAGGGGACGGCTCTGAAGTCAGTTGATTCCATGTACCATCCCCATCAGCAGCAGTGCCATCCCTTTCACAGACATAATCGCCCAAAGGCGAAACTCCAGGGAAGGCGGCCACAAAACGCCGGGCCCCTCAGAGGCTGCTAAGCCCCCGCCCAAAAAAAGCAGCGGGTGCTTAAGCTGCGGCGCTGCCGCACATCACCTGACTCATTTACTCTCCCACTGCCTCCAGACTCCCCGGAGGAACCGGTAGGAGGGAGGTTTTCCTTCCACCTTCCGGGATGGGAGAGGATAACGTCAGATTCTTGGGTGCTCCAGCTCATAGCAGAAGGACACTCCATAGAGTTTCTTCAGAAACCACCCCACCTCCCCCCTATGAAGTCGTCGTATTCACAGGAACATCTTCCTTTGGTCCAGGAGGAAATCTCAGCTCTTCTGTTGAAGCAAGCGATAGAGCCCGTCCCCCTTCATCTTCAGGGGACGGGTTTCTATTCCCATTTCTTTCTGGTCTCAAAGAAGACCGGAGATCTCAGACCGATTTTTAGATCTCAGTTCCCTAAATCTTTATGTAGAGTACAAAAGGTTCAGGATGCTCTCTTTGCAGAGCCTTCTGCCCCTCCTCTGGCCGGGTCAATGGCTTTGTGCTCTGGATATGCAGGATGCTTATCTGCACATTCCCATTCGCCCATCTCATTGCAAATACCTTCATTTTGCATTCCAGGGGGACCACTACCAGTTCAAGGCGCTCCTGTTTGGTCTATCCTCGGCTCCCCGAGTAATTACCAAATGCTTGGCAGTGGTGGCGGCCCACCTGCGTACCAAGAGAGTACAGGTTTTCCCTTACCTGGACGACTGGCTCCTTCGGCCTCGTCCAGGGAGGAAATCCTGCAATTCCTCTCCCTTACCCAGCAGGTTTTTGCCTGCCTGGGTATTACCATCAACCATTCCAAATCTCATCTGGACCCATCCCAGAGACTACAGTTTATTGGGACAATCCTCGATACGACCATGGGCAAGGCCTTCCTGCCTCCGGACAGGGCGGCCTCCCTTCAGACCCTGGTAAATCTGTTGTCTGACCTCAGGATGGTCTCGGCGAGGTCGGTCCTTCACCTTCTCGCGCTCATGGCGGCTGCTATCCTGACAGTCCCTCTTGCTTGACTCCACATGAGGATCTCTCGGTGGACTCTACGCCTCAATGAGATCAGCTAGTGGGACCTACCCAGATCACTCAGTTCTGATCTCCTCGCCAATGATGTGAGACTTGCAGTGGTGGATGGTTCAGAGAACCTGTTTGGGGGTTCCTTTTTTCATCCTCCCTCCCAGACTCTAACCACGTCGCCTCAGGTGAAGGTTGAGAGCCCTTCAAACAACATGAAGTCTTGCTATATTATGACATATGCAGTGAGTCCCAACCTTGAACTGCTCCGAGGTGAAATTAACTTTCCATGCCAGGCATGGAACGCTGAGCTCGAGCTTGGTTGAAACTCTGTCTGTCGCTCTTCAAACTCAAAACATCAGATTTTTACTCCTACCACTGAACAGTCGCCCGAGATTTCTCCTTCTGCTCGGTTCATTTTGTCGTTGTTAAAGTATTGTCTGTCTGTGGTATTGTGAGTACTAGATAGGTTTTACATTAATTTCTATTCTGTGTGGAACTTAGAACGGTTTATCGGTTCGGGTTTGAACCGATCAGGTTGTTTAAAATACAGTTGTGGCCCCAAATATTGGCCCTTGCAGTTTTTCTAATAATGCACCATTCCTTCCAGAAAATTGTTGAAATTCAAAATATTTTGGTATCCACATATGTATTTCTTTGTTTGCAGTGGAATAAAACACAAAAAGCAGAAAAATTTACTAAGTCTTAGCTTATTCCACAAATAAATCCTTAAATGTCCTGGGCAAAATTACTGGCACCTTTTAGAAGTAGTTAGAAATCATTACATTTCAAACAGGGGATTCTCCTTCACTTTGGAATTGAACTCACCTGTGGTGAGTTGCAGGTGCCTGCAATATAAAAATCACTCATTCAACCAGTCTGAATAGAGAAAAGGACTCATTCTCCTGTTTTATGTCACTGTGTGTACCGCAATGAGCATGGAGAAAAGAAAGACATGAGAGAATTGTCTGAGGAGGTCAGACAGAAGATTATAGCCAAGCATGGACAATCTCAAGGCTACAAATCAATCTCCAGAGACCTTGATGTTCCTGTTTACACCGCATGTGATGTTATCAGGATGTTTAAGGCCCATGGCACTGAAGCCAACCTCCCTGGACGTGGCCGCAAGAGAAAACTTGATCGAAGATTACAGCGCAGGATTGTTCGAATGGTGGAGAAAGCACCTCGATCAACTGCCAAACAGATTTAAGCTGACCTTCAGACACAAGGTACGACAGTTTCAACTCGCACCATCTGTTGCCAACTCAATGAAAGGGGGTTATATGGTAGGAGGCCCAGGAGGACCCCACTGCTGAGAGACATAAGAAAGCCCGACTGGGGTTTGCCAAAACACACCTGAACAAGCCAAAATCCTTCTGGGAGAATGTCCTGTGGACAGATGAGACCAAATTAGAGCTTTTTGGTAAAGCACATCATCTCTGTGTTTACAGAAAACAAAATGAAGCCTTCAAAGAAAAGAACACCTCCCCTACAGTCAAACATGGAGGAGGTTCAGTGATGTTTTGGGGTTGCTCTGCTGCCTCTGGCACTGGGTGCCTAGAACGTGTGCATGGCATCATGAAATCTGGAGATTACCAGGCCATTTTGGAGCGCAATGTTGAACCCAGTGTCAGAAAGCTGGGTCTCCGTCGAAGGTCATGGGTCTTCCAGCAGGACAATGACCCCAAACACACTTCAAAAAGCACCCAGGAATGGTTTAAGACAAGACGCTGGACTGTTCTGAAGTGGCCAGCAATGAGTCCAGATCTAAATCCCATTGAAAACCTGTGGAGAGATCTGAAAACAGCAGTTGGGAGAAGGCATCCTTCAAATCTGGGAGAACTGGAGCAGTTTGCACAAAAAGAGTGGGCCACACTGCCAGTAGAGAGGTGCAGGAAGCTCATCCATGGCTATAGGAAGCGGTTGATTGCAATTATTTTGACCAAAGGCTGTGCTACCAAATATTAAGTCTAGGGTGTCAATAATTTTGTCAATGCCATTTCTTTTCATTTTCTGATTTAAAAGGATATATTAAATTCTGAATCAAAAACAAAGGTTCTGTAATATTAACAGAGAAATAAACAATTGTGGAGACCAAATACTGTACTGTTAATTTCAACTTATGTTTGGAGGAATTGTGAGTTATTTGAAAAAGTGCAAGGGCGCCAATATTTTTGTACGACTGCATATTAATCTGTCATTTAGAGTGTGTTACTCGGGTTCTTAAAAAAAAAAAAAAAAAAACTGATTTTTTTTCACCACCCTTGACACAGTTGGGAACCCATAAGAGGGTCTTACCTGGTGGATTGCCATAAACGGGTAAGTTTGGTTCAGCTGACATTATGTCTGAGAAACCCAAAAGAAAAACCGGCCCACTGGGTTTCAACATTGCAGTGTCTGTGGGGAAGTCTTTGCTAAGGCTGACCCCCACACCACCTGTGTTTATTGTCTGGGGTTTGATCACCTCAATGCAGACTGCCAGATTTGGAAAAAATTCTCCTGCAGCTACCCTGGAAAAGAGAGTTGGTAGGCTCAGGGAAAGGGAGGCCAAAAAGTCCGCTGAACTGGATGGCCAGCCCAGTTCGGTTCCAACCGAACCGGAGGGAGTGCCCTCTGACCAGGGCGAGACTTCTTCGGGCAAAAGGAGAGCCGACTCTGAGGAGTCGGTTCCAGCAAATGGACTAGGAAATCAGCTGGTGTGGAGCCAAAACTTTCCTCTCCAACCGCTGAAGAAATAGCCAAAGCGATTAAAATTGTCCAGTCGCTTTCCTTGGTTCCGACCGAACCGGCACCATCAGGTAAGCGTACGGTTTGGCTGGTTCCACCGGTTCAAGAGTACGATTTAGAGGAATTTTATGAACCGGAGGAGGGGGAAGAGGAGTATGAGAAGAGTGAATGTGGATTTGAAAGTCTGGATGTGCCCATTGAACCGGACATCTCCCCAGACAGACCTTCAGGAGTGTCTCCTCCTAGGCTTTCTGAGTCCCCTTCTCATTTTATGTTTTATAAAAAAGTGGCTGAAACCCTCCAGCTCCCTATGGAGGAAGCTGTGGATGATCAAGAGGAGCCTGACTATGTGGAAATGATGGATATCCCAGAGTCTAGGAGACTGTCTATTCCTTTGCATAAATCTTTTGGGGAACAGACAGTAAAAATTCTAAAAACTCCTCACACTATACCTCCTGTGGATAAGAGAATGGACAAGAGGTACACATTGTCAGGCTCTGATACGGAGTTCCTTACTCAACAATGCAGCCATGTTGGGTAGTGCAGGCTGCAGCCTGTGACAAGGCAAATATTCCTTGAGCTACCCCTCTGACAAGGACTCCAGGAGGATTGATGCTGTGGCAAGAAACAGTACATGGCAGCATCCTTGGGACTCAGACAGGCAAATTATATGGCTTATGTTGCTAGATACCAGAAATCCAGATGGGTTACTGTTATGGCTCTAGCAAAATGGGTCCCTGCCAGCTTACCAAAGAGCTGGAGCAGGTGGCTGCTGATGGTATTGAGGGCATCCAAGGTGCAGTTCCATGCTGCAGTGGACTCTAATGATGTGTCATCAAGAGTCATGGCTATATCTGTGGCATTTTGCAGAATGGCTTGGCTCCAGATGTACTAGCTTGTCACAGGATACCCAGACTAAGGCCATGGATTTTCCTGTTGTGGGTAATTCTCTGTTTGGGGACCAGACAGAGAATTACATGAAGAAAATGGATGACTATAGGACCACCTATAGGAGTGCACAGGCCAAGGAAAGGCAGGCCACTCTCAAAGGCTGCCTTCCAGGGGTAGGGGCAGAGCCTTTTCATAGGCTTTTACTAAGCCCTGGCCTCCTCTTCTGCTGCGCCCAGAGGGGGTTCTTTGGAGGAGAGGCAGACTGGGTACAAACAGGCCTGCTTCTACCCTCAGCCTAAAGCCCCGCCAAGCAGGCACCTGATGGGGTTGCCAGGCTGATTCTCACCTACCTGTAGGGGGCAGGCTGGCTTACTTTGTCCAGGACTGGAGTCTCTGACATCAGACAAGTGGGTCCTGGAGTAGTAAGCCAGGGACTGGTTCTCAGCTTCAAAAAATTTCCAAGATGTGAACCAGATCCTTACCTGCAAATCCACCAGAGGCACTTGCCCTAGAGGCAGAAGTCTCTTCCCTCCTGGCTCTCAGAGCTGTGGAAAGGTTCCACCCCTAACCAGGCAAGGATTGTACTCCAGGTACCCTTACCCCCAAAAGACAGGAGAATGGCGGCCCATCCTGGATCTCAGATACTTAAACAAGCACCTTTTAAAACCAAAATTCAAAATGGTGACTCTGGGAATTATTCTACCCTCTCTAAGGCCAGGGGACTGGCTAGCATCCCTTGACCTCAAGGATGCCTACTTCCATATTCTCATCAGAAGCTCCCATCGAAAGTACCTCAGGTTCGAGCTGCCCTCAGGCCATTACCAGTTCAGAGCAATGCCCTTTGGCCTCACCTCTGCTCCAAGGGTATTCACAAAATGCCTGGCAGTAGCAGTTGCCTCCTAAGAAGGCAAAAATTGCCATCTTCCCTTACCTGGACGACTGGCTCATAGTAGGCCAGTCTTCAGACAAGTCAAGTTACATCTACAGATAACTCAGCAACTGCTTACCTCTCTAGGTTTCCTTCTGAATCTTTCAAAGTCAGTTCTAGAGCCTGTCCAGCTCCTCACCTTTATAGGCGCAGAGCTGAACACAGAGAAAGCCAGAGTCTTCCTTCCTTTGTACAGGGCAAGGACCCTGGTCTCTCTGGCCTCCTCATTCACCCTGCAGGTCTCTTGACCAGCAGGCATTTTCTACAGCTCCTGGGGCACATGGCTGCTTCTACAGCAGTAGTGCAGGGAGCAAGATTTCAGATGAGGGACATCCAGTTCCATTTGAGAGCCTTTTGGTCTCAAAGGAAAGACCCTCTAACCAAATTGATCCCAGTAACTTGAACCCTGATCCAAGCCCTACAGTGGTGGCAGGATCAGAGCAATCTGAGACAAGGGGTTCCCTTTGTCACTCAGTCTCACTCCTTAATCCTTAATACAGATGCATCCCTCTTGGGGTGGGGAGCTCACATGGGCGACCTCACTACCCAGGGATTGTGGTCCCCTCAGGAATCTCTGCTCCACATCAATCTGTTGGAGCTCAGAGCAGTTTTTCTAGCACTTCAAGTTTTTCCAAATCTGTTCAGAACAAAGTCGTACAGGTCAGAACAGACAACACCACCACAATGTGGTACATCAACAAGCAAGGAGGCACTCTGTCTACAGCCTTGTGCACCGAAACAATGAAGTTGTGGTCTCTGGCTTACTCCCTGAACACCTCCCTTACGGCAGTTCACCTCCCAGGCAAGGACAATGTCCTGGCAGATGCTCTCAGCAGGATTTCCCAGGGCCATCACGAATGGTCACTGGATCCCCTGGTCCTGGAGGTAATATTTGCCAGATGGGGCACCCTGCAGATAGATCTTTTTGCAGCCCCAGACAATCACCAACTTCCCCTTTTTTGCTGCAGGCCCCCAGTGTTGGGCTCAGTCCCTCTGGATGCCTTAGTTCTCAATTGGGAAGGGAAGTTTCTCTATGCTTTCCCCTTTCCCTCTCCTGTTCAAAGTATTAGTCAAAATCAGGTCTCAATCCTGCAAGATGATTCTGATTGCTCCAGATTGGGCCAGACAACCCTGGTATCCTCCTACTGTCCTTAGCAGTCCATCTTCCCCTGTGTCTTCCAGGAATCACAACCTGTTAACCTGTGCTCAGGGAAGAGTTTGGTACCAGAACCTCAAATCTCTCAATCTCAAGGCCTGGCTCTTGAAGAGTTAGTTTGCTGATCTACACCTCTCCCAAGGTGTAATGGATATACTGAAGGCTTCTAGGAAACCTTCCACCAGGGCTACTTACAATTCCAAATGGAAGAGGTTTTCCATATGGTGCTCTGGGAAGCATATTTCCCCAGAATCTGCTGATTTACCCACAGTCCTGGATTATATGGTCCATTTAAATACTTTGGGGCTGAGACCAGCTACCCTAAAAGTACATTTGGCAGCTGTGCCTGCTTTTATTTCAGCAGGTAAACCCTCTTCTCTTTCAGCTCATCCTGTATTCTCCAAGTTTTTTAAGGGATTGCTTCACACCAACCCTCCATTCAGGGACCCTGCCCCTGCCTGGGATCTTAATGTTTGCATTGCTCAGCTTATGCAACCTCCTTTGAGCCCTTGTCTTCAGCGAGCTTAAGTACTTGACTTGGAAGACTGTTTCTGGTAGCCATCCCTTCTTGCAGCCTTAAGTGAATTACAAGCTTTGTCAGTAGACCTGATTTTATCTCCCTTTCATAGAGATAAGGTGGTCCTCAGGACTAACAGGAAGTTCTTGCCTAAGGTGGTTTCAGATTTCCACCTTAATCAATCTATATCTCTTCCAGTGTACTTCACTGACCATTCCTCCTCTGGCGAGAGGAGGCTGCACAGCTAGATGTGAAGAGGCTTTAGTTACTACATGGAGCGTACCAAGGGTCACAGGTTTGACTCCTCCAACTGTTCCTCACTTATGGTGAGGTTGGTAAAGGAAACCTGCCACTAAAAGATCCATTGCCAGGTGGATTGTCTCTTGTATCCAATTCTGTTATGAAAAGCTGGGTAAGGTTCCTCCCTCAGGCCTGAGGGCTCACTCTACCAGAGGTACAGCTGCTGCCAGGGACATCCCTATTCTAGAGATTTGTCAAGCAGCTACCTGGAAAACAGTTCCACTTTTACCAAGCATTACTCCGTGGACATCCAGGCTAGGAGTGATGCTTCTTGTTTTTACAACTGTGCTCAGAGCCTATTTCCTAAGTAGGTTCTGTCCCTCCTCCATGGAGGTACTGCTGTGTAGTCTGCATATGTCATAATATAGCAAGACTTCATGTTGTTTGAAGAAAAAATTACTCACCTTAGTAATGTTGTTTCTTCTAATGGAGTCTTGCTATATTATGACCTCCCCCCTTCCTGCCCCTCTCAGAACCTTTGTTTTTGGGATGTGGGTGGGCAGTGCAGTGTTGACACTTTGTAGATGCCCACCTTGTTATTTTCACCACTCCTTTTTTGGGGTGACTTGGTGTTGTGTTTTTCATTTTTTGGGTCTCCTGACTTGAGTCTTTGTTTTGGGACCAAAAAATGTGTTCTTATGTTTAGTAGCCAGTTGGCTAGTGTAGGTTTACAGCTTCCACACAGGACCTCAGTGAGTTTAGCTCGTAAAGATCTGACTGTTTGAGTTTGATTAACAGACAGATTTTCAGCCGAGCTCGAGCTCAGCGTTCCATGTCTGGCATGGAAAGTTAACTCTTTCACCTCCGGAGCAGTTCGAAGGTTGGGACTCACTGCATATGTCATAATATAGCAAGACTCCATTAGAAGAAACAACATTACTAAGGTGAGTAATTTTTTCATCTAGGCCCTCATCGGACCCAGGGCTCCTAGTCCAGGCTAGAACAAGCTCTCCACATCGATGTGCTCGAGCTTTGGGCAGTGTTGTCGCCTCCAAGCCCTTCACCAATACATCCTTCCTGGCCACCTAGCCATTCAGACGGACAACATGTGGTGGTGTGGTACATCAACAAGCAGGTGGGCCTCTGTCCTACCCTCTCTGCAGGAGGCAGTGAGGGTTTGGGATGGGAGCAACACAACACGACCTTCACCTCACGGCTATTCATGTTCCAGGAGTCGACAACACCCTGGCAGATGAGGTAAGTCGCTCTTCTGCTCTGACTCGCGAGTGGGAACTGGACCAAGGGGTCCTAGACAATATCTTCCAACTTTGGGGAACACCACAGGTCGACCTGTTCGCATCCCTCCTAAACGCAAAACTTCCCACCTTCTGCTCACTTGTTCCAGAGCGAGGCGCTTTCTGGAGTGACGCTCTGTCTCTAGACTGGAAGGACAGATTCGTCTATGCCTTTCCCCCAATTCCTCTTATCCCACGAGTCTTGCAGAAACTAGCTTCAGAAGGAGCGAGAGTGATTCTGATCGCTCCTTTCTGGCCCAGGCAAATCTGGTTCTCTCTACAACAATATTCAGAGGGTCCTCCTCTTCCTCTTCCTCTATCTCGAGGTTTGTTGACCCAGGATCAGGGACCTTGCTCCATCCAGGCCTCAAATCCCTTCAACTGCATGCATGGCTCCTGCAGACCTAGCCCAATCCCGTTTTGGAGTGTCTCCCAAAGTGGCGGAGATTTTAGTGGAGGCCAGAAAACTCTCCACCAGATCCACTTATGCCATGAAGTGGAAAAGATTCACTATTTGGGCCGCTTCCAAGAACGTCGAACCTTTCTCCTGTTCAGCGGGCTTCTGCTGAGTACCTACATCATCTGTTTGACCTGGGTCTCAGCCATTCCTCTTGAAGGTACATGCGGCCATTTAGGCCTATCATGTTCCTTTCACAAACAAGGCCTTTGTTCAACTGGAGTCTCCAAAATCTTTCTCAGAGGGTTCTCCATCTGAGGCCCCCATCCGTACTCCTGCCCCCTTGGGACTTGAATTTTGTTCTAGAAACTACCCTTCCTCCCTTTGAACCTGCAGCTTCTGCAGATTTGAAGTTTCTTTCGTGGAACTCTCTCTTCTTGGTGGCCATTACTTCGGCTCAAAGAATCTCTGAGCTCTAGGCCCTGATATGTAAAATCCCCTACTTGATTTTTCACAAGGAACGAGTTGCTCTTCACACAAATCCTAAGTTTCTACCTAAAGTAGTAGCAGAGTCTACTTTAAATCAGTCCATAGAGCTACCTGCCTTTTTTACACAGTACTCTAATCAAGGGGAATATTTACTCCATACTATAGATGTTCACTGGATTCTGAGATACTACACCAACAGGACGAAGGATCTCAGAAAGACTGATCAGTTGTTCGTCTCTTTTGCTCACAAAAGGGAAGGCAGTGCTGTTTCCAAGCAATGCCTGTCTAAGTGGTTGGCTCATTGCATCACTTTGTTATGACACATACCACAAGACCCTCCCGGGTCAAGTCAAAGGCCACTCCACAAGAGTAGCTGCCTCTGCGGCTTGTTTCAAGAATGTGTCTGTGGCAGACATCTGCACTGCCGCCACCTGGACTTCCGGCTCCATACCTTACTGTAAACACTGCAGTTTGTATATTGCCTCTCGCCATAGAGCAGGCTTCAGGCTAACTGTTTTGCAAGGCCTCCTATCTTGAGGCTTGCACGACTAGAACTTCTTCTTGGAGTAGTTTTCCTCCTCCCGGTGCCTTTCTTTGTTCCAGACTGCTTGGGATTCAGTCCTGTATGTAATTATCTACTGCAAGAGCCCTCTCGAAGTAAGATAGTACAGTTACGTAAGAACTTACCGTAACAGTAGATCTTCGAGAGAGGCTCTTGCAGTAGGTAATGCCTTCCCGCCCTCCATCCCCCTAGGCTTTTTCAGCTCCTTTTCTATTTAGGGAAATATCCGCTCCTCTCTCGTCCGGCCTGTTTAGGCCTGTGGCGGGAAAGAACTGGAAGGCAGGCGTCCGGGACCGCCCCTTTATACCGACGTCACCTGACGTGGGGGCATTCCCTCGCCAGGGATTGCTAGCTAGAAATTTTTCTTTGGGGTCCGTCCTATATGTAATTACCTACTGCAAGAGCCTCTCTCGAAGATCTACTGTTACGGTAAGTTCTTGAGTAACTGTACTTACTGAACAATGTGCATGTTGCATCAGTAAATCAAAAAGGAAGACCCCTCTCTGGTTCACCAGGGACATAGCAGCCAAAAATTAGGGAAAAGAAGAGAGCTTTTAGGCAATACAAAGTCACAGAAGGAAGCTGACACAGAGAATTACAGGAACAAACTCAGGCAGGCAGGAAGGGCCATTTGAAGGACCAAAGCACAAACGGAGGAAAGGATAGCACAGGGAGTTAAGGGAGATAAAACCTTCTATAGGCACATGAGGGAAAAGAGAGTAAGGGAGGAACAGTCAGATTAGCAGCACAAGATGGCCAGATGGTAGAAGATGTCAAACTCAAAGCAGAGGTATTGAACAAATTCTTCTGCTCCATATTTACAATAGAAGACGGTGGTAAAGGACCTCCACTAAAGCAGACTGAACACAATACAAGGAGGCCGACACTAGCCCTTCACAAGGTAAAGGTTTGTAGAACTAAAACAAACTTAGAGTTGATAAGGCAATGGGACTGGATGGTATTCACCCGAGGGTGTTGAAGGAGCTACGGAAGAAATTGCAGCACCACTAGTAGAACTATTCAGTAAATCACTGGAGAGTGGCACAGGACTGGAGAACAGCAACAGTAGTGCCATTGTACAAGGGAGGAAGCAGAGAGGATACCGGAAATTATCACCCAGTCTGCCTAATCTCAATAATGGGAAAAATATGGAGGCACTAGTAAAAGAGAGAATACTGGAATACCCGAGGAAAATATAATTATGGCTGAGGGAAAATCAAAGGCTGATGAAGCCTCCGAGTCTCCGTCAAAAAATAAAACTTTCAAAGGAGTTGATTAAGTTCCTCACAAATTTAAAAATAATAAAGTTGCTGATGAAGTGTCTGTATAAGAAAGGAAGCATGATCAAGCTGCTGAAGTGGCTAAAAACTGTCTGTAAAGACGATAATAATAATAATAAAGCTTGATTTATATCGCGCCTTTCTAAAATCAAGGCACCTTACAATATCTAACATAAGTAAAAACTAATACATAATAATCTGAGCTCCTAAAATCGCAGTATTAAGAGATCTTCGACCGTAGATAGGTCTTTAGGGCCTTTTTAAATTCCTCCATGGATGTACACTGACGAAGCGGGCGAAGTAGAGAATTCCAAAGGGTCGGAGCAGCTTACATAAAGGCACCTGATGATTTTAAAGAAACCCTCAGAATCTCTAGCAACCCCTCGTCCGCCGAGCAGAGAGATCGCATAGGGCAGTAGGGAACCAAAAGCTCTTTGAAGTGGTCTGGATCCTGTCCGTGTAGGGCTTTGTAAGCCAAGAGACCAACTTTAAAGGTGATCCGCCACTGAATTGGCAGCCAGTGCAGATCATGCAGCACTGGCGAAATACGACAGGTACGAGACGTACCTGTTACTAGCCAGGCTGCAGCATTCTGCACCAGCTGCAAGCGGCGGATATTAACCCCAGGAAGCCCTAGATAACGGGAGTTACAATAATCTAGGCGTGAGGACACAAAGGCGTGGACCAACGTTGGTAAATCTGCGGGCGACACAAGGTGCTTAATCCTGGCGATGTTCCTAAGATGGTAAAAGGAAAGTTCGACAACTGCCGACACCTGAGAACGAAGCGTCGGCTCATTTTCAAAAATCACCCACAGGTTCCGCACCCATTCAGAAGAAGGGAGCTGGACACCTCCCAGAAATAAAACTGAAAGAGGACCAACTCCCATTCCCTCTACCCTATGACCCGGGTCCACAACCATTACCTCCGTCTTCTCAGAGTTCAACTTTAGCCAGCTTGAACTCATCCAGCACTGGATTTCAGTGAGGCAGTTATTAAAGACAGAGAGCTCTATCCTGGTCAGGTGCAAAAGATAGGTAGAGCTGGGTATCATCTGCATAGCAGTGAAACCTCAGCCCATACCTTCTTACAATGTCTCAGAGGGGCTGCATATACACTGCAAACAACATGGGGGACAACACCGAGCCTTGGGGAACCCCACATGACAGATGGACCGGGCGGGAAGAATTTATCCCAGACACCACTCTCTGAGTTCTGTCAGTGAGGAAAGATCTAAAGCATCTGAGGACTGTACCTGGCAGGCCACAGATAAACTCCAGGCACGCGAGAAGCACCCCATGGTCCACAGTGTCAAAAGCTGATGAGGGATCAAGAAGAACAAGAATGGACCGCTTCTTCTGATCTCTAGCCATCAGGAGATCATTGAGCACCCGAATCAGCGCTGTCTCGGTACTATGCCTCTTTTGAAAACCAGACTGGAGTGGTTCTTAGATGTCATGGATGGTTAAATGGTTTTCCAATTGAGCAGCCACTAATTTCTCAATCTTCCCAGCAAAGGGAAGATTAGACATCGGTCTGTAGTAGGGATGCCACGATAACTGCCACTGATGATAACTTATCGTTGTAAATAACCATTATTGCGGTTATCGTGAAGCACAATATACGCGATATACAGTGGTAAAGTACCTCAGCTTGGTTTACCCATAGCACATCCCTTTCCAGTTGCAACCATGATTCCCGATTCCCCACCATCCTATCAGATTTTTAGTATTTTTCCATAAAATAAGAAATGCAGTGCTGGCCATGTGGAGTGGAGTTTTGGCGGCCTGAGCTCCTCACCTGTCTCTATGCTGATAAACCAGGTTCAGGGATGGACCTGGGTCGCTTGAGTGCAGACTGCATGAAGGAGGACTGGGCATCCGCTGACTGCTCCCCTTTTTCATTCAGATTTTTTTTTTTATCCCTCTGGGGGGGCTCCTGGCTGGAGCTGCAGCCTCCCCTCATGAGGAGATTCACCCCTCTGGCTCCTGATGTCCCTGTATCGCCAGCCCTGGTCAGTCCCCCACAGATTACCCCCACAACAGGGCCAGGAGAGAGGGGACTGGTACTTCCTCCACAGTAGAGTCCGAACTCTGATCACCAGGGCTGACCGCCACAGAGACTGTGAGGCATCATTGATCCTGCCAGAGCTCCCCTTTTCCTGTTTTCGCCCGTACCCCCTCCTCCAGATGTCGCGACATAGGTGTGTGCCTTCTGACCCATACTGCCCTCCTGCAATCGTCAGAGGGCAGTCAATGAGCTGGATGACATGTCCTCTCTCCCACAAGAGAGGAGAGCAGTCCTCTGGATGCTCGATCCTCTCTTGCCCCTGCCGACCCCCAGTGACCTGAGCTCATTCCTAAATCTGGGTCACTGATGTGATGTTCAGCGCCTCAACCCTCTGCTCCACCAGGCTGTCAATGGCTCTCCTTTGAGGAGAGGGGATAGAGCAAGCCACTGCTTAATCACAGTCTAGGGGAGGCTGGTTGATCCAGCAATAACAGCCTTTTGACTGGGTTCAGGGGCCAAGTTCATATGCCACATACTCGCACCATCAGACGTGTGCCAGCCCGAGGGACGGGGAAAAATAAATGGGGGAGAGATGTGCACAAGTCGACTTTCTACATAAGGACTGCTTGGCCCAACTAGTCTGTACATTTTCCCTACCTAATATGATATTGAAGATCCTACTTGATCTCAGTCTTTACCCTCCCTTTCCTTACCAATAAGGTTCCCTTATGCCTGTCCCATGAGTTCTTTAATCCTGTTAGTTTTGCCCTGGCCACCTTCACTGGGAAGCTTTCCAGGTATTCACCACTCTTTCTGTAAAGTACTTCTTCACATTTCCCCTGACTCTACCCCCAAAAAAGCATATGGGACATGACCTCTTTCTTGAGACACCTTTTTTCTAAAATGCTTCCCTCCTATACCCTATTTTATATCAGTGAGGCATTTGAAAGGATCTGTCATACACCCCACTCTTTTCTCCAGGTGTACATATTGAGGACCTTTAGCCTCCCTCATAGGCTTTGTTCTTTTTTGCTCCACCACCCACATTGGTCGGTCTCCGGGCCGTGTGTGACCAGATTCCCACCCGGTACTCCCCGGCGCCCATATCACAGTCAGCCCAGAGTACCCCAATGTATCCCTTCATCGGGTGGGTCACCCACCTTCAAGGACTGAACCTTCTTCTGGTCCTGGGTGCTGCTAGGTGGCCTTGGGTGTCGTGAAATAAGCGAGGATCTGGGGGCTGCACCGATGGACCAGTGCACGCTCTCATTTTCTCCTGCAAGTGCATGACTTCCATGATGCAAGGCCAATGCCAGCATCAGTCACGCCTCCTTGATTAGTGGCACCAGGTATGCTACTGTACCCCTGGCTCCCTAGGTCAGTAGGCACCCGTCCTTTACCCCACCCTCCCCCCAAGAGAAGGCGAGCTGTCGGTGGACGCTCCAGCCTTCTCTCCCTGGCCAGCTCTCCGATGCCCAAGTCCATTGCTGAACTCGAGTTGCTGGTGTAGCAGTGGTAAATCATGTGCCGTCAAGCTGTGATAGGGCTTTTGATGCAGGCCCTGCATCATTTTAATTCCCCTCCTCTTGACTGCCTCTACTGTATGTCCTTCTGGAGATGTGGTCTCCAGAACTGGACATAATATTCTAGGTGAGATCTCACCAATGACTTATACTGCAGTATCAACACCTCCCTTTTTCTGCTGGTGATAACCCTCCGTATGCACTGTAGCATACCACTAGCTCTCCCCACTGCCTTGTGTCACACTGTTTGGCCACCTTTAGGTTGTCATATACTGTATGATTACCCCAGGTCTCTTTCATTCTTGGTCATCACTATCACTACCCCACCCCCCCATCTTGTATTCCGCTCTTGGTTTCTGTGCCCCAATGCTTGATTTTGCACTTCTTGGCACAGAATCTAGTTGCCACACTTCTGACCACTCCTCAAGCTTTCTTCAATCTCTATTCATTTTTTTATAACACACAAACACCTGCACCAGATTGTCTACCCTACTGCAGATCTTTGTCATCTGAAAAAAAGTCATACCTTCCCTTCTAGCCCGCCTGAAATGTTGCCAATAAAACTTTAAAACAGAGGACCAGTCTCAGTATTGATCCTTGTTGTACATCTAGTCTTCCTCGAATTGAACTCAGTTTACGGTTGTCTATTCCCCAACCAATTTCTTACCCAGTTTACAACCGTTGGACCTACTCCAGGCTACCCAGCTTGTTTGAGTCTCCTATGTGAAATTGTGCTGGAGGCCTGACTGAAATCTAGGCAGGCTACATTCAAGGCTCCACCCTGATCTAACAAAAGTAACAAAGCTTGTGTTACTTGAACACTGACTCTGATTTGTACTACAAGTCAGGTTAAAATCTTAAAAATAAGTTTTTTTTTTTAAATGCCAAACCATAGACTTCCATTGAGCATGTGCATCCCCCAGCACTAGGCAAAAAATAACCTCAATAAACAAGGAAGCACAAGGATGGCATTGGCGATCAGGAAGTGGAAGGGATCGAGCGGCTAACCCTCCTTATCCGGGGGGCAAATACAATCCTTACCTTCCTTAGGGGGCTACAGAGAAACGATTTCAATTAATATGGAGGAACTCCCAGCCAGGTAACTGAGTCTACGGATGATTTTGCAGGCAAGGAGAACAATCTGGGAAAGGTGCTTTTTAAATCAAGTAAAAATACTTGCTCATTCACATTTTAAAATGCATTGTACTCTGTATAACACATGTATTAACTGTGTATTTGAATTTTAATGTAAAAGAATGCAATCAATTGTATGGAAACAGACTCTGACGGCAGATAAGGACCGCTTGGCCAACCCAGTCAGCTCATTTCCCTACCTATTGAATAAGCTGTAGATCCATCCTAGTTAACCAACCGCTTACTTTCTACCCACCACCAGAATTGCCTTATGTCTGTCCTATGCATTCTTGAATTCCCCCACTGTTTTTGACCCCACAACCTCCTCAGCAAGGCTGCTACATGCTTCACCACCTTCTCCATATAAAGTTAAGAGACTTTATTGTAGAAAATATTTATTTTTTTTAAACATTTTACACCTGCATTATTTTACAAACAGACTTCAAAATAATGTGCATAAATGCATAGCATTGCTTAAAAAGTCAAATATATATAAATTATGCAAAAATATAGACTTTAAATAGTTTTGCTAACATTGTTCTCTAAGTAGCAAAGTATTGCAATAAGGACTCCTCCTTCCTGGGCTGGGGTCATGTGGACGGTGCCTCAGTAGGTGGCACCTGGATTTTTCAAGAGTCAGTTACATGTATAAACCTTTTGGAACTCCGAAGCAATCCTTCTAGCTCTCAAAGCACATGTTCCTGTCATAAAGGGCAAGACTGTACAAATTCAAACCCCCACTGCAGTGTTTACATAACCAAAGCAGGATAGTATCAGATCAGGCAATACTCTGTTAAAGGCTCTGAAAATCCCAGTCTTTCACACACCTTCTCCTAGGAGTCCGCCTTTCAACTATTCACCTCCAAGGCAGGCACAGTATCCTGGTGGATGCTCTGTCACATCAGTCAAGGTCAGAGCGAATGGACTCTGAACAAGTGAGTACTAGCCAGGCTTCAGGCGGTGGGGCACACCAGAAGTGGATCTGTTCGCCTCTCCCCTCAATTTCCAGCTTCCTCAGTACTGTTGCTGGCCCTCAGTCACGGGAACACTTCCACTGGAAGCCCTGATCCTAGACAGTTCAGGTAGGTTCCTATATGCAATCCCTCCCTTCCCCCTGCTACTAAGGGCTGAAAGCCGGACAACAGCCTGCATCAATTATTCTGGTGGCTCTTGATTGGCCCAGGCAAGCCTGGTATCCTCTCCTTCTCACACTATCCTGCAGCAGGCCCATTAACCTGCTACCAACTCACTCTCTGCTGACCATTCTCCATTCAGTGTATTATCAGACATGCTCCCTTCCTCAAAGAACTGGTTCTTGAGTTAGTTTCCATCCTCTCAATTGCTCTGAGAGCAGGTCCTTATGACCTGGAGAAAGGCTAAAACCTAACAAAAAAAACTTGTGCAGCCAAATGGAAAGCCTTCCTCTGGTGCAAGGTAAAATAGGTCAGTCTCTGCCGATGAACTCAGACTCCTTGCTGCTGTATATTACCTGGTACATCTCTCACAGGCGTCAGGCTTGAAACCCTCCTCTCTCAAGCTATACCTGGCTGCAATTTTGGCCTGTCTTTCAGTGGGGAAGAAAGTTGATTTTTTTCCCCATACCATATTCAAACAGTTTTTTTCAAAGGCCTCTTGCACCTCAGTCTTCAGACGAGAACCCACTTCTCTTTAGACCTGCATCTTTGCATTGCCAGGCTCCTTGAAACCCTGCCCAGGCCTGGCCACTGCCCATCTCAAATTCATAACCAGGAAATCTGTCTTGCTGGTGGCCATTTTCTCTACTAGGAGGATTTCAGAGTTACTGAGCCCTGTGGCCACTGAGCCTAATTGCATCATTCCTCTCAGAGATTAAAGATTGACGCTCAGGATAGAGTAGGAAGTTCCCGACCAAGGTGGTCCTGAATACCACCTTAACCAGTCTGTTACTCCGCTTGTCTTCTTTACCGAGAAATTCAGTCCAGGTGAGCATAAGCTCCACAGTCTGGATGTCTGAAGAGCTCTCTTTTACTATACAGAGCTTGCTAGACAGGTCAGTGGCTCTTCCACTCAGTTGTTCCACACCTATGGGTAGGTAGGCAGAGGAAGATCAGCTACCAAGAGGACTATTTCCAACTGGTTAGTCTCTTGTGTTAGTCTGCTATAAAAAAGCTGGCCTTCAACCTCCTGTGGGGCTTAGGACCCAGTCCACCAGGGACACTGCAGCCTCTGTGGCAGCAGCAAGAGATATACCCCTTCTGAATGTCTGCAAAGCAGTTACTTGGAATTCTGTACACACTTTGATTAAGTGCCACAGCTTAGATATGCAGTCCAGATCTGATGCCAAAAATTGGCGGGGTGGGTCTGCAGAGCATGTTTCCTAAGTAGGTTGTCTGCCCACCTCTCACTTGGTACTGCTCAGTAGTCTGCTATTGTTACTGATGCTAAAGGAATCCTGGAGTAAGAAGAAACAATTCTAGGGACATGGATATATTGTTCATCGACACTGTCTGGCAGGTTCCTTGCCGCTTTAATCTTGCTGGAAGTTCTTCAAGCTGGCTCCTCCCAGCCACCCGGGTGGTAAAACTCTCGGCTCTGCCCCATGATGCCAGATCTTCCTTACCACTTGGAAGCTCAGGTTCCCTCCTTAATGCTCTGCGTCTAGACTGGATCCTAATTCTTCGGTTCACACGAAACTAGTTCTAAAGTTTTCAAGACTTCGGTCTAATTACTCCCTTGCGGCTGTGATGGACAAATTGACTCCGGTTTGTAGCGGTGCCCATGCGGGCAGAAAATGTCAGGGCGGATCCATTACTCCGTCATACTACTGCCTCTGCTTAGATCATGACCCGCGGAGCCACGAGTTAAGGCGTTAGCTTTCAGCCAACGTCCTGGAAGACCGCGCTGTCCGGTTACAGCTTGGGCGCCCCGAGAAGCTCTACCCACCGGTGAAGTCCGAGGAGACCTGTTGGGCGGTGTCTGCAGCGGCTGGCTCGGCTAAGCAACTCAAGCAGATGATTGCCCTCAAGGAAGCGGCGGCCCAAACGCCATTTTCATCTCCTCGGGTCGCTGTTTTATACGCTCTCTGGGATCCTCCTACACAGCTTTTTATGAGCTTTGCCAATCCCTTTCACACGAAGGAGAAGGGCCATTGGGACACTTCTTCTTGGTCCAAAATAGGACTGAGAAGGTGAAGTCCCACCATCGGCGTTCATGGGAGCGGAGAGATCCCTTCCACGGATAGTAGACACTCTACTTGGAGTCTGAGGTTGCGGCTAAGGCCGCTGGCTTCCAGTGTCCCAGTCGGGTCAACCGGCGAGACACCAGTCCAGCAGCGGTCAATTTTCCGACCGTCGGATCGAGCTGTCAACTGGTGAAATCGACAACCCTTCTTCACTGGTTCCCCGGTGGAGACTGAGGACTTACCTCGCCTCCTGTGCGCGTCCTGGTCAAGGCTCGAGCCAAAGGAAGAAGCGGGTGTCCGCCGCCCTTCCAGACCAGCCCTCGGAAACACGAGGGGTCTCTGTTGGACCTCATCTAGGATCCAGCCGATCCCTCCAACATCGGTGGTCTCTGTCTCGCTACGAGGTAGCAGCGGTGACGCTCATCCTCGTCTTCCTCCTCGGAAGAGGAGAGGCTTCGGCGCAGATTGTGTCGACGCTACGAGGACTTAACGTGACAGCAGTTACTTTTGTCCGGGAACAAGCTGTCGCCTTCCCAGGCCATCAAGTGGCTGTCACCCAAACGGCCAAAACAACCCCTCGCTGTAGTTGAGGTGTCCAGGCCTGGGCCGGCTGTTCGACCGAAGACAACTGCCCCACTGATTGTGGTGGAACCTCCGCCTCCACAACCGAAATCGGGGGCGCCAACCAAGGACTCTCGTTCAGGTCAGGGTCTGCCCCACAGGTTGTCTGTCACCCTCACTCCTGACCGTCCTCGGCAGGTGGAGGGTGGCTTAGGCCCCAGGCAGCTCTTCGTCGACTCCTCTGAGTCTGATGACAACTCCTCCTGTTTTCCAGGCCCCTTGACCTGGAGTTCTCCGGGGGGCAGTCGATGGACAAGAGCCAGTCGTAGTTTATGGGTCTGCTTTGGCTCATCTCGGAGTCCACCGGGATGCAGCTCAAGCCCGTATCCAAGCAGGCCAAGTATCCCCTGATGGAGATACTGGACCGAGGGGATTCACCCACGGAGGCCTTTCCGGTGGCTGAAGCCATTGTTGGCCCAGCCTTGGAGCTCTGGCAGCGGCTGGCTTCCTGCCCTGAGCCTTCGGCCAGGATGGCCAGGAAGTATGCAGTCCCTACCGGCTCTTTGTCTGGTTTATCAGAACACCCCTCTGCGGAGGGGTTAGTCATCGATAGCATTTTCCGGCGTTCTGCGAATGCTAGGGATGTGGATAAGCCCCCCCGACAAGGAGTCCAAAAAGCTGGACTGTGCAGGGCGCAAGGTGTACGCTGTGTCCTCCCTAGGCCTCCGCCAGGCCAGCTCGGCTGTGCTGATGGCACACTTCTCTGGACCTCCAGGACGCGTTCTTTCACGTCCTGATCCGTCCGTCCCACCAAAGATTCCTCCGCTTCAGGGCAGAGGGATCCCTCTACAAGTTCTGAGCCACGCCCTTCGGCCTTTCTCTAGCTGCCAGGGTCTTCACCAAATGCATGGCAGTGGTGACAGCATTCCTTCGGCTCCGAAGGGTCCAGGTGTACCGCTATGTGGACGACTGGCTGATTGCAGCCTCCTCCAGAGTGGAGGTGGGCGGTCAGAGATCTGGCCCTCAGGTTTGCTCTCAAGTTGGCCTCCTCATCAGTGAGGCCAAGTCGGAGACTTCGTGCCAAAGCAGGCGTGCAATTCATCGAGGCAGGCTCGACTCTACGAGCCAGAGCACGGCTACCAGCGGACAGGGCCAAGGTTCTTTCCTCCTTTGCCCAATCATTTCAGATTGGGCAATCTGCTCTCTACCGGGACTTCCCCGCCTTCTGGGCCTCATGGCGGCCTGCACCAGCGTGGTCCGTTGGGCCCGTTGGTACATCGTCCCCTTCAGTGGGGCTGGCCAGCCAATGGTCACAGCACTCCAATCTTGGATCAGCTAGTGACAGTGACCAGGGGATGTGGAGCACTCCAGTGGTGGACCGTTCCTGCACATCTGCGGAGGGCATCCCGTTACGTCTGCCCGACCAGCGGTCTCTATCGACCGATGCCTCTCTGATGGATTGGGTGCCCATCTGGGGGTGCACAGGCGCCGCCTCTGGTCCCCTTGAGAGTCCGCTGCCACATCAACCTGCTGGAGCTTTGGCGTTCGTCTAGCCCTGACTGCCTTCATTCCGTTTCTACGGGGTCAAGTGGTCCAGGTCCAGACGGACAATACCATGACTATGTACTACCTAAACCGCCAGGGCAGGACGCACTCCATGCCTCTGTGCAGGGAAGCTCTCCGCATTTGGTCACTCGTGCATAGCCTGGAGGCGGATCTCCTTGCCATTCATGTGACAGGAGCCTCCAACATTCTGGCCGATGCCCTAAGCCGGATAGGGGCTGCGTCCCACGAGTGTTCTCTCCTGTCGAAGGTAGTACAAGATCTGTTCTCCCACTGGGGCATGCCTCAGGTGGACCTGTTTGCCTCCAGGGAGAATGCGAAGCTGAGACTGTTTCATGCCTGCCCCCCCTCAGCAGGGCTCGCTGCAGGGGGATGCCTTCTCAAGGCCGTGGACCCCGGGCCTCTTCTACGCCTTTCCCCCATTTCCCTTGATCCACAAGATGCTTCTCAAGCCGAGAGGGACAAGGCGCAGGTGATGCTGGTAGCCCCAGACTGGTCCCGCAAGTTCTGGTATCCAGATCTCCTCAGTCTCGGCTCCAGGCTCCCAGCCCGCCCAGACCTGATCTCGGTCAGTCAGGGTAAGGTATTCCATCTGGTCCTTCAATCCCTGCACTTGACGGCCTGGTTCCTGAACGGCTAGAGTTCCAGGCCTTGGGTCTTTCCGACGAGGTCCTCAACGTTGTTGAGGCGTCCCGTAAGGAGTCGACCAGAAAATGCTATGCCTTCAAATGGAAGAGATTCTCCATTTGGTGTCAGGGCAAGGGCTTGAACCCTTCCTCCTGTTCCTTGGCAAGCATTCTGGACTGCCTGTGGTCCCTTTCTCTGCAAGGGCTTCAGTCAACGACCCTTAAGGTTCACCTGGTAGCCATGTCTGCTTACCGGGCGTGGGCCGGGAAGCAGTCGGTGGCGCAGGAGAAGGTGGTCAGGCGCTTTTCCAATGTCTTGATCACATATCCCTTCCGGTGCGAGAGCCTCCACCTCCGTGGGAGCTACTGCTGGTATTGGCTAAGTTCATGGGCAAGCCATTCAAACCGATGCACAGATACGACATCTCTCACCTGTCGTGGAAGACCGCCTTCTTGGTGGCTATCCGTCAGCCAGAAAAGATGGGAGAGCTCCAGGTGCTTTCCATCGGAGTCTTCTTATCTGGTCTTCCACAGGGTCAAGGTTGTCCCTCGCCCACCGAAATTCCTTCAGTGGTGCCAGTTTCACCTTAACCAGGTGTTGACTGTGCGGTGTTCTACTGGCTACACCTCGGGAGGCCGAATATAGGCTCCTGCTTTGGACCATAGAAGGCACTCACTTACTATAAAGAACAGACAGCTGAAGTTCAGGGAGAGGTTCACCAGCTGTTTGTCACCCACGCTGAAGCAGCACCAGCAGACCTGCAGCCAAGCCGGATGATAGGCAGGTGGGTCACCTCCTGCATAGATCTCTCTGTAGGTTGGCAGGCATGGAGCCTCCCAGAGGATAAGAGCTCATTCTACCTGCCATGCCGCTGCATCCAGTGGCTCCCTTCAAGGATGTCCTATCAGGAAATCTGCAGGGCTGCTTCCTGGAAGTCAGCACACACCTTCATCACCACTACCACATCGACCTGAGTCACGCCGGGATGCTGGTTTTGGGGCCTCGGTTCTCCAGTCTTCATTTCCTAAGTAGAGGGTGTGCGCCTTGCCTCCCTCCTCCCAGAGAACTGCTAGGAGTCTGCCAGACAGTGTTGATGAACAACATATCCATGTCCCTAGAAATACAGGTTATTCACCTGTAACAGGAGTTCTAGGAATGGTATATGTTCATCCACACGACCCACCTGGCCTCCCCGGCTTTGATGCACAACCTGGCTTCTAGCGGGCTAGATCTGGTGTCATGGGGCGGAGCCAAGAGTTTTACCACCCGGATGGGTGGGAGGAGTCAGCTTGAAGACCTTCCGGCAAGATTTAAAGCGGCAAGGAACCTGCCAGACAGTGTGGTTGAAAAACATATGCTATTCCTAGAACTCCTGTTACAAGTGAGTAACCTGTATTTACTCACCATAGTAATCTTTCTTCCAAGGGTCCTTTAGCATCAGTAAGCTCCACTCTTCCTCTCAGTTCACCTTTTAGGAAAAGGGCTCTGTTCTCAGTTTTATCAACAAATTTGGTCTTTTATTAAAGAGTTTTATATACGGATTGTTTATCTGTTCTCTGGTTTTGGACATTTAATGTTTTCTGAACCTGTTGGTTCACTTTTGAGGCATGTACCCATTATCTTGAAACAATTCTGAAGCCCTTCAGGCTGTTCCCTGTCAACACACTTCCCTCCTTTTTTTGATTGGCTGATGCAGAAGCTCATTATGCTAATTATCTTAAAGGCATAACTCTGGGGCAGTTGCACTTAGCCAGCTAACTGCTATTATTATTGATGCTAAAGGCAGGATTTTAAATGGTCAGTAACACATACGGTTTGCGATGTGATCTAGCTGCTCTTGTGATCCATTTTGCTCGGCATTGCAAAACAATGTGATTCATTCTGTAGCTGACTCTTCCCCTTCAACTCTGCTATGGCACCACTAGTTGTGTGCTGGCCCCATTCCCTCTCTCAGCTGGTTGATTAGAATGCCCAGAGACCGGAACAGGCCATGGGTGCTCTGAATAGCCAGCAACAACGCCTCTCTGAGGCGGTCCGAGAAGCCAATCGCCCAAGCACAGGAACAATAGTGGCCCTGTCTCCTAAGGACGCTTGCCACGACTGCCATGCACTTGGTAAAGACCCTAAATATGACAGTCCAAACGGAAGAGTCTGAACTGAAAATGGTAGCCGAGGAACTCGAGCTGAGGGAACCTCCTGTGCGTTGAGCCACAGGATGTGCAGGTAGGCGTCCTGCATGTCTAGAGGATGCTAAGAAGGCGTCCTGCTTTAGCATGGGAATGAGGCCCTGAAGGGTCACCATGTGAATCGCTTAGAAGCGCACTCGACGATTTAGGTCGCTGAGGTCCAAGATTGGAAGGAGGTCCTCTGTTTTCTTGGGAACCAGAAAGAAGTGGGAATAGTATCCGGATTCTATCTGGTTCTCTGGAACATACTCCACCACCCTTCTGCAGGGCGTGAGTATTTCTTGCCTGATAAGCAATTTGTGCTGACCCGAGTAACGGAGGGCAGAGGAGGCCCCAGGGTGGCTTGGTCTCATATTCTATAAAGTGGCCTTTTTCGCATCAACTGAAGAACCCACCTGTTGGTGGTTATGGACTGCCATCCCGGCAGGTAATTCTGCCAACGCCCCCACCTTGATGTCCCGCTGATCCTGAGGGGCGGGACGGAAGGAGTCAGGCTGTATGGCGGAGGGGAGCAGCAGGCTGAGCCAGCTTAGCTGGATGCTGACTTCTGCCCGCGGGCTGTCTTCCTGGGCTCTGGGAACTGGAGCCCCTCTGTTGTGGACCGCAAAGGACTGTTGTCTCTGTGTCCGTCCACGGAAACAGCTTTGGTTCCCATGAAAATAAAGCTTGGTCGAACATTGCCTGGACCGACTCACCACCTTCCCGCCTCTTGGAGCTTGTGAGAACCTTCTCAGAGGTTGCACCAAAGAGAACTTCTCCTTCAAAAGAAGGATCCATGATGTTCTTCTGGTCTCGGGTAAATCCAGACACAAGCCATGAGTGTCTCCAGAGGATACGCCCTGAAGCTGCCGCTGTGCCGAGGAGCCACGGAGTCACACTCGGCTCAGAGCACCTGGGTCCCACGTCCGAACCTCGCACGGAGGAGCTGCAACATTCCTCCTTCTGCTCACCTTCTGGCAATTTCTCTGCCAGATCCAGTCCTGTTCCCACAAGGCATTTTAACCCACCATGGGTCAAGTAGTTCAGGATCTGATTGCACAGTAGTGGAAGCACTACTGCGCGCTGCCCACAGCGTCCAGCTGTTTGGACTCGGGTCCGGTGGCAGGGTGCTCAGATGCTGCGTCTCTGGGACCGTCATGAGAGGCTGTTATGACCAGAGAGTCGGCCAGAGGATGTTGAGCCAAGTACTGGTCCTCCTTAGGAGCCTTGTACAGGCGGTCAGCTTTCCTCGGCATCGCCGGGAGCGAGTGTGGATGCTTCCACGCTGCCTTGGTGACGTCCACAAAAGTGTCCACCAAGGGTGGTACCACCACAGGCTTGGGATCCTTCAGCCGAAGATATCTAGCAAGGCGTAGTCTCTCGGGGTCTAATTCTTCTGCATCCCAGCCCATGTTCTCTTGGATATGTCTCATGATCTCTGAGAACGATGGGTCATCCGGAGGAGATCTAGGAAGCTCACGTGGGTCCAGAGAGGGGATTGGAAGGGGAGAGAGGGATCTGGATCCTGCCGAGAACTCCGATCCTGTATCCTCTGTCGAAGGCGAACAACGGCATCTTCTGGGTCTCTTGGGACTGGGTGACCCTGAAGATCTAGACGGAGGTCTCCTATCTGGTCTCCCACTTGGAGGGTCCGTAGGTTCCTGGAGGAGAGGTACTCGGCCTGCTGCCCCGGAAGGAGAAGGGGGCGCAGGGGCCGGAGGGGTTGCAGGTGGCGGAGGAGGAGGAAGAGGAGGTGGTGTGGGAACCACATCCTTTTTAATGGTATCTCACCAGTAGGTAAAGAGCTCCTTAACCTCAGAAAGGAAAGGCCGATGATGGACCGGGCGCGGTAGCCAGTCGTCTGGTTCGGCGTCGGCTCCTCAACGGCCTCAGGTTGTGGGGAGGGTTCCTGAGGCGCGAGGACCGGGTTCGCCTGCCTGGTCCTTGGGCTGCATCAACTCCTCCTTCGTGATAGTCTCCTGACCGACGCCGGAGGCGCGCCGTCCCTCTTCTCAACCCGTACAGAGGCTGTGACGCCGGCCTCCCACCGGCGACCGAGAGGGAGGCCTGACCGGCGGCGGGCGCCTGGCGGCCCACGGCCCTGGGACCTGTGATGAGTGGCCGACGTTGGACGGGCCGACGTCGAGTCCAATGGCTTCTTAAGCGAGATAAGCTCCTTGGTCTTCCGCTGGGGAGGAGGCGGCAACGAGGCAGACCTGACGTTGGGTTCAGAATAGCGGGAACCCGACTTGTGGTGATGATGACGATCCCCAGACCTGACCAGGGCATTGGAAGAAGAGGACGAAGAGGGCCTGGAGGTCTTGGCCCGTGAGGAGGAAGAGGAGCCCGAAGGTTTCCTAGCCGCAGTGGAGGGAGGCTGAGAAGGCCCGGGAGGGCGAGCGCGTTGACCGGAGCCGAACTACGGAGTCGGAGGCCCTAGACGGGATTTGGATGGAGCCTTCTCCTGTGCTTTTCAGAATGTTTCCGGCCTTTCTGCAGAACTCCCTTGAGGTGTCCATGGCCTTAATCTTCTCCTCGAGCAGGAATGCCTGCAGAGCCTTCTGGCGACGGATCCGGGTCCGGCTGTTGAACCCCTGGCAGAAAGTGCAGGACCGGGTGTCGTGGTCTGGACCTAGGCTCTGGACGCAGGCTGAATACGGATCCTTGAACGGTATTTGCTTCCCACATGCGCACTTCGAGGGGTGGCCTTCAACGGAGGTTGGAGAGGACATCAGACAGCAACTGAGCCAAAGAAATTAACTTTTTCCCGAAGGAAGAACTTAACCGTGTGTCACGCACTAGAAACGATCCGAAGAATTCGAGACATGCAAGTCGGCCGGGAAAAAGAACTGGGGAATCTGGGTGCGCCCCTTATGTACTACGCCTGACGTCGGAGGCGGGACCAACGTTGGGAGCGGTCCCCGCTGAAGATAGCTAGCTAGAAGAATTCCATGGGGTCCTGACGCCTGCCGGCTTCAGTCCTAATGGTGTTACCTGCTGCAAGAGCTGTATCTCGAAGTAAGATGCTGTTTTTCTAGGGATGTGGATATGATGTTCTATCCACACTTTCTGGCAGGCTCCAAGCAGTTCTCCTGCAGGAGGGGGCAAGATGCACAACTCCTACTTGGGAAACAGAGATGAGGTGACAAAACCAGCATCCCAGTTTGATTCAAGGTCGATGTGGTAATACGAAATGAAGGTGTTTGCTAACAACCAGGTAGCTGCCCAGATTTCCTGGCTAGGGGCGTCCCTGAAAGCAGTCACCGAGGCAGCAGTATGGTGGATGGAATGAGCCTTATGCCCTACGGAAGGCTCCCTACCCACCAACCTATACCAGAAATCAATGTAGGATACAATCCACCTGCTAATCGTTTGCTGGCTGCCGGTCTGCCAGGTGTGGCGTCAGCATAGGTGACAAACAGCTGTAGAACCTCTCCCTGAACTCCATTAGTGTGCTATCTGTAATAAGCGAGTGGTCGCCTCAGGTCCAGAGTATGGAGCCTGTGCTAGACCTCAGATGTGTGACTGGTGAAGTACACTGGGAGATTAATCACCTGGTTAAGGTGAAAGTCTCACACAACCTTCAGGAGGAACTTTCCATTGGGCAAAGAACAAGCTTGTCCATGTGGAAGACAAAGTAAGGAGACTCCACCGAAAGCACCTGGAGCTTACTGATCCTTGTGGCCGACGTGATAGCTACCAGGAAGGCAGTCTTCTACGACAGGCAAGACATGTCAAACCTGTGCATCGGTTCGAACAGCTTGCCCAAGAGCTTTGCCAGTACCAGCAACAGATCTCAAGGTGGTGGTGGTTCAAGCACAAGAAGGGAAATGTGGTCAAGGGTTTAAAAGCACCAAAGAAGTTGCGCCAGATAAGGACTCGAGGCCCATCCAATCTGCCCATTTTTTCTACTTATGAATGTGCCATGGGCCTTACTCTGTCAATGGCCTATTTATTCACACTCATCTGTACTGTTCCTTTATGCCTATCCCATGCCTGTTTGAAGCCCTGCACTGTATTCATATCCACCACTTCCTGAGGTAGGCCATTCCATGCATCCACCACCCTTTCTGTGAAAGAGAACTTCCCTAAATTACCCCTTAAATTGGCCTCCCTCTAATCTCATGCTGTGTCCTCTTGTCCTGCTATTTTACTTATATTGAAACATGTTAGACTCTTTCACCTTGTTAATGCCCTTAATATGTTTGGCTGTTTCAATCATATCACCTCTCTCCCTCCTTTGCTCTAGGGCATACATATTGAGCTCTGTTAATCTGTCCTCATGTTTTCTGATGCAGTTCCTGCACCATTTTGGTTGCCCTTCTCTGGACTGCCTCCAGTTTGTTAATGTCCTTGTGTAGGTGCAGCCTCCAGTACTCCACGCAGTACTCCAGATAGTGCCTAACCAGTGTCTTGTAAAGAGGGATTATTACCTCTCTCTTACAACTTGTGATACCCCTACTAATACACCCCAACATCCCTCTAGCCTTACCTACTCCTTTAGAGGTCTGCTTGGATGATTTCAGGTCATCTGTGATAATGCCCAAGTCTCTCTTCCCATATGATTCCCAGCAACTCCCCTCCCAACCTATAGGTAGCTTCAGGGTTTCTCCTCCCTGTGTGCATGATCTTGCACTTCTTTGCGTTAAACCCCAGTTGCCACTCTGCAGACCATTCTGCCAGTTTTTCAAGATCTCTTCTCATTCTGCCCACATCTGGATCATCTACTCTGTTGCAGATCTTGGTGTCATCTGCAAACAGGCAAATCTTACCCTCCAGTCCATCTGTAATGTCGCTGATGAAGATACTGAAGAGGACTGGGCCCAGGACTGATCCCTGAGATACCCCACTTGTGATCTGCATCTCTTCTGACTGTATACCGTTTACCACCACTCTGTTTTCTGCCCGCCAACCAGTTTGCCACCCAGTTGACTAACTTCTGACCCACCCCGAGCCTACCCAGCTTATTAATCAATCTTCTATGTGGAACAGTAGCAAAAGCTTTGCTGAAGTCAAGGTAGGCGACATCAACTGCACTCCCTTGGTCCACCACTCTGGTTACCCAGTCAAAGAAATCTATGAGATTAGTTTGACAGGACCTTCCTGTTGTAAACCCATGCTGTCTTGGATTCTGTGCTCCTACGGATTCCAGGTGTTGCACTATCCTTTCCTTAAGGAGTGCCTCCATAATCTTGCCCACTACTGAGGTAAGACTGACAGGTCTACAGTTCCCTGCCTCCTCCCTGCTGCCACTCTTGTGGAGTGGGATCACATGAGCCCTTCTCCAGTCTTCTGGGACCTCTCTTGTGTTCAGAGACTCACCAAACAGTTCTGCTAACGGCTCTGCTAGTTTCACCCTTAGCTTCTTTAGTACCTGGGATGTATGCCATCAGGTCCTATTGCCTTGTCCACCCTGAGTTTAGCGAGCTCTTGTAGGACCCTTTCTTTTGTGAAAGAACCTTCTCCTGCGCCAAATGCTGACCAGCTTGTGCCCAGTAAGCAGAGATGGCTACCAGGTGCACCTAAGAGTCATCGACCAAAGGCCCAACAGAGGGACCACAGGTAGTCAAGAATGTTAGCCACTGAACAGGACAAAGGGTCAAACTCCTTGCCCTGACACCAAATAGAGAATCTCTTCCATTTGAAAGCACAGCATTTCCTGGTCGACTCCCTCAGAGATGCCGCCACAACAGAGAGGACATCTTCAGAAAGATCCAAAGCCTAGAACTCTAGCCGCTCAGGAACTAGGCTGTCAAGTGCTGGGATTGAAGGTCCGGATGTACTGGTTTCCCTTGATTGACGGAGGGCAGGTCCGGGCAGAGAGAAAGACACCTCAGAAGCCTGCTGCTGAGGCTGAGGAGATCAGGGTACCAGAACTTGTGGGGCCAGTCCAGAGCCACCAGGATCACCTGTGCCTTCCTTGTCTCTCCTGGTGTTGAGCAACACTTTGTGAATCAAGGGAATTGGAGGGAAGGCATAGAAGAAGCTTGGGTCCAGGGTCTTAAGAAGGCATCCCCCTGCAGCATTCCCTGCTGAGTGGGGTGGGCACAAAACAGCCTCAGCTTTGCGTTCTCCCTGAAGGCAAACAGGTCCACCTGAGGGGTGCCCCACTGGGAGAACAGACTGTGTACTGCACCTCTGGGTGGAGAGACCACTCATGAGACGTCTCGCCCACATGGCTGCAGGCCCCTGCCACATGGATGGCTCAGAGATCGGCCTCCAGGCTGCACACGAGGGTTCACACACGGAGAGTTTCCTCGCACAATGGCAGGGAGTGCGTCCCGTCCCATTTGTTGAGGTAGTTACATGGTCGTGGTGTTGTCCGTCTGTACTTGGACCATCTGACACCGAATGCGAGGAGCAAAGGCAGTCAGCACTAGCCGAACTGCTCGGAGCTCCAGCAGGTTTATGTGGCACCAGGACTCCTCGGGGGTCATGAGCCCATGGACTCTGTGTTCCCACAGATGGGTACCCCAGCCCATGAGAGGCACATCAGTCGTCAGGATGGCAGTCGGCTCTGGGCGGACAAATGGGATTCCTTCCTGCAGATGTTCTGGGACTAACTACCACTGGACAGCATCCCACATATGCTAGGTCACAGTGACCATCTGGTTAAAGTGACCCTTGCGTTGAGATCACCTGCTGGCCAGCTGCCACTGCAGACAGTGCATTCTCCAGCGGGCCCAATGGACCACGCTGGTACAGACCGTCATGTAACCCAGCAGGCGCAGGAAGTCCCGGGCAGGGTGAAATTGCCCAACACAAAATGATCAGGCAAAGGAGGAGAGAGCCTCTGCCTTGCCCGCTGGGAGCCGGGCTCTGGCTCTGCAAGAGTCTAGCTCTGCCCTGATGAAGTTGATCATGTGCAAGGGCACGAGTTCAGACTTGGCCTCGTTGATAAGGAGGCCAAGGGAGGTGCAGGTCTGGAGGGCCAGGTTCCTGGACTGCTCCACCTCCTGCTTGGAGAAACCTGCAATCAGCCAGTCGTCCAGGTAAGGGTACACCCAGACCCTTCGGCACCTCAGGTAAGCTGCCACCACAGCTATGCATTTGGTGAAGACCCTGGGGATCGAGGAGAAGCCGAATGGCATGGCCCGAATCAGAGAGGTTCCCTCAGCTCGAAGCAGAGGAACCTTCATGGGCGGGACGAATCCGACGGAAAGAATGCCTGAAGGGAGCAAAACCACGCCTTGCTCAAGAGATATTATCTGAGACAAAGCTACCATCCTGAAGGTGCGTGATCTGAGAAACTTGTTCAGGTCATGCAGATCTAGAATGGGCCAGCCCCGTCTGCTTTGGCACCAGGAAATACCTGGGTCAAACCCTGGGTGTTCAGAAGATCTGTTACACTGACCACGACCTTCTTGTGGAGGACCTGGGTTAGGAGCCAAACATGTCTGCGTGGGGCTTGGCTGGGAGGGTACTGCTCAAATTCAGAGGCAGACCCTAACCGACCTCTCCCAAAACCCATCTGTCAATGGTAACATCAGACTAGGCGGAAAGGAAGTGGTGGAGCTGCCCCCCAACAGGAGGACCACCCAGAGGAGGTGTGATGGGCATGAGGATGGCACCCCTCACCCCGCCACTGAGCAGGCTTGGAGGAGGACGCCACCCTGCTGAGGAGCCACCAGGTCCCTTCCTTTCAGGCTTATGGACTACCAAGGCCACCAACTTGGGCCTTGGTCACTAAGACTGCTAACCAGACTGATGCTGGGCTGGTTTTGCTGCAAGACTGGAGGACAGAAAGGGCTTTCGCTTCTGCTGCCTGGAGTCCTTGGGGTCCTTCTCCGCGGATGTAACAGAGCCAAGGTAGCACTGCACTTCTCAATACGTTCGAGGTGACCCTTCACACTGGACCCAAACAGGTCAGTGCTAAAGAGGAGAACATCCACCAGCTTGTGCTGAGTATCTGCTGTAAAGGTCAAAATCTGCAGCCAAGCCCTACAGCACATGGCAACTGTGGACGCCACTGAGCGGGCACAGGAATCCCCCAGATCTAGAGCCATCTGAAGTTGCTGTTTGGCCACAGCCAGGCCCTGATCTCAGACCTGATTGACTGTGGTCTGGAGGTCCGCAGGTAGGTGAGGAATCACCTCGTCCAAAGAGCCCAAGAGGGCATAGGAGAAGTGTGCCATCATGATGGCTGAGTTCGTCTGGTGGAGATGGAGTGAAGAGGCAGCATAGACTTTTTTCGCAGAATGGTCAAATTTTTTGGACTCATCTGTCTACGTCCCCCGATACTGCCCGAGCGCTGAAACACGGAGTTGGCCACAAGCCCCTCGGTCGAGGGTGCTCCATGAACCACGAAAGGGTGCCAATGGGTACCGCTTATTTGCAGGCCATCCAGGTCGAAGTGGTCAGGCAAGATGTGGGGCACTGCCAAAGCTCCAAGGCCGGACCGACAATGGCCTCGGCCACTGGAAAAGCCTCCGGAGAGTCCCCTTTGTCCAGAATCTCTGAGGGGATAGCAGGCCTGCTTCTGGATGGGCTCCATCTTCATCCCTGTGAACTCTGAGATGAGGCGGAAGATGCCCAGGAAGGAAGTGGGCCCTTCCTTCGTTGAGAGATCCCCCATGGACTACTCGTCGATCGGGGTGCAGTGAGGAATCCTCGGTTCTGAAGAGTCCGCATAAAGCAACTGACCCGCCCGAGTTACCTTCAACATGCCGCGGGCAATCAGGTGTAACAGTGAATGACAGCCGATGGGGAAGTCCCTGGGCCGGTCGAGACTCCTTGGTCTGAGAGCCGGTCGGTGGCTGCTTGGGTAGCGGCTCCATCACAATTGGCGGAGAGCCCACTTCGGCCAAACCAATACGATGTGGACCAGCTCCATTTGGGAAGTAACGGTCTCAACCAACCCCACAGGGGGAGTCGGTGTCTGCCTCTCCTGCGACAGCCAAGTGATGACCGGTGTGGGAGCCGGGGTCAGCTTCGGACCGGGCCAACACCAACTGTTGCCACATGAGGTCTTCATAGCATTGAGGCAACTTGCACTTAAGCTTCTCACCACCCGAGGAGGACAAAGATGAGGAATAGCCGCGACGCCGCATGCCATGGCATCAAGAATGGGAGCGCAGACGATGGCGGGAGCTGCTCGACCTACTGGAAGAAGGCAGAGACCTCGATGGCTGGGGGATCTCTGAGGGAACCAGAGAATGCTGCAGCTCCTTCTGGTTTGGGTCGGTGACTGAAAGGATCTGCTCAGCAGGCTGAGCAGTCCCTTCTGATGTCATGGGCAGGACCAGAGTCCTGAAAGAAGAACTGTCGACCTCTCAGGGCGACAACCCGGTCAATAGGTCTAAGAAAAATCTAGGTCACATCATTGAGCGGTGTCTCGACCAACTGGCCTGGCGGGGTCTCCGTGAAGCCAGTGGCCAAGGCCACGGTTTCGACCGTGATCAAAACCTGGGAATCCTGAGACCGAGAGCACTCCCAGTCCCAGCAACTTTGATGGCGAGTCATCTCTTTCTCTTTCTTTGACTCCTCCTTGCCAGAGCGTGAGCTGTGTGACCCAGAAGTGCCCTGCCCTTTAGTCGGGAGGGACTGACAGCTCCTTAAAGGAGCGCGAAAAAGTGGAGCCCAATTGGAGCGCCAGCGAAGACAGAAACCCGAGGAGGACTGCTGCGGCCCAAGCCGCCTACTGAAGGCTGTAAGCTGTTCCAACTGCTCGGTAGACCCTGCAGCCACAGAGACCACCAACGGGCATCTTTTTGATTTGATCAGCGGATGTAGTTTATCCGGGCGGCTCAACTGAAGCCGGGTGAGGCGGTCCTAGAGGACTGTGGCTTGAAATGACTGACAAATGTCGCAGGCCTGGTTATCATGCTCATGGCCTAGGCAGTAGACACACGTGGCATGCGGGTCGTTGCACATCTTCTGCCGGCATGGGCACCGGCAAAATCCAGGAGCGGACTTGTCTTCCTTCATGGTCGCGATCGAAGATTGAGCTGAAGACGCAAAGTGTTTTAAATGTTTTAGGAAGTAAATCCAAAGATTTAGAGCACATGGGCCTACTCTGCACGACAGCGTAAGAAAAATTACTCACCTTAGTAATTGTGTTTCTTCTAATGGAGTCTTGCTGTATTCCGACATATGCAGTTACTGTAGCCCCAGTACTTGAACTGCCCTGAAGAGGAAAGAGTTAATTTCTATGCAAGGCATAGAACATTGAGCTTGAACTCGGATTTCAAACCTCTGTCTGTGGTGCCTCAGAGTGTAACCGTCAGATTCTTACGAGCAAGCTAACTACACTTCCAGTGTGGAAACTGTAAAACATATAAACCAACAGGCAACAACTTGGGTCCAAAAGACTCAAGTTGAGAACCCAAGAGAAAAAACAGGTAGTGAACAAGATATATAAATCTAAGTTGAAACTTAACAACCCCTCATCCTGAAGGGGAAGGGTGCAAAGTACACTCCTGAGGTGCAACACTGTATCTGCCAGCCCACATCCCAAAACTAGGTTCTGAGAGGAGGCAGGAGAGAGAGTCAGAATGCAGCAAGACTCCATTAGAAGAAACACAGTTACTAAGGTGAGTAATTTTTCTTCAAACAACATGAAGTCTTGCTGTTCTGACTATACTGACATTAAGCAGTACCTCCATGGAGGAGGGTACTGGAACGTATTTTGGGAATAGGCTCTGCAGTACTGCTGTACCAAACCTAGCATCACTCCTAGCCTGGATATCCAGAGAGTAATGCTTGGTGAAACTATGGACTGTTTTCCAGGTGGCTGCTTTGCAAATCTCTAACAAGGGTATATCTCTGGCAGCAGCCAGAGAAGCAGCTGTACCCCTAGTCGAATGAGCCCTCAGGCCTGAGGGAGGTGTTTTGCCTAGCTTGGCATAGCAGAACTGTATACAAGAGACGATCCACCTGGCAATAGTTCTCCTTAGTAGGCCTATCTTCCCCCACTCCACCATAAGTGAGAAACAATTGAAGACAATCATTCTATGTGCCCTAGTATGCTCAATGTAGTAGCTAAGTGCCTCTAAGCATCAAACTATGTAATAATCTTTCTCCTGAAAAAGAATGATCAGTGAAAACACAGGAAGAGACATGGACTAGTTCAGATGGAAATCTGAGCCCACTGCACGAACCTCCTATTGGTTCAGAGGACCACCTTATCTCTATGAAATGAGATAAAATTAGGTTGAACTGACACGCCTGTAATTCACTAATTCACTTGGTAGAAAAAGTGATAGCTACCAGAAACAGTTTTCCAGGTCAGGTACTTTAGCTCAGCCAAAGCCAGAGGTTCAAAGGGTGGCTACATAAGCTGAGCAATGCAGATATTGAGATCCAAAGCTGGAGTAGGCTCTCTCAAAGGAGGGTTGATATGAACCAGACCTTTAAAGAACTTGCCCAAAGCAGGGTGAGACGTCAGGGAAGAGCCCTTCCCTGCTGAGAAGAATGCAGACACGGCTGCTAAATGAACCTTTAAAGTGGCTGGCCTAAGGCCTAAGCCATTGAGGTGAACTAGGTAATCCAAAAATGTAGCAATGCCAGAAACATCTGGTAGAATTCTCTTATGGGAACATGCTAAATCTTTTCCATTTGGAATTATAAGTTTTCCTTGTAGAGGGATCCTGAGAAACTTTAAGGATGTCCAAAACTCCCTGAGAAAGAATGCAGGCCTGAATATTCTAACTCTTCAAGAGCCAGGCCTTGAGATTGGGGTACCAGATCCTCCCCTGAGAGAAGGTTAGGGGATTGTCTCTTTTGGGAAGAGACAGGGGGAGTGAGACTGCTAGGGACAACAACAGAGGATACCAAGGCTGTCTGGCGCAGTCTGGAGCCAGCAGAATCACTGTGCAGGGTTGTGACCTGATCTTGACTAGAACCCTGAACAACAGGGGAAAGGGAGGAAAGGCATAAAGGAACTTGCCTTCCCAATCCAATATAAGGGCATCCAGGGGAACAGTCCCTAGGACTGGGGGTTTGTAGCAGAAGAGGGGAAGTTGGTGATTGTCTGGGGCTGCGAAGAGATCTATCTCTGGAGTGCCTCACCTGGTGAAGATTACTTTCAGTAAGAGGGGATCCAAGGTCCATTTGTGATGGCCCTAGGAGATTCTGCTCAGAACATCTGCAAACACATTGTCTTTTCCTGGGAGGTGGACTGCTATTAGGGAGGTTTGCATGGAGTAGGCCAGAGACCACATTTTCATGGCGTCCGTGCACAAGGCCATAGACCGAGTGCACCCTTGCTTGCTGATGTACCACATGGTGGTGGTGGTGGTGTCTGTCCTGACCTGAACTACCTTGTCCCTTACTAAGTCCGAGAAAGCCTGAAGGGCTAGGAATACTGCCCTGAGTTCCAGAAGAGTGATATGAAGGAGAGACTCTTGTGGAGACCAAACAACCTGTGCTGTGAAGGGTACTAGGTAGGCTCCCCAGCCCAGGAGGGAAGCATCTGTGGTTAGTACCACTGAATGAGATTGATTGAGGAATGGGACACCTTGTCTGAGATTGTCCTGATCCAGCCACCACTGAAGAGCTTGGACCACAGTCTGAGTCACTGGAACCAATTTGGTGAGAGAATCTTTTTCTGAGACCAAAAAGACCTTAGGTGAAACTGAATGTCCCTCATGTGGAACCTGGCTCCTTGTACACCGCAGTGGAAGCAGCCATGTGGCCTAGGAGCTGAAGAAAATGTCTTGCTAGGTGAGAAACCAGAGGATGAAAAGAAGCAAGATCTGTAAGGGCCTTCACCTTTGCTAGTGGAAGGAAGGCTTTTGCTTGAACAGTGCCTAACTCTATCCCTATGAAAGTGAGGAGTTGTACTGGTTTGAGAACCGACTTTGACGGACTGAGAAGAAAACCCAGATAACTGAGCAAATCTTGAGTGAACAGAAGAGCTGACCTGACCAGAAGACTGTCCTACAATGAGCCAGTCATCCAGGTATGGGAATAGAGAGATCCCCTGCCTTCTGAGGAAGGCCACTATATGTGCTTGAATTGTTGCCTTCTATCTAGCTGTAAATGAAACATTGATGTCATTCTATAAATAACTACTGTCTCTTGGTATTGCGAGTATAACTGAGCCCTGCTTGCTATGGCTTTCAGGAAGAGGAGTTGTAGTTTTTATCGCAACAGCGAGGAACTACAACTCAGTGTATTAGCTAGTTTTTCAGCATTACTGCTAGGAAGGGGATAGACTATAACAGACACGGCCTTACAGAGGGCTTTTATTTAATTTTGGGACACTTTGAATATGGATCTGTCCGTGACCTCTCTACAACATTTCCAGAGTCATTTTGTGCTATAAAGGCTGCCCTGCGCTGAGCAGGGCCAGTGTGTGAAGACGCGCACCAAGACATGCGCGTCTGCGCGTTAGGAGTTTAGGAGGAAACAGGGCGCTGAGTTAAACACTAAATTGGCTGTATGAGTAGTTAATACTAAGGTATGTTGTATAAAATTTATCACAGTCTGTGCTAATTATATTATTGTAAATTTTGTCTCACATAATCGCTGAGACTTTCGGAGTCTTGAAACCTAACATTGGAGTTTTCTACTGGTTGCAAATCATTCCTCCTATTGGAACCTGCTTAAAAAAATATATAAACCTGTAGGATTCATTGGTAATCCTTTCTTTACATGGTTTGAGGAATATATAACCCTCATTATACATCCCCATAAACACTTGATCAGTAATTGAACTAAAGATCATAGTAATCTTAGTGTTAAGACTTGTTGTTGTTTGAGGCATCTGAGAAAAAAAAAAAAAACTTCAGTAATAAGTTGCATCTTGCACCATAGTTAAACAATGCCAGAAAATGTGCTTATGGCACCAGGAGAAATGTGCATTAGGGTGCACTAGTTGCTGCATGTATCTAATAACAAAGGAATTTCTAATGAGTCCTTTTCAACGTAGAAATGTATTCAGAATCAGAAGTTGATATTAGAACTTACTACTTTCACTGATCGCCTATTGCATTTGGAGGCAAGCCAAAAAGAAATGGCAATTAGACTTAAGTCTAGAACTCCTCAAGGAACAAATGATTCAGTAATACCATCTAATAATCAAATACACATAAATAAAGGTCCTAATAACTCATTCAATCCTAAAAAGGCTTACAAAATTTAACTAGGTACCAGAACAACATAAGGAAAATAAAAAAGAACCAGAAAAGAGGATGTAGAAATTGATACAGATGACCTATGGTACAATGTACAATATAATAAACCTCCCAAAGGGAAGACATGCAACCAACTTTAGTATCTCTTTACAAAACAGATTCACAAGTCTACATGTAGATGATAATGACACCGATCAGGTCTTAGAACAAGAACTAATATCCTTTGATCCAGTTAATTCTATAATGGCTCCAGTGGCCTCCAATACTAGTATCACTCAATCCCCTGACTGAGCCCTCAAATCTATAGTGAGAACAACTCAAACTCATACAGCACTCCATCTTTCCTTAGAAATCTGTTAGTCATGGGGGATTCCACATTAAAAAATTTGGACAGGGATGTCTGCAACCCGGATAAAGCTCACAGAACGCGGTCATCCTATAAGGGAGCTAAAATAGTGGATTTCACGCTCATGTCTAAATCCATTGTTAAAGATCTAGGAAAAAATCCTTTTGTACTAATTCACGCTGGCACTAATAATATGTTCAGGGATCCAGTAAATGAGATCAAACAAGACCTGCTGGCCCTCACAAATAAACTGATAGAATATGGATGTGAAGTTGCAATATCAGAAGTTTTTCCCATACCCAGAGCCTCACAGTACCTAAATCATAAAATTAGAATGTTTAATGATTGGCTAAGAAAATGGACAATGAGGCAAGCAAAGTTGTTTAACTCACTGGGAAGAATTTTTCCTACAGGAAGACATACTTAAGTAAAAAAGGAAATATTCTATTGGGTAAACATTTTACAAACTTCATTAATAAAAAGTTAAACTAATTGAGGGTGAAAGGTTATGCTTAAGCAAAGATTACTGGAACAATCAGAAAAATACAGTCCCTAAGAAGGATATTACCAAAGGTGGCAACAACATAATAAATATACTTTTATTAAATGCCCAGAGTTTATCAAATAAAATGGATGAATTGAGATATATCATGAAAAAAGAAAGTATTACAATCTGTGGTGTTACAGAAACTTGGTTCCATGATGATAGCTGGAACACTAATATACAGGGCTACAATAAAATTATTAAAAATAGAAAGGGAAAAAATGGGGGAGGAATAGCCCTTTATATATCTGAGAACTATACCTTTCCATTCTATTACCCCAAAACAAACCTCCAGAAAATGAAAATGAGATCATATAGGCAGAAATATTACTACCTAATACAAAATTGTGTGTTGGTTTGGCTTATAGGGCTCCTAACCTCAATAATGACCAGAATACAGACTTTATAAAAACAGCTGAAGATTTCCAACCAACAAATAATTATATAATTCCCTAAAATAAACTGGGTTACATATACAGGTAGTGGTAATATTGATCAGGAGTTCTTAGAAATTACTGTCAATCAAAATTTAGATCAAATCATAAAACTGGAACAAGAAATAAGATCGTAGATATTGTACTTACTAATATGGGCAATAAAATCTCAGAACCAAGTACATTAGCACCTTTGGGTATGGCGATCACAATATAATTAAATTCCATATAAAATTAAAACTGTAACCACTAAAGGGAACACTCTTGGCAGGGATTTTGCTAGATCTAATTATGCAAAATAAATAATTACCTTAAATTATGGGACTAGGAGTCAGATTTTCTGAATTAAATACTGAACAGATCTGGTCTCTCATTCTGGACAAAATAAACCTATGCCTTGGTACCTGAGCCCCTAAGAGAAATAAATACTCCAAGGTGTATATAATGCCAATTTGGTGGAATAATACAATTAAAAGGACAACAAATTAAAAACATAAAAGCTATAGGAAGTATAAACAGAAATCAACATTAAATAACTGGAATAATTACAAATAGCTTTCTAATAGAGTAAAACATCTCATACGGAAAGCAAAGATAGACTCAGAAAATAGATTAGCAATAGATACAGCAGACAATAAAAAGAAATTCTACAGTTACATAGGATCTCTTAGAAGTACCGAATTAACTTTGGGTCCACTCCAAACTAAAACTGGTATTATTACTGATGAAACTCAGATGGCAATAAATTTAATAATTATTTTTGCTCCATATTCACAAAAGAAAATGCTCCCTAAAGTTTAACAACTACTCTTAACAATACTGAAATAAACCAAATTACAATCAGGAAACTATGAAAGCAATAAACAACCTCAATTCGAATTCCTCACCGGGAACAAACGATATTCACCCAAGGTTCCTTAAGGAAACAAACAAATTTCAGGTCCACTAACTAGACTATACAACTTGTCATTAGTAGAAGGTCTGTGTGTTTCAACATGGAAAAAAGCCACAGTGATCGAGATATATAAATCAGGTATTAAAACAGAGGTCTCCAACTATAGACCTATAAGTCTAACCTCCGTTGTAGGAAAAACTTTTGAAAGGCTTATTCTGCAAAGAGTTGAAGAACATATAAAAATCTTATAACCTACAAGATATCACACAGCATGGCTTTACAAGACAAAATCATGTCTAACTAATCACTTACAATTCTTTGAAAACATTAGTGCATCTCTAGATGCGGGACTATCTGTGGACATAATTTTCCTTGATTTTGCGAAGGCATTCGACAAAGTCTCCCATGATATTCTAATTCTAGATATGAACAATCTTGCTTTCCCTTAAAAATTAACCTGGGTTGAATCTTGGTTAAAAGAACATGAACAGCATACCCCGATTAAAGGATTTATACCACCCTGGGTTGGGGTTTCTAGTGGGGTACTGCAGGGATCGGTACTTGGCTCTGTCTTGTTCAACATCCTAATCTCATCCATGCAGTCTTCAAATAACACCTGGATGACTAAAGCATGCAGATGACTGCAAAACTGGCTGTATTGTTAATTCCCCAGAGGCAGCTGAAAATCTCCAGAGGGAGATATTTTCCTTGGAACTATGGGCTGAGAACAAAAAAAATGAAATTCAATGCATTTAAATGCAAAGTTATGCATTTGGGTCATAATAATCAGAAACAAATATTTTCTCAACAAAACTCTTTTGCAACAAACAGATAATGAAATGGATCTGGGAGTAGTTATAGATAATAAAACAAATTTTGATAATACCATAACTAAAGTCAAAAAGTGTCAAAGAATTCTTGGATGTATTTTCAAACACATAAAGAGTAGGCAACCAACAGTTATTATACCCTTATATAAGAGCTTGGTTAGATCACCTTGGATTACTGTGCTCCTTTTTCTGTTCCATAATCAGAGGAAAAAAAATTAGTCGAAGGAGTTCAGAGAAAAATGACAAAAAAAAAAAATTTCTGGAATGGAAAATAAGACTTATGGGCAAAGACTGGTGGATTTAAATTTGTATTCTATGAATTATCGACAGACTTGAGGGGACTCTGACTAACATATAAGGCCATAAAAAAATCCTGTTTTAATAGAGACTATTGGATTGGAAACTAATCTTATTAAAACTCAGACTAGATCCCATAACTGCAAACTAAGGGGTGCCCAATGCAGAACTAAAAAGAGATGCAAATTGTACACACGTGTGGTTAACCTATGGAATACTCTCTCTTGTCCAATTATTGAGAGTAATACTCTGGAGTCTTTCAAATTTCAGCTAGACCAGTACATGGATAGTAAAAAGTGTGAATATTTATAAAGTTAATCCACCTTAGGGTGGCGAGCTCATTCAAAGGCATAGAAACATAGAATTTGATGGCAGATAAGGACCGCTTGGCCCACCCAGTCTGCCCATTTTCCTACCTAACAGATAAGCTGCAGATCCTAGTTAACCAACAGCTTACTTCCTCCTACCCCCCACTAGCACTGCCTTATGCGTGTCCCATGCATTATTGAAGTCCCCCACTGTTCTTGACCCCACGACCTCCTCAGGGAGGCTGTTCCATGCATCCACAACCCTCTCAGTGAAAAAATACTTCCTCACTTTACCTCTGAGCTGTCCCCCTCTATCTTCAAATTGTGCCCCCTTGTTCTTGCACATCTCTTTTTCTGGAAGATGCTACCCTCTTGGACTTTGTTAATTCCCTTGAGGTACTTGAAAGTTTCTATCATGTCCCCTCTCTCCCTTCTTTCCTCAAGGGTATACATATTAAGCTCCTTTAGTCTTTCTTCAGTATGTCTTCTGGTGCAGACCCTGCACCATTTTGGTTGCCCTCCTCTGGACAGCCTCCACTCTGTCTATGTCTTTGCGGAGATGGGGTCTCCAGAACTGCACACAGTACTCCAGATGGGTCTCACCAACTGTCTGTACAGAGGGATAACAACTTCCTGTTTTCTACTATTGATGCCTCTTCCTATGCATCCCAGTATCCCCCCAGCCTTCCTTACTGCCTTTCACATTGCTTGCCCACCTTTAGGTCATCTGCTATAATTACCTCCAGGTCCCTTTCTATTTTTACTGTTGTCAGTATCTCACCCCGCTTTGTGTACGCTTCCCCTGGGTTTTTGTTCCCCATGTGCATTACCTTGCACTTCTTTGCATTGAATCTGAGCTGCCATACATTTGACCATTCCTCCAACCTTGCCAAGTCCTTCTCATCCTTTCCACTCCATCTTGTGTATCAACCCTGTTGCAGATCTTTGTGTCATCTGCAAAGAGACATACTTTTCCTTCCAGTTCCTCTGCAATGTCACATATAAAGACATTAAAAAGGACTGGTCCCAGTACTGAACCCTGCGGTGCCCCGCTAGTAACCCTCCTTTCGTCACTGTGTACTCCATTTACTACTACCCTTTGAGTCCTGTTGTCTAGCCAATTTTTTATCCAGGCTACCACCTTGGGGCCCATTCCAAGGCTAGCTATCTTGTGTATTAATCTTTTGTGTGGGACTGTATCAAATGCCTTGCTAAAATATAGGTAGGCCATATCCACAGCCCCTCCCTGGTCTACTACTTTGGTAACCCAGTCAAAGAAATCTATTAGATTCGTCTGACATGACCTTCCCATCGTGAATCCATGCTGCCTTGGGTCCTGTGCCCCACTGGCCTCTAGGTACTCAACAATTCTTTCCTTCAAGTGATTCCATCATTTTCCCTACCACTGAGGTCAAACTAACTGGTCTGTAGTTTCCTGCCTCTGTCCTGCTCCCACTTTTGTGAAGAGAAATCACATCTGCCCTCCTCCAGTCCTCGGGTACCACCCCATCCTCCCATGATTTGTTAAACAGAGTAGTCAGCGGTGTCACTAGTTCTACCCTTAGTTCTTTTAGATTTCTTGAGTGAACCCCATCAGGCCCCATTGCTTTGTCCACCTTCAACTTTATTAGTTCTTTCAGAACCCTTTCTTCTGTAAATGGACTGTTATCGACCCCCATCTTCAGAGTGTTTCTCTTGTTTGGTTTAGGTAACTCCCCCTCCTCTTCCTTTGTGAATACTGAGCAGAAAAATTCATTCAGTATCCCTGCTTTTTCACTATCACCCTCTACCCACATTCCCTCCCCTTTATTAAGCTTCAGTATCCCTCCTTTGGTCTTTCTTCGCTCCCTAATGTACCTATAAAAGGTCTTATCCCCCTTCTTAATAGAACTGGCTATCCTTTCCTCGGTTTGGGCCTTTGCTATTCTGACTGCCTTCCCAGCCTCTTTCTGCTTTAACTGATAAAGTTCTCTGTCCTGCTCCTTCTGTGTTTCCTTATATTTCCTGAATGCTGTCCTTTCTCCTTAACCCTCCTGCCACCTCTTTTGAGAACCATAATGTTTTCTTCATTGTGTTTTATTGATTTGTTTTACAAAAGGCTTGTTGCCTCTGTGTTGGCTGTTTTGATCACTCCCCATTGTTCCTCCACCCCTCCTTCTTGCCTGTTTGCTAGTGCTTTTCTGAGGCACTCTCTAATTTTCCCTAAAGTCAGCCCTCCTAAAGTCCAGTACTCTTGCTTTTGTATGGCTGTGTTTATTGTGAACCACACTGTTTGGTGGTCGCTTGTTCCCAGATGGCTACCCACTTCTAAATCTGAGATTCTTTCTCCATCCCCATTTGAGAGTACCAGGTCTAAGATTGCTCCTCCAGAGTGGGTTCCAATACTAGCTGTCTGAGGCATGCCCCCTGTAGGGCATCAAGAATGACCCTGCTCTTGGATGTGCCTGCAGCAAAGGTGCTCCAGTTAAAATCTGGCATATTCAGGTCCCCCATCAACAATATCTCCCCTTTTTCTGCCATTCTAAGAAAGCCTTCTATCATTTCCTTGTCCATTCCCTCCCCCTGAGATGGGGGTCTGTATACAACTCAGCTTGTAAACTACTATGTTACTACTGCAAGGCACTTTGTAAACACTCTTGGAGCCGATGTTAGGCCAAAAGGCATGGCTCTGAATTGATAATGGCCTGAAGGCAGCTTGAACCTGAGGTACTTTCTGTGGGAGCACCTGACAGGAATGAGGAAATAGGCATCCTTGAGGTCCAGGGATGCTAACCAATCTCCTGGCCTCAGAGGAAAAGTTACTCCCAGAGTCACCATTTAGAACTTTGGTTTTAAGGCATTTGTTCAAATATCTTAAGTCTAGGATAGGTTGCCACTCCCTGTCTTTTTGGGTAAGGAAATATCTGGAGTACAGACCCTTGCCCCTGTGTAAAGTAGGAACTCTCTCCACGGCTCAGAGCCAGAGAGGAAACCTCTGCTTCTAGAGCAATGGTTTCAGAGATGTCTGCAGGTGGAAAGACCCGACTCATTTTGGAAACTTCTTGAAATTGAGGGCCAGTCCCTGGCTTACTACCTCCAGGACCCACCTGTCTGAGGTAACAGACTTCCAGGCCTGGAAGTAGTATGACACCCTGCCTCCTACTGGAGTTGGGGAGTCAACCTGGGCTGACACATCAGGGTGTCTGCTTGGCAGCAGTCTTGGACTGGGAAGAGGATGCAGCCCTGCTCATCCCCCTCCTGCCTCTCCCTCGAAAGAACCCCCTCTGTGGGAAAAGAGAGGAGGCCTGGTCTTGGTAGAAGGGCCTGTGAAAGGGAATGCCCCTAGACTGCTGCTTTTGAGGATTGGCTTGCCGTTCCTTGGCCTGTGCACTCCTGCAGGTGGTCCTGTATTCATCCATCTTCTTCATGTAAGCCTCTGTCTGTTCCCCAAACAGAGAGTTATCCACCACAGGGAAATCCATGGCCTTAGCCTGGGTGTCCTGACAAAGGCTAGTGCATCTGAGCCAAGCAAATCTCCTGAGAGACACAGATGTAGCCATGACTCTTCATGCCACATCATTAGAGTCTACAGCAGCATGGAATTGCACTTTGGATGCCTTAATCCCATCACCAGCCACCTCCTCAAGCTCTTTAGCTAGCTGGGGGCCCTATTTGCCAGTTCCAGAACCGTATCTCACTGGGCTTCCGGTATCTGGCTGTGTAGGCTATATAATTAGTCTGCCTGAGTCCCAAGGATGATGCTAAGTATTGTTTCTTGGCCATGGCATCCACCTTCCTGGAGTCTTTATCTGGGGTGTGTGAAGCCAAGGTATATTGCCCTATCACAGAATGCAGCCTGCACTACCTCAACATGGCTGCAATGACTGAACAAAACTCCAGTACCTGAACCCAACATATACCTTCTGTCCATTCTCTTATCCACGGGAGGTAAAGAATTTAGTGTCTGCAAAATATTTTGTGTCCGTTTCCCAAGAATTTATGGAGGAATAGACAACCTCTTGGACTCTCGACATCCATCATCTCCACAAAAGCAGGCTCTTCTTCCTCAACAGCTTCAACTATAGGGAGCTGGAGGGTTTCAGCCACCTTTTGTAAAACAAAAAGTGAGATCGGACTCAGTCTTGGAGGAGACACTGGAGGGTCTGTCTGGGAGATGTCTGATTCAATGGGCTCATCCAGACCTCCATAATCATCATCATCATCATCTGGTAACTCTTCGTCCCCCCCATTCCAATTTATACTAAGCGTCTGGATCATAATCCGATGGAGTTGGATCTGACTGAACCGGCGCCTGACCGATGGCAGAGTTTTGGACGGAATCGGATGAAGGGATTGCACAATACTGCTCGCTTTGGCTATTTCTTCCTAGAAACATAGAATTTGACGGCAGATAAGGACCGCTTGGCCCACCCAGTCTGCCCATTTCCCTACCTAATGGATAAGTTGCAGATCCTAGTTAACCAGCAGCCTACTTCTTTCTACCCCCACCCCCTAGAATTGCCTTATGTCTGTCCCATGCATGCTTGAATTCAACCACTGTTTTTGACTCCACAACCTCCTCCGGAAGGCTGTTCCATGCATCCACAACCCTCTCTGTGAAAAAATACTTCCTTACATTACCTCTGACCGCCTCCCCCATCTTCAAATTGTGCCCCCTTGTTCTTGCACACCTCTTTTTTTTCTTTTAAAGATGCTACCCTCTTGGACTTTGTTGATTCCTAAGGTACCTGAAAGTTTCTATCATGTCCCCCTATCCCTCCTTTCCTCGAGGCTATACATATTAAGCTCCTTTAGCTCTCTTCATATGTCTTTTGGTGCAGACCCTGCACCATTTTAGTTGCCTCCTATGGACAGCTTCCATCTTGTCTATGTCCTTACTGGAGGCTGGGTCTCCAGAATGACACAGTACTCCAGATGGGGTCTCACCAGCTGTCTGTACAGAGGATAACTTCCTGTTTTCTACTAGTGATGCCTCTCCCTATGCATCCCAGTATCCCCCCAGCCCTCCTTACTGCCCTCTCACATTGCTTGCCCACCTTTAGGTCATCTGATATGACTACCCCCAGGTCCCTTTCCATTTTGTTGTTAGTATCTCACCCCCCCATTGTGTACTCTTCTCCTGGGTTTTTGCTTCCCAGGTGCATTACCTTGCACTTCTTAGCATTGAATCTAAGCTGCCATACATTTGACCATTCCTCTAACCTTGCCAAGTCCCTTCTCATCCTTTCCACCCCACCTTGTACATCAACTGTGTTGCAGATCTTTGTGTCATCTGCAAAGAGACATACTTCTCCTTCCAGTCCCTCTGCAATGTCACTTATAAAGACACTGAAGAGAGGCGGTCCTAATACTGAACCCTGCGGTACCCCACTAGTAACCCCCCTTTCTTCAGAGTGGACTCCATTTACTATTACCCTCTGTGTCCTATTCTCCAGCCAATTCTTTACCCAGGCTATCATCTTGGGACCCACTCCCAGGCTGGCTAACTTGTATATTAATCTTTTGTGTGGGACTGAGTCAGATGCCTTGCTAAAGTCTACGTAGACCATGTCCACAGCCCCTTCCTGATCTACTACTTTGGTCACCCAGTCAAAGAAATCTATTAGATTCGTCTGGCATGACCTTCCTGCTGTGAATCCATGCTGCCCTGGGTCCTGTGCCCTCTGGCCTCGTGCATAGAGCAATTCTTTCCTTCAGAAGTGATTACATCATTTCCCTATCACTGAGATTAAACTAACAGGTCTGTAGTTTCCTGCTCCCACTTTTGTGAAGGGGAATCACATCTGCCCTCCTCCAGTCCTCAGGTACCACTCCATCTTCCCATGATTTGTTAAAGAGGGTAGTCAGTGGTGTGACTAGTTCTACCCTTAGTTCTTTTAGAATTCTGGGATGAATCCCATCAGGCCCCATTGCTTTGTCCACCTTCAGTTTTAAGAGTTCTTTCAGAACCCTTTCTTCTGTAAATGGGCTGGTATCAACTTCTGCATCCAGAGTGTTTCTATTGTTTGTTTTAGGTACCTCCCCCTCTTCATTTGTAAATACTGAGCAAAAATATTTGTTTAGTATGTCTGCCTTTTCACCGTCACCCTCTCCCACCCCCCCCTTTATTAAGCCTCACTATCCCTCCCTTAGTCTTCCTTCGCTCCCTGATGTACCTAAACAAGGTTTTATCCCCCTTCTTAACTGAGTTGGCTATATTTTCCTCTGTTCAAGCCTTTGCTGTTCTGACTGCCTTCCCAGCTTCCTTTGCTTTAACTGATACAATTCTCTGTACTGCTCCTTCTGTGATTCCTTGTACTTTCTGAATGCTTTCTTTTCTCTTGAACCTTCACTGCCACCTCCTTTGAGAACCATAGTGGTTTCTTACATCGTTTTGTTTGTTTATTTGCTTCACACAAAAATTGTTACCTCTGTGATGTCAGTTTTATAATTCCCATTGTTCTTCCACCTCCTTCCTGCCCATTTGCTAGTGCATTCTTAGGCACTCACCCATTTTGGCAAAGTCAGCCCTCCTGAAGTCCAGTACCTTTGCCTTTGCATGGCTTGACTCTATTGCTGTGTTTATTGTGAACCATAATGTTCGATGGTCGCTAGTTCCCAGATGGCTACCCACTTCTACATCTGTGATCCTCTCTCCATCTCCTTTTGAGAGGACCAGGGTCTAAGATTGCTCCCTCTTGAGTGGGTTCCAATACTAGTTGTCTAAGTCATGCCTCCTGTAGGGCATCTAGAATAACCCCACTCTTAGAAGTGGCTGCTGCAACTGCACTCCAGTTAACATCTGGCATATTCAGATCACCCATCAGCAGTATCTCCCCTTTATCTGCCATTCTAAGTATACTTTCTATCATTTCCTTGTCCATTTCCTTCCCCTGAGAGGGGGGTCTGTATACAACCCCTGTGCAGACTGTGGTGCCATTGCCTGTCTCCAAATTGACCCACAGTGCTTCTTCTCCTCCCTGTTTACCCTTTTGTTCTGTTGCTTTGATTCCTTCCCTATGTAGAGCGCTCTCCTCCTCCTCTTTACCTCCCTGTCCCTCCTGTAGATAGTGTATCCTGGTATGTTTATGTCCCAGTCATGGTTCTGTGTGTACCATGTTTCTGTGACTGCCACGATATCCAGATGTTCCTCCTCCATCAAGGCCACTAATTCAGGAAGCTTGTTACCCAGACTATGGGCATTGGTACCATTGCTCTCCATTTTTGATGGCTTTACCTTCTGTAGCAGCATCCCTACTGACCTTTCTACCTTGATCTTTTCTCATTTAGTACCCTTGTTTTGTTGGGGGAGGCTGGGATTTTCCTGCTGCTTATCAGTGCCTCCCTTGACTAGTTTAAAAGCTTGCCAATGAAGCATTTAAACCAATTGCCCAAAAGACTTGTTCCTTCCTGGACAGATGCAGACCATCCTGCTGTAAAGGCTAGTGTCCCTCAGGTGGAACCCCAGTCCCCAATGAAGCCAAACCCCTGTGCTCCACACATTTTTTCAACCATTCATTAAACTGCATGGTGCAAGTACCTCGCCTCACCCATGCCACTAACAGGCAGCACCTCTGAGAAGGATACTGTGTGTGCTACTTGTCTTAGTCCCTCCCCAACTCTGCAAAGTCCTTCTGCACTGCTCTAATCTCATGATGAGCCAAGTCATTTATCCCTAGGTGGACAATGACATCCAGCTCAGACTTCCGTGCAACTTTCGTGATCTTAAGGATGCGCTTCCTGTCCCTCCAAGCCATGGCATCAGGCAGGCACCTTACTTCAGTTTTCCCTGCTCCCCCCAGTTCTATCCCCCTAATAATTGAGTCCCCCACCAGGAGTTGCTTCCTTTCCCTGTGGTGCCCTCTGCCTCTTTCCTGAGGGCCTTCCTTGTAACAGTTGTCTGCAACCTCCTTAGTCTTCTCTGCGGGTGCATCCATAGGGGAACTATGCTCCCCCAGAATGGTGTATGGATTGTGGAGTGGAACAACTGACTGGGTGTGCCTCTGTTCCACCACTCTTACCCTCCCTGAGCCCAATGTGGTCCAACTGCTGTACTTTCTTCACAACCTCTGAGGTAGTGGTGGTGGCTCTGGTGCTCCCTGGATGGGGAGGTTCCCTTACTACTGTCCAGTGCGGCCTGAAGACGGGCAACTTCCTCCCTCAGGGCAGAGAGTTGTCTGCAAACAGGGCAGCATCTCAGCCTCCAGAAAGACTCCTGCCCCACAGCCATTACATTGCACTACTCCCCACGTCTGTCTACCTTGTTTATTTTTGTGTGTGTGTGTGTGTGTGTGATTGGTTTGTTATATAGAAATATACATATTATATAATGTGTATGCTTATGTTGTTAGTGCAGTGTGCTAGAGAGGATATGACAGTGATATGCACCTTGCCCTATTGAGGAAATGATGTCAGAACCCCAGGTATAAAGGAACTATTTCCAGGGGTGGGTGGAGTGAGGGGTGGGAAGGGGTTGGGCCTAAAGTGTGCCCTCACGAAACAATCAGCTAAAAGCTCTGACCTACCACTGCGATGAGTTCCTTCCTGTCAGCAAGATGCCCTACACGACAATTTGACAGAGAAAATACCCTGCTAATCAAACAGAGAAAAATCCAAACATCCAAGTCAGACACAGGTAAACCTCCCCAGCCCCAAAACAGCCTGGTGACTTGTGCTTTGAAAGCAGTCAGCCCCAAAACACGTCAGCTGTGCATAAGGACAGACACAGTAAACAGTATTCAGTCGCTGTGGGTTTAAACTCTCCCTGCACTGAAAATCTTAACAATTGTAACAAAAGTAAAGCAAGGTCCACCTCCCTCTGTTGACTGAAAGACTGCCTTTTCTGATAATTCTAAGTTCCTTATTTCACCCTTCAGTTAGAAGTAGCCTCCACCTGAAGAATATTAACTTTCCTAAGGAATCTGCTTCAAACCAAAGACAATTGTAAATTGTAAGGTTCACCTTCCTCTGTTGTGAGCACAACTCGCTTTCTTGCAAATCCTAAGTCCACTGTTGCAGATTCCAGCCACAGGTAGTTTACCTGAGATGCCGCGACTGCTCTGGTAGAGTGAGCGTACACTCTGCCTTCCAGCTTAACCTGTGCCATAGAATAGCAGTGGTGAAGGCATGCCACCAGCCATGCTGAAATGCATCTAATAGCGACAGGTTGACCCAGCCTGGTCTCGCTGAAGGAAACAAATAGTTGTTGAGCCTAGCAAATTTCTTTTGTTCTATCTAGATAGAATTGCAGCGCTCTCTTAACATCCAGAGAATGAAGGGTATGCTCCCCTTCATTCTAGAATTCGTAAAGTAGGTAGGCAGGACTAAAGGTTGGTTTAGATGGAATTCTGAGACAACCTTTGGGAGAAACTTAGGATGAGTCCTAAGAACTACTCTGTCCTTGTGAAATACAGTGTACAGGGGGTCTGTGACCAGTGCATGTATTTCAGAAACTCTACAGGCCGAAGTGATGAACACCAGGAAGGCCGTTTTCCAAGTGAGGAATCTGAAGTCACAAGTAGCTAGAGGATCGAAAGGTTTATGAGTGAGCATGTCTAGCACAAAGTTAATGTCCCAGGCTGCGACTGGACGTCTGATAGGAGGTCTAGTATGCAGAATACCCCTAAGAAAGCTCTTGACTACAGGTAACTGAGCCAGTGACATGGAAAGTACTGGTTCATGATATGCTGAAATGTCACAAAGATGAACTTTGACTGTGGAGTACTGCAGACCTGTATTTGAGAGGTCTAAAAGGTACTCCAAGACTTTATTCGGTGGGCAGGAAAAGGGGTTCGAAGAGGATTTTGCACACCAGATAGAGAAATGCTTCCATTTGGCTGTGTAGGTTTTTCTAGTGGCTGACTTGCGCGCAGCCAAAAGAATATCTGAAACCCTACGAGAAACATTGAACCTATTCACCTCTATCTCTTCAGGAGCCAAGCGTGAAGGTGAAGCAACCTCAGATTGGGATGGACCATGGGACCCTGGGTCAGATGGTTTGTCTGAAGGGGCAGCGTCTTCGGGAGGGTTTCCAATAGAATGCTGAGAAGTGGGAACCATAACTGCCGAGGCCAGAAGGGAGCAATGAGAATCATTCTGCCCCCGAGACTCAAATTTGAGAAGTACCCTCTGAATTAGGGGAAGAGGAGGAAAGGTGTATAGAAAGCGTCTTGTCCATTGCAGCCTGAACGCATCCTGACAGAAAATGCCAGGTCCTGGATTTCTGGAGAAGAGGAGAGGCAGTTTGCATTGAGTGGGGATGCAAAGGTCCAGTTCTGGAGTTCCCTTTCTTTGAAGAGTGACTGAACAACAGTTAAGTCGTGAGACCACTCGTGAGGATCTGTCTTCGTTCTGCTGTTGGAGTAAGGGATGCTGGATCTGAACTAGCTGACTTTATTCATCTTTTTGAGGGAAACTGACCCCTCAGGGTTGGCTCTCCTTTCACCTGAGGACATCTCTCCCAGGTCAGCGGGCACCTCCTCAGGTTCGGTCGGAACCGAATCGGGCTGGTCATCCAGGTCAGCAGACTTCTCTGCCTCCTTTTCCTCTAGCCTTTCCAATCTTTTTTTCCAGAGTGGCCACAGGAAAATTTTTTGCAGATTTGGCAGTCTGTTTTGAGGTGGTCAAACGCCAGACAATAAATACAGATGAGGTGGGGGTCGGCCTCCCCACACTCTGTACAGTGTTGAAACCCAGTGGGACTTTTTTTTCCCCTTTGGGTTTCTCAGACATGGCCAGACTAGAAAAAAATGAAAATTACGTACCTACCATAATTCTGATCTTTCTGTGCATCTTCACCATTCATCACCTTTGGGTATAGTGGCCAGAGGTCATGACCCCGTGGGAGTGCTTTTTTTTTTTTTTGGAAGGGTCGGAGTCGACGCACCATTGGCGCCGCCCTTGAGGTCAACGCATTGCGTGGCGCTTGCGGGTTGGCCGTTAGGTGTCGACCCTGCCCTCCCGCCAGTTCTGAGTCACCACAGAGTAAGAAGATTTGGGGGGGGGGGGACAAGGGACAGATAAAGGAAAAGATACACAAACTAAAAGGAGAAATAAATGACAGAGAACAGAATAAAGCTGGAAGTCTAAGGGGATTGGGAAGGGGCCCCAACCTCTGGAAGTAGAAGAGGGAGGGAAGGGTGAAAGAATTTAGAAGTAAGGATGTGGGGAGAGAAACATACCCTGGAACCTTGACCCATCTCCAGATTGTAGGAACTGTGAAAGAGTAGCCAGAAGGCTAAGCTGCCAGAATTCAAGGCACAGGATTACTAGCAATAACTCCAACATAAGCAGAATCGGCTATTCTTGAGAAAAGACAGGATACAGGACAATATCCCCCCCCCTTTCGAAATCAAGTTTTGGTGTAAGAAAACTAGTTTCTTAAATTAATTTGAGGGTTGAGTCCTTAAGGACAAAAAAACAAGGGAAAAAGTTGATGGGGAGAGAGGGAGAGAGAGAACAGAAGAGAAGGCAACCACCAACCCCCACTCCACAGGGGTGGAGCAGAGGCACTGAGGAAGAAGTGCCCCCTATCCTGACCACTCTTCCCCTTAGAAGAAAAACATCCCCTATGTGCCCAAGGTCACCCTGCTCCTGCTCCTGATCAACAGAAAGGGGGGAGAAGACGGCACAGAGAGGGAGGAGGACTCAGAGACTGAGGCCCCAGGGGGAAGGAGGGTGGGATTGTGATAAATGGTGAAGATACATAGAAAGATCAGAATTTCGATAGGTACATAATTTTCCTATCTTATCTGTGTCATTCATCACCTCTGCGTGAGTGCCAGAGCCCCCAAAGGGGCCCTGAACCTAAGGACTAAGTCCCTTAGCTCTCATTGGGTGGCACACTGACAGAGAGAATACCTCTATGGGTCTGGAGGCTAGACTGGGAAAAGTGAGACGGGGACCCCCCGGAGGGGGTACGAGGTTGCCCCGACAGACGTCTTCTCACCCTATGGGAGAAGAGATGGGTTCTCTGGTAAGCAGAGGAAATCACCCTACACTGGGCCAAGAGTGACAACCGGGAGAGACGCAGCCATGCCGTCCGCCTAGTGTGGATCGCTGTCCCTATGACCCTGGAAGCTACCTCGTTGACGTCGTAAGATGCCTTCGTTTGGTGCCTTGCTAGCTCCAGGCCACGTGCAGAGAGTGCAATGGCTTGTCTGATTACCTCCGTATCTGGCATCGAGGCTAGAAGTTGACCTAGCCTGGACCACAGGAACCTGTCACAGGTAGCGTAGTGGGCCTGATGTGCAGATATTGAAAGAAGCAAACGTGTCGAGTAGAAAGTCCTCCTACCCCATTAGTCAAAATCCATGGAGTCCGCATATGGGGACCGGTCACGGTGAAGGGTGCAAAGCCCATCGGAAGTGTCCAGTTGCGCCAGTCCTGAGCTAGGATGAGGCAGACTACCTGAGATCCGGTAAGGACAATACTTCTGGCGGAGATCCCTAGGGCTGGGACCCAGAAAAGGGTCTCTGCCAGAATTGTAACAATGCCTCCCAAAAGGGAGCAGGCCAGAAGAGCACTACAAGAGTGTCTGCACTGAAATCGCCTAAGAAAGCGCACGTCGATTGCTCCAGATTGTGCTGAGTGGGTGGGGTGATATGCAGGTCCTCCAACATCCTCACGAGGAAACGCTGATACTCCGTGAGATCAGCAGCTGGGGAGATGTGAACAGATGGTTCCTCTCCTCCTGAAGGAGGATGATGAAGTGGAGGACCTCAAAGATTCAGAGGCTGGCTGCTCAGGGGGAGGTTGAAAACTTGCCTATCCATGGCCCTAACATAAGAGGGAAAATGAGCAGCCACAGCTCTGAACTGTTTCCAGGAGAGAGAGGGCCGCTCAGACCAAGAATGCCTGGGAGAGCAGGAGGAGGTGGCAGAGGAGTGGGGGTAGAGCCGACAACAGGAATTGGCTGTCCTCTGCCTGGGCCAGAGAGCACACCTGGAGCCCCAAGGGAAAAGGGAGCTCCGGAAAACTCAACAGCTGACAGCTGGTCAACCATACTGAAACTGCCTAGGCTGTGCCCTGAAGATTCCCCCATGAGGTGACCAGGGCCGTGGAACTCCAAAAAGGACAGCCCCTACCTCCAAAGAACAGGGCTGTCTCGGGAGACCGAAAAGGAAGGGCAGAGGTCCATACTATAACTCCTTCCGGAACCCGGTGGGCCCCAGAAAAGGGTCGCTGTGTCCAACCCCACCCCTCAGAGTCCGAAGAGCCCTTCTCCTCGAAAAGCCAACCCAGGAGCTGGCAACCTGGTCAGTCCCCGAAGGGACTATGCAGAGGAGCAGCACCCTTCCCTCCTGTGGGTGCTCCGATCGGCCCCAAAGTTGGGTGAACCAGGCACACCACCTGAGGGGGTACCACCACTGAGGGGCCAGAAAACCCTCCAAGGCCAGGCTGTAGAGCAATGGTGGCCTGCACCACTGCCCACTGGTCAGCACCCCTGACCCTGGACCTGGGAGCAACTGTCCGCTCCTCAGAGGGGGGCTGGTTCTGGTTTGTCGAGGACACTACCAAGGTGTCCATGTGAGCAGCCAACTCCAGAGTGTCGGACTGCCTATCTGACTCAGAGTCCGATTCCGCCTCCGAGGTGGTGGAGACCGGAGTCCTGTGTCAGACGGTACGTGGACGTGCACTGCCATCCTGACCGTATGGGGCACCAGTCCGAGGGACTGCACCAGAGTCGGTGCTGAAGCCTCCAACCACACCGCAAATGGTGCGCAAAGAAGACAAGGCGCCAAGGGCGGCAGCAGTATCAGAGCCGGAGCCTGTCACAGCGCCATCCCAACCCACGGCACCGCAAGCGGTGCCAAGACCAGAGAAGGCACCGACAATGGCTATGACAGCTCTCTCGGCACCGCGAAGGGCGCCAAGATCAGAAACCCCCATGGCACCGTGTCCTCGCTCTGCGTCGCAAGTGGCACCAGAGCTGGACATGGTGCTATGCTCAATCTCGGCACTGCGAATGGCGCTGAGGCGAGAAACAGTCAAGGTCAGCACTGTAGAGCCTTCTACGGTGCCATCAGTACCATCGGCGCCATGAATGGCGCTGACAGCAGAGATGGCACTGAGCAATGGACCAGCGCCGACCATGGTGCCATCAGGGCCCATGAGGCCCAAAGATGGGCCGATCCAGGTTTCCCAGCCCGAGGAGTTGACACTGGGGGTGACTAACAATGCGGTGCTCCTGGAGGGGGCGGATCGGGCCTCCTGCACCACGGAAGGGGCTTCGCAATGGCGAGGCTACTAGGAGCAGAAACCCCTTCGCCATGGTCCATATAGAACCAGAAGTGGACCCAGAGGAAATGCCGAGACCGTGGCTTGCGCCTGGCGAGTGCGCCCATCCCCCGAAAGTCGGCGGAGCTCATCCAACTTTCCACACGCGTTGTTCGATGACACGATGGTCAATGGAGAAGCAGGCATCGCATGAATCCATGTCATGAAGTGGGCCAAGACACGCGAGGCAATGGTCATGCTGGTTGGTGACGGACTACTTACGGCTGCACGGTCACCAACACATAGGGGGCCATCTCGTCTTCAAAGTTTTCTTGCCCCCCCCCGACAGAGACATGACCTACGGAAAAACAATTAAACAAAGACTTGATGTCGCTAACAATAAAGAAAAGGAACATTCTTACCAGCGACATTGAGTGGTGGTGAACAGCAGAACTGGCAGGCTATGAAAACGGCATCAAACTATGTCGACGGATTTGGCATCGAGGAAACTGCGTTGAAGCTTTTAGCGAAGGCTTGAGAGAAGACAGCAGGCCTCTTGTGCAGAGCTTCCCATGTGGTGCGACCTCTACGGCAGGAGACGAAGAACTGGCAGGAGGACAGGGTCAACGACACCCAAAGGCCAACCCGTGAGCGCCACGTCGGCCTCGAGGGTGGGTGCCGATGGTGCGCCGACTCCTCCCATACAAAAAAAGTTCTACCGGGTCGTGACTCGCAGTCATTATACCCAAAGGTGATGAATGATGAAGATTGACAAAATAAGATTTATCCTTTACAGCTTTTTGCCAGGTAATACACCCTATCAGTTACCAACCATGTCACGGGTTGTGCAAAGAAACCAAAAAAAATTTTTTTTTTTTTTTTTAAACCGATAGGAACTGGCACACCACTACTACAATCCCAGAAGATAAATTTAAACACAAAAGGTCGGTTCCCAACCAGACGGACAGAAAAGGAACCTAAGTTTACAATTTCCACAGGAGAAAAACACAAATTACAGTTCACTACCTATCTATACTGTACTGTAGACAGAGGCTCGAAACCGAAAATAAATTGGTTGAAAAATCGACGCGTTTTGAAACTTTACTGAAGCAAAGCGAAGGAGCAATCTCCGAAGTGACTTCACAGTTAGGTGGAGTAAAGAATCTGACGGTTACACTCTGAGGCACCACAGACAGAGGTTTGAAATCAGAGCTCGAGCTCAACGTTCTATGCCTTGCATAGAAATTAACTCTTTCTTCTCCGGAGCAGTTCAAGTGCTATGGTTAACTGCATATGTCAGAATATAGCAAGACTTCAATGCTGTTTGAAGGAGGGAACCTGCCTCTTCCAGCGGAAAGGAAGATCTGGCATCAAGGGGCAGAGCTGAGGGATATACCACTAGGGTGGGTGGGAGGAGCCAGCTTTAAGACTTTCCAGTACATCTTAAAGGGGAAAGGGCACTGCCAGAACACGTGGATAGAACATATCCATCCACGTCCCTAGAAATGAGTTACTCACCTGTAATACATGGATAGAAATTTTCCACATAGAAAAGGCCATCAGTTATTTCCTTGTATGCCTGTGACCAATCTAGTAATTACAGCTATATACCTGCACCAGTTAAAGCTAAATACCTACACTAATAAAAAGTAAACAAATGCACTACATTAAACCTTATGGGATACCACTAATAACACAACTGTAACAGCATTAGGAAGCTAGCCAAACCAATTAACAAGCTGCAAAAGAACTTGGAAAAAAAGACTTGGACAAAACCCTTCCAAACCCGGAAATCTCCCAAACTTCTACATGCATTCACTACACCATTCTCTCCTTGCTGCAAAAGACCTTCAGGTGCCATAATGTGATCACAAATGCAATCTCCATAACAATAACCATCCTTTAATGTATTATATTCAACAAACAGTCAGAAGTATACCATCTCGTGGGCTTATCAGGGCAATAAAGCCACTAGCCATTCATGCTTGTGGCCTTATAGCCCTAATTAGCCCCCTCAATAGGTATACATTCTTGCATACCACACTTACCCATTATTTGTCCTATATATAACCGTAATTCTAGGAGTGGTATATGGTGCACATCCACACTTTGGCAGTCGCCCTTTAATTCCATCTGGAACGCCTTCAAGCTAAGCTCCTCCTACCCACCCAGGTGGTATCCTCCTCAGTTCCACCCTGCGGCACCAGATCTGGCATGGTGGAAGCAGGGATCCGTGTGCCACTTTCGGGGGTCAGAAGGTCATTTGGATATGCAATATATACCTCTAGACCTACGGTTACAGGAGTAACCCTAATTTCTAGGGGGATGGACATGGCGCACTACCCACGCTTTGGCAGACTCTAACAGGTTCTGGGGAGGAGGGGCAAGGCGACACCCCTCGTGGAAAAGAGGATTGGAGAACCAAGGTTCTAAAACCAGCATGCAGGCGTGACTCAAAATCAATGTGGTAATGGGAAATGAAGGTGTGTGCTGACTTACAGGTAGCAGCTCTGCAGATTTCCTGGATAGGAACATCCCTGGAAGCAGCAACCGAGGCATAGGTATGTCTGGTGAAATGAGCCCCAGGCCCTACAGAGGGCTCCCTGCCAGCCAGATAATAGCAGAGGTCAATGCAGCAGACAATCCAACTGCCAATCATCTGCTCTGCTGCTAGTCTGTCAGGTGTGGTTTTAGCATATGTAACAAATAGCTGGCGAACCTCACCCCAAACTCCAGCCGTGCGCTGCTTGTAATCAGCGAGCATTCGCCTCAGGTCTAATATGCGGAGCCTATGTTTGGCCTCCGAGGTTGGACTGGTGAAGTACACCATGAGACTGATCTACTGGCTGAGGTGAAACTCCAAAACAACCCTGGGAAGGAACTTCGGGTTGGGGCAGAGGGCAACCTTGTTACTGTGGAACACAAAGTATGGAGTCTCCATCAAGAGCACCTGGAGCTCACGTACCCTTCTGGCAGAGGTGATGGCCACCAAGAAGGCGGTCTTCCATGACAGGTAAGAGATATCACACTTGTATTGGTTCAAAATGGTTTACCCATCAGCACTGCCAAGTTCAGCTACAAGTCCCATGGTGGTAGTTCATGCCACTGGTGGGGTAGGAGATCAAGGCCCTGAAAGAAGCACCGAATGCCTTTTCCTGCACCACCATCAGCATACCAGTCCATGCCCAGTGCCGAGATATGGCTGCCAGGTGCACCTTGAGGTCACTGACCCAGGTCCAGCTGGGAGAGGGACCACAGGTAGTCCAGAATGCCAGCTATGGGCAGGACAGGGGTCTAGCTCCCTGTTCCTGGCACCAAATGGAAAAGCATTTCCATTTGAAGGTTTAGCACTGGTGGGTCGACCCTCCAGGAGGCTTCCACACCTGAAGAACCTCCTTGAGAGACACAAAGCCTGGAACTCAGTCTGCTCAGGAACCAGGCTGTCAGGTGCAGGGACTGAAGGTCTGGGTGTAATATCTTCCTTGTGACAGGAGAGCAGATTCAGGCATAAAGGCAAGCGCAAGGGAAGGCTGCTGCTGCCGGGTTAGGACCAGAACTGGTGTGGTCAGTATTGGGCATCCAGGATCAACTGCAATTTGTCCCTTCACACCTTGACCAGCACTCTGTTGCTCGGGGGAAAGGGAGGGAAGGCATAAAAGAGGCCCAGGTTCCAGAGCCTCATGAAGGCATGCCCCATAAATCACCTGCACTGAGGGGGCGGGCACCAAAGAGCACCAGCTTTGCGTCCTCCCAGGAGGTGAACAGGTCAACCAGGGGAGTGCCCTAGTGGGACAACAGGAAGGTCATCACCTCCTGATGAAGGGGCTACTTGTGAGACACCATGCTCACTCTGCTGAGAGCATCCACCAGCTGGCTGGAGGCTCTGGCCACATAAGTTGCCAGAAGATCGTCATCCAAGCTGGGCATGAGGGTCCAGGTGCAGAGGGCTTCTGGACACAGCCAGAGGGATTGCGTTCCACCCTGTCCATTGAGGCAGTACATGGTCGTGGTATTGTCCATCTAGACCTGCACAACTGGACATCGAATCAATGGAGCAAATCATGGTCGTGGAATTATCCATTTGGACCTTCACAACCTGACCCCGAACCAATGGAACAAATTCCATCAAAGCCAGATGCACTACATGGAGCTCCAGCAGGTTGATGTGGTGTCAGAACTCCTTGGGGGTCTAGAGCCCAAGGGCCCTGTGATCCCCCAAGTAGGCTCCCCAACCCACCAGAAATACACTGGCTCTGGGCAGACAAATGGGACTCCTTACTATAGGTGTTCCAGGACAAGCTACCACTGGATGGCATCCCACATCAGCTGTGTCACCACAACCGACTGGTCCAGGTGACCGAGGCGCTAAGACCACCACAGAGCCACCTCCAACTGCAGGGGCACATTCGCCCGTGGGTCCACCAGACCACACTGGTGCAGGAGGCCATGTACCCCACAGCCACAGGAAATCTCAGTCACGGCGTGAGTGCCAACCCGAAATGATCGAGCAAGAGAGGTAAGGTCCGTTGCCCGGTCCACAGGGAGTCGGGCCTCGGCCCAGAGGGAGTCGAGCTCTGTATCAATAAAGTGGATAATATGCGAGGGGTTGAGTTCCAACTTGACCGGGATGATGAGCAGACCCAAGGCCGAGCAAACCTGGAGGGACAGATCCCTGGATGGTTCCACTGCCTCAGAGGTTGTACTGGCAATGAGCCAGTCATCCAGGTATGGATAGACCTGGACCCTGTGGCACCTCAGGAATGCTGCCACCACTACAATGCACTTGATGAAGACCCTGGGGACCGAGGAGAGGCCGAAAGGCATGACCTGGAACTCATACAGAACCCTCTCTGCACGGAACTGAAGGTACTGCCAGTGGGATGGATGTACCAGGATGTGAAAAAAGGCATCCTGGCAGTCCGGAGAGCAGAACCGCATGCCCTGCTCCGGAGATGGAATTATCTCACTCAGTGACCATCCAGAACTTGCACCACCTCAAGAACTGGTTCAGATTGTGCAGATCCAGTGTTTGGCGCCAAACTCCTGTCCATTTGTGGACCAGGAAGTACCTGGATGCAAAGCCCTGGCCAGCCATGGCGTCCAGGACACAGGCCACAGCACTTATCTCAAAGAGCTGGGCAATATCCTCCCCGAGGGCGGACAGCAAGTCCAGGGAAGCCATGGACTCCCGTGGGGCATGGGCCTGGAAGGGAGAGAGATCCTCGAAGCAGAGGCAATCCTCGACCCACAATATCCAACACCCATTTGTCTGTAGTGATAGCAGACCAGGCCTGCCAGAAATGGCAAAGCAGACACCCCATGGGAAACAGGCAGGGATGACGTGGCCAGGAGGCAGATGCACCCGATCAGTCAGTGGGCAGCCTTGGAGGAAAAGGAGGACCCAGCCCCGGCTGCCATGAGTGCGCTGTTGCTTGGACTTTCAGGTTTCTTGGGGCCCTGGTTGGCCAACTTACTTTTAGGCCACTAAATTGGGATTGCCTGAGTCTGGGGCTGTTGTGGCTTAGGCTACTGTGGCTGAAGGACGGAAATGAAAAGGGCTTCTTTTTTGGCTTCTGACCCTTTGGGTCCTTTTGTGAGTCCATGGTGACTGGATGTCTCATTCTTGTGAGGTGTCCCTCCATCCTCAGCCCAAAGAGGTCAGTGCCTAAGAAGGGGACATCCGCTTATGCTGGGTACCTTCCGTAAAGGTTGAGATCCTAAGCCAGGCTCAGAGGCGCATAGCCACCACTGCTGCCACAGACTAGGTGCAATAACTGCCTGTGTCCAAGGCTGTTTAGAGCTTGTACTTGGTAAGAGCCTGGAACTGGTCTCGGACCACTCTGACTGCTAACTGCAAGTCCGAATAAAGGTGCGCAGCAATGTGGCCCAGGAAGAGCATGGCCGGAGTTGGCTATCATAACGGTGGAGCTCGCCTGCCTGAGACCCAGGGAGGATGCAACGTAAACTTTTTTTGTTGCGTGGTCCAGCTTCTTGGATTCCTTATTAAGGGGCATGTTGACATCCCTGACACTGCCTGTCAGAGTGAATCCATCACTATCCCCTCGGCTAAGGGGTGATCTGAGAAACCAGGGAGAGACCCAGTCAGGACCGCATACTTGCAGACCATACAGGCAGAAGGTGCAGGACAAGAAGCTGGATGCTGCCACAACTCCAGGGCAGGACCCAGACAGCTTCCGCCACCAGAAAGGCCACCCTGGGAAATCGTCCTGGTCAAGGATCTCCATCAGAGGGTACTTGGCCTGCTTCTGGACCAGCTCCACAGGAATTTCCATGGACTCTGAGATAAGATGGAGCAAGGCCCCAAAAGAGATGGGACTGTGGTCAGAAGCAAGCTGCTCCGAGGACTGCCAATTGAAGTCTGGGGTCCTAGAAAAATGCATGGAGACGCCGTCAGTGTCAGACGACTCCTTGAACACCGCTCTCGGTCCAGTTCCCATGGACCACTCTGGATTCATTGGAATGGGTATGCTGAACAGAAAGACAGCCAGGAAGGCTGGTAGCTGTGTGAGCAACCTTGGACAGGGCTCCATGCAAGGGCTGCTTGGGCAAAGGCACCACCAGGATCGGCGGAGAGGCCGGGATAGACTCGATTGCACAGGGCTGAACCGGAATAGGCCTCACTGGAAGAGACCACGAGAATGCCGGGGTGCGTAGGAGAGATTGACCTTGACTGAGGTCCCACTGATGCCACATGAGCTCCTCAGAGCACCACTGCAACTTACAGCAGAGCTTCTTATTGTCCGAAGATGAGAAGAAAGATATGTGTTGATAGCATGTCGAGTGCGGGAACACCAAGGGACCCGAGACCGGGTCCTCAACCAGGACCTTGACACGGTGAGGAGTGTGCTGCTGTTGAGGAGACGTGGGAGAAGGGGCCATGTATTCCACACAGACCGGGTCCTGCTGCAGGATGCCTGAAGGGTGAATCTCCTGGGAGGAGACCGCCTGGCTAGCCAACTTTTCCTGTCTCTCCTAGGAGATGGCTGAAAGGACCAGAGTCTCAGAGCGAGACGTCCCCCAATATATCAGACAAGAGGTCAACCTGGTGAAGAATCTTGGCTGGCTGGTTGGCCTGCGTCTTGGCCAACAAGCCTGATGGGGTCCCCATCAAGCTAGTGACCTGCCTTCAGCCCTGGGGGATTGTCCGAAGCCGCAAGCTTGACAGCCATCAAGCATTCAAAGCAGACAACAGTGGGAAGAGTGTGCTCGTTTCCATGACCTGCGATGGTTCTTTAATTTAGTCAATCTGTTCCCTTGGGAAGGGACCCCCCACCCCCAAAAGGGTCTGTAGGGACTGATGCATATCCTGGAATTATCTAGAAAAGGAAGTACCAGCACCCACTGGGAGCAGCGCTGAAGCCGAAGAAGAGACTGCAATGGCCTGGGCGGCCATCTCTTTGAGAGCTCTCAGCTGAGAGGCTGAACCCACCACTGAAATGACCTTGAAGGCGTCTTTGGACCAGACCGGTGGGTCCTGTTCGCCTGCATGGCCAAGGAGGAGGCAGGCGTACTGGTACTCAAGAGAGGAGGGGAGCAGGGTCTTAAAAAGGCTGCAAGCCTGTAGATTGTCCTCTGCCCCTAAGCAATACATGCATAGGCGTGTGGGTGATCGGTACACGCAATGCACCACTAAAACCTGGGCCAGTTCAGGGTTTGTTGCACTCCTTTTGGTGTGGTTCATGATAAACACAGCTGTAGAGTCAAGCCATACAAAAGCAAGGGTACTGGACTTTAGCAAAAAGGGAGCGTACTTAAGGAACGCACTAGCAAATGGTCAGGAAACAAGGGCGGAGAAACAATGGGGATAAATCAAAACTGCCATCAGAAACAAAACAAATAAAAAAACCACTATGGTTCTCAAAAGAGGTGGTGGGGAAGGATAGGGAGAAAGATAGCACTCGGGAAGTATAAGGAATCGCAAAAGAAGCAGGACAGGGAACTGTATCAGATGAAGCAAAAGGAAGCAGGGAAGGCAATCAGAACAGCAAAGGCCCAAACTGAGGAAAAAACAGTAAACTGTTAAGAAGGGGGATAAAACCTTTTATAGGTACATTAGGGGCGAAGAAAGATCAAGGAGGGGATAGTGAGGCTAAATAAAGGGAGGGCAGGGTGGGCAGAAGGTGACAGTGAAAAGGTAGAGATACTGAACGAATACTTTTGCTCAGTATTCACAAAAGAAGAGGAGGGGAAGTACCTAAACCAAACAACAGAAGCACTTTGGATAGGGGGTCAATACCAGTCCATTCACAGAAGAAAGGGTCCTGAAAGAACTCCTAAAACTGATGGTGGACAAAGCAATGGGGCCTGATGGGATTCACCCAAAAATTCTAAAATAACTAAGGGGAGAACTAGTGACGCCACTGACTACCCTTTTTAACAAATCATGGGAGTATGGTGTGGTACCTGAGGACTGGAAGAGGGCAGATGTGATTCCCCTTCACAAAAGTGGGAGCAAGGCGGAGGCAGGAAATGGAAATTACTTACGTACTGTAATTCTTGATCTTCTTGGACGAAGTCTCCACCACTCATTCATACTAAAGGGAGTTCGCTGGAGGCACTAAGACCCAGTGGGAGCAAACATTTTCAAGAGAGCCAGCCCCTGAGATGGAGCCGTGAGAAAGCGGCACCACGAGCCCTGGCTCATACGGTAGTAACTATCTCACAGTCACGACCCTCCAACCGCCTCAGTACCTTTTTTTCCCCAAGGAGGTGCAGCGTAATTAACTAGAAGGACTAGCGTAAAAATTGGACATAAGATAGTCTGAATGACCCGTGTAAGAAGGGTCAACAAAGTCTTCACAGCCCAGCCATTGAGGGAATGAAGACCATAAACAGAGAAGTGAGCTCGGAGGATGGTGGGTGGACGTGTGAATGAGTGGTGGAGACTTCGTCCACGACGATTAAGAATTACGGTAGGTATGTAATTTCCATATCTTCCTGGACATAAAGTCTCCACCGCTAATTCACACTAATGGGAGAAGCAGAGCTAAATAACCCCCAAGACGATGCGGCATGAGATAAAACAGCTCACGTGCTTAGGACAGAAGTCCATTAAGAATGGTCCTGTCAAACTACAGATGTCTGGCATGGACATCCAGAGCGCAGTGTTTATGCGCACAGAGCTCAGGTAGCCACATTGCAAATATCTGCAATGGGCATGTTACAATTTCCACCAGAGATACCTTGACTGCTCTGGTAGAATGACATATACTCTGCCCTCCAGCTTAACCTGTGCCATAGAATAGCAGTGGCAAAGGCATGCCACCAACCATACTGAAATACATCTGATAGCGACAGGTTGACCCAGCGGGTCTCACTGAAAGAAAAACAGTTGTTGAGCCTTGTGAATTTCTTTTGTTCTATCTAGATAGAACATAGCCTCTCAATATCCAGTGAATGAAGTGTACACTCCCTTCATTCTGGTAGTTCAGAAGTAGGTAGGAAGGACTAAAAGTTGGTTTACATGAAATTTTGAGACAACCTTAGGGAGAAACTTAGGATGAGTCCTAAGAACTAACATAGAAACATAGAAGTTGATGGCAGATAGGGAGCATAAGGCCCATTCAGTCTGCCCATTTCCTTTTCTACCTTATAAATGTGCCATCATCCTTTGCTGTCAGTGGCCTATCTATTCATACTCATCTGTATTGCTCCCTTATGCCTATTCCATGCCTGTTTGAAGCCCTGCACTGTATTCATAGCTACCACTTCCTGAGGTAGGCCGTTCCATGCATCCACCACCCTTTCTGTGAAAAAGAACTTCCTCACATTACCCCTTAATCGGCCTCCCTCTAATCTCATGCTGTGTCCTGTTGTCCTGCTATTTTTCTTATATTGAAACGTTAGACTCTTTCACCTTGTTAATGCCCTTAAGGTGTTTGAATGTTTCGATCATATCACCTCTCTCCTTTGCTCTAGGTATACATACTGAGCTCTGTTAATCTGTTCTCATATGTCTTCTGATGCAGTCCCTGCACCATTTTGGTTGCCCTTATCTGGACTGCCTCAATTTGGTTAATGTCCTTGTGAAGGTGTGGCCTCCAGTACTGCATGCAATGCGCCAGATGGGCCTAACCAGTGTCTTGTAAAGAGGATTATTACCTCCCTTTACGACTTGTGATACCCTACTAATACACCCTATCATCACCCTAGCCTTACCTACAGCTTTAGAGGTCTGCCTGGATGATTTCAGGTCATCAGTGATGATGATGATGCCCAAGTCTCTTCCTTCCTTTGTGACTACCAGCAACTCCCCCCAAGCCTATAGGTGGCTTCAGGGTTTCTCTTCCATATGTGCATGATCTTGCACCTCTTTGCATTAAATCCCAGTTGCCACTCTTCCTAATTTACAACTACTTTGTCCTTGTGAAATACAGGTATGCGGGGTGTCTGTGACCAGTGCAGGTATTTCAGAAACTGTGTGGGCGAGTAATGGTCACCAGGAAGGCCATTTTCCAAGTGAGGAACTTCAAGTCAAAAGTACATAGAGGCTGGAAAGGTTTACAGTGAGCATGTCTAGCACAAGGTTAATGTCCCAGGCTGCAACTGGATGTCTGATAGGAGGTCTAGTATGCAGAATACCCCTAAGAAAACTCTTAACTACAGGCAACTGAGCCAATGACATGGAAAGTACCAGCTCGTGATATGTCGAAATAGCACCAAGATTAACTCTGACTGTGGAGTATTGCAGACCTGCATTTGAGAGGTCTAAAAGATACGATAAGACTTTATTCGTGGGCAGGAAAGAGAGTTCCAAGAGGATTTTGCACACCAGATAGAAACGCTTCCATTTAGCTGTGTAGGTTTTCTAGTGGCTGGCTTACGTGCAGCCAAAAGAATATCTGAAACTCTACAAGAAGCGTTGAACCTATTCACCTCTATCCTTCAGGAGCAGAGCGTGAAGGTGAAGTGACCTCTGGTTGGGATGGACCACGGGACCCTGGGTCGAAGGTTAGTCTGAAGGGGAAGCATCTTTTTTTTTTTTTTGGGGTTTCCGATAGACTTGAGTAGTGGAAACCATATCTGCCAAGGCCAGAAGGGGGCAATGACAATCATTCTACCCCAATGAGACTCAATTTGAGAAGTACCCTCTGAATTAGGGAAGAGGAGGAAAGGCGTATAGAAAGAGTCTTGTCCATTGCAGCCTGAATGCATCCTGACAGAAACATGCAGGTCCTGGATTTCTGGCACAGAAGAGCAGTTTTGTGTTGAGTGGGGATGCAAAAGGTCCAGGTCTGGACTTATCCATTCTTGGAAGAGTGACTGAGACGAGAGTTAGTTAGAAGACCACTCGTGAGGATCAGTCTCCGCTTTGTTGAGACGGTCGCCAGTTCGCTTTGTACCCTGGCAGGTCAACTGCCTGAATCAGAGCCTTGTGTTTCAGGCACCACTCCCACACTCTCATTGCTTCCCTGCATGATGGGTAAGAGTGTGCACCGCCCTGTTTGTTGATGTAGTACATCACTGCTTTGTTGTCTGTTTGAAGGAGAATGTTCTTGTGATAGAGTATGTCCTTCAAGGTTCGGACTGCATAGAGGATGGCTCATTTCCAGGACATTTATGTGAAGTTGGGACTCGTCCTAAGTCCACATACCCTGGGCATGGAGATCCTGGACGTGGGCTCCCCAGCCCATCAGGGATGCATCCGTGCTAATGGCGATCTGATGATCCATAGGGGCAAAGGGATATCCTTCCAGAAGATTGTACTCCTGCGACCACCAGACGAGTGACCTCTTCAGAGGTTCCGTCACCTTGATGAGAAAGGACTGAGGGTAAGTGGTTGGGGACCACTGAGTACTGAACATCCACTGAGAGGTTCTCATGTGGAGATGAGCTGGGGTACAGTGAATACCGAGGATGCCATGAGGCCCAGCATCCGTTGCATCGAGATAGCTCGAACCGAGCTGTGTTCTCTGATGTATTGGGCCATCTGTAAGATATCGCTCCTTCTGTCCTCTGGAAGAAAAGTCTGCACACAGGAGGTGTCCAGAAGAGTTCCTATGAAGAGGAGCTTCTGGGAGGGCTGCAACTACGACTTCTTGAGATTCAGCAGGACTCCCATGGATGTGAGGAAGTCTGTGGCCATGGCCTCCAGAGTCTCTTGCCTGGAGGGATTTGCTAGTAGCCAGTCGTCCAGATATGGAAACACTTGTATTCCAATTTTCTTGAGGTGCGCCGTGAGAATTGCACAACACTTTGTAAGAACTCGAGGTGCTGAGGACAGTCCAAAGTGCAGGACTCTGAACTGATAGTGTTGAGCCAATGCCACGAACCTTAGGTATTTGTGGTGCTTTGGGTGTATGAGAATGTGTTGGTAGGCATCCTGCATGTCAGGGAGGCTAGCCAATTGTGTCAATGAAGCAAAGGTAGCAGGGTACCTAATAATATCGTCTTGAACTTCTCCTTGTGAAGGAAGTTGTTTAACTTTCTGCATCCATCGCGGAAGAAATTCTCCCAATAGCGATGAAAGTTTCGGTGATATCGAATGCTAGAGATGACCTCTCTTTGTAATTGTTTTACTAACGAGATTCCAGTTGAAATAGAGTTGTAAAGCCAATGATGTGAGGTTGAGGTTAGGAGCCCTGTAATCCTGCTGCCACTAGGTTGCCTGCATCATGTGACCTCCCATGTTTAACTTTCTGCGATCCAGAATGAGGTGCATGCCGCCGGTTTTCTTTGGAACCAGAAAGTAATGGGAGTAGAAACCAGAGTTTCGTTGATCCAGCGGAACTATTTCTACTGCCCTGTTGTTTAGAAGGCCTTGCACCTCAGAAGCAAGAAGGTCTGACTGTACTGCCATTTGGGAGGATGATCCGGAGGGGTGTCCGAAAGATTAAAAGAATACCCCTTGCGGATTATCTGTAGGACCCATTTGTCTGATGTTATAGATTTCCACTGATTGTAGAACTGAGTCAGACATCCTCCCACCACGGAGGAGGAGTCCCCCTCGGACAGCTGAGGTGGAACCTGGGCCAGAAACTCAGAAGGTGGCACTGGGCGCTTTGGGCCCTTGTGCCTTCTGCTGCACTTTCTTTTGTGGCTGAGGGTTGTGGTTTTTGTTAAAACCTCTTCTGCCCTGAAAGGACTGATGGTTGTGAAACTGATGCTTGTTTGCACCCGGGAAGGGGCGGGTGCAGGTCTAGCAGTTTTAATGGCAGACCTATTCTTCTGCGTGGCCTCCAGAGCTTGCTCCCACTGAGGCCCGAACAGATATATACCGTCAAAAGGTAAAGCCATGACCTGCTGCTGGGCGCCATTCGTGAAGCCTAAAGTACGTAGCCAAGAGTGGTGGCGGGTGCAGATGCCAGCTGCCACCATCCAGGAGGCGGTATTGTAGGTGTCCATTGCAGCTTTAACCTGTTGGTTATTGGATTCGATGCCCCTAGTTATGGTCTGGAGTAGCTCTGTGCTAACTTCTGATTCGGGCAGAGCTTCTACCATTTCTTTGAGGGAATGCCAAAGTTCATACTCATATTGAGAAAAATAGCCCTGGTAACTGGCAATGCGCATACTTAGGGTTGAGGCAGCAAAGACTCTCTTACCTAAGTGTCTATCTCTTAGATTCTTTGTTCATTGGTTGGGCTGTAGATCCTTTAGCAAGGACAGCCTTATCGTTCTCTGCCAATACCACAATGGCATCAGCAAAGGCTTGTGAGGCCAAAATGAGGCGATCCTCAGGAGGGGCATACTTCCTATCTATGGACATGGCCATGGAAGAAATGAGAGCCAGATTCTTCCACATCATCTGAGAGAGGGTCTCGAAAGAGGGCTGTACCAGAGGGGTTAAATCCAAAGGGATCTCCAGGACACGAAGATATTTGAATCGTAAAAGCCTCCCAGGATCGATTTTTGTATTCTGGAGAGAAATAGTAGAATTTAAATTTTTGAGCAGAGACTTAAAGGAAAGGTCTTCAACCACAGGCTCCGTAGGAGGATTGATCCCTGCTCCGAGGTCAGTGTCATCAACATCATCAACCAGGCGAAGATCTGGGTCAGGCTCAAAATCATCTCCTGACAGTCCAGAGGGGGACTGCATAGACAGGAAAGGAGTGAAAATCAGGAGGAAGAACACAAGAAGAAAGAATTGGAATCGGGAAGCCCTGAAGACCATCTGGCGCTGCACCAGTCCCCTGTGCTATAGAGGAAAACTGTGCCGAGAACAAGGAGGAAGGCACTAACTGAAGCGACACCGCACATGAGGTGCTGACAGCCCATGGCGCCATCGACAGAGCCCCGGCGCACCACCGCGAAGCGCCATGGCGGTATAGTGTGTGTCTCGAAGGCTCTGAAAACTGTGACTTGAGGTAAAGAAGGAAAATGGCAGGAGATAGAGGCATCGGTGTGGACCCCTGCACTGTAGCCATGTGAGGGGGATAAACACCTGAGCGCGGAGTCGACGGCACCGAAGAAGGTGCTGTATGACTAGGAAGGCCCAACTGCCCTACCCGTCCGTCTGAAACCAAATGGCCCAAGGTCCTGGCATTGACTGACTGGCCCGCAACTGGACCAACCTCCGAGTCCACTGCTCCATAACAGCAGCCCACTGGTGAAACTGCTCATCAGAAGCTCCTCCAATAGGTGGGAAGGGGCTCCGGTGTCGAGGAGGTCGGCTATCAGAGACAGAAACCGACGACTCCGACAGAGGTGAAGATCAGCGGCTGGCCCTAATAACCGACCGTCTACGCGCAGACATACCAGATGGTGACCTAGAGTGATGCCGTTTCTTCTTCAACCTGTGGGTCGAAGAAGAAATCGAGGCCGAATGGTACAGAGAATGGGACCGTTTCCTTTTGTGCTTCCGGGGGGACCGCCCATCCCCCTGAGCATTAGACCATATGTTGTCAGAATCCCCCTCTGGGGAGGGCGGTGAACCGGACCCGGCCCATCTGACTGAGCAGCTTTCATACAAAGTCTCCCTACCGTCACCTGACCCGCTTAAGGTCGACTCCGTCAGTGGAGGGCTGAAGACTTCTGTTGTACAATTAAAAAATATAATTGGTACTGATTCGAAATAATTCTACAAAACAATAAACTGAACTATTGCTGCTAGTGAAGTTTAACTCCTGGCGGGCAAGCAACATCGTCACTGAAGCGCACTCGAGGCTGGAAAAAGGAACCAAGGCGGCTGGAGGGTTGACACAGAGATAGTCATTACCGCACAAGCCGGGGCTCGAGGCTCCATCTCAGGCGCCAGCCCTCTTGAAAAAGTTTGCTCCTGCTGGGTCCTAGAGCCTCCGGCGAACTCCCATTAGTGTGAATGAGTGGTGGAGACTTTATGTCCAAGAAGATACTACAGATCTGTTAGTTTGACCTCAGTGGTAGGGACAATGATGGAATCACTTCTTTCTTTCAGAATTGTTAAGTACCTAGAGGCCAGCAGGGCACAGGACCCAAGGCAGCATGGATTCACAGCAGGAATGTCATGTCAGACGAATCTAATAGATTTCTTTGACCGGGTGACCAAAGTAGTAGACCTGGGAGGGGCTGTGGATATGGCCTACCTAGACCTTAGCATGGCATTTGACAGTCTCCCACAAAAGATTAATAAACAAGTTAGTCAGCCTGGGAGTGGGTCCCAGGGTGGGCAGCCTGGGTAAAAAATTGTCTGGATCACAGGACACAGAGGGCAATAGTAAATGGAGTCCACTCTGAATAAAGGGGGGTTACTAGTGGGGTACCGCAGGGTTCAGTACTGGGACCGGTCCTCTTTAATGTCTTTATAGGTGACATTGCGGAGGGGCTGGAAGGAAAAGCATGCCTCTTTGCAGACAACACAAAGATCTGCAACAGGGCTGATACACAAGGGGTGTGGAAAGGATGAGAAGGGACCTGGCAAGGTTGGAGGAATGGTCAAAAGTATGGCAGCTTAGATTCAATGCAAAGTAGTGCAACATAATACACCTGGGAAACAAAAACACAAGGGAAGAGTACACAACGGGGGAGGGGAAGGAGAACTAAAACTACAAAAATGGAAAGAGTCCTGGGTGTAGTCATAACAGATGACCTAAAGGTAGCCAAGCAATGTGAGAAGGCAGTAAGGAGGGCTGGGGGGATACTGATATGCATAGGGAGAGGTATCACCAGTAGAAAAATGAAAATTACGTACCTACCGTAATTATGATCTTTCTGTGTATCTTCACCATTCATCACAGATGGGTATCTGGCCGGAGGTCAGGACCCCGCGGGAGCTTTTTTTTTCTTTTAAAGGTAGGCCGAGCAGATACACCATCAGTGCCGCCTCGAGGGCCGGCCGTGACCGCGTGGAGCTCAAGGGTTGGCTGCTAGATTGTGTCGACCACTGCCCGCCAGTTTCTGAGTCGCTGAGAGGTAAGAGGAAGGAGTGGAAGATGGGACAAGATAGTCCAAGGGACAGAAAAAGGAAAAGATGTATGAACTAAAAGGATAAATAACGACTGAAAGGACAGAAAAGAAAGAGGTTAGAAACTAAAGGGCATTGGGAGGGGCCCCAATCTCTGGAAGCGGAAGAAGAGGGGGTAAAGAATTTAGGAGAGAGGGGAGAAGGATAAGATATCCTGGACCCTTATCCGTCTCCAGATTGTATAGGAACTGCAAGGAGCAGCAAAGTTTTCTGCCAGAATTCAAGACACGGAGTAACTGGCAAACACTCCAGATAAGCAGAGTCGGCTATTCTGGAGGAAGGACAGGATACAAGGATTCAGCACCCTCTCAAGAAAAGATTTTTGGTGAAAAAAAAAAAGTTTTTTTTTTTTTTTTTTTAGGAGAAATAGGTTGGATGGAAACAGGGAGGAGGAGAGAAGGAGGGCAACTACCAACTCCCACCCCACAGGGGTGGAGACAAGGTACTGGAGAAGGAGTGCCGCTCGAGATATCCACTCTTCCTGGAAAAATACTCCCCTGTGTGTCCCTATTCTACCCCACTCCTAAGGAGGAGAGGGGGAGTCACAGAGAGGGAGAGGGACCCAGAGACTGAGGCCCCAGGGAGATGGAGGGTGGGGTTGTGATGAATGGTGAAGATACACAGAAAGATCATAATTACGGTAGGTACGTAATCTTCGTATCTTATGTGTCAATCTTCACCATTCATCACAGATGGGTGAGTACCGACTCCCCCCCCCGAAGGGGGTTTTCTTTTACACCCTAACGGACAAAGTCCCTTAGCCCTCAGTGGGTGACACACTAAGGGGGGAACCTTCAGGGCCTGGAGAGGCCGAGTGGGAGAGAGAGGCGGAGTCCCCTGGAGGAAGGAAGTTGCCCGACAAAGCGCCATCTCACTCTCTGGGAGAAAGGTAGGTTCCCTGGTGGGCGGAGTTAATCACTGCTTGGAGCCAAGGGTGACAACCGGGAAAAGCGTAGCCATGCTGTCCGCCTAGTGCAGATCGCTGTCCCTATGACCCTGGTAGCTACCTCGTTGGCATCATAAGATGCCCTCGCTGAGTGCCTTGCTAGCTCCAGGCCACGTGCAGAGAGTGCAATGGCTTGTCTGGTTTGCTCCGTGTCAGGCAATGAGGCTGGAGCTGACCTAGCCTGGACCACAAGAACCTGTTGTGAGGCTGCGTAGTGGGCCTGATGTGCAGAGATAGAGAGAAGTAACTGTGCCGGTAGAAATTCCTCCTACCCAGAAATCAAAATCCAAGGAGTCTTGATCTGGGGGCCGGTCACGGTGAAGGGCGTGAAGCCCATCAGGAGTATTCAACTGCGTCAATCCAGACTGTGGATGAGGCATGGAACGTGGAGACTCCGGGGGTGCGCAATACCTCTGGCTGAGATCCCTTGGGGCAAGAACTCTGGAGAAGGGCCTCTGCCAGAAGCAACGATGCCTCCCGAAAGGGAGCCGCCAGGACGGCACCACAAGGGTGGCCTCGCCAAAATTGCCTAGAAAGGCGCAAGCAGAGTGTTCAGGATTGCTAATAGTGGACAGAAAAAGGTGCAAATCCTCCAACATCCTCACGAGGAATCGCTGATACTCAGAGATCGAAGCCAGAGAGATGTGGACAGGGTTCCTCTCCCCTGAAGAGGGGATGAGGAGCTGGAGGTCACCGTCTGTTCAATGGGTGGCTGCAGGAGAGGTTGAAAAACCTGGCTATCCATTTCCCTAACGTAAGTAGGGAACGAACAGCCACCACTCTGAACTGCTCCCAGGTGAGAGGGCCGCTGGACTGAGGATACCTGGGGTGCAGGAGAGTGTGGCAGAGGATGGGGACAGAGCCGAGAAGAGATGTCAGCTGACCTCCGCCTGGGCTAAGGAGCAGACCGTGGGCACCTGTGGAAGAAGGTGCCCCGGAAGACCCCACAGCCGACAGCTGAACAACCACATCGGTACTGCCTTGGCTGCGCCCAGAAGAATCCCCCCTATGAGGCGACCGGGCGAGATAGGTCCAGACGGACGTCCCCTGCCTCAAAAGAACACGATTCTCTCAAAGAGACCGAGGAAGAAGAGCGGAGATCCGCACTCGGCTTCTCCCAGGACCTGGGTGGACCCCAGAAAAGGCTAGCGTGCCGACCCACACCCTCGGGTCTGAAGAGCCCTCCTCCTCCCGAGAGAAGCCTTAGTAGCTGGCATCTCTGGGCAGCCTCAAGGGTTATCCAGGGTGTAGTACTCTCCCCTGCAGGTGCCCTGATCGGGCCCCAAAGTTGGGCGATCAAGGCACACCACAGGAGGGGTACCACAACTGAGGGGTCAGTGAAACCGCCAAGACCAGGCTGCAGAGCTATGGTGGCCCCACCACTGCCTGCTGGTCAGCACCCCTGACCCTAGTCTCGGTAGCCACCGACCTCACCTCAGAAGGGGGCTGACTCCGACTGGTTGAACAGACCACTGTGCTGCCCATCTCAACAGCCAAACCCGAGGGGTCAGACTGCACGTCCGACCCAGAGCTCGACTCCGTCTCCCAGGAGGTAGAGTCCGAGGCCCTGTGCCAAACTGTGGGAGGGCGGGAAGAACCATCCTTACCACCAGGCCCAGAGACCACAGCTGTGCCCGAGTCGGTGCCAGCGCCTCCCGCAACCCCGCGAGCGGAATCAGAGGGAGGCGCGGCCCCAGCTCGAGCCAGAGATGGGACCAGTCACGGCACCATCCGGTCCCACGGCACTGCGAGCGGCGCCGAGGACGGAGATGGCACCGATGACAGTCCCGGCAGCACCCTCAGCGCCGCCACTGGCACCACCCGCTCCCAGGCACCACATAACAGTGCCGAGGGCTGGGGCGGCGCGCAGATGGCCCGAGCGGACCACGGCGACACGGCCCTGTCGGCTCCGGCGCAGCGGCGGCACCGAGGGCTGGGCGGCGCTGCGGCGACGCCTACTGAGACAAAGCCCCATGGCGCCGAGCTCGAGGACAAGGCGCTGTGCTCAACCTCGCACCGGAAGAGACGCGGCAAAGGACGCGTCAGGATCTCACGGCACCGCTTAATAGTGCCGGGCGCCTAACGGCTTAGGACAGAGGTCACGGTGCCGGTGACAAATTGGTGCCGACGACGGCCCCGTCAGGGCCCACAGCACCGCGAATGGTGCCAAGGACTCTGCCGGCGCCGGCCGACAGCATCGGCTAGGCTACAAGTAGCTGAGGCTCCCTCCTCCATGGTCTATATAGAACCGGGAGGAGACCCAGAGGAAAGGCCGAGAGAGCGTGGCTTGGCCTGACGAGTGCGTACCCGACCCCCGAAAGTCGGCGGAGCTCGCCCTACTTTCCACATGCGTTGTTCGAGGACCCAGCGGTCCATGGAGAAGCAGGTGTCGCACAAAGTCATGTCGTGAAGTGGGCCAAGACTCGAGAGACACCAGTCGTGCTGGTCGGCGACGGAAAAATTTCGGCCGCATGGGGGGCCGACCCGTCTTGGAAGATTTCCTGCCCTCTGACCGAGACATGACCTACGGGGAAAAAAACACCAAAAACAGACTCGACGTCGCGGAAATATAAAGATAAGGAAAGATCTTACCAGGCAACGTCGAGTAGTGGCAAAAACAGAACTGGCAGGAGGACCGACGGACTTTGGCACCGAAGGATAGGATTTCGAAAAACTAGCAGGCCTAGGATTTTCTTCAGAGCGTCCCATGAGGCGACCTCTACGGCGGGAGACGAAGAACTGGCAGGCAGGTGGAGTCAATATAGCCTAACGGCCAACCCGCGAGCGCCATGCAATGCGTCGGCCTCGAGGGCAGCGCCGATGGTGTGTTGGCTCCGCCTACCTTTAAAAAAAAAAAAAAAAACCTCCCGCGGGGTCCTGACCTCCGGCCAGATACCCATCTGTGATGAATGGTGAAGACTGACACAGATAAGATCAGGAAGTTATCCCTCTGTGCAGACAGTTGGCGAGACCTCATCAGGAGTATTGCGTGAAGTTCTGGAGATGCCATCTCCGCAAGGACGTAGACAGGATGAAAGCAGTCCAGAGGAGGGCAACTAAAATGATGCAGGGTCTGCACCAAAAGCCATACAAAGAAAGACTAAAGGAGCTTAATATGCATACCCTCAGGAAAAGGAGGGACATGATAGAAACTTTCAAGTACCTCAAGAGAATCAACAAATTCCAAGAGGGTAGCATATTTCAGAAAAAGATGTGCAAAAACAAGGGGAACAATTTGAAGATGGGGAGAGAAGGCTCAGGAGCAATGTGAGGAAATACGTTTTCACAGAAAGGTGGTTGACGCATGGAGCGAGCCTTCCTGAGTAGGTAGTGGGGTCAAAAACAGTGGGGAAATCAAGAATGCATGGGACAGACATACGGCAGTTCTAGGTGAGGAGATCTGATTGCCTTATGTTTGCTGGAGATTCTGGACCTGATCGAGACCTAGTGGATTTTGGACTGGGGTGAGGTCTTTCCAGGCCAGGGTGTGGTGCTGGTAGTTTACGGGTCGGTGGCCGGTAGCATGGCTGGGACTGTGAGTCTGTTGCTGGAGGGTGACTGACAACACAGTCAAGTCTGGAATACTGTGCCAGGACTAGGAGGCCCCCTCAAGAAAGAAGAGGAAGAACTTGTTTTAGGAGTGTCTATAGGCGGAGAGTGGAATGAGGATTGCTTGTCTGGAGACGAATTCTGGAACATCAGCTATAAATTTGCTTGGGGCTGGATGGTCTGCCCAAGCTAGATGCCCTGCTCGGGCTGTCCCATTTGGGGGCAGGAAGCGTTTGGTGGGGAGGGTAGACTGTGTCCAGACTACCTGGGGATTTTCCTGGTGCGTCTGCGGAGGACGGACACTAGCTGAGTCCTAGACTGGGGTTGTCTGCTCATAGGGCCGAGTGCCGCTGGATGCCTGTCTTTGGAGTCGGAATTTCTATCAGTGTCTAAAGGTACTCCTACGGCTGGTTGAAACTGTCTGATACTCTCTCCTCACACATGTTGGAATACCGCATCAGTCTGGACTAGCTTTGGCCTTGGTTTATCTTACTGTACTGATCTTGGGAGGCGGTGAGAGCGCTTCATAGACATTCATTGTTGACTTTTATTACAGTAAGAGCTGCATTAGAGGGAGTTCTGCAGCCCCCATGAGCATTCTTTTGGAGGTGAGTGTGGGAACTCTTAGAAGTGTCCATGCATTACCTATTCCACATAAGGAATATAGCCTTGCAACAGCAACAGACAGCGTTTTGGACTGCTTATTGACCATTTACTCATCTGTGACTGTTTTGGGGCAGTGAACGTGCCTTACATTCATTCGTTTAAGGCCAGCCAGGATGGTGAGAAGGTCTTGGCTGAACTACACTTTGTTGGCCCTTGGTAGTGACAGCACCTTAGGTCTACCGCTTCTGACTTTTAAAACTCTTGGACCACTTTGCTTTTTAAAGGGAGCTGCTTTTTCAATTTTGACTTAAGGGGAGCCACATCTGAACCAGGACTCTAGCCAAAGGAGGTGAGAGCCCTGGCGGCTTCTACTTTTGTTTCATTTGTCTCACTTTGAATCATCTGAATCTGCTCAAGTGGACTGCATTCTTGGCTGGGCATTTTCTACTGGCAGCGGATTCTCCAATTTGTTTGGCTGGGGTGTGGGGGGCCTTTGTTTTAACTTAATCTGCTGTTTGTTGTGTGGGTGTGTTTACTGTCGCTTATTTGCATTTGAATTGAGATGTGTAGAGGCTTCTCCACTTCTAGGCTTATCTACTCGGCTGACCTCCTACCGTCACTCCACCCCTTTCCAGGGCTCCTGCTGGCAGAGGTTCTCAGCCACTGTTGGGAGTTGGGGGTCCTAAGGGCACGGTGCAACTACCATAGTGAGGGTTGCCAGTATGGTAACGTGGGAGGGCAGGATTGCTGTAGTACGGACCAGGAAACACCCAGGGAGGAGGAGGAGGGGTCAGGAGAGAGAGAGGACCTTCACACTTGGTTCCCCTCCCTAGGGCTCTGCCAGATGTCACCAGGTAGTGCGTCCGGCCTGCTTGTTCCATCCCATTCAGGCCATTCTTTGTAACAAGAGGTCAATGAGGAATAAAACTGCGGACATGGAATCTTTCATTACTAATTCCTCAGCTGACCTTGTTCGCATTATTGAGACCTGGTGGGGCGATGGCACCAGCCCTGTACTGGTGGCATCTGTCCCTCCTGGTTACTCAGTTCTGCATTACCCGAGGAGGGACCGCAGAGGAGGTGGGGAAGCCATCTGTTTTAGATCCGCTCTAGGCTTCATTACACTCCAAGTCTGAACGCTGGGTTCTTTTGACTGTCGTGGCGAGATGCATACAGGGAGTCAATGGCAGAGCGGTTCTCAGCTACCGGCCTCCAGGCAGTGAGGGCCTATTTCTGCAAGAGCTGGCAGATTTCATTGCCTAACAGGTGTTGGAGTCCCCTAAGATTCTTGTCCTGGGGGATTTTAATGCCTGGGTGACAATGAATCCAGCCTCTTTGGTCAAGAGCTCCTCCAGCAGATGTCTCAGCTAGGCAGGTAGTTACCTCCTCTGGGACACATATCCATCGGTCATACTCTGGACCTAGTCTTCTCGCTTGAACTTGACATATCAGCAGTCAAGATTGATCCGGTCGTTTGGTCGGATCATCATGTGATTGAGTTCCAGTGCGGGGTCCCCTATAAACTAACTACCTCTGTGGAAATGATTCGGCGGTGTCCGAGAGATAAATTGGAGCCTTGCCAGCTCCAGGACTCACTGGTCATTTCGGACTTGTTGCTATCTTGTGTTCAAGGTCCAGGAGCCTGAGATGACTCCTATAATATGGCCTTAACTGAGCTGTGGACCGGATTGTACCTCACTGCATTCGCCCCTTGACCTCCCGGCGCCACTCACCTAGGCACTGTGCTAAGTTGCGCTGGATGAAGACTAAGGGGCGCAGGTTGGAGCGTTCATAAAGACTGTCTTGCTCTGAGAAGGACAGGTTGGCGCTGCGACTCCATTATCTGGAGTATCAGCGGGGCAACTGAATGCAGGAAATCTGAATTTTTGCCACAGTCAGTTTTTGTGGCACAAAATTGCCCTGCTGTGCTGTTCTGCATCGCCAACAGCTGGTTAAACCCCACCTGTCTCCAGTCCGGGACAGCTATTTCCACAGATAAATGTGAGCAGTTTGGGTGGTTCATTGCTGACAAAGTTTCCTCTGTCAGGGTGCGTATTTCCTCCTCCAGCTCAGTTCTTACTGGGGGCGGTCGGCCTTCTGGGAGACAACACTTGCGTTGGTCTGAGTTTCAGCTGGTTTGGCGAGAAGAGGTTGTCTGATTCTCACTAGTTTGCATCCCACCACCTGTGCCTTGGATCCAGGTCCAACGTGGCTCATCATCGGTGGCGTGGACTGGTTGGGTCCTGTATGTTGAGATCATCCAGGGGTCACTAAGGAGGGAGTTTTCCACGTCTCTATAAGAGGCCATGGTGAGACCCCTCCTTAGAAACCTTCTCTTGACCACGGCGTTCTTGCAAATTATAAGCCTGTCTCTAATCTTCCCTTTCTGGGAAAGATTACTGAGAAAGTGGTGGTTGACCAACTAGTGGAACCCCTGGAGTCACTCTCGATCTTTGAACCTCTCCAGTCAGGATTTCTGCCCTGGCACAGCGCTGAGACGGCTGTGGTCTGGGTAGCACATGATCTTTTCACGACGAGGGACCGGTGGCACTATGCCATTCCTGTGCTCCTGGACCCTTCTGCATTTGCCATGATTGATCACGAGGTGCTGCTGGATCGCCTGTGGGAATATATGGGTGCCACTGGCACAGTGTTGTGCTGGTTCCATTCTTTCCTCACTGGTAGATCGCAGTGTGTAGTTTTCAGGAATTTTTCCTCAAGTTCTTTTGAGCTGTCTTGTGGGGTCCCACAGGATCCATTTTGACAGCTTTGTTGTTCTCTGTGTACATGCTTCCGCTTGGAGAAATCATTAGATGGTACAACTTGGGTTTTCACAGTTATGCAGATGATACCCAGTTGTACCTGTCATGTGCTCCCAATGACCTTTCGGCCTCAGATACGCTGAGCCATTGTTTAGCTGAGATTAATGACTGGATGTCTGCCAACTGGCTGTGTCTCAACCCGGGCAAGACTGAGGTCCTGGCGATCAAGCCGGGTCACGGGGGTGTTTTCACTGAGGGGAAGTTGCCTCCCTTATGGTTGATGGCTGCCCTCTCTTGGTGACTGGGATGGTAAAGTATCTGGGTGTACTCCTTGATGACTGGTTGGATCTGCAAAAAAACAGGCTGCCTCAGTCATCAGGGCTGGCTTTTTTCATCTGCAAAACATTGCCAGGATCCGCCCATTCCTAGTCCCCCAAAACCTCACTACGGTTATCCATACCTTTGTCATCAGTTGACTTAACTACTGTAACGCTCCATTACCTAGGGTTATCTGGAGGTTTGCTACGTCGCCTGCAGCTAGTGCAGAATGCTGCAGTCAGCTTGTTGACTAGCGCCTCTATGATGGACCATGTCACTCCTGTTATGTGCTCTCTGCACTGGCTGTCTGTGAGTGCGCGTATCATCTTCAAGTTTGGCTTGTTAACTTACAAGGCCCTATGCAGTTTGGGACTTGACTACCTCAAAGAGCTCCTGCTTCTGTACTCTCTGTTCCAACCCCCACGTTCCGCCGATACTTACCTCCTGGTCGTTCCATCTTCACGGCTGAAAAGATCTGGCTATACGGCCTTTGGAGTGTCTGCTCCACTCCGTTGGAGCTCACTTCCTCCCCACATTAAGGCAGCCAGCAAGGTGGAGGTCTTCGAAGCTGTTTGAAAAGGTTTTTGCTTTAATCTGATTTTATGCTGAGTTTATTTTAGTTATTTATATTTTCTTTCTGTTTTATGTAAAGTGCTCAGAGCCTTCGGATTGGGCACTATATAAAATAAAGTTTGGGGGGGGGAGTAGGCTGCTGGTTAACTAAGATCTACAGCTAATCCAATAGGTAGGGAAATGGGCAGACTGGGTGGCCCAAGTGGTCCTTATCTGCCGTCAAAGTCTATGTTTCTGTGTCTGTTTTTTGTTTTTATACTGTAAAAGGGAAAATATGCCTGAAGATGGAATACAAAAGGAATGGACCTACACTGCGCGCAGAGAGCTGCAAAGGAGGAGACCCGACTCTTCCAGCAGAAAGGAAGCTCTGATGACAAGGGTGGAGCCAGAAAGGAAGATCTGATGACAAGGGTGGAGCCGAGAGGATATCACCCAGATGGGTGGGAGGAGCTTAGCTTGAAGACATTCTGGGTGGAATTCAAGGGAAGGAAGACTGCTGAAGTGTGGATAGTGCATCATATCCATGTCCCTAGAAATATATCTCATAAGCACACATCACATGCCCCGCTTATACACTATACATTAGCGTTTCTAAGTGAGTTTTATTTATTTTTATTTAAAGGAAAGCTTCCTGTAGCATAAGAGATCTGAGCACTGGCAGCTGCCAGTTGCAACTTTTTTTTTTTTTTTTTTAATAGGTGGCTCATGTTGGCTGGAGTGTGTAGACTTATCAATGGTTAGGGCACAGGTGGCAGAAAAGGTTCTTTATGATGTACCCAACTAGCCAGATAATTTTTATATTCACAGTAGGGTATGTCCTAAAATGTATTTAGCCAGTTGGTGGTCTCTGCTACAGACAGCATTTTACTTGGCCTAAAAAAATGCTAAAATATATTGTATATAATTTTTTTTTTTTTAAGACACATTCAGGAGAAAAGGAAGACTACAGGAGGGGTTGTTAGGCTAGCTGAGGAGGGTAAGGGTGGTGGAAGATGACGTGCAGAAGGCCAATGTCCTTCACAGTTACTGCTGCTCAAAGTTCATGGCAGAGGACAATGGATCTCTTCCAGAAAGTGGAATTGAGGCAGTCACATGGGGATGGGAAGGAAATGGGAAGGGTGGTGATCATGGCTGAAAGAGTAAGGGGATGGATAGCAGCCCTTAGGGTGTATAAGGCCCTGGATGGCCAGAATTGAAGGGTACTTGCTTCTGAGCTGGAAGGGCCCTTGTTCCAGCTGCTAAACATCTCACTGGAGTTTGGGATAGTGCCAAAGGATTGGAAAACTACAGATGTAGTTTTACTCCATAGAGCGGGTGGAGGGAGACGAGGAGGATCCAGGCAACTACAGACTGGTAAGCTTTATCTCAACTGTGGGCAAACTGACCATAGCCTAGTGTCCTACTTCGATAACAGGTTGCAGGACAGTAAGCAACATATGTTTGTGTTACGGAAGATTGTACCAGGCCAAGCAGACAGTGCTTTTCAACTGATCACAAGGGTGGTGAACAGAGGTCAGGTAGTGGATTTGTTCTACTTCTACTTGATCAAAGCCTTCAATTCCATGTTGCACAGTAGGGTGCTCAAAAATCTGGAGGACGTAGAGTAGAAGGGATCTGTCAAGTGGATGGGAAAATTAAGGGAAAGATGGTAGAAGGTGGTGATTACTGGGGTCATATTTGGGGACAGACCAGTCACAAGTGGGGTGCCACAGGGACCAGTATTGGAACCTGTCCAATATAATATTTCATTAGCGATATAGGAAAGTAGAGTATCCAGGAAAACATGTTTATCTTTGCCGATGACTCAAAGTGATGTGGCAGGATGGACAGTGAAGAAAGGGTGAGGAACTTGGATGGACCTAGAAGGGCTTGAAAGGTGGTCAATGGTCTGGTAGTCTGTGGAGCAGAAAGATGGCAGCAGCAATTTAGTACAGCTCTGTGAACCCACATCCAAAAAGTGCTAAATAACTGCAAATTTGAAAGTAGGGCTCCATAAAAAGTTAACAGGGATCTGTCGGAACCCCGCCAGCACAAGATGGGACCCAAAAAAGACAATAAGAGATCAACCCACAGCCTGGATCGTTTCTATCCTCAGTCAGCTCCGGCCCAGGATCTGGGCCACAGTGATACCAGAGCGTAACATCTGAGCTCCGACCTCACAAATAAAGGATATTCTTCACTAATATAGCTACGACGAGGAGACTAATAAAAGATTGGTAGTGTGGAGTCCAAATCATCAAACATTGATCGCCTGATACAGGATAATACTGAGGCTATTAAATCTCTACAAGAGTCACAAACAAGGCAAGAGGACTGTAATGTGGCTTATATTCAGGACATATCCCTTTTGAAGCCCAAGGTGGAAAGCCTAGAAAACGCGTACAGACAGGCAAATGTTCGGATCATGGGTTTCCTGCCTCGGTACGCTGGATCTAAGGAGATTCTTGAGGCGGTTACACGCATGGTCTTTAAAGATCTGCAGCTCCTACCAAAGGACTCTGGAGTAAAAATGTTAAAGGCCTTTGCCATTCCACAGCATTCTAGACCGCAAGGAGATCTGCACCAGAAACTGCTTATGGCGACAGCCAAATTGTCGACACCGGAAACCTGAATCTCTCTTATGCAAGCGGCCAGATCAAGGGGAGCAATTGATTGGGAAGGTAGTCGTTTGGCATTCTTCCCCGATCCCTCTGCTCAAATGGAGGTTAGAAAAAAGGAGCTGCAACTGATAAAGAACGATCTCTTGCGGCAGGGAATCAACAACAGACTTAACTACCCATCGCGACTGCAATAAGGCATGAATCAAGACTCATGTCTTCTTGGACCTAACTGCTGCAGTATAGTTTGCTGGAAAACTTTTGGCAAAAGTAAATCCACAGAATTCTACATCAAATGAAGAGGGGTGAGGTACTGACTTTCCTTGTTGGATTAATCCATGCTAGAGATTGGGGCCTTATGCCTGAATACTACTGGACTGTAAAGGACCTTTATTAGTACTTCCTCTATTTTCCAAGTTGCCCCTTGATGTTTGAGCTGTTTTTTTTGGGTTGTGGGATTAATAGTGTGGTTGGATTTCTTCCACTATTGTATGCTGTGGTTTCTATATTTAGGTACGAAGTGGATAATTATGCCTCTTTGCTGCTCTAGATAATTGGTCTGTTAACCTGTATTAACTAGAACTGTAGGAGTTATTTAATGGTGAGTACGTTCACCACTTAGTTTGTGAACATTAACTAGTCATGGAGTCTCTATCCTGTACCCATAGGGCAGGTTGCCTTGCTCTGCCGAGACAACGGGTCTATAAGGTAACTTAACTGAGCCCAGACTGTCGTGTTTTTTACCCTGTCTACAAGTGCTAAGGACATTAAGCCCTTCATAACTTCAATTCTATGACAGAACTGATATCCTGGCTACACAGAGGTTGAAGCTATATTTTTGAGGTGAGAGTGTACTTGCTGCTGTACAGGGTAATTAGTTCATATTTTATTCTTTTCGTTATCCAATAGCCTCTCATTGCGTATAGTCTCTTAGTCCTATACATTTCCACTGTATTGTGCCTATAAGTACACTGTGGGGGGTCTATGCACTTCTACTTTATTTACAGTATGCTTATTACAGTTTGTACTATATGATCATACAACTTTGATAAATAAGTTTTAAAACAATGTCTGGCAGTCGATACTCAACACCAAGAATGGCAAGATGCTATACTTGAGAATAAGAATCCACATACTTACTACTGGATGGTAGGGTTAAGCTGGCCATTGCAGCAGAGCAGAGGGATCTGGGAGTCCTCTTGAATGACTCACTAAAACAAACAGCCAATGGAAAAAGGCCTATAGCAAGGCATCCAGTATGTTGGGGTGTACCAGGTGAGGTTTTGACGGTTGGAGGGGATAATGTCCCAATTTAGACTGCTGATGAGGCCTCACCTAAAGTTCTGTGCCCAGTTTTGGAATATTCACCTAAGAAAGGACACTGATAGGCTGGATTCACAGTGCAGCGAAAGATCACAAAAATGATTCAGGGACAGCGGGCAGATCATGCAAGGAAAAGTAAAGGCCGGGAACATGTACTTGCTGGAGGCCAGACAGGAGAGGGGATATGATAGAGATTGTTAAGTTCTTAAGGGTTATAAATAGGGTAAATTGTGAGAACCCGCTTTTTAGAAACAGCAATGCACTCTTAGGGGGCATGATTGGAGATGAGCCGGCAGGTAAATTCAGAAAAGATGTGAAGAAGTTTTTCTCCACAGAAGGGGTGGTGGAGCCTTGCAACAAATTGCTGGCAGATGCTATAGGGATAAGGACCATTAATGGGTTCAAACATGGGTGACACAGGGCCAAAGGACTCATAAACCTCACGTGGGGTCCAGGAAGGGGAAGGGATGGAGGGCCGGAGTGAATAACCCACCACAGCACTAGGACAGATGCTAAGGTAGTTAACAGCTATGGGCAGACTTGATGGGCCATCAGTCTCCTGCTATTAGATTCTATTTCTATGTTCCCATCACAAAAAAAGTACAGTTGCATAAGAACTTACCATAACAGTAGATCTTTGAGAAAAATCTATAGCAGCAGGTCACACTTATAGGAATATCCAACCGCAGGCATCATTCCATCCAGATGACTTAGTAGTCAACTGGGACCACCCTGCTGACACCATGTGTTGTGTCCTGGCAGGTATAAAAGGTGCGTCCCAAAGCTCCTCAGTTCTTCTCCACCCCAGTGACCGTATATGAGACAAATGATTTGGTCGGTCATCTGAGGGAACCGAGGAGGAGCAGAGAAGCCCTAGAGGCAATTTTGTATTGCTAAAAGAGCAAGTCACCCTCCTGAAACAGGAAGCAAAGGGATGGAGGGAGGGCAGCATGACCTGTCAGAAATGATTCTCTTGAAGATCTACTGTTACAGTAAGTTCTTACGCAATGTATTATCTCACTCGAGGAAATCTCTTGCAGCAGGTCACACTTATAGGAATGAGTCCCCAGCATTTGGGAGGCAAATGGGGAGGAGGCAGGAAACAATCACTTAGGACAAGAGTCCCTAAAGGATGGTCCTGACAAAATTAGTTTGCCTTTTGGATGCAATGTCCAGGCAGCAATGCTTAGCGAATATATGTACCGTGGACCAGGTAGCAGCTTCAGAAATGCAATTGCTGAAATGCCTCTAAAGCATGCCACTGAGGCCGCCATACCCCTCGTGGAGTGAGGCCTTATCACCTCCGGAAGTGGCTTATTGTATTTATTATAACAAGTAATGCAGCTGGCCAGCCAAATGGACACGCACTGCTTATCAACAGGAATGCCCTCTTTTCCAGGGACAAAAGAAACAAAAAGCTGCATTGATTTGCGCAAAGGCTTGGTGTGAAGAAAGTAATATTGTACCATTCTATGTATATCTAATATATGGAGCAAGGGTTCTCCTGGATTAGCAGGCTCTGCATGATACACAGGTAAGTGTAAGGCCTGATTTAATGAAAATTCAGATACCACTTTTGGAAAAAATGTAGGATTAGTGCATAAGGACACCCTGTCCTTGTGAAAAGTCAGGTAGGGTTCTTTGCACATCAATGCATGTAATTCTGAAATACGTCAACCTGACGTAATCGCAACTAAAATATAGTTTCCAGGAATAAAAATCGCAACTCACATGAGGCTGCAGGCTCAAAGGACATAAAAGTAAATTTTCAAGAATAAAATTCAAGTCCCATGGAGAGGACTGGGTCCTGAATAGGGGCTCGAGATGAAGAATCGCTTTCAAAAAGGTTTGCATAAGTTGCAGCTGAGTCAAAGGCTTTCAAAAAGGTTTGCTTAAGTTGCAGTTGAGTCAAAGGTTTATCTTCCACAAGAAAACAGAAAGCCGAAATAGCAGACAGATGGACCTTAATGGAGGAATATTTGAGGCCACCATCTGACAGAGATAGTAAATAGTCCAGTACGTGTTGCTGGGGACATGAATATGGGTCCAAATTATGATCTTGAGCCCAGATGGAAAACCTTTGCCACTTCATAGAATAAGATCGCATGGAAGGTTTGTGGACTGCACAAAGAACCTCCACTACCCTTGGGGAGACCTGAAACCTGGAAAGGACTATGTCCTCAGGAGCCAGGCATGCAGATGCAAGGACCTGAAGTTGGGGTGAAGAAGGAACCCACTGGCGTGGGACAGAAGGGCAGGGCAAATGGGAAGCAGATGAGAGTCCAGGACAGTCAAGTGTTGTAACAATGGGAACCAAACTTGCTTAGGCCACAGAGGCATGATGAGGATCATGGAAGCCTCGACTCTGACTAGTTTGAGTAGAACCCTCTGTATGAGGGGGAAGGGAGAGAATAAGTAAAAAACATATTCCTGTCGAGGAATGAAATAATGCGTCCAGCCATAAAGTTCCTGGACCAGACTCTAGAGAGCAACTGTGAGGCAGTTTGGCGTTTTGTGGAGTGGCAAACAAGTCCAAGTCTGGACGACCCCACAGGAGAAAGTCGTCATCCAGAATGACCTGGAGAACCTCCCACTCATGTTTTCGAAATCTGGATCTGCTTAGTGTGTCTGCTAGAGTGTTTGTTACACACGGGACATGCACTGCTGTGACATGTATCCTCTTTGGATTGCTCAATACCACACTCTCATTGATTCTCTGCACAGTGGATAGAAATGGGTACCGCCTTGCTTGTTCAGATAGTGAACAATGGCGGAGCTGTCTGACTGGGGAAGGAGAGTCTTGAAAGCCTGTTGGGCATACAGAACTGATCTCATCTCTAGAATGTTGATATGTAGGCATGCTTCCAGTGTGTTCCAGTTCCCTTCTGTTTGAGCCGCCTCCAGATGGGCTCTCCAACTGTGGGGGGAAGCATCCAAGGTCAAAATGACGCAAGGAATGGGAACCTGGAAAGGAACACTGCGCAGGTAATCCAGAGACATCTACCATTATAATTCCGTGAAGGACTGGAGATGAGATCAGGACTTGGGCTTTGACATTGTTGTTTGGTCCCACTGGACCCTCAGCATTCATTAGAGGACTCACATGTGTTACCTGGCATGAGGGACAGTGTGCATGGCAGCCGCCATGTGTTCCAAAAGGCAGAGGTAGTCCCAAGCTGAGACATATTGACAGTCTCCCATCTGAGATGCTAATAGGGTTAGTTTGTCCGCCAGTCCTGGGTAGGAAGGCCAGCCTTGAAGTGTTTAGAAAAGCCCTATGTATTGAATCTATCTTGGATTTGGGTATGTTGATCGTGATTTCCCACAGAGGAGAACATCTGTAGAGTATGGGATAGTGTGGCTGCTAACCGAGGGCTGGATGGGGCCATCAGAAGCCAATCGTCCAGGCAGAGAAAGACAAAGTCATCTCCTGTGGAGGGCAGCTGCTACAACTGCCAGACACTGTGAAAACCAAGGGGGGGGGGGGTGAGGAGAGACCAAATGAAAGGGCCTGGAATTGATAATGGCAGCCCTGAAAACAGAAGCAGAGGAAATGTCTGTGAGCAGGGTGGATCATGATATGGAGGTAGGCATCCTTCATAGCCAGGGAACACAGCCAATCCCCTTTGTTCTGAAGAGGTAGAAGTGTTTGTAATTTAACCACCCAGAACCTCTTTTACTCTGTATAGAGGTTGAGGTTCTGTAGATCCAGAATGGGTCAAAGATCTGCTGTCCATTTTGGGATGAGAAAAAAATGGGAGTAAAACCTTCCACCCCTCTGGGGAAGGGGAACAGGCTCCATCGCATTTGTTGTCACCAGGGTGTGGACTTCCTCTGCTAGTACCGATTCTTGGTGGTGGTGGAGAGAAGAGAAGAGATGAGAGGCCCTTGGGGGCATATTGTGTGGAACTGCCATTAAATCCAAGGTGTGGCATGATTGTATTAGTTGGACTCATGCATCCAAGGTGATATTTTGCCAACCTAGGAGATGTAGGGAGCCCCCGACAGCTGTGGGATGATCCTCTGATCCCTACAGGCAAGGGAAAATATCAGGCAGTAGGTAGTCCCTGTTGGGGAGCTGAAGGTGCATAAAGGGGCGCTGGGAGCCGCTCTCCGGCCAGGCAAGGAAACTTGAGCTTTCCTTTTATTAGTGGGTTGCTGCCTGTTTGGAGCAGATTGTTGTCTGTTGGCAGGCCTAAAAATTCCCCTATAAGAGGGTTTCTAGGTATGGTAAAGAGATCGTATAGATTGTAAAGTACAACCCGAGGCCTGTAGGGTGGTCAAGATATCCTGGGTTTAAGGTCCAAATGGTTTATCCCCTTAAAAGGAGTATTTAGTATGGATTGCTGGACGCCTGGTGCAAAGCCAGAAACTCTTGAGCTAGAATGCCCAAGACAAATGCCAGCAGAGAGCCCAACCATAGGAGTCCACTGCATCACAGGCGGCCCGTAATAAACAAAGGCCTACAGGCGAGGCAGTAGTCAGCTTATTAGTCAAATCCTCCTTAGCAGCAGTATCCAGGAGGGATTGGATGGAGGACTGGTGGCCTTCAGAATCTCGATATTTTAGATGACCCATATCATTTAAAATTTTGAGGGTCATAGTAGAAGAAGAGTACCTTTTTTCCCCCATCACGTCAAGCTTCCTGGATTCTTTATCCGGAGGCTGAACGCTCATCAGATGCTTTGGTTGTATCGACCTGTCATAAGCAGCATTATTAACCAGAGCCTGCTTGGGGTGGGAAGTAAAATAAGGGCACTCAAAGGGAGTCTAGTAGGTCCTATCAGCTTTTCAAGGACCCAAGGGGATAGTAAAAGGCTGTTTCTAAGCAGCCATGATCGCATCTTCGTAAACGTCAACCAAAGGAGGAATGACAAGGGAAAGGCGGTCTGGGGGACCAAAATAACTTGCCAATTTATGCCAGGAGGTGTTCTCCTCATTTTCCTGGAAACCATAAGGTTTCTGAAGATGCAATATATCAGAAAAACTAGGATCATCAGGAGGGGGGAAAAGGAAGGAGAGAAGTTGTCTTATCCTGTAAAGAGGAGGCCGAATAAACAAATAGTGACACCTGTTCTTGATCTAAATCTTCCCCTTGATCCCCTAGGTCTCAGTCCTGCAAATCAGGGTCCTCTATCTCAATGTCCCGGTTAATAGGTCCCGGAGAAGCCAGGAGGAATTGTATGTCCTAGAGACAGAGGAACATCGGGAAGGCACAGATACCAGAACCCAAGAGACACCCCCTGGAGGAGAAGGAGTGGACTTCGTGAGGCCAAGAATAGTCTGCACCAAAGCTTGGACATACATCATGGCAAGTTGAGGAGAAGATGCAGAGCTCATCATAGTATTCTGAACTGATTGTATGGGACTAAGGCAGAGACTGGTTGTGGATTAGGTACCAATCTAACTGCAGATGATGGGTGTAAAAAGGTACACGGTGTTGACGATGGAAGAGTCATTGAAGAATGTAATGAACTCAAAACATCCTGATCAATATTAGTAGGCAGGGATGTTGATGACACTAAAGGAGCCGTCGACGGGAGGTAATGAGATCCCCGCGATGAAGGCGGCAGCGGTGGGAGCTGCAGTTGTGCAAACACCCGTAGAAGTCGTCGACAGAGGAGCCATCGAATGGGCAGGAGGGCCAGAGGTCATAGAAGGTGTGGAAGAAGACTTGGCAAAAGCCTCAGAGGGCCATCAAAACTACTTGTGTTTTAAGTAGCTCCTACTCTTTAGAATGGTAAGAAGAAATCAGGCTTGTTGTTGACGGAGAGGAGACAGGAGTAGCATGTTTACAATTACTAGAGTGTTTCTTAGGCTTCTCCTAAGTGTCAGCCTGCACCATCGATGAACGGTCCTTACCTGAACAGTGGGACCCAGAGGATGGCAAGGACTCCTTAGACTGAGCGGTGTTCCTGTACCAGGAGGGCAAATTTCTGCTCAATGAGGTGCTCTTGAAGCGTTTGGAGTCGACATTTAGTAGCCTTATTAAACCGCTGACACAGGACACAAGCACGGGTATTGTGCACTGGACCCAAACACCTAACACAGAATTCGTGCAGGTCCTCAGTTGCGAGTTTCTGGCCACAAGAACACTTTCAGGAAAGAGGAACCGAAGACTACACGAGTAAGGGTAATACGAATAAGTATTACCTCTTGCTATGCTCAGGTAATGTTAAACTTAACCCTGGTCCTATACAAGCGATTCCTTCACTGTCCGAAGTCACGAAGCATAAAGGTATCAGCTTTATGCATGTTAATGTGTGTAGCCTCAAACTCACCTCAATACAGGCTTAGGCTAGCCACACGGAGCCGGATGTACTTGCCATATCTGAATCCTGACTTCGTCCATTCACGCCAGACAAAGAGGTAGATATCCCCAACTATCTGTTATTCAGAGCCAATAGACTAACCAGAGGTGGTGGTGTAGCCATCTATGTTAAGAACAAGTTTACGGTCGCTATCCTCGACACTACATCAATTGCCAATGCCTTTGCATGCCTGTCCTTAAAAATCGAAATATCTACATCAATGGCCCTCCATCTCATAGGATGTTATAGACCCCCGTTCTCGGGTCACAGCTCCTGTCCCACCTATCTACTATGAGTACCGACACAATGGAAACAATTATACTAGGGGACCTTAACTACGACTGGTTGTCAAGCGCATCTCTTTCACTTAAATCCTTCTGTGACCCTCATGGGCTCACTCCACTAATTAATGAACCTACTCGTATCAATAAGTAAAACACTACGAAAAGTACACTATTAGATGTACTTCTAGTAAGCAAACCCCATTTCTTCTCCCATGCTGGGATCTTTTCTGCCGATGTTGGTGACCATTGCTTTACTGCTGGCATAAGAGCAGTCCCTAAACCAACAGCCTCAGCAAAGTTCTCTACCAAAAGATCAAAACGGAATTTTGACCCGTTTGCATATAACAATGACCTGAAAGCCTCCCTGCTTTTGCAGACCTTTTATTTAGCCAAATCAGTAGAAACAGCATATGCCATTTTCCACGAAATTGTATCCAGCGCCTTAACACCCACGCTCCTTAGTCAAAACCCACATAAAGGCTAGAAAGTGCCGTTGGTTTACAGCAGACATCAAGGCAGCACTATTAAAGAGACGAGCTCTGGAAGCTAGCATGCAAATCCCAAAAGCCGAAGACTGGCATCTTTTCAGAACAGCCAGAAACCACAGTTCAAAGCCAATTTGGGAAACCAAGTCCAACTTCTATCGCTCTGTACTCATTACATGCTCCAACTGCCTTACCAAGTTCTGGTCCACAATAAAAGAACTTTCTGGTAATACCACAGGAAACACTCTCCCCTCAAAAATTATTTCTGACAATGTAACTATCAACAACAATAAAGATCAATCAATCATTCTTTATTTGTATAAGGAGCCTTTCTTAAACCAAGGCGCCTGTACAGTATTACATAAAACAATAAATAGTTAAAACAACATTAAAATAATCAGAAATCATTAAAAGCTTTACTAAAAAGGTAGGTTTTCAAAAGATACTACAAGCCTTCAACAATCACTTTGCTACTGCAGGGCTAGCTTTTGATAACTCACCTGCATGCAACCTACGCTCCCAGCTTACCACGCAACCTTCAGAATCTAGTTCATTTCTCTCCTGCCTCACTAAAAAGGGTAGAATATCTCCTCCTCAGTTGGACACCAGAAAAAGTGCTGGCGCTGACACCTTCGATCCATACTACCTAAAGATTGCCTATCATGTCTTGGCCATACTTATTACACATCTATTTAACTTGTCCCTTTCTCAAGGGACCCTCCCCAAACTATGGAAGACCGCACATGTTATTCCGTTGTTTAAATCCGGAGACCCCTGTGATCTAAACAACTACAGGCCCATCTCCCTTCTCCCAGTACTATCAAAACTTCTGGAAAACACGTGAATGCCCAGCTGAAATCTTTCATAGATGATACTAACCTGCTAAACCCAATGCAATCTGGTTTCAGAACTGAACATAGTACAATCACAGCCCTGGCCAAGGTGACAAATGACTGGCAGCGCGAGCTAGAGAACAAAAAATTTATCTGCGCCGTTTTTCTAGACCTAAGTAAGGCCTTCGACACTGTCGACCACAGCCTCCTTCTTTCTTCATTAAAAGCTATTGGTCTAGATTCTACCTCCTTGGGTTGGTTCCACAACTACCTTTCTGATAGGCACCAACAGGTCAAGGCCAAAGGTGAACTCTCCCCCTTAAATCTGTTAAAAAGAGGCATCCCGCAGGGATCCATCCTGGGGCCACTCCTATTTGCCATCTACATCAACAATATAGACTCAGGCCTTTGTCTTTCTGGCATTAAGTAGCAATTTTTTTTTACTAAGGAGCTGGTATTGAAGTATGAAGTCAGCTTGCAGGTCGCTACAGGCAGTTTCAGGAGTTCTATGGCTTAGGTAGATCACTGTATCAACTGTTGCAGATGATACAGTGATCACTAACTGACTTTATAGCGACTCCATAAGCCGACTTCAACATCCTCAGTACCAGCTCCTTAAAAAAAAAAAAATTGCTACTTAACGCCAAAAAGACAAAGGCAATGCTATTTTCACCTATTAACCATGCTGCTTACCCTACCCCCAATCACCACTCTCCTAGGAGAAACCCTGGAATTTGTGCCAAAATTCAAATACCTGGGGTCTGGCTAGACTTCAAACTCTCCTTTGCAGACCACCTGGAGGATTTGTTAAAAAAAACTGAGGCAGAGACTAGGTATCTTCTTCACGTTAAACTGCCTAACTACAGAGGCCATGAGACAGCTACTTCAGTCTACGTTCCTTTCCCTAAGTGATTACGCCGACTTTATATACAGCCAATGTGCTACTTCATACCTCGGTAAATTGGACATACTTTACCACAGAGCCCTGCACTTCATCACTGGTCTCCCCTTCTCCACCCATCACTGCTCTTTATATAATGCGGCCAAAGGTTGGACCTCCCTACACTACAGACTAAATAAAAATGCAGCTCTCTGGACATACAGAGCTATCACTGGCAAACTTCCGCAGTACACTGTTGATTGCCTGACTCTCAATATGCCTGGAACCTATGCCCTAAGAAGCTGTTCACTGATTTCTCTGAAAGTGCCCAAAGCCCTAGCGCGTTTTGGGAGAGCTGCCATAGGATTCGTTCACCGCACTCTGGAATGTGCTACAGAAATCACTGAAACTGAGGACTCCTGTTAGTCTCACTGTGTTTAAGACCTTATACTCAAAATACATTACAGAAGCCTGCAACTGCTTCTAATGATCCAAGCTTACTTACACCCCTTCCACAACCTCCCTGCTTTTTCCATCCTCCTTCCTTCTTGTATCGGTGCATAACTTGTCCCTGAGCCACCTAGTTATCTACTGCCCTAAATCTCACCTCCCTCACCCACCTATTCCTTGTATACCCACAGCATCTCATTCCTTCGCTCCTACTATTATCCCAGTTCCAGACACACACCCCCACTGGCTGCCCACTTCTCCCACATATGTCTCCCCTTGATACATCTGGGTCTTTTTAAACTGACTATGTATGTCTCTTCACTTGAGCATCCACTTCAACTAATCTCTTCACTGGACTATAATGCCTTTACCTTACAGGAATACTAAACCATGTATGTTGTTGTATCTGGTATAAATTTTACTGACTTGCTACCCTAGTGTTATGTATACCATTACAGACCGTCTTTTACCTGAACCCAAATGTATTTTACATATTCTGTCTATTGCAGGCCTACCTGTACTGTTGTACTCTTGCATCTACTGTCTATTTGTCTGTATATAAATGCATTGTTACTTGACTTGTGTAATGCAGGTCCACCTTGTAAATGAGCTTGCTCAATGGTGTTCGCCTGGATAAATAAAGAATTTGATTGATTGACTGAAGGGAATGCAGCGATACTGGCAATACCACAGGTGAAACAATGGCGAACTTTTCGTCATCGACTAAAGTTAGACTCTGTTGGAAAATGTGCAGCATACAGGTCGTGGTTGAAAAAGAATGGAGGAGCTTCTGGGACCACCCCCTTTTATACCTGATAAGACACAGCATGTGGTGTTGTCAGGTTGCAGACCCAGGTAGACTGCTGATAAATCATCCAGATGGAATGATACCTGTGGCTGGATATTCCTATAAGTGTGACCTGCTGCAAGAGATTTCCTTGAGGAAGAAATGAAAATGACATACCTACTGTAATTCTTGATCTTCTTTGATGAAGTCTCCACCACTCATTCACACTAGTGGAACTACGCTGGAGGTGCTAGTACCCCGCAGGAGCCAAAAATCTTCAGAAGGGTTGGCTCCGAGATAGGACCACGCATGCGTGGCACCATGAGGCTGGCTCACGCTGTACAGGTGATTTCAGCATCTACCCTCTAACCGCCTCAGTAATTTTTTTTTTACTGAAAAGGTGCAGCATAAACTAATCTTGGAAATTAACCTAACCTGGTAGAGTGGGCGTATACCCAACCTTCTAGCTTGACCTGCGCCATTGAGTAGCAATGGTGAAGACATGCTACTAACCACGCAGAAATGCATCTGATGGCCACAGGCTGACCCAGCCGGGTCATGCTGAACGATACAGAGTTGTTTGGATTTGCGAATCTCTCATTCTGTCAATGTAGAATCACAAAACCCTCCTGACATCCAGGGCATGAAAGGTGCACTCCCCTTCATTCTGGAAATTGGCAAAATAGGTTGGAAGGACCAAGGGCTAGTTAAGGTGAAATTCCGAGAACCACTTTGTCCTTGTGAAATACTGTGTACCGGGGGGTCGTCTGTAACCAGGACATGTATTTCAGAGACCCTGCGAGCGGAGGTAATGGCAAGACCTGTAATTAATTCACGCTGCTCATGGTTTGCGTGAAAACTCACTTTTTCCCTTGTGTCTGCGTTTCACCACCATTCCTCGCTCTGTACCGTGTAACAGACATTTTTTCATCGAATTAAGCCACAGTCTGTTCTAATTGCTTTAGCATTACGGCGTTGCCAGTCTCAGCATATTATGTAGAGTCTACTATCAGCTTCAAATGGTGCAATCACTTTGGTACCTTACAGTGATTATGGACATGAATCACTGAAGACTTGTAATTTACAAGCTGTCATTAATTCATGTCCTTAATCGCAGTCATTAATCCCTCACAATGAATACCAGATCGGGACAATAGAGACCGCTTCCCCAACTTAGCCTCTATTGCTTTAAGCTGCTTAAGCGTCCAGTGTACAGCACTTTGGTGGAGTATTCGTCTCGAAATATGGTGCCTTCTTAAAGGACAACAGACGAGTTTTAGCAGCATAATCTGAAAATGCATTCGATGCTGCAACAAAATTCGTTAACATAAGCACTTTTCCAGCACTTTAACATATTTATTAAAACATTAAAGCATTGGTTTTAACTGTTTTAACAGTACTGCTCTTTAATACTGCAATTACTATGCAAAGTGTTTTTTTTTTTATTTCTGATTAAAAATGCTTTTACCTGAATCTGTTGTTCAGTTCATGAAACTTGACTAATTTCACTGTGTATAACCCGTGAAAAAGCTTGATTTTTGCCGTGAAAAAAATTTCAGCCCTAGTAATGACCACTAGGAAGGTTGCCTTCCAGGTCAGAAACTTCAGGTCGCAGGTTGCTAGAGGCTCAAAAGGTTTACGGGTGAGGCTGAGCATGTCTAGCACAAGCTTGATATCCCATGCAGCCACCAGTCTCCTGACTGGTGGCCTAGTGTGTAGGATGCCTTTAAGGAATTTCAACTAGGGGTAACTGAGCTATCAACATTCTGTACTGGCTTGTGATAGGCAGAAATCGCACAGAGGTGCACCTTCACTGTCAAGTATTGCAGGCCTGCATTCGTCAGGTCCAGAAGGTACTCCAATACCTGGTGGGCAAACATAGGGGTCCACAGTGGACTTTGCCCTCCATATGGAGAACCTCTTCCACTTTGCTGTGTAAGTCTTCCTAGCGGATGGCTTACACGTGGCTAAGGGAATTTCTGAAATTCTTTGAGAGATAATAAACCTGCCCACTTCCATCTCTTCAGGAGCCAGGCATGGAGATGAAGGGATCACAGGTTGGGATGGACCACCGGCCCTTGTGTCAGAAGGTCCGTCTGTAGGGGAAGCTATTTTGGAGGGGCCTCTGACTGGTCTGTTGATCAATGAAAACCATATCTGACGAGGTCAGTATGGGGCAATGAGAATCATGTTGCCCCCCTGCACCTCCAATTTGAGTAATATTCTCTGAATTAAGGGAAGAGGAGGAAATGCGTACAGAAAGTGTCTTGTCCACTGCAGTCTGAATGCATTCTGACAGAAAGCACCAGGTTCTGGATTCCTGGAGCAGAAAACAGACAGTTTTGTGTGTTGAGTGGGGATGCAAAAAGGTCCAGGTCCTGAGTGCCCCATTCTTCGAAAAGTGACTGCACGACGATGGGGTCGAGAGACCACTCATTAGGATCCACCTCTGTTCTGCTGAGATGGTCCGCCAGGTCGTTCTGGACTCCCAGTAGGTAGACTGCCTGGATCAGAACCTTGTACTCGAGATACCACTCCCACTCTCATGGTTTCTCTACACAGAGAGTAAAAGTGCACTCCGTCCTGTTTGCTGATGTAATACATCACCGTCTTGTTATCCGTCTGAAGGAGTATCACTTTGCGGATAGAGGACATCCTTTAGGGCTCAGACAGCGTATAGGACAACTCTCATCTCCAGGACATTTATGTGTTAATGGGACTCCTACTGGCTTCACCGACCCTGGGTGTGGAGATCTTGACAGTGAGCTCCCCAACCGGTCAGAGACGCATCCGTGGTGATGGTGATCTGTGTCTCCACAGGAGCAAAGGGAAAACCTTGTAGAAGGTTGTTGTCCTGTGTCCACCAGGTGGGAGACCTCATTAGAGGCTCTGTCACCTTGATGTGGAAGGATTGTGGATGTGTGGTTGCAGACCAGTGTGTGTCGAGCATCCACTGAGTGGTTCTCATCTGTAAGCGGGCTAGTGGCACCGTAGAAACGGATGATGAAACGAAACCTTGCATCCGCTGCATCAAGAGAGCTCAAACCGAGTTGCACTGCTTGATGAAATGAGCCATCTGGAGAATGTCATTCCTCCTGTCCTCTGGAAGGAAAGCTCTTGCCCTGGAGATGTCTGGAAGAGCCCCTATGAACAGAAGCTGTTGGGAGGGCTGAAGCTGCCATTTTTTCCAGGTTCAGAAGTACTCCCATGGATGTGAGGAACTTGGAAGCTGTGGAGACCACTTCCTGTGCCCCCTGTCTGGAGGGGCTCACTAGGAGCCAATCGTTCAGGTACAGGAACACCTGAATGCCGAGTTTTCTGATATGTGCCGTGAGTACTGCAAAGCACTTTGTAAAGACTTGTGGCGCTGAGGAAAGCCCAAAGGGCAGGAATCCGAACTGATAGTGCTGACTCAGAGCCACAAAACCCAGGTACTTGTGATGGTTTGGGTGCACTGGAACGTGCTGGTAGGCATCCTGTATGTCCACAGATGCCAACCTGTCATTTTGGTGAATAAGAGGCAGAAGTGTTCCCAAGGAGATCATCTTGAACTTTTCCTGAACAAGTATTTGTTCAACTTCCTTAGGTGTAGAAGAGGGTGCATACCGCCCGTTTTCTTTGGAACTAGAAAGTAGTGGGAGTAGAAATACAGGTTACTCACCTGTAACAGGAGTTCTAGGAATGGTATATGTTGTTCATCCACACTGTCTGGCAGGTTCCTTGCCACTTTAAATCTTGCCAGAAGGTCTTCAAGCTGGCTCCTCCCACCCACCCAGGTGGTAAAACTCTCGGCTCCGCCCCATGACACCAGATCTAGCCCGCTGGAAGCCAGGTTGTGCGTCGAAACCGGGGAGGTCCGGTGGGTTGTGTGGATGAACAACATATACCATGCCTAGAAAGTACAGTTACGTAAGAACTTACCGTAACAGTAGATCTTCGAGAACAGCTCTTGCAGCAGGTTACACCATTAGGACTGAAGCCGCAGGGCCAGGACCCCAATGAAAAATTCTAGCTAGCTTATCTTCAGCGGGACCGCCGACGCCGGTCCCACCTCCGACATCAGGCGAGAACATAAGGGGCGGTCCTGGCCCAGATTCCCCAGTTCTCCGCCTGAGACCTCCCGGCCGCAGGCTGACATCGAAATGGAGACCGAGGATCCACCGTCAGAAGACAAAAGGGTATAAATCCCTGTTAAAAAGGCTTAAGCCATGCCTCCTCCAAGGGGGAAGGTGGGCGGGAAGGTACCTGCTGCAAGAGCTGTTCTCGAAGATCTACTGTTACGGTAAGTTCTTACGTAACTGTACTATCTTACTTCGAGACACAGCTCTTGCAGCAGGTTACACCATTAGGACCGATTCCCAAGCAGTAGCGCTTGCAAACACTCTGGGAGGAGGAAACTAGAAAGTTCATTCCAGGTCCTGATTCTAGGACAGGAGACCCTGTAGCACAGCCAGGCCAAAGCCGGCTCTTCGCCGTGAAGCGATGTCCAGGCTATAATGACTGATAAAGGTATGTACAGAGCTCCAAGTGGCTGCAGCACAAATGGCAGAAGTGGAGACGTTTCGAAGTGCTGCAAAGGAGGTGGCCACTCCCCTAGTGGAATGGCCCCGGACTGATCCCGGGAAGGGCTTTTGTTTGATATCATAACAGTATGATATGCACTGGACAAGCCAGCGAGATGGGACTGTTTGGATACTGGTTGGCCCATCATCCTTTCAGTAAAGGAAGCGAAAGTTGCTCTGATTTACGATGCTGCTTAGTTCTGTTCAGGTAGTACCTTAAGCTGCGGTGAACATCCAGGGTGTGGAGCAGCGCCTCTCCTCTATTAGAATAATTAGGGAAGTAGACCGGCAGGTCAATATCCTGATTGAGAGTGAGTGTGGAATCCACCTTAGGCAAGAATTTAGGATTCGTCCTCAGGAATACTCTGTCCCGGTGGAAAATTAAATAAGGCTCCTTACACATGAGAGCATGAAGCTCAGAAACTCTTCTCGCTGACATAACAGCAACCAAAAACAACGTTTTCCATGACAGAAAACGCAGCTCGCAATCCGCGGCAGGTTCAAAGGGGGAGAGTGAGTTGCTCCAGGACAAAAAGCAAGTCCCATGGAGGCACTGGGTCCTTAATGGGCGGCCTAAGATGTAACACCCCTCTCAAGAATTCTCGACAGGCATCTAATTGTGCCACTGTGCGCTGTCCCACCAGGAGGTGATAAGCTGAAATGGCACAGAGGTGCACCTTAATAGAGGAGTAGGCGAGAGCCGAACGGAAAAGGGAGAGCAGGAACTCCAACACCGCTTTCACCGGACAACCTAAAGGGGAAAGACCGTGTGTTTGCGACCATAGACAAAAAATACAGGTTACTCACCTGTAACAGGAGTTCTAGGAATGGTATATGTTGTTCATCCACACTCATTGGCAGTATCCTTGCGCTTAAATCTTGCGGAAGGTCTTCAAGTTGCTCCTCCCACCCACCGGTGGTATAACTCTCGGCTCCCCATGACGCCAGATCTGGCCGCTGGAAGCTCAGGTTGTGCGTCAAGCCGGGAGTAGTCGAGGAGTTGTGTGGATGAACAACATATACCATTCCTAGAACTCCTGTTACAGGTGAGTAACCTGTATTTCTAGGACATGGATATGTTGTTCATCCACACTCATTGGCAGACTTCTAGCAGTTCTCCGGAGAGGGAGGCAAGACGCACACCTCTCATACTTACTTGGGAAAGAGAGATTGAGAACCGAGGCCCCAAAACCAGCATCCCGGCGTGACTCAAGGTCGATGGTAGTGGGTAATGAAGGTGTTTGCTGACTTCCAGGTAGCAGCCCTGCAGATTTCCTGGATAGGGACGTCCCTGGAAGCAGCCACCGTTGCAGCAGTATGGCGGGTAGAATGAGCTCTTATCCCTCTGGGAGGCTCCATGCCCGCCAACTTATAGCAGAGATCTATGCAGGAGGTTACCCACCTGCTTATCGTCCGCTTGGCTGCAGGTCTGCCAGATGCGTCAGCGTAGGGTGACAAACAGCTGGCGAACCTCTCCTCGACTTTCGCCGGCGCTCCTTATAATAAGCGAGCGCCCTTCTAGGGTCCAGAGTATGGAGCCTATATTCGGCCTCCGAGGTGTGATTGGGGTAGAACACCGGCAGAGTCAACACCTGGTTAAGGTGAAACTTCACACCACCTTCGGAAGGAATTTCGGTGGCGAGGACAACCTTGTCCCTGTGGAAGACCAGGTAAGGAGACTCGGTGGAAGCGCCTGGAGCTCTCCCATCCTTCTGGCTGACGGATAGCCACCAAGAAGGCGGTCTTCCACGACAGGTGAGAGAAAGCACACCTGTGCATAGGTTCGAATGGCTTGCCCATGAGCTTGCCAGTACCAGCAGTAGATCCCACGGAGGTGGGGGTTCTCGGACTGAGGGGAATGTGATCAAGGCCTTGAAAGCGCCAGACCACCTTCCTGCCTACACTGACTGCTTCCGGCCCGCTCTGCAAGCAGAGATGGCTGCCAGGTGCACCCTTAGGGTCGCCGACCTAAGCCCTTGACTAGAAAGGGACCATAAATAGTCCAAGATGCTTGCAAGGAACAGAGGAAGGGTCCAAGCTCCTGTTTCGGACACCAAATGAAAACCTTTTCCATTTGAAGGCATAGCATTTTCTGGTCGACTCACAGGACGCCTCAACTACATTGAGGACCTCGTCCGGAAAGACCCAAGGCCTGGAATCCTAGCCGCCAGGAACCAGGTCGGTCAGGGTGCAGGGATTGAAGGTCCGATGGGACACCTTCCCTGATTGACTGAGAGCAGGTCCGGGCGAGCTGGAAGCTGTCATGAGTCCTGGAGCTGAGACTGAGGAGATCTGGTACCAGAACTGGCGAGGCCAGTCTGGGGCTATCAGAATCACCTGCGCCTTGTCCCTCCTCGCTTGAGAAGCACCTTGTGGATCAAGGGAAATGGGGAAAGGGCGTAAGAGGCCTGGGGTCCATTGCCTCGAAAGGCATCCCCTGCAGCGAGCCCTGCTGAGGGGGGCGGCATGGAACAGACTCAGCTTCTCTCCATGGAGGCAAACAGGTCCACCTGAGGTGTGCCCCAAAGGGAGAACAGATGCTGTACTACCCTCGGAGGAGAGACCACTGTGGATGCAGCCCCTATCCGCCCAGGGCATCGGCCAGGGTGTTGGAGGCTCCTGCCACGTGAATGGCTAGGAAATCCGCCTCCAGGCTGCGTACGAGTGACCAAATGCGGAGAGCTTCCTTGCATAGAAGCATGGAGCGCGTCCCGCCCTGGCGGTTTAGATAGTACATGGTCGTGGTATTGTCCGTCTGGACCGGACCACTTGACCGGAGGAACGGAGCAAAGGCGGTGAGAGCTAGGCGGACCGCTCGAGCTCCAGCAGGTTGATGTGGCATCGACTCCGCGGGACCAGAGGCCATGAGCCCGTGTTCCCCAGATGGGCACCCCAACCCATCAGAGAGGCATCGGTCGACAGAGAGACCGCCGGTCGGGCGGACGAACGGGATGCTCCTCCTGCAAATGATCTGGAACGGTCCACCACTGGAGAGCGCCCACATCCCCTGTGTCACCGACAAGCTGGTCCAAGGGATCGCAGCTGCCAGACCACTGGCTGGCCAGTCCCCACTGAAGGGACGATGTTCCAGCCGGCCCAACGGACCACGCTGGTACAGGCCGCCATGAGACCCAGGAGGCGTGAGGAAGTCCCGGCAGGACGCATTGCTCAACCAGAAATGATCGGGCAAAGGAGGAAAGAACCCGGCCCTGTCCTGGGCCGAGCCGCGCTTGCTCGAAGAGAGTCGAGCTGCCTCGATGAATAGAATCACCTGCTTCGCCGAGTTCGACTTCTGGCCTCATGATAAGGAGGCCGAGCGGAGAGCAGACCTGAGGGCCAGATTCTGGACCACTCCGCCTCCTTCCTGAGGGAGCTGCTATCAGCCAGTCGGCCCAGGTAGGGCACCTGACCCTCGGCGTCAAGGGAATGCTGTCACCACTGCCATGCATTTGGTGAAGACCCTGGAGCTGGAGACAAGCCAAGGGCATGGCTTGAATCTGGAGAGATCCTTCCGCTGAAGCGAAGGAATCTCTGTGAGACGACGGATAGGGACGTGAAAAACGCCGTTCTGCAAGTCTAGAGAGCAGAACCACACGCCTGCTCCAAGGATGGTATTATCTGAGCCAGAGTGACCATCCTGAAGGTTCGAGACCTTAGGAACTTGTTTAGGTCGTGGTAGGTCAGAATGGGGCGCCAGCCCCTCTGCCTCTTTGGAACCAGGAAGTCACCTGGACACAAACCCTGGGTCTGAAGGGAGGGTCCACCACCTCTTACCACCTCCTTCTGGAGGAGGAGAGCGGCTGTCGGCTCGACGAGCCGCCAGTGAGGCTGGGATCCCGGCCCCCGAGGGGCGTACTGCCTGAAGGTGGTGCCTGCTCGATTCCAGAGGCAGGCCTCTTCCACCACCTCAAGACCCACCTGTCCGTGGTAAAGCGACCAGGTGGAACGGAAGGGCCGAGCTGTCTCTCACGGGGACCTAGGGGTAAGGTGACGGGATGGGGCGACACCCCTCAGCCTGGCCACTGGGCAGGCTTGGAGGAGGACCGCCGGGGACCTCCTGGCCCTTCCTCCCTGCCTCCTGTTAGAGGAAGCCATGCTTGGGTTTGGGATGCCAAGGTCGAGCCTGCTGGCCTGACGTTGCTGGGGCAAGGCCAGCCCGGGGCACAGAAGGGACGAAGGGCTTAGGCTGGTGGTTTGCGGCCTTTGTCCTCTGAGCGGAAGAGACCGAGTCCAAGGTGGCATTGACTCTCGATCCTCTGCAGGTGACCTTCCACCCCAGGGTCAAGAGGTCAGTCCCAAAAAGGGAACATCCGCCAACTTGTGCTGGGTATCCAAGTAAAGGTGGATATCCTCAGCCAAGCCCGCCGACGACAGCCACCGCGGCCGCACCGATCTGGGCACATGAGTCCCCTATATCCAAAGCAGTCTGGAGTTGCTGTTTGGCCACTGTTCTGTCCTGGTCCCGCACCTCGCTTAACCGTAGTCTGCAGATCGCGGAAGATGAGGGATGACCTCATCCAGGAGCCCAACAGGGCATGAGAAAATGTGCCATGAGGACGCCGAACTGGCCTGACAGGGCCGAGAGAGGACGCAGCGTAGACTTTTCGCCCGACGTAGTCCAATTTCTTGGACTCCTTGTCAGGAGGTTTGTCCACATCCCTGGCGTTGCCGGCGCGCCGGAAAACGCTGTCGGTAACCAACCCCTCAGCAGAGGGGTGTTCCGAAAAACCGGACAAGGAACCGGTAGGGACCGCATACTTCCTGGCCATCCTGGCCGAAGGCGCAGGGCAGGAAGCAGGCCGCCAAGAGTTCCAGTGCTGACCCACTATGGCCTCGGCCACCGGAAAGGCCTCCGTCGGAGAATCCTCGTCCAGAATCTCCGTGAGGGGGATACCTGGTCTGCTTGCGCCAACAAGGGATTGCTAGAGATTCCCAGGTCGCTTGAAGACATCTGGGCTCGGGCATACAGTTTTATGGCCCCAACCCTGTGGAATTCTCTACCTCTTCTGGTGAGAGATTGCCCGACTGTCCAAAGTTTTTAAACTGCACTTAAAACCTATTTATTTAGCCTAGCGTATTCTGATTTTTAGGGCGCTGTTGTATTTATAGAATTTTAAATTGTTGGTTTGTTGATATTGTTTTAATCATTTTTGTATTGTACAAATGCCTTGATTCTGAGAAAGGCGCATTTTATAAATAAAGTTTTACTTACTTTGCTTTACTTACTGTTACTGGGCAGGCTTGGAGACAGAGGAGGGCCAGACTGAGAAACCATCAGGGCCTCATCCCCAAGGCTTGCAGACTGTGGGAACTGACTCTGGCTGAGGTCGCCAGGCCTGAGCGTGCTGCCCAGTTTTGGGCTGGGCTTTTTTGGCCACAGGCATGGAGGTAGACCGAAAGTGCTTCTTTTTCTGCTGTTTGGAGCCCTTGGGGTCCCCCTCTGGACGGACGTCATGGAGTCTAAGGTGGCACTGGACTTCTCAATGCAGGTGAAGTGCCCCATGATGCCGGGCCCGAACAGGTCGGTGCCCAGGAAGGGAACATCCACCAGCTTGTGCTGGGTACCCACCGTAAAGGTAGAGATCCACAGCCAAGCCCTGTGGTGCATGGCCACTATGGCCGCCAAAGACCAAGTGCAGGAGTTGCCAATGTCCATGGCTGTCTGGAGCTGTTTGGCTTCAGCCCTGCCTGGTCCTGCTTGACCATAGTCTGGAGGTCCTCTGAGAGATGAGACAGAACCCCATCGAGAGTGCCCAACAAGGCATGGGAAAAATGGGCCATCAGGAAAGCCGAGCTCACCTGGTGGAAACCAAATGAAGAGGCAGCATAGACCTTTTTGGCTGAATGGTCCAATTTCTAGGACTTATTGGGTGGCTTGTCAACGTCCCCCACATTGCCGGAGTGCTGAAACATGGAATCAGCCACCAAGCCCTCAGCCAAGAGATGGCCCGTGAACCCTAAGAGGGAGTCGATGGGCACTGCATACCTGCAGGCCATCCAGACCAATAGTGCAGGCAGTAGGCAGGATGCTGCCACAGCTCCAAGGCAGGGCCGAGAATGGCCTCTGCCCCCAAGAAGGCTTCCCCAGAGGAGTCACCCTGGTCCAAAATCACAGTAAGCGGTACCAAGCACGCTTCTGAATGGGTTCCATCTGCAGACCTGTAGACTTTGAGATAAGACAGAGGCCCATAAAGGGGGTAGGGCCCTCCTCCGAAGAGAGAGACCTCCTGCCGACTGTGTACCTTGAACAAGAGTGTAAGAAGAAACCTCTGACTCCGAAGAGTCAACGAGGGGTTGACTGCCTGAATCCCTGCTGACCCTCCGCTGACAATCTGGGGTGACGGTAATGGACAGCTGATCTGGAAGACCTGAGACCGGTCGATGTCTCCTTAGTCGAAGCGACGGTTGTCGGCCATTTTGGGGGCGGCTCCACCAGAATTGGTAGAGAGGATGCAGGGAGCCAAGCCAGAACCATTTTATGGGTCTGCTCCTGCGGAGAAGGCGTCAGCCTCTGAAGCGAAAACCAAGTGATGGCCAGGTTAGAAGCTGGCATGGGCTTCATCCCAGCAAACACCAGCTGTTGCTACATTAAGTCTTCATAGCATCAACGCAACTTACGCCAAAGCCTCTCCTCACCTGAGAAGATAGCGTTGATGCCACTTATCCGAGTGTCAAGAGCGGGAGCGCCAATGGCAATCTTGGCTTGACGACCCGCAGGACGGGACCTCAAATGCCAGGATTGACAGCAGGCCTGATGGGGGTCAGCGAGAGCTGGGGCACCTCGGTTCTTGGTCTTTGACTGAGGTGGCAGGACAGTGGACTCTGTTCCTCCTGGGTCTGAGTGAAGACTGGAATTCTCAACAAGGAGATATCGGCCTCTACAGGCGACAACAGGTGACTGGAAGATCAACCTGCATCTTGGATAACTGGCCCGACGGGGATCCCGTGGAGCCGGCAGCCTGGGCCAAGAATTCTACCAAAGTCAGAACCTACGGAGAAGCACAGGAATTAGGAGCCCGAGAGTGTTCCCGATGCCATGATTGACGGCGAGACCATTTTTTGTATTTTTTTTTATTATTTCAACTTGTGTGTCAATGAGGGGCCCTGCCCATGAGTAGAAAGGGCCTGGCACAAGTCTTTAAACGCTCCTGTAAAGGAGGCACCCAAAGACAATAGCAAAAAGGCTGAAGAGGACTAAACTGTGGCCTGGGCCACCGCTTCCTAGAATGCTGCAAGTTGCTCAGCGGATCTTGCAGCCCGAGGCCACCTGACGTGAGTCTTTAGATTTGACTGGCGGGTACCGATCGCTAGGACACCTGAGAAGTAAGCAGGCTTGACAGTTCTCTAAAATGGACGGGTAAAAAGTGCAGCAAAGACTGCAGGCCTGGGGATTATGCTCATGGCCCAGGCAATATATGCACAAGGTGTGCAGATCCGTCTGCGACATCTTCGGCCTGCAGGCACACTTCCGGAACCCTGAACCAGACTTTGCATCGTCCATGTCGGCAGCATTTAGAGACAGCCTGAACACAACATTTTAAATCATTTTTTTTTTTTTTTTTTTAATTTAGTTTTTGTTTACCGGGTAGGTGCACTAGCCATAGCAATGACTATTTTCAGGCGCGACCTGGGAGGGTACAGTACAACAATGCAGGCGAAAACATTTCAGTATAGGTACAGAAAAAAGTTTTACAAATAGTTATACAAAGCAGTTAGTTAATGTAATACCAGTGTAGAGAAAATATGAATAAAACAAATTTATACTACAATATGCTTTAAGGAAGAAAAAAGAAACATGAACATATTGACATTAGTGCTAATTAGGGAATGAATATAGTACAAGGGGAATGATACTAGAATGTGATAGAAGCAAGAGTCAAGAAGAGAGGGTTGGGAGTGAGAGTAAGGTGGTAGGAGGGACAGATAGGAAGGATAAGTGCTTAGCGTACAGACAATCAGAATCAATAATCCCATGGAAGAGGAGGCTGGGAAATGACAGGAGCTATGGAGGTTTGAAGCAGGAGCACTTGTGGGCCGAGTCAAGATAGTTTCGCAGCCCTTTTTTAAAAGATGCATGAGATGGTGAAAGGCGCAAAGTTAGTGGAAGGGAGTTCCAGTATTTGGGGGCATGACAGGTGAAAGCACTAGCACCTTTAGTGGTTGTGTGTCGAGGGATGAAGACAAGGGCCTGGTCAGTAGACCTCAGCCCATAGCAAGGAGTCAGATTTTGGAAAAGTTCTGCAAGGCATGCACGTATTTGTAAGCGAACAATGTTATCAATGACAGATCCATATGCATGAAGCCTTAATTCATTAGGAGGAAGCCATCCTAGGTCTGAATAGAGGAGACAGTGATGTTTCAGATGGTGTGAGGAGGACGCACAGCGACATATATTGTTATATGTGAAGTCCCATTTTCTAAGGATCGATTTGCATGCAGAGGCATAAGTTGCAGAACCATAGGTAAGGGATGGGAGTAGTATGCCACGGGCTATGGCAAGCCTAGCTGAGGGAGTGAGCACATAGCTGGTTTGATAGGCTATTCCAAGTTGGAATTTACCAGTTTGCAGGTCTGATTGATGTGTAAGTCAAAGTTAAGTGCTGGATCAAGGGTGAGGCCCAGATATTTGAAAGAATTTACCACCCCAACTAGTGAGCCATTTAATGTGGTGACTTTAAAGTTATGATTTGCATGTTTGAGTTTAGCACTTGATCCAAAGAGCATAGCTTGGGTTTTGGACTCATTTAAAACAAGTTTGTGAGTAGATAGCCACCCATGAATTAGATGAAAGTCAAGAGAGAGAAGTTTGTTTATGTCTTCTATTCTTTTTGCACTAGCGTACGAACAATATCATCTGCATATAGCAAGGAGGTTGTCCTGCATAGGTCGTGGAGATGTTATTAATGAAAGAGAGAAAGTAGGGGCCCAAGGATAGGCCTAGTGGAAAACCTCACATCGCTTACAGTGGTCTTGTCTGAGAGTGGCGTTGTATTTCACAGTTTGAGTCCTATCAGATAGGTAGTTCCCAAACCACCTTACAACGTTATTTGAGAAACCTAGTGATCCAAGGTGGTGAGGAGGAGGATGGCGTGATTGACAAGGTCAAATGCCTCAGTGAATAGACCGGAGTCCATAGCCACTAGCGTGTCTGACGTGAATTTGAGAAGGGCAGTAGAGGTACTATGGCCTTTTGTGAAAACCGTGCTGGGCAGAGGAAAGTGGTTGTGTTTCTGAAGGAAATCAATTCTCTGGCAGCTACTAGCTTCTCAAGAATTTTATTTAGAACAGACAGTGGCAATGGACCTATAGTTTGAGGATCTTACGATCACCTTTTTTGAAGACAGGGTAATCCTAGCTGTTTTCCATATCTCAGGGATGTAGCTCTGACACAGGAGAGTGTGACAATCTTGGCTAGGGGAGCAGCGATAAAAGAGCTGCATCTTAAGGAGCATTGGCTCTAGATTGTCAGAGCCAGCTGCCGTGCATTCCTGGATATTATTTAGTAGTTTAAGCACTTCACTTTTATTGTCTGATTTGAAGAAGAAGTGAGGACCATTTACATTTTGCCGGTTTGGTATGACAGGTTGGGGAGGGAAAGAGGAGGTGTAATTAGTTAAGTCTGAGAATTTGTTGTTGAAGAAGTTGGCAATGGTTCTGGGATTGTTATAGTGTACCCCATCAAGTGACATGTCATTAGGGGCGGATGCTAGATTGGAACCAAGGAAAGATTTAATGTGGGTCCAGAATTTTTTGGGGTCACCATAGGAGTTTGTTAGTAGGTCCTTCCAGTAGGAGCTCTTGACTTTTTTGATGTCCTTTTTACAGGCATTTCACAGGCTCCTGTAGGTAATAAAATCAGCAGTTTGCCCAGAGTTCTTATAGTGGAGCCAGCTTCGATCCCTTAGCTTGAGTTTAGCTAGCAGGTCGAATTTCAGCCAGCAGGTTTGCCTGTTTCTCACCCAACAGGTTACAAGTTTGTAGTGCTTATCCTGGAGCACTAGGAAGTGCTCCAGGAACAGATTAAGAGCAGTTTGGTTCCCCATTCTTATGTCCAAAGATGCCCAATCAGTATCAGCAATGTCATTCAGGAAAGACTGAGGGTTAAAATTCGCATAGTTGCAGAAGGTAATGAAGCGAGGTCCCGTCTGGGTAAGCCTATTTTTGCCCCAAATACAGTACGTTGGGGAGTGATCTGTGATGGCATCTGGCAGAACTCCAGAGGTAATTACATTTTCAGGGCGATTGGTCATGATCCAGTCTAGTAGCGTGTTCGTGTTTGAGTGCAGGGCATGTCTGGTAGGTTCAACTATCAGTTGGTGCAGGTTATAACTCTGTAATTTGGCCATTATCATGGATTGGTTACTGCCCAGCCAATTTATGCTGAGGTCCACAAGTATAAGGACCTAATTTCTTCCAGCTATGAATGAAATTTGGTCTATTAGCTCTTCCAGTCCTATTAGTCCGTTGGTTGGGGAACTGTAGGCACACACAATATAATTTCTTGGTCCCAAGAGTGAGCAGGACATGACGTGCCTCACAGTGGTGTAAGGTAGCTGTTTTTAGGACAGAGACTCCTAGATGATCTCTAAAGTAGACAGCTGTCCCACCTCCACTCTTGGAAGCAGCTCTGTCAAGTCTAGAGGAGTATAATGAGGAAGGGACAAGAGAATCAGGTATGGATGGTTTTAGCCTAGTTCTCACATCACTGTCAGGCTTGTAGTAGGGTGGTCCAGGATTCAAGCTCAGCTAGATTATGTGCAAGCCTTCTAATATTGTGGTGTGTTATGGTAAGACCTTTAGCATTACTATAAGTGTTAGAAGGAGATTCTGTCCTAAGTTGTTGAACATCGCCAGAAAGTAGGATAGCTTAGTAGGAGAAAATACTATAGCTTCGTGCAGGAAAGAAACGCTGGCATGGGATGCCAGTAGCATTTGTTTTGGACGAGGGCAGCCATGTATATGAATATCCCGATTAGAAACATTGCTGTTGGTTGCAGCAGGGGGTAGGAAGCAAGGAGATTAGAGTAGTAGTAGTCTTGTGGCAAGAAGCCATAGTGGGTCACTGCAGTTTGAGATGTCATAGGCATGGTCAAGGAGAAGGGGTAGAGTTACTCGCAAGAAAGAACAGGATCATCTGTGACATTTTTTTTTTTTGGATCCAACAGCCAGGCAGAGAGGACAGGTGCCCCAATCAACAGTCCCGAGGAAAGACGTGACACTTGCCTGTGGTGGTTTTACAGTCACAAGAGGTACTTCATAAGGGTCAGACAAAGTCAGCTAAAGTATTGACAGTCCACTAATGGGGGCGGGGGTAGGAGACAAGCCTAGGAGTTTTGTGAGTGATGGATGTCTCAATTAGTAAGCAGAAATGTAATGTGGGACAAAAAAAAAAAAAATTTTGAAGAAACTGTCAGACGCTTTAAACTGGGATTAGAAGCCAACAGCTTAGTGTATTGTGCAATTAAAACTAGAATGAAAGGGACAGCAGACTAGGTAGCTTAATCTTGACAGTTCAGATCAGGGGTGAAGATAAGCCAATAGTGATACTAGGGTCATGTGCCTGAGGAGGAGCTATTGAGTATTTAATGGAGGCCTGGGAGGGGTGGTGGGCAGAGAAAAACCAAGCTACTGGGCTCGTTGAAAATTTGAAAAGGCGCTGAAAGCGCTGTAGTCTCTGAATGAAAGGCCCCATGAGGACGGCAGCCCACTGGTCGGCGGTCCAATCAGCGGTTAGGCTGCTGAGCCGCACTCAATCAGAAGAGCCCCACAGGAGAACGAGCAAAGGAATCAGTAGCGGCTAGTACCCGATTGTTGTCCGTGTTTGGGAACCAGGCAGAGGTCTGAGGTGGCTGGAATCGGGCTGGCAGCGGAAAGCTAGACGTGCTGCTCTGCTCTGCCTCGATTGAGGGCGCCACAGGTGGTGTGAGCCTGAATAAAAGGAGACAGAAAAGCACAGGTTAGAAGCTGTAATCAAGAAAGACCTGGGATTAGGGGGCAGGTGCTGGAGGCAGACCAAAGCAGGGGTGAGATGTAGGTGATCAGAGCTAGACAAAGGGGGAAAAGATCAGGTTTAAATAATAGAGCAGGAGTTAAGGGATAGCTGGGAGGGGTTAGAGAGTCAGGAGAAAACAACAGGAGAGAATGTAGCGGGGGAGAAATCAGTGCAGGTTCACAGATAGAGTTCACTGAGAAAAGCAATTTAAGGGTAGAGAGCTGCTGGGGCTGTAGACTCGGGAAAATGAAGTAGATATAGTGTTAGCAGAGAGAAGTCAGAGAGTCAGAAAAGTGTTTGCAAGCAAATTCAAGCAATCACAGTCTTAAAGGGCAGTTTAGAGCTGGCACGCTGAATAGTTCAAACAAAATAGATCTACTTTAGCCACTAAATAGAAACAGTAAAGCAATAACATTGAAAACCAAGCTACTGGGCCAGGTTGAAAAATTAGAAAAGGCGCTTGAAAGCGCTGTAGTCCTGGAATGAAAGCGCCCAATGAGGACGGCAGCCCACGGTCGGGGGTCCAGTCAGCGGTTAGGGTCAAGGAGCCGCACTAATCAGAAGAGCCCCACAGGAGAACGAGCAAGAAATCCAAAGATTTAAGTAAAGGACCTCTCAGCATTAGAGCAGAAAGGAGGGAACCTTCTTCCAGTGGAATGGAAGAAAAAATTACTCACCTTAGTAATGTTATTTCTTCTAATGGAGTCTTGCAATATTATGACAATTGCAGTGAGTCCCCATCTTCGAACTGCCCCAGAGGTGAAATAGTTAACTTTCCATGCAAGCATGGAACTCTGAGCGCGAGCTCGGTTAGAAGGCTCTGTCTGCTGATCTTCAAACACAAACTGTCAGATCTTTACGAGCAAAACTCACGAAGGCTCTGTGTGGAAGCTGTAAACCCACACCAGCCAACTGGCTACTAACAAACACAACTTCTTGGTCTCCAAAGACTCAAGTCATGAGACCCAAAAGAAATGAAAATACACCAATTCACCCCAAAAGAAGGGTGAAACAACAAGGTGGCATAAGAAAGTGCTAACATTGTAATGCCCACCCACATCCCAAAACAGAGGTTCTGAGAGGGGCAGGCAGGGAGGGAGGTCATAATATAGCAAGACTCCATTAGAAGAAACAACATTACTAAGATGAGTAATTTTTTCTTCAAAAAACATGAAGTCTTGCTATATTATGACAATTGCAGACTACACAGCAGTACCCCTATGGAGGAGGGACAGAACCTACTTAGGGAATAGGCTCTGAAGGACAGCTGTGCCAAACCGAGCATCACTCCGAGCCTGGATGTCCAGGGAGTAATGCTTGGTAAAAGTGTGAACTGTTTTCCAAGTAGCTGCTTGACATATCTTCAGAATAGGATGTCTCTGGCAGCAGCCAGAGAAGCAGCTGTACCTCTAGGTAGAGATAGTCCTCAGGCCTGAGGGAGGAACTTTAAGCAGTTTTTCGTAGAACAGAATTGGATACAAGAGACAATCCACCTGGCAATGGATCTTTAGTGGCAGGCTTCCTTTACCAACCTCACCATAAGTGAGGAACAGTTGAGGGAGTCAAACCTGTGACCCTTGGTACGCTTATGTAGTAACTTAGGGCTCTTCACATCTAGGCTGTGCAGCCTCTCTCACCAGAGGAAGAATGGTCAGTGAGCACACTGGAAGAGATACAGATTGATTAAGGTGGAAATCTGAAACCACCTTAGCAGAAACTTGATTAGTCCGTAGGACTACCTTATCTCTGTGAAAGGAGATAAAAATCCGCCCACTGACAAAGCTTGTAATTCACTTATGCGCCTGGCAGAGGTGATGGCTACCAGAAACACAGTTTTCCAAGTCAAGTACTTAAGGCTCAGCTGAAGACAAAGGCTCAAAGGGGCTGTAAGCTGAGCAATACAAACATTAAGATCCCAGGCAGGGCAGGATCCCTGAATGGAGGGTTGTGAAGCAATCCCTAAAAACTTGGAAAATACAGGGTGAGTTGAAAAGAAGAGGATTTACCAGTCAAATAAAAGCAGACACAGCTGCCAAATGCACTTTCAGGGTAGCTGGTCTCAGCCCCAAAGTGTTCAGATGGACCAAATAATCCAGGACTGTGGGTAAATCAGCAGAGTCTGGGGAAATATGTTTTTCTGAGCACCATATGGAAAACCTTTCCATTTGGAGTTGTAAGTGTTCTGGTGGAAGACTTCCTAGAAGCCTTCAATATATCCATTACGCCTGAGAGAGGTTTTGTCAGCAACTCTAACCTTCAAGAACCAGGCCTTGAGATTGAGAGATGTGAGATTCGGGTACCAAACCCTTCCCTGGGCACAGGTTAACAGATTGTGATTCCTGGAAGGCCCAGGGAGGATGGACTGCTAAGGACAATAGGAGTGATATCAGGGTTGTCTGGCCAATCTGGGGCAATCAGAATGACCATGCAGGATTGGGATCTGATTTTGACTAGCACTTTGAACAGGAGAAGAAAGGGAGGGAAGGCATAGAGAAACTTCCCTTCCCAACTGAGGACTAAGGCATCCAGAGGGACTGAGCCCAAGATCTGGGGCCTGCAGCAAAAGAGGGGAAGTTGGTGATTGTCTGGGGCTGCAAAAAGATCTATTCTGGAGTGCCCCATCGGGCAAATACCAATCCCAGAACTAGGGATCCAGGGACCACCGTGATGGCCCTGAGAAATTCTGTTGAGAGCATCTGCCAGACATTGTCCTGCCTGGGAGGTGAACTGCCGTAAGGGAGGTGTTCAGGAGTAAGCCAGAGACCACAACTTCATGGCTTCAGTGCACAAGGCCGTAGACCGAGTGCCCTTGCTTGTTGATGTACCACATTGTGGTGGTGTTGTCTGCTCTGACCTGCATAATTTTGTTCTGAACAGATTTGGAGAAAGCTTGAAGTGCTAGAAAACTGCTCTGAGCTCCAACAGGTTGATGTGGGAGCAGAGTTTTGGGGACTACAGTCCCGGGCAGAGGTCGCCATGTGAGCCCTCCCACCCCAAGAGGGATGCATCCGTAGTAAGGATTAAGGAGTGAGACTGAGTGACAAAAGGAACTCGTTGTCTCAGGTTGCTCTGATCCTGCCACCACTGTAGGGCTTGGATCAGGGTTCGAGCTACTGGGATCAACTTGGTAAGAGGATCCTTTCTTTGAGACCAAAAGCCTCAAATGGAACTGAATGTCCTCATCTGAAATCTTGCTCCTTGCACTACTGCTGTGGAAGCAGCCATGTACTAGGAGCTGCAGAAAATGCCTTGCTGGTCGAGAGACCTGCAGGGTGAATGAGGAGGCCAGGGAGACTAGGGTCTTTGCCCTGTCCAGAGGGGAGGAAGGCCCTGGCTTCCTGTGTTCAGTTCTGCTTATGAAGGTTAGGGCTGGACAGGCTCTAGAACTGACTTTGAGATCTGAAGGAAACCTAGGGAGGTAAGCAGTTGCTGAGTTACCTGAAGGTGTAAGCTGACCTGTTCCGGGACTGGCCTACTATAAGCCAATTGTCCAGGTAAGGAAAGATGGCAATTTTTCCTTCTTAGGCATGCAACTGCTACTGCCAGGCATTTGGTGAATACCCTTGAGCAGAGGTGAGGCCAAAGGGCACTGGCCTGAGCTGGTAATGGCCTGAGGGCAGCCTCGAACCTGAGGTACTTTCAATGGGAGCTTCTGATGAGAATATGGAAGTAGGTATCCTTGAGGTCCAGGGACTGCCAGCAGTCCCCTGGCCTTTAAAGAGGGTAAAATAATTCTCAGGGTCACCATTTTGATCTTTGGTTTTAAAAGGTGCTTGTTTAAGTATCTGAGATCCAGGATGGGCCGCCATTCTCCTGTCTTTTTGGGTAAGGAAGTACTGAGTACAAACCCTTGCCCTGGTGTAAGGGTGGAACCCTTTCCACGGCTCTGAGAGCGAGGAGGGTAGAGACTCTGCCTCTAGGCAAGTGCCTCTGATGGAGATGCAGGTGGAAAAGATCTGGTTCTCATCTTTGGAAATTTTTTGAAGCTGAGAACCAGTCCCTGGCTTACTACTTCCAGGACCCACTTGTCTGACATTAGAGACTTCCAGTCCTGGACAAAGTAAGCCAGCCTGCCCCCTACAGGTAGAGAAGAATCGGCCCTGGCTACCCCATCAGGGTGCCTGCTTGGCAGGGGCTTTAGGTTGAGGGGTGGAAGCAGGCCTGCTTGAACCCCGTCTGCCTCTCCCTCTAAAGAACCCCCTCTGGGCATAAGCAAAAGAGAAGGCTTGGGCTTGGTAAAAAGGCCTATGAAAAGGCCTGCTCCTGCCCTGTTGGAAGTTGCTTCTGAGGAGTGGCCTGCCTTTCTTGGCCTGTGCACTCCTATAGGTGGTCCTGTATTCATCCATTTTCTTCATGTAATTCTCTGTTTGCTCCCCAAACAGAGAGTTGCCCACAACAGGAAAATCCATGGCCTTAGACTGGGTATCCTGTGACAGGGTAGTACATCTGAGCCAAGCCATTCTAAGTGCCACAGATGTAGCCATGACTCTTGATGACACATCATTAGAGTCTACTGCAGCATGAATCTGCACCTTAGATGCCTCAATACCATCTCTAGCCACCTGTTCCAGCTCTCTGGCCAGCTGGTCAGGGACTTGTTTTGCTAGAGCCAGCACAGTATCCCATCTGGATTTCTGGTATCTAGCAGCATAAGCCATATAATTTGCCTGTCCCGAGTCCCAAGGATGCTGCCATGTACTATTTCTTTGCCATAGCATCAATCTTCCTGGAGTCCTTCTCAGGAGGGTGAAGCTAGGGAATATTTGTCTTGTCACAGGCTGCAGCCTGCACTACTCCCACATGGCTGCATTGCTGTGTGAGGAGCCCGTATCAGAGCCTGATAAAGTATACCTCTTGTCCATCCTTTTATCTACAGGAGGTATAGTGAGAGGAGTTTTAAAACTTTTACTGTCTGCTTCCGAATTTATGCAGAGGAATAGACAGTCTCTTAGATTCTGGAATATCCATCATTTCTACATAATCAGGCTCCTCCTGTCATCAACAGATTCCTCAACAGGGAGCTGAGAGTTTCAGCAACCTTCTTATAAAACATAAATGAGAAGGGGACTCAGAGAGCCTTGGAGGAGAAACCCTATGGTATGTCTGGAGAGGTGTCCGTTCAATGGGCACATCCAGGTCTTCAAAACCATATTCACTCTCCTCATACTCCCTTCCCCTCCCACAGTTCATAAAATTCCTCAAAATCATAATCTTGAACTGTGGAACCGCCGAACTGAGCGCCTCCCTGATGGTGCCGGGTTCAGTTGGAACCGGGAAAAGACTGGACAATTTGGATTGCTTTAGCTATTTCTTCAGCGGTTGGAGAGAACTTTGGCCCACACCAGCTGACTTTCTAGTCCTTTTTGCAGGAACTGGCTCCTCAGAACCAGCTCTTCATTTGCCCGAGGAAGTATCGCCCTGGTCAGAGGGCACTCCCTCTGGTTCGGTTGGAACCGAACCGGGCCGGCCATCCGGGTCAGCGGACTTTTTGGTCTCCCTTTCCCTGAGCCTACCAACTCTCTTTTCTATCGTGGCAGCAGGGAAATTCTTACAATTCTGGCAGTCTGCATTGAGGTGGTCAAACCCCAGACAATAGACACAGGTGGTGTGAGGGTCAGCCTTAGCAAAGGCTTCCCCACAGACACTACAGTGTTGAAACCAGTGGCCCGTTTTTCTTTGGCTTCTGACATAATGCCAGACTAACCAAACTTGCCCGCTTATGGCAATCCGCCAAGCAAGACTCTCTTATTGGTTCCCAACCGTGACACGGTCGTGGAAAAAACGTAATGAAATCCTGTTTAGAACCGATAAGAACCGGAACCGCGACTCTAAAAAAGGACGAGCAATTTTAAACACAATCTGATCGTTCAACCGAACCGATAAATGTTTACAAGTTCCACAGAGAAAACGAATGTAAAACCTATTCTATTACTTACATTACCACAGACAGAGCTTGAACTGACCGGTTATGTATAATTTCGTTGAAAACCGATAAAATAATACTTAAACCAACAAATGAACCGAGCAGCAGGAGAAATCTCCAGAGCGACTGTTCAGTGAGGCGGAGTAAAGAATCTGACAGTTTATGTTTGAAGATCAGCAGACAGAGCCTTCTGACCAAACTCGCGCTCAGAGTTCCATGCTTGCAAGGAAAGTTAACTATTTCACCTCCGGGGCAGTTCGAAGATGGGGACTCACTGCAATTGTCATAATATAGCAAGACTTCATGTTGTTTGAAGATCTCACGTCCACGGCTGTGCCAAGGGAGTTACCGCCCGGGTGGGTGGGAAAAGCCAGCTTGAAGACATTCTGGCTAAATTTAAATGGGAAAGGACACTGCCTAAGTGTGGGTAGAAAGAACAGTTATTTAAGAACTTACCATAACAGTAGATCTTCGAGGGGATTTCAGTCATCAGGTTACACTTTAGGAACCTTCGCTGTTAGAGACAGGGAATCTACATGGAAGATTTTCAGCAGTACAACTGGGGCTCCCTCCTCAGTTCTTTTCCCTCGGGAGATATAGGGCACATGGCTGACGCCCTGGGGAACCGAGGAGAGACAGAGGGACCTGACTCTAAAAAGAAAAGATGGAATACAACAGATAGGTCCTGAACTGTAGCCTCAAGAAGGGGGAAGGTGGGAGGAAAATCAGGCCTGATGACTGAGATCCTCTCGAAGATCTACTGTTAAGTTCTTATGTAACTGTTCTATCTTCTTCGAGGGTATCTCAGTCATCAGGTTACACACTAGAAACGAGTACCAAGCAGTGACAAGTGCAAAAAACAGACAGCCTGGGAGGCTGGAACTCCATAAACTTCAGACAGGAGTCCTTGCAGTACAGCCCTGCCAAATGCTGATCATGCTCTTGAAGCAATGTCCATGCTTGGTAAAGTTTGGACTGTACTCCAAGAGGCAGCAGAGCAAATATCAGCAGCTGAGACCCCTTTGAAACAAGCCACAGAAGTAGGCATACCTCTGGTGGAATGAGCTTTGACAGCACCAGGCAATTATTTGCTATAATTGTAGCAGAACACAATACAATTTGCCAACCATCTGGATACACATTGCCTAGAAACAGAAGCGCCCTATCTACCTGGGGGTGAAAGAAACAACTGCTTAGAGTTTCTGGACTCCTTAGTCTGAAGTACATACTATTTTAAAGTTCTGCACACATCTAGTGTATGGAGCAGTGCCTTCCCTGGATTGGCAAGCTCAGGAAAAAAAAACCAAAAAAAACAGGAAGGTAGATAGACTGGTTGAGTGTAAACTCTGTAACCCCTTTAAGCAAAAACATGGGATTTGTGTGCAGATATACCTTGTCTTTGTGAAAAATCAAATAAGACTCTTCGTATCAGAGGGCCTGCAGCTCTGAAATTCTTCGCGCAGAAATGACTGCAACTAAAAACAATGCTTTCCAAGAGAGAAAGCGCAAATCGCAAGTCACGATTGGCTCAAAAGGAGACATGGTCAACTTAATCAAAATAAAATAAAGTGCCAGGACAGGAGAATGGATTGGGGGTTTCAGATGCAGAATGCCCCTAAGGAAAGTATGGGAAACGCCCAGCTGAGCACTGTGCAGTCACCACGGCTCATGAAAGGCAGAAATAGCCGAAAGGTGGACCTTGAGGAAGGAATACCGAGGCCTGAGTCAGACAAAGTAATCAGGTAGTCCAGGATATGCTTCTACAGGACAGATGAAAGGGTCTAGGGAATACTTGGCAGCCCAGATGGCAAACCGCTTCCACTTCATGGCATAAGTAAAACGGGTGGAAGGCTTGTGGGCAACCACCAGGATGTCAGCCACTCTGTTAGAGACCTCGAACCTGGGAGTTGCGACATCCCTAGAAGCCACACATGCAGATGGAGGGACCTGAGGTTGAGATGGACCAGGATCCCCCAGTCCTAAGTCGGCAGATTCCTGCACAGGGGCAGAGGGACTGGAGGTTCCTCCGCCAGCTGCTGAAGAAGAGGGAACCATATCTGGTGAGGCCAGAATTGAGCTGGCCCCCCTCCATTTCTCCATTTGCAGCTTGATCAGCATCCTCTGTATTAGTGGAAATGGGGAGGGGAGGCATATAGAAATCTCCCGCTCCAAGAGAGGGCCAAGCATCTTGCCAGAAAACTCCATGCCCAGGATCTAGAAAGCATAAATTCGGCAGTTTTGCATTGAGTGGGGACGCAAGAAGGTCTAACTCTGGATGACCCCATCTGCTGAACAGATCTGCTACGGATGAGAAAAGCTCCCATCCGTGCATGCTGGACTGAGTCCTGCTGAGACTGTCCGCCAGGGTGTTTAAGACGCCTGGCATATGGACCACTGAGGCTGTCAGATTGTGCTCCAGTGCCCAATACCATACTCTCATGACCTCCCTGCAAAGGGGGTATGAGTGAATCCTGCCCTGCTTGTTCATGTAGTAGATGACACTCAGATTGTCCAACTGCACCAGCAGCTGGCCTGGAGCCAGATGCTCTCGAAAGCCTGCAAGGCATACAGCACCACTCTCACCCTAGACGACTTCCCATGGAGACCAGGAGTCCTGGTTTTGAAAGAGACCCAGTTGTGCTCCCCAACCTAGTCCCGAAGCATCCATGGTTAGAATCTGATGTGGGGAGGAGATCTGAAAGGGAACCCCTTGGAGAGGGTTTGAGGGGTCCATCAAGCACTGCAGTACCTTACGAACTGGGGAGACCAGGACTTGATAGTCTAACTTGTCCATACGCTGGTCCCACTGCACTCTGAGGGTCCACTGAAGGGTGCATATGTGAAGCCTCGCCAGCTGAACAGTGAGAATGGCCGCAGCCATTAGCCCTAATAGCCTGCGGTACAGTCTGGCAGGAATATACTGACTCGGGGCAACTTCTTGAGCCTGGGTTATAAGGCATTCTGCCCTGTTTTGGGGGGAGGAAGGCCATCCCCTGCTTGAAGTCCAGAACCTCCCCAATGTACTGCAGCCATTGGGATGGAACTAGTACCGACTTGGGCAGGTTTGTCCATTATGCCCAGAGAGTGGAAGAGCTGTAGAGTGCACACCAGAGTCAGCAAGAGCTGCTCCCTGGACAGGGCCTTGAGAAGCCAATCATCCAGGAAGATGTACAGTCCTCTCTTCTGAGAGCTGCTGCAACCGCTGCTAGGCATTTGCAAAGACATGTGGCACAGAGGATAAGCCAAAGGGCAGCACTTTGAACTGAAAATGCTCACCCTGAAAGGCAAGTGGAGAAACCTCCCAGAGGTGGAAAGACTGAAATGTGCAAGTAGGCATCCTGCATGTCCAGTGAACAGAGCCAGTCCCTGGTCTTTTTTTTGTGTAGACTTTGTTTCTCTCTTACCATTGGACTCTCTCAGGTGCTGGCACTCTATGGGAGCTCTGCTGTCCGCCTGAAGCCCCCCATCACTGGTTTCTGCCCAACCCGGATCTCCTCTCTACCTTCCCCAGCCACTCGATCACCTGGCTCTGGACCGCCATCTCCTCCAGTGCTCTATCCATTAATCTAATGGAGTGACTGGAGAGGAGGAGGGAGACCGGGAACACCAGGATGGATGGCCCGACAATGGGTATGGGGGCCCCACCACTGGCCAGCACCGTCACCTTCCGATGGCAAGAGTTTTTCTGCTGCGGCCGTTTTCCCCAGGAGCGAGTGCAATGACATCTGCACAGTGAGCCACAGACATCTGTTGCACTCCTCCCCCTTAACTGCACCTTGCAGCGTACTTTGCTTCCATCGGGGTCCCTGCCGCGCCAGAGACAACCTGGATCCCTCCTCAGGAGGGGACAGCAGTCCATCGGACGCTCGATCCTCTCCCTTCCCTGCCGACCACTGGTGCCAGAGCTCGTTCCCGAACTCAGGTTGCTGGTGTGGCACGAGGTGTGGCATCCAGCACCTCAACACTCAGCACTACCAGGTCGGCCCGCCAGTCCCCGGTCTTGAGAAGGGGACTGAGGCCTGGCAAAGTCACCATCCAGAAAGAACAGTTACGTAAGAACTTACTGTAACAGTAGATCTTCCAGAGGCACTCTTGCAGCAGGTTACACAGTTAGGACTAAGCCGCCAGGCCCCTATGAGGAAACTTCTAGCTAGCAGTACTCAGCGGGGACCACACTATCGGTTTACCACCGATGCTGGCTCAGCCCCACCCTCAGTTCCCTCCCTTGGAGACCCAGCCTATACTGGATGGAGAAACAGAGGAGGTTCTAATAAACCCAGGAATAAGGAGAAGCAAAAACCAGGGGAAGGAGGGTGGGAAAGCAGCAGCTGCTGCAAGAGCTCCTCTCGAAGATCTACTGTTATGGTAAGTTCTTATGTAAATACTAACTTACTTCGAGGGTGAGCACTTGCTGCAGGCTACACCATTAGGACAGAGTCCTAAGCAGTCAAAGGATAATCTCGGGTCATATGGGAGGTGGAGAAGAGCACTAACAGAAGCTCTCATGAGAGTAGTCTCTGGAGGCCTGCTAGGCTGAAGCCAGACCTCCACATAGAAATAATGTCGAAACTGTAATGCTTGATGAAAGTATGGACAGAACTCCAAGTAGCAGCTGCACAGATACCTGCTGCTGAGATGTTCCTCAAAGAAGCAAAAGAGGCAGCACCCCCCCTTGTAGAATGATTTTTAACCAAGCCCGGTAAAGGTTTGTTGTACTTATGATAGCAATAAGTAATGCAGTTAACTAACCACTTAGACAAAGTCTGTTTAGAAACCGGAGCCCCTACAGTTCTCGGCGCGAAGGAAACAAACAATTGGTCAGACTTCCCGGCCTGACGGGTGCGATCTATATTACATATATATAAAACCCTATTAACATCCATGTGACAGGTTTGAATAAGGCCTTGCTCCATTTGTTATGCAGAAAGAGGTTAAACGCAAGGGTCTGTTCTCTCCTCTCCTTTTCTGTCTCCTCTGGCTGGTTGCACAACCGAATTTTCTTGTGAGACCTAGGAACTGATCACTCTGTTTCAGAGTTCTCCGTCTCTTGCTATCTCTCTGCCTTTCCTTGCTATTTCTGTCTTTTCTTCCGCCTTGCATATCTGCGGGTATAAAAATATATATGCATTTTTATGTGGAAATGTAACTGATACTGGGATCCCTTTGTTTAAAACTATATATAGTTATACCGTTTAAATGATTGCAAAAAGCTATTTGGAACTAAAGTGGGTAACCTGAGAATGCTGGATGTAAAATCTCTGCAGAACTGGCTACAAGAGATCAGTTCTAGGTCATTATGTTCTTTTTGCTGCACCTGCAAGAATATTGGAAACTTACAAGGACATTGTGTGAGAAGCGTGCTGTTCTCTTAAGGAGCTCCTGCAAAGACTTGGTATAAAAACAGCAGCAATGTTTTGCAGGGAAGGGACAGAGACAAACTTGGAAATACAGTAGTTACTCTCAGAAGAAGGATTTTGTTTTCCATGTTTGTACTGCCATTGTAAATAAGGTACTTATATCGAAAGTACAGTTACTTAGAACTTACCCTAACAGTAGATCTTCTAGAGGGATTCTCAGTAGGTCATCACTTATAGGACCGACGTCACCTGGCGCCGGCCGTATATAGCAGACTTTTTCTAGCAATCCCCGATGGGGATCACACCCTGTCACGTGACAGAAGTCAGCGGACTATAGTGGGCGGTCCCATGCCCGCCTCCAGTTCTCCTACCGGAGCCAGGAAGAGGCCTGACAGAAGCAAACAGGATTTGGAGACCCTGTAAAACACAAAAGCGAGGGGAAGGCGGGGGAAGAGTGATCTACTGAAGGAACCTCTCTCGAAGATCTACTGTTACGGTAAGTTCCTACGAATCTGTACTATCTTACTTTGAGAGGGTTCCTTCAGTAGGTCATCATGTTTTGAGGGACTGCTTGGGACTCTGTTCTATGAAAGACCGAAAGAAACTAGGGAGGAAGAAAACTAAATCTAACAAAAAAACTGGAATCCAGAATGGACCCAGTCTAGGACAGAAGGCCCTGTAACACAGCTAGGCCGAAACCAGCCCTCCGCCTAGAAGCAATGTCCAGACTGCAATGTTTGGTAAAGGTATGGACAGAACTCCAAGTGGCTGCGGTGCAGCTATCAGCCGCAGAGACATTTCGCAAAAAGGCAGCAGAGGCAGCCATGACCCTAGTAGAATGACCTCTGATGGAACCCGGCAGAGGTTTTTCATACTTCTGGTAACAATACCTAATGCAGTTGCCTAACCATTTGGAAAGGCCCTGCTTAGAAACCGGTTTGCCCTTTGACCTGGGGGCCAAACAAACAAAAAGTTGATCACAGCTGTGGAATTCTCTAGTTCGGTGAGTATAACACCAGAGAATCCGATGTACATCCATGGTACGGAGGAGTGCCTCACCTCTGTTAGAGGGGGACGGATAATATACAGGAAGCTCTACTGATTGGTTCAGTGTGACTTCTGACACCACCTTGGGAAGAAACTTCGGATCCGTTCTGAGGACCGCCCAGTCCCTGTGGAAAATCAGATAGGGCTCCTTACAGACCACAGTGTGAAGCTCCAAAATCCTCCAGGCTGACATGATGGCAACCAGGAACACCACCTTCCAGGAAAGGAAGCGCAAATCACAGCTCAAGTTGTCTCAAAAGGAGGAAGGGTGAGCTTTTCCAAAATGAAGTTCAAATCCCAAGGAGGAGTTGGGCTGCGGATGGGGGGTTTCAGATGGAGAATCCCTTTCAGAAAAGTTTGAGACTTCCAACTGAGCCATGGGTTTACCATCCACAAGCTTGTGGTACACCGAAATAGCTGAAAGGTGGACCTTCAACGAGGAATATGAAAGACTGGAGTTTGAGAGGTGGTGGAGGTATTCCATGACTTGAGGGGCAGAACATAGGAAGGGGTTCCAACCCTTGGCAGTCGCCCAGATGAAAAACCCTTTCCACTTCATAGCATAAGTGGAATGAGTAGAGGGTTTTCTGGCCTCAATGAGGACCTGAGGAAACCCCAAAGCGAGAGATCGCTATGTCTGTAGGAGCCATGCATGAAGATGCAGAGTCCTGAGCCCCGGATGTAGCAGTCTACCTTGATCTTGAGCCAGGAGGCCGTGAGTCACTGGAAGTGGAACTGGTGGTTCCCTGGAAAGCTGTTACAGCAGCGGGAACCAGATTTGTCTCGGCCAGAGAGTAGCGATGAGAATCATCTTTGCCTTCTCTGCATGAAATTTGAGGAGGACCCTCTGGAGAATGGGAAATGGAGGGAAGGCGTACAAAAATTTCCCTGTCCAAGAGAGAGAGAGAGAGAGCACATTGTGCCAGAAAGCACCATGCCCTCGAACGAGTGAGCAAAAACTGGGACGTTTTGCGTTGAATTGGGAGGCGAAAAGGTCAATTTCTGGATGCCCCCAAAGTAGGAAAATGGATTCCGACACTTCCTGGTGTAACTCCCACTCATGAGCTACTGTAGGGCCAGAGATCTGCTGAGACTGTCCACCATGACATTTAGAACGCCTGGCACGGCATGGCAACGAGGGCCAGATTGTGCTGGACTGCCCAGTTCCACACCTGCATCGCCTCCCTGCACAAGGGTACGAGGGGTTCTCTTGTTTGTTGAGGTACCAAACTACTGACATGTTGTCCATTTGGACCAGCAGTGATCCCTTGGGAAGGAGGGCCTGGAAGGCCTGCAATGCGTACAGGACAGCCCTCATCTCCAGAACGTTGATATGCAGAGTAGTCTACAAGCTGTATCACAGTCCTTGGGTTTGGTGTTCCCCTAGATATGCTCCCCATCCCATGTCTGAGGCATCCGTGGTCAGGGATGCTGAGGGAGCTGGGTTCCTGAAGGGAAGACCCAAAGAAAGGTTGCAGGGATCCCTCCACCAAAGCAAGTCTTTCTGAACCGCTGAAGAGACCAGCACCGGATGGTCCAGGTCATCCAGGATTTGATCCCACTGCAAGCGCAAGGACCACTGAGTAACTCATATGAAGCCTCGCGAGGGGAACCGTGGTGATGGTGGCCATCATCAGGCCGAGAAGGCGCAGGATCTCCGGGGCCAGGATGTTCCTGGAGGAAGCCACTTTGGAAGCCTGACAGACCAGTTTCTCCACCCTGTCTGGAGGGAGGAAGGCTCTGCAGTGGACTGTATCCAAAACTGCCCCAATAAACTGAAGTTTCTGGGTAGGGGTCATAGAAGACTTAGGAATACTGACAGTAATCCCTAGTCTGCTGAATAGGTCCAAAGTGAAGGAAAGAGCCTCTAGTAAAGAATCCCTGGATGGGGCCGAAATCAGTCAATCGTCCAGGTAAAGGAAAACTGCAATACCCCTGCACGTAAGAAGGCCATAACCACTGCCAAGCACTTGGTAAACACCCAGGGTGCAGAGGACAGGCCAAAGGGGAGCGCTCAGAACTGGAAGAGTTCCCCCTGGAACTGAAACCGCAGGAACCGGCTGTGGCTGGGGAAGATGGGGTTATGCAGGTAAGAAAAAATTACTCACCTTAGTAATTATGTTTCTTCTAATGGAGTCTTGCTGTATTCTGACTATTGCAGTTAGCCCCAGCACTCAAACTGCCCCTGAGAGTAGAGGGTTAATGTCTATGCAGAGCATAGAACGTTGAGCTCGAGCTCAGTTCAAATCTCTGTCTGCTGCACTCTGAAGGCAACGGTCAGATTCTTATGAGCTAATACCAACTACTATGTGGAAATTGTAACATTTTTACTAGCCAAATGGCAACCAAATATTTTGGATCCCCAAAAGACTCAAGTCAAGAAATCCAAAATCAAAAACCAGGTAGTGAACAACTTAAGACTGTTTAATAATATAACCCACTCCCCCTCTCTAAAAGGAGGGAGTGCCCAAATGCACCCCTGGGGTGCAACACAGCACCTGCCAGCCCACTTCCCAAAACCAGGTTCTGAGAGGGGAGGAAGGGAGGGAGGTCAGAATACAGCAAGACTCCATTAGAAGAAACATAATTACTAAGGTGATTAATTTTTTCTTCAAACATGAAGTCTTGCTGTATTCTGACTATTGTAGACTACCAAGCAGTACCTCCATGGAGGAGGGAATCGAACCTACCTTGAGAATAAGTTCTGCAGTACTGCTGTACCAAACTGAGCATCACTCCTAGCCTGGATGTCTGGGGAGTAATGCTTGGTAAATGTATGGATTGTTTTCCAGGTGGCTGAGTTACATATCTCTAGCAAAAGAATATCCCTAGCCGCAGCCAGAGAAGCAGCTGTACCTCTAGTCGAATGAGACCTCAGGCCCAAGGGAGATATTTTGCCTAGCTTCTCATAGCAGAATTGAATGCAAGAGACAATCCACCTGGCATTAGTTCTCTTAGTGCCAGGTTTGCCCTTCCCCATAAGTGAGAAACTGGAGGGAGTCAAACCTGTGAGCCTTAGTACGCTCAATGCAGTAACTAAGGGCTCTTCTAACATCCAAACTGTGTAAACTTCTTTCTCCTGAAGAATGATCAGTGAAGAATACAGGGAGAGACAGATTGGTTCAGATGAAAATCTGAAACCACTTTAGGTAAAAACCTCCTATTAGTTCTAAGGACCACCTTATCTCTTTGGAATGAGAGAAAATCAGGCTCCACTGACATGCCTGGCAGAGGTAATAGCTACCAGGAACACAGATTCCAAGTCAAGTACTTAAGCTCTACGGAAGACAAAGGCTCAAAAGGGGGTTGCATAAGCTGAGCAATGCAAACATTAAGATCCCAAGCAGGGGTAGGATCCCTAAGGGGGGGGTTGGGGGTGGTATGAAGCAATCCCTTGAAAAATGTACAGAATACAGGGTGAGATGACAGTGAGGAAGGCTTTCCCACTGACAGAAAAGCAGAAAGCTGACAAATGTACTTTGAGAGTAGCTGTTCTGAGGCCTAGGCTATTAAGATGAACCATATAATCCAGAACTGTAGACAATTCAGCAGTGTCTGGGGATATACGCTTCTTGGAAAACCAAATGCTGAATTTTTTCCACTTGGAGTTGTAAGGTTTTCGGGTGGCAGGCTTTTGAGAGGCTTTGAGAATATCCAGAACCCCTTGGGACAGATGCAAATCTGCATACTCTAACTCTTTAAGAGCTATGCCTTGAGATTGAGAGACCGAAGATTGGGATACCAAATCCTCTCCTGAGAGGAGGTTAACAGGTTGTAATTCCTGGGAAGAGACCAAGTTCCCTTCCCAGTTCAAAATCAGAGCATCCAGAGGGACTGAGCCCAAGACTGGGGGTCTGCAACAAAACAGAGGACTAGGTGATTGTCTGGGGCTGCAAAGAGATCTATCTCTGGAGTGCCCCACCTTGAAAAAAATCACTTTCAACACCAGAGGGTCCAGGGACCATTCGTGATGGCCCTGGGAGATCCTGCTCAATGCATCTGCTAACACATTGTCCTTCCCTGGAAGGTGGACTGCTATCAGAGAGGTCTGCAGAGAATAAGCTAGGGGCCACAATTTCATGGATTCCGTGCACAAGGCTGTGGACCGAGTGCATCCCTGCTTGTTGATGTACCACATGGTGGTGGTGTTGTCTGTCCTGACCTGAACCACCTTGTTCTGCATTGACAGAGAAAGCTTGCAGGACCAAAAACACCGCCCTGAGTTCCAAGAGACTGATATGAAGAAGGGATTCCTGAGGGGACCACAGTCCCTGGGCTGTGAGAGCCCCCAGATGGGCTCCCCACCCCAACAGAGAAGCATCGGTGGTTACGACCACAGAGTGAGACAGAGTGACGAATGGGACTCCTTGACTGAGGCTGCTCTGATCCTGCCACCACTAGAGAGCCTGGATCAGAGTCTGAGTCACTGGAAATCGTTTGGTTAGAGAATCTTTCTTCTGAGACCAAAAGGCCCTCATGTGAAACTGAATGTCCCTCATCTGAAATCTGGCCCCTGGGACCACTGCTGTAGAAGCTGCCATGTGGCCCAGAAGCTGAAGAAAGTGCTTTGCTGGCCGAGAGACCAGAAGGTGGAATGAAGAAGCCAGCTCTACAATAGCCCTTGCCCTTTCCAGGGGAAGAAAAGCGCTTGCTTTGACTGTATCCAACTCTGCCCCTATGAAGGTGAGGAGCTGTACAGGCTCAAGAACTGATTTGGGAAGATTGAGAAGGAATCCTAGGGAAGTGAGCACTTGCTGAGTCACTTGCAGGTCAGACTTGACTGACCCACAATGAGCCAGTCGTCCAGGTATGGAAATAATTTTCCTTATTAAAAAGGCCACTACTACTGCTAGGCATTTTGTGAATACCCTTGGAGCTGATGTCAGGCCAAAGGGCATAGCTTTGAACTAATAATGGCCTGAAGGCAATTCAAACTTGAGGTACTTTCTGTGGGAGCACCTGATGGGAATGTGAAAGTAGGCATCTTTTAAGTCCAGGGAGGCAAGCCAGTCCCCTGGCCTTAGAAAGAGAAGGATAATTCCCAGAGTCACCATTTTGAATTTTGGTTTTAAAAGATGTTTGTTCAGGTATCTTAAGTCTAGGATGGGTCGCCACTCCCCTGTCTTTTTTGGGGTAAGGAAGTAGCTGGAGTACAGACCTTTGCCCTGTGCAATGTAGGAACTCTACAGCCTTTAGAGCCAGTAGAGATGAAACCTTTGCCTCTAGGGCAATGGTTTCGGAGATGCTTGAAGGTGGAAAAGATCTGGCCCTCAGCTTTGGAAATTTCTTGAAGCTGAGAACCAGCCCCTGGCTACACACCTCCAGGACCCACTTGTCTGAGGCAACAGACATCTAATCCTGGATGAAGTAAGCCAGCCTGCCTCCTACAGGAATGGGGAGTTGACCTGGGCTGACACATCAGGGTGTCTGCTTGGCAGCAGCCTTAGGCTGAAGGGTGGATGCAGCCCTGCTCATCCCCCTTCTGCCTCTCCTTTTGAAGAACCCCCTCTGAGGAAAGGGAGAAGAGGCCTGTGCTTGGCAGAAAAGCCTATGAAAAGGCCTTCCGCTGCTCCAGCTTGCTGCCTTTGAGGAATTGCCTGCCTTTCCTTGGCCTGCGCACTTCTATAGGTGGTCCTACACCCCATCTTTTTCATGCAACTCTCTATCTGCTCCCCAAACAGAGAATTACCCACCACAGGGAAATCCATGGCCTTAGCCTGGGTGTCCTGTGAGAGGCTAGTACATCTGAGCCAAGCCATTCTCCGAAGAGCCACAGATGTAGCCATGACTCTAGATGACGCACCATTGGAGTCCACAGCAACATGGAACTGTACCTTAGATGCCTCAGTCCCATCAGCAGTCACCCCCTCCAGCTCCGAGGCTAGCTTAGCCAGTGCCAGTACAGTGTCCCACCTGGACTTCTGGTACCTGGCTGCATAGGCCATATAATTAGCCTGCCTGAGTCCCAAGGCGGATGTCTTGTACTGTTTCTTTGCCATGGCATCCAGCTTCCTAGAGTCTTTATCTGGGGGTGTGTGAAGCCAAGGGTATATTAGCCTTATCACAGGCTGCAGCCTGCACAACCCCAACATGGCTGCATTGTTGATACAAGTACTCTGTACCTGAATCTGATAAGGCGTAACTTTTGTCCATCCTTCTGTCGACAGGAGGTACAGAATTAGGAGTTTTTAAAATAGTTTGTGTCTGTTTCCCAAAAGACTTATGAAGGGGAATAGACAGTCTTTTGGACTCTGGGATGTCCATCATCTCCACATAATCAGGTTCCTCTACAGCTTCTTCCACAGGGAGCTGGAGGGTTTCTGCCACTTTCCTGTAAAACATGTAGTGGGAAGGGGTCTCAGAAAGCCTAGGAGGGGAAACACCAGAAGGCCTGTCTGGGGAGATGTCCAGTTCAATGGGCTCATCCAGATCTTCCACACCACCACCACCGTCGTCATCGTCATCATCCCCCTCCAAATCCATTTCATAGAAATCTTCAGGGGCATAATCTTGAACCAGAGGAACTGACCGAACAGAGCACCTGCCAGAAGGCGCCGGATCAGACTGAACCGGGCGAAGAGATTCTACAATCCTTATCGTTTGGCAATCTCTTCGGCGGTCAGAAAATGGATCTCTGGATCCGAACCAGACAATTTTTCTTTTCTTTTTGTAGGAACCGATCCCTCAGGATCGGCTCTTCTCTTGCCCGAAGAAGTATCGCCCTGGCCAGAGGGCATTCCCTCAGGTTCGGGTTGAACCGAACTGGGCTGGCCATCCGGGTCAGCGGACTTCTCGGCCTCCTTATCCCTAAGCCTACCTAATCTTTTCTCCAGGGTAGACTTAAGGAAATTTTTACAGATTTGGCAGTCTGAATTGAGGTGGTCAAACCCCAGACAATAAATACAGGTGGTGTGGGGATCAGCCTTAGCAAAGACCTCCCCCATACACTGCAGTGTTGAAACCCAGTGGGCCTGGTTTTTCTTTTGGGTTTCTCAGACGTACCCGTCCTAACCACAAACTTACCCTTTTTATGGCAAACGACCAAGCAAGACACCCCGATTGGTTTCCAACCGTGTCATGGGTATTGGAAAAAACAAGAAAATGCGGTTTTTTTTTTTGTTGTTTTTTTAAACCGATAAGGACCGGTAACCACACTAAGTTTAGAAACAAAGACAGAATATATAATTCACTAAACGGCTGGTTCAGCCGAACCGGTTGAAAAATCATTTTTTACAATTTCCACAAGTTTACTATGTCTAGTTCACTACGTAGTACTTACTGTACCACAGACTGAGATCTGAACCGAAACTTTCGAAAAACAAATCGGTAAAACCGAGGACTTTAACCTTTCCAACCACGAGCAAAGGAGAAATCTCCGGAGCGACCGTTCAGTTAGGCGGAGTAAAGAATCTGATGGTTGAGTTTCAAAGTGCAGCAGAGGTTTGAACCGAACTCGAGCTCAACGTTCTATGCTCTGCACAGAAATTAACCCTCTACTATCTGGGGCAGTTTGAGTGCTGGGGCCAACTGCAATAGTCAGAATACAGCAAGACTTCATGTTGTTTGAAGCATCCTGCATGTCCAGAGCGCACAACCAATGGTTCTACAGAAGGAGTGAAAGGAGGCTTTGGAGAGTCACCGTTTGAAATTTTCTGTACTCGACAAACTGGTTTAAGTTGCTTAGTCGTGTACGGGTCTGAAATCCCCAGTCTTTTTTGGAACCAGGAAAAAAAAAAAAAGAGTAAAACCCCTTTCCTGGAGGAAAACATGCTCTATTGCTTCCTTGAGGAAGAGACTGTTCACCTCTTCTCGGACGAGAAGAGCCTGATCCCTGGAGTAGGAGGATCTTTTGGTGGAGTTCCCGGAGGAAAGTCCAGAAATCTCTATAGTGTGTCCGATGGACACTAACTGCAGGACCCATTTGTCAGAGGTGGACGCCTCCACCCCATGCTGTGAGGGCGACCCCCACCTGCCTCTCGCTCGAGACTGGGAAGGTGGTGGGAATGGGAAGTCAGAAGTGGTTGATGTTCAGGGGAGGACCCCTGCACGCCCTGGTTCTTGGAGGCAGGAGGGGTAGCTGTACCCATGGCCTTACGCTTCTCCAGGCGGCGTGCTGGGGCTTGCTTTCTCTGCCTCCAGGTCCTTTTCCAAAAGGGCTGCTGTTGGGTGCCCAATCAGTACATGGACCTGAGAGTGAGACCTCTGTCCTGCAAGTCTGTGATACTGTTCTTTGTGTCCCCACCAAAGAGTACCAAGCCCCAAAAGAAGGCACCTTGAATCACTGACTGAACTTCGCTAGTAAGTCCAGAAAGGCAAATCCAGGAGTGCCATCTAAGGGCAACGGCAGCTGCTGCCAAGGTGCATGCCACAGAATCGAGTGTCATATGTGGCTCATAAAGCATGCCTACACGAGAACTTGGGGAGGCAAAGATCCTTGACAAGCTCCTCCTTCAAAGCAGAGGGCTCCATAGCTTGGACCCGAGCCTCTAACCTGGCCAAGGTAGCTTTTTGATGAGGCATCATATGGGCCACACAGTTAACGGACCGAAGGGTGCATGTGTCTGAAGAATAAATCTTTCTCCCGAAATGGTCCATCTGCCTCGACACTCTGTTCGGAGGAGAGGTGCTCATGTGCTTTGGTGCTGCGGAGTGGTCATGAGCAGCGGAAATTACCACAGAGTCAGACCTAGGATGCGTTTTCAAGAATGGGGCATCCTTCGGCACCCGGTAAAGCCTGTCCACCCACTTGGGGACAGCCGAGAGGGAATGAAGCATCTGCCAGACGGTAGCGTTGAGGTCTTGATGAGGTCCAATCCATGGAGGAATGGGGACTGGAGACATAGTCTCTAAGTCCAGATGTTCTGTGAGCCTCTGCCTCAAGGGGTCCTGATCCTCTGACTCCCAGTCAAAGAAATCCTTCAGGGACCTCAGAAGGTCCGAAAGAAAAAATTACTCACCTTAGTAATGTTGTTTCTTCTAATGGAGTCTTGCTATATTATGACTAATGCAGTTTGTCCCACCATTAGAACTGCTCCGGAGGTGAAAGAGTTAACTTCCATGCAGAGCATGGAACTTAGAGCGCAAGCTCGGTTAGAAAAGCTCTGTCTAGGGCATTTCAAACCAAAACTATCAGATCTTTACAAGCAAAACTCACTAAGGCTCTGTGTGGAAGCTGTAACCTTCACTAGCCAACTGGCTACTAAAATATTAGCACATTTTCCTGGTCCCAACACCAAGACTCAAGTCAGGGGACCAGAAAAGATAAGATAAAATAAAACACAACACCCAAACACCCCAACAAGAAGGGGTGGAAAACATAAAAGGGGGTATCAATAAGTGCCAACAGTGGAATGCCCACCCCATACCCAAAGTAGAAGTTCTGAGAGGGGCAAGTTGGGTAATATAATAGCAAGACTCCATTAGAAGAAACAACATTACTAAGGTGAGTAATTTTTCTAAACAACATGAAGTCTTGCTATATTATGACAATGCAGACTACACAGCAGTACCCTATGGAGGAGGGACAGAACCTACTTAGGAATAGGCTCTGAAGCACGGTTGTGTTAAACCGAGCATCCCTCCTGGCCTGGATATCCAGGGAGTAATGCTTGGTGAAAGTGTGTACTGTTTTCCAAGTAGCTGCTTGACATATCTCTAAGATAGGGATGTCTCTGGCAGCAGCTAGAGACGCAGCTGTACCTCTGGTAGAGTGAGCCCTCAGGCCTGAAGGGGGAACCTTACCCAGTTTTTGATAGCAAAATTGGATACAAGAGACAATCCACCTGGCAATGGATCTCTTAGTGGCAGGTTTCCCTTTCCCAACCTCACCATAAGTGAGAAATAGTTGGAGGGAGTCAAACCTGTGACCCTTGGTACGCCTATGTAGTAACTTAGGGCCCTCTTAACATCTGTTGTGCAGCCTCCTCTCAGAGGAGGAATGGTCAGTGAAGAACACTGGAAGTGAAATAGATTGTTAAGGTGGAAATCTGAAACCACCTTAGGCAAAAACTTCCTGTTAGTCCTGAGGACTACTTTATCCCTGTGAAAGGAAATAAAGTCAGTCTCCACTGATAAAGCTCTGTAACTCACTTATGCCCTGGCAGAAGTGATGGCTACTAGAAATACAGTTTTCCAAGTCAAGTACTTAAGCTCTGCCGAAGACAGAGGTTCAAAGGGGGTTGCATCAGCTGAGCAATGCAAACATTAAGATCCCAGGCAGGGGCAGGGTCCTGAATGGTGGATTGGTATGAAGCAATCCCCAAAATACTTGGAAAATACAGGGTGAGCAGAAAGAGAAGAGGGCTTCCCTGTCGAAATAAAAGCAGAGACAGCTGCCAAATGCACTTTCAGGGTAGCTGGTCTCAGTCCCAAAGAATTAAGATGGACCATATAGTCCAAAACAGTGGGCAAATCAGCAGATTCCGGGAAATATGCTTCCCAGAACACCATATGGAAAACCTTTCCACTTGGAGTTATAGGTAGCCCTGGTGGAAGGCTTCCTAGAAGCTTTCAAGATTTCGAGAACACCCTGAGAAAGTTGTAGATCAGCAACTCTAACTCCTCAAGAGCCAGGCCTTGAGGTTGAGGGATTTGAGATTCGATACCAGACTCTCCCTGGGCACAGGTTAACAGATTGTGGTTCCTGGGGAGACACAGGGAAGATGGACTGCTAAGGACAGAAGGAGTAGGTACCAGGGCTGCCTGGCTAGTCTGGAGCAATCAAAATCATCTTGCAGGGTTGAGATCTGATTTTGACTAGCACCTTGAACAGGAGAGGGAAGGGGGAGGCATAGAGAAACTTCCCTTCCCAATCGAGGAGAAAGGCATCCAGGGGGACTGAGCCCAACACTGGGGGCCTGCAACAAAAAAGTGGAAGTTGATGGTTGTCTGGGGCTGCAAAAAGATATATCTGAGGGGTGCCCCATCTGACAAAAACTATCCCCAGTACTAGGGGATCCAGTGACCATTCGTGATGGCCCTGGGAAATCCTGCTGAGAGCATCTGCCAGGACATTGTCCTTGCCTGGGAGGTGAACTGCTATGAGGGAAGTGTTCAGGGAATAAGCCAGAGACCACAACTTCATCGCCTCGGTGCACACGGCCGAAAACAGAGTGCCCCCTTGTTTGTTGATGTACCACATTGTAGTGGTGTTGTCTGTTCTGACCTGTACCACCTTGTTCTGAACAGATGCAGAAAAAACCTGAAGTGCTAGAAAAACAGCTCTGAGTTCCAACAGATTGATGTGGAGCAGAGATTCCTGAGGGGACCATAACCCCTGGGTGGAGAGGTCGCCCACGTGAGCTGCCCATCCCAAGAGGGACGCATCTGTAGTAAGGATCAAGGAGTGAGATAGAGGGATGAAGGGCACCCCTTGTCTCAGATTGCTCTGATCCTGCCACCACTGAAGGGCCTGGATCAGGGTTCGAGTCACTGGGATTAACTTGGATAGGGAATCTCTCTTGAGACCAGAAGGCTCTCAAATGGAACTGAATGTCCCTCATCTGAAATCTTGCTCCTTGCACTACAGCTGTGGAAGCAGCCATGTGTCCTAGGAGCTGCAGGAAATGCCTTGCTGGTCGAGAGACCTGCAGAGTGAAGGACCAGGCCAGGGGCCACCAGGGTCCTTACCCTTTCTAGGGAAGGAAGGCTCTGGCCTGCTTTTGTGTCCAGTTCTGCACCTATAAAGGTGAGTACCTGGACAGGTTCCAGAACTGACTTTGGAAGATTGAGAAGAAAGCCCAGAGAGGCAAGCAGCTGCTGGGTAACTTGCAGGTGTGATTTGACTGATCTGGAGACTGACCCACAATGAGCCAGTCGTCCAGGTAGGGAAAGATGGCAATCTTTGTCTTCTTAAATGAGCAACTGCTACTGCCAGACATTTTGTGAATACCCTTGGTGCAGAGGTAAGGTCAAGGGCATTGTTTGAACTGATAATGGCCTGAGGGCAGTTCAATCTGAGGTACTTTCGTGGGAGCTTGATAAGAACATGGAAGTAGGAACTCCTGAGGTCCAGGGTAGCTAGCCAGTCCCCTGGCCTTAGGGAGGTAAAATCATTCCCAGAGTCACCATTTTGAATTTTGGTTTTAAAAGGTGCTTGTTCAGATATCTTAGGTCCAGGATGGGCCGCCACTCTCCTGTCTTTTTTGGGGTAAGGAAGTACCTGGAGTACAAACCCTTGCCCTGGTGTAGGGGAGAAACCCTTTCTACAACTCTGAGAGCCAGGAGGGTTGAGACTTCTGTTTCCAAGGCAAGAGTCTCTAGAGGGTTTGCAGGTCGAAAAGATCTGATTCTCATCTTTGGAAATTTTTTGAAAATGAGAACCAGACCCTGGCTTACTACTTCCAGGACCCACTTGTCTGATGTTAAAGACTCCCAGTCCTGGACGAAGTAAGCCAGCCTGCCCCCTACAGGTAATGGAGAACTGCCCTGGGCATCCCATCAGGGTGCCTGTTTGGCAGGGGCTTTAGGCTGAGGGGTGGGAGCAGGCCTGCTTGTACCCCGTCTGCCTCTCCCTCTGAAGAACCCCCTCTGAACATAAGCTGAATTGGAGGCCTGGGTCTGGTAAAAAGACCTGTGAAAAGGCCTGCCTCTACCCCTGGGGGGCTGCCTCTGAGGAGTGGCTTGCCGTCCCTTGGCTTGTGCACTCCTATAAGTGGTTCTATATTCATCCATTTTCATATAATTCTCTGTCTGCTCCCAAACAAAGAATTTCCCACCACAGGAAAATCCATAGCCTTAGACTGGGTATCCCAGACAAAGTAGTACACCTGAGCCAAGCCAATCTACGTAAAAGCCACAGATGTAGCCATGACTCTAGAGGATACATCATTAGAATCCACTGCAGCATGGAATTGCACCTTAGATGCCTCAATATATCAGCAGCCACCTGCTCCAGCTCCTGGCAAGCTGGCCTAGGGCCTGTTTGGCTAAAGCCATGACAGTATCCCATCTAGATTTTTGGTATCTCGCAACATAAGCCATATAGTTTGCTTGTCTGAGTCCCAAAGACGCTGCCATGTATTGTTTTTTAGCCATGGCATCAATCTTTCTGGAGTCCTTGTCAGGGGGATGTGAAGCCAGGGGAATATTAGCTTTATCACAGGTTGCAGCCTGAACTACCCCAACATGGCTGCATTGTTGTGAAAGAAATTCTGTATCAGGACCTGACAGAGTGTACCTCCTGTCCATCTTTTTATCCACAGGAGGCACAGAATTAGAGCTTTTAAAATTTTTGTTTGTTTCCTAAAAGATTTATGTAAAGGAATAGACAATCTCCTGGACTCTGGGATATCCATCATCTCTACAAAGTCAGGCTCCTCTTGCTCATCCACAGCCTCCTCTAAAGGAAGCTGGAGGGTTTCAGCAACTTTTTTATAAAACAGAAAATGAGAAGGGGACTCAGCAAGCCTAGGGGAAGATTCTCCTAAAGGTCTGTCTGGGGAGATGTCCGGTTCAATGGGCACATCCAGACTTTCAAAGTCACATTCACACTGTTTATAATCATCTTGAACCGGTGGAACCGACCTTTTGCCAGATAGTGGCGGTTGGGACGGAACCGGGGAAAGTGACTGGACAATTTGTATTGCCCTGGCTATCTCTGCAGCAGTTGGAGAAGGGATTTTTGACTCCACACCTGCTGACTTTCTAGTTCTCTTTGCTGGAACTGGCTCCTCAGAGTCAGCTTTACGTTTGCCCGAGGAAGTCTGGCCCTGGTCAGAGGGCACCCTCTGTCCTGCTGGCAACGAACCGGCTGGCCATCCGGTCAGCGGACTTTTGGCTCTTGTTCCCTGAGCCTACCAACTCTTTACTAGGGTAGCTGCAGGAAGTTCTTGCAAATCTGGCAGTCTGCATTGAGGTGGTCAAACCCCAGACAATAAACACATGTGGTGTGGGTCAGCCTTGGCAAAGGCTTCCCACAGACACTACAGTGTTGAAACCCAGTGGGCCGGTTTTCTTTTGGGTTCTCAGACATAATGCCAGCCTAACCAAAACTTGCCCTTTTTCGGCAGTGCCAGGCAAGACACCCTTATCGGTTCCCAACCGTATCAGGTCGTGGAAAACGTAATGAAACCGCTTTTTTTAGAACCAATAAGAACCGGAACCGCACTCTAACAAGCTCTTAAAACGCCTCAGAATGAAGTTTAAAACAATCTGATCGGTTCAAACTGAACCGATAAACATTTACAAGTTCCACACAGAAAACCTATCTATTACTTACAATACCATAGACAGAACTTGAACCGATCGGTTTGCGGTTAAAATAATGACAATTGCGGTTGAATTTAACAGAGAAAAAAACTCTTTAAACCGAGAAAATGAACCGAGCAGCAGGAGAAATCTCTGGAGCGACTGTTCAGTGAGGCGGAGTAAAGAATCTGACAGTTTCGGTTTGAAATGTCCTAGACAGAGCTTTTCTAACCGAGCTCGCGCTCTAAGTTCCAAGCTCTGCATGGAAGTTAACTCTTTCACCTCCGGAGCAGTTCTAATGGTGGGACAAACTGCATTAGTCATAATATAGCAAGACTTCATGTTGTTTGAAAGGCAGGGTGCTCTGGTGGTGATTTTGTGGAAACCTTGCCTGTTGGGCCCTCAGGTTCCTCTGTGACCTCCTCCGAAGAATCGTTAGCCCCCTCATCGCCGTCGTCTGTCCCTTGGACAGGATGGTGACGGATATCGGGAAGGGAGACGTCCTGACGAATCTTCCCAGAGTTGTGTACAGTAGTTATTGTAAGAACTGCTTGGGAAAGGGGACCTGGGAGACCGTGGGAGAGGGAGTCTCGTCTCCAGGTCCGACACCAACTCAGACCGAGCACCCTGCCACCAAGACTGAATCAGGGTCTTGAAATCTGGGGCAACTGGAGGAGGTGGTGGTGGCGGAGTTGGTTGAGGCTGAGGGAGACAAGGACGAGGCAGAATTACCAGTGGGGGAGGGTAATGATAGTACTGGAATCCCTGGTAGTGAGTGTAGGGATTGAACCCAGGGTAAAACTGCCCATAATGACTCCAGTCGGGAGGGGGGCCAGCCCGGTAGTGGTCCCCAAGGAACCCCTGCGGGTAGTGAGGGACAGTTCGGGGTCTGGAGTAAATCCCCGTCGTCAGGGGTACCCACGTCGGACCCACCATGTATATATAGGTTGGGGGTCCGGCGTCAGGACAGCCCACGTCCGGGGGACCGATGTCGGAACCTGCACCACCCAATCCAGCACTGGAAAAAGATCCGGCATTGGAACCGGATGAAGGGGCCCTGACGGCAGGACCAGACCTGGCATCGGGGGGCAAACGGCTGATCGACAGATCCAGGCTGTGGGACTGTCATCGGGATATCTGGCGTCTGAGCCAGCGGCTGGCGCCGATCGCTAGATCCTGGATGAGCAACCATCGTCTGGACATCCGACGTTGGGGGAAGGTTCCCGGGTCCTCTGGCGGGATGTTGGCCAAATCGGCGCTACAGGAATCCTCGCCTGAAGGCGGAGGAGGGCCTCACATTAAGTTCTGCTGGCTCCCCGACCTCAGCGAGGAGAATGTGAAGTTGACCCCTGCGGAATCTACTATGTCGTGGGGTTGTCCACCGCCTTCGCCGGAGGTACCCGTAGTTGAAGTGGATGGAGAGGGGCTGTCTCCCTCTGGTTCCGCCAGTCGGGTGATGCGCCGTTAGGCCCAGACGGGAAACCACACCTGTGCAGCTGTCAGGGACGGGCTTCTTAGGTGGCATCAGGCGGGGGGGGGGGCCTCGTCCGACTTATCAATGGGTGATGGGCGGGTCCGACGATCGACTGACCCATCATGGGTCTTACCAGACTTACCGTCCGATTTTCTGGGTGGAAGCTAGGCCTTGCTTGTCGAGGGCCGCGTGTCATCTGCAGAGCACTCCGGCCCCCTAGACGACTTCTTGTGTTTCTTTGATGGAGAAGATTTATCTGCCGAGGACTGTCTCAAACAGTCCATCTTTTTTTCTAGAGAAGCCAGGCGGGCTTTCAAGAGATGGGCCTCCAAAGCCTACTGCCTCCTTTTCTTCATGGCTTGGCACTCCGGGGAGGAGGAGACAGGGTGGTCTAGGCCTAGACAGAGGACACACTTAAGGTGATTGTCTTTCTGAGGGATCTGCGTGCCTCAAGACAAGCACTTCTTCGGTGAAGACATCAATGAAGAGTTGCAAAAAAAAAGAAGAATTTTTGGTGAGGGAAAATCCGACACAAGATACTTTCACGACGATCACTATATGGAAGTCTGCAATGCGACTGACATGAGGCAACGGTGGGAAAGAACTGGAGGGCAGACGTGGGGACCGCCCACTATATACAGTCACGCTGATGTCAGATGGGCTGTCCCCCATCAGGGATTGCTAGAAAAGTCTGCTGTGCGGCCCGACGCCAGGTGACATCAGTCCTATAAGTGATGACCTACTGAAGGAACCCTCTTGAAGTAAGATCAATTTTTATTATTTTACTGTTATAATAAAACACTTGTTGCAAATTTTACAACTGCTCCTGGTTTGCCTATGCTTCCTGACCTGTGCATCGACTACAGTCCAGAGTGTGAAGCAGGGCCTCTCCTTGATTTGAGTACTCTGGATAATAAATGGGTAGATGGATGTCCTGATTAAGGGTAAACTCGGACACCACTTAGGTAGGAACTTAGGATTAGTCCTCAAAGAGACACTGTCTTTGTGGAAAACTAAACAAGGCTCTTTGTACATCAGAGCCTGAAACTTGGAAATCCTCAGAGCAGAAGTAACGGCAACTAAAAATAACGCTTTCCACAACAGAAAGCACAGCTCGCAGCTGGCTTGAAGGGAGGTAAGATAAGTTTCTCTAACAAAACCAAAAGGTTCCATGGAGGGACAAGATCCCTAATGGGAGGCTTCAGGTGCAGAATACTCAGCAAAAAGGTATAGGACAGATCCAACTGAGCAAGTGTTTTGCCCTATATAGGTGCATGATAGGCAGAAACAGCAGAAAGATGCACCTTGATGGAGGAGTAACGGAGCCCTGAGTCAGATAGAGTACATACTCCAGGACAGAGTTTACCGGACAGGTGAAGGGATCAAGGCTACAAACAGAGGCCCACAGGCAGAACCGTTTCCACTTCAAGGCTTAAGTGGCCCTTGAAGGCTTCCTGGCCGCCACCTAGACTTTCACTACCCTGGGGGAGACCTCAAAATGAGCTTTGGCTAGGTCTGCAGAAGCCATGCATACAAGTGCAGTGATCTGAGGTCCAGTTGTACCATGGTGCCTTGCTCCTGAGACAGCAAGTGCGAGGTCAGGGGCAGAGGAATCTGAGGCTCCACTGCCAATTGCTGGAGTAGAGGGAACCAAATCTGCCGAGGCCATAAGGGAGCAACCAGGATCAAGTCCGCCCCTTCTGACTGTAGCTCGAGAAGGACTCTGAAGCAGATGGAAGAAAGGTGTACAGAAACCTCCCTATCCAGCACAGGGACAACACGTCTTGCCAGAAAACACCAGGCCCTGGATCAATCAAGCAGATACAGGGCAGTTTGGGGTTGGACAGGGATGCAAAGAGGTCTACCTCTGGGTGCCCCCATCTTTCCAAGAGCTCTTCCGCTATGGTCTGTAAGAGCTCTCACTCGTGGGCCTTGGATCGGGACCTGCTTAGACAGACTGCCAAGGTGTTTTGGACTCCTGGAACATGAACTGCGGTGAGAGCCAGGTTGTTTTCTATGGCCCAGAACCACACTCATGGCCTCCCTGCAGAGGGGGTATTAGTGGGTTCCCCCCGTTTGTTGATATAAGACCAAAGACATGTTGTCCGTCTGGATCAACAGGGGATCTGGATGAAGGTCAGTCTGGAAAGCCTGCAGGGCATAGAGAACCACCCTCATCTCTAAGACACTGATGTGCAGAGCCTGCTCTAAAGGAGACCATGTCCCCTGTGTTGGACGGTCCCAGAAATGGGCTCCCCATCTCTGACCTGAAGCATCCGTGGTCAGGATCTGCTGAGGGGTATCTCGCCGGAAAGGTGCTCCTTATTCCAAACTGGAAGGGATCAGCCACCATGCCAAGGTCTTGGACACTGACCTGGGGACCCACACCAGTCAGTTGAGATAGTCTCAGTGCTGGCCCACTGAACCCTGAGATTCCACTGAGGAACTCTCATGTAAAGGCACGCCAAAGGAACGGTCACAATAGCTGCCGCCATGTGGCCCATAAGCTGAAGGAATGTCCTGGCTGGGATCTGGTGTGATGAGGAAATTCCTTGAGCCAGAGTCCGCAGGCAGACCTCCCTGTCTTGAGGGAGAAAGGCCTTCCCGTGGGTAGTGTCCAAGTCTGCCTCGATATACTGCAGCCTTTGGCTGGGCCATGGGGACGATTTCGGGAGATTCAGTGCGAACCCTGGCTCCCAGAATAATGTAAAGGTGTCTTCTAGGGTCATCAGCAGCTGATCTCTCATGGGGGCTGCCAGGGGCCAGTCGTCTAGATAAGGACAGACATAATGACCCCATCGTCTGAGGGCCATGGCCACTACAGCTAGGCACTTGGTGAAAACACGAGGAGCCGAGGAAAGGCCGAAGGGCAGGGCCCGGAACTGGTAGTGATTTCCCCAAAAGGTGAAGTGGAGGCATCTCCTGTGAGCCAGAAGGACAATTACGTTGAGGCACACATCTTGCATTTCGAGCATACAAAGCCAGTGCCCTTGACGCAGCATGGGAAGCAGGCCTGGCAGAGTCACGATTCTGAACCTCTTGTACTCTACGTAAGTGTTCAGGTGGCGGAGGTCCAGTATGGGTCGATGGACCCCACCTTCTTGGGAATCATGAAGAAATGGGAGTAAAACCCCCTCCTTTGGCTCAGAGGGACTGGCTCTATGGCCTGTTTGGACAGAAGCATTTGAATTTCTGTTTCTATGAAGGTGGCGTGGGATGGAGAGTAGATTGAGGCAGTTGCAAAAACTCCAGAGCATGACCACTCTCATTCACTGGAGTACTAATGCATCTGACTCGACTTTGGCCCATCCCTCAAGGTAGAGGGAGAACCGATCCCCCACTGCCTCCCCCAGAAGCTCCACTTGGGGGGGAGGGGGTCTGGCAAGGAGTCAGGCAGAAGCTCCTGGGGTGGGCAAGGAACCTTGGGAGGCCTTAGCAGTTCTAGGTCCTGAGGCTCCAGAGGGTTGAGAGGAGGCCTTATGCTTAAAGGCCTCTCTGGGCTGCTGCCTTTTGGACTGTTGGCCTGCTGGGCAACAAAAAAGCATATGCCTAGCTAGAGCCAGTTCTGACTTGTACATCTGGTGTACTGACAAAGAAAACATTACTCAACATAGTAATCTTGTTTCTTCAAAGGGATCACTCATTATGATTAAATTGATGCAGTCAGCCTCCTGTGTTGGGCTGCCCAGAGAGATGGAATTATATGCAAATGACGGAACTCTCAATTGGCTCATGCCAATTTCAAACTGCTGCACTCTGAGTACTTCAGATTCTTATGTAGCCTAACTGGGTATAAGACCCACTAGCTAAAAATAAAATTTTTATAAAATAATTTTTGTCCTCTTACGTCAAAAAAAATCCCAAGTAGCAAACCTAAAAAAACTCAAGACCACAAGGGAACTAACTGGTTAACAAAAAGTGGGTCTCTAACCTGACCTATTTGGAAAAAAAACACCCTAAAACAGGGACACAACAGCTTTCATAGGTTCTAGTAGGGGAGGCAGGGTGGGTGCTTTAATCATATGAGTGATCCCTTTGAAGAAACAAGATTACTATGGTGAGTAATTTTTTCTTCTAACCACAGGAATCACTCATTATGATTAAACTGATGCAGACTACCAAGCAGTACCTTTGGAGGTTGGGCAGAGAACCTATTCAGGAAATGTGTTCTGCAGCACTGCTGTACCAAAACTGGCATCACTTCGGATTGTAGATCCAGGCTGTAATGCTTTGTGAAGATGTGTTCAGTTTTCCATGTAGCTGCTCTACAGACTTCCAGTAGTGGAATTTCTCTTGAAGCTGCCACTGAAGCAGCTGTGCCCCTGGTGGAATGTGCCCTCAGGCCCAGGGGTGCCTGTTTACCCACTTTACTATAACAAAACCTTATATATGCCACTATCCAGTGAGCAGCTGTATGTTTTGTGGTAGCTCTGCCCTTACCCACCTCCCTCAGCATAGATAAGAGCTGTGTTTGACTTGGTCTGTAAGCCTTGGTTCTGTCAATATAGTGCCTAAGTGCACCTCTGACATCAAGGAAGTGAAGCCTCCTTTCTGGAGAACTGGAGTTCTCTAAAAAAGACAGGTAAAGGGATGGACTGATTTAAGTGAAAATCAGACAACACTTTTGGAAGGAATTTTCTATTGGACCTGAGGACCACTTTATCCCTGTGAAATGAAGTGTAGTTCACATCTGTGCACATGGCTTGTAACTCTCTGATCCTTCTGGTTGCAGTAACAGCAACCAGAAACACAGTATTCCAAGTGATATACTTAAAATCTGCAGTTGCCATGGGCTCGAATGGTGCATCCATGAGCTTGGCAATGCAGATATTCAGATTCCAGGCCGGAAGCGGTTCCCTCAGGGGAGGGTGCAAAAGGTTGAGGCCTTTAAAGTATCTCCTGAATACTGGATGGGAGGCCATGGATCTTTTTATTTTCAAACTGTTTAACCAGGAGTAGCACACTAAGCCAAAAGCTTGTTTACAGGTGTGACCTGACAGCACAGGGAAGTTAAGTGACTTGCTCAGGGTCACACAGTATGCAAGTGGGGGCTGTGGGATTCAAACACAGGTCTCCAGATTTGCAGTTCAGAGCCTTAAACCACTGCGCTATACTGCCTCCCTCTCTCTACCAGCTAACAGGTAAGCCAAGTGGACCCTGAGGGTCACAGGCGTCAGGCCTAGAGGATGTAAGTGTGTTAGGTAATCCAGGAGAATGGCCAAGTCAGCTCCAAATGGGTCAGTACCCTTACCTGCGCACCATATGGAAAACCTTTTCCACTTAGAATAATAGGTTTTCTTAGTGGAAGGTTTCCTGGAACCTCTAAGTACTGTCAGCACCTGTTCCGACAGTTTGAGGTTAGCAAATTCCAAGTCCTCAAGAGCCAAGCCTTGAGCCTCAGTGATTTGAGGCTGGGGTAGAGTATCCTGCCCTGAAAGGAGGTCAGGAGAATGTGCCTCCTGGGTAGATGAATTGGGGAACTACCGATAGAGTCAGCAGAAGTGAATACCAGTGTTGCCTCGCCCAATCTGGTGCCACCAGTATCACTTGGAACCTCAATTTCAGTAGTGTTCTGAGTATCATTGGAAAAGGAGGGAAGGCATACAGAAACTTCCCTGTCCAGTCCAGAGCCATCGCATCCAGGGGAACTGTGCCCCTGAGAGGAGGCCTGCAACAGTACACTGGTAACTGGCGATTTTCTGCAGAGGCAAAGAGATCCACCTCCGGAGTGCCCCACCTCCTGAAAATTGTACTGAGTATCTGAGGATTCAGACACCACTCGTGGCGGTCCTGACTTATCCTGCTGAGGGAGTCTGCCAGTACACTGTCCTGTCCTGGAAGATGTATGGCTGATAGGGATACCGCCATGGAGTATGCCAGGGACCACTGCCTCATCGCTTCTGCGCACAGAGGAGCTGATCTGGTTACTCCCCATTTGTTGATTTAGTACATAGTTGTGGTGTTGTCTGTTCTGACCTGCACCACTTTGTTTTGGAGATGTGGGGCAAATACCTGAAGGGCTATGTACACCACCCTGAGCTCCAGCAGATTTATATGCAACAGGGACTCGAAGAGACCATTTGCCACTTGCTCTGTAATCCAACATGTGTGCTCCCCAACCCAAAAGGGAGGCATCTGTTGCAAGAATTAAGGAAGGCTGTTCCTTTATGAAAGGCACACCTACCTGAATGTTGTGCTCGTCTAGCCACCACTGCAATGCCTGTAGCAGGCTGTGGGTGACTGGAACCAGTTTGGACAGTGGGTCTGTCCTCTGTGACCAGTGTTGTCTCAGGTGAAACTGGAAGTCTCATTTGAAATCTAGAACCTGGCACCACTGTGGTGGCAGCTGCCATGTAACCCAGAAGCCTGAGGAGTTCTCTGGCTGGTTTGGGTTTTCCTGGCACAAATGAGTTTGCAATCTATAGAAAGTTGTTTTCCCTGTCCTAAGGCAGAAAAGCTCTGCCCAGACTGGTGTCTAGTTCTGCACCAATGAATTCTAGTACTTGAAACGGTATTTGCTGAGACTTCTGCTCGTTTGAGAAAACCCAGAGACTCCAGAGCAGATTTTGTTAGTGCTAGGGCTTGCTCTGTAAGCTGAAGAGATGGGCCCACTACTAACCAGTCATCCAGGTAGGGAAAGACGGTCACCCTGTTTTCTCAGAAACTCTACTACCACGACCAAACACTTTGTGAAAGCCCTTGGGGCAGAAGTTAGGCTGAATGAAGTGCTGCAAACTGATAATGGCCTGAGGCCATCCTGAATCTCAAGCACTTTCTGTGAGATGGTCTGATGGGGATGTGAAAGTAAGCATCCCTTAAGTCTAGGGAGGCCAGCCAGTCTCCCTTTTGTAAAGTGGGAATGATTATTGCAAGAGTGACCATTTTGAATTTTGGCTTCAGAGTGCGCCTGTTTAGAAGTCTTAGATCCAGGATAGATCGCCAACATCCATTTTTCTTGTGAGGAAATATCTGGAGAAGAAGCATTTGCCCCTCTGGTTTAGGGGCACTAGCTCCACTGCTTTGATTTCCAGCAGATTTAACTGGTGCAAATATTCTTGTTCTCAGCTTGGGGAATGATTTGAAGCAAAGTGCCAGACCCTGGCTCACTACCTCCAGGACCCACTTGTCTCTGGTGATGGTATGCCAATCCTGGAGGCAGTGAGCCAGTTTGCCACCCATTGGTGGATCTACGACAGGGATGCAACCTGTAGCAGCCTGTCAGGGGTTCTGTGTGGGCTGTGCCTGAGTCTGCGGAGAGGTAGAAACTCTTCTCATGGCTCTCCTGCCCCTTCCTCGAAAATAGCCTCTAGATTGCTGTTGCGGCTGAGAGGCCCAAGCCTGGAAAAATGGTCTGGGAAAAGATCCCCTAACCCCTGCCTCCCCTAGTATGGACCCTATAGGATGTGGAAGGCCTATACTTGGAATTACTTCTATAGGTAGCATTGTATTCCTCTACCTTTTTCATGTAGGCCTCTGTTTCGTCACCAAATAAAGAGTTTTTCTCGAATGGAAAATCCATCGCCTTGGCCTGGGTATCCAAGGTCAGCTTGGTGGCCCTGAGCCATGCAAATCTCCTAAGGTAGACAGATAAAGCCATTAGTCTGGCTGCAGAATCATTAGCGTCCATAGCCATGTGGAACCGGTATTTTGTGGCATCTAGTGCAGCTCTTGCTGTAGCTTGTAAATCAACTACCACCTACCCTGGCACCCAGGGCTAAAACTGTATTCCAGAGTGCCTTCTGGTATTGCACTGCATAAGCCAAGTAATTGACTTGCCTGACAATCAAAGAAGCTGCCATGTACCCTTTTTTCCCCCATGGCATCCATCTTTCGAGAATCTTTGTCAGGAGAATGGGTAGCCAAAGGTATCCTGGCTTTGTCGCAGGCAGCAGCCTGAACCACCCCCTCAGGATCAGAGTGACTGAACAGAAAATCAGCTGCGGTCCTATCCAGCTGATATTTCTTATCAACCTTTTTATCCACTCCTGGAACTCAAGTAGGAGTTATTTGCAATGCTGCCTTTTTCAAGAACTTACAGTATGCATAGGCAATAATACTTAGGCGTTTTGTGGGGGCTAGTCCCATCGTTTCCAAAAATTCTGCCTCCTGCAGAGGGAGGTTGAAGGTTTCTACCATGTTTCTCACAAAAGCACAGTGGGAGGAATAATCCTCTGGACACCTCGGGGGGGGGGGGACAAAATCTTGTTCAGGAGAAACCTCTGGATAGTACAGTTACGTAAGAACTTACCGTAACAGTAGATCTTCGAGAACAGCTCTTGCAGCAGGTTACACCATTAGGACTGAAGCCGGCAGGCGTCAGGACCCCACGGAAATCTTCTAGCTAGCAGTCTTCAGCGGGGACCGCCTCTCCGACGTCAGTCCCGCCCCAGACGTCAGACGTAGTACATAAGGAGGCGGTCCAGCCACATTCCTCAGTTCTCCCGCCGGAGACTCCCGGCCGCAGGATGACATCAGAAGGGGAGACCGAGGATCCGCCATCAGAAGAAAAGAGCGTAAGCTCTTGTCAAGGACTGGTAAGCCATACCTCCTCCATGGGGGAATGGTGGGCGGGAAGGTACCTGCTGCAAGAGCTGTTCTCAAAGATCTGCTGTTACGGTAAGTTCTTACGTAACTGTACTATCTTACTTCGAGACACAGCTCTTGCAGCAGGTTACACCATTAGGACTGATTCCCAAACAATAGCGCCTGTAAGCATTCTGGGAGGAGGAGAATAGGAGAGATCTTGAACAAGCCCTGACTCTAGGACAGGAGACCCTGTAGAACGGCCAGGCCGAAACCGGCTCTCTGCCGTGATGCAATATCCAGGCTATAGTGCCTAATAAATGTGTGCACAGAGCTCCAAGTAGCTGCAGCACAAACGGCCGAGGTGGAGACGTTGCGCAGTGCTGCAAAGGAGGTAGCCACCCCCCTTGTCGAGTGGCCCCGGACTGTACCCCGGGAGGGGCTTCTGTTTGCTGTTGTAGCAAAATGAAATACATTGGACAAGCCAGCGAGAGAGGGTCTGCTTTGAGACTGGATGGCCCAGCATCCTCTCAGCGAAGGAAACGAATAGTTGCTCCAACTTACGAAGCTGTTTAGTTCTGTTCAGGTAGTACCTTAAGGAGTGGTGAACATTCAGGGTGTGAAGTAACGCCTCTCCTCTATTAGAGTACTTGGGAAAGTACACAGGCAGATCGATGTCCTGGTTGAGAGTGAGGGTAGAGACCACCTTAGGCAGGAAGAAAAAATTACTCACCTTAGTAATGTTGTTTCTTCTAATGGAGTCTTGCTATATTATGACAATTGCAGTGAGTCCCAACCTTCGAACTGCTCCGGAGGTGAAATAGTTAACTTTCCATGCAAGCATGGAACTTTGAGTGCGAGCTCGGTTAGAGAAGCTCTGTCTGCTTATCTTCAAACATAAACTGTCAGATCTTTACGAGCTAAACTCACTCAGGCTCTGTGTGGAAGCTGTAAACCTACACTAGCCAACTGGCTACTAACATAACACACACTTCTTGATCTCAAACAAAGACTCAAGTCAGGAGACCTAAAAAATGAAAAATACAACACCAATTCACCCCAAAAAGAAGGGTGAAAAACAACAAGGTGGGCATAAGTAAAGTGCCAACACTGTAATGTCCACCCACATCCCAAAACAAGGTTCTGAGAGGGGCAGGCAGGGAGGGAGGTCATAATATAGCAAGACTCCATTAGAAGAAACAACATTACTAAGGTGAGTAATTTTTTCTTCAAACAACATGAAGTCTTGCTATATTATGACAATTGCAGACTACACAGCAGTACCCCTATGGAGGAGGGACAGAACCCACTTAGGAATAGGCTCTGAAGGACAGCTGCTAGCAAACCGAGCATCACTCCCAGCCTGGATGTCCAGGGAGTAATGCTTGGTAAAGTGTGAACTGTTTTCCAAGTAGCTGCTTGACATATCTCTAGAATAGGATGTCTCTGGCAGCAGCCAGAGAAGCAGCTGTACCTCTGGTAGAGTGAGTCCTCAGGCCTGAGGGAGGAACCTTACCCAGTTTTTCGTAACAGAATTGGATACAAGAGACAATCCACCTGGCAATGGATCTTTAGTGGCAGGTTTCCCTTTACCAACCTCACCATAAGTGAGGAACAGTTGGAGGGAGCCAAACCTGTGACCCTTGGTACGCTCTATGTAGTAACTAAGGGCTCTCTTCACATCTAGGCTGTGCAGCCTCCTCTCACCAGAGGAAGAATGGTCAGTGAAGTAAACTGGAAGAGATATAGATTGATTAAGGTGGAAATCTGAAACCACCTTAGGCAGGAACTTTCTATTAGTCCGGAGGACTACCTTATCTCTGTGAAAGGAGATAAAATCTGGCTCCACTGACAATGCTTGTAATTCACTTATGCTTCTGGCAGAGGTGATGGCTACCAGAAACACAGTTTTCCAAGTCAAGTACTTAAAGCTCAGCTGAAGACAAGGGCTCAAAGGGGGGTTGCATCAGCTGAGCAATTCAAACATTAAGATCCCAGGCAGGTGCAGGATCCCTGAATGGAGGGTTGGTGTTAACGCAATCCCCTAAAAAACTTGGAAAATACAGGGTGAGCTGAAAAAGGAGAGGGTTTACCCGCTGAAATAAAAGCAGACACAGCTGCCAAATGCACCTTCAGGGTAGCTGGTCTCAGCCCCAAAGTGTTCAGATGGACCATATAATCCAAGACTGTGGGTAAATCAGCAGAGTCTGGGAAAATATGCCTTTTCTGAGCACCATATGGAAAACCTTTTCCATTTGGAGTTGTAAGTAGCCCTGGTAGAAGGCTTCCTAGAAGACTTCAAAATATCCATTACGCCTTGAGAAAGGTGTAGATCAGCAAATTCTAGCTCTTCAAGAACCAGGCCTTGAGATTGAGAGACTTGAGATTCGGGTACCAAACCCTTCCCTGGGCACAGGGGAGGATGGACTGCTAAGGACAGAAGGAGTGGATACCAGGGTTGTCTGGCCCAATCCGGGGCAATCAGAATGACCATGCAGGATTGGGATCTGATTTTGACTAGCACTTTGAACAGGAGAGGAAAGGGAGGGAAGGCATAGAGAAACTTCCCTTCCCAACTGAGGACTAAGGCATCCAGAGGGACTGGGCCCAAGACTGGGGGCCTGCAGCAAAAGAGAGGAAGTTGGTGATTGTCTGGGGCTGCAAAAAGATCTATTTGCGGGGTGCCCCATTTGGCAAATACCACTCCCAGAACCAGGGGATCCAAGGACCACTGTGATGGCCCTGAGAGATCCTGCTGAGAGCATCTGCGTGACATTGTCCATGCCTGGGAGGTGAACTGCGTGAGGAGGTGTTCAGGGAGTAAGCCAGAGACCACAACTTCATGGCTTCGGTGCACAAGGCCGTAGACCGAGTGCCCCCCTGTTTGTTGATGTACCACATTGTAGTGGTGTTGTCTGTTCTGACCTGTACAATTTTGTTCTGAACAGATTTGGAGAAAGCTTGAAGTGCTAGAAAAACTGCTCTGAGCTCCAACAGGTTGATGTAGAGCACAGATTCCTGTGGGGACCACAGCCCCTGGGTAGTGATGTCGCCCATGTGAGCCCCCCACCCCAAGAGGGATGCATCTGTAGTAAGGATTAAGGAGTGAGGCTGAGTGACGAAGGGAACTCCTTGTCTGAGGTTGCTCTGATCCTGCCACCACTGCAGGGCTTGGATCAGGGTTCGAGCTACTGGGATCAACTTGGTGAGAGGATCCTTTCTTTGAGACCAAAAGGCTCTCAAATGGAACTGAATGTCCCTCATCTGAAATCTTGCTCCTTGCACTACAGCTGTGGAAGCAGCCATGTGTCCTAGGAGCTGCAGAAAATGCCTTGCCGGTCGAGAGACCTGCAGGGTGAAGGAGGAGGCCAGGGAGACTAGGGTCTTTGCCCTGTCTAGAGGGAGGAAGGCCCTGGCTTCCTGTGTGTTCTGTTCTGCGCCCATGAAAGTTAGGAGCTGGACAGGCTCCAGAACGGACTTTGAGAGATTCAGAAGGAAACCTAGGGAAGTAAGCAGTTGCTGAGTTATCTGAAGATGTAAGTTGTAAGTTGACCTGGTCTGGGGACTGGCCTACTATGAGCCAATTGTCCAGGTAAGGAAAGATGGCAATCTTTTGCCTTCTTAGGCAAGCAACTGCTACTGCCAGGCATTTGGTGAATACCCTTGGAGCACAGGTGAGGCCAAAGGGCATTGCTCTGAACTGGTAATGGCCTGAGGGCAGCTCGAACCAGAGGTACTTTCTATGGGAGCTTCTGATGAGAATATGGAAGTAGGATCCTGAGGTCCAGGGACACTAGAAAGTCCCTGGCCTTAGAGAGGGTAAAATAATACCCAGAGTCACCATTTTGAATTTTGGTTTTAAGAGGTGCTTGTTTAAGTATCTGAGATCCAGGATGGGCCGCCATTCTCCTGTCTTTTTTGGGGTAAGGAAGTACCTGGAGTACAAACCTTTGCCCTGGTGTAGGGGTGGAACTCTTTCCACGGCTCTGAGAGCGAGAAGGGTAGAGACCTCTGCCTCTAAGGCGAGTGCCTCTGATGGAGATGCAGGTGGAAAAGATCTGGTTCTCATCTTTGGAAATTTTTTGAAGCTGAGAACCAGTCTTACTACTTCCAGGACCCACTTGTCTGATGTTAGAGACTTCCAGTCCTGGACAAAGTAAGCCAGCCTGCCCCCTACAGGTAGAGGAGAATTGGCCCTGTCTACCCCATCAGGGTGCCTGCTTGGCAGGAGCTTTGGGCTGAGGGGTGGAAGCAGGCCTGCTTGAACCCCGTCTGCCTCTCCCTCTAAAGAACCCCCCTCTGGGCATAAGCGGAAGAGGAGGCTTGGGCTTGGTAAAAAGTCCTATGAAAAGGCCTGCCCCTGCCCTTGGAAGCTGCTTCTGAGGAGTGGCCTGCCTTTCCTTGGCCTGTGCATCCTATAGGTGGTCCTGTATTCATCCATTTTCTTCATGTAATTCTCTGTTTGCTCCCCAAACAGAGTTACCCACAACAGGAAAATCCATGGCCTTAGACTGGGTATCCTGTGACAGGGTAGTACACCTGAGCTAAGCCATTCTGGGCGGCGCAGATGTAGCCATGACACCGATGACACATCATTAGAGTCTACTGCAGCATGAAACTGCACCTTGATGCCTCAATACCATCTTTAGCCACCTGTTCCAGCTCCCGGCAAGCTGGTCAGGGACTTGTTTTGCTAGTGCCAGCACAGTATCCCATCTGGATTTCTGGTATCTAGCAGCATAAGCCATATAATTTGATTGTCTGAGTCCCAAGGATGCTGCCATGTATTGTTTCTTTGCCATAGCATCAATCTTCCTGGAGTTCTTCTCAGGAGGGTGTGAAGCTAGGGGAATATTTGCCTTGTCACAGGCTGCAGCCTGCACTACTCCCACATGGCTGCATTGCTGTGTGAGGAATTCCATGTTAGAGCCTGATAAAGCATACCTCTTGTCCATCCTTTTATCTACAGGAGGTATAGTGTGAGGATTTTTTTAAAACTTTTACTGTCTGCTTCTGAAAAGATTTATGTAGGGGAATAGACAGTCTCTTAGATTCTGGAATATCCATCATTTCTACATAATCAGGCTCCTCTTGGTCATCAACAGCTTCCTCAACAGGGAGCTGGAGAGTTTCAGCAACCTTTTTATAAAACATAAAATGAGAAGGGGACTCAGAAAGCCTTGGAGGAGAAACCCCTAAAGGTCTGTCTGGAGAGGTGTCCGGTTCAATGGGCGCATCCAGATCTTCCAAACCATATTCACTCTCCTCATACTCCTCTTCCCCCTCCCACAGTTCATAAAATTCCTCAAAATCATAATCTTGACCGGTGGAACCGGCCGAACGAGACTGGACAATTTGGATTGCTTTAGCTATCTCTTCAGCGGTTGGAGAGAGAACTTTTTTCCACACCAGCTGACTTTCTAGTCCTTTTTGCAGGAACTGGCCTCTGAGCCAGACCTTCGCTTGCCTGAGTGGCACTCGGTCAGAGAAAGATTCCTCCGGTTCGTTGGAACCGAACCGGCCGGCCATCCAGGTCAGCGGACTTTTTGGCCTCCTTTCCTGAGCCTACCAACTCTCTTTTCTATCGTGGCAGCAGGGAAATTCTTACAAATCTGGCAGTCTGCATCGAGGTGGTCAAACCCCAGACAATAGACACAGGTGGTGTGAGGGTCAGCCTTGGCAAAGGCTTCCCCACAGACACTACAGTGTTGAAACCCAGTGGGCCCGGGTTTTTCTTTTGGGTTTCTCGGACATAATGCCAGCCTAACCAAACTTGCCCGTTTATGGCAATCCACCAAGCAAGACTCTCTTATCAGTTCCCAACCGTGTCACGGGTCGTGGAAAAAACCATAATGAAATCCGTTTCTTTTTTAGAACTGATAAGAACCGGGAACCGCACTTTAAAAAAGGACTAGTAATTTAAAACACAACCTGATCGGTTCAAACCGAACCGATAAAGGTTTACAAGTTCCACACAGAGAAAAACGTATGTAAAACCTATCTATTACTTATATTACCACAGAGAGAGCTTGAACCGACCGGTTGCGGTTAAATTTCGGTCGAAAACCGATAAAACTAATACTTTTAACCAACAAAATGAACCGAGTAGAAGGAGAAATCTCCGGAGCGACTGTTCAGTGAGGCGGAGTAAAGAATCTGACAGTTTATGTTTGAAGATAAGCAGACAGAGCTTCTCTAACCGAGCTCACGCTCAAAGTTCCATGCTTGCATGGAAAGTTAACTATTTCACCTCCGGAGCAGTTCGAAGGTTGGGACTCACTGCAATTGTCATAATATAGCAAGACTTCTTGTTTGAATTTAGGATTCATCCTCAGAGAGACACTGTCCTGGTGGAAAATTAAATAAGGCTCCTTTCACATGAGAGCATGGAGCTCGGAAAATCTCCTTACTGACGTGACAGCAACTAAAAATAACGTCTTCCACGACAGAAAACGCAGTTTGCAATCTGCGGCAGGTTGAAAGGGAGGAAGCGCGAGTTGTTCCAGGACAAAGAGTAAGTCCCAAGGAGGAACGGGATCCTTGATGGGTGGCCTAAGGTGTAATACCCCTCTTAGGAAGTCTCGAGAGGCATCAAGCTGTGCCACTGTATGCTGTCCTACCGGAAAGTGGTAGGCAGAGATTGGCGAGGGTGCACTTTAATGGAGGAGTGGCGAGACCCGAATGGAATAGGGAAAGCAGGTATTCCAGCACCCCTTTCCCTGGGCATTCTAAAGGGGAAAGGTCGTGTGCTTGCGACCACAAGCAAAAACGGCGCCACTTCATGGTGTACGTCGCATGCGTTGCCGGTTTTCTGGCCGCTGAATGGACTTCCGCAACCTCTTGCGAGACCCTGTGTCGCATAATGGCTATGTCTCTAGGAGCCAGGCATGCAGGTTCAGTGAGCATAAGTCCGGATGGACTAGTGAACCCTCCTCCTGAGACAATAGATGGGAGCTGAAAGGCAACGGAACTGGAGGTTCCCGGGACAATTGCGTCAGCATGGGGAACCACATCTGCCTGGGCCAGAAAGGCGCCACCAGGATCATTGTTGCATGCTCCCTGCGCAGTTTGAGAAGAACTCTCTGGATCAACGGGAAGGGAGGGAAAGCGTAGAGAAATCTGTCTGCCCAGGAGAGGGACAATGCGTCTCGCCAGAAAACACCAGGCCCTGGATCTAGCGAGCAAAAATTGGACAGTTTTGCGTTGGATGGGGAAGCGAATAAGACCAACTCTGGAGTGCCCCATTGAAGAAACAGATCCTCTGCTACCTCCTGAAGAAGTTCCCACTCGGGACTCTGGCCTGGGAACGACTCAGCCATCTGCGCAGTGTTGTCCACCCGGGAACGTGAACTGCAATCAGGCTCAGCGCCGTGTCGGATTACCCAATCCCACACTCTCATAGCTTCCCTGCAAAGGGGGTAAGAGTGTGCGCCTCCTTGTTTGTTGAGGTAATACATCACCGCCGTGTTGTCTGTCTGAAGCAGAAGAGTGCACGACGGGATTTCTGACTGAAAGGCCTGCAGGGCGTAAAGGACCACCCTTATCTCCAGCACTTTGATGTGGAGGTGGGCTTCCTGAGGGGTCCATGTTCCCTGGGACCTCACCCCGTTCAGGTGCGCTCCCCACCCCAGCCCTGAGGCATCTGTGGGGAGGATTGCCTCCAGGGAAAGTGTCCCTGGGTCTAGCCACCATTGCCAGTCTCGAATCACGGCGTTCGTGATCCTGACCGGATGCTGCATGTGGTCTTGCCTTTGGTCCCACTGCACCTTGAGCATCGACTGTGCACCCGCATGTGGAGCCTTGCCAAAGGGACGGTTGGAATGGCCGCAGCCATGTGTCCGAGCAAGCGAAGGACCAACCTGGAAGGGACAGTCTTCTTCGCCGAGAGATCCCTGATGAGGGATCTGATGTGTTCTGCTCTTTCGTCGGAAAGAAAGGCCTTCCCTTGGACGGTGTCCAGAACTGCGCCTATGAACTGCAGCTTCTGGGACGGTACGAGGAGAGACTTCTCGTAGTTGATAAGAATGCCCAGAGATTGGAACAGGTCCTAGGTGCTCTGAATAGCCCGCAACAGCGCCTCTTTGGAGGCGGCCATGAGAAGCCAGTCGTCCAGGTACGGGAACACGCAGTGGCCCTGTCTCCTTAGAGACGCTGCCACGACTGCCAGGCACTTGGTAAAGACCCTTGGGGCCAAAGACAGTCCGAATGGAAGAGCCCGGAACTGAAAGTGGTGGCCGAGAAACTCGAAGTGCAGGAACCTCCTGTGCGCTTGAGCTACTGGGATGTGCAGGAAGGCGTCCTGCATATCCAGGGACGCTAAGAAGGCGTCCTTTTTCAGCATGGGAATGAGTCCTTGGAGGGTTACCATGCGAAAACGTTTGTAGGCGACCGACATGTTGAGGTCGCTGAGGTCCAAGATTGGTCGGAGGTCCTCTGTTTTCTTCGGAACCAGAAAGAAGTGGGAATAGTATCCGGATCCTATCTGGTTCTCTGGGACATACTCCACCGCTCCCTTTTGCAGGAGCGCAAGTACCTCTTGCCTGATGAGTGATCTGTGCTGACCCAAGTAACAGGAGAGCAGAGGAGGCCTTGTGGGTGGCTTGTCCACGAATTCTATAAAGTGGCCTCTTTCGACCAACTGAAGAACCCACCTGTCGGTGGTTATGGACTGCCACCCTGGCAGGTGGTCCGCAATGCGGCTCCCGACCTTGGTGTCCCGTTGATCCTGAGGGGCAGGGGCTGGGAAGGAGTCATGCTGTGGCGGCTGAGGGTCCAGCGGGCTGGGCCGGCTTAACTGGTCGCTGGCTTCGGCCCACGGACGACTTCCCCTTGGCTCTGCGGGAGAAGGAGCCCCTCTGTTGTGGGCTGGCGCGGGACTGCTGTCTCTGCATCCGGCCTTGAAAACGGCTTTGGTTCCTACGAAAGGAACTAAGCTTGGGTCTGTACATAGCCTGGACAGACCGCACTGCCTTCCCAGCCTCTTGAAGTTTGGTGAGGACCTTCTCTGAGGACTCACCAAAAAGAACTTCTCCACGAAATAAGGCATCCAGGATGTTCTTCTGGACATCCGGGGTGAATCCGGAGACACGGAGCCATGAGCATCTCCGGAGGCATACGCCTGAAGCTGCCGCTCTGGCCGAGGAGTCCGCGGAATCATACGCGGCTCGCAGCACCTGGGTTCCCATGTCCGAACCCGTGCGAGGGAGTTGTAGCAACTCCTCCTTCTGCTCACCTTCTGGCATCTTTTCTGCCAGATCCAGTCCCTGCTCCCACAAGGCGTTCTGGAACTGTACTATGTGGGTTAAGTAGTTGAGGGATCTGATGGCGCAGGTAGTGGATGCATACGTGCGCCTGCCCATAGCGTCCAGTTGCAGGGTGCTCAAATGTTGCGGCCTCTGGGACCGGTCATGAGAGGCTGTAATGACCAGAGAATTGGCCAGAGGGTGTGATGCCAAGTACTGGTCCTCCTTATGGGCCTTGTACAGGCGGTCAGCTTTCTTCGGCATCGCCGGAAGCGAGTGTGGACGTTTCCACGCTGCCTTGGTGACGTCCATGAATGTGTCCACCAAGGGTGGCACCACCACAGGCTTTGGATCTTTTTGCTGAAGATATCTGGCGAGGGCGTAATCTCTCGGGGTCTAGTTCCTCTGCGTCCCAGCCCATGTTCTCCTGGATATGCCTCATAATCTCTGAGAACGATGGGTCATCCGGAGGAGATCTGGGAAGTTCACGTGGGTCCGGAGAAGGGACGTTGATCGGAGAGGGGGATCTGGATCCGTCCGAGAAGTCCGATCCCGTGTCCTCCGTCAAAGGTTAATGATGGCGTCTTCTGGGTCTCTTTAGGTTGGGTGACCCTGAAGAGAATCTAGACGGAGGTCTCCTTTTTTCTAGTCTGCACCTAGGGGGATCCGTAGGCTCCTGGGGGGAAGGCATTCGGCCTGCAGCCCCGGATGAAGTAGGGGGCGCAGGGGCCGGTGGAGTCGCAGGTGGAGGAGGAGGTGTGGGAACCACATCCCTTTTTATGGTATCCCACCAGTAGGTGAACAACTCCTTGACCTCGGATATGCTGAGGCCCGACGATGGACCGGGCACCGGTGGTCGGTCATCGGGTTCCGGCGTTGGCTCCCCAGGGGTCTCGGGTTCCGGAGAGGGTTCCTGGGGGTGCGACAGGACCGGTTCGCCTGCCTGGTCTCGGCTAGGTCAGCTCCTCCGTGATCGCCTCCTGACCGACGTCGGTGGGGGCGAGGGGTTCTCCTCTGTAGGTGCGGACGCTGGGTCCCTGGCCGGCGTCCGTGGCGGCGGCCCAACTGGCGACGCGCTTTGGCGGTCGCCAGTTCTCGGACCGGTGCTTGGCCGACGTCCGGTGGGCCGTGTCGGATCCGACATCCTTAAGTGAAGTCAGCTCTTTGGTTTTCCGCTGGGAGGAGGAGGCAAGAGACTGATCTGGCGTCGGGTTCCAAATGGCGGGAACCGGACTTGTGGTGGTGGTGATGGCGGTTCCCCGACCTGGACGGGGCCTTGGAAGCCGAAGAAGCGGAGGGCCTGGAGGTCTTGGCCTGAGGAAGAGAGGAGGAATCCGAAGGAGTCTTCACCGCTGCAGGGGGAGGCTGAGAGCGGGCCGGGAGCCGGAGCTACGGGAGTCAGAGGCCCTAGACGGGCACTTGGATCTCACCCTCTCCCTATGCTTCTCAAGGTGCCTCCGGGCCTTGTCAGAAGATTCCCCCTTGGAGGCTGCGTCCATGGTTTTAATCTTTTCCTCGAGCAGGAACACCTGTAGGGCCTTCTGGCGACGGATCCGGGTCCGGCTATTGAACCCCTGGCAGAAGGAACAGGCCCGGGTGTCGTGGTCTGGGCCTAGGCACCGGACGCAGGCCGAATGCGGTCTTTAAACGGGATTTGCTTCCCGCAGATGCACTTGGATGGATGGCCTTCCACGGAGGTAGGGGAGGACATCAGACAGCAACTATGCAGAAGAAACTAACTTTTTCCTAACGGAAGAACTTAACCAGGCGTCGCGCGCTAGAAACGAACCAAGGGTCGACATGCAAGTTCGACGGCGGGAAAGAACTGGGGAATCTGGCGGGACCGCCTCCTTATGTACTACGTCTGACGTCGGAGGCAGTCCCCGCTGAAGACTGCTAGCTAGAAGATGTCTGTGGGGTCCTGACGCCTGCTGGCTTCAGTCCTAATGGTGTAACCTGCTGCAAGAGCTGTATCTCGAAGTAAGATCTATCGGCTCCTCACCAAAATCATAATCCTCCTCCTCCTCCACACCAAAGGTGGCTTGCGGTTCCTGAGGAGCTGGTACAGGCACAGGAACCGGAGCAGTCGGTGTGGGAACCAGGACTGCAGTCTGCAGTGCTTGCAAAACCTTTAAAGCCTTGGCAATGTGCTCAGCTGAGGGCATACTGTGTTTGTCTGCTGAGAGCTCCTTAGCCTTCTCGGCCAGAGGTGCAGCGACATGCTTTTCCTTGTATTTTTTCTTAAGTGGAACAGGCTCAGACCCTTTCTCCACAGCTCTTTTTTACTTACCCTGCTCAATTTTTTCTGATCCTTTGTCAGGATCCTTAGCTTTACCTCCATCCTTTTTTGTAACAGAGGTAGAGGAACTATTTTCACCAGTAGTAGCAGAAGCAGAGGCCATTCTTCCAATATTTTGGACCTTTTCTTCAGAGTTTTAGGACAAATCTCACAACTGGCAAAAATATGGCTAGTACCCAGACAAAAGAAAACACAAAGAGCATGTCTGTCTGCTTTTGCTATAATCTGACCACAAGACTCAACATTTAAAACCAGTGGGGCCTGTGCGTTTCTTAGGTTTGACAACAGGGACTTCTCCTCTGACACTGAGCAGGAATCGCTAAATAGACAAACAGAATTATCGGTTCCTTAGAACCGAAGATTTCAAAAATAAACAACCGCTAAACGGTTCTGGGAATTGAGCGACAGTTGGTCCCCGACAGAAAAAGGGGAACCGAGAATAATATAAATTTAAAGTAAATAAAATAGAAAAGGCACAAACGGTCAAGGAACTGACCTCAACAACAACAAATTTAACCAAAGATGAGGTAAAAACCTCACTTAAAATAGCAGAACCCTCAGTTCCATGGAACCATGAGGGAACCACTAATTACCTAAAATTCTCACATAAATTACAAAAACTAATACTTAGGCAGCAATTTGAAAAATAAACTTAAAACACTACTTATCGACTAGATAAGCGAATTTTGAAAACGTTGAAATGAATCTGAAGCACTCAGAATGCAGCAGTTGCTAGGGCAGCAGTTTGAAACTGGCATGAGCCAATTGAGAGTTCCATCATTTGCATATAATTCCATATCTCCGGGCAGTCCCACACCGGAGGCTGACTGCATCAGTTTAATCATAATGAGTGATTCCTGGGGTTAGAAGACCTTGCCAGAATCCTGGAGGCCCGTAATAATCTTTTCGGTGTCTTACCTGAAAAGAACAGAGCCCTATAAGGGGGGCATCCAGGATAGTCTCCTGAAGGTCCTGCCTAAAGCCTGAGACCCTGAGCCAGGAATACCTCTGGGGAGACACTTCTGTAGCAGCTGCCCTGGCAGCGGTGTCTGCTGAGCCGTAAGATGAGCAGAGGACATGCTTCCCTACGTCCAGCCCTGACTGTTGGATGTCTAGGAGTTCTGATTTCTGGGAGGAGTCTGGTTGTGTCTATGCTAATTCCAGGGCCTTTTTCCATAAGGACTTCTGGTACTGGACCATATGCACCAGAAAATTTAGCGAACGGATGGTATAGGTGGCCGAGGAATAGACCTTGCAGCCAAACTGATCCAGCCTCTTGGATTCCTTATCTGGAGGCTGGGAACTCGTGTGTCTGAGCTGTATGATTCTCCCATGAGACACAGTCAAGATCACTGAATCAGCCCTAGACAGTTCTCTTAAAAAGGCTAATTTTTAGGTGTTCTGTAGAGCCTGTCCGCTTTTTTAGGAACTGCCAAAGCCGAAGAGGGGTACTTCCGAGGCTAACCGGGTAACGACTTGGAAGGGGGCCACCAAAGGAGGTATGACCAGAGGCTCAGGGTAATTTATGCTGAGAAACTGAGCAAGGCAACACCTTTCCGGGTCCATGTCTTCAGTGTCCCACTGGCTGAGAAACTGGATATGACGCATCACATCCATGAATGTGGGATCATCGGGGGCGACCTAAGGAATCGCTATGAGAGTCCGGCTGGGGAAGAGGGGAAACAAGCCCTTCCTAAGACCTGGAGAAGGAAGAGGAGCTCCGGCTACAATCCTCCGAGGAAGCAGAGCAGGTGTATGAACGCTGGGACCAACATCCACGAGAGCGGTGCTGGCACCTGGAGAAAGACCTGGACGAAGACGGGCATCTCCGTCCATGTCATCTTCATGACCCATTGTCCAAGTGGCCAGGAGGAGGGGTGACCCTTCTCAGTGATGGTGAAGGTTTCCTGGGTGGAGGGGGTGGTAGGCTGCTTAGGTGGAGCTGGAGGAACCCCAGAGGGAGTGGGATCTGGAGCCTGGGAGGCCCCTAGGCAGCATGTCCCCTTTTATGGTATTTCACCAGGAACTGAAAAGGGCTCCCGCTCAAGAGAGTCGAGAGGAGCGCCGGGAGAAGAGACATTAGAAGGTCCCGTGTTGATCCCACTAGTCCAGGATGCGGAACGCCTGGCTGCGTCCCGCTGGCATCAGGTTTTCCTGCATCAGATTATCTGGAGACGGGGTATCTGCAGTCGGGTTAGGGGGCCCTGGGTTGGCCAACAACGGGTTCTTGGGCGTTAGCTCAGGGGAGGCTGGAGGGGCTGGTGATGGCAGTGGAATGGGTGATGACGGGGTAGGCCTCACCCGGTTCGACCAAGGAGAGACGGATGTCGAAGAGGCTGGGGACTGTAGACGGTGGTCCGGGGACTTGGCTGGTGCCAACTGCCAAGGGGCATGAACTCCTCTTCCTGGTGCCACTTGTCGCCAGACCCCGACGCCCAGTCCGATGACTTGGACAACCATCTGAAAGGGCCTGAGCAGCAGCTTTGCCCTTTCTCCAGCTGGCATTCTGGAATTTAACCATATGGGACACAAGTTTACAATCCTGAGGCCCAAATTAGAGGAGGCATAAACTCTTACCCCAGAGGTTAGTCCTGTGGGATTCCTTATCTGGGGGAAGGAACTAAGGTGCTTAGGCACTTTAGATCTGTCATGGGCCGCCTTGCCGACCACAGAGTCAGTTTCATCCTGGGCAGCAAAATAAGGACAGCCCTGAGGGGCACTATAAAGATTGTCCATCCTGCGTGACATAGCTGGCACCATGATTGGTCTGTGCCAAGCTGCCATAGTAGCATTCTTTAGGGCTGGCAGCACAGGAGGGATAATCTTAGGGGGAGATTCAGGAATCTCCAGTAAGTCCACCGGGTGTTTCCTGGTGACATTGTCCTCCTCAGTCTGGAAACCCATAATGGCAGACAATTGTTTCATGACATTAAAAATGGTAGCATCCTCAGAAGGAGACCTTGGGGTATGCTTGACTGAGTCCTCACTGACTGAAGAGGCAGTGGACCTGCCAGAAATGAGGATTTCCTCCTCTTTCTTCTCATCCTCTGTCATCTGGGAGGATGAGCTGAATATGGTACTCCTCATCACCGACCTCCTCCTCCTCCTCCTGGTCTGGCGTCAGACTGGTCATCAGTGGTCCATGGGAAGCTTCCCGTGGTCAAACAGGAGTCGACAATGGAGTTGTCAGCAGCGTGCCAGCAACGCCTGTCTATTGAAGGCTGTGAACTGCTGAACAAATACATAGAAACATAGAAGTTGACGGCAGATAAGGACCGCAAGGCCCATCCAGTCTGCCCATTTCTTTTTCTACCTTATAAATGTGCCATCGGCCTTTGCTCTGTCAGTGACCTATCTATTCATAGTCATTTGTATTGCTCCCTTATGCCTATCCCATGCCTGTTTGAAGCCCTGCACTGTATTCATAGCCACCACTTCTTGTGGTAAGCCAGTCCATGCATCTACCACCCTTTCTGTGAAAAAGAATTTCCTCACATTCCCCCTTAATCGGCCTCCCTCTAATCTTCATGCTGTGTCCTCTTGTCCTGCTATTTTCTTATATTTAAACATGTTAGACTCTTTCATCTTGTTTATGCCCTTAAGGTGTTTAAATGTCTCGATCATATCACCTCTCTCCTCCTTTGCTCAAGGGTATACATATTGAGCCCGCTAATCTGTCCTCATATGTCTTCTGATGCAGTCCCTGCACCATTTTGGTTGCCCTTCTCTGGACTGCCTCAATTTGGTTAATGTCCTTGTGAAGGTGTGGCCTCCAATACTGCACGTAGTACTCCAGATGGGGCCTAACCAATGTCTTGTACAGAGGATTATTACCTCCTCTTACGACTTGTGATACCCTACTAATACACCCTAACACCCCTAGCCTTACCCACTGCTTTAGAGGTCTGCTTTGATGATTTAGGTCATCAGTGATGATGATGCCCAGTTCTTTCTTCCTTTGTGACTGCTAGCAACTCCTCCCAGCCTATAAGTGGCTTCAGGGTTTCTCTTCCTATGTGCATGATTTTGCACTTCTTGCATTAAATCCCAGATGCCACTCTTCTGACCATTTTGCTAGTTTATCCAGATCTCTTCTCATTCTGCCCACCCCATCTGGCTCATCTACTCTGTTGCAGATCTTGGTGTCATCTGCAAACAGACAAGCTCTTACCTCTAGTCCATCTGCGAGGTCACTAATGAAGATGTTGAATAGGACTGCCCCAGGACTGATCCCTGAGGTACCCCACTTGTGACTTGCATCTCTTCTGACTGTATACCATTTACCACCACTTCTGTTTTCTGCCAGTCAACCAGTTTGCCACCCAGTTGACCAACTTCTGACCCACCCCGAGCCTACCTAGCTTATTTATCAATCTTCTATGTGGAACAGTGTCAAAAGCTTTGCTGAAGTCAAGGTAGGCGACATCAACTGCTCCCCCTTGGTCCACCACTCTGGTTACCCAGTCAAAGAAATCTATGAGATTAGTTTGACAGGACCTTCCTTTTGTAAACCCATGCTGTCTTGGATCCTGTGCCCCTCGTTAGTGAACTTGACAAGTACTTTGTTCAGATCCACAGTCGTGATCGACAGAGGGGGTTTCAATGGTACAGAAGTCGATGGTCCTCTGTCTTGAGAGCCCTTCGAGACCATAGTTATCGGAGAGAGAGAGAGGAGCAGGACTCGATGGGGTAGCTGTCGCTGATTAGCCCATTGTCAACAGAGGAGGGCCCGACGACCCAGAGGTCGATGGCCGGGCGGTGAAGCTGTCTAGAAGGAATAGGGACCGGACAGCTGGTCTCTTCGACAGGGCAGCTGCCAATGACGAAGAGCCCGTCCGAAGGAGAGCCGACTGGGAACGGGATGGCACACCGGGGAGGCGGAGGAGTGGTCACATCTCTGTCTTTGTGACTTCTGCACCCCCAAAAAATAATTTTTTGAGAGCCTTCTTTCGTCACCTAAGGGTTGTCTGGTTAAACTTCTGGTACAGCTCACAGTCAGAGACGTCGTGATCAGGCCCAAGACAGCAGACACAAATGAAGTGTTCATTTGTAGAGTCAATCTTCCCACAGTGGCAGTGCTGGAAAAGAGAAGACGATGACTGATCAACTCTCAACATAAACAAATAAAGAAAAATCTCCAAGAGAGATTTTAGCAAACAGTAGAAGAAAAAGCCCTTCAGCTGAAAAGACGTGAACACTGTGACGCTCAGTGCCTTCGCGCATAAAGTGGCCGACATCAGGCGGAGCCCGCTTCACGCCTGTGGGGGATGCCATTGATCGGTGCTCGGTCGTGTCCCTCATCTTTATTGGGAGTACCTTTGACAGGCCGGAATTTGTGGATGTTATGCGGGTTGTCCAGGGTATGTGCCCTACGTGCTGTAGTTTGGATCCAGGCCCAACTTCCCTGATTATGGGATGCAGTGATATCATTGGCCCGATCCTGGCACAGTCTGGTGCTCCCTTGACTCGAGTGAGTTTCCTAGCTCCCTGAAGGAGGTGGTGGTGACACCCCTCCTGTAGAAAGCTTCATCAGACCCAGACTCTCTTGCTAACTACAGACCGACCTCAAACCTCCCCATTGTGGGGAAGGTTATTGAGAAAGCTGTACAACTGGAGAACCATCTGACCATCCATAACATCTATGAACCTCTCCAATCCAGTTTTAGAAAGAGGCACAGCACTCTGCTCTGGTTCAAGTGCTCAATGATCTCCTGATGGCGAGAGATTGGAAAAGCCGTTCCATTCTGGTACTCCTTGATCTCTCCTCAGCATTTGACACCATGGATCATGGGGTGCTGCTTGAGCGCCTGAGGTTCATCTGTGGTCTAACTAGTACAGTCCTCAGGTGGTTTAAATCATTCTTCACTGTCAGAACTCAGAGGGTGGTGTCGGGGATTTATTCCTCGACCCCCCCTCTCTTTCTGTCATGTGGGTTTCCTCAGGGCTCAGTGCTGTCCCCCCCAAATGCTGTTCACGGTGTACATGCTGCCCCATGGAGATATTGTAAGATGGTATGGGCTGAGGTTTCACTGCTATGCTGATACCCAGCTCTATCTGTCTTTCGCACCTGACCAGGATAGTGCACTTGGTGATTAATAACTGCCTCACAGAAATCCAGGATTGGATGAATTTCAGCTGGTTAAAGTTGAACTCTGGGAAAGACAGAGGTGATGGTCGTGGATCCTGGTCACCGGATAGGGGGCTGGTCAGCCCACGAGACTTTCTGGGGGGCCCCCAGCTCCTTACCTCTGAACAGGTGCGGGACCTGGGGGTGATGCTTGATGACGGGCCGACTCTGCAGTCTCAGGTGTAGGCAGTACTCAAGTCATCCTTTTACCATCTTAGGAACATCGCTAGGATCAAGCACCTTGTTCCGTCTGGTGACCTCCCCATGCCGATCCACGCCTTTGTGACCTCGTACCTTGATTACTGCAACTCTCTTTACTTAAGGCTACCGAGGGTTGATATCCGACGCCTCCAGCTAGTGCAGAACGCAGCAGCATGGTTGGTGACGGGGACTCCCCAGTCATGCCACATCACACCAGTGCTGCACAAACTGCACTGGCTGCCGATTCAGTGGCGGATCACTTTTAAGGTCGGATTACTGACTTATGAAGCCCTACACAGACTTGGCCCAGACTACCTGAAAGAGCTTCTGATCCCTACTTGCCCCGAGCGACGGCTCTGCTTGGCTGACGAGGGGTTGCTAGAGATTCCAAGGGTATTGTTAAAATCTTCAGGGGCACATGCATTTATGTACGTGGCCCCAGCCCTTTGGAATTCGAATTCTCTACCCCGTCAGCTGCTGGAGTGCGTGACCCTGGGGGGCTTTAAACAGGCATTAAAAACATACTTATGGGGCCAAGCATTCATTGATTAATTGCATTTAGCAACAGATTTTATTGATTGTTTTATAGTACTGTTTCTAGACATTTCTGTAAAGCACCTTGGCATTTTGAAAGGTGCTAAATTAAATAAAGATATTATTATTCCATGGAGACTGTGCTTGCAAGTCAACGGCGGGAAAGAACTGAGGCGGGAATAGGGCCACTCACGCTATGTAGGGTTGGTGACGTCGGCGGACATCGACTGCTTGGGTGGCCTCAGTTGTATTGCTGAAAACCTTCCGTGTGGATTCCCCGTCTCAGACAGTGAAAGTTCCTACGATGTAACCTGATGACTGAGATACCCCCCCCCCGAAGATCACCATATCCACGCCCTTAGAAAAGCAGTTACGTAAGAACTTACTGTAAGAGTAGATCTTCAAGAGAGGATCTTGCAGTAGGTATTCACAGATAGGACTAAGCTGCCAGGCATCAGGACCCCACGGAAAAACAGGGTTGTGTCTAGTATCGTCCCTATAAATTGGAGGCATTGGCAAGGGACCAGGTGGGATTTGGCCTGGTTGATGGTAACACCCAGGCTGGTTAAAACCTGCAGGGTAAGGGAAAGGGAGTGCAAGAGTTCCTCCCTGGAAGGGCCACCAGGAGCCAATCGTCCAGGTATGGGAAGACCTGCACACCCCGAGTACGCAGATGGGCCACTACCACTGACAGGCATTTGGTAAATACTCGGGGGTCGAGGAAAGACCAAATGGGAGGGCCTTGAACTGGTAGTGGTCTCCCTGAAAGCAAAACTGGAGGTATTTGTGGTGGGAAGGGCATATGGAGATATGCAGGTATGCATCCTGCATATCCAGAGCGCACAGCCACTGTCCCGGCTGAAGAAAGGGAAGAAGACTCTGCAAGGAGAGCATTCAGAGAGCTGAGGTCTAGCATAGGTCTCAAGTCTCCAGTCTTTTTTGGAACTAGAAAAATATGGGAATAGTAACCCGTCCCCCAAAGATGAGTGGGGACAGGCTCTATCACCGCCTTTGATAGAAGGGATAGGATTTCTTCTAGGACCAGAGGAAAATGTTGTGGGGAGTAGGACGACGGAGGAGGGGGTTTTCGGGGAGGTTTTTGTAGAAACTATCGCGTGTCCGGCTGATATCAGCTGGAGCACCCAAGTGTCTGATGTTATCCTCTCCCAACCCGGTAGATGGGAGAACCCCAAACCCGGTTCCTCTGGAATGGCCAGAGGGAGAGGAAGGGAGTCAGGAGGTGGTAGGCAAAGCAGCAGCTGAGGCTCTCGCAAGTTTTTTGCTGGGAGGAGTCTTGGTTGCTGGAGGGGCCCAACGTTTGTTGGCACGCTTTCCTTAGGGTAGGTTTTGTTTTTTGTTGGTTTTGGCGATGAAAAGCACATCGCCGCCCTTGAGGGGGCCTGTACAAAGTCTGGACCAACTTAAGTGCAATGCCCTTCTCCTGCAGTTTGGTTAGGATATCCATGACATCACCCCCGAACAGCACTGAACTCCTGAAGGGAGCATCCTGTATGGCAGTCTGCACCTTCAGGAACCAATCCTGACACAGAGCCAGACATGACGCCGTAAGCCTACGGCAAACGCCAAGCTTCTGCCTGCTGTGTCCACCACATCGTAGGTGGTACAGAACATGTGCCGACAGGCCGAACGAGCGGACTAGACCAGGTCTCCCAGTTTTTGTTTGGTCTGTAAATCAGGAAGGGAGTCCATCTTGGATTCTACCTGGCTAAGAACGGATTTCCGGAAGGCCACCATGTGGCCGACGTAGTTGAGGGCCCTGATGCCTAGGGTCGAAGATGAGTAAATCATCTTCTCGTACTGATCCAGAAGTCAGGATTCCTTGTCAGGTGGGGACAAGCTCAGGTGTTTTGGATTGGTGCAGTGGCCGTGGGTGGCGCTGATAACAACCAAGTCCACCTCTGGGTGGAAACAGAGTCTTTACCCTACAGAGCCTGATATTGCCTATCCGCCTTCCTTGGAAGGGGCTAGCGTGGATGGTTGCATCCAAATAGTGGAGACAAGATCCGCATGAGGGTCTATCCAGGGTGGAATCAGTGTGGGAGCGGTCTCTGGCAGATCCAAATGTGCAGCGAGCTTCTTATGCTGTGGGTCTGACCTCCGCAGCTGTTCCCTCCACTGACATGTCTCCTGGATCTTTCTCAAGAGCTCTAGAAAAGAAGGATCCTCTGGAGGGGACTTCAGAGGGTTCCTCGGCCTAGGGTTTTCTGGAGTACGAGGCTCGTTCTCCAGGTTCAGAGTGATCAGAGTCGGAATCTGAGTCTGATTGCTCTGAAATAGAAGACTTCTCCCTAGGAAGGGGAGGAACGACCAATCTGGGGACCACCTCGGGGTTCGTGTCCTCTCTGCCCTGGAAGCCAAATGGATCTCCTCTGGCGTCGGGTAAGGGGGGGAGGGGTCTCCGATGTAGGGGGTCCAGCATCGGAAGACGACTCTCGACCTCCCTGGTGATCCGAGCCTTGGCCTCGGCCCACCACGAAGTCAATGGCGGCTGCAGAGATTATGGCAGAGGGGGAGCTCAGGTATGGGTAGTTGGGGTACCCGAATAGAGAGCTGTGAACCTCGGCTAGCAGGAAACCCAAGGGCCGGGTACCGCGGGTGCCGGATAATGTGGTGTCGGGTACTGCTGATTCGGGTACTGTGGTGCCGGGTATTGTGGCATTGGGTACCCTGACGGAGCAGAAGGTCCTGGCATAGCCCCTGCTGCCTGACCAGACAGTGGGAATGCTGGTCTGAGGCGTCAGGCCTGGTGTGGGGAGACCCCCGAGAGGGTCAGACAGTCCTGGCGGAAGAGCAGGTCCTCCATCGGGCAGACATATGCCAGAGAGCGGCACCCCTGATGGCAGCATCCCCAAGTCCTCAATCCCAGCTGGAGAAAGAGGATCAGAATCCCCGTGGGGGTCCCCGAGGGCAATGGGTCTATCCGTTGCGGGGAGCCTGGGGTGTCAGTTATGATGACTGGGTCTGATGCAGGCAGATCTGCTGGGTAGTCATCAGAGGAGCAGATGGCGAACTTATCAACAGTGTCCAGGCAAATGTCGGGCAAGCCAACGTCCAAGTTATCGGACTCCCTGTCCGTGGAAGGCTGTGAAGGAGGGGCGGCCTTGGCGGAAGGGTGGCGCGCTGGGCTTTCACCCGAGGCAGTGAGCGGCTTATCAGCCCTGTCCATGCGGATGTCGGTAGAACTGGCGTCTGGCTTACCAGACCCGCTTGGAGCAGAAGACTGCGATGGAGGAGCGGAAGCCTCCTTTACCCTGGAGGTTCCCGAGGGGCCCGAGCGTGAGCCCGACAGGAGGGACAATGCCTTCTTGGCAGCCACCAAGACGGCTGTCGAGGAGCAATCTCCCGGAGGGGCAGATACCTGTAGGGCCACAACTCAAGCCGAAGTCGCAGTTGATGAAGAAACCCGGTCCCGGTGATTCTCCTTCTCACGTTTCTATGGCCTTCTGGGGCCATAGACTGTTGGTTAACTAGGATAGTACAGTTACGTAAGACTTTACCGTAACAGTAGATATTCAAGAACAGCTCTTGCAGCAGGTTACACCATTAGGACTGAAGCCGGCAGGCGCCAGGACCCAGGAAAAATTCTAGCTAGCTATCTTCAGCGGGACCGCCCGATGCGGTCCCGCCTCCGACGCCAGACGCAGTACAAGGGGCGGTCCCGCCTGGCCCCCAGTTCTCCTACCGAGACTCCGCCGCAGGCTGACATCGAAATGGGAGACCGAGGATCCACCGCCAGAAGTCAAAGTGAACAAATCCTGAAAGTAAAGGTGAAAGCCATGCCTCCTCCAAGGGGGAAGGTGGGCGGGAAGGTACCTGCTGCAAGAGCTGTTCTCGAAGATCTACTGTTACGGCAAGTTCTTACGTAACTGTACTATCTTACTTCGAGACACAGCTCTTGCAGCAGGTTACACCATTAGGACAGATTCCCAAGCAGTAACGCTGCCAAAATCCTGGGAGGAGGAAACTAGGAAATACATTCCAGGTCCTGAATCTAGGACAGAAGACCCTGTAGTACCGCCAGGCCGAAGCTGGCTCTTCGCCGAGAGGCGATGTCCAGGCTATAATGCCTGATAAATGTATGCATAGAGCTCCAAGTAGCTGCAGCACATATGGCAGAAGTGGAAACGTTTCGGAGTGCTGCAAAGGAGGTGGCCACACCCCTAGTAGAATGACCCCGGACTGTACCCGGGAGGGGCTTTTGTTTGATATCATAACAGAATGAAATACACTGGACAAGCCAGCGAGACAGGGACTGTTTGGATACAGGTTGGCCCATCATCCTTTCAGAAAAGGAAACGAAAAGTTGCTCAGAACTACAAAGTAGTTTAGTTCTGTTGAGGTAATACCTCAAGCTGTGGTGAACATCCAGGGTGTGGAGCAGAGCCTCCCTCTATTAGAGTAGTTCGGGAAGTAGACCGGCAGGTCAATATCCTGATTGAGAGAGTGAGTGTAGAGACCACCTTAGGCAAAAATTTTGGATTCATCCTCAGGGATACTCTGTCCCGGTGGAAAACTAAATAAGGCTCTGCACATGAGAGCGTGAAGCTCAGAAATTCTTCTCGCTGAAGTAACAGCAACCAAAAATAGCGTTTTCCATGACAGAAAACGCAGCTCGCAATCCGCGGCAGGTTCGAAGGAGGGAAGCGTGAGTTGTTCTAGGACAAAGAGCAAAATCCCATGGAGGCACTGGGTCCTTAATGGGTGGCCTAAGGTGTAACACCCCTCTCAAAAATTCCCGAGAGGCGTCTAATTGTGCCACCTGGCGATGTCCCACCGGAAGGTGGTAGGCAGAGATGGCACAGAGGTGCACCTTGATAGAGGAGTAGGCTAGACCTGAACGGAAAAGGGGGAGTAGGTAGTCCAACACCACTCCCACCGAGCAACCTAAAGGGAAAAACATGTGCTTATGCTTAAACAAAACGGGCGCCATTTCATGGCGAGCGCCGCATGCGCTGCGCTTTCTGGCTGCAGAAAGAACTTCCGCAACCTCTGCGAGACCCCATGACGCAAGATGGCTATGTCTCTAGGAGCCATGCATGCAGGTTCAGTGAGCGTAAGTCCGGTGACCAGTGAACCTTCCTCCTGAGACAAGAGATGGGAGCTGAATGGCACTGAGCGGAGGTTCCCGGATAGCTGAATTAGCAAGGGGAACCAGATCTGTCTGGGCCAGAAAGGGCCACCAGGATCATTGTTGCATGCTCCCCGCGAGTTTGAGAAGAACTCTCTGATCAACGGGAAGGGAGGGAAAGCGAGAGGAATCTGTCTGCCCAGGAGAGGGACAACGCCTCGCCAGAAAACACCAGCCCTGGATCTAGCGAGCAGAAATTGGGCAGTTTTATGCTTGATGGGGATGCGAACAAGTCCAACTCTGAGTTCCCCATCGAAGAAACAGATCCTCTGCTACCTCTTGAAGAAGTTCCCACTATGGACTCTGGCCTGGGAGTGACTCAGGCCTTCTGCTATCGTGGTTGTCCACCCCGGGAACATGTACAGTGATCAGATTGCCTGTGTCGGATTACCCAATCCCACACCCTCATGGCCTCCCTGCAAAGGGGGTAAGAGTGTGCGCCTCCTTGTTTGTTGAGGTAATACATCACCGCCGTGTTGTCTGTCTGAAGCAGGAGAGAACTCGGCGGGATTTCTGACTGAAAGGTCTGCAGGGCATAAAGGACTGCCCTCATCTCTAGGACATTGATATGGAGATGAGCCTCCAGAGGGGTCCACGTATCCTGGGACTTCACTCCGTCCAGGTGTGCTCCCCACCCTAGACCTGAGGCGCCTGTGGTGAGGATTACCTCCGGGATGTAAGCTACAAACGGACGCCCGTGGAGAGCGACTCCGGTCTAGCCACCACTGCCAGTCTCGAATGATGGTGTTCGTGATTCTGACCGGATGCTGCATGTGGTCTTGCCTTTGATCCCATTGCACCTTGAGCATCCACTGAGTTACCCGCGTGTGGAGCCTTGCGAAAGGGATGGTAGGAATGGGCGCAGCCATGTGTCCGAGCAAGCGAAGGACCGACCTGGCAGGGACGGTCTTGTTCGACGATAACTCCCTGATGAGGGATCTGATGCGCTCCGCTCTGTCGTCTGGAAGAAAAGCTCTTCCCTGAACGGTGTCCAGTACTGCGCCTATAAATTGCAGCTTCTGCGATGGTACCAGGAGAGACTTCTCATGGTTGATTTAGATGCCCAGAGATTGGAACAGGACCTGATGCTCTGATCGCGACTTCAACAACGCCTCTGGAGGCGCTATGAGAAGCCAATCGCCCAGGTACGGAAAACATAATGGCCCTGTCTCCTTAGAGACGCTGCCACGACTGCCATGCATTTGGTAAAGACCCTGGGTGCGGATGACAGACCGAATGGAAGGGCTCGGAATTGAAGGTGGTGGTCGAGAAACTCGAGGCGCAGGAACCTCTTGTGCGCCTGAGCTATAGGGATGTGCAGGTATGCGTCCTGCATGTCTAGAGACGCTAAGAAGGCATCTTGCTTCAGCACGGGAGTAAGACCCGGAAGAGTCACCATGCGGAATCTCTTGCAGGCGACCGACATGTTGAGGTCGCTGAGGTCCAGAATTGGACGGAGGTCCCTGTTTCTTTGGAACCAGGAAGAAGTGGGAATAGTATCCTTGTCCTCTCTGGTTCTCCGGGACGTACTCTATCGCTCCCTTTTGCAAGAGCGCGAGTACTTCTTGCCAGATCAGAGACTTGTGCTGACCCGGATACCGGAGAGCAAAGGAGGCCTCGAGGGTGGCTTCTCTGCGACTCCTATATAGTGGCCTCTTCCGACTAACTGAAGAACCCACCTGTCGGTGGTTATAGCCTGCCATCCCGGCAGGAAGTTCACAATGCGACCCCCGACCATGATTTCCCGTTGATCCTGAGGGGCGGGGGCCGGAAAGGAGTCAGGCTGTGGCGGCTGAGGGTCCCGCTGGCTGGGCCGGCTTGGAAGTACGCTGGCTTTGGCCTGCGGGCTGTTTCCCCTGGGCTCTGCGAAAGCTGGAGCCCCTCTGTTGTGGAGCCGGGCGGGACTGTTGCTCTGCATCCTATTCACGAAATCGGCTTTGGCTCCCGCGAAAGGAACTAAGCTTGGGTCGGCACATGGCCTGAACCACCTCACCGCCTCCCGCCTCTTGAAGTTTGGTAATAATCTTCTGAGGGTTTACCAAACAAGACTTCTCCTCGAATGGGGCGCCCATGATATTCTTCTGGACGTCCGGGGTAAAGCCGGAGACGCGCAATCAAGAGTGTCTCCGGATGCATATGCCTGAAGCTGCTGCTCGGGCCGAGGAGTCCGCGGAGTCATACGCGGCTCGTAGCACTTGGGTTCCCATGTCCAAACCCGTACGGAGGAGCTGAAGCATCTCCTACTTCTGCTCACCTTCTGGCAGTTTTTCAGCCGCATCCAGACCCTGTTCCCACAAGGCATTTTGGAACTGCACCATGTGGGTCAAGTAATTCAGGGATCTGATGGCGCAGGTAGCGGAAGCATACGTGCGCCTACCCATAGCATCCAACTGTTTGGACTCTGGGTCCGGTGGCAGGGTGCTCAGATGTTGCGGTCTCTGGGACCGGTCATGTGAGGCTGTTATGACCAGAGAGTCGGCCTGAGGCTGCTGAGTCAAGTACTGGTCTTCTCTAGGAGCCTTGTACAAGCGATCAGCTTTCTTCGGCATCGCCAGGAGCGAATGTGGACACTTCCACGCTGCCTTGGTGACGTCCAAGAAAGTGTCTACCAAGGGTGGCACCACCACAGGCTTGGGGTCCTTCTGCCGAAGATACTTGGCAAGGCGTAGCCTTTCGGGGTCTAGCTCTTCCGCATCCCATCCTATGTTCTCTTGGATGTGTCTCATAATATCCGAGAACGAGGGGTCATCCGGAGGAGACTTCGGCACCTTGCGTGGCTCCAGAGAAGGGATGGAGAGGGGAGATGGGGATCTGGATGTTGAGAACTCTGATCCCGTGTCCTCCGTCGAAGGCGATCATCGGCGTCTTCTGGGTCTCTCAGAGCTGGGTGACCAAGAAGAGGATTTGGACGGAGGTCTCAGTTTGTCTGGTCTCCCCCTGGGAGGTGTTCTGTGCTCCCGGGGAGGAGGTAATCGGCCTGCTGACCCCGATGGCGAGGGGGGTGCAGGAACCGGAGAAGTAATCGGTGTAGGAGGAAGAGGAGGAGGAGTGGGAACCATGTCCTTCTTTATGGTGTCCCACCAGTAAGTGAACAGCTCCTTCACATCTACCATGGAAAGGCCCGACGACAGTCCGGGCGCCGGTGGACGGTCGTCGGGTCCCAGCGTCGGCTCCACAGGGTGCTCGGGTAACGGCGAGGGTTCCCTGGGCATCTCGACAGGACCGGGGTCGCCCGTCTGGTCCTCGGGCTGAGTCAATTCCTCCTCGGTTATGGTCTCCTGACTGACGTCGGTTGGAAGCGTTGGGGTTCTCTTCTCGATAGGAGCGGGCGCCGGTTCCCCTACTGGCGTCCGATGAGGTGTTGGCCTGGCCGGCGACGGTCGTCTGGCCGACAGCGGCTCCAGGGATCTATGGTGAGAGGACGATGACGGACGCACCGGCGTCTGGTCCTGTGGTCTCTTTAGAGAGGTAAGCTCCAAGGTCTTGCGAGGAGGCAAGGAAGCCGACCTGACGTCGGGTTCAGAAGGGCGGGAACCCGACTTATGACGACGGTGGCGATCCCCAGACTTGACCAAGGCCCTGGAGGACGAGGACGGCCTGGCAGTCTTGGCCTGAGAAGAGGAAGACTTCTTAACCGCAGCAGGGGGAGGCTGAGAGCTGGCCCTGGAGGGGGAGCGGTCGGACCTGGAACCGGAGCTGCGTGAGTCTGAGGCCCTGGAAGGGGACCTGGAAGGGGCCTTCTCCCTTCGTTTTTCAGCGTGCTTGTGGGTCTTTTTTGAAGAGTCCCCCTTGGAAGACAAGGTCTTTAGCTTTTCTTCCAGCAAAAAAGCCTGAAGGGCCTTCTGGCGACGGATCCGGGTTCTGCTATTAAACCCCTGGCAGAAGGAGCAGGCCTGGGTATTGTGGTCTGGGCCTAGGCACCGGACGCAGGCCGCGTGAGGGTCTTTGAAGGGAATCTGTTTCCCACAAGCACACTTGGAGGAGTGATCGGAGGTCGGAGAGGACATCAGAGAAAAACTTGCTTGAAGAAATCTGAATTTCCCATAGGAAAGAACTTAACCACACATCGCGCGCTAGAGTTGAACCGAAGGGTCGTAGACATGCAAGTCGACGCGGAAAGCACTGGGAATCGGCAGACCGCCTTTGCGTACTACATCTGACGGAGGCGGGCCGACGTCAAGCGTCCCCGCTGAAGATAGCTAGCTAGAATTTTTCCGTGGGGTCCTGACGCCTGCCGGCTTCAGTCCTAATGGTGTAACCTGCTGCAAGAGCTGTGTCTCGAAGTAAGATCTGCAGTTTATCCATTAGGTAGGGAAATGGGCAGACTAGGTGGGCCAAGCAGTTCTTATTTGCTGTCAAATTCTATGTTTCTATGGGGAGGTTGATGCCTGCCAATGTTTCTTTTACTCACTCTCCATGGATGCCAGTTTCTTTTTTTGGAGATGGGCTTCCAGGGATTGCTGCCTCCTTTTGTGGGTAGCTGAGTTAAACTTTTGGCAGTGCTGACAGTCCTCCACACGGTGGTCCGGGCCTAGGCAGAAAAGGCACAAGGAGTGCCCGTCCTTCTGTGTAAGCTGAGAACCACACGAGTCGCACTTGTTTTTATGCAATTCGGAGGGTGTCGGGGCCGACATACACAGCAGATGGTTTAGGGGAAAAAAAAATTAAATAAATAATAATATTAGCCAAAAAGTTGAAAACTTTAGGCTGACGAAAGGAGCCGACGAGCGCTGTTCTACCGCAAGGAACATTCACAAGCCGACGGCAGGAAAGAACTGGAAAGCGGGCGTCGGGGACCACCCCGTTATACGTATGTCGTCTGATGCCGGTCACCTGACGTGGGGGTGGTCCCCCACCAGAGACTGCTAGCTAGAAGTTTTTCCCATGGGGTCCTGATGCCTGGCAGCTTAGTCCTATCTGTGAACACCTACTGCAAGAGCCCTCTCGAGGTAAGATAAATAATTATGGTAAGTATGAAGAAATGTCATTCTGTAGTGCGCCACACTGTCAATTGGTAGTCATCACAACTGGGTTCTAAGAAGCAGTAGCCAGACAAGAAAGCCGGGTGGGGAGAATATCGTCCCATATGACAACCTTGTGTAGGAAAGAAGAAAAAATTACTCACCTTAGTAATATTGTTTCTTCTAATGGAGTCTTGCTATATTATGACATATGCAGTATAACCCCAGGTTAGAACTGCTCCGGAGGTGAGAGTTAACTTCCATGCAGGGCATGGAAACTTGAGCGCGAACTCGGTTAAACACTCTGTCTGTTGAAGCTCAAACTTAAACTGTCAGATCTTTTACGAGCAAAAACTCACTAAGGTTCTGTGTGGAAGTCAGAACCTACACTAGCCACTGGCTACAACTTACAAAACACCTTTTGATCTTGATCCCAAAACAAAGACTCAAGTCGGGGATTCAAGAAAAACTTAAGCATGACACCTAAGCACCCTAGAAGGGTGAAAGGAAGTGGGCACCAAAGAAGTGCCAACATTGCACTGCCCACCCACGTCCCAAAAACAGAGGTTCTGAGAGGGGCAGGCTGTGGGAGGTCATAATATAGCAAGACTCCATTAGAAGAAACAACATTAAGGTGAGTAATTTTTCTTCAAACAACATGAAGTCTTGCTATATTATGACATATGCAGACTACACAGCAGTACCTCCATGGAGGAGGGACAGAACCTACTTGGGAAATAGGCTCTGAGCACGGCTGTGATGAAATCGAGCATCACTCCTAGCCTGGATATCCAGGAGTAATGCTTAGTAAAGTGTGAACTGTTTTCCAGGTAGCTGCTTGACATCTCTAGGATAGAATGTCCCTGGCAGCAGCCAGAGATGCAGCTGTACCCCTAGTAGAGTGAGCCCTCAGGCCTGAGGGAGGAACCTACCCAGTTTTTCATAACAGAATTGGATACAAGAGACAATCCACCTGGCAATGGATCTTTAGTGGCAGGTTTCTTACCAACCTCTCACCATAGGTGAGGAACAATTGGAGGGATTCGAACCTGTGACCCTTGGTACGCTCTATATAGTAACTAAGGGCTCTTTTGACATCTAAACTATGCAATCTCCTCTCACCAGAGGAGGAATGGTCAGTGAAGTACACAGGGAGAGACATGGATTGATTAAGGTGAAAGTCTGAAACCACCTTAGGCAAAACCTTCCTGTTAGTCCTGAGGACTACCTTATCTCTATGAAAGGAGATGAAATCAGGCTCCACTGACAAGGCTTGTAGCTCACTCATGCGCCTGGCAGAGGTGATGGCTACCAGAAACAGTTTTCCAAGTCAAGTACTTCAGCTCTGCTGAAGACAATGGCTCAAAAGGGGGTTGCATAAGCTGAGCGATGCAAATATTAAGGTCCCAAGCAGGGGCAGGATCCCTGAACGGGGGTTGAAGCAACCCTTTAAAAAACTTGGAGAACACAGGGTGAGCTGATAAAGAAGAGGGCTTACCTGCTGACAAGAAGAAAAAATTACTCACCTTAGTAATGTTGTTTCTTCTAATAGAGTCTTGCTATATTATGACAATTGCAGTTTGTCCCACCATTAGAACTGCTCCGGAGGTGAAAGAGTTAACTTCCATGCCAGGCATGGAACTTAGAGCGAGCTCGTAAGAAAAGCTCTGTCTGGAATATTTCAAACTGAAACTGTCAGATCTTTACGAGCAAAACTCACTAAGGTTCTGTGTGGAAGCTGTAACCTACACTAGCCAACTGGCTACTTAAATATTAACATTTTCCTGGTCCCAACACCAAGACTCAAGTCAGGGGACCAGAAAATAAGATAAGATAAGATAAAATAAAACACAACACCCGAACACCCCAAAAAAGAAGGGGTGGAAAACATAAAATGGGCATCAATAAGTGCCAACACTGGACTATCCACCCCATACCCAAAGTAGAAGTTCTGAGAGGGGCAGGCTGGGGGGGAGGTCATAATATAGCAAGACTCCACTAGAAGAAACAACATTACTAAGGTGAGTAATTTTTTCTTCAAACAACATGAAGTCTTGCTATATTATGACAATTGCAGACTACACAGCAGTACCTCCATGGAGGAGGGACAGAACCTACTTAGGGAATAGGCTCTGAAGCACGGCTGTCAACCCGAGCATCCCTCCTGGCCTGGATATCCAGGGAGTAATGCTTGGTGAAAGCGTGTACTGTTTTCCAAGTAGCTGCTTGACATACCTCTAAGATAGGGATGTCTCTGGCAGCAACTAGAGATGCAGCTGTACCTCTGGTAGAGTGAGCCCTCAGGCCTGAAGGGGGAACCTTACCCAGTTTTTGATAGCAAAATTGGATACAAGAGACAATCCACCTGGCAATGGATCTCTTAGTGGCAGGTTTCCCTTTCCCAACCTCACCATAAGTGAGAAATAGTTGGAGGGAGTCAAACCTGTGACCCTTGGTACGCTCTATGTAGTAACTTAGGGCCCTCTTAACATCTAAGTTGTGCAACCTCCTCTCACCAGAGGAGGAATGGTCAGTGAAGAACACTGGAAGAGAAATAGATTGATTAAGGTGGAAATCTGAAACCACCTTAGGCAAAAACTTCCTGTTAGTCCTGAGGACTACCTTATCCCTGTGAAACGAAATAAAGTCATTCTCCACTGACAAAGCTTGTAACTCACTTATGCGCCTGGCAGAAGTGATGGCTACTAGAAACACAGTTTTCCAAGTCAAGTACTTAAGCTCTGCTGAAGACAGAGGTTCAAAGTGGGGTTGCTTCAGCTGAGCAATGCAAACATTAAGATCCCAGGCAGGGGCTGGGTCCCTGAATGGTGGATTGGTATGAAGCAATCCCCTGAAATACTTGGAAAATACAGGGTGAGCAGAAAGAGAAGAGGGCTTCCCTGCTGAAATAAAAGCAGAGACAGCTGCCAAATGCACTTCTCAGGGTAGCTGGTCTCAGTCCCAAAGAATTAAGATGGACCATATAGTCCAAAACAGTGGGCAAATCAGCAGATTCCGGGAAATATAGCCCTAAAACACCATATGGAAAACCTTTTCCATTTGGAGTTATAAGTAGCCCTAGTGGAAGGCTTCCTAGAAGCTTTCAAGATTTGAGAACACCTTGAGAAAGGTGTAGGTCAACAACTAACTCCTCAAGAGCCAGGCCTTGAGGTTGAGGGATTTGAGATTCGGATACCAGACTCTCCCCTGGGCACAGGTTAACAGATTGTGGTTCCTGGGGAGACACAGGGGAAGATGGACTGCTAAAGACAGAAGGAGTGGGTACCAGGGCTGCCTGGCTCAGTCTGGAGCAATCAGGATCATCTTGCAGGGTTGAGATCTGATTTTCACTAGCACCTTGAACAGGAGAGGGAAGGGGAAGGCATAGAGAAACTTCCCTTCCCAGTCGAGAGAAAGGCATCCAGGGGACTGAGCCCAACACTGGGGGCCTGCAACAAAAAGTGGAAGTTGATGATTGTCTGGGGCTGCAAAAAGATCTATCTGAGGGGTGCCCCATCTGGAAAAAACTATCCCCAATACTCGGGGATCCAGTGACCATTCATGATGGCCCTGGGAAATCCTGCTGAGAGCATCTGCCAGGACATTGTCCTTGCCTGGGAGGTGAACTGCTATGAAGGAAGTGTTCAGGGAATAAGCCAGAGACCACAACTTCATCGCCTCGGTGCACAAGGCCGAAGACCGAGTGCCCCCTTGCTTGTTGATGTACCACATTGTAGTGGTATTGTCTGTCCTGACCTGAACTATCTTGTTCTGGACAGATGTGGAGAAAACCTGAAGTGCTAGAAAAACTGCTCTGAGCTCCAGAAAATTGATGTGGAGCAGGGATTCCTGAGGGGACCACAGCCCTTGGGTGGAAAGGTCGCCCATGTGAGCTCCCTCCCTAGGAGGGATGCATCTGTAGTGAGGTCAAGGAATGAGACTGTGGGATGAAGGAACCCCTGTCTCAGATTGTTCTGATCCTGCCACCACTGAAGGGCCTGGATCAGGGTTCGAGTCACTGGAATCAATTTGGTTAGGGATCCGTCCTTGAGCCCAAAAGGCTCTCAAATGGAACTGAATGTCCCTCATCTGAAATCGCTCCCTGCACTACTGCTGTAGAAGCAGCCATGTGCCCCAGGAGCTGTAGGAAATGCATTGCTGGTCGAGAGACCTGCAGGTGAAAGAGGAGGCCAGAGACACCAGGGTCCTTGCTCTCCAGAGGAAGGAAGGCTCTGGCTTCTTTTGTTCAGTTCTGCGCCTATGAAGGTGAGAAGCTGGACAGGCTCCAGAACTGACTTTGGAAGATTGAGGAGGAAACCTAGAGATGTAAGCAGCTGCTGGTTACTTGCAAATGAAGTTGATCTGTTCTGGAGACTGGCCTACAATGAGCCAGTCGTCAGATAAGGGAAGATGGCAATCTTTGCCTCTTAAATGAGCAACTGCTACTGCCAGGCATTTTGTGAACACCCTTGGAGCCTAGGAGAGGCCGAAGGACATTGCTCTAAACTGGTAATGGCCTGAGGGCAGTTCGAATCTGAAGTACTTTCAATGGGAGCTTCTGATGAGAACATGGAAATAGGCATCCTTGAGGTCCAGGGAGGCTAGCCAGTCCCCTGGCCTTAGAGAGAGTAAAATAATCCCCAGGGTCACCATTTTGAACTTTGGTTTTAAAAGGTGCTTGTTTAGATACCTGAGATCCAGAATGGGCCGCCATTCTCCTGTCTTTTTTGGGGTAAGGAAGTACCTGGAGTACAACCTTTGCCCTGGTGTATGGGTAGAACCGTTTCCACGGCTCAGAGCCAGGAGGGTAGAAACTTCTGCTTCCAGGGCAAGTGCCTCTGAAGGGTTTGCAGGTGGAAAAGATCTGGCTCTCATCTTCGGAAATTTTTTGAAGCTGAGAATCAGTCCCTGGCTCACTACCTCCAGGACCCACTTGTCTGATGTTAAAGACTTCCAGTCCTGGACAAAGTAAGCCAGCCTGCCCCCTACTGGTAATGGAGAATCGGCCCTGGCTACCCCATCAGGGAGCCTGTTTTGCAGGGGCTTTGGGTTGGGGGTAGAAGCAGGCTTACTAGAACTCCTTCTGCCCCTTCCTCTAAAGAACCCCCTCTGGGCATAAGCAGAAGAGGAGGCCTGGGTTTGGTAAAATGGCCTATGAAAAGGCCTGCCCCTGCCATGCTGCCTTTGAGGACTGACTTGCCTTTCTTCGGCCTGTGCACTCCTATAGGTGGTCCTATACTCATCCATTTTCTTCATATAATTCTCTGTCTGCTCCCAAACAGAGAATTTCCCACAACAGGAAAATCCACAGCCTTAGACTGGGTATCCTGTGACAGGGCAGTACATCTGAGCCAGGCCATTCTGCGAAGAGACACAGATGTAGCCATAACTCTAGATGAAACATCATTAGATTCTACAGCAGCATGAAATTGCACCTTGGATGCTCCAATACCATCCACAGACCACCTGCTCCAGCTCCCCTGGCAAGCTGTTCAGGGGCCTGTTTTGCTAGGGCCAGGACAGTATCCCACCTGGATTTCTGGTACCTAGCCGCGTAAGCCACATAATTTGGCCTGTCTGAGTCCCAAAGATGCTGCCATGTACTGGTTTTTGCCATGGCATCCATCCTCCTGGAATCCTTTTCAGGAGGGTGAGAGGCTAGAGGAATATTAGCCTTGTCACAGGCTGCAGCCTGCACTCACCCCACATGGCTGCACTAAGCGAGATAGAAACCTGTATCAGAGCCTAATAAAGCAAACCTCTTGTCCATCCTTTTATCCACAGGAGGATAGAATGAGGAGTTTTCAGAATTTTAACTGTTTCCTAAAAGATTTATGCAAGGAATAGACAGTCTCCTAGACTCTGGAATATCCATCATTTCCACAAAATCAGGCTCTTCTTGATCATCCACAGCTTCCTCAACAGGGAGCTGCAGAGTGTCAGCAACTTTCTTGTAAAACAAAAATGAGAAGGGACCTAGATAGCCTGGGAGGATAATCTGAAGGTCTGTCTGGAGAGATGTCCGTTCAATGGACACATCCAGACTGTCAAAATCACACTCACTTCCTCGCACTCTCCTCCCTTCCCCTGGTTCAAAAATCTTCAAAATCATAATCTTGAACTGAGGGAACCCATCAACCAGCGCTACTCCAATGGTGCCGGTTCGACGGAACTGGGGAAAGAAAAAATTACTCACCTTAGTAATGTTGTTTCTTCTAATGGAGTCTTACTATATTATGACAGTAGCAGTTTGATCCAGCACTAGAACTGCTCCGGAGGTGAAATGGTTAATACCATTCCAAAATAGAACTTTGAGCACCAGCTCTAAGAAGCAGCTCTATCTGTGTAATTTCAAACCTGAACTGTCAGATCTTTCATGAGCAAAAACTCACTAAGGTCTGTGTGGAAGCTGTAACTACACTAGCCAAATGGCTACCTAAATACTAACAACCATTGCTGGTCCCAACACCCAAGACTCAAGTCAGGGACCAGAACTACTAATACAATTCTAACAACATGAGAATAAACAACAGTATAATAAAACACACCCAAACCCCAAAAAGGGAGAAGCTAAAAGGGCACAAAATAGTGCCCATTATCTGGGCTGTCTGCACCCCACCCAAGTGCAGAAGTTCTGAGAGGGCAAGCTGGGAGGTCATAATATAGCAAGACTCCATTAGAAGAAACATTACTAAGGTGAGTAATTTTTTCTTCAAACAACATGAAGTCTTGCTATATTATGACAGTAGCAGACTACACAGCAGTACCTCCATGGAGGAGGGGCAGAACCTACTTAGGAATAGGCTCTGAAGAACAGCTGTGCCGACCGAGCATCTCTCCTGGCCTGGACATCCAGGGAGTAATGCTTGGTGAAAGTGTGCACCGCTTTCTCCAAGTAGCAGCCTGGCATATCTCTCAATATAGGATGTCTCTGGCAGCAGCTAGAGACGCAGCTGTACCCCTGGTAGAGAGTGAGCCCTCAAGCAGAGGGGATCTCTGCCCAGTTTCTGATAACAAAATTGGATACAAGAGACAATCCACCTGGCAATTGATCTCTTAGTGGCAGGTTTGCCTTTCCCAACTTCACCATAGGTAAGAAAGTTGAGGATCAACCTGTGATCTTTGCACTCCTATATAGTAACTAAGAGCCTCTTAACATCCAGGTTGTGCAACTCCTCTCACCAGAAGAGGAGGATCAGTGAAAAATACTGGAAGGGAGATAGATTGGTTAAGATGGAAATCTGAAACCATCTTAGGTAAAACTTCCTATTAGTCCTAAGGACCACTTGTCCCTGTGGAAAGAACAAAGTCGTTTCTACTGACAAGGCTTGCAACTCACTTTATGCCTAGCAGAAGTGATAGCCACCAGAAAAACAGTTTTCCAAGTTAGATACTTAAGCTCTGCAGAAAACAGAGGTTCAAAGGGGTTGCATTAACTGGGCATACAAACATTAAGGTCCAGGCAGGGGCGGTTCTCGAAAGGGTGGATTAGTATGGAGTAATCTTTAAAAACTTGGAAAACACAGGTGAGTGGAAAGAGGGGATGACTTTCCTGCTGAAACAAAAGCAGATACAGCTGCCGAATGGACTCTCAGGGTAGCTGGTCTGAGACCCAAGGAATTAAGATGGACCATGTAATCTAATACAATGGGCAAATCAGCAGCTCTGGGGAAATATTTTTCCCAGCACACCAAATGGAAAACCTTTTCCATTTAGAACTATAAGTAGCCCTAGTGGAAGGCTTTCTGGAAGCCTTTAGGATTTCAAGAACACCCTGAGAGAGGTGTAAATCAGCAAATCTCTAACTCCTCAAGAGCCAGGCCTTGAGGTTGAGGGATTTGAGGTCCGATACCAAACCCTTCCCTGGGCACAAGTTAATAGGTTGTGAATCCTGGGAGGCAAAGGGAAGATGGATTGTCAGTGACAGAAGGAGTGGGTACCAGGGCTGCCTGGCCAATCGCGGGCAATCAGAATCACCCTGCAAGGCTGAGATCTGATTTGACTAATACTTTGAATAGGAGAGGAAGGCGGGAAAGCATAAAAGAAACTTCCCGCCCAATCCAGGAGAAGGGCATCCAGGGGACTGAGCCCAACACTGGAGGCCTGCAACAGAACAGAGGAAGTTGGTGATTGTCTGGGGCTGCAAAAGATCTATCTGAGGGTGCCCCATCTGGCAAAGACTATCCCCAGCACTTGAGGATCCAGGGACCATTCGTGATGGCCCTGGGAAATCCTGCTAAGAGCATCTGCTAGGACATTGTCCTTCCCCAAAGATGAACTGCTATGAGGGAAGTGTTCAGGGAATAGGCCAGAGACCACAACTTCATTGCCTCGGTGCACAAGGTCAAGACCGAGTGCCCCCTGTTTTGTTGATGTACCACATTGTTGTGGTGTTGTCTGTTCTGACTTTATCACCTTTTGTTGTTGACAGATGCAGAAAATGCTTGAAGAGCTAAAAGACAGCTCTGAGTTCCAGCAAATTGATGTGGAGCAGAGATTCCTGGGGACCACACTCCCTGAGTGGAAAGGTCGCCCATGGGCTCCCAACCCAGAAGGGAAGGATCTGTGTGAGAGTCAAATTCAGAGCAGGGGGAATGAAGGACCTCAATTCAAATTGCTCTGATCCTGCCACCACTGGAGGGCCTGGATCAAGGTTCGAGTCACTGGGACCAACTTGGAAAGGCGGTCTCCTCTGAGACCAATAGGTTCTCAAGTGAAACTGAATGTCTCTCATCTGAAATCTTGCTCCTGCACAACAGCTGTGGATGCAGCCATGTGCCCCAGGAGCTGCAGAAAGTGTCTTGCTGGTCGAGAGATCTGCAGAGTGAAGGAGGAGGCCAGAGCCACTAAATTCGTCACCCTAAGGGAAGAAAAGCTCTGGCTAGCTTTGTGTCCAACTCTGCCCCTGTAAAGGTGAGTACCTGGACTGGTTCCAGAACCGACTTTGGCAGATTTAGCAGAAAGCCCAGGGAGGTGAGAAGCTGCTGGGTGACTTGCAGGTGAGATTTTACCTGTTCTGGGGACTGGCCTACAATGAGCCAATCGTCTAGATAGGGAAAAACAGTAATCCTTTGCCTCCTTAAGTGAGCCACTGCCAGACACTTTGTGAATACCCTTGGGGCAGAGGTGAGGCCGAAGGGCATTGCTCTGAACTGGTAATGACCTGAGGGTAGTTCGAATCTGAGGTACTTTGATGGAGCTTCTGATTAGGACGTGGAAATAGGCATCCTTAGGTCCAGGAGGCTAACCAGTCCCTGGCCTTAGGGAGGGTAAAATCATTGCCAGAGTTACCATTTTGAACTTTGGTTTCAAAAGATGCTTGTTCAGATATCTGAGGTCTAATATGGGCCGCCATTCTCCTGTCTTTTTGGGGTAAGGAAGTATCTGAATACAGACCCTGCCCTGGTGCAGGGAGGAACCCTTCCACTGCTCTGAGAGCCAACAGGGTTGAGGCCTCTGCTTCTAGAGCAAGGGTCTGAAGCACTTGCAGATAGAAAAATCTGGCTCTCAACTTGGGAAACTTTTGAAGCTGAGAACCAGACCCTGGCTTACTACTTCAGAACCCACTTGTCTGAAGTTAAAGAAGCCCAGTTCTGACTGAAGTAAGCCAGCCTGCCCCTACCGGTAAAGGAGAATGGCCCTGGGCACCCCATCAGGGTGCTGCTTAGCAGGTGCTTAGGCTGAGGGGGTGAGCAGGCCTGCCCACCCTCGCCTGCCTCTGCCTCTGAAGAAGCCCTCTGAGCATAGGCAGAGAGGCCTGAGTCTGATAAAAGGCCTGTGAAAGGCCTACCCCTACCCCAGGGGTATGCCTCTGGGGAGTGGCTTGCCGCCCTTAGCTTGGGCACATTTGTAAGTAGTCCTATATTCATCCATCTTTTCATGTAATTCTCTGTCTGCTCCCCAAACAGAGAATTTCCCACCACAGGAAAATCCATAGCCTTAGTCTGGGTATCCTGTGACAGGCTAGTACACCTGAGCCAGGCCAACCTATGAAAAGCTACAGATGTGGCCATGACCCTAGAGGAAACTTCATTAACATCCACAGCAGCATGAAACTGTACCTTAGAAGCCTCAATGCCATCAGCAGCCACCTGTTCTAGTTCGCTAGCCAGCTGGCCATGGGCTTGCTTGGCTAATTCCATAACAGTATCCCATCTAGATTTCTGATACCTAGCTACATAAGCCATATAATTTGCTTGCCTGAGTCCCAGAGAGGCTGCCATATACTGTTTTTTCGCCATGGCATCTATCTTCCTGGAATCCTTGTCAGGAGTTTGTGAAGCCAGGGGAATATTAGCTTTATCACAGGCTGCAGCCTGAACTACCTAACATGACTGCATTGCTGAGAAAGGAATTCTGTATCAGGACCTGACAATGTGTACCTTCTGTCCATCTTTTATCTACAGGAGGCACAGAATTAGGAGCTTTAAAATTTTTATTGTTTGCTTCCTAAAAGACTTATGCAAAGGAATAGACAATCTCCTAGACTCTGGAATATCCATCATTTCTACAAAATCAGGCTCCTCTTGCTCATCCACAGCTTCTTCCAAGGGAAGCTGGAGGTTTCAACAACTTTTTGTAAAACATAAAATGAGATGGGGACTCAGATAGCATAGGGGGAGATTCTAAAGGTCTGTCTGGGGAAATGTCCGGTTCAATGGGCACACCCAGACCTTCCCAGCCACATTCATACTGTTCATAATCATCCTCCCCCTCCTCTGGTTCATAAAACTCCTCAACATCATATTCCTGAACCACTGGAACCGGACAAACTGACCTTTTGCCAGATAGTGGCGGTTAGGACAGAACCTGAGACAGTGACTGGACAATTTGTATGGCTTTTTCTATCTCTGCAGCAGCTGGAGAAGGGATTTTGGACTCCAAACCTGCTGACTTGTTTTCTTTACTGGAACTGATTCCTCAGAACCAGCTTTTCTTTTGCCCGAGGAAGTCTCGCCCTGGTCAGAGGGCACTCCCTCTGGTTCGGTTGGCACCGAACCGGGCTGGCCATCCGGGTCAGCGGACTTTTTGGCTTCTCGTTCCCTGAGCCTGCCCAATCTCTTTTCCAGGGTGGCTGCAGGGAAATTCTTACATATCTGGCAGTCTGACTGGAGGTGGTCAAACCCCAGACAATAGACACATGTGGTGTGTGGGTCAGCCTTGGCAAAGACTTCCCCACAGACATCACAGTGTTGAAACCTAGTGGGCCCGGTTTTTCTTTTGGGTTTCTCAGACATAATGCCAGCCTAACCAGAAAACTTGCCCTTTAAACGGCAGTGCCAGGCAAGACACCCTTATCGGTTCCCAACCGTGTCACAGGTATTGGAAAAAAACGTAATAAAATCCATTTTTTTTTAGAACCGATAAGAACCGGGAACCGCACTCTAAAATGTTAAACTTTAAAATTAATGAGTTGTAAACCCAGCTGATCGGTTCAAAACCGAACCGATAAACTTACAAGTTCCACACAGACAAAACCTTTTAATTACTTACGATTACCACAGACAGAGCTTGAACCGAACGGTTTTGCGGTTAAAATAAAACTATTCTCGGTTGAATTGGACCGAGAAAACACTGTTTAAACCGAGAAATGAACCGAGCAGTAGGAGAAATCTCCGGAGCGACTGTTCACTGAGGCGGAGTAAAGAATCTGACAGTTCAGGTTTGAAATTACACAGATAGAGCTGCTTCTTAGAGCTCGTGCTCAAAGTTCTGTTTTGGAATGGCATTAACCATTTCACCTCCGGGGCAGTTCTAGTGCTGGATCAAACTGCTACTGTCATAATATAGCAAGACTTAATGTTGTTTGAAGAGACTGGACAATCTGAATAGCTTTGGCTATTTCCTCAGCGGTTGGAGAAAGAACTTTTGGCCCCAAACTAGCTGACCTTCTAGCCCTTTTAGTTGGAACCGGCCCCTCAGAGCTGGCTCTTCGTTTGCCCGAGGAAGCATCGCCCTGGTCAGAGGGCACTCCCTCAGGTTCAGTTGGAACCGAACCGGGCTGGCCATCCGGGTCAGCGGACTTTATGGCCTCCCTTTCCCTGAGCCTACCAACTTTTTTCTCCACGGTGGCAGCAGGAAAATTTTTACAAATCTGGCAGTCTGCATTGAGGTGGTCAAACCCCAGACAATATACACATATGGTGTGTGGGTCAGCCTTGGCAAAGGCTTCCCCACAGAGGCCACAGTGTTGAAACCCAGTGGGTCCGGTTTTTCTTTTGGGTTTCTCAGACATAGTGCCAGCCTAACCAAAACTTGCCCGTTAATGGCAATCCACCAAGCAAGACTCTCTTATCGATTCCCAACCGTGTCACGGGTCGTGGAAAAAACCGTAATTAAATCCGTCTTTTTTAGAACCGATAAGAACCGGGAACCGCACTCTAAAGGGCTAGAAAGTAATTTTTAAACCCCTCTAATCGGTTCAAACCGAAAAAGACGTCTTACAAGTTCCACACAGAAGAAAACAAAAAAGTAAGCCTATCTATTACTTACAATACCACAGACAGAGCTTGAACCGACGATTGCGGTTAAATTTCGGCAAATAAACCGAGAAATTACACTTTAAAACCGACAAACAAACCGAGCAGCAGGAGGAATCTCCGGAGCGACTGTTCAGTGAGGCGGAGTAAAGAATCTGACAGTTTAAGTTTGAGCTTCATCAGACAGAGTGTTTAACCGAGCTCGCGCTCAAGATTCCATGCCCTGCATGGAAGTTAACTCTTTCACCTCCGGAGCAGTTCTAACCTGGGGTTATACTGCATATGTCATAATATAGCAAGACTTCATGTTGTTTGAAATTTACCTGCGAACTGCCCATGCAAAATTCTGCGATCAATGCTGCATCAGCAGAGCTCTGAACATCCGATCTGTAGTACTTGGTGAATGTGTGGACAGAGGACCAAGTAGTTGCCTTGCATAACTCTAAAACAGACGCCTCACCTCTTTCCACCCAGGAAGAGGCCATAGCCCTGCTGGAGTGAGTCTTGAGAGCCGGAAGCCTCTTTTCTGCAACATATGTCTTGGCAATGCAGATCCTTACCCACCTAGCTAGGGTGGCCTTGGAGGCTATATGTCCCTGCTTGGCCACTCTGAAAAGAAAAAAACAACCCACCTGATTTCTGGAACTTAGCAGTCTGTTTAAGGTATGTCCTAATAACCTGTCAGAAATCTTTAACTTCTGCAACTCCTCCTTTGGGTGAGTAGGTTGCGGACAGAAGAATGGGAGACATACTTCCTAGTTCATGTGGAAGGCGGTAGGGACCTTCGGAATAAAAGACAGGACTGTTCTGAGCACCACCTTGTCCTTATGCATGACAAGGTATGTTTGTTTTATGAGACAAAGACTGGAGCTCACCAGTCCTCCTGGCTGAGCACACAGCAACCAAGAAACGCAAGAAGACGGTAACAACAAAAGCCTTTCGAAAGGCCCCTTACAATGAGCATTTGGAACCAGATTTAGGTTCCATGGGGACCAGGGCATTGGAACAGAGGTCGACTCCTGATAGCCTGCAGAAAACGAATAACCTCTCGGTTAGTCCATGGGGACAGCTCCAAGGGCCGACACTCTCAGGGTGCTCAAGGCCAAACCTTTTCCCACTTCTTCCTGCAGAAATTCCAAAAATCTGTGGAACTGTGGCTTTATAAGGCTGGATATTTTTTCCTTGGCCCAAGCTAAAAAAGTGGTCCATACACAAGCATAAACTGCCAACATGGAAATCTTCCTAGCAGCCATCAGGGTGTCCACCACCTTCTTGCAGAAACCCTGTTTCAGGAGTCTCCGTTTAAGAGCCAGGCCGTGAGCTGCATCACTCACGGATTTGTAATCAGAATGGGGCCCTTTGATAGGCAGTCACCCCCACACTGGATGGTGAAATGGTGCCCATTAAGCTAGATTCACTAAGTCAGAGAACCACGGTCTTCTGGGCCACTCCAGAGCTATTAGAAAAAAGCTTCCTTTTGAACACCTTATTTTGCGTATGACCATGAGGAGGAGCAGCAGCGGAGGGAAGGCATATGCTCTGCCGAAATTCCATGCTTATGACAGGGTATCCACTGCATATGCCTGTGGACACAGGTAGTGACTGAAGAACTGATTAACTTGAGCATTGTGGCTGTAGGCGAACAGATTAATCCAAGGATAACCAAACTTTTGACACAGAAGGTCGAACACCTCCAGGTTCAACATCCACTCCCCTGGATGGACATTTTCAAAGCTTAGCCAGTCAACCTGAGTGTTCAACTCCCCCACCAGGTGAACTGCTGAGAGAGAGAGAGAGAGAGAGAAAGATTCTTCTCCACCCACAGGAGATCGGTGGCTTCTTTCTGCTTCTCCCTGTTCTTTGTGCTCCCTTGACTGTTTATGTACGCCACTAACAATGGCGCCATCTGATCTTATTTTCATGGTTTTTGACTGCACCAGACTTTGAAAATGAAGGAGAGCGAGGCACACAGCCCTCATCTCCTGAACGTTTATGTGTAGGTACTGTTCCTGTGCTGACCAAGTCCACTAAATGGGAATGTGGTCCAGGACTTACTACCAACACAACAGGTTCGCATCGGATGCCAGTATCAACTCTGGGATACCCTTTGCTCAGATTCTCCAAACTCACCCACCATAAGAGACTGCTGCAATCAAGGTGAAATGGGGATCCTGGCCTGACAGTTCCCCAAGTTTGTATACCAGGCTGACAGCAACTCAATCTGCAGGGGTTGCATGTGAAGGTGAGCCCCAAGGAACTCATTCTATCATTGCCATCATGAGGCCCAGAATGCTCAGAAGGCGGTGAACTGAAGTTGACAATTGGCTGCTCAGCCACTGAACCTCTCTCAACAGGGTCTCCTTCCTGGCTGGCAAGAGGAAGATCTTCCCCTCGCCTGTCCAGAACACCACTCATAGGTGCTCCAGGGTCTGTAATGGCTCAAGAGAGCTCTTCTTCCGGTCCAACACCCAGCACGGGACTCCAACTCATGCAGAATCCTGGTCACCGACTTACTTGCCAATGGTACAGACGGCAATCAAATAAGATCACCCAGGTAGGTGTAAACATGATGTTTCTCCTGTCAAGAGTTGAGCCACCAGGACTATGGGCACCTTCGAGAAAACTCTGGAGGCTATAAACAGCCCAAATGGGAGCACCCTGTACTGGACGTGCTGTCCCAGGTCTGTGAACCTCAGGAACCTCTGATGAGACTGCCAGATGTGGATATACATATCCCTCATATCTATGGAAGCTAGATAATGCCGCTGCTGAACAGCTCAGACGATTGACTGCAGGGACTCCATCTTGAAGGTCATGTGGTGAACTAACTTGTTTAGGTGTTTCAGATCCAGAATAGGTCTGCCCCCGACTTCTTGAGAACGATGAAATAGAGTAGAATCCCTGACCTTGCTTGGTGGGAGGCACCGGAACAATCACTGCGATTTGAGTGAGCTAGTCCAGGGTCTGTGACACCGCCTGCCTTTTCATGGGGTCCTTTGGAGCTGAGGACAGCAGAAAAAAAAATAAACAGGTTACTTACCTTTAACAGTAGTTCTAAGAGTGGTATATGATGTTCATCCACACTTCCTGGCAGTGCCTTTCCCCTTTAAGAGTTCAAAGTTCTTCAAGCTGGCTCCCCCCACCCACCCAGGTGGTAACTCCCACAGCTCTGCCCCATAACGCCAAATCTTGCCTGCTGGAAGCAGAAGAGTGCGCCACAGCCGGGGGAAGTCTGTGGGTTCGTGTGGATTATCATAAAGCACTCCTAGAAAGTACAGTTACGTAAGAACTTACCGTAGCAGTAGATCTTCGAGAGAGGCTCTTGCAGTAGGTAATTACATATAGGACTGACACCGGCAGGCGGTAGGACCCCACAGAAAAATTTCTAGCTAGCTGTCCCTGGCGAGGGCCTCCCTCATGAGGAGACCGGCCAGGAGGCGCTGGTATAAAGGGGCAGTCCCGGATGCCCGCTTCCAGTTCTTTTTCCCGCCACAGGCCAAAGAGGCCGGATGAGAGAAGCGGATATTTCTCAATGGAAAAGGAGCTGAAAAAGCCTAGGGGATGGAGGGGGAAGGTAGTTTACTGCAAGAGCCTCTCTAAGATCTGCTGTTCAGTAAGTTCTTACGTAACTGTACTATCTTACTTCGAGAGGGCTCTTGCAGTAGGTAATTACATATAGGACTGAATCCCAAGCAATCTGGAATAAAGAGATGCACCGGGAGGAGGAAAACTACTCCAAAAAGTAGTTCTGGTTGTGCAAGTCTCAAGATAGGAGGCCTTGCAAAACAGCCAGCCCAAAGCCTGCTCTACGGCGAGAGGAAACATCTAAACTATAGTGTTTAGTAAAGGTATGGACGGAAGTCCAGGTGTTGGCAACGCAGATGTCTGCCGCAGACACATTCTTGAAACAAGCCGCTGAGGCAGCTACTCCTCTTGTGGAGTGGCCTCTGCCTTGACCCGGGAGGGTCTTGTTGTATTTGTCATAACAGAAAGTGATGCAATGAGCCAACCACTTAGACAGGCATTGCTTGGAAACAGCATTGCCTTAACTTTGTGAGCAAAAGAGACGAACAATTGATCAGTCTTTCTGAGATCCTTCGTCCTGTTGGTGTAGTATCTCAGAATCCGGTGAACATCCATAGTATGGAGTAAATATTCCCCTTGATTAGAGTACTGCGTAAAAAAGGCAGGTAACTCTATGGACTGATTTAGAGTAGACTCAGCTACTACTTTAGGGAGAAACTTAGGATTCGTTTGAAGAGCAACACGTTCCTTGTGAAAAATCAAGTACGGATTTTACACATCAGGGCCTGGAGCTTGGAAATTCTCCGAGCAGAAGTAATGGCCACCAAGAAGAGAGTCTTCCATGAAAGGAACTTCAAATCTGCAGAAGCTGCAGGTTCGAAGGGAGGGAGAGTAAGTTTCTCGAGAACAAAATTCAAGTCCCAAGGGGCAGCAGGAGTACGGATTTGGGGGGCCTCAGATGGAGGATCCCTCTGAGAAAGGTCTTGGAGACCTCCAGTTGAGCGAAAGCTTTGTCTGCGAAGGGAACATGATAGGCCAATGGCCGCCATGTGTACCTTCAGAGAAGAATGGCTGAGACCCAGGTCAAATAGATGACGTAGATACTCCAGCAGAAGCCCCGCTGAAGAGGAGAAGGGTTCCACATTCTTGGAAGCAGCCCAGATAGTGAATCTTTTCCACTCCATGGCATAAGTGGATCTGGTGGAGGGTTTTCTGGCCTCCACCAAAATCTCCGCCACTTTGGGAGACACTCCCAAAACGGGATTGGGCTAAGTCTGCAGGAGCCATGCATGCAGTTGAAGGGATTTGAGGCCTGGATGGACCAGGGTCCCCTGATCCTGGGACAACAAACCTCAAGAAGGAGGAAGAGGAGGATCCTCTGAGTTTTGTTGTAGAAGACGGAACCAAACTTGCCTGGGCCAGAAAGGAGCAATCAGAATCATTCGTGCTCCTTCTGAAGCTAGTTTCTGCAAGACTCGTGGGATAAGTGGAATTGGGGGAAAGGCATAGACGAATCTGTCCTTTCAGTCTAGAGACAGAGCGTCGCTCCAAAAAGCGCCTTGCTCTGGAACGAGCGAGCAGAAGACGGGAAGTTTTGCGTTTGGGGGGATGCGAACAGGTCGACCTGTGGTGTTCCCCAAAGTTAGAAGATATTGTCTAGGACCCCCTTGGTCCAGTTCCCACTCCTGAGTGAGAGCAGAAGAGCGACTTAGCTTGTCTGCCAGGGTGTTGTCAGCTCCAGGAACGTGAATTGCCATGAGGTGAAGGTCGTGTTGTGTTGCCCAACCCCAAACCCTCATTGCCTCCCTGCAAAGAGGGTAGGACCAAGTCCCTCCCTGTTTGTTGATGTACCACACCACGCACATGTCTGTCTGGACGGCTAGGTGGTCCAGAAGAAGGTATTGGTGAAGGGCTTGGAGAGCGTACAACACTGCCCGCAGCTCGAGCACATTGATGTGGAGAGCTTGTTCTAGCTTGGACCAGGAGCCCTGGGTCCGATGAGGGCCTAGATGGGCTCCCCAACCTTCACCTGAGGCATCTGTGGTTAGAGTCTGGGAGGGGGGAGGATGAAAGAAAGGAACTCCTCGAAACAGGTTCTCTTGAACCATCCACCATTGCAAGTCTCGAATCATCGGCGAGGAGATCAGAACTGGGTGACCTAGGTTGTCCACTAGTTGATCCCATTGAGAACGTAGAGTCCACTGAGAAATCTTCATGTGGAGTTGAGCACGAGGCACCATCAGGATAGCAGCCGCCATGAGCCTGAGAAGGCGAAGGACCGACCTTGCAGAGACCATCCTGTGGTTGGACAGACTTATTTGGGTCTGAAGGGTGGACGCCCTGTCCAGAGGCAGGAAGACCTTGCCCATGGTCGTATCAAGAATCGCCCCAATAAACTGTAGCCTCTGGGATGGGTCCAGATGAGACTTGGAATGGTAAGGGAGAGGTAACGCAGGAGTTCCTCCCTGGACCCAGTCCAGGTACGGGAAAACCTGCACTCCCCTGGTACGCAGGTGGGCCACCACCACTGCCAGGCATTTGGTAAACACTCGGGGGCCCAAGGATAGACCAAACGGGACGCCTTGAACTGGTAGTGGTCCCCCTGGAATGCAAAACGAAGGTATTTGCGATGAGATGGGCGAATGGGAATGTGCAGATAAGCATCCTGCATATCCACAGCACAAAGCCACTGACCTGGCCAGAGGAGGGGCAGAAGGCTCTGCAAAGAAAGCATCCTGAACCTTTTGTATTCTACGTAAAGATTCAGGGAACCGAGATCCACAAATTGGTCTGAGATCTCCTGTCTTCTTTGGGACCAGGAAGAAATGAGAATAGTAACCCGTCCCTCGCAGATGAAGGGAGACAGGCTCTATTGCTTGTTTCAGCAGAAGAGTCGAAATTTCCTCCTGGACCAAGAGAAGATGTTCCCGTGAATACGACGACTTCAGAGGGGGGTGGCAGGGTGGTTTCTGAAGAAACTATCTGCTATGAGCTGGAGCACCCAAGAATCTGTGGTTATCCTCTCCCATCCCGGAAGGTGGAGGGAAAACCTCCCTCCTACTAGTTCCTCCGGGAGTCCGGAGGCAGTGGGAGAGGAAAGGAGTCAGGTGGTGTGGGCAGTGCCACAGCTGAAGCACTCGCTGCTTTTGGGCGGGGGCTTACAGCTGTGGGGCCCGGCGTTTTGTGGCCCGCCTTCCCTGGGGTTTCACCTTTGGCCGATTCAGTCTGCGAAAGGGACAGCGCTGCTGCTGATGGGGACAGTACATGGAATCAACTGACTTCAGTACCATCCCCTTCTCTTGAAAATCGGTGATGATGTCCTTGACATCACGCCCAAAAAGCACCGACCCCCGGAAGGGTGCTTCCTGGATAGCAGATTGCACCTCCGGGACCAACCCTGACACACGGAGCCAAGCATGACGCCGAAGGCCTACAGTGAAAGCTGAGCTCCGTCCAGCAGTGTCCACTGCATCGTATGTCGCAAGTAGCATGTGTAGACAGGCCGAACGAGCAGAGCAGACGAGATCAGCCAACTCCTGCTTGACTTGGGAGTCAGGCAAGGAGACCAATTTGGCCACATTCTCCTGTGCCACCAACTGCTGACTGGCCCAAGACCGGCAGGCAGAGGTGGCTGCCAGGTGCACCTTAAGGGTCATCGACCAAAGGCTTGACTAGGAGTGGGACCAAAGGTAGCCGAGAATGCTAGTCACCGGACAATATAAGAGGTCCAACCTCTTGCTCTGGCACCACATGGCGAACCTCTTCCATTTGAAGGCATGGCATTTGAGTCGACTCCTTCCAAGAAGCCTTGAAAATGTTGAGGACATCTTCAGAGAGACCCAGAGGCTGGAACTCTAGCCGTTCAGGAAGAAAAAAATTACTCACCATAGTAATGTTGTTTCTTCTAATGGAGTCTTGCTGTATTTTGACAATTGCAGTATGACCAACCGGTTCAGCTGCCCCAGAGAACAAAGCGTTAAACTCTATGCAAATGCATAGAATGTTGAACTCTAGCTCGGTTTTCAAACCATTGTCCTCGGCATGTTCCAATAACTGATTAGATTCTTACGAAGCTACCCATATAAGGATACAAGGAAAAATCTCTAACCAGACCAAAGCACCCCCAGGGGCAACATAACAACCAGCGGGGCATGTAGAAGACTCAAGTCACTGATTTACTTGGTTACATGGACAAAAGGGGGGCCATAGCCCATCGAGATTGTCCTCCACACATGGGGCACATTTAGTTAGTATGAATACTATGTTACATACATAGATACATAGACAGTGTCGGCAGATAAGGGCCTATGGCCCACCTAGTCTGCCCATTTGAGTTTGTAACTTCAGTTTATGTTTTCCTAGAAGTCTGTTGCCCCTTACCCCTGACCTCCAGAATTCCTTTACGTCTATCCTATGATTGTTTCAGCCCCCACCACTTCCTCTGGCAGGGTGTTCTACTTGTCCACCACCCGTTCTGTAAAGAAATTCTTCCTCACATTTAGTCTGAATCATCCTCCCTCCAACTTCATCCCATGCCCTCTAGTCCTGGAAAGTACAGTTACGTAAGAACTTACCGTAACAGTAGATCTTCGAGAACAGCTCTTGCTGCAGGTAACACCATTAGGACTGAAGCCGGCAGACGGCAGGACCCCACGGAATTCTTCTAGCTAGCTAACTTCAGCGGGGACCGCCCCCAATGTCGGTCCCGCCTCCGACGTCAGGTGTAGTACATAAGGGGGCGGTCCCGCCAGATTCCCCAGTTCTCCCGCCGGACACTTCCGGCCACAGGACGACATCAGAATGGGAGACCGAGGATCTACCATCAGAAGACAAAATGGCGTAAGACCCCTGCTCAAGGCTTGGTAAGCCATGCCTCCTCCAAGGGGGAAGGTGGGCGGGAAGGTACCTGCTGCAAAAGTTGTTCTCGAAGATCTACTGATAAGTTCTGTAACTGTCCTATCTTCCTCAGATACAGCTCTTGCAGCGTAACACCATTAGGACTGATTTCCAAGCAATAACGCTTGTAAGCATTCTGGGAGGAGGAAACTAAGAAAAACCATCCAAGTCCTGACTCTAGGACAGGATACCTTGTAGCACAGCCAGGCCGAAACCGGCTCTTCGCCGTGAAGCAATGTCCAGGCTGTAATGCCGGATAAATGTATGCACAGAGCTCCAAGTGGCTGCAACACAAATGGAAGAGGAGAAGACGTTGCGAAGTGCTGCAAGGGAGGTAGCCACCCCCCTAATGTAATGGCCCCGGACTGTACCCGAGAGGGACTTCTGCTTAGCATCGTAGCAGTATGATATACACTGGACAAGTCAGCGAGAAAGGGACTGCTTCGATACTGGTTGGCCCATCATCCTCTCAGCGAAGGAAACGAAGAGTTGCTCCGACTTGCGAAGCTGTTTAGTCCTGCTCAGGTAATATCTAAGACAGCGGTGAACATCCAGGGTGTGGAGCAGCGCTTCTCCTCTATTAGCATATTTAGGGAAATAAACAGGCAGGTCAATGTCATGATTGAGAGTGAGTGCAGAGACCACCTTAGGCAAGAAGTTAGGATTCGTCCTCAGGGACACTCTGTCCTGGTGGAAAATCAAATAAGGTTTCTTACACATGAGAGCGTGAAGCTCAGAAATTCTTCTTGCTGAGCTAACAGCAACTAAAAATAACATTTTCCATGACAGAAAACGCAGCAGGTTCAAAATTGTTCCAGGACAAAGAGTAAATCCCATGGAGGAACAGGGTCCTTAATGGGTGGCCTAAGGTGTAACACCCCTCAGAAAATCTCGAGAGACGTCAAGTTGCGCCACTGTGCGCTGTCCCACCGGGAAGTGGTAAGCAGAAATATGGCAGAGGTGCACCTTAGTAGAGGAGTAGGAGAGACCCGAATGGAAAAGGGAGAGCAGGTATTCTAGCACCGCTTTCACCGGGCAACCTAAAGGGGAAAAGCCGCGTGCTTGCGACCAGAGACAAAAACGGCACCATTTCATGGCGTACGTCGCATGCGTTGCCAGCTTTCTGGCCGGGGAAAGGACTTCCGCCACTTCTTGCGAAACCCCGTGTCGCAAAATGGCTATGTCTCTAGGAGCCAAGCATGCAGGTTCAGTGAGCATAAGTCCGGGTGGACTAGAGAACCTTTCTCCTGAGACAAGAGATGGGAGCTGAAAGGCAACGGAATTGGAGGTTCCCGGGACAGTTGTGTTAGCAAGGGGAACCAGATCTGTCTGGGCCAGAATGGGGCTACCAGGATCATTGTTGCATGCTCCCCGCGAGTTTGAGAAGAACTCTGGATTAATGGAAGGAGGGAAAGTGTAGAGGAATCTGTCCGCCCAGGAGAGGGACAACGCTGCCTCAGAAAACACCAGGCCCTGGATCTAGCGAGCAAAATTAGGCAGTTTTGCATTGGATGGGGAAGCGAATAAGTCCAGTTCTGGAGTGCCCCATCGAAGAAACAGATCCTCTGCAACCCCTTGAAGAAGTTCCCACTCGTGGACTCTGGCCTGGGAGCGATTCAGGCCATCTGCGACTGTGTTGTCCACTCCAGAAACGTGAACTGTAATCAGGTTCGCGCTGTGTCGAATTACCCAATCCCACACTCTCATGGCTTCCCTGCAAAGGGGGTAAGAGTGTGCGCCTCCTTGTTTGTTGAGGTATACATCACCGTGTTGTCTGTCTGAAGCAGAAGAATGCACGACGGATTTCTGACTGAAAGGCCTGCAGGCGTAGAGGACCGCACTCATCTCCAGCACGTTGATGTGGAGGTGGGCTTCCAGAGGGGTCCATGTTCCCTGGGACCACACCCCGTTCAAGTGCGCTCCCCACCCTAGCCCCGAGGCATCTGTGGAGAGGATTATCTCCGAGGACGGCGCTGTAAACGGGACACCTGTAGAAAGTGTCCCTGGGTCTAGCCACCATTGCCAGTCTCGAATCACGGCATTTGTGATTCTGACCGGATGCTGCATGTGGTCTTGCCTTTGGTCCCACTGCACCTTGAGCATCCACTGAGTTACCCGCATGTGGAGCCTTGCCAAAGGGACGGTCGGAATGGCCACAGCCATGTGTCCGAGCAGACGAAGGACCAGCCTGGCAGGGACAGTCTTCTTTGCCGAGAGATCCCTGATGAGGGATCTGATGCGTTCTGTTCTGTCATCTGGGAGAAATGCTTTCCCCTGAACGGTGTCCAGAACTGCGTCTATGAACTGCAGCTTCTGTGACGGTACGAGGAGAGACTTCTCATAGTTGATTATAATGCCCAGAGACTAGAACAAGTCCTGAGTGCTCTGAATAGCCAGCAACAACGCCTCTCTGGAAGCGGCCATGAGAAGCCAATCTTCCAAGTATGGGAACACATAGTGGCCCTGTCTCCTTAAGGACGCTGCCATGACTGCCATGCATTTGGTAAAGACCCTGGGGGCTGATGACAGTCCGAAGGGAAGGGCCCGGAACTGAAAATGGTAGCCGAGGAACTCGAAGTGCAGGAACCTCCAGTGCGCTTGAGCCATAGGGACGTGCAGGTAGGCGTCCTGCATGTTTAAGGACGCTAAAGGTGTCCTGCTTTAGCATGGGAATGAGGCCCGGAAGGTTCTCCATGCGAAATCGTTTGTAGGCGATCGACGTATTTAGGTCGCTGAGGTCCAAGATTGGACGGAGGTCCCGTTTTCTTGGGAACAAGAAAGAAGTGGGAATAGTATCCGGAATCTATCTGGTTCTCTGGAACATACCCCACCGCTCCCTTCTGCAGGAGCGTGAATATTTCTTGCCCGATAAGCAATTTGTGCTGACCCAAGTAACGGGAGAGCAGAGGAGGCCTCGAGGGTGGCTTGTCTGCGAATTCTATAAAGTGGCCTTTTTCGACCAACTGAAGAACCCACCTGTCGGTGGTAATGGACTGCCATCCTGGCAGGTAATTCGCAATACGACCCCTGACCTTGATGTCCCGTTGATCCTGAGGGGCCGGGGCCGGGAAGGAGTCAGGCTGTGGCGGCGGAGGGGCCCACGGGCTGAGCCAGCTTAGCTGGGCGCTGACTTCTGCCCGCGGGCTGTCTTCCCTGGGCTCTGCGGGAACCGGAGCCCCTCTGTTGTGGACCTGTGCGGGACTGTTGTCTCTGTGTCCGTCCACAAAAACGGCTTTGGTTCCTACGAAAGGAACTAAGCTTTGGTCAGTACATTGCCTGGACCGACCTCATCGTCTTCCCGGCCTCTTGGAGCTTGGTGAGAACCTTCTCAGAGGGTGCACCAAAGAGAACTTCTCCTTCGAAAGAGGCATCCATGATGTTCTTCTGGACGTCCGGGGTAAATCCGAAGACACGAAGCCATGAGTGTCTCCGGAGGCATACGCCTGAAGCTGCTGCTCTGGCCGAGGAGTCCGCTGAGTCATAAGTGGCTTGCAGCACCTGGGTTCCCACGTCTGAACCCGTACGGAGGAGTTGCAACATCTCCTCCTTCTGCTCACCTTCTGGCAATTTCTCCGCCAGATCCAGTCCCTGTTCCCACAAAGCATTTTGGAACTGCACCATGTGGGTCAGGTAGTTCAGGGATCTGATGGCGCAGGTAGCGGAAGCATACGTGTGCCTGCCCATAGCGTCCAGCTGTTTGGACTCCGGGTCCGGTGGCAGGGTGCTCAAATGTTGCGGTCTCTGGGACCGGTCATGAGAGGCTGTTATGACCAGAGTGTCGGCCAGAGGATGTTGAGCCAAGTACTGGTCCTCCTTAGGAGCCTTGTACAGGCGGTCAGCTTTCTTCGGCATCGATGGGAGCGAGTGTGGACGCTTCCACGCTGCCTTGGTGATGTCCACAAAAGTGTCCACCAAGGGTGGTACCACCACAGGCGGGGATCCTTCTGCCAAAGATATCTAGCAAGGCGTAATCTCTCGGGGTCTAACTCTTCCGCATCCCAGCCCATGTTCTCTTGGATAGGTCTCATGATTTCCGAGAACGATGGGTCATCCGGAGGAGATCTAGGAAGCTCACATGGGTCCGGAGAGGGGATCGGAAGGGGAGAGAGGGATCTGGATCTTGTCGAGGACTCCGATCCTGTATCCTCCGTCGAAGGCAAACGGTGTCGTCTTCTGGGTCTCTTAGGACTGGGTGACCCTGAAGAGGATCTAGACGGAGGTCTCCTATCTGGTCTTCCCCTTGGAGGGTCCGTAGGCTCCGGGGAGGTACTCGGCCCGCTGCCCCGGATGGGGAAGGGGGCGCAGGGGCCGCAGGTGGCAGAGGAGGAGGAGGAGGTAGAGGAGGTGGTGTGGGAACCACATCCTTTTTAATGGTATCCCACTAGTAGGTAAAGAGCTCCTTCATCTCAGAAAAAGAAAGGCCCGACGACGGACTGGGTGCCGGTTGTCTGGTTCCGGCGTCGGCTCCTCAGGAGCCTCAGGTTGCGGGGAGGGTTCCCTTGGAGGCTCGACAGGACCGGGTTCGCCCGTCTGGTCCTCGGGCTGCGTCAGTTCCTCCTCCGTGATAGTCTCCTGACCAACGTCGGTAGGAGGCGTCGGGGTCCTCTTCTCGACTCGTGCGGATGTCGGCCCTCCTGCTGACGACTGAGAGGGCGAAGGCCTGACCAGCGATGGACGTCTGGTCGATGGCGCCTGGGACCTGTGATGAGTGGCCGACGTCGGGCCCAATGGCTTCTTGAGCGAGGTAAGCTCCTTGGTCTTCCGCTGGGGAGGAGGAGGAAGCAAGGAGGTAGACCTGACGTCGGGTTCGGAATGGCGGGAACCTGACTTGCGGTGATGATGATGGTCCCCAGACCTAACCAGGGCTTTGGAAGAAGAGGACGAAGAGGGCCTGGAGGTCTTGGCCTGTGAGGAGGAAGAGGAGCCCGAAGGTTTCTTCACCGCAGCGGAGGGAGGCTGAGAGCGGGCCTGGGATGGCGAGCAGTGGGACCGAGGCGGAACTCGGGAGTCGGAGGCCCTGGCAGGGGACCTGGATGGAGCCTTCTCCCTATGCTTCTCAGAGTGTTTCCAGGCTTTCTCAGCAGAACTCCCCTTGGAGGTGTCCATGGCCTTAACTTTCTCCTTGAGCAGGAACGCCTGCAGAGCCTTCTGGCGGCAGATCCGGGTCCGGCTGTTAAACCCCTGGCAGAAAATGCAGGACCGGGTGTCGTGGTCTGGGCCTAGGCACTGGACGCAGGCCAAATACGGATCCTTGAACGGGAATTGCTTCCCACAGGCGCACTTCGAGGGATGGCCTTCAACAGAGGTTGGAGAGGACATCAGACAGCAACTTAGCGAAAAATGAACTTTTCCGAAGGAAGAACTTGACCATGTGTCTGGCCTAGAAAGCGATCCGAAAGGTCGAGACATGCAAGTCGACAGCGGGAAAAGAACTGGGGAATCTGGCGGGACCAACGTCGGGGGCGGTCCCCACTGAAGTTAGCTAGCTAGAAGAATTCCGTGGGGTCCTGCCACCTGCCGGCTTCAGTCCTAATGGTGTTACCTGCTGCAAGAGCTGTATCTCGAAGTAAGAAAATCTTTTCCCCTTAAAAATAGTTATTCCTGCACCCTGTTCCTCCCTGTAAGATACATGTATGTCTCTATCATGTCCCCCCTCTCTCCCACCTCTCCTCCAGGGAGTACATATTCAATTCCTTCAACCTGTCCTCATAGGACTTGTGATGCAATCCATGCACCATCTTTGTTGCCCTCCTCTGAATCTTCTCTACCCTGTCTATGTCCTTACGTAGGTAAGGTCTCCAGAACTGTACACTGTACTCCAGGTGGGGCCTCACTAGTGTCTTGTATAGTGGAATTATGACCTCCCTTTTCCTGCTGGTCATGCCCTGCCTATGCATCCCAGCATCCTATTTGCTTTACCTGCTGCCTTGTCACACTGTTTCCCTACCTTGAGGTCAGAGATGATAACCCCAAGATCTCTTTCCTGCTTGGTGCATGCTATATCCTCACCCCCCAACTGATATATTGTGCCAGGGTTTTTGTGCCCCATATGCATTATCTTACACTTCTTTGCATTGAATTTCAACTGCCAAACCCCTGACCATTCTTCAAGTTTCTGCAGGTCACTTCTCATTCTGTCTACACCCTCTGGTGTGTCTACTCTGTTACAGAGCTTTGTGTCATAAGTGAACAGGGAAATTCTGCCTCCTAGGTCCTGCGCAATGTCATTGATGGAAGATGTTGAATAGGACTGGTCCCAGCACTGATCCCTGTGGTACCCCACTGTTCACTCTTCCCTCTGTGGAGTGACAGCCATTTACCACCACCCTCTGTGTCCTGCCGCCCAGCCAGTTACCTACCCACCACACTACTGTCCTGCCCACACCCATATTCCCTAGTCTGTGTAATAGTCTTCTATGTGGCACAATGTCAAAGGCCTTGCTGAAGTCCAGATAGGCCATGTCCACTGCCCTCCCCTGATCCACCTCCCTAGTCACCCAGTCAAAAAATTCAACGAGGTTGGTCTGACATGACCTCCCCCTGGTGAAACCATGCTGCCCTGCGTCCTGCAGTCCATTGACGACCAGATGTTCCACCAATCTCTCCTTCAGTAGTGCTTCCATGACCGAGGTGAGGCTGACTGGTCTGTAGTTCCCCGCTTCCTCTTTGTTCCCACTTTTGTATAAGTGGACTACATCTGCTGTCCTCCAGTCTTTGGGTACCTCCCCTATTTCCAGTGATCGGCTAAACAAGATAGCCAGAGGTTCAGCCACCACCTCTCTTAGTTCTTTAAGGACCATGGGGTGCTCCCCATCTGGCCCCATTGCTTTATCAACTTTCATTACTTCCAGTTCCTTCACGACCCTTTCTCATGTAAAGGGACTTGTGTCCATTTCTGCACCATTCTGACCCCTTGTACTCCCTTCAGACCCATTACCCTCCTCTTCCTCAGTAAAGACTGAGCAGAAATACCTGTTCAATGTCAGCTTTCCTGTTGTCATCCTCCACGTGGCCCCCATCCTCCCCCTTCAGTCTCACTACCCCTCCCTTTGCCTTTCTTTTTTCACTTATGTACCTGTAAAAGGTTTTGTCCCCTCTACCCACTGATTTTGCAATGTGCTCTTCTGTCTGAGCTTTGGCTTCCCTTACTGACCTCCCTTTGCTTCTCCTGATACTTCTCCCTATCCCCTTCTGCCTGTGTCTTTTTGTATTGTCTGAATGCAATCCTTTTTGGCTTTCACTTTCTTTGCTACCTCTTTGGAAAACCATAATGGCCTCCTCTTCCTTTTCCTCTTGCTAACCTGCTTAATGCACCATTCTGTTGCTCTTGTAATCCCCGTTTTAAATACTGCCCACTGTCCCTCAACCCGATTCCTGCCCCATTCCTCTTAATGCCTCTTTCAAGCATCTCCCCATTTTCCCAAAGTCTGCCCCGCTAAAATCCTGGATACGTGTTTTTGTGTGGTTTGGTTCTGTTCCTTCTGTGATTTCAAACCACAATGACTGGTGGTCACTGTTCCCCAGGTACTCCCCCACTGTTACCCCTATCACACTGTCCCAGTTTGTGAGCACAAGGTCCAGTATTGCCTTCTGCCGAGTTGGTTCCATGACCAGTTGCTTGAGGAAGGCACCCTGAAGGGAGTCCAGGATAAATCTGCTCCTAGTTGATGCTGCTGCTGGGATGCTCCAGTCCACATCTGGAAAGTTTCCACCCAGACTAATTTTAATTCAATAGCCATTGGTCTAATTTATTTTTGAAGGTATCAATGTGTTTACACTCTAATATCTTGTGGCAGTGTGTTCCTTGCCCTGGGTGCTCAGACAGTGAAGAAGGATTGCCTTTTATGTGTTTTTGATCTATTTACCACAAGGCTTGTTGTGGCAACTAGACAATTTTTCTGTTGGAGAATGAAATTCCACACTGTACCTACCATTAGATTTGGATCTTGGATTATCTTGAAGAGTCTGAGAAGATCGCCTCTTAGTCTTCTTAATCATAGTGGATACAACCCAGTACATTTTAATCTTTCATCATAGCCTAAGTGAGCAAGATGTGGCATTATTTTTGTTGCCCTACGTTGAATCTGCTCAATTCTCCTTATGGCAGAGGCTAAGTAGGGACTCCAAAAAAGTGAACCATAATCTGTATAAGGCCTAATATGGAATCTGTACAAAGTTATGATACATTCTTCTGATTTGGAAATAAAGGTGTTATTGATTCTATGGAGAAGAGCATTAATTTGATTCGTCATTTTATTAGAATGTTCAGAGAAGGGCAGTTTATTAATTAGTATTCCCAAATCTTTTTCTACTCTAGACTCCCTAATTTTGATATTGTTTAAAGAATAGGTCTGTTTGGGATTGTTTTTACCCAAATGAAGTACTGCATATTTAGCTACACTGAAAAACATTTTATTTGTTACTGCCCACTGTTCAATGATGGCAAGATCTGTTTTTAAGTGAGTTCTATTAGTCTCATTGTCAACACGGCCCCCAGTTTAGTATCAGCAAATTTAGCGATTATACTTTTGGATGAAATTGTCATGTCACTAATGAAGATGTTAAAAAGTGTTGCTCCCAAAACAGAGCCCTGAGGGACGCCGCTAGTTATTTTCACTGTGTCAGAAAGTTCATTGTTAACCCTAACTCTCTGTGTTCTACCGTTCAACCAGTTATGAACCCATGAAACTAACTGGGCTGAAAATCCAAATTTAATAAGTTTGGTCACGAGTATATTATGTGATACTTTGTCGAACACTTTACTGTAATCTAATAAAATAACATTGACTGGTATATTAGAATCAAGATTTTTACTCATGCTATTATAAAATGAGATCAGATTTGTTGTGCAGGAACAACCTGTTTTAAACCCGTGCTGAGTGTTCTCAAAAATGTTTAATGATTTAATTTCGGCTTCAATTAATAATTTGATTTTCTTCTCCATTAGTTTACAGGGTATAGAGGTGAGGCTAATTGGTTGACAGTTTTCAGTTACAGAGTGCAAACCTTGTTTAAATATTGGTGCGACTATTGCTGTTAACCAATCTGAAGGTATCAAGGATTCTTGAAGTGATTTATTAAAGATAATAGTGAGTGGGCGGGCAATGGTATCAATTGTTCCTAATGTGAATCTGGGATGAATATTATCAGGACCCAGACTTCTTATTTTTTTCAGGGAGTCTAAAAGTTCCTTAATTTCCTGAAGGGAAAGGGAATAATTGGTAGGGTTAGGTAAGTAAGTTATGGATGCACTGTGGGTATCTTGTTCAAATACTGAACAAAAGTATTTATTAAATTTATTGGCACTATCAATGTCGGAGGTGATAGTGATTTTTTTTTTTTTTAAATTAAGGGGCCTACAGTTCTTATGTTCCCCTTTTTTCCATTTAAATAGGAGAAAAGAGATTTGTGTGAGTCCTTGGTATGTGCAGTACGGAATTCAAGGTTCCGTTTGGCCAAGGTAATTTGCTTCTTTAATTCCTTGACTGCTACCCTACATTTTTGTAAATTTTCATCTTTTTGGGCAATATGACATGTCTAACTGTGAAAATAGTTTGTTTAATGGCTCTTTGCTTTTTAATAAATTTGTTATACCATGCTGGGATATTTCCCTTGTTATATTTCCTTTTTTCTAGTACATATTGTTGTTCTAGTTCGTGTAATATATGTTTGAAGATTATCCAAGAATCTTCAGTATTGAAGGGAAGGAGTATATGGTCCCATGGTATTGTCCCAAGCTGCTTATTAATCCGTGGGAAATGTGCCTTTTCGTATTGTTTGATCGAACATTTATTATTTAAGATATGAATATTTAAGGATAATGAAAATAGAATAGACTTGTGGTCACTACTGCCTAAGGGTTCGGTGATACATAAATTAGTTATGGGGTTTACATGTTGGTTATTACTAAGTCGTGTAAATTTTCACCTCAGGTCGGATCCCTGACTAGTTGGGTGAGGCCAAGGTCAATTATTGTTGTGTGTAACTGTAAATCACGCTGGTTAGACCCAGTTAATGTGTCCCAGTTAATTGATGGAAGATTAAAGTCACCTAAAATGAGGACTGAGCCTTAATTGGCAAGATGGGAAATTTCAGTTGCGATTTGTTTGGTATAAGAGATATCTGCGGATGGTGGGCGATAGCAAGTACCGACCAGGATCTGCGGGAGACCTATAGGTTGTATGTATACCCAAATACTCTCTGTTTGTGATTTAAAAGGAGACTCATCGGAGGGAATGGTGTTTCTGACAGAGACGTACTCCTCCCCCTTTTCTATTAGCAGTTCTATTTTTAAAATAGTGTTTAAAGCCGGGAATATCAGTTATCCACTGTTTGTCAGGATTACCCCATGTTTCTGTTATAGCAATAAATCCCAGCTTAAGACATAAAATTCTGGTTTCTAATTCCGCAACATTGCTTATGGAAAGTGAACAGGCATTTAGTGATAAAGCATTCAAGTGGTTTGAGTACTGCTGGATATTAGTTTTAAGAGACTTGGGTGTTGTCCCTGTCTCCCTCTTTACTATTAGTTTAAATGATTGTTTATAAATGTAGTAATTTGAAGTCCCAAAAGCAAACTTCCTCTTCTGCTGAGGTGGAGACCATCCCAGCAGAAGAGGGAAAAGTTGTTATAGAATTCCTCCCAATGAGTAAAACAAGTAATATTCTGTCTGTAACACCATTTGCGGAGACAATCATTTAGTGCATTGATTTTGGCTGTGTTATAATTTGAAGCTCTGGGGACTGGTAGTATTTCCGATATGCTGATACTACATCCTCTTTCTTCCAAAATGTTACATAAAGCTACGTAGTCCTGTTTAAGTTGATGGAGCGGTGTTTTGCTTACACATTTGTCCCCGCATGAATAACCACAAGAGGGTTTGCACCAGCTGCTGAGAGCGTATTTTTTTAACATTGATGTTATGTCCGAAACTCTTACCCCCCTGAAACTTAGGCAAGATCGATTTTCTTTGTCTGGGTTACAGACAGCACGGTCGATATATTTTGTTATAGAATCCCTTAGTACAAATAGTTGTTCGTTAGCTATTTTGATATCTACATATTGTGTTTTCTGATCAGTAATACTGGAGGAGAGGGGACCTGAATCTAGGTTATGCTGGGAAAGATTCTGGTGGCTAGCTAAAAGTTGATTTTTATTATCGAGGAAAGGGAGAATCAGAAAGTTATGTCAGCTAGAAGATTGCTTTGTATTTGATCATTAAGAAAAGGTTAGTCACCTGTAACAGTAGTTCTAGGAGTTGTATATGTTGTTCGCCCACACTCTCTGGCATGTCCCTTTCCCCTTTAAATCTGGCCAGAAAGTTTTCAAGCTGGCTCCTCCAACCCACCCAGGTGATAAATACCTCGGCTCCGCCTCATGACACCAGATCTTAGCCTGCTGGAAGCAAGGTGGTGCGCCTAAAGCCGGGGAGGTTGGGTGGGTGCGTGTGGATGAACAATATATACCACTCCTAGAACTACTGTTACAGGTGAGTAACCTGTTCTTCTAGGAGCTTGGATATGTTGTTCATCCACACTCTCTGGCAGACTCCAAGCAGTTCTCCGGGAGGAGGGAGGCAAGGCACACACCTCCTACTTAGGAAACAGAGATTGGAGAACAGAGGCCCCTAAACCAGCATCCCAGCTTGACTCAAGGTCGATGTGGAAGTGGGTAATGAAGGTGTTTGCCGACTTCCAGGTAGCAGCCCGACAGATCTCCTGGATAGGGATGTCCCTGGAAACAGCCACCGATGCAGCCGTATGGCGGGTAGAATGAACTCTTATCCCTCTGGGAGGCTCCTTGCCCGCCAACTCATAACACAGACCTATGCATGATGTACTCCATCTCACAATGGTCCGTTTAGCTGTAGGCATGCCAGAAGCAGCTTCAGCATAGGTGACAAACACCTGGCGAACCTCTCCCCGGATTTCCACCGTCCTTTCCTTATAATAGGAAAGGGCACGTCTCAGCTCCAGAGTATGGAGCCTGTACTTGACGTCCGAGGTGTAGTTAGGGTAGTATACTGGCAGAGACAACACCTGGTTAAGGTGAAACTCTGACACCATCTTCAGAAAGAATTTCGGGTGAGGGCACAGGACAACTTTGTTCCTGTGAAAGACCAGATAAGGAAGTCCAGCCGTCTTCCACGACAAGTGTGAGAGCTCACACTTGTGCATGGGTTCGAATGGCTTGCCCATGAACTTTGCCAAAACCAGCAACAGATCCCATGGAGGTGGGGGTTCACGCACTGGAGGGGATATGTGATCCTGGCCTTTGAAAAAGCGCCTGACCACTGTCTCCTGTGTCAATGTCCACTGACCAACCCGTGCCCGGTAAGCAGAAATGGCTGCCAGGTGCACCCTAAGGGTCGATGACCGTAGACCCCCTTTGGAGAGAGACCAAAGGTAGTCTAAAATGTTAGCCACGGAGCAGGATAAGGGGTCCAGACTCATCCTGACACCAAATGGAAAACCTTTTCCATTTGAAGACATAACATTTCCTGGTTGATTCCTTATGAGATGCCTCCATCACAGTGTAGACATCCTCAGAGAGACCCAAAGCCTGGAACTCTAGCCGCTCAAGTGCCAGGCTGTAAGGTGCAGGGATTGAAAGTCCGGATGGAATACCTTCCCCTGATTCAATGATATCAGGTCCGGGCGTGTACAAAGCCGCTCCGGGGCCCTGCAGCTGAGGCTGAGGAGATCTGGATACCAGAACTGGCGGGGCCAATTTGAGGCTACCTGAATCACCTTCTCCTTGTCCCTCCACACCTTGTGGATCAAGGGAAATGGAGGTAAGGCGTAGAGGAGGCCTGGGGTCCATGGCCTCGAGAAGGTATCCCCTGCAGTGAGCCCTGCTGAGGGGGACGGGCATGGTACAGTCTCAGCTTGGTGTTCTCCCTGGAGGCAAACAGGTCCATCAACGGTTTGCCCCAAAGGGAGAACAGACTGTAAGCTACATCTGGATGGACAGACCACTCGTGGGATGTCTGGTCTATGCAGCTGAGAGCATCCGCTAGTTGGTTCGAGACTCCTGCCACATGGATGGCAAGGAAATCTGCCTCCAACCGGCTGACGAGGGTCCAGATTTGGAGCACCTCCTTGCATAGCAGATTGGAGTGCGTGCCGCCATTTGCTGAGATAGTACATGGTCGTGGTATTGTCCGTCTGGACTTGAACCACTTGACCCCGGAGCTGAGGAGCGAAAGCTGACAGGGCCAGTCTGACTGCTCTGAGCTCCAACAGGTTGATGTGGCATCGAGACTCCTCGGGGGTCCAGAACACGTGGGCCCTGTTGTCCCCCATGTGGGCTCCCCAGATCATGAGAGGCACTGGTCTTCAGTACGACCGTCTGCTCGGGGCGGACAAATGGGATCCCTTCCTGCAATTGGTCTGGGACAGTCCACCATTGGAGAGCATCCCATATCTTCTCGGTTACAGTGATCAGCTGGTCGAAGTGACCACATCGCTGAGTCCACTGGGTGGCCAGCACCCATTGAAGGGGGCGCATGTGCCACCTGTCCAAACGGACCACTGAGGTGCACGCTGCCATGTAGCCCAGAAGACGCAGAAAGTCCTGGGCAGAGCGCAAGTGCCCAACTAGAAATGATTGGGCAAAGGAGGAAAGAACCTCCGCCCTGTCTGCCAGGAGCAGAGCTCTGGCTTGGCGAGAGTCGAGCTCTGCCCCGATAAAGCCCATCACCTGAGAGGGCACGAGTTCTGACTTGGCCTCGTTGATCAGGAGGCCTACATGGGAGCAGGTTTGGAGGGCCAGATCCCTGGACCTCTCCACCTCCGGAAGGGAGGAACCCGGCAGGAGCCAGTCGTCGAGATAGGGGTATATCCGAACTCGATGCCGCAGGTGGGCTGCCACCACTGCAATGCACTTGGTGAAGACCCGAGGGGCTGATGACAGGCCAACGGCATGGCTCGGAACTCATACAGGGTCCCTTCGACCCTAAAGCAGAGGAACCGCTGGTGGGATGGACGGATTGGGATGTGAAAGAATGCGTCCTGTAGATCCAGTGAACAGAACCACATGTTTCGCTCCAGAGATGGTATGATCTGGTTCAGAGTTACCATCCGGAAGGTGCGAGACCTGAGATATTGATTCAGGTCATGGAGATCTAGGATGGGGCACCAACCCCCCGTCCGCTTGGGCACCAGGAAGTACCTGGACACGAAGCCTGGGTCTGTAGGAGGATCTGGCACTGGAGCTATTGCCTCCTTGCGGAGAAGCTGGGCAATGTCGTCCCGAAGGGCCGACTGAGTGCGAGCCGAGATCCTTTCAACCCATTGGGCGCAGGCTTGGCTGGGAGGGTAATGCTCGAATTCTAGAGGCAGTCCCTGGACGACCGCTTCCAGAACCCACCTGTCCCAAGTGATATCAGACCAGGTGGAAAGAAAGTGGCGGAGCCGGCCCCCCACGGGAGGACTCAGAGCTGGCGTGACGGGTGCAGGGGTGGAAACCCCTGACCCGTCACTGAGCAGGCTTAGAGGAGGAGAAGGCTCCTGGACCGGCATCTCTGCCTCCTTTACGGGGCTGTTGAGGACCCTGCTTGGGCCTGGGGCACCAAGCTTGAGCCTGCTGCTGTTGCTGCTGACCTCTTTGATAGGAAGGCTGTCTAACCGCAGGGGAAGAGTGCCGAAAAGGTTTCTTCTTGCGCTTCTGCTGGTTCTTGCCTGAAGAACCCTTTGCAGAGGTAGCATCCAAGGTGGCATTGGACTGCTCTATACACTGGAGGTGACCTGCCACTCCCGGACCAAAGAGGTCGGTGCCGAGGAAGGGCACGTCAGCTAACTTGTGCTGAGTATCTGCTGGAAAGGAGGATAATGTCAGCCATGCCCTGCGGCGAGTGGCCACTGCAGCTGCTAAGGAGCGGGCACAGGAATCTCCAATGTCCAGGGCCGTCTGGAGCTGCTGTTTGGCAACAGCACGGCCCTGGTCATGGACCTGCTTAACCGTGGTCTGCATGTCCACCGGGAGATGAGGGAGGACTTCATCTAGTGACCCCAGAAGGGCATGAGAGAAGTGTGCCATGATCACAGCCGAGCTGGCCTGACGAAGGCCCAAGGATGAGGCATAAACCTTCCGGGCAGAATGGTCCATATACTTGGACTCCTTGTCCAGAGGGCGGTCAGTGTCAGCTGAGCTACCCGTGCGTCTAAACACAGAAGCAGTTACAAGGCTCTCGGCCGAGGGATGCTCTGAGAAACCCGCTAGGGACCCCATGGGTAACATATACTTGCAGGCCATGTGGGCAGACTGAGCTGGGCAAGAGGGAGGGCGTTGCCATAGCTCAAGGGCCAGGCCAACAATGGCTTCGGCCACTGGAAAGGCCTCCGTCGGGGTATCCCCCCTCTTGAGGATATCCGTGAGGGGGTACTCCGCCTTCTTTGGATGGGCTGCTACAGCATTCCAGTTGAATCTGAAATGAGGTGGAGGATGCCCTGAAAGGAGGAAGGAACTTCCTCCAAGCCTACCACTGAGGACTCGTCATCCCCCGGATGCGAGTGCAGACCAGTGGCATCAGAGTCTGAAGAATCAGGATATAAGGGTCTCCCACCTACGTCTCCCTCGATACGCTGAGGGCAATCGGGGACCACCGTAATGGACAGACAGGGAAGGCCAGTGTCTGTCCTATCCTCTTTTGAGGGAGCCCCTCCCTGTGGCTGCTTAAACGGTGGTTCCACCAAAAATTGGTGGGGAGACTGAAACAGGCAGAGCTGGAATACGTACCAGCCCTACTGGTGGAGGAACCGGAATCTTCGGTTCCGGAGGAGTCGGCGTCAGCCTAAGAGGCTGTGACCAAGTAATGGCCGGTGGTGCTGGCCGGACTGGCTTTTGACCAGACAGAATCAGCTGTTGCCACATGAGATCCTCATAACATCGACGGAGTTTCCGAAGTCTCTCCTCGTCCAAGGAGGATAAGGATTGGTGGCACCGCCTCTTTCTAGAGTGCTTGTGACCTTTCTTTGGTTTCGGGAGAAGCTGGAGTCTGTGAGAACTGAGGTTCCAGCACCTTTCCCTCGATCGGGATACCCAAGGGCTGGGTCTCCTCGTCAGGGAAGGAAAGGATAGGTGTCCTTTCCAAGGAGTCATTGACGGGTGTCGGCGACAATGGCTCAATCGGGTTAAGAGTAATCTTGGCCGGTTCAGCTGTGTCCTCGGCCTCAGTGCCTTGGCGTGACGGAAGGTCCGAGAAGCTGGCGGCCGAGGAAGCGATCTCGACCGAGGTTGAGAACGCAAGAGCCTGGGAATTGGACTGCTCTCAGTCCCAGGAGTTTTTTCTTCAGGCAGAAGATGATTTAGGGTCCTTGTTCCTTTTCTTAGGGCGGGAGAGTGTGAGCCCGAGGGCGCCTCACCCCTGATGGGGAGAGACTGACAGCTCCCGAAAGGACGCAGTGAAGGTGGAACCCAGGTTAAGCGACACACAAAAGCTTTGGCTGGCCAAAGCTTGAGCCGCTTCTTCTGCAAAAGTTGCCATCTGTTCGAGCTGATCGGCGGATCCCGTAGCCGCGGAAACCGCCCACCTGGCCTCCTTCGATTTCACCAGTGTGTTGCGAAGCTCCAGTCTCCCTAGCTTTAGGCGCGCCTTGCGGTCGTCCAGGACGTTGGGATGGAAGGCCAAACAAACGGTGCAAGAAGTGGTGTCATGCACGACACCCAAGCAATAGACGCACAAGAGGTGGGGATCGGTGCGCGACATTTTCTGTCTGCAGGGACACCGGCGAAATCCGGGGCACGACTTGTCCTCCATGTCTGATGCGCTCAGATTGGAATTGTAAACTCTGATGAGTCTTAAAGAAAGCGATTGCAGTGAAAACCGTCGTTGAGAATCCAGGGCCTACGAACTGCAGAAGTAGCACAAGGGAACCTGAATCTTCCAGCGGAAAGGAAGATCTGGTGTCACGGGGCAGAGCCGGAGTATTTACCACCCAGGTGGGTGGGTGGGAGGAGCCAGCTCGAAGACTTTCCGGCCAGATTTAAAGGGGAAAGGGACATGCCAGAGTGTGTGGAAGAACAACATATCCACACTCCTAGAACAGCTATTTTGTTGGGAATTGATAATAAGTTTTCAAAGGAGTTATATAGTAGTAGTGAGGGGCTTTTATCAGAGTACGGAACTGCTCTTTAAGTGGATTTGGATTTCGGGACCTTGGACCATGCAGATTCATCTGGTGGTCGCAATTTTTGTGCAGAGAGATTGGGAGTAAAAGGAGTAGAAATGCCAGCTAGGTCTATGTCGTAGGAAAGGTTCGTTTGTAAAACTGAGGGGGGGTTTGCATACAGCAAGGGGAGCAGGGGTAGCAGCTAGCTTTACTTCATTCAAAAGTGTCAGTCTGTGTAACTAAGGAGAGAATACATGGGGAATAAGAGTGCCAGCTAAATGTACTTCATGAGAAGGGTCTATTAGCGTGGCTAAGGGTGGGGGCTTGCATGGGGTAACACTATCCTGGGTTGTTAAAAATCGAGTTAGCCTCTAGGAGGAGAGACATGTTATCAATGTACTCCTCCAAGGCTTCAATATCAGAGTTGGTAACTCGTTTAGTTATAAACGTGATATTTCCTCCTGAAGGGAGATAACCAACATGCATCTACCTTTATTCTTTATTCATTACAAATCGGGTTTACAACCTTTGAGTCAGAGACTCATTTACAAAGGCACCTCGTCGTAGGGAGGGCAGACATCAAGACAGTTATTACAGTGCAGATTAAAATGGAGGATAACATTACTGGTGCAGTAAAAGGAACATAGATACAGTTAGGTTACATAATATAGTAGTTTGTATATTACCTAGGTTACATAATGTTATAAAATTGTGAGTTACAATCATGGATATAGTAGGTTCGCAGAGAAGACAGCGGGTTACATCCCTATTTGGGCCTAGTAGGAGGGAGAGGCTGTCCAGTGGACGCTGTCGAGCCAGGGGCAAAGTGGGCGGGTACCACAGGTTACAACAGGGGTTAGTTGCACCTACAACAGCAGGTATTAAAGATATGGTTCCAAAGGAGCCAATTTTTGGCACATTGGAGATGCAGCTAGGGAAGGACACTATCACATATGAGGCAGCTATCACATTTGTAGTCTGGTGTACGTTTTCCAACAGCGTACATTTGGCAAGAGGAGTACAGTTTGTTAGCCTTCTTCATCTTGCTGTTGGTAAGAGCAAGCAACGTTACAGATGGACACTTTAAGCAATAAAGTACCTGACTTGTGCAGTTCTCACTGGGCCCGGTGCCGGTTTGCCAGGTAGACACGAGCTGAGACGCGAGTGTCTCCGCTCACACTCGCCCCACTCGCTAGTGCGGTTTTAAGAGGCACTATACCGGAAGCAGTTAAGTGCACTACTTCCGGTTGCGCTCGTGAGTAGCAAGGTGCAATAAAACACAATATCAGCCTATTCAGGTTGCCCCAAGATGTTTAGAGGTTTGTAAAGCTGTTAAAGCACTGAAAAGTGCTAGTAGTGTAGCCAAAGTTCGTAGCAGTGGGTGCCCAAGAAAAACCCCAACTACCCACTGGTGGGTGAAAACAAATGCAATGCAGAGAGCCACCCTTTCCCCAGGTTCTGGAGAGAGGCAGGGTGGGAGGTCAGAATACAGCAAGACTCCATTAGAAGAAACAACATTACTATGGTGAGTAATTATTTTTTTCTTTAAACATTAAGTCTTGCTGTATTCTGACAATTGCAGACTACAAAGCAGTGCCCCTTGGAGGTGGGCACAGAACCTACTTGGGAAATCGGCTCTGCAACACTGCTGTGCCAAACCTGGCATCACTCCTGGTCTGGGTATCCAGGCAGTAGTGCTTAGTGAATGTGTGAACAGTTTTCCAGGTGGCAGCTTTACAGATCTCAAGCAAGAGGACATCCCTGGCAGCTGCCACTGAGGCAGCAGTCCCCCTAGTGGAATGGGCCCCAAGGCCTGCTGGTGGCTCCCTCCTCAGCTTATTATAACAAATTGGATACAAGCCACTATCCATCTGGCTATGGTCCTTTTTGTGGCTGGCCTACCCTTACCCACTTTGCCACAGGTAAGGAATAGCTGGGAACAGTCCTGCCTTAGCTCTTTTGTCCTGTCCATATAGTAGCTAATGGCTCTTTTTACGTCCAGACTGTGGAGCCTGCGTTCACCTGAGCTGGAATGATCCGTGAAGAGCATAGGTAATGTGATGGATTGATTAAGATGGAAATCAGAAACCACCTTAGGTAGGAATTTCCCATTAGTTCTGAGGACAATCTTATCTCTGTGGGGAGCAATGTAATTGGGCTCCACTGACAAGGCCTGGAGCGCACTGATCCTTCTGGCAGTAGTGATGGCCACTAAAATACAGTCTTCCAAGTGAGGAACTTGAGTTCAGAAGAAGACATGGGTTCAAAGGGAGGCTGCATAAGCTGACCTATGCAACGATTTAGATCCCATGCTGGGGTAGGCTCCCTGTGTGGAGAGTGGAGGTGGAGCAGACCCTTGAAAAACTTCTTGAAAATTGGGTGTGCAGCCAGGGAAGGGCCCTTCCCTAATGAGAGGTAGGTAGAGACACCTGCCAAGTGCACCCTCAAGGTAGATGGCTGTAGTTGTAATGATTGAAGGTGTACCAGGTAATCCAGAAGTGCTGGCAGACCAGCCTGCTGTGGGTCCAGGCCCTGTTGGGAGCACCAGATGGAAAACCTTTTCCACTTGGACGAGTAGGTTTTCCTAGTGGCAGGTTTCCTGGACACTCTTAGGATGTCCAGAACACCTTCAGAGAGATACAAATCTGCATATTCTAAGTCCTCAAGAGCCAAGCCCTGAGACAAAGGGACTGAAGACTGGGGTAGAGGTTTCTCCCTTGAGTGGATGTCAGCAGGTTGTACCTCCTGGGGAGGCAAATAAGACTGGTCACTGACAGGGACAACAGCATAGAGTACCATGGTTGGTTGGCTCAGTCTGGGGCTATGAGGATCATAGTGGCGGGCTGAGACCTCAGCTTGACTAGGACCCTGGATGTGAAAGGGATGGGAGGAAAAGCATATAGGAACCTGTTTGACCAGTCCAGCAGTAGAGCATCCAGTGGCACGGAGCCCTGAACCAGAGGCCTGCATCAATACAGGGGGCAACTGATTGTCTGGGGCTGCAAAGAGATTATCTCTGGCACCCCCCACCTCCTGAATACTGATAGGACTTGCCTGTTCAAGGCCCATTCTTGATGGCCCTGGCTGATTCTGCTGAGAGCATCTGCTAGGACATTGTCCTTCCCTGGCAAGTGGACAGCTGACAGGGATATGTTCAGGGAGTAGGCCAGATTCCAACTCTTCATGGACTCTGTGCAAAGCAGTAAGGATCTTGTCCCCCCTTGTCGATGCAGTACATGGTGGTGGTATTGTCTGTCCTGACCTGCACTATCTTGCCCTGTAAATGACTGGGAAACTCCTGGATAGCCAGGAACACTGCCCTGAGTTCCAGAAAGTTGATGTGCAACAGAGACTCCTGAGAAAGCCAAGTGCCGTGGGCTGTGTGGTGCCCCAAGTGAGCACCCCAGCCTAGCAGGGAAGCACCTGTTGTCAACACTAGAGTAGGGGCCTGAGGAAGAAAGGGGACTCCCACTCTGAGGTTGTCCATGTCCTGCCACCACTGAAGAGCTAGAAGGAGGGTGGGAGACACGGTAATCAGTTTGGACTGGAGATCCTTCTTCTGGGACCAGAAGGATCTCCGGTGGAACTGAATGTCCCTCATCTGGAGCCTGGCCTCTGGGACCAGAGCTGTGGTGCAGGCCATGTGACCCAGAAGCTGCAGGAAGTACCTTGCTGGTCAGGGGACTCGAAGGCGAAAAGACTTTGCCAGGTCGATGAGGGTCTGTGTCCTTGCTGGGGGCAGAAAGGCCTTTGCCTGAATGGTGTCCAGCTCTGCCACTATGAAGTCCCGCACCTGGACAGGGGTCAAGACTGACTTTTTTACATTCACCAGGAAACCTAATGACTGAAGAGTCTCCTGAGTGAGATCTAGTGCTCCCTTTACCTGCTGGGGGAATGACCCACCAGCAGCCAGTCATCCAAGTAGGGGTAAACTGAAACCCCTTGCCTTCTGAGCTATACCACTACCACTGCCAGGCACTTTGTGAATACCCTTGGCACAAAGGTCAGCCCGAAAGGCATGGCCTGAAGGTGGTCGAAATCTGAGGTATTTTCTGTGGGACTGCCTGATGGGAATGTGGAATTAGCCATCCTTTAGATCCAGGGATGCTAGCCAGTCCCCTTTGCCTGAGGGTAAGTAAAATAGTAGCCAGGGTTGTCATTTTGAACTTTGGCTTTATAAGATGCCTGTTCAGAAAATCTGAAATCTAGAACGGACCGCCACTCCCCATTTTTCTTTAATGCCAGGAAGTACCTGGAGTACAATCCTTTACCCCTGTCCTGAGGTGGCACAGGCTCCACTGCCCTTGAGAGAAGAAGAGTGGAAACCTCTGCCTCCAACAGGGCTGTTTCTGTAGGAATGTCAGGTTTGAAGGCTCTTGGGGTCCTAGTTTTGGGAACATCTTGAAGCTGAGAACAAGACCCTTGCCTACTATCTCCAGGACCAGTTTGTCTGAAGTAATGGATTGCAAGCCTGGAGATAGTAGGTCAGCCTGCCCCCTACAGGGATAGGGGAGGTGGCCCGAACAGACTCCTCAGGGTGTCTGCTTAGTAGAGGTAGCAGACTGGGAGGTGGAAGCAGCATGGCCAGCACCTCTCCTGCCCCTCCCTCAGAAGAAGCCCCTGGGTTGCTGGTAAGAGGGAAAAACCTGAGCCTGATGGAAAGGCCTGGGGTAAGGTCTCCCCTGCCCCTGTTGTCTGAGTAGTGGCAGCCTTCTCTTTGGCTGAAGCACTCCTGTATGCCACTCTGTACTCATTCATCTTTTTTATGTATGCTTCAGTCTGGTCCCCAAACAAAGGATTCCGGATGAAGGGAAAGTCTAAAGCATTATTCTGTGTGTCCCGGGATAAACTGGTGCATTTTAGCCAGGAGAAACGCCTAAGAGAGATGGAAGATGCCACAACTCTAGAAGTTGCATCACTGGAGTCCACAGCCATGAGGAACAGAAACTTAGATGCCTGTACTCCCCCTTGGTGACCAACTCCTGGAGATCTGATGCCAGCTCAGGAGGAGCCTTCTGTGCCAACTGCTCAACAGATTCCCAAAGGGATTTCTGATACCTGGAGGCATATGCCATATAAGAGGCCTGCCTAATGCCCAAAGAGGAAGCCAGGTATGTTTTCTTGTCAAGGGAGTCCACTTTTCTGGAATCCTTGTCAAGGGGATGGGAAGCCAGAGGAATGCCAGCCTTTTCACAGGCTGCAGTCTGAACTAACCCTACGTGACTGCAGTGGCTGGATAAAAATTCAGTGCCATTACCAGCCAAAACATATTTTCTGTCCATCTCCTTATCCATGGGAGGGACAGAACTAGGCGTCTGCAGGATTTTAAGAGTTTGCTTTTTCAGGGACTTGTGGCTAGGGATCAATTGCTTTTTCAGGGACTTGTGGATAGGGATCAATCATCTCCCTGTAATCCTCCTCTTCATCCTCCTCTTGTCTGGCTTCCTGTACAGAGAGCTACATAGTCTCTGCCACCTGCCTCATAAAGGCAATATGAGAGGTGGCCTCAGAGACAGGTCTAGGAGAAGTGTCATATTGAGGATGATTGGGGGAACCTCAGGATCTATGGGTGCACCCTCATCCTCCTCTTCATCATATTCACATTCAGAATAGTAATATTCTTCAGGATCCAGAGGGCCTGAAGTTATTGAACCGGTATCCGGAACAGTTGGCTGTCCAGACAGTACCTGTGACGGTTCGCGGGATCCAGGCTGCAAAGACTGCACAATGCGTATTGCTTTGGCAATTTCTTCCGTGGTTGGAACTGACATCAGGGAGGACCTGTGTCCGACAACCTCTAAGGGTGATGTCGTAGGAACGTGCGAGAACACAGTGCCTCGATTCTCTTGGAGTTCCTTTTATCGACCTGAGTTCGTGGATATTATGAGGTTCATCCATAGTGTGCACCCTTCAAGCTGTAGCTTGGATCCTGGACCGACTACCCTAATTTTGGGTTGTGTTGATATCATTGGTCCAGTTTTGGCGCAAACAGTCTGGTGAGTTTCCTAGCTCCCTGAAAAAGGCGGTGGTGACACCTCTCTTGAAGAAAGCTTCCTTAGACCCAGACTGTTTTTCAAGCTACAGACCTATCTCTAACCTTCCCTTTATTGGGAAGGTTATTGAAAAGGTTGTAGCTGCTCAATTGGATGACCATTTAACCATCCATAGTATCTACGAATCCTTCCAGTCTGGTTTCCGTAGAAGACATAGCACTGAGACTGCGCTGGTTCGGGTGCTTAATGATCTTCTGAGGGCGAGGGATCAAAAGAGACGTTCCATCCTGGTTCTCCTTGATCTCTCTTCAGCTTTCGACACTGTGGATCACGTGATGTTGTTAGCACGCCTGAGGCAAATCTGCGGAATGTCGGGAACAGTTTTGCAATGGTTCACTTCATTCCTTACTTGGAGATCACAAAGAGTTGCGTCGGGGATTTTTCTCCTCCGGCCCAGTCTCTGTTGTGTGGAGTGCCTCAGGGTTCTGTGCTGTCACCCATGTTATTTGCAGTGTATATGCTGCCCCTCGGAAACATTATAAGACGGTATGGGCTGAGATTTCACTGCTATGCAGATGATACCCAGCTATACCTGTCTTTTGCACCCAACCAGGATGGAGCTCTCTCGGTGTTTAACAACTGTCTTGGGGAAATCCAAGACTGGATGGATTCTAGTTGGTTAAAGTTGAACTCTGAGAAGACTGAGGTTTTGGTGGTGGACCCGGGTGGTCAGATTGAGAGGTTGTGTACTGGCGCGCCTTCTGGAATTTTTCTTGGCGGCATGTCACTACCGACCTCTGAACGGGTGCGTAACCTTGGAGTGATTTTTGACGATAGGCTGACTTTACAATCTTAGGCGTCAGTCGTTGTCGTCAGAACTTCCTTTTACCATCTTAGGAATATTGCCAGGGTTAGGCACCTTGTTCCGTCTGACTCCTGTCAACGCTGGTCCACGCCTTGTGTCCTCGCAAGACCTAGACTACTGCAATGCCCTTTACTTTGGGCTTTGGGGTTGGAAATCACACCACAGCTGGTGCAGAACACTGCAGCCCGGTTTTGACTGGGACAAATAGGTTCCGGTCATATTAACCCAGTGCTGCGTAACTGCACTGGCTTCCATACGGTGGCGGATCACCCAAAGTCATTTTATTGACTTTTAACGCCCTTCACGATCAGGGTCCATCCTATCTGAAAGACCTTCTGGTTCCTTATTGCCCTGGCCGATCGCGCTGCTCGGCCGACATGGGGTTGCTGGAGATTCCAAGAGTGAGTTTAAAATCTTCAGGCAGCAGAGCGTTTTCTCATGCTGCTCCTACTCTTTGGAATTCTCTACCAGGCCGGTTACAGAAGTGCACCTCCGTGGAGATATTTAAGAAAGAATTAAAAACTTATTTATGGAAAATGGCCTTTTTGGAGAATTAAGTTAGTTGTAATAGGTCTGGAATTTTACTGTAATTTATGTTTTTATTATTTATTTTATGATGTATCTTTATATGCTTTTATGTTTTGTATGGATATTTGAATTTATGATATTAATTTGTTCAGCGCTTTGATATATTGAAAGGCGTAATATAAATAAAATTATTATTATTAACAGTGCGCGGTTCCGAACTGGACTGTTAAGCCTTCTTGGATGGTGCAGGTTCCAAAATGGACTCCAATCGTGTCTCAACTGCTAACAGTTCACCCTGGCCTGAGGATTTCGCAGCCGGTACCGAAGGTTTGGTTGAACTGGAACCGCCCTCTGAGGAGGTCTTGTCTATCCTTTCTCTCAGTTTACTGAGCTTTCTGTCGATGGTAGACTGAGGAAAATGTTCACAAATAGCACAGTCTGTTTGCAAGTGGTCGAAACCCAAGCAATACAGACAGACCAAGTGCGGATCAGCTTTGGAAAATTGTTCCCCGCACTCAGTACAGCGCTGAAACCCAGTGGGACCATTTTTTCTCTTGGGTTTCTGTGACATAACCCTAAAATTTTAGACGCTTAACCAACTGGTTTAGTTAGGCCAGTCGAGCAAGATCCAATTTGTGTTTATCCGAAGTTGGCTTAGTTAGGCCTGGATAAAGAAGAACTGAGAATTTACCCCTGGAGGCTTAGTTAAGCTGGGTAAGAAGACAGACGAAGTCCTGACTGGCCAACAGTTTAGCGCTAGCTGGTGTAACATGATAAACCCTCTAATCTTATTATTGTACAATATTTGTATTATAAATAAATGGTCTGTGTTATGTGCTGGTCTGCCTGACACGCCAGTCAGCAGTGACAAGTGACCTTTGACCTCAGGTGTCAGTGTAGAAGCTGCAGGATGTGTTAAATTGACTAGTAAAGAGAAACCTAATCAAGAGTTTCCTGTTCTGTCTTTAAAGTTTCTGGCCATCTGCCAAGATATAGGCCTCAAACTTTTATGGTTCTTGCAGGAAAGGCCAATTTGATAGCAGGACTGTATTATAAGTCATAAACCTTAGACCTTCCTTGGGAAACAGGAACCAGCAGGCAGTTCAAAGAGAGATGTCTGATCAAAGACTGTCATATTTGGGAAATGGCTAGTTGCTGATGTTCACATGAATAAAATACATCCTTGTAGATAATTATGTTAAAAATTAAAACTAAGGGAGGATCTAATGGTGACCTCACAAAAGGGGTGGGGAGATGGAGTTTCAAATGAACAGCTATCAGAGGGAAACAGTGATACATATTTTTTGGACTCGAGAGTTCTCTAGACTTGAAAGCACTTATGGTAACAACTAGATAGGAAAACTTAAATTTGTGGTAGGAGTTTGTGTTCTGTAATTTCCCAATTTTTATGTGATTGTAAGTTCATGATAGAATTGTTCTGTGTTTGATTCTTCCCGTTTTAAAATATTTAGTAAACAACATTTTCTTTAAAATACTGCCTGTGCTCTCTTCAGTTATTTTACAAGTGATTGCTGAACCTGTGTTTAAGGTGGACAGCTGATAAGGGCTTGAATGGTGTTACTAAGCTTACTTAAAGGTAAGAATATAGCTAGGTCTCGCATAGAGTTCTAAGGGTACATTTTGAAAACCTAGCTAGATACCCCTGGGCGAAGGATTATACTGCATATCCAAAGAGGGTACATATCTGAGCCTGTAAATTGGGTATGCTAGTATAAGGTTCACATTGGACCCCCCAGACTCAAGACTATTAGGTAATTCAGACCCAAAACAGACAGGAGGGTTACCCAGTCTGTTACCTGTTCACACTATTGCACTCTGAGGTTGGTGTTCTGGGGGAGCAGAGGTCTGACCTGAGGAGTGCTTTTGTGACAGCCGGTAGTAAACTGAGAGAAAAAACTCTGTTTTGGTCAGGACTTTGAATCGGATCCCCAAAATAGTACTACACTAGAAGTAAGTGAAGAAAATAAAGTTCGGTCTCCTCACAGTCGACGGAACCGGTAGGAAAACAAACACTTACCCAACTGAGAAAACCTACACGATACCGAAGACAGAGGTTTGAAAGAAACTTTGCAAGAAAATAAAATGGTGGTCGAAAGACCGATGAAACTCAACCGAAGGCAGATGAGGAGAAATCTCTGAGGCGTCTTCACTGGTGAGCAGAGTAAAGAATCTGATCAGTTACTGGAACGTACCAAGGACAGTGATTTGAAAACCGAGCTCGAGCTTAAGGTTCTGTGCATTTGCACAGAGTTTAACTCTCTGTTCTCCGGGGCAGCTGAACTGGTTGGCCATACTGCAATTGTCAGAATACAGCAAGACTTCATGTTGTTTGAACCAGGCTGTCAGGTGCACAGATTGAAGGTCCGGATGTAATGCATCTCAGGAGCCTGCTATTGAGATTGGGGTACCAGAACCGAGGTGGCCAGCCGGAGCCAACAAGCTCACCTGTGCATTGTCCCTCCTTGCCTTGAGCAAGACTTTGTGGATCAAGGGAAATGGAGGTAAGGCACAAAGGATGTCTGGGGTCCAGGGCCTCAAGAAAGCATCCCCCTGCAGCGTTCCCTGTGAAGGGAGCGGGCACAACACAGCCTGAGCTTTGCGTTCTCCCTGGAGGCAAACAGGTCCACCGGAGTGGTGTCCTCCTGGGAGAACAGACTGTGCACTATCTCTGGGTGGAGAGACCACTCGTGAAACACCGCATCCACATGGCTGAGAGCCTCTGCCAGCTGGCTGGAGACACCAGCCACATGGATGCCCACGAGATTGGCCTCCAGGCTGCACACAAGGGTCCACATGTGGAGAGCTTCCTTGCACAGAGGCAGGGAGTGCGTCCAGCCCTGCTTATTGAGGTAGTACGTGGTTGTGGTATTGTCTTTCTGGACCTGGACCCACCTGACCCTGACTGTGAGGAGCACAGGCAGTCAGCACCAGCCAAACTGCTCGGAGCTCCAGCAGGTTGAAGTGGCACTGGAACTCCTCGGGGTTCAAAGGACACAAGGAGGATGAAGAGTAGCGGTGGCACTGCTTGCCCGAGAGGCGATGTAGGCACGACCCGCTTGACCCACGGGAATGAGACCAGGACCTCGACCGCTGGGGGACCGTTATTGGGCCTCAGAGAGAGCGTCAGTGACAGCTGAGTCACCTCCAGTTCCTGGTCGATAATGAGGGGCGGCAGGTCAGCAGACTGATCTGTCCCTCCCTGGGTCTGAGTCAGGACCAGAGTCCTGGAAAAGAAGTATCCACCTCTTTGGGCAATAACTAGTTAACCAGTTCAAGAAAAATCTCAGCCGGAAGATCGACCAGCGTCTTGGCCAACTGGCCCGATGGGGGTACCATGGAGCCAGAGGCCTGGGCCGAAGAGTCAACTGAAATCTGATCTGGAGAAACGTGGGAGAGTTCCTGATCCCACAATCAACAGCGAGACCGTTTTTAGGCCTCGTTTTTAGATTTAGATTTGTGTGCTGAGGGGACCCCTAACCATGAGTCAGGAAAGTCTGGTACAAATCCTTACATGCCCCTGTGAAAGAGGCACCCAAAGAGAGCGGCAAAAAGGTCAAAGCTGAGGAAGCCCTGGGCCACAGCCTCCTTGAAAGCCGCTAGTTGCTTAGCAGACACCACAGCCGTGGAGATCACTTGACGAGCATCCATCGATTTTATAGGCGGGTACCGTTCGCTCAGATGGCCCAAATGCAAGTGGGCGTGGTGGTCCTCGAGAATGGACAGATGGAAGGTATGACAGTGCGACAGGGTAGAGTAGGACCCTGTCCCAGTTGTTATGGAAAAAGTGTTTAAATGCAAGGGTCTGTTCTTTCCTTTTCTGTCTCTTATCTGCCTGGTTGCGCAACCAAATTTTCCTGCGAGATGTCAGATTTCATCAACCAGACAGTCTTGCAAATCTTTGCCTCACTGTCCCTCAGTTTTCTCTTGCTGTCTTTTCCTCTCTTGCATACCTAGATCTGCTCATATAAAAATGTGTAAATCATTGTATGGAAATGTAACTAATATTGGGATCTTTTGTGTTGGGAAAATATATAGCATTACTGTTGAAATGCATATAATTATAATTTGAGATGACTGCAAAAAGCTGTTGAAAGCTAGAGGTTACCAGAGTTCAATGTTTAAGCCTTTTGCAAAAGCTGTGCAAAAGGAAGCCTCAACTCAAGAAGCACACTGTGTTCTAGCAGCTCCTGCCTGATATTTACAAAAACAGGATGCTTGCTAAGGATGGAGGTTGAGAGGACTTATAAGGGCTAAGCTGCAACTGCAAGCGGAGACAGTATAGCGCAGTGGTTTAAGGCTCTGAGCTGCAAATCTGGTGACATCCAGCAGGCCAGACCTGTGTTTGAATCTCACAGCTTCCACTTGCATACTGTGTGACCCTGAGCAAGTCACTTAACTTCCCTGTGCTCCCAGGTCGCTCCTGTAAAAAAGTTCAGTTTAGTGTGCTACTCCTGGTTAAACAAAAAAAAAGATTAGAAGAAAAAGGGACACAGACTGCAGGAAAACAATTTTATTTTGCCTTTGTAAATAGTTATACTGAGCAAGTTTATTTGTTTACATTACTGCTACTGTAAATAAATATATTTGGTGAATTCTACAACTACTCTTGGTTTCCCATGCTTCCTGACTTGTGCCTCGATGACAAATGGTTTTAGAAGTGGGATTTACGCTGTGCATATCCTAAGACAGGAGTTTTGTGCATGGGTACTGGACCTAGTACCAGGGAAGCAGAGAGGAAGGTATGGATTCTGCAGCCGCAAGTCCAGGAGTGGTTACGAGGAGAATGGCAGCCAAACTAGCAGAGAGAGAAGTCCAGTCTCAGATTGTACAGCCAGCACAAGTTATGGTGGTGGGGGGCAGGAAGAGACAGAACCTGAAAGCCTGATGGACTTTTTCAAATGGTGGACTATACAACAAAGAGAGACTAAGAAGCAAAGGGAAAGAGAGCTTCAACGCTTAGAAGCACAGAGGAGAGAAGAGATGCAGCAACACAAGCAGCAGATGACAGAAGAGATGCAGCGATGGCTGGATGCCTTGCAAGTTATCACAGGCAGAGGATCCAGCATAGATCCATACGAGCAACAAAATGCAAGCAACTTAAAAGTCATTAAACTTACAAAGTTGTGCCCCTCAGATGATAGAGGCATATCTGACAACTTTTGAAAGAGTTGCCACTGCCTGCCAATGGCCAAAGCAGCAATGGACAATCAGACTGGTACCCTACCTGACAGGGAAAGCCCAACTTGCCTACAGCAGTATGGACACTGCACAGTCAGAAAACTATGACCTGATGAAAAGTGAAATCCTGAAAAGGTATGACATCTCTGGAGAGACATACAGGTAGAGATTTCGATCTCTAAGGTACAACTCGGTCGACAATCCTCGAGAAACCTTCACCCGACTCAGACAACTTCAGATAAAATGGATCCAACGAAACAGCAACACAGTCCCACAGATTATCAACACATTTGCAATGGAGCAATTCATAAACATCTTGCCTACAGATGTGCAGCTGTGGGTAAAGGAACACTGACCAGAGAGTGGGGAAAAGGCTGTTTCTTTGGCCGAGCACTACCAAATGGCCAGGCAGACACCACAGCAGCAAGGTAACAGCCAAACATCGGTAAGACACTTTTTCCCCATTTAAGCTCCAAGCCTGTTAAGAAATCTGGTAGGGATAACAAATCTGTGCCCAAAGACGTTGTCTGCTACAACTATAATAAGCCAGGCTATTTTGCAAGAAACTGTCATAGTAAGGAGAGTGGCACTGGAGCAGATTCGTTTTTGGCAAATTGGGCCAAGTACTTAACAGATGTGAAGGTGGGGGATAAGACTTTGAAGGGACTCATTGATTCAGGAAGTAGACATACCCTAGTGTATGTTAAAGTGCTGGGGAAACACTGTGAAAAGGAACCAGTGCAACAGGGTAGAACAGGGCCCTGTCCCATTTGTTATGTAGAACATGTTTAAATGCAAGGATCTGTCCTTTCCTATTTGTCCATCTGGTTGCGCAACCAAATTTTCCTGAGATACTTCGGACTTTATCAACCTGACAGGCTTGCAGTCCTTTGCCACACACTGTCTCAGTTTTCCCTTGTCTGTTTTTCCTCCCTTGCATACCTGCCAATATAAAAATATATGCAAATCATTGTATGGAAATGTAACTAATGTTGGGAACTCTTGTTCAGAAAATGTACAGAATTACTGTTGAAATATATATAATTATAATTTGAGATGACTGCAGAAAGGGCCTCAGCTCAAAGCACACTGTTCTAATAGCTCCTGAAACTTACAAGGACAGGATGTTTGCAAAGGATGGGGGTTGAGAAGACATAAGAGCTAAGCTGCAACTGCAAAAGAGATTATTAGGAGAACAAGGGACATAAAGACTAAAAGAACACTTTATTTTGCCTTTGTAAATAGTTATACGCAAGTTTATTTTACGATACTGCTAGTGTAAATAATTTTTGGTGAATTTTACAACTGCTCCTGGCTTTTCTATGCTTCCTGACTTGTACCTCGATGACAACCAGGTACTGGTGTCATCTGCATCCACGGGGACACTCAATACTATCCCACCATTTAAGTGACTGACCATTAAGGGTGTGTTGCACCAAATGAAAGTGGGGGTAGTGCCAACGTTACCTGTACCTGTGATTACTGGAAACGATTTTCCACGATTTATTGAGTTAATCAAGGAGGGGGTGAATCTTGATGTTTCAGCAGCTGTGGTGGCAAGAGCTCAGGCAAAAAAAATTTAAGCTGATGGGGACAATTTTCCTTTTAGTGATTTTGATTTGGACTTGTTTGAACAGAGCTCCAAGATACAGAAGAAAACATTACTTACCATAGTAATCTTGTTTCTTCTAAGGGAATCTTACTGTATTCTGACAACTGCAGTATGGTCTTACCATAGGACTGCCCCAGAGCCAAAATAGTTAATAGAACCTATGCTGATAGTGGAATGTTAGGCTCGAGCTCGGTTTTCAAATCACTGTCCCTGGTTGCACTTCCTGCAACCGTGATTCTTACGAAGCATGCAGAAGCTAATACTAATTAACCAAACTAAGTTTACTACCCCTAAATACCCCTGTTAGGGGAACAGAAACTCCAAAAACAGGAGGCATCTCTAAGACTCAAGTCACAGATGCCCAACAAACTAATAGGTACCCACAGGTTTCCAACATTAGTGACACAAGAGTGATAAGAGCCCTGTAGGTCCTAGCAGGGGGAGGAAGGGTGGGAACTCAGAATACAGTAAGATTCCCTTAGAAGAAACAAGATTACTATAGTAAGTAACGTTTTCTTCAAAACCCAGGAAATCTTACTGTATTCTGACAACTGCAGACTAGTCAAGCAGTGCCTTTGGAGGCTGGCAGAGGACCTATTTTAAGAACAGGCTCTGCAGAACTGCTATGCCAAACCTAGCATCACTTCTGGCCTGGGTATCCAGGCAATAATGCTTGGTAAATGTATGAACTGTTTTCCAGGTAGCTGCCTTACAGATTTCCTACAGAGGAATATATCTGGAAGCTGCTATAGATGCAGCAGTCCCCCTAGTAGAATGGGCCCCTAAGCCCTTGTGGGGGGCTACTTACCCAACTTGTCATAACAGAATTGGATACGAGACAATCCATCTTGCTATGGATTTCTTTGTGGCAGGTTTACCCTTGCTGACCTCTCCACAGGTCAGAACGAGTTAGGTTCTATTCCCTCTGTGATCTAGATAGTAGCTAATAGCCCTCTTGACATCCAGGCTATGTAACCTACACTCACCTGAAGAAGAATGATCAGTAAAGAAAACTGGCAAGGTGATGGACTGATTAATGTGAAAGTCAGATATCACTTTAGGAAGAAATTTGTTATTCATCCCGAGTACCACCTTATCCCTGTGGAAGGCCACATAATTGGACTCCATGGACGAGGCCTGAATCTCACTAATCCTTCTGGTAGAAGTAATAGCCACTAAAAACACAGCTTTCCAAGTGACATACTTAAGGTCAGCCGAAGACATGGATTCGAAAGGAGGCTGCATAAGCTGTGCGATGCAAATGTTTAGATCCACACAGGGGTAGGGGTCCTATGAGGAGGGTGAAAATGCAGTAATCCTTTAAAGAACTTTCGGAACACTGCATCAGAGGCCAAAGAGGAAGGTTTACCTGCTGACAGGTAAGCAGGTACTGCAGCCAAATGAACCTTCAAAGTAGAGGTCCCGAGACCTAGGGAATGAAGATGGGTTAGACAATCGAGAACTACTGATAAGCCAGCCTGGGTATGGTCTAAATGTTTGTCTCTGCAACAGAAATAAAATCTTTTCCACTTAGAAGTATACATTTTTCTGGTAGCAGGTTTTCTGGATACCCTAAGGACCTCCATTACCCCCCTGAGAGATTCAAATTTGCATACTCTAGGTCCTCAAGAATCAGGCTTTGAGTCTGAGGGAACGAAGGTTGGGATAAAGGATCCTGCCCTGGGAGGAGGTCAGCAAATTATGCCTCCTGGGTAGGCTGACTGGCTTGGCTGCCAACAGGGACAGGACGAGGGAATACCATGGCTGCCTGGCCCAATCTGGGGCAATGGGGACTATTGTGACTGGTTGGGACCTGAGCTTGTTCAGGACTCAGTAATAATGGGAAGGGAGGGAAGGCATACAAGAACTTCCCTGTCCAATCCAGGATCAGTGCATCCAGCGGTACTGTGTCCTTCAGTGGAAGTCTGCAGCAGTACAGAGAGAGCTGGTAGTTGTCTGGGGAAGCAAAGAGGTATATCTCTGGAGTGCCCCACCTTCTGAACACCAACTGTAGTACTTGCTTGTTTAGGGATCATTCGTGATGGTTCCGATTTATTCTGCTTAGTGCATCTGCCAGCACATTGTCCTTCCCTGGAAGGTGGATTGCTGACAGCACAATGTTTAGGGAATATGCCAGGGTCCATATTTTCACAGCTTCTGTACACAGGGATGTGGACCTTGGGCCTCCTTGTTTGTTGATGTACATTGTGGTCATGCCTGTCCTGACCTGGACCACTTTTCCCGGCAGCATACTGGTGAATGCCTGAAGTGCCAGGAACACTGCCCTGAGCTCCAACAGGTTGATGTGCAGTAATGACTCCTGTTTGAGCCATGTACCGTGGACAGTATGCTCCTCTAGATGTGCTCCCCACTCTAGAAGGGATGCATCTGTAGTAAGCACCAGAGATGGTTGCTCTTGTAGGAATGGGACTCCTTGTCTGAGGTTTCCCAAATCCTGCCACCACTGGAGCGCCTGCACAAATGTTTGAGTGACTGGGACCAACTTTGACAATTTGTCCATTTTTTGGTGCCAGTAATGCTTGAGGTAATACTGAATATCCCTCATCTGAAATCTTGCTCCTGACACTGTGGCAGTTGAGGCTGCCATGTGGCCTAGCAACTGGAGAAAATGTCTGGCCGGCCTGAGGCTGTGAGGTTTGAAAGAACCTACCAGCTGCCTGAGAGTGTCTGCCCTCAGCTGAGGAAGAAAAGCCCTTCCTCTGACTGAATCCAATTCTGCTCCTATAAATTCCAGGAGCTCTACTGGTTGCAGTACTGACTTCTGCTGGTTTATCAAGAAACCCAAGGACTGTAACAGTTCATGTGTTAAGGCCAGAGACTGCTTGACCTGTTGGGGAGACTGTCTCACTAAGAGCCAGTCATCCAGGTACAGGAAGACTGCCACTCCCTGCCTCCGTAGGTGTGCCACAACTACCGCCAAGCATTTTGTGAACACCCCTGGGGTAGAGGTAAGGCCAAAAGGCATAGCACTGAACTGATAATGGCCTGATGGAAGCCTGAACCTCAGGAACTTTCTGTGAAAGTGCCTTAAGAGGAAATGGAAATAAGCATCTTTTAGATCCAGAGATGCCAACAAATCCCCTTGCCTTAAAGTTGGCAGAATCGTTTTTAAGGTGACCATTTTGAATTTTGGTTTCAGTAAATGCCTTTTTAGGTACCCAAGATCCAATATGAGTCGTCACTCCCCTTTTGTTTGGTTGTAAGGAAGTATCTTGAGTAAAGGCCCTCTTCTTTCTGTAAGAGAGGAACTGGCTCCACTGCTCCTAGTGAAAGCAGATGTAACACCTCCTTTTCCAGCAAAAATGTCTTTTTAGGGGAAGGGAGGAAGGTTGAAAAACTCTTGCCCTCAGTCTTGGTCTGATTTTGAAACTGAGTGCAAGGCCCTGACCCACTAACTCCAGGACCCACCAATCTGTAGTAATGGATTGCCATTCCTGGAGATAGTGGGTCAGCCTACCCCCTACTGGTCCTGGGGAGGCGACCCCAGCAGATCCCTCAGGGTGTCTGCCTAGTCTGAGGTGCTGACTGGAGGCTGGGGCTAGTACGGTTAGTGCTTCTCCTGCCCCTGCCTCTGAAATAACCTCTTTGCTGTTGGTAATGTGGATATGCCAGAGGCTGGAAGAATGGCCTGTAAGGTCTGCCCCTATGATCCCTAGCATGCTGCTTTTGTGGGGTAGAAGTCTTCTCCTTAGCAGCAGCACTTTGATATGCTGTTTAAATTTAAACAAATACAGAAATTGACCTCGGTTCCTTCTTGGTTGGAGGAACCGAAAGACTTGCCCAAAAACTACACTAATCTAACTAATTCTACCTGTGAACCAAGGACAGTGCTTCAAAAATCGAAAAAATAAAACGGACTTTAAAATTAAACTGAGAAATGATTTCTTCAGTTAAAGTGAAGGAGAGCTCTCCGGAGACGTCTTACCGAGGCAAGCGGAGTAAGAATCTGACGATTGTAGGAAGTGCAAACAGGGACAGTGATTTGAAAATCGAGCTCGAGCCTAACATTCCACTATTAGCACAGGTTCTATTAACCATTTCGGGCACCTGGGCAGTCCTATGGCGAGACCATACTGTAGTTGTCGGAATACAGTAAGATTTCCTGGGGTTTGAAATCCAGAAAAGACAGACAATGCCTGAAGAAACTATGGCAACAAATGACTGATGGACATAAAGGGTCAACATATGAAAATGCTAAAACTAAATTGATAAATGACCGTGATTTTGTTTCAGAACAAGCCAACAATGTTTCTCTCCAGGGTTATTTTAAGCAGCTGGGGATAAAACCAAAACAGGGAGGATCAATTTTTATAAAAATGTAATGGGTTACTGTACGGAGTTTGGGTTAAACCTCAGGAACAGACAGAACAATTGGTTATAACACAGAAGTATAGAACAAAGTTATTACAGATAGCACATGATAATCCTATGGCTGGTCACTCAGGGAGGGATTGCACCCTTGCCAGATTACTATATAGATTTTACTGGCCTTGAATTCATGAAGATGTTGCTACCTATTCTAATTCCTGTGCTGAGCGTCAGAAAGTAGCCCCAGTCACTAGAAAAGACAAGGTGCCCCTGGTGCCCCTTCCCTTGATAGATGTGCCTTTTGAGAGAATTGCAATGGATGTGGTTGGTCCTTTAGACAAAAGTAAAAAGGGTAATAGATTTATCCTGGAAGTATGAGACTATGCTACCCGATACCCAGAAGCAGTTTCAGCGTGTACTGTTACAGCTCCAAAAGTTGCAGCAGAGCTTGCCAAACCATTCAGCAGAGTGGGCATACCTAAAGAAATTATTACTGATCAGGGTAGCAATTTTGGTGCTGCATTGCTCCAGGAGCTGTACAGACTGCTAGGTATCACTGCCATAAGAACCTCCCCCATCACCCTCAGATAGACTGTCTTGTTGAGTGTTTTAACCAAACCTTAAAATGCATGTTAAAAAGGTTGGTAAAAGGGGAAGGGAAAGATTGGGACCAATACTTGGCCTTACCTACTTTTTTCTTACAGAGAAGTGCCACAGGCATCAACAGGGTTTTCACCATTTGAAATGCTGTATAGTAGGCAGCCAAGAGGGCCACTGGATGGGATAAAAGAAACATAGGAAGATAACCCCACTCATGAACAATCTATAACTTCCTATATGTGTGCCCTAAGAAAGAAGCTGGCAAAATATGTTGAAATTGCTCATAGTAATCAGGAAGAGGCCCCAAACCAGCGGAAGGTATATTATGACCATGGGGTAAAAGAAAAAGTTTGAGCCAGGTGAAAAGGTTTTGCTACTGTTACCCACAACAGAAAATAAGTTGTTAATGAAGTGGCAAGGGCCTTCTAAAGTTATTAGACGTACTGGCACTGTTAACTACCCTACTGAGACGCCTGACAGGAAAAATCTTACTAAGATATACCATGCTAACCTCCTCAAGAAATGGGTTGAAAAAATGCCAAAAGCTGCTTTGCTGGTTTTGCCAGAAACTGATGAAGATATTGATATAACCTATGATAGGCTGGAACAAACTGTAAATGCTGATGCTGTAAAGGTGAATGTTTCCTTAACCTCAGAACAAACTGCAGACATTCATAATGTGCTAAAGACATTTAATAGCACTTTTATCACAGTACCAGGCCGAGCAGAAGGGGTCGAGCACGTAATAGTGATGAGGGATGCTCGCCCTATTAGGCGAAAGACATACAGGTTACCAGAGCGGTTAAGAGCTGATATGGTTAAGAAAATACAAAAAATGAAAGAATTGGTTATCAGAGTAGTTGAGGAGTGCTTGGTCATCTCCCATGGTAATTGTAAACAAAAAAGAAGCGGGTGCTAGAATCCACCTTGATTTTAGGAAACTTAATCAAGTGTCAGAATTTGACAGTTATCCTATGCACAGAATAGGTGATTTGGTGGATGGACTGGGCAGTGCAAAGTGTATCAGTACCCTCGATCTTGCCAAGGGTTATTGGCAAATACCTTTAGCTAAAGAATCCAGAAATAAAACTGCATTTGCCACCCCTATAGGATTCTATCTGTTCACCACCATGCCATTTGGTTTACATGGTGCGCCAGTTACATTCCAACGGTACATGGACGTCATTTTATCCCCTTGCACAGGTTATTGTGCTGCGTACCTGGATGATGTTGTGGTGTACAGTCCAGACTGGAAAAGCCACCTGGAACACCTACGAGCAGTTATCCAGGCTATCAAAAATGCAGGACTGACTATTAATCCTACCAAATTTGCACTGGGCATGCAGGAAACCAGATATTTGGGCTATGTGTTGGGAAATGAAGAAGTCAAGCCAGAGGTTTATAAGATAGAAGGTGTAGCGAACAGCCCTGTCCCTAAAACAAAGAAACATGTTAGGTCATTTTTAGGGCTGGCTGGTTATCATGGGAGATTTGTTCCCAACTTTGCTGAGTTAGCTACTCCCCTCATTGAAGTCACGAGAAAACGGTATTCAAATAATGTGAAATGGATCCCAGAGTGTGATGAAGTGTTTCAAGCCATAAAGGCTGCATTATGTTCAGCCCCCGGTTTAAGATGCCCAGACTTTGAGAAACAATTTTTGCTACAAACAGATGCATCCAAGGTAGGCCTAGGTGCTATCCTAAGTCAAAATGTAGATGGGACAGAACATCCTATTCAGTACATAAGTAGGAAGTTGCATGACAGAGAGAAAAGGTACTCCACTACTGAAAAGGAATGTTTAGCAGCAAAGTGGGCCATGGAGTCCCTTCAGTTTTATTTGCTAGGAACTGATTTTGTTCTTGTAACAGATCACAATCCTCTCTGTTGGCTTAACCAGATGAAAGAAGGAGGTGTGGAAAGGATGAGAAGGGACTTGGCAAGGTTGATGGAATGGTCAGAAGTACGGCAGCTAGGATTCAATGCAAAGAAGTGCAAAATAATGCACCTGGGAAACAAGAACCCAGGGGAAGAATACACAATGGGGGTAGTAACAAAAAAAAAAAGGAAAGAGACCTGGGGTAATCATATCAGATGACCTTAAGGTTAGCAAGCAATGTGAGAAGGCAGTAGGGAGGGTGGGGTATACTGGGATGCATAGGGAGAGGCATCAGCAGCAGAAAACAGGAAGTTGTTATCCTCTGTACAGACAGTTGGTGAGACCCCATCTGGAGTACTGCATCCAGTTCTGGAGACCCCATCTCCGCAAGGACATAGACAGGATAGAAGCAATCCAGAGGAGGGAAACTAAAATGGTGCAGGGTCTGCAAGAGAAGCCATATGAGGAGAGACTAAAGGAGCTTAATATGTATATCAATCAATCAAAATTTATTTATAAAGCGGTTTTCAGAAAATCAAAGCGCTAATACAAAACAGAGATAAAACATCAACACTAATAAATAAAAACATAAAACAATAAAATATTCATTAAATAGACTAATCAAATGCCAGCATAAATAGATAACTTTTCAGGGATCTCTTAAATGCTTCCACGGACGGGCACTCTCTAACCTGACGAGGTAGAGAATTCCACAGGGTCGGGCCATGAAAGAAAAGCCCTAGCCCCAGATGATTTATACCAGACCCTGGGAATCTCTAGCAATCCCTCGCCAGTGGAGCGGAGGCGGAGAGGACTCATAAGAACATAGGAGATCTTGCAGGTAGCCTGGTCCCTGGCCGTAGGGTTTTATAGGTCAGCAATGCGACCTTGAAGGTGATTCTCCATCGACTGGCAGTCAGTGCAGTTCGCGCACACAGGTGTGACATGACAAGTTCTTGGTAGCCCTGTCAACAACCTAGCTGCCGTGCTTCTGCACCAGCTGCAGGCGACGGAGATCTACCCCGCAACCCTAGATATAAAGCATTGCAGTAATCAAGACGGAAGAAACAAAAGCGTGGACCAACACAGGAAGGTCATCATGTGAATAAGGTGTTTTATCCGGCGATATTCCTCAGATGGTAAAGATGATCTGACAGTGGCCGACACCTGCATTTTTAGTGTCAGCGACTGTCAGAAATAATGCCCAGATTTCGCACCTGTTCAGAAGGTCTCAACTGGTATCCCCAATAGAAGATCAGAGGGACCCCAGGAGTCTACTTTACATAATGACCCGGTCAACGACTAAAACCTCAGTCTTATCCGGTTTAACTTCAACCAGTTCGCACTCATCCAATCCTGAATTTCAGCGAGACAGTTGTTAAAAACCGAGATAGCATCATTTTGTTCGCAAAAGGAATATAGAGCTGAGTGTCATCTGCATAGCAGTGAAAACTCAGCCCATAACGCCTTATAACGTCTCCCAACAGTAGCATGTACACCGTGAACAACATGGGAGAAAGCACAGAGCCCTGCGGCACCCCACAGGACAGAGCAAAGGGGGCAGAGGCGAAAATCCCTGAAACTACCCTCTGACTTCTGCCTGTGAGGAAAGAATGGAACCATCTGAGGACTGTCCCTGACAGTCCACAAAGTAGCCGCAGGCGATCCAGCAACCTCCCATGATCCACGGTGTCAAATGCTGCAGAGAGATCAAGAAGAACCAAGATCGAACAGCTCTTCTGATCTCTGCTATTAGGAGATCATTAGGCACCGAACTAATGCAGTCTCGTACTATGTCTTTCCTGAAACCGACTGAGAGAATCATAGACTTATGGGTGGTAAGAAAGTCATCAAGCTGTAACGCCGACTATTTCTCAAGAACCTTGCCCAAAAGGGCAGGTTAGAGATCGGTCTTCGTAGTTAGCAAGGCAGTCGGGTCAAGGGAAGATTTCTCAAAGGGTGTCACGACAGCCTCTTTCAGAGACCGAAACACCCCTTGATCCAAAGAACCCCAAACTATCCTCGCAGGATTGGTCCGATCGTATCCATGCATCCCACAAGGAGGCGCCGGAGACCAGGATCCAACTACAGCAAGTCGGTCGCAGACCTTGGACAATCTTCATGATATCCATGATTGCTGACTGGTCGAAGTCCACCCAGACAGGCCGCGGACATGTAACCCCATGTTGGTCACTGCATTGCGTTTGAACGCTGTGTCGGGATCTCCTGTCTGATTGACGACACCTTATCATCAAAGAACCGAGCAAACTCATCACACTGTATTTGTGAAAAAGCTCTCCGATCTCGCAGACAGGCTGGATTGCACAGTCTGTCGACAGTCCGGAAGAGCTGAGCAGGTTGGTTTCTTGATGCAGTTATCTCCCTTGACAGGAATTCTGCCTTCTTATGGGAGATTACTGATTGATAGTCCACATAATGGGCCATCAATCTAAGTTTGTCATCTTCCAGGCACGATTTCTGCCAACAGCGCTCCAATCTTCGCCTCTTCTCCTCAACTCCCTCAAAGTCCCATCAAACCAAAGGGATCGAGGCGGAGGAGGGGGAACACGACAGGCTTGATGGAATCTAGTGCCCTCAACACCATATTATTATAGTGCACTACTAAGGCATCTGATTCCCTGCACTTCATCGGCCAACTCGAGAGGTCCAGCACTGCCATCAGACCCTCTGGGGTAACTCCCCCAAAGGCGGTACTGACCATCTCCAAAGGGGTGGGTCTCATAAGGGGTCACGAATTGAACCCTACAGAGTAATGGTCAGACCACCCAACTGGTTCCACCACCAGTTCAGTGATCTCCATACCCAAGGTGAACACTAAATCCAAAGAATGACCATGAATATGGGTAGCAGCGGTAACCACCCGTATACCCTTGAGGAAAGAATGGAGGGGGAGACATGATAGAAACTTTTAAGCACCTCAGTGGAATCAAAGTCCAAGAGGGTAGCATCTTTCAGAAAAAGATGTGCAAGAACAAGGGGACACAATTTAAAGATAGAGGGGGTGGTTCAGGGGCAATGTGAGGAAATAAAAATTACTCACCTTAGTAATGTTGTTTCTTATACGTAGATACATAGACAGTGTCGGCGGATAAGGGCCTATAGCCCACCCAGTCTGCCCATTTGAGCTTGTAAGTTCAGTTTGTTTTCCTAGAAGTCTGTTGCCCCTTACCCCTGACCTCCAGAATTCCTTTATGTCTATCCCATGCATTCTTAAATCCCGTGATTGTTTCAGCCCCCACCACTTTCTCTGGCAGGGTGTTCCACTTGTCCACCACCTCGCTCTGTGAAGAAATTCTTCTCATGTTTCCTCTGAATCGCCCTCCTCCAACTTCATCCCATGTCCCCTAGTCCTGGAACATCTTTTCGCTTAAAAATAGTGTTTTCCTGCACCCTGTTCCTCCCTGTAAGATACTTGTATGTCTCCATCATATCCCTCTCTCCTCCTCTCCTCCAGGGAGTACATGTTCAGTTCCTTCAACCTGTCTTCATAGGACTTGTGATGCAATCCATGCACCATCTTTGTTGCCCTCCTCTGAACCTTCTACCATGTCTATGTCCTTACGTAGGTATGGTCTCCAGAACTGTACACTGTAATCCAGGTGGGGCCTCACTAGTGTCTTGTATAGCGGAATTATGACCTCCTTTTCCTGCTGGTGATGTCCCTGCCTATACATCCCAGCATCCTATTTGCTTTACCTGCTGCCCTGTCACACTGTTTCCTTACCTTGAGGTATCATCAGAGATGATAACCCCAAGATCCCTTTCCTGCTTGGTGCATGCTATATCCTCACCCCAACTGATATATTGTGCCAGGGTTTTGTGCCCCATATGCATTATCTTGCACTCTTTTGCACTGAATTTCAACTGCCAAACCCCTGACCATTCTTCAAGTTTCTGCAGGTCGCTTCATTCTGTCTACACACCTCTGGTGTGTCTACTCTGTTACAGAGCTTTGTGTCATCAGCAACAGTGAAATTCTGCCTTCTAGGTCCTGCCATGTCACTGATGAAGATGTTGAATAGGACCGTCCCAGCACTGATCCCTGTGGTACCCCACTGGTCACTCTTCCTCTGTGGAGTGACAGCCATTTACCACCACCCTCTGTGTCCTGCCACCCAGCCAGTTGCCTACCCACCACACTACTGTCCTGCCCACACCCATATTCCCCAGTTTGTGTAATAGTCTTCATGTGGCACAGTGTCAAAGGCCTTGCTAAGTCCAGATAGGCCATGTCCACTGCCTCCCCTGATCCACCTCCCCAGTCACCCAGTCAAAAATTAACGAGGTTGGACTGACATGACCTCCCCTGGTGAAACCATGCTGCCTTGGGTCCTGTAGTCCATTGACAACCAGATGTTCCGCCAATCTCTCCTTCAGTAGTGCTTCCATGATCTTCCCCCCACCGGTGTGAGGCTGACTGGTCTGTAGTTCCCTGCTTCCTCTTTGTTCCCACTTTGCATAAGGGGACCACACTGCTGTCCTCCAGTCTTTGGGTACCTCCCTGTTTCCAGTGATCGGCAACAGGATAGCCAGAGGTTCAGCCACTACCTCTCTTAGTTCTTTAAGGACCCTGGGGTGCACCCCATCTGGCCCCATTGCTTTATCAACTCTTATTACTTCCAGTTCCTTCAGGACCCTTTCTCGTGTAGGGACTTGTAGTCCATTTCTGTGCCATTCTCACCCCTTGTACTCCCTTCAGACCCATTACCCTCCTCTTCCTCAGTAAAGACTGAGCAGAAATACCTGTTCAATATGTCAGCTTTACTGTCATCATCCTCCACGCGGCCCCCATCCTCCCCTTTGTCTTTCTTTTTTCACTTATGTACCTGTAAAAGGTTTTGTCCCCTCTACCCACTTATTTTGCAATGTGTTCTTCTGTCTGAGCTTTGGCTTCCCTTACTGACCTCCCTGCCTCCCTTTGCTTCTCCTGGTACTTCTCCCTATCCCCTTCTGCCTGTGTCTTTTTGTATTGCCTGAATGCAATCTTTTTGGCTTGCTTTCACTTTCTTTGCTACCCTTGGAAAACCATAATGGTCTCCTTCTTTTCCTCTTGCTAACCTGCTTTAATATATAATTCTGTTGTTCTTGTAATTCCCATTTTAAATACTGCCCACTGTTCTCAACCCTGATTCCTGTCCCATTCCCTTCATGCCTCTTTCAAGTATCTCCCCATTTTCCCCAAAGTCTGCCCCTAAAATCCAGGATCACGGTTTTGTGTGGTTTGGTTCTGCTCTTTCTGTGATTTCAAACCACAATGACTGGTGGTCACTGTTTCTCAGGTGCTCCCCACTGTTACCCCCATCACACTGTCCCTGTTTGTGAGCACAAGGTCCAGTATTGCCTTCTGCAGAGTTGATTCCATGACCAGTTGTTTGAGGAAGGCACCCTGAAGGAGTCCAGGATAAATCTGCTTTAGTTGATGCTGCTTGGGATGCTCCAGTCCACGCCGGACTATTGAAGTCTCCAACCAGTACTACCTCACCCTTGTCTGCCATCCTTTCATGGCCAGCATCAGCTCCTATCTGTTTCTTCCTCCTGGCTGGTGGTCTGTAGACCACACCAAGCTGATGGCTGTCCCCATTTTCCTTTCCAGCTTAACCCACAGATCTCTCCCCATTTTGTTCCTCCTGGATCTCTGTGGTCTTTATGTCATTTTTTCACATAGAGTGCCACCTCCTCCTTTCTTGCCTGCTCTGTCTCTTCTGAATATGTTGTGAGCCAGGTATGGCTATCTCCCAGTCATGGTTATCATTACACCAGGTTTCAGTGATGGCTACATGTCCAGGTCTGACTGCACCATGACAGCCTCCAGATCTTCCATCTTGTTGCTAAGGCTCCTGGCATTTGCACACATCGCTTCCATGATTTGACCTCCCTAGACTGTTTCACTGTTCTACTCCAGCCCTTCCTTGATTGTCATTTATCCCTGGTTCTCCTTGCTGTCTGCCCTTCTGCTGAATTTTGCCCTTTCTGCTTATCCACCTCTTGGTGCACTAATTCCATCTTTGCACACTGCTTTGCAGAGATAGCCACCTCTGGTTCACTGGTTCCACTGTTAGCTGTGGGGTGAGCAAGTAGGTACCTCCTTGCTGGCTCACTACCCCTTTGCTAGTTTAAATGCTTGTCAATGTAGCATTTAAACTTATCATTGAGTGCCTGGATTCCCTCCAGGATGGCTGTAGGCCACTGCTTTGAACAAACCTCCATCCCCTCCCAGGTGGTGCCCAGTCACCTAATTAATCCAAACCTTTTCCTCACAGCACCAGTTCTTCAACCATGAGTTATAATTCCTGTGCATGCAAATCCCATGTTTCTCCCTTGCTCTCCTCACAGGTAGTACTTGGAGAAAGTGACAGAAGTAGCTACTTGCTTGAGACCCTCTCAATTTCCTAAACTCTTCCTGAACTTCCTTTGGCCCCATTTGCCAGGTCATTAGTACCTAGGTGGATAATGACATCCAGCTCACCCTCCTGTCTTGCCTTCACAGTGATCCCCAGGATCTTCCTTCCATCCCTCCATGCCATGGCACCTGGTAGGCACCTCACCTCCTGTCCTCCCCTCCTGTGTTCCTTAGCTGGATCCTCTTATGATGGAGTCCCCACCAAGATCTGCGTCTCCTCCCTCTGGGGTCCACTGCTCTCCCGCTGAGGTCACCTCCTTGGCTAACCTCCACATCCTTTCCTTCCACTTCTCTGGGTACCTCTATTTGGTTGTCCTCACACAGTGTGGCATATGAGTTCTTGAGTGAAACAGGATCTGGGATGATGCCTCTGCCTGACCGCCTAACTCTCCCTGAGCCCACTGTCATCCAAGTGCTACTGCTCTCGCATCCTTTGAGGCAGTTGCATTGACTGGGTGGTCCTTGATAGGGGTGATGGTACTCCTGACCCAGTTTACTTCCGCTATGAGTCTGGCTACATCATCCCACAGTCCAGACAGATGCATGCAGATAGGGTAGCACTTCAGTGTCCAGAAGGTCTGCCTGAATATGGCTGCCCCACAGCCACTGCATTGCACCACTCCCCACATTATACTGCAATTCCACTACTTGTCTGCTACTGAAGCTCTCCTAGTTCCCTTTTTATTAATTTACTGTCCTAAAAATCCTGCCACTGATCCTCAGATAATTTTATTTAAAAAAAAAAAAAAAAAGAAGAAACCATGAAACCAATAAATAAATAAATGAGTCAAACACTTGTCGGTTGAGGGTGGGCTTCTTCCTTATGCCCTCCTACTTCACACCCTTACTATACCCTGTGTTTAGCTCCTGTCAATCAGATTTAACAGGGCATATAATCAAGAGTTGGGGGAAGGAGGGGTGAAAATTGCAGCAATTAAAAACAGCACAGAATTACACCACCACTATGTTTTAAATTTTCAACAGCCCAAAAACAATTTTAAGTAAAGACAACAAAGAAAGTATAGTGTCACTAAAAGCCCACAATCTAAGTTTAAAAGAAAAATAGCAATTACCAGTTACTCTAAAGCACTGAATTGAATACGTTTCCTTCCTTCCCTTCTGGCTTCTTCTGAGAAAATAAAACTCTGCTTGTTACTTCAACTCTGACTAAGCCCCACCTCCAGTTATCACGTAGCTGAGGTCAGAGGCCAGACAATTAACACCCTTCACCCAACTACAGGGCAGTCAGACAAGCCAAGATAAAATTTGCAGCAATTAAAGACAGCACAGAATTACACCACCGCTATGTTTTAAATTTTCAACAGCCCAAAAACAATTATAAGTAAAGACAACAAAGAAAGTATAGTGTCACTAAAAGCCCACAATCTAAGTTTAAAAGAAAAATAGCAATTACCAGTTACTCTAAAGCACTGAATTAAATATGTTTCCTTCCTTCCCCTTCTGGCTTCTTCCATTCTTCTAATGGAGTCTTGCTATATTATGACTATTGCAGTTTGTCCCACCATTAGAACTGCTCCAGAGGTGAAAGAGTTAACTTCCATGCAGGGCATGGAACTTAGAGCGCGAGCTCGGTTAGAAAAGCTCTGTCTGGAATATTTCAAACTGAAACTGTCTGATCTTTACGAGCAAAACTCACTAAGGTTCTGTGTGGAAGCTGTAACCTACACTAGCCAACTGGCTACTTAAATATTAACACATTTTCCTGGTCCCAACACCAAGACTCAAGTCAGGGGACCAGAAAAAGAAGATAAGATAAAATAAAACACTACACCCAAACACCCCAAAAAAGGGGTGGAAAACATAAAAGGGCATCAATAAGTGCCAACAGTGGACTGCCCACCCCATACCAAAGTAGAAGTTCTGAGAGGGGCAGGCTGGGGAGGTCATAATATAGCAAGACTCCATTAGAAGAAACAACATTATTAAGGTGAGTAATTTTTTCTTCAAACAAGATGAAGTCTTGCTATATTATGACTATTGCAGACTACACAGCAGAACCTCCATGGAGGAGGGACAGAACCTACTTAGGGAATAGGCTCTGAAGCATGGCTGTGCCAAACCGAGCATCCCTCCTGGCCTGTATATCCAGAGAGTAATGCTTGGTGAAAGTGTGTACTGTTTTCCAAGTAGCTGCTTGACATATCTCTAAGATAGGGATGTCCCTGGCAGCAGCTAGAGACGCAGCTGTACCGCTGGTAGAGTGAGCGTTCAGGCCTGAAGGGGGAACCTTACCCAGTTTTTGATAGCAAAATTGGATACAAGAGACAATCCACCTGGCAATGGATCTCTTAGTGGCAGGTTTCCCTTTCCCAACCTCACTATAAGTGAGAAATAATTGGAAGGAGTCAAACCTGTGACCCTTGGTACGCTCTATGTAGTAACTTAGGCCCTCTTAACATCTAGTTGTGCAACCTCCTCTCACCAGAGGAGGAATGGTCAGTGAAGAACACTGGAAGTGAAATAGATTGATTAAGGTGGAAATCTGAAACCACCTTAGGCCAAAACTTCCTGTTAGTCCTGAAGACTACCTTATCCCTGTGAAAGGAAATAAAGTCAGTCTCCACTGACATAGCTTGTAACTCACTTATGCGCTGGGTAGAAGTGATGGCTACTAGAAATACAGTTTTCCAAGTCAAGTACTTAAGCTCTGCCGAAGACAGAGGTTCAAAGGGGGGTTGCATCAGCTGAGCAATACAAACATTAAAATCCCAGGCAGGGGCAGGGTCCCTGAATGGTGGACTGGTATGAAGCAATCCCCTAAAAAACTTGGAAAATACAGGGTGAGCAGAAAAAGAAGAGGGCTTCCCTGCTGAAATAAAAGCAGAGACAGCTGCCAAATGCACTTTCAGGGTAGCTGGTCTCAGTCCCAAAGAATTAAGATGGACCATATAGTCCAAAACAGTGGGCAAATCAGCAGATTCCGTGAAATATGCTTCCTAAAACACCATATGGAAAACCTTTTCCATTTGGAGTTATAAGTAGCCCTAGTGGAAGGCTTCCTAGAAGCTTTCAAGATTTCGAGAACACCTTGAGAAAGGTGTAGGTCAGCAAACTAACTCCTCAAGAGCCAGGCCTTGAGGTTGAGGGATTTGAGATTCGGATACCAGACTCTCCCCTGGACACAGGTTAACAGATTGTGGTTCCTGGGGAGACACAGGGGAAGATGGACTGCTAAGGACAGAAGGAGTGGGTACCAGGGCTGCCTGGCCCAGTCTGGAGCAATCAGGATCATCTTGCAGGGCTGAGATCTGATTTTGACTAGCACCTTGAACAGGAGAGGGAAGGGGGAGCATAGAGAAACTTCCTTCCCAATTGAGGAGAAAGGCATCCAGGGGGACTGAGCCCAACACTGGGGGCCTGCAACAAAAAAGTGGAAGTTGATGATTGTCTGGGGCTGCAAAAAGATCTATCTGAGGGGTGCCCCATCTGGCAAAAACTATCCCCAGTACTCGGGGATTCAGTGACCATTCGTGATGGCCCTGGGAAATCCTGCTGAGAGCATCTGTGAGGACATTGTCCTTGCCTAGGAGGTGAACTGCTATGAGGGAAGTGTTCAGGGAATAAGCCAGAGACCACAACTTCATCGCCTCGGTGCACAAGGCCGAAGACCGAGTGCCCCCTTGTTTGTTGATGTACCACATTGTAGTGGTGTTGTCTGTTCTGACCAGATGCAGAAAAACCTGAAGTGCTAGAAAACAGCTCTGAGTTCCAACAGATTGATGTGGAGCAGAGATTCCTGAGGTGACCACAATCCCTGGGTGGAGAGGTCACCCATGTGAGCTCCCATCCCAAGAGGGACGATCTGTAGTAAGGGTCAAGGAGTGAGATAGAGGGATGAAGGCACCCTTGTCTCAGATTGCTCTGATCCTGCCACCACTGAAGGGCCTGGACTCAGGTTCGAGTCACTGGGATCAACTTGGATAGGAATCTCTTCTTTGAGACCAAAAGGCTCTCAAATGGAACTGAATGTCACTCATCTGAAATCTTGCTCCTTGCACTACAGCTGTGGAAGCAGCCATGTGTCCTAGGAGCTGTAGGAAATGCCTTGCTGTTCGAGAGACCTGCAGAGTGAAGGACGAGGCCAGGGCCACCAGGGTCCTTACCCTTTCTAGGGGGAAGGAAGGCTCTGGCCTGCTTTGTGTCCAGTTCTGCACCTATAAAGGTGAGTACCTGGACAGGTTCCAGAACGGACTCTGGAAGATTGAGAAGAAAGCCCAGAGAGGTAAGCAGCTGCTGGGTAACCTGCAGGTGTGATTTGACCTGGTCTGGAGACTGACCCACAATGAGCCAGTTGTCTAGGTAGGGAAAGATGGCAATCTTTTGCATTCTTAAATGAGCAACTGCTACTGCCAGGCATTTTGTGAATACCCTTGGGGCAGAGGTAAGGCCGAAGGGCATTGCTCTGAACTGATAATGGCCTGAGGGCAGTTCGAATCTGAGGTACTTTTGGTGGGAGCTTCTGGTAAGAACATGGAAGTAGGCATCCTTGAGTGCCAGGGAAGCTAGCCAGTCCCCTGGCCTTAGGGAGGGTAAAATCATTCCCAGAGTCACCATTTTGAATGTTGGTTTTAAAAGGTGCTTGTTCAGATATCTTAGGTCCAGGATGGGCCGCCACTCTCCTGTCTTTTTTGGGGTAAGGAAATACCTGGAGTACAGACCCTTGCTCTGGTGTAGGGGAGAAACCCTTTCTACAGCTCTGAGAGCCAGGAGGGTTGAGACTTCTGTTTCCAAAGCAAGAGTCTCTAGAGGGTTTGCAGGTGGAAAAGATCTGATTCTCATCTTTGGAAATTTTTTGAAGCTGAGAACCAGACCCTGGCTTACTACTTCCAGGACCACTTGTCTGATGTTAAAGACTCCCAGTCCTGGACGAAGTAAGCCAGCCTGCCCCCTACAGGTAATGGAGAACTGGCCCTGGGCATCCCATCAGGGTGCCTGTTTGGCAGGGGCTTAAGGCTGAGGGGTGGGAGCAGGCCTGCTTGTACCCCGTCTCCCTCTGAAGAACCCCCTCTGAACATAAGCTGAAGAGGAGGCCTGGGTTTGGTAAAAAGGCCTGCCTCTACCCCTGGGGGGCTGCCTCTGAGGAGTGGCTTGCCGTTCCTTGGCTTGTGCACTCCTATGAGTGGTTCTATATTCATCCATTTTCTTCACATAATTCTCTGTCTGCTCCCCAAACAGAGAATTTCCCACCACAGGAAAATCCATAGCCTTAGCCTGGGTATCCTGTGACAAACTAGTACACCTGAGCCAAGCCAATCTACGAAAAGCCACAGATGTAGCCATGACTCTAGAGGATACATCATTAGAATCCACTGCAGCATGGAACTGCACCTTAGATGCCTCAATACCATCAGCAGCCACCTGCTCCAGCTCCTTGGCAAGCTGGCCAGGGGCCCGTTTGGCTAAAGCCATGACAGTATCCCATCTAGATTTTTGGTATCTTGCAACATAGGCCATATAATTTGCTTGTCTGAGTCCCAAGGACGCTGCCATGTATTGTTTTTTAGCCATGGCATCAATCTTCCTGGAGTCCTTGTCAGGAAGATGTGAAGCCAGGGGAATATTAGCCTTATCACAGGCTGCAGCCTGAACTACCCCAACATGGCTGCATTGCTGTGAAAGAAATTCTGTATCAGGACCTGACAAAGTGTACCTCCTGTCCATCTTTTTATCCACAGGAGACACAGAATTAGCAGCTTTTAAAATTTTTATTGTTTGTTTCCTAAAGGATTTATGTAAAGGAATAGACAATCTCCTGGACTCTGGGATATCCATCATCTCTACAAAGTCAGGCTCCTCTTGCTCATCCACAGCTTCCTCCAAAGGAAGCTGGAGGGTTTCAGCAACTTTTTTATAAAACAGAAAATGAGAAGGGGACTCAGAAAGCCTAGGGGGAGATTCACCTAAAGGTCTGTCTAGGGAGATGTCCGGTTCAATGGGCACATCCAGACTTTCAAAGTCACATTCACACTGTTCATAATCATTCTCCCCCTCCTCTGGTTCATAAAACTCCTCTATATCATATTCTTGAACCGGTGGAACCGGCCGAACCGACCTTTTGGCAGATAGTGGCGGTTCGGACGGAACTGGGAAAGTGACTGGACAATTTGGATTGCCCTGGCTATCTCCTGCAGTTGGAGAAGGAATTTTGACTCCACACCTGCTGATTTTCTAGTTCTCTTTGCTGGAACTGGCTCTCAGAGTCAGCTTTACGCTTGCCGAGGAAGTCTGGCCCTGGTCAGAGGGCACTCCCTCCGTTCGGCTGGCACCGAACCGGGCTGGCCATCGGGTCAGCGGACTTTTGGCCTCTCGTCCCTGAGCCTACCAACTCTCTTATCTAGGGTAGCTGCAGGAAATTCTTGCAAATCTGGCAGTCTGCATTGAGGTGGTCAAACCCCAGACAATAAACACATGTGGTGTGTGGGTCAGCCTTGGCAAAGGCTTCCCCACAGACACTACAGTGTTGAAACCCAGTGGGCCCGGTTTTTCTTTTGGGTTTCTCAGACATAATGCCAGCCTAACCAAAAACTTGCCCTTTTTTTCGGCAGTGCCAGGCAAGACACCCTTATCGGTTCCCAACCGTGTCACGGGTCGTAGAAAAAACGTAATGAAATCCGTCTTTTTTAGAACTGATAAGAACCGGGAACCGCACTCTAAAAGGCTTTTAAATGCTTCAGAATAAAGTTTCAAGACAACCTGATCGGTTCAAACCGAACTGATAAACATTTACAAGTTCCACACAGAAATAAACCTGTCTATTACTTACAATACCACAGACAGAGCTTGAACCGATCGGTTTGCGGTTAAAATAATAATAATCTCGGTTAAATTTAACCGAGAAAAAACTCTTTAAACCGAGAAATGAACCGAGCAGTAGGAGGAATCTCTGGAGCTACTGTTCAGTGAGGCGGAGTAAAGAATCTGACAGTTTCAGTTTGAAATATTCCAGACAGAGCTTTTCTAACTGAACTCGCGCTCTAAGTTCCATGCCCTGCATGGAAGTTAAGTCTTTCACCTCCGGAGCAGTTCTAATGGTGGGACAAACTGCAATAGTCATAATATAGCAAGACTTCATGTTGTTTGAAGTATTATTTCACAGAGGGTAGTGGATGCATGGAACAGCCTTCCTGAGGAGGTTGTGGGGTCTAAAACTGTGGGAGAATTCAAGAATGCATGGGACAGACATAACGCAATTCTTGTGGGGGGTAGGAAGAAATAGGCTGTTGGTTAACTAGGATCTGCGGCCTATCCTGTAGGTAGGGAAATGGGCAGACTAGATGGGCCAAGCGGTCCTTATCTGCTTTCAAAGTCTATGTTTCTAAAGACAAAAATTCCAGAATCACAAGGTGGTACCTGGCACTACAGCCATTTAAATTCACAGTGATACACAAATCTGGCAAAGAGAATAGTAATGCTGATTCTCTGTCAGGATATGGATCAGGAATTGAGGGTTCTGAAGGTTGAAAAACAAATGTATGGGTTTGAACTGTACTGTTATTAAAAAAAGAGAGATGATGCACATGTGCTTAATGTATGAAAGTAGATAATGTTATTAGAGAATAAAAAGTTTTGGAAACCCGTTTAATGAAAGAAAAAAAAGGGGGGGGGGATTGTATGTGACAGGGTAGAGCAGGACCCTGTCCCAGTTGTTATGGAGAACGTGTTTAAATGCAAGGTTCTATTCTATTCTTTCCTTTTCTGTCTCTTATCTGTCTGGTTGCGCAACCAACTTTCCTGTGAGATGTCGGACTTGATCAGCCCAACAGTCTCGCAATTCTTTGCCTCACTGTCCCTCAGTTTTCTCTTGCAGTCTTTTCTTCTCTTGCATATCTAGATCTGCTGATATCAAAATATGTGCAAATCATTGTATGGAAATGTAACTGATATTGGGGATCTCTTGTGTTTGGAAAATATATAGCATTACTGTTGAAATGTATACAATTATAATTTGAGATGTCTGCAAAAAGCTCTTGGAAGCTAGAGGTTGCCAGAGTTCAATGTTTAAGCCTTTTGCAAAAGCTGTGCAAAAGGGGGGCCTCAACTCAAGAAGCACAGTGTTCTAGCAGCTCCTGCCTGATATTTACAAAAACAGGATGTTTGCTAAGAATATGGGGGTGAAAGGACTTTTAAGAGCCAAGCTGCAACTGTAACAGAAATAAGAAAAAGGGACAGAGACTGCAGGAAAACTCTTATTTTGCCTTTGTAAATAGTTATACTGAACAAGTATTTTTTTTGTGTTACTGCTACTGTAAATAAATGTTTTTGGTGAATTCTACAGCTGCTCCTGGTTTTCCTATGCTTCCTCACCTATGCCTCAATGACACAGACGTTGCAAGCCTGGGCATCGTGATCTTGGCCCAGGCAATACACGTACGCAGTGTACGAATCCATCTAGGACATCTTCTGCCCGTAAACACATTTCTGGCACCCCGGAGCAGACTCTCATCGTCCATGTCAGCAGTCATGAAGAATAAGCCTGTTGACAAATCTGTTTAATCGTTTTTGGACAGAAATCCTAAGATTTGCAGCAAAGGGCCTTCTCAGCGCAAGAGCAGTATGGAGGGAACCTGCTTCTTCCAGCGGAAAGGAAGATCTGGCATCATGGGGTAGAGCGGAGTTACCACCCCGGTGGACGGGAGGAGCCTGCTTGAAGACGTTCCGACTTGTCTTAAAGGGGAAAGGCAACTGCCAGACAGGGTGGATAGACCATCATATCCATGTCCCTAGAACAGGTACTTACTTGAGGCACTTTTTTTTTTTTTATGTTTATAAAGAAATCAGAGACCTGTTGAAAATACACACCCCTAAAGTGTGTGGCAGACATGGCCCCCAATCCAAGCACTGGTAGTCTTAATGGGAAGAGCAGATTAGTCAATTTGAAAGCCACAGCATAACGGGCACAATTTTAATTTAGGCATGCTCTGCTCTGTTACCAGGTAGTCCCAACCTGCTTAGCAGAATTGCAGCCCCAGAAAATTAAGCTGATTTTTCTCCATAGATGCTTTTCAGTTGTTTCCCCTTCAAAGGCATAGCAAAGACTGAGGTTTTGTTGCTGTCCGGAATCCTCATGTGCCCAACATTCAATTCTGTTAACAGCCTTGGGCTGTGCCATTTCCCCTAGTAGCGAAGCACGGTATCCAGTTGTAAGAACTACCCACTGACAATGTGAAGTGCTATAGAAATTTCAAGGTATGCACATAATGTTGCTATTTTTACATATTTTGACCCCAAATTTTCAACATAGCCTTCTTATGACCCCACTTCATGAAAAAGGGCACTGAACATGTTCAAAACCCACCCAAAAGGTGATTTTGCAACGCAGCGGCAAAATCATCTTTTTGGTCTATTTGTATAATTCCACCACCATTGGTCATGAGGTGTGGTCCCAAAAAGGCCATGTTGAAAATCTGGGGCCAAAATATGCAAAAAGGAAAAATTATTTACCATGGTAATCTTGTTTCTTCCCAGTGATACTCAGGTATTCATAAGTTTCTACAGTGCCTTTTAAGCCAGAACTGCCCGGAGAGGATAGAACACATGCAAATGATGGAACTCTTTGCATGTGACAACTATTCAAATGCTGCCTTGAACTAACTACCTTAGTTCAAAAAACCCTCAGATTTCCTGGACGCCTGGAAAGGCAGGCCCCAAAGAAATGGAAATTACATACATACCGTAATTCTTGAGCTTCTTGGATGAAGTCTCCACCACTCATTCACACTGATGGGATCTATGCTGGAGGCGCTAGGACCCAGCGGGAGCAAACTTTCTGCAAGAGGGTCAGCACCAGAGATGGAGCCATGAGAAGCGGCACCGCGAGCCTTGGCTCGTGCGGCAATGACTATCTCAGCATCGACCCTCCAACTGCCTCAGTACCCCTCCTAAGGAGGTGCAGCGTAACTAACCTAGAAGGATAGCCTAACAAAAAACGGACATAAGATAGTCCAGACGACCCATATAAGAAGGGTCAACAAAGAAGTCTTCACAGCCTAAGATTGAGGGAGTGAAGACCAACAGCAGAGGTGAGCTCGGGGGATGGTGGGGGCGTGTGAATGAGTGGTGAAGACTTCGTCCAAGAAGATCAAGAATTACGGTAGGTATGTAATTTCCATATCTTCCCGGACATAAAGTCTCCACCACTCATTCACACTGATGGGAGAGTACTGAGCCAATAATCCCCCAAGAGGGCAGAAGGAGAGACCAAGAGCCCACAATTTAGGACAGAAGTCCGTTAAGGATGGTCCTGCCAAATGAAAGATGTCACCTGGCATGGACATCCGGGGCACAGTGCTTGACGAAGTATGCACCAAGCTCCAGGTAGCCGCACTGCAAATGTCTGCAATGGGCATGTTGCGGATTTCCGCCAGGGACACCGCGACTGCTCTAGTAGAGTGGGCATACACTCTGCCCTCCAGCTTAACCTGTGCCATGGAATAGCAATGGCAAAGGCATGCCACCAGCCATGCTGAAATGTATCTGATAGTGACAGGTTGACCCAGCCGCGTCTCGCTGAAGGAAACAAACAGTTGTTGAGCTTTGCGAATTTGTTTTGTTCTGTCTAAATAGAAATGCAGAGCTCTTTTGACATCTAAGGAATGAAGGGTACACTCCCCTTCATTTTGGAAGTTCGCGAAGTAGGTAGGAAAGACTAGAGGTTGGTTTAGATAGAATTCTGAAACAACCTTTGGGAGAAACTTAGGATGGGTCCTAAAAACTACTTTGTCTTTATGAAACAGTACACGGGGGTCTGTGACCAAGGCATGTATTTCAGAGACCCTGCGGGCCGAGGTAATGGCCACTAGGAAGGCCGTTTTCCGAGTGAGAAATTTCAGCTCACAGGTAGCTAGAGGCTCGAAAGGCTTTCGAGTGAGCAGGTCTAGTATAAGATTAGTGTCCCAGGCTGCAACTGGACATCTGATAGGGGGTCTGGTATGCAGAATTCCCTTAAGAAACCTCATAACCAAGGTAATTGAGCCAGTGACAAGGAAAGTACTGGCTCATAAGCTAAAATGGCACAAAGGTGAACTTTGGTTGTAGAGTATTGTAGACCTGAGTTTGAAAGGTCTAAAAGGTACTCTAGAACTTTATTTGGTGGGCAGGGAAAAGGAGTCAAAGAGGATTTTGCACACCAGAGAGAGAAACGCTTCCATTTGGCTGTGTAAGTTTTTCTAGTGGCTGGCTTGCACGCAGCCAAGAGAATATCAAACTCTGTGAGACACTGAACCTGTTCACTTATATCTCTTCAGCAGCCAAGCATGAAGGTGAAGCAATCTCAGATTGGGATGGACCACAGGCCCCTGAGTCAGAAGGTTTGTCTGAAGGGGAAGCACTTTCGGAGGGGTTTCCGACATACTGCTGAGTAACGGAAACCATATCTGTCGAGGCCAGAAGGGAGCAATAAGGATCATTTTGTCCTCCTGGGACTCGAACTTGAGAAGTACCCTCTGAATTAGAGGAAGATGAGGAAAGGCGTATAGAAAGTGTTTTGTCCACTGCAGCCTGAACGCATCCTGACAGAAAATGCCAGGCCCTGGATTTCTGGAGCAGAAGAGAGGCAGTTTTGTGTTGAGTGGGGATGCAAAAAGGTCCAGGTCTGGAGTTCCCCACTCTGCGAATAGTGACTGAACTACAGTTGAGTCTAGAGACCACTCATGAGGATCTGTCTCTGTTCCGCTGAGACGGTCTGCCTGTTCGTTCTGCACTCTCGGCAGGTAGACCACCTGGATTAAAACCTTGTGCTCCAAGCACCATTCCCACATTCTCATCGCTTCCCTGCATAAGGGGTAAGAGTGTGCATCGCCCTGCTTGTTGATGTAACACATCACTGCTTTGTTGTCTGTTTGAAGGAGAATGTTCTTGTGACAGAGAATGTCCTTCAAAGCCTGGACTGCATAAAGGACAGCTCTCATTTCTAGGACATTTATATGAAGCTGGGACTTGTCTTGAGTCCACGTACATTGGGTGTGGAGATTCTGACAGTAAGCGCCCCACCCCATCAGGGAGGTGTCCGTGGTAATGGAGATCTGGTGCTCCAGGGGAGCAAAGGGATACCCTTCCAGAAGGTTGTCCTCTTGCGACCACCAGGCAAGCGACTTCTTTAGAGGTTCTGTCACCTTGATGAGAAAGGACTGAGGGTGAGTGGTCGGGGACCACTGAGTACTGAGCACCCATTGAGAGGTTCTCATGTGGAGGCAAGCTAGGGGTGCAATGAACACAGAAGATGCCATGAGACCCAGCATCCGTTGCATCGAGATAGCTCGAACTGAGCTGTTCTGTCTGATGTATTGTGCCATCTGCAGGATATCGCTTCTTCTGTCCTCTGGAAGAAAGGCTTTGGCACAGGAGGTGTCCAGAAGAGTTCCCATAAAAAGGAGCTTCTGGGAGGGCTGCAACTGCGATTTCTTGAGATTCAGCAGAACCCCCATGGACGTGAGAAAGTCTGAGGCCGTGGATATGGCATCGAGAGTTCCTTGCCTGGAGAGACTTGCTAGAAGCCAGTCGTCCAGATATGGGAACACTTGTTTTCTGATCTTTCCGAGGTGCACTGCGAGAACTGCACAACACTTTGTAAAAACTAGCGGCACCGAGAATAGCCCAAAGGGTAGGACTCTGAACTGATAATGTTGGCCCAGAGCCACGAACCTTAGTTATTTGTGATGCTTTGGGTGAATAGGAATAAGTTGGTAAGCATCCTGCATGTCCAGTGAGGCTAACCAATCGTGCTGATGATGCAAAGGTAATAGGGCTCCTAGCGATATCATTTTGAACTTCTCCTTGGGAAGAAATTCATTTAATTTTCTGAGGTCCAAAATGAGGCGCATGCCCCCGGGTTTCTTTGGAACCAGAAAGTAATGGGAGTAGAACCATGTGTTCCGTTGATGCAGCAGAACTACTTCCATTGCCCTGTTGTTCAGAAGACCTTGTATCTCGGAGGCGAGAAGTTCTGACTGAAGAACTGACAGCCTGGGCTGTCGTCTGGGGTGGGGGGGACGATCCGGAGGGGTCTCCAAAAGATTGAGGGAATACCCTTCGAGGATTATCCGGAGGACCCATTTGTCCGAGGTTATGGATTTCCATTGATTGTAGAAGTGAGTCAGATGACCTCCCACCGGTGAGGAAGAGTCCCCCTCGGGCAGCTGAGGTAGGACTTGGGCCAACAACTCAGAAGGCGGCACTGGGGCCGCTTTGGGTCCTTGCGCCTTCTGCTGAGTTTTTGGAGGCTTGGGGGGGCTTGGTTTTATTAAAACCTCCCCTGCCTTTGCTTTGAAAAGACTGACGGTTATGAAACTGGCGTTTGTTAACACCCCCTCGAGAGGGAGCGGGAGGAGGTTGAGCCAATTTAATGGCTGACCTAGTCTTTTGTGTGGCCTCTAGAGCCTGTTCTACTTGAGGGCCGAAGAGATGCACACCATCGAAAGGCAACGCAAGTACCTGTTGCTGGGCATCATTCGTGAAACCTGAAGTGCGCAGCCAGGAATGACGATGGGTACAAATGCCTGCTGCTGCTGCTCGGGAGGCAGTATCCAAGGCGTCCATAGCTGCTTTAACCTGCTGGTTGTTGGACTCTATACCCCTGGTTATGGTTTGAAGAAGCTCTGAATTAGTGTCCGACTCCGGTAGAGCTTCACCCATTTGCTTGAGCGAATGCCAAAGAATATACTCATATTGAGAGAAATAGCCTTGGTAGCTGGCAATACACATACCTAGGGTGGAAGCAGCAAAGACACTCTCACCTAAAGTGTCTATCTTAGGAGATTCTTTGTTAATAGGTCGAGCTGTAGTAGTCTGAGGAAGGATGACCTTATTCTCTGCCAAGACTACAATAGGATCCGCAAAGGGATACCAAAAATGGGTCGATCCTTGGGAGCAGCATATTTCCTATCTATGGACTTAGCCACAGAAGGAATGAGAGCAGGATTATTCCATACCATTTGAGAAGGCGTCTCAAAGGAGGGCTGTACCAGAGGAGTCAAATCCATAGGGATCTCTGGAACATGGAGGTATTGGAGTCTTAACAGTTTCCCAGGATCGATAACTGAAGTCTGGAGAGAAAGAGTGGAATTCAAATATTTCAGCAGAGACTTAAATGACAGGTCCTCAACCACAGGCTCTGCAGCAGGAATAGATCCTGTTCCTTCCACATCAAAACCCAGTCTAAGGTCTGGGTCAGGCTCAATCTCATCTCCTGACAACCCAGGAGGGAATGTATGGACAGGAAGGGAGTGAAAATCAGAAGGAAATGAAGAAGGGAAAGGATTCAAAGAAGAGGAGCCTTGAAGACTGGATGACGCACTAACAGGCCTCGGTGCCGAAGAGGAGCACGGTGCCGGAAAAACAAGCGGTGCCGAGAAGCCAGACAGTGCAGAGAAGCCGCACGGCACCAAGGATGGCACCAATGAGGCGCATGGTGCCGAGGACAGCGCCAACAAGATGCACAGTGCAGACAATCCCAACGGCGCGAAAGACTGCACTGAGCGTGCCATCAACGCCGAGGGCGTCGAAAACATCCCAAGGCTCCAAAAAACAGGATTTGAGGAGAAAGAAGGATGACTACTAGGAGATACAGGCATCGGTGTGACCCCCTGCGCCGCAGCTGTTTCAGGAAGCTTACCTAAGGTGGAGTCGACAGCACTGAAGATGGTGCTTGTGTGAACTAGGAGGCTCAACTGCCCTACCTGATCTCCAAAAAAGCCTGAAGGCCCCTGAGTGACCGGACCAGGCAGCTGGACCAACCTCCGAGCCCACTGCTCCATAACAGCAGCCCACTGATGAAACTGCTCATCTAAAGACCTACCAGAGGGCGGGGTAGGACTCAGATGTCGAAGACGTCGGCGACCAGAAATACAACTCAGCGACTCTGAAGGAGGAGACTGGCAACTAGCCCTAATAACCGACTGTCTACGTGCAGACATATCAGAGGGTGACCGAGTGATGCCTTCTTTTTTGACCTGTGGGCCAAAGAAGAGCTCGAGGCTAAACGGTGCAGAGAATGCGACCGTTTACTTTTATGCTTTCGAGGGGACCGCCCACTCCCTCGGGCACTGGACTGTCCGTTGTCAGATCCCCCTCCGGAGAAGTCAGCGGTCCGGACCCAGCCCGGCTGACTGAACAGCCTTCATACGAAGTCTCCCTACTGTCACCTGACCTGCTCATGGTCGACTCCGTCAGTGTAGGCTGAGACTTCTTTTTTTAATAAGAATAAATAAACTAAGCGATACTTTATTAGAGATATTACTACAAAACAATAAAACTAAAAACTATGCTGCTAGTTTGAAGTTTGACTCGCGGCGGCAGCGTAGTCACTGAAGTGTACTCAGCGGCGGAAAAAAGAACTGAGGCGGTTGGAGGGTCGACACCGAGATAGTCATTACCGCACGAGCTGGGGCTCGTGGCTCCATCTCTGGCGCCGACCCTCTAGCAAAAAGTTTGCTCCCGCTGGGTCCCAGTGCCTCCAGTGCAGATCCCATTAGTGTGAATGAGTGGTGGAGACTTTATGTCCAGGAAGATCTTGCTGGTTGTTGGACTCGATATCCCTGGTTATGGTTTGAAGAAGCCGGAATTAGTGTCAGACTCCAGTAGAGCTTCTACCATTTGTTGGAGTGAATGCCAAAGGATATACTCATATTGAGAGAAATAGCCTTGGTAGCTGGCAATACGCATACCCAGGGTGGATACAGCAAAGACTCTCTTACCTAAAGTATCTATCTTATGAGATTCTTTGTTTATAGGTCGGGCTGTAGTAGCCTGAGGGAGAACGACCTTATTCTCTGCCAAGACTACAATGGGGTCCGCAAAGGCTTGGGAGGCCAAAATGGGTCGATCCTTGGGAGCAGCATACTTTCTATCTATGGACTTTACCACAGAAGGAATGAGAGCAGGATTATTCCATACCATTTGAGAAAGCGTCTCAAAGGAAGGCTGTACCGGTGGAGTTAAATCCATAGGGATGTCCGGGACATGAAGGTATTGGAGTCTTAAAAGCTTCCCAGGATCGATATCCGCAGTCTGGAGAGAAAGAGTGGAATTCACATTTTTCAGCAGAGACTTAAAGAGGACAAGAAACTAAACACTGAAACAGTAGCTACGTATCCTGTATTTAGATAATAAAGACTATCAGTTTATCTCCTCAATGTCTACAAAAGTGCATGTTTTAAGTTTTTTGTTTGATTATTTAGCGGTAAGTATGGACATGGCAGTTACTGGTGCTGCCCATTTCTAGTTTCCTGTTTCTACTACTTTACTGTGAGCAAGCTGGATTAATGGTGACGTAGTCATTCATGAATTCCATGACAAAGTCATGACTCGCGCTCTTGTAAGAAACTCCTGTGGTGCTGCCAAAAACTGTCCAAAAATCCATGAAGTAAAGACCGTTGTTCCCTATTACTCCTTTTTTATGATGCCATAACCAGAAAAGGAAAACAGTGCTCAGCTTCCCCTGTATATAATAGAACAGAGCTCTTACTAAATATGGATGCCTGTTTTATAATTATTCTCCCTGCAGCATTTGGTTTGAATCAACACCCCACCCCGGAAAAAAATCCAGCACACACAAAAATGAATGAGGTCATGTTTTTCAAATTACTGTAACTGTTTTTTGTTTATTTGTAATGTCTTTTTGTTTCTCTGTAATTGAACTTACCCATAGACAGGTAAATATGCTAGGTGGTCCATAACTGTTTTTTTGTTTTAAACTGCAGTAGTTTTGAATCATCTCCAGATTTGTTTAAAACTGAAGTGATCCACAAACATGTCTACATATTTGAAAATCCATTGAGATTTTCCTTGCCACAGACATCATTCTCCTTGAAATTAAATATTTCAGTTCCCATAGAGTAGTGTCTCACCCCTGCCCCCAGTAGCCCACCCGATAATTTGTCTATTCCCCTTGCGCTGTGACCCACCCGGTCCCGATCACCCATTAGTCATTAATTAATTAGTTTTTGTATTGCATTTTCTCGTTACTGTTCCTGATTGCCAAACTGATATTAAGATGGCCTTTTTTCAGTGTAAAGTTACATGTTTAAACCCTCCCCCCACTCACCCCAGCACCCTTTCCCATGTCACACTCGTTCAGGAAAAAAAAAAAAAAAACATTACATGGTAGTCTAGTACCTCCTCCCCCACACACACATACACATACACACTCAGGCAGTTCTCCTGGTTTTTTTTGGGGGTACCTAAGTGGGTTGTGGGTGGGTACTAGTTTACCATGTAATTTTTTTTTGTATGATTATAGCATAGGAAAGTGTGCTGGGGCGAGTGGGGGAAGTAGTAACTACACACTAAAAAAAGACCTTTTCAAGATCGGGTTGGCTATCTGGAACAGCGGTGGAACACTGCAATACACACACAAGTTCATGCTCACTCCGTTACTGATAGAAAGAAGGGAACTGCTGCCTGTTTTCCGGCATACACATTACAACTGTTGACCATAGTTAATGTAGTCCTGTTTCATATAATGCTCTTCAAAGCACACAGATACCATCAATCTTTGTGAAAAAATAGTGTGAAATTTGGCCATCATGACGACATTTATGCAGATCTAATGGTTCAAATGATCCATTGTTTAGACCACAGAGATTTTTTAATTGCCATGAGAAATAACGTTAGTGACAGCATGCTGTATCACAGTACAATCCCTGAATGCAAACTGAATTGCAGGTACCATTTCTAGTGCTGTCAAGAGTTTGTCAGACTCTTCAGCAAGCAGTCAATTGCCTTAATTAACTGTCTGCTTTTCCATTACATTCTGTAACATAAAGGAAAGGATTGCACCTGGAAACGAGCCTCGGCTCTGTGTGCCTATCCTTGTCAACACATTTTTAAATTAATAAAATAAAAAGGAAATGGAAGTATGTAGTTTCCTGTAGCAGCATAACATATTGACAGCATGAAAGCTACTGCAATTGTAGTAGAAAACATGTAATCCAGACGCAGATATACAGGTTACTCACCTGTAACAGGAGTTCTAGGAATGGTATATGTTGTTCATCCACACTGTCCGGCAGGTTCCTTGCCGCTTTAAATCTTGCCGGAAGGTCTTCAAGCTGGCTCCTCCCACCCAACCGGGTGGTAAAACTCTCGGCTCTGCCCCACGACGCCAGATCTAGCCCGCTGGAAACTGGGTTGTGCGTCGAGCCAGGGAGGTCGGGTGGGTCATGTGGAAGAACAAACACATTCCTAGAAAGTACAGTTCGCAAGAACTTACCGTAACAGTAGATCTTCGGGAGAGGCTCTTACAGTAGGTAATTACATATAGGACTGACGCTGGCCGGCGGCAGGATCCCACAGAAAAATTTCTAGCTGGCAGTCCCTGGTGAGGGACCGCCCCCACGTCAGGTGACCGGCGTCATACGACGGTATAAAGGGGCGGTCCCGGATGCCTGCCTTCCAGTTCTTTCCCTCCACAGGCCCAGAAGGCCCGGATGAGAGAGAAGCGGATGATTCCATTCCTGGAAAAGGAGCTGAAAAAGCCTAGGGGGGATGGAGGGCCGGAAGGTATTACCTACTGCAAGAGCCTCTCTCTCTCGAAGATCTACTGTTATGGTAAGTTCTTGCGTAACTGTACTATCTTACTTCGAGAGGGCTCTTGCAGTAGGTAATTACATATAGGACTGAATCCCAAGCAGTCTGGAACAAAGGAAAGGCACCGGGAGGAGGGAACTACTCTAAAAAGTAGCCCTAGCCGTGCAGGCCTCAAGGCGCTGCACGAGCTAACGGCGGGAATGAACTGGAAGGTGGGCGTCCGGGACTGCCCCTTTATACCAACGTCATATGATCGCCGTCACCTGACGGGGGTGGCCCTCGCCAGGGTCTGCTAGCTAGAAATTTTTCCGTGGGGTCCTGCCGCTGGCCGGCGTCAGTCCTATATGTAATTACCTACTGCAAGAGCCCTCTCGAAGTAAGATCTCTTGTTACAGGTGAGTAACCTGTATTTCTAGGGACATGGATATGTTGTTCATCCACACTGTCTGGCAGACTCCTAGCAGTTCTCCGGCAGGAGGGAGGCAAGGCGCACACCCCCTACTTAGGGAATAAAGACTGGAGAACCGAGGCCCCAAAACCAGCATCCCGGCGTGACTCAAAGTCGATGTGCTAGTGGGTGATGAAGGTGTGTGCTGACTTCCAGGTAGCAGCCCTGCAGATTTGCTGGATAGGGACGTCCCTGGAAGCAGCCACTGATGCAGCGGTATGGCGGGTAGAATGAGCTCTTATCCCTCTGGGAGGCTCCATGCCGGCCAACCTATAGCAGAGATCTATGCAGGAGGTGACCCACCTGCATATCGTCCACTTGTTTGCAGGTCTGCCAGGTGCGGCTTCAGCGTAGGTGACAAACAGCTGGCGAACCTCTCCCCGAAATTCAGCCGTCCGCTCCTTATAATAAGCAAGAGCTCTTCTAGGGTCCAAAGTATGGAGCCTATATTCGGCCTCCGAGGTGTGACTGGGGTAGAACACCGTCAGAGTCAACACCTGGTTAAGGTGAAACTCCAACACCACCTTTGGAAGGAATTTCGGGTGGGGGCGCAGGACAACCTTGTCCCTGTGGAAGACCAGATAAGGAGGCTCTATGGAAAGCGCCTGGTGCTCTCCCATTCTTCTGGCTAATGTGATAGCCACCAAGAAGGCGGTCTTCCACGACAGGTGAGAGATGTCACCTGTGCATTGGTTCGAATGGCCTGCCCATAAGCTTAGCCAATACCAGCAGTAGATCCCACGGAGGTGGAGGTTCTCGCACCGGAGGGGATATGTGATCAAGGCCTTTGAAAAAGTGCCCGACCACCTTCTCCTGCACCACCAACTGCTTCCTGGCCCATGCCCGGTAAGCAGAGATGGCTGCCAGTTGCACCTTAAGGGTCGTTGACTGAAGCCCTTGCTGAGAAAGGGACCACGGGTAGTCCAGAATGCTTGCCAAGGAACAGGAGGAAGGGTCCAGGCCCTTGCCCTGACACCAAATGGAGAATCTCTTCCATTTGAAGGCGTAGCATTTTCTGGTCGACTCCTTACGGGACGCCTCAATGACGTTGAGGACCTCGTCAGAAAGACCCAAGGCCTGGAACTCTAGCCGCTCAGGAACCAGGCCATCAGGTGCAGGGATTGAAGGTCCGGATGGAATACCTTCCCCTGATTGACTGAGATCAGGTCCGGGCGGGCTGAAATCCGCCTCGGGAGCCTGGAGCTGAGACTAAGGAGATCTGGATACCAGAACTGACGGGGCCAGTCTGGGGCTACCAGAATCACCTGCACCTTGTCCCTCCTTGCCTTGAGAAGCACCTTGTGGATCAAGGGAAATGGGGGAAAGGCGTAGAAGAGGCCCGGGATCCACGGCCTCGAGAAGGCATCCCCCTGCAGTGAGCCCTGCTGAGGGGGGTGGGCATGAAACAGTCTCAGCTTCGCATTCTCCCTGGAGGCAAACAGGTCCACCTGAGGCATGCCCCAGCAGGAGAAGAGATCTTGTTCTACCTCCGGCAGGAGAGACCACTTGTGGGACGCAGCTCCTATCCGGCTTAGGGCATCGGTCAGGGTGTTGGAGGCTCCTGCCACATGAATGGCGAGGAGATCCGCCTCCAGGCTGCGCACGAGTGACCAAATGCGGAGAGCTTCCCTGCACAGAGGCATGGAGCGCGTTCCGCCCTGGCGGTTTAGGTAATACATGGTCAAGGTATTGTCCGTCTGGACCTGAACCACTTGACCCTGTAGAAACGGAGCGAAGGCGGTGAGGGCTAGATGAACCGCTCGAAGCTCCAGCAGGTTGATGTGGCATCAGGACTCCCGAGGGGACCAGAGGCCATGCGCTCTGTGCTCCCCCAGATGGGCACCCCAACCCATCAGAGAGGTATCGGTCGATAGAGAGACCGTCAGCTCGGGGCGGACAAACGGGATGCCCTCCTGCAGATGTGCTGGAACGGTCCACCACTGGAGCGTTTCACATCCCCTGGGTCACTGTCACTAGCTGATCCAGCGGATCGAGGTGCTGTGGCCATTGGCTGGCCAGTCCCCATTGAAGGGGACGCATGTACCAGTGGGCCCAACGGACCACGCTGGTGCGGGTCGCCATGAGGCCAGGAGGTGCAGGAAGTCCCGGGCAGGGAGCGATTGCCCAACCCGAAATGATTGGGCAAAGGAGGAAAGAACCTCGGCCCTGTCCGCCGGGAGGCGTGCTCTGACTCGAAGAGAGTCGAGCTCTGCCCCGATGAAATATATCACCTGCTTTGGCACGAGTTCCGACTTGGCCTCGTTGATGAGGAGGCCAATCTGAGAGCAAACCTGGAGGGCCAGATCTCTGGACCGCTCCACCTCCGCTCTGGAGGGGGTTGCAATCAGCCAGTCGTCCAGGTAGGGGTACACTCGGACCCTTTGGCGCCGCAGGAATACTGTCACCACTGCCATGCATTTGGTGAAGACCCTGGGAGCTAGGGAGAGGCCGAAGGGCATGGCCCGGAACTCGTAAAGGGATCCCTCCGCTCTGAAGTGGAGGAATCTCTGATGGGACGGAAGGATTGGGACGTGAAAGAACGCGTCCTGAAGGTCCAGGGAACAGAACCACACACCTTGTTCCAAGGATGGGATTATCTGAGCCAGAGTGACCATCCTGAAGTTCCGAGACCTTAGGAACCTGTTCAGGTCATGCAGGTCGAGAATGGGGAGCCAGTCCCCCGTCCGTTTTGGGACCAAGAAATACCTGGACACAAACCCCGGGTCTGGAAGAGGATCCGCCACCTTCCTGATCACCTCTTTTTCAAGGAGCAGGGCAATATTGGCACGGCGGGCCGACAGCGAGGCTGCGGACCCCGTGGCCCCCCCGAGAGGCGCTGGCTCGGAAGGGTGGGGCCTGCTCGAACTCCAGAGGCAGGCACTTTCCCACCACCTCCAACACCCAGTGGTCCGTGGTGATAGCGGACCAGGCGGAAAGAAAGTGGAGGAGCTGTCCCCCATGGGGGGCACCCAGGGGGGAGTGACAAGGCTGGGGGCGACACCCCTCAACCCGTCACTGGGCAGGCTTGGAGGAGGGACCGGCCGGGACCTCCTGGGCCTTTACCTCCCTGCTTCCTGTTAGAGGAAGCCGCGGGCTTGGGTTTGGGATGCCAGTGCAGCCTGATGGCCCTGGTGCTGTTGGGCTGGACGTGTCAGCGAGGCGAGAAGGATCTAAAGGACTTGTGCTGCTGCTGTCGGCGGCCTTTGTCCTTCTGGGCGGAGGTGACCGAGTCCAGAGTGGCACTGGACTTCTTGATCCGCTGGAGGTGACCTTCCACTCCAGGGCCGAAGAGGTCGGTCCCCAAGAAGGGGACATCCGCCAATTTCTGCTGGGTATCTGCCGTGAAGGTGGATATCCTCAGCCATGCTCTGCGGCGCATGGCCACTGCGGCCGCAACTGATCTGGCACAGGAGTCTCCTATGTCCAGAGCTGTTTGGAGCTGCTGCTTCGCCACCACCCTGGTCCCGAACCTGCCGGACCGTGGTCTGCAGGTTGGCCGGCAAATGAGGGATCACTTCATCCAGGGAGCCCATGAGGGCGTGGGAGAAGTGTGCCATCAGCACGGCCGAGCTGGCCTGGCAGAGGCCAAGGGAGGACGCAGCATACACCTTGCAGCCAGCGTAGTCCAGCTTTTTGGACTCCTTGTCGGGGGGCTTGTCCATGTCCCTAGCGTTCCCAGAACTCCGGAAAACGCTGTCGGTGACCAACCCCTCGGCAGAGGGTGTTCCAAAACCCGGCAAAGAGACGGTAGGGACCACAGACTTCCGGGCCAGCATCCTGGCCGAGGGTGCAGGCAGGAAGCAGGCCGCTGCCAAAGCTCCAAGGCTGGGCCAACAATGGCCTCAGCCACCGGAAAGGCCTCCGCGGGAGAATCCCCTCGGTCCAGTATCTCCGTGGGGGGATACTTGGCCCGTTTGGATATGGGATTGAGCTGCATTCCAGTGGACTCCGAGATGAGCCGAAGCAAACCCATGAAGAACGATGGGCTTTCGTCCAACGACTGGCCCCCAGAGGACTCCAGGTCAACCGGCCTGGAGAACAGGGAGGAGTCGTTGTCAGACTCCGAAGAGTCCACGAAGAGCTGCCTAGGGCCTGAGCCACCCTCCACCTGCCGAGGACGGTTGGGAGTGAGGGTGACCGACAACCTGTGGGGCAGGCCTTGACCCGACTGAGAGTCCTTGGTCGGCGCCCCCGATTTCGGTTGTGGAGGCAGATGTTCCACCTCAATCGGTGGGGCAGCAGGTTTCGGCCGAACAACCGGCCCAGGCTTGGGCAGCTCGAATGCAGCGAGGGGTTGTTTCGGCCACTCGGGTGACAGCCACTTGATGGCCGGGGAAGGCATCGGCGTCTACTTGCTCCCAGACAAAAGTAACTGCTTCCACATCAGGTCCTTGTAGCGTTGACGCACTTTGCGCTGAAGCCTCTCCTCTTCAGAGGAGGAAGACGAGGACGAGCGGCAGCGCCACTTACCTCGGTGCCAAGACCGCCGATCTCGACGGGATCTGCTGGACCAAGAAGAAGTCCGAGACAGAGATCCTCGGTGTTTCCGAGGACGGGTCTGGGAAGGAGCGGGGGACACCCGCTCTTCCCTCGGCTCGGACACCTTAACCGGGAACTGCAGCACCGGGCGCAGGCAGATCCTTGGTCTCCACCGGGGGAACCGGCGAAGAAGGGTTGTCGGTTTCACCAGTCGACAACCCGTCCGACGGGTCGAGAAAAATCTCGACCGCATCAACGGGAGTCTCGGCTGGCTGGCCTGACGGGGACGCCATGAAGCCAGAGGCTTAGCCGCAACCTCGACCTAAGTCGACAGTCGGCTGTCCGGGGAAGGAGACCTCTCCCGCTCCCACGAACGCCGACGATGGGACATACCCTTAGAATCCTTCTTTTTGGACCGAGAGGAATGTTCTGATGGCCCCTCTCCCTTCATGGAAAGGGATTGGCAAAGCTCCTTGAACGAAGCTGAATACAAGGTACCCAAAGAGAGCGGGATAAATGCCGCGACCGAGAAGGAGGAAGATGCGCCTGGGTCGCATCCTCCTCGAGGTGATCATCTGCTCGAGCTGCTCAGCCAAGCTGACCTGCTTGTAACCGCCCAACAGGCCTCCTTAGACTTAACCGCAGGTAGCGCATCTCGGGCACCTAGCTTTAACCAGGCAGCCAGGTCCTCCAGCACGTTGGTCGAGCAGAATGGCACAACTCGGTAGGCTGCGTGGTCGGTTTCAGGGCCGAGGCAGTAGACTCACTGGGAGTGCGGGTCCGTCTCTGACATCTTCTGCCCACAAGGGCACTGCCGAAAACTGGGAGTCTATTTGTCCATCGCAGCCGCGAGGGAGAAAGATTACCGAAGTCTTGAAAATTTTAAAATGAGTTTTGGGTAACCTCAAGAATTAGGATCCAGCCTATCTCGTCAGAGCGTTAAGGAGGGAACCAGAGCTTCCAAGCGGTAAGGAAGATCTGGCGTCATGGGGCGGAGCCGAGAGTTCTTCCACCCGGGTGGGTGGGAGGAGCCAGCTTGAAGACCTTCCGGCAAGATTTAAAGAGGCAAGGAACCTGCCGGACAGTGTGGATGAACAACATATACCATTCCTAGAACATATCCATGTCCCTAGAGCTGTATTTTACACTGTCTACAATTAAAGATGTCCTTTGCTATTCTGATTCAGCTTGTTAATCCCTCCCCCCCCCAGCACCACCACCAGTTTCATAAAGACTCTTCTATAAAAGCAGGTTAAAAGACTGTTATACCACGAATTATGAATGACTAAACTTTTTTTCCATAAATTAAACAAATAAATAATCACAAAGCTTTGACATCGTGATCTCCATTTCGCATAATAGTGCTAAATCTTGCACTCTTCATTTAAATACGCAATACCGTCACGTAGTGATGCCAAAATGAAGTGGCTGGAGACTGATGCTTCCTGGAAAGGGACTGGCCAGGAAGGCACCACTAGGTGGCGAGCACTGAATTCGCTAAGGAATGCACGCGTCTACCACTCAGTATTGTACCTACGAATGTAGGAGATGCGAAGCTCCGAAACCAACCTCTAAAGAAAAGTACAGTTACGCAAAAACTTACCGTAACAGTAGATCTTCGAGAGAGGCTCTTGCAGTAAGTAATTACAAATAGGACTGACGTCGGCAGGACCCCACGGAAAAATTTCTAGCCAGCAGTCCCTGGCGAGGGACCGCCCCCACGTTAGGTGACCAGCGTCAGGAGATGTCAGTATAAAGGGGTGGTCCCTGACACCCGCCTTCCAGTTCTTTCCCGCCACAGGCCAAAAGAGGCCGGATGAGAGAGGAGCGGATATTTCTGTCACTGGAAAAGGAGCTGAAAAAGCCTAGGGGGATGGAGAGCGGGAAGGGATTACCTACTGCAAGAGCCTCTCTCGAAGATCTACTGTTACAGTAAGTTCTTACATAACTGTACTATTTTACTTCGAGAGGGCTCTTGCAGTGGGTAATTACAAATAGGACTGAATCCCAAGCAGTCTGGAACAAAAGAGAGGCACCGGGAGGAGGAAAACTACTCCAAGAAGCAGTTCTAGCTGTGCAAGCTTCAAGATAAGAGGCCTTGCAGAACAGCCAGCCCGAAGCCTGCTCTACGGCGAGAGGCAATATCCAAACTGTAGTGTTTAGTAAAGGTATGGACGGAAGTCCAGGTGGCGGCAGCACAGATATCTGTTGCTCACACATTCTTGAAACAAGCCGCTGAGGCAGCTACTGCTCTGGTGGAGTGGCCTCTTACTTGACCCGATAGGGTCTTCTTGTATTTGTCATAACAAAAAGTGATGCAATGAGCCAACCACTTAGATAGGCATTGCTTAGAAAAGTACAGTTACATAAGAACTTACCGTAACAGTAGATCATCGAGAACAGCTCTTGCAGCAGGTAACACCATTAGGACTGAAGCCAGCAGGCGGCAGGACCCCACGGAATTCTTCTAGCTAGCTAACTTCAGCGGGGACCGCCCCCGACGTCGGTCCCACCTCCGACGTCAGGCGTAGTACATAAGGGGGCAGTCCCGCCAGATTCCCCATTCTCCCGCCGGAGACTTCCGCCAAGGACGACATCAGAATGGGAGACAGAGGATCCACCATCAGAAGGCAAAAGGGCGTAAGCCCCTGCTAAAGGCTCGGTAAGCCATGCCTCCTCCAAGGGGGAAGGTGGGCGGGAAGGTACCTGCTGCAAGAGCTGTTCTCGAAGATCTACTGTTACGTAAGTTCTTACTAATTGTACTATCTTACCGAGATACAGCTCTTGCAGCAGGTAACACCATTAGGACTGATTTCCAAGCAATAACGCTTGTAAGCATTCTGGGAGGAGGAAACTAGGAAACCATACCAAGTCCTGATCAGGGACAGGAGACCCTGTAGCACAGCCAGGTCAAATCGCTCTTCGCCGTGAAGCAATGTCCAGGCTGTAATGCCTGATAAAAGTACGCACAGAGCTCCAAGTGGCTGCAGCACAAATGGCAGAAGAGGAGACATTGCTAAGTGCTGCAAAGGAGGTAGCCACTCCCCTAGTGGAATGGCCCCGGACTGTACCCGGGAGGGGCTTTTGCTTAGCATCATAGCAGTATGATATACACTGGACAATCCAGCGAGAAAGGGACTGCTTCGATACTGGTTGGCCCATCATCCTCTCAGCGAAGGAAACGAAAAGTTGCTCCGACTTGCTAAGCTGTTTAGTCCTTTTCAGGTAATACCTTAGACAGCGGTGAACATCCAGGGTGTGGAGCAGTGCTTCTCCTCTATTAGAATATTTAGGGAAATATACAGGCAGGTCAATGTCCTGATTGAGAGTGAGTGCAGAGACCACCTTAGGCAAGAACTTAGGATTCGTCCTCAGGTACACACTGTCCTGGTGGAAAATCAAATAAGGTTCCATACACATTAGAGCGTGAAGCTTGGAAATTCTCCTTGCTGACGTAACAGCAACTAAAATTAACGTTTTTCCTGACAGGAAACGCAGCTCACAATCCGCTGCAGGTTCAAAAGGGAAGCGTGAGCTGTTCCAGGACAAAGAGTAAATCCCATGGGAGGAACAGGGTCCTAATGGGTGGCTCAAGGTGTAACACCCTCCTCAGAAAGTCTCGAGAGGCGCTGTTGCGCCACTGTGTGCTGTCCCACCAGGAAGTGGTAAGCAGAAATAGCACAAAGGTGCACCTTAATAGAGGAGTAGGCGAGACCCGAATGGAATAGGGAGAGCAGGTATTCTAACACCACTTTCACCGGACAACCTAGAGGGAAAGGCCGCGTGCTTGTGACCACAGGCAAAGGCGCCATTTCATGGCGGCGTCATAGCCGTGACGCGCGTTTTCTGGCCAGGGGAAAGAACTTCTGCTCACCTCTTGCGACCCCGTGTCGCAAAATGGCTATGTCTCTAGGAGCCATGCATGCAGGTTCAGTGAGCGTAAGTCTGGGTGGACTAGAGAACCTTCCTCAGAGACAAGAGATGGGAGCTGAAAGGCAATGGGATTGGAGGTTCCCGGGACAGCTGCGTTAGCAAGGGAAACCAGATCTGTCTGGGCCAGAATGGGGCTACCAGGATCATTGTTGCATGCTCCCTGAGCAGTTTGAGAAGAACTCTCTGGATCAACGGGAAGGGAGGGAAAGCGTGGAGGAATCTGTCTGCTCAGGAGAGGGACAACGTGTCTCGCCAGAAAACACCAGGCCCTGGATCTAGCGAGCAAAAAATTGGGCAGTTTTGCGTTGGATGGGGAAGCGAATAAGTCCAGTTCTGGAGTGCCCCATCGAAGAAACAGATCCTCTGTGACCCCTTGAAGAAGTTCCCACTCATGGACTCTGGCCTGGGAGCGACTCAGGCTGTCTGCGATTGTGTTGTCCACTCCGGGAACGTGAACTGCAATCAGGTTCGCGCCATGTCGAATTACCCAATCCCACACTCTCATGGATTCCCTGCAAAGGGGGTAAGAGTGTGCGCCTCCTTGTTTGTTGAGGTAATACATCACCGCCGTGTTGTCTGTCTGAAGCAGAAGAGTGCTCGACGGGATTTCTGACTGAAAGGCCTGCAGGGCGTAGAGAACCACCCTCGTCTCCAGCACGTTGATGTGGAGGTGGGCTTCCTGAGGGGTCCATGTTCCCTGGGACCTCACCCCGTTCAAGTGCGCTCCCCACCCTAGCCCTGAGGCATCTGTGGAGAGGATTATCTCCGGAGTTGGCACTGTAAACGGGACACCCGCAGAAAGTGTCCCTGGTTTAGCCACTCATTGCCAGTCTCGAATCATGGCATTTGTGATTCTGACCGGATGCTGCATGTGGTCTTGCCTTTGGTCCCACTGCACCTGAGCATCCACTGAGTTACCCGCATGTGGAGCCTTGCCAAAGGACTGGTCGGAATGGCCGGGCCATGTGTCTGAGCAGACGGCAGGACCAGCCTGGCAGGGACAGTCTTCTTCGCTGAGAGAACCCTGATGAGGGATCTGATGCGTTCCGCTCTGTCGTCTGGGAGAAATGCTTTCCCTTGAACGGTGTCCAGAACTGCAGCTTCTGTGACGGTACGAGGAGAGACTTCTCGTAGTTGATTATAATGCCCAGAGACTGGAACAAGTCCTGAGTGCTCTGAATAGCCAGCAACAATGCCTCTCTGGAGGCGGCCATGAGAAGCCAATCGTCCAAGTAGCGGAACACATAGTGGCCCTGTCTCCTTAAGGACGCTGTCACGACTGCCATGCATTTGGTAAAGACCCTGGGGGCCGATGACAGTCCGAACGGAAGGGCCCGGAACTGAAAATGGTAGCCGAGGAACTCGAAGCGCAGGAACCTCCTGTGAGCTTGAGCCACAGGGATGTGCAGGTAGGCGCTAAGGCATCTAGGGATGCTAAGAAGGCGTCCTGCTTCAGCATGGGAATGAGGCCCGGAAGGGTCACCATGCGAAATCTTTTGTAGGCGACCGACGTATTTAGGTCGCTGAGGTCCAAGATTGGACGGAGGTCCCCTGTTTTCTTGGGAACCAGAAAGAAGTGGGAATAGTATCCGGAATCTATCTGGTTCTCTGGAACATACTCCACCACTCCCTTCTGCAGGAGCGTGAGTATTTCTTGCCTGATAAGCAATTTGTGTTGACCTGAGTAACGGGAGAGCAGAGGAGGCCTCGAGGGTGGCTTGTCTGCGAATTCTATAAAGTGGCCTTTTTCGACCAACTGAAGAACCCACCTGTCGGTGGTTATGGACTGCCATCCTGGCAGGTAATTCGCAATACGACCCCCGACCTTGATGTCTCGTTGATCCTGAGGGGCGGGGGCCGGGAAGGAGTCAGGCTGTGGCGGCGGAGGGAGCTGCGGGCTGAGCCAGCTTAGCTGGACGCTGGCTTCTGCCCGCGGGCTGTCTTCCCTGGGCTCTGTGGGAACCGGAGCCCCTCTGTTGTGGACCAGTACGGGACTGTTGTCTCTGTGTCCGTCCACGAAAATGGCTTTGGTTCCTACAAAAGTAACTAAGCTTTGGTCGGTACATTGCCTGGACCGACCTCACTGCCTTCCCAGCCTCTTGGAGCTTGGTGAGAACCTTCTCGGAGGGTGCACCAAAGAAAACTTCTCCTTCGAAAGAGGCGTCCATGATGTTCTTCTGGACGTCCGGTGCAAATCCGAGACACGGGCTAAGGAGTGTCTCTGGAGGCATACACCTGAAGCTGCCACTCTGGCCGAGGAGTCCGCTGAATCATACGCGTCTCGCAGCACCTGGGTTCCACGTCCGGAATGGTCTGATGGAGGAGTTGCAACATCTCCTCCTTCTTCTCACCTTCTGGCATTCTCCGCCAGATCCAGTCCCTGTTCCCACAAAGCATTTTGGAACTGCACCATGTGGGTCAAGTAGTTCAGGGATCTGATGGCGCAGGTAGCGGAAGCATATGTGCGCCTGCCCATAACATCCAGTTGTTTGGACTCCGGGTCCGGTGGCAGGGTGCTCAAATGTTGCGGTCTCTGGGACCGGTCATGAGAGGCTGTTATGACCAGAGAGTCGGCCAGAGGATGTTGAGCCAAGTACTGGTCCTCCTTAGGAGCCTTGTGCAGGCGGTCAGCATTCTTCGGCATCGACGGGAGTGAGTGTGGACGCTTCCACGCTGCCTTGGTGATGTCCACAAAAGTGGACACCAAGGGTGGTACCACCACAGGCTTGGGATCCTTCTGCCTAAGATATCTAGCAAGGCGTAGTCTCTCGGGGTCGAACTTCTGCATCCCAGCCCATATTCTCTTGGATATGTCTCATGATTTCTGAGAACGATGGGTCATCCGGAGGAGATCTAGGAAGCTCAAGTGGGTCCGGAGAGGGGATCGGAAGGGGAGAGAGGGATCTGGATCTTGAGGACTCCGATCCTGTATCCTCCGTCGAAGGCGAACGGCGGCGTCTTCTGGGTCTCTAAGGACTGGGTGACCTGAAGAGGATCTAGACGGAGGTCTCCTTTTATCTGGTCTTCCCTTGAGGGTCCGAGACTCCTGGGGGGGGGTACTCGGCCTGCTGCCCCGGACGGGAAGGGGCGAGGGGCCGGAGGGGTCGCAGGTGGCAGAGGAGGTGGTGTGGGAACCACATCCTTTTTAATGGTATCCCACCAGTAGGTAAAGAGCTCCTTAACCTCAGAAAAAGAAAGGCCCGTCGACGGACCGGGCGCCGTGGCCGGTCGTCTGGTTCCAGCGGCGGCACCTCAGGTTGCGGGAGGGTTCCCAGGAGGCTCGACAGGACCGGGTCGCCTCTGCCTGGTCCTCAGGCTGCGCCAATTCCTCCTCCCGTGATAGTCTCCTGACCGACGCCGGTAGGAGGCGCCGGGTCTCTTTCGACTCGGCAGACATTGGCCCTCCCAGCCGACAACTGAGAGGGCGGGCGTCTGACTGGCGCCTGGGCGGTTGACGGCTCCTGGGACCTGTGATGAGTGGCCGACATCGGACGGGCCGACGTCGAGTCCGACGGCTTCTTAAGCGAGGTAAGCTCCTTGGTCTTCCGCTGGGGAGGAGGAGGCAAGGAGGCAGACCTGATGTCGGGTTCGGAATGGCGGGAACCTGACTTGCGGTGATGATGATGGTCCCCAGACCTAACCAGGGCTTTGGACGAAGAGGGCCTGGAGGTCTTGGCTCTGTGAGGAGGAAGAGGAGTCCCAAGGTTTCTTTTACCGTAGCGCCGGAGGGAGGCTGAGAGCGGCCTGGGCGGCTTAACGGTCGGACCGGAGCCGGAACTCACGGGAGTCGGAGGCCTCAGACGGGACCTGGATGGAGCCTTTCTCCTGTGCTTCTCAGAATGTTTCGGCTTTCAGCAGAACTCCCTTGAGGTGTCCATGGCCTTAACTCTCCTCCTCGAAAGCAGGAACGCCTGCAGAGCCTTCTTCGACGGATCCGGATCCGGTCCGCTGTTGAACCCTGGCAGAAAAATACAGGACCGGGTGTCGTGGTTCGGCCTAGCACCGGACACAGCCAATGCGGATCCTGGAACGGGATTTGCTTCCCACAGGTGCACTTTGAGGGATGGCCTCCAACGGAGGTTGGAGAGGACATCAGACAGCAACTGAGCTGAAAAGAACTTTTTCTCCGAAGGAAGAATTTGACCATGCGCCGCGCCGCTTAGAAACGATCCAAAGGTCGAGACATGCAAGTTTATCGGCGGAAAAGAATTGGGAATCTGGACGGACCGCCTTTATGTACCACGCTTGACGTGAGGCGGACCGACCGTCGGGGGTCCCCGCTGAAGTTAAGCTAGCTAGAAGAATTTCGGGGTCCTGCCGCCCGCTGGCTTCAGTCCTAATGGTGTTACTTGCTGCAAGAGCTGTATCTCGGCAAGATCAGCATTGCCTTCCCGCTTATGAGCAAAAGAGACTGAACAGTTGATCAGTCTTTCTGAGATCCTTCGTCCTATTGGTGTAGTATCTCAGAATCCGGTGAACATCCACAGTATGGAGTAAATACTCCCTGATTAGAGTACTGCGTGAAAAAGGTGGGTAACTCTATGGACTGATTTAGAGTAGACTCCGCTACTACCTTAGGGAGAAACTTAGGGTCCGTGCGCAGAGCAACATGTTCCTTGTGAAAAATCAAGTATGGAATTTTACACATCAGGGCCTGAAGCTCGGAAATTCTCCGAATGGCAGTAATGGCCACCAGGAACAGAGTCTTCCACGAAAGGAACTTAAATTCTGCAGAAGCTGCCGGTTCAAAAGAAGGCAGAGTAAGTTTCTCGAGAACAAAGTTCAAGTCCCAAGGGGAGCAGAGACATGATAGGAGGTCTCAGATGGATGACCTCCTGAGAAAGGTCTTGAGACCTCCAGTTGAGCAAATGTCTTGTCTGCAAAGGGGACACGATAGGCCGAGATGGCCGCCATGTGGACTTTCAGAGAAGAATGACTGAGACCCAGGTCAAACAGATGGTGCAGGTACTCCAGCAGAAGCCCTGCTGAGCAGAAAAAGGGTTCCACGTCCTTGGAAGCAGCCCAGATAATGAATCTTTTCCACTTCATGGCATAAGTGAATCTAGTGGAGGGTTTTCTAGCCTCCACCAAAATCTCCGCCACTTGAGGAGAAACCCCAAAATGGGATTGAGCTAAGTCTGCAGGAGCCATGCATGCAGCTGAAGAGATCTGAGGCCAGGATGGAAAAGGGTCCCCTGATCCTGGGTCAGTAAACCTCGAGATCGAGGAAGAGGAAGAGGAAGAGGATGATCCTCTGAGTATTGTTGTAGAAGAGAGAACTAAACTTGCCTGGGCCAGAAAGGAGCAATCAGAATCATTCATGCTCCTTCTGAAGCTAGTTTCTGCAAGACTCGTGGGATAAGTGGAATTGGGGGAAAGGCATAGACGAATCTGTCCTTCCAGTCTAGAGACAAAGCTGCCTCTCCAGAAAGCGCCTTGCTCTGGAACGAGAGCGCAGAAGACTGGAAGTTCGGCGCTTAGAGGGGATGCTAACAGGTCACCTGTGGTGTTCCCAAAGTTGGAAGATATTGTCTAGGACCCCTTGGTCCAGTTCCCACTCGTGAGTCAGAGCAGAAGAGTGACTTAGCTTGTCTGCCAGGGTGTTTTCTCGATCTGGAACATGATTTGCCGTGAGGTGAAGGTTGTGTTGTGTTGTCCTATCCCAAACCCTCATTGTCCCCCTTGTTTGTTGATGTACCAAACCACACACATGTTGTCCGTCTGGACAGCTAGGTGGCCGGGAAGGATGTATGGGTGAAGGGCTTGGAGACCGTACAACACTGCCCAAAGCTCGAGCACATTGATGTGGAGTGTTAGTTTGAGCTTGGATCAGGAGCCCTGGGTCCGATGAGGACCTAGATGGGCTCCCCAACCTTCGTCCAAGGCGTCAGTGGTTAGAGTCTGGGAGGGGGGAGGACGAAAGAAAGGAACTTCCACGAAACAGGTTCTCTCGAACCATCCACCATTGCAAGTCTCGAAGCATCGGCAAGGAGACTAGAACTGGGTGATGTAAGTCGTCCACTAACTGATCCCATTGGGAGCGGAGAGTCCACTGAGATACTCATGTGGAGTCGAGTGAAAGGAACTGTCGGGATAGCAGCCGGCATGAGCCCGAGAAGGCGAAGGACTGACCTTGCACTGACCCGCCTGCGGCCAGACAACAGACTTATCTGAGTCTGGAGGGTGGATGCCCGGTCCAGTGGCAGGAAGGGCCTGCCAATGGTCGTGTCTAGAATCGCCCCAATGAACTGTAGTCTCTGGGATGGGATCGAGTGAGACTTGGAATGGTTGATGGTAATACCCAGGCAGGCAAAAACCTGCTGGGTAAGAGTGAGGCAGCGCAGGAGATCCTCCCTGGACGAGGCCGCCAGGAGCCAATTGTCCAGGTATCGGAAACGCACCCCCTGGCACGCAGGTAGGTCAGCCATCACTGCCAGTATTTGGTAAACACTGGGCTGCAAGGACAGGCCAAACGGAAGTGCCTTGAATTGGTACTGGTCCCCTGGAACACAAAAAACGAAGATATTTATGATCGAGACGGTCTGGACGGAAATGTGCAGGTAAGCATCCTGCATATCCAGGGCACATAGCCATTGACCCGATCGAGAAGGGGAAGAAGGCTCTAACGAGCATTCTGAACCTTTTGTACTCCACATAAAGATTCAGGGAACTGAGATCCAGAATAGGTCTGAGATCTCCTGTCTTTTGGGACCAGGAAGAATGGGAATAGTAACCCATCCCTTGAAGATGAAGGGGACGGTTCTATTGCTTGTTTCAAGTAAGTAGCTGAAATCTCCTCCTGGACCAAGAGAAGGTGTTTCTATGAATATGACGACTTTGGGGGGAGGGGTGGCAGGTGGTTTCTGTAGAAACTCTATCGAGTGTCCTTCCGTGATCAGCTGAAGCACCCAAAAATCTGATGTTATCCTCTCCCATCCCGGAAGATGGAGGGAAAACCTCCCTCCTACCGGTTCCTCCGGGGAGTCCGGAGGCTATGGGAGAGGGAAGGAGTCAGGTGGTGTGGGGCAGCGCCGCAGCTAAAGCACCCGCTGCTTTTTTGGGCAGGGGGCTTAGCAGCTGTGGGGGCCTGACGTTTTGTGGCCCGCCTTCCCTGGGGTTTCGCCTTGGGCTGATTCTGTCTGCGAAAGGGACGGCGCTGAGGCTGGTGGGGGCGGTACATGGAGTCAACAGACTTCAGTGCCATCCCCTTCTCCTGCAAATCGGTGAGGATGTCCTTAATATCACCACTGAAAAGCACGGACCCCCGGAAGGGCGCTTTCTGGATAGCGGATTGCACTTCCGGGACCAACCCTGACACGCGGAGCCATGCATGACGACGTCAGCCTACGGCGAAAGCTGAGCTCCGTCCAGCAGTGTCCACTGCATCGTAGGTCGCATGAAGCATGTGTCGACTGGCCGAACGTGCAGAGCGGACAAGATCATCCAACTCCTGCTTGACTTGGGAGTCTGGCAGGGAGTCCAGTTTGGCTTCCACCTGAGTAAGAATGGCCTTCTGGTAGTCCCTCCATATGGCCGACATAGTTCAGGGCCCCAAACCCCAGCGTGGAGGAAGCAAAGATCTTCTTTCCATACTGATCCAGTAGGCGGGATTCTTTGTCAGGTGACGACAAGCTAAGATGTTTTGGGTTGGCTGACCGGCCGTGAGTGGCGCTAATCACGACCGAGTCGGCACGAGGGTGAGAATCTAAAAAATCAACACCCTCAAGAGCCTGGTATAGCCTATTCGACTTCCACGGAAGTGGGGCTAGAGCCAACGGCTGTTTCCAGATGGTGATGACAAGGTCGGCATGAGGCTCTTTCCAGGGTGGCACTAAAGTAGGAGCTGTCATGGGCAGATTCAGATGCTCGACGAGTTTCAAACACCGAGGGTCTGGTTCCAAAAAGTGCCACTGATGAACCTCCTGGATTTTCCTTAGCAACTCCGTAAAAGAAGGATCTTCTGGAGGAAACTTCGGAGGAGTCCTTGGCCTGGGCTTCGACGGAGAGCGTGGCTCATCGTCCCTTTCGGAGCAACCATCGGAGGAATCCAAGGAGTCCGAGGGTGAAGAGGAAGAGGAAAAAGACTCCCTTTCCCGACCCGAGGGAGGAACGGACCCTTTGGGAAGCGTGTCCTGCCCCTCTCTGGACCCAGACGGGAGAGCCCTGGAGTCCGGAGGTGTAGAGGAGGTGTCAGCCGGACGAGACGGGAACCTGAGATGGCACAGTCGTTGAAGGCGGCTCGACCTCCTGGTGAGCTGAGCCTTGGCCTCAACCCACCAGGAGGCCAGAGTCTTCCCAAGTCCACCGCGCTGGGGCGGTGGAGGAGGAGGGGATAAGGATATGGATTGTACCCATAAGGAGTGTATCCAAAACCCGGCGGCAGGTAGCTCGGCGTCTGGTACTGCGGCACCAGATACTGTCATCCCGGGGCCGGATAGGACGGAGGGTACCTGGGAGCCGGAGGAGCTGCCGGAGCAGATGGCTCAGCCGGCGGCCTCACAGGCGGATCCAAGTTGGAGGGCCCTGCGGTGGGGCAACATCCAGAAGCGGGATGTCGGCCGGTATCTGTAAAACCGGCGCCGGGGCTCCTGCATCGAGCCATCAGATCCGTGCACCTATAGGAGAACGGTCCGCTGGAGGAAGATCCCCAGCGCCGCTTGGAGATGGAGGGAAAAACTCGGGTCAGGCTGGGGACTTGTCTCCCGATGGCAGCGAAGGCTGCGGAGAACTCGGGGACCACGGATGTGGGTAGGTCAGTCGCCTGTTCTTTCACTGACCGACGCCGGACAAACTGACGCGGCGTTTTACGGCAAGCTCCGCATGGTGCCGCGTCCCACTTATGGGAGCCACCGGAGGCAGACGGAGAATCGCCTGGTCTGGCGCGGAAGAGGGCCGCGCGATCGCCTTCAAGAGTCGCAGGCGCTTGCTTTCTTTCTCCGCCGGACGCCTGGCGAGCAGACGCCTAGCTACCGGAGTCGCCTGGGCTCTGCGGTCCGAACCGGGTCAGAGGCTCCAATTGCCCGGAGGCACCCGAAAGGCGCGAGCCAGACGGGCGGGCCGACGCCCCCTCAGAAACCTCAGAGGCGGCTGTCCAGGAGCGGTCCCCTGGAAGGGACGTTACCTGAAACCCGACAACTCCAGAGGGAGACGCGGTAGAGGAGCCCTTGTCCCGGTGCCTCTCCTTGTCTCTTGTTCCGATGGCCTTCGGGGGAAGTGGACACCTGCCTCAGTTTTTTGAGCTGCTTCTCCATTGAACTCATCTTTTTCTTCAAAATGTGGGCTTCCAAGGATTGCTGCCGCCTTTTCCAGGTAGCCACGTTGAAGCTAAGGCAGTGCTGGCACTTCTCGACTGGGTGATCGGGGCCTAGACAGAACAGGCACAGGGAATGGCCGTCCTTGTGCTGGAGTTGGGCACCGCACGAGTCGCCTTATTTTTGTGCTCGGAGGGTGTAGGGCGACATCACCAATGATGACCTGGCGTTGAAAAAAAAAAAAAAATCATGAATAACTCAGTAAAACGTGAGGTGAGGCTGACGGTTAAACGAACTTCACGGTGGATGCTTCGCACGAGCTAACGCAGCAAAGTTGAACCGAAGGCGGCATCAGGGACCCTACCCTTTATACCGACTTCTGCCAACGCTGGTCAACTGACGGGGGGCAGTCCTCGCCAGGGACTGCTAGCTAGAATTTTTCCGGGGTCCTGCCACCTGCAGTCCTATTTGTAATTACCTACTGCAAGAGCCCTCTCGAAGTAAGATCCTCTGACATTCAGTGAAATCAGCGTCAGAGGAAAGGTAGATGGAAAATTCCTCTTCCTCAGATGAGGAAGTGGAGCTTGAATGCTCAGAGGACTCCTGTGGCGGAGGGGACAGGTGGAAAACCTGTTCGTCCATGGCCCTGACGCAAGATGAGAAGGCCGCCACAGCAGCTCTGAACGTCTCCCAAGTTAACGGTCACGAGGTGCACACATGGCCTGGGAGAGAGGGTGGTGGTTGCAGAGAGATGGGCGAAGGGCACCTAATAGCACGTGAATTGCTTCTGCCAGGGCTTTGAGATCCAGGTAGCGATGCCGCCAGACTTGGGGACCCCGAGATCATATCGTATTGCTAAGAGACAAGAGGAGGATGCAACTCCATAAAGAGCCCTGAAGGAGGATCTCCCCCGTGACGCGCCTGGGACTGCATGAGTCCAGAAGGCAACCCTCAGAACCACCACTAGAAGGCACTCTAGAGACCTTGAGAGAAAGGCGGGGATCAGTTCTGCGACTCCTCCCTGCGCCACACAGGGCGGTGAGGGCTCGCCACGCTCTTCACCCCGACCTCTCAATTCCTCAGACTTCGAAGCAGCCCTCTTCCTCGATACCAGTGTGGGAGGTCCCTGATGAGTGAGCCCCGAAGGGAACTTACTGTGACAGGATCCTCCACCCTCCCCTGAAGGACCCCAGCAGCACCAGTGATGGCAGCTGCCTGGGAACTCCGGGAAGAGGGCGTCCTCTCCGGGCCTCCTGAAGGGTCCACCACAGAGGACTCCAGACCACCCCGCACCATGGAATCATCTGGGCTAACCAGCTCCGGGGACTCGGTGAGAGGAATACAGGATCGCCTAGTGCTGCGGCCCACCGGAGGTTCCGAGTCAGAAGACACACTTTGCCAGACAGGGCCTTCCACCGGTCATCCTCCTCCGAACAGGGGTCGACCAGAGCAGACTGTCGGAGCAACCGAAGGAACCTCCGTCAAAATGGCACCAGGCCTGGCACCGAAGGCCGCAACACCAACAGTACCAAAGGAGTCAGCCGCACCTCCGTCGGTACCAGAAACCCAGGCTGCATCGTGAACGGCGCCGGATGGTGCCGAGAACCAAAACAGCACCGCCAACAGCACCGCCCGTGTCCCCAGTGCTGGAACCCAAAGCAGCACAGCAAGCAGCGCCGCCTGAGCCCTCTGCACTGCGAATGGTGCCGGAACCCAAAACCGCACGGCAACGCCAAGGCGCCTGGTCAGAGTCCCTGGCACTGCATACGGCACCATACTCCACCGCAAGGTCGCACGAAATCGAGGGTCCACCAGCGCCGGGCCCCGCAACCCGGGGCCGCAACACTGGGGGAGCCTGCACCTCTGTGGAGGTGACTGCCGGGACGGCGCCAACGGTGTGACCCCGGGAGGAATCACCCCGTTCCTCCAGCACTGAAGATGAAACCTCCTCCTTGGCAAGACTAGAAGGGGAGGAGGTTCCCTCCTCGCTGGGCCGTATAGACCCGGGAGGGGACCCAGAGGAAGGATCAAGAGATCTGGCCTGGGAGGCCCTCGGGCGACATCGTCCCCCGAAAGTTGGCGGAGCTCTTCCGACTTTAAACGTGTGGATTTCTAACAAGCGGCGATCCATGAAGAAACAGGCGTCGCAATGATCCATATCATGGTAGGGTCCCAGGCACCTGAGACAAACATCATGACGGTCTGAGACGGAAAACTGCTGGCCATATGGGCACGGCCCACCTTAGTCTTGCATTTTGCCCCCGAACCTGACATGATGTAAAATCAATACAATAAACAGCAAAGCTACCGGCGTAGTCGAAATATGAAATAAAAGAACGATCTTACTAGCCGACGTCGGGAAAGAACCGGGATGAAGGAGCGACGTTGAAAAACACTATGCGGCCTATGATGCAGTAACAATTCAGCGACTCCTAACAGCAGGTGCAGCCTCGATGGCATGAGAAACAGAACTGGGATGGAGAAGGAGTCTGTGGCGCCTAACTGCCGCCCCTCGCACATCTCATGATGCATCATTCTCGGGGACGGAGCAGTCGGCGCAGACTCCTCTTTAAAAAAACAAACAAAAAAAAAAAAAAACACTCAACTGGCGGGTGCGCGCCTCCAGCTACACCCAGCAGTAATGAATGGTGAAGACTGACAAGGGAAGATCCAAAATTTCCCTTAACAACTGCTTTCAAAATAACTCCTTGATTTGAACGCAGATTAACTTGAGAATCCCTAAATTCTACCAAATCAGATAGTGGGAATGAATTCCCAGCACAAGGAAGCCAAAATTTATTTAAAAAACGCCCAATCCCGGAGGGCTCTAGGGGCTGTACAAATAAACACTTCTTTAGAGGACTACATGCAAATACAGACAATAAAACCCAGAATTATAATGTTTCTTAACTATTTCAAACAGATCAAAACAAAAAATTAATAATTCAGTCCAAAAATGCCTCGGCAAATAGGAGGGCCTTAAGGCGAGCCTTAAAAACCTCCAAAGTGGGGTCCCCTTTAACCCCAGGGGGCAACGAATTCCATAGGACGGGGGCAGCGATGCTGTACGCCCTGTCGCCAGCCGATCTCAACCTCATCCTAGGAATCATCAGGAGGCCTACACAGGAGGAGCACAGGGGTGAACAGAGAGAGCAGGTGCAAGAAGGTCCGACAGATAACCAGGGCCCTGACTGTGTAGGGCCTTATATGTGAGAAGACCCACCTTAAAGAGGATCCACCACCTGACTGGCAGCCAGTGCAACTCACGCAACACCGGTGTAATATGGCAAAACTTAGGCTGCCCAGTAAGTAACCGGGCAGCTGCGTTCTGCACTAGCTGCAGTCTGTGGCGAGATCCTCTGGTGACCCCAAGGTAAAGCGCATTACAGTAGTCAAGCCTAGATGTGACTAAGGCATGCATCAAAGTGGGGAGGTCCAGAGGCGGAACAAGGAGCTTTATCCTGGCGACATTTCTGAGATGGAAAAATCTGGAGTGAACCATGGAGGATATTTGTGCTTCTATAGACAGGCTCCTGTCCAGAGTGACGCCAAGATTTTGCACCCTAAGGGAGGTCTTCAATTAAACAGATCCCAGAACAAGTCCTGTCTCTGATTCAGAGGCCATCCTATCATGCACTCTGTTCAACTCCACCACCAATACCTCAGTCTTAACGGGGTTCAGTCGCAACCAGCCAGAGGCCATCCAGTCATTGATCTCAACAAGGCAGCTGTTTAACACATCCACCGCATTGGATGTTCCAAGGGCAAAGGAAAAGTACAGCTGGGTATCATCAGCAAAGCAATGAAAACCCAAGCCATACTTACTAATAAGCCCTCCCAAGGGTAGCATGCACACTGCAAACATTGGGGCCAATACCGATCCCTGAGGAACTCCGCAAGAAAGGAGGCTAGGGGTGGAGGAAAAATTCCCCATCACAACCCACTGCCCCCTGTTGGTAAGAAAAGACTCAAAACAGCTGATGACAGTGCCAGTGAGTCCACAGAGTTCCCCGAGACGGTCAAGTAACACACAATGGTCCACAGTGTCAAATGCTGAAGATAGATATCGAGTAGAATAAGAATTGTATTGTCTCCTCAATCTCTCACCCTGACAACATCATTGAATACCCGAGCAAGTGCGGTTTCAGTGCTATGCCTCGCCCGAAACCCAGACTGGAAAGGTTAGTACAACTCGTGAGTCACAAGGTGCTCTTCCAACTGAAGCGCCACTACCTTCGCCAGAAAGGGAAGATTGGAGATAGGTCGGTAATTTGCCCTGATCTCCGGGTCCAAAGATGGTTTCTTTAAGAGTGGTCTCACCAATGTCTCCTTCAAGGCATCGGGGAAACCCCCTCAAATAAGGAACACCGGACAATCAGAGTAAACATCGGGCCAACGGTGTCGCTGCATCTCATCAGGAAACATGTCGGCACAGGATCCAGTTCACAAAAGGTGTGCTTCAGATTGGTCGCCACCTCATTGACTTCACTTACCTCCACTGGTCGCCACTTCAATGACTTCACTTACCTCTACTGGTCTAAACTCCCCCAAACCAGACAGAGTGCTTTCAGAACACTTCTGGCGACCACTGCCAGCTATAACATCGCTGACTGGAGAAACTCTCTGCCGGATGTCGGACACTGTGCGAGAAGAACCGAGCAAACACTTCACATTCAACATCTGAAAAAACCTTCTTTGGCTGTAGACGGGCAGGATGAATCAGCCTCTCCACAGTCTGAAAAAGTATCGATGGTCTGTTCTTCCCAGCAGCTATCTCCCTGGTCAGGAACACTGCCTTCTTATAGTTGATTGCCCCCTGGTATGCATTACAATGTGCACGCAGGGCCAGTTTGTCCTCCTCCCGACCAGACTTTTGCCAGCAGCGCTGCAACCTCCGACCCTTTCTCTTCATCTCCCTGACAGCCCAATCATACCACGGGGATCTCAGCTAGGAAGATTTGGGTCATACACAGACAGGTGCGAGGGAGTCAATGGTGTTGGATAGCAACTAGTTATAAGTGCCAACACCAGCATCAACGCCTCTGACGCTTGCATCACCCACACTAGATAGATCGTCTGCCACCAGAAAACCCTCCAGGGTCAAGCCCCTCAAAGGGAGACAGCTCATCTCTGTACAGGAAGGGCAACCGGTAGGAGCCCAGAACATGAACTGCACCGTGCAGTGATCAGACCATACCACCCAATCAATCTTGAGATTAACTATCTCAAGTCCCAGCAAGAACACCAGATCCAACATGTGGCCACCCTGGTGTGTCACAGCAGACAACTTGCGACAAGCCCAGAGAAGACATGATCTTCTCTAGCATGATGTGTCAGATTACCAAGAGCATAGGCAAACTTTAATTTGGGAGATAGCCAGCCCAAAGAAGAATCCAAGACACGCCCACCCAATGTCAGTGATGAATGTCAGCGTGATCTTATATAGTGGGCGATCCCCACGCCCGCCTTCCAGTTCTCCCACCAGAGATCCAAGGAGCATGAGACAGGAGAAAGGATGGAATCCTGGAGCACAGTTCAGAATAAGCTAAAAGCAATGCAGAAACTGGAGGAAGGAGGAGGGAGGGAGGGAGGGAAAAATAAAGAAAGATCTACTGCAGGAACCTCTCTCGAAGATCGACTGTTATGGTAAGTTCTTGCGTAACTGTATTATCTTACTTCGAGAGGGTTCCTGCAGTAGGTCATAACATGTAGGACTGAATCCCAAGCAGTCACTCTGAGAGACCGAGAGAATCACGGGAGGAGGAGGAGCAACAGAAAGGACAGAACAGGACCTGCCTAAGACAGTAGACCCTGCAAGACGCCGAGGCCAAACCCGGTCGTATGCCTAGAGGCAATGTCCAGATTATAATCGTTCATGAAGGTATAGATCAAACTCCAAGTTGCTGCCACACAAATCTGTGCTGCATAAACATTCCTAAGGAATGCTGTAGAGGCAGCCATGCCTCTGGTAGAATGACCTTTGACCTCCCCCAGTAGAGGTTTGTTGTACTTCTGGTAACAGACGTGGATGCAGTTACCAAGTCACTTGGAAATGCATGCTTTAGAAACTGCCAACCCCAAGGATTTGGGAACAAAAGAGACAAAGAGCTGATCAGACTTTCTGGATTCTTTGGTTTGGTGGACGTAACGCCTCAGAATTCTGTGAATGTCCAATGTGTGAAGGACAGCCTCCCCTCTACTGGAATGAGCCGGATAATAAACTGGAAGTTCAACTGTCTGATTCAAGGTGAACTCTGAAACCACCTTGGGAAGAAACTTAGGATTTGTACGAAGGACCGCCCCGTCCTTATGAAAAATCAAATACGGCTCCTTATGCATCAGGACCTGAAGCTCATAAATTCAAGCAGAAGTAATAGCAACTAAAAACAGCGCCTTCCAGGAAAGGTATCGCATGTCACAGCTCATCGCTGGTTCAAAGGGAGGAAGCATAAGCTTCTCTAACACAAAATTCAAATCCCAAGGAGTGGTGGGACTGCAGATGGGAGGTTTAAGATGTAGAATCCCTTTCAGGAAGGTTTTAGAGACCTCTAGCTGAACTACGGGCTTCCCGTCCACTAGAAAATGATAGGCTGAAATAGCAGACAAGTGCACCCTGAGGGGAGAGTAAGACAAACTAGAGTTAGACAGGTGCAGATAGTCCATAATCTGTGGAGCTGAGCAAGAAAAGGGTCCCAACCCTTGGATGCTGCCCAAATGGAAAAATGCTTCCATTTCATAGCGTATGTCGATCTGGTGGAAGGTTTCCTAGCCTCAGCTAAGACTCCAGCTACCTTTCGGGAGACTCTAAAAAGGGATTTCATTATGTCCGAAGGAGCCATGCATGAAGGTGTACGGTCCTGTGCTCTGGATGCACCAGCCTGCCCTGGATCCTGAGTCAACAGATCGTACTGGAGAGGGACGGGAATTGGGGGTTCCACTGTTAGCTGCTGCTAGAGTGGAAATCAAATCTTCCTCGGCCAGAGAGGAGTGATAAGGATCATCTGAGCTCCCTCTACTTGAGGCTTGAGAAGGAGACTCTGCAGAATGGAAAAGGGAGGGAAGGCGTACAAGAACTTCCCTGTCCAACTTAGTGAAAACGCCATGCCAGAAAGCACCAGGCTCTGGAATAAGCAAGCAAAAACTTGGAAGTCTTGCGTTTGATGGAGAGGTAAACAGGTCTACCTCAGGACGACCCCATTTCAGAAAGAGAGAGTCTATTACATACTGATTTAATTCCCGTTCACACACAAGAGCCGATGTTCGACTGAGGCTGTCTGCCAGGGTGTTGTGAACGCCTGGAACGTGCACAGCTGTGAGACAGTTTGTGATGGACTGCCCAATTCCACACCTGCATCGCCTCCCTGTAGAGGGGGTACAATCGGGTGCTTCCCTGCTTGTTGATGTACCAGACCACTGACATATTGTCCATTCTGGATCAGCAGTGTTCCCTTCGATAGAATGGTCTGAAAAGCCTGGAGGGCATAGAGGACCGCTCTCATCTCCAGAATATTGATGTGCAAGGACATCTCCAACTGGGACCAAGAACCCTGGATCCGATGATCCCCCAGGTGCTTCCCCCAACCCAGACAAGAAGAGTCTGTGGTGAGGGTGCGGAGGGGAGCTTCGCAAGGGAAATCCACGGGAAAGGTTCAACTGGTCCAGCCACCAAAGGAGATCCTTCTTGAGAGGACTGGAAATCAGGACCGGATGGCCCAAGTCATCCAGGCGCTGATCCCATTGAACTCATAATGTCCATTGCGTAATCCTCATATGCAACCTGGCTAAAGGAACTGTGGAGATGGAGGATGCCGTTGAGCTCAGAAGGTGCAGTAACGCCTTGGCTGGGAGGACGTTGGAGCGGAGAACCAAACTGACCTGCTCCTGAAGTCTCTCTGCCCTGTCTGGAGGTAGAAAGGCTCTGCACTGGACTATATCCAAGACCGCCCCAATGAACTGAAGGTTCTGGGAGGCGGTCAGGGATGACATGGGGAAACTGACGGTGATCCCCAGCTGGGAAAAAAGGTCCAAGGTAGTCAAGAGGGACTCCAGAAGACTCTCCTTGGATGGAGCCGACAATAGCCAGTTGTCCAGGTAAGGGAACGCTGCTATTCCCCAGTAACGTAAGGCTGCTGCCACCACCGCTAGGCACTTTAAGACCCTGGGTGCCGAGGACAGGCCAAAGGGGAGGGCTGTAAACTGGAAATGCTCCCCCTGGAAGCAGAATCGCAGGAACAGCGATGGCCCAGGAAAATTGGACTGTGCAGGTAGGCATCCTGCATATCCAGGGTGCAGAACCAGTGGTCCTGCTGCAGAAGGGGCAGGAGGCTCTGAACAGTCAGCATGCGGAACCTTTTGTACTCGACAAAGAAGTTCAGACTGCTGAGGTCCAGGATGGGCCTGAGGTCGCAAGTCTTTTGGGACAAGGAAAAAGTGGGAGTAAAAATCCCTTCCTCTCTGGGATGGAGGCACGGATTCTAGTGCTGCTTTCCGTTTCAGTGTCCTGATCTCTTCCTCGACCAGCGAAGCTTGGTCCGGGGAGTAATGCAAGCGACCAGGATGAGAATTTGGAGAAAACTCCAGAAACTCTGTTGTGTGCCCTCTTGAGATGAGCTGCAGGATCCATGCGTACAAGGTGATACCCTTCCACTCCTGCACATGAAGGGCGAACCTTCCTCCCACTGGCTCCATGTTTAGCAGTGGAGGAGAGGCAGAATGGTGCGAGTCAGGATGCAGAGGTGTGAGGGGGCAAGGACCCTCCCGACGATCTCTGGGATTTGGCAGCAGAGGGAGAGGAAAAAGAGGAGCCCGTAAGCTCATCTTTTGGTCTGCTTCTTTGGGGCAGATTGCTTCCCTTGGCAACAAAATTGGCGTAGAAAGGGCTGCTTTTTATGAGAACTTGCCCTATACATGGATATGACCGATCTAAGGGCCTGGCTGCTGTCTTGAAGGCCCGTAATTATGCCCTTTGTATCCCCACCAAAAAAAAACGATCCCCGAAAGGGAGCATCTTGTATGGGTGCCTGCACATCTGAAGAGAGCCTGGAAATTCTCAGCCAAGAATGCCTCCCAAGGCAAATTGCAGAAGCAGAGGAGCGGGCCACCACATCCATTGAATCATAGGTGGCCCGAAGAGCATGCCTACAGAAAATTTTTGATAGGTGAAGCTGTTTGGAAAGCTCCTCCCTTAGATCAGAATCCTCCATGAACGAGATCATGGCCTCAAGTTTAGCCATGGTGGCCTTTTGGGAGGACACCATGTGCGCTACATAATTTAGAGAGCGCAGGGCACATGTGGCTGAAGAATAAATCTTCTTCCCAAATTGGTCCAACTGCCTGGACTCCTTATCGAGGGAAGATATAAAATTGCTCATGTGCTTGGGATTAGCCGAGAGATCCTGATTGGCGGTTATAACTACAGAATCCGCCTTGGGATGGCAGTCCAAGAAGGGGACGCCTTCAGGAGGGTGGTAAATCCTGTCTGCCTTCTTAGGAACAGCAGGAATGGAATGAGGCAACTGCCATATAGTGGTAGTAAGGTCCTCATGTGGAACTATCCAAGGAGGAACCGAGATGGGAGAGGCGGCTTCCAGATCCAGATGCTCAGCTAGGCATTTCCTGTTGGGGTCCTGATCCTCAGTGTTCCAACCATTTGCTTGCTGGATTATGCGGAGGACCTCTGTAAAGGATGGATCCTCCAGAAGAGATTTGGGCAATTCCATACCCTTTGGTGGAGAGGATAGCTCATCTGAGGAATACTTGGACGTGTCGTGATCAGAGTCAGGGGCTGGACCTTCAAAGTCCAGGAGGGTAATCTCCTGAGAGGTGGTGCCCGAAACATGCACAGTGGAATGCAGTGAACTGGCTGGCGACGAAAAACGATGGGGCACTGCCACCGGACTAGGCAGCCTATGTTCTAGGTCCGAAACTAGCTGGGACCTAGCATCCTTTCACCAGGACTGGATAAGAGCTTGAAAGTCCTGTTGAGGTGGAGGAGGAGTAGGAGGGTTGACTGGGGGCAGATAATGGTGCGTCCCCAAACCCTGATACTGCAGAGAAGGGTACCCTCGATAATACCGTTAACCAGAATAGTAGTCTGGGAATACTGAGCTGTCATCGGGCTTGATGGCGGAAAAATGGGGGCCTGGTGCCTGGTAAAAAGAGGTGGACCGGGAGTCAAGGCATGGACCGGTGGCCTAGAAGTACCAGGAAAAATATCCGATGTAACGATAGTTGTCATCGGAATAGCCGACAAAAGGGTAGTGAGTGCCGGAACAGCAGGTGAAGGGTGACTCAATAACAGACCCATCGTCGTCAGGGGCTGGGAAGGAGGCCCCGACAGAGGGAGCTGGTAAGAGAAGCAGCAGTGGTTAGAAGATGACCAGACACCAAGGGTGATAGGAGGGCCTGGCAAAGGGAGAGTATCCCTGGGAGGGATTTGGGAAAGCACTGGAGAAGTGGGTGTGGAAAGAACCACTTCCAGGTGTCCTCCTTCTTCCTCTACCGCAGACGTAAGCTTCAGGGTAGGAGAAACCACTGGGAGAGGTGGAGAGGAAGACTCCCGCCCTGGGAGTTCCCGGGGGGAGGACTGACTAGAAGAAGTCAGTGCACTCGGCCGGACGTCAGGTGAGACAGCGTTAGCCCTCCCGAGGGGTGAGCGACGCCCGAGCAGTCATCCGAGGATCGACCAACTGACTGGGCAAAACAAAGACCGGGCAGGTGGGAGGACCCTCCACCAGCTTATCGGCCATAGTTGGGCAGACTACATGCTGCTTCTGGTGGGAGTCCGACTTATTGACTGCCGGGCAGGCCCCGGAGGAGCCGGAGTCAGACTTACAGGCAAGTACTGGGCATTCACCGGAAAAGCCAGTGGACGACTTACCAGTTGAAATAGGGAGGAAGTAATGGAGGTCGTCCCTGAAGCTGCCTGTGTCACCACGAGGGTGGGCGGCCGGGAAGGGGCTTTGCTAGTCGAAGGCTTGCTAGCAGAGGACTGGTCCCAGTCCTCTGGACTCTCCTTTTCTCTGTGCTTCTCCTTGTCCCTTTTCTTCTTCTGCTTAGATGTTGGAGAAGGGAAGAAGCTGTGTCCCGAAGTTTCTGCATCTCCTTTTCGAGTGTGGCCATCCTGGTTTTAAGGAGGTGGGCCTCCAGAGCCTGCTGTCGTTTGCGAGTGGCCTGGTTGAAGGGCTGGCAGTCGGGACAGACCGAGGTGTCATAGTCTGGGCCTAGGCAAAAGAGACAAAGACGATGGCTGTCCTTGTGGGGTATTTGCGCCCCACACTTGTCGCACTTCTTTGCATGGGCGGTGGAGGCGGCGAAGATATAAAATTGCAAAAAGACTAACTGAACTTGAGAAATAAAATCAAAGAAAATGGCGAACGACGAAACTGCAGTTCACCAAGAGGTAATAGTGCAGGTTGAAGGCGGGCAAGAACTGAAAGGCAGCCGTGGGGACCACCCACTATATAAGGTCACGCTGACATCAGTCATGTGACGTCGGGTGGGCGGTCCCCTGCCAGACATTGCTGAAAAAGTTTGCCATGTGGTCCTGACACCAGAGGGCGTAGTCCTGCATGTTATGACCTACTGCAGGAACCCTCTCGAAGTAAAACCAGCTGTTTCCTGTCCTGCCTATGGTCCTTAGTGGCTGTCATGTGGCAGCTGAAAGCTCTCTCGACATCCAGACTACAGAGGTGGAGTGCTCAGTGAAAGACAGGTAGGGTAATGGGTTGGTTCAGGTGGAAAATCAGAAACCACCTTAGGGAGAAATTTCCTGTTTGTCCTCAGGGCCACCTTATCTCTGTGAATGACATTTACTCCTGTTCAATGCAGAGCCTGAAGCTCACTGATTCTTCTTGCAGAAGTCACTGCCACTAGGAAAACTGTTTTCCAAGTGACATATTTCAGATGAGCAGAGGACATGGGCTCAAAAGGAGGTCCCATGAGCTTAGCTATGCACACACTGAGGTCCCATGCTGGCACTGGTTCCCCATGAGGGGGATGCAGATGGGTCAAGCCCTTGGGTGCCTCATTGCTTCTTTATGTAGTACACTGTGGTGGTTGTCTGTTCTGACCTGTACCTCTTTTCCCTGTACCAGTGTTGTGAAGGCTTTTAGTGCCAGAAACACTGCTCTGAGTTCCAACAAGTTTATATGCTGGAGTGACTCTGCACTTGACTAAGTGCCCTGGGTTGTGTGGTCCCCTAGATGGGCACCCCACCCCAGTACAGCTGCATCTGTTGTGAGAACAACTGATGGGGACGATCGTAGTAAAGGAACCCCTTCCCTCAGGTTGGCTTCCTCTTTCCACCACTGAAGTGCTTGTAACAAAGTTTTTGTTACTGGAATCGGCTTCGAAAGGGGATCTCTTCTCTGGCACCAGTGTTCCCTTAGGTGGAACTGGATGTCTCATTTGAAACCTGGAGCCTAGGACTGAGCCTGTGGCCACAGGCATGTAGCCCAGGAGTTGTAGGAATGGTCTTGCAGTTTTTTGCTTGTACAAACTGAAAGAATTTGCGATCAGCTGAAGACTTCTTACCCAGTAAAAGGCAGGTAGGCCCTGCCCTGCAGGGTGTTGATCTCTGCTCCTATGAACTGCAGCACCTGTGCAGGTAGAAGGACTGATTTTTTTGTGATTTATCAAGAACCCCAAGGACTCCAGGAGCACTTGGGTGGTCTGCAGATATCTGACCTGGTCTGGTGATTTTCCTACCACCAACCAGTCGTCCAAGTATGGAAACACTGATGCTCTGTCTTCGAAGGGGTGCAACAACCACTGCCAAGCACTTTGTGAATACCCTTGGGGCCGAAGTTAGGCCAAAAGGCAGGGTTGAAAATTAGTAATGGCCTGATGGGAATCTGAACTCTAGGTATTTTCTGTGGGACTCCCTTATGGGGATGTGGCAATTGGCATCTTTTAGGTCCAGAGATGCCAACCAGCCTCTTTTTTGGAGTGTTGGCAGAATCAGTGCCAGAGTTACCATTCTGAACTGTGTTTTTTTCAAATGCTTGTTTAGTACTGTGAGGTCCAAGATAGGCCGCCACTCCCCATTTTTCTTTGTGGTAAGGAAGTACCTGGAATAGAAACCCTTCCCTTTTTGCTGAACTGGGACAGGTTCCACTGCCCTTGACAGCAGCTGGTTTCGAACCTCTGCGTCCAGCAGCTTCTTTTCTGCGAGGGAGGGTGAACTGAACCACCCTGGTTCTCAGAAGAGGAAGGGATTTGAAATTCAGAGACAGTCCCTGACGCACTACCTCCAGGACCCACTTGTCTGTGGTGATCCTTTACCAAGCCTGGAGGTAGTGAGACAGTCTGCCTCAGACAGGTAGAGAGGAGTCGGCCTGTGAAAACACGTCAGGGTGTTTTTTTAACTCTGGGGTTGAGGTTGGGTTTGAGATTCCTGCCTGGAACCCCTTCTGTTCCTACCTCTGAAGTACCCTTGCTGGGGGTACTGTTGGTATTGGGGTGCAGCAGTTGCCTAGAAAAAGGGCCTAGTGTGAAGAACCTGCTGCCACCGCCCCCAAAAATAGGGTCTGGTGGATGGTGAGGCTTTCTCCTTAACAGAACTGCTCTTGAAGGTATCCTTATATTCATCCACCTTCTTCATATAAGCCACTGTTGATTCACCGAAAAGTGAATTTCCCTCCAAGGGGAAGTCCAGAGCCTTTGTTTTGAGTATCCTGGGTACAATCTGTAGTTCTTAGCCAGACAAACCTAAGTTGAGCAACAGTGCTTGCCATCCATCTGGTTGCTGCATCATTGGTATCAGCAGCCATTTAGAATGGATACTTGGCTGCCTCTAAGCCAAATCTGACAGTTTCTGCCAGATTATCAGACAAGGGTGAAGGGGCCTTTTGTGCCATGGCCAGTACAGACTGCCATAAAGACTTCTAGTACTGGGCAGCGCAAGCCTGGAAATTTGCCGTCTAATAGGCAAGGAAGCTGACAAGTATCCTTTTTTGGCCATTCTGTCAATCTTCCTGGACTCCTTATCTGGTGGGTGAGAAGCCAAAGGCACCTCAGCCTTGTCACAGGCTGCTGCCTGCACCACCCTCTGGTGGTCAGGGTGGGAAAACAGAAACTCTGCCCCGTTCCTTTCCAATTGCTACTTCTTATCCAGCCTCTTATCAAGAGGGGGAAACAGAATTAGGGATCTGTAAAATCGTCAGTGCATCTTTTTTGAAGAATTTATTGACAGGCAAGAGGAGTGTCATTATGGGGTTAACCCCATCATTTCGAGGTATTCCCTCTCTTCTTCATCCTCCATTTCTTCTCTTGTGGTGATGTCCAAGGCATCAGCCATTTTCTTTTCAAAAGTAAAATGTGAGGAATAATCCTCAGAGGTTCTAGGAGGTGAGCTGAAATCTTGCTCAGGGGATACCTCAGGCTTGATAGAGTCCCCTTCCTCACATTCACCATAATCCTCTTTCTCCATAAATGAGGATTTACCTGTGCTGCCAGTCTGTCCAGCTGGGGACTGAACAGGTGGCTGCTGGCCAGTGGGGAAAAGACCCTGTAAGGCCTGTACCACTTTAAAGGCCTGAGCTATTTCTTGAGAAGGCAGAGCCAGACGCCCATAGAAGTCCCCTTTTTCTCAGTTGGGGATTCTGTGTGCCTTACTTTCTTTGTCGTTTTAGAGGGAGCTGGGGAGTCAGCCGGTTCAGCAAGCCTCTTAGTGCCCTTATCACCAGTCTCAGGGGTTGAGGCAATTATTGTAGTGGTTTCACCCACAGCAGAAGAGGGTATCAGCTGGTCTGAGCCAGAGGGACCCTTACGTGGAGGAAGCTTTGGGTGATCATAGCCAAGGCAAGCCACACAAATTATGTTTGTCTGCCTTAGCATACACTTCCCCACAATCAGAACAATTTTTAAAACCAAGCTCACCATTTGTTTTGTAGGTTTCTCTGACATTTTATCGGTAACCAATAAAAACGTTAACTGCTAAGTAATTTGAAAGTTTTAACAAAAGTTTAGCAGTTGTGGTTGGATCCGGAACTGATAATGAACCAATGGGCACCGGAACCAATGAAGAAAATGAACTGAGACTAGTGGTTCAGTAACCGATAAAGCAGTTACAAAAAATAAATACTTAAAATAAATTTAAGCTAAACTAACAGGGGTATTTTTTAGTAAAAAAAATAAAAAAAAAATAAAATAACTGCTCCCCACCGGTTATATCGAACTAGGAGGAACAGATAAAAAAAATACTAAAACAACACTAAAGCTAGACTTAATTACAAATAATAAATAAAAGGCAGCAAATAAAAAAAAGATACTTATATGTTTTTATAAGTTTCTTCACGTCACAGGAACAAGTTGAAGAGTGTGACTGAGCGACTAGACTTTACAGGCAGAGAGTGAAATCTGAAGGGTTTTAGAATGAAAGTAGTTAGTTCAAAGCAGCATTTGAATAGTTGTCACGTGCAAAGAGTTCCCTCATTTGCATATGTTCCATCATCTCCGAGCAGTTCTGGCTTAAAGGGACACTGCAGAAAGTTAGGAATACCAGAGTATTACTGGGGTTAGAATGACAAAGTTACGCATCAAAGTTCAAAACACCCCCACTGAAATACACTGAACCGCATTCACCTTATGTTTTCTCATATTGCAGTTGGTGGATCCAGCAGCAAGATGGGTCTGTAACCAGAGAGTGGAGGGATGGTTTTCTTTATTTCAAGGATTTGCAGACACTGGGATTGGGCATCCTATTGTCACGCTCGGAGGAGAACAGGAGCCAGTGACACGGGGGCGGGGAGAGTGGTACCAGGCGTGACATCCCTGGTGTGTGTGTAAAATATATGATACATGATGTATAGGAGTGTGATATGGAAAATATTCTCACTCCTGCACAGTGAGATCTGGATACTCATGAGTGCAGAAGGTACGAGTGAGTATGCAGAGCTCACTCTGCAGAAGTGAGAATATTTTCCATAGCACACAATCTGCACATCATGTGTGCCATATATACAATGGGGGTAGGAGCTTCAGAAGTATTGTTATGTTTTCCTGTGTGCTTTTGCTGTTTCTGTGTGTGTGTTTTTCTGAATGGCTGGGAGTCTCAGAAACACTATGGGACACAGGCGAGTGTCTTTTGCAATGCTTATTGAGTTAGTTGTAGGTAGCAGTGAGAAACAAAGTGTTTTGTGAAGCTGTTCCATTTAGAATGCAGGTTGTAGGGAAGCTGATATCAGCAGAGTGTGATAAACAGCATTTATTTTAACACTGGTGATGTCATCACCATTTATCACACTGCAGTGAAAATAACTGAGGGTATCACTGATATTGCCCTCACCTCCATTGTGTGCATTAGATATATATCTCACACACACACACACACACACACACACACACACACACACACACACACAGATACGAAGGGTGGGTGAGCCACTGGGAGGGAAGAAAGAAGCGATATCGGGTGGGCACCATGTTCCACTTTTTCTAGATGCAACGTTTAGGATGCCTATAGGTTCAGTGTATTTAGGTCTTGGGTCGTCCCAGAGTTAACTTCAAACACAGCAAAATGAGAAAAAAATGGGCAAACACCAGTGTAATGTTCCTTTGTAATATTCTTTATTTCATCCACACATATCAGGGGCAACAGTTTCATGGCTGGTGCCACTTCCTCAGGCCCACTGTGTTGGTCTTTGTATTAATCTTTTCTATGTTCTATATTCCATGTAAGGTTTCAATTACACTGTTCTAATTCTCTCAAAAGAGGTGATTAATTTCTCCTTGTATAAATTTACATTCTTGTTTTATCACTTCTATACTTCTCCCAGAGGTGCAGAATAGCGTGGCTCAAGCAGACTCCCAGTGTACAAAGATCTTACTTTACAGTGGTGTTTCGCCCATTTCTTCTCATTTTACCATGTTCCACTTCACAGACAGACAGACAAACAGACACACAGACAGAATGGATGTTGAAAGCTGATCAGATGCTTGCTGACTGGCATCATGCAAATTAAAGGACCAAAGCCCATTTGCAAAGGAGCGGCTTTCGTCCTTTCAACTACACAAAGTTTCCGCCTAGCAAGCAGTGTCACGACCACAGTGTGTGTCATTGGTTTGGACTGCAGAGTCCCTTGCAGCTTCAGCTGCAATGGGCTCGACAGCGACACACCTCTGAAATGCTGTTTATTGTAACAAAACATTTCTTGTGCATGTGCAAGCAAACGTAAAAACAGTAGTCAAAATTAAGAAGCTACTGGGACTGGAACAGGACTCCGGCGTGACTGGTCTTTTCAGTGAAGAAATAAATTCCAGTTTTTTGGCCAGTTTTCCAAAATGCCACTGTTTGCGCAGGTTACAATTAATACATAGTACATAAATAATCCTAAATACAAAAAGACAAAAAAAATACAGAGGAAGGAAATATCCGACAGTTAGTGGCTGTTGGGTTTAAGTTGAGATGTGAGAAGTCGGAAGAGTAATTCAAATTCGATGGTACCAAGCAAGTGGTTGGCTGTGGATGAATCCATATGGAGAAAACAACTGACAGGACAGACAGTGTTTTTATTGCTGAATTTTGTAATCAGAAAGGAGAATTAAAAAAAATGTCCAGAAGAACAAATTAAAAACAGAAAAGGTAGTCTAAATATTAGACTCCATATTATTTCTACAAAATTATATATTAAATATTCCCCCAATTTTGCACAAATGTCACTATAGTAGTGAGGTTAGTATCTGCAATCTGGAAACAAAAATATCAACCTTGTTATTTTCACTTCAAGTCAAAAGCAACATAAGAATGGTGCATGGTTTGCTCAGAGTTTACATAGTTGGTTCTGTGTCCATATTAATATTGTTAATGTAACCATAATATATTTGTCTTATTCAAAAGAAAAGAATGCTTTAGAACAGTTTTGCATTCCTAATATCACAAAGAGCAACCCTCGATGTACTGTAGAAAGCACATATAATCAGTTTTAAACAGCACTCTAAAATACAAGGCAGACATTTATAGCAGTGAACAAAATATGAAAACAGCAATAGTGTATAGTGCAAAGAAGGTTTAGCTAGTATTAGTAGGGTTAAAACTGTGGCAGTGCTCTTCACTCAAATCTGTGCAATGACACATCATACAAAAATAATAACAAATAAAAAAATCCTAAATTACACAACTTTTTTTCCCCTGTGACTGAAGTCCAGGTGTGCGTGTGTGCGCGCGCACGAGTGGTGATTCTTCATGGCAGGCAGGACCTGCATATTATATTAAATACAATGAATGCTAAATAGTCAATTATAATGTCAGCATTTATAAGCTTTACATCTGGATGATGTCCATGTAAACGAAGTAAACTATGTTTATTTTTATTGTGGCATTCTCCTCACCCTTCAGACTAGGATGCAGGTCCTAAATTTCAGAAAATCATCAGGTGCTATAAGTCTGTAATCTGCACAGAACTCACCTAATGCAACTTCACTTTTCTAGAAAGATACATATTTAAGAAGAAAGGTTCCTACATTTTACTGGCAGCTCAAAAAAAAAAAAAAGACAACTGGACTTGCATTTTTAAAGATTCGATTCCTGTCCTTAGTGATTGTGCATCAAAGTGTATTTAATAAATGAAGTGAACTTTGGTGTTAGAGGACCCATAACCATGAATGTGCAATTTAACATTCTAACCCCAGGAACCCATCACTTAGTGTTTGCATTTTAACAGATATCTCGGCTGAGAATGACAACCCAGAGAATGAAACCTATGCAAATTTTAAAATCTGGAATGTAGGTTCAAACTCTACATCTACGCTCCACCTTGGCCATTGCTCGCCTGAAGAAGGCAGTCATCCCATAGTGAACTCTAGTAATAGTGGTTTTTCCAATCAGTTTATTTTAAATGAGTGCATTTTTACTTAGTTTTTGTTTACTCTTAGTTAGGGATTTTTTTATGCATCTCTGGTCTCTCCGGTTTACGAATGATTCCTAGGAACTGGAGACTAACTGGCTACCAATTTTATTTGGGCTTTTTAAAGATTGTCCAAGATTTATTTCAAGATACAGAAATTTGCTTTTTAATACCATAGCCCATTACTTACTGGTGGTGAAAGTCTTTTGAGCTAATAAGTGAAATTTAAGAAAATTTCCTCTTTGAAAATTAAGGGATCATAAACGTAACCTAACAGACAGCCGATCCCTTTCACTTCCCAATCTGCCGACCATGCCCCCCCATTCAGATGTTTTGTGACATGTAACAAGGGAGAGTGTGGAGGCACGCACCCCACTGAAGTCAATGGGGGTGATTTTGAAAATAACTGTGTGTGTTTAAGCAATCTTAGATATAAATGAAAGGCAGTGTTTTAATAGTTGTGCAATGCCTGTGCTGGATGTCCCTTGGGGCTGGACAGAGGGCGGAGGGATGGTGCCAGAAATTCCTGGATGCCTCCATAAATGGCAGAGGCCACGGAGGGATGACTATTGAGTCATGGCTGTAATCCCCAAGGAAGGACAGCACTCGGTTTGCAGGATTGTGGCCTGCAAAATGGCCAGTTCCCAACTCCCTAATCATCTCTGTGAGGAACTGCTGGTACACAGTGTAACTGGCGTTGGAGGAGAGGTGCAGGGAGGCATCCTCTTCCTCACAGAAGGAAGCTGGAGGCAAGGAAGAGCTGGAGTCAGGAGGCTGCGGTGCAGGGGTCTCATGCTGAAAAATGGCCTGATCTAGTGACCAGGGGTACTGGGGAAAAGCACTCGCCAATGCCCTTAACTGCTTTCAGGACAGGGGACCCCAAGGACTCAGAATGCCCGAGGGGGGCGAAGTTGTGGATTACCAGGTCAGGTCATCTGCCAGGGGTACAAGAATGCTCAGGTGACCTTGCCCAGGATTTGGGGGGTGAGCCTTGTAAGCTCATTTGCCAAGAAGCATTCAATACATGAGGAGCGGTCAAGTTGGTCAAGCCCTTGGGAGAAAGACCCCCCCCCAAGCAGGGAGAGCAGAGCCATGAAGGTCCCAAGAGGTGGCCCAGATCCTCACCAAAGTCAGGACCCGACTCCTTCCGCAAGACCAGGGGCTCTGAATTGGTGCCGTTACTCCTGCCCAAGCTGCCACCTACCCTGGGGGCAAGGAGAGAACTGCTGTTCAGGACTGCCTAGCACCCACCTCACCAGGCAGTGCCCTGCCTCTTGGTCTAGGCCTCTGAACAGGCCTTGCATCAGTCTCCAAGGGAGCAGGAGAACCTGCACTACTAATGGCACTAGGATCCTCCCTAGCACTGCAGGTGGTGCCAACCCACTACCCAGCACTGCAGCCAGCACAGTGACCGTCTTCACACCATGGATGGCACCTGGAGATGACCTGGCCATGCCGCTACAAGCGGCACCAGGCAGAGGGGAACCCCTTGAGATGACACCAACCCCAAGAAACCTAGAACGAGGCCCAAAAAGACCCCCTTTATCTCTGGAATCCTGCGCACAGATGAAGCTCTCCCAGTTCCCAACCCCTGGGTTATCCGGCCACTCATGGGAAGAGATCCAAAACTTCTCCACATGACACCTAGAAGGCTTGGCTCCAGAGGTCTCCCCTTTTCAGGTGCTGCAAGCTGTATCAGGAGGGGATTCAGCCTTGCGGCTGGCATCACTCCACTCAGCAGCACTGGCCTTAGTGCCAGGGCGTTGCCAGACCACAACGACAAGGTACCCGCTGGTGTAGGCCCAGCTGGCCTCATGGGGGAGGCAGATTGTCCACCCAGCTCCCCCAGGCTGTCTTGGTGGGACGAGGACTAGAAGCCTGGTCTCCTTCAGTACATGTAGTACTGGAAGGGGCTCAGGGGAAGGGCCCAGAGACCTTACTAAGGAGTCCTGAGTGTGCGGCCTGCCTCCAAAGTGAGGGGCTAACGACCCCACTTGATCACATGGATCTCTAAGGTGCGGAAGTCCATTGAGAAGCAGGTGTTGCAGTGGTCCATGTCATGGTCAGCTCCAAGGCAGGTCCAGCTGCGGTCATGCTGATCCTGGATGGACATAGGTCTCCCACAGGGAGCAGAGCACCCAGATTTTTGTTACCTATGGTGAGGTTGGGAAAGACAAACCAGCTACAAAGACATCACTCATTGGTAGTCTCTTGCATTCAATTTCAGAAAAAGCTGGGAAACTGCCACCAAGAGGCTTAAGGGCACACTCCAAAAGGGGTACCTCTGCCTCTGTGGCATCCTTAAGAGGCAGCCATTGTTGGACATCTACAAAACAGCTACCTGGAAAACGGTACACACATTCAGAAAACACTACTGTTTGGGCATACAGTCCAAAAGGGATGCCAGCTTTGGAACTGCTGCCTTGCAGAACCTTTTTCCTAATTAGGTTCTAGACCCAGCCAGCCAAAGTACTACTGTGAAGTCTGCTAAAGTGTAATCACTAAATGAAGGATTCCTGGGTTTATAAGTAACACAATACAGTAGTAATATTGTTTCTTCATAAGGGATCCTTCACTAGTCATACTCCCCAACCCTGCCTCACGTTGTAGCACCTGAAAAAGGCTCACACAAAATCAGCTCTCTTTTACTGAGGTCATCTTGAGGATTACTACTGCAGTTCCTACAACAGTAAGTTGGTCATTATGGTTTATATAGTTTTTCTCACATCTGCTATCAATGTATTTGGTGTTACTAAAATTATATTCATAACTTTCTTTTTTTACATTTTTCTGGTAGCCTATTTTAGCTAGTTTCACTAGCCACTGCTCCACCCTGGCTTAGAAATAAATCTGAGCAATAGCCAGGGTGGAGTGCGGATGCAGAGTTTGAACCTACATTCCATTCTCTGGGGCATCAGCCCTCATGTAAACATAGTGAGGGATCCCTTAAGAAGAAGCAACATTACTACGGTGAGTAATGTTTTCTTATGTGCCATTAACAGAGCAATGCAAATGCTACTTAACCTAGTCACCAACAATGGCATTACATATTTCAAGAACAAAGCAAGTGCACAAATGCTACGATATAGTGCACAGATATTTTTCAAAACTCCACACTTATCTACTCTCAAATGCTAAAGAATCAACTATAAAAAAAAAATCTGTCAACGTAAACACAACAGTCCTGAAGTGACAATTCCTTAAAGCATTTGCAGTCAATACTAATAAAATCCATAACCACTGCTACACTACTTGTACTACAGTACTAGTGAAAAAAAACATTTAAGTTTCTTCATTTAAAGTTATTATCCTCTTAAAAACATACCTGGCAATACAGAACTTAATTGGGTTGTCTCCATGTTTTAAATGGAACGGTTGTAAACACATTTATGTTGCAGATCATTAACGTTCAGAAACCTCAATTATGTCCACCTTGAATAAGATATTTATAGTTGCCAATTTATCACGCATGTTATTCTTTTTTTACATAACAAAATCTGATCTAATATAAAAGTTTCATACTGAAATGAGCTCTGCCTCAGTTTTAGCTCTAAAAATTCCTTATGTAGTACTTGTCACATCCAGGGGCTCTGTCAATAACCCCAAGCCTGAAATAATCTATTAACCAAAACAATGGTTGCACAGTGCCAGCGTTCCTTCCAAACAATAATATATAAAAGCTTACTGGAATAAAAACTTCCACACTACTACTGTGAATCACTTTTCCTTAGCCCCATTTAGCCTTTTGAAAGGCTTTGGCAGTGTTAGTCTTGGCAAGCGGAATCGAGGGATGACACTGCCCACAACACTTAGGAAAAAACAGAATAAGCAAAAAGCGTAGTTCATGCAGGAAAAGAGGAGAGATGCAGGTCTGCCGCGTCTGCCTTGTGCACACTTAGATGACACTGACCTGGAAGAGCTGGGAAACGTACTGCTGTTACTTTGGTTTCTTTCAGCGAAAACTGTTACATCCCTTGGTTCTTCCTTTATTCTGACTCGTTTTGCTTCTATGGGATGTTGCTCAATAAGTGATTCATCTTTTGTTGCTGGAAGTGAAAGGTTGGATGATTCTTGCAAAGCAGGCCCAATACGATTTTCAACTGAACTCTCAGTAAGAATTTGATCAACTCCAGAAGAGTCCAGTGAGGTAGGCTCATTAGTGGATGGGTTTGACCCTCCAGAAGGCATATCCACAGGAAACTTTTCCCTTCTCCGTTTCTGGTAACGATTTTTACCCATTTCTGGGGGGGGGAAGGAGGAGAGAAGACGTTAAAAACGAGCAAGGTCAAGTACATATTTACCCAAAACAGTTTAAATGGCTATAGCCAACTTAAGTGATTTTTTTAGTCCCATTTAAGATATCTGCAAAAGTCTACTACTGTATCTGATGTACAGTGTCTGCTTACCATAAAATGCTTATTTGCTGATTTTTTGAGTCTATAAAAGTAATTTTTGAAGAGAGAACTGTTTACCAAGTTCCACAAAGTGATTGCCCTGTTAAGGCGAAGTGCTGTACAGGGTATAGCATTCATTTATATTTTATATATAGTACATTTTACCCAATAACTGCATGGGATCGGTGAGGCGTGGGGTTACGTGGTTACTTGAGTTGACTTCGTGAGCCCTGATACCACCCTAGAGGATGCCGGCACGAAGAAACAACATCCGGGCAGGGAGTCGTGCTGAGACACGGCTCCCGCCTATTGGCATCCTCTCCTCTCGACACCATCCGCCAGTCGGAGTGGTGCCTAACCCTCCCCAGGAGAGGAGAGCTGCCAAACGGCGCCTCAATCCAACTCCTCCCTCCCTAGCCGACTCTGGCTTGTTCCCAAACCCGGGTCACCGGTGTAGTGCGAAGTGTAGCATCCAGCACCTCAACCCTCAGTGCCACTGGGCCGGCCCAGGGCATAACATTCGTGACTAAAAGTACATGCCCATTGAGCAGGGACACAAATTATTTTTTGTGGATGACTGTCTAAGAGACAGGTGTAATATTCATTCTGACTGTCCCACAGAACTTGTACCTGTCCTGCTGATGTTTTATTATTTAATAATAAGTAGCGTGCCCCCAGCTGGTACAGTGCCCTGAAAGGTGCTTACTAACTGATGGTGCCAATTGCAAGGTCCCCTAAAAGGACTACATATTACCCCCACTGGCTGGTAAATGGCTCTGAAAAGGACTTAAGTGTGCCCCCATTTCACTGCCCTGATAATGGTTTTTAATTTACTTCTCCATCCTGCTCCAAAGCAGCCCTAACAAGGGACCTTAATTCCCTTCTGTCCCAAGCCATACAATCGGGCACTCACCACCTCAATAAACAAGCATTTACCAAAGCTGAACATTTGATGCTTGTTAATTTGTATTTTTTTTTTACCCCAGCTTTTTAAGATTCTTGTTTTAGGATTCACCTTATACACGACATGTACCATTTATAGTATATTGGCCAAAATGTCATTTTGCACCAGAGGTGCGAAAACGCATCTCATCCAAGATTTTAAAATGACGTAACGTTTATGAGGTGGTGTGGAAAAATGGCCAAGTTGAAAGTAAGTCAAAATATGTAAGCAATAATATAAGAAAGAATCTGAGTTAGACACTTCTAACGCACGGCCAGAGGCGTAGTGAGGCATGAGGCCGCAGGTCAGCTTTGCCTACTTTCACTGCTGTTGTTCATAAAGAGGGGTCCCCCCAAAAAAAGCCATGTTGAAAATGTGGGGCAAAAATTAAAAAATGGCCAAGTTATGCAACTGAGTTCAAAACTCCATTGAAATACACTGAACCGCATACTGTACCTGATTTCCTCAGTTCGTGGTCCAGCTTTGAGAGGGGAAAGACATGTCTGCAGTCCAGAGCAGATTACAATGTTGGAACACCAGTGGGCAAGAAAGGGTTGGGGGGGTGAGTGGGACGGTCAGGTGTGGAGGGAATAACGGTGCACAGATATCAATGGATGTTTTTTCTTTATTACAGGTGGTGACACTGGGGGATTGGGCACCCCCAGTGTCACTGTTTATCTTTGGCAGCTCCCTGGTGCTGCACAACTAAAGCAGACAGGGTGGGAGGTAGCCCCTAGAGGATTTTTTTATACTGGGCAGCCATCCTGCAGGTGAGGGGGAGATGGATCTCACAGCTATATCAGCTAAGGCTTGCATCCCACACTAACCCATCTGAAAGTCTTAGGATTCAATGGGAAAGAGAGCTAGGGGAGTCACTGCCAGAACAAAGTTGGGAGATGCTCTGGAAAGGGCGTTGGGTGTCAGCATCCCTATCATGGAGAGAATTTCACTGGAAACTGGGAGCCTGCTTTTTTCATGTCCCCAATATCGTGCAGCACTTTAGTGCTCACCTTAGCCCCCTGTGTTGGACAGCATGTGGCCTATCTGGTACACATGGACAGATCTACTGGTCATGCCCACAGATTTAAGAATTCTTGCACAAAATCAGGGAAATGTTAGATATGCTGTGGGGCAAACCTTTGTCCCACAGTTTTCTTACAATGGTGCTGGGGGCTCCCCCTAAAGAGATTTGAATAGATGGGAGAAGATATTTTATGCCCTTTTATGCTTAAAAGCCAGTAAGTACATAACTGCTAAATGGCTCACTGCCACTCTCCCGACTCTAGATGAATGGAAGACCCAGGTAAAACGGACACAAATCATGGAGCACATTACGGAACAGCTCCATTTTACCCTCGAAAAGCATACTGAAACTTTGGACAGCTTGAGACCATTTTCAGGTGGAACAGCTTTCAGATATTTGGGGGGTAGGGGAAGGAGAGACATTAGCTCCCAACAAGCATCCCATTAACTTAAAGCCCTCTGAATAGGTTATATCAGAACCTTTTTCTGTTAGTTCTCGACTGATCTGTATTCTTTGATGGATGATGGGTGCTCCTTATTTGACTCACCTTGACCTCACTTGGTTATCCCTCTTTATAAATTGACTAGTTTGCTAAGTTCATGTTTATTTATTTATTTAGTTTGTGTTAACTGGGTAGGTGCGCTAACCACTGAATTACTATTTTCAGGCACGACCTGGGAGAGTACAACAATCAAAGACAAGTACAATAACACTGGTACAGGAAGATTACATATAGTGTTGGTCAGAACAGTCAAATCAGTCAGTACTAAAAATACATACAGCCAAGAAACATAATGCTCTAACAAACTGCACAAAGAATCAGGGTAAAATTACCTGCACAGTCCAGGAGAAATAAAACAATGTAAGATAATTCAGCAGCAAAGAAATATTGGTTAATTGATCAACAACATTAAAAATTCATGAGGCAGCAAGGCAAGGGGAAGTAGTGCTGGGGGATGGAAGGTGGAGTGAGGAGTAGCTGGAGGATTGAGGGGAATAGAGAGGATTAGAGCATGTGCAGGGATCAGCAAGAGACAGGTGTAGGTGCAGCTCCCTACTGAAGTTGTCATGGGACCCTGACTGTCTAAGTGCTTGGGGGAGGGAGTTCCAAAGCTTAGAAGCACAGTGATAGAAGGCACTGGAGACTTTTGATGTTTTACATCTAGGTACACTCAGTAAGGATTTATCAACCGAGCATAGTCCATAGGCGGAGATTTGAGGTACCAGCAATACTGCAAGCACAGAAGAAAAAATTACTCACCTTAGTAATGTTGTTTCTACTAATGGAGTCTTGCTGTATTCTGACAATAGCAGTGAGTCCCAACCTTCGAACTGCCCCGGAGATGAAAGAGTTAACTTTCCATGCCAGGCATGGAGCGCTGAGCTCGAGCTTGGTTGAGACTCTGTCTGTTGCTGTTTGAACTCAAACCGTCAGATCTTTATGAGCTAAACTCACTGAGGTCCTGTGTGGAAGCTGTAAACCTACACTAGCCAACTGGCTACTAACATAAAAACACATTTTTGGTCCCAAAACAAAGACTCAAGTCAGAAAACCCCAAAAATGAAATAAACACAACACCCACTCACCCAAAGAAAGAGGGTGATAAACAATGTGGGGCACCTCTTGAGTGCCAACACTGCTACTGCCCACCCACATCCCAAAAACAAAGGTTCTGAGAGGGGAAGGCAGTGGGGGAGGTCACAATACAGCAAGACTCCATTAGAAGAAACAACATTACTAAGGTGAGTAATTTTTTCTTCAAACATGATGAAGTCTTGCTGTATTCTGACAATAGCAGACTACTAAGCAGTACCTCCATGGAGGAGGGACAGAACCTACTTAGGAAATAGGCTCTGAAGCACAGCTGTGCCAAACCGAGCATCACTCCTAGCCTGGATATCCAGGGAGTAATGCTTGGTAAAAGTGTGAACTGTTTTCCAGGTAGCTGCTTGACATATCTCTAAGATAGGAATATCCCTGGCAGCAGCCAGGGAAGCAGCTGTACCTCTGGTAGAGTGAGCCCTCAGGCCTGAGGGTGGAACCTTACCTAGTTTTTGGATGCAAGAGACAATCCACCTGGCAATGGATCTTTTAGTGGCAGGTTTTCCTTTACCAACCTCACCATAAGTGAGGAACAGTTGGAGGGAGTCAAACCTGTGACCCTTGGTACGTTCTATGTAGTAGCTAAGGGCTCTTTTCACATCTAAACTGTGCAGCCTCCTCTCACCAGAGGAGGAATGGTCAGTGAAGTAAACAGGAAGAGACATAGATTGGTTAAGGTGAAAGTCTGAAACCACCTTAGGTAAAAGTACAGTTACGTAGAACTTACCGTAACAGTAGATCTTGAGAGAGGCTCTTGCAGTAGGTAGTACATATAGGACTGACGCGGCCGGCGGCAGGACCCATGGAAAATTTCTAGCTAGCAGTCCTGGCAAGGGACCGCCCCTCACATCAGGGTGACCAAGCGCCAGCACGACGTCGGTAAAAGGGCGGTCCCGACGCCTGCCACGTTCTTTTCCCGCCACAAGGCCCGGACGAGAGAAGCAGATATTCTCAATGGAAAAGTAGCTGAAAAGCCTAGGGGGATGGAGGGTAGGAAGATATTACCTACTGCAAGACCTCTCTGAAGATCTACTGTTACGGTAAGTTCTTACGTAACTGTACTATCTTACTGAGAGGCTCTTGCAGTAGGTAATTACATATAGGACAGAATCCCAAGCAGTCTGGAACAAAGGAAAGGCACTGGAGGAGGTACTACTCCAAGAAGTACTAGGAAAATCTTGCAAACCTCAAGAAAGGAGGCCTTGCAAGACAGCTAACCTCAAGCCTGCTCTACGGCGAGAGGCAATGTCCAAACTGTAATGTTTAGTAAAGGTATGGACGGAAGTCCAGGTAGCGGCAGCACAGATGTCTGCCGCAGACACATTCTTGAAACAAGCCGCAGAGGCTGCTACTCCACGAGTGGAGTGACCTCTGACTTGACCTGGTAGGGTCTTCTTGTACTTGTCATAACAGAAAGTGATGCAATGGGCCAACCATTTTGATAGGCATTGCTTAGAGACAGCATTGCCTTCTCTTTTGTGAGCAAAAGAGACAAACAACTGATCAGTCTTTCTGAGATCCTTAGTCCTATCGGTGTAGTATCTCAGAATCCTGTGAACATCCATGGTATGGAGCAGGTATTCGCCTTGATTGGAGTACTGCGTGAAGAAGGCAGGTAATTCAATAGACTGATTTAACGTAGATTCCGCTACCACCTTCAGGAGGAACTTAGGATTCGTGGGAAGAGCTACTCTCTTTGTGAAAATCAGATATGGGATTTTGGCACATCAGGGCCCGAGGAGCTCGGAAATTCTGAGAGCAGAAGTAATGGCCACCAAGAAGAGCGCTCTTCCATTTATAAGAACTTCAAGTTCATGGAAGCCGTAGGCTCAAAGGGAGGAAGGGAGTTTCTCGAGGACAAAGGTTAAGTCCCAAGGGGGAGCCGGAATCCGGACAGGGGGCCTGAGATGAAGGACCCCTCTTTTGGATACCTCCAGCTGGGCAGATGCCCTATCAGTGAAAGGGACATGGTAGGCTGAAATAGCCGCCATATGGACTTTCAAAGAGGAGTGACTGAGACCCAGGTCGAAAAGATGACAGATGTACTCAAGTAGAATGGTCACAGTACAGGAAAAGGGCTCCACATTCCTGGACACAGCCCAGATGGAAAATCTTTTCCATTTCATGGCGTAGGTGGACCTAGTGGAGGGTTTTCTAGCCTCCACGAGAATCTCAGCCACCTTAGAAGAAATGCCAAACGAGATTGAGCTAGTCGTGCAGGAGCCATGCATGAAGTTGAAGGACTGAGTCCCAGATGAACCAGGGTCCCTGATCCTGGGTCACGCAACCATGGAGATAAAGAAGAGAGAGGAGGAACCTTTGAGTATTGTTGTAGAAGAGAGAACCAAATTTGCTTTGGCCAGAAAGGAGCGATCAGAATCATTCTCGCCCTTCCAAAGCAAGTTTCTGCAGCATACGTAGGGACCAGAGGAATTGGGGAAAGCATAGACTGAATCTGTCCTTCCAGCTTAGAGATAGAGCATCGCCCAGAAAGGCCTTGCTCCTGGAGCGAGTGAGCAAAAGATTGGAAGCTTATGCTTTGGGAAGAGCGAACAGGTCTATCTGAGGAGTCCCCAAATCTGCAAGATGTTTTCTAGAACTTTTCTGTCCAATTCCCCACTGTGGTATGAGCATTTCAGTGATACAGTCTGTCTGCCAGGACATTGTCGAGTCCCGAACATGGATCGCTGTGAGGTGAAGGTTGTGAAGAGTATGCCCATTCCCAAACTTCCTATCGCTTCCCGGCACAGTGTGCGGGTAGGACTGCCCTCCCTGCTTGTTGATGTACCACACCACGCACATGTTGTCCGTTTGAACAGCTAGGTGACCGTGGAGGATGTATTGGTGAAGGGCCTGGAGAGCATACAGTACTGCTCGAAGCTCAAGCACGTTGATGTGGAGAACTAACTCCAACTTTGACCAAAGGCCCTGGGTTCGATGAGAACTCAAATGGGCTCCCCAACCTTCGCCTGAAGCATCCGTGGTCAGAGTCTGATCGGGGAGGATGAAAAAGGGGACCCCCGGAATAGGTTCTCTCTCGCACATCCACCATTGCAAGTCTCTTACCATCGGGCAGGAGATCAGAACCAGATGATCTAGGTCTACCCACTGATCCCACTGAGATCGGAGAGTCCACTGAGAGATTCTCATGTGGAGGCGCGCCGGAACCGCGGATGGCCGCGAGCCAAGGCCCCAGTAGACGGAGCAACCGACCTCGCGGAATCCTTCTGTGTTCTGAGATAGAGGGAAATCTGGGACTTGAGGAGGCCCCCTGTCCGGAGGCAGGAAGGCCTTGCACATTGTCGTGTCGAGGATTGCCCCATGAACTGCAGCCTCTGTGAAGGATCCAGGTGAGACTTGGTATGGTTGATGCTGATACCCAGACCAGTGAAAACCTGCTGGGTGAGGGAGAGAAAATGCAGGAGTTCCTCCCTGGACGGGGCTGCCAGGAGCCAGTCGTCCAGGTAGGGAAAAACCTGACCTCCCAAAGTACGCAGGTGGGCCGCTACCACCGCCAGGCATTTGGTAAACACTCGGGGAGCCGAGGAACGACCAAAAGGGAGTGCCCGGAATTGGTAGTGGTCTGGAACGCAAGCCTGATGAACTTCTGGTGCGAAAGGCGAATGGGGATGTGCAGGTACGCATCCTGCATATCCAGTGAACAAAGCCATTGGCCCGGCCAAGCAGGGGCAAGAGGGTTTGAAGGAGCATCCTGAACCTCTTGTATTCCACATATAGGTTCAGGGAGCTGAGATCGGAATGGGTCTGAAATCTCCTGCCTCTTTGTAAAGGAAGAAATGGGAATAGTAACCCGTCCCGTGCAGATGAGGGGACAGGTCTCTACAGCCTGCTTCACGAGGAGAGAGAGAATTTCTTCCCGGACAAAAGGAAGGGATAAGGGGCTGAGAAGCCCTCCCTCCAGATGAGGGAGTAGCCTTCAAGCCCAAGGGGGAGGGGAAACAGACTGAGGTGGGAGGTTTCAGGAGGAGCAGGAGTGATGAAGCAAAGGAATCTGGGTGGGGTCTGAAAAAGGATCAGGGATATAAGGGGTGGGGGTTAGTGTTAGTAAATGCCAGAGCTTGGGAAACAAGATGCCAGAGTTCCAGGCCATGCTGTTCGAGGGGGGGGTGGATGGGCGGCAGCTACGGAAACGCACAACAAAACCATGACTGGGACCTAAATGTAACGGGGTACACTATGCTTAGGAAGGATAGAAAGGAGGGCAGAGGGTGAGTGGCTATGTTCATTAGAGATGACATAGAAATTGCTATGGTAGAAGATGAGGGAAACGGAGGCCTTGTGGGTCACCCACGCATCCCCAGCAGGAGATAAGGTCAAGCTAGAGTAGTATATAGGCTCCCCCCGATGAGTGTGATGTTCTAGAGGATGGTTTGCTGAGCCAAACATCTATTGCCCAGTGTGGTCCAAAAGGGGAAGGAGTGGTGTTGATGGGGGACCTTAATATGCCAGGGTACTAACTGGGGAACCATGTCCCTAAGGTGGCCAAGGAGCAGAGGCTGCTGGATGGCTTCCAGGATGTGCTTTTAACACAGCATGTGATGGAGCCCACAAGGGAGGGGCATGTCCTGGATGTGGTTCTGGCAGATGGGGATCTGGTAAGGACATGGTTGTACAGGACCCTGACTGGGAGTGACCCACAATACTGTCTGGTTTCCAAATAAGCATTGGGGGAGTGGGGTGAGATCTAGGACACTGGCAGTGGACCTCAAGCGGCAGACTTTATGGGCATGGGAATATTCCTCATGGATCACTTGAAGGGATTACCCAACAACAAGTGTGAAAGGAGATGGGAGGTCATAAAACGGGACTTCCCAAGGAGGCAGTCAGGATCTGCGCTAAGTTGAAACGTAAGGGAGCACAAGTACATAAACCATGCTGGTGGTCCAGTGAGGTCCAGGTAGCTTGTGAGGAAAGAAGGCGGTTACAAAAATATAAACAACAAGAGGGGATAGGATATGAAATGTACCAGCTTGCATCTAGAAAAGTCACCCAGATGGTGGAGGGAGCAAAGTCCAGTAAAGAGCAACGTGCTGGCACAGGGGTGTCTATGTGAGGGAAAAGGGGTTCTTCCGCACATTGGGGGAGCGGAGAAAACTAAGGGCCATCTCAGCAGATTGAGATCAGAAGGAGGTGGGGGAAGAGGCGAGGGACTGGTGCAGAGGTATTTAATCTATACTTTGCCTCTGTGTTCACTAGGGAGGATGGGATATCTACAAAGCAAGGCACAAAGGGTAGGGAAGCCAGGGAGCCGGACTAGGGGAGCAGCAGAAATGGAGGGAAAGGCACCCTAGGGTGTGCAGCATCTGGACAAGGATAAAAGACCAGTAAGGTGGAGGGGACGGATGATGCTATCCCCACCAAAAGGGTGTGGTTGCCCTCAAGGTCTAAAGAAAGCAAATTTCCCGTGGATGGCATTCATCCGAGAGTACTGGGGATCTACAAGGGCTGCTGCATTCTGGTGAGCTTAACAGGTCACTTGAGACAGGGAGGGTACCTAGGATTGGTAGAGGCCATGGGTACCAACCAAGGTATGGGGCCGGCAGTACCAGGAACTATAATCTATCAGTTTAACTCGTGGTGGGAAATTAATGGTATATACTAAAGGAACGATTGGGGGTTTACTTGGAGGAGGTGGAGGTCTGGATAGTCGGCATGGTTTGTGCCAGGTAGATCATGTCCAACCAACCTTGTGGAGTTCATGAATGGGAATATGGGAACTGGACAGGGTAAGCCTGTGGATGTATTATTCTTGGACTTCAGCATGCTTGACTTGTCCCCACAATGGTCTGGGTGGAGAAACTATGTTAGAGTAGGCCTTGATGGTGGGATGGATTGAAATTGATAGCTGGACGACTCAGAGAGTAGTGGTCTGTGGGAGTTTCGAATCTCAGAGTGGTTGGGTACCAGGGCCGTCCTGGGTCCAACTGTTTAATGCTGCTATCGGACATCAGGGATGGTATAGGGTGAAATGAGTCTCTCGTGGATGACTGCAAGATGGGAGGTAGTTGAGGGAGAAGAGGAGGTTGGCCCTGCAAGGGGCCTGACACCCTGGAAAGCTGGGCTCACATGAAATTAATTTTTCACCATGTGCAAGGTGTTGCATCTTGGTCGGGAAACCTAACACACATGTACACTTGGGAGGGAGGTGTTGAAGCCCAATAGGGAAAAGACCAGGGGTCATGGTGATACATGTATGAATAACACTGAGCAGTGCAGGAGAGCAGCTAGCAAGGGGCCAGATGTTGGGGCACGTGCGGGGATCACCTCTAGGAGCAAGGATGATTCTGCACTGTACAAGTGGACTGGTTGACTTCACTCTTGAGTACTGTGTACAGTACTGGAGACCACACTTGAAGAGGGACACAGCTCCTGGAGTGCAGACCTTGAGTACTGTGTACAGTACTGGAGACCACACTTGAAGAGGACATACAACTCTGGAGAGGGTACAGGGCAACAAAGATGATCCAGGGCTGGGGGTTTGACACGAGGACAGACTTGAGAACACTGCCTGTTTCATGGAGAGAGGAGACAGGGGGACATGATTGAGGTCTTCAGTACCTCAAGAATAAATAGGAGGTAATGGAAGGATCTTTAGACTAAAGCAGGAGGCATCACCAGAGGGCATGGTTTGAAGGTGAAGGTGGAAGGGTGAGGGGAAAAAGGAGAGGTTTTCACTGAGAGGGTGGTGGACCCTTGGAATCCTTTGCCTGGTGAGCTGGTTCGAGATCACAGTGACTTTAGAGAAAGTGGGACAGACACAGAAAGTGGATGTATCAGATGATAGCCTGTCCGGGGGTGGGGATGGATGATAGGGGTTTCTGGGCACAAAGGATGGGGGTCTCGGCCCAACAAGGATCTGGTTGAACAGACTTGATGACCATAAGGCCCTAATCTGCTGGCAAATAGTATGTTAGTATGTTAAAAGAGAAGATGGTCCCTTAATAAGAGAGAGGGGGGTGTGGAGGTTTCTGCAGAAACTCTATAGGTGCCCTCTGCGTCACAAACACCAGTGAATCCATTATCCTCTCCCAACCGGAGGCTGGAGGAAAACCTCCTCACACGGTTCCTCAGGCGTCCGGGCGGTGGAAGGGAAGGTCAGGTGGTGTGAAGCAGCACGCCGCACAACACGGTGCTTTTAGGGCGGGGCCTGGCAGCTAATAGGGGCCCCGGCGGCAGTGGCCTGCCTTCTCCGAGTTCAGCAGGCGGTTGCGTCTGCAAAGGCCGGCTATGCTGGGGGATAGGAGCGGTACATTGAATCAACGATTTAAGACCATCCTTCTCCTACAAAGCCAGTGATGATGTCCCAACATCACCACAACAGACACTGAAAGGTGCTTCTTGAATACTGACTGCACCTCGGGGACCAGACACAACACGGGCCATGCACGACTCCGAGACTTACAGGCATGAGCTGTCCTGCGTGTCCACTGCATCGTGGGTGATCCTCAGAATGACAACTGGCCAAGCAGCAGAACGGACCAGGTCAAATAACTCCTGCTTGACCTGGGAGTCAGGAAAGTCAATCTTGGATTCCGCCTGGGTAAGGACAGCCTTCTGGTAATCCCTCCTTATTGCAACATAATTTGGAGCCCTAATCCCCAGTGTGGAAGAAGCATAGATCTTCCTTCCATACTGATCCAGAAGCGAGATTCCTTATCCAGGGGAGGCAGTCAAATGTTTTGGGTGTGCTGACTGGCGTGGCGGGCGCTAATCATAACAAAGTCTGCACGGGGAGAGTCTAAAAATCTACACCCTCCGGGCCTGGTATAGCCTGTTAGACTTCCAAGGAAGTGGGGCTAAGCCAGAGTTGTTTCAAATAAGTGGAAACAACAAGGTGGGCGTGAGGCTCGATCAGGGGTGGCACTAGGTAGGGCCGTGAGGGGCAGAGTCCAGATGTTCGTGAGTTTAACCCGTTGATGATCTGTGGCTCTGAGGCGCCATTGATGGACCCTGGATCTTCCTGAGCAACTCCGTGAAGGAAGGGTCCTCGGAGGAACGGAGGAGTCCTAGGCAGGCGTGGACTGAAGCCCAAGCTCATACGTCTTCACAGAAACCCATCGAGGCATCCGAGGTCGAGAGAGAAAGAAGGAGAAGTGGGCAGATAAAGGCTCCCTGGCTCGGCTGGGAGGCGGGTTCCTTAAGGGGGATCCCGAGCAGCCTGCCACCCCTCTCTGGATCCTGGGCAAACCCGGGAATCCCGGAGGTGGAGAGGGAGTGTGGCGTCTAGGGCATACAGAGGGCTGGCACCGTTGCCGTGGGCAGTTCTCAGCTTTCCTTGGTGGTGAGCCTTGGCCTCAGCCCACCAGGAGGCCAGAGTCTCCTGGAGATCCACCAGCAGCCGGGGCAGTGAGATGGGTGTCTTGGATAGAATCTGTAGGAGGTATCCGTGGCCGCTCGTGAGAATACAGACAGAGGGTACTCGCGGCGACACGAGCCTGCGGCGTCTGTGGGTCGGCCCGGCGGTACTGCAGCACAGGATACTGGGCCTGGGAAAACCCGGCGTCTGATGGGACAGTGGATACCCAGGCACCGGAGGAACTGCGGGCAGAGCGGCCCAGTGAAGAACTCCGAGGCGGATCAATGTTGATGCTGGGCCGTGGGGTTTGGAGGCCCGATGGAAGAATATCCCCGCCCGACATCGGAGGGCCGGTGTCGGCAGGGCGGTCAGGGGAGCTGGCGACCCGATCCGGCTCAGTGGGAAAGAGGATCGGACGGTGGCCCAGGATCCGAGCCTCGTCAGGGACGGAGGAGAAAAATCCAGGGGTCAGGCAGGGGGTACTCGGGTTCCCCTGACGGCAGCGAATAAAAAATTACTCACCTTAGTAATGTTGTTTCTTCTAATGGAGTCTTGCTATATTATGACATATGCAGTTTGTCCCAGTCTTAGAACTGCTCCGGAGGTGAAAGAGTTAACTTTCCATGCCAGGCATGGAATCTTGAGCATGAGCTCGGTTGAAAACTCTGTCTGTTGTTCTTCAAACCCAAACTGTCAGATCTTTATGAGCAAAAACTCACTAAGATTCTGTGTGGAAGCTGTAAACCTACACTAGCCAACTGGCTACTAAAATATTAACACATTTTTTTGGTCCCAAAACAAAGACTCAAGTCAGGGGATCCAAAAAATAAAATAAAATACAATACCCAAAAAGGAGGGGTGAAAAACACAAGGTGGGCATCACTAAGTGCCAACACTGCACTGCCCACCCACATCCCAAGAGCAGAGGTTCTGAGAGGGACAGGCAGGGGGGGAGGTCATAATATAGAAGACTCCATTAGAAGAAACATTACTAAGGTGAGTAATTTTTCTTCAAACAACATGAAGTCTTGCCATATTGACATATGCAAACTACACAGCAGTACCTCCATGGAGGAGGACAGAACCTACTTAGGAAATAAGCTCTGAAGCACAGCTGTGCCAAACCAAGCATCACTCCTAGCCTGGATGTCCAGGAGTAATGCTGGTGAAAGTGTACTGTTTTCCAGGTAGCTGTGACATATCTCTAAGATAGGGATGTCCCTGGCGCAGCTAGGGCCTTGCTATTCCACCTCTGGTAGAGTGAACCCTCAGGCCTGAAGGGGAACCTTACCCAGTTTTTGATAATAAAATTGGATACAAGAGACAATCCACCTGGCAATGGATCTTTTAGTGGCAGGTTTCCTTTACCAACCTCATCATAAGTGAGGAACAGTTGGAGGAGTCAAACCTGTGACCCTTGAGTGCAGCTCTATGTAGTAACTAAGGCTCTCTTTACATCTAAACTGTGCAGCCTCCTCTGCTCAGAGGAGGAATGGTCAGTGAAGTACACTGGAAGAGATATAGATTGATTAAGGTGGAAGTCTGAAAACCACCTTAGGCAAGAACTTCCTGTTGGTCCTGAGGACTACCTTATCTCTGTGAAAGGAGATAAAATCAGGCTCCACTGATATAACATAATTCACTTATAAGCCTCATGAAGTGATGGCTACTAAAACACAGTTTTCAAGTCAAGTACTTAAGCTCTGCTGAAGACAAAGGCTCAAGGGGTTGCATTAGCTGAGCAGTGCAAACATTAAGATCAGGCAGGAGCAGGATCCCTGAATGGAGGTTGGTGTGAAGCAATCCTTGAAAAACTTGGAGAATACAGGGTGATCAGAAGAGAAGGGCTTTCCTGCTGAAATAAAAGCAGAGACAGCTGCCAAATGCACTTTCAGGGTAGCTGGCCTCAGCCCCAAAGTATTTAGATGGACCATATAATCCAGGACTGTGGGCAAATCAGCAGATTCTGGGGGAATATGCTTACCAGAGCACCATACGGAAAACCTTTTCCATTTAGAATTATAAGTAGCCCTGGTGGAAGGCTTCCTAGAAGCTTTCAATATATCGAGTATGCCTTGAGAAAGGTGTAGGTCAGCAAACTCTAACTCTTCAAGAGGCAGGCCTTGAGGTTGAGGGATTTGAGATTCGGATACCAAACTCTCCCCTGGGCACAGGTTAACAGATTGTGATTCCTGGGAAGATACAGGGGAAGGTGGACTGCTAAGGACAGAAGGAGTGGATACCAGGGCTGTCTGCCCAATCTGGAGCAATCAGAATCATCTTGCAAGGTTGAGATCTGATTTTGACTAGCACCTTGTGAACAAGAGAGGGAGGCCGGGAAAGGCATAGAGGAACTTCCCTTCCAGTGGAGAGGAGAGGCATCCAGGGGACTGAGCCCAACACTGGGGGGCCTGCAACGAAAAAGCGGAGATTGGTGATTGTCTGGGGCTGCAAAAGATCTATCTGAGGGTGCCCCACCTGGCAAATACTAAATCCAGTACTAGGGGATCCAGTGACCATTCGTGATGGCCCTGGGAAATCCTGCGAGGCATCTGCCAGGACATTGTCGCTTGCCTGGGAGGTGAACTGCCATGAGGAAAGTGTTCAGAAATAAGCCAGAGACCACAACTTCATTGCCTCGGTGCACAAGGCCGAAGACCGGTGCTCCTTGTTGTTGATGTACCACATTGTAGTGGTGTTGTCTGTTCTGACCTGTACCACTTTGTTCTGAACAGATGCAGAAAAAACCTGAGGAGCTAGAAAAACAGCTCTGAGGTTCCAACAGATTGATGTGGAGCAGAGATTCCTGAGGGACCACAATCCCTGGGTGGTGAGGTCACCTATGTGAGCTCCCATCCCAAGAGGACGAGCATCTGTAGTAAGGGTCAAGGGTGAGATTGAGGGGATGAAAGGAACCCCTTATCTCAGATTGCTCTGATCCTGCCACCACTGCAGCGCCTGGATCAGGGTTGAGTTACTGGGATCAATTTGGTTAGGGGATCTCTCCTTTGAGACCAAAAGGCTCTCAAATGGAACTGAATGTCCCTCATCTGAAATCTTGCTCCTTGCACTACAGCTGTGGAAGCAGCCATGTGCCCTAGGAGCTTTAGAAAGTGCCTTGCTGGTCGAGAGACCTGCAGAGTGAAGGAGGAGGCCAGAGCCACCAGGGTCTTTACTCTTTCTAGAGGAAGGAAGGCTCTGGCCTGCTTTGTGTCCAGTTCTGCGCCTATGAAGGTGAGTAGCTGAAAAGGCTCTAGAACTGACTTTGGAAGACTGAGAAGAAAACCTAGAGATGTAAGCAGCTGCTGGGTAACCTGAAGGTGTAATTTGACTTGGTCTGGAGACTGACCCACTATGAGCCAGTCGTCCATCTAAGGAAAGATGGCAATCTTTTGCCTTAAGTGAGCAACTGCTCCTGCCAGGCATTTTGTGAATACCCTTGGGACAGAGGTGAGGCCGAAGGGCATTGCTCTGAACTGGTAATGGCCTGAGGGCAGTTCAAATCTGAGGTACTTTCGGTGGGAGCTTCTGATGAGAACATGGAAGTAGGCATCCTTGAGGTCCAGAGATGCTAGCCAGTCCCCTGGCCTTAGGGAGGGTAAAATAATTCCCAGAGTCACCATTTTGAATTTTGGTTTTAAAGGTGCTTGTTTAGGTATCTGAGGTCCAGGATGGGCCGCCATTCTCCTGTCTTTTGGGGGTAAGGAAGTACCTGGAGTACAGTCCTTTGCCCTGGTGTTGAGGAGGAACCCTTTCACAGCTCTGAGAGCCAGGAGGGTTGAGACTTCTGTTTCCAAAGCGAGAGCCTCTAAAGGATTTGCAGGTGGAAAGGATCTGGTTCTCATCTTTGGAAATTTTTTTAAGGTGAGAACCAGTCCCTGGCTTACTACTTCCAGGACCCACTTGTCTAATGTTAAAGACTCCCAGTCCTGGACGAAGTAGCCAGCCTGCCCCACAGGTAATGGAGAATCGACTTTGGGCATCCCATCAGGGTGCCTGTTTGCAGGGGCTTTAGGCTGAGGGGTGGGAGCAAGCCTGCGTGCCCGTCTGCCTCTCCTCTGAAGAACCCCTCTGGACATAAGCTGAAGAGGAGGCCTGGGCTTGGTAAAGGCCTGTGAAAGGCCTGCCCCTGCCCCTGGAAAGCTGCCTGTGAGGTGGCTTGCCTCTCCTTGGCCTGTCACTCCCTATAAGTGGTCCTATACTCATCCATTTCTTCATGTAATTCTCTGTCTGCTCCCCAAACAGGGAATTACCCACAACAGGAAAATCCATGGCCTTATCCTGGGTATCCTCGTGACAGGCTAGTACACCTGAGCCAAGCCATTCTGCGAAGCCACAGATGTAGCCATGACTCTTGAAGATACATCATTAGAGTCCACTGCAGCATGGAATTGCACCTTGGATGCCTCAATACCATCAGCAGCCACCTGCTCCAACTCCTTGGCAAGCTGGCCAGGGACCTGTTTACTAAATCCATAACAGTATCCCATCTGGTTCTGGTACCTTGCAACATAGGCCATATAATTTGCCTGTCTGAGTCCCAAGGATGCTGCCATGTATTGTTTCTTTGCCATGGCATCAATCCTCCTGGAGTCCTTGTCAGGGGTGTGAAGCCAAGGGAATATTTGCCTTATCACAGGCTGCAGCCTGCACTACTCAACATGGCTGCATTGTTGTGAAAGGAACTCGTATCAGAGCCTGACAATGTGTACCTCTTGTCCATTTTTTTATCCACAGGAGGTATAGTGTTAGGAGCTTTTAAAATTTTATTGTCTGTTTCCTAAAAGATTTATGTAAAGGAATAGACAATCTTCCGGACTCTGGGATATCCATCATTTCCACATAGTCAGGCTCCTCCTGTTCATCCACAGCTTCTTCCAAAGGGAGCTGAGGGTTTCAACAACTTTTATAAAACATAAAATGAGAAGGGGACTCAGAAAGCCTAGGGGGAGACACTCCTGAAGGTCTGTCTGGGGAGATGTCCGGTTCAATGGGCACATCCAGACTTTCAAAATCACATTCACTCTCTTCATAATCCTCCTCCCCTCCTCCGGTTCATAAAATTCCTCTATATCATATTCTTGAACCGGTGGAACAGACCGCTTACCTGATGGTGCCGGTTCGGTTGGAACCGGGGAAAGCGACTGGACAATTTGGATCGCTTTGGCTATCTCTGCAGCGGTTGGAGAAGGAAATTTTGGCTCCACACCTGCTGATTTTCTAGTCCTCTTTATGGAACTGGCTCCTCCGAGTCAGCTCTTCGTTTGCCCGAAGAAGTCTCGCCCTGGTCAGAGGGCACTCTCTCCGGTTCGGTTGGCACCGGACCGGGCTGGCCATCCGGGTCAGCGGACTTTTTGGCCTCTCGTTCCCTGAGCCTACCAACTCTCTTATCCAGGGTAGCTAAAGGGAAATTCTTGCAAATCTGGCAGTCTACATTGAGGTGGTCAAACCCCAGACAATAAACACATGTGGTGTTTGGGTCAGCCTTGGCAAAGGCTTCCCCACAGACACTACAGTGCTGAAACCCAGTGGGCCCGGTTTTTCTTTTGGGTTTCTCAGACATAATGCTAGCCTAACCAAAAACTTGCCCTTTTACGGCAAATCGCCAAGCAAGACACCCTTATCGGTTCCCAACCGTGTCACGGGTCGTGGAAAAAAACGTAATGAAATCCATTTTTTTTTTTTAGAACGATAAGAACCAGGAACCGCACTCCAAATGCAATTCAGTTAAGTTTAACAACAACCTGATCGGTTCAAACCGAACCGATAACGTTTGCAACTTCCACACAGAGAAAATGTAAAACCTATCTATTACTTACGATACCACAGATAGAGCTTGAACCGACCAGTTGCGGTTAAAACAAAACAAATGCGGTTTAAAAAAACCGAGAAATTACACTTTTCAACTGACAAAATGAACCGAGCAGAAAGAGAAATCTCCGGAGCGATTGTTCAGTGAGGCGGAGTAAAGAATCTGACAGTTTGGGTTTGAAGAAGAACAGACAGTTTTCAACCGAGCTCACGCTCAAGATTCCATGCCTGGCATGGAAAGTTAACTCTTTCACCTCCGGAGCAGTTCTAAGGCTGGGACAAACTGCATATGTCATAATATAGCAAGACTTCATGTTGTTTGAAGGCTGCGGGGAGCCTGGTACAAATACAAAATACTGAGACTTTTCGGAAAAACCGATAAAGTAACAGGACTGAGCGAAATGAACTTCACCGCGAGGTGCTGCACGAGCTGACGCCGGGAAAGAACTGGAAGGCGGGCATCCGGGACTGCCCCGTTATACCGGCGTCGTCAGCGCATCCTGTCACTGGCGTGGGGGTGGTCCCTCGCCAGGGGACTGCTAGCTAGAAATTTTTCCGTGGGGTTCTGCCGCCAGCCGGCGTCAGTCCTATATGTAATTACCTGCAAGAGCCCTCTTGAAGTAAGATCTTCCTGTTAGTCCTGAGGACCACCTTATCTCTATGGAGAAGAGATAAAATCAGGCTCCACTGACAGGGCTTGTAACTCACTTATCGCCTGGCAGAGTGATGGCCACCAGAACACAGTTTTCCAAGTCAAGTACTTAAGCTCTGCTGAGGACAAAGGCTCAAAAGGGGTTGCATGAGCTGAGCAATGCAAACGTTAAGGTCCCAAGCAGGGGCAGGGTCCCTGAATGGCGGATTGGTATGAAGCAATCCCTTGAAAAACTTGGAGAATACAGGGTGAGCTGAAAGAGAAGAGGGCTTACCTGCTGAAATAAAAGCAGAGACAGCCGCCAGATGCACCCTTCGTGTAGCTGGTCTGAGTCCCAAGCTATTCAGGTGAACCATATAGTCAAGGACTGTGGGCAGGTCAGCAGACTCTGGGGAAGTATGCCTCCCAGAGCACCATATGGAAAATCTTTTCCATTTGGAATTATAAGTAGTTCTGGTGGAAAGCTTCCTAGAAGCCTTTAGAATATCCATAACACCTTGGGAAAGGATGTAAATCAGCAAACTCTAACTCTTCAAGAGCCAGGTCTTGAGATTGAGAGATTTGAGGTCCGGGTACCAAACCCTCCCCTGAGCACAGGTTAACAGTTTGTGATTCCTGGGAAGAGACAGGGGAAGGTGGACTGCTAAGGACAATAGCAGAGGGTACCAGGGCTGTCTGGCCCAGTCTGGTGCAATCAGGATTACCTTGCAGGACTGAGACCCGATTTTTACTAGCACTTTGAACAGGAGAGGGAAGGGGGGAAAAGCATACAGGAACTTCCCTTCCCAACTGAGAACTAAAGCATCCAGGGGGACTGAGCCCAACACTGGGGGCCTGCAGCAAAACAGGGGAAGTTGGTGATTGTCTGGGGCTGCAAAAAGATCTATCTGTGGGGTGCCCCATCTGGAGAAGATCACCTCCAAAACCAGGGGATCCAGTGACCATTCGTTATGGCCCTGAGATATCCTGCTGAGAGCATCTGCCAGGACATTGTCCTTGCCTGGGAGGTGTACTGCTGTGAGGGAGGTGTTCAGGGAATAGGCCAGAGACCACAGCTTCATTGCTTCTGTGCACAAGGCCATAGACCGAGTGCCCCCTTGCTTGTTGATATACCACATTGTGGTGGTATTGTCTGTTCTGATCTGAACAACTTTGTTCTGAACAGACTTGGAAAAAGCTTGAAGTGCTAGAAACACTGCTCTGAGTTCCAACAGATTGATGTGAAGCAGAGATTCCTGAGGGGACCACAACCCTTGGGTGGTCAGGTCTCCCAAGTGAGCCCCCCACCCCAAGAGGGAGGCATCTGTAGTAAGGATTAAAGAGTGAGACTGAGTGACAAAGGGGACTCCCTGTCTTAGATTGTTCTGATCCTGCCACCACTGCAGGGCCTGCATCAGGGTTAGAGTCACTGGTATCAGTTTGGTAAGAGGGTCCTTTTTCTGAGACCAAAAGGCTCTCAAGTGGAACTGAATGTCCCTCATCTGAAATCTTGCTCCCTGCACCACTGCTGTAGAAGCAGCCATGTGTCCCAGGAGCTGCAGAAAATGCCTTGCTGGTCGAGACACCTGTAGGATGAATGAAGAGGCCAGTGTGATAAGGGTCCTTGCCCTGTCCAGGAGAAGGAAGGCTCTGGCCTTTTCTGTATCTAGCTCTGCGCCTATGAAGGTGAGGAGCTGAACAGGCTCCAGAACTGACTTTGAAAGATTCAGAAGGAAACCTAGAGAGGTGAGCAGTTGCTGAGTTATCTCTAGATGTAACTTGACTTGGTCTGGGGACTGGCCTACTATGAGCCAGTCGTCCAGGTATGGGAAGATGGCAATCCTTTGCCTTCTTAGAGAAGCAACTACTACTGCCAGGCATTTTGTGAACACCCTTGGAGCAGAGGTTAGGCCGAAGGGCATTGCTCTGAATTGGTAATGGCCTGAGGGCAGCTCGAACCTGAGGTACTTTCGATGGGAGCTTCTGATGAGAATATGAAAATAGGCATCCTTGAGGTCCAGGGAGACTAGCCAGTCCCCTGGCCTTAGAGAGGGTAGAATTATTCCCAGAGTCACCATTTTGAACTTTGGCTTTAAAAGGTGCTTGTTTAAGTATCTGAGATCCAGGATGGGCCGCTTTTCTCCTGTCTTTTTGGGGGTAAGGAAGTACCTGGAGTACAGTCCTTTGCCTTGGTGAAGGGGTGGAACCCTTTCCATAGCTCTGAGAGCCAGGAGGGAAGAGACCTCTGCCTCTAGGGCAAGTGCCTCTGAGGGATTTGCAGGTGGAAAGGATCTGGTTCTCAGCTTGGAAATTTTTGAAGCTGAGAACCAGTCCCTGGCTTACTACTTCTAGGACCCATTTGTCTGATGTTAAAGACTTCCAGTCCTGGACAAAGTAAGCCAGCCTGCCCCCTACAGGTGGTGGAGAATCGGCCCTGGCAAACCCATCAGGGTGCCTGTTTGGCAGGGGGTTTAGGCTGAGGGGTGGAAGCAGGTCTGCTTGTACTCCTTCTGCCTCTCCCTCTAAAGAACCCCCTCTGAGCATAGGCAGAAGAGGATGCCTGGGCTTGGTAGAAAGGCCTATGAAAAGGCCTGCCTCTGCCCTTGGGATGCTGCCTCTGAGGAATGGCTTGACCTTCCTTGGACTGAGCACTCCTATAGGTGGTCCTGTATTCATCCATTTTCTTCATGTAATTCTCTGTTTGCTCCCCAAACAGAAAATTACCCACAACAGGAAAATCCATGGCCTTAGTCTGGGTATCCTGCGACAGGCTAGTACATCTGAGCCAAGCCATTCTACGAAATGCCACAGATGTAGCCATGACTCTAGATGAAACATTGGAGTCCACTGCAGCATGGAATTGCACCTTGGATGCCTCAATACCTTCAGCAGCCACCTGCTCCAGCTCCTTGGCAAGCTGGCCAGGGATCTGTTTAGCTAAAGCCATGACAGTCTCCCATCTAGATTTCTGATACCTAGCTGTATAGGCCATATAATTGGCCTCCCTGAGTCCCAAGGATGCTGCCATGTACTGTTTCTTTGCCATGGCATCAATCCTCCTGGAGTCCTTGTCTGGGGGGTGTGAAGCCAAGGGTATATTAGCCTTATCACAAGCTGCAGCCTGCACTACCCCAACATGGCTGCATTGTTGTGTAAGGAACTCCGTATCTGAACCTGACAGAGTATACCTGTTGTCCATTCTTTTATCCACAGGAGGTATAGTATTAGGAGTCTTTAAAATCTTAAATGTCTGTTTCCCAAAAGATTTGTGTAAGGGAATAGACAGCCTCCTAGACTCTGGGATATCCATCATTTCTACATAATCAGGCTCTTCCTGGTCATCCACAGCTTCTTCCATAGGAAGCTGAAGGGTTTCGGCCACTTTCTTGTAAAACATGAAATGGGAGGGGGACTCAGAAAGCCTAGGAGGAGACACTCCTGAAGGTCTGTCTGGGGAGATGTCCGGGTCAATGGGCACATCCAGATTTTCAAAACCACATTCACTTTCCTCATACTCCTCTTCCTCCTCCTCCGGTTCATAATATTCTTCCAAATCATAATCCAGAACCGGTGGAAAGCGACTGCACAATTTTTATCGCTTTGGCTATTTCATCAGTGGTTGGAGAAAAAAGTTTTGGATCCACACCAGCTGATTTTCCTTTCTTGTTCTCTTAGCCGGAACCGACTCCTCGGAATCGGTTCTCCTTTTGCCTGAAGAAGTTTCACCCTGGTCAGAGGGCACTCCTGGTTCGGTTTGAACCGAACCGGGCTGGCCATCCGGGTCAGCGGACTTTTTGGCCTACCTTTCCCTGAGCCTACCAACTCTCTTCTCTAGGGTAGCTGCAGGAAAATTTTTACAAATCTGGCAGTCTGAATTGAGGTGGTCAAACCCCAGACAATAAACTCAGGTGGTGAGGGGGGTCAGCCTTAGCAAAGACTTCCCCACACACACTACAGTGTTGAAACCCAGTGGGCCCGGTTTTTCTTTTGGGTTTCTCAGACATGGTGCCAGTCCTAACAAAACTTGCCCTTTTAATGGCAATCCGCCAGGCAAGACCCTCTTATCGATTCCTGACCATGTTACGGGTCGTGGAAAAAAACATAATAAAATCCATTTTTTTTTTTTGAACCGATAAGAACCAGTAACCACACTCTAAAGTAGAAATAAAGATTTTTACTACAACCTGATCGGTTCAAACCGAACCGATGAACCGTTTACAAGTTCCACACAGAATAAAAAAACAAAATAAACCTATCTAGTACTCACGAATACCACAGACAGAGACTGAACTGACAGGTTGCGGTTTAAATTTGGTTGAAAACCGATACTTTAACCGACAAATTGAACCGAGCAAAGGAGAAATCTCCGGAGCGACTGTTCAGTGAGGCGGAGTAAAGAATCTGACGGTTTGAGTTCAAACAGCAACAGACAGAGTCTCAACCAAGCTTGAGCTCAGCGTTCCATGCCTGGCATGGAAAGTTAACTCTTTCATCTCCCGGGGCAGTTCGAAGGTTGGGACTCTCTGCTATTGTCAGAATACAGCAAGACTTCATGTTGTTTGAAGGGGGTTGGTTTCTGAGTACCGAGTCGATCAGGGAGCCAAGAGAGTACTGCCAGCAGGCAGATGGGGATAACCAGCCCAGGTTTCTATACAGTTGGCAGTGGTGCTTAAGCCGAGGAGGCATATCTACAGATATTATTGTAAGTGACATCCCATTTATGAATGGTGGTTTTATGTGCAGCAGCAAAGGTGGGCACACCATACATGACGGCAGGGAGTAATATGCCTCTGGCAATAGCAAGTTTATCAGAGGGAGTTAGCATGAAGCTGGTCTTATAAGCGATCCTCAGTTTGGCATTTACTGCTTTACAAGTGGATTGTATATGTTGGTTGAAATCCAGGGATTGGTCCAGGAGAACTCCCAGGTACTTAAATGATGTTACACACTCTATTTGTGCACCAGAGAGGTCTTTCACAGGCAGTGAAGTTTGGCATGTCGTAAGTTTAGGGGCAGATCCAAGTAACATGGCTTGAGTTTTCTTAGCATTGAGTACAAGCTTATGGGCAGACAGCCAACATTGGACATTCGCGAAATCTGAGGAGAGGGATGCATTTATGCTAGTGACATTATCAGAGCTTGAATAGAGTACAAGATCGTCCGCATAGAGAACAGACTAGCACGAATGAATAACTTTAGCTATATTATTGATAAAACGTGAGAAAAGAATGGAGCCCTGGGGGATCCCAATATTTATAATGGCACCATCAGATAAAGAGGAAGTGAATTTCTCAATTTGAGTTCTGCTCGACATATAGCTTCCATACCAGGCAACAACTTGGGCGAGGCACAGATTCGAAGAGTGGAGAGGAGCAGGGGTGATCGAAATCAAAGGACTTAGAAAGGTCTATAAAAACTGCCAGTGTCAGTAGACCAGCAACCATGTTGGTAGGCACATCAGAAGTGAATTTGAGAAGAGCTGTGGAGGTATTATGACCTTTCCAAAAGCCATGCTGAGCGTCAGAGAGCAGGCTGTACTTTGTTAGGTAGTTGATGGTTTGATTTGCAACAATTTTTTCTAAGATTTTACTTAGGACCTACAGGATAGCTATAGGCCTATAGTTTGTAATCTCCTTGGGATCACCTTTTTTTGAACACAGGTGTTACACGGGTTATCTTCCAGAGGTAAGGAACTTGACTAATGGAGAGGGACAATGTGAACATTTCTGCCAGAAGAGAGGCTATGTAGGGTGCCACTAGTTTCAGGATCACAGGCTAGAGTGTATCAGATCCAGAGCTAGTGTTGTCAGAGATGGCCTGTAATAGTTTTAGGACTCTCAGTCCCTGAGATTACCCTGAAGTGGAACGAGGGATTATTAGGCTGTTGTCGAGAAGGAGGGCTAGGGATAGTGGACTGAGGTGCGGGGGATGGCAGAGCAGCTGCCTGAGGTGATGGGAAGGCGGAGGTATACCGAGATAGATCCGAGAACATTCGATTGAAGGAATTAGCTGTGGTGCTGGAGTCATTGCAATATACACCATTTAATACGTCACTAGGAGCAGACGACTGAGAAGCTCCAAAAAAAATCTTGATGTGGGCCCATAATTTCCTAGGGTCCTCAGAAGAGCTTAGCAGTAAATCTTTACAATAGGCACTCTTAGCCGTTCTGACCAGTTTTTTTTTTTCCTCACAGGAGTTATGCAAGGTTCTGTAGGTAGCAAATTCAGCTTGTAGCCCTGATTCTTTGTACTTTTTCCAACTTTTGTCCCTAGTACGCAGATTTTTCAGCAGATCTTTGTGAAGCCATCTTGTCTGTTTACCCCTAACCCTCTGGGTTACCTTGGGGGCATGCTTGTACTTGATGGCCAGGAATTCAAGGAAAATACTCAGTGCAGACTCAACATCACAGGAATGATAGATTCCAGATCAGTTTATTTTCGAGACATGCCAGAATGCCTCAGTATCAAGGTTGGCGAAATTGGTAAGGGCATCAGCCAAGGTGCTTGATGAGTATAGGTGGTTTACTAGTACCCAGTCAATGACGGTACAGGATTTTAGTGATTGAGTAACTCTAGTGGGCTCAGATAGCAGCTAGTAAAGGTTATAACTGTCTCAGAGAGAGCAGTGAGCTTTGGGCATTCCCCAGGCAGTTTTGGTCAAGGTCACCCAATGTAACGACCTTGTTCTGTTTGGATTACAAGGAGGTTTGATCAAGTAGTTCCTTTAGTCCTGAAATGCCCCCATCAGAGGGGTGGTAGGTGCAGACAATGTGGAGTTCTTTGGCTCCCAGGGTGACAGCTGCATGGAGGGATTCACAGGCAGAGGCAGGGATGGCCATGATGTTGAGAAGATCTTTGTAATACATGGCAACCCCTCCATCATGTTTTGAGGAGAGCCTATTCCTACGAATAAGGGAGTAGTTAGCCAAGGAGCATATAGAGTTAGAGATAATTAGCTTAAGCCATGTTTCAGATAGAGTATATCAGGCATGTAGACACCTACCCATGCCTCAAGTTCAGTGAAGTTGCGGGAGAGACGTCTGATGTTCATATGAGCACTAAAGAGCCCTTTGCTAGAAATTGTGGAGATGTCAGCTGGAGATAAATGGACAGGTGGACCCAGGTTCAATTTGACATCTCCTGCAAGAAGGATTGCAAGGAACCACAGTTTACGATGGAAAAATGGTGATAGCCACCAGGAAGGCAGTCTTCCATGACAAGTGTGATGGCTCACACTTGTGCATTGGTTCGAATGGCATCGCCATGAGTTCAGCCAAGACCAACAGTAAATCCCACAAAGGTGGAGGTTCACGCACTGGAGGGGATATGTGATCTAGGCCCTTGAAAAAGTGCCAGACCACTTTCTTCTGTGCCACCGACTGCTGACCGGCCCTTGCCCGGTAAGCAGAGATGGCTGCCAGGTACACCTTAAGGGTCGAAGCCCCCCTTTGGACAGAGACCAAAGGTAGTCTAGAATGCTAGCCACAGGACAAGAGAGAGGGTCCAGGCCCTTGCCCTGACACCAAATGGAAAATCTTTTCCATTTGAAGGCATAGCACTTTCTGGTCGACTCCTTCCTGGATGCTTCCACTACTGTGAGTACATCCTCAGAGAGACCCAAAGCCTGGAACTCTAGCTGCTCAGGTACCAGGCTGTTAGATGCAGGGACTGAAGGTCCGGATGGAATACTTTCCCCTGATTGACAGATATCAGGTCTGTGCGTACTGGAAGATGCCTCGGGAGCCTGTTGCTGAGGCTGTGGAGATCTGGATATCAGAACTGGCAGGGCCAATCTGGGGCTACCAGATAACCTGCGTCTCGTCCCTTCTCACCTTGAGGAGCACCTTGTGGATCAAGGGAAATGGAGGGAAGGTGTAGAAGAGGCCTGGGGTCCACGACCTTGAGAAGGCACCCCCATGCAGCGATCCCCACTGGGGGCATGAAACAGCCTCAGCTTGGTGTTTTCTCTGGAGGCAAACCGGTCCACCATCGGTTTGCCCCAGTGGGAGAACCGGCTGTGAGCTACCTCTGGATGGAGAGACCACTCGTGGGATGTCTCGCCTATACGGCTCAGGGCATCCGCCAGTTGATTCGAGGCTCCTGCCACATGGATGGCTAGGAGATCCGCCTCCAGTCGGCTCACGAGTGTCAAGATGCGGAGTGCTTCCCTGCACAGTAGCTGGGCACGCATGTTGCCCTGCTTGTTGAGGTAGTACATGGTTGTGGTATTGTCCGTCTGGACTTGAATCACTTGACTGAAACTGCTGAGCGAATGCTGACAATGCCAGTCTGACCGCTCTGAGCTCCAACACATTGATATGTTATCGAGATTCCTCGGGGATCCAGAACCCGTGGGCCCTGTTCTCCATGTGGGCTCCCCAGACAGTGAAAGAGGCATTGGTCGTGAAGACGACAGTCGGCTCAGGGTAGACAAATGGGATCCATTCCTGCAGATGGTCTAGGATGGTCCACCACTGAAAAGCGTCCCAAATTTTCCGGGTCACAGTGATCAGGTGGTTGAAATGACCTAGGCGCCGAGTCCACTGGGTGGCCAGCTCCCATTGAAGGGGGTGCATATGCCACCAGGCCTAACGGCCCATGGTGGTGCAGGCTGCCATGTAACCCAGAAGGTGCAAGTCCCGGGAAGGGCGCAAATGCCCAACCAGAAATGATTGGGCAAAGGAGGAGAGAACCTCTGCCCTGTCCGCCGGGAGCAGTGCTCTGGCTCGGCAAGAGTCGAGTTCTGCTCCAATGAAGCATATAACCTAAGATGGCACAAGCTCTGACTTGGCTTCGTTAATGAGGAGGCCAAGTTGAGAGCAGGTCTGGAGGACCAGGTCCCTGGACCTCACCACCTCTTGCTGGGTGGAACCTGCTAAAAGCCAATCGTTGAGGTACGGGTACATTCTGACCCCTCGACACCCCATAGATGGGCTGCTACCACTGCAATGCATTTAGACCCACAGGGCCGATGACTGGCCGAATGGCATGGCTCGGAACTCATATAGGGTTCCCTCTGTTCTGAAGCGGAGGAACCGCTGGTGGGACGGACGGATTGGGACGTGAAAGAACACTTCCTATAGATCCAATGAGCAGAACCACGTTTTGCTCCAGGGATGGTATGATCTGGGACAGAATTACCATCCTGAAGGTGAGTGGCCTGAGATACTGATTCAGGTCGTACAGATCTAGAATGGGGCACCAGCCCCCTGTCCACTTCAGGACCAGAAAGTACCTGGAAACAAACCCTGGGTTGACTGGAGGATCTGCCACTTGAACCACTGCCTCCTTGAAGAGGAGTTGGGCTATCTCGTCTCTCAGAGCCAACCAAGTGTGGACTGATGCTCTCCTCCTATGGGGTGCGGACTCTGCTGGGAGGGTACTGCTCGAACTTGAGAGACAGACCCTGGTTGACCACTTCTAAGACCCAGCGGTCCGTAGTAACAGCAGACCAGGCGGAAAGGAAGTGATGATGCTAACCTCCCATGGGAGGACCCTGAGCTGGCGTGACAGGAATAGGAGTGGCAGCCTCTATCCAGTCATTAGGCAGGCTTGGAGGAAAAGAGACCAGATTGGAAACCACCTGAACCCCGACCTCGTCTGTGGGCTGGTGGAGGCCTGGGCTTGGGCCGAGGGTGCCAAGTCTGTGCCTGCTGTTGCTGCCCACCCTGAAAGGAAGGCTGCTTGGCTGCAGGAGCAGGGTGCGGAAAAAGGCTTCTTCCCGCTTCTTTTTAGAGCCAAGGGTGTCTTTTTGGGCAGAAGTAGCAGAGTCCAAGGTGACATTTGACTGCTCGATTTGCTGAAGGTGACCATCCACACCTGGGCCGAAGAGATCAGTACCCAGGAAAGGAACAATCAGTGAGTTTATGCTTGATATCCGCTGTAAAGATGGAAAGCCTCAGCCAAGCCCTGTAGCGCATGGCAACTGCGGCTACCACCGAATGGGTGCAAGAGTCCCCAAGATCCAAGGCCATCTGAAATTGCTGCTTGGCAACGGCTCGGCCCTGGTGCCAGACCTGCTTGACTGTAGTCTGAAGGTCCGTGGAGAGATGCAGGAGAACTCTGTCCAAGAAGTCCAGGAGGGCATGGGAGAAGTGCACCATGATGACAGCCGAGCTTGCCTGATGGAGGCCTAGAGAGGAGGCTGTACAGACCTTCCTGGCATTGTGGTCCAGTTTTTTTGGACTCCTTGTTCATCGGTCTATCAGTGTCAGCAGAGCTGCCTGTGCATCTGAACACAGAAGCGGTCACTAACCCCTCCACCGAAGGATGTTCCATGAACCCAGAGAGGGACCCAATGGGCACTGCATACTTACGGGCCATCCGAGCAGACTGTGCTGGGCAGGAGGCAGGGTGCTACCACAGCTCCAAAACCAGGCCAACAATGGCATCAGCCACTGGAAAGGCTTCCGTGGGGGTATTCCCTCTTTTAAGAATATCTGTAAGATGGTACTCTGCCCTTTTCTGGACAGGTTCCAGGGGCATTCTCAGATTCGGACATAAGGTGGAGAATCCCCAAAATGACGAAGGGCCCACCTCCATCGACAGACTACCAACGGACTCATCATCCAGTGGAGAGTGGAGGTCGGTGTCGTCCGAATCCAAAGAATACGGATAAATCGGTCAGCCACCAAGGTCCCCCTCTACGTGCCTGGGGTGGGCAGTCGTGAGTGTGACTGATAACCTATGCAGAAGACCTGGAACCATCTGAGCATCCTTCTTTGGAGCGCCTTCCGAAGGCTGTTTAGGCAGCGGCTACACCACAATTGGTGGAGAGACCGATTTTGGCCAAACCAGTGTAGGTTTAGCTGGCTCCTGCAAGTGGGGGAACCAATTTCACCGGTTCTAGTGGAGTCTGCTTTGGCCTAGGAGGCGAAAGCCAAATAATGGCAGGGGTGGAAACCAAATCAGGCTTCTGCTTGGACAGAATCAGCTGTTGCCACAATAAATCCTTGTAGCGTTGATGGAGTTTCCGCTGATGGCTCTCCTCATCTGAGGATGCCAATGATGAACAGTGGCGTCACCTCTTTCTAGTGCGTTTGTGCGCTTTCCTCGGTCTGTCAGTTGAGGGGGGTCCGAGATCTCGACCTCGATTGGACTGGCTGAGTCGGTCACTCAGGAGACATGGGGGAAACCGGTGAGTTCCCGGATCAGGGACCGGTTCCTCGAAGGGATTCCCAGCTGGCTGGGTCTCATCAGGAAGAGGCAGGACCGGGGTCCTAGTCAAAGAGTTGTCGGCCTTGTCTGTCGACAACAGATCGATAGGATCAAGAGTGATCTCAACCTCATCGTCAATTGAGGCCTCGGCCGTCTGACCAGACGGCAAAGCTGAGAAGCCAGCAGCCGAGGAAGCAATTTCGACTGAAGTCGAGACTGCAGTTTCCCGGGACAGATATCGCTGAAGATCCCAAGAACATTTCCGTAGAGACAAAGAATCGCTGGATTCCTTGTACTTTTTACGGGACCGGTAGATATGCGAGCCCGAATATCCCTCATCCTTAGTGGGAAGAGTCTGGCGCAACTCCCGAAAGGAACCAGAGAACATTGAGCCCAGGCTGAGAGGAACGAAAATCTGCCAAGAGGAGAGCTCGTGGCCTGCACTGCTTCTTTCTTGAAGGCCTGCATTTGTTCTAACTGCTCAGCAGACCCCGCAGCCACAAAGACCGCCCACCGGGCTTCTTTGGATTTCACCGGAGGATTACGTTTCTCGGGCCTGCCCAACTTGAGGTGTGAGGGACGATCGTCTAGGACGTTCGGATGGAAAGCGAGGCCTCTCGCAAGCCTGGGTGTCATGGCTGACAACCAAACAGTACACCCACACGGTACGAGGATCAGTGTGCAACATTTTCTGGTCACACGGGCACCGGTGAAAACCGGGGAAGACTGATCTTCCATGATTGAAGAGCACAAATTGCAATCGCTAGCTTGAACGAGCTGAATCTTCAGAGGATCCAAATAATTTTAAGCCAAGGCCTACAAAACATGGTAGCAGAGAGGAGGCAACCTGCATCTTCAGTGTCAGTGGCTCAGTAGGTAGCACACTCGCCTCTGAGGCCGGGAGATCAGAGGGCTGTGGGTTCAGTTCCCACATCTGGCACTTAATATCCCAGTACTGACACTGTAGTGCAGCATGAGAGGGGTGCTGCACTTCTGAGGTGCCGACTTTCAGATGAGACGTTAAACCGAGGTCCCATCTGCCTGGATAGGTGGTAGTTCAGGTGGATGTTAAAGATCCCATGGCACTTCTCGAAAGAGTAGGGTACTTTATTGAGTAAAAACACAACATCACAGAAGAGAAAAAAAAACCAACAAAAGAAAGATAAGTGTCAAAGACTAAAACAGAGAAAGAAAATAAACTTCCATTAACAAAAGAAATGTTTTCCATAAAAATTAACATAAGATTTAGAATACTTTTCGCATCTAAACAGCGTATCATTTGTAAATCAGAGATAACAGTAGAAAGAATAGCTTCAAAATCAATAATAAATTGTTTGCAACACAAAGGAACAACGAGCTTGCCACAGGTAATATTGAAAAGACAAACAAAACATTCAAAGTACTCCTGTGATATTTGGTCAATCACCTAAATATTCCCTAATACCAATGTGCCATAAGAAAGAGACTGTAAGTGAGGCATGTTCCATCGATGGGCTACAAAGTCCCAAAACTTCTGAGTAAAAGGGCAGTCCAAAAAAAAATGCATCTGAGTTTCTTCAATATTGGTACAATCTGGTCTTAAACAGTATCTTTCAGAAACAGGTTTATACTTTAAATTGCCTCGCACTCCAAGTCTTCCATGAGCAGATATCCATACTATATCCCAAACTTTAAATAAAATCCTATCATCTGTCAATTTATTGGAAACATTTGACATATTGGAAGGAGAACAAAAAGGAAAGAGTAAAATCATTTTCTATACATCATACACAATATATGCATAAAAGGATTTTCTGTGTAATGATTGTATTTTCTGCAAAGGAATCTTCCATTGGTGTAATTTTTTTAAAGCGGAAACCCCATAATTTGGTATGTCATCTGATGATAGGACTCTTGGGGGAAGAAGAGACCATTTAAAAAAATATTTGTGCCAAATGGATTTAGTCCAAAATTCCCAAGTGAGGGATGGAGCGTGCCAAAGAAAAGAAAAGGAGGAAAAAAGAAAAACGGAATGAAAAAAAATAACAGGATTAATCATATGTAACCTCCTTTCCAAGAATTTAAGATAAGGTAAATTCCTTTTCACAGGGTTCAATCTATTACCCCACAACATTTGAAAGAAAATGCTATAAAGTCTGGTTTCCAACAAAGGAGGTGGAAAAGATGACTGATGTAAAGAAATATGGGTAAAGAATTTCTTTATTAACACAACCTTTTCTTCTTTCCAAATTTCCAATGTTTCCACCGATTTATTTTAGTTTCTCCTACCGTCAGCTGTTTTTCCCAATTATAGATTGCCATATTTTGTATTCCAAACCAGACGCCTAGAAGTTTTTGAGGTCCAGACACCAGAGGGATATCATAACAGTTTGTTAAATTTGGGACTATCTGACCAAGTTGCAGTACAAAACTTTTGGAAATATTGAGAGAGGCACCAGAATATGCACTGAAAAAAAGGAAAGTTTCTAAGGCTCGTCTTAAAGAGAGAGGATCTGCTAAAAGGAGGGTAACGTCATCTGCAAAGGCAGTGACCTTAACCTTTCTAGACCTATAGAGGGAGCAATGCCTGAAATAGACTGATCACAAATAATGCTCCTAATAATTGGGTCTAAAACAAAAGTATACAACAATGGACTCAGGGGACATCCTGCGGACACCAGAAATCGAGATTTTCTTACCTAATAAGCCATTCACTATAGGAATACAGGCGCTATATGAGTCAAGTTTGAAATCCATTGAGTAAAAGTCTCAGGAACACCATAGCGGACAATACAAAAACAAGAAGGAATGACTAATCGCATCAAAGCTTTAGATTGATCTAACGCAATATTAGTTCTGTAGAAGAGAAATTTGTTTGACAGGCCAATAAATCTCTAAGAAGAAAGAGATTGTGCTGAATTTTCTATTTTTTATGCACATGTTTTGAGCCGGTGAATCAAGAGTCGAGGCTACCTTTTCTAATCTAATATTCAATATTTTAGATAAAATCTTAATCACTATTAAGTAGGCAAATTGGTCTCAATTTGAAAATGATATTTTATCTCCTTTTAAAAATAAAAGTTATCAGGGACATTGTAAAGTCTGGATAAGGAATTCCAGAAGACAAGTAAGAATTAAACACACTGGGAAGAAAGTGACCCATATACTTTATACATTTTTATAAAACTCATTAGGTATCCCATCTATACCTGGAGAGGACCCGAGTCTGAGATTTTAATTACCTCCATTACTTCAGAAAGTAATTGGTGATCCTAAGGACTTAAGCAAAGTATGGGGGTATTTGAGGAAGAGAAGAAAAATGGTGTGATGAAGAGAGTCCATGAGAAAACACCTTGGGGGTGAAAAGTAATCCTGGATATAGCATTCTACCACCTCAGCATACCAACATCTGTGGTGATCAGGTCATTGTTAATATTAAGTAATCGGTCATAAGGTATCTTTCAAATATGTTTTATAGGCATGAAATGGGTCCACCATGGGGAATCCTTGTAAACAAGCGGAACTCCAAATCAAGAGATTTGGCCCTATTATACTGATAAGTTTTCATTTGTTGTTTAATAGTTTTAATTTGAGAAAGAAAAGAAGAATGTTCTTTCACGGGAAGTGACATAAGTCTATACAGTTGATTCCTCAAAACTAGATATTTCCTATAGTCATCCTGCACCTTAGTCTTACCCCAAGACTGAAATAAATGTTGAAGCTCCATTTTAACTTGCCTCCACCAATCAAATGGGGAGGGGAAAAGATCAAAAGTGGAGGACTTTGCGGCAAGAAATAGGTCAAGAGAAGAGAAATGAACCGGATCTGAAAGGAAGGAAGTATTTAATCTCCAACGAGAAATGCCTGAACTAAATCTGGGGAAAGAGCCGTAAGGATAGAGAACAAAATAAAATATGATGGCTGAAAATTAAGCGAACACAACACAAGAAATAATCTGAAAAAGCGTGAAATAAAAACATATCAATCCAGTAGCAAAGGTGTGTCTATGATAAGTATTACCACCTGTAGCATGTAAACTACGAAAGACATCCAAAAGCCCAGCATCTGAGACAACCTCCAATAGTGCATGTGAATCACAATACACCTTTTTCCCTTGCGATTTGCGAAACTGAATATCAAGGGAGCAGTTAAAGTCCCCCCCCAAACCAAATGTTTCCTTGTAAATAAGAATGGCTTTAGGTCTGAAAATAGGGAGATACGACCTGATTTAGTTTGTGGACCATATATATTAATAACTCTGAAAGAACAGTCACCCCAAAAACAATCCAACATGAGCAATCTACCTGGTAACAAATCAGTCACCATCTTGATTTTAAAGGAAGTGTTACCAAACAGTACGGCAACTCCATCAGCTAGTTCAGTACTATAAGACCAAAAGGAAGGGCCACAAGTCCACATTCTTTTCAATCTTTTTTCCTCCGAAATGGAAGATACCCTTGTTTCTTGCAAAAGAATAATATCTAAATTTAAAGTCATAAGATATGCAAACACAGATATCTGCCTAAGGAATGTTTTCAAACTGCAAACATTCAAGGAAGCAAATGTTATAGTAGCCATGAGATGACTTATGAACTATGCTTCTGACTTACTTTTCTTTTTTACCTTTCCTATCTTTGGCTAATTCAGTTGATTTGCTATCATCTTCATCTGTGACAAGCTCCGAGAGGAGAGAGGCCTCAGATTCCATATCTGAGTCCCTTACTTCCTCCTGGAGGGGGGAAAAGAAATTCTCAGTCACTACAGGACTGGTCTGGGCCTGTTTGAGAGGCTCTGGTGAATCGTCTGCCTTTAACTGTTTCGGAAAGGAGGGGCATGTTGGAGGCCAGAGTCTGAGTATCCCCTATCAAAGGAGGGTCTGGAGGTGCTACTTTCTGAGGCTCAGAAACCAACTTCTGTACAGGTTGATCAGTACCTGGCAATGGAGGGGGAAGTGGAGGGTCTTGTCGTGGAGGGCCTTGTCGTGGAGGGGGGAAGAGAGGGAAGGGGTCAACCCTTATACCCGGAGTATGTAGTTTAGCCTGAGCCTTACGAAGCAGGCTATCTTGGTCTAAACCATCACAACAGTTATGTCTGGCCCACGGACACTGAAAGAAGGCATGACCCTTCTCCTCGCACAAATTGCATTTAAAGATATTTGTGCATCTGTCCACAGAATGCCCAAAACCCCCACAAAGAGGACAGTTCAGCATATCACATACGCTACTAATATGCGTTCTATCCCCACATTTATAACAGGCCCTATGTTGTCCTGCGTAAAAACATACTCCTCGATCTTTTCCCAGAAAAAAGCTATTCGGTAAATGAGCCACTTCTGAATTAACTTGCAATAATTTTACTTTAAATTTCCACCCCCCTGTCCATATGCCTTCAACATCTAAGAGGGCCTCAGGGGGCCCCAACACTTCACACTTGGCCTGCAGCCATCTATAAATATCACTGACGTTCACTCCCTCGTTTCTGAACATAATAGTAACATATCTAATTAACGGCTTAGATAATGGAATAACAAAAAAAGGCAACCATACAGGATGATTTTTCTGGTGAGCATACTTGTCCCAAAATCTGTCCATAAGGCCAACGGATTGGAAGCTAATGTCATAAGAGTCCTCTCCAGAAACATGAATGAGGGCATAAATGTCCTTGGCACAAAAGCCCATTTTGGACTTCAAAAGATGGTTAAAAATATAGTATCTATCGGGATGTTCCTGCAGGCCCCCTCTATATCTCAAACGCACAGCATTACGACGTGGAGCCTGTTCTAACTTTGCTTTAAATAAGTCTGCCATAGTTGGTTTAACAGGATCACCCAAAGCTGCAAGAGGCATAGGGTTAACAGTCTCAGTAGTAAAGACAGTCCCAGGCCCATCCCTATCGTCCCCTCGATGTAGAAGGCTGAGGGAACACTGTAACCCAGGGCAGAGCTTTTACCTGGAGGGGAGTCCAGTCCAGGTCAGGCACCCAAGCTCCCGACTCGGTTCTCCTCCATTCGCATCAGCGCCATCTCCTCCGACCATTCTGTAATCGGCTCCCGACTTCCTCCCTTCCTGGAGCCCAAATTGCTGCCGCACCAAGGCGTCGTCATGATCCATCACTATTGCGGTCCTCCCGGAAACCACCTCTCGAGATACTGGTTCCGTCACTAGCCAGCGACTCATGAAGATCTGTACCCTGAACATCTCCGTCGCTAAGTGGACCAATACCACCACTGGATTCCGGCAATAAAGGCACCGCTGAAGGCGCACGACTCTCGCTATGTACCGCTGCTGGCGACTGGTGTAAAACAACCCCTGGGGTAGGCAACATCGTAGTCTGTTCAAATAATGAATCTCCTAGACCATTGTGCTGTATAGGTTCCTCCACCACCTCCACCATCCCGACCTCGGGAACGTCTGCCATAACGCCCTCTGACGTCAGCAAGGACCCCCACCAGCCATTGACCAGCAGCCAGTAGGGGAATTTCCCTGGTGTCCTGGCCAAATTTCCCTCATTCACTAAAAATACCACCAACAGCTTAATCTGGTTCAAGGTCAGTTGGCATTCATATGTATCCCCCTCGGCCGGGTTGTGCCTGAAAATAGGCAGGATTTGTCTAGTGCACTTACCCGGTCAACAAAAACTAAATAAAAAAAAAAACTAAATAAATAAAAATCTTCCAGCGGAAAGGAAGATCTGGCGTCATGGGGCGGAGTCGAGGGTTATACCACCTGGGTGGGTGGGAGAACCCAGCTTGAAGATCTTCTGGCAAGAATTAAAGGAGAAAGGGACATGCCAATAAGTGTGGATGAACATATCCACATCCTTAGAAAAAGTACAGTTACGCAGGAACTTACCGTAACAGTAGATCTTCAAGAGAGGTTCTTTCAGTAGGTCATCACATATAGGAATGGCGTTGGGCCTCACGGCAGACTTTTCTAGCAATACCTGATGGGGGACCGCCACCTGCTGTCATGTAATCGATGTCCATGTGACTGTATATAGCGGGTGGTCCCCACGCCTGCCCTCCAATTCTCCCACCGGAGCCAAGAAGAGGCCTGACAGCAGAAGCGAACAGGATTTGGAGTCCCTGTAAAACAGAAATGAAGGGAAGACGGGAGGGAAAAATATGATCTACAGAAGGAACCTCTCTCGAAGATCTATTGTTACGGTAAGTTCCTACGTAACTGTACTATCTTACTTTGAGAGGGTTCCTTCAGTAGGTCATCACATATAGGACAGAGTCCCAAGCAGTCCCTCTAAGGAGAGAGGGAAAGAAAACAGGGGAGGAGGAAAACTAACCCCAATGGAAAGAAGTGAAATCCAAAATGGACCCAGTCTTAGGACAGAAGGCCCTGTAGGACGGCAAGGCCAAAGCCAGCCCTCCGCCTAGAAGAAATGTCCAGACTGTAATGCTTGGTAAAGGTATGGACAGAACTCCAAGTAGCAGCAGCAGCAGCACATATGTCGGCCGTAGAAACGTTCCGTAGGAAGGCCGCGGAGGCAGCCATGCTCCTGGTAGAATGACCTCTGCTAGAACCCGGCAGAGGCGTTTTGTATTTCTGGTAACAGAATCTAATGCAGTTACCTAATCACTTGGACAGGCCCTGCTTAGAAACCGGTTTGCCCTTTGATCTCGGGGTAAAGGAAACAAACAATTGGTCGCAAGAGTGGAACTCTTTGGTCCGGTGGGAGTAGCACCGGAGAATCTGATGGACGTCCATTGTATGAAGGAGTGCCTCACCTCTGTTAGAGGGGGACAGATAATACACTGGAAGCTCTACTGACTGATACAACATTGCTTCTGACACCAACTTGGGAAGAAACTTCGGATGAGTTCTGAGGACTGCCCGGTCACTGTGGAAAATCAGATAAGGCTCCTTGCAGACTAGAGTGTGAAGTTCTGAAATCCTTCGGGCTGACGTGATGGCCACAAGTAAAAGCACCTTCCAAGACAGGAAGCACAAATCACAGCTCATAGCCGGCTCGAAAGGAGGAAGGGTGAGCTTTTTCAGGATGAAGTTCAAGTCCCAATGCGGAGTTGGGCTGCGGATGGGGTTTTCAGATGGAGAATCCCTTTCAGAAAGGTTTTTCAGACTTCCAACTGAGCCACGGGTTTACCATCCACTAGCTCATGGTACACTGAGATAGCTAAGATATGGACCTCCAAAGGAGAGTAGGAAAGACTGGAGTCTGATAAGTGAAGGAGGTATTCCATGACTTGTGGGGCCGAGCAAGAAAAGGGGTTCCAACCCTTAGCGTACATCCAAATGGAAAACCGCTTCCACTTCATGGCATAAGTGGAATGGGTAGAGGGCTTTCTAGCCTCAATGAGGTCTTGAGCAACCCTGGAGGAAACCTCGAAACGGGAGATAGCTATGTCTGCAGGAGCCATGCATGGAGATGCAGGGTCCTGAGCCCTGGGTGCAATAGACGACCTTGATCCTGGGTCAGGAGGTCGTGAGTCACTGGAAGTGGAAATGATGGTTCCTTGGAAAGCTGCTGCAGCAGCAGGAACCAGATCCGTCTCGGCCAGAGAGGAGCGATGAGGATCATCCATGCCTTCTCTGTTTGAAGCTTGAGAAGAACCCTCTGCAGAATGGGAAACAGAGGGAATGCATACACAAATTTCCCTGTCCAAGACAGAGACAATGCATCGTTCCAGAAAGCACCATGCCCTGGAACAAGCGAGCAAAAGCTGGGGAGCTCTGCGTTGGATTCGGAGCCGAAGAGGTAGATTTCTGGACACCCCCAACGTTGGAAGATGGATTCCGCCACTTCCTGATGCAGTTCCCACTCGTGAGCTAGGGTCCGAAATCTGCCGAGACTGTCCACCAGGACGTTTAAAAAAAACACCCGGAACGTGCACGGCCACGAGGACCAGATGGTGCTGGACTGCCCAGTTCCACAACCGCGTCGCCTCCCTGCACAGGGGGTACAACTGGGTTCCTCCTTGTTTGTTGATATACCAAACTGCCGACATGTTGTCCGTTTGGATTAGCAGTAATCCCTTTGGAAGTAGTGCCTAAAAGGCCTGTAAGGCATATAGGACCGCTCTCAACTCCAGAACACTGATGTGCAAAGGAGTCTCAATGCCGGACCATAGTCCCTGGGCTTGGTGCTCCCCAAGATGAGCTCCCCACCCCATATTTGAGGCATCCGTGGTGAGGGTAGCTAGTGGTGCAGGGCTCCGAAAGGGAAGTCCCACAGAAAGATTCCGAGAATCCATCCACCACTGCAGTTCTTTCTGAACCGCAGAGGAGACCAGAACCGGATGGTCTAGGTCATCCAGGAACTGATCCCACTGCACCAGCAATGACCACTGAGTGACCCTCATGTGAAGTCTTGCTAGGGGGACGGTTGTGATGGCAGCCGCCATCAGGCACAGAAGGCATACGACCTCCCGAGCTGGAATGGTTCTGCGAGAAGCCACTTTGGAGGCCTGAGAGATAAGGATCTCCACCCTGTCTGAAGGCAGGAAGGCTCTGCACTGGAGAGTATCCAGGACTGCCCCAATGAATTGAAGTGTCTGGGCAGAGATAAGGGATGACTTGGGAACACTGACTATGATCCCTAGTCTGCTGAAAAGGTCCAGGGTAAAGGTAAGAGCCTCCAACAAAGAATCCCTGGACAGGGCTAAAATCAACCAATCGTCCAGGTAAGCGAAAACCACAATACCCCTGCGGTGCAGGAACGCTGCGACCACCGCCTGGCACCTGGTAAAAATCTGTGGTGCCAAAGACAGACCAAAAGGGAGCACTCAGAACTGGAAGTATTCCACTTGGAAGCGAAAGTGCAGGAATCGGCGGTGGCTGGAAAGATGGGGATGTGCAGGTAGGCATCCTGCATATTCAGTGCGCAGAGCCAGTGGTTCTCCATGAGGGAGGAGGCTCTGGAGTGTCAGCATTTGAAATTTCTTGTACTGGACAAACTGATTTCGTTGACATAGGTAGAGTACTGGTCTGAAGTACCCAGTCTTTTTTGGAACCACGAAAAAGTGGGAGTAAAATCCATTTCCCATTTGCCCAAAGGGGACCCGCTAGATTGCTCCTGAGCAAGAGCACGTTTGCCTCCTTGCGAAGTAGGACAGCCTGGTCCGGGTATAAGAGGACTTTTTTGATACAGTTTCTGGAGGGATTTCCAGAAATTCTATGGTGTGTCCGGATACCAGTTGCAGGACCCATTTGTCAGAGGTGATCGTTTTCAAGTCCTGCGCGTGGCGGACAAACCCCCACCTGCTCCCCATCGCGAGACTGAGAAGGCAGTGAGGCTGGGGAGTCAAGTGGTGGGATGTTCAGGGGGAGGGCCTCCTGAACATCTGATTTATTGGAAGAAGGAAGGGTGGCTGTACCTGTGGCCTTCGCTTCCCTTGGCGGCGCACCTGAGCGTTCTTTCTCTGCCTCCAGGTTCTTTTCCGAAAGGGCAGCTTCTGCGGTTGTTGGGAGCCCGATCGGTACATTGACCTCACAGACCTAAGTGCAAGGCCTTTGCCCTGTAGGTCTGTGATAATGTCTGTTGTCCTCACCAAAAAGTACCAAGCCCCTAAAAGGGGCATCCTGAATCGCCGACTGGACTTCGTTAGCGAGTCCAGAAAGGCAAAGCCAGGAATGCCGTCTAAGGGCAATGGCAGTTGCTGAGGTATGAGCCACCGAGTCGATGGAGTCATAGGTGACGCGCAGGGCATGCCTACATGAAACTTTGGAGAGGCGGAGAGCCTTGGCAAGTTCCTCCTTCAAAGGCGAGGGGTCCATGGACTGGACTCGCGCTTCTAGCCTGGCCAAGGTAGCCTTTTGATGGGACACCATGTGGGCCACATAATTGAGGGACCGAAGGGCGCACGAGGCCAACGAGTATATCTTTTTTCCAAACTGGTCCATCTGCCTCAACTCCTTGTCAGAAGGAGAGGTGCTCATGTGCTTTGGTGTTGCGGAGTGATCATGAGCCGCAGAGATGACCACAGAGTCAGCCTTGGGATGAACCTTCAGGAAAGGGGCATCCTTCGGCAACCGGTGAAGCCTGTCCGCCCGTTTGGGGACAGCCGGGAGAGTATGAGGCATCTGCCAGATGGTAATGGTGAGGTGCCATCCAGGGAGGAATGGGGACCGGAGACGGAGATTCTAGGACTATATGCTCTGCCAGTTTGTCTCATGGGGTCCTGTTCCTCCGATTCCCAGTCGAAGTAATCCTTCATGGACCTCAACAGATCTGAAAAGGCAGGGTCCTCTGGTGGAGACTTCAGGGACTCCTTGCCTTTCGTGTCTTCAGGGTCCTCCAGAACCTCCTCTGAAGAATCTTCCGCCCCTCTGAACTACTGTTGTCTGCCTCCTCGACAGGACGTCTGGTATCCGGGAGGGAAACGTCCTGCCGAATCTTCCCCAAGATATGGACCATGGTGATGGAAGAAAGTACAGCTATGCAAGAACTTACCGTAACAGTAGATCTTCAAAAGAGGCTCTTGCAGTAGGTAATTACAGATAGGACTGAAGACGTCAGCCCTCCTCGGGAAAATTTCTAGCTAGCAGTCTCTGGTGGGGGACTGCCCCCACGTCAGGTGACCAACGTCAGTATAAAGGGCCGGTTCCCCATGCCCGCCTTCCAGTTCTTTCCCACCAAAGGTCAAAAAAGGCAAGACGAGAGAGAAGTGGATATTTCCTTCCCTGGAAAAGCAGCTGAAAAAGCTTAGGGGGATGGAGGGCGGGAAGGTATTACATACTGCAGGAGCCTCTCTCGAAGATCCACTGTTACAGTAAGTCCTTATGTAACTGTACCATCTTACTTTGAGAGGGCTTTTGCAGTAGGTAATTACAGATAGGACTGAGTCCCAAGCAGTCTGGAACAAGAAGAAGCAAACAGGAGGAGGGAACTACCCATATGTAGACCCTCTGGCTGTGAAGGTCTTAGGAAAGGAGACCTTGCAAAACAGCCAACCCGAAGCCAGCTCTATGGTGAGAGGCAATGTCCAAACTAATGTTTTGTAAAGGTATGGATAGAAGTCCAAGTTGCGGCTGCACAGATGTCTGCCGCTGACACATTCTTCAAACAAGCAGCAGAGGCAGCAACCCCTCTGGTGGAGTGGCCTCTGACTTGACCCGGCAGGGTCTTGTACTTGTCATAACAGAAAATGATACAGTGAGCCAACCATTTAGATAGGCATTGCTTAGAAACAGCATGCCTTCTCTTTTACGCTCAAAAGAGACAAACAGTTGGTCAGTCTTTCTGAGATCCTTCGTCCTGGTGGTGTAGTATCTCAGAATTCGGTGAACATCCAAAGTGTGCAAGAGGTACTCCCCTTGATTGGAGTGCTGCATAAAGAAAGCAGACAGCTCAATGGATTGATTCAGCGTACATTCCGCTACCACCTTAGGGAGAAACTTAGGGTTGGTAAGCAGAGCCACATGTTCCTTGTGGAAAATCAAGTACGGGATTATGTACATGAGGGCCTGGAGCTCGGAAATTCTTTGAGCAGAAGTAATGGCCACTAGGAAGAGAGTCTTCCATTAAAGGAACTTTAGGACTGCTGAGGCTGCTGGCTCGAAAGGAGGCAGAGTAAACTTCTTAAGAATAAAATTCAAATCCCAAGGAGGGGCAGGAAAACGAATAGGGGGCCTCAAGTGGAGAACCCCTCTCTGAAATGTCCTAGAGACTTCCAACTGCACAAAGGTTCTGTCCCCAAAAGGAACATGGTAAGTGGAGATGGCCGCCATGTGAACCTTCAGAGAGGAATGACAGACCCAGATCAAAGAGATGGTGCAAGTAATCCAGAAGCCGCCCAACAGAGCAAGAGAAAGGCTCAAAATCTTTGGAAGCAGCCCAAATAGAGAACCGTTTCCACTTCATGGCATAGGTAGATCTAGTGGAGGGCTTTCTGGCCTCCACCAGAATCTCAGTCACCAGCAGGGAAATGCCGAACCGGGCTTGAGCTACGTCTGCAGGAGCCACTCGTGCAACTGAAGGGACTTGAGGCCTGGATGGACCAGGGTCCCCTGATCCTGGGTCAGCAAAAGCTGCAACAGAGGCAGAGGAGGTTCCTCTGAATACTGTTGCAGAAGAGAGAACCAAACTTGCCTGTGCCAGAAAGGAGCGATTAGGATCATGCAAGCTCCTTCTGAGCAGAGTTTCTGTAAGAGCCCCGGAATCAATGGAATCGGGGTGAAAGCATAGACTAATCTGCCCCTCCAGTCTAGAGACAGAGCATCTCTCAAAAAAATGCTGCACCCTGGAGTGAGCGAGCAGAAGGCGGGAAGTTTTGCGTTGTGAGGAGACGTAAACAGGTCTGCCTGTGACATTCCCCAGCGTAGGAAGATATCGTCTGCCACCCCCTGATCCAGTTCCCACTTGTGAGCGTGGGCAGACGACTGACAGAGGTGGTCTGCCAACGTGTTCTCGACCCCCGGGACATGAACTGCCGTGAGGTGAAGGCTGTGCTGCACAGCCCAATTCCAAACTTGCATCGCCTCCCTGCAGACAGAGTAGGAACGAGTTCCTCCCTGTTTGTTGATGTACCAGACTACACACATGTTGTCCGTCTCGACAACCAGATGCCCGGGGAGCAAATACAGATGCAGAGCCTGAAGAGCATACGGCATGGCCCGAAGCTCGAGTACATTGATATGAAGAGTTTGTTCGAGCCGGGACCAGGAGCCCTGGGTCCTGTGAGACCCCAGATGGGCTCCCCAACCCTCGTCCGAGGTGTCTGTCAGCGTCTTGCGGGGGGAGGGGGGGGCGCAGAAGGGAATCCATTGGCAAAGGTTCTCCTAAACCATCCACCATTGCAAGTCCCGAACCATGGGGCTGGAGACCAGAACTTGTTGATCTAGGTCATCCACCAGCTGATCCCACCGATGCCGAAGGGTCCACTGAGGGATTCTCATGTGCAGCCAAGCATGAGGGACTGTCAGAATAGCAGCCGCCACGAGCCCGAAGAGGCGAAGGACTGACCTGACGCTGACCCGCCTGTGGCAGGACAACAGGCTGACCTGAGCCTAGAGTGAGGCCGCCCTGTGCAGTGGCAGGAATGCCATGCCAGAGGTTGTGTCCAGAATTGCCCCTGATAAACTGGAGCCTCTGGCATGGGGATCAGATGGGACTTGGCCTGGCTGATGGGAATACCCAGGCTGATGAAAACCTGCAGGGTAAGGGAAAGGAAGCGTGGGAGCTCCTCCCTGGATGGGGCCGCCAGGAGCCAGTCGTCCAGGAGCGGGGAAAACCTGAACCCCTTGGGTGCGCAGGTAGGCCGCTACCACCGAAAGGCATTTGGTGAACACTCGGGGTGCTAAGGAAAGACCAAATGGGATGGCCTTGAACTGGTAGTGGCCCCCCTGGAATGAAAAATGTAGGTATTTGCAGTGGGATGGGTGAATAGGGATATGCAGGTAAGTAGCCTGCATGTCCAGAGCGCACAGCCACTGTCCTGGCCTCAGAAGTGGCAGAAGACCCTCCAGAGAGAGCATTCTGAAATTTTTGTACTCCATGAACAGCTCAGAGAACTGAGGTCAAGAATCGGCCTCACGTCTCCTGACTTCTTTGGGACCAGGAAGAAATGGAAGTAGTAACCCGTCCCCCAGTGATAGGGTGGCATGGGCTCTATCACCTCCTTCAGAAGAAGAGAGGGTATTTCTTCCCGGACCAGAAAAAGGTGTTCTGGGAGTAAGGCGACCTTTGGGGGTTTGAGGTGGTTTCTGAAAAAACTCTACTGAGTGCACTTCTGCAATCAGCTGGAGCACTCAAGTGTCTCAAGTGATCCTCTCCTAACCCGGTAGATAGAAGGAAAATCTCCCTCCTACCGGTTCCTCTGGGAGGCCCAGAGGCTGTGGGAGAGGAGAGGCGCCAGGAGGTGTGAGGCAGCATTGCGGCTACAGCCCTGCCATGGGGGGCTTGGGCGCTTCCTGAGATTTTGCCTTGGGCCGAGAACGCCTGGGCGAAAAGGACAATGCTGGAGCTTGAGGGGCTTGTACAAGGAGTCAACAGACTTAAGTGCAGTACCCTTCTCCTGCAGATCGGTGATGATGTCCTTAACATCGCCACCGAACAGCACTGAACCTTTCAAGGGCGCATCCTGGATAGCAGACTGCACCTCGGGGACCAAACCTGAGACCCAGAGCCAGGCATGATGCTGCAACCCCACGGCAAAAGCAGAGCTTCGACCAGTCACTTCTTGATTCGTCTGAGACTCAGAAAGAGAGTCCAACTTAGTTTCCACCTCACTATGGATCGCCTTCTGGTAATCCCCTATGTGAGCAACGTAATTCAGGGCCCTGATTCCCAGAGTGGAAGAGGCACAGACTTTCTTCCCGTACTGGTCCAGAAGGCAGGATTCCTTGTCGGGTGGTGACGAGCTCAAGTGCTTGGGGTTAGCCGTCCGGCCGTGAGCGGAACTAATCACAACCGAATCAGCTCTGGGGTGTGAATTTAAAGAGGCAACACCCACCAGAGCCTGATATAGCCTATCCAACTTCCTAGGAAGGCGAGCCAATACCAACGGTTGCTTCCAAATGGTGGACACAAGGTTGGCATGAGGCTCAATCCAGGGTGGAACCAGAGTAGGAGCAGTCTTGGGCAGATCCAAGTGCGCAGCGAGTTTCTTACACTGTGGATCCGGCTCCAAGGATTGCCATTGATGAACAGCCTGGATTTTATGCAGCAACCCCATAAAAGAAGGATCCTCCAGAGGGGACTTCGGAGGAGTCCTTGGCCTAGGCTTGTCTGGAGTGCATGGCTTGTCGTCTGGTTCGGAACGACCGAGTCATCCGAGGTCTCTGAGGATGATGAAGAAAGACAGGATGACGACTCCTGGTGTGGGGGAGGAACAGATCCCTTGTGAAGCCCTTGAGGAAACGTATCCTGCCCTGCCCTGGAACCGGAGGGTTTGCCTCTGGTATCTGGAAAGGGGAAGGGAGTCTCTTGCCTCTGACACGGGGGGTCCGGAACTGAGACCGGCATCTCAGCCCACCTGGAAGCCAGAGTTTCCTTCAAATCCACCGGTGGCTGAGAGGCAGTGGGGGGGTACAGATACAAGGGGTATCCGTATCCCGATGGCGGGAAACCTGGCGTCTGGTACTGGGGCACTGCGATGTCTGGTAGGCCGGCGTCGGGTACTGGGGTGCCAGATACTGCGGGCCTGGGTACGATGGCATTGGATACGGTGGGGTAGGATACCTAGGTACCAGCGTCACTGATGGAGCAGAGTCTCCTGGAAATGGCCCAGCGGGCGGGTCCGGAACAGGAGGCCCGGCGTAGGGGTGGCGTCTGGCAAGGGGATATTGTCGGCCGTTGGACAGGCTGGCGCCGGCGTCCAAGGATCCAGCATCGGGTCATCCAGGCCAGTGGGAGGGAGACCAGACGGTAACATGCTAACATCCTCAGTGTCACCCGGGGAAGAAACCCGGGGTCCAGTAAAGGAGACACTGGGGCCTCGGAATGCAATGAGTGTTGTGGCGAGCTTGGGACGACGGAACGGCCCAAAGGATCCGGCATCTGCTTTAACACTGAGCGGACGTCGGAGGAGCCAACATCCAGCTTACCAGTGGGATCAGGGCGGATGTCGGAGCTGCCGACGTCAGACTTATTGGACCCTGAGCTCGACGAAGGCCACGATGGAGGGGTGTCTTATCGGCCTTACCCAGGCGGGCGTCGGAAGAGCCAACACCTGGCTTACCGGGGCCGCCTGGACCAGAAGGCCACATGGCGGCGGCCTAGCTGGGAACGGCTGCCTCCTTTGGCCTGGAGGCTCCCAGGGGGCCCCCGAGCGCGAGCCCGACGGGTCTATGCCGCCTTGGAAGCCTCTAAGATGGCCGTCATGGAACTGTCTCCCAGGGGAGACGTTACCTGCAGCACCACGACCCCAGCCGAGGTCACGGCGACTGTAGAAGAGGAGTCCCGGTGCCTCTTTTTTCGGTGGCTCTCCGGGAGAGTAGAGGCCCGACAGTTTTTTCAACTCTTTTTCCATGGAGGTCATCTTGAGTTTGAGAACGTGGGCCTCCAGGGGCTGCCTACCTCCGCTTTCAGGTGGCCGCGTTGAACTGTTGGCAGAGCTGGCACTTCTCCATGGGGTGGTCGGGGCCTAGGCAAAAAAGGCACTGGGAGTGTCCATCCTTGTGTGGGAGCTGGGCGCCGCAGGAATCGCACTTGTTTTTTGTTCTCGGAGGGAGTCTGGGACAACATACAGCTGAGGCAAAGGCTGACGAATTTTGAAGAAAAAGATTGAAATAGGCAGTAAAACTACACTGACTGCTGAGCAGTGAACTTAACCATGAGGCACTACGAGCAAGCGGTGGGAAAAGAACTGGAAGGGGTGTGGGAGACGCCTTTATACCGACACGCCGGTCACCCGGACGGGGGGCGTCCCCCACAGAGATCTGATAGCAGAAAATTTTCTGTGGGGTCCTGACACCTCCTTAGCCCTCTCGAAGTAAGATCTGCTTGGAGAAGGGAACCTGGGAGACCGCGGTTGTGGAAGCCTAGTGTCCAGGTCAGAGTCCAACTCTGACTGTGCCCCCTACCACCCAAGACTGGATTAAAGCCTTGAAATATAGGGTGACCGGAGGAGGAGGAGCAACCTTATCCTTTATGCGGATGACACCGTTGTCTACTGCAGCGACCTGCAACCCTCCGTTATCTCCTCCAAACTTCAGGCCAGCCTCTCAGCTCTTGAGGTCTGGTTCACCTCTAACTCCCTACAACTGAATGAAGACAAAACCAAAGCAGTCCTGTTCGGGGACTAGACACCTGGGCACAGACCGAAGCGAGCTACTCCAGCTCAACACAGCCCAAGGAGGAAAGTAGCGGTCACTGACCAGTTCAAGTATCTTGGGGTTCTCCTTGACCAGGAGCTGACCTATAAACTACATATCGACGCTTTAACTAGATCCATCCACCAGAGGCTCAGCCTCCTCTACCACCTGGGAAGAAAAAATTACTCACCTTAGTAATGTTGTTTCTTCTAATGGAGTCTTGCTGTATTCTGACTATTGCAGTGATCTCCAACCTTTGAACTGCCCTGGAGAGGAAAGAGTTAACTTTCCATGCAAGGCATGGAACGCTGAGCTCGAGCTCGGTTGAAGCCTCTGTCTGCTGTTGTTTGAACCCCAACCGCCAGATCTTTATGAGCTATACTCACTGGGCGATCTGTGTGGAAACTGTAAACTAACACTAGCCAACTGGCAACTAAATTTAATAAAGAGGGTTTTTTTTTGGTTTCAAAGCAAAAACTCAAGTCAGGAAACCCAAAAAACAAAACAACACACACCCAAAATAAAGGAGGGTGAGAAAAGAGGGCACCTCTAGGTGCCAACACTGCTCCTGCCCACCCACATCCCAAAAACCAGGTTCTGAGAGGGGAGGCGGGGGAGGTCAGAATACAGCAAGACTCCATTAGAAGAAACAACATTACTGAGTAATTTTTTCTTCAAACAACATGAAGTCTTGCTGTATTCTGACTATTGCAGACTACCAAGCAGTACCTCCATGGAGGAGGGACAGAATCTACTTTGGGAATAGGCTCTGAAGTACTGCTGTGCCAAACCGAGCATCACTCCTAGCCTGGATACCCAGACAGTAATGCTTGGTAAAAGTATGGACTGTTTTCCAGGTGGCTGCTTGACATATCTCTAAGATAGGAATATCCCTGGCAGCAGCCAGGGAAGCAGCTGTACCTCTAGTAGAGTGAGCCCTCAGGCCTGAGGGTGGAGTCCTATCCAATTTTTAATAGCAGAATTGTATACAAGAGACAATCCACCTGGCAATAGATCTTTTAGTGGCAGGTTTTCCCTTACAGACCTCACCATAAGTGAGGAACAATTGGAGGGAGTCAAACCTGTGACCCTTGGTGCGCTCTACGTAGTAGCTAAGGGCCCTTTTCACGTCCATGCTTTGCAGCCTCCTCTCTCCAGAGGAGGAATGGTCAGTGAAGAAAATAGGAAGAGACAGACTGGTTAAGGTGGAAATCTGAGACCACCTTAGGCAAAAACTTCCTATTAGTTCTTAGGACCACCTTATCTCTATGAAAAGAGATAAAATCAGGATCCACTGACAGGGCCTGTAACACTCTGATGCATCTGGCAGAGGTAATGGCTACCAAAAAAACAGTTTTCCAAGTCAAGTACTTAAGTTCTGCAGAGGACAAAGGCTCAAAAGGGGGTTGCATAAGCTGAGCAATGCAAACATTTAGGTCCCAAGCAGGAACAGGGTCCCTGAAGGGAGGATTGGTGTGCAACAATCCCTTGAAGAATTTACAAAATACAGGATGAGCTGAAAGAGAAGAGGGCTTACCTCCCGACAAAAAAGCAGAAACAGCTGCTAAATGTACTTTGAGTGTAGCTGGTCTGAGTCCCAAGCTCTTGAGATGAACCATATAGTCCAGGACTGTAGGCAACCCAACAGACTCTGGAGAAATATGCTTACCAGAGCACCAAATAGTGAACCTTTTCCATATGGAGTTGTAAGTCTTTCTGGTGGAAGGCTTTCGAGAAGCTTTTAGAATATCCAAAACACCTTGAGAGAGATGCAGATCAGCAAACTAACTCTTCAAGAGCCAGGCCTTGAGATTGAGAGATTTGAGATTCGGATACCAAACTCTCCCCTGAGGGGATGTCAACAGGTTGTAATTCCTGGGAAGAGACAGGGGGAGGTGGACTGCTAAGGACAGCAACAGTGGGTACCAGGGCTGTCTGGCCCAGTCTGGAGCAATCAGAATCACTTTGCAGGGCTGAGACCTGATTTTGACTAGTACCTTGAACAGGAGAGGGAAGGGAAGCATACAAAAGCACAGTTACGTAAGAACTTACTGTAACAGTAGATCTTCGAGAGGCTCTTGCAGTAGGTAATTACACATAGGACTGGCCTGGCGGACCCCACGGAAAATTTCTAGCCAGCAGTCCCTGGCGAGGACATCGTCCAGGTGACCGCATCATGCGACGCCGGTATAGAGGGGCGTCCTGACGCCCGCTTCCAGTTCTTTCCCGCCACAGGCCCGGAAGGCCTGGACAAGAGAGAAGCAGATATTTCCCTCAATGGAAAAGGAGCTGAAGAAGCCTAGGGGGATGGAGGGCGGGAAGGTATTACCTACTGCAAGAGCCTCTCTTGAAGATCTACTGTTACGGTAAGTTCTTACGTAACTGTACTGTCTTACTTCGAGAGGGCTCTTGCAGTAGGTAATTACATATAGGACTGAATCCCAAGCAGTCTGGAACAAATAAAAGGCACCGGGAGGAAGAAACTACTCCTGAAAGTAGCAGTAGCCTTGCAGGCCTCAAGACAGGAGGCCCTGCAAAACAGCTAGCCCGAAGCCTGCTCTACGGCGAGAGGCAATGTCCAAATTGTAGTGTTTTGTAAAGGTATGGACGGAAGTCCAGGTGGTGGCAGCACAGATGTCTGCTGCAGACACATTCTTAAAACAAGCCACAGAGGCTGCTACTCCACGAGTGGAGTGACCTCTGACTTGACCCGGAAGGGTCTTGTTGTACTTATCATAACAGAAAGTGATGCAATGAGCCAACCACTTCGACAGGCATTGCTTGGAAACAGCATTGCCTTCCCTTTTGTGAGCAAAAGAGAGGAACAGCTGGTCAGTCTTTCTGAGATCCTTTGTCCTATTGGTGTAGCATCTCAGAATCCGGTGAACATCCATGGTATGGAGTAAATATTCTCCTTGGTTGGAGTACTGCGTGAAAAAGGCAGGTAACTCTATAGACTGATTTAAGGTAGACTCCGCTACCACTTTAGGTAGAAACTTAGGGTTGATGCGAAGAGCTACTCGTTCTTTGTGAAAAATCAAATGGGGGATTTTACACATAAGGGCCTGGAGCTTGGAAATTCTTCGAGCGGAAGTAATGGCCACCAAGAAGAGCGTCTTCCACGACAGAAACTTCAGATCTGCAGATTCGAAGGGAGGAGGGGTAAGTTTCTCGAGAGCAAAGTTCAAGTCCCAAGGGGGAGTAGGAGTCTGAACAGGGGGCCTCAGATGAAGGACCCCTCTAAGAAAAGTCTTGGACACCTCTAATTGGGCAAAGGCTTTATCGGCGAAAGGAACATGGTAAGCTGAAATAGCGGCCATGTGCACTTTCAAGGAGGAATGACTGAGACCCAGGTCGAAGAGATGACATAAATATTCAAGCAGAACGGCCACTGGACAGGAGAAAGGCTCCACGTTCCTAGAGGTGGCCCAAATAGAAAATCTCTTCCATTTCATGGCATAAGTGGACCTAGTGGAGGGTTTTCTAGCCTCCACCAGAATCTCAGCTACCTTGGGAGAGACATCAAAGCAAGATTGGGCTAGGTCTGCAGGAGCCATGCATGAAGTTGTAGGGACTTGAGGCCCGGATGGACCAGGGTCCCTTGATCCTGGGTCAGCAATCCTCGAGGAAGAGGAAGAGGAGGAACCTCTGAGTATTGTTGTAGAAGAGAGAACCAGATTTGCCTGGGCCAGAAAGGAGCGATCAGAATCATTCTTGCTTCTTCCGTTGTTAGCTTCTGCAGTACAGGAGGGACCAGAGGAATTGGGGGAAAAGCATAGACGAATCTGCCCTTCCAGTTTAGAAACAGAGCATCGCTCCAGAAAGTGCCTCTCTCTGGAGCGAGCGAGCAAAAGGTGGGAAGTTTTGCATTTTGGGAAGAGGCGAACAGGTCTATCAGAGGAGTCCCCCAAAGCTGTAAGATGTTGTCTAGAACCTTTTGGTCCAACTCCCACTCATGTGGCAGAGCAGAGGAACGGCTTAGCTTGTCTGCCAGGGTATTGTCTACTCCTGGAACATGGATCGCTGTGAGGTGAAGGTTGTGAAGCGTTGCCCAGTCCCAAACCCTCATAGCTTCCCTGCATAGAGGGTAGGATCGAGTCCCTCCCTGCTTGCTGATGTACCACACCACACACATGTCCTTCTGGACAGCTAGGTGACCGGGAAGGATGTACTGGTGAAGGGCTTGGAGAGCATATAGTACTGCTCGTAGCTCGAGCACATTGATGTTGAGAGCTAGCTCCAATCTGGACCATAAACCCTGGGTTCGGTGAGGACCCAGATGGGCTCCCCAACCTTCGCCTGATGTGTCCGTGGTCAGAGTCTGGGAGGGGGGAGGATGACAGAAGGGAACTCCCCGAAACAGGTTCTCTTGAACCATCCACCATTGTAAGTCTCTTGTCATTGGCGAGGAGATCAGAACCAGATGATCTAGGTCGTCTACGAGTTGATCCCACTGGGAGCGGAGAGTCCACTGAGATATCCTCATGTGGAGCCGCGCGTGGGGAACTGTGGGGATGGCGGCCGACATGAGCCCCAAGAGACGGAGAACCCACCTCCGAACCCTTCCCTGCTTCTAATAGCAGGGAAATCTGTGACTGAAGAGAGGCCGCCGCCGAGGAAGGAAGGCCTTGCTCACCGTCGTATCGAGGATAGCCTCGATAAACTAAAGTCTCTGGGAGGGATCCAGATGAGACTTGGAATGGTTGATGGTGATACCCAGGCAAGTGAAAACCTGCTGGGTGAGGGAGAGAAAATGCAGGAGCTCCTCCCTGGACGAGGCTGCCAGGAGCCAGTCGTCCAGGTAGGGGAACACCTGAACTCCCATAGTACGCAGGTGGGCCACTACCACTGCCAGGCATTTGGTAAAAACTCGGGGTGCCGAGGAAAGACCAAACGGGAGTGCCCGGAATTGGTAATGGTCCCCCTGGAAAGCAAACCGGAGGTACTTGTGATGCGAAGGACGAATGGGGATGTGCAGATATGCGTCCTGCATATCCAGCGGACAAAGCCACTGACCTGGCAGAAGGGTTTGTAGGGAGAGCATCCTGAACTTTTTGTATTCCACGTAAAGGTTCAAGGAGCTGAGATCAAGAATGGGTCTGAGATCTCCAGTCTTCTTTGGGACAAGGAAGAAATGAGAATAGTAACCCGTCCCTTGAAGGTGAGCAGGAACGGGTTCTATGGCCTGCTTCGGGAGAAGGGCAGATATTTCTTCCCTGACCAAAGGAAGATGGTCCCTTGCATAGGATGACTTCAGAGGGGGGTGGCGGGGTGGTTTCTGTAGAAACTCTATGGAGTGCCCCTCCGCTATAATCTGAAGCACCCATGAATCCGTTATCCTCTCCCAACCCGGAAGGTGGAGGGAGAACCTCCCTCCTACTGGTTCCTCCGGTGTTCAGGAGGCAGGGGAGAGGGAGTCAGGTGGTGTGGGCAGTGCCGCAGCTGGGGCACCCGCTGCTTTTGGGCGGGGGCCCTGGCAGCCGCAGGCCCGGCGCTTAGTGGTCCGCCTCCTTGGGTTTCGCTTGTGGCCGATCAACGCGCCTGCAAAGGACGGCGCCAGGGGGATGGAACGGTACATGGAATCCACGATTTCAGAGCCGTCCCCTTCTCCTGCAAGTTGGTGATGATGTCCTTGACGTCACTGCTGAAAAGCACTGAACCCCTGAAAGGTGCTTCCTGGATTGCTGACTGCACCTCCGGGACCAAACCTGACACGCGGAGCCAGGCATGATGCCGAAGACTTACGGCGAATGCGGAGCTCAGCCCGGCAGTGTCCACTGCATCGTATGTCGTCCACAGGATGTGACGACTGGCCGAACGAGCAGAACGGACTAAATCAGATAACTCCTGCTTGACTTGGGAGTCAGGTAAGGAGTCGATCTTGGATTCCGCCTGGGTAAGGATGGCCTTCTGGTAATCCCCCATACGAGCTACATAATTCAGGGCCCGAATTCCCAGTGTGGAAGAGGCGTATATTTTTCTTCCATACTGGTCCAGGAGGCGAGATTCCTTATCCGGAGGAGACGAGCTTAGATGTTTAGGATGTGCTGACTGGCCGTGAGCGGCGCTAATCACGACCGAGTCTGCATGAGGGTGAGAATCCAAAATGTCTACACCCTCCGGAGCCTGGTATAGCCTGTTGGACTTCCTAGGAAGCGGGGCTAAAGCCGACGGTCGTTTCCAAATAGTGGAAACAAGGTGGGCATGAGGCACGATCTAGGGTGGCACTAAAGTAGGAGCCGTAAGGGGCAGGTCCAGATGTTCGGAGAGTTTGACCCACTGAGGATCTGGTTCCAGAGAACGCCACTGATGTACTTCCTGGATCTTCCTGAGCAACTCCGTGAAGGAAGGATCTTCTAGAGGAGACTTATGAGGAGTCCTCGGCCAGGGCTTGGACGGAGAGCGAGGCTGGTTGTCTCTCTGAGAATCCGTCAGAGGAATCCGAGAGCGAAGAAGAAGAAGAATCAGAAGCAGAATAAGACTCCCTGGCACGTCTAGGGGGAGGAACGGGTTCCTTAGGGGGATCCCTGGACTCGTGTCCTGCCCCTCTTGGGATCCAGAGGAAGGCTCTGGGATCCGAGGCGGTGAGGGAGTGTGCGCTCGGCGCAGGGGCCGGGCGGCATCAGCGGTTTCCTCACTTCCTGGTGAGCTGAGCATTGGCCTCAGCCCACCAGGGAAGCCAGAGCTCCTGCAGATCCACTGGCGGCCGGGGCGCGGTGGAGGAGGAGGGGATAAGTATACGGATTGTATCCATAAGGCAGTATCAAAACCCGCTCGCGGAAAACCGTGTGCGGTATTGCAGCGCTGGATACTGCAGACCAGGTAAGATGGCGTCCGGATAGGATGGCGGTACCGGTGCCGGAGCAGACGGGCTCAGGAAGGAGGCCCCACGGGCGGGTCAACATTGAGAGGCCGGGGTTGGGCCCGACGGAAGGGGAATATCCTCACGACGCCGTGGCGGATCGGCGCCAGATCCGTTCCCTTGGAGGAGGTCTGACGGGTTGAATATCCCGCATCACCCGGGGCGGTGGAGAAAAGTCCCGTGGTCAGGCTGGGACGACTTGGCCCGGACGACAACGAGGCTGCGGGAACCGGGTACGACGGGGTTGAGGGTCCGCCGTGAGGTTCCGCCGCCTGAGCACGCCGGAGGAGCCGCGTCCGACTTATGGGGTCCCTCGCCGAGGCGGGCCGAGGGAGGGAAGCGCCCGTCCGAGGGTGACGAGGTTGTGCGCCACCCCGAAGGGTCAGGCGTCTTATCAACCTTCTCCCGGTGGACGTCTGAGGAGCAGACGTCCGGCTTATGGGAGGTGCCCGCGCCAGTAGGCTGCAAGCCTGCGGCGGTACTGGGGGCAGAGGCCTCCTTTTGCCCGGAGGCGTCCGCAAGGCCCGAACACGAGCCCGACAGGCAGGCCGATGCCTCCTCCAAAGCCTTGGAGGCTGCCGTCCAGGACGGTCCCCGGAGGGATAAAGAGCAGCGCGACTCGCCGGAGTCGCGGGCGAGAGGCCTTCTCCTGGGCTTTTCTTTGTCCAGCTTTTACGATGTCCTTCAGGAGAAGTCGACACCTGCCTGAGCTTCTTCAATTCTTTTCCATTGAAGACATCTGCTTCTTTAGCAGATGGGCTTCCAGGGACTGTTGGCGTCGTTTGCGGGTAGCCGCGTTGAAGTGCAGGCAATGCGGGCACTTGTCAACCAGATGGTCGGGGCCTAAGCAAAAAAGGCAGAGAGAATGGCCGTCCTTGTGTGGCAGTTGGGCGCCGCACGAGTCGCACTTGTTTTTGGAAGATGTAGGGGTTGACATACACCGACGCTGACCTGATGAGAAGAAAAAATACTCAAAACTCCGGTAAAACCGACGAAAGAACAGGGCTTTGCTAAGCATGAACTTTATCGCGAGGCACTGCACGAGCTAACGACGGGAAAGAACTGGAAGGCGGGTATCGGACCTTTATACTGACGCCGCATGGCCGGTTCACCTGATCGTGGCGTCCCTCGCCAGGGACTGCTAGCTAGAAATTTTTCAGTGGGGTCCTGCCGCCGGCCGGCATCAGTCCTATATGTCATTACCTCGAAGTAAGATCTTGCCTTCCCAATTGAGAACTAGAGCATCCAGGGGGACTGAGCCCAATACTGGGGGTCTGCAGCAAAAAAGGGGAAGTTGGTGATTGTCTGGGGCTGCAAAATGATCCATCTGTGGAGTGTCCCATCTGGAGAAAATCACCTTCAAAACTAGGGGATCTCAGGACCATTCGTGATGGCCCTGGGAAATCCTGCTGAGAGCATCTGCCAGGACATTGTCCTTGCCTGGGAGGTGAACTGCTATGAGGGAAGTGTTCAGGGAATAAGCCAGAGACCACAACTTCATCGCCTCGGTGCACAAGGCCGAAGACCGAGTGCCCCCTTGTTTGTTGATGTACCACATTGTAGTGGTGTTGTCTGTTCTGACCTGTACCACCTTGTTCTGAACAGATGCAGAAAAACCTGAAGTGCTAGAAAACAGCTCTGAGTTCCAACAGATTGATGTGAGCAGAGATTCCTGAGGGACCATAACCCCTGGGTGGAGAGGTCGCCCATGTGAGCTCCCCATCCCAAGAGGGATGCATCTGTAGTAAGGGTCAAGGAGTGGGACAGAGGGATGAAAGGCACCCCTTGTCTCAGATTGCTCTGATCCTGCCACCACTGAAGGGCCTGGATCAGGGTTCGAGTCACTGGGATTAACTTGGATAGGGGATCTCTTCGAGACCAGAAAGCTCTCAAATGGAACTGAATGTCCCTCATCTGAAATCTTGCTCCTTGCACTACAGCTGTGGAAGCAGCCATGTGTCCTAGGAGCTGCAGGAAATGCCTTGCTGGTCGAGAGACCTGCAGAGTGAAGGACGAGGCCAGGGCCACTAAGGTCCTTACCCTTTCCAGGGGAAGGAAGGCTCTGGCCTGCTTTGTGTCCAGTTCTGCACCTATAAAGGTGAGTACCTGGACAGGTTCCAGAACTGACTTTGGAAGATTGAGAAGAAAGCCCAGAGAGGTAAACAGCTGCTGGGTAACTAGCAGGTGTGATTTGACCTGGTCTGGAGACTGACCCATAATGAGTCAGTCGTCCAGGTAGGGAAAAATGGCAATCTTTTGCCTTTTTAGATGAGCAACTGCTACTGCCAGACATTTTGTAAACACCCTTAGGGCAGAAGTGAGGCTGAAGGGCATTGCTCTGAACTGATAATGGCCTGAGGGCAGTTCGAATCTGAGGTACTTTCGATTGGGAGCTTCTGATAAGAACATGGAAGTAGGCATCCTTGAGGTCCAGGGAAGCTAGCCAGTCCCCTGGCCTTAGGGAGGGTAAAATTATTCCCAGAGTCACCATTTTGAACTTTGGTTTTAAAAGGTGCTTGTTTAGATATCTTAGATCCAGGATAGGCTGCCACTCTCCTGTCTTTTTTGGGGTAAGGAAGAACCTGGAGTACAGACCCTTGCCCTGGTGTGGGGGAGAAACCCTTTCTACAGCTCTGAGAGCCAGGAGGGTTGAGACTTCTGTTTCCAAAGCAAGAGTCTCTAAAGGGTTTGCAGGTAGAAAAGATCTGGCTCTCATCTTTGGAAATTTTTTGAAGCTGAGAACCAGACCCTGGCTCAATATTTCCAGGACCCACCTGTCTGATGTTAAAGACTCCCAGTCCTGGACAAAGTAAGCCAGCCTGCCCCCTACAGGTAATGGAGAGCCGACCATGGGCATCCCATCAGGGTGCCTGTTTGGCAGGGGCTTTAGGCTGAGGGGTGGGAGCAGGCCTGCCTGCACTCCGCCTGCCTCTCCTCTGAAGAACCCTCTGAGCATAGGCTGAAGAGGAGGAGGCCTGGGTCTGGTAAAAAGGCCTGTGAAAAGGCCTGCCCCTACCCCTGGGGGGCTGCCTCTGAGGAGTGGCTTGCCGTTCCTTGGCTTATGCACTCCTATAAGTGGTTCTATATTCATCCATTTTCTTCATATAATTCTCTGTCTGCTCCCCAAACAGAGAATTTCCCACCACAGGAAAATCCATAGCCTCAGACTGGGTATCCTGTGACAAAGTAGTTCACCTGAGCCAGGCCAATCTACGAAAAGCCACAGATGTAGCCATGACTCTAGAGGATACATCATTAGAATCCACTGCAGCATGGAATTGCACCTTAGATGCCTCAATACCATCAAGAGCCACCTGCTCCTTTGCAAGCTGGCCAGGGACCTGTTTGGCTAAGGCCATGACAGTATCCCATCTAGATTTCTGGTATCTCGCAACATAAACCATATAGTTTGCTTGTCTGAGTCCAAGGATGCTGCCATGTATTGTTTTTTGGCCATGGCATCAATCTTCCTGGAGTCCTTGTCAGGAGGATGTGAAGCCAGGGGAATATTAGCTTTATCACAGGCTGCAGCCTGAACTACCCCAACATGACTGCACTGCTGTGAAAGAAAATCTATATCAGGACCTGACAAACTGTACCTCCTGTCCATCTTTTTGTCTACAGGAGGCACAGAATTAGGAGCTTTTAAAATTTTTATTGTTTGTTTCCTAAAAGATTTATGCAAAGGGATGGACAATCTCCTGGACTCTGGGATATCCATCATCTCTACATAGTCAGGCTCCTCTTGCTCATCCAAAGCCTCCTCTAAGGGAAGCTGGAGGGTCTCGCAACTTTTTTATAAAACAAAAAATGAGAAGGGGACTCAGAAAGCCTAGGGGAGATTCACCTAAAGGTCTGTCTGGGGAGATGTCCGTTCAATGGGCACATCCAGACTTTCAAAGTCACATTCACACTGATCATAATCATCCTCCCTCCTCTGGTTCATAAAACTCTTCTATATCATATTCTGAACCGGTGGAACCCGACCGAACCGACCTTTTGCCAGATAGTGGCGGTTCGGAGGAACTGCGGACAGTAACTGGACAATCTGTATTGCCCTGGCTATCTCTGCAGCAGTTGGAGAAGGAATTTTGGACTCCAAACCTGCTGATTTTTAGTTTTTGCTGGAACTGGCTCCTCAGAGCCAGCTTTTCGCTTGCCGAGGAAGTCTCGCCTGGTCAGAGGGCACTCCTCCTGGCCATCCGGGTCAATGGACTTTTGGCCTCTGCCCTGAGCCTGCCCACTCTCTTGTCCAGGGTGGCTGCAGGGAAATTTTTACAAATCTGGCAGTCTGAATTGAGGTGGTCAAACCCCAGACAATAGACATGTAGTGTGTGGGTCAGCCTTGGCAAAGGCTTCCCCACAGACACTACAGTGTTGAAACCAGTGGGCCGGTTTTTCTTTTGGGTTTTTCAGACATGATGCCAGCCTAACCAACAAACTTGCCCTTTTAACGGCAGTGCCAGGCAAGACACCCTTATCGGTTCCCAACCGTGTCACGGGTCGTGGAAAAAACCGTAATGAAATCTGTTTTTTTTAGAACCAATAAGAACCGGGAACCGCACTCTAACAAGCCTTAAAAGGCTTTAAAACCAAGTTTAAATACAATTTGATCAGTTCAAACCGAACCGATAAAAATTTACAAGTTCCACACAGAAAACCTATCTATTACTTACAATACCATAGACAGAGCTTGAACCGATCGGTTTGCGGTTAAAATAAATAAGTCGCGGTTACATTCAACCGAGAAAAAACGTTTTAAACCGAGGAAATGAACCGAGCAGCAGGAGGAATCTCCGGAGCGACTTTTCAGTGAGGCGGAGTAAAGAATCTGACGGTTTCAGTTTGAAACCACCCTAACAGAGCTTCTTTAACCGAGCTCGGGCTCTAAGCTCCATGCTCTGCATGGAAGTTAACTCTTTCACCTCCGGAGCAGTTCTAGTGGTGGGACAAACTGCACTTGTCATAATATAGCAAGACTTCATGTTGTTTGAAGAGCCTGATCCCTCAAGTAGGAAGACTTTTTTGGCGGAGATTCTGGAGGGCCTTCCAGAAACTCTATGGTGTGTCCGGCGGACACCAACTGCAGGATCCATGCGTCGGAGGCTATCACCTTCCATTCCTGCGCATGGCAGGCAAAGCCCCCCCCCCCACCTGTTCCTTGTCATGAGACTGAGGAGTCAGTAGGGACAGGGAGTCAGGAAGTGGCAGGATGTTCAGGGGGAGGACCTCCTGAATGTCTCTGGTTCTTGGAGGTCGGAGGAGTGGCTGAACCTGTGGCCTTGCATTTGCTCTGGCACCGAGCCTGGGCCTGTTTTCTCTGCCTCCAGGTCCTTTTCCAAAAGGGCTGCTGCTGCTGTTGAGTGCCCGATCGGTACATGGACCTCACTGATCTGAGGGTGAGGCCTCTGTCCTGAAGATCAGTAATATCATCTTTGGTGTCCCCACCAAAAAGCACCGAGCCCTGGAAGGGGGCATCCTGAATCGCCGACTGTACCTCACTGGCGAGACCAGAGATGTGAAGCCAGGAATGCAATCTAAGGGCGACGGCAGTTGCCGAGGTGCAAGCTACAGAGTCAACAGTGTCATATGTAGCCGGCAAAGCATGCCTACAGGAAAAGTGAGAGGCAAAGATCCTTGGCAAGCTGCTCTTTGAGGCTTGAGGGTTCCATCGACTGGACTCTGACCTGGCTAGGGTAGCCTTTTGGTGTGACACCATCTGAGCGCACTTGGCCGAAGCATAAACTTTTCTACCGAACCAGTCCATCTGCCTCAACTCTGTCTGGAGGAGAGGTGCTCATGTGCTTGGGTGCAGCGGAGCGATCATGAGCAGCTGAAATGACGACAGAGTCCACCTCAGGAAACGTCTTAAGAAAATGAGCTTCCTTCAGCACCCAGTAAATCCTGCCTGCCCTCTTGGGGACAGCCGGAAGAGAAGACAAAATTACTCACCTTAGTAATCATATTTCTTCTAATGGAGTCTTGCTGTATGCTGACAATTGCAGTGATTCCCAACCTTTGAACTGCCCCGGAGAACTAAGGGTCAACTTTTGGAACGCTGAGCTCAAGCTCAGCCGAAGAAGACTCTGTCTGGAGTGTTTTGAACTCAAACCGTCAGATTCTTACAAGCCCTACTAAACTAAAAATTGTATGTGGAAATTGTAAAAATTCTACCAGCCAACTGGCTGAAAAGTTTTGGATTCCCAAGGAAGACTCAAGTCAGGAAACCCAAAAACTAAACCCAATGTACTCAAAAATAACAAATAATAAATAAGTACCCAAACAAAAAGGGGGGAGGGTGCAAGCAAATACACCCCTGGGGTGCAACACTGCACCTTCCCACCCACTTCCCAAAAACAGGTTCTGAGAAGGGAGGCAGGAAGGGAGATCAGAATACAGCAAGACTCCATTAGAAGAAATATAATTACTAAGGTGAGTAATTTTTTCTTCAAACATCATGAAGTCTTGCTGTATTCTGACAATTGCAGGCTACCAAGCAGTACCTCCAAGGAGTAGGGACAGAACATACTTTGGGAATAGGCTCTGAAGTACTGCTGTGCCAAGCTGAGCATCACTCCTAGCCTGGATATCCAGACAGTAATGCTTGATAAAGGTATGGACTGTTTTACAGGTGGCTACTTGACAAATTTCTAGAAGAGGGATATCCCTAGCCGCAGCCAGGGAAGCAGCTGTACCTCTTGTGGAATGAGCCCTCAGGCCTGAGGGTGGAGTTTTTCCCAGTTTTTCATACCAGAATTGTATACAAGACACAATCCACCTGGCAATAAATATTTTGGTGGCAGGTTTGCCCTTTCCCACTTCTCCATAAGTGAGGAACAACTGGAGGGAGTCAAACCTGTGACCCTTTGTACACTATGTAGTAACCAAGGACTCTTTTGACATCTAAACTGTGCAGCCTCCTCTCTCCTGAGGAATAATGATCAGTGAAGAAAACAGGGAGAGACAGACTGGTTTAAATGGAAGTCTGAAACCACTTTGGGCAAGAACCTTCTACTGGTTCTAAGGACCACTTTATCCCTATGAAGAGAGATAAAATCAGGTTCCACTGACAGGGCTTGCAACTCACTGATACGCCTGGCAGAGGTAATGGCTACCAAGAACACAGTTTTCCAAGTCAAGTACTTAAGCTCTGCTGAAGACACAGGCTCAAAGTGGGGTTGCATAAGCTGAGCAATGCAAACATTCAAATCCCAGGCAGGGGCAGGGTCTCTAAAAGGGGGACTGGTGTGAAACAATCCTTTGAAAAATTTACAGAACACAGGATGGGAAGATAGTGAGGAAGGCTTCACCACAGACAAAAATGCAGAAACAGCTGACAAGTGTACCTTGAGAGTAGCTGGTCTGAGGCCTAGGCCATTAAGATGGACCATATAATCCAAAACCGTAGGCAATTCAGCAGTGTCTGGAGAAATATTCTTCTTAGAACACCAAATGCTGAATTCTTTTCCATTTGGAGTTGTAGGTCTTTCTGGAGGAGGGCTTTCGAGAAGCCTTGAGGATGTCCAGAACCCCTTGGGAAATATGCAGATCTGCCAACTAACTCTTTAAGAGCCATGCCTTGAGATTGAGAGACTGAAGATTAGGGTACCAAATCCTCCCCTGAGATGATGTTAACAGGTTGTAATTCCTGGGAAGAGACAGAGGAAGATGGACTGTTAGGGACAGCAACCGGGGGTACCAGGGCTGTCTGGCCCAATCTGGAGCAACCAGAATCACCTTGCAAGGTTGAGACCTTATTTTGACTAAAACTTTGAACAGGAGTGGTAAGTGGGGGCGGGGAGGGAGGCATACAGAAACTTCCCTTCCCAATTCAGAATCAGGGCATCCAGGGGGACTGAGCCCAAGACTGGAGGTCTGCAACAAAGGAGAAGGAGATGTGACTGTCTGGAGCTGCAAAGAGATCTATCTCTGGAGTGCCCCACCTTGAAAACATCACTTTCAACCCCCGAGGGTCCAGGGACCATTCGTGATGGCCCTGAGAAATCTTGCTCAGTGCATCTGCTAGCACATTGTCCTTGCCTGGAAGGTGAACTGCTACAAGAGAGGCTTGTAGAGAATAAGCTAGGGACCACAACTTCATGGCTTCTGTGCACAAGGCCGTGGAATGAGTGCCTCCCTGCTTGTTGATGTACCACATGATGGTAGTGTTGTCTGTTCTGACTTGAACCACCTTGTTCTGAACTGACTGTGACAACGCTTTTAGAACTAGAAAAACTGCCCTGAGCTCCAGAGGATTGATGTGGAGAAGGGATTCTTGGGGGGACCACAGGCCCTGGGCAGTAAAGGACCCCAGGTGGGCTCCCCAGCCCAGAAGAGAAGCATCTGTGGTAAGGACCACTGAACAAGGCTGAGCAACAAAAGGAACACCTTGCCTTAAATTGTCCTGATCCTGCCACCACTGGAGGGCCTGGATCAAGGTCAGAGTCACTGGAATCAGTTTCGTAAGAGAGTCCTTTCTCTGAGACCAGAAAGCTCTCAGGCGGAACTGAATATCCCTCATCTGGAATCTTGCCCCTTGGACCACTGCTGTTGAAGCTGCCATGTGGCCCAAGAGCTGGAGGAAATGCCTTGCTGGTCAAGATACCTGAAGGCTGAAGGAAGAAGCTAGTTCCAGAAGAGCCCTTGCCCTTTCTAGCAGAAGAAAGGCTCTTGCTCTGAGTGTGTCCAGTTCTGCCCCATAAAGGTAAGAAGCTGGACTGGTTCGAGAACTGACTTGGGAAGGTTGAGAAGAAATCCTAGAGAAGTGAGCACTCACTGGGTCACTTGTAGGTGAGACTTGGCTTGGTCTGGGGACTGACCCACTATTAGCCAATCGTCCCGATAAGGAAAAATGGAAATCTTTTGCCTTCTTAGATAGCCTTAGCCTGGGTGTCCTGCGAGAGGCTAGTACATCTGAGCCAAGCCATCCTCCTGAGACATCACTGGAGTCCACAGCAGCATGGAAATACAGGTTACTCACCTGTAACAGGAGTTCTAGGAATGGTATATGTTGTTCATCCACACTGTCCGGCAGGTTCCTTGCCACTTTAAATCTTGCCGGAAGCTCTTCAAGCTGGCTCCTCCCACCCACCCGGGTGGTAAAACTCTCGGCTCCGCCCCATGACGCCAGATCTAGCCCGCTGGAAGCCAGATTGTGCGTCGAAGCCGGGGAGGTCGGGTGGGTCGTGTGGATGAACAACATATACCATTCCTAGAAAGTACAGTTACGTAAGAACTTACCGTAACAGTAGATCTTCGAGAACAGCTCTTGCAGCAGGTTACACCACTAGGACTGAAGCCGGCAGCGCCAGGACCCCACGGAAAAATTCTAGCTAGCTATCTTCAGCGGGGCGCCTCGACGCCGGTCCTGCTCTGACGCCAGCTGAGTATGTAGGGGCGGTCCCGCCAGATTCCCCAGTTCTCACTGAGACTTCCGCCGCAGGCTGACATCGAAATGGGAGACCGAGGATCCACTCTCAGAAGACAAACGGGAAAATCCCTGTTAAAGGCTTAGGCCATGCCCTCCAAGGGGAAGGTGGGCGGATATTTGCTGCAAGAGCTGTTCTCGAAGATCTACTGTTACGGTAAGTTCTTACGTAATTGTACCATCTTACTGAGACACAGCTCTTGCAGCAGGTTACACCATTAGACTGATTCCAAACAGTAGCGCTTGGCAAACACTCTGGGAGGAGGAAATTAGAAAGAACGCTCCAGGTCCTGAATCTAGGACAGAGACCCTGTAGCACCGCCAGGCCGAAGCCTGCTCTTCGCCGTGAAGCGATGTTCCAGGCTATAATGCCTGATAAAGGTATGAACAGAGTTCAAGTGGTTGCAGCACAAATGGCAGAGGTGGAGACGCTTCAAGTGCCAGAAAGGAGGTACACCCCAAGTGGAATGGCCCCGACTGCTCCTGGGAGGGCTTTCGCTTGATATCATAACAGAGTGAGATGCACTGGACAAGCCAGTGAGACAGGGACTGTTTGGATACTGGTTGCCCATCATCCTTTCAGTAAAGGAAACGAAAAGTTGTCTGGCACGGTTGCTTAGTTCTGCTCAGGTAGTACCTTAAGCTGCGGTGAACATCCAGGGTGTAAAGCAGCGCCTCGCCTGTTAGAATAATTAGGGAAGTAGACCCGCAGGTCAATATCCTGATTGAGAGGAGTGTGGAAACCACCTTAGGTAAGAATTTAGGATTCGTCCTCAGGGATACTCCGTCTCAGTGGAAAATTAAATAAGGCTCTTTGCACACGAGAGCCTGAAGCTCAGAAACTCTTCTCGCTGATGCAACAGCAATCAAAAACAACGCTTTCCACGACAGAAAACGAAGCTCGCAATCCGTGGCAGGTTCAAAGGGGAGGAGCGTGAGTTGCTCCAGGACAAAGAGCAAGTCCCATGGAGGCACCGGGTCCTTAATGGGCAGCCTAAGGTGTAATACCCCTCTCAAGAATTCGACAGGCATCCAATTGTGCCACTGTGCACTGTCCCACCGGGAGGTGATAAGCTGAAATGGCACAGAGGTGCACTTTAATAGAGGAGTAGGCGAGACCCGAACGGAAAAGGGAGAGCAGGTACTCTAACACCGCTTTCATCGGACAACCTAAAGGGGAAAGGACGCGTGCTTGCGACCATAGACAAAAACGGCGCCATTTCATGGCGTACATCGCATGCGTTGCCAGCTTTCTGGCTGCAGAAAGAATTTCCGCAACCTCTTGCGAGACCCCGTGACGCAAGATGGCTATGTCTCTAGGAGCCATGCATGCAGGTTCAGTGAGCGCAAGTCCGGGTGGACCAGTGAACCCTTCTCCTGAGACAAGAGGTGGGAGCTGAATGGCAACGGGAGCGGAGGTTCCCGGGATAGCTGAATTAGCAAAGGGAATGAGATCTGCCTGGGCCAGAGAGGGGCCACCAGGATCATTGTTGCATGCTCCCTGTGCAGTTTGAGAAGAACTCTCTGGAGCAACGGGAAGAGAGGGAAAGCGTAGAGGAATCTGTCCGCCCAGGAGAGGGACAAGCTGCCTCGCCAGAAAACACCAGGCCCTGGATCTAGCGTATAAAATTGGGCAGTTTTATGTTGGATAGGGAAGCTAACAAGTCCAATTCTGGAGTTCCCATCAAGAAACAGATCCTCTGCTACCTCCTGGAGAAGTTCCCACTGGGACTCTGGCCTGGGAGCCACTCAGGCTGTCTACAATTGTGTTGTCCACCCCGGGAACATGTACTGTGATCAGGTTCAAGCCGTGTCGGATTACCCAATCCCACACCTCATGGCCTCCCTGCAAAGGGTGTAAGAGTGTGCGCCTCCTTGTTTGTTGAGGTAATACATCACCGCCGTGTTGTCTGTCTGAAGCAGGAGAGTACTCGGCGGATCTCTGACTGAAATGCCTGCAGGCATAGAAGGGACCGCCTCATCTCTAGGGACGTTGATATGGAGGTGGGCCCAGAGGGGTCCACTTTATCCTGGGACTTCACCCCTGCCCAGGTGTGCTCCCACCCAGACCTGAGGCGTCTGTGGTGAGGATTACTCTGGGGACGGCGCTATAAAACGGACGCCATAGAGTGTGTCCCTGGGTCTAGCCACCACTGCCAGTCTCGAAATCTTCGTGATTCTGACTGGATGCTGCATGTGGTCTTGCCTTGGTGCCACTGCACCTTGAGCATCCACCGAGTTACCCGCATGTGGAGCCTTGCAAAGGGACAGTAGGAATGGCTGCAGCCATGTGTCCGAGCAAGCCGGGACTGACCTGGCTGGGAGCGGTCTTGTTCGACTAGCTCCTGATGAGGGATCTGATGCGCCCGCCTGTCGCCTGGAAGAAATGCTCTTCCCCGAACGGTGTCCAGTACTGCGCCTATGAACTGCAGTTTCTGCGACGGTACCAGGAGAGACTTCGCGGGTTGATAAGGATACCCAGATCAGAAAGGTCCTGGGTGCTCTGAATCGCCTGGTAATAACGCTCTCTGGAGGCGGCTATGAGAAGCCAATCGTCCAGGTACGGGAACACATAATGGCCCTGTCTCCTTAGAGACACTGGACACGACTGCTATGCATTTGGTAAAGACTCCTGGTGCGATGACAGCCCGAATGGAAGGGCTCGAACTGAAGATGATGGCCGAGAAACTCAAGCGCAGGAACCTCTTGTGCGCTTGAGCTATAGGGATGTGCAGGTAAGCATCCTGCATATCTAGAGACGCTAAAAGCGGCCCTGCTTCAGCATGGAATAAGACCCGAAGAGTTACCATGGGAATCTTTGTAGGCGATCGACAAATTGAGGTCGCTGAGGTCCAGAATCGGACAGAGGTCCCCTGTCTCTTTGGAACCAGGAAGAAGTGGAATAGTATCCTGTCCTCTGAGTTCTCTGGGACGCATTTATAGCTCTCTTTGCAGGAGTGCGAGTACTTTTGGCTGATCAATGACATTGTCGACTCGGGTACCGGGCGAGCAACGGAGGCCTCGAGGGTGGCTTTTCCGCTAATTCTATAAAGCGGCCTCATAATTAACTGTAAAACCCACCTGTCGGTGGTTATAGCTCCGCCATCCTGGCAGGAAATTGCATACCCCCATCATGACGCCCTGCTGATCCTGAGGGGCGGGGCCAGGAAGGAGTCAGGCTGTGGCAGCTGAGGACCCGCTGGCTGGACCGGCTTAGGAGAGCGCTGGTTTTGGCCTGCGGGTTGTTTTCCTGGCTTCCGGAAACCGGAGCCCTCTGTTGTGGAACGGGCGGAATGTTGTCTCTTGGCCCATCCACGGGGTAACGTCTTGGTTCCTATGAAAGGAATTCAAGCTGGCCGGCACATGGCCTGAACCGACCTTACCGCCTTCCCCCGGCCTCTTGGAGTTTGGTAATTATCTTCTCTGAGGGTTTACCAAACAAAACTTCCTCCAATGGGGCGCCCATGATGTTTTGCTGGACGTCCGGGAAACCAGAGACACGGAGCCAAGAGTGCTCCGAGGCATACGCCTGCTGCTGCTCGGGCCGAGAGTCCAGAGTCGACGCGCTCAGAACACCTGGGTTCCCACGTCCGAATCCTGACGGAGGAGCTTCAACATCTCCTCCTTCTGCTCACCTTCCGTACCTCAGCCGATCCAGACCCTGCTCCTTCACAGGGCATTTTGGAACTGCACCAGTGGGTCAAATAAATTAGGGATCTGATGGCGCAGGTAGCGGAAGCATACGCAGCGCCACCCATGGCGCTCCAGCTGCTTGGACTCTGGTCCGTGGCATGGTGCTCAGATGTTGCGGGTCTCTGGGATCGTCATGAGGCCTGTTAGGACCAGAGAGTCGGCCTGAGGATGCTGAGAGTCAAGCACTGGTCTTCTCTTGAGCCTTGACAAGTGGTCAGCTTTCTTCGGCATCGCCAGGATGGTCAATGTGACAGCTCCACGCTGCCTGGTGACGCCCACGAAAGTGTTACCAAGGGTGGCACCACCACAGGCTTGGGGTCCTTCTGTCAAGATACTGTAAGTCGAGCTCGGGTTAACTCTTCCGCATCCCATCCCAAGTTCTCTTGATGTGTCTCATGATATCAGAGAACGGAGGGTCATCCGGAGGAGACTTTTGCAGCCATGGGTCCGGAGAAGGATTGAGAGGGGAGATGGGATCTGGATGTTGAAACCTGATCCCGTGTCCTCCGTGAAGGCGAACGCAGGGCCTTCTGGGTCTCTTGGGACTGGGTGACCCAGAAGAGGATCTATACGGAGGTCTCCCTTTATCTAGTCTCCCTTGAGGGGTCCTGGGCCCCGGGAGGAGGTAATCGACCTGCAGACCCAGACGGAGAAGGGGCGAGGGACCGAGGAGCAACCGTGTAGGGAGGAGGAGGAGGAAGTGAGGTGAGGGGGACCAGTGTCCTTTGATGGTATCCCACCAGTAAGGAAAAGCTCTTTCACCTCTGAAAAAGAAAGGCCTGACGTATCGCCCGGGCGCCGTGGACAGTCAGCCAGGTCCTGCGGCCGGCCTCCACAGGGGGCTCGGGTTGTGGTGAGGGTTCCCGGACGTCATCAAGACCGGGTCGCCTGCCTGGTCCTCGGGCTGAGTTAACCTCCTCTCAGTGATGGTCTCTTGACCGACGCCGGCCGGAGGCGCCGGGGTCCTTTCTCAATTGAGCGGGCGCCGGACCTCTACCGGCGTCCGTGATGAGTCGCCTGGCTGGCTATGGTCTTCTGATGGACGACGGCTCTGGGGCCTGTGAGAGGTCGACGTCGGACGAATGCCTCGGTCCAGCGCCTTTAAGTGGGTGAGCCCTTGGTTTTGCAGTGAGAGGAGGAGGCAAGGAAGTAGACCTGACGCAGGTTCAGAAATGGCAGGAACCCGACTTGTGGTGATGGTGGCAATCCTCACTTAGCCAGGGCCTTGAGGACAAGGAAGGCCTGGGAGTCTTGGCCTGAGAAGAGGATGAAGACTTTCTCACTGCAGCGGTGGAGGCTGAGAGCTGGCCCGGGAAGGAGAGCGGTCGGACCTGGAGCCAGAGCTGCGCGAATCGAGGCCCTAGACGGGAATTCCGGAAGGGCCTTCTCCCTATGCTCACAGCATGCTTGCGGCCTTCTGGTAAGAATCCTCCCGTGGGCCATGGTCTTGAGTTGCTCCTCTAGCAGGAACGCCTGTAGGCCTTCTGGCGACGGATCCGGTTCTGCTGTTGAAACCCTGGCAAAGGTGCAGGACCGGGTGTCGTGGTCTGGGCCTAGGCACCGGACACAGGCTGAGTGCGGATCCTTGAATGGGATCTGCTTCCCACAGGCGCACTTTGAGGAGTGACCGGAGGTCGGAGAGGACATCAGAGAAAAAACTGAACTCAGAGAACGAATTTCCTGTAGGAAAACACTTTACCACGTGTCGCGCGCTAGAAACCGAATCGAAGGGTCGAGACATGCAAGTTGACGGCGGGAAAGAATTGGGGAATCTGGTGGGACCGCCCCCTTATGTACTACGCCTGACGTCGGAGGCGGGACCGACGTCAGGGGCGGTCCCCGCTGAAGATAGCTAGCTGGAATTTTTCCATGGGGTCCTGACCCCTGCCGGCTTCAGTCCTAATGGTGTAACCTGCTGCAAGAGCTGTGTCTTGAAGTAAGATCTCCTGTTACAGGTGAGTAACCTGTATTTCTAGGGACATGGATATGTTGTTAATCCACACTGTTTGGCAGACTCCTAGCAGTTCTCCGGGAGGAGGGAGGCAAGACACACACCCCCTTCTTAGGGGATAAAGACTGGAGAACCGAGGCCCCAAAACCAGCATCCCGGCGTGACTCAAGGTCGATGTGGTAGTGGGTGATGAAGGTATGTGCTGACTTCCAGGTAGCAGCCCTGCAGATTTCCTGGATAGGGACATCCCTGGAAGCAGCTACAGATGCAGCGGTATGGTGGGTAGAATGAGCTCTTATCCCTCTGGGAGGCTCCATGCCCGCCAACCTACAGCAGAGATCTATGCAGGAGGTGACCCACCTGCCCATCTTCCGCTTGGCTGCAGGTCTGCCAGGTGCGGCTTCAACGTAGGTGACAAACAGCTGGCGAACCTCTCCCCGAACTTCAGCCGTCCGCTCCTTATAATAAGCGAGCGCCCTTCTAGGGTCCAAAGTATGGAGCCTATATTCGGCCTCCGAGGTGTGACTGGGGTAGAACACCGGCAAAGTCAACACCTGGTTAAGGTGAAACTCCGACACCACCTTCGGAAGGAATTACGGGTGGGGGCGCAGGACAACCTTGTCCCTGTGGAAGACCAAATAAGGAGACTCAATGGAAAGCGCCTGGAGCTCTCCCATCCTTCTGGCTGATGTGATAGCCACCAAGAAGGCGGTCTTCCACGACAGGTGAGAAATGTCACACCTGTGCATCGGTTCGAATGGCCTGCCCATGAGCTAGCCAATACCAGCAGTAGATCCCACGAGGTGGAGGTTCTCGAGCGGAGGGATATGTGATCAAGGCCTTTGAAAAACGCCTGACCACCTTTTCCTGCATCACCGACTGCTTCCCGGCCCGCTCCCGGTAAGCAGAGATGGCTGCCAGGTGCACCTTAAGGGTCGTCGACCGAAGCCCTTGCTGAGAAAGGGACCACAGGTAGTCCAGAATGCTTGCCAGGGAACAGGAGGAAGGGTCCAGGCCCTGCCCTGACACCAAATGGAAAATCTCTTCCATTGGAAGGCGTAGCATTTTCTGGTCGACTCCTTACGGGACGCCTCAATGACGCTGAGGACCTCGTCGGAAAGACCCAAGGCCTGGAACTCTAGTCGCTCAGGAACCAGGCCATCAGGTGCAGGGATTGAAGGTCCGGATGGAATACCTCCCCCTGACTGACTGAGATCAGGTCCGGGCGGGCTGGAAGCCGCCTCGGGAGCCTGGAGCTGAGACTGAGGAGATCTGGATACCAGAATTGACGGGGCCAGTCTGGGGCTACCAGAATCACCTGCGCCTTGTCCCTCCTCGCCTTGAGAAGCACCTTGTGGATCAAGGGAAATGGGGGAAAGGCGTAGAAGAGGCCCGGGGTCCACGGCCTCGAGAAGGCATCCCCCTGCAGCGAGCCCTGCTGAGGGGGCGGCATGAAACAGTCTCAGCTTCGCATTCTCCCTGGAGGCAAACAGGTCCACCTGAGGCGCCCCAGTGGGAGAAGAGATCTTGTACTACCTCCGGCAGGAGAGACCACTCGTGAGACGCAGCCCCTATCCGGCTTAGGGCACTGGCCAGGGTGTTGGAGGCTCCTGCCACATGAATGGCGAGGAGATCCACCTCCAGGCTGCGCATGAGAGACCAAATGCAGAGAGCTTCCTTGCACAGAGGCATCGAGTGCGTCCCGTCCCTGGCGGTTTAGATAGTACATGGTTGTGGTATTGTCCGTCTGGACCTGAACCACTTGACTCCGTAGAAATGGAGCGAAGGCGTTGAGGGCTAGACGAACCGCTCGAAGCTCCAACAGGTTGATGTGGCATCAGGACTCCCGAGGGGACCAGAGGCTGTGCGCTCTGTGCTCCCCCAGATGGGCACCTCAACCCATCAGAGAGGCATCGGTCGATAGAGAGACCGTCGGCTCGAGGCGGACAAACGGGATGCCCTCCTGCAGATGTGCCGGAATGGTCCACCACTGGAGAGCGTTCCACATCTCCTGGGTCACTGTCACCAGCTGATCCAACGGATCAAAGCGCTGTGACCACTGACTGGCCAGTCCTCACTGAAGGGGACGCATGTACCAGTGGGCCCAACGGACCACGCTGGTGCAGACCGCCATGAGGCGCAGGAAGTCCTGGGCAGGGCACGATTGCCCAACCAGAAATGACTGGGCAAAGGAGGAAAGAACCTTGGCCCTGTCCGCCGGGAGCTGTGCTCTGGCTTGAAGAGAGTCAAGCTCTGCCCCGATGAAATTTATCACCTGCTTTGGCACGAGTTCCGACTTGGCCTCGTTGATGAGGCCAATCTGGGAGCAAACCTGGAGGGCCAGATCTCTGGACTGCTCCACCTCCGCTCTGGAGGGGGCTGCAATCAGCCAGTCGTCCAGGTAGGGTACACCCAGACCCTTCGGCGCCGCAGGAATGCTGTCACCACTGCCATGCATTTGGTGAAGACCCTGAGAGCTAGGGAGAGGCCGAAGGGCATGGTCCAGAAACTTCAAAGGGATCCCTCCGCTCTGAAGCGGAGGAATCTCTGATGAGACGGACGGATATGGACGTGAAAGAACGCGTCTTGGAGGTCCAGGGAGCAGAACCACACGCCTCGTTCCAAGGATGGGATTATCTGAGCCACAGTGACCATCCTGAAGGTCAGAGACCTTAGGAACCTGTTCAGGTAGTGCAGGTCGAGAATGGGGCGCCAGCCCCCCATCCGTTTTGGGACCAGGAAATACCTGGACACAAACCCCGGCTCTGGAGGAGGATCCGCCACCTTTCTGATCACCTCTTTTTCGAGTAGCAGGGCAATATCGGCTCGGCGGGCCGACAGCGAGCCTGTGGAACCCGTGGCCCCCCGAAGGGCGACGGCTCGAAAGGGTGGGGTCTGCTCGAACTCCAGAGGCAGGCCCTTTCCTACCACCTCCAACACCCAGTGGTCCGTAGTGATAGCGGACCAGACGGAAAGGAAGTGGCGGAGCCGTCCCCACTCAGGGAGAGTACCAGGCTGGGGAGACACCCTCAACCAGTCACTGGGCAGGCTTGAGGAGGGACCGGCCAAGGACCTCTCGGCCTTACCTCCCTGCTTCTTGTTAGAGAAGCCGCGAGCTTGGGTTTGGGATGCCAAGCACGAGCCTGCTGGCCCTGATGCTGGTGCTGTTGGGCGGACATGCGGAGGCTAGAAGGACGAAGAGCTTGTGCTGCTGCTGACGGGCCTTTGTCCTTCTGGGCAGAGGTGACCGAGTCCAGGGTGGCATTGGACTTTTCGATCCGCTGGAGGTGACCTTCCACCCAGGGCTGAAGAGGTTGGTCCCCAAGAAGGGACATCCGCCAACTTGTGCTGGGTATCCGACCGTGAAGGTGGATATCCTCAGCCATGCTCGCTCTGCGGCGCATGGACACTGCGGCCGCAACCGATCTGGCACAGGAGTCCCCTATGTCCAGAGCTGTTTGGAGCTGCTGCTTCGCCACCGCCCTACCCTGGTCCCGGACCTGCCGGACCGTGGTCTGCAGGTTGGCCGGTTGATGAGGGATCACCTCATCCAGGGAGCCCATAAGGGCGTGGGAGAAGTGTGCCATCAGCATGGCCAAGCTGGCCTGATGGAGGCCAAGGGAAGATGCAGCATATACCTTGCGCCCGGCATAGTCCAACTTTTTGACTCCTTGTCGGGGGCTTGTCCACGCCCTAGCGCTCCCGGAACGCCGGAAAACGCTGTCAGTGACCAACCCCTCGGCAGAGGGGTGCTCCAAAAACCCGGGCAAAGAGCCGGTAGGGACCACATACTTCCTGGCCAAGGGCGCAGGACAGGAAGCAGGCCGCTGCCAAAGCTCCAAGGCTGGGCCGACAATGGCCTCAGCCTCAAGGAAGGTCTCCGTGGGTGAATCCCCTCGGTCCAGTATCTCCGTCAGGGGATACTTGGCCCATCTGGATATGGGTTGAAGCTGTATCCTGGTGGACTCCGAGATGAGCCGAAGCAGACCCATGAAGGATGACGGGCTTTCGTCCAGCGACTGGCCCCCAGAGGACTCCAGGTCAATGGGCCTGGAGAACAGGGAGGAGTCGTCGTCGGACTCAGAGGAGTCCGCGAAGAGCTGCCTAAGGCCTGAGCCACTCTCCACCTGCAGAGGACGGTCGGGAGTGAGGGTGACCGACAACCTGTGGGGCAGGCCTTGAGCTGACCGAGAGTCCTTGGTCAGTGCCCCCGATTTCGGTTGTGGAGGCGGAGGTTCCACCACAATCAGTGGGGCAGCAGGTTTCAGCCAAACAACCGGCCCAGGCTTGGGTATCTCGACTGCAGCGAGAGGCTGTTTCGACCGTTCGGATGACAGTCACTTGATGGCCGGGGAAGGCATCGGTGTCGACTTGGTCCTGGACAAAAGTAACTGCTGTCACATCAGCTCCTCGTAGCATCGATGCAATTTGCGCCGAAGCCTCTCCTCATCCAAGCAGGAAGACGAGGACGAGCGGCGTCACCGATTACCTCGGTGCCGAGACAGAGACCGCAGATGTCGGCGGGATCAGCTGGACCGAGAAGAGGTCCGAGACCAAGATCCTCGGTGTGTCCGAGGGCGGGTCTGGGAAGGAGCGGGGGACACCCGCTCTTCCCTCGGCTCGGACACCTTAACCGGGGACTGCTGCACCGATGGTGCAGGCAACTCCTCGGTTTCCACCGGGGGAACTGGCGAGGAAGGGTTGTCTGCTTCACCAGTTTACAATCCGTCCGACGGGTCGAGAAAGATCTCTACTGCGTTGACGGCTGGTTCGGCTGGCTGACCTGACGGGGACGCCGTGAAGCCAGCAGCCTTAGCCACAACCTCGACTGAAGTCGACGGTCAGCTGTCCAGGGAAGAGGACCTCTCCCGCTCCCACGAACGCCAACGATGGGACTTACCCTTGGGATCCTTCTTTTCGGACCGAGAGGAATGTCCCGATGGCCCCTCTCCCTTCGTGGAAAGGGAATGGCAAAGCTCCTTAAACAAAGCAGAGTACGAGAACGAAGAGCGGATAATGCCGCGACTTCAGGAGAAGGCAAGATGCGGCCTTGCCACCTCCCTCCTCCCTCCCTCGAAGGCGATCATCTGCTTGAGCTGCTCAGCCAAGCCAGCTGGCCGCAACCGCTCAACCGGCCTCTTTTCGACTTTACCGCGGTAGCGCTCGGGCGCCCAAGCTTCAACCGGCAGCGCGGTCCTCCAAGACGCTGGCCGAGAACGAACAGCAAGACTCGCAGGCCCGCGGTCGTGTTCTAGGTCGAGGCAGTAGACGACATGGAGGCGGATCCGCCCTGGACATCATCTGCCCGCAAGGACACCACCGAAAACAGGGAGTCGATGTGTCCATCGCAGCCGCGAGGGAAAAGGAAGACCGAAGTCTTGAGAATTTTAAAACGAGTTTCGGACAAACCGAAGAGTTAGGATCCAGTCTATCACGTAGAGCGTTAAGGCGGGAACCTGAGCTTCCAAGCGGTAAGGAAGATCTGGTGTCATGGGGCGGAGCCGAGAGTTTTACCACCCGGGTGGGTGGGAGAAGCCAGCTTGAAGACCTTCCATCAAGATTTAAAGCGGCAAGGAACCTGCCAGACAGTGTGGATGAACAACATATCCATGTCCCTAGAACTGAACCTTAGATGCCTCAATCCCGTCTGCAACCACTGCCTTCAGCTCCCTGGATAGCTGGGGGGAGGCCTGTTTAGCCACTGCCAGTAAAGTGTCCCACCTGGACTTCTGGTATCTGGCTGTACAGGCCATGTAATTCACCTGCCTGAGTCCCAAAGAAGATGCCATGTACTGCTTCTTTGCCATGGCATCAATCTTCCTGGAGTCCTTGTCAGAGGGGTGTGAAGCCAAGGGAATATTTGCCTTGTCACAGGCAGCAGCCTGCACTACCCCAACATGGCTGCATTGCTGATATAAGAACTCAGTGTCTGAGCCTGAAAGTGTATACCTCTTGTCCATTCTTCTATCCACAGGAGGTATAGTGTTAGGAGACTAAACTTTTTTGTGTCCGTTTCCCAAAAGATTTATGGAGGGGAACAGACAGACTCCTGGACCCTGGGATATCCATCATCTCTACATAATCAGGCTCTTCTTGATCTTCCACAGCCTCCTCCATAGGAAGCTGGAGGGTTTCAGCCACTTTTCTGTAAAACATAAAATGGGAAGGGGACTCAAAGCCTAGGAGGGGAAACGCCTGAAGGTCTGTCTGGGAAGATGTCCGGTTCCACAGGCACATCCAGACCTTCACTTACATCATAATCCTCAAATACCCCTTCCTCTTCAAACTTCGGTTTATAAAAATCTTCAATGGTATACTCTTGAACCGGGGGAACCAACCGAACCGAACCCCTGCCAGAAGGAGCCGGATCGGTAGGAACCGGACGGAGCGATTCCACAATCTGAATCACCCTGGCTATCTCTTCGGCGGTCGGGACATGAACCTCTGGATCTGAACCAGTCGATTTATCTTTGTGCTTTCTTTTTGTCAGAACCGATCCCTCAGAATCTGCTCTCCTTTTGCCTGAAGAAGGATCGCCCTGGTCAGAGGGCACTCCTTCTGGTTCGGTAGAAACCAAACTGGGCTGGCCATCCGGGTCAGCGGACTTCTCGGCCTCCTCTACATAAGGAGGAGAGGGGGGACATGATAGAAACGTTCAAGTACTTTAAGGGAATCAACAAAGTCCAAGAGGGTAGCATCTTTCAAAAAAGAGGTGTGCAAGAACAAGAGGGCACAATTTGAAGGTGGGGGGGGTGGCTCAGAGGTAATTTAAGGAAGTATTTTTTCACAGAGAGGGTTGTGGATGCATGGAACAGCCTTCCGGAGGAGGTTGTGGAGTCAAAATCAGTGGTGGAATTCAAGCATGCATGGGACAGTCATAAGGCAATTCTAGGGGGTCAGAGTAGGAAGAAGTAGGCTGCTGGTTAACTAGGATCTGCAGCTTATCCAGTAGGTAGGGAAATTGGCAGACTGGGTGGGCCAAGCGGTCCTTATCTGCCGTCAAATTCTATGTTTCTATGTTTCCTTTTCCCTCAGTCTACCTAATCTCTTCTCAAGGGTAGATCTGGGAAAGTTCTTACATATTTGGCAGTCTGAATTGAGGTGGTCAAATCCCAGACAAACAGGTGGTATGGGGATCAGCCTTGGCAAAGGCCTCCCCACACTCACTGCAGTGTTGAAACCCAGTGGGTCCGTTTTTTTTTTTTCTTGGGTTTATCAGACATAGCCAAACTAACCAAACTTACCCTTTTTCCGGCAACCACCAGGCAAGACTCCCTTATCAGTTCCTAACCGTGTCACGGGTAGTAGAGAAAAAAAACAAACGGCTAAAACACTTTTTTTTTTTTTTTTTAAAAGAACCGCTAACCACACACTAAATATAGCAAAATTCACAATCAAATGGTCGGTTCAGCCGAACCAACCGCACTTTTACAAGTTCCACACAGAAAAATAGAACAATTCCTATCTAGTACTCACGGCACCACAGACAGAGACTGAACCGACTATGTAGATACTTTTTTTTGGTTTAAACTGACGAAAAACGGAAAACTTTAACCGACTTCGAACTGAGCTTAAAGAGGAATCTCCAGAGCGACCGTTCAGTGAGGTGGAGTAAAGAATCTGACAGTTTGAGTTCGAAACACTCCAGACAGAGACTTCAACCGAGCTCAGCGTTCCATGCCCTGCATGGAAAGTTAACCCTTAGTTCTCCACGGCAGTTCAAAGGTTGGGAATCACTACAATTGTCAGAATACAGCAAGACTTCATGTTGTTTGAATGAGGCATCTGCCAGACCATAGAGGTGAGGTCCTGGTGAGGTCCGATCCAGGGAGGAATGGGGACCGGAGAGAGAGAGACTAAATCCAAATGCTCGGCTAGTCTCTGTATCATGGGGTCTTGTTCCTCTGACTCCCAGTCAAAGAAATCTTTCATGGACATCAGAAGATCCAAGAAGGCAGGGTCCTCTGGGGGGACTTGGGGAAAACTTTGCCTTTCAGACCCTCTGGTTCCTCCAGGGCATCCTCCGCCGACTCGTCAGCATCCTCCTCCTCCTCCTCATCATCAGCCCCCTCGTCAGGAAGATGACGAATGTCCAGGAGGGTAATGTCCTGATGAGTCGTCCCTGAGACGTGTACAGTGGACAGAGAAGAGCTCCTCGGGGACGCAAACCTGGGAGAGCATGGAAGTGGGAGTCTTGTCTCCAGGTCCGACACCAACTCAGAGCGGGCCCCCTGCCACCAAGACTGGATTAGGGTCTTGAAGTCCAGCATAGCCAGAGGAGGTAGAGGGAGTGGGGGAGGTGGAGTAGGCAGCATTACCAGTGGGGGTGGGTAATGATACCCCTGGTAACCCTGAAAATGGTGGTGGGGGTTGTAACCAGGGTAATACTGTCCAAATGAACTCCACTCAGGGGGAGGACCAGCCGGGAAATGGTCCTCAGGATACCCAAGGGGGTAATGAGGGACAGTCTGGGGTCTCGAATAAATCCCAGTCATCAGGTCTGACAGAGGGGGGACCCACGTTGGACCTGCCGTAGTGTAAATCGGCATGGGGTCTGGCATCGGGATAGCCAGCATCAGGGGGACAGACATTGGGACCGGCACCGCCCGATCCGGCATCGGAGGGGCTGGTGTCGGGGGCGGAGCAAGGGACCCGGCCGCCAGAGCCAGCCCCCAAGGGAGGTGTGATAGGCGAAGTTGTTAACCCCATCTAGTCACTGTGCAGGCTTGGCAGAAGAGGAAGACCCATCCGAGAAGCCACCGGGACCTTTACCTCTGGGCTTTCGGGCACCGAAGCCACTAACTTGGGCCGGGGGGTACCAAAACAGCCTGCTGCCCAGACTGGTATTGGGCTTGTTTGGCCACAGGAGTGGAAGGCCAAAAGGACTTCTGCAATCTGCTGCTTGGTGACCTTAAGAGCCTTCTGAATTGATTGGATGGAGTCCAAGGTGGCACGGGACTTCTCTATGCGCTGGAGGTAACCGTCAACTCCAGGCCCAAGTAAGTCGGTAACCAGAAAGGGAACATCAGTCAACTTCTGCTGAGTATCTGCCGTGAAGGTCGGAATCCTCAGCCGGGCCCTATGGCAATGGCTGCCATCACCAAATGGGTACAAGAGTCCCTGATGTCCAGGGCCATCTGGAGCTGCTCTTTGGCTACAGCATGAAACAATCCAAGAATCAAAAAGCAAAGGTGGTGCGCAATGAAGAACCAGACAGCTCACTGTTACATGAACTAACTAAAAGGTGTTTTACTGTTTTGCCGAGTGCTCAAAAAGTTAAACGTAAGAAATCCAAGTGATAGCTTAACCCCTAGTGCCTCAACTCAAAGAGTCTTCAAGGGCTTCAGCATATCTGGATGCCACACCTCGCGCCGCGCCGGTGACCCAGGTTCGGCGGGGGAGAGAGAGGATCGAGCATTTGGAGTACTGCTCTCCTCTCTTGGGGAGGGATCCAGGGATAGCCGGGGCAGCAGTGGCCCCCAGTGGAGACCGGTGGCACTGCGATGCCCAGGGGCTCACAAGTGAGGGGAAGACATTGGCAGCTGCCTTCCGGACACGGGTGGGAGCACCCACGTTGAGGGCTGGGCGCACTGCACGTCCAATGTTGAGTGCGTAAACATCCAGAAATACCCCTCTGGCTCGGATAGGTGACTACTCTGCCAGTGCCACCACCACACGCCCTACGCTGGTTCCCTGTCACTACCCCCTGCAGTTTCCCCCGACCTGGGGAACTGTGACGAAATTGAAGATGTAGGGGAACACAGCGGGCGGTAGAGCGAGTCGTCGAGTGCAGTGGCCCGAAACAGTTCTGAGCCGGAGGACCAGAAAAATAGTTTAAAAAGGGCTAGAGCCAGGGCCGGATTAACCATAGGGCAGAAGAGGCATGCCCTGAGCCCCCAGTTTGAGGGCCCTACTGACTGATATCTTTTTTTTTGCCTTTTTCTTCTTCCTGACCCCCCTTGCTTTCCAGTGTGTGTGACTAAACCTCGTGGGGGAGTAAGTTCACCGCTCCTTTGCCCCACCACCTCACTATCCAAACAGCTGGCCGCTTGCAGCATTTTTTGTTTCACCACGGACATTCTCTCTGGTGAAGCACAGCAGTTACATGTTAGCCAATTAAATTGTTCGAACTTCCAATATGGTCCGTTGATGATTCCCCCGACAAGATCTTTTCGGTCCCCCCCCCAGCCCTCAGGTCTGTGTATCATGCACGGTGGTCCCATCATGCTCACATGAAGCAAGTCCTGCCCAGATCAAGAAACCGGTGCCATGCACGGTGCGCCAACAGACTCATTCCCTCTCAGAGCTGCTGAATCCTGTCGTCATCGAAAGAGACTGTCTCTCCCTCCTTTCGCTAGGCTCACTGTCAGACTGGCCTGGTGGTGGCTGTCGACTCGGTCGTCAGGTCTTGAGGTCCAGATCCGGAAAACGGCTGAATCGTGCCGAAGAGAGTGAGACTGTTGAGTAAGGCAGTACAGAATGCGCCCTCGGCCCACCGCCACATCATGTGGTGTCAGACTGAGGGAGAATAAGACTGTCAAGTAGGAGCCGTCGGCAGCGAGGAGCGCAGGCAGTCAGCAGACTCAGCAGTGAGGCGGACGGTCAAACCCAAATCACCACCAGGCAGTTATTTATCAGGTAAAAAAAATGTTTTTATTTGAAAAAATTCTAAATCAAATGATGTGACTTCACTTGTGAGAACTTAAAGAGTTAGAAGAGGAAGACAGGTCATACTATAGTGAGAGAGGCAGTGAGAGAAATTCAGTTTCTTATTAGTCAATACACCATCCAGCTTCACCTTCTCAATCTTCCCCAAGCGCTTTGTAACTCATTTGTCATCATGCCAAGAAGATCACAATATAGAGAGGGAGTGGGAGAATTTCATCCTCTCAGTGCAGCCTTCTCACAGCGTAGCCAGTAGTGTTCCTACCATAAATGGATGTTATGCTGCCTGTAGCCTCCCCACAGCTGCTGGATACAATTAAGCCTTCAGTCTTCCCACAGCAGCTGCATACAGTCAGTGTAGCCAGTAGCCTTCCCTACAGTGGCAGGATACTACATCCTGCAGCCTCCATACAGTGGCTGGATACAATGCAGCCTGCAGTATACCCACAGTAGTTGGTTGCAATACAGCCTGTAGCCTCCCCAGAACAGCCAAATACTGTGCAGCCTACAGCCTCCACAGCAGCTGGATATAGTGCAGTCTGCAGCCCACCACCTCAGCAGCTGAATAAGGTGATACTGTGCCTGCAGCCTTCCAACAGCAACTGCAAATTATGCTCCCTGCAGCCTCCCCAAAGCAGCTGTCTACAGTGCAGCCTGCAGCCCCCGAACAACTGGATACAGATCAGCCTGCAGCCTCCCCACAATGTCTAGATACACTGAAGCCTGCAGCCTCCCCACAGAAACTAAATACCATGCAGCCTGCAGGCACTTAACAGCAGCGGGATGCAGTGTGGCCTCTAGTCTGCTCACATCAGCTGGGTACAGTGCAGCCTCTCTACAGAAACTAGATACAGTACAAACTGCAGCCTCTCCAGAACTAGGGGCAGCCTACTGCTTTGCCACAGCACAACAAGCATGGGATATCTTCAAAAATATTATCCATTATTTAGTACACTCAAGTATTCCTAACAAAAGGAAATACAATAGCAAGGGTAAAATACCCCCGTGGTTTAATAATTCTATTAAAAAACAGATAAATCAGAAAATGAAACTTTTTAGACAACTTAAAAAAGCTCTCATTCACCTAATAATACTTTGTGACATAAATACAGGATATCTGTTAAAAAATTGAAATATTCAATCAAAATGGCTAAAAGTAAACTTGAATTTAAATTACCTCATACTAAGGATTGTCACACATCACTTTTTTTTATATTAATAAAAAGAGAGTAATTTTAGGTCTATTGGTCCCATTATTCAAAATGATTCTCGACTAACTGATGTCAACGCATCTAATCTTTTTAATAATAATTTTTGTTCTGTATTTTCTCATCAAACATCTGCTACCCCTATTTACTCTCATCGAACTGGTTTCCATAAATTTACTACAACTGATATTTTACTGGCCTTAAAGAAATTAAAAAGAACTACAAGTCCTGGACCAGATAATATCCACCCATGGTTTCTGATTGAAACCTCTACTAACATTTTGATTTCTTTGTCGCTTATTTTCAATAAATCGCTAGAAGAAAACTCAATAACAGATGATTGGCGCACAGCTCCTGTTGCCCCAATATTTAAAAAGGGCAACAGGGGCTGTGTTCAGAATTATCGTCCTATCAGTTTGACTTCCGTGGTTGGTAAAGTAGTAGAAAGGGTCATGAAGACAGTAATCGAACAAGAATGTGAAAAACTCTGTATCCATGACTCTCTTCAGCATGGGTTCACTCCTAAATACTCATGTACCACAAATTTGTTATCTTTTTATAATAATATAAGTGCTTTACTGGATGCTGGTATCCCTTCTGATATTATATTACTCGATTTTAGTAGAGTTTTTGATAAAGTACCTCACAATAAATTTTTAATTAAAATCCACAATTTGGGCTTTTCTTCTGATATTGTCAACTGGATATCAGATTGGATGACTAATAGGACCCAGAAGGTTAGAATTAATGATGCATTTTCTGTTTTGGGTAGGGTATCGAGTGGTGTCCCTCAGGGATCAGTATTGGGTCCTACATTATTCAACCTGTTTATTAATGATCTACAACCTGGGCCTAAAAATTACATGACTAAATTTGCAGACGACACTAAATTAGGGGGTAAAGTTAATTATGACAACATGGCATCACTAAAGGCTGATCTGGAAAGATCTGTGCTTTGGGCAAAACAAAATGACATGCACTTCAATCTAGATAAATGCATGGTCATTCAATTTGGCAAAAATAATCCAAACTATGAATGTCATATTAATGGATTATTACTTCATTCTTCTAATTGTGAGAAAGTTTTGGGTATTTACATCAACTTATGTCTAGGGATCACTGCACCAAAATTGCACACATGGCTAATGGGCTCCTAAGGCAAATCAAGAGAGCATTTTTTAATCATTCCGAGCAATGCCTTATTCCTCTCTTTAGGGCCTATGTTAGACCGTATCTTGATTATGGATCCCCCTTTTGGAGCCCCAGCCTAAAAGGCGATATTGCTATTTCGGAACAGGTCCAAAGGAGAGCAACAAAAATGGTACCCAGACTAGCACAGCTGGACTATCAGGACAGACTCCAAGCTACTGGTCTGTTTTCACTTCAAAACAGAAGATTGAAAGGCGATATGCTCAGTCTTTAATTTGCTTGAATCATCAGATCTTATGAAACAATGTGGGTTGCTATTTTCCAATAGGAGATGAGTTCCAAGACTACACAATAAACAGTTAGAGGTTAAACCATTTAAAACATCTAGAAGAGGTAACTTTTTCACAGTAAGGGCACCACGTGTATGGAACTCTCTTCCTCAGGATCTAATTGAGGCCTCTAGTGTTCCTAGTTTTAAGAATAAACTTGATGCCTGGATTTGGGAAAATTATTAACATTTGTCCCACACTGTGTGGGGAACAGTCTCGATGGGCTTCAGCCTTCTTCTGTTCTATCAAACCAAGTAATACCAAGTAGATACAATACAACTAGCAGCTCCCTCCCAAAAGCAGCTGGAAAGTGAAGCTTGCAGCCCCCAGAGAACCTGGCTGCAGTGTAGTCTGCAGCATCCCCAGCAGTTGAATATAGTGTAGCCTTCCCACAACAGCTGGATGCAGTACACTTCGCAGCCTCTTCACAGCTGGGTGTAGCCTGCATCATTCCCACAGCAGCTGGATACAGTACACCATGCAGCAGCCCCCTCTGCAGCTGGCAGCCCCCTACACCATCACAGTATAGTATCTCATTTATTAAATATTTTCTTTCCCCGTCTGTTCAGGCAGTGAGATGTTGTAGAGGGGCCAGTAACGCACGGCTGTGCTTGAGTGCTGACACTCCGTGTGAATGTACTCCAGCCATCCAACTTCAAACAGCCTTCTATTTCCACCCCAAGAATAGCATTCAGAGTAGCTGGAAAGCTCTCCAAATGCATTTTAGGGCATCGAAAATCATTCCGCCTTCGGGGGCCTAGGTGGCCCCGAACCCCCAGCCTATTGTTTAAATCACAGGAGGCCCCACAATTCAAAATTGTCCAGGACACCACAAATTATTAATCTGGCCATGGCTAGAGCACAACCCTGCTCCCGGAACTGCTTGATCATGGTCTGGAGATCTGCAGGAAGATGAGAAAGCACCTCATCCAGGGATCCCAAGAGAGCACAGGAGAAATGTGCCATGATGATGACCGAGCTCGCCTGGTGGATACAGGGTGAGGAGGCAGCAGAAATGTTTTTTGCAGAGTAGTCCAACTTCTCGGACTTCTTGTCCAGAGGTTTATCCAAGTCCCTATGACCCGAACACCAGAACACAGAATTGTTCACTATCCCCTCGGCCAAGGGATGTTCCATGAACCCCAAAAGGGAAACGATGGGCACCACATAGAGGCAAATGGTGAGGGGCAGGAAGCAGGGTGCCAAAGCTCCAGGGCCAGACCCACAATAGCCTTGGCCACAGGGAAGGCCTCCAGTGAATCCCCCTTCCCCAGGATATTTGTAAGGGGATAACTGGCCCGCTTCTAAACAGGCTCCAACTGCATCTCCGTAGATTTGGAGACGAGATGTAAGATGCCCAAAAAGGACAAAGGGCCTTCCCCTGCAGACACATCTGTGACTCTTCGCCAACTGGACGGGAGTGGAGAAAGGAGCTGTCAGATTCCGAAGAGTCCCGGTACAGCAGCTGACCACCTGTGTCACTTTCGACCTGCCGCGGATGGTCGGGCATGAGAACGACAGACAGCCAATGGAGAAGCCCTTTAGCTGACCAAAGACTCCTTGGACAGAGCCCCTGATGGTGGCTGACGAGGTGGCAGCTCCATCATTATCGGTGGAGAGGCTAGTTTAGGCTAAGCCGGAACGGTCTTCACCGGCTCTGCGGGTGGAGGGGTGGTGTCGACTGGCCCCAGAAACTGAAGGCATAGGCAATGGCTGGGACGCTGACAGCCAGGTAATAGCCGAGGTGTGAGCCGGAGTCTGCTTCTGACCGGCCAGAACTAACTGTTGCCATGAGGTCCTCATATTGCCGATACAACTTGCATTGAATCCTCCCTTCAGCAGAGCAAGAAGAATAGTGGTGGCGTCGCTTCTTATGACACCGAGAATGGCACCTGTGGGACTTACGCAACCCACTAGAGGAAGATGACCGAGACAGTCGGGGCCACTCAGTGGGAACTGGGGAGTGCAGCAGCTCCTCCTGGTCTACTGGAGCCCAGGGACCTGGCCCAACGGGCGGGACTGGCTCAGTCGGTAGGACCGGAGTCCTTAAGAAAGAACTGTCAGTCTCAGAGAGAAAGCAGGCCGGATCGTCAACTTGCGTCTCAGCAGGCTGGCCTGACAGGAGCACTGTGAAGCAAGCGGCTAAGGCCGTGGTTTTGACCATGGCGAAACAGAAGTTTCCTGGGACCAAGAATGCTCTCTGTCCCAAGAACATTGATGGTGAGTCTTCTCTGTCTCCAGACTCCTCCTTGGCATGTGAGCTGTACAAGCTCGAAGGGCCCTCTCCCTTGGTCGGGGGAGACTGGCACAACTCCTTGAAGGAGCCTGAAAAGGTAGCACTAGCCCAGTTTAAGAGGAACTAAAGCAGATGCCGAAGAGGACTGTTTGGCGGCCTGAGTCGCCTCATCCTCAAAAGCCTTTATCTGTTCTAGCTGCTTGGCAGACCCCGCGGCAGTGGAAACCACCCAAGGGGCCTCTTTTGATTTGACCGGTGGGTTATGTTTTTCCGGGCGGCCCAGCTGCAAACGGGGAGTCAGTCGTCGAGCAAGTTCGGATGACACGAGCGACATGTTGCAGGCCTGGGTATCGTGATCGTGCCCCAGGCAATAAACACACATGGCATGCGGGTCGGTACGAGACATCTTCAGCCTGCAGGGGCATCAGCGGAACCTGGGCAAGGACTTGTCCTTCATCATGGAAAAGTTTAAGTTTGAGATTTGAGATTTGGAAGTAAATCCGAAGATTTGAATGCCAGGGCCTACTCAGCGTGGAAGCGGTAAGGAGGGAACATGCATTTTCTAGCAGAAAGGAAGATCTGACATCAGGGGACAGAGCCGAGAGATACCACCCGGGTGGGTGGGAGGAGCCAGCTTTGAGACTTTCCGGCAAATCTTAAAAGGAAAAGGCAACTGCCAAACACTGTGAATATAACAACATATCCACGTCCCTAGAAAGAGCGCTTTCCACGACAGAAAACGCAGGTTTCAACTCGCGACCGGTTCAAAGAGAGGTAAAGTGAATTTTTCCAACATAAAGTTGAGGTCCCATGGTGGGACCGGGTTCAGATGCAAACTGCCCCCACATGAATGTGTGGGACACTTCGAGCTGAGAAATAGCTTTGCCCTAGATAGGTGCATGGTACGCAGAGATGGCGGAAAGGTACACTTTGAGTGAGGAGTACCATAAGCCTGAAACGAAAGGGAACGAATGTACTCCAACACCTGATTCATCAGACAGGTGAAAGGATTCACTGGCAGCAGCCCTAAGGGTGAAACACTTCCATTTCATAGAGTAAGTGGCTCTGGTGGAGTGTTTCCTAGCAGCCACCAGGACGTCTGCAACCCTAGAGGACACCCCAAAGCAAGTAATAACTAGGGCCGCAGCAGCCATGCATGGAAATGCAGGGACTTTAGGTCCAGATGAACCAGAGTGTCCTGGTCCAGGGAGAACAAGACAGGGGTGCACAGAGCCAAGGGCACCAGAGGCTCCACTGCCAGTTGTTGCTCCAGTGTTTTTAGAGGATGTCTCAGAGTGGCCTGGTTGAATTTGTGGGAAAACTGGCAGGCTTCGGTGTTGTGAATGGTGTCTAGGCAGATGGGACATGCAGACTGGCCATCCTTTTCAGGGATCCGTTTGCCGTAGGCACACTTCAAGGAGCAGTGAGAAGACAAGGCTGGTGGAGAAGACAAACTCGAAAACACCGAAAATTCGAGGTTTTAACTAAGAACGAACAAAAAATAAAACGCAAGTGTGGGTAATTGGCAGTTGACTGTAGGTGCGGTGTCCGCTGAGGTTCAATGTGCACAGGTCAACCATGGGAAAAGAACTGAGGTAGGGGCACGGGACTGCCCACCTTTATAAACTAGGCTGATGTCAGCTGACAGACGTCAGCAGTGGGCAGTCCCCTATGGTAGACTGCTAGCTAGAAGTTTTCCGAGTGGTCATGGTGCCCGACGGCTTAGCCCTACCGGTGTGGCCTGCTGCAAGAGCCTTCCTCAAAGTAAGATCAAAGGCTACTCGGCGCTTCCATCATCTCCCTAAGAAATCACTGGTACAAAATGTACTTAACATTAGAAGACATGAGGAGGAACAACTCCTTGCCCTCTCAAAAGGAATCAGAGAGGAAGCCAGGAAACTATTTGAAGGGGGAACAGGGGAGGATGCCTGGAACTGGGCCATCTGCTTCCCCGTAACATGCCTCTACTGTCTCCATCTGGAGAAGGTATTGGTCCTGTGACAAAAGGGGTTGCAGACCAGAGGGTCACTGCCACCCTATCAGACCACCCTTGTGGCACATGAAGTAAAGGACTTAAAGTGCTCCTAAGAGTGGCAAGTGGAACAAGGGCAACAGTCCAGTAAGCTACCTTGAGACCACCTGCTCCGATGCTTGCCCTGAATACTAGGACCAGTCATCCCAGTTTTACAGTTTACAGCTCCACATTCCATAGTCAAAGGTAGCACATGCAGCACAAGTCTCTGAGTTAAGACTGGATTAGGGCAGATGCAACAGGGTTAAATACGGTATCATCCATTTGTTAGCAGAAAGTTTAAAGCAAGGATCTGTTCTATCCTCTCCTTTTCTGTCTCTTGTCTGGCTGCGCAATCAAATGTCCTCGTGAGACCTAGGAAATGATCACTCTGACGGTCTCATGATTCTCTGCCTCTCGCTATCCCTCTGTCTTCACTTGCTGTTTCTGTCTTTTCTTCCCCTTTGCGCATCTGTGGCTATAGAAATAAATGTGAATCTTTGTGTGAAACTGTAAGTGATACTGGGATCCCTTTGTTTGAAATGTATATATTTATACTGTTGAAATGATTGCAAAAAACATCTAGAATTCAGGGGGTTAACACAAGATGATGTTTGATCTCTTCTCTGATTTGTTTGCAGACTCTTTTGTAGAGTTATCCAGCAGGAGGCCAGCTTGGGACACTATTCTATTTGCAAGCCTCCTGTGCAAAGAAAGTGACAAGTACACGGATACATTTTGTGAGAAACAGGATGCCTCCTTAACGAGCTCAGTATGAAGAAGTTAATTACCATGCAAAGACTTATTATAAACAGAGCAACAATCTTTGCTGGGGAGAGACAAACGTGGAGGTAAAGATACCCCTCAGACAAAGCACTTTGTTTTCTCCATTTTTACTGCTTTGTAAATAGTTATGCTGAACAATTTTTACTTTTTATTTTGCCGTTATTTTACAACTACTCCTGGTTTTCCTATGCTTCCTGACCTGTGCCTTAATGACACCAGATAAAAAGTAAGTGCTGTTCAGAGTGAGCAACATTTTTTCCCGTATCTGTAATGGCAGAAAAGCAGATGCAAAGGCTTAGATTTATGCTTTTGTGAACAAGACATATTTTTCGGAAATTCACGCAGAATAACCTCACTAGGCCGAAGCTTACACCGACATGGGTCTATGGATTCTTAGACTGGAAAGCAATGTTGTGGTTTCCAAAATTCCACGATAAGACTGACTTCCAGAAGAGAAGCACAGGGACAGAAAAAACCCTTACAGGCTGACTCCTTTGCCATTATCATCTGCACTGCCTCTCAGCCTGGACAGTTTTTTGATCTTTCAGCCCACCATGAGATAGAACCAGTACAAACTGGCTGCATGGATTCAGACTACATCCTATCGTTTTCACAGCTCATGGCCCTGTAGGGTGCCGTCTGACATTTGTTTATGGTAAACAACCAGCCTCTTTTAGATCAAAGGGGCTCAGCCATCTATTACCCCAAACCTAGAGGGCCAGATACAGAAAGTGGCCCTTGCATCAATGCAAGCTGTGGCAAACAGCACCTTGCGATGACTGCCGGTGCGACAGGGACCCTGCGTCCAATTCACAACTAGGAGAGGTCCTGGCACCAAACTCACGCAGGTTGTACAAGTGCTCCCATGCGTCAAACAAAAGGTGCAAAGGAGGAGACTGCCGAAGGCTGCTGGAGAAGTGTGTGCAGTCATACTGGACTATCAGGGATGTGTGAAAGCGATGCCAAGGGCCACAGTTCAGCAACACCACAGGTGTGATGTCCTGCAGCATGGCAGTGACTTGTGTGGCAGTCCAGACATCTGAAAACAGAGCCAACAGAACCTCAACAGCAATATGGACCGGTAACCTGCTGCAGTTGCAGCCTAGGGCACTGTACCTGCCGCAGAGCATACAGGAGTACTTTACCCGTGCCAGATTATTGTTTGCAACTCGCTGCAATGCACATCCCATAAATGAAAATTACGTACCTACTGTAATTATGATCTTTCTGTGCATCTTCACCATTCATCACTGTTGGGTATCTGCTAGAGGTCAGGATCCCGTGGGAGCTTTTTTTTTTTTTTAAAGGTAGGCGGGGCCGACGCACCATCAGTGCCACCCTCGAGGCCGACACACTGCGTGGCGCTTGCGGGTTGGCCGTTAGGCTGCATCAATTCCACCTGCCTGCCAGTTCTGAGTCGCCGGAGAGGTAAGAGGACGGGAGCGGAGGGTGGGACAAGGAAGTCCAAGGGACAGAAAAAGGAAAAGATGTATAACCAAAAGGAGAAATAAAGACAGAGAGGACAGAAAGGGAGAGTGTCGGAAACTAGAGGGATTGGGAGGGGCCCCAATCTCTGGAAAAGGAAGAGGGAGGTAGGGTGGTAAAAGATTTTGAAAAAGAGGAGGGGATTAAACATCCCAGGCTCTGGTCTGTCTCCAGATTATATAGGAATTGCAAGGAGCAGCCAAAGGCTTTCTGCCAGAATTTAAGGCACAGAATGACTGGCAAACACTCCTGAAGCAGAGTCGGCTACTCTGGAAGGAGGACAGGGTACAGGGAGTTAACACCCTCTCAAGGAAAGATCATTGGTGAAAAAAAGGGGGCTTTTTCCTTTTTTTTTTTTTTTAGAAAAAGGAGAAATAGTTACATAGAAACAGACTGACGGCAGATAAGGACCACTTGGCCCACCCAGTCTGCCCATTTCACTACCTACTGGATAAGCTGCAGATTCTAGTTAACCAACAGCCTACTTCCTGCAACCCCCCCACTATAATTGCCTTATGTCTGTCCCATGCATGTTTGAATTCCCCCACTGTTTTAGACCCAACGACCTCCTCAGGAAGGCGGTTCCATGTATCCACCACTCTCTCCGTGAAAAATATTTCCTCACATTACCCCTGAGCCACCCTCCCCCATCTTTAAATTGTGCCCTGTTCTTACACATCTCTCTTTCTGAAAGGTGCTACCCTCCTGGACTTTGTTGATTCCCTTGAGGTACTTGAAAGTTTCTATCATGTCCCCCCTGTCTCTCCTTTCATCAAGAGTATACATATTAAGCTCTCTCAGTCTCTCTTCATATGGTTTCTACAGCAGACCCTGCACCATTTTAGTTGCCCTCCTCTGGACTGCTTCCATTCTGTCTATGTCCTTGTGTAGATGAGGTCTCAAACTGTACACAGTACTCCAGATGGGGTCTCACCAACTGTCTGTATAGAGGGATAACCACTTCCCTTTCTCTACTTGTGATGCCCCTTCCTATGCATCCCAGTATCCCCCTGGCTCTCCTTACTGACTTTTCACACTGCTTACCCACCTTTAGGTAATCTGATATGACTACCCCCAGGTCCTTTCCCATTTCTGTTGTTGTTAGTACCTCCCCTGCTATTGTGTACTCTTCTCCTGGGTTTTTGTTTCCCAGGTGCATTACTTTGCACTTCTTTGCATTGAATCTAAGTTGCCATATGTCTGACCATTCCTCCAACCTTGCCAAGTTCCTTCTCATCTTTTCTACCCCCTCTTGTGTATCAACTCTGTTATAGATCTTTGTGTCATCTGCAAAGAGGCATACCTTTCCCTCCCAACCCTCTGCAATGTCACCTAGAAAGATGTTAAAGAGGACTGGACCCAGTACTGAGCCCTGAGGTACACTATTAGTAACCCCCCTTTCTTCGGAGTGTGTTCCATTCACTATTACCTTCTGTGTCCTGTTGTGCAGCCAGTTTGCTACCAAGGCTACCACCCTGGGACCCACTCCCAGGCTGGCTAACTTGATTATTAATCTTTTGTGCGGACTGTGTCAAATGCCTTGCTAATGTCTAGGTAGGCCATATCCACAGTCCCTCCCTGGTCTATTACTTTGGTCACCCAGTCAAAGAAATCTATTAGATTCGTCTGACATGACCGTCCTGCTGTAAATCCATGCTGCTTTGGGTCCTGTGCCCCGCTGGCCTCTAGGTACTCAACAGTTCTTTCTTTCAGAAGTGATTCCATCATTTTCCCTACCACTGAGGTCAAACTTATAAGTCTGTAGTTTCCTGCTTCTGCCTTGCTCCCACTTTTGTGACGGGGAAATCACATCTGCCCTCCTCCAGTCCTCAGGTACCACCCCATCCTGCCATGATTTGTTAAAAAGCGTGGTCAGTGGTGTCACTAGGTCCTCCCTTAGTTCTTTTAGGATTCTGGGGTGAATCCCGCGTCAGGCCCCACTACTTTGTCCACCTTGAGTTTTAGGAGTTCTTTCAGGACTCTTTCTTTTGTAAATGGACTGGTGTCAACCCCTCTACCCAGAGTGCTTCTATTGTCTGGTTTAGGTAACTCCTCCTCATCTTCTTTTGTGAATACTAAACAAAAGTATTCATTCAGTATCTCTGCCTTTTCACTGTCTCCCTCTGCCAACCTCCCCTCTCCTTTATTAATCTTCACTATCTCTCCCTTAACCTTTTTATGCTCCCTAATGTACCTATAAAAGGTGTTATCCCCCTTCTTAACTGAGTTGGCTATTTTTTCCTCAGTTTGGGCCTTTTCTACTCTGAATGCCTTCCCCCACTTCTTTCTGGTTCAATTGATACAGTTCCCTGTCATGCTCCTTCTGTGATTCCTTATACTTTTTGAATGCAGCCTTTTTCTCCTTAACCTTCCCTGCCACCTCTTTTGAGAACCATAGTGTTTTTTTTACTCTGCTTTGTTTTCTTTATTTGTTTTACACAAAGGCTTGTTGCCTCTATGATGGCAGTTTTGATTTTTCTCCATTGTTCTTCCACCCCTCCTTTGTGGTCATCTGCTAGTGCATTCTTCAGGTATTCACCCATTTTGCCAAAGTCAGCCCTTCTATAGTCCAGTATCCTTGTTTTTGTATGGCTTATCTCCATGGTTGTGCTCACTGTGAAGCACACTATGCAGTGGTCGCTTGTTCCCAGATGTCTACTGACTTCTAAATTTGTGATCCTCTCTCCATTTGAGAGTACCAGGTCTAGTATTGCTCCCTCCCGAGTGGGTTCCAACACTAGCTGTCTAAGGCCTGCCCACTGCAGGACATCGAAAATGACCCTGCTCTTGGATGTGGCTGCAGTACATGTCAGTTAACATCCGGCATATTCAAGTCCCCAACAACAGTATCTCCCCTTTTTCAGCCATTTTAAGAATGTCCTCCATCATTTTCTTGTCCATTTCCCCCCCTTGAGATGGGGGTCTGTATACAACCCCTGTGCGGATTGTGATGCCATTCCTTGTCTCCAAGGTGGCCCAGAGTGCCTCTTGTCCTCCCCCCTTTACTTTTTAGTTCTGTAGCTTTAATCCATTCCCTTATGTACAGAGCTACTCCACCTCCTCTTTTACCTTCCCTGTCCCTTCTGTAGATTGTGTATGTTGACATCCCAGTCATGGTTCTCTGTGTACCATGTTTTCGTGACTGCCACAATATCCAATTGTTCATCTTCCATCAGGACTACCAGCTCAGGAAGCTTGTTACCCAGACTATGGGCTTTGGTACTCATTGCCCTCCATTTAATGTTGGCTTTATCCTTTTTTCCCCCCATCCCTGCTCTTATTGCCCTTGTCTGTTTTTCCATTTACCCCTTTCCTGCCCTGTGTTGAGCTCTGTACCTCAGTGTTTACCTTACTACCTGCCATGTTTTGTGGGGGGAGGCTTGAAATTTCCTGCCTTTTATCAGCACCTCCTCCCTTGGCTAGTTTAAAAGCTCACCAAGGAAGCATTTAAACCTGTCACCTAGGGGCTTCGTTCCCTTCGTGGACAGATGCAGACCATCGTGCCAGTATAGACCTTTATCTCTCCAGGTGGACCCCTAGTCCCCAATGAAGCCAAAGCCCTGTGCTCTGCACCAGTTTTCGCAACCATTCATTAAACTGCGTGGTGTGCAGTACCCTAGCCTCACTCCTGTCATGGACTGGCAGCACCTCTGAGAAGGTTACCGTGCTTGCTACCCGTCTGAGGCCCCTCCCCAACTCCACAAATTCATTCTGCACTGCACTGATCCCATGCCTAGCTAGGACATTTGTCTCAAGGCGGACAATGATATCTAGTTTCCTCTCCTGTGATGCTGCTTCTGCAATCCTGAGGATCCTGAGGATTTGCTTCCTGTCCCTCCAAGCCATGGAATCAGGCAGGCAGGCACCTTACTTCCTTCCTTCTCCTCTCCCTTCCCCAGTTTTACCCCCCTAACAATTGACTCCCCTATCAGAGGCTGTTTCCTTCCCCTGTGGTGTCCCCTGCCACCCTTTTGTGGGTCTCCCTTGTGGATGTCCTCAGCATTCTTCTGGGTCTCCACTGAGGGTGCCATCACAGAGGAACCTTGCTCTGCCAGAATGGCATATGATGTGTAGAGGTACAACTAGGGGGCTTCGCCTCTGGTCCACCACCCGCACCCTCCCAGAACCCACTGTGGTCCAACTGCTCTTCATACTTGGCAACCTCTGAGGCAGTGGTTGTGGCAGTGGTGCTCTTCGGGTGGGGGAGGCCTCCTTAGTCCTTTGCTAGTTCAGGCTGGAGGTGGGCAACCTCCTCCCTCAGAGCTGACAGTTGCCTGCAAATAGGACAGCAACGCAGTTTCCAGAATGTCTCCCGGAAAACTGCTGCCCCACAGCCAGTGCATTGCACCACTCCCCACATGTCCCTCTCCCTTATAATATACAATATGTAATATATATATATATATATATATATATATATATATATATATATATATATATATATATTTATTATTATTTGTGGTGTGTACCTACCCTTTATGCACTGTGCTGGGTTATTAAGAATATGACAGTTCTGCCCCAAGACCTTTTGAGGAAATGATGTCAGAACTTTGGCTATAAAGGAAATACTACGCCCAGGGTGTGGGAAGGGTGGGGTGGGTGGGTAGTCCACAGCCACGGTGACTGTTAGAAACAATCAAATACACAACTGCACCACCACCCTGGTGAATACTGCCCTTTACAGTAATTCAACTAACACCACAATTTACTAGACCACTGCTCCTACACAAACCACTCTACAGAGTCCAGGGATAAAAATGAACTCACTCCTCAGCCAGCAGACACTTAAAGTGTTGCAAAAATATCCTTCCAAATCCTAGGTCTCAACCCCAGCAATCAAGCAAATTCAGTTGTATCTCACTCCCTCTGGTTATAAAATTACTGCACTTTTAATGGAATCCTGCAATTCTCTGCTTAATGCCAATAAGGAAAAAAAATGAAACCTTTTGTAGAAAATGTAGCTCCCCTTCTTAACAAGTACCCAACAATATTATGCCTTACCAGGTTTCCAGGTCCTAAACGGAGTTATAGTTTGTTCTTTGCATTGTAGCAAGGTTCTCAGCTTCCAACAGATAAATCAAAGTCAGTCTGACTTTGGATGGGAACAGGGAGGAGAAGAGAAAGGAGGGCAACTGACAGCTTCCACCTCACAGGGGTGGAGCCAGAGCACTGGAGAAGGAGTGCCCCCCTTGCTGTCCACTCTCCCTGGAACATTATCCCCCTGTGTGCCCCTGTTTTACCCCACTGCTAAGAAAGGAGAGGGGGAGGATGGGCACAGAGAGGGAGGGGGACCCAGAGACTGAGGCCCCAGGGGGATGGAGGGAGGGATCGTGATGAATGGTGAAGATACACAGAAAGATCATAACTACGATAGGTACGTAATTCTCGTACCTTATCTGTGTCAGTTTTCACCATTTATCACTGCTGGGTGAGTACTGAGCCCCCCAAAGGGGGGTTTGTTTTACACCCTAAGGGACAAAGTCCCTTAGCTCTCAGTGGGTGACACACTAAGAGGGAGAACCTTCAGGGCCTGGAGAGGCCAGAGACTGGGAAGAGTGAGACGGGGTCCCCCCGGAGGGGAAGGGAAGTTGCCCCAACAAGCGCAGTCTCAGTCTATGGGAGAAGAGACTGGTTCTCTGGTGAGCGGAGTTAATCACCCTACACCGGGCCAAGGGTGACAACTGGGAAAGATGCAGCCATGCCGTCCACCTTGTGCAGATCGCTGTCCCTACGACCCTGATAGCTACTTCACTGGCATCATAGGATGCCCTCGCATGGTGCCTTGCTAGCTCCAGGCCACACGCAGAGAGTGCAATGGCTTGTCTTGTTTGCTCCGTATCAAGCAATGAAGCTAGGATCTGACCCAGACTGGACCACAAGAACCTGTCATAGGCTGCATATTGGGCCTGATGTGCAGAAATGGAAAGCAATAACCATGCCGAGTAGAAAGTCCTCCTACCCCATTAGTCAAAATCCGAGGAGTCTTGATCTGGGGGGCGGTCACGGTGAAGGGTGCGAAGCCCATCAGCAATATCCAGCTGTGGATGAGGCATGGAACCTGGAGACTCCGGGGGGTGCGCAATACCTCTGGCCGAGTTCACTGGGGCAGGAACTCCGGAGAAGGGCCTCTGCCTGGAACGCAACGACGCCTCCCGAAAAAGAGCAGGTCAGGGCGGCACCACAAGGGTGGCCTAGCCAAAATTGCCTAGAAAGGCGTGCACCGAGTGCTCAGGATTGCTGATAGTGGTAGGAGTGAGGTGCAAGTCCTCCAACATCCTCACGAGGAAGTGCTGAAACTCAGCGAGATCAGCAGCTGGAGAGATGTGGAGAGAAGGTTCCTATCTCCCAGGAGAGGGGGATGAGGAGCTGGAGGGCACCGGCTGTTCTGTGGGTGGCTGCACGGGGGGAGGTTGAAAAACTAGGCTGCCCATCGCCCTAACATGCTCCGCCTACTTGGGCTGTGTGGCTGGGTGTTTGTGTTTGTCTCTGTCAATAGTTTAGTTTTGTGGATTTTCATGCGTTTTGGCTTAGAGGAACTAGACCATTCTTGGATATATGATCTATGAAAGTTTCCTAGACTAAGAAACTGGAAAACATCACCAGCAGATATTGGGATTCTCATTATAAATCAACTGTTTTGGAAGTCATCACAATCAAAGTAAGTACAACTAAAATTCTACAAGCTCTGACCTGGGAAGTGCAAACTGAATCCACATTTCCGTCTACCTTGTTGCTAAAGGGAACTGCATGTCTTTGAGAACCATTCACAACTATTTAAAACAAAGGGAAGACACTGACAAAAGGTTTTAACTTCCTGCATATGCCCCAGGCCAGTGTTCCAGGAATTTAACACATCCTTTGTCTTGTTACAGTAGATCAAACAGTTTACTAGTCATTTTCCTGTGGATTTGATTATTTTACATCATTTGGCAATGGGGCAATCCTCCCCTGGAGGCACACCACGAGATTGATCTGTCCCTGCTCATGTGTGAGCCTTGGGTTTACCCGTAAACCTCTTCCTGTCTTTTCTATCTCTCTCCATTTGTTATCCACTGTGTCAATTTCCTCTCTTCCTACCCATGCAACCCCCACTGTAAGCATCTTGACATCCTACCTTCATTATGGAACCATGGCAAATACCCTTTATTTCTATGTGAGGCACCCCATTACTAAGGACTGGGTGCAAACGACCGCCCTGGCTGGAAGAATCATATTTGAGCACCTGTCGTTAGCAACCCTCCTTTGTTGGGACCCTAGGCGACTGCACTGTATCCAAACCTGCAGCATGCAGAGGATAGACGTTACATGGTATGAGCTACGGGAGATATCCCTCAAACTGCTGCTCCTCCTACTTCTCATGTCTGGTGGGATCCACCCAAACTCTGGTCCTGTCTCAAACATTAAGACAAAGACTGCAAAAACTGAAAACAGGCTATCTGTTACCCTAAATATCTGCAGCCTACTTCCTAAGCTGGCATCTCTTCAAGCCTTTATTAGACAACATAATCCTGACATACTTGTAATTGTTGAGACCTGGCTAACACCTAGCACTCCAGATCATGCAATCTCGCTCCAAGGCTACAACCTCTTCAGACTTGACCGGGTAAAAAGAAAGGAGGGCGGATGTGTTATCTATATAAAGGACTACCTCTCGTGCCACCTTGCCAGTTTCTCCCCAGAAAACACCATAGTACAACTTCTCCCTGTCAAGCTTCTCCGTGGTGCCCATAACAAAGTGCTTACCGTGGCTGCAGTCTATATCCCCCCTAAAGACCCACGAGCCGGGCTCCAGTCTATCCTTGAATTTGCAAGATTACAACCTCCTGACTCTGAGCTCCTCCTTCTCGGTGATTTCAATATAAATTGGCTTGCTTCAGATATCGGACCCAGCAAGGATACTATCCTAGCAACCAACCTAACACAGATGGTCAACTCCCCTACTAGAAAAAACTACAAGACTGGAACCAGCACTCTCATTGACTGGATTCTTACTAATCGCCCGGACAAAAAACACCACCGTTCTCTCAGACTCCCTCAGTGACCACTCCCCTGTGATCTGTATCTGGACAAATAAATTCCACAAACCACCTCCTAAAACCATCCCAAGTCGAATGCTACCGCATGGAAACCTTGCTAAGCTAAAGACCTGCCTCCTACAAGAAGACTGGTCCCCATCTACAATACACTGGATGTGGACGCTGCCCTAAACTTTTTCATTAAAACTTTCAACACTGCCTGTGACACCTACGCACCTTTCAAAAGACGCAAAATCAAAGCCCTCTCTAATCCCTGGCCAACAGCCAAACTACTGGCTCAGCTTAAAGCATGTGACCATCTTTGGGCTATAGCCAGGGCCACAGGCTCCATAACAGACTCACTTAACTATAAACAGGCGCGCAACCTATGCACTTCACAAATCAGGCAAATGAAGAGCTCCTATTTCAAGAATGCTCTAGAAATCACCTGGGGTGACGGGAGATCCTTCTGGGACAATATACGTAATATTACGGGCAAACAGTCTAAATCCTCTCCCACGGCAATGAACATTGATGGCTCCATTACCCGTGACCCTAAGACTATGGCCGATGCCCTAAATAAAACCTTCACTGACCTCAGTGGTGTCCTCTCACCAGACTTCTTCCAGGAAGTTCCAAAACTCGTATCTCAAACCACCTCGCCAGACAAACCGCTATTTCACTTTAAAATAGTTAAGACATATGAAGCCTACAGATACATAAAAAAAGGCCTGGTCTAAATTTAGAAATAGCAGTGACACCATTGATCTAAAACTTCTGTCCCTCACCTTGGAAGAAGTGATCCACCCCCTCACCAAAATTCTCAACCTCTCACTGTGCCAAAGTCAATTCCCCAACACATGGAAGGCTGCTATAGTCACACCAGTGCATAAAGGGCGCGACAAATCCACACCAGGGAACTATCGGCCCATATCTATACTTCTACCCCTCTCCAAAGCTCTTGAACGGATCGTGGCGGATCAACTATCAGACTACCTGCAAAAGTATGATCTACTCTGCATTCAGCAACACGGATTTAGGAAAGGACACAGTACGTCAACGGCCCTACTTGATTTCTCTAGTGAAACTCACAAAGCCTTGGATAAGGGTTATTTAACCGGAGCTGTTTTCATAGACCTCACAAAGGCCTCTGACACTGTTCACCATAGCCTTCTAATCTCTCTTCTGCTCAACATTGGGCTAGCCAAGGGACCTGGAGCCTGGGTAAAAAGTTTCCTGGCACAACGTTCTCAAACAGTAAAAATCTCTGAGGTTCTCTCTGACTCCAAACCGGTCCTCTCTGGTGTCCCCCAGGGCTCAGTTTTAGGTCTCTCCTCTTTAGCCTATTTCTAAACTTGCTTCCCAAATCCTGCCCTGAAAAATTAATACTCTATGCTGATGGCGCTGTAATTCTCTCCTCCCTAAGGATCCAAATCCACTCTGACAGAGCTTGCAGCTTGCTTTCTCATGTGTTGAAAAGTGGTTCCTTGAGCACAAACTGGTCCTAAATATAAAAAAAAAAAAAACAGTCATGCTTTTCACCAGTCATCAAAAACAGAAATAGGCATACTCCACTCATCATAAAAACTTCTTTTGGAAATACACTAGAACAAGTGAACACCTTCAAATACCTTGGTATCACTTTTGACGAATGTCTTACTTTTGCAGCCCATATCGATAACACTGCAAAAACAGTGCACCAACGCATTGGACTTTTGTACCGGAACTGTCAATTTTTCAACCAAGCTGCCTTGAGGATTGCTGCTCAAAGCTCCATCATCTCAATCATAGACTATGGTCTAATTGTCTATGGCTCAGCTACTACCACTGCACTAAAGTGCATCTCAACAGCACTAAACAAAACCTGTCAACTCCTCACTGGAGCACGGAGACGGACCCACACTTGTGACCTCTACACGGAAACCGGTTGGTTGCATCTTTCCAATTGCCTCATGTATCTCACCTGTGTGATGGCAAAAAAATCAATCTTGGGACTCACTCCTCCATGTATCCGGGACTTGCGCTGCCTGAACAATGGCACTCGTACCACCAGAAGATCTGACCACCAACCTTTCCTTGTCCTAGATGTCGGACTGCTCAGGGACAAAGATCTTTACATACCGTGCCCCTACCTGGTACAATGCCCTTAACCTGCCCTCCCTATCCTCCACGACATTGGGAGCTTTCAAATTCATACTTTATGCTCACCTCACAGCCTCCAGCTCCTGTGACTGCTTTGACTAAAGTCTCATCCCACTGAGTGCACTTACATTTGTTTCACTCAACCACCATGGTCTCTCTTTGACAAAGACAACCTGAGTACCACTAACCTGGTTCTGTCTGCTCCTAAACTTATTTCTCCCTCTTTTCCCTCTCAAGCTCTCCAATCCTTATTCCTTGCCCTTGACACTGCCTCCGAGTTCCTTTTTCTTTTCTGTACATAAATGTTACTGTTTAAGTTGTGGCCTTGTTAAACGGCTTACTGATTGTTTGTAACACTGTCTACTATGATTTTGTACTTAATGACGTGGCACCTTGTAAAAGAGCCTTTGCTCAAAGGTATTAATTCCTAGAACAATAAAATTCAAACTTCAAACTAACGTAAGCAGGGAACTGAGCAGCCACCGCTCTGAACTACTCCCAGGAGAGAGGCCCGCTAGGAACAAGGATGCCTGGGAGTGCAGGAGAATGTGGCAGAGGGATGGGGACAGAGCCGAGAAGAGATGTTGACTCACCTCCGCCTGGGCTAAGGAGCGGACCGGGAGCACCCACGGAAGAAGGTGCCCTGGAAGAGCAGACAGCTGAACAACCATTTTGGTACTGCCTTGGCTGTGCCCGGAAGAATCCCCACTGTGAGGCGACCGGGGCAGTATAGGTCCAGAAGGACGGTCCCCTACCTCAAAAGAATGGGGCTCTCTCAAAGAGACCGAGGAAGAAGAGCGGAGATCCGCACGACGGGTTCTCCCAGAGCCCGGGTGGACCCCCGAAAAAGGCCGCCGTGCTGACCCCACACCCCTCGACCCCTCGGAGTCCGAAAGAGCCCTCCTCCTCGAAAGGGCCAGCCTAGGTAGCTGGCATCTCTGGGCAGCACCTGAAGGAGCTATCTAGGGCACAGTACGCTCCCCTCCTGTAGGTGCTCTGATCAGCCCCAAAGTTGGGCAATCTAGGCACACCACAGGTGGGGTACCACTACTGAGAGGTCAGTGAACCCACCGAGACCAGGCTGCAGAACTATGGTGGCCTGCACCACTGCCTGCTGGTCAGCACCCCTGACCCCAGTCTCAGTAGCTACTGACCCCACCTCAGAAGGGGGCTGACTCTGGCTTGTCGAGGAGACTACTGGGCTGCCCACCTCAAAAGCCAACCCAAGAGTGTCAGACTGTCTGACTCAGAGCTCGACTCCTTCTCCGAGGAGGTAGAGGCCAAGGCCCTGTGCCAAATCGCAGGAGGGCTCCCGCTGTCATCTTTGCCAAAGGGCCCAGAGACCAAAGCCGTGCCCGAGCCGGTACCAGTGCCCCCTGCAGCACTGTGAGCAGAATCCGCAGGGGGCACGGCTCCAGCCTGAACAGGAGCTCCAGAGCCAGGACCAGTCACTGCCCCATATGGCCATATGGCACCGCAAGTGGTGCTGAGGACACTGCCCTGATGGCACCATCGGCACCGAGGACGAAGACGGCGCAGACTGCACCATCAGTGCCGAGGACGGCGCCGCCCGGCTCCACAGCACCGCGAACAGCACCGAGGGCAGAGTCGGCACTGAAGACAGTATCAGTGCTGAGGATGGTGCCGCCCAGCTCCACGGTGCAGAGGCAGTGCCAATGACAGCACCGAAGGACTCCAAAGGCCCCATGGCACCGAGCCCTGAGGACACGGCGCTGTGCTCAACCTCGGTGCCGAGGTGAGACAAGGAGAAAGACGGCGCCGTAGCAGCTCCCACGGCGCCGTTAGCATTGTCAGCGCTGTGAATGGCTCCAACAGAAGCCTCGGCACTGACAACTATTCCGTCAGGGCCCATGGCGCCGAAGTCCGCAACGGCGCCGACCAATATGCTTGAGGATGGCGCCGACCTGGGCCTTGCAAACCGCGAATCCGACACCGGGGGAGCCTTCACCCCTGAAGGGACAACTGCTGTGGCAGCGCTTCCTGCCTGCCCCACCGGGAAACTTCCTGCGCCATGGAAGAAGCCTTGGCAACGGCTAGGCTACTAGTAGCAGAGGCTACCTCCTCCTCGGTCCGTATAGAACCAGGAGGGGACCTGGAGGAAAGGCCGAGAGCATGGCTTGGCCTGACAAGTGCCAACCCCGAAGCCGGTGAGCTGGCCCCACTTTCCATGCGGCGTTGCTCGATGACCCGGCAGTCCATGGATAAACAGGCGTCGCACAAATCCATGTCGTGAAGTGGGCCAAGACATGAAAGACACTGGTCATGCTGGTGGGTGACGGAATACTTTCGGCCGCAAGGGCACAGTCGCATGGGGGGGCGACCCATCTTAGAAGATTTCTTGCCCTCCGACCGAGACATGACCTACGGGGAAAAAAACACCAAAAACAGATTCGACGTCGCGGAAATATAAAGATAAGGAAAGATCTTACTGGGTGACGTCGAGTATTGGCAAGAACAGAACTGGCAGGAGGACCGATGGACTTTGGCACCGAAGGACAGGATTTCTATAAACTGCGGAGCAGGCCTAGGATTTTCTTCACAGCTTCCCACGAGGCGACCTCTACGGCGGGAGACGAGGAACTGGCAGACAGGTGGAGTCGCCGCAGCCTAACGGCCAACCCACGAGTGCCACACAGTGCATCAGCCTCGAAGGCAGCGCCGATGGTGCGACGGCTTTGCCTACCTTAAAAAAAAAAAAAGGAGCTCCTGCGGGGTCCTGACCTCCGGCAGATATCCAACAGTGATGAATGGTAAAGACTGACACAGATAAGATCACAGTTTTGGTGTACAACTTTTGTATGACTGCATGTCATTTAGTCCACGACATCCCTTGGCTGCCCTACAGCAGGCAGCAGCCGTTATAACGGACACGGTACAGTCAGATCATACCTTTGATTGTAACTCCTGCCAGCACAGGATACATAGTCGGGCAAGTTGGTGATGTCCAGGCTTCCTATGTTGAGGTACTGTTCTACCTGGGCATGGACAAAGGGAGGCACATGAGCCGTTAGACCAGCTCTGAGCTGTTTTAAATCCTGGTGCACTCTGCACCTGTTGCGACACTTTTAGAATCCCAAAAAAGGGGCTATGGCAGCACCATTGTGATGCAAGTCCCCCAGGGTACAGGCAGCCCCCCATGTGGTGCTAGCCATGTTTGTGAATCGGGAATGGCACATGGTGTGGCACAAGTGGCCCCACGCACCATTCCTGGGTGGCGGAAACACCATTCACCATTTCTGAATGTTTGGGAATTGGGCTCAGAGTGTTTCAGATCACAAGAGCTAAGCAATCCACACCAAGTCTGTTCCACTCAAAGAACAAACCAATTTTACCGCTCAAGTCTGTGATGGCAATACTTTAGAAAAATGCAATTTTCTACTTTCCCCATACATCACAAACGTGTTTACTTATTTTGCAGGGAAAACAGATAACATAAAAAACACTGCCTGTCACAGGGAGACATGTTTGTGGCAAGTTAGCCACTGCTGTCATATCTTAGGACATATTTTGTTATATTTTTATGTGATTTTGTGTATGTGTAAATGCCACAAGAATGCCAGTGCTAATGAAAGGGTCACATAGGGAGACAGACTGCATTGCAAAATGTTTGACGTTCCTCTGACCTGAGAAGAAGCTTGCGTGACAGCAAGATGAATTACATTTCAAGGGCTGCTAAAAAAGGATGAGCCAGAAAACCATCACCTGTCATAACATTTTCACTTCAAAGCAGGATGCTTTGGAAACAGGATTTGGGAAGTAGCCATTCTTGAAGCCTAGTGTGAATTATCTTACACATGTTATAATGTCGGGGAGGTGGCACATCAAAGGCAGCCAGGAGACTGGGTTGTGGGAAATAGATATAATAATTCCCTCAAATTTTGGGGAAGAGCAAGAGAGAGAGACCCCTACTGGCCTAAACGATAAGGCCCCAGTTGAAAAAAGTCATGGGGAAGTGTCAGCTGGAAGCAAAAAGGGTTTTGCAGACAAAGAGGGTATAAAAATCCCCTCACATCAGAAGCTCACAGCTTTTTGGCATTGTATTTGGACACTTGTTCCTGACCACAAGAGAAGCAAGACTGCCACAACACAGACACAGTTAAGAACCAATGAATGTTATAGGAGGACAAACTTTTGCCAACCTCTTTTGGTTCTGGACTTTCTGAATTTTTCACAAACAAGGTAGAAATTAGACAGTTAAATTTTACAGTGCATTTTTATGTATAATTCCAACTTTTGCTTTGTTATTCTGTAACCAGATTTTTCTGAAATCGTTTTGATTGTAAAGTTTGTGTGATAATCATTTAGATTTAGTAAAAGCATTTTGATTTTAAAACTGAGAGAGATTTTGTGTGCATAAAGGTAAAAAGGTTTATTCAATTCTGAGACCAACCTAGTTAACACAAGGTGTCACCATTCGCTACCAACTCTAAGATCCAAAAAGGAACTATCTGGGTGCTTTAAGTAAGGGAGTTGCATAGGTCTAGGGAGGGGTCTGTAAAGGGGAAACTAGGTGCTGCACACCCTGTGGGAGAGGACGCAATCAGGATTGCGAGGGCAAACCCAGAAGAGCTTGTAACATGCCTGGCCCCCGCAGAACAGCAACTGCGTAGAGTTCTCACCTGGCTACAGACGTGAGACTGTACTGTATCCTTACCCAGATTACCGCGAGGAAGCCCTGGGACCTCATGGCAGATATTCAGTAGTGAACTCGGCGAGCACTCTAGACGGACACTTGGAGGGCATTCCTGTCCCCCTTCCGTCTCGGACTGCACTGAGCTCAGTGGACCTGGCCCCCAGGGGTGGGTTTATGGCAATGTTACCCAACCATAAATTAATAGCCCAATGGCAATGTTTAATGACACACAGAGTTCAGAGTTAAGGAGAACACAGAGGTACCAGGCAGAGATGGCAAAGGGTGATTTACCATTTGGTTCATATTTCATCTTCATCTCATCTAGTCTGACCCGCAGCTGTATATTTTCACTCTGGCACAGCTCCAACTGTCTTTCGGAGGCAAAAAGTTTTCTCTCAATCTCCAGTACACGCTGACTTTCAGCTAATGCCTTCATACGCTGCACAGAAAGCTCATCATTAAGTTGGTCTATCTTCTTCCTAGAAAGAGAAGAAAAAATTACTCACCTTAGTAATTGCTTTTCTTCTCATGGAGTCTTGCTATATTATGACAGAAGCAGTTAGCCACAGCACTTGAACTGCCCCGGAGAGGAAACAGTTAACTCCAGGCAGACTGGAGTTCAAAAGCGCGAGCGTTGTACCCAAAGCTCTATCTGGCTAGTTTCAAACTGAAACTGTCAGATCTTTACGTAGCTAACACTAAGCAACAAGTCTGTGTGGAAAAACCCTACACTAGCCAAGTGGCTACCTACTAGTAGGAAAAAACAATAACAGAAACAACAACAACAACAACAACAACAATAATATCACCCCCAACAAGCACTATTAGGCCCCACTTCCCCAAAAGACTCAAGTCCAGGAGGAGGGCCAACATATTACCCCAAAACAGAAATACCTAGTTCCCTAACCCTAAAGAAAAGGGGGGAAAAGGGAAAAGAACTAAAATGGCATGACACAGTGCTTGCACTAATTTGCCAACCCCTTATCCAAGTAGAAGTTCTGAGAGGGCAGGATATGGTTTAATATAAGAAGACTCCATGAGAAGAAAAGCAATTACTAAGGTGAGTAATTTTTCTTCAAACACCATGAAGTCTTGCTATATTATGACAGAAGCAGATTACACAGCAGTACTCCATGGAGGAGGGTCAGAACCTACTTAGGAAATAGGCTCTGAAGCACAGCTGTGCAAACCGAGCATCTCTCCTGGACTGGACATCCAGGGAATAATGCTTGGTAAAAGTGTGAACTGTCTTCCAGGTAGCAGCTTGACAAATTTCCAGAATGGGAATATCCCTAGCAGCCGCTAGAGATGCAGCTGTACCCCTGGTGGAGTGGGCCCTCAGTCCTGAGGGGGGTTCTCTACCTAGTTTTTGGTAACAGAACTGGATACAAGAGACAATCCACCTTGCAATTGTCCTCTTAGTGGCAGGTTTCCCTTTGCCAACCTCGCCATAGGTAAGGAAGAGTTGGAGGGATTCGAACCTGTGACCCTTGGTGCGTTCCAAATAGTAGCTTAAGGCTCTTTTGACATCCAAACTGTGCAATCTCCTCTCACCCGAGGAAGAGTGCTCAGTAAAAAATACTGGAAGGGAGATGGATTGGTTCAGATGGAAATCTGAAACCACTTTAGGTAAAAACTTTCTGTTAGTCCTGAGGACTACCTTATCTCTGTGAAAAGAAATAAAATCCTTTTCCACTGACAGGGCTTGTAATTCACTTATGCGTCTGGCAGAAGTGATGGCCACTAGGAAAACAGTTTTCCAAGTTAGAAACTTGAGATCTGCTGAAGACAGAGGTTCAAAAGGGGGTTGCATTAACTGAGCAATGCAAACATTCAGGTCCCAGGCAGGAGCTGGGTCCCGAAAAGGAGGGTTAGTGTGAAGTAACCCCTTAAAAAACTTGGAAAACACAGGGTGAGAAGAAAGGGAGGCAGGCTTCCCTGCTGATACAAAAGCAGAGACAGCTGCCAGATGAACCTTTAAGGTAGCTGGCCTAAGGCCTAAGGAATTTAGATGGACCAAATAGTCCAGTAAAATGGGCAAATCAGCAGATTCTGGGACAATTTGCTTCTCAGAACACCAGATGGAAAACCTCTTCCATTTGGAATTATAAGTGGCCCTAGTGGAAGGCTTCCTTGAAGCTTTTAAAATATCAAGGACACCTTGAGAAAGGTGTAAATCAGCAAAATTATAACTCCTCAAGAGCCAAGCCTTGAGGTGGAGGGATTTGAGGTCCGGATACCACACTCTCCCCTGGGCACAGGCCAGCAAGTTGTGGACCCTGGGCAAGCTCAGGGGAGGGTGGACTGAAAGGGACAGAAGCAGTGGGTACCAGGGCTGTCTGGCCCAGTCTGGTGCAATCAGGATAACTTTGCAGGGCTGGGATCTGATTTTTACTAATACCCTGAAGAGAAGGGGGAAGGGGAGAAAGGCATATAGGAACTTCCCCTTCCAATCCAACAGAAAGGCGTCCAGGGGGGACTGAGCCCAGCACTGGAGGCCTGCAACAAAATAGAAGAAGTTGGTGGTTGTCTGGGGCTGCGAAAAGATCTATCTGAGGAGTGCCCCATCTGGCAAAGACTGACCCCAGCACCAGAGGATTCAGAGACCATTCGTGATGGCCTTGAGAAATCCTGCTGAGGGCATCCGCCAGGACATTGTCTTTCCCTGGAAGGTGAACTGCTATTAGGGAGGTGTTCAGGGAATAAGCCAGAGACCACAACTTCATTGCTTCCGGTGCACAAGGCTGATGACCGAGTGCCCCCCTGCTTGTTGATGTACCACATTGTCGTGGTGTTGTCTGTCCTGACCTGAACTACCTTGTTCTGGACAGATGCTGAGAAAACCTGAAGAGCTAAAAAGACAGCTCTGAGTTCCAATAGGTTGATGTGGAGCAGAGATTCCTGAGGGGACCACACTCCCTGAGTGGAAAGGTCGCCCAAGTGAGCCCCCCACCCTAGCAAGGAGGCATCCGTGGTGAGGGTGAGAGAGTGGGAAACAGGAATGAAGGGGACCCCTTGTCTTAAGTTGCTCTGATCCTGCCACCACTGGAGAGCCAGAATCAGAGTTTGGGTCACTGGAACCAATTTGGAAAGGGGGTCCCTCCTTTGAGACCAATAGGCCCTCAAATGGAACTGAATGTCCCTCATCTGGAATCTTGCTCCTTGCACTACAGCTGTGGAAGCAGCCATGTGTCCTAGGAGTTGCAGAAAATGCCTTGCTGGTCGAGAGACCCGCAGGGTGAAAGAGGATGCCAGGGCAATGAGTCTCTCTACCCTTTCCGAGGGGGAGAAATGCCCTGGCCAACTTTGTGTTCAATTCCGCACCTATGAAAGTTAGTACCTGAACTGGTTCTAGAACTGACTTTGGTAAATTCAGCAGGAATCCCAGGGAAGTGAGAAGCTGCTGGGTGACTTGCAAGTGGGATTTTACCTGATCTGGAGACTGACCCACAATGAGCCAGTCGTCCAGGTAGGAAACACAGCAATCCTTGCCTCTTAAATGAGCCACTACCACAGCTAGACATTTTGTGAATACCCTTGAGCAGAGGTAAGTCAAGGGCATTGCTCTGAACTGGTAGTGGCCTGAGGGCAGTTCGAACTTGAGGTATTTTCGGTGAGAAGGCCTGATCAGGACATGAAATAGGCATCCTTGAGGTCCAGGGAGGCTAGCCAGTCCCCTGGCCTTCAGGGAGGCAAAATCATTGCCAGAGTTAACATTTTGAACTTTGGTTTCAAAAGATGCTTGTTCAGGTACCTTAAATCTAGAATGGGCCGCCATTCTCCTGTCTTTTATGGGGTAAGAAAGTATCTGGAGTACAGCCCCTTGCCCTGGTGACAAGGAGGAACCCTTTCCACTGCTTTGCAGTCTAGAAGAGAAGAAACCCTGCTTCCAAGGCAAGGGTTTCTGAAGGATTTGCAGGTGGAAAATGTCTGGTTCTCATCTTTGGAAACTGTTTGAAGCTGAGAACCAGACCCTGGCTTACTACCTCCAGAACCCATTTGTCCGAAGTTAGGGACACCCAGTTCTGGCTGAAATAAGCCAACCTGCCTCCCACCGGTACAGGAGAATCGGCCCTGGGCACCACATCAGGATGCCTGCTTGGCAGCAGCAGCCTTAGGCTGAGGGAAGGGGGACGGTTTACCTGTGCCCCGTCTACCTCTGCCTCTGAAAAAAACCCTCTGTGCAAAAGCAGAGGAGGCTTGAGATTGATAAAAAGGCCTGTGGAAAGGCCTGCCCCTACCTCTGGGAGTGTGCCTTTGTGGAGTGGCATGCCTCTCCTTAGCCTGGGCACTTTTGTAGGTAGTTCTGTACTCATCCATCTTTTTTCATATAATTTTCTGTTTGCTCTCCAAACAGAGAATTTCCACTATAGGAAAATCATAGCTTTTGACTGAGTATCTTGGGACAGATTAGTGCACCTGAGCCATGCCAACCTCACGGAAAGCTACAGAAGTGGCCATGACCCTAGAGGAAACATCATTAACATCCACAGCAGTATGAAATTGAACTTTAGAGGCTTCAATGCCATCAGCAGCCACCTGTTCCAACTCACTAGCCAGCTGGCCATGGGCCTGCTTGGCTAACTGCAATACTGTGTCCCATCTAGATTTCTGATATCTAGCCACATAAGCCATATAATTTGCCTGCCTGAGTCCCAAAGAAGCTGCCATATATTGTTTTTTCGCCATGGCATCAATCTTCCTGGAATCCTTATCAGGAGGATGTGAGGCCAGGGGAATATTAGCCTTGTCACAGGCTGCAGCTTGTACCACACCTACATGACTACACTGCTCAGTGAGGACGTCTATATCAGGGCCTGATAAAGTATACCTTCTGTCCATTTTTTTATCTACAGGAGGGACAGAATGAGGATTTTTTTAAATTTTTGTTGTTTGCTTCCTAAATGACTTATGCAAAGGAATAGACAACCTCCTAGACTCTGGTATATCCATCATTTCTACATAATCAGGCTCCTCCTGCTCATCCACAGCCTCTTCTAAAGGAAGCTGGAGGGTTTCTGCAACCTTTTTGTAAAACATAAAGTGAGAAGGGGACTCAGACAGCATAGGGGGAGATTCTAAAGGTCTGTCTGGAGAAATGTCCGGTTCAATGGGCACTTCCAGACCCTCCCAGCCACATACATAATGATCAAAATCTTCCTCCCCCTCCTGTAGTTCATAAAATTCCTCAACATCATACTCTTGAACCACTGGAACCGAACGAACCAACCTTTGCCAACTGTTGGTGGTTCGACCGTCCCTGAGACAGTGACTGGACAATCTGTATGGCTTTAGCTATCTCTGCAGCAGTTGGAGAGGCAATTTTGACTCCAGACCTGCTGATTTCTTTGACTTTTTACTGGGACTGGTTCCTCTGAACCAGCCTTCCTTTGCCCGAGGAAGTCTCGCCCTGGTCAGAGGGCACTCCTCTGGTCCAGTGGGTGCTGGACTGGGCTGGCCATCCGGTCAGCGGACTTTGGCCTCGTTCCCTGAGCCGCCCAATCTCTTCTCCAGGGTGGCTGCAGGAAATTTTACACCTGGCAGTCTGACAGGAGGTGGTCAGCCCAGACAATAAACACAAGTGGTGTGTGGGTCAGCCTTGGCAAAGGCTTCCCACAGACATCACAGGTGTTGAAACCTAGTGGGCCGTTTTTCTTTGGGTTTCTCAGACATAATGCCAGCCTATCCAAAAACTTGCCCTTTTATGGCAGTGCCAGGCAAGACAACCTTATCGGTTCCTAACGTGTCACGGGTATTTGAAAAACCCACTGAAATAAATAGGTTTTTAGAACCGATAAGAACCGGGAACCGCACTCTAAAAGCCCAATATAATGTTTAAAATACTTTTTTATAAACCGATCGGTTCAAAACCGAACCGATAATTAATTTCCACACAGACTTTGAAATCCTGTACTTACGGTTTACCAGATAGAGCTTTGAACCAAATGCGGTAAAATAAAATACTTATTGCGGTTCAAATGAACCAAAAATACCCGCTTAACGAGAAATGAACCGAGATGAAGGAGCTGATCTCCGGAGCGACTGTTCAGTGAAGCAGAGTAAAGAATCTGACAGTTTCAGTTTGAAACTAGCCAGATAGAGCTTTGGGTACAGCGCTTTCGCTTTAGAACTCCAGTCTGCCTGGAGTTAACTGTTTCCTCCCCGGGGCTGTTCAAGTGCTGTGGCTAACTGCTTCTGTCATAATATAGCAAGACTTCATGGTGTTTGAACAGCTGAAGTTCATATAAAGCATCTTCTAAGACTACAGCTTTTTGTTATTAATTTTCCAAAATCCCATTTAATTTCTGCATGGGACCTGGAACATCATCACCTATATTTACTGACTTTACCAAAAGTGTAGTGAAATACAGAAGAATTCTAATAGCCATCTTAGAACCGTTCTACCGGAGAAGCAACAAAATCCCATAACACTTTCTGAAGTATATTCTTTCTTTTTTTCTCTTCTTTTTGTGCCACACCTCTCTCTGCCAGGCCATCCGCCCGGTCACGGACCCCTCGGCTGCAGCATCCCCACATGAGCCACTCTCTCGGGACCCTCTGGATTACCCCCCCCAAGTGGATATGTGGCACCAAGCTTGTAAGGTGCTACGAACAACGGGATAGGGCGAGAGATGGCCTGGGGAGCATCACATAGACAGAGAACAGGCAGGATTGTTTTTTCTCCCCATGGGGGGCAGAAATGTGCAATGACGCCAGTGTCCATACCACCCCTTTGCAACCTTGCTGGTGCCGTATGGTGTGGCACTCCTGGCCTCCACCAGGACCCCACTTGCACCGGCGACTTCCCGCACCCGCCCCATGGAGAAGGAGAGCAGTCATGGAATGCTCAATCCTTCTCCCCTGGGCAACCCTCCATGACCCAAGTATCGCTCCCCGAATCCGGGTCAAGCGTTGCAAGCTGAAAACCAACCGCTGCGCTGGTCCGAAGTATATTCTTGTGATTATGAAATGAATACATCTGTTTTTATCACTAAGAGCTCCACACCCAAGTGTGGTGATGTTCCTAATTAGCACTTTGTGTCTAAAAAATGGTCCTTTCCAGCAGACAGAAATATCTCACATTACAAGGCGGAGCTGGAGGATATACCACCTTGGCGGTGGGAGGAGCTTAGCTTGAAGATTTCTGACAACTGTCTCCAGGAATACTACCAGAGTGTGGATGTTAAGTGAATATCACTACTAGAAATACAGTTATGAATGAGTAACTTCTGGTCTCCTCCTTCACAGCTCTGCAACACTGATGGAATTAGTATATTTAAGTGTGTCTTTTTTGTGATTCTTCGACTTTTCAATTGAGTTTTCAAATGTTTATACTCTGTTCATCTTCCGTCTCCAATTTGCATTTGATGATGGAGAGCAAGAACCCCTAGTTTAAGTTTTGCATCTGGTGCTGCCAGAAAAGGTTGGCAACAGATGCGCACAATATGTTTCTGTACTGCCTGGGCAAGCAGCAAGACATTGATGAATGCACTTTATGCTGTGCTTTGCTTTCCTCATCCATTAAGGGTTGGAAGGCTCAAGTGGCCTTTGGTCACCCGAAAGATCGCAAAAAAGGCACTGGCATCTGCCAGGATGGCTGCACACCTAGCAATCATGGAAGAGGAGATAGTGATGGCTAGGGAGAGTTTCATGTTTTTCTTAGTGCTGTTCACAGCTGGGGCTAGCATCGGAATGTCATTCTCTAACATGTTCAGAGAAATGTGTCTGGCCCTTCAGACCTTACTGGAGAGCCCTTCTCACACTAGTAGAAAACACAAGCACCGTCGTCCCAGGTCATAGGACTGAGAAAGATTATGCTCTTCCCTCTCCCTTGGCTTCCCCCACCACTTTACCTCGGTCAAGCTCCCTTCAGTAGAGAGTAAGGTCAAGAGCTCCACGGTACCCCCGTTGGGATTGTTGACCTCAACTCCAATCAGGCAGGTATTCAACATATAGCTCAATCTTGTTGACTGGATCTCATGGAGACTGACAAGGAGTTTATCTCACACACCATGGTTCTCACTCAGGAGGACATGGCCCAGTCAGTGTCCTTGGCTGGGTTGCCTTGGAAGCCCACCTCCATTAGTGTTGATGCTTCCAAAGCCTTTTATGCTCAACATGCCAAAGTTGGTGGTTTACCATAACCCTCTGAAGGATACCTGTCGAAGTCGATCCTTGGGTCAACAATCAACGCTCTTTCGTCAACGCTCCTCTGGCAACAGTGGACCACTGCTGAAAGGATTAAGGCTTTGCCCCTGGACCTTCAGTCCACTGACCTGTGCCAATCATCCCTATGCCAGTCCACGCTTCGCAGCTGTCCAATGCACTTGCTTCTCCACCCCATCAGGTGGGACCACCTCCACCAGAACCCGTTTCAGGCTCTGATCAGAGTTTCATGCAGCTGCAGCCTTGCCAGGCAGTCTCTCAGTGGAGATAACCCAATCAGAGGATACCAGGCTGGTCCACAGTGGCAAACAGTCAAAGGTTCTTTACAGGAATCCTCTTATGACTCTAATGGTGACTCGTCCATGTCCTCGACCTGGACACAAAACTTCCGAACACTAGAGAGTCAGAGTTAACCACCAACCATGGGCCAGTGTCTTTTGGGGATTTGATGCAACTTACATTAAAGTCCATGTTTGTGCCCTTGGAAACAGTCCAGAAGCAGGCTAAATACCCATTCTAGTGGCCTGGATACAGTTCACCATCCACACTCTGGCAGTTCCACTGGAACAGTCAGATTTGCTGGACATTTTAATGCTAAGCTGCTCCCATTGCCTTAGTGGCATGTCCCCTGATTCCGCCCCGTGACATTAGACAGAACAGTTACTTAAGAACTTACCATAACAGTAGATCTTCGAGGGGATCTGTGTCATCAGATCACATGTATGAACTTCACCGGTGAAACAGGATCCACACGGAAGATTTTCTGCAGTACGACAGGGGCCACCCAAGCCGTAAATGTCATCAACCCTAAAAAGGCGTAAGCAGCCCTGCTCCCTCCTCAGTTCTTTCCCTCGGAGACAAAGACAGCATATCTCTAGCCATGGGGACCGAGGAGAGAGAAGGTGCCCAGGCCCAAAAGAACTGCTGGATACACCAGATAGCCAGTTACAGTAAGGAGCCCCAAAATGAGGATGGTGGGTGGAAAAGCAGACCTGATGACTGAGATCCCCTTGAAGATACCGTAGTACAGTTATACAACAACTAACCATAGCAGTAGATCTTCGAGAGACACTCTTGAAGCAGGCTAACACTGGTAGAACTAAGCTGCCAGGTACCAGGACCACATGGAAAGCTTCTAGCTAGCAGTCCACTATGGGGGACCACCCCCTGTCAACATCAGTCAACTGATGTCAGTATAGGCTATATAGGAGGGCCGTCTCCCACACCATCTTAGTTTTCTTGCCAGAGACTCTGCATGGCCAGCTGAGGGAGAACCAGAGAGATTATTCCAAGACCCAAAAAAAAGGTCAAAGCATATGCAATAGAAAGAGAGGAGGGGAGAGCAGGGCCTGCTGCAAGACCTTCTCTTGAAGATCTACTGTTATGGTAAGTTCTTACGTAACTGTACTATCTTACTTCGAGGAAGGCTCTTGCAGCAGCCCAACACTGGTAGGACCGAGTCCCAAGCAGTACCGGTATCACCAGGATAACATCACCAAGAGGAGGACAAGTCAGCAGTCAAGATCTCATAACAGAAGGCTCTGAAGAACTGCCAGGCCAAAGTTGGCTCTACGCCTCAATCAACCAAAAACTTTATTTATCCAGGCGAACACCATTGAGCAAGCTCATTTACAAGGTGGACCTGCATCTCACCAGTCATAAATGCCTAGAGCCGATGTCCAAACTGTAATGCTTGGTGAAAGTGTGGACAGAACTCCACGCGGCAGCTATGCAGATAGCAGCAGACACATTTCTGAAGCAAGCTGTGGAGGCAGCCATACCTCTGGTGGAATGGGTCATGACTACCCCTGGAAGGGGCTTGTTGTACTTGTGATAGCAATAAACAATGCAATTAGCTGACCTCTTAGACAAACACTGTTTGGAAACAGAAGTGCCCTCTCTCTTAGGTCTGAAGTAAACAAAATACTAATTTGTTTTCCTCAAAGACTTGGTGTGGTTTGTATAATATTGCAAAGACACCCTGTCTGTGAAAAAACAAACAAGGCTCTTTACACATTATTTATTGAAATGTTTCACCAGGAATGTACACTGAGTGACAAGCTGCTCATCTCTCGGTGCAACCTGGGCACATCAGAGCCTGCAGCTCATAAATCTTACAAGCAGAAGTACAGTACAGTTATGTAAGAACTTACCGTAACAGTAGATCTTTGAGAGAGGCTCTTGCAGTAGGTATTCCCAGATAGGACTAAGCCGCCAGGCGTCAGGACCCCACGGAAAACTTCTAGCTAGCAGTCTCTGTCGGTGGACCGCCCCCCGTCAGGTGACCGGCATTGTACAACGTCAGTATAAAGGGGCGATCCCACATGCCCGCCTTCCAGTTCTTTCCCACCAAAGGCCACAAGAGACAAGACGAGAGAGAAGAGGATATGCCCACATGAAAAGGAAGAAAAGAGACTTAGGGAGACAGACGGCGGGAAGGCAATACCTACTGCAAGAACCTCTCTTGAAGATCTATTGTTACAGTAAGTTCTTACATAACTGTACTATCTTACTTCGAGAGGGCTCTTGCAGTAAGTAATTACATATAGGACTGAATCCCAAGCAGTCTGGAACAAAGAAAAGTACTCAGGAGGAGGAAAACAACCAACTAATAGAACCTCCAGCTCTAAAGGTCTTAAGAAAGAAAACCTTGCAGAACAGCCATCCCAAAGCCTGCTCTACAGCGAGAGGCAATGTCCAAGGTATGGAAAGAAGTTCAACTTGCGGCTGCGCAGATATCTGCCGTTGACACATTCTTGAAACAAGCTGCAGAGGCAGCTACTCCTCTGGTGGAGTGACCTCTGACCTGACCCGGCAGGGTCTTCTTGTACTTTTCGTAACAGAAAGTGATACAATGAGCCAACCATTTGGATAGGTATTGTTTGGAAACAGCACTGCCCTCTTTTGTGAGCAAGAGAGACAAAAAGCTGATCAGATTTCCTGGAATCCTTAGTCCGAGTGGTGTAGTATCTCAGGATTCTATGAACATCCAAAGTATGCAGAAGATACTCCCCTTGATTGGAGTGTTGTGTAAAGAAAGCAGGTAGCTCAATGGATTGAGTCAGCGTAGATTCTTCCACCACCTTAGGGAGAAACTTAGGGTTGGTGCACAGAGCCACACGTTCCTTGTGGAAAAATCAAGTAAGGGATTTTGCCCATCAAGGCCTGAAGCTCGGAAATTCAACGAGCTGAAGTAATGGACACTAGGAAGAGAGTTTTCCAAGAAAGGAACTACAAGTCAGCTGAAGTTGCTGGTTCAAAGGGGAGGCAGAGTAAGCTTCTCGAGAACAAAGTTCAGATCCCAAGGAGGTGCAGGAATGCGGATGGGGGGGTCTTAAATCGAGGACCCCTCTGAGGAACGTCTTAGAGACTTCAACTGCGCGAAAGACCTGTCTCCAAAAGGGACATGGTAGTCCAAGATAGCCGCCATGTGAACCTTCAGAGAGGAATGACTGAGACCCAGGTCAAAGAGATGACGCATATAGTCCAGGACACTCTCAACAGGGCAAGAGAAAGGCTCGAAGTCCTTCGAAGAGGCCCAAATAGAAAAACGTTTCCACTTCATGGCAGAGGTAGACCTAGTGGACGACTTTCTGGCCTCCACCAGAATATCTGCGACGAGTGGAAAGACCCTGAACCGGGGCTTAAGCTACGTCTGCAGGAGCCACACATATGACTGAAGGGATTTGAGACCTGGATGAACCAGGGTCCCCTGATCCTGGGTCAGTAAAAGCTGCGATATAGGAAAAAGAAGTGGAGGTTCCTCTGAAAAAACTGTTGCAGAAGAGAGAACCAGACTTGCCTGGGCCAGAATGGAACGATGAGGATCATCCAGGCTCCTTCTGAACTGAGTTTGTGTAAGACCCTCGGAATTAAGGGAATTGGAGGGAAGGCATAGATGAATCTGTCCTTCCAGTCGAGAGAGAGCATCCTGCCAGAAAATGCCTCATCCTGGAATGAGCGAGCAGAAGACGGGAAGTTTTGCGTTTTGAGGGGACACGAACAGGTCTACCCGAAGGGTTCCCCAGTGCAGAAGATATCGTCTGCTACCTCTTGATCCAGTTCCCATTCATGTGCTTTGACTGACGAGACTGAGGTGCTCTTCCAGCGTGTTTTTGACTCCTGGAACATGAACTGCTGTCAGGTGAAGGTTGTGTTGAACAGCCCAACTCCAAACTCTCATTGCTTCCCTGCACAGAGGATAGGAACGAGTTCCTCCCTACTTGTTGATGTACCAGACTACGCACATGTTGTCCGTCTGGATTGTCAGATGGCCGTGAAGAACGCAAGAGTTCAGAGCCTGGAGGGCGTGTAAAACTGCCCTGAGCTCGAGCACATTTATATGAAGAGTCTGCTCGAGTCTGGACCAGGAGTCCAGAGTCCTGTAAGACCCCAGATGAGCTCCCCAGCCCTCTATCCCGAGGCATCTGTTGTCAATGTTTGGGATGGGTGTTCGAAGCAAAAGGGAACTCCCCGGCAAAGGTTCTCTTGCACCATCCACCATTGCAAGTCCCAGACCATGGGATCGGAGACCAGAACTTCCTGGTCTAGGTCGTCCAATGTCTGGTCCCACTGAGACCGAAGCATCCATTGAGAGATCCTCATATGGAGCCAAGCGCAAGGGGCTGTTGGAATGGAGCCAAGAAGGCAAAGGACTGACCTGGTGCTAAACCCTTCTGTGACAGGACAACAGACTTGCATGAGCCTGAAGGGTGTCCACCCTGTCCGGGGGCAGAAAGGCCTTGCCAATGGTAGTGTCCAGGATCGTCCCTATGAACTGGAGTCTTTGGCAAGGGACCAGATGGGACTTAGCCTGGTTGATGGTGATACCCAGTCTGGTGAAAACCTGCAGGGTAAGGGAAAGAGCAAAGAAGTTCCTCCCTGGAAGGGGCCGCCAGGAGCCAGTCCAGATAGGGAAAGGTGGACCGCTACCACTGAAAGACATTTGGTGAACACTCGGGGAGCAGAGGAAAGACCAAATGGGAGGGCCTTGAATTGGTAGTGGTCCCCCTGGAACAAAAACCAAAGGAATTTGCGGTGGTAAGGGTGGATGGGGATTTGCAGATAGGCATCCTGCATACCCAAAGCGCACAGCCACTGTCCCTGCCGAAGGCTCTGCAGGGAGAGCATTCTGAAACGTTTGTACTCAACGAACATGTTCAGGGAGAGGACATCTAAAATAGGCCTCACGTCTCCCATTTTCTTTGGGACTAGGAAGAAATGGGAACAGTAATCTGTCTCCACCGCTCTCCCCCAAAGGTGGGCTGGGACAGGCTCCATCGCTGCCTTCAAGAGAAGGAGAAACTTCTCTAGACCAGAGGAAGGTGCTCCGGGGAGTAAGACGACTTGGGGGTTGGTTTTCTGGGTGGTTTCCGAAGAAACTCGACTGAGTGTCCTGCAGCTATCAGTTGGAGCACCCAAGCATCTGATGTAATCCTCTCCCAACCTGGTAGATGGAAGGAGAACCTCCCTCTTATGGGTTTCTCTGGGGATCCAGAGGCTGTGGGAGAGGAAAGGAGTCAGGAGGTGTGAGGCAATGCCGCGGGAAGCTCCGCCGCTTATGGGCGGGGGCGCCAGGCCGGAGGCCCGACATTTGTTGGCCCACTTGCCCCGAGGCTTCGCTTTAGGCAGAGAACATCTGCGAAAAAAGTGATGCTGTCCCTGTGAGGGCCTGTACAATGAGTCAACAGACTTGAGTGCAATGCTCTTCTCTTGCAGGTCAGTGATGATGTCCTTGACATCTCCACTGAACAGCACAGAACCCCTGAAGGGTACATCCTGAATAGCGAATTGCACTTCAGGGACCAAACCTGACACCCGGAGCCAGGCATGACGGTGAAGACCTATGGCGAAAGCAGAGTTCCGACCTGTTGCCTCTACTGCATCATATGTGGCACGGAGCATGTGCAGACTGGCCGAACGAGCAGACCGGACGAGCTCATCGACTTTCTGTTTGATCTGAGACTCAGGAAGGGAGTCCAATTTGGATTCCACCCGACTCAGTATAGTCTTCTGGTAGTCCTCCATATGCGCAACACAGTTTAGGGCCCTAATCCCCAGTGTGGAAGAAGCATACACTACCTTTCTGGACGGGTCCAGAAGACAGGATTCCTTGTCTGGTGGAGACGAGCTGAGATGTTTAGGATTCGCAGACCGGCTGTGAGCGGTGCTAATCACGACAGAGTCGACTTTGGGGTGTGTATTCAAGGAATCCACAACCTCAGGAGCCTGGGTATAGCCGATCTGCCTTCTTCGGAAGGGGGGCTAATTCGGACAGTTGTTTCCAAATAGTGGAAACAAGGCCAGCGTGAGGCTCAATCCAGGGTGGAATCAATGTCGGAGCAGTTTTGGGCAGATCCAAGTGGGCAGCGGAGCTTCTTCTGCTGTGGATCTGGCTCCAGAGATTGCCACTGGTGGACTTCCTGGATCTTTCTCAGTAACTCCAGAAAGGATGGAACCTCCGGAGGAGTTCTTGGCCTGGGACGGTCTGGAGTACGTGGCTCGTCAGGATCGGAGCACCCCAGAGTCTGAGTCAGAGGTCTCCTAAGAAGAGGAGGAAGGCTCCTCCCACGGCAGGGGAGGAACAGACCCTTTGGGCAAACCTCGGGGAAGCATATCCTCGACATCCCTGGCACTTAAGGATTCACCTTTTGTGTCGGGTAGGGAGGAGGGAGTCTCTCGTCTCCGGCGCACTGGATCCTGTGCAGGGTCCAGCACCGGCAGATGACTCTCCACCTCCTTGGTGAGTTGAGTCTTGGCCTCAGCCCACCAGGCAGAGTCTCTTTCAAATCCACTAGCAGCTGGGGAGGTGGTGGAGGAGGGGGATACGGATACTGAGGATATCCATAAGGGTGAGAATCTGTACTCGATGGCAGGAAACCCGGCGTCAAGTATTGAGGCGGATACTGTAGTGCAGGATACTGTGGTCCCGGGTAGGACGGCCCCGGATAAGACTGGATTGGGTACCCAGGAACCAGGAGCTCCGTTGGAGGAGACAGCCTTGGGAGAGGCCTGGCAGGAGGGCAAGGTACAGGTGGCCTCGCGGGCTTCTGGCCCAGCACTGGAATGGAAGGCCATGTTGTCCGGCGCCGGATAGGCTGGAGTTGGAGCCAAGGTCCTGAGGGTCTGCATCAGGGGTCCGCATTATAGCTGAAGCCCGACGTGAGCTCATCCAAATACTCCATCATCGGGTAAGGAGGACTGAAACCCCGGGTCCAGCAGAGGAGATGCTGGAACCCCTGTAAGCAGGCTGCCGCAGCGAGCCTGGGACGGGCGACTTTGTCCAGAGTGTCCAACGTAGGCTCTTTTGCCGTGGGTTCAGATGCCGGGCAGACGCTCACCTTACTGAGGGACCCAGCAAGGCAGAGGAGCCAGCGCCTGACTTTTCGGATCCTGCGCCTCAAGGCCGCCAGGGGAAGCGACTCAGCGACCGCAGCCCCCTCACACTGTAGGGCTGGCGGCCTACCAGTCCTGTCCGAGCAGATGGAGGCCCCGGCGTCCAGCCTACCGGACCCGCTTGACCTGGAGGGCCATGTAGTAGCGGCCTTCCCGGGAGCAGTCGCCTCCTTTGTCCCTGAGGCAGCCGAGGGGCACAAGCCCAGTGGGAGGGATGATGCCTTCTTGGAAACCTCCAAGACGTCCGTCGAGGGTTGGTCTCTGGGGGGAGACACACACATTACCTGAAGTACAGTGACTCCAGCCGGAGTCATGGTAGCCGTGGACGTGGAGTCCCAGTCCCGGTGTTCTCCTCTTTACGGTGTCCCTCAGGCGAAATGGAGGCCTGCCTAAGCTTCTTCAGCTCCTTCTCTATGGAGGCCATTCTCTTTACAACGTGGGCCTCCAGAGACTGCTGCCTCCATTTATGGGTGGCGGCACTGAATTGCTGGCAGTGCTGGCACTTCTCCATGGGGTGTTCCAAGCCTAGGCAGAAGAGGCACAGGGAGTGGCCGTCCCTATGCGGGAGCTGTGATCCGCACGAGTCACACTTGTTCTTATGTGAATCAGAGGGTGTAGGAAACGACATACATTGCATTTTTAATGAAGAAAATCGAAAAAACGGCGAAAAAAAAAAACTCAGTAAACCAGACAGACGATAGACTGACGAGCAGAGGAAATTAACTACGAGGCACTTTCACAAGTTGACGGCGGGAAAGAACTGGAAGGCAGGTGTGGGGGTCGCCCCTTTATACTGACGTCGTCTGACACTGGTCACCTGACAAGGGGACAGTCCCCCGCCAGAGACTGCTAGCTAGAAATTTTTCCATGGGGTCATGACGCCTGCCGGCTTCAGTCCTATATGTAATTACCTACTGCAATAGCCCTCTCGAAGTAAGATCTTACAGTAACAGTAGATCTTCAAGAGGAGCTCTTGGAGCAGGTAATACCAATAGGACTAAGCTGCCGGGCATTAGGACCCCATGAAAAACTTCTAGCCAGCAGTCTATGGCATGAACCGCCGCTGACGTAGGCACCGCCTCGACAGCTCTGGCCTACCTAGACTTTAGCAAGGCATTTGACACAGTCCCACACAAAAGATTAATATACAAGTTAGCCAGCCTGGGAGTGGGTCCCAAGATGACAGCCTGGGTAAAGAATTGGCTGGAGAATAGGACACAGAGAGTAATAGTAAATGGAGTCCACTTGATAAAAGGGGGGTTACTAGGGAAAACGAGTACTAGTATTAGGACTGGTCCCCCTTCAATGTCTTTATGTTTACATTGCAGAGGGACTGAAGGAGAAGTATGTCTCTTTGCAGATGACACAAAGATCTGCAACAGAGTTGATGCACAAGGTGGGGTGGAAAGGATGAGACGGGACTTGGCAAGGTTAGAGGAATGGTCAAATGTATGGCAGCTTAGATTCAGTGCTAAGAAGTGCAGTAATGCACCTGGGAAACAAAACCCAGGGAAGAGTACACAATGGGGGTGAGATACTAACAACAACAAAATGGAAAGGGACCTGGGGGTAGTCATATCAGATGACCTAAAGGTGGGCAAGCAATGTGAGAGGGCAGTAAGGAGGGTGAGGGATACTGTGATGCATAGGAGAGGCATCACCAGTAGAAAACAGGAAGTTATTATCCCTCTGTACAGACAGCTGGTGAGACCCCATCTGGAGTATTGCATGCAGTTCTGGAGACCCAATCTCCAAAAGACAGACAGCATGGAAGCTGTCCAGAGGAGGGTAACTAAAATGGGTGCAGGGTCTGCACCGGAAGACATATGAAGAGAGACTTAAGGAGCTTAATATGTATAGCCTCGAGGAAAGGAGGGAGAGGGGGGACATGATAGAAACTTTCAAGTACCTCAAGGGAATCAACAAAGTCCAAGAGGGTAGCATCTTTCAAAAAAGAGGTGTGCAAGAACAAGGGGGCACAATTTGAAGATGGGGGGCGCGTCAGAGGTAATTTAAGAAGTATTTTTTCACAGAGAGGGTTGTGGATGCATGGAACAGCCTTCCGGAAGAGGTTGTGGAGTCAAAAACAGTGGTGGAATTCAAGCATGCATGGGACAGTCATAAGACAATTCTAGGGGTTGGGGGTAGGAAGAAGTAGGCTGCTGGTTAACTAGGATCTGCAGCTTATCCATTAGGTAGGGAAATGGGCGGCAGACTGGGTGGGCCAAGCGGTCCTTATCTGCTGTCAAATTCTATGTTTCTATAAAGGGGCGGTCCACCGGCGCCACCTCGGTTCACCCGCCAGAGACACAGCTGATGATGAAGGTGGGGAACCAAGGAGGATCTCCCATCCCCCAAAGAGAAGAACAATTACTAATCCCCGGGGGCAGGTGTGTGGGAAATCCACCTGCTGCAAGAGTTCCTCTCTAAGATCTACTATTATGGTAAGTTCTTATGTAACTGTACTATCTCACATATTTATTTTAAATATATTTTATCATTTACATAGTATTTTAAAATGTTTTAATATTTTACTGGTTTTGTTGTTGTGTATGTACTGTTATATGGAATGTCATGATGATGTGTACAGCGCCTTGAAATATTTGAAAGGCGCTTAATCAAATACATTTTATTATTATTATTTATAGAGAGAGCTCTTGCAGCAGGTAATATCAATAGGACTGAGTCCCAAGCAACACCTAAAAAAAGAAGACTCGGGTCAGAAGAGTGGAGCACTGTAAGCCAAAGCTCTAGGCACCTCAGCGGAGAGAAGTCCCTGAAGGACCACTAGGCTGAAACCTACTCTTCTTCCGGAAGCAACGTCCAGACTGTAGTGCCCAACGAAAGTGTGGACCGAACTCCAAGTAGCAGCTGCACAGAGATCTGCTGAAGAGACATTCCTGAGGGATGCGAAGGATGTTAGGACCCCTCTGGTGGTGACCCTTGACCGGTCCCGGCAAAGGTCTATTGTACTTCTGATGATAGAACATGATGCAACTGACCAGCCACTTGGGTCTGTGTCCGTTTCGTTACTGGTGCCCCTACTGTCCTTTGGGTAGGAGAGACAAACAACTGGTCTGATCAAGGTAGTAAAGAATTCTATGTACATCCAGAATATGTAGCAAGGCCTCCCTCAGAGTACTCTTGGTAATAAACTGGTTGTTGTATATCTTGGATTAAAGTAAACTCAGACACTACCTTCAGAAGAAACTTAGGATTTGTACTTAGGACTACCCTGTCCCTGAGAAAAACAAGATAGGTCTCTTTGCACATCAGGGCCTGCAGCTCACAAATCCTCCGAGCGGAAGTAATGTCAACTAAAAATAACACCTTCCAAGAGAGAAGGCGTAGCTCACAACTTTGCGCCTGAGAAAAAAAGGGGGGCAAGGCAAGTTTTTCTAACACCAACAGGAGGTCCCATGGCGGAACGGGATCTCTCCTTGGAGGTTTAATACGCAAGATTCCTCTTAAAGAAGTCTTGCATAGGTCCAACTGTGCCACAGTCTTCCCATCCAGAGGTTCATCATAAGCTGAAATCACACAGAGATGCACCTTAACAAATAGCAAGACCCAAGTCCGATAGAGAAAGGGGATACTCCAGCACAGATTCCACCAGACAGGTGAAAGGATCCAGAGAACAGGGTGTTGCCCACAAGCAGAAACGCTTCTACTTCATGGCATATGTTGCCCTAATAGAGGGCTTTCTTGCTGCCACGAGAACCTCTGCCACTCTGTGGGATACTCCGAACCTGTCCGTAACGAAGTCTGCAGGAGTCATGCATGCAGATGCAGGGACCAGAGATCCGGATGAACCAGCGTCCCCTGCCCCTGGGAGAGTGAGTGAGTGGACAGGGATAACAGAACAGGAGGCTCCGATGCCAGCTGCTGTAACAGAGGGAACCAAATCTGCCGAGGACAGAAGGGCGCTACCAGGATCATACGGGCACCTTCTGCCTACAACTTGAGCAGTATCCTCTGAAGAAGCAGGAAGGGAGGGAAGGTGTACAGAAACCTCCCTGTCCAAGAGAGGAACAAAGCGCCTCATCAGAAAACACCAGGCCCTGGACCTAGCGAGCAGAAACGGGGCAGTTTGGCATTGTGTGGGGACGCAAAGAGGTCCAGTTCTGCCCAACCCCACCTTCCACAGAGGTAGACTATGACCTCTTGCAGTAGTTCTCATTCGTGTCTCTGAAAGCAAGAGCGGCTTAGGCTGTCTGCGAGGACATTTTGAATCCCTGGAACATGGACTGCTGTGAGATCCAGGTGGTGATCCACTGCCCAAACCCGCACTCTCATTGCCTCTCTGCATAGGGGGTAAGCTTGAGTGCCCCCTTGCTTGTTGAGATCGAAGACTACTGGGGTGTTGTCTGACTGGACCAGCAGGGGCCCAGGTAAGAGTAGCCCCTAGAATGTCTGCAAGGTATACAGAATGGCTTTCATCTCCAGAATGTTTATGTGGCGAGACCGCTCTGTGGAGTTCCAAGAGCCCATCGTCTGATGAGATGCCATGTGTGCCATCCATCCCAGTCCCGAGGCATCTGTCATCAAAATCTGTTAAGGACTGGGACATTGAAAGTGGACCCCAGCGTCTAGGTGAGCTGGGATGACCCACAAAACCGGGGACTGGCGAACCGCACTGAAGACTTGGATCGGCTGATCGAGGTCATCCATGCCTTGGTCTCTTGACTCTCCCCCAAAGGCCTCTTAGCAGGCTGCCAGGGCAGGAGGGGAAAACCCCAGTAGAGTTTAAAGGAGGGGGCGATCAGGCAGGGGGCATGACTCAGGGACTGAAACCTTGAGAGGGGAACGGAGGGTGGGATTCAGTGATGAATGGTGAAGATACACTGGAAGACCAAGAATTACGGAAGGTAGATAATTTTCATATCTCCCCTGTGTCAATCTTCACCATTCGTCACTGGTGGTCGAGTACCGAACCCCTGAAAGGGGGCCCAGGGATATCTGAGAGAATAGTATCTCTCAGCTACCCCCCCCCCCGAGGAAAACCGGGGAGGGGGGACCCTCCACTGGCCAGTTATGCCTGGGACTGGTCAGGACAGGAAGGAAGGCGGCCCTGCAATTCTGGTCTCGTCCTGCGGGAAAAGACATGGGTCCCCTAGAAAGAGGAGGCCAGTAACCTACGCCAGGCCAAAGGTGACAACCTCGAAAGGCGAAGCCACACCGTCTACCTAATGCAGATCGCTGTCCCTGCAAGTTGTGAAGCGACTTCACTGGCATAAGATGCCCATGACTGGTGCCTTGCCAGCTCCAGACCTATAGCAGAGGGCGCTATGGCTTGCCGGGTAGCCTTCGCATTGGGCAGCGATGCTAGAGCCTAGCCCAGCATCACCCACAGATGCCTGTTATAGGCAGCGTGGTACGCCAGATGCAAAACAATGACTAGAACCATCCACACAGAGGAGAAAACTCTCTGCCCCAGACGACTGAACTCCACAGAGTCAGGATCCGGGGGTCGGTCGCAGACCAGACGTCTAGGTCTAGAAAGAGTGTCCAGATGCTTCAGTCCCGAAGTGGGATGAAGCAGAGAGCCTGGAGACCCTCTGGTGCACGATGCCAACTCCGGCAGTCCATGGGGGCTGGAACTGTGGCATATGGAAGCTGCCAGATGCTGTATGATGCTTTCTGGAAGGGAATTGGCCAGAAGGGGACCACCAAATGGTGTGCCCCTAACTCGCCGAAGAAGGCTTGTGTCGCACGCTCAGTACTGTGACAGGTAAAGTGGGTAATGTGCAAGTCCCTGACCAGCCTCGCTAGGAAGTGCTGATACTGAGTTAGATCAGCGTCTGAGGACATGTGGACAGAGGACTCCTCCTCCTCCATCATGGAGGAAGACAAAGAGCTTGCAGAGTCAGACTCCAGCTGCGAAGGGGGAACCGGTCGAAAGGCCTGTTCGTCTACAGCCCTAACATACTGGGGGAAATCCGCAGCCTGGGATCTGAACTGTTCCCAGGTCAAGGTCCCAAAAGATCCAACATGGCCTGGGAGAGGGGGAGCTGGACGCAAAGGCATGGGCGAACCTGTCACCGTATGTGACGTGCCTCTGCCAGGGCTGGAAGGCGAACCTGGCATAACCGGGAATCCGCAGGTCTGCAACTTCACCAACCTGTTAAGAAACGTAAAGCGGTCGGGAACTTAGCCCTGCAGGAGAAGCTTCCCTATGAGGGGACCAGGGCAGCATGGATCCATAAGGGCAGTCCCCAGCTCCACCTAATGGAAGACTCCCTCGAAGGGGACGAAGGAGAGAAACTGGGCTCAGCACTGTGGCTCCTCCCCAGGCCCTGGAGGGCCACGGAAGTATGTCGCCATCCCTCACCCTGTCCTCTCAACCCCATCAACTACGCGGGAGCCCTCTTCCTCACACCCTGTGTCATGGACCCTCCCTGACCTCCCTGGGCGACTCCACAAGGCGAGTCGCAGAGTAGGGAGGTTCGGTCTTCACCCTGACAGAGGAGATGGCAGCCACCCCTCCCCAAAGTCTGGACCACCACTCCTGCAGTAGTGGGACTGCCAGCATGCACCTGACCCATCAAGCCATCATCTCAAGAGTCAGCGTGGACTGAACCACAGGAGGGAGCATCTGGGGAGGCACAAGAGTGTAGGCCATGAAGACCCCCGACTCAGAGGAGTCAGGCCACCAGTCTGGATCAGCCTCCGAATCATCTGGTTCCGAAGATGATGATTCAGAGAATTCTCCCACCCTCGGTGCCACTGGCCTTGTACCCCTTGCGGCAGCGACCAGATTACTGAAGCCACGAATGGCCCTGGAATCCCAGGCGGCACCAAGGAGCACCTTACCCCCCGGGGCCCGCAGCAGTGGGCCCCCAACAATGGGGGAGCCAGCACCGCCGAAGAGGGACTGCCAGAGCGGTGCTCCCAGCCCCGAGTGGAGCCAAACCAGACCTCCGGCACCGCAGTAGAAATCTCCTCTATGGCAGGGCAAGAAGAAGAGGAGGAGGCCCCCTCTTCACTGGACCGTGTAGGCCCAGGAAGGGGCCCAGAAGACAGGACGAGAGTCCTGCGCTTGGACTTGCGAGAATGACGACGCCCCTCGAAAGTCGGCAGAGCCCTACCGACCTTTAATGTGCAGTGCTCCAGAATACGATGGTCCACAGAGAAGCAGACATCGCAGGTGTCCATGTCATGCTGGGGTTCAAGGCAGGTGAGGCAAACATCATGGCAGTTGGTAACGGAAATCTGTCTGCTGCAGGGACACCGATGCATAGAAGGTCGACCAGTTTTCTTCGAACGTTTCTTGTCCCGAGGACCAGGCATGATGCAACAGTAACAAAACAGAAAAACAGTAAAAGACTCGACACCGCTTAATAAAAGGAAAGATATTACCAGACTGGAAGACGAACAGCGTCAAGTGGGCTGCAGAACCTAGGCGGAGTCGCCGTGAAGGAGTCTAAGGAATCTGCGAATGGCCAGAGGAACAATGGCTCCAGGAAGAGGCGTCGATGGACTAGGCCGCTATGTCCCAGTTAAGAATTCTGAGCTGCTTGGCAAGGTGTTGTCTCAAAGGCGGAAGAAGCAGAACTGAGGTGGAGGAGCCACCAATGGCTGTTAATGGCCAACCTGTGAGCACCACGCAATGTGTTGGCCTTGTGGGCAGCGCCGATGGCGCTGGCTCCTCCCTCCTACGAAGGAAAAAAAGCTCCCGCAGGGTGTCTGTCTCCAGTCAACCACCCACCAGTGATAAATGGTGAAGACTGACACAGGGAAGATCACATTCTTCCATGTCACATATTTAAGCTCTGCAGAAGACATGGGTTTGAAAGGTGGCTGCATTAGCATGCCAATGCATATACTGAGGTCCCATGCAGGCGTTGGCTCTCTATGTGGGGGATGCAACTGTAACAGACCTTTGAAACCTTTCTGAACACCTGGTTAGCAGCCAGAGATGAACCCTTACCTGCTGAGAGGTAAGCAGAGACAGCTGCCAGGTATACCTTAAGGGTAGATGGCCTCAGGCAGAGGGAATGAAGGCGTGCCAGATAATCCAAAATGACAGGCTAGCCAGCCTGGCTACAGTCTATACGTTTTTGCTGGCACCAAACAGGAAACCTCTTACACCTCTAAGTGGAAGTTTTCCTAGCAGAAGGTTTTCTAGAAACTGAGGACCTCTAAAATCCCTTCAGAGAGGTGTAGGTCAGTATAAAGTCCTCAAGATCCAAGCCTCAAGCCTGAGGGACTGGAGATTGGGGTAAAGGATCCTGCCCTGTGAAGAGATCAGTAGGTTGTGCCTTCTGGGGAGCGAGACTGGTCAGGATGCTGACAGGGTCAGGAGCAGTGGATACCAGGGCTGCCTGGCCCAATCTGGAGCTATGAGGATCACTGTTGCTGGCTACACCCAGAGCTTTTTCAGTACTCTGAGCAACAGGGGAAATGGAGGGAAGGCATACAGAAACATCCATGTCCAATCCAACAGTAGTGCATGCAAAGGCACTGTGCCCACTGCAGGAGGCCCACAACAGAACTGTGGCAGTTGGTGATTGTATGGGGCTGCAAAGAGGTCCACCTCTGGGGTGCCCCACCTTCTGAACACAATTTTCAGGATTTGCCTGTTTTGTGACCACTCTTGGCAATTCCGATTGATCCTGCTGAGGGCGTGGTCGTTCCCTGGGAGATGAACTGCTTATAGGAAGACCAAGGAGTAGAACAAAGTCCATACTTTCATGGCCTCTGTACACAGGGGGATGACCTTGTGCCCCCTTGCTTGTTGATGTAGTACACTGTGGTTGTATTGACTGTTCGGACTTTAACCACCATGCCCTGCAGCATTGAGGCAAAGGACTGAAAGCCTAGGTAAACTGCCCTGAGTTCCAGGAGGTTTATATAAAGCAGAGACTTCTGCTGGACCCAAGTACCATGTACAGTGTGCTCCCACAGGTGGGCACCCCATCCTAGGAGGGAGGCATCCATTGTTAGCACTGCTGCTGGTGGTTACTGAAAGAAAGGCACACCTTCTCTGAGGCTGTCCTTTTCCTGCCACCACTGGAGTACTTGAAGAGTTCCTATGACTGGCACCATCTTTGACAGGGAATATCTTCTTTGCAACCAGTGAGATCTGAGATGAAACTGGATGTCCCTCATCTGGAACCTGGCACTGTTGCTGTTGATGCAGCCATGTGTCCCACTGGAGAAAGTGCCTTGCTGGTCTGGGAATATGCAGCTGGAAGGAGCTGGCCAACTGTACGATACTGTCCACCGTATCCTGAGGGAGGAATGCCTTTCCTCTTAGTGTGTCCAATTCTGTTCCTATAAATTGCAGGAGCTGAACTGGTCTCAGCATTGACTTCCTTTGGTTTACTAGGAAGCCTAAGGACTGCAGGGTATCCTGAGTGGTGGTCAGTGCCTCTTTGACCTGCTGGGGAAACTGGCCTACTATTAGCCAGTAATTCAAATATGGGAAGACTAACTCTCTGCCTCCTTAAGTGTGCTACCACTACTGCTAGGCACTTTGTAAATACTCTTGGAGCAGAAGTCAGGCCAAAAGGCATGGATCTGAACTGGTAATGGCCTGATGGCAATCTGAACCCGAGGTACTTTCTGTGGGATTGCCTGATACGAATGTGGAAGTAAGCGTCCTTTAAGTCCAGGCATGCCAGCCAATCTCCCTGCCCGAGTGCAGGGAGAATGGTAGCTAGAGTGACCATTTTGAACTTTGGATTTATCAAATGCCTGAGATCCAGTATGGGTCACCATTCCCCTGTTTTCTTCACAGTGAGGATGTATCTTGAGTAGAGTCCCTTTTGGGCCAAGGGAACAGGCTCCACTACCTTCTCCTGAAGGAGTTCTTCTACTTTCGCCTCCAACAGAACTGCTTCTGAGGGGGTGGCAGGTTTGAAAGAAAAAATTACTTAACTCAGTAATTATGTTTCTTCTAATGGAGTCCTGCTGTATTCTGACTATTGCAGTTAGCCCCAGCTTTTAAACTGCCCCGAAGAAAGGGTTAACGTTCCATGCAGAGCATAGAATGCTGAGCTCGAGCTCAAGCTCGGTTGAGGTCTCTGTCTGAAGCCCTTTGAAATCCACCCGTCAGATTCTTACGAGCAAAAACTCACTAACTATTCTGTGTGGAAATTGTAAAATTTTTACTAGACAACTGGCAACAAAAAGCTTTGGATCCCCAAAGGAAGACTCAAGTCAGGAAACCCAAAACAAAAACAATCCAATTAAGAATAAGGATAAAACAAACACAGAAACCAAAAGAAGAGGGTGTAAAAGGAGCACCACTTAGATGCAACACTGCACCTGCCCACCCGCTTCCCAAAAACAGGTTCTGAGAGGGGAGGCAGGGAGGGAGGTCAGAATACAGCAAGACTCCATTAGAAGAAACATAATTACTAAGGCGAGTAATTTTTTCTTCAAACAACATGAAGTCTTCCTTTATTCTGACTATTGCAGACTACCAAGCAGTACCTCCATGGAGAAGGGACAGAACCTACTTTGCGAATAGGCTCTGAAGTACTGCTGTGCCGAACGAAGCATCACTCCTAACCCGGATATCCAGAGAGTAATGCTTGGTAAAGGTATGGACTGTTTTCCAGGTGGCTGCTTGACAAATTTCTAAGAGAGGAATATCCCTGGCAGCAGCCAGGGAAGCAGCTGTACCTCTGGTGGAGTGAGCACTCAGGCCTGAGGGAGGAATTTTTCCTAGTTTCTCATAGCAGAATTTTATACAAAATACAATCCACCTGGCAATAGTTCTCTTGGTGGCAGGTTTGCCCTTCCCCACTTCTCCATAAGTGAGGAACAGCTGGAGGGAATCAAACCTGTGACCCTTGGTATGCTCTATATAGTAGCTAAGGGCCCTTTTAACATCTAAACTCTGTAGCTTCCTCTCTCCTGAAGAGGAATGATCAGCGAAGAAAACAGGAAGAGAGACTGGTTCAGGTGAAAATCTGAAACCACTTTGGGCAAGAAGAAAAAATTACTCATCTTAGTAATTATGTTTCTTCTAATGGAGTCTTGCTGTATTCTGACTATTGCAGTTAGGTCCTGCCTTTCAACTGCCCCGGAGAACAAAGGGTTAACTTTTCTATGCCTTGCATAGAACGTTCATCACGAGCTCGGTTGAAGCCTCTGTCTGTCTGTTCAAACTGCAACCGTCAGAATTTTACGAGCAAAAACTCACTAGGTGGTCTGTGTGGAAACTGTAAAATTTTTACTAGCCAACTGGCAAATATATAATGTTTTTGGTTCTCAAAGGAAGACTAAAGTCAAGAAACCCAAAAACAAACATCCAAAAAACATTCCACCCAAAGAAAAAAAAGAGGGTGTAAAATGGACACCCCTAGGGTGCCAACACTGCTCCTACCCACCCACATCCCAAAAACTAGGTTCTGAGAGGGGAGGCCAGAATACAGCAAGACTCCACTAGAAGAAACATAATTACTAAGGTGAGTAATTTTTTCTTCAAACATGAAGTCTTGCTGTATTCTGACATATACAGACTACCAAGCAGTACCTCCATGGAGAAGGGACAGAATCTACTTTGGAAATAGGCTCTGAAGTACTGCTGTGCCAAACCGAGCATCACTCCTAGCCTGGATATCCAGAGAGTAATGCTTGGTGAAAGTATGGACCGTTTTCCAGGTGGCTGCTTGACAAATTTCCAAGAGAGGAATATCCTTGGCAACAGCCAGGGAAGCAGCTGTACCTCTTGTGGAATGAGCTCTGTCCTGAGAGGGGAGTTCTACCCAGTTTTTCATAGCAGAATTGTATACATATAACAATCCACCTGGCAATAGATCTCTTAGTGGCAGGTTTGCCCTAACCAACTTCTCCATAAGTGAGGAACAATTGGAGGGTTTCAAACCTGTGACCCTTGGTACACTATGTAGTAGCAAAGGGCTCTTTTAACATCCAAACTGTGTAGCCTCCTCTCTCCTGAGGAGGAATGATCAGTGAAGAAAACAGGGAGAGATATAAACTGGTTGAGGTGGAAATCTGAAACCACTTTAGGCAAGAACTTTCTGTTAGTTCTAAGGACCACTTTATCTCTGTGAAAAAAGAGATGAAATCAGATTCCACTGATACGTCTGGCAGAAGTGATGGCTACCAAAAACACAGTTTTCCAAGTCAAGTACTAAAGCTCTGCTGAGGACAAAAGCTCAAAAGGGGTTGCATAAGCTGAACAATGCAAACATTAAGGTCCCAAGCAGGAGCAGGATCCCTAAAGGGGGATTGGTGTGAAGCAATCCCTTGAAAACTTACAGAATACAGGATGGGATGACAGAGAGGAAGACTTGCCTACAGACAGGAAAGCAGAAACAGCTGCCAAGTGTACCTTGAGGGTAGCTGGTCTGAGACTTAGGCCATTAAGATGGACCATATAATCCAGAACCATAGGCAATTCAGCAGAGTCTGGAGAAATATTCTTAGAACACCAAATGCTGAATCTTTTCCATTTGGAGTTGTAAGCCTTTCTGGTGGAAGGCTGTCGAGAAGCCTTAAGGATATCCAGAACCCCTTGGGAAAGATGCAGATCTGCAAACTCTAACTCTTCAAGAGCCACGCCTCGAGATTGAGGGACTGAAGATTCGGGTACCAAATCCTCCCCTGAGAGGATGTTAACAGGTTGTAATTCCTGGGAAGAGACAGGGGAAGATGGACTGTTAGGGACAGCAACAAGGGATACCATGGCTGTCTGGCTCAGTTTGGAGCAATCAGAATCACTTTGCATGGTTGTGACCTTATCTTGACTGACACTCTGAACAGGAGAGGGAAGGGGGGAAAAGCATACAGAAATTTCCCTTCCCAGTTCAGAATCAGAGCATCCAGGGGGACTGAGCCCAAGACTGGGGGTCTGCAACAAAAGAGAGGAAGTTGGTGATTGTCTGGGGCTGCAAAAAGATCTATCTCTGGAGTGCCCCATCTTGAGAAAATCACTTTCAACACCAGAGGATCTAGGGCCCATTCGTGATGGCCCTGGGATATTCTGCTCAGTGCATCTGCTAGGACATTGTCCTTCCCTGGGAGGTGAACTGCTATCAGAGAGTTTGCAGGGAATAGGCCAGGGACCACAACGTCATTGCTTCTGTGCACAAGGCCGGAGACAGAGTGCCTCCTTGCTTGTTGATGTACCACGTGGTGTTGGTGGTGTCTGTTCTGACCTGAACCACCTTGTTCTGTACAGATTTGGAAAAACTTGCAGCGCCAGAAACACTGCTCTGAGTTCCAAAAGATCGATGTGAAGCAGAGATTACTGAGGTGACCACAGTCCCTGGGCGGTAAGATCCCCCAAATGGGCACCCCAACCCAGCAGGGAAGCATCTGTGGTGAGGATCACTGAATGAGATTGAGTGACAAATGGAACCCCTTGTCTCAAATTGTCCTGATCTTGCCACCATTGCAAGGCTTGGATCAGGGTTCAAGTCACTGGAATTAGTTTGGTAAAGGGACCCTTTCTTTGGGACCAAAAAGCTCTTAAGTGGAACTGAATGTCCCTCATTTGGAATCTTGCCCCCTGGACCACTGCTGTAGAAGCTGCCATATGGCCCAGTAGCTGAAGGAAATGCCTTGCTGGTCGAGACACCTGAAGGCTGAATGAAGAGGCCAGTTCCATAAGGGTCCTTGCCTTTTCCAGGGGAAGGAAGGTTCTTGTCTTTACCGTATCCAGTTCTGCACCTATGAAGGTGAGGAGCTGCACTGGTTCGAGAACTGACTTTGGTAGGTTGAGAAGGAATCCTAAAGAAGTGAGCACTTGCTGGGTCACTTGCAGATGTGACTTGACTTGGTCTGGAGACTGACCTACTATGAGCCAGTCGTCCAAGTATGGGAAAATGGAAATCTTGTGTCTTCTTAGGAAGGCAAAAACTACTGCCAGGCACTTTGTGAAAACCCTTGGGGCTGATGTTAGGCCAAAGGGCATTGCTCTGAACTGATAGTGGCCTGAGGGCAACTTGAACCTGAGGTACTTTCTGTGGGAGCACCTGATGGGAATGTGACAGGAGGCATCTTTGAGGTCCAGGGAGGCTAGCCAGTCCCCTGGCCTTAGAGAGGGAAGGATAATTCCCAGAGTTACCATTTTGAACTTTGGCTTTAAAAGATGTTTGTTCAGATATCTTAGGTCCAGGATGTGTCGCCACTCTCCTGTCTTTTTGGGGGTTAAGAAGTACCTGGAGTATAATCCTTTGCCCCTGTGTAGGGTGGGAACTCTCTCTATAGCTCTGAGAGCTAGGAGAGAAGAACCCTCTGCCTCTAGGGCAAGGGTCTCAGAGATTTGCAGGTGGAAAAGATAGTACAGTTACGTAAGAACTTACCGTAACAGTAGATCTTCGAGAACAGCTCTTGCAGCAGGTTACACCATTAGGACCGAAGCCGCCAGGCGCCAGGACCCCACGGAAAAATTCTAGCTAGCTAACTACAGCGGGGACCGCCCCCGACGTCGGTCCCGCCTCCCACGCCAGGAGTGGTACAAAGGGGCGGTCCCACAGATTCTCAGTTCTTCCACTGGAGACTTCTTGCCGCAGGCTGACATCAAAATGGGAGATCTAGGATCTGCCCAGAAGACAGAAAGATAATTCCTGCTCAGAAAGACTGAGCGCAGCTTCCTCCAAGGGAAGGTGGTGGAAAGTACTTGCTGTAAGAGCTGTTCTCGAAGATCTACTGTTACGGTAAGTTCTTACGTAACTGTACTATCTTACTAGACATTAGCTCTTGCAGCAGGTTACACCATTAGGACTGATTCCCAAGCAGTAACGCTGTCAGAAAATCCGGAGGAGGAAATTAAAGGATAAAACCAGGTCCTGAACCTAGGACAGGAGACCCTGAAGTACGGCCAAACCAAACCAGCCCTTCGCCGAGAGGCGGGTCCAGGCTATAATGCCTGATAAAGGTATGCACAGAACTCCAGGGCTATTGCAGCATATAGCAGAAGTAGAAACATTTTTGAGCGCTGCAAAGGAAGTAGCCACCCTCTAGTGGAATGACCCGGACTGTACCCGGAGGGGCTTTTGTTTGATACCATAACAGTGAGAAATACACTGGACAAGCCAGCAGAAAGGGACTGTTTGATACTGATTGGCCCATCATTCTCTCAGAGAAGGAAATGAAAAGCTGCTCAGAACTACGAAAGGACTGAGTTCTGTTGAGGTAAAACCTCAGGCTGGTGAACATCCAGGGTATGGAGCAAAGCCTCCTCTATTAGAGTAGTTCGGGAAGTAGACCGAAGGTCGATATCCTGGTTCAGAGGAGGAAGAAACCACCTTAGGCAAGAATTTAGGGTTCGTCCTCAGGGATACTCTGTCCCGTGGAAACTAAATAAGGCTCTTGCACATGAGAGCGTGAAGTTCAGAAATTTTCTTACGAGGTAATAGTAACCAAAACGTTTCACGACAGAAACGTAGCTCGCAATCCGCGGCAGGTTCAAAGGGGGAAGTGAGCTGTTCAAGGACAAAAGCAAATCCCATGGAGGCACAGGGTCTCTAATAGGAGGCCTAAGGCAACACCTCTAAGAAATTCCCGAGAGGCGCCCACCTGAGCCACTGTAATGATTTCCCACCGGGAGGTGGTAAGTCAAATGGCAAGAGGTGCAACTTTAATAGAGGAGTAGGCTAGACTCGAATGAAAGAGGGAGAGCAAATATTCTTATTATCCTACAGGACAACCTAGGGAAAGGTCGCGCTTTCGCGACTCATACATTAAAAACGGTCGCCATTTCATGAAGCGCACGCCGACAGTCGCGTTGTCGGCTTTCTGGCTGCAGAAAGGACTTCTGCAACCTCTTGCAGACCCTGCGACGCAAAATGGCTATGTCTCTAGGAGCCAAGCACGCAGGTTCAAGGAACGAGATCCGGTGACAAGTGAACCTTCTCCTGAGACAGTAAGTGGGAGCTGAGCGGCACTGAGCGGGGTTCCCTAGATAGTTGAATCAACAAAGGAACCAAATCTGTTTGGGCCAAAATGGGGCCACTAGGATCATTGGCTATGCGTTCTCGCGCAGTTTGAGAATCCTCTGATCAACGGAAAGGAGGGAAAGCGAGAGGAATCTGTTGGCCCAGAGGATAACGCGCCTCCAGAAAACACCAGGCCCTGGATCTAGCTAGCAAAATTGGGCAGTTTTGTGCTGGATGGGGAGGCTAACAAGCTCAGATCTGGAGTTCCCATCAAGAACAGATCCTCTGCTACCTCTTGAAAGAGTTCCCATTCGAGGACTCTGGCCTGAGAACCACTCAGGCCGCCTGTAACCGTGTTGTCCACTCCGGAACGTGCACAGTGACTGGGATTCGCGCTCGGTTTGACATTCCAATCCCACACCTCATGGCCTCCCCGCAAAGGGGTGAGTGTGCGCCCTTGTTTGTTGAGGTAATACATCACCGCCGTGTTGTCTGGTCTGAAGCAGAAGAGTACACGGTGGGATAACTGACTGAAAGGTGCCTGCAGGGCATAGAGGACCGCTTCCTCATTTCCAGCACGCTGATGTGAAGGTGAGCTCCATCTGGGTCCACGATTCTGGGACTTTACCCTGCCCAGGTGTGCCTCCACCCAAGACCGGAAGCGCCTGTGGGGGTGACCTCCGGGACGGCGCAATGAACGGGACGCCTGATGAGAGCCGACTCTGGCTAGCCACCACTGCCAGTCTTGAATCACTGAATTGTGGAGTCTGACCGGATGCTGCAAGTGGTTCTGCTTTGGTCCCATTGCACTTTGAGCATCCACCGAGTAATGCGCATGTGGAGTCTTCGCTAAAGGGACAGTAGAATGGTCGCAGCCATGTGTCCCGAGCAAGCAGCGAATTCGGCAGGTAAAACCTGCTTAGTGATAGGTCCCTTGCGAGGATCTGATGCCTCCGCCTGTCGGGCCGGAAGAAAGGCTCTTCCCCGAACAGTGTCCAGAACTGCTCCTATGAACTGCAGTTTCATGGCGGTACCAGGAGAGACTCGCACTTATGAGGATGCCCAGGATCGGAACAGATCCTGGTGCCTTGATTGCAAGAAGCAACGCCTCTGGAGGCGCCATGAGAAGCCAGTCGTCCAGGTACGGAACACGAGTGGCCTCTGTCTCTCAGAGACGCTATGCACGACTGCCATGCACTTGGTAGAAGACCTCGCAGCGAAGACAGTCCGGAAGGAAGGGCTCGAACTGAAGGTGGTGGTCGAGAAACTCAAGCGCAGGAACCTCCTGTGCGCCTGAGCCATAGGGATGCAGGTAGGCATCCTGTATGTCAGAGACGCTAAAAAGGCGCCCTGTTTAGCATGGGATAAGACCTGAAGGGTCACCATGCGGAATCTCTTGTAAGTGACAGACACATTGAGGTCGCTTGAGGTCCAAGATTGGACGGAGGTCCCCCGTTTTCTTGGGAACCAGGAAGAAGTGGGAATAGTATCCAGTCCTCTCTGGTTCTCTGGGACGCATTTCATCGCTCCCTTTCGTAGTAGCGAAAATTTCGGCCAGATCAAGGCTTTGTGCTGACCCTGATACCGGGAGAGCAAAGGAGGCCTCGAGGTGGCTTTCTGCGATAATTCTATAAAGTGGCCTAGACTGACCAACTGCAAGAACCCACCTGTCGGTGGTAATGGCCTGCCATCCCGCAGGAAGTCGCAATGCGACTTCCGACTATAAACTCCTGCTGATCCTGAGGGCGGGGGCGGCAAGGAGTCAGGCTGTGGCGGCAGATGGACCCGCTTGGCTGGCCTGCTCTAGAGAACGCTGGCCTCGGCTGGCGGGTAGTTTGCCCTGGCTCTACGAAAACCAGAGCCCTCTGAGGTGCAGCGGAGTGGGTCTAGTTGCCTTCTGGCGTCTGCACGAGGAACGGCTTTGGTTCCTACTTAAAGGAACTAAGCTAGGTCGGCATACGGCCTGAACCGACCTTACCGCCTTTCCCGGCCTCTTTGAGTTTGGTAAGATCTTTTCTGTAGGATTACCAAACAATACTTCTCCTCAAAAGGGCCCAAGATGTTCTTTTGGACGTTCGGGTAAACCGAGACGCAAGAACCAAGAGTGTCTCTCGGAGGCAACGCAGTTGCTGCGTCACGATGGAGTCCGCTGGGAGTCATACGCGTCTTCAGCACTTGGGTCCCCACGGCCTGAACCCGTACGGAGGAGCTGAAGCATCCTCCTTCTGCTCACCTTCGGCATCTTTTCAGCTGCTTCCAGACCCTGTTCCCACAAAGCGTTCTGGAACTGAACCATGTGGGTTAAATAGTTCAGGATCTGATGGCGCAGGTAGCGAAGCATACGTAGCGCCTACCCAGCCGCGCCCAGTTGTTTGGACTCTGGGTCCGTGGCAGGGTGCTCAAATGTTGTGGCCTCTGTGACCGGGTCATGTGAGGCTGTGATGACCAGAGAATCGGCCTGAGGATGCTGCGTCAATACTGGTCGCCCTTAGGAGCCTTGTATAAAGCGATCAGCCGTCTCGCCGCGTGAGCGAGTGTGGACGCCCACGCAGCCTTGGTGACGCTCACGAAAGTGTCAACCAAGGTGGTACCACCAGGCTTGGGGTCCTTTGTCAAGATATTTGGCTAGTCGCACTTTTCGGGTCTAAGTCTTGCATCCCATCCCATGTTCTCTGTATATGTCTCTATAATATCAAGGAACGAGGTGATCCGAGGAGATCTAGGCATCTCATCGGGTCCTGAGAAGGGATGAAAGAGTGGAGATGGGGATCTAGAGGTGAGAATTGATCCCGTGTCCTCCGCTGAAGGCTTAATCACGGGCGCCTCCTGGATCTCTTGGGGCTGGGTGATCCAGAAGAGGATTTCACGGAGGTCTCCGCTTATCAGGTCTCCCTGAGGGGTTCTAGGCTCCTGGGAGGAGGGAACACTGCCCTCGCCGCACTCGGCGGCGAGGGGGGCAGGAACCGGAGTAGGAGGAGGAGGAGGATGGGGGAACCATGTCTTTTAATGGTATCCCACCAGTAGGTGAACAGATCTTTCACCTCCACTAGAGAGAGGCTCGACGACGCCCGGGTGCCGGTGGGCGGCCGCCTGATCCCGGCGCCGGCTCCACAGGGGCTCTGGTAATGGCGAGGATCCCTGGGAGTACCCACGGACCGGGTCGCCCGCCTGGGTCCTCGGGCTGCTCTAGGTCCTCCTCCGGGAGAGGCTCTGACCGAGCGTCGGTCGGAGGCAACAGGGCCTTCTTTCAGAGGGGCGGGCGCCGGTCCCCACCGCGTCCGCTGACAATGGCCGGCCGCCGCCAGCCGACGGGCGCGCTCCAGGAAGAAGGGCGCACGCTGATGCTGTCGAGCCGCTGCCTGGGCTACAGGCCTTTAAAGGCGTGAGCTCCAACGCGCCTGGATGCGGAGGCACCGACGGACCCATCGGGTGCACGAGGAAGGGAACCTCACTGACGGGTGGTGATGTTGTCGCCTCGGACTTCGCTAAGGCCCTGGAGGGAGGAAGGCCTAGGCGGATATCTCCTGAGATGAAGGTTTCTTGATTGCAGCTGGGGAGATTTCAAACCGGAGCTACGGTACTCCGAACCCCTAGAAGGGGACCTGAAGGGCCTCTCCCTTCTCTCTTCTCCGCTTGTGGACCCTGGAGCTTTCCCTGGAGGACATGCGTCTTCAGTTGTTCCTCCAGAAGAAACGCCTGTAAAGCCCTCTGACGCCGATCCGGTACGGCTATTGGAACCCTTGGCAAGAAGCGACAGCCCGGTATCGTGGTTCAGACAGCACCGACGAAATGTGGGGTCCTTTAACGGGATCTGCTTTTCACAAGCGCATCAAGGATGGGCCCGCGTTGCGATGATATCAAGATCTTGCTTGAAGAGGATTCTGAAGATTTTTGAAAATTTTATCGAAAAGAACTATTCACTGCCGCCAGACTGGTAAACCGAAGGGGTCAGGTAGCTAAGTCGATGGCGGAAAGAACTGGGAATCTGGCGGACCGCCTCTTTTGTACCACGCCTGACGCCGGAGGCGGACTGACGGGCGGTCCCCGCCTGTAGTTAGCTAGCTAGAATTTTCCTCAGGTCCTGGGCGCCTGGGCGGCTTCGGTCCTAATGGTGTAACCTGCTGCAAGAGCTGTGTCTCTAAGTAAGATCTGGCTCTCATCTTGGGAAATTTTTGGAAGCTGAGAACCAGTCCCTGGCTTACTACTTCCAGGACCCACTTGTCTGATGAAAGACATCCAGTCCTGGACAAATTAAGCCAGCCTGCCCCCTACTGGTATAGGAGAATCGACCCGGGCAGACCCATCAGGGTGTCTGCTTGGCAAGGGCTTTAGGTCGATGGGTGGATGCAGGCCTGCTCATCCCCCTTCTGCCTCTCCCTCTAAAGAACCCCCTCTGCTAAAACTAAGAAGAGGAGGCCTGGGCTTGGTAAAAAGGCCTTTGGAAAGGCCTGCCCCTGCCTTTGAGGAGTTGCTTGCCTTTCCTTGGCCTGAGCACTCCTGTAAGTGGTCCTGTATTCATCCATTTTCTTCATGTACTTCTCTGTCTGCTCCCCAAACAAAGAATTACCAACTACAGGAAAATCCACGGCCTTAGCCAGGGTATCCTGCGAGAGGCTAGTACATCTGAGCCAAGCCATTCTCCGAAGAGCCACAGATGTAGCCATGACTCTTGATACAACATTGGAGTCCACAGCAGCATGAAACTGCACTATCGATGCCTGAATCCCATCTGCAGCCACCTGCTCCAGCTCCTTGGCAAGCTGGGCGGGAGCCTGTTTAGCCAGTGCCAGTACAGTGTCCCACCTGGACTTCTGGTACCTGGTTGCATAAGCCATATAATTAGCCTGCCTGAGTCCCAAAGATGCTGCCATGTATTGTTTCTTTGCCATGGCATCAAACTTCCTGGAGTTCTTGTCTGGGGGGTGTGATGCCAAGGGAATGTTTGCCTTATCACATGCAGCAGCCTGTACAGCCCCAACATGGCTGCATTCCTGAAAAAGGAACTCCGTGTCTGAGCCTGAGAGAGTATACCTCTTATCCATTCTTCTGTCCACAGGAGGTACAGAATTAGGAGACTTAATTTTTTGTGTCCGTTTCCCAAAAGATTTGTGGAGGAGAACACACAGTCTCCTGGACTCTGGGATGTCCATCATCTCAACATAATCAGGCTCTTCCTGATCCTCAACTGCCTCCTCCACAGGAAGCCAGAGGGTATCAGCCACCTTTCTGTAGTACATGTAGTGTGAAGGGGACTCAGAAAGCCTAGGCGGGGAAACACCTGAAGGTCTGTCTGGGGAGATGTCCGGGTCAACAGGCACATCCAGACTTTCACCATCACCATAATCATCCTAATAATCTCCCTCCTCCTCCTCAAACTGCGGTTCATAAAATTCTTCCAAGGTATAATCCGGATCCGGGGGAACCGACCGAACCGAGCCCCTGCCAGACGGTGCCGGTTCGGTCAGAACCGATCGGAGCGATTCCATAATTCTAATCGCTTTGGCTATCTCATCGGCGGTCGGAGTACGAGATTCTGGGTCCGGACCGGTCGACATGTCTTTTCTTTTTGTCGAAACCGATTCCTCGGAATCGGCTCTCCTTTTGCCCGATGTATCGCGCTGGTCAGAGGGCACTCCTTCTGGTTCGGTCGGAACCGAACCGGGCTGGCCATCCATGTCAGTGGACTTAGCCTCCCTTTCCCTCAGTCTACATAATCTCTTTTCCAAGGTAGATTTGGGAAAATTCTTGCATATTTGGCAGTCTGAATCGAGGTGGTCAAACCCCAGACAAAACACAGGTGGTGTGGGATCAGCCTTAGCAAAGACCTCCCACACACACTGCAGTGTTGAAACCCAGTGGGCCGTTTTTTATTGGGTTCTCAGACATGGCCAACCTAACCAAAACTTACCTTTTTCGGCAATCCACCAGGCAAGACTCCCCTATCGGTTCCTGACCTAAGTCACGGTCTTGGGGAAAACTTACTTAAAACCCTTTTTTTAGAACAGATACGGACCGGTAACCACACACTAAAGTAAAGCACAAGTTTATATTAAAATGATCGGTTCAGCCGAACCGATCCACAGTTTACAAGTTCCACACAGAAAACAGAACAAAACCTATCTAGTACTCACTGTACCACAGACAGAGACTTGAACCGACTATGCAGAAACAACAATTCGGTAGAAACCGACCAAAACAGACACTTCAACCAACTTTTGAACCGAGCAGCAGGAGAAATCTCCGGAGCGACTGTTCAGTGAGGCGGAGTAAAGAATCTGACGGTTGCAGTTTGAGCAACAACAGACAGGGGCTTCAACCGAGCTCGTGATGAACGTTCTATGCCAGGCATAGAAAAGTTAACCCTTTGTTCTCCGGGGCAGTTGAAAGGCAGGACCTAACTGCAATAGTCAGAATACAACAAGACTTCATGTTGTTTGAACCTTCTATTGGGTCTAAGGACCACTTTATCCCTATGAAAGGAGATAAAATCAGGTTCCACTGACGGGGCTTGCAGTTCACCGATACGTCTGGCAGAGGTAATGGTTACTAAAAACACAGTTTTCCAAGTCAAGTACTTAAGCTCTACTGAGGACATAGGCTCAAAGGGAGGTTGCATCAATTGAGCAATACAAACATTTAAATCCCAGGCAGGGGCAGGGTCTCTGAATGGAGGATTGGTATGAAGCAATCCTTTGAAAAATTTACAGAACACAGGATGAGATGATAGCGAGGAAGACTTCCCCACTGACAGAAAAGCAGAGACAGCTGACAAGTGAACTTTGAGAGTAGCTAGTCTGAGGCCTAGGCCATTAAGATGGACCATATAATCCAGAACTGTAGGCAATTCAGCAGTGTCTGGGGAAATATGCTTCTTAGAACAGCAAATGCTGAATCTTTTCCATTTGGAGTTATAGGTCTTTCTAGTGGCGGGCTTTCGAGAGGCTTTGAGGATGTCCAGAACCCCCTGAGACAGATGCAAGTCCGCATACTCTAACTCTTCAAAAGCCATGCCTTGAGATTGAGAGACTGAAGATTGGGGAACCAAATCCTCCCTTGAGAGGAGGTACCAGGTTGTAATTCCTGGGAAGAGACAGGGGAAGATGGACTGCTAGGGACAGTAACAGGGGGTACCAAGGCTGTCTGGCCCGGTCTGGAGCAATCAATCACTTTGCAAGGTTGTGGCTTTATCTTGACTAAGACTTTGAACAGTAGAGGAAAGGAAGGGAAAGCATACAGGAATTTTCCTTCCCGGTTCAGAATCAGAGCATCCAGAGGGATTGTGCCAGAGACTGGGGGTCTGCAACAAAAGAGAGGAAGTTGGTGATTGTCTGGGGCTGCAAAGAGATCTATCTCTGGAGTGCCCCACCTTGAAAAAAATCACCTTCAAGACCAGAGGGTCCAGACACCATTTGTGATGGCCCTGTGAAATCCTGCTCAGTGCATCTGCTAGCACATTGTCCTTCCCCAGAAGGTGGACTGCCATCAGAGAGGTTTGCAGGGAATAAGCCAGGGACCACAACTTCATGGCTTCTGTGCACAAGGCCATAGACCACGCACCTCCCTGCTTGTTGTTGTACTACATGGTGGTGGTGTCTGTTCTGACTTGAACCACCTTGTTCTGCACTGACTGAGAGAAAGCTTGCAGGACCAGAAAAACTGCCCTGAGTTCCAGGAGACTGATGTGGAGAAGAGATTCCTGAGGGGACCACAGTCCCTGGGCAATGAGGGCCCCCCAGATGGGCTCCCCAACCCAGGAGGGGAGCATCCATGGTAAGGACCACTAAATCAGACTGAGTGGCAAATGGGACCCCTTACCTTAAATTGTCCTGATCCTGAAGGGCTTGGATCAGGGTCCGGGTTGCTGGGATCAGTTTGGTAAGGGAATCCTCCTTTTGGGACCAAACGGCCCTCAGATGGAACTGAATGTCCCTCATCTGGAATCTTGCCCCTTGGACCACTGCTGTAGAGGCTGCCATGTGGCCCAAGAGCGGGAGGAAATGCCTTGCTGGTCGAGACACCTGAAGGCTGAAGGAAGAAGCCAGTTCTATAAGAACTCTTGCCCTTCCAGGGGAAAAAAGGCTCTTGCTTTGACAGTATCCAGCTCTGCCCCTATAAAGGTAAGGAGCTGCACTGGCTCGAGAACTGACTTGGGAAGGTTGAGAACAAATCCTATAGAAGTAAGCACTTGCTAGGTCATTTGCAGGTCTGACTTGACAGTCTGGGGATTGGCCCACTATGAGACAGTCGTCCAGATATGGAAAAATGGAAATCTTTTGCCTCCTTAGAAAGGCAACTACTACTGCCAGGTAGTTTGTGAAGACCCTTGGGGCTGAAGTTATGCCAAAGGGCATTGCTCTGAACTGATAGTGGCCTGATGGCAACTCGAACCTGAGGTACTTTCTGTGGGAGCACCTGATGGGAATGTGAAAATAGGCATCTTTGAGGGAGGCTAGCCAGTCCCCTGGCCTTAGAGAGGGAAGGATTATTCCCAGAGTTACCACCTTGGACTTTGGTTTTAAAAGATGTTTGTTTAGGTATCTTAGGTCTAGGATGGGTCACCACTCCCCTGTCTTTTCTGGGATAAGGAAGTACCTGGAGTACAGACCTTTGCCCCAGTGTAGGGTAGGTACTCTCTCTATGGCTCTTAAAGCCAGCAGAGATTAAACCTCTGCCTCTAGGGAAAGGGTTTCTGAGAGACCTGCAGGTGGAAAAGATCTGGCTCTCATCTTCGGAAATTTTTTGAAGCTGAGAACCAGTCCCTGGCCTACTACTTCCAGGACCCACTTGTCTGATGTAACAGACATTCAGTCCTGGACTAAGTAAGTCAGACTGCCCCCTACTGGAATCGGAAAGTCGACCTGGGCAGGCCCATCAGGGTGTCTGCTTGGCAGGGGCCTTAGGCTGAGGAGTGGATGCAGCCCTGCTCATCCCCCTTCTGCCTCTCCCTCTGAAGAACCCCATCTGTGAAAAGGAAGAAGAGGCCTGTGGCTGGTAAAAAGGCATGCCCCTGCCCTCTAGACTGCTGCCTTTGAGGAGTAGCCTGCCTCTCTTTGGCCTAAGCACTCCTGTAAGTGGTTCTGTACTCATCCATTTTCTTCACGTAATTCTCTGTCTGCTCCCCAAACAGAGAATTACCCACTACAGAAAAATCCATGGCCTTAGCCTGGGTATCCTACGAAAGGCTAGTACATCTGAGCCAAGCCATTCTCCGAAGAGCCACAGATGTAGCCATGACTCTTGATGACACATCATTGGACTCCACAGCAGCATGAAACTGAACTTTTGATGCCTCAATCCCATCTGCAGCCATCGCCTCCAACTCCTTGGCTAGCTGGGGGGAGGCCTGTTTAGCCAATGCCAGTACAGTGTCCCACCTGGACTTCTGGTACCTGGCTGTATAGGCCATATAATTTGCCTGCTTGAGTCCCAAGGAAGATGTCATGTACTATTTTTTTGCCATGGCATCAATCTTCCTGGAGTTTTTATCTGGGGGGTGTGAAGCCAAAGGAATGTTTGTCTTGTCACAGGCAGCAGCCAGAACTACCCCAACATGGCTGCATTGCTGGTATAAAAACTCCGTATCCGAGCCTGATAGTGTGTATAGAATTGGGAGACTTCAGGATTTTTTGTATCTGTTTCCCAAAGGATTTGTGAAGGGGAACAGACAGTCTCCTGGACTCTGGGATGTCCATCATGTCCACATAATCAGGCTCCTCCTGATCCTCCATTGCCTCCTCCATAGGAAGCTGGAGGGTTTCAGCCACTTTTCTGTAAAACAAAAAATGGGAAGGGGACTCAGAAAGCCTAGGAAGGGATACACCAGAAGGTCTGTCTGGGGAGATGTCCTGTTCCACAGGCACATCCAGACTTTCATCATCGTCATCACCACCACCACCATCTTCAAACTCCCCCTCCTCCAAAAACTCCAGTTCATAAAAATCTTCAGGGGTATAATCTTGAACCGGGGGGGAACCGACCAAACCGAACCACTGTGAAAAGGTGCCGGATCGATCGGAACCGGCCAAAGCGATTCCACAATTTGAATTGCTCTGGCTATTTCCTCAGCGGTCACAACATGAATCTCTGGATCTGAACCGGTCGATTTTTCTTTGCGTTTTCTTTTTGTAGGAACCGACCCCTCAGGATCGGCTCTCCTCTTGCCAGAATAAGTATCGCCCTGGTCAGAGGGCACTCTTCCTGGTTCGGTCGGAACCGAACCAGCTGGCCATCCGAGTCAGCGGACTTCTCGACCTCCTTTCCCCCCCCTCAGTCTACCTAGTCTCTTTTCAAGGGTAGATTTAGGAAAAATTTTTACAAATTTGGCAGTCTGAATCGAGGTGCTCATATCCCAGACAATAAACACAGGTGGTGTGGGGGTCGGCCTTAGCAAAGACCTCCCCACACTCACTGCAGTTTTGAAACCCAGTGGGCGGTTTTTTTTCTTGGGTTTCTCAGACGTGGCCAACCTAACCAAACTTACCCTTTTTATGGCAACCGCCAGGCAAGACTCCCTTATCGGTTCCTAACTGTGTCACAGGTGTTGGAAAAAAACGTTCAAAACACTTTTTTTTTTTTTTTTAGAACGGATAATCACACTCTAAAGCAAAACACAAGGATTCAATAGAAATGATCGGTTCAGCCAAACCGATCTAACACTTTACAAATTCCACACAGAAACAAAACAAAACCCATCTAGTACTCACGGTACCACAGACAGAGACTGAACAGACTATGCGGAAATAAATTTGGGAAAAACCGACAACTTAACCGAGACTTTAACAGACTTTCGAACTGAGCTGAACGAGAAATCTCCAGAGCGACTGTTCAGTGAGGCGAAGTAAAGAATCTGACAGTTGGATTTCAAAGGGCTCCAGACAGAGACCTCAACCGAGCTCAGCACAGAAAGTTAACCCCTTGTTCTCTGGGGCAGTTTAAAGGCTGGGGCTAACTACAATAGTCAGAATACAGCAAGACTTCATGTTGTTTGAAACTCTTGTCCTCAGCCTGGGTAAGACCTTGAAGCTGAGAGCAAGACCCTGGCTCACTACCTCCAGGACCCACTTGTCTGTGGTGATGGATTTCCAAGCCTTTACGTAGTAAGCCATCCTGCCTCCTACTGGAATGGGGAGGTGAACCTGGCAGACCCCTCAGGGGGTCAGCTTTGCTTGTGCACTTGGCTGGTAACTAGGGCCAGCTCAATTGCTGCCCCTGCCTCTGAAGTACCCTGTCTGGGACTGATAGGCATGGGAGAGCCTGAGTCTGGAAGAAAGGTCTGTAGTGGGTTCTACCCCCACTCACTTTACTCTGGTACTTCTGAGGTGTTGCTGCTGTTTTTTTAGCAGTAGCACTCTTGTAAACCACCTTGTACTCACCCATCTTTTTTATGTAGGCCTCTGTTTGCTCACCAAAAAGGGATGTGGGCCCGCAAGGAAAATCCAAGGCCTTCGCCTGGGTGTCTTGGGATAGATTAGTGGCCCTTAGCCAAGCAAATCACCACAGGGACATAGACATTGCCATCAGTCTGGCTGCAATGTCACTGGCATCCACTGCATTCCGAAATTGGTACTTGGAAGCCTCTATGCCCCTTTTCGCAGCCTCAGCTAGGTCAGATGCCATGGGAGCAGGACAGGCCTTCAAACTCCAAAACCATATTCCAGAGACTTTTCTGGTATCTGGAAACATAAGCCATGTAAGTGACCTGCCTAATGGCCAGAGAACAACCCAAGTAAGATTTCTTGGCCATAGAATCCATTTTCCTAGAATCTTTATCAGGTGTGTGTAATGCCAGAGTAATGCCTGCCTTATCATATACTGCGGCCTGCGCCCCCCTCTTCATGACTGGGATGCCCAAAAAGGAACTCCACTCCAGCCTTGGCCACCTAGTATTTTCTATCCATCTTCTTGTCCACTGGGGGAATGGAAATGGGGGTTAGCAAAACTCTAATGACTTGTCTCTTTAGGGACTTATGGATGGGTAGTAGCAACCTCTTAACTGCTGGTACATCCATCATTTCCATGTAACCTGGCTCCTCCTCCTCCTCGTAGCTTCCAGAGTGGAGAGGTCCAGAGTCTGTGCCACCTGCTTCATGAAAGCAAAATGTGAGGTCAAATCCTCAGGTCCCTTATCAGGGGAGGCAGGGCGTTGAGGATCAGTGGAAATACCCGGTTCAGGGGGCTCCCCAAATTATTATTCTTCTTCTTTCTCCACCGTTGTCATCGTCGTCATGTTCAAAGGAACCAGGAACCGAGGAGGGACCCAAAGTTTAAGCCAATGGATGATGTGAACCGGGTCATAGAACCGGAACTCAGGTACCAGTTTGCAGTGACTAGATTATCCTCATGGCACTAGCAGTCTCCTCAGCGGTAGGAACCAGTGGATTTGCCAGTTACGGTTCCTTGCCAGAGTGCTTTTTCTCCTTTTTAGCAGATGTTGCCTGTTCAGTGGCAGTCTCTGCGGTTCACTTTCTTCCCAGGGAAACTTCACCCTTGTCAGAGGACTGTTTGTCTGGTTCCTTGCGTTTTTCTTTAGAGTGAGAAGGAGCCCATTTGTCTGAGGTTGGGTCAGCAGCCTTATCGGACATCTTTTCCATCAGTCGGTTCAATCGCCTATCAAGTGTAGACTGAAAGGTTTTTACAAATTTCACAATCTGCATTCAGGTGGTCAAACCCTAGGCAGAAAACACAAATGAAGTGCGGATCAGCTTTAGCAAATGGTTCACCACACACTGTGCAATGCTGAAACCCCATAGGGATGGTTCTTTTCCTGGGTTGTGACATAACATAAAAAAAAAAAACAACCTTGAACTGGGTTTCTCTGAGTCAAATACACACACTTGTAAACACACATCTTTTTTTTTTTTGCGGTCAGTTCAGCGACCGAAGCGAAAACCGAGTTATATCCCGGTTCCCAGCACTAATTAAACGTAAATAATAAGAAACCAGCCCAGAAAATTAGATTTAAGATATTTACCTGAGAAAATAAACAAAAGTTCAGTTTCTTCCCAGTTGTGAACAACTGGCAAGGAACTGAAAAACTTACTGAAACAACACAATCTAGACTAATCTACTTGTAATACCAAGGACAGTGCTTTAAAATTAAAAATAATCGGCACTTTAAAAAGCCGAGAAAATAAAATCATCAAGAAAGATGAAGGAGAGCTCTCAGAGGCGTCTTACTTAGGCAATCTGAGTAAGGAATCAGATGGTTGCAGGATGTATTCCAGGGACAGTGGCTTGAAAACAGAGCTCCAGCCTAGCGCTCCATTAACCATTTTGGCTCCGGGGCAGTCCTATGGCGTGACCATACTGCATATGTCAGAACACAGTAAGATTTCCTGGTGTTTGAATGCATTTATCAACTGTCCAATCTGCTGTGGGTCTGCCAGGTGCAGCTTCAGCATATGTCAAATAGCTGGTGAGCATTGACCCAAACTTCAGCCATTCACTCCTTATAATAGCAGAGCACCCTCTGCAGTTCCAGGGTACACAGCCTGTGACCAGCCTTAGAGGTTGGGTTAGAAAGGAGACAAGCTACCTGGTTAAGGTGAAACTTAGATACGACCTTCTGGAAGAACAGAACCCGTGGGCTCTGTGGTCTACCAGATGTGCTTCCCACCCCACCAGAGACATGTCCATCGTAAGTGTGACAGTCGGCTCTGGGCAGACAAATGGGATTCCATCCTCCAGATACTGATGGACCACAACATTGGATGTCATTCCACATCTGCTGGGTCACTAAGACTGGCTGGTTCAGATGAGCTAGGCGCTGGGAGCAGTGTTGGGCCAGCTCCCACTACAGGTGGTGTATCAGCTAGTGTGCCCAAGAGACCATGCTAGTGGTGGATGCCATGCACATTAGCAGGTGCAGGAAATCCTGGGCTGGGCACTAGTGCCTAAACTGAAATGATCAAAGGAGGTAAGGTCCTGAGCCTGGTCAGCAGGGAGATGGGCTTTGGCCTGCAGGGAGTATAGTTCTGCCACGATAACATAGAAACATAGAATTTGACGGCAGATAAGGACCGCTTGGCCCACCCAGTGTGCCCATTTCCCTACCTACTGGATAAGCTGCATATCCTAGTTAACCAGCAGCCTACTTCTTCCTACCCCCACCCCCCAGAATTGCTTTATGACTATCCCATGCATGCTTGAATTCCCCCACTGATTTTGACTCCACAACCTCCTCCGGAAGGCCGTTCCATGCATCCACAACCCTCTCTGTGAAAAAATACTTCCTTAAATTACCTCTGAGCCGCCCCCCCTCTATCTTCAAATTGTGCCCTCTTGTTCTTGCACACCTCTTTTTTTGAAAGATGCTACCCTCTTGGACTTTGTTGATTCCCTTGAGGTACGATGACCTTGAGAACCTACAAGGTTATCAGTTTAAACTTGTCTGGGTTGACCAGCAGGCCCAAATCCTTGCAGGTCTAGAGGGTCAGATCCCTGGATCACTCCATGCTCTCCCAGGATGGACCAGCTATCAGCCAGTTGTCCACACAGGGATACACCACCCTAAAGCCCTTGCACCACAGGAAGGCTGCCACCATTGCTATGCACTTGGTGAAGACCAGGGTATGGACTAGAGACCAAAGGGTATGACCTTTAATTGATACAGGACCCCTTCTGCATGGAACCTGAGGTACCACATGTGGACCAGACTGGGATGTGGAAAAACACATCCTGGAGATCCAGGGAGTAGAACCACATTCCCTGCTACATGGATAGTATAATCTGTCTCAGAATGACCGTCTAGAACTTGCACTTCCAAATAAACTGGTTCAGATCGTGCAGATCCAGTATGGGTTACTAGACCCCCTGGTCTGTTCCGGGACAAGGAAGTATCTGGACATATACCCCTGACTTGCAAGAGCATCAGGGATATGAGCTATGGCTCCTTTTGCCTGGTAGCTTTAGAGGGAGCATTGTCCCACTGGGGCCAGGGGGCACCATTTTCTGTAATCTCCCCCTCAGTCCCTGGCTACCAAACTTGGGCTCTGGATGCCAATCTTGTTATTGCCCCTGCTGGAGCTGCTGCTGAGGCTGAAAGGTCTGATACTGGTAGGTCTTTCTTGGGCTTTTGAGCCTTGGGCTCCCACTGGGACAAAGCCACAGAATCTAGGGTGGCACTGGACTTCTCAATCCTGGTGAGATGTCCCTCCACCTCAGGGCCAAAGAGGTTGGTGCCCAGAAATGGGACAGCAGACAGCTTGTGCTAAGTATCCGCCGTGAAGCTGTAGAGCCACAGCCAGGCTCTGCGAAGCTTCACAATGGTTACTCTCATAGCACAGGCACAGGACTTGCCCATGTCCAAAGTCATCTGGAGCTGGTGTTTAGCCAGCGTTTGACCCTGGTCCTTGACAAACTTCACTGGCAACTGCATGTCAGCAGGAAGGTGAGGAAGGATTTCATTCAGCACTTCCAGCAGGGAGTGACCAAAGTTGGCAATCAAGGATGAATAGCTGGCTTGAAGAAGACTTAGCGAGGAAGCAGCACAGAGCTTCTTGGTTGCACAGTCAAGCCTTCTTAGACTCGTTTTAGGTGGGGGTCACCATGTCCTCCTCCTGGCTACCAGACTTCCGGAAGGCAGAGTCCAAGACCAGCCCTTCGGCCGAAGGATGGTCCTAGAACCCCAAATGGGATACTGTATAGACCACAGATCTGCAGACCAAATGGGTGGAGGGTGCCAGGCAAGATGCTGCCAAACCTCCAAGGCTGGTCCCAAAATGGCATCAGCCATGGAAAAGGCAACCCCCGAGAACTGTCATTGTCCAAAATGTCAGTAAAGGGCTACTTAGCACACTTCTGAACTAGTTCCAAGGACATAATCATGGACTCTGACAAAGTGAAGGAGAGCCCTAAGACACTAGTCCATGGTTGGCAGACAGGTCCTCGACCGAGGCATGGTTGAATGTACGAGTCCTTGAGGATAACATGGATGAGTCATCCAAGGACTCTTCATAAATTGCCCTTGACTCCCCCCCCACCCCATAATGTTAAAAACATAGCACACTCAACAAAGGGAAATTGCGTACTCATAGTAAGTCTTGATCTTCCCAAGTATCACCACCATTCATCATGTTTGGGGCTGAGGGAGCCGACAGAGACGGCACCACCCATGAGGCAGATGTATTACGTGGCACTCGTGGAGTGGCCAGTAATAGAGGACGACTCCTCCCAGCTTCTCAGCTCTGTCCACCAGGAGCAGAAGACAGAAACAGGGTGAGTGGGAGGGCAAGAGAGCCCAAGGGATAGGGAGGGTGGGAGAAAAGAAGGCCTGCTTTAAAAAAGACATAGTTAAGTTATATTTTATGTAACTGGATGCCAGTGAAAATGGGTATTTTTGCTCACTGACTGTTCAGTATAAAAATAAAACAAACAAGTAGAGGGACTTGGAAGGGCAGGGATGGCCAGCACGCTGTGCAGCCCTAGGTAAAAGAAAAACAAAGGGAGAGAGAAAGAGCGAGTTAATCCTCCTCCCACTGCCCCCCCCCCTTTTGAATCTTGAGGCAGGGGCCCATAGAGAGGGTGCAAGGCCAGGGTGCCCAGCATTTTGTCAGACCTGAGGTCCAAGAAGAAAAAAATTACTCACCTTAGTAATTGTGTTTCTTCTAATGGAGTCTTGATGTATTCTGACAATTGCAGTTAGCTCCAGCACTTGAACTGCCCCGGAGAGTGAAGGGTTAAAATTCTATGCTAGGCATAGAACGTTGGGCTCAAGTTCAGTTGAAAACTCTGTCTGTGACACTTTGAAACCAAACCGTCAGATTCTTACGAGCTAAAACTCACTGACTGATGTGGAAATTGTAAAATTCCTACTAGCCAACTGGCAACATTGACTTCAGATTCCTAAAAGACTCAAGTCAGGAAACCCAAAGACCAAAAACCAAGCAATAAGAAATAAACTCTTAACTAATCAAACACAAGGCACCCAACACAACAGAAAGTGGGCTAAAGACACCCCTGGGGTGCAACACTGCACCTGCCCACCCACTTCCCAAAAAACAGGTTATGAGAGGGGAGGCAGGGAGGGAGGTCATAATACAGCAAGACTCCATTAGAAGAAACACAATTACTAGGGTGAGTAATTTTTTTCTTCAGACAAAATGGAATCTTGCTGTATTCTGACAGTTGCAGACTACCAAGCAGTACCTCCAAGAAGGAGGGACAGAACCTACTTTGGGAATAGGCTCTGAAGTACTGCTGTGCCAAACCGAGCATCACTCCTAGCCAGGATATCCAGAGAGTAATGCTTGGTGAAGGTATGAACCGTTTTCCAGGTGGCTGCTTGGCAAATTTCTAACAAAGAAATATCCCTGGCCGCAGCCAGAGAGGCAGCTGTACCTCTAGTGGAATGAGCCCTCAGGCCTGAGAGTGAAGTTTTTCCCAGTTTCTCATAGCAGAATAGGATACAGGACACAATCCACCTGGCAATGGTTCTCTTGGTGGCAGGTTTTCCCTTACCTACTTCCCCATAAGTGAGGAACAACTGGAGGGAGTCAAACCTGTGACCCTTTCTACGTTCTACGTAGTAACTAAGGGCCCTTTTAACATCTAAACTGTCTCTGCTCTCCTGGAGAGGTGTGATCAGTGAAGAACACAGGAAGAGACAGATTGGTTTAAGTGGAAATCAGAAACCACTTTGGGTAAGAACCTTCTATTGGTTCTAAGTACCACCTTATCTCTATGGAATGAAATGAAGTCAAGCTCCACTGACAGGGCTTGCAATTCACTGATACGTCTGGCAGAAGTAACAGCAACCAAAACACAGTTTTCCAAGTCAAGTACTTGAGCTCTGCTGAGGACATAGGCTCAAAAGGGGGGTTGCATAAGCTGAGCAATGCAAATATTCAAATCCCAGGCAGGAGCAGGATCCCTAAAATGGGGATTGGTATGAAGCAATCTTTTGAAAAATTTACAGAATACAGGGTGAGACGACAGAGAGGAAGACTTCCCCACTGACAGAAAAGCAGAAACAACTGACAAATTAACTGAGAATAGCTGGTTTGAGGCCTAGGCCATTAAGGTGAACCATATAATCCAGAACTGTAGACAACTCAGCAGTATCTGGGGATATATGCTTCTTGGAACACCAAATACTTAACCTTTTCCATTTGGAGTTGTAAGTTTTCCTGGTGGCAGGCTTTCAAGAAGCTTTGAGAATATCCAGAACCCCTTGGGACAGATGCAAGTCTGCAAACTCTAACTCTTCAAGAGCCATGCATTGAGATTGAGTGACTGGAGACTGGGGTACCAAATCCTCCCCTGAGAGGAGGTTAATAGGTTGTGATTCCAGGGAAGAGACAGGGGAAGATGGACTGCTAGGGACAGCAACATGGGGGACCAAGGCTGCCTGGCCATCTGGAGCAATCAGAATCACTTTGCATGGTTGTGGCCCTACCTTGACTAGAACCTTGAACAATAGAGGGAAAGGAGGGAAGGCATAAAGAAATGTCCCTTCCCAGTTCAAAATCAGAGCATCCAGAGGAACTGGGCACAAGACTGGGGGTCTGCAACAAAACAGAGGAAGTTGGTGATTGTCTGGGGCTGCAAAGAGATCCATCTCTGGAGTGCCCCACCTTGAGAAAATCACTTTCAACACCAAAGGATCCAGACACCATTTGTGATGGCCCTGGGAAATTCTGCTCAATGCATCTGCTATCACATTGTCCTTTCCTGGGAGGTGGCCTTCTACCAGAGAGGACTGTAGGGAATAAGCCAGGGACCATATTTTCATGGCCTCTGTGCACAAGGCCATGGACAGAGTGCCTCCCTGCTTGTTGATGTATCACATGGTGGTAGTGTTGTCCGTCCTGACCTGAACCACCTTGTTCTGTACTGACTGAAAGAAAGCTTGTAGGCCAAAAAGTACTGCCCTAAGCTCCAGGAGGTTGATATGAAGAAGGGATTCCTGAGGGGACCACAGTCCCTGGGCCATGAGAGCCCCCAGACGGGCTCCCCAACCCAAAAGGGAAGCATCTGTGGTAAGAACCACAGAGTGAGTCTGAGAGACAAATGGAACACCTTGCCTCAGATTGTCCAGGTCCTGTCACCACTGAAGGGCCTGAATTAAGGTCTGAGTAACAGGAAATGAAAATTACGTACCTACCGTAATTCTTGATCTTCTCTTGTATCTTCACCATTCATTACTGCTTGGGTTAGTGCCGGAGGCGCGCACCCGCTACGGGAGTTTTTTTTTTTTTTGGGAGTCGGCCCAAGGCGGGCGCCTTGAGAGCCGACGACCGCGCCGCGCGAGGGGCGGCCGTTAGGTGCTGCAGACTCCTCCTCTATCTCAGTTCTGGTAGCCGGAGAGGCGAAAACAAAGGGTAAGGAATAAAAAGAGAGCGAGGCAAGAGAGCCGAGGGACAGAAAAAGGAAAGGATATAAACTGAAAAAGGCATAAGCTGGTAGAGAATAGACAGAGGAGAGAGAATTCCTACCCTAAGGGACCGAAGGGCCTCCTTTCTGGGGCGGCTCTAGGGGAGGAACAGCGAGAGGGAAAGAGAAAAGAAGAAGAAAGAAGAAAAGAAAGCATGTTGAGAGGGAGAACAGTGCCCATCGAGCATTGGTTGAGAGGCTTATAAGCTCAAGACTAAAACAAGGGAGCAGGAATCCCTGTTGATAGGACTGAGAGAAGGTTCAACCGAACCACCTGCACAGATCAGACACAAGGGCATGTTCTCTGATCTCTCAACATGCCAAGTCCCTACATCCTAGCTGAGAGCTCACAGACTGCCCGGGCAGAAATCTGTTCCGAAGAGAGCGCCCACCCAGAAAGGGGTCTATGCCCCTTAGCACCCTGTTAAGTGCTAACACAGACGTGTATGGGGAAAGATTATGCCTTACTGAAGGCAGCTTTGTATGAAAGGATAGAATGGGAACTCAGTCAGACTCCCTAAGGCAAGGCAAGAGCAGTCACTCAAGGCTGAGAAGTGCAATGCACCAGTTAGAATGAGCTGAATAATAATACCTGCCAGGGGAAATCTAAATTTCTGTTGAGGCCGAGCCAGGGCACGGTCTCTTAAGCTGTGAACTGCATAACATGATCAAGGTACCCAGAGGTCGCACCCTAGGGGCAGTCAGAAAGAGTTCCCTCAGAATAGGAGAAAACACAGACCGTGCTCATTCCACTTTACCTTGAGGAAAAAAGGATCCATTCACTAAGAATGGAAAACAGAAATTTTTTTTTTTTGGCATAAAGGCCAAAGGAAGGGAGAGGAATGAGACGGGAGGGGGAGACGCCACAGTAGGAGGCTACTGAGGGGAAGGTGGGTGGGTATCAGTAATGAATGGTGAAGATACAAGAGAAGACCAAGAGTTACGCTAGGTACGTAATTTTCAGATCTTCCCTTGTCAATCTTCACCATTCATTACTGCTTGGGTGAGTACCAAGCCCCCTCCCCCTAAGAAGGGGGGGGGTAGAAACCCTGAGGGAACAAGACCCCCAGCCTCCTGTTGGTGAGAAACAGAAGGGGAAGACCCTGGGCTAACCCAGAGAGAAGTCTATGGGGGAGAAGAGCTAGGAGGTGTCCCCCCGAGGACAGGGAGACAGAGGAAGCCTCTGCAGTAGTCTCCTAGCTCTGGAGGAAAAGAGACGGGACCCCCCGGAAAGCTGAGCGAATCACCCTACGCTGGGCCAGGGGTGACAACCTTGATAGACAAAGCCATGCCGTCTGTCTAATGTAGATTGCTGTCCCCGCAAGCCTGGAGGCCACCTCACTGGCATCATAAGATGCCCTTGCTTGGTGTCTTGCCAGCTCCAGGCCTATAGCAGAGAGGGCAATAGCTTGTCTGGTTTGCTCCGTATCAGGCATTGATGCTAAGATTTGGGAAAGCATCGACCACAAATGCCTACTGTAGGCAGCGTGATGGGCCTGATGAGATGCAATGCAAGACATTGCATGAGAGAAAGAGAACACTCTTCGCCCCCACCGGTCGAACTGTAGGGAATCAGAGTCCAGTGGACGGTCGTACACTGCGCGGCGGCGCCCGGAGGGAGTCTCTAGGTATGCCAAACCCGAGGGTGGGTTGGGGACAGTACCCGGGGATTCTGAAGGGGCACAATACCTACCTCGGCAGTCTGCCGGGGCTGGAGAAAGGGCGGCTGGCGACTGCCAGGAACGGATAGACACCTCCTGGAAGGGAATAGGCTAGGATAGTACCACCAAGTGCTGGGCACTGAATTCGCCAAGGAATTCATGCATCTCCCATTCAGTATCGTCTCGCCTAACGTAGGAAATTCGAAGATCCCTCACCATCCTCGAAAGGAATCGCTGATATTCAGTGAAATCAGCATCGGAGGAGAGATGAGCAGAGGGTTCCTCTCCCTCAGAGGAGGGAGAAGAGGATGATGGAGAGCTTGAGTGTCCAGATGACTCTTGTGGCGGTGGGGATAGGCGAAAAACCCGCCATTCATGCACCTGACATATGAGGGAGGGCACGCAGAACCTTCTGAATGCCTCCCAGGATAATGGGCCCGTGGGACCGACATGGCCTGGGGAGAGCGGGGTGGCTGCAGAGGAATGGAGATGGGCACCACGGAGAGGCAACTGTCCTCTGCTAGGGCTCTGGAATCCGGGAACAGAGCCCGAGCTGGCGGGATCCCGGACAACAGACCAGGTCGCAAAACGGAACCCTGGGGATGCGAAGCCTGGAAAGAGCCCAGAAGGGGAACCTCCCCTGTGACGAACCTGGGACTGCATGGATCCAGAAGGGCAGCCCACAGCAACGCCACCAGAGGGGACCCCGGGGTCCGAAAGAGAAAGGCGGAGCCCGGCGCTACGGCTCCTAGCCACACCCCGAGGGGTGGCAGACAGAGACCGAGACGCCTGAACCCTGCCTCGACCTCGGACTCGAGAACGCCTCCCTCGGCCCCAGTGACCTGCCACCCGAGGATGCAGCAGCAACGGTCGGTAGCTGCCACGAGCCCCCAGGAGGGAGAGCCTCCCCACCCCATCGCCCCCAGACCACCCCTAGCCTGGGGCCTCAGGGGAGGACGCAGCGGGACAGAGGAATAGGGTCTGCCACGCCTAGCACCTGCGTGCCACCGGGGACCCTGACTGAAGAATCAGGTTGCCAGGATGGGTCCATGTCTGAATCATCAGCCTCCAAGAGGAAGAGATCAGCTGGGCCACAATACTAGCAACCACAGGGGTCCCCGGTGAAACGGCGCCGACGACCTAGGACCCCAGCCAGCTAAGCCTGGCCCGGCTCTCCACTGGCGCCGCCAGGCCACGGCACGCCATCGGCGCTGGACACGACCCGCACCGCCAGGAGAGTGAACCAGGCCGCGCGCACTGGAGGCCAGAACGGGCGCCATTTCGATCACTGCACCGTGAGCCCACCGGCATGCCGGGCCCAGCAGGCGGGCTCGACACTGGGGAGCCTGCACCTCCAAGAGGTGACTGCTGAGGCGGTGGTCTCCGCCATGCCCCGGAGGGACCTCGACGCCCTCCAACACCGCAAAAGAATGTTCTTCGGCAAGAGAAGATGAGGAAGCCTCCTCCTCTACAGACCGTATAGGCCCGAGAGGGGACCCGGAGGAAGGGCCTAGAGACCTTACCTGGGAATCCCTGGAGCGACGCCATCCTCCGAAGTCGGGCGGGCCTTGCCGATCTTGAATGCGCTGGATTCCGAGGACGCCGACGGTCCATGGAGAAACAGGCGCCGCATACATCCATATCGTGGTTGGGTCCCAGGCATCGAAGACAAACATCATGCCGATCCGTGACGGAAAAATGCCGGCCACAGGAGCACCGACGCATAGGGGCACGGCCCGCCTTCGACTTACGTTTTGCCCCTGAACCTGACATGATGTGAACAAAATTAGACTAAAATTAGCAAAAAAGCACTCGTCACCGTCGACAGTAGAAATAAACAGAACGGTCTTACCGGGTGACGGCGTCGAGAGAAATACAAGAATACGAGAAGGAGTCTGGCTTGAGTGACGCAGAAGGCCTACTTCAACTACTGCGCAGCAGGTGCAGCCTCGACGGTGGGAGAAACAGAACTGAGATAGAGGAGGAGTCTGCGGCACCTAACAGCCGCCCCTCGCGCATGACGCAGTGCGTCGCGCTCGAGGGCGGCGCCGTTGGCGCAGACTCAAAAAAAAAAAAAAAACCCTCCCGTAGCGGGTGCATGCCTCTGGCACTAACCCAAGCAGTAATGAATGGTGACGATTGACAAGGGAAGATCTAGCTTGGTAAGAAGATCTTTCCTTTGGGACCAAAAGGTCCTCAGATGGAACTGAATGTCCCTCATCTGAAACCTGACCCCTTGGACCACTGCTGTGGAAGCAGCCATGTGGCCCAAAAGCTGAAGAAAATGCTTTGCTGGTTGAGAAACCAGAGGGAGGAAGGAAGAGGCCAGCTGAGAGATGGCTTTTGCCCTTTCCAAAGGAAGGAAAGCTCTTGCCTTGAGCGCATCCAGCTCTGCTCCTGTAAAAATGAGCTGTACTGGCTCAAGAACTGACTTGGGAAGATTGAGAAGGAAGCCCAGGGAAGTGAGAACTTGCTGGGTAACCTGCAGATCTGACTTGACTTGGTCTGGGGACTGGCCCACAAGGTGCCAATCATCCAGGTATGGAAAGATAGAAATCCTTTTCCTTCTTAAAAGGCCACCACTACTGCTAGGCACTTTGTAAACACCCCTGGAGCTGAAGTTAGGCCAAAGGGCATTGCTCTGAATTGGTAATGGCCTGAGGGCAATTCGAACCTGAGGTACTTTCTGTGGGAGCACCTAATGGCAATGTGAAAATAGGCATCCTTAAGGTCCAGGGAGGCTAGCCAGTCTCCTGGCCTCAGAGAGGGAAGAATTGTTCCCAGAGTCACCATTTTGAATTTTGGCTTTAGCAGGTGCTTGTTCAAGTATTTTAGATCTAGGATGGGTCGCCACTCCCCTGCCTTTTTTTCGGTAAGGAAGTACCTGGAGTACAGACCTTTGCCCCGTATAGGGTAAGAACTCTATGGCTTTTAAGGCCAGTAGAGAGGTAACCTCTGCCTCTAGAGCAAGGGTTTCTGATGTTTTTGCAGGTGGAAAGGATCTGGGTCTCAGTTTCGGAAAATTTTTGAAACTGAGAACCAGCCCCTGGCTTACTACCTCCAGGACTCACTTGTCTGAGGTAACAGACGTCCAGTCCTGGACAAAGTAAGCCAGCCTGCCTCCTACCGGAATGGGGGAGTCGACCCGGGCTGACACATCAGGGTGTCTGCTGGGCAGGAGCCTTAGGCTGAGGGGTGGATGCAGCCCTGCTCATCCCCCTTCTGCCTCTCCCTCTGAAGAACCTCCTCTGAGAAAAGGAAGAAGAGGCCTGTGCTTGGTGGAAAGGCCTGTGAAGAGGCCTGCCCATGCTCCTAGCTTGCTGCCTTTGAGGAGTTGCCTGCCTCTCTTTGGCCTGGGCACTCCTGTAAGTGGACCTGTACTCATCCATTTTCTTCATGTAATTCTCTGTCTGCTTCCCAAACAGAGAATTACCCACCACAGGAAAATACATGGCCTTGGCCTGGGTATCCTGCGAAAGGCTAGTACAGCTGAGCCAAGCCATTCTCCGAAGAGCCACAGATGTAGCCATGACTCTTGATGACACATCACTGGAGTCCACAGCAGCATGCAACTGCACCTTTGATGCCTCAATCCCATCAGCTGCCACCCCCTCCAGCTCCTTGGCTAGCTGGGGGGAAGCCTGTTTAGCCAGTGCCAGTACAGTGTCCCACCTGGACTTCTGGTACCTGGCTGTACAAGCCATATAGTTAGCCTGAGTCCCAAAGATTTTGCCATGTACTGCTTCTTTGCCATGGCATCTATCTTCCTGGAGTCTTTGTCTGGGGGGTGTGAAGCCAAGTGGATGTTTGCCTTGTCACAGGCTGCAGCCTGCACTACCCCAACTTGGCCGCATTGCTGATAAAGAAACTCTGTATCTGAGCCTGACAAGGTGTACCTCTTGTCAACAGGAGGTACAGAGTTATGAGACCCAAGAATTTTTTGTGTCCGTTTCCCAAAGGACTTATGGAGGGGGAATAGTCTCAGACTCTGGGATGTCCATCATCTCAACAAAGTCAGGCTCCTCCTGATCCTCCACAACCTCCTCAATAGGAAGCAGGAGGGTCTGAGCCACTTTTCTGTAAAACAGAAAGTGGGAAGGGGATTCAAAGCCTAGGAGGGGAAACACCAGAAGGTCTGTCTGGGGAGATGTCAGGTTCCACTGGCACATCCAGACTTTCACCGTCGTTATCAACCTCTTGAAAATCCCCCTCCTCATCAAACTCCGGTTCGTAAATATCTTCAGGGAATAATCCTGAACCGGGGGAACTGACCAAACCAATCTACTGCCACAAGGCGCCAGATTGGTCGGAACCAGAAGAAGCAATTCAACAATCCGAATCGCTCTGGCTATCTCTTCGGCAGTCAGAACATGAAGTTCTGGATCTGAACCGGCCGATTTATGCTTGTGTTTTCTCTTTGTAGGAACTGATCCCTCAGGATTGGCTCTCCTCTTGCCCGAAGAACTATCGCCCTGGTCAGAGGGCACTCCTTCTGGTTCGGTAGGAACCGAACCGGGCTGGCTTTCCAGATTTCTCAGCCTCCTTATCCCTAAGTCTACCTAACCTTTTATCCAATGTAGACTTAGGGAAATTCTTGCAAATTTGGCAGTCTGAATCGAGGTGGTCAAACCCCAGACAGTAAACATAAGTGGTGTGGGGATCGGCCTTAGCAAAGACTTCCCCCCACACACTGCATTGTTGAAACCCAGTGGGCCCAGTTTTTTTCTTGGGTTTCTCAGACATGGCCAACCTAACAAAACTTACCCTTTATAAGGTGACCGCCAGGCAAGACTCTTATCGGTTTCTCACCATGTTACAGGTGTTGGAAAAAAAACGTTCAATTCACTTTTTTTTTTTTTTTTAAACCGATACAGACCGGTAACCACACACTAAAGTTTTTCACAAGATTTTTGTCTACAGGATCGGTTCAGCCAAACTGATCGAAAAAGCTTTACAATTTCCACACAAATACTATCCTACATACTTACGGTACCACAGACAGAGTCTCAAACTGATAAACGGAACTTAATGCAGACTAAAACCGACAACTTTAACCGACTTTGAACCAAGCAGAAGTAGAAATCTCCGGAGCGACTGTTCAGTGAGACGGAGTAAAGAATCTGACGGTTTGGTTTCAAAGTGTCACAGACAGAGTTTTCAACTGAGCTCGAGCCCAACGTTCTATGCCTGGAATAGAATTTTAACCTTTCACTCACAGGGGCAGTTCAAGTGCTGGAGCTAACTGCAATTGTCAGACTACAGCAAGACTTCATGTTTGAAGAAATGTGAAAGAAAAAGAACCCAGGGTTTAGCCCAGCTGGGCAAGGAGTAGGTGTGGAACAGACTGCCTCCATGTTTTCACCCCCACCTTTTTTTTTCTGGGTTAGGAGTAAAAGTTGAGCATGGGAGGGTACAGAATTGGGGGGGGGGTGTAGGAGGACAGGCTAAGGGATCAGTGTCTAGGTGATCTCCTTAAAGTATGGTGCAACAAGACCACCCTTCAGAATACTCTCTCTCGTTTTTTTTTTAACCCCCAAGAAGAAGTAAAGGTGGGTTCAGAGATAGGAGAAACCACCGGAGGACCTCTAATCTCTGTCCACCCGACGGCCCTACCGAAAACATTCTTCTTGAAAGAGGCGGTTGATCTCGGGCAGATGGAGTAGGAAGAGAACATCCTGTACTCAGAGTAAGGGGCTAGCCTCAGGCAGCTAGTGCTAGAGCCCACCTAGGAGGATGCAATTTTGGACCTGGTACTTACCAACGGGGACAGAATTGTGGAAGTCAGGGTGGGTGGACATCTGGGGTCCAGTGTTCATCGCACAGTGTGGTTCACTACGAGTACAGTGGCAGAATCAAGCCACACAGAGGCGAGAGTCCTGGAGTTCAGGAGGGTGGGCTGTACTAAGATGGGGATTTGATTCAAGAATGTCCTGGCAGGGCAGGACACATGGGGGGGGGGGGTGAGTTGAGGAGCAGTGGTCCCATCTGAAAGGAGCCATAGCGGAGGTGACAAATCTTTGCATTAGGCAAGTAAACAAAGTTAAGAGTAACAGAAAACCACTATGGTTCTCAAAGGAAGTGGCCGGGAAGGTAAATGCAGAAAAAGACTGCTTTGAGGAAACACAAGGAAACACAGAAGAAGACAGGGTAGTGTACCAGGATAAACAGAGGGAGGCAGGAAAAGCAGTCAGTAATGCAAAGGCGGAAAAGGATGACAAAAATACCACAGGAGGTTAAAAAAAAAAAAAGGGACAAAAGTGTTTATTAGTGAAAGGAGAAAACACGGGAGGGACTGTAAGGCTTAAAGGAGAAGAAACTGAGTGTGTGGAGGAGGACCTGCAAAAAGCCTCAACACTGAACAAATATTTTTGTTTTGTATTCACAAAAGGAGAAGGTAAGGGATCACAGTTAGGCAACATGAGCAGATACGGAAGGGAAGTGGACACCAGTCCATTTATGGGAAAAAAAAATCCTAAAATAACTCACAAAATTGAAAGTGGACAAGGCAAGGGGAATGAGACCGGATACGATACATTCTAGAATATTAAGGGAACGATGGGAGGTGCTGGCAGCCCTGCTCAACGAATCACTTGATATAGGAGTGGTTACAGAGGACTGGAGAAGGGCAGATGTAGTCCCTCTTCACAAAAGTGGGAGTAGGCTGGAAAGGACAGACCAGTCAGCCTCCCCTCAATAGTGGAAGAAATTATGGAATCACTACTTAAAGAAAGGATTGTGGAACATCTTGAATCCAGCTAGACACAGAATCTGACAAGATCATGGATTCACAGAAGGAATGTCATGTCAAACAAATCTAACTGATTTCTTTGACTGGGTGACTAGGGAAGTGGATCAGGGGGAAGCGGTGGATGTGGCCTATCTGGATTTCAGTAAGGCCTTTAATACCGTTCCAAACAGAAGACTTGTGAACAAGCTGGGCATCATGGGAGTGGGTCACAAGGTGGTAAACTGGGTTAGAAACTGGCTGAGTGATAGAAGACAGAAGGTGGTGGTAACTGGAGCATGATCTGAGGAAAGAAGGGTGACCAGCTATGACTTAACTGATGAGTCAAGTCAAGAGGAGGCAGAAAAGCCGGCCTGGCCTAAAGAAGGCAGGGTCTGCCCAGACGAAAAATACCATCCCCCTTAACTCCCACCCTTGAAGCATCAAGGGAACAGAAGTAGAGAGAGAGAGATGAGGGAGGCGGTGTCCAGCGCCTGGCCACAGGGGAGGGAGGAGGTGGGTTGTGATGAATGGTGAAGATACATGAGAAGATCAAGAATTACAGTGAGTACATAATTTCCATATCTTCCCCAAGTCAATCTTCGCCATTCATCAAACTTGAGTCAGAGTGCCAAGCTGGCAAATCCTGAGGGAGAAAAGAATTCCCTCAGCCTACCATGGGGGAAGACACAGGAGGAGAGGGCCCCTTATGGGCCTGGTGAGGCCCATGAACAGTCAGGGGCAGGCAGAAGCTCCTGAACTCTGAGATATGGAAGGCAACCCTGCAACTCATGCCTTGCCCTCTGGGAGAAAAAATGGGCCCCCCCGGAAAGGTGAGGACAGTACCCTATGCTGGGTCAAGGGTGACAACTTTGATAGGTGAAGCAATGTTGTCCGCCTTATGCAGAATGATCTTCCTACCAGGCTGGAAGCCACCTTATTAGCATCGGACGCTGCCCTGGAGAGGTGTCCTGCAAGCTCCAGGCCCCATGCAGAAAGGCTAATGGCCTGCCGGTTTCCTCACAATCTGGCGTAGCAGCAAGGAGCTTACACAACAGCGTCCAGAGGTACCTGGTGTGCCTGATGAGCCACGATACACAAAAAGAGGTACGCCGTTGAAAATACCCTTCTTCCCCAGTGGTCAAACTCAGCTGAGTCAGACTGTGTGTGTGCGTGTGTGTATAGAGAGAAACGGTCATGCCGGGGGAGACTATGCCCACATGGGGTATCCAGGAGATCAACTCACGAAGAAGGGCGAGACATGGCATCTGGAGATCCAATATCAATGGAATACCTACCCATGCAGTCCCTAGGAGCACGAGCTGGGGCAGTAGGACGTTGCCAGACAGCATACGAGGCCTCCGTAAATAGCCAGGACCACAGAGGTATGACCAAGTGGTCAGCACTGTATTCCAAGAAATGACAGTGTCGTACCATCAGGGCTGTGTCCAGCAACATGGGAGATGTGTAGCTCCTCCAACATCTCCACCAGGAAGCGCTGATATGATGTGAAGTCGGCATCAGCAGAGTAGTGAAGAGAGGCATCCTCTACCTTGGTGGAGGAAATGGAAGATTCGGAGGAACTAGGCTCAGAAGGAGGCGGCGCTGGGGTTTGAGGTCTAAAAGAGGACCTTGTTAAGAGGCCTCAAGTATCTGGAAAATGCACCAGCTGACCCCCTGAACTTGTCCCAGGTCATGGGCCCTCTCGGGCCAAAGAGACCGGAAAGAAGGGGTGTGAGACAGAGAATGAAAAGTGGGAGCAGTCTAGTGAACCAGGGGAGGTGGGAAATCCCGCAGGAGACCCCTCCCAAGGGGGGGAGGCTCTATCCCCCCACCTCAGTACACCCAACAGCAAAGGAGAGCGGACAGGTGGTGCCCTTTGGGGCGCCCAGGTGAGAAGAATGGAGCCATACAGAGCCTGGTGGGAGGTCCACGTCCCCACCAACTGCAGAACTCCTCCTAAGCAGAGGGAAAGACAAGGCAGCATCAGCTCTACGGCTCCTTCCAGAGGCCGTAGAAGCTCCATGGGAGGACCGCAGCACCGAACGAGCCTTACCAACCCCTGCCCCTGAACAGCAAGATTTGCCACCCTGAGGAGATCTAATGGATGAATCTGGGCTAGCAGAAAAAGAAGAGGGTCCAGTCGTCAAGGAAGTGACTGCTGACCCCTTTCGTCCCTGTCCCCAGCAGCCGGAATCGTCCCCATCTGTAAGGGAACAGAGGAGGCAGACTTGGCACCAGAAACTACACCGGCTCCCGAATCAGCTTTGCCATCCCTGGGAGTGCAACGATTAGCACAGAGTCTCTCCCCAGCACACAAAACGGCTCCAGAGGGCTCAAGGGAGGTGGCCCCACTGGGGGATCTCACAGGCTGCAGTCACTGAAGGCCTCGGGGTGATCTGGGAAGTCCTCAGAGCTGGGCAGCCCGTCAGGATCATTCCAATCTTTGCCCTCAGAGATGGAAGATGAGATCAGAGAGATCTCCAGGCTGGACATCCTCTGGATCATAGGTCTCTCGCACAGAGTGGCATTGGAGGGGAGACCACCTGCTCACTGGCGCTGGAGCTGACATCAGTAGCTGAGACAGTGCTGGGCCATAGCAGCAAGGGGACCACCAGAGCAGGACCAGCATACAGCTGCGGCACCACACCCAGGGTCATCCGAGTGTCTGAGGAGACATTGGATTGTGAGGGGTACTCAGTGCCCCCAAGGAGGACGGCAGCCCCACCAACCCCTAGCTGAAACCCCTTGTTTCAGCAAAATTTAAAACAGACGGGGTCTTCTCTCCATTGGCTGATACAGAACCAGGGAGGGGCTCGAGGAGGAGCCAAGAGACCTTGCTTGGTGTCCTGAGTGCAGTGCCGATCGCCAAAGGTTGGGGAGGTATCTCTCTAACTTTGCTGAGCAGATAAAGTGCGATAATTCATCTAAAAAAACGAGTGGCCATGGGGGGCAGTCATGGTCATGGAGTTGCCACAGGGGCAACGATGCATAGGAGCAACTATAGCTTCCTTAGAAGTTTTTTTTATGCCCTAGACCCAACACTGCCACTATACAGAAAGAAAAAAAAAAAAGGAGGAAAAAGATTCTCGGTGCCACAAAAAAAAAAAAAAAAAGGTCAAAAAAGAAAGAAAATCAATACTGGATTTACCGCATCAAACCGGGTCGTTAAAGTTGAATGCTGCCGAGTAGGTTAACATCAGGGCCCCGATTTTTTCTGCGGCACATCGGAGCGAAGTTCTGTGGCAGGGTTCTCATTTGCCGCAGAACTTCTGCGGCACTCAGTACCAATTTCTGTGGCAATTTTACGGCACATTTTTACCCGTAATTTTTTTCCTTTTTGCCAAATCTGACAATGCACGCTCGTAACACAGTCATTTTAAGGGCGTTTGTCACCAAATTTTCAACATAGCCAGTTTAAGACCTCTGCTCATGAACAGTATCACTGATTTTATTAATCTGTCCGGAACATTGATTTTGCACACCGACCACGCCATTGTGCGCTACATGTGTGAAAACACATTTTGGGTGAAATGTGAAAAATGACAGTTGTACTGTTCATAAGGAGGTGTGGTAAAATGGCAATACTGAAAATCTGGAGTTAAAAATATTAAAATGCTCGAGAAGTTATGGCGATGCGTAGGAACTCGCAACACATGCTAAATAAAACAATTGTTTTGAGAATAATGTCTGGAATTTTCAACATAGGGTTTTGGAGTCTACCTCATGAACTGTGACACTGTCATTTTGTTAATCATTCTGGAAAGGTGGTTCTGCTCAGTGACTGCAGAACCACCTTTCGGGACTAATTAACGAAATAACAGTGTCACAGTTCATGAGGTGGGGCCCCAAAAACCCCATGTTGAAAATTTGGTGAAAATATTTCCAGAAATGGTTGAGATATGCACTAAAGTTGAAAAAAATCCATTTATGCCATTATACAGCTTACCGGCATTACTTAAGTTCGCGGTCGGCTTTGAAGAGTGCAGATGGGTTCCCGGTCCACAGAAGATCATCGCGCTGGGCCCGGAAGCAAGTATGGGTTGAGGTGGGGTGTGGGAAGGTGGAACGCAGAGGGTGGGTGCGGGTTGGGGGCAAAAGAATCACCGATGGAAGTTTTTTTTTTTTTCAGGGTTCTTCAAATTCTAACACAAGGAGGGACTTTGCCATGTTGGAGTGGGCTCAGTGGCACCAGGCAACAGGGAAGGGGGGTCGTGAAGCCGATGGGGATTGGGCATGCTGGCAAGGAAGTTTTCCACGCTGGGGTGGGGCTTCAGCGTGGCACAGAAACATTTGGGGCAGTGAAACCAGCGGGATTGGGCACCCTGTCGGCAATGAAATTTGCCCGCTGGGTGGGCTCCCAGCGTGGCATACTAACATTTCAGAGGGGGGACGTTTGTTCCGCGGGCGGCCGCGAATTCTGTGGGTGATGGCAAATTCCACGGATATTTCTGCGGTTTGCCGCACCCGCGGAAAACTCGGGGCCCTGGTAAACATGGAGCAGAGCCGATGCAGATTCTGTGAGACTTCCCTCGCTGAGATCCTTTCTCGACATTGGGGAAAAAACAGACTGAGGAATCTGCCTTGGTTACTGGCAACTCCACGATTGCCAAGTAATAAGTCGGCCTCATGGGCAGCGCCATCTCCAATGTCGGCTCCCCCATTACTGAAAATTTCTTAGAGACAAGCTCTCGAGCAGAGTCCAGTCCTCCAGCCTAGACCCAAGCATGATGAATGGTGAAGACTGACGTGAGGAGGATAAGCATATAAATTATAACATGTAAGACTCATAAGACTAGCACATTCCAGTTAATAGAATATTGAAATAGGAGGGAAAATACAGGTTACTCACCTCTAACAGGAGTTCTAGGAGTGGTATATGTTGTTCATCCACACTTACTGGCAGGTTCCTTGCTGCTTTAAATCTTGCCAGAAGGTCTTCAAGCTGGCTCCTCCAACCCACCTGGGTGGTAAACTCAGCTCCGCCCATGATGTAGATCTAGCCGGCTGGAAGCCAGGTTCAGGCCGGCCGGGCAGGTCAGGGTTGGGATGAACAACATATACCACTCCTAGAACTCCTGTTACAGCGAGTAACCTGTATTTCTAGGGACGTGATATGTTGTTCAATCCACACTTACTGGCAGACTCCTAGCAGTTCTCCGGGAGGAGGAAGGCAAGGCATGCACCCCCTACTTGGGAGATGAGGACTGGAGAACCGAGGTCCCAAAGCCAGCATCCCGGCGTGACTCAAGGTCGATGTGGTAGTCGGTAATGAAGGTGTGTGCTGACTTCCAGGTAGCAGCCCTGCAGATTTCCTGGATAGGGACGTCCCTGGAAGCAGCAGTATGGCAGATAGAATGAGCTCTTATCCCTTTGGGAGGCTCCATGCCCGCCAACCTATAGCAGAGATCTATGCAGGAGGTGACCCACCTGCTTACCGTCCGCTTGGCTGCAGGTCTGCCAGGTGCGGCTTCAGCGTTGGTGACAAACAGCTGGCGAACCTCTACCCGAACTTCAACCGTCCGCTCCTTATAATAAGAGAGCGCTCTTCTAGGGTCCAAAGTATGGAGCCTATATTAGGACTCTGAGGTGTGATTGGGGTAGAACACCGGCAGAGTCAACACCTGGTTAAGGTGAAACTGTGGCACCACCTTCGGAAGGAATTTCAGGTGGGGGCGCAAGACAACCTTGTCCCTGTGGAAGACCAGATAAGGAGACTCGATGGAAAGCACCTGGAGCTCTCCCATCCTTCTGGCTGATGTGATAGCCACCAAGAAGGCGGTCTTCCAAGACAGGTGAGAGATATCACACCTGTGCATCGGTTCGAATGGCTTGCCCATGATCTTAGTCAATATCAGTAGTAGATCCCACGTAGGTGGAGGTTCTCGCACCGGAGGGAATATGTGATCAAGGCCTTTGAAAAAGCGCACTACCACCTTCTCCTGCGCCACCGCCTGCTTTCCAGCCCGCGCCCAGTAAGCAGAGATGGCTGCCAGGAGCACCTTAAGGGTCATCAACCAAAGCCCTAGCTGAGAAAGGGACCACACGTAGTCCACAATGCTAGCCAAAGAACAGGAGGAAGGGTACAACCCCTTATCCTGACACCAAATGGAGAATCTCTTCCATTTGAAGGCATAGCATTTTCTGGTCGACTCCTTACGGGATGCCTCAACAATGTTGAGGACCTCGTCGGAAAGACCCAAGGCCTGGAACTCTAGCCGCTCAGGAACCAGGCCGTCAAGTGCAGGGATGGAAGGTCCAGGTGGAGTACTTTCCCCTTGTTGACTGAGAGCAGGTCCGGGCGGGCTGGAAGCCGCCTCGGGAGCCTGGAGCTGAGGCTAAGGAGATCTGGATACCAGAACTGGAGGGGCCAGTCTGGGGCTACCAGAATCACCTGCGCCTTGTCCCTCTTCGCCTTGAGAAGCACCTTGTGGATCAAGGGGAAATGGAGGGAAGGTGTAGAAGAGGCCCGGGGTCCTCGGCCTCGAGAAGGCATCCCCCTATAGTAAGCCCTGCTGAGGGGGGCGGGCATGAAACAGCCTCAGCTTTGCACTCTCCCTGGAGGCAAACAGGTCCACCTGAGGAGTGCCCCAGAGGGAGAACATATCTTGTACCACCTCCAGCAGGAGAGACCACTCGTGAGATGCAGCTCCTATCCGACTGAAGGCATCGGCCAGACTGTTGGAGGCTCCTGCCACATGGATGGCTAGGAGATCCGCCTCCAAGCTGATCACGAGAGAGACCAAGTGCGGAGAGGCTCCATGCACAGAGGCAAGGAGTGCGTCCCGCCCTGTTGGTTTAGACAGTACATGGTCGTGGTGTTGTCCGTCTGGACCTGGACCACTTAACCCCGTACAAATGGAGCGAAGGTGGTGAGGGCTAGTCGGACCACTTGAAGCTCCAGCAGGTTGATGCGGCATCGAGACTCCTGAGGGGAACAGAGGCCATGAGCTCTGAGCTCCCCCAGATGGGCATCCCAAACCAGAGAGGCCTCGGTCGTCGGAGTGACAGTCGGCTAGGGGCGGATAAACGGGATACCCTCCTGCAGATGAACTGGAACGAGCCACCACTGGAGGCCATTCCACATCTCCTGGGTCACTGTCACTGGCTGGTCCAGAGGACCAGAGCGCTGTGATCATTGGCGGGCCAGCCCCCATTGCAGAGGACGCATACACCAGCGGGCCCAATGGACCACGCTGGTGCAGGCCACCATGAGGCCCAGAAGGCGCAGGAAGTCCCGGGCAGGGTGCAATTGCCCAACCAGAAATGACTGGGCAAAGGAGGAAAGGACCACTGGGAGCTGTGCTCTGGCTCGCAGACAGTTGAGCTCTGCCTCAATGAACTGAATCACCTGCGATGGTACGAGTTCTGATTTGGCCTCGTTGATGAGGAGGCCAATCTGAGAGCAGACCTGAAGGGACAGATCTCTGGACCACTCCACCTCCAACCTGGAGGGGGCTGCAATCAGCCAGTCATCTAGGTAAGGGTACACCTGGACCTTTCGGTGCCACAGGAATGCTGTCACCACTGCCATGCATTTGGTGAAGACCCTGGAAGCCGGAGAGAGGCCAAAAGGCATGGCCCGGAACTCAAAAGGATCCCTCTGCTCTGAAGTGGAGGAATCACTGGTGAGACGGACAGATTGGGACGTGAAAGAACACGTCCTGAAGGTCCAGAGAACAGAACCACACGCCTCGTTCCAAGGATGGATTGATCTGAGCCAGAGTGACCATCCTGAAGGTGCGAGACCTTAGGAACTTGTTCAGGTCGTGTAGGTCGAGAAAAGTGTGCCAGCCCCCCGTCCGTTTTGGGACCAGGAAGTACCTGGACACAAACCGTGGGTCTGGAGGAGGGTCTGCCACCTCCCTGATCACCACTTTCTGGAGGAGTAGAGCAATGTCGGTTCGATGAGCAGACAGAGAGGCTGCGGAACCCGTTGCCCCCGGTGGGGCAACGGCTCGATAGGGTGGGGACTGCTCGAACTCCAGAGGCAGACCCCTGCCTACCACTTCCAACACCCAGCGGTCCGTGGTGATAATGGACCAGGTGGAAAGGAAGTGGCGGTGCCGTCCCCCCACAGGGGGAACACGGGAAGGAATGACGAGGTTGGGGGTGACACCCCTCAACCCGTCACTGGGCAGGCTTGGAGGAAGGGCTGGCCGAGGAGCTGCCTGGACCTTTCCCTCCCGGCTTCCTGCTGGAGGAAGCAGCAGGCTTGGCTTTGGGGTGCCAAGTGCGAGCCTGCTGGCCCTGATGCAGGTGTTGCTGGGTCGGACGTGCCGCAGGAGCTTAAGGACGAAAAGGGCTTACGCTGTTGATGGCTGCCTTTGTCCTTCTGGGCAGATGTGACCAAGTCCAAGGTGGCATTGGACTTCTCGATCCGTTGGAGATGACCCTCCACACCGGGACCGAACAAGTCAATACCCAGGAAGGGAATGTCTGCCAGCTTGTGCTGGGTATCCGCCGTAAAGATGGAGATCCACAGCCAAGCTCTGCGGTGCATCGCCCCTTTGGCCGCTACTGACCAGGCACACAGGTCAGCAATGTCCAAAGAAGTTTGGAGCTGCTGTTCGGCCACTGCCCTTCCCTGATCCCGCACCTGCTTGACCATCATTTGAAGGTCAGCTGGGAGATAAGGAATCACCTCATCCAGGGAGCCCGAAAGGGCATGTGAAAAGTGTGCCATCAGGATGGCCGAGCTAGCCTGACGAAGGTCTAGGGAGGAAGCAGCATAGACTTTCCGCCTGGAGTAGTCCAGTTTCTTGGACTCCTTATTGGGTGGTTTGTCCACATCCTGGGCATTCCTGGAATGACAGAAAACGCTGTCAGTCACTAACCCCTCCGCAGAGGGGTGCTCAGAGAAACCGGAGAGTGAACCGGTAGGGACAGCATATTTCCGAGCCATCCTGGCCGAAGGTGCTGGACAAGAAGCTGGCCACTGCCACAGCTCCAAGGCCGGGCAAACAATGACTTCAGCCACCGGGAAGGCCTCCGTAGGGAAATCCCCTCAGTCCAGTATCTCCGTGAGGGGATACTAGGCCCGTTTTGAAACTGGTTCAAGCTTTATCCCAGTAGATTCTGAGATGAGCCAAAACATTCCGAGGAACGAGGATGTGCTCTCGTTCACCGACTGACCCCCAGTGGACTCCAAGTCAAGCGACCTGGAGAACAAGGAGTCGTCGTCAGACTCCGAGGAGTCTGCGAACAGCTGCCAAGCACCTGAGCCACCCTCCACATGCCGAGGTCGATCAGGAGTGAGGGTGACCAACAACATATCAGGCAAACCCTGACCTGAGCGAGAATCCTTGGTCGGGGCCCCAGTCTTCGTTTGTGGAGGCGGAGGTTCCACAACAAAGGGTGGCGCAGCCAGTTTCGGCCAAACAGCCGGTGCCAGCTTCAGCTCCTCGACCACTACAAGGGGTTGCTTCAGCCACTCCGGTGACAGCCACTTAATGGTCAGAGAAGGCGACTGAGTCGGCATATTCCCAGACAATGAAAGCTGCTGCCACATTAAATCCTCGTAGCGCCGACGCAACTTGCACTGGAGCCTATCCTCCGAAGAGGACGACAAGGATGAACAGCGCTGCCGCTTTCCATGGTGCCAATAACAACGAGACCACCGACGTCAGCGGGACTGGCTGGACCTGGAAGAAGTCCAAGACTGAGACCTTCAGAGATTCCGAGGGTGGGTCAGAGAGGGGCCGGGGGAAACCCGCTCCTCTCTCGGTTCAGGGACCTTCACTGGGGACTCCGGCACAGGAGGCACACGTAAGTCCTCGGTTTCCACCGGGGGAACCGGTGAAGAATGGTTGTCGGCTTCTCCAATTGACAAACTGTCCGACGGGTCGAGAAAAATCTCAACCGCGTCGACTGTTGTCTCGGCCGGCTGACCCGATGGGGACACCGTGAAGCCAGTGGCCTTAGCCGCAACCTCGACTGAAGTAGACTGTCAATTATCCGGGGAAGGGGACCTCTCCCGCTCCCACAAAAGTCGACAGTGGGACTTACCGTTGGAGTCCTGTTTGGACTGAGAGGAATGTCCTGAAGGCCCTTCTCCCTTAGTGGAGAGGGATTGGCAAAGCTCCTTAAAAGAAGCTGTATAGGAAGAGCCCAAGGAGAGCGGGACAAATGCTGCGACAGAGGACGATGATGATGATGCAGCCTGGGCCACTTCCTCCTTGAGGGCGATAATCTTCAGGTGTTCTGCCGAGCCCGCTGCCACCGCCCAATGGGCCTCCGACTTGACTGGAGGATAAGGTTTTTCAGGTCACCCCAAGAGCAATCGGGCAGCTCGGTCCTCCAAGACCGAAGCCGAAAAGGATTTGCATAACTCACAAGCCTGTGAGTCATGGCAGAGTCCAAGGCAGTAAATGCACGTGGAGTGCGGATCGGATTGGGACATCTGCCCACAGGGGCACCGACGAAATCCGGGAGTCGATTTGTCCATCACAGCCACGAGGGAAAAAGAAGACCGAAGTCTTTTAAACTTTAGAATGAGTTTCGGTTTAACTGAAGAGTGTGAATCCAGGCCTAAAACGCAGAGCGCTAAGGAGGGAACCTCAGCTTCAAAGCAGTAAGGAAGATCTGGCATCATGAGGCGGAGCCGAGACTTTTACCACCCGGGTGGGTGGGAGGAGCTAGCTTGAAGACCTTCCGGCAAGATTTAAAGCGGCAAGGAACCTGCCAGTAAGTGTGGATTTAACAACATATCCACGTCCCTAGAACAGAACATTACAAAGTAGACAGTTCTTTACCTGAACAAAAAAAGTGATGGGCAGAATGGAGATACTGACCAATATATAAACCATCCTGTATTTAAGGAATGATTGACTGCCCCGTTAAGGCTACGCGAGGTTACTGTCTAATAAGGGGAGGCAAGAGCCCCGAAGTAAAAGGTGGTAACACAGATGAACTACAAGTACGGAGACCAAGTTGCATGGTACATCACTATGCCATGCATTTCCAAGGCGGATAGGCCCTCGGCCATTGACTGCAGTAGACCATCTTGGTGTCTTTAGACTGCTAGACTTCCACCATCAGCAAACCTGGCAAGCTGGCTGCAGCATGGCAGTCCTTAGTCAGGGCTCCCACCAAGGGCTGCAGAGGAGACTACTCACCTACAAAGGTGGATAGGCACATGCCAGGAATATCTGTTGAAGAAGGGCAGGCATGGACATGACTAGAGGCTGCGAGATGACCCAAGATTCAGGGGGAAGAGCCCGGCCCCACCCAGCAATGGTCTCCTGCTGCCAGAGAAGCTCCTCTTAGTGCAGTCACGTCTTGCGGTGGCGCCTCCCCTTGCTCAAGAAGCATCAACAGCAGGGCCTTGAACTCAACTGACGACAAAAGGACAGCACCAAGAAGACTACTTCATACAGTCATGGTAGACCACATGACCAGCTATGTTGACTAGGACATCAGAGGAACAATCACTGGTGAAGGCTGATGCCGAATGGAAACGGTCAGGGACACTGACCAGGCCACTTTCTCCTGAGTGAGGATGGGAAGAACTGGGGTGTGGGAGGCCAGACGAACGAGGAAAAGCCTGGCCACACGATCCTCAGAGATGCTTGAAGCATCCCCTGAAAGACCACAGCCCTCCACATTGTGCTATGCTCCTAAGCAAAAGGAGGCAGTCACATGACGGGTGGGGTGGGGTTGGGGGCGGTGTTATATTTTCTATTGATACCAACACAGAATGTGAAGCTGCAAAACGGCTTTCCTTCTTTCATCTTCTGGCGCCTTCCGATGCCAAAGTCAGTGAGGCACAGCCAAATAGAAGAAGCAATGGCAATATAAGAAGAAAAATTTCAGAACTTTGAAGTTTAAAGAAGTTTTCAAAACACTACTAGGTAACCCTCAAATGCTGCAGAGCCACAAAAAAGACAGCTGTCCCTTCCAGCAGGAAGAAAGATTTGGAATTGCCAGAGTGTGGATAGTAAACTGTATCCATGCCCTTAGAAATGTCTCGACATGAAAACCTATTCAGAGGTAATTAATATATTTACTAAAAAGCCATCAAGCACCGTACAAACTCAAAAAGTGGGCCAGTATTTACAAATCATCTTCCACAGAAAATACAGATTTTCAGTTCAAACAGCAGTTCCCGGGGGCGGAGCTTGCCATCCAAGATGGTAGCAGTGTAATTGTACTACTGCAGAATCAGCTACACCCATCAGGACCCATCAGACATCTCGAAAACCACTATCCAGGAAGAAGAAATTACTCACTTTAGTAATTATGTTTCTTCTAGTGGAGTCTTGCTGTATTCTGACAAGTGCAGGTAGCCCCAGCCTTTAAACTGCCCTGGAGAACAATGGGTTAACTTTTCTATGCAGGGCATAGAATGTTCATCTCGAGCTCGGTTGAGGTCTCTGCCTGTTTTATTTTGAACTGCAACCGTCAGATCTTTACGAGCAAAACTCACTACGTGTTCTGTGTGGAAACTGTAAAATTTTTTACGAGCCAACTGGCAGAAAAATAATCTTTTGGTTTCTTAAAGGAAGACTCAAGTCAGGAAACCCAAACACAAAAACCAATAAAATGAAATAACATCTCACCCCATGAGAAACAGGGGTGGGGGCACCCCTAGGGTGCCAACACTGCACCTGCCCACCCACATCCCAAAAAATCTACGTTCTGAGAGGGGAGGCGGGGAGGGAGGTCAGAATACAGCAAGACTCCACTAGAAGAAACATAATTACTAAGGTGAGTAATTTTTTCTTCAAACAACATGAAGTCTTGCTGTATTCTGACAAGAGTACACCATGCAGTACCTCCATGGAGGAGGGACAGAACCTACTTTGGGAATAGGCTCTGAAGTACTGCTGTGCCAACCGAGCATCACTCTAGCCTGGATATCCAGAGAGTAATGCTTGGTAAAGGTATGGACTGTTTTTCCAGGTGGCTGCTTGACAAATTTTTAAAGAAGGATATCCCTGGCAGCAGCCAGGGAAGCAGCTGTACCTCTTGTGGAATGAGCCCTCAGGCCTGAGGGTGGAGTTTTTCCCAGTTTTTCATAGCAGAACTGTATACAAGACACAATCCACCTGGCAATAGATCTCTTGGTGGCAGGTTTGCCCTTCCCAACTTCTCCTTAAGTGAGGAACAACTGGAGGGAGTCAAACTTGTGACACTTGGTACACTCTATACAGTAGCTAAGGGCTCTTTTAACATTCAAACTGTGTAGCCTCCTCTCTTCTGAGGAAGAATGATCAGTGAAGAAGAAAAAATTACTCACCTTAGTAATGTTGTTTCTTCTAATGGAGTCTTGCTATATTATGACAATAGCAGTTAGCCACAGCACTTGAACTGCCCCGGAGAGGAAAGAGTTAACTCCATACAGGATGGAGTTCTGAGCGCGAGCGCCCTCTTAGAAGCTCCATCTGGCTAGTTTCAAATAGAAACTGTCAGATCTTTACGAGCCAAACACTCACTAAGAGTCTGTGTGGAAAAGTAACCTACACTAGCCCAATGGCTACCTATTAGTAACAACAACAACAACAACAACCACCAAAATCACCCTAACAAGTACTACTAGACCCCTTCCCAAAGACTCAAGTCCAGGAGGGGCCAGAACACCTAAACCAATAACAATAAAACCTAATTTCCCAAATCCTAAAAAGAAAAGGAAAAACACCTATAATGGCATGACACAGTGCTTGCACTAATTTGCCCACCCTACCCAAGTAGAAGTTCTGAGAGGAGCAGGTTGGAGGGTGGTCATAATATAGAAGACTCCATTAGAAGAAACAACATTACTAAGGTGAGTAATTTTCTTCAAACAACATGAAGTCTTGCTATATTATGAGAATAACGAACACACAGCAATACCTCCATGGAGAGACAGAACCTACTTAGGGAATAGGCAAACACGGTTGTTGCCAAACCGAGCATCTCTCCTGGCCTGGACATCCAGGGAGTAATGCTTGGTGAAAGTGTGAACTGTTTTCCAGGTTGCAGCTCGACAGATTTCCAAAATAGGAATATCTCTAGCAGCCGCTAGAGATGCAGCTGTACCTCTGGTAGAATGGGCCCTCAAACCTGAGGGGGGTTCTCTACCCAGTTTTTGGTAGCAAAATTGGATACAAGAGACAATCCACCTGGCAATTGTCCTCTTAGTGGCAGGTTTTCCTTTGCCAACCTCACCATAGGTGAGAAAGAGTTGGTGGGATTCGAACCTGTGACCCTTGGTGCGTTCCAAATAGTAACTCAATGCCCTCTTAACATCCAAACTGTGCAATCTCCTTTCGCCAGAGGAAGAATGCTCAGTGAAAAATACTGGAAGGGAGATGGATTGGTTAAGAGGAAACGAAACCACTTTAGGCAAAACTTTCTGTTAGTCCTGAGGACTACCTTATCCCTATGAAAATAAAATCATTTTTCTACTGAAAGGCTTGTAACTCACTTATCGTCTAGCGAAGTGATGGCCACTAGAACACAGTTTTCCAAGTTAAGAACTTAAGGTCTGCGAAGACAGAGGTTCAAAGGGGGTTGCATTAACTGAGCAATGCAAACATTGAGGTCCCAGGCAGGGCTGAGTCCGAAAGGAGGGTTGGTATGGAGTAACCCTAAAAACTTGGAAAACACAGGGTGAGAGGAAAGGGAGGAAGGCTTTCCTGCTGAAATAAAAGCAGAGACAGCTGCCAAATGAACTCTTAAGGTAGCTGGTCTGAGGCCCAGAGAATTAAGATGGACCATGTAGTCCAACAAAATGGGTAAATCAGCAGATTCTGGGCAATATAGCTCCCAGAACACCAGATGGAAAACCTTTTCCACTTGGAATTATAAGTGGCTCTAGTGGAAGGCTTCCTAGAGGCCTTTAAAATATCAAGGACACCTTGAGAAAGGTGTAAATCAGCAAATTCTAACTCCTCAAGAGCCAGGCTTTCAGGTTCGGATACCATACTCTCCCTGGGCACAGGTCAGCAGATTGTGAATCCTGGGAAGGCACAGGGGAAGGTGGACTGTTAGTGATAGCAGGAGTGGGTACCAAGGTTGCCTGGCCCAGTCTGGTGCAATCAGAATCACCTTGCAATGCTGGGATCTGATTTTTACTAACACCTTGAAAGAAGAGGGAAGGGAAAGCATACAGAAACTTCCCTTCCCAATCAAGAAGAGGCATCCAGGGACTGAGCCCATCACTGGGGCCTGCAACAGAACAGTGGAAGTTGGTGGTTGTCTGGGGCTGCAAAGAGGTCTATCTGAGGGTGCCCATCTGGCAAAAACTGTCCCCAGCACTCGAGGATTCAGGGACCATTCGTGATGGCCCTGAGAAATCCTACTGAGGGCATCCGCCAGGACATTGTCCTTCCTGCAGATGAACTGCTATTACAGAAGTGTTCAGGGAGTAAGCCAGAGACCACAACTTCATTGCCTCGGTGCACAAGGCCGACGACCGAGTGCCCCCTTGCTTGTTGATGTACCACATTGTTGTGGTATTGTCTGTTCTGACCTGGACTACTTTGTTCTGGACAGATGCAGAAAAAACTTGAAGAGCTAAAAAGACAGCTCTGAGTTCCAGCAAGTTGATGTGGAGCAGAGATTCCTGGGGGGACCACACTCCCTGTGTGGAAAGGTCGCCAGGTGTGATCCCCCCAGGAGGGAGGCATCCGTAGTGAGGGTGAGGGTGAGAGAGGAATGAAGGGACCCCAGTCTTAAATTGCTCTGATCTTGCCACCACTGAAGAGCTAGGATCAGGTTGGGTCACTGGAACCAGTTTGGTAAGGGTCCCTCCTTTGGGACCAAAAGGCCCTCAAATGAAACTGAATGTCTCTCATTTGAAATCTCTCCTTGCACTACAGCTGTGGAGGCAGCCATGTGCCCCAGGAGCTGCAAAAGTGTCTTGCTGGTCGAGAGCCTGCAGGGGTGAAAGAGGAGGCCAGGGCAATCAACTCTACCCTTTCCAGGGGAGGAAGGCCCTGGCCAGCTGTGTCAATTCGCACCTATGAAGTAAGTACCTGAACTGGTTCTAGAACAGACTTTGGTAGATTTATGCAGGAATCCCAGGGAGGTGAGAAGCTGCTGGGTGACTTGCAAGTGGGATTTCACCTGTTCTGGAGACTGTCCTACAATGAGCCAGTCGTCCAGGTAAGGAAAAACAGCAACCCTTGCCTTCTTAAATGAGCCACTGCCACGGCTAGACATTTCGTGAATACCCTTGGAGCAGAGGTAAGACCGAAGGGCATTGCTCTGAACTGGTAGTGGCCTGAGGGCAGTTCAACCTGAGGTACTTTCAGTGAGAAGGCCTGATTAGGACATGAAAATAAGCATCCTTGAGGTCCAGGGAGGCTAGCAGTCCCTGGCCTCAGTGAGGGCAATATCATTGCCAGAGTTAACATTTTGAACTTTGGTTTCAAAAGGTGTTTGTTCAGATATCTTAAGTCTAGGATGGGCGCCATTCTCCTGTCTTTTTGGTAAGAAAGTATCTGGAGTACAGACCCCTGCCCTGGTGTAAAGGAGAACCTTTCCACTGCTTTGCAATTTAACAGGGCAGAGACCTCTGCTTCAGAGCAAGGGTCTCTAGGGGCTTGCAGGTGGAAAGTGTCTGGCCCTCATCTTTGGAAACTGTTTGAAGCGGAGAACCAGACCCTGGCTTACTACTTCCAAGACCCATTTGTCCGAAGTTAGGGACATCCAGTTCCGACTGAAATAAGCCAACCTGCCCCCTACTGGTACAGGAGAATCGGCCCTGGGGGTGCCTGCTTGGCAGATGCCTTAGGCTGAGGGGTGGGGGACGGCTTACCTGCGCCCCGTCTGCCTCTGCCTCTGAAAAAACCCTCTGAGCAAAAGCAGAGGAGGCTTGGGATTGATAAAAAGGCCTGTGGAAAGGCCTGCCCCTACCTCTGGGTGTGTGCCTCTGGGGAGTGGCTTGCCGCTCCTTGGCCTGGGCACTTTAGTAGGTAGTTCTGTATTCATCCATATTTTTCATATAGTTCTCTGTCTGCTCCCCAAACAGAGAATTTCCTACCACAGGAAAATCCATAGCCTTAGACTGAGTGTCCTGTGACAGATTAGTGCACCTGAACCATGCCAACCTACGGAAAACTACAGAAGTGGCCATGACCCTAGAGGAAACATCATTAACATCAACAGCAGCATGAAACTGAACTTTAGAGGCTACAATGCCATCAGCAGCCACCTGTTCCAATTCACTAGCCAGTTGGCCATGGGCCTGCTTGGCTAACTGCATAACTGTATCCCATCTAGATTTCTGATATCTAGCCACATAAGCCATATAATTTGCCTGCCTGAGTCCCAAAGAGGCTGCCAAACACTGCTTTTTTGCCATGGCATCAATCTTCCTAGAATCTTTATCAGGAGGATGTGAAGCCAGGGGAATGTTAGCCTTGTCACAGGCTGCAGCCTGTACCACTCCTACATGACTACACTGCTCAGAAAGGAAGTCTGTATCAGGGCCTGATATAGTATACCTCCTGTTCATCTTTTTATCAACAGGAGGAACAGAATTTGGATTTTTTAAAATTTTCATTGTTTGCTTCCTAAATGACTTATGCAAAGGAATAGACAATCTCCTAGACTCTGGAATATCCATCATTTCAACATAATCAGGCTCCTCTTGCTCATCCACAGCCTCTTCTAAGGAAGCTGGAGAGTTTCAGCAACTTTCTTATAAAAATAAAATGAGATGGGGACTCAGACAGCATAGGGAGATTGTAATGGTCTGTCTGGAGAGATGTCGGTTCAATGGGCACATCAGACCCCCCAGCCACATACATATTGTTCATAATCCTCCTCCCCCTCCTGCGGTTCATAAAATTCCTCAACATCATACTCTTGAACCACTGGGACGGACAAACCAACCTTTTGCCAACTGATGGTGGTTCGGACGGTCCCTAACAGTGACTGGACAATTTGTATGGCTTTTGCTATCTCTGCAGCAGTTGGAGAGGCAATTTTGGACTCCAGACCTACTGATTTCCTAGATTTTTTTTACTGGGGCTGGTTCCACAGAACCAGCTTTTCTTTTGCCCGAGGAAGTCTCGCCCTGGTCAGAGGGCACTCCCTCTGGTCCAGTTGGTACTGGACCGGGCTGGCCATCCGGGTCAGCGGACTTTTTGGCCTCTTGTTCCCTGAGCCTGCCCAATCTTTTTCCAGGGTGGCTGCAGGAAATTCTTACAAATCTGGCAGTCTGACTGGAGGTGGTCAAACCCCAGACAATAAACACATGTGGTGTGTGGGTCAGCCTTGGCAAAAGCTTCCCCACAAACATCACAGTGTTGAAACCAGTGGGCCGAGTTTTTCTTTTGGGTTTCTCAGACATAATGCCAGCCTAACCAAAAACTTGCCCTTTTAATGGCAGTGCCAGGCAAGACACCTTATCAGGTTCTAACACGTGTCACAGGTATTTGAAAAACAAAATTAAAAAGTCCGTTTTTTTAGAACGATAAGAACCGGGAACCGCACTCTAAATTCACATACAATGCTTTAAAAGTATTTTAAGTAAACTGGATCGGTTCAGAACCGAACGATAAATAATTCCACACAGACTAAAGACCTGTACTTACGGTTACCAGATAGAGCTTTGAACGAAATGCGGTAAATAAAACACTTTTCCCGGTTAATTTTAACCGAGAAATACTGATTTTAACCGAGAAATGAACAGAGCTGAAGGAGAGATCTCCGGAGCGACTGTTCAGTGAGTCGGAGTAAAGAATCTGACAGTTTCTATTTGAAACTAGCCAGATAGAGCTTCTAAGAGGAGCACTCGCGCTCAGAACTCCATCCTGTATGGAGTTAACTCTTTCCTCTCCGGGGCAGTTCAAGTGCTGTGGCTAACTGCTATTGTCATAATATAGCAAGACTTCATGTTTGAAAACAGAGAGACAGATTGGTTCAGGTGGAAATCTGAAACCACTTAAGGCAAGAACTTTCTGTTAGTTCTAAGGACCACTTTATCTCTGTGAAGAGATGAAATCAGGTTCCACTGACAGGGCTTGCAATTCACTGATACGTCTAGTGGAAGTAATGGCTACTAAACACACAGTTTTCCAAGTCAAGTACTTAAGCTCTGCTGAGGACAAAGATTCAAAAGGAGGTTGCATAAGCTGAGCAATGCAAACATTAAGATCCCAAGCAGAAGCAGGATCCCTAAAGGGGAGACTGGTGTGAAGCAATCCCTTGAAAAACTTACAGAATACAGGGTGGGATGACAGTGAGGAAGGCTTGCCTACTGCCAGGAAAGTAGAAACAGCAGACAAGTGTACCTTGAGGGTAGCTGTTCTGAGGCCCAGGCTATAAAGATGGATCATATAATACAGAACTGTAGGCAATTCAGCAGTATCTGGGGAGATATGCCTCTTGGAACACCAAATGCTGAATCTCTTCCATTTGGAGTTATAAGTCTTTCTGGTGGAAGGCTTTCGAGAAGCTTTGAGAATATCCAGAACTCCCCGAGACGGATGCAAATCTGCAAACTCTAACTCTTCAAGAGCCATGCCTTGAGATTAAGAGACTGTAGATTGGGGTACCAAATCCTCCCCTGAGAGGAGGTTAACACGTAATTCCAGGGAAGAGACAGGGGAAAATGGACTGCTAGGGAGAGCAGAAAAAATTACTCACCTTAGTAATGTTGTTTCTTCTATTGGAGTCTTGCTATATTATGACATATGCAGTGAGTCCCAACCTTCGAACTGCTCCGGAGGTGAAAGAGTTAACTTTCCATGCCAGGCATGGAACGCTGAGCTCGAGCTCAGTTGAAAACTCTGTCTGTTGTTCTTCAAACTCAAACCGTCAGATCTTTCTGAGCTAAACTCACTGAGGTCCTGTGTGGAAGCTGTAAACCTACACTAGCCAACTGCTACATAACAACACATTTTTGGTCCCAAAACAAAGACTCAAGTCAGGAGACCACAAAATGAAAAACACCAAGTCACCCCAAAAGGAGGGTGAAAAACAACAAGGTGGGCACCTACTAAGTGCCAACACTGCACTACCACCCGTCCCAAAACAGGGGTTCTGAGAGGGGCAGGCAGGGGGTGGTCATAATATAGAAGACTCCAATAGAAGAAACATTACTAAGGTGAGTAATTTTTTCTTCAAACAACATAATCTTGCTATATTATGTTTCATGTACACTACAAAGCAGTACCTCCATGGAGGAGGGACAGAACCTACACAGGAAATAGGCTCTGAAGCACAGTCGTGCCAAACTGGGCATTACTCCTAGCCTGGATATCCAGGGAGTAATGCCTGGTAAAAGTATGAACTGTTTTCCAGGTAGCTGCTTGACATATCTCTAGAACAGGGATGTCCCTGGCAGCAGCCAGGGAAGCAGCTGTACCTCTGGTAGAGTGAGCCCTCAGGCCTGAGGGAGGAACCTTACCCAGTTTTTCATAACAAAATTGGATACAAGAGACAATCCACCTGGCAATGGATCTCTTAGTGGCAGGTTTCCCCTTACCAACCTCACCATAAGTGAGGAACAGTTGGAGGGAGTCAAACCTGTGACCCTTGGTACGCTCTATATAGTAGCTAAGGGCTCTTTTGACATCTAAACTGTGCAGCCTCCTCTCGCCAGAGGATAATGGCCAGTGAAGTACACAGGAAGAGACATAGATTGATTAAGGTGAAAATCTGAAGCCACCTTAGGCAAGAACTTCCTGTTAGTCCTGAGGAAACCTTATCTCTATGAAAGAAGATAAAATCAGGCTCCACTGACAAAGCTTGTAATTCACTTATCGTCTGGCAAGTGATGGCTACCAGAAACACAGTTTTCCAAGTCAAGTACTTAGCTCTGCTGAAGACAAAGGCTCAAAGGGGTTGCATAAGCTGAGCAATGCAAACATTAAGGTCCCAAGCAGGGGCAGGGTCCCCGAATGGAGGGTTGGTGTGAAGCAATCCCTTGAAAAACTTGGAGAATACAGGGTGAGCTGAAAGAGAAGAGGGCTTACCTGCTGAAATAAAGGCAGACACAGCTGCCAAATGCACTTTTAGGGTAGCTGGTCTAAGCCCCAAGGTATTTAGATGGACCATGTAATCCAGGACTGTGGGTAAATCAGCAGATTCTGGGGAAATATGCTTTCCAGAGCACCATATGAAAAATCTCTTCCATTTGGAATTATAGGTAGCCCTGGTAGAAGGTTTGCTAGAAGCCTTCAGGATATCCATTACACCCTGGGAAAGGTGTAAATAGCAAACTCTAACTCTTTAAGAGCCAGGCCTTGAGATTGAGAGATTTGAGGTTCGGGTACCAGACCCTCCCCTGAGCACAGGTTAACAGGTTGTGATTCCTGGGAAGACAGAGGGGAAGATGGACTGCTAAGGACAGCAGGAGTGGATACCAGGGTTGTCTGGGCCAATCTGGGGCAATCAGGATCATCTTGCAGGGTTGAGACCTGATTTTACTAGCCTTTGAACAGCAGAGGAAGGGGGAAAGCATAGAAACTTCCTTCTCAATTGAGGACTAAAGGCATCAGAGGACTGGAGCCAACACTGGGGGCCTGCAGCAAAAAGGGAAGTTGGTGACTGTCTGGGGCTGCAAAAGATCTATCTGTGGGGTGCCCCATCTGGCAAATACCACTTCCAGGACCAGGAGTCCAGTGACCATTAGTGATGGCCCTGGGAAATCCTGCTGAGCATCTGCCAGGACATTGTCCTTGCCTGGGAGGTGAACTGCCGTAGGGAGGTGTTCAGGAGTAAGCCAGAGACCACAACTTCATTGCTTGATTGCACAAGGCCGTGACCGAGTGCCCCTGACTGCTGATGTACCACATTGTGGTGGTGTTGTCTGTTCTGACCTGTACCACTTTGTTCTGAACAGACTTGGAAAAAGCTTGAACTGCTAGAAAAACTGCTCTGAGTTCCAACAGATTGATGTGGGTAAGGTTCCTGGGGGACCACAACCCCTGAGTAGTGAGGTCGCCCATGTGAGCTCCCTATCCCAAGAGGATGCATCCATAGTAAGGATTAAGGAGTGAGACTGGGTGACAAAGAACCCCTTGTCTGGATTGCTCTGATCCTGCCACCATTGTAGGGCCTGGATCAGGGTTGAGTCACTAGGATCAATTTGGTTAGAGGGTCTTTCCTTTGAGACCAAAAGGCTCTCAAATGGAACTGAATGTCCCTCATCTGAAATCTTGCTCCCTGCACCACTGCTGTAGAAGCAGCCATGTGCCCCAGGGCTGTAGAAAATGCCTTGCTGGTCGAGACACCTGCAGGGTGAATGAGGAGGCCAGAGAGACCAGGGTCCTTGCCCTGTCCAAAGGGAGGAAGGCTCTGGCTTTCTCTGTGTTCAGCTCTACGCCTATGAAGATGAGGAGCTGAACAGGCTCTAGAACTGACTTTGAAAGATTCAGAAGGAAACCTAGAGAGGTGAGCAGTTGCTGTGTTATTTATAGGTGTAACTTTGACTTGGTCTGGGGACTGGCCTACTATGAGCCAGTTGTCCAGGTAAGGGGAGATGGCAATTTTCTGCCTTCTTAGAGAAGCAACTGCTACTGCTAAGCATTTTGTGAACACCCTTGGAGCAGAGGTGAGGCCAAAGGGCATTGCTCTGAACTGGTAATGGCCTGAGGGCAGCTCGAACCTGAGGTACTTTCGATGGGAGCTTCTGATGAGAATATGGAAGTCGGCATCCTTGAGGTCCAGGGACGGTAGCCAGTCCCCTGGCCTTAGAGAGGGTAGAATAATTCCCGAGTCACCATTTTGAATTTTAGTTTTAAAAGGTGCTTGTTTAAGTATCTGAGATCCAGGATGGGCGCCATTCTCCTGTCTTTTTGGGGTAAGGAAGTACCTGAGTACAACCCTTTGCCCTGGTGTGGGGGTGGAACCCTTTCCACGGCTTACAGGCCAGGAGAAGAGACCTCTGCCTCTGGGCGAGTGCCTCTGAAGAGTTTGCAGGTGGAAAGGATCTGGTTCTCATCTTTGGAAACTTTTGAAGCTGAGAACCAGTCCCTGGCTTACTACTTCCAGGACCCACTTGTCTGATGTCAGAGACTCCCAGTCCTGGACAAAGTAAGCCAGCCTGCCCCCTACAGGTAGTTGAGAATCGGCCCTGGCAACCCCATCAGGGTGCCTGCTTGGCAGGGGCTTTGGGCTGAGGGGTGGAAGCAGGCCTACCTGCACCCCGTCTGCCTCTCCCTCTGAAGAACCCCCTCTGGGCAAAAGCTGAAGAGGAGGCCTGGGCTTGGTGAAAAGGCCTGCCCCTGGGAAGCTGCCTTTGAGGAGTGGCCTGCCTTTCCTTGGCCTGTGCACTCCTATAGGTGGTCCTATACTCATCCATTTTCTTCATGTAATTCTCTGTCTGCTCCCCAAACAGAGAATTACCCACAACAGGAAAATCCATGGCCTTAGTCTGTGTATCCTGTGACAGGCTAGTACATCTGAGCCAAGCCATCCTGCGAAGAGCCACAGATGTAGCCATGACTCTTGATGAAACATCATTTGAGTCCACTACAGCATGGAATTGCACGTTGGATGCCTCAATACCATCAGCAGCCACCTGCTCCAGCTCCTTGGCAAGCTGGCCAGGGACCTGTTTTGCAAGAGCCATAACAGTATCCCATCTGGATTTCTGGTATCTAGCAACATAAGCCATATAATTTGCCTGTCTGAGTCCCAAGGATGCTGCCATGTACTGTTTTCTCTGCCATGGCATCAACCTTCCTGGAGTCCTTGTCCAGGGGGTGTGAGGCCAAGGGAATATTTGCCTTGTCACAGGCTGCAGCCTGCACTACCCCAACATGGCTGCATTGTTGTGTAAGGAACTCCGTATCAGAGCCTGACAATGTGTACCTCTTGTCCATTCTCTTATCCATAGGAGGTATAGTGTGAGGAGTTTTAAAATTTTAAAGTCTGTTTCCCAAAAGATTTATGCAAGGGAATAGACAATCTCCTGGACTCTGGGATATCCATCATTTCCACAGTCAGGCTCCTCTTGATCATACACAGCTTCCTCCATAGGGAGCTGGAGGGTTTCAGCCACTTTTTTATAGAAAATAAAATGAGAAGGGGACACTCCTGAAGGTCTGTCTGGGGAGATGTCCGGGTCGATGGGCACATCCAGACTTTCAAATCCACATTCACTCTCCTCATACGCCTCTTCCCCCTCCTCCGGTTCATAATATTCCTCTAAATCATAATCTTGAACCGGTGGAACCGGCTAAACCGGGCGCTTACCTGATGGCACCGGTTCGGTCGGAACTGGAGAAAGCGACTGGACAATCTGAATCGCTTTGGCTATCTCTTCAGCGGTTGGAGAGGAAAGTTTTGGCTCCACACCAGCTGATTTTCTAGTCCTCTTTGCTGGAACCAACCCTCAAGTCGGCTCTCCTTTTGCCGAGAAGTCTACGCCTGGTCAGAGGCACTCCCTCTGGTTCGGTTGGAACTGAACCGGGCTGGCCATCTGGGTCAGCGGACTTCTTGGCCTCCTTTTCCTGAGTCTACCAACTCTCTATCCAGGGTAGCTGCAGGAAAATTTTGACAAATCTGGCAGTCTGCATTGAGGTGGTCAAACCCCAGACAATAAACACAGGTGGTGTGGGGGTCAGCCTTGGCAAAGGCTTCCCCACACACAGTGCAGTGTTGAAACCCAGTGGGCCCGGTTTTTCTTTTGGGTTTCTCAGACATAGTGCCAGTCCTAACCAAACTTGCCCATTTATGGCAATCCGCCAAGCAAGACCCTCTTATCGGTTCCCAACTGTGTCACGGGTCGTGGAAAAACCCGTAAGAAATTCCGGTTGTTTTAGAACCGATAAGAACCGGTAACCGCACTCTAAATGACAGAATAAGATATTTTTAAACAACCTGATCAGTTCAAGAGTGGACCGATAACCGTTTACAAGTTCCACACAGAAGAGAAATAAAGTAAACCTATCTAGTACTCACAAATACCACAGACAGAGCTTGAACCGACCGGTTGTGGTTTAAATTCAGTCAAACAAAAACGAGAAATTAATACTTTAACCGACAAAATGAACAGAGCAGAAGGAGAAATCTCCGGAGCGACTGTTCAGTGAGTCGGAGTAAAGAATCTGACGGTATGAGTTTGAACAACAACAGACAGAGTTTTCAACTGAGGTCAAGCTCAGCGTTCCATGCCTAGCATGGAAAGTTAACTCTTTCACCTCTGGAGCAGTTCGAAGGTTGGGACTCACTGCACATGTCATAATATAGCAAGATTTCATGTTGTTTGAAACAAGGGATACCATGGCTGCCTGGCCCAGTCTGGAGCAATCAGAATAACTCTACAAGGTTGGGACCTTATTTTGACTAGAACTTTGAACAGGAGCGTGAAGGGGGGAAAAGCATACAGAAATTTCCCTTCCCAGTTCAGAATCAGAGCATCCAGGGGGACTGAGCACAAGACTGGGGTCTGCAACAAGAGAGGGGAAGCTGTTTGTCTGGGGCTGCAAAAAGATCCATCTCTGGAGTGCCCCATCTTGAGAAAATCACCTTCAACACCAGAGGGTCCAGGGCCCATTCGTGATGGCCCGGAGATATTCTGCTCAGTGCATCTGCTAGGACATTGTCCTTCCCTGGAAGGTGAACTGCTATCAGACAGGCTTGCAGGGAATAAGCCAGGGACCACAACTTCATTGCTTCTGTTCACAAGGCCGTAGACTGAATGCCTCCTTGCTTGTTGATATACCACATGGTGGTGGTGGTGTCTGTTCTGACCTGGACCACCTTGTTCTGTACTGATTTGGAAAAAAACTTGCAGTGCCAGAAACACTGCCCTGAGTTCCAAGATACTGATGTGTAGAAGAGATTCCTGAGGTGACCACAGTCCCTGGGTGGTGAGGTCCCCCAAATGGGCTCCCCAGCCAGCAGGGAAGCATCTGTGGTAAGGACCACTGAATGAGACTGAGTGGCAAATGGAACCCCTTGCCTCAAATTGTCCTGATCCTGCCACCATTGTAGGGCTTGGATCAGAGTTCCAGTCACTGGGATTAGTTTGGTAAGGGAATCCTTTCTTTGGGACCAAAAAGCTCTTAAGTGGAGCAGAATGTCCCTCATCTGGAATCTTGCACCTTGGACCACTGCTGTAGAAGCTACCATGTGGCCCAAGAGCTGAAGGAAATGCCTTGCTGGTTGAGACACCTGAAGGCTGAAGGAAGAAGCCAGCTCCATGAGAGCCCTTGCCCATTCCAGGGCAAGGAAGGCTCTTGCTTTTACTGTGTCCAGCTCTGCCCCTATGAAGGCGAGGAGCTGCACTGGTTCGAGAACCGACTTTGGTAGGTTGAGAAGAAATCCCAAATAAGTGAGCACTTGCTGGGTCACTTGCAGGTCTGACTTGACTTGGTCTGGGGCCTGGCCCACTACGAGTCAGTCGTCCAAGTATAGAAAAATGGAAATCTTTTGTCTTCTTAGGAAGGCAACAACTACTGCCAGGCACTTTGTGAAAACCCTTGGGGATGAGGTTAGGCCAAAGGGCATTGCTGTGAACTGACAGTGGCCTGAGGGCAACTCGAACCGGAGGTACTTTCTGTGGGAGCACCTGATGGGAATGTGAAAGTAGGCATCTTTGAGGTCCAGGGAGGCTAGCCAGTCCCCTGGCCTTAGAGAGGGAAGGATAATTCCCAGAGTTACCATCTTGAACTTTGGCTTTAAAAGATGTTTGTTCAGATATCTTAAGTCCAGGATGGGTCGCCACTCTCCTGCCTTTTTGGGGGTCAGGAAGTACCTGGAGTACAGTCCTTTGCCCCAGTGTAGGGTAGGTACTCTATAGCCCTTAAAGCTAGGAGAGAAGAAACTTCTGCCTCTAGGGCAAGAGTTTCTGAAAAATTCACAGGTGGAAAAGATCTGGCTCATCTTTGGAAATTTTTTGAAGCCGAGAATCAGTCCCTGGCTTACTACTTCCAGGACTCACTTGTCTGATGTAATAGACATCGAGTCCTGGACAAAGTAAGCCAGCTGGCCCCCTACTGGGACAGGAGTGTCGACCCGGGCAGATCCATCAGGGTGTCTGCTTGGCAGGGGCTTTAGGCTGAGGGGTGGATGCAGGCCTGCTCATCCCTCTGCCTCTCCTTCTGAAGAACCCCCCTCTGCGAAAAGGAAGAAGGAGCCTGTGCTTAGGAAAAAGGCCTTTGAAAAGGCCTGCCCCTAGACTGCTGCCTTTGAGGAGTTGCCTGCCTCTCCTTGGCCTGAGCACTCCTGTAAGTGGTCCTGTATTCGTCCATTTTCTTCATGTAATTCTCCGTCTACTCCCCAGAGAATTACCTACAACAGGAAAATCCATGGCCTTAGCCTGGGTATCCTGTGAGAGGCTAGTAATTCTGAGCCAAGTAATTCTCCGAAGAGCCACAGATGTAGCCATGACTCTTGATGAAACATCACTGGAGTCCACAGCAGCATGAAACTGAACTTTTGATGCCTCAATCCCATCTGCAGCCACCTCCTCCAGCTCCTTGGCAAGCTGGGGGGAAGCCTGTTTAGCCAGTGCAGTGTCCCACTTGGACTTCTGGTACCTGGCTGTATAGGCCATATAATTCGCCTGCCTGAGTCCCAAGGAAGATGCCATGTACTGCTTCTTTGCCATGGCATCAATCTTCCTGGAGTCCTTGTCTGGGGGGGTGTGATGCCAAGGGAATGTTTGCCTTATCTCAGGCAGCAGCCTGTACAACTCCAACATGGCTGCATTGCTGATAAAGGAACTCCGTATCTGAGCCTGAAAGAGTATACCTCTTGTCCATTCTTCTATCCACAGGAGGCATGGAATTGGGAGACTTAAGAATTTTTTGTGTCTGTTTCCCAAAAGATTTGTGGAGCGGAGAAGACAGTCTCCTGGACTCTGGGATGTCCATCAACTCTACATAGTCAGGCTCCTCCTGATCCTCTGCCGCCTCCTCCACAGGAAGCTGGAGGGTATCAGCCACCTTTCTGTAAAACATGAAGTGCGAAGAGGACTCAAAGCCTAGAAGGAGAAACACCTGAAGGTCTGTCTGGGGAGATGTCCGTGTCAATAGGCACATCCAGACTTTCAACATCATCATATTCATCTTCCAATTCTCCCTCCTCCTCAAAGTCCGGTTCATAAAATTCTTACAGAGTATAATCGTGATCCGGGGGAACCTACCGAACCGAGCCCCTGCCAAAAGGTGCCAGATCAGTCGGAACCAGGCGAAGCGATTCCACGATACGAATCGCTTTGGCTATTTCTTCGGCGGTCAGAGTATGAGATTCTGGATCCGAACCGGTTGATTTGTCTTTGCATTTTCTGTTTGTCGGAACAGATTCCTCGAAATCGGCTCTCCTTTGCCCGAAGTATCGCCCTGGTCAGAGGGCACTCCTTCTGGTTCGGTTGGAACCAAACCGGGCTGGCCATCCGGGTCAGCGGACTTCTTGGCCTCCCTTTCTCTCAGTCTACCTAATCTCTTTTCAAGGGTAGATTTGGGAAAATTTTTGCAAATTTGGCAGTCTGAATCGAGGTGGTCAAACCCCATACAATAAACACAGGTGGTGTGGGGAATTGGCCTTAGCAAAGACCTCCCCACACACACTGCAGTGTTGAAACCCAGTGGGTCCCGTTTTTTTCTTGGGTTTCTCAGACATGGCCAACCTAACCAAATTTACCCTTTTTCGGCAACCACCAGGCAAGACTCCCTATCGGTTCCAGACCATGTCATGATCTTGGAAAAAGCATTACTAAAACCCGTTTTTTTTTTTAAGAACCAATACGGACGGTAACCACACACTAAGTAAAATACAAATTTACCTGAATGATCGGTTCAGCGAACGATCCACACTTACAAGTTCACACAGAAAACAGAACAAAACCTATCTAGTGCTCATTGGTGCACAGACAGGGACTTGAACAGACTATGCAGAAACAAAATTTCGGTAGAAAAACGACCAAAAACAGACACTTCAACTGACTTCGAAAGTACAGTTACGTAAACTTACCGTAACGGTAGATCTTCAAGAACAGCTCTTGCAGCAGGTTACACCATTAGGACTGAAGCCGTCAGGCGCCAGGACCTGAAATTTTCTAGCTAGCAGTCTTCAGCGGGGACCGCCTCCGACGTCGGTCCGGCCCCGAAGTCAAGCGTAGTACATAAGGAGGCAGTCCCCCCACGATCCCCAGTTCTCCCGCCGGAGACTCCCGGCCACTGGATGACATCAGAAGAGCAGACCGAGGATCCGCCACCAGATGGCCAAGACTAAAAAAGAACTTCCCATCCCCTAAGATGGATGTTTGGCTACTACCTACCTCCACAAAAAGGGGGAATGGTGGGCGGGAAGGTACCTGCTGCAAGAGCTGTTCTCGAAGATCTACTGTTACGGTAAGTTCTTACGTAACTGTACTATCTTACTCCGAAATACAGCTCTTGCAGCAGGTTACACCATTAGAACTGATTCCCAAGCAACAGTGGCAATCTTATGCCACAGGGAGGAGGAAAGGTAGGGATCACAACCCTACTCAAGCCTAAGACAGAAGTCCCTGAAGGACGGCTAGGCCAAACCCTGCTCTTCGCCTCGATGCAATCTCCAGGCTGTAATGCCTAACAAAGGTATGCACCGAGCTCCAAGTGGCTGCAGCACAAATAGCTGAGGTGGAGACATTCCTTAATGCCTCAAAGGAAGTGGCCACTCCTTTCGTGGAATGACCCTTAACCACGCCTGGTAAGGGTTTATTGCGCTCATCATAACAGAAAGAGATACACTGGATGAGCCACCTCGAGAGAGAGAGACTGTTTAGAAACAGGAGCTCCTTTCATTCTAACAGTAAAGGAGAAAAACAGTTAATCCAACTTTCGAAACTGTTTGGTTCTGGTCAGATAATATCTGAAGCACCTGTGTACATCAAGGGTGTGAAGAAGGGCTTCTCTTCGATTGGTGTACTTAGGAAAATACACTGGTAAGTCAATATCCTGATTAAGGGTGAGGGATGAAACCACCTTAGGCAGAAACTTTGGGTTTGTCCTCAGGGATACCCTATCCTGACGGAAAACTAAATAAGGTTCTTTGCATATCAGTGCATGCAATTCGGAAATCCTTCTTGCGGAAGTAACTGCAACTAAAAACGTTTTCCACGACGAAAGCGTGGCTACTTGATCAGCGGCTGGTTCAAAAGGTGGCAGCGTAAACTGCTCCAGGACGAAGGGCAAGTCCCAGGAGGAATCGGATCCTTGATAGGCGGCCTAAGGTGGAGAACTCCCCTTAAAAAGGCACGAGTAATGTCCAATTGGGCCACCATCCGATGGCCTATGGGGGCATGGTAAGCTGAAATTGCACAAAGGTGCACCTTAATTGAGGAGTAAGCCAGTCCGGACTGAAAAAGTGAAAGCAGGTAATCCAGAACCAGCTTTTCAGGACATTCTAACAGCGAGAAACCGCGTGCTTGAGCCCACAAGAAAAATCTACGCCATTTCATGGCATACGTTGCGTGGGTTGCGGGTTTTCTGATGGCAGAGAGTACATCTGCCACTTCTTGCGAGACCCCATATTGCAACATGGCTATGTCTCTTGGAGTCAAGCGTGCAGGTTCAAAGAACGCATTTCCGGATGGACTAATGAACCCTCCTCCTGAGACAGCAGATGGGAGCTGACTGGCAAAGGAAGTGGAGGTTCCCGGGATAGCTGATGCAGAAGCGGGAAGCAAATTTGTCTGGGCCAGAAAGGCGCTATCAAAATGAGTGTCGCTTGCTCCCTGCGAAGTTTTAAGAGGACTCTCTGGATCAACGGGAAAGGAGGGAAGGCATAGAGGAATCTGCCCGCCCAGGAGAGGGACAACGCGTCTCACTAGAAAACACCAGGCCCTGGCTCTAGTGAGCAAAAATTGGACAGTTTTGCATTGGATGGGGATGCGAAAAGGTCCAACTCTGGAGTGCCCCATCTGTGAAACAGATCCTCTGCCACCTCCTGTAGAAGTTCCCACTCGTGGACTCTGGCCTGAGAGCGGCTCAGACTGTCTGCGATGGTGTTGTCCACTCCTGGGACATGTACTGCAATTAGGTTTGCGCCGTGTTGCAATATCCACTCCCACACTCTCATGGCCTCCCTGCAAAGCGGGTAGGAGTGAGTGCCTCCTTGTTTGTTGAGGTAATACATCACCGCGGTATTGTCTGTCTGTAACAGGACTATACCTGGTGGAATCTCTGACCAGAAGACCTGCAGAGTGTAAAGGACTGCCTTCATTTCCAAAATGTTGATGTGGAGATGACACTCCTGAGCTCTCCACAGGCCCCGATACCGAATCCCGTTGAGGTGTGCTCTCCACCCGAGCCCTGAGGCGTCTGTGGAGAGGGTCACAGTCGGAGACGGCGCTGTGAAGGGAAACCCCGCAAAGAGGTTCCCAGGATTTAGCCACCATTGCCAATCCCGAATTATGGCCTTCGTGATTCGGATTGGATGCTGCAGATGGTCTTGCCTTTGGTCCCAATGCACCCTTAGCATCCACTGGGTTACCCGCATGTGGAAGCGTGCCAGCAGGACTGTCGCAATGGCTGCAGCCATGTGACCGAGCAGGCGAAGGACTAAACTGGCCGGGACGGTCTTCTTCACCGACAAGTCCCTGATAAGGGATCTGATGTGTTCCGCTCTGTCCGAGGTAAGAAAAGCTTTCCCTTTGACGGTGTCCAGAACTGCCCCTATAAAAGTACAGTTACGCAAGAACTTACCGTAACAGTAGATCTTCGAGAGAGGCTCTTGCAGTAGGTAATTACATATAGGACTGACACCGGCAGGCGGCAGGACCCCATAGAAAAATTTCTAACTAGCGGTCCCTGGCGAGGACCGCCCCACATCAGGTGACCGGCTCAGGAGGCGTTGGTATAAAGGCGGTCCCCGGATGCCGCCTTCAATTCTTTTCCGACCACAGGCGAAAGAGAGAGGACGGATATTTCTCTATATGGAAAAGGAGATGAAAAAGCCTAGGGGGGATGGAGGGCGGGAAGGTATTACCTACTGCAAGAGCCTCTCTCGAAGATCTACTGTTACGGTAAGTTCTTACATAACTGTACTATCTTACTTCGAGAGGGCTCTTGCAGTAGGTAATTACATATAGGACTGAATCCCAAGCAGTCTGTAACAAAGAAAGGAGGAGGAAACTACTCCAAGAAGTAGCTCTAGCCGTGCAAGCCTCAAGACAGGAGGCCTTGCAGAACAGCTAGCCTGAAGCCTGCTCTACGGCGAGAGGCAATATCCAAACTGTAGTGTTTCGTAAAGGTATGGATGGAAGTCCAGGTGGCGGCAGCGCATATGTCTGCTACAGACACATTCTTGAAACAAGCTGCAGAGGCAGCCACTCCTCTTGAGGAGTGGCCTCTGACTTGACCCGGGAGGGTCATGTGGTATTTGTCATAACAGAAAGTGATGCAATGAGCCAACCACTTAGACAGGCGTTGCTTGGAAACTGCATTGCCTTCCCTTTTGTGAGCAAAAGAGATGAACAACTGATCAGTCTTTCTGAGATCCTTCGTCCTGTTGGTGTAGTATCTCAGAATCTGGTGAACATCCACAGTATCGAGTAAATATTCCCCTTGATTAGAGTACTGCGTAAAAAAGGCAGGTAACTCTATGGACTGATTTAAAGTAGACTCTGCTACTACTTTAGGTTGAAACTTAGGATTCGTACGAAGAGCAACTCATTCCTTGTGAAAAATCAAGTAGGGGATTTTACACATCAGGGCCTGGAGCTCGGAGATTCTTCGAGCGGAAGTAATGGCCACCAAGAAGAGTGTCTTCCACAAAGGAAACTTCAAATCTGCAGAAGCTGCAGGTTCGAAGGGAGGAAGGGTAAGTGTCTCGAGAACAAAATTCAAGTCCCAAGAGGGGCCAAGAGTACGGATGGGGGGTCTCAAATGGAGGACCCCTCTGAGAAAGGTCTTAGAGACTTCCAGTTGAGCGAAAGCTTTGTCTGCGAAGTGAACATGATAGGCCGAGATGGCCGCCATGTGTACCTTCAAAGAGGAATGGCTGAGACCCAGGTCGAACAGATGACATAGATACTCCAGCAGAAGCTCCGCTGAACAGGAGAAGGGCTCCACGTTCTTGGAGGCGGCCCAAATAGTGAATCTTTTCCACTTCATGGCATAAGTGGATCTGGTGGAGGGTTTTCTGGCCTCCACTAAAATCTCTGCTACTTTGGGAGACACCCCAAAACGGGATTGGGCTAGGTCTGCAGGAGCCATGCATGCAGTTGAAGGGATTTGAGGCCTGGATGGACCAAAGTCCCCTGATCCTGGGTCAACAAACCTCAAAATAGAGGAAGAGGAGGATCCTCTGAATATTGTTGAAAGAAAGGGACCCCCCGAAACAGGTTCTCTTGAACCATCCACCATTGCAAGTCTCGTATCATCGGCGATGAGATCAGAACTGAATGATCTAGGTCGTCCACTAGTTGATCCCACTGAGCATAGAGTCCACTGAGAGATCCTCATGTGGAGTCGAGCGCGAGGGACCATCGGGATAGCAGCCGCCATGAGCCTGAGAAGGCGGAGGACCGACCTCGCCGAGACCATCCTGCGGTCAGGTAACAGACATATCTGGGTCTGAAGGGAGGCCGCCCTGTCCAGAGGCAGGAAGGCCTTGCCCATGGTCGTACCGAGGATCGCCCCAATGAACTGTAGTCTCTGGGAAGGGTCCAGATGAGACTTGGAATGGTTGATGGCAAAACCCAGGTAGGCAAAAACCTGCTGGGTGAGGGAGAGGAAACGCAGGAGTTCCTCCCTGGGCCAGAGCCGCCAGGAGCCAATTGTCCAGGTAAGGGAACACCTGTACTCCCTTAATGCGCAGGTGAGCGCCACCACTGCCAGGCATTTGGTAAATACTCGGGGGGCCAAGGATAGACCAAACGGGAGCACCTTGAATTGGTAGTGGTCCCCCTGGAACGCAAAACGGAGGTATTTGCGATGGGATGGGCAAATGGGAATGTGCAAATAGGCATCCTGCATATCCAGGGCACAAAGCCATTGACCCGGCCGGAGGAGGGGCAGAAGGCTCTGCAGAGAGAGCATCCTGAACCTTTTGTGCTCTACATAAAGATTCAGGGAACTGAGATCTAAAATCGGTCTGAGATCTCCAGTCTTCTTTGGGACCAGGAAGAAATGGGAATAATAACCAGTCCCCTGAAGATGGAGGGGGACAGGCTCTATCGCTTGCTTCAGCAGAAGAGCAGAGATTTCCTCCTGGACCAAAGGAAGGTGTTCCCTTGAATACGACGACTTCAGAGGGGGGTGGCGGGGTGGTTTCTGAAGAAACTCTATGGAGTGTCCTTCTGCTATGAGCTGGAGCACCCAAGAATCCGTGGTTATCCTCTCCCATCCCGGAAGGTGGAGGGAAAACCTTCCTCCTACCGGTTCCTCCGGGGAGTCCGGAGGCAGTGGGAGAGGAAAGGAGTCAGGTGGTGTGGGGCAGCGCCGCAGCTGAAGCACCCGCTGCTTTTTTGGCGAGGGCTTAGCAGCAGGAGCCCGGCGTTTGTATGCCAACCTTCCTGGGGTTTTGCCTTGGCGATTCAGTCTGCGAAAAGGCCAGACTGCTGCTGATGGGGACGGTACATGGAAACAACTGATTTCAGAGCCGTCCCCTTCTACTGCAAATCGGTAATGATGTCCTTGACATCACCCCTGAAAAGCACCGAACCCCGGAAAGGTGCTTCCTGGATAGCAGGTTGCACCTCAGGACACACCTGACCTTAGACCCAAGCATGGCCGTGGTCAGGTAGCTGAGCTCCACCAGCAGTGTCCACTGCATCGTATGTCGCATGTAGCATGTGTCGACTGGCCAAACGAGCGAGCGGACTACATCAGCCAACTCCTGTTTGACTTGGGAGTCAGGCAAGGAGTCCAGCATGGCTTCCACCTGAGTAAGGATGGCCTTCTGGTAGTCCCCCATGTGGCCGATGTAGTTCAAGGCCCTAATCCCCAGTGTGGAGGAAGCATAAATCTTTCTCCCGTACTGGTCCAGAAGGCGAGATTCCTTATCAGGAGGTGACAAGCTAAGATGTTTTGGGTTCGCCGAGCGGCCGTGAGTGGCGCTAATCATGACCGAGTCGGCACGAGGGTGAGAATCCAGGAAATCAACACCCTCTGGAGCCTGATATAGCCTGTTCGACTTCCTAGGAAGTGGGGCTAAGGCCGACTGCTGTTTCCATATCCTGGTGACAAGGTCGGCGTGAGGCTCTATCCAGGGTGGCACTAGTGTGGGAGCGGTCACGGGCAGATCCAGATGTTCAGCGAGTTTCAGACGCTGAGGATCTGGTTCAAAAGAGTGCCACTGATGGACCTCCTGGATTTTCTAAGCAACTCCGAAAAGAAGGATCCTCGGAGGGACTTGGAGGAGTCCTTGGCAGTGGGAAGCGAGGAGGCTCGTGTCTCTCTCAGAGCAGCCATCGGAAGAGTCTGAGGAGTCCGAGTGAAGAGGAGGAGGAAGAAGAGTAAGACTCCTTTCCCGACCGGGGAGGAGCGGGTCCCTGGGTAGTCCCGGGGCGCGTGTCCTGCCCTCTCTGGATCAGACAGAAGAACCCTGGAGTCGGAGGTGGTGAGGGAGTGTGCCGCCTGGGGCGTATGGGAACCTGGGACGGCACTGTCGCCGGAAGGCAGCTCTCTACCTCTTTGGTGAGTTGAGCCTTGGCCTCAGACCACCAGGAGGCCAGAGTCTCCTGCAGGTCCACCGGCGGCTACGAGGGCGGTGGAGGAGGGGAAAAGAATATGGGTTATACCCATATAGAGCATATCCAAAACCTGGCTGCGGGTAACCCGGCGTCGGGTATTGAGATGTCTAGTACTGCGGCGCCGGGAAGCCCGGTGTCAGGTACTGCGTTGTCGGATACAGCATTCCCGGGTACACCAGTGTCGAATAAGATGGCAGGTACCCAGAAGCCGGGGGGGGGGCTGCCTGCGCAGACGGCCCGGCTTGGAAACTCATGGGCGGGTCCGTAGTGGAGAGCCCGGAGGGAGGGCCCGATGGGAGCAGAAACTCTCCCTGAGTCGGTAAGGCCGACGTCAGGGCCGATGGCGGGGGCCCTGACGCCAGAGGTACTGTCTGAGGGGCCGGCGTCAGAGCCGGTGTCCGGGGAGCCGACGTCAGGTCCGTCGTGCCAGATGGAGGAGGGACTAACAGAGGCAAAAAATCCCCAGCTGCGCCCGGGGACGGAGGGGAGAAGTCCCCGGGGTCAGGATGGGGGGGGACTCTGGTTCCCCAGACGGCAGCGAAGGCTGCAGTGAACTGGGGACGACGGACGTTGGGGTGTCCGTCGTTGGTTCCCTCGCCGGCCGGATGTCCGACGAGCTGACGTGAGCCATTGAGGCGAGCTCTTGGCGGGCGCCAGAGGAGCCGACGTCCGACTTACGAGAGCCCCCACGGAGACAGATCGAGGAGGAGGGGCAGCCTGGTCAGGTGGGGGAGAAGCCATGCGTCTCCCCGAAGGGTCGGACGTCTTACCAATCCTCTCCGGGCGGGACGTCAGAGGGCCGGGCCCAGCTACGGAGTCACCCGCAATGGTAGGCCGCAAGCCTGCGGCCAAACCAAGGCGGAGGCCTCCAACTGCCTGGGCGCCCGCAAGGCTAACCACAGCCAGGCGGCCGTAGAGGCGATCCCGGAGGAGATGTTACCCGTCGCCCGCGCCTCCCAAGGAGGCGCGTGGAGGAGCTTTGTCCCGGTGCCTCACCTTGTCTTTCTTCTTTCGATGGCCTTCGGGGGAAGTGGACGCCTGCCTTAGCTTTTTAAGCTCCTTCTCCATGGAGCTCATTTTCTTTTTAAGGATATGGGCCTCCAGGGATTGCTGCCGTCTTTTTCGGGTGGCCGCGTTAAAGCTAAGGCAATGCTGGCATTTCTCGACTTGATGGTCTGGGCCTAGGCAGAACAGGCACAGGGAGTGGCCGTCCTTGTGCGGTAGTTGGGCGCCGCACGAATCGCACTTGTTCTTGTGCTCGGAGGGTGTAGGGGCGACCTACAGCGGACGTTAGTACTGGCGTTTGTCGAAAAATAAGAGTTTAATTGAAAAAAAAGCGAAGAAGGTAGGACTGGCCGAGCGCGAACTTTTCCGCGAGAGCGCACGAGCTAACGGCGGGAAAGAACTGGAAGGCGGTCATCTGGGACCGCCCCTCTACACCGACGTCTCCTGACGCCGGTCACCTGATGTAGGGGTGGTCCCTCGCCAGGGACTGCTAGCTAGAAATGTTTCTGTGGGGTCCTGCTGCCTGCCGGCGTCAGTCCTATATGTAATTACCTACTGCAAGAGCCCTCTCGAAGTAAGATCTGCACTTTCTGGGATGGCACCAGGAGTGACTTCTCATAGTTGATGAGAATACCCAGTGATAGAAAAAGGGACTGGGTGCAGTGAATGCCCATCATCAGTGCCTCCCTGGAGGGCGCCATGAGAAGCCAGTCGTCCAGGTATGGGAACACGTAGTGGCCTTGTCTCGTCAGAGATGCCGCTACAACCGCCATGCACTTCATGAATACGCGAGGTGCCGATGACAGCCTGAAGGGAAGAGCTTGGAACTGATAATGGCGGCTCTGAAACTCGAAGCGCAGGAACCTCCGGTGCGCTTGAGCAATCGGAATATGCAGGTAGGCATCCTGCATGTCCAAAGACGCCAGAAAGGCGTCTTGCTTCAGCATGGGAATTAGGCCCGGAAGGGTCACCATGCGGAAGCGTTTGTAAACGACTGAAAGATTGAGGTCGCCGAGGTCCAGTATTGGACGGAGGTCCCCTGTTTTCTTTGGAACCAGGAAGAAGTGAGAATAGGACCCTAGTCCTCTCTGGTTCTCTGAAACGTGCTCTAAGGCTTCCTTTTCCAGAAGCATGAGCACTTCCTGCTGTATGAGCAGGGCATGCTGACCCGAATATCGGGAGAGCAGGGGAGGTCTTGTGGGTGGACTGCCTACAAATTCTATATAGTGGCCCTTTTTGACCAGTTGCAGAACCCACCTGTCGGTGGTGATCGACTGCCACCCTGGCAAGTGGCGACCCCCGACTTTCTTTTCCCGTTGATCCTGAGGAGGGGCGGGGGCCGGGAAGGAGTTATGCTGTGGCAGCGTTTGATCTGGCAGGCTGTGCCGACTTTGCAAATCGTTGGCCTTTGCCTGGGCCTTGCAGGTGAAGGTGCCCCTCTGCAGTTGTCCGGAACATGGTTGTTGCCTTTGTACCGGCCACGGAAGCGGCTCTGGTTCCTACGAAAGGAACTGGGCCGAGACCTGTACATGGCCTCTACAGATCGGACCGTCTTCCCTGTGTCCTGAAGTTTGGTGATTACTCTCTCAGAGGCTTCACCAAATAGGACCTCGCCATTATAAGGAACGTCTAAGATGTTCTTCTGGACGTCCGGGGTAAAACCGGAGACACGGAGCCAAGAGTGTCTCCGGAGACACACGCCTGAGGCTGCAGCTCTGGCTGAAGAGTCTGCAGAATCATATGCGGCTCTGAGTACCTGGGTCCCCACATCCGAACCCGTGTGGTGGAGGTTCAAGAGCTTCTCCTTTTGGTCGCCATCGGACATCTTCTCAACCAGGTCCTGTGCCTGTTCCCACAGTGCGTTCTGGAACTGAACCATGTGGGTGAGGTAATTCAGTGACCTGATGGTGCAAGTTGCAGCTGCGTACGTGCGCCTACCCAGGACATCCAATTGCTTGGATTCCTGGTCCGCTGGCTGTGTGCTCAAATGCTGAGGTCTCTGAGACCGGTCATGCGAAGCAGTGATGACCAGGGAGTCATCCAGAGGATGGTTCACCAGATACTGGTCCTCCCTAGGGGCTTGTATAGGTGGTCAGCCTTCTTCGGCACTGCTGGAGTGGAATGTGGACGTTTCCAGGCGGCCTTGGTGAAGTCCGCAAAGGTATCCACCAAGGGCGGCACTACCACAGGCTTCGGGTCTTTCTGCCGAAGGTAGTGAGCAAGGCGTTGTCCCTCGGGGTCAAGTTCTTCAGCATCCCACCCCATATTCTCCTGGATGTGCCTTATGATCTCTGCGAAAGAGGGATCATCCGGAGGAGACCTTGGTAGGTCGTGTGGGTCCGGAGAGGGAATGCTGATGGGAGAAGAAGATCTGGAATCCTCTCCAGATGGGGTGTACCGGCGTCGTCTGGGTCTCTTGGGACTGGGTGACCCTGAGGTGGATCTGGAGGAAGGGAGGTCTTCTTTCTGAGGATCTGCCCCGAGGAGGTGGTGTCTGCTCCTTGGGGGTTGGCGACCTTAGTCGGTGAGGGAGCAGGAGAAGTCGGAGTACGAGGAGGACGTGTGGTGACCACATCTTTTCTGACAGTGTCCCACCAGAAAGTAAAGAGTTCCTTTACAGCGCCGGTGACCTGTCGCCGGTGTGGGGTCCCTGGGGGTCTCCTGCTCTGGGGAAGGTTCCCATGGGAGCCCGGCGTCTCCGGTGTCGCCCGCCTGGTCCTCTGGCTGTGTGGTATCCTCCTCCGACGAGTCCTTCCGACCGGCGTCCACAGGCAACGGTGGTGCAGTCCTCTTCTCTGGGGTGTGACGTCGGACCCCTGGCCCACGCCCTTGACGAGCAGCCTGGCGGCGACAGGTGTTTAGCGCCGCCGGCTCCTGGGAGTGCTAGTGATGCTTGGCCGACATCGGGTGGGCCGACGTCCGTTTGAGGGACGTCAGGTCCTTGGTCTTGCGGGGAACCGGATCCGACCCACGCGGAGGCTGGGAGACTGACCTGGCGTCAGAGTCCTGCCGGCAGGAAGAAGATTTATGGCGCTCCCCGGACTTCGACGAGGCCTTAGATGGAGTGGAAGAGGCAGACGGCTTGGAAGTCTTCAGGGGCTGCAAAGAAGAGGAACTGCTGGAGGATCTGACCTGAACCGGGGGAGACTGCGATTGAGCCCTGGAGGGAGAGCGGTCCGATCGCGAGCCGGAGCTTCGGGAGTCCGAGGCCCTCGAAGTGGACCTGGGCCTTTCCTTTTCCTGGTGTTTGTCCTGGTGCTTGTGGGTTTTACCCGACGACTCCCCCCTAGAGAAAGGTTCTTTATCCATGGTCTTCAGTTTCTCCTCCAAGAGAAACGCTTGAAGGGCCTTCTGGCAGTGGATCCTGGTGCAACTGTTGAAGCCCTGGCAAAAGGAGCAGGCCTTGGTGTCGTGTTCCGGGCCCAGGCAGCGCACACAGGCCGAATGAGGATCCTTGAAGGGGATCTATTTTCCGCAGGCACACTTCGAGTGGTGACCCTCAAGAGAAGTAGCTGGAGAGGACATCAGTTGAATCCAAAGTTGTGAAGAAAGACGAAATAGTCATAGTTCTAAAGGTCATCGCACGCTAGAAGAGAGACCGAGAGGCCGATACTGGCGATGTCGACGGCGGGAAAAGAACTGAGGATTATGGGGGGACCGCCTCCTTATGTACTATGCCTGACATCGGGGGCGGGACTGACGTCGGAGGCGATCCCCGCTGAAAACTGCTAGCTAGAAAACTTCCGTGGGGTCCTGGCGCCTGCCGGCTTCAGTCCTAATGGTGTAACCTGCTGCAAGAGCTGTATTGCGAAGTAAGATCAACTTCTTCCACCCCTCCCAAGTGGGTTTTGTCCGGTGTAGAATAAGTTTCGACCATACAAGGGCCCTGATTTCCCTAATGCAAGTAACAAAGACCCTACCGACACCAGCCGCAGCAATCACCACTGACTTCGAAAAGGCCTTTGACTCGGTGGAATGGGAATACCTGCACGCAGTGTTGGAATGATTCAACATAGGCCCATAATTTGCCTCTTGGATTAAAGTGTTATACGCTGGCCCTGTAGGACAGGTACTTACCAATGGCAACTTGTCTGTGTCAAAGGGTGTGAAAGCTATTGCATTTCTAAGGAGGTACTGTTGCTGCTTTGTGACTAGCCCCTTCCTTATGAGTCTCTTATAAATGTGTATGTGTATGTGCTGTCCTGTATGTGCATAGACTGGCCACCTATGCATTTTTTTTTTCTTGTCCTTTTTTTTTTTTGTCCTTGTTTTGTTGTAACCCCCCCCCCCTTTTCCTGCTAGTCATTATATCGGAATTACAGCAAGCAGTACCCATTAAGATAACGCTGTCTTCCAATGTATTCAAGTCCACTCCTGAATTTGCCATGGCCCCTTTAAATAAAAAGGAAAAGGTCGTATTTTGTATGTAAAGTAAAATCGCCCTCTTTGTGGCTAAAATGCCAAGGAAATGTCTTCTTTTCACTGGTAGGGTATTAGTAGGTTAAAGTTTGGCAAGAGTCACGCATAATCTCGGGAGCGGCTCCAGTCTCGGCGTTTTGTTTTTTTCTGAGGCTGCCACAGATGTTGCATATGTTCGCACGGTCGCACAGCTCGTAAACGCCGTAAAAGCTCAAAACAGCTTTTTCTGTGCCAAAACGCTGGTGGGTTGTTTTACTTTACCACTTCTTTTGCGCTAAAGCGCCTGTCCGCCTATCCTCACAGCAAGCTTAAAACAACACATACGTTTCGTCAGCTGTTTCTGGCTGAGCTGTGTTCTAATAACTTCAGCTCAGCAGGCAGCGTTTTTTTTAACCATGTTGTTTTAAGCTTGTAAATAATATCCTCGCAGTAAGAATCCCTCAAAAAGGGGATAGAATAAAAACATAACAGGACAAGAATCAGAGTCAGAATTTTACCTGATCTAAACTGGAAGGGATCTCTATGTGATGGGTTTCCTCTCTAAGGGCCAGCCGGCCATGTTTTGGATTGTTTTATAGAGAAGGACAATAAGAGGAGGGGCTAATCCCTTGAAGCCTGAGGTCTTAAACCCAGAAATGAAATAAACGATTATGAAGCCTTTACATAAATGAAATATTTCTGTAACACATTACCTAAGCCTGTTTGGGAATGAAAATGTGTATTTTCCTGTAATAATTATTTCAGGCAGGCTGAGTGACAAGCCCACTAGCCAATCAGGAATAGTCTTATTGTATATATTGCAGCTCTCTCAAGAGAAAGGGCAGATGAGTTCCAGGGTGCTGAAGTGTATACACCCTAGCTAGTGCTCTAGTGACTATGGATTCTTACCACACGATTTGGATCGTTTTGAAGCTGCATCGCTGATGTTCGTGTTATGCTCCTTGAATGCTTGTTATTTTTATTTTGACGAATTCAGTCCGCCTTTTTACTTTGATTTCCTTACTTTATATTGGAATTTCCCAATAAAGAAGCTGTTGGAAGGAAAAGCATCTGTGTTTGAGTCCGTCAGTATCCCAAACCTTTTACAGTCTGACACCTTTCGACTACATAGAAGGACAAGACAAGGTTGCCACCTGTCCCCCCATTTGTTCTGGCTATTGAACCACCTGCTGCAGCTTTGAGAACCCATCCGAAGATGCAGGGAATACTTATCAAGCACAAACAATATACCACTAAACTATATGCAGATGATTGTCTGATACGGACTAGAAACTTACCTTTCAAACTCCCCAACATTCTGTCTACACTAAAGGCGTTCGGAGCTCTTCCGGGTCTCAAAATTAACCCCTCCAAATCTGAAATTCTGCTCCTTAATGAGTTGTGTTCCCCAACCAGGGAAGGCCGTCTGGGTCTTGCCTGGGCTCATGATACCATCAAATACCTGGGGATAAAAATTTCCCCTCAAATACAAATCTTGATGGATATCAATCTCAAACCGCTGCTGGACACTCTTCGGAAAGACACGGCTTAGATGTGAAACACCTACACCTGTCCCTAGCAGGAAAAATCTCTGCGATTAAGATTATGTTAGCCCCCCAGGTCTTTCACTTACTATCTCACATCCCTACCTTGCTGCCTGATGCATGGGCCAAGCGGTTATACAGCTTACTTAGTAGATTTTTATGGGGTGCCTCCAGGCCCTGGTATAGTGCGGCTAAACTACGAGCCCAGAAGCCAAGAGGAGGATGGAACATGCCAGATTTCACTCAGTACTCTATAGCATTTATAGCAGCCAAATCCTTAAATGGGTTAAGCCCCTCACCCTCTCCAGCTTGGATACAAATAGAGAGAGACTTACTAGATGGCCCCCTTCCTTCTGCTATTATGCCCTTTCCTCTCCAGGAAACTACAACAATGACCCACTCTATACAACTCCCTCTTGGCTTGGCAAAAATTGGGGCTTCAAACCAAACACTGCCTCCACTTGGGCAAGTACACTCTGCTTTGGCTTCACCCTCACCTCTGTATTGAAAACATACCTTTCAGGTGGCCTAACTGGCAATCCAAACACACAGAATCCTGGGGGGACCTTAATAAGGAAGGGGGCATGGCTCTGGACTCCTTTCAAGGGCTGAGGGTCAGATATGGCCTGCCACAGAAAGAATTCTAGAGATACCTCCAAATAAGAAACCTCCTTTCTACCCGGGCCAAGCAAAAATGTAGGTGTGTGGTGTGTCTTAAAAATAAGAAAAAACTGTGCGCCCTACTTCCGCTAGAGCCTTGGCTTCAACACCCAAAAGGGAGAGCGGGCACCATTCAAAAGTTTATGAGGGACTCCACCCCAACCCCTCCCTCCCTGACAAACTCAAATGGGAAAAAAGATTGGGCTTCTCTATTACAGAACAATTATGGCAATTGGGCTGGCTGAGAATGGACCAAGCTTGTTGCGACCAGAGAAGCTTACTCATTCAGAACAAAATTATGCATCTCTGGTACCGCACTCCCTCTCAGCTCAAAAGGATGGGACTGCTTGCAGCCGACACATGCAAGAGGTGAGACACCCCTGGGGCAGATCTCTTACATATACGCTGGGAATGTTCACCTCTGTCATCATTATGGGCTGCGGTAATTAACCACTGCCCTTGAGTTCTGGGGGTACCCCTCCCATTGGCTCCTGAGCTCTGGATACTGGGCCTGCCTCACTCCATGCTGGGATTGCCCAAATCCCAATTATTATGGATCATACAAGCATCTGTGGAAGTGAAGAGGCTAATCCTGCAATGGTGGAGAACAAAGTTGGTCCCTACATTTATGGAGTGGCATACGGCCATAGAAGGAGCTGTGCACCTGACCAGAATGTCATGTTACAAATCTGGAAACCTACACAAATTTGTTTACTGCACCCCCTAAAGTTCCTTGTAAAGTTGGTGGAATTTTATGTTTATGAATGTTTACTCTTTCTCCTGACAGACCCCTTGAGTGCTACCGGGTGGATAATCACTTGATCTTCCCCACTATCCCCTCATCTCTTCATATTGCCCTACAGAAGCTGAATTGTAACCTCTGCTACAAACCCCTCTCCCCCATAAGAACCACTGAACATAGGCTCCACAGTACTATGAACCAAGGGAGAATCGGGTAAGTTCATCCCATTGTGACCTTCTTTAACCCTAGGTAGACCGCATCCTGCAGATCGTCTCAGTTAATTCTTTTTATTTTACGTACTGTCTATGCTCTACTTGTGTTGACATTACTGCTGTAAGCCACTTAGTCATGTGTAGAAAGCTCCAGTATTGTAATAATTATGAAATCACTCAATAAAAAGATTAACAGTAAAAACAGCAGTTCCCCATTAAGGATCTGTAATAAAAGTTTTTTCCCATACGTTGCATCATTAAGCTTCATTTTCAGCAGGTCTGTGTATTACGATCCATCTCTCTGTTCTGCGTTATCAGCTGTGCCTTGTGAGAGCTGAGCCTCTTGGTTTACCTACAGAGAAAAGAATCTGTTAATTTGCTTAAAAAAGTCAGATTTTACTCACAGATCCTAAACTGCAGAAGTTGTTAGTTGTATAAAACCTGACCAAGACTACCATCTCCAAACTGTCAGTTGTGATACTGCAAAGAATGCTCTTTGTTCCATTCCACTACCAGGTCTTTGTGGTACATGAGTTGTAGTTAAAAGAGAGAGGGGAGTACAGAAACTTAAAATCATGCATCAGTAAAATCCACTGCCCCGGAAGATAAAAAGCACAAAGGTGCCCATTATGCAACAGTGTGATCCTTTTACAGTATTTTATACAATTTTACGTGAGAAAAAAAGACAAGCTGTTAGCTCTCTAAACTTTGTATTGCTTGCAAATTAAATTGTTAATATCCCAAAATGATACAATGCAAATACTGACTACTCCCCATATTAACATTTTGTTGTTTTGTTGAGGTGAATACTGTGAAAGATAAAATGTAACTTCTGGATGAAAATGTTGATACTAGTGCTGTGGGAAATTAATTTCTGCAAATGTTGGAATTTCATACACTCTTCCCCCCCCCCCCCCAAGAACAGGAACATTTTGCGAGTATCACCTTAAAGGATACCTAAAGCAGGCATTTAAAAAAAAAAGAAAGTGCCTAAATCAGAAAACAGAGCTGTAGAGTAACCCCTTATTACATGCTGAGCATCTTATAGTTCCAATTCGCATCTGTATACAGTTTTGTGAGGTTTTATTTATTAATTTATTTACATAAATATAAATATGTAAACAGACAAAGCTATTAAAGGCAGCCCTCTAGTAGCACCCTAAGATGGCTACGATGAAAAAATTACTTACCATAGTAATCTTGTTTCTTCCAAGAGAGTCTTACTGTATTCTGATTTATGCAGTTAGCCCTTACAGCTGAACTGCCCCAGAGATGAGAGTTAAAGCCTATATGCTAGTGGAACGTTCAATAGGCTTGAGCTCTGTTTTCAAATCGCTGTCCCTGGTATATTCTATGTAACTGCCAGATCCTTACGAGCAACTAAAATAGCCATAACTAAGCTACACCAATCAACATTATGTAATCCAATGATTATAGAACCCAAAATATAGCATATAATAAGACTCAAGCCACAGATGCCCAAGAATGACCACCCCAGTGGTCCAGTATATTTTAAGAGTAACAGCTGGAGTGCAGTGCCACCCAGGTTCTGGTAGGGGAGGCAGGGTGGGAGGTCAGAATACAGTAAGACTCCCTTGGAAGAAACAAGATTACTATGCAAGTAATTTTTTGTTCAAACCCCAGGAAGTCTTACTGTATTCTGACTTATGCAGACTACCAAGCAATGCACCTTGGAGGTGGGCACAGAACCTACTTGAAAAATAGGGTCTGCAGTACTGCTGTCCCAGACCAGGCATTACTTCTGGCCTGAGTGTCCAGACAGTAGTGCTTGGTGAATGTATGAACCGTTTTCCAGGCAGCTGCTTTGCAGATTTCAAGCAGAGGGACATCTCCAAGAGCTGCAATGGAAGCAACTGTCCCTCTGGTAGAGTAAGCCCTCAAGCCCACTAGTGGCTCCTTACCCAATGTCATAGCAAAATTGAATGCAGGCCATAATCATCTTGCAATGGTCCTTTTAGTGGCTGGCTTGCCCTTTCCCACGTCTCCATAGGCGAGGAACAGCTGAGTACACTCATTCCTATGGCCCTTTGTCTGATCCAGATAGTAGCCGATAGCCCTTTTGACATCCAGGCTATGCAGCCTGCGTTCTCCTGAACTAGAATGGTCAGTAAAGAAAACAGGCAATGTGATGGACTGGTTCAGGTGGAAGTCCGAGACTACTTAGGGGAGGAGTTTCCTATTTGTTCCGAGAACAACTTTGTCCCTGTGGAGTGCAATGTAGTTAGGCTCCACAGACAAGGCCTATAGCGCACTGCTCCTTCTTGCTGAAGTGATGGCTACCAAAAAGGCAGTCTTCCATGTCAGATATTTAAGCTCTGCTGAAGACATGGGTTCAAAAGGGGGCTGCATCAGCTGTGCTATGCAGATGTTCAGGACCCAAGGAAGAGGTTCTCTATGAGGTGGGTTGCAAGTGAAGCAACCCCTTAAAGATTTTTTGAAAATGGGATTAGAAGCCAGGGAAGGGCCCTTCCCTGCTGAGAAGCAGGCAGAAACCGCTGCCAAATGCACCTCAAGAGTAGAAGGCCGTAGGCCTAGAGAATGAAGGTGTGCCAAGTAGTCCAACATGACTGCCAAGTCAGTTTCATGTGGATCTGTATCCCTCTGGGAACACCAGATAAAGAACCGCTTCCATTTCAAAGTGCAAGTCTTCCTGGTGACCCTTAGGAGATCCATCACCCCCCCTTAAGACAGATGCAAGCCTGCATACTCTAGGTCCTCAAGGGCCAGGCCTTAAGCCTGAGGGACTTGAGGTTGGGCTACATGATCCTCTTCTGGGATGAGGTCAGGAGATTGTGCCTCCTGGGAAGGCATACTGGACTGGCTGTCGACAGGGTCAGCAACATTGAGTACCACGGCTGTCTGGCCCAATCTGGAGCCATCAATATCATTGTAGCTGACTGACATTTGAGTTGGTTAAAACTCTGAAGATCAGAGAAAATGGAGGGAAGGCATATAGAAACTTTCCAAAACAGTCCCAGAGCAGTGCATCCAGAGGTACTGAGCCCAGAACTGGGGCAGCAGAATGTCTAGGGCTGCAAAGAGGTCTGTCACTGGAGTGCCCCATCTCCTGAATACTGCTAACAGGATTTCTCTCTTCAGAGTCCATTCGTGATGGCTCTGATTGATTCTGCTGCATGCATCTGCTAAGACATTGTCCTTCCCTGGCAGCTGTACTGCTGTCAGGAAGAACTTGAGGAAGAAGGCCAGACTCCAGACCTTCATGGCCTCTGTGCACAGAGCAGAGGACCTGGTCCCTCCCTGTTTATGTAGCACGTGGTGGTGGTGTCAGTTCTGACCTGAACCACCTTCCCCTGCACCACTGTGGCAAATGACTGCAGTGCCAGCAGCACTGCCGAGTTCCAGCAAGTTTATATGCAGCACAAACTCCCACTTGGTCCATGTGCCATGAGCAGTGTGGTCCCCTAGGAGGGCTCCCCACCCTAGGAGGGAAGCATCCATGGTCAGTACCACAGCAGGAGACTGTTGCAGGAAAGGGACCCCACCCTGAGGCTGTCTCTGTCCTGCCACCACTGCAGGGCTTGCAGTACGGTGGAAGTTACTGGCACCACTTTGGACAGGGAATCCCTTTTCTGAGACCAAAAGGACCTGAGGTGGAACTGAATGTGCCTCATCTGAAACCTGGCCCTTGGGACCACTGGTGTCACTGCAGCCATGTGATCCATCAGTTGGAGAAAATGACTTGCTGGTTGAGGGATGTGCAGGCAGAAAGAGATTGCCAGCTGAATAAGACTGTCCACCCTTGCTGGTGGAGGGATAGCCTTTGCCTGAACTGTGTCCAGCTCTGCCCCTATGAAATCCAGGAGCCGAACTGGTTTAACACAGTCTTTTTGAGATTTACCAGGAATGCCAGGGACTGCAGGGTATCCTGTGTAATGGCTAGAGATTCCTCTACCTATTGGGGTGAGTGCCCCATGACTAGCCAGTCGTCCAGGTAAGGGAAGACTTATTCCTTGCCTTCTCAGATGTGCCACGACCACTGCCAGGCACTTTTTGAAGGTCCTTGGTGCCGAGAAGAGGCCAAAGGGCAGGGCAATGAACTGATAGTGACCTGATGGCAGTTCAAACCAGAGATACTTTCTGTGAGACTGTCTGACGGGGATGTGAAAATAGGCATCCTTGAGATCCAAGGATGCCATCCAGTCCCCTTGACTTAAAGTGGGAAGAATCATAGCTAGAGTGACCATTTTTAACTTTGGTTTTGTCAGATGCTTGTTGAGGTATCAAATTCAGGATGAGTCGCCACTCCCTGTTTTTCTTCAAGGTTAGAAAGTACCTTGAATACAACCCTTTTCCCCTATAAGGGAATGGAACAAGTTCCACTGCTCTGTCTTGCAGTAAAGTGGACACCTCTGCCTCTAGCACGGCTGTTTCTGAGCTGGTGGCAGGTTTGAATGATCTTGCTCTTGTTCTTGGGAATGATCTCAAGTTTACAGCAAGACCCTGGCTCAATACTTTCAGGACCCACTTGTCTGTGGTAATGGTATGCCATGCATGGAAGTAATAAGCCAGTCTGCCCCCTATTGGGATTGGGGAGGTGGCCTGGACAATCACCTCAGAGGGTCGGCTTGGCAGGGATCTTGGGCTGAGTACTAGGTCCAGCATGACCTGCACCAATCCTGCCCTTACCTCTAAAGTAGCCTTTTTGCTGCTGCTAGGCAGGGAAGGCTTGGGCATGGTAAAAAGGCCTCCGATATGGTCTGTCCCTGCTCCCCTACTCCGCTGGTGGAGTGGCAGCCTTCTCTTTGGCTGCAGCATTCTTGTATGCCACCCTGTACTCTTCCGTCATTTTCATATAGGCCTCAGTCTATTAACCAGAGAGCAAATTCTGCACCAAGGGAAAGTCCAGGGCCTTTGTCTGGGTGTCCTGAGAAAGGTTTGTGCATTTTAGCCAGACAAACCTTCTCTGAGAGACAGCACTGGCCAACACGCTAGAAGCACTATCATTGGCATCCACAGCTATGTGAAACTGGTACTTGCATGCCTCTATACCATTTTTTGGCAATCTCCCCCAAGTCTGCTGCCAGTCGAGGAGAAGCCTTGCTAGCCAACTCCTGGACCGACTCCCAGAGTGAATTCTGGTACATGGAGACATAGGCCATGTAAGAAGCCTGCCTAATGCTCAGGGAGGCACCAAGGTATTCTTCTTTGCCATGGGGTTAATCTTTCTGGAATCCTTCTCAGAAGTGTGAAGCTAAAGGGATGCCTGCTCTTTCACAGGCTGCAGCCTGAACCACTCCCTCATGACTGCAATGGCTGAATAGAAACTCAGTATCATTACCAGCCAACAAATACCTCCTGTACATCTTCTGATCCACAGGGGATAGAGAAGAAAAAATTACTCACCACAGTAATCTTCCTTCCAAGGGGTCCTTTAGCATCAGTAACTTTATCAGTTAGCTGGCTAGGTGCAACTGCCCCGGAGGTGTGCCTTTAAGAGAAATTTAAATGAGCTTAGCGCCAGAGCCAATCAGAAAACAAGAGTAGTAGTAAGCGGAGTGAGAGCTGCTGAAAGCTTCAGAATTTCTTCAAAGGAAAACGAGGGCACATGCCTTGAAAAGGAATCAATAGGATTCAAAAAACATGCAAATGTCCACAACAGTAGAAGTAAAAACAACTATAACGCAAGTTAAAAAAAACTCATCAATAAGAAACTTCAAATTTGGTAAAAAAAATTTTGATAAAGAGCTCTCTCCAACAGGTGAACTTGGGGATTATTGATGCTAAGGACCCATGGAAGAAAGAAGATTACTGTGGTGAGTAATTTTTCTTCATACCCCTGCACTCCTTTAGTATCAGTAACTTTAGCAGACTACCGCGCAGTACCAAGTGGGAGGTGGGCAGAGAACCAGCTTAGGAAAGAGGCTCTGCAGAACTGCCCTGCCAAATCTGGCATCCAATCCAGTCTGCACATCCAGACTGTAGTGTTTCACAAAGGTGTGCATAGATTTCCAGGTAGCTGCTTTACAGACATCCAGTAGGGATGTCCCTTGCTGCTGCAAGCGAGGATACAGTGCCCCTGGTGGAGTGGGCCCTGAGCCCCACTGGAGGTTGGTGACCAGCTTTTTCATAGCAGAAACCAATACAAGAGACCAACCATGGGAGAAGGTTTTCTTGGTAGTTGGTCTTCCCCTGCCTACATGCCCATAGGTGAAGAACAACTGAGTGGAAGAGTATCTAGACTGTCTACCATGCTCTATCTAGGTAGAAGTAGATGGCTATTAAGACATCCAAGCTGTGGAGCTTTTGCTCGCCAAGAGTGGATTTCTCAGTAAAGAAGACAGGCAGAGTAATGGACTAGTTCAAATGGAACTCTGAAATCACCTTTGGCAGAAATTTCCTATTTTTGTCCTGAGCTCAACTTTATCGTTGTGAGGGATGATGTAATTTGGCTCAGAGCACAGGGCCTGTAGCTCCGAAATCCTCCTGGCAGAGGTAATGGCAACCAAAAATACAGGTTACTCACCTGTAACAGGAGTTCTAGGAATGGTATATGTTGTTCATCCACACTTATTGGCAGGTTCCTTGCCGCTTTAAATCTTGACGGAAGGTCTTCAAGCTAGCTCCTCCCACCCACCGGGTGGTAAAACTCTAAGCTCCGCCCCATGACGCCAGATCTGGCCCGCTGGAAGCTCAGGTTGTGCGCCGAAGCCGGGGAGGTCGGGTGGGTTCGTGTGGATGAACAACATATACCATTCCTAGAACTCCTGTTACAGGTGAGTAACCTGTATTTCTAGGGACATGGATATGTTGTTCATCCACACTTATTGGCAGACTCCTAGCAGTTCTCCGGGAGGAGGGAGGCAAGGCGCACACCCCCTAATACTTACTTGGGGAACAAAGATTGGAGAACCGAGGCCCCAAAACCAGCATCCCGGCGTGACTCAAGGTCGATGTGGTAGTGGGAAATAAAGGTGTGTGCTGACTTCCAGGTAGCAGCCCTGCAGATCTCCTGGATAGGGACATCCCTGGAAGCAGCCACCGATGCAGCAGTATGGCGGGTAGAATGAGCTCTATCCTCTGGGAGGCTCCATGCCCGCTAACTCATAGCAGAGATTTATGCAGGAGGTGACCCATCTGCCTATCGTCCGGCTTGGCTGCAGGTCTGCCAGGTGCGGCTTCAGGTGAGGTGACAAACAGCTGGCGAACCTCTCCCAATTTCAGCCGTGCGCTCCTTATAATGTGGCGCCTTCTAGGGTCCAGAGTATGGAGCCTATATTCGGCCTCCGAGGTGATTGGGGTAGAACACCGCAGAGTCAATACCTGATTAAGGTGAAACTCCGACACCACCTTCGGAAGGAATTTCGGTGGGGCGGGACAACCTTGTCCCTGTGGGAGACCAGGTAAGGAGACTCGATGCTAGCGCCTGGAGTTCTCCCATCCTTCTGGCTGACGGATAGCCACCAAGAAGGCGGAGCTTCCACTTACAGGTGGGGAGACCACACCTGTGCATTGGTTCGAATGGCTTGCCCATGAGCTTTGCCAATACCAGCAGTAAATCCCACAGAGGTGGGGTTCCCGCACTGGAGGGAAATGTGATCAAGGCCTTTGAAAGCGCCCGACCACTTTTTCCTGCCTACTGACTGCTGACCGCCCGCCGTAAGCAGAAATGGCTGCCAGGTGCACCTTAAGGGTCGTCGACCTAAGCCTTTGACTAGATAGGGACCATAGATGGTCCAAAATGCTCGCCACAGGACACGAGAAAGGGTCCAACCCTTTTTCCCCCGACACCAAATGGAGAACCTCTTCCATTTGAAGGCATAGCATTTTCTGATCGACTCCTTACGGGACGCCTCAACGACGTTGAGGACCTCGTCGGAAAGACCCAAGGCCTGGAACTCTAGCTGCTCAGGAACCAGGCCGTCAGGTGCAGGGATTGAAGGTCCGGATGGAACACCTTCCCCTGATTGACTGAGAGCAGGTCCGGGCGAGCTGGAAGCTGCCGCGGAGTCCTGGAGCTGAGACTGAGGAGATCTGGGTACCAGAACTGGCGAGGCCAGTCTGGGGCTATCAGAATCACCTGCGCCTTGTCCCTCCTCGCTTTCAGCAGGACCCTGTGAATCAGGGGAACGGGGGGAAAGGCGTAAAAGAGGCCCGGGGTCCACGGCCTCGAAAGGGCATCCCCCTGCAGCGAGCCCTGCTGAGGGGGGCGGGCATGAAACAGCCTCAGCTTCGCGTTCTCCCTGGAGGCAAACAGATCCACCAGAGGTGTGCCCCAGCGGGAGAACAGGTCTTGTACTATCTCCGGCAGGAGAGACCACTCGTGCGATGCAGCCCTTATCCGGCTCAGGGCATCGGCCAGGGTGTTGGAGGCTCCTGCCACATGAATGGCCAGGAGATCCGCCTCCAGGCTGCGCACTAGTGACCAGATGCGGAGAGCTTCCTTGCATAGAGGCAAGGAGCGCGTCCCGCCCTGGCGGTTTAGATAGTACATGGTCGGGTATTGTCCGCCCGACTCTGACCACTTGACCCCGGAGAAACGGAGCAAAGGCAGTGAGAGCTAGGCGGACCGCACGGAGCTCCAGCAGGTTGATATGGCATCGACTCCGCGGGGACCAGAGGCCGAAGCGCCGGTGTTCCCCAGATGGGCACCCCAACCCATCAAAGAGGCGCCGGTCGATAGAGAGACCGCGTCCCGGGCGGACAAACGGGATACCCTCCTGCAGATGGGACGGAACGCCCACCACTGGAGAGCGCTCCACATCTCCTGGTCCGCCCACACGCGCTGGTCCAGAGGGTCGCAACGCTGTGACCACTGGCCGCCAGACCCCACTGGAGGGGGCGTGATGCCAGCGTGCTCCAACAGACTACGCTGGTACAGGCCGCCATAAGACCCAGGAGTCGCAGGAAGTCCCGGCAAGGCGCGATTGCCCAACCAGAAATGATTGGGCAAAGGAGGTAAGAACCCGGCCCTGTCCGGCCGAGCCGCGGTTTGCTCCAAGAGAGTCGAAGCTCTGCCCGATGAAGGATATCACCTCCTTCGGCTCGAGTTCCGACTTGGCCTCGTTGACCAGGAGGCCCAGTTGAGAGCAAACCCCGAGGGCCAGATTTCTGGACCGCTCCACCTCCAACCTGGAGGGGGCTGCTATCAGCCAATCGTCCAGGTAAGGGTACACCCGGACCCCTCGGCGCCGCAGGAAAGCTGTCACCGCTGCAATGCATTTGGTGAAGACCCTGGGAGCTGAAGAAAGGCCGAAGGGCATGGCCTGGAACTCGAAGAGGGATCCCTCCGCTCTGAAGCGGAGGAATCTCTGATGAGACGGACGGATAGGGACGTGAAAGAACGCGTCCTGGAAGTCCAGAGAACAGAACCACACGCCGTGTTCCAGAGATGGTATTATCTGAGCCACAGTGACCATTCTGAAGGTTTGAGACCTTAGGAACTTGTTCAGGTCGTGTAGGTCTAAGATGGGGCGCCAGCCCCCCGTCCGTTTCGGGACCAGGAAGTACCTGGACACGAACCCTGGTTCCTGGTGAAGGGTCCTCTATCTCTTTATCACCCTTTTTGAAGGAGGAGGCGATGTCGGCTCGGCGAGCCTGTAGAGATTCTGGGACCCCAAAGCCGCTGGCGACGCTCTGAAGGGTGGAGCCTGCTCGAATTCCAGAGGCAGGCCTCTTCCCACCACCTCCAAAACCCACCTGTCCGTGGTAACAGCGGACCAGGCGGAAAGGAAGTGTCGGAGCCGTCCCCCCACGGGGGGAACCAGGGGCGAGGTGACGGGGATGAGGGTGACACCTCAGCCGTCCACTTAGCAGCTTGGAGGAAGGACCGCCTGGGGACCACCCGGCCTTTTCCTCCTTGCTTCCTATTAGAGGAAGCCGATGGCTTGGGCTGGAATACCAAGGTCTAGCCTGCTGGCCCTGATGCTGTTGTTGGGCCGGGCGGTGGCGGGAGTAGAGGGCACGAAAGGACTTAGGCTGGGGCTTATGACCCTTGTCCCTCTGTGCGGCCAGACCGAATCCAAGGTGGCATTGGATTTTCGATCCTCTGGAGGTGGCCTTCCACTCCAGGGCCAAACAGGTCTGTTCCCAGGAAAGGCGTCCGCCAGCTTGTGCTGGGTATCCAGCGGTAAAGGTGGATATTCGCAGCCCCCGACGCATGGCCACAGCGGCCACCACTGACGGGCACATGAGTCTCCTATATCCAGAGCAGTCTGGAGCTGTTTGGCTACTGCCCTGCCCTGATCCGCACCTGCTTGACCGTGGTCTGCAGGTCAGCGGGAAGATGAGGGCGCCTCATCCAGGGAACCCAACAGGGCATGGGAGAAATGTGCCATGAGGACGGCCGAACTGGCCTGACGAAGGCCGAGAGAAGAGGCAGCATACACTTTCCGCCCCGAGTAGTCCAATTTCTTGGACTCTTTGTCGGGCGGTTTGTCCACGTCCCTGGCATTACCGGCACGCCGGAAAACACTGTCCGTGACCAGCCCTTCAGCCGAGGGGTGTTCAGAAAACCCGGACAGAGAGCCAGTAGGGACCGCATACTTCCTGGCCATCCTGGCCGAAGGCGCAGGACAGGAAGCTGGACGCTGCCAAAGTTCCAGGGCCGGCCCGACAATGGCTTCGGCCACTGGAAAGGCCTCCGTGGGAGAATCCCCTCGGTCCAGAATCTCGGTGAGAGGATATCTGGCCCGTTTGGATACGGGTTCAAGCTTCATCCCAGTGGATTCTGAGATGAGCCTAAGAAGTCCTAGGAAGGACGAAGGGCTATCGACCCACTGACTGCCCCAGAGGACTCCAAGTCAAGGCGCTTGGAGAACAGGAGGAGTCATCCGACTCCGACGAGTTGTCGAGACAGCTGCCTGGAGCCTGAGCCACCCTCCACTTGCCGAGGCTTGTCAGGCGTGAGAGTGACCGACAGCCTCACGGGAAGGCCTTGGGCCAACCGCTGAATCTTTCGTCGGAGCCCCAGCTGTCGGCTGAGGTGGGCGGTTCCACCATAATTGGTGGGGCAGCGGAATAGGTCAGACAACTGGCCTGAAACAGGCTCTCGACCACTACCTGGTCGGTGGCAACCACTTAATGGCTGGAGAAGAGGCCTGAGCCTGCTTGTGGCAGAAAAAATTTGTTGCCACATGAGTCCTGTATTTCAGTGCGTAGCTTACGCCGAAGCCTTCCCTCTCGGCCGGGGAGGAAGAAGAAGGAAGAGCCGGCGGCCGCGCTTGCCATGATGCGAGACCGTCTGTGTCGTGAGGGAACGCTGGACCTCGAAGATGTCCGAGACCCGAAACTCGCTAGGCGAGGTCGGTGGTGAGGGGAGCCGAGATCGGCGATCCTCGGTTCGTCGGCAAAACCGAGCCCCTGATTCACCGGTACGGGAGAGACGACGATATCCTCAACCCTCACCGGGGGAACCGGGGAAGAGGGAATCTCGGCTTCTCCAGCCGACAACCCGTCTAACGGGTCGAGAAAAATCTCGACCTCATCGGCGGGAGTCTCAGTCACCTGACCTGACGGGGGCACCGTGAAGCCAGTGGCCGAAGCCGAGAATTCGACAGAAGTCGATTGTCGACGAGGGAAGGGGGATCTTTCCCGCTCCCAAGAGCGTCGACGATGAGACTTGCTCTTGGACTTCTCCGACCGATGAAACGGACTCGAAGAAGTAGGACCCTCGCCTTTAGTTGAGAGGGTCAAGCAAAGCTCCTTAAAGGAAGCTGAATATGAGGACCCGAGCGATAGAGGACAAAGGCCGAGAAGAGAAGCACGCCTGAGCCGCCTGCTCGAAGGCGACCAACCTCTAGTTGTTCGCGGATCCCGCAGCACGGAAACCGCCAGTCGGGCCTCTTTGGATTTGACCGAGGAAATCTTCTTCGACCCCAGAAGTAAGCGGGCAGCGCGGTCCTCGAGGACGTAGACCGAGAAGGAGGAACACAGGTCGCAAGCCTGCGGGTCGTGCTCCTGGCCAAGGCAATAAACGCACGTGGAGTGCGGGTCCGTCCGAGACATCTTCTGCCCACAGGGACATCTCCGAAATCCGGGAGTCGATTTGTCCATCGCAGCCGCGAAGGAAGAAGACCGAGAAAGTTATAAAGGTTTTTTTTTTTGAAACCGAAGGATTTTAGGCCCAAAACTTAATCGCAGAGCGTTAAGGAGGGAACCTGAGCTTCCAAGCGGTAAGGAAGATCTGGCGTCATGGGGCGGAGCCGAGAGTTTTACCACCCGGGTGGGTGGGAGGAGCTAGCTTGAAGACCTTCCGGCAAGATTTAAAGCGGCAAGGAACCTGCCAATAAGTGTGGATGAACAACATATCCATGTCCCTAGAAAGACAGTTTTCCAGGATACAAACTTGATGTGATCCCTGGACATAGGCTCGAAGGGTGGTTTCGTCAGCCTGTCTATGCAAAGGTTAAGGTTCCAAGGGCGAAGGCTCCCTTATTGGAGGCTGGAGGTGCAAGAAGCCTTTGAAAAACTGTTTAAACATGGCGCGGGAATAAACAGATTGTCTTTCCCACCAAAAGATAGACCAAAACTGCTGCCAGGTGACGCTTAAGAGAAGAAGGGTTCAAGACTGACACCTGTAAGCGTAACAGGTAATCTAGCAGCTGAGGGTCTGAGACTGATAGGGGTTCGACCTTTTTGCTCTTGCACCAGAGGGAAACCCTTTCTTAGTGTTGGGCTTTTTAGCCATCCTCAGTATCTTAAGGACCCGTTCAGAGTAATATGAGGATGGAAACTAATTCCTCAAGAACCAGGCCTTGAGGGGAAGAGAGTGAATATCTGGACACTGCACTCCTGTCTGAAGAAGGGTCAGCAGGGAGTGATTTGGAGGCAGGCGAATGGGTCTACTGCAGGACACAGATAAGGAGAGGGGTACCAGGCTTGCCTGGGCCAATCCAGTGTAACCAGGATCATTGATGCTGGCTGTTTGGGTTTCAGAAATACCCTGAGAATCAGGGAAAAGGAGGGAAGCATATAGGGACCTCCCTGACCAGACCAGGAACAAGGCATCCAGGGGAAACTATCCCAGGACTGGGCCTACAACAGAACTAAGGAAAACTGGAGGCTGAGGGAACAGGCAAACAGATTAACTTCTGGAGTGCTCAACCAACTGAACACTGTGGCTATCACATGCTTGTTCAGGGTCCATTCGCTCTGGCTGTGGCTGATGTGAGTAGAGCATCTGCCAGAGTATTGTGTTTGCCTGGGAGGTAAATAGCTAAAAAGATGACTCCTAGGGGGAGGGTGAGAGACCAGATTTATAGAGCCTGCGAACAGAGTACTCCTGATCTGGTACACCCTGTTGGTAAAAAACACCGCAGTGGTGTCTGTTAGACTTTGTACAGTCTGTCCATTTATGACAGGAGCAAATGCTTTGAGCTAGAAAGATTTCTCTGTGTTACAAAAGAATGTGTAACTGACTCTAGCAGAGTCTAGGTGCCATGCACTGAGACGCTTGTCCATATGTACTCCCCACCACAGGAGGGTGGAAATCTGTGGAACTGCTCCGTCAGAGGTCTCAGCTTTGAAGAATTATTGCTTTCAGAGACCAGCATGCTGAAAAAGGAGCTTGCAGGTGTCATCTCATATCCGAACCCTGGGACCACTAAAGGCGTTGAAGCCGTGTATCCCAATAGTCTGAAGAAATGTCAAAGTTATGTGATATGCTCAGTACTGCATCATAACTGACCCAGTGAGGATTAATGACTCAAACCCATTCAAGCGTCTGCTGGCTGGTCTCGCTGTCCCTGGAAGAAGAAAACTGTCAATGAGGGACAGCTGGAATTCCCACCTGCAGAAGGGAGGCATATCCTTCCTGGATGCTGGGAGAGTCCCAGGTGAGAGTCTATTTAGACTCACCAGGGAACCAGAGGCCCTGTAAGGGACAAAAAGGACTCCTTGAACCTGACAAGGAGACTTTGGCACTATGAGCCAATAGGCAAGTTAGGTGTAGCTAGACACGCACAGATTCCTGAGGTGTGCTGCTATCACTGCCAAGCACTTTGTGAAGACTCTTGCGGCAGAGGAAGACCGAAGGGCCGCAGAGAGCCCTCTGTGAGACCTCATTATGGGTAATGGAAAAAAAGGGCCCTTTAGGACCATGGAAGCTAGCCGGTCTCCCAACTGTAAGGACTGTGAGTTTAGTAACAGAGTGACCATCTTAAAATTGGGATTTTAGCAGCAAGATGTCTCTCACCACTCCACAGTTGTCTTTTTGTGTCGGAAAAACCTGGAGCAAAGGCGTTTTCTTCTTTTCATGGGCCAGAACACTCTCCACCATTCGCAAAGCTAGGTTTTTACTTCCAACAGCGACACCTGTGTTGGGGATAGGGCTTAGACACCTGGGTACACATGAGGTCTGCCAACTAACGTCAGGGCTTAGACTGTGAAGCTGCTGGCTGGGTAGAGGTGGCCACCTTTGGCCCCTTCTGCCCCTCCCTCTGAAAGCACCCCTGTACTGAGAGAAGGGGGGGAACTGGAAAAATAACCTCTGCCCCTAATGTCCTCTGTGACAGAGTAGAAAAGGATCCCATCACATTTGTTTTGGAGAAAGTATTTAAATGCATGGGATCTGTATTCTTTCCTTTTCTCTCTTCTCTGTCTGGTTGCGCAACCAAATTTTCCTGTGAGACTTCGGACTTGATCAACCAGAAAAGTCTCAATTCTTTGCCTCTCACTGTCTGTCTGTCTGTTGTCTCTTGCTGTCTGTTTTCCCCCCTTGCATATCTACATCTGGTAATAAGAATATGTGGAAATCAATATATGGAGATGAAACTGATAATGGGATCACGTTTGTATAGAAAATACCTTACTCCTTCAAGTCAGCCGGCGGCTGGGGTGTGGGTGGCAGCGGAGGAGGATACAGATATTGGGGATATTTTATTTTTTTTATTTATTAAATTCTCGGATTACAAATACCTTTGAGCAGAAACTGCTCGTTTACAAACGTTCCACGTCAAAGGATGAGGGTCAACATACATATAGAGGTAGTAAAAGAATGCACAATAAACAACCAAAACAACTAAAAGAAAAAATAAAGATACTCAGTTATAACATACTTTGAGATAATATTCATAAAACGAGCAGCTTGAGTAGGCAGCTGGCTGCGGTAACAATAAGAGATAGAGGGCACCATAGGCAGTTAGTATTGCAGGCATGCGACCGGGAGAGGAAGTTGGCAGGCTAATGGGCCACTGTCCGATGGTGGTGGAAAATGTCTTGTACCAGTGGGGATGTGAAGCAGGAAAGGAGTCACAAGGAAGGCCCAGTGCCAGAGGGAATGAAATTGGGAAGGGGCGGGCTATGAGACATGAGTGAGCTGGGAAGTGTTTAGAGAGATCTCTGTTCAGAGAAGCAGTCGCATTGAGTGGTAGAGGTGAGGTAAAGTTTGAGATTCCTTTTGAAGGGTCCAAGTGTAGTAGAGGAAAGTGCTTCTTTATTGAAGGAATTGAACCACTGAGCAGTTCTATAGATAAAGGACCGCTGACCCATGAAGGTACGACATCTGGGAACCTGAAAGGTTAGAGACTGGGCACCACGTGTTTGTTGAGTGCCACTGTAGGTAGTAAGGACTGAGCTAACACCAGGTGGCATGAGACCAAGGAGAATCTTTTTGGTAAGTAAGCAGGTCTGGTATTGTATTCTGCTGCGTAGGGGTAGCCAGCTGGCCTGTGCATAGAGGTCACAGGTGTAAGTTTGTCGGGCTGCACCCATCAGTAGTCTACAGGCTTTTTTGAGAGCAACTGAGATCCTGCGGAGGGCACTTGTTGAGGCAGAGCCATAGATGGCAAGGCCGTAGTCAATGATAGAGGTGACAGAGCTGTAGCTGGCTAGTTTAAGGGCATCCGCAGGCATACAGTGCTTGTGTTTGTGTAGTAGTCCAATCCTTATATTGGCGGTCTTGGCAACAGTGTCAATATGCAGAGTGTGGGAGAGGGTACTATACAGGGTAATACCAAGGTACTTGAACTCCTTGACATGTTCGAGTGGGTTTCCAGCGTGGTTCTTGATAGTGAGGGACAGAGAGTTGTGCCTGCTCTGTCGGTTACAGAAGGACATGGCTTTAGTCTAGCTGTGGTTCAGGACAAGTTTATGAGAATTGAACCAGTCTTCGATGCGACTGAAGTCGAGCTGCAGCTGGGATTCAAGGACTGTAATGTCATGGTGGCTGGAAAACAGGACTGCATCGTCTGCGTAAAGTAATATTTTTTGGTAGCAGGCACTGGGGAGATTGTTGATGAAGAGGGAGAAGAGTAGAGGGCCCTGAATAGACCCCTGGGGGACTCTGGAGCGGACCGGTTTCTCATCCGAAGAGATCCCTACAATCCTTACACGTTGGATCAGATTATCAAGGTAGCTGGTGAACCATGGAAGGGCATCACTGGAGATTCCCAATGGAGGACAGTTGCTTGAGCAGTAGGGGGTAGTTAACTGTGTCGAATGCCTTGGTAAGGTCTATAAATACTGCCCCTCCACAATTCCCTTTGTCAAGCGTGGCATGGATGAAGTTTGTAAATTCCAGTAGTGCAGTGGTGGTGCTGTGCCCTTTTGTGAAGCCATGCTGCTCTGGGCACTGTACATTGTACTTATCCAGGAATTCAACTAGTTGGTCCGACACTATTCGCTCCAGCGCTTTGGATAGTGGGGGGAGGAGTGAGATTGGTCTGTAATCGGTGTGTAGTGTCCTATCCCTATTTTTGTGAACTGGTGTGACAGTGGCTTTCTTCCAGAGAGAGGGGAAATGGCCCAATCTAAGCGAGAGATTAAAGATCTTTGTAAGTGGTTCTAAGATTTCATCGAGGACTTGTGCCAGCAGTTTCAGGTCAAGGGAGTCACCACTGTATCCTTGTTTGCCGATGGCCTTTTGAATGTATTTTCTAGCTACCTGTGGTGGGACCTCCTTAAAAAATACAAACTTTGGGGTTGTACGTTCTAGTTGGGGGGTAACTTGGGAGGAGCTGGAGGGGAGGTCGTCGAGAAAATTTGGTGGAAGGACACTGTCCAGGTTTGTAAATGTATTATTAAAAGTGCTGGTGATGATACCTAGGTCGAGTGTAGGAGTGCCATGAAGGTTGAGCATAGTGGGTGGTGCTTTAGGACCCTTGCCCTTTCATGTTGTTCCAGAATTTGTTTCCCTGGTCCCAAGACTTGGTCAGAGCCTCTTTGTAATAGCTGCATTTAGCATTCCGTATTCTTCGAGTGCAATCATTTCTGGCCGCTGTATAATTGTATGTTTACTTGCGTCGGAGTTGCACATATGCGAGGTGGTCTCTGTGCTTGAGCAGAGTTAAAGATCGAGTAACCCAGGGGTTGGTCTGTCCTTTGACCTTCATCTTTTCACTGGTGCATAGATGTCACAGGCTTCATTGAAACGCTTGATAAATAGGTCCAGAGCTTTGTTGGTGTCATTGAGGAGTCAAGCACTGCCCAGTTCAGCCTGGTTAGATGGGATTTAACAGCTGGAGGTGCCCTTGTTTGATAACCCTGGCATAGATAAGCTAGGGAGGGCTTGTGGTATTTGTTTGACCAGGAGCAGATGACAGGCGGTGGTCACTTATTGTATCCAGGAGTACAAAAACATTGGAGATGCCCAGGCGGTTAGATAGAATCCAGTCTAGAAGCGTAGGAGCCTGTCCTATAGTTACAACTCTAGTGGGGCATTGGACCAGCTGAGATGTGATGCTGCTGCATCCTTATAGGTAGCGGCCCAGCGGAGAGCCAGTTAATGTTAAAATCACCCATGATTATGGTTTCAGAATTATGTTGCTGGACCCTTAGATATTCCATGATGCTGTGGAAGCCAGCAGCCCGGTCTCTTGGGGGTAGGTAAACTGAGATGACAGTGAGTTCCTTGTTATGTGCTCCAAGGAGGATTTTGATTGTGAGGACCTGAGAGGAGTTGCTCAGGCTAGGGGATGGGATGATGTGACCCATAAGAGTATCCTTAAGATAGATGGCGCAGACCCGGCCCCGTTTAGCAATCCTGTCTTGCCTGAAAATGCAGTAGCCAGGGATAAAGACTGAGGTATCAGGGATTTTAGGGTTTAGCCATGTTTCCACAACTGAAAGGACATCAGGGTTGTGCTGTAGGATCCATGTTTGGAGAGAGTCAAGTTTGTTGAGGACGCTGCAGGCATTGATGGATGCCATGGTGAGTGTCCCTGTCCTTCTGCTTGGTGCCACTACTGGCTGCCCATTGGATCCCTTGCTCGAGGAACGCCGCACTGGAGAGGCGTCCTTGTCGGGCAAACGAACAACTGTGCACCACTCCCCCCCACAGGAGTGAGTGACTTACCAGTCCTGTCCGGGCAGACGTCGGTGGTACCAGCGTCCGACTTACTGGACCCGCTCGACCCTGAAGGCTGTGTGGTCACTGCGGCCTCCTTTACCCCGGAGGTACCAGAGGGGCCCCAAGTGCAAGCCTGATGGGAGGGGCGACAACTTTTTGGACAATGCCAGGACGATTGTCGAGGAGCGGTCCCCGGAGGGGACGTTCCCTTCAAGACCCGAATCCAGCCAGAGTCGCGGAGGCTGTGGAGGTTGAGTCCCAGTCCTGGTACTTCTTTTTGTGGCCTCCGGGGGAAGTGAAAGCCTGCCTCAACTTTTTCAACTACTTCTCCATGGATGCCATCTTTTTCTTCAGAATATGGGCCTCCAGGGACTGCTGCCTCAGTTTTCTGGTTGCTGAATTGAATTTCTGGCAGTGCTGGCACTTCTCCACAGGATGGTCTGGGCCTAGGCAGAAGAGGCACAGGGAGTGGCCGTCCTTATGCGGCAGCTGGGAACCGCATGAGTCGCACTTATTTTTATGAGATTCGGAAGGCGTCAGGGATGACATACATGATGTCATTTTGAGAGAAAAATAGGAAAAATTGGTCGAAAAGTTTGAAAACTAACTGACAAAAGACTGATGAGCGATGAATTCTACTGCGAGGAACTTTCACAAGTCGACAGCGGGAAAGAACTGGAAGTAGGCGTGGGGGACCGCCTCTTTATACTGACGTCTCATGACATCTGTCACCTGACGTGGGGGCTGTCCCCCACCAGAGAGTGCTAGCTAGAAATTTTTTCTGTGGGGTCCTGACACCTGCCAGGGTCAGTCCTATATGTAAATACCTACTGCAAGAGTCCTCTCGAAGTAAGATCTTTGATTACAAAAAATCCAGTTTTGCTTAAAACAATGTTCTGAAACTTTGATAAAAAAATCCTGTTTTGCTTAAAATTATGTTCTAACTTAAAATACCAGAACAGAGTAGGTTTATGAACTTGTGTATTGAATTGTGTACCTTCTCTTTAAGTTTTATTGTAAGGATTTGAATTTCACTGTTCTTCTGTTCCAACATGGACTGCAAACGCTCCATCTGTCTCTGGTCACCCTGTGTAGCTTTCAGCTGCAACAATGTGGCTATTTGTACCTGTAGGAAAGGAAGGTCAATTAACTTAACCCTTGTTTAAAAAAGTAGGCCCTAAATGCTCTAGATTAAAATTTAATCTGAGCAGGATTGTTTCTGAATTTACACCAGTATGATTTGGGCCATTGAAAACTAAAATAAGTAACTTGAATTTTTATGCAATAATGATTTTAATTATTTGGGTTACAAATCTAAAACCATTAACATTGTATATAAAGCCTGCATATAGCTTTATGGCACCCTTCTTAAAGCAGCAGTATTTGGCAAAAACATTAACTACACCATTTTCTTTCAGCAATAATGTATTTCTGGCAATGAATATACCCAGTTTACTTTTATTACATTTCTGAACGGAGTTGCGTGGTTTGGATTTTTTTAAATTTCCTGCTCTTGCCACACTCCCCGTTAACAAAAAGAGCATCTTAGTGTGGTGCTGTGCGATTTACTATAAAAACAGTAAGCTTGGAACCAGCCCAGTGGCATTGAAGGCTGAGGCACTCGACGCCACACCATGTTATCTGCCAACAACCCAGAGTTCAGGAGCAGACTCAGGTTGCCAGGGGTGGGGATTTAGGGTCCCGGGGGCTACTCTCACCTTTGGAGCTTGGTTTTGGTGTGGGCCCCACACTGCTGTACTGTCAATCCCCTTGACTGAGAAGAGGAAGACATCAACCTAGGAACATCGGGTTGCTTGATCAATTTCTTCAGGCACCTTAATTTGGAGCCAGTGTGGCCCAGAAGAGCTCTACCACTGCCCGCCTCCTGGATCATCCTTTTAGAAAAACTGAACATACTCAGATGCTGGTGTCTGTCTTCAGTGCAAGCCAGCCTTCGCCAAAATGGAGAAAGAAAGAGCCTCAAAGTATCTGCCCCTGTATCTAGGAGCTGACAGAGACTGAAAGGATTTCAGGGTAGTTTAGACTATCAGATTTTGTTAAGAGGTTCCTCAGCTTTACAACCAAAGAAATCTGTGTCTTCAGAAAGTGAACATAGGATTTTATTTTGCACTTTTGAAAATCCAGTTGTACATATGAAAGGAAAAGTGCGACTCCCACTGGAACTCTAACCCAGAACCTTGGCATTCTGTGCCTTACTCTTTGGTGAGGCATAACATTTTTTGCCATTTTGGAGCAATTCATGGGTACCCCAGTAGGCAATACCTCTGCTGCAGCTTTACGGACTTCATAAGATGCTAATGATTATTAAATTCTTGAGCTTCTGACTAGTTCCAAATTTCTCTAATTTATCTTCAGGATGGGATTTGGCTAATTCACTGGATTTTAGCCAGAGGATTTCTTCATATTCAGTCACGTGTGTCAGATAACTGGCTATTCCGATACCCAAAGTACAGAAAGCAAGTGACCTTTCCTAGAACGTTCAACTGTTTAGACTGTTTGCAGGCACTAAAATGCCAAGGAACCATGACCATAATAAATGCAGTAGTCACCACAGACCAGTGACAGTTGGTTAAGAAAAAAGCCTCACCCCTAGGGACAAAGACGTGTCTATCTTTCTAAAAACTGCAGCAACTGTCCATAGGGTGTTCCATGCAGACTTTAGTGCTCTCTTGTGAGCAGGATGCTGGTGGACTACAGCCAGTTTATTGAAATATCTCTGACTTGGGAAATCGAAGGAGAGCTCCGGAATCTTCATTACGGTGAGAATTAAGAATGGTACAATTTATTACAAGCTTTGGAAAGGGAATCATCCACTGAAACAAAGGGTCTATACTCTAAAAATTGCCTATTTTCTTTTCCAAAGATTGTTACAGAAGTATTTTGGAAATGTTCACTAAGCTCTGAGATGTAGTTCACCTCTTCCACTCCAGGGATTGTTTACCACTCAGAAAGTATTAAGTGGTTTGCACTTTCAGAGTGACACTAGGTGCTACTAGTAACTGGGTTGGCAAAATGTGAGCAGGCGCATCAGCCAAAAAAATGGAGTAGTTGTTCACTGTCCTGTAGCAATTACATGGTCAGTAAACTACAGAAGAGCTGATGTACAAGGTGGATCCCTTGCATGGACGTTGTTTAATCATGGGTAGGTGATTTCAATCTGCCAGATGTGGACTGGAGCATCCCAGCTGCTGCCTCAGGCAGCTAGTGCTAGAGCTCACTAGGGAGGGTGCAATTTTGGACCTGGTACTCACCAGTGGGGACAGACTTGAAGAAGTTAAGGTGGGCAAACACCTATGATCCAGTGATCACTGCACAGTATGGTTCAGCATGAGGACAGTGGCAGAGTAAAGCCACACAAAGGCGAGGGTCCTGGATTTCGGGAAGGCAGATACAAGAGTTGTTCCGGAGGACTGGAGGAGGGCAGTTGTACTCCCTCTTCACAAAAGTAGCAGTAGGGAGGAGGCTGGAAACTATAGACCAGTCAGCCTCACCTAAATAGTGAGGAAGATTAAGAAATCACTACTTAAAGGATCGTGGAACATCTTGAAGCCAGAGGAGCACAGGAACCGAGACAGCATGGATTCACAGCTGGATGGTCATGTCAAATAAATCTAATTTCTTTAACTGGGTGACTAAGGTTGTGGATCAAGGCAAGCGATGGATGTCTCCTACCTGGATTTCAGTAAGGCCTTCAATACCATTCCACACAGAAGATTTGTGAACAAGCTGGGCTGCCTGGGAGTGGGTCACAAGGTGGTAAACTGGGTTAGGAACTGGTTGAGTGATAGAAGACAGAGGGTTGTGGTAAATGGTGCTCAATCTGAGGAAAGGAGGGGTGATCAGCGGGGTGCCACAGGGATCCCGTCCTGTTTAATGTCTTCATAAGTGACACTTCGGAGGGGCTGGAGAGGAAGGTGTGCCTATTTGCAAACAACACTAAGATCTGCAACAGGGTGGACACTCCGGAAGGGGTGGCAAATATGAGGAGGGACCTAGATAAACTGGAGGAATGGTCCAGAGTATGGCAGCTGAAATTCAGTGCAAAATCATGCCTTTGGCAGAACCCAGGGAAGATTACATGTTGTGGGGGAGGGGGGGGACTGATGGTCACCAAACTGGAAAGAGATCTGAGTGTAACTATATCTGATGACCCAATGGTGACCAAACAATGTTCCAAGGCTGTGGTGAGAGCCAGTGGATGCTGGGGTGCATAGAGAGGTATCACCAGCAGAAGGAAGGAGGTGGTAATGCCACTGTACAGATCATTAGTGAGGCCTCATTTGGAACAGTGTGTCCAGTTCTGGAAACCGCATCTCCATAAGGACATAGACAAGGTGGAGGCAGTTCAAAAAAGGGCAACAAAGATGATACAGGGCCTGCACCAAAAGTCATAAAAGGACAGACTGGGAGACCTCAATATATGTACCCTGGAAGAGAGAAGAGGGTACCAGAGGGCAGCATCTTTCAGAAAAGGAGATGTCCAGGAACAAGGGGGCATGAATGAGGTTGAAAGGGGGTAGACTAAGGGGTAGCGTGAGGAAGTATTTCTTCACAGAAAGGGTGGTGGATGCATGGAACAGACTCCCAGCAGAAGTGGTGGAGGTAGTAAGGGGGGGATTCAAGCATGCATGGGTCATGCATGGGGAACCCTAACGATGGGAAAGAGGAGGTAAAGCCAGAGGTCAGGTAGGGTCTTCGGATTTTAAAGGAGGCAGGGAAAATGGGCAGATTAGATGGGCCTAGCGGTCCTTATCTCACATCAATTTCTATGTTTCTAGGGCTCAGGAAGCCACCTGACTAGCAAATCCACTGTCTCACTCCGCTCTTTTAATGTTATTTAACAGGGCCTGCACTGATGTTCATGAAGTCTTTCCAAAGTCAACTAGTGTTTCCTGGCAAAGCTCAGGGACTGTTACCTCATGTTAAAACACTGAAAACTTACCCGGAGAGCAGCTAAGTAACTTCTATATCTGTGCGTTTGGGCATCTGCATATGAACAGAGCACTTGTCAATCACATGGTCAGAGGGAAGGCACGAAAAAAAAAGAAAAAAAGAGGCAGCACGGTCTAGAGGCTACAGCACAGGCATAGTAACCGTGAGACCCAGATTCAAATCTCATCCCATCCATTTACATATTGAGTGACCCTAAGCATGTGACATGAACTCTGTTCTGTCCTCACACCGTTTAAAAAAAAAAAAAAAGCAGGATCCCACTGAACATAAGACATTACAGCTTGGCTGGGGTATTCTGGACAAAAACTGCAAAGACAAAAATGGACAGGATCTGTGAAAGACATCTGATAGCCATATGAATTCCAAAGGCTAGGGAGCTTTCTCTTGGTGGTGGTGTCTTCAGACAATTGGAAAAAATATAGCATCCAAAGAGACAGGAAAAAAGATATGAGCCAATTTCAATTAAAGACATCTACCGATTGTTGCAACCAACACAAAATGAACAGTCCATGGAGTTGAAATTAATGTTTTGTAGCTACTACTCAGCAGGGCTAGTGCCACAGAAAACTTTCCACTGGCCCAGCTGATATAATTATTGAACTATTATCTTCTCCAATACAAGCTAGAAAGGCTGAAGGAAAACTTTACTTGCCCGATAACGAAAATCTACATGCATATACCTAGTGGTCATATGCCAGTTTTGACCAGAGTCCGAAAAGTAAAACAATACAAAGGTTTTTTACTATGCCTAATGAGTGGAATAACCATCTCATGCCAACAGAGGGAGAGTGCTTGTTTGCTAGAATGCAAGATCATGTAGCCTACTGATAGGTAGAGCATGCGACAACCAACGGGTGAAGCTAGAGTACCAGTTATTGGGTGCTGGCAAAGTGTAAAGATGGCAGAATGATAGGGGGTACTTTGGGCCACCCTTGCCTCAGGTCTTTTGCCAGGCTGCCTAAAGAGGCAAGAGCCCCCTCACTTGCAGCAGCTGTCTATGGATCCAGGACGTGAGAACAACAGAACTCATTGTCTAGTTCTCCGGTAGGCTCCAGGGAGAGACGCCAGAATAGTGGCGAGAGCTCCAGTGATCTGGAGTTTAAAGGCCATTTAGCGCTGATCACCATCAATTCAAGTGATGTTCCTGGCAGCCTTGTAGCACACAGAGGATCTCAGCAAAGCGAGTAGTCACCTTCTGGGGTCTAATTTCAGTCCTGTGCCTGAGAGAAGCTGTCAGCTGTGCTGAAATATGGAGAGAGAACTGGTGACAGAATGAGCTGCTGATTGATACAGGTAGTAGATAGGCCTAATATTTGTATGGGGAATTCCACACTGGGATGGACACTGGAGAAGCTGGTACTAAGAGTGTCTGGGCAGACTGCCAGCATTTGTAAGAAAGCATGCTGAGGTACATGCTGGTGCGCCAATACTCATATACCCAGTGAGAGAAGAGAACTAGTTGAGGTGAGGTGCTCAGAGCCAGGATGGCCAACAACCAGGAGTGCCTGAACAGAAGTCCCTAAAAAGGTGCTGCCTCCTGCATACCAACTGAAATGATGTTGCAATGTCACTTAGTATGCAAAAAAAAAATGTGTAACCCAAAGCGCTTAGCAAGGTGGGAGTATCTGGGAAATTCAGAAGGCAGAACAGTAAATGTTATGTCCTGAGGAATAACCTTACTTCAGTAAAATGCAAGGAATAGAAGGAATTATGGGGATCCTGTCTGAAATGTGTACTTTGTACAACCCACCAGAGTACAATGATTTACTTCTGTCCTGACGGAGAAGGAGCACAGTGAAGAATTCACTGAGTGAATTTTTTTTTTTTTTTTTGGAATGCCACGTTAATAGTAAAAGGCTGAGAATATCCATTGCTGTGTAATGCCCTCAGGAGAACAGTTACAACCTACCCTTAGATGCTACCCCTGGGGCTATGCAAATCACCCTGTGTCCCTGCTTGGTGCCAAGAGAGGGTTACCACATGGAGTTAGCCTCCAGATGAAAGAACAGTGACAACAACCACAGTTGTGTGTGTATGTGTCTTGGACTGCAAACCGCCTAGTCCAATAAGGTGGGGAGAGTAGCACCGGTACAATGTATGGGCTGCCATTACTAGTGCTAAAGGAGGGGAGTGAGTACATAAGTAAACAGAGTCACTGGGAAACAAAGTATTCACTTGGTTAACGTCCAGCAATGATGTACATGGGGAGAGAACAGGTGATGTTAGGGAAGACCCACAATTGTGTCGTGTTTGAACCAGATCAGGTGGGCGCAAAGCCTGCTGACCGCTAAATGTTTTTTTATTGGGTCCCAGAGGTCTGTTGCATACACCTATCATCAAGGCACAGGTTAGGAAGCATAGGAAGACGAGGAGCAGTTATAAAACTTGCAAGTAGCATTGTATTATTAATAACAGTAAAATAAAACAATTGCTCAGTGTAATCATTTGCACTTGTAGTACAAACACAGAAAACAAAGTCCTTAGTCTGAGGGCATCTCTAATTCCAAGTTTTAGTCTCTCCCAAGCAAGGATTGCTGCTTTTTTTTTTTTTTTTTATAACAAGTCTTTCCCTGACAATTAACTTCTATATCCTGAGCTTAAGAAAACATTCTGTTTCTCACAAAACAAGAGTGCTTGTCAGTTTCTTTGCAGTGCAGGCTTACAAACAGAACAGTGTTCCAAGCTGGCCTCCTGCTGACAGTTTTGCAAGAGAGTTTGCAAACAAGCATGAGGGGCTAAAACTTCATCTCGGTTAACCCCCTGAATTCTAAATGGCAATTTGCAATCATTTCAACAGTATAACTATATACATTACAAACCAAGGGATCCCAGTTTCACATACATATTTTATACACGCCGATATGCAAGAGGGAAGAAAAGACAGAAACAGCAACTGAAGACAGAGAGATAGCGAGAGGTGGAGAATCAAGAGACTGAGTGATCAGTTCCTAGGCCTCACGAGAACATTTGGTTTTGTAGACAGACGAGAGGTTAGAACAGATCCTTGCGTTTAAAGTGAAACACTGGAAAAGGAACATCTTTACCCAGGCACTACAAAAATTCCTGATTAGTGCTTTCAGACAGTAACATTTAAAAAACATTACTGTAATTGATTTTTTAGTGATTTAAACAGTGGCCTTCAACTTTCACTTTCTACTTTTGTCAGCTACCATTTCATGAGCAGCAGTGAGCTTTCTGAGCTCACTTTATGCTAATATGTCCTGCCAACCAATAGCTGAGGTCAAACAGGCATATTAGCATACAGTGAGCTCAGGAAGCTCACTGCTGCTCATAAAATGGCTGCTGCCAGCAACAGGAAGTGAAAGTTGTAGGTAGCTGTTCTAAGTCATTACAAAAAGTTGCTACTGTCTGACAGCACTAATTGAGAGTTTGTGTAGTGTCTGAGGAAAGCTATCTCTTTACCATTGTTTCCCTTTAACTGTTTCTGCATAACAAATGGGACAGGACCTTATTCAGCCCTGTCACAAGACCACAATATTTTTGGGGGGGTTTGTGTCATCTCAAAGATGAAGAAAGATTTGTTCATACGCAGCTATTCCGCATGATTCCCAATAAACTATGATCAATTTTAATATTTTTCTTTGGGTGCTTTATAATTACATCATCAAATCATTTTGAACAATTCAAGCTCTTCCGGCTGAGGCCTATGTACTGCTAGATATAAAATGCTGAAAGACCCCCTTGGTTTCAGTGTGACAGCTGCTTCTTAACCAGTCAGCAAGCAAACTCTGGGTTCATCCTAAAAGGAATAATCTTTTTTCATAATCAGATTACTGTAAGGATCTTTCAGACTTCAAGGTAAGTCTGAAGAATTAGAAATAGGATCATACCTTCATTCTGTGCATCTGCTGCCTGGAGAATGCATACTGCTTTTGCAGAGACTGATACTGTACTTTCATACTGATCAGTTGTTTTTCCATTTCTGCCCTACGGTCTTCCACCTACAGAAGATGGCCAATTACAAATAATTACCTTTTTGGCCCTGCACAATCAAAACTGTATTGTTGCATTTACTTCAGAAACAATCCACTTAATAAAACTAAAACCTGTTCGATAAAGAAAAGGAACATACATCACATTTCATTTTTCTTTCCTTCTGCAAGCTACAAGTTTGACTAAACACCAATGGCCATTGCACTTTTTAAACTGAAAGGTTAAAACAGAGTGTAAGAAGTTATACATTACCCACTCCAGATCTTGAGTACCCATAGTCCTCATTCGAAGGGGACGACTGTCACAATACCAATCCCCTCAAGCTGCAACAGCATTTTGCAATCTCTCATCCCCATGCACTTTCTGCCCACAACCAGAGCCAGTATTATCTGTAAAGGATTTTTCACTGACTCAGTCTCCACTTCTAGAGCGCTACCTTTGCAGTAACCCCAACCCCCCATATGGTGAGATTAAGTGCTCTGTAAACACCAGCTTGAGGTGAAAATCTTAAGAGTCAGGTGTGAACTCGTCTCTGTCATGAACTATCCAGTCATCTAAATGTGCTTGTTCCAATTATTAGGGTAACAACATTTTATAAATACATGAGTAGTGTTGCACAGAGAATAACAGGTTACTCACCTGTAACAGTAGTTCTAGGAGTGGTATATGTTGTTCATCCACACACTCTGGCATGTCCCTTTCCCCTTTAAACTTGCCAGAAGTCTTCAAGCTGGCTCCTCCCACCCACCCGGGTAGTAAATACCTCATCTCCACCCCATGATACCAGATCAGGTCAGGTGGGTGCGTGTGGATGAACATATACCACTCCTAGAACTACTGTTACAGGTGAGTAACCTGTTCTGGTAGCGAAAATATGTGTTCATCCACTCTCTCTGGCAGACTCCAAGCAGTTCTCCAGGAGGAGGGAGGCAAGGCGCACACCCCAACTTGGGAAATAGAGATTGGAGAACCGAGGCCTCAAAACCAGCATGACTCAAGGTCGATGTGGTAGTGGGTAATGAAGGCGTTTGCCGACTTCCAGGTGGCAGCCTGACAGATCTCCTGGATAGAGAGGTCCATGGAAGCAGCCACCAATGCAGCAGTATGGCAGGTAGAATGAGCTCTTATCCCTCTGGGAGGCTCCTTGCCCGCCAACTCATAGCACAGACCTATGCATGATGTAATCCATCTCGCAATGGTCCATTTGGCTGCAGATCTGCCAGAAGCGGCTTCAGCCTAGGTGACAAACAGCTGGCGAATCTCTCCCTGAATGTCAGCCGTTCTCTCCTTATAATACGAGAGCGCAAATCTCAGGTCCAGAGTATGGAGCCTGTACTCTGCGTCTGAGGTGTAGTTAGGGTAGTATACCAGCAGAGTCCTGGTCAAGACCTGGTTAAGGTGAAACTCTGACACCACCTTCGGAAGGAATCTCTGGTGGGGGCGCAGGACAACCTTGTCCCTGTGGAAGACCAGATAAGGGGAGTCCACCGAAAGCACCTGTAGTCCCCCTGTCCTTCTGGCTGACGTGATAGCCACCAGGAAGGCCGTCTTCCACGACAAGTGAGAGAACACACACTTGTGCATGGGTTCAAATGGCTTGCCCATGAACTTTGCCAAAACCAGCAACAAATCCTATGGAGGTGGAGGTTCACACACCAGAGGGGATATCTGATCCAGGCCTTTGAAGAAGCGCCTGACCACTGTCTCCTGTGCCAGAGTCGGCTGACCGGCCCATGCATGGTAAGCAGAAATGGCTGTCAGGTGCACCCTAAGGGTTGATGACCATAGACCCCCTTTGGAGAGAGACCAAAGGTAGTCTAGAATGTTAGCCACAGAGCAGGATAACGGGGCCAGACTCTTAGCTTGACACCAAATCGAAAACCTTTTCCATTTGAAGGTGTAACATCTTCTGGTCAATTCCTTACGAGATGCCTCCACCACGGTGTAGACATCCTCGGAAAGACCCAGAGCCTGGAACTCTAGCCGCTCAGGTACCAGGCTGCGAGGTGCGGGGATTGAAGATCTGGATAGAATACCTTCCCCTGGTTGAGTGACATCAGGTCCGGGCATGTACAAAGCTGCTCTGGGGCCCTGCAGCTAAGGAGATCTGGATACCAGAACTGGCATGGCCAATCTGGGGCTACCAGGATCATCTCCGCCATGTCCCTCCTCACCTTGAGTAACACCTTGTGGATCAAGGCAAATGGAGGAAAGGCGTAGAGGAGGCCTGGGGTCCACGGCCTCGAGAAGGCATCCCCCTGCAGCGAGCCCTGCTGAGGGGGTGGGCATGGTACAGTCTTAGCTTGGTATTTTCCCTGGAGGCAAACAGGTCCACCAACGGTTTGCCCCAACAGGAGAACAGACTGTAAGCTACCACTGGATGGAGAGACCACTTGTGGGACATCTGGCCTATGCAGCTGAGAGCATCCGCCAATTGGATCGAGACTCCTGCCACATGGATGGCTAGGAGATCCGCCTCCAACCGACTTACGAGTATCCAGATGCGGAGCACCTCCTTGCACAGAAGACGGTAGTGCGTGCCACTCTGTTTGTTGAGGTAGTACATGGTCGTGGTATTGTCTGTCTGGACTTGAACCACTTGATCCTGGAGCTGAAGAGTGAAAGCTGACAGTGCCATCGGGACTTCTTGGGGGTCCAGTACCCGTGGGCCCTGCTGTCCCCCATGTGGACTCCCCAGCCCATGAGAGGCATCGGTCTTCAGGACGACTGTCGGCTCTGGGTGGACAAATGGGATACCTTCCTGCAACCGTTCTGGGGCGGTCAACCATTGGAGAGCGTCCCTTCTGGGTTACAGTGATCAGCTGATCGAAGTGACCATGACGCTGAGTCCACTGGGCGGCCAGCTGCCAGCTGGCCCAACAGACCACTGAGGTGCACACCATCATGTAACCCAGAAGGAGCAGAAAGTCCCAGACAGGGCTCAAGTGCCCAACCAGAAATGATCAAGCAAAGGAGGAAAGAATCTCCACCCCGTCTGCCGGGAGCCGAGCTCTGGCTTGACGATAGTTGAGCTCTGCCCCGATGAAGCCCATCACCTGAGAGGGCACGAGTTCCGACTTGGCCTCGTTGATCAAGAGGCCGAGCTGGGAGCAGCTTCAGAGGGCCAGATCCCTGGACCTCTCCACCTCCTGAAGGGAAGAACCTGCCAAGAGCCAGCCATCAAGATAAGGGTATATCTGAACTCCTCGACGCCAACGATGGGCCGCCATCACTGCAATGCACTTGGTGAAGACCCATGGGGCCGATGACAGGCTGAATGGCATGGTTTGGAACTCGTACAGGGTCCTCTCGACCCTGAAGCGGAGGAACAGCCAGAGCAACAGACGGATTGGGACGGGAAGAGACGCGTCCTGTAGATCAAACGAACAGAACCACGTTTCGCTCCAGGGATGGTATGATCTGGTTCTGAGTTACCATCCGGAAGGTGCGAGACCTTAGATGCTGATTCAGCTCGTGGAGATCTAGGATGGGGCGCCAACCCCCATCCGCTTGGGCACCAGAAGTACCTGGAGACGAAGCCTGGGTCTGTAGGAGGATCTGGCACTGGAGCTACCGCCTCCTTGTGGAGGAGCTGAGCAATGTCATCTCGGAGAGCCGACTGAGTGCAAACTGAGATCCTTTCCTCCCGAGGGGCACGGGCTCGGCTGGGAGGGTACTGCTCAAATTCCAGAGGCAGTCCCTTTCCGATCACCTCTAGAACCCACCTGTCCAAAGTGATATTGGACCAGGCAGAAAGAAAGTGGTGGAGCCGGCCCCCTACGGGAAGACCCAGAGCTGGTGTGATGGGTGGCAACCCCCAACTCGTCACTGAGCAGGCTTAGGAGGAGGAGAAGGAGGAGGCGGCTCCTGGACAAGCACCACTGCCTCCTTTACGGGGCTGTTGAGGACCCTGCTTGGGCCTGGGGCGCCAAGCTTTAGCCTGCTGTTGCTGCTGGCCTCCTTGAAAGGAGTGCTGCCTAACTGCAGAGGAAGAGTGCAGAAAAGGCTTCTTCTTGTGCTTTTACTGGTTCTTGCCCGAAGAACCTTTCGCAGAGGAAGTGTCCAAGGTGGCAATGGACTGCTCTATGCGCTGGAGGTGACCAGAACTCCTGGACTGAACAGATCAGTGCCTAGGAAGGGCACGTCAGCTGACTTATGCTGGGTATCCACCAGGAAGGAGGATAGCATCAGCTAAGCCCTGCGGCGAGTGGACACTGCAGCTGCCAAAGAGCAGACATAGGAATCTCCAATGTCCAGGGCCATCTGGAGCTGCTGTTTAGCAACAGCATGGCCCTGGTCATGGACTTGCTTCACTGTGGTCTGCATGACTGCCAGGAGATGAGGGAGGACTTCATCTAATGACCCTAGGAGGGCATGAGAGAAGAGTGCCATGACAACAGCAGAGCTGGCCTGACGAAGGCCTAAAGAGGAGGCTGCATAGACCTTCCGAGCAGAATGGTCCATATTCTTGAACTCCTTGTCCAGAAGGCGGTCTCTGTCAGCTGAGCTACCAGTGCATCTGAACACAGAAGCAGTCACAAGGCTTTCAGCCGAGGGATGTTCTGTGAACCCTGCTAATGACCCCATGGGCACCGTATACTCACGGGCCATGCGAGCAGAGCTGGGCATGAAGCAGGATGCTGCTAAAGCTCAAGGGCCAGGCCAACAATGGCTTTGGCCACAGGAAAGGCCTCCGTCGGGGTATCCCCCCTTTTGAGGATATCCGTAAGGGGGTACTCCGCCTTTTTCTGGATAGGCTCCAGTGGCATTCCGGTGGATTCGGAGATTAGGCAGAGGATGCCCTGAAAAGAGGAAGGACCTTCCTCCAAACCAGCCACTGATGACTCATCATCCCCAGGATGGGAGTGCAAACCAGTGTTGTCAGAGTCTGGATATAATGGTCTCTGGCCTATGTTTCCCTCGATGCGCCGAGGGCGATCGGGGACAACAGTGATGGACAGACAACGGGGATGTCCGGTGTCTGTCCGGTCCTCTTTCGAGGGAGCCCCTTCCTGAGGCTGCTTAGGCGGTGGCACCACCAAAATCTGAGGAGAAACCGTAATAGGCCGAGCTGGGATACGGGCTGGCCCCACGGGCGGAGGAACCAATGCCTTCAGTTCCGGAGGGGTCGGCCTTGGAGGCGGAAGCCAAGTGATGGCCGGTGTGGCCAGCAGAGCCGGCTACTGACCGGACAAAATCAGCTGTTGCCACATGAGATCCTCATAACGTCGGAGTTTCCGAAGTCTCTCCTCATCCGAGGAGGATGAGGATCGGTGTCGGCGGCTCTTTTTTGAATGCTTATGGCCCTTCGATTTTTCGTTTGAAGGGGTCCTAGTCCTTGATCGAGACTGACGGGGTATCGGGAGACACCGGAGTCGGTGAAAACAGAGGTCCTGAGATGATTTCTTCGATTAGGTCACCCGAAGGTAGTGTACTCTCGTCGGCAAAGGAAAGGACTGGGGTCCTTTCTAAGGAATCTGCGACAAAGGCTTGGTCGGGTCCGAGTGTAATCTCGCCAGTGCGGCAGTTTCCTTGGTCTCGGTGCCTTGGCCCGAAAGAAGGTCCGTAAAGCCGGCGGCCAAGGAAGAAATCTCGACCGAGCTCGAGATCGCGTGTTCATGGGATACGGACCACTCTTGGACCCAGGAACATCTTCTTCTGGAGGAAGACTTGGGGTCCTTATCCCTCTTCCGAGGGCGGGAGGCGTGGGAGCCCGTGGGCGCCTAACCCCTGGTGGGGAGAGACTGGCACAACTCCCTAAAGGAACCCGTGAAAGTCGAGCCAAGGTTGAGCGGAACAAAAAAGCTTCGAGAGGCCTAAGCTTGAGCCACTTCCTCCTCAAATGCCTTCATCTGCTCTAACTGCTCGGCGGATCCTGCGGCCATGGAAACCGCCCACCTCGCCTCTTTAGATTTCACTGGCGGGTTCCTTTTCTCTGGTCTCCCCAGCTGAAGGTGCGCCTTGCAGTCATCCAGAATGTTGGGATGGAAGGCCAGACAAAGACGAGGTGTCATGTCTGATGCTGAGGCAGTACACGCATATTAGGTGGGGATTGGAGCGCAACATCTTTTGGCCGCAGGTACACTGGTGAAATCCAGGGGATGATTTATCCTCCATATCTGAATCTGAATCAGTAATTAACTAGTTTAATAGCAAGTTGCGAAAAAACAGACGTTGTAAAGCCGGGGCCTACGAATTACTAAGTAGCATGAGGGACCTGTATCTTCCAGCGGAAAGGAAGATCTGGCGTCATGGGGTGAAGCTGAGGTATTTAACACCCAGGTGGGTGGGAGGAGCCAGCTTGAAGACTTCCGGCAAGTTTAAAGGGGATAAGGACATGCCAGAGAGTGTAGATGAACAACATATCCACGCTCCTAGAAGAACTTTTATCCACACAGTGTGCTCTGTTTTTCTGTCTTGGTTATCTAGTTCTCCTCCCCCCCTCCACTGGCACCCCATAATCCCACTTAGCCCCAACTACTCTTCTGTGTTTAACCCATTTTATTTTAAAGTCTGCCACACAGCCAGTGTTCACCACCTCATAGGGTAGTCTGTTACACTGAACCACCATTCTCTAAACAAAGAAAAACTTCCTTTCATCCATTGTAAACTTTACTCTTGCTAGTTTGGGGATGTCACTCTTATGATATCACCCGTGTACTGGAAGGTCTCTATGATAACCACCCCTCTCCTTATCTCCTCTAACGAGAATATGTTAAGGTATGCCAGCCTCTCTTGCTAGTTCCCATGTTGTCAATGCACCAGTTAAGTTACCCTCTGTGCTATTCTTTATAATTCTCCTAAGCTTTTTTTAGGTGAGGGTTAAACAATTGCACACAGTACTCCTGATGTGGCCTGACCAGTGATCTGTGAAGTGCAGTAACATGATTAGGCTCTTGGCAGCATCTGACTTCTGGAGGCCAATGATTCTCAAAATAAGAAAAAAAAACTTGAGGGACCTGGAGCAAATTCTGTAAGTCCAGCAGTATTTCTTTAGAGTCACTTTGGCTTGTCGGGCATGTGGGTGAACACCAGATAGCAAACTGCATCCTGAGAAGAAAAATAAAGATTACATACTTACCGTAATTCTTAATCTTCCAGAATATTCTCACCATTGATTCCCACTGGTGAGTCTCAGCCAAAGGCACTAGGACCCAGTGAAAGCCAGAACTTTTCAGGAAGGCTAGTGACATGGTAGGCATTGCGTGACATCGTCAGGTGATGATGCATGCACCCGCTAGTATACAGTGGCACAAGCCCCCATCCACCTCAGTCCCCGTTTTTTGTTTTGTTTTAAAGCAAAGAGGTGAGCAGCATAACCTAAAAAGTAGCTTATGCACTTAACCAAAGGGCATTAGATAATCCTAGAGGCCAATATAAGCTCACCAAATCCAGTAACACTGTCTTCACAGCCCAAACCAATTATAAAGGGGGTGAAGTCCAATAAGTAGGAGGGGAGTGAATCAATGGTGAAGGTATTGTGGAAGATCAAGAATTATGGTAAGTAAACACAGGTTACTCACCTGTAACAGGAGTTCTAGGAATGGTATATGTTGTTCATCCACACTTATTGGCAGGTATCCTTGCCGCTTTAAATCTTGCCGGAAGGTCTTCAAGCTTGCTCCTCCCACCCACCCGGGTGGTATAACTCTCGGCTCCGCCCCATGAAGCCAGATCTGGCCCGCTGGAAGCTCAGGTTTGCGTCGAGCCGAGGTTGGAGGAGTCAGGGATGAACAACATATACCATTCTAGAACTCCTGTTACAGGTGAGTAACCTGTATTTCTAGGGACATGGATATGTTGTCTCATCCACACTTATTGGCAGACTCCAGCAGTTCTCCGGGAGGAGGGAGGCAAGACGACACCCAATACTTACTTGGGAAAGAGAGACTGGAGAACCGAGGCCCCAAAACCAGCATCCCGGCGTGACTCAAGGTCGATGCAGTAATGGGTAATGAAGGCGTTTGCTGACTTCCAGGTAGCAGCCCTGCAGATTTCCTGGATAGGGACGTCCCTGGAAGCAGCCACCGTTGCAGCAGTATGGCGGTAGAATGAGCCTTATCTCTGGGAGGCTCCATGCCCGCAACTTATAGCAGAGATCTATGCAGGAGGTTACCCACCTGCTTATCGTCCGCTTGGCTGCAGGTCTGCCAGATGCGGCTCAGCGAGGTGACAACAGCTGGCGAACCTCTCCCTTGGCTTCAGCCGCAGCCTCCTTCTTTATATGCTTTGTGCCTTCTAGGGTCCAGAGTATGGAGCCTATATTCGCCCCTCCGAGGGTGATTGGGGTAGAACACCGCAGAGTCAACACCTGGTTAAGGTGAAACTCCACACCACCTTCGAAGGAATTTCGGTGGGGGCGCAGGACAACCTTGTCCCTGTGGAAGACCAGGTAAGGAGACTCTATGAAAGCGCCTGGAGCTCTCCCATCCTTCTGGCTGGACGTGGATAGCCACCAAGAAGGCGGTCTTCCACGACAGGTGAGAGAGAGCACACCTGTGCATAGGTTCGAATGGCTTGCCCATGAGCTTTGCCAGTACCAGCAGTAGATCCCACGGAGGTGGGGGTTCCCGCACTGAAGGGGAAATGTGATCAAGGCCTTTGAAAAAGCGCCAGACCACCTTCTCCTGCGCCACCGACTGCTTCCCGGCCCGCGCCCGGTAAGCAGAGATGGCTGCCAGGTGCACCCTTAGGGTCGTCGACCTAAGCCCTTGACTAGAAAGGGACCATAAATAGTCCAAGATGCTTGCCAAGGAACAGGAGGAAGGGTCCAAGCCTTGTTTGACACCAAATGGAAAACCTTTTCCATTTGAAGGCATAGCATTTTCTGGTCGACCTTACGGACGCCTCAACTACATTGAGGACCTCGTCGGAAAGACCCAAGGCCTGGAACTCTAGCGCCAGGAACCAGGCCGTCAGGTGCAGGATTGAAGGTCTGGATGGAACACCTTCCCTGATTGACTGAGAGCAGGTCCGGCGAGCTGGAAGCCGCATGAGTCCTGGAGCTGAGACTGAGGAGATCTGGTACCAGAACTGGCTGGGGCCAGTCTGGGGCTATCAGAATCACCTGCGCCTTGTCCCTCCTCGCCTTGAGAAGCACCTTGTGGATCAAGGAAATGGGGAAAGGCGAAAGAGGCCCGGGGTCCACTGCCTCGAGAAGGCATCCCTGCAGCGAGCCCTGCTGAGGGGGCGGGCATGGAACAGACTCAGCTCGCTCTCCTGAGGCAAACAGGTCCACCTGAGGTGTGCCCCAATGGGAGAACAGATGCTGTACTCATCCGCAGAGAGACCACTGTGGGATGCAGCCCCTATCCGGCTCAGGGCATCGGCCAGGGTGTTGGAGGCTCCTGCCACGTGAATGGCTAGGAGATCCGCCCCAGGCTGCGCACGAGTGACCAAATGCGGAGAGCCTTGCATAGAAGCATGGAGCGCCCCACCCTGGCGGTTTAGATAGTACATGGTCGTGGGTATTGTCCGCCTGACCGACCACTTGACCCCGGAGGAACGGAGCAAAGGCGGAGAGCTAGGCGGACCGCCGGAGCTCCAGCAGGTTGATGTGGCATCGACTCCCGAGGGACCAGAGGCCATGAGTCGGTGTTCCCCAGATGGGCACCCAACCCATCAGAGAGGCATCGGTCGATAGAGAGACCGACGCTCGGGCGGACGAACGGGATGCCTCTCCTGCAAATGATCTGGAACGGTCCACCACTGGAGAGCGCCCACATCCCTGTGTCACTGACACAAGCTGGTCCAAAGGATCGCAGCGCCAGGACCACTGGCTGGCCAGTCCCCACTGAAGGGGACGATGTTCCAGCGGCCCAACGGACCACGCTGGTGCAGGCCGCCATGAGACCAAGGAGGCGAGGAAGTCCCGGCAGGGGCAATTGCCCAACCAGAAATGATCGGGCAAAGGAGGAAAGAACCTCGGCCCTGTCCGCTGGGAGCCGCTACCATGAATAGAATCACCTGCTTCGCTCGAAGTCTGACTTGGCCTCGTGATAAGGAGGCCCAGTTGAGAGCAGACCTGGAGGGCCAGATTTCTGGACCGCCCCGCCCCTTCCTGGAGGGAGCTGCTATCAGCCAGTCGTCCAGGTAAGGGTACACCCGACCCTCGGGCGCCAGGAATGCTATCACCACTGCCATGCATTTGGTGAAGACCCTGGGAGCTGGAGACAAGCCAGGGGGCATGGCTTGAAACTCAAGAGGATCCTTCCGCCGGAAGCTTAAGGAATCTCTGGTGAGACGGACAGATAGGGACGGAAAACGCTGCCCTGCAAGTCCAGAGAGCAGAACCACACGCTGCTCCAAGGATGGTATTATCTGAGCCAGAGTGACCATCCTGAAGGTTCGAGACCTTAGGAACTTGTTTAGGTCGTGTAGGTCGAGAATGGGCGCCAGCCCCGTCCGCCTGGAACCAGGAAGTACCTGGACACAAACCCTGGGTCTGAAGAAGGGTCCACCACCTTCTTATCACCTCCTTCTGGAGGAGGAGAGCGGCGTCGGCTCGACGAGCCGCCAGTGAGGCTGGGGATCCCAAGCTCCCGAGGGGCGACGGCTCTGAAGGGTGGTGCCTGCTCAATTCCAGAGGCAGGCTCTTCCCACCACCTCAAGACCCACCTGTCCGTGGAAACAGCGGACCAGGCGGAACGGAAGTGCGGAGCCGCTCTTCCACGGGGACCTAGGGAAAGGTGACGGGAATGGGACGACACCCTCAGCCCGTCACTGGCAGGCTTGGAGGAGGGACCGCCGAGGGACCTCCTGGGCCTTTTTCCCTGCCTCCTGTTAGAGGAAGCCGGGCTTGGGTTTGGGATGCCAAGTGTCGAGCCTGCTGGCCCCGACGTTGCTGGGCCGGGCGCGCCGGGGGCATAGAAGCACCAAAGGGCTTAGGCTGTGGTTTCATGCCTGTCCTTCTGAGCGGAAGAGACCGAGTCCAAGGTAGCATTGACTTCTCGATCCTCTGCAGGTGACCTTCCACCCAGGGCCAAGAGGTCAGTCCCCAAAAGGGAACATCGCCAACTTGTGCTGGGTATCCGGGCAAAGGTGGATATCTCAGCCAAGCCCGCCGACGATAGCCACTGCGGCCGCCACCGATCTGGCACATGAGTCCCCTATATCCAAAGCAGTCTGGAGCTGCTGTTTGGCCACTGCTCTGCCCTGGTCCCGCACTCTGCTTAACCGTAGTCTGCAGATCGGGCGGAAGATGAGGGATGACTCATCCAGGAGCCCAACAGGCATGAGAAAATGTGCCATGAGGACGGCGAACTGGCCTGACGACGGCCGGAGAGGACGAAGCGTAGACTTTCGCCCGACATAGTCCAATTTCTGATTCCTTGTCAGGAGGTTTGTCCACATCTCCTGGCGCTGGCGCGGCCGAAAACGCTGTCGGTAACCAAACCCTCAGCAGAGGGGTGTTCAAAACCGGACAAGGAACCGGGGACCGCATACTTCCTGGCCATCCTGGCCGGGCGCGAGGGCAGGAAGCAGGGCGCTGCAAAGCTCCAGTGCCGGACCCACATGGCCTCGCCACCGGAAAGGCCTCCATCGGAGAATCCTCGGTCCAGAATCTCCGTGAGGGGATACCTGGCCTGCTTTTGAACGGTTCGAGCTCCATCCCGTGGATTCCGAGATGAGCCGGGGCAGTCCTAGGAAGGACGACGGGCTATCGCCCATTGACTGACCTTCTGAAGACCCAAGTCCAGTCGCTGGAGAAAAGGAGGAATCATCTCGGACTCGGAAGAGTCCTCAAGAGCTGCCTCTGGCCTGAGCCACCCTTCACCTGCCGAGGTCGGTCGGGAGTGAGGGTAACTGACAGCCGATGGGTAGACTTAGCCGACCGAGAATCCTTGCTGGAGCCCCAGTTGGTGGCTGTGAGGCGGAGGTTCCACCGAATCGTGGAGCAGCTTTTGGCCGAACAACCGCCTGGGTATAGGCCTCGGATAAGTCGAGGGGTTGTGTCGGCCGCCCGTGACAGCTACTTAATGGCCGGGAAGGCGACGGGCCGGCTTACTCTCGTCAGAGGAGTTGTTATGGAACATAAGGTCTCGTGATCGGCCGACGACCGACGCCAAGCTTCCTCATCCGGAGGAGGAGGACGGGACGAAGCGGCGACACGCTATGCATCAAGGGTGCCGAGACCGAGACCGCCATGACGGTGGGATCGGCTGACTACAAGAGGTCCGAGACCAAGAGTCCCGAATTTCCGAGGTCGGTGCGGGAGGTGTCGGCCGAACCGCACTCTTCGGCTCGGATGGTCCATCCGAGGCTCCGGAACCGAGGCACAGACGAGCCCATGGATCTCAACCTCCCGGGAACCGGGAGAGGGGAATCGTCGCTAAAGGCGACAGCCCGTCCAATGGTCGAAAATCTCGACTTCATCGGTGGGAGTCTCGGTCAACTGACCTGACGGGACACCGTGAGGCCAGTGGTCAGCCGAGCGGTCGATCAAGACGACGGTCGACGGCCCGGGAGAGGGACCTTTCCGCCCCAAGAGGCGCCGACGGAGGGACTTACCCTGTCCCTCTTTTGACCGAGAATAAGGTCCAGAAGACGCAGGCCCTTCTCCCTTAGTGGAGAGGGACAGACAGTGCTTAAAAGAAGCCGCAGGGAAGAACCCAGAGAGAGGATAATGCCATGCCGAGGAAGATACGCCCCGCCGCTTCCTCTTCGAGGGCTAACTATCCGCCGAGCTGATCCGCCGAGAGCCCGCCGCTGACACCGCCAACCGGCCTCCTTGGACTTCACCGAGGGAACGCCTCGGACGGCCCAGTTGCAATCGGGCAGCAGGGCCCTCGAGGACGAGGCCGAGAAAGATGAGCACAGGTCGCAAGCTCAGCGGGTCGTGCTCAGGCCTAAGCAGTAGACACACACACGTGGAGTGTGGATCCGTCTAAGACATCTTCGCCCACATGGGCATCTCCAACCGAGTCGATTTGTCCATCGTGAGCTGGCGACGGATAGAAGACTGAAGTCTTTATCGCAAAATTTATTTTTAAACTCGCGAACGGAGAAATAGGAACTAGTCTCAAACGCAGAGCGTTATGAGGGAACCTGAGCCTAGCTGCAGGAAGATCTGGCGCGAGGGGCGGAGCCGAGTTATGCCACCGGTGGGTGGAGGAGCAGTTGAAGACTTTCCGCCAAGATGAAGCGGCAGCGATGATCGTTGTAACAGTGGATGAACAACATATCCATGTCCCTAGAAATACAGGTTACTCACCTGAAACAGGAGTTCTAGGAATGGTATATGTTGTTCATCCACACTGTCTGGCAGGTTCCTTGCCGCTTAAATCATGCCGAAGGTCAAGCTGATCCTCCCACCCACCCGGTGGTACAACTTCGCCCGCACCATGATGCCAGATCTAGCCCGCTGGAAGCCAGGTTGTCGCGCCGGGAGGTAGATGGATGAACAACATACCATTCCTAGAACTCCTGTTACAGGTGAGTAACCTGTATTTCTAGGGACATGGATATGTTGTTCATCCACACTGTCTGGCAGACTCCTAGCAGTTCTCCGGGAGGAGGGAGGCAAGGCACACACCCCCTACTTAGGGAATAGAGACTGGAGAACCGAGGCACCCAAACCAGCATCCCGGTGTGACTCAAGGTCGATGTGGTAGTGGGTAATAAAAGTATGTGCCGACTTCCAGGTAGCAGCCCTGCAGATATCCTGGATAGGGACATCCCTGGAAGCAGCTACAGATGCAGCGGTATGGTGGGTAGAATGAGCTCTTATCCCTCTGGGAAACTCCATGCCCGCCAACTTATAGCAGAGATCTATGCATGAGGTGACCCACCTGCTTATCATCCGCTTGGCTGCAGGTCTGCCAGGTGCGGCTTCAGCGTAGGTGACAAACAGCTGGCGAACCTCTCCCCGAACTTCAGCCATCCACTCCTTATAATAAGCGAGTGCTCTTCTAGGGTCCAAAGTATGGAGCCTATATTCGGCCTCCGAGGTGTGATTGGGGTAGAACACCGGCAGAGTCAACATCTGGTTAAGGTGAAACTCTGACACCACCTTCGGAAGGAGCTTTGGGTGGGGGCACAGGACAACCTTGTCCCTGTGGAAGACCAGATAAGGAGACTCGACGGAAAGCGCTTGGAGCTCTCCCATCCTTCTGGCTGACGTGATAGCCACCAAGAAGGCGGTCTTCCATGACAGGTAGGAAACCTCGCACCTGTGCATCAGTTCGAATGGCTTGCCCATAAGCTTGGCCAATACCAGCAGTAGATCCCACGGAGGTGGAGGTTCTCGCACTGGAGGGGAAATGTGATCAAGGCCTTTGAAAAAGTGCCAGACCACCTTCTCCTCAGCATCGACTGCTTCCTGCCCGCTACTGCAAGCAGAGATAGCTGCCAGATGCACCTTAAGGGTCGCCGATCGAGGCTCTTGCTGAGAAAGGACCACAGGTAGTCCAGAATGCTTGTTAAGGACAGGCGGAAGGGTCCAAGCCCTTCCCCTGACACCAAATGAAGAATCTCTTCCATTTGAAGGCATAGCATTTCCTGGTCGACTCCTTACGGGACGCCTCAACGACGTTGAGGACCTTGTCAGAAAGACCCAAGGCCTGGAACTCTAGCCGCTCAGGAACCAGGCCATCATGTGCAGGGATTGAAGGTCCGGATGGAATACCTTCCCCTGGTTGACTGAGATCAGGTCTGGGCAGGCTGGAAGCCACCTCGGGAGCCTGGAGCTGAGACTGAGGAGATCTGGATACCAGAACTGGTGGGGCCAATCTGGGGCTACCAGAATCACCTGCACCTTGTCCCTCCTCGCCTTGAGAAGCACCTTGTGGATCAAGAAAAATGGGGGAAAGGCGTAGAAGAGGCCTGGGGTCCATGGCCTCGAGAAGGCATCCCCCTGCAGCGAGCCCTGCTGAGGGAGGCGGGCATGGAACAGTCTCAGCTTCGCATTCTCCCTGGAGGCAAACCAGTCCACCTGACGCGTGCCGCAGTGGGAGAAGAGATCTTGTACTACCTCCGGCAGGAGAGACCACTCGTGAGACACAGCCCCTATCTGGCTTAGGGCATCAGCCAGGATGTTGGAGGCTCCTGCCACGTGAATGACTAGGAGATCCGCCTCCAGGCTGCGCACGAGGGATCAAATGCGGAGAGCTTCCCTGCATAACAGCATGGAGCGTGTCCCGCCCTGGCGGTTCAGGTAGTACATGGTCGTGGTATTGTCCGTCTGGACCTGAACCACTTGACCCCCTAGAAACGAAGCGAAGGCGGTGAGAGCTAGACGGATTGCTCGGAGCTCCAGCAGGTTGATATGGCATCGGGAGTCCAGAGGGGACCAGAGGCCATGCGCTCTGTGCTCCCCCAGATGGGCACCCCAACCCATCAGAGATGCATCAGTTGATAGAGAGACAGTCGGCTCGGGGCGGACGAACGGGATGCCCTTCTGCAGATGTGCCGGAACGGTCCACCACTGAAGAGCGTTCCACATCTCCTGGGTCACTGTCACAGGCTGGTCCAATGGATCGCAGCGTTATGACCACTGGCTAGCCAGTCCCCATTGAAGGGGACGCATGTACCAACGGGCCCAACGGACCACGCTGGTGCAGGCCGCCATGAGGCCCAGGAAGTCCTGGGCAGGGCGTGATTGCCCAACCAGAAATGATTGGGCAAAGGAGGAAAGAACCTCGGCCTTGTCCACCGGGAGCTGTGCTCTGGCTCGAAGAGAGTCGAGCTCTGCCCTGATGACTAGTATCACCTGCTTTAGCACGAGTTCTGACTTGGCCTCGTTGATGAGGAGGCCAATCTGAGAGCAAACCTGGAGGGCCAGATCTCTGGACTGCTCCACCTCCGCTCTGGAGGGGGCTGCAATTAGCCAGTCGTCCAGGTAGGGGTACACCCGGACCCTTCGGCGCCGCAGGAATGCTGTCACCACTGCCATGCATTTGGTGAAGACCCTGAGAGCTAGAGAGAGGCCGAAGGGCATGGCCCGGAACTCGTAAAGGGATCCCTCCACTCTGAAGCGGAGAAATCTCGGATGAGACGGACGGATCGGGACGTGAAAGAATGCGTACTAGAGGTCCACGGAACAGAACCACATGCCTCGTTCCAGGGATGGAATTATCTGAGCCAGAGTGACCATCCTGAAGGTCCGAGACCTTAGGAACCTGTTCAGGTCGTGCAGGTCGAGGATGGGGCGCCAGCCCCCCATCTGTTTTGGTACCAGAAAATACCGGGACACAAACCCCGGGTCTGGAGGAGGATCCGCCACCTTCCAGATCACCTCTTTTTCGAGGAGCAGGGCAATATCGGCTCGGCGGGCTGACAGCGAGGCTGCGGAGCCCATTGCCCCCCCCCCCCCGCCGAGGGGCAACGGCTCGAAAGGGTGGGATCTGCTCGAACTCCAGAGGCAGGTCCTTTCCTACCACCTCCAACACCCAGCGGTCTGTGGTGATAGCGGACCAGGCGGAAAGGAAGTGGCGGAGCCGTCCCCCCACAGGGGGAACCCAGGGGGGAGTGAAGAGGCTGGGGGCGGCACCCCTCAACCCGTCACTGGGCAGGCTTGGAAGAGAGATCAGCCAAGGGACCTCCTGGACCTTTACCTCCTTGCTTCCTGTTGGAGGAAGCCACGGGCTTGGGTTTGGGACGCCAAGCGCGAGCCTGCTGGCCCTGTTGCTGGTGGGCCGGTAGTGTTGCAGGGGCTGAAGGACGAAAGGACTTATGCTGTTGACGGCGGCCTTTGTCCCTCTGGGCAGAGGTGACCGAGTCCTGAGTGGCATTGGACTTTTCAATCCACTGGAGGTGTCCCTCCACTCCATGGCCGAAGAGGTCAGTCCCCAAGAAGGGGACGTCTGCCAACTTGTGCTGGGTATCCGCCGTGAAGGTGGATATCCTCAGCCACGCCCTGCGATGCATAGCCACCGCGGCTGCTACTGATCTGGCACAGGAATCACCTATGTCCAGAGAGTCTGAAGCTGATGCTTCACCACCGCCCTACCCTGGTCCCGCACCTGATGGACCGTGGTCTACAGGTTGGCCGGGAAATGAGGGACAACCTCATCCAGGGAGCCCATGAGGGCATGGGAGAAGTGTGCCATCAGCACGGCCGAACTGGCCTGTCGGAGGCCGAGGGAGGATGCAGTGTACACCTTGCGCCCGGCAAAGTCCAGCTTTTTGGACTCTGTCAGGGGGCTTATCCACGTCCCAAGCGTTTCTGGAACACCGGAAGACGCTTGTCGGTGACTAACCCTCGGCAGAGGGGTGCTCCGAGAAACTGGGCAAAGAGCCGGTAGGGACTGCATACTTCTGGCCAACCTGGCCAGGGCGCAGGACAGGAAGCAGGCCGCTGCCAGCCCAATTGGGCCGACAATGGCCTCAGCCACCGAAAGGCCTCCGTGAGGGAATCCTCGTCCAGTATCTCCATCAGGGGATACTGGCCGTTTGGACACGAGCTCGAGCTGCATCCCGGTGGATTCCGAGATGAGTTGAAGCAGACCCAAGAAGTACGATGGAGTATCATCCAATGACTGGCCCCCGGAGGACTCCAGGTCGACCTGCCTGGAGAACAGGAAGGAGTCGTCATCGGACTCCAAAGAGTCTGTGAAGAGCTGCCTCGGCCCTGAGCCACCCTCCACCTGCCGAGGATGGTCGGGAGTAAGGGTGACAGACAACCTGTGGGGCAGTCTGTGACCCGACTGAGAATCCTTGGTCGGTGCCCCAGACTTTGGTTGTGGAGGCGGAGGTTCCACCACAATTGGTGGAGCAGTCGGTTTCGGCCGAACAACCGGCCCTGGAATGGGCATCTCGACTGGGGCGAGCGGTTGCTTCGGTCGTTCGGGTGACAGCCACTTGATGGCGGGGGGCTGAACCAGGGTCGGTTTAGTCCCAGACAACAGCAACTGCTGCCACATAAGCTCCTCGTAACGTCGATGTAATTTACGTCGAAGCCTCTCCTCATCTGAGGGAGAGGACGAGCAGGAATGGTGTCGCCGCTTACTTCAGTACCGAGACCGCTGATGGGCGGAACAGCTTGACCGAGAAGAAGTCCGAGACCCTCGGGGAGACCAAGGGCGGGTCTGGGAAGGGGCAGGGGACACCCGCTCTTCCCTCGGCTCGGGCACTTTATCCAGGGACTGCGGCCCCGAAGGCGCAGGCAGATCCTTGGTCTCCACTGGGGGAACCGGTGAAGGTGGATTGTCTGCTTCACCAGTCGACAGCCCGTCCGACGGGTCGAGAAAAATCTTGACTGCGTGAATGGGAGTCTCAGCAGGCTGGCCTGACAGGGACACTGTGAAGCCAGCGGCCTGAGCCGCAACTTCAACCGAAGTCGACGGTCGGCTGTCCGGGGAGGGAGACCTCTCCCGCTCCCACGAACGCCGACGGTGGGACTTACCTTCGACTCTTCCTTGGGCCGAAAAGAATGTCCCGAAGGCCCCTCTCCCTTCGTGGAAAGGGACTGACAAAGCTCCTTGAACGAGGAACTCAGACAGCAGGACAAATGCTGCGGCAGAGGAGGAGGAAGATGCGGCCTGGGCCGCCTCCTCCTTGAGGATGATCATATGCTCGAGCTGCTCAGCCGAGCTAGCCGCAGACACCGTCAACGAGCCTCTTTGGATTTTACGAGATGGCACGCTTCTCAGGGGCACCCGAGCTTCAATCGAGCAGCTCGATCTTCCAGGACGGTGGCCGAAAAAGAGCAGCACAACTCGCAGGCCTGCGGGTCATGGTCTAGGCCTAGGCAGTAGACGCACGTGGAGTGCTGATCCGTCCTGGACATTTTCTGCCCGCAAGGGCACCTCCGAAAGCCGGGAATCGATTTGTCCATCGCAGCCGCGAGGGATGATGAAGACCGAAGTTTAGAAAACTTCAAAACTAGTTTCGGATGAACCGGAGAGTTAGAATCCAGTCTAAAACGCAGAGCGCTAAGGAGGGAACCTGAGCTTCCAAGCGGCAAGGAAGATCTGGCGTCATTAGGCGGAGCCAAGAGTTTTACCACCCGGGTGGGTGGGACGAGCCAGTTTGAAGACCTTTCGGCAAGATTTAAAGCGGCAAGGAACCTGCCAGACAGTGTGGATGAACAACATATCCATGTCCCAATAAGTAATTTTTATATCTTCAAAGGATCAATCTCCACTACTGATTCCCACTAGTGGGTCAAAGTACCAAGCTCAGAGAAAAACCCCTGGACAAGGGTGGCTGGAGTTCTGGGCTCACTCAGGACAGCAGTTCATTCAGAATTGTCCTGCTAACAGTGGCATGCTGCCTGGCAAGGAAAACTAGAGCATAGTGCTTGCTAAATGTGTGCACTGTGCTTCAAGTTGCAGCTTTGCAAATTTCTTCAACAGGTAGAGTATTTCTGCCACAGACATGGCAACCGCTCTGCTGGAGTGGGCGCATATGCTACCCTCCAATTTACCTGAACCTTAACATAACAGTGGTGAAGGCAATTCACAATACAGGCAGAAATGCACTTGAGTGTAACAGGCTGTCCTTTCCAATTAGGATCCAAAGAGATGGATTGTCTGAAATCCTTGGTTCTGTTCAAATAAAACCAAAGAACCCTCTTAACATCCAGTGAGTGAAGAGTCCTTTCTCGTTCATTCTGAAAGCTGGCAAATGAGGAAGGCAGGACTAGGGCTTGACCAAGATGGAAATCTGACACCACCTTAGCTAAGAATCTGGGGTACATGCAGTATACTACCTTATCTTTGTGGAAAAAAGTATGCGGAGGATCTATGAACGAAGCATGGATTTCAGCTACTATTTCTGCAGAGTTGGTAGCCTCCAGAAATGTTGCTTTCCAGGTTAGAAACTATGTCGCAATGGGCTCAAAGGGCTTGTGAGTGAGCATGTCCAATACAAGGTTGATGTCCCAGGGAGCTACTGGCTTCCTGATGGGAGGCCTTGTGTGCAGAATGCCCTCAGGAAACCTCTTAAACAGCAGCACCTGTACCAGTTAGAAGGTATCAGTGGGCTCACAGTATGCTGAGATAGCTCACAGGTGGGCCTTAACTGAGGAGGACTGCAGACCAGCATCAGAAAAGTCAGTTAAGTACTCCAGAACCTTGCCAGGTGGACACCAAAAGGGGTCCATTGGGTTGTGGAGCATCGTATGGAGAATCTTTTCCACTTGGCTTCGCAAAGCCTAAAAGTGTATTTCTGAGACACACTATACCTGTTCATTTCCTTCTCTTCAGGAGCTACGTCTGAAGGTGAAGGGAGCGAAGGTTGGGATGAACCAGCTGACCCTGTGTCAGCAAGTCTGTCCTGAGTGACAGAAGCCTCAGTTAGCGGAATGAAAGCGTATTCAAAATAAATAAATAAATAAACTAAACAAGGTAGACAGTTATGTGGGGAGTAGTACAATGTAATGGCTGTGGGGCAGCAGTCTTCCGGGAGTCTTTCTGGAGGCTGAGATGCTGCCCTGTTTGCAGACAACTATCTGCCCTGAGGGAGGAAATTGCCCATCTTCAGGCCGCACTGGACAGTGGCAAGGGAACCTCCCCATCCAGAGAGCACCACAGCCACCACCACTACCTCAGAGGCTGCGAAGAAAGCACAGCAGTTGGACCACAGTGGCTCAGGGAGGGTAAGGGTGGTGGAACAGAGGCACACCCAGTCAGTTGTTACACTCCACAATCCATACACCATTCTGGGGGCATAGTTCCCCATGGATGCCACACAGGAGACTAAGGAGGTGCAGACAACTGTCACAAGGGAGGCCCTCAGGAAGGAGGCAGAGAGGCACCACAGGGGAAAAGCAGCTCCTGGTGGGGGACTCAATTATGGGGGATAGAACTGGGGAGCAGGGAAAACTGAGTAAGGTGCCTGCCTGGTGCCATGGCTTGGAGGGACAGGAAGCGCATCCTAGGATCACGAGAACAGTTGCACGGAGTCTGAGCTGGACATCATTGTCCACCTAGGGACAAATGACTTGGCTCATCATGAGATTAGAGCAGTGCAAAAGGACTTTGTAGAGTTGGGGAGGGGCTTAAGACAAGTAGCACACAGTATCCTTCTCAGAGGTGCTGCCTGTCAGTGGCATGAGTGAGGAGAGGGTACTTTACACCATGCAGTTTAACAAATGGTTAAAAATGGTGGAGCACAGGGTTTGGCTTCATTGGGGACTGGGGTTCCACCTGGAGGGACACCAGCCTACACTGGCAGGATGGTCTGCATCTGTCCAGGAAGGAACAACTCTTTTAGCACGTCGGTTTAAATGCTTCGTTGTGAAGCCTTTAAACTAGTCAGGGGAGGCACTGATAAGCAGAAGGAAAATCCCAGCCTCCCCTACAAAACAGGGTACTAAATGAGAAAAAGACCAAGGTAGAAAGGTCAGTGGGGTTGCCGCTACAGAAGGTAAAGCCATCAAAAATGGAGAGCAATGAGTACCAATGCCTGTAGTCTGGGTAACAAGCTTCCTGAATTAGTGGCCTTGATGGAGGAGGAAGATCTGGATATTGTGGCAGTCACAGAAACATGGTACACACAGAACCATGACTGGGACGCAAACATACCAGGATACACTATCTACAGGAGGGACAGGGAGGGTAAAAGAGGAGGAGGAGTAGCTCTCTACATAAGAGAAGAAATCAAAGCAACAGAACAAAAGGGTAAACACGGAGGAGAAGAAGCACTGTGGGTCAATTTGGAGGCAGGCAATGGCACCACAATCCGCACAGGGGTTGTATAGAACCCCCTCTCAGGGGGAGGAAATGGACAAGGAAATGATAGAAAGTATACTTAGAAAGGCAGATAAAGGGGAGATATTGCTGATGGGTGATCTGAATATGCCAGATGTTAACTGGAGTGCAGTTGCAGCAGCCACTTCTAAGAGTGGGGTTATTCTGGATGCCCTACAGGGGGCATGCCTTAGACAACTAGTATTGGAGTCCACTCGAGAGGGAGCAATCTTAGACCTGGTTCTCTCAAGCGGAGATGAAGAGAGGATCACAGATGTAGAGTGGGTAGCCATCTGGGAACTAGTGACCATCGAACAGTATGGTTCACAATAAACACAGCAATAGCGTCAAGCCACAAAGACAAAGGTACTGGATTTTAGGAGGGCTGACTTTGCCAAAAATGGGTGAGTGCCTAAGGAATGCACTAGCAAATGGGCAGGAAGGAGGGTGGAAGAACAATGGGAATAATAAAACTGCCATCACAGAGGTAACAAGCCTTTGTGTAAAGCAAATAAACAAAATGAAGCGAGGTAAGAAACCACTATGGTTCTCAAAGGAAGTGGCAGTGAAGGTTCAAGAGAAAAGAAAGCATTCAGGAAGTACAAGGAATAACAGAAGGAACAGGACAGAGAACTGTATCAGTTAAAGCAAAGGAAGCTGGAAAGGCAGTCAGAACAGCAAAGGACAAACCGAGGAAAGACAGTAACTCAGTTAAGAAGGGGATAAAACCTTTTATAGGTACATCAGGAGCAAAAGGAAGACCAAGGGAGGGATAGTGAGGCTTAATAAGGGAGGGAGGATGGCAGAGGGTGACTATGAAAGGCAGAGATACTAAACAAAATATTTTGCTCAGTATTTACAAAGGAAGGGGAGGTACCTAAAACAAACAGTAGAAACACTCTGGATACAGAAGTTGATACCAGTCCATTTACAGAAGAAAGAGTTCTGAAAGAGCTCTTAAAACTGAAGGTGGACAAAGCAATGGGCCTGATGGGATTCATCCCAGAATTCTAAAAGAACTAAGGATAGAACTAGTGACACCACTGACTACCTCTTTAACAAATCATGGGAGGATGGGGTGGTACCTGAGGACTGCAGGACGACAGATGTGATTCCCTTCACAAAAGTGGGAGCAAGGCAGAAGCAGGAAACTACAGACCTGTTAGTTTAACCTCAGTGGTAGGGAAAATGATGGAATCACTTCTGAAGGAAAGAATTGTTGCATATCTAGAGGCCAGAGGGGCACAGGACCCAAGGCAGCATGGATTCAGAGCGGGAAGGTCATGCCAGACAAATCTGATAGATTTCTTTGACTGGGTGACCAAAGTAGTAGATCAGGGAGGGGCTGTGGACATGGCCTACCTAGACTTTAGCAAGGCATTTGACACTGTCCCACACAAAAGATTAATATACAAGTTAGCCAGCCTGGGAGTGGGTCCCAAGATAACAGCCTGGGTAAGGTGGCTGGAGAATAGGACACAGAGGTAATAGTAAATGGAGTCCACTCGAAAAAAGAGGGGTTAGCAGTGGGGTACCACAGGGATCAGTGATTAGGACTGGTCCTCTTCAATGTCTTTATGTTTACATTGCAGAGGAACTGGAAGGAAAAGTATGTCTCTTTGCAGATGACACAAAGATCTGCAACAGAGTTGATGCACAAGGTGGGGTGGAAAGGATGAGAAGGGACTTGGCAAGGTTAGAAGAATGGTCAAATGTATGGCAGCTTAGATTCAATGCTAATAAGTGCAAGGTAATGCACCTGGGAAACAAAAACCCGGGGAAGAGTACACAATGGGGTGAGATACTAACAACAAAAATGGAAAGGGACCTGGGGTAGTCATATTAGATGACCTAAAGGTGGGCAAGCAATGTGAGAGGGCAGCAAGGAGGCTGGGGGATACTGGGATGCATAGGGAGAGGCATCACCAGCAGAAAAAAGAAGTTATTATCCCTCTGTACAGACAGCTGGTGAGACCACATCTGGAGTACTGCGTGCAGTTCTGGAGACCCAATCTCCACAAAGACATAGACAGGATGGAAGCTGTCCAGAGGAGAGCACTAAAATGGTGCAGGGTCTGCACGGAAGACATATGAAGTGAGACTTAGGAGCTTAATATGTATAGCCTCGAGGAAAGGAGGGAGGGGGACATGATAGAAACTTTCAAGTACCTCAGGGAATCAACAAAGTCCAAGAGGGTAGCATCTTTCAAAAGCGGTGTGCAAAGAACAAGGGGCTGAACCCCAGAGAAGATAGAAGGGGCGGCTCAGAGGTAATTTAAGGAGTATTTTTTCACAGAGAGGGTTGTGGATGCATGGAACAGCCTTCCAGAGGAGGTTGTTGAGTCAAAACAGTGGTGGAATTCAAGCATGCATGGGACAGTCATAAAGCAATTCTAGGGGGTGGGGGTAGGAAGAAGTAGGCTGCTGGTTAACTAGGATCTGCAGCTTATCCATCAGGTAGGGAAATGGGCAGACTGGGTGGGCCAAGCGGTTCTTATCTGCCGTCAAATTCTATGTTTCTATGTTTCTATTCAGAGGAAACCATATCTGCCAAGGCCAGCAGAGGGACACTAGTGTCATCTTGCCCTCCCTTGCGCCTCCAACTTGAGTAACATCCTCTAAATGAAAGGGAATGGAGGAAATGCATACAGAAACGGATGTTACCACTGCAGTCTCAGTCTTCATAGACAAGTTCTGAGCAAAGAAGACAAATGTCCATTGCGCGCGCGCTTAGCCATAGAATGCATCCTGACAGACAATGCCATGTCCCAGATTTCTGGAGCAGAATCAACGCAGTTTGGCGTTGAGTGGGGATGCAAAACGGTCAACATCTGGGATGTTCCAGTTGAACAGTGATCTCACGCTGTCTACAGCTAGTGACCACTCATGAGGATCGGCCTTTGATTGACAACTTGTCTGACAGAGTGTTCTGGACTCCTGGCAGATAAATTCCATGGAGCAGGATCCTCTGTTCCAGACACCATTTCCACACTCTCATCACTTCCTTGCAGAGAGGGTTAGCGTCTGCTCCTCCCTGCTTGTTGATATAATACATGACAAACTTGTCTGTCTGGAGGAGAACTATTTTGTGGCTGACCCAGTCCACCAAGGTTTCCAGACTGTACAGCTTGCACATCCAAGACACTGATGTGGAGATGAGTCTCCGACAGGTCCCAGACACCTTTTGCCCGAGGACCATGGCAGTGGACTCCCCATCCTTACAAGGAGGCATCTCTCATTAGGACCATTTCCGGCTCCAATGGGGAAAAGGGAAAGGTCTGGAGGAGGTTGTCCTCCACTAACCACCATGTCAGGGACCTTACTAGGAGTCTTGGTCACCTGAATGGGATAACTGAGCGTGCGATACCTGTGACCATGGTGCACTGAGACTCCACTGGGTTGCCCTCATGGGTAGGCATGTCAGCAGCACTGTGAACACTGAGAAGACTATTAAACCCAGCATGTACTGCATGGGGTGGGGTTGCACAGTCTTGTAATCCATGATGTAGCATGCCATACTTAGGATTCTTAGGTCTGCTTTCTGGAAGAAAGGTCCAAGAACAGGTCATGTCAATAAGAGCTCATATGAACAATAACTCCTGGGAGAGTTCCAGCTGAGACTTGGACAGACTCAGCAGGACTCTCATGGATGTTAGAAACCGAGAGGCAGTGACAACTGCCTGCTCCGTGCCCTGTCTGGATGGGCTTGACATTACTCAGTCATCCAAATACAGGAACAGCTGGAGTCTTAACTTCCTGAGATGCTCTAAAACCATAGCAACACACACTTTGTAAAGACTGCAGCGTGATGGAAAACCCAAAGGGTAGGATTCTGAACTTGTAATATTGCCCCTACACAACAACAAAAAAATAGGTGGCTGGGGTGCACCAGTATGAGCTGATATGTCTCTTGTATATCCAGGGATGCTAGCCAGACCCGAGACTTCAAGGCAGGGTAGCAAAGAGCCCAAAGAATCATTCTGAATTTCTCTTGATCCGTAAATTTGTACATATTTCTGAAGTCAAGAATGGGGTACGTGCCCCTCGATTTCTTTATTCAATCGATACCTGTTGCAGAAGTGGGAACCATGCTTGCCGAGGCCATATGGGAACTATGAGAATCATCATGGCAGGCTCCATCTGTAGTTTCAGTAAAGTGAAGGAAGGAGAAAGAGTGAGGGGAAGGCACATAAGAAGCTTGTGTTCGGGATGATGGAGACATATTTGGGGAACCTGTGGTTTTCTGGGGATGCAAACAGATCTATTTGTGGAGTGCCCCAGAGATGAAAGAGATTCTGAAGGACTGAGTAGAGCAGTGTCCACTCATGGGCCGAGGACTGGCAACTCAAGAGGTCTGCCAACTGTCTGTTATGGCCCAGGAGATGAACGTCCGTGAGCGTCAGTTGTTTGAGTGCTATGCGCCACACTGAGCGCTTCCAGGCAAAGGGAGTGAGAGCGTCTCCTTCCTTGTTTGTTGAGGTAACAGACTACAGTCATGTTGTCCGACTGAACCAGTAGATGACCTGGAGACAAATGAGGGCTGAAGGCGTGCAGTGCCAGAAGGACTGCCCTCATTTCCGGAAGATTGATATGGTGATGATTGTGACGTAAAGGCCGCATGCCCAGAGTTCGGGACGGACTGAGATGGGCACCACAGCCCTCTAGAAAGGCATCTGTTCTCAGTACTTGGTGAGGGGAGGAAGCACGGAAGGGCATGCCCCGAATGAGACTGGAGCAGAGCGTCCACCATGTAAGAATAGACTTAAGGGCTGGAGTCACCCTGCTGGAGACTTCAAATTGCCCCATTTTCTGGCACCACTGCTCTTGTACAACCCACTGGACAAGACGCATCCGAAGGGGCCAAACTCCATGGTAAGGATGGCCGCGGCCATGTGCCTGAGGAGGTACAACATGTTTTTTTTACTGAATCTGTGAGGCCAGGCCATCAGGGCAGCTTGACGAACAGGGGGTAGACAGGCCTTGGCGACAGTCATGTCCAGTATAGCCCCCATATACTGCAGCGATTGGGTCAGATGAGGACTGGACTTGGGCCAGTTTACCATAATCCCAAGATCGTGGAACAACTGGAGGGTCTCCGAGAGGGAGGATAGCAGATGTTCCTTGGTGTCTGCTTTTATTAGCCAATCGTCCAACTGGGGGAAGACGAAGTGACCCTTTTTTTCTCAATGCCCCTGCAACCATGGCTAGGCATTTGGTAAAAACTCGTGGGGCCGATCAAAGGCCGAAGGGAAGAGCCCGACATTTGTAATTTTGGCCCAAAAGGTGGAAGCGTAGGTATTGCTGTTGTGCTGGGTGAATGGGGATATGAAGATATGAATCTTTCATATCCAAAGTGCAAATCCAATCTCCTTGTTGCAGAGGGGGCATGATGGATGTCAAGGTAACAATCCAAAAATGTTTGTACTGGATGCACTGATTTAGGTTTCTCAAATCCAGTATTGGTCTGAGGTCCCAGTTTTCTTGGGTACTAGAAAGAAATGGGAATAAAAACCCTGTTGTGACAACAGAACTGGAATAATGGCCTGTTTGCTTAGTAGGGCAGTAAGTTCCTCCTGGAGTATAGGAAGGTGTCCCTGGGGGTACTGAAGCTTCCGAGGAGGAAGTGAAGGTGGTACTGAAATTAGCTCCAGAGTATGGTCAGTTTGAATAATCTGGAGTACCCATGCATCTGTTATCCGTTGCCAAGCCACCAAATGAAGGGCAAAACAACCCCTACCACCGCCGAAGCTTGGGTGAGGAGGCGAGGGGAAGGCCCTAGGGGGTCACTGAAAACTGGAGTTACCAGCCCCTCCAGAGGCACGGGAGGGGCACGTGGTGGCTGAATTGCCACATGTTTTGACTGCAGCCCCAAAAAGTACCCCTGTTAGAAGACTTGCAACAGTTACCTCTCTTATTGTAGTAAGAATACTGGCTCCGTGGCATATGGTACATACACTGGACTGTGCAGAGGGTACGGTCAGAGGTCAGGAGGTCATCCCAAAATTATTTGGGTACCAGGACCTAACAGTTTGCCGCCACAGAAAGGCACACCGACTACTTTATACTGGACATCTGGTGCCAGGCCAGATACCCGAAGCCAGGCATGGCGGCGCAAGGCAATGTCAGTGGCAGATAGTCGCATAGAAGTATCAACCACATCGCAGCCTGACCTGAGAAGGTGGCGAGAAATGAAAGTAACAGTTGACATGGTTTGTAGTAATTGCTCCTTTTCCTGGGAAGGAGGTAATTTGTTAAGGAGGTCCATGGCCCGAGGCACCCAGTGTGCATTGGTTCTGTATTTAGCCATGTGGCCCATATAGTTTAGGATTCTTATATTCATGGTACCAGAGGCGAAGACCTCCTTGCCCAGGTAATCAAGTTGTCTGGATTCTTTATGTTTAGGCTTTTTAGTGCAGTCGTGAGCGGCCATGATGACCACTGAATCAGCCGTAGAAATTGTGGACAAAAATGGGTGGTCCAAGTGGGCTTGGTACAGCCGGTCAGCCTTACGAGGGACAACCGTTATGGACGAAGGTTGACGCCATGCGTCAGAAATGGCATTTTGATAAGTAGGTATTAATGAAGGAATGACCAGGACAGGCTCTTTGGGTAGCTAGAGGTAATCAGCCATGTCCTGTCGCTGTTTATCCTGCTCAGTAGTAGAGAACCTCATGACTTTCTGAATCTGTATCATCATATCATTGAAAGAGGGGTCATCCGGAGGGGAAGCAGCCAGAAGGGCTGGACGATCCTCATCGTAGGAGAAGACCACGGAGTGCGGAGAGTCCGGGTTCGGAAAACCTACACTTGGGAATTCCTCTTCATAAATATCCTCCGGGAGGTCCCCCACCAGGCCGGGTTCATCCGACAGGTAACCCTCTAAAAGAGGGGGTGTGGGAGACCAAGGTGGAACATCCTGGTAAAGATGGAGTCGCTTGGGCAGAGGAGAGGCAGAATGCTGGGAAAGATGAGCCGGCATCTGGGCAAGAGACTGGCTATATCCCATGGACTGCAGTACTGTGTGTACAATGCATTCAATACTGGGCACCTGCGACAGTGGGATATCCACTGTCTGAGGCTGGCGAGTTGTAATGATAGGCGTCAGAGATATAACCCTGGGTCTCTCTGTAGGTCAGCCGCACCCCTATAGGAAGGCACCTGAGAAGGTGGGGGGTGTTAAGCATGGCAAAAGATGTTGGTTTACCTTTAGGAACTTCTGTCATCGATGACAAGACAGGAGAAGAATGAGCACTGTATGAGAGAAAAGAAGTAAATGGGAAATGGGCTCCTGTCGACGGAGCAGCTGCTTTTTGGCTGCATGACATACAATATTGTTTTAAGAAGAGGAAGCCTTCATTGAGGGGAACAGTGGAACGGGCTGTTCTAAATGCCTGTGCAAGCTCAGTCGACAAGAGAAGAGTCACGTCGTCGAGGAAGGCAGAAATGAATGCTCCGTCAACGGAAGAAGCGCCCCCATCGACGAGGAATGCTCAGTCAATGGTGGACATGTTATGGAAGTCACTGTCAACGTGGCAGGGAGTGAGAGATGGGTTTCTTCTTCTCTCTAGTATGCCTGGATTGAGACCCTGAAGCTGGGGAGTCCTTGGAAAAAGCCCCTGGGGTCTTTTCCAACAGGGAAACCTGTAGTTCCATTACTAAGTTTTTGATTTCCATCAACGGTCGATGATGCGTTGCTTGGTTGAATTCTTTACAAAAAGCACAGGAGGTGGTGTGTGTGGGTCCCAGACACCTAACACAATATAAGTGGCTGTCAAGTTTGAAAATCTTCCTGCCACAACAACAGGAACAAAATAAAGCTTGCTTTCTTGCTTGTAGATGCTTTCTTAGACATTCATTTGTTCAAGTCTCATCGATGACTGCTACACAGAAGACAGAGCTAGCTGCTGTGTGAGCTGAAGACAGCAAGAAAATGAACAGAGGATACCAGAGACCACCCACACTTATATAGGGAGCAAGGAGATGATGTCATGTGTGGGCGGTCCCTGGTAAAAGACTGCTGAAGACGCTGCTGTGTGACAGCACCCTCTGCTGGAATGTCCCAGAACTAATGACCTACTGCAAGAGACCATTCTGTAGAATATAGTACAGTTATGTAAGAACTTACCGTAACAGCAGATCTTCGAGAGAGGCTCTTGCAGTAGGTAACTGCATACAAGACTGACGTCGGCAGGCGGCAGAACTCCACAGAAAAATTTCTAGCTAGCAGTCCCTGGCGAGGGACTGCTCCCACGTCAGGTGACCGGCGTCAGGAGACGTCGGCATAAAGGGGCGGTAACTGACGCCCGCCTTCCAGTTCTTTCCTGCCACAGGCCAAAAGAGGCCGGATGAGAGAGGAGCGGATATTTCCGTCACTCGAAAAGGAGCTAAAAAAGCCTAGGGGGATGGAAGGCGGGAAGGTATTACCTAAAGCAAGAGCCTCTCTCGAAGATCTACTGTTACGGTAAGTTCTTACGTAACTGTACTATCTTACTTCGAGAGGGCTCTTGCAGTAGGTAATTACATATAGGACTGAATCCCAAGCAGTCTGGAACAAAGAGAGGCACCGGGGTGAGGAAAACTACTCCAAGAAGTAGTTCTAGCTGTGCAAGCTTCAAGATAAGAGGCCTTGCAGAACAGCCAGCCCGAAGCCTGCTCTACGGCGAAAAGCAATATCCAAACTGTAGTGTTTAGTAAAGGTATGGACTGAAGTCCAGGTGGCGGCAGCACAGATATCTGCCGCTGACACATTCTTGAAACAAGCCGCTGATGCAGCTACTCCTCTGGTGGAGTGGCCTCTTACTTGACCCGGGAGGGTCTTGTTGTATTTGTCATAACAGAAAGTGATGCAATGAGCCAACCACTTAGATAAGCATTGCTTAGAAACAGCATTGTCCTCCCGTTTATGAGCAAGAGACAAACAGTTGATCAGTCTTTCTGAGATCCTTCGTCCTGTTGGCATAGTATCTCAGAATCCGGTGAACATCCATAGTATGGAGTAAATACTCCCCCTGATTAGAGTACTGTGTGAAAAAGGTGGGTAACTATGGACTGATTTAGAGTGGACTCCGCTACTACCTTACGGAGAAACTTAGGGTTTGTGCGCAGAGCAACACGTTCCTTGTGAAAAATCAAGTATGGAATTTTACACATCAGGGCCTGGAGCTCGGAAATTCTCGAAGCGGAAGTAATGGTCACCAAGAAAAGAGTCTTCCACGAAAGAAACTTAAATTCTGCGGAAGCTGCCGGTTCAAAGGGAGGCAGAGTAAGTTTCTCGAGAACAAAGTTCAAGTCCCAAGGGGGAGCAGGAGTACATATAGGAGGTATCAGATGGAGGACCCCTCTGAGAAAGGTCTTAGAGACATCCAGTTGAGCAAATGTCTTGTCTGCAAAGGGGACATGATAGGCCGAGATGGCCGCCATGTGGACTTTCAGAGAAGAATGACTGAGACCCAGGTCAAACAGATGGCGTAGGTATTCCAGCAGAAGTCCTGCTGAGCAGGAAAAGAGTTCCACGTCCTTGGAAGCAGTCCAGATAGTGAATCTTTTCCACTTCATGGTGTAGGTGGATCTACTGGAGGGTTTTCTAGCCTCCAGCAAAATCTCCGCCACTTGAGGAGAAACCCCAAAACTGGATTGAGCTAAGTCTGCAGGAGCCATGCACGCAACTGAAGAGATCTGAGGCCTGTATGGACCAAGGTCCCTTGATCCTGGGTCAGTAAATCTCGAGATAGAGGAAGAGGAAGAGGATGATCCTCTGAGAATTGTTGTAGAAGAGAGAACCAAACTTGCATGGGCCAGAAAGGAGCAATCAGAATCATTCGTGCTCCTTCTGAAGCTAGTTTCTGCAAGACTCATGGGATAAGTGGAATTGGGGGAAAGGCATAGACGAATCAGTCCTTCCAGTCTAGAGACAGAGCGTCTCTCCAGAAAGCGCCTCGCTCTGGAACGAGCGAGCAGAAGATGGGAAGCTTTGCATTTAGAGGTGATGCGAACAGGTCAACCTGTGGTGTTCCCCAAAGTCGGAAGATATTATTGTCTAGGATCCCTTGGTCCAGTTCCCATTCGTGAGTCAGAGCAGAAGAGCGACTTAGCTTGTCTGCCAGGGAGTTGTCAACTCCCGGAACATGAATTGCCGTGAGGTGAAGGTCGTGTTGTGTTGCCCAATCCCAAACCCTCATTGCTTCCCTGCAAAGAAGGTAGAACCGAGTCCCCCCCTTGTTTGCTGATGTACCAAACCACACACATGTTGTCCGTCTGGACAGCTAAGTGGCTGGGAAGGATGTATGGGTGAAGGGCTTGAAGAGCGTACAATACTGCCCATAGCTCGAGCACATTGATGTGGAGTGTTTGTTCGAGCTAGGACCAGGAGCCCTGGGTCTGATGGGGACCTAGATGGGCTCCCCAACCTTCACCCGAGGTGTCTGTGGTTAGACTCTGGGGGGGTGGAAGAAAGGAACTCCCGGAAACAGGTTCTCTCGAACCATCCACCACTGCAAGTCTCGCAGCATCGGCAAGGAGACTAGAACTGGGTGATCCAAGTCGTCCACTATCTGATCCCACTGGGAGCGGATGGTCCACTGAGATACTCTCATGTGGAGTCGAGCGCAAGGAACTGTCAGGATAGCAGCCGCCATGAGCCCAAGAAGGCGAAGGACTGACCCACCTGCGGCCGGACAGACTTGAGTCTGGAGGGTGGACGCCCGGTCCGGTGGCAGGAAGGCCCTGCCAATGGTCGTGTCTAGAATCGTCCTAATGAACTGTAGTCTCTGGGATGGGATCAAGTGAGACTTGGAATGGTTGATGGTAATACCCAGTCAGGCAAAAACCTGCTGGGTAAGGGTGAGGCAGCGCGAAGGAGATCCTCCCTGGATGAGGCCACCAGAAGCCAATCATCCAGGTACAGGAAAACCTGCACCCCCCTGGTACGCAGGTAGGCCGCCACCACTGCCAGTCATTTTGCTAAACACTCGGGGCACCGAGGCTAGGCCAAATGGAAGTGCCTTGAATTGGTAGTGGTCCCCCTGGAACGCAAAACAAAGATATTTGCAATGAGACAGGCGAATGGAAATGTGCAGGTAAGCATCCTGCATATCCAGGGCACATAGCCATTGACCCAATCGGAGAAGGGGCAGAAGGCTCTGCAACGAAAGCATTCTGAACCTTTTGTACGCCACAAAAAGATTCAGGGAACTGAGATCCAGAATAGGTCTGAGATCTCCTGTCGTCTTTGGGACCAGGAAGAAATGGGAATAGTAACCCGTCCCTTGAAGATGAAGGGGACGGGTTCCATTACTTGTTTCAGAAGTAGGGCTGAAATCCTCCTGACCAAGAGAAGGTGTTCCCTGAATATGATGACTTGGGGTGGGGGTGGGTGGCGAGGTGGTTTCTGTAGAAACTCTATTGAGTGTCCTTCTGCGATCAGCTGGAGCACCCAAGAATCTGATGTTATCCTCTCCCATCTCGGAAGGTGGAGGGAAAACCTCCCTCCTACTGGGCTCCTCCAGGGAGTCTGTAGGCTGTGGGAGAGGGAAGGAGTCAGGTGGTGTGGAGCAGCGCCGCAGCTGAAGCACCCACTGCTTTTTTGGGTGGGGGGGGCTGAGCAGCTGTGGGGCCGAACATTTTGTGGCCCGCCTTGGGCCAATATAGTCTGTGAAAGGGACGGCGCTGCGGCTTGTGGGGGCGGTACATGGAGTCAACAGACTTCAGTGCCATTCCCTTCTCCTGCAAATCGGTGATGATGTCCTTGACATCACCACCGAAAAGCACCGTCCCCCGAAGGGCGCTTCCTGGATAGCGGACTGCACTTCCGGGACCAACCCTAACACGCGGAGCCAAGCATGACGACGTAAGCCTACGGTGAAAGCTGAGCTCTGTCCAGCAGTGTCCACTGCATCGTAGGTCGCACGAAGCATGTGTCGACTGGACGAACGTGCAGAGTGGACAAGATCAGCCAACTTCTGCTCGACTTGGGAGTCTTGCAGGGAGTCCAGTTTGGCTTCCACCTGAGTAAGAATGGCCTTCTGGTAGTCCCCCATATGGCCGACATAGTTCAGGGCCCTAATCCCCAGCGTGGAGGAAGCAAAGATCATCTTTCCATACTGGTCCAGTAGGTGGGATTCTTTGTCAGGTGGCGATGAGCTAAGATGTTTTAGGTTGGCCGACCGGCGCTAATCACAACCGAGTCGGCGCGAGCGTGAGAATCTAAAAAAATCAACACCCTCGGGAGCCTGGTATAGCCTATTCAACTTCCGCGGAAGTGCGGCTACAGCCGACGGCTGTTTCCAGATGGTGGTGACAAGGTCAGCATGAGGCTCTATCCAGGGTGGCACCAAAGTAGGAGCTGTCACGGGCAGATTCAGATGCTCGGCGAGTTTCAAACGCTGAGGGTCTGGTTCCAAAGAGTGCCACAGATGAAGCCCCTGGATTTTCCTTAGCAACTCCGTAAAAGAAGGATCATCCGGAGGAGTCCTTGGCCTGGGCTTCGACGAAGAGCGTGGCTCATCGCCCTTTCGGAGCAACCATCGGAGGAATCCGAGGAGTCCAAGGGTGAAGAGGAAAAAAACTCCCTTTCCCGACCTGGAGGAGGAACAGACCCCTTGGGAAACACCCGGGGAAGCGTTACCTGCCCCTCTCTAGATCCAGACGGGAGAGCCCTGGAGTCCGGAGGTGGTGAGGGAGTGTGCCGCCTCGGACGTATGTGAACCTGAGACGGCACCATCGTTGGTAGGCGGCTCTCAACCTCCCTGGTGAGCTGAGCCTTGGCCTCAGCCCACCAGGAGGCCAGAGTCTCCTGCAAGTCCACCGGCGGTGGAGGAAAAGGAGGAGGAGGAGGAGGAGGAGGAGGGGGATAAGAATACGGGTTGTACCCATATGGAGAGTATCCAAAACTCGTCGGCAGGTAGCCCGGCATCGGGTATTGTGGTGTCGGAAAGACCGGCATTGGGTACTGCGGCGCCAGATACTGTGGTCCCCGGTACGTCGAATAGGATGGAGAGTACCCGGGAGCCAGAGCAGACAGCCTGGCCGGCGGCCTCGCAGGCCAGTCAGTCGGACAAGTTGGAGGACCCGGCGGTGGGGGACATCCGAGTCGTAAGACTGGCGCTAGAGCCCCAGCGTGAGGGACCGGCGTCCAGGGAGCCGACGTCCAGATCCTCACGCACCTACAGGAGGACAGTCCGACGGAGGAAGATCCCCAGCGTCGCCCGGGGATGGAGGGGAAAAATCCCAGGGGTCAGGCTGGGGGGACTCTGGGTCCCCAGAAGGCAGCAAAAGCTACAGAGAACTGGGGACTATGGACGTGGGTAGGTCCGGCGTCGGTTCTGTCACCGACCAGACGTCGGACGAACCGACGTGCAGTTTTTCGGCGAGCTCCCGGCGGGCGCCGGAGGAGCCGGCGTCCGACTTATGGGAGCCTTCACCAGAGGCAGACCGAGAAGGATCGGCCTGGTCCGGTGGGAGAGGGGCCGCGTGCCGCCCCGAAGAGTCATGCGCCTTTCCGTCTTTCTCCGCACGGATGAAGGAGCCAACGCCCGGCTTACTGGAGTCGCCCACGACAGTAGGCCGCAAACCTGCGGCCAAACCGGGGGCAGAGGCCTCCAAATGCCCGGAGGCGCCCGAAAGGCCCGAGCCAGACGGGCGTGCCGACGCCCCCTCGGAAACCTCCAAGGCAGCCGTCGAGGAGCAGTCCCGCAGAGGGGACGTTACCCGAGACCCGGCGACTCCCAAGGGAGACACGGTAGAGGAGCCCTTGTCCCGGTGCCTCTCCTTATCTTTCTTCTTCCGATGGCCTTCGGGGGAAGTGGACGCCTGCCTCAGTTTTTTGAACTCTTTCTCCATCGAACTCATCTTTTTCTTCAAAATGTGGGCTTCCAGGGATTGCTGCCGCCTTTTCCGGGTAGCCGCGCTGAAGCTGAGGCAGTGCTGGCACTTCGACCGGGTGATCAGGGCCTAGACAGAACAGACACAGGGAATGGCCGTCCTTGTGCAGGAGTTGGGCGCTGCACGAGTCGCACTTATTTTTGTGCTCGGAGGGTGTAGGAGACGACATACACAGACAATGACCTGACACTGTTCGAAAAAAATCAGAATACTTCAGTAAAAACCGACGAAGGGAGGCTGACGAAGCAACTAACTTTCCCGCGAGGTGCTGCACAAGCTAACAGTGGGAAAGAACCGGAAGACGGGCGTCAGGGACCGCCCCTTTATACCGACGTCTCCTGACGCCGGTCACCTAACGTGGGGGCAGTCCCTCGCGAGGGACTGCTAACTAGAAATTTTTCTGTGGGGTTCTGCCGCCTGCCGACGTCAGTCCTATATGTAATTACCTACTGCAAGAGCCCTCTCGAAGTAAGATCTACCGTTACAGGTGAGTAACCCGTTTCTCTTGGTACATGGATATGATGTTCCATCCACACTTTCAGGCAGACTCCTAGCAGTTCTCCAAGTGGAGGGAGGCAAGGTGCACAACCCCTGCTTTGGGAACAGAGATTGGAGAACTGAGGTGACAAAACCAGCATTCCAGCGTGACTCAAGATCGATGTGGTAGTGGGAAATGAAGATGTGTGCTGACCTCCACTTAGCAGCCCTGCAGATTTCCTGGATAGGCACATCCCTTGAAGCAGCCACAGAGGCAGCAGTATGGCAGGTGGAATGAGCCCTAAGCCCTTCGGGAGGCTTCCAACCTGCCAGCCTATAGCAGAGATCAATGCAGGATACAATCGTCCTTTTATCTGCACGTCTGCCAGGTGCGGCTTCAGGGTAGGTGCCAATAGCTGGCGAACCTCTCCCCAAACTCCAGCCGTGCGATCTTTGTAATACGCGAGCGTTCACCTCAGGTCCAGAGTATGGAGCCTGAGCTCGGCCTCTGAGGTGCGACTGGTAAAATACACTGGAAGATTAATCACCTGATTAAGGTAAAAATCCTACACAACCTTCGGGAGGAACTTCGGGTTGGAGCGCAGGACAACCCTCTCCCTGTGGAACACCAAGGAAGGAGACTCCACCGAAAGTGCCTGGAAGGCACTGATCCTTCTGGTTGACATGATAGCCACCAAGAAGGCGGTCTTCCATGACAGGCGAGACATCACACCTGTTCATCAGTTCGAGTGGCTTGCATATGAGCTTTGCCAAAACCAGCAACAGATTGCAAGGTGGTGGTGCTTCACGCACCAGAGAGGAAATTGGTCTAGGACTTTAAAAAAAAAGCACCAGACCACCTTCTCCTGCGCAGACTGCTGAAAAGCCCGCACCGGATAAGCCAAAATGTCTGCCAGGTGCCCCTTGAGGGTCGTCGACCGCTGGCTCGACAGAGAGGGACCACAGGTTGTCAAGAATGCTGGCCACTGGACAGGACAAAGAGTCCAACCCCTTGCCCTGACACCAAATGGAGAACCTCTTCCATTTGAAGGCATAGCACTTCCTGTTCGACTCCTTCCGAGATGCCTCCACAACAGCCCGGGCCTCTTCAGAGAGACCCAAAACCTGGAACTCTAGCTGCTCAGGAACAAGGCTGTCAGGTGCAGGGATTGAAGGTCCGGATGGAGTACCTTCCCCTGACTGATGGAGAGGGGGTCCTGGTTGAGAAGAAGATGCCTCGGGAGCCTACTGCTCGGGCCGAGAAGATTGGGCTATCAGAACTGGCGGGCCCAGTCTGGAGCCACCAGGATCACCTGTGCCTTGTCCCTCCTGGCCTCATGCAACACTTTGTGAATCAAGGGAAGTGGAGGGAAGTCATAGAAGAGGCCTGAGGTCCAGGGCCTCTCCATGCAGCATTCCCTGCGGGGTGGGGGTGGGGGGGTGGACACAAAACAGCCTCAGCTTTGCTTTCTCCCTGGAGGTGAACAGGTCCGCCTGAGGGGTGCCCCACTGGGAGAACAGACCTAGTACTACCTCTGGGTGGAGAAACCACTCATGAGACGCTTCGCCCACACGGCGGACAGCGGCCGGCTAGCTGGTTGGAGGCCCCTGGCATATGGATGGCTATGAGATCGGCCCCCAGCCTATGCACGAGGGTCCACACTCAGACACCTTCCTTGCTTAATGACAGGGAATTTGTTCTGCCCTGTTTGTTGAGGTATTACATGGTCGTGGTGTTGTCCGTCTGGACCTGGACAACCAGACCCTGAATGAGGAGCAAAGGCAGTTAGCACCAGCCGAATTGACCGGAGCTCCAGCAGGTTTATGTGGCAGCGGGACTCCTCAGGGGTTCAGAGCCCATGGACTTTGTGGTCTCCCCTGCCCATGAAGGAGGCATCAGTTGTCAGAATGACCATCGGTTCTGGGCAGACAAACTGGATCCCTTCCTGCATATTTAGGACTAACCACCACTTGAGAGCATCCCACATTCACTGAGTAACAGTGACCAGCTGTTAGAAGTGACTCTTGTACGGAGACCACTGGCTGGCCAGCTCACACTGCAAGAAGCACATTCTTCAGCAGGCCCAACGAACCACACTGGTGCAGGCTGCCATGTAAGCCAGCAGGTGCAGGATGTCTGGGCAGGGCGCAATTGCCCAACCCGAAATAATCGGGCAAAGGAGGAGAGAGCCTCCACCTTGTCCGCTGGGAGTCAGACTCTGGCTCTGCAAGAGTAGTGCCCCACCCCGATGAAGTTGATCAACTGTGAAGGCACGAGTTCTGACTTGGCCTCATTGACTAGGAAGCCAAGGAACATGCAGGTCTGGAAGACCAGCTCCCTGGACCACTCCACCTACTGCCTGGAGGGACCTGCGATCAGCCAGTCGTCCAGGCAGGGGTAAACCCGGACCCCTTGGCACCTCAGGTAGGCTTCCACCACTGCAATGCACTTGGTGAAGATCCTGGGAGCTGAAGACAGGCTGAATGGCATGGCCTGGAACTCGTAGAGGGCTCCCTCTGCTTGGAAGTGGAGGAACCTTCTGAGAGAATGATGAATCGGGATGTGAAGGAACGCATCCTTAAGATCCAGGGAGCAAAACAACATGTTCTGCTCTAGAGGTGGTATGATCTGTGACAGAGTTACCATAAAGAAGGTGCATGACTTGAGAAGCTTGTTCAGGTTGTGCAGATCTAGAATGTGGCGCCAGACCCCCGTCCATTTTGGCACCAGGAAGTGCCTTTAGACAAACCTTGGTTTTTCCGAAGGATCCGCGATATAAACCATAACCTTCTTGCGTAGGAGCTGGGCGCTGTCATCCAGAAGAGCTGACAGAATGTCTGTAGATACCAAGTCCTCATGAGTCACAGGCTCGACAAGGACAGTACTGCTCGAACTCCAGAGGCAGACCCTGAATGACCTCAAGAACCTACCTGTCTGTGGTGACAGTGGACTAGGCGGAAAGGACGTAGTGGAACCGGCCCCCCCAAGGGAGGACTCATGGGAGGTGTGACGGGCATGAGGGAGGCACCCCTCATCCAGTCACTGGGCAGGCTTGGAGAAGGAGGAGAGCTCGACTGAGGCACCACCGGGGCCTCTCCCTCCAGGCTTGCGGATGACAGAGGCCACCGACTTGGGCAGAGGTCACCAGGCCTGAGCCTGCGGCCCAGCTTGGGGCTAGGCTGGTTAGGCCACAGGAGTGGAGGTGGACCGAAAGGGCTTCTTTTTCTGCTGCTTGGAGCTCCTGTGTTCCCTCTGGGTGGATGTCACCAAGTTCAAGGTGGCACTGGACTTCTCAATGCGGGTGAGGTGGCCCTCTATTCCAGGCCCGAACAAGTAGGTGCCCAGGAAAGGGACATTGACCAGCTTGTGCTGGGTATCTGCCGTGAAGGTAGAGATTCGCAGCTAAGCCCTGCGGCGCATGGCCACTGTGACCACCACGCAGTGGGTACAGGAGTCCCCAGTGTCCATGGCTGTCTGGAGCTGTTGCTTTGCTACAGCCCGGTCCTGGTCCTGGACCTGTTTGACTATGGTCTGGAGGTCTGCAGGCAGAGGAGGAAGCACTTCATCCAAGGTGCCCTGCAGGGCATGGAAGAAATGGACCATGAGAAGGGCTGAGCTCGCCTGGTGACGGGCAAGCGATGAGGCAGTGTAGACTTTTTTAGCTGCATGGTACAGTTTCTTGGACTCTAATCAAGTGGCTTGTCGATGTCCCTATTGTTGCCAGAGCGCCTGAACACAGAATTGGCCACCAAGCCCTCAGCCTAGTGGGGGTGTTCTGTGAATCCTGACAGGGAACCAATATGGACCGCTTACTTGCTGGCCATCCGGGCAGATGGCGCAGGGCAGGAAGCGGGGCGCTGCCAAAGCTCTAAGGCAGGGCCAAGGAGGGCCTCCTCCACTTTGAAGGCCTCATCAGGAGCATCTCCCCAGTCCAGAATCTCAGCCGAGGGGCAATTGAGCCAGTTTCTAGACAGGCTCCATTTTCATACCCGTGGACTCAGATCAGGCTGAGAAGGCCTGTAAAGGAAGTAGGGCCTTCATCCATTGAGAGATCCCCCAAACAATTCCACGTTGACCGGATGAGAGTGCAAGGAGGTTCCCCTCTGACTCAGAGGAGTCATAATAAAGTTGTCGACTGCTGGAGTCCCCACTGACCCTCCGAACGATCAGGTATGACACTGACTGACAGTCAATGGGGAAGCCCCTTGCTGGCCAGGACTACTTGGTCGGAGTGCAAGTTTTCAGCTGTATAGGTAGTGGGTCCATGGGAAAAATCGGGTGGAGACGCCAGGGTCGGTCGAGCCGGGACCATCTTGGACGGCTCCTGAGGCGGAGAAGGCGTCGGCCGTTGAGGCGAGAGGAAGGTGATGGCCGACGTGACAGTCAGAAATAGAAATTACGTACTTACCGTAATTATGATCTTTCTGTGTATCTTCACCATTCATCACAGATGGGTACTGGCCGGAGGTCAGACCTCAAGGAGCCTTTTTTTTTTTAAAGGGCAGGCAGAGCCGACGCAGCATCGGGCGCCCCCGAGGCCGCACGATCACGGGCCGAGGATTAGCCGTTAAGTTGTGTCGACTCCGCCTGACTACCAGTTCTGAGTCGCCGGAGAGGTAAGAGGAAGGGATGGAGGGTGGGACAAGAGAGTCCAAGGGACAGAAAAAGGAAGGAAGAGCTGAACCAAAAGGAGAAATAACGACTGAGAGGACAGTAGAGACAAGATGAAACTAAGGGGACTGGGTAGGGGCCCCAATCTCTGGAAGCGGAAGAAGGGGGAAGAAATTTCAGGAGAGAGTGAGAGAAGACAAGGATCCAGGGCCCTTGTCCTTCACCAGATTGTATAAGAACTGCAAGGAGTAGCAAAGCTTACTTGCCAGTATTCAAGGCACAGAATATATGGCAATACCCCAAAAGCAGAGTCGGCTATACTGGAGAAGGACAGGGCACAGGGATCAGTACTCTCTCTGAAAGAAATTTGGTGAAAAAAAAGAGGGTTCTTTTTTTTTTTAACAACATTTGGAAGACAGGAGGAGGGCAATCATCAACCCCACCCTGCTAGGGTGGAGATATGCTGTGAGAAGGAATGCTACTCGGCTGCACCTTTTAAGGGAAAAATTACACCCCACTGTGTCCCCTCGCTACCCTACTCAAGAGAGGGAGAGGCACAGAGGAAGGGGGACCCAGAGACTGAGGCCCCAGGGGGATGGTGGGCGGGATTGTGATGAATGGTGAAGATGCACAGAAAGATCATAATTACGGTAAGTATGTAATTTCTATATCTTATCTGTGTCAATCTTCACCATTCATCACAGATGTGTGAGTACCAAGCCCCCCGAAGGGGGTCGACTGATTGCACCCTAAGGGACAGTGTCCCTTAGCCCTCAGTGGGTGACACACTAAGGGGGGAACCTTCTGGGCCTGGGGAGGCCGAGAGTGGGGAGAGTGAGACAGGGTCTCCGGGAGGGGAAGGAAGCTGTTCCCGGCAAACGCTTGCCCCGCCTCTACGAAAAGAGATAGGTTCCTGGTGAGCGGAGCAAATCACCCTACGGCCAAGGGTGACAACAGGAAAGGCAAAGCCATGCCGATCTTCTGGTGCAGATCGCTGTCCCTACCACCCTGGTAGCTACCTCGTGGCGTCATAAGACGCCTTACTTGGTGCCTTGCTAGCTCCAGGCCACGCAGAGAGCCGATGGCTTGCCTGGTTTGCTCCGAGTCAGGCAAAGCAGCTAGGATCTGACCCAGCGCTGACCACAAGAACCTGTTGTAGGCTGCATAGTGGGCCTGATGAGCGGAGATGGAGAGAAGCAACCGTGCCGAGTAGAAAGTCCTCCTCCCCCAGAAATCAAAATCCGAAGAGTCTTGATCAGGGGGCCGGTCATGGTGGAGGGCGCGAAGCCCGTCAGGAGTGTCCAGGTGCGTCAATCTGGACTGCGGATGAGGAATGGAACTTGGAGACTCCAGGGTTGCGCAATACCTCTGGCTGAGGTCCCTAGGGGCAGGAACTCCGGAGAAGGGCCTCTGCCAGAAACGCATGGACACCTCCTGAAAAGGAGCAGGCCAGGGGGGCACCACAAGGGTGGCCGCCCCGAAATCGCCTAGAAAGGCGTGCGCCGCATGCTCTGGATTGCTCAGATAGGGGGAAAGGTGAAGGTCCTCCAACATCCTCAGGAGAAACGCTGATACTAGAGAGATCAGCGGCAGGAGAGAAGTGGACAGAAGGTTCCTCACCCCCAGAAGAGGGGGATGAGGAGCTGGAGGTCACCATCTGCTCCGAGGGTGGCTGCTCGGGGGAGGTTGAAAAACCTGACTGTCCAAAGCCCTAACATAAGCAGGGAACCGAGAAGCCACCGCTCTGAACTGCTCCCAGGTGAGAGGCCCGGTAGGACAAAGAATGCCCGGAGGCGCTGGAGAATGTGGCAGAGGGGTAGGGGCAGAGCCGAGGGAAGGAATCGGATGGCTTCTTCCAGGGCTAGGGAGCGGACCATGGACACCCGGGGAAGGTGTCCCGGAAGACTCCGCAGCCGACAGCTGTACAACCACGTTGGTACTGCCTAGGCTGCGCCCAGAAGAATTCCCCCCAGTGAGGCGACAGGGGCCGTATAGGTCCAGAAGGACGGTCCCCTGCCTCCAAAGAATAGGACCCTCTCAAGGAACCAGAAGGGGAAGGGCGGAAGTCCGCACTTCAGCTTCGTCCAGGGCCTGGGTGGACCCCAGAGAAAGGCCAACGCGTCGACCCCACACCCCTCGACCCCTCAGAGTCCGAGAAGGTCCTGGTCCTCGGAAGGGTCAGCCTAGGTAGCTGGCAGCTCTGGGATGTCCCCGAGGGGAAATCCAGGGTGCAGCACCCTCCCCAGCCGTAGGCTTCCCGATGGGCCCCAAAGTTGGGCAATCGAGACACACCACGGGAGGGGGTACGTCTGCTGAAGGGTCAAGGAACCCTCCCAGACCAGGCTGCAAGGCTATGGTGGCACGCACCACAGCTTGCTGGTCAGTGCCACTGACCCCGATCTGGAGGGGAACCCGACGCTCCTCAGCAGGGGGCTGACTCCGACTCAAAGAGACCACCAGCTCACCCTCCTGTGCAGTCAAATCCGAAGGGTGTGACTGCCCATCCGACTCTGAGCCGGACTCAGACTCCGAAGAGGTGGAATCCGAGGCCCTGAGCCAGACAGTAGGAGGTGAGGAAGCGACCTGAGGGCGCCCAGAAACCGTGGCAGTGGACAAGGCCACCCCGCGCCCTCCACGGCCCCGGGGGTGAAGCTGGCAGAAGGCGGTAGGGCAGCCGAGACCAAAGGTCCGGAGCTAGGGCCAGCCGCGGCGCCGCCAAGTCCATCGGCACCGGGAGCGGCGCCGGGGACAAAGACGGTGCCGGCGGCAGCCCCAACAGCGGCTCTGGAGACGCAGACACCGCCAGGCCCCCCGGCGCCGTGAGCAGCACCGAGAGTCGAAGCGGCACTGCGTGCCCTGAGCGCAGGTTGAGCTAATGACGCCGCCAGGCTCTACGTGCCGAGAGCGCACTGAGAACCAAGGCGGCCGACTGCCCTGGAAACGGACCCGGCGCCCGAGCGGGCGCCGAGAGCAGAGGCGGAGGACACGGGTGACGCCACCAACGACTCAGAGGGTCCCGCGCACCGCGTTTCAACCTCGGCGCCGAGGCAAGACAGCTTAGCGAAGGCGACGCCGATCCAGGGTCGCGGCGCCGCGAGCAGAGTCAACGCACAGGGCCCACGCGCCGAGACGCAGTCGCGGCGCCGCCAAGGCCTCGGCACATGACAGCGCTGAAAGACTCAACGGCGCCGACCCGGCCTGCAGACGCGTGCGACACGAGAGGGGCCTTCACCCTGAAGGGGTGATTGCCATGGTGGCGCCTCCCGCCCGCCTCCCGGGGAAGCAGGGACGGGCCTCCTGCATCAGGGAGGAGCCTCACCAAGGCTCAGCTACGGGAGGTCGAGGCTCCCTCCTCCACGGTCCGTGAGAACCAGGAGGGACCCAGAGGAAAGGCCGAGAGAGCGCAGCTTGGCCCGATGAGTGCGAACCCGTCCCCCGAAAGTCGGCGGAGCTTGTCCAACTTTCCACACGCGCTGTTCGAGGACGCGGCGGTCCATAGAGAAGCAGGCATCTCTCGAATCCATGTTGTGAAACGGGCCAAGACACGCGAGACACCGGTCATGCTGGTCGGTCACGGAGAAATTGAGGCCGCACGGGCACCGACGTATAGGGGGTCAGCCCGCCTTTAGAGGACTTCTCTTGCCCTCCGACCGTGGCATGACCCCACGGAAAACAACATCAAAAAAGACTCGACGTCGCTTAATGTTAATAAAAAGGAATGATCTTACCGGCGACGTCGAGTGGAGGCAGAACCCAGAACTAGCAGACCGGGGACTGGCGACGGAAATATCGCAGGCGTAAGGCCTAGAAAAACTGACAGACTTCAAACTTCAGGCTTCCCACAAGGTGACCTCGACGGCGGGAGACGAAGAACTGGTAGTCAGGCAGAGTCGACACAGCTTAACGGCTAATCCTCAAGCGCCACGTAGTACATCAGCCTCGAGGGCGGCGCCGATGCTGGGTCGGCTCCGCCTTGCCCTTTAAAAAAAAAAAAAAAAGGCTCCCGCGGGGTCCTGACCTCTGGCCAGTACCCATCTGTGATGAATGGTGAAGATTGACAGATAAGATCCAGCTTCATACCAGTGAACACCAGCTGCTGCCATATGCGACCCTCTTAGAGTTGACACAGCTTGCGCCAAAGCCTCTCCTCACCTGAGGAGGACAAGGATGAAGAGTAGCAGTGATGATGCTTCCCGGAGCGTCGAGAGCAGAAGCGACATTGGTGGGAACCGTTCAACCCCGGAATAGAACTGAGACCTCAATCGCAACTGCCAGGGGAACTGGCAAGAGGGCTCTTAGGGAGTCTGCGAGCGCCAAGGCTCCTCCAGGTCTTGGTCGATGACTAGAGGCAGCAGGTTAGCAGACTGATCTGTCCCTATAATGGTCTGAGTCAGGATCAAAGTCCCGAAGAGAGAAGTGTCGGCCTCTTCAGTCGATAACTGCTCGACTGGCTTGAGCAAAATCTCGGCTGGAAGATCAGTGTCTCAGCCAACTGGCTCGATTGGCTTACCGTGGAGTCGGTGGCCTGGGTTGAGGATTCGACCTAAGTTGGATCTGGAAAAGCGCAGGAATCCTAAGCCCTCGACCGAAAGCGCTCACGATCCCATGAACGGCGGAGAGACTGTTTTTTGGTCTCTTAGACTTAGATGTGTGCCCAGAGGGACCCTGACAGAGGTCTGGCAGAGCCTGGCACAATTTTTTGAAAGATCCCGTAAAAGAGGCACCCAGCAAAAGCGGCACTAAGGTCGAAGCAGAGAAGTTGTGACCTGCAGCCTGTGCCGCCACCTCCTCAAAACGCTACTAGCTGCTCGGAGGACCCCACAGCTGTGAAGAACATCCAACAGGCATCTTTAGATTTGACAGGAGGGTACTGTTCACTCGGTCAGCCTAACTTAAGTTGGGCAAGATGGTCCTCTAGAACGGCAGGGTAGAAAGTTCAACAAATGTTGCAGGCCAGGGCAACGTGCTCGTGCCCCAGGCAGTAAACACACGCAGTGCGCAAAACCGTTCGGGACATCTTCTGCCCGTAAAGGCACTGACGGAACCCGGGAGCAGACTTCTCGTTGTCCATCACAGTCGCAAGCAACAGAGCCTCAAGACAAAGGTTTTGAAATGAACTGGAAGTAAATCAGGAGATTTAACAGAAAAGGGCTTACTCAGCACAAGAGCAGTATTGGGGGGATCCTGTTTCTTCCAAGCGGAAAGTAAGATCTGGCTTCATGGGGTGAGGCTGAGAGAGTTACCACCCAGGTGGGTGGAAGGAGCCAGCTTAAAGACATTCCAGCCAGTCTTAAAGGGAAAGGCAACTGCCAGAAAGTGTGACTGGAACATCATATCCACATCCCTAAAACAAGTCTGTACCCAGGAAGGGGACATCCGTCAGCTTGTGCTAGGTATCTGCCGTAATTTTTTATTTTATTTTTTTATTTTAGTCTTTGGTAACCGGGTAAAGGTAGAGATCCTCAGCCAGGCCCTGCAGCAGATGGCCAGCGCCAAGGACCAAGTGCAAGTCGCGCCAGTGTCCATGGTAATCTGAAGCTGTTGCTTCACTAAAGCTCAGCCTTGATTCTGGACCTGTGACTGTGGTCTGCAGGTCCGCTGGGAGATTAGGAAGCACCTCATCAAACGTGCCCAGGGAGGGCATGAGAGAAGTGGGCCATCAAAAGGGCCGAACTCACTTGCCAAAAGCCGAGAGAGGAGGCAGCATAAACCTTTTTGGCCCTATGGTCCAATTTTTTGGACTCCTTATCAGGCGACCTGTCAATGTGCCCCACATTGCCAGTGTGCCTGAACACAGTCATCCATGAGGTCCTCGGTCAAGCGGTGCTCTGTGAACCCTGAAAGGGAACCAGCAGGGACTGCATACTTGCGAGCCATCTGGGCGAACAGTGCATGGCAAGAGCTGTCACAGCTCCAAAGCATTACCAAGAATGGCCTCTGCCAGGAAGGCTTCCCCCAAGAGAGTTACCCCAGTCAAGTATCTCAGTGAGAGGGTACCGAGCCTGATTCTGACTGGGCTCCTTCAGAAGACCTGTGGACTCAAGATAGGAGATGGAGAAGACCCATAAAGGAAGTGGGGCCCTGCTCGGTTGACACATTCTCAGCAGATTCCATGTCCACCAGATGAGAGTGCAAGGAGGAACCCTCCGATTCTGAGGATTCACTGGAGAGAGGCAGACTGCCAGAATCCCCGCTGAGCCTCCGGGGATGGTCAGAGGTAACGATGACCAACAGCAGATGGGGAAGACCAGAGGCCGGGTGGGCCTTAGTCAGAGCGCCGGACGTAGACTGTTTCAGTGGCAGCACAACCAGAATTGGAAAAGAAGCCAGAGGAGGCTGAGCCAGGATCTGATGGGTTGGCTCTTGCCAATGTAGAGAAGGCTGCAGCCTCTGTGGTGTAAGCTACGTAATGGCCGGGTTGAAGCTGGAATGGTCTTCAACCCGGCGAACATGAGCTGCCGCCACATCAAGTCCATGTAGCACTGACAACTTGCACTGGAGCCTCTCCTCATCCAAAGAGGATGAGGAGTAGCGGTGGTGCCACTTGCCCGAATGTCAGGAGCACAACCGTCGATGCCAACGTGGGCTGCTCGACTCAGGGATCTAAGTGCGGAACCACGACCGTCCAGCCACCAACAGTGGATCTCAGAGGGGGCCAGCGAAAGCCAGGACTCCACCGGGTCCAGAACCTCCTGGGTGAGAGGTGGCAGGATTAGCAGACTGGTCCGTTCCTCCTTGAGAGGAGACAGGTAAGACCGGAGTCCTAGACAGGGAGGTGTTAGCCCAGGAGACCCCGCAGCCGCGGAGACCACTCAATGGGCATCCTTAGATTTTACTGGCGGATCCCGGTCCTCTGGATGACACAAAAGACAGGCACACCAATCTTTTAAGATAGGCGGATGAGAAGTGCGGCAAACGCCGCATGCATGGGGATCATGGTCGTTTCCAAGGCAGTAGACACATATGGTGTGCGGAAACGTCCTGGACATCATCTGCCCGCAGTCACATTTTTTGGAATCCTGGTATGAACTTAGAGTTGTCCATACTGGAGATAATCAGAGTAGCCAGAAAACAAAGCTTATTCAAGAAGCTCAAAAGTTTTAATAAGCAAAGGGCCTTCTCAGCACAAGGTGGTAAGGAGGGAACCTTCTTCAGTGCAAAGGAAGATCTGATGTCATGGGGTGGTGCTAGGGGAGTTATTACCCAGGTGGGTGGAAGGAACCAGCTTGAAGACATTCCAGTGGAGTCTTAAAGGGAAAGGAACACTGCCTGAAGTGTGGCTAGAACACCGAATCCACATCCCCTAGAAAGCATAGTTGTGCAACAACTAACTGTACCAGCAGATCTTCGAGAGACTCTCTCGCAGCAGGTCACACCATTAGGAATGTTCCAGCAGCAGGCATTATTTCCAGCCGGAGGATTTTTCAGCAGTTGACCAGGAACCGCCCTCAACGACACCACATGTGTCCTGGTATGTATAAAAGGGGGCAGTCCCAGATGCTCCTTGCTTCTCCCCCCTCCCCTCAGCGACCGTATATATGATGATACAATTCAAAAGGCCTCCGAGGGGAACCAAGGAGGCAGTGGGAAAACCCTACTAGTTTTTGCAGAGAGTAGGAGCATGTTTCCCTCCTGGAGCGGGAAGCAAGGGGGCTGGAGGGAGGGGCAGCATGACCTGCTGCAAGAGCTCCACTCTAAAATCTTCCTGGCAGAGGCCATTCAAGTCACACCATCAGGAATGAGTCCCCAGCAACTGGGAGACAAATGGAGTGGAAGAGCGCTCGATAAAAAAATTAGGATAACAAGCCTTGAAGGACTGCTCAACCAAAATTGGTTTCTTTCTTGGATGAAATATCTAAACTATAATGCTTGGTGAAAGTATGAACTGTGGACCAAGTTTCACAAATTTCAAGTGCTGAAACACCTCTAAAGCATGCTGCTGAGGCAGCCATGCCCTGCATGGAGTGAGGTTTAATCACACCTGGGAGCGGTTTATTGTATTTTTTTTTTTTTTTTTTAACAAAAGTAATGCAGTTGGCCAACCAAGTGGACAAGCACTGCTTGGAAACAGGATTACCATCTTTACCAGGGCTGAAAGAAAAAAAGTTTACACCTGTAACAGTAGTTCTAGGAGTGGTATATGTTGTTCATCCACACTTTTGGCATGTCCCTTACCCCTTTAAATCTTGCTGGAAGTCTTCAAGCTGGCTCCTCCTACCCACCCTGGTGGTATATACCTTGGCTCCGCCCCATGACGCCAGATCTTAGCCCACTGGGAGCCAGGTTGTGTGCAACAGCAGCCGGGGAGGTCGGGTGGGTCCGTGTGGATGAACATATACCACTCCTAGAACTACTGTTACAGGTGAGTAACCTGTTTTTCTAGGATCGTGGATATGTTATTTATCCACACTGTTTGGCAGACTCCTAGCAGTTCTCCAGGAGGAGGAAGGCAAGGCCCACACCCCTTACTTAGGGAACAGAGACTGGAGAACCGAGGCCCCAAAACCAGCATCCTGGCATGACTAAATGTGGTAGTGGGTAATGAAGGTGTTTGCTGACTTCCAGGTAGCAGCCCGACAGATTTCCTGGATAGGGATGTCCCTGGAAGCAGCCACCGATGCAGCAGTATGGCGGGTAGAATGAGCTCTTATCCCTCTTGGAGGCTCCATACCTGCCAACTCATAGCACAGACCTATGCACGATGTAATCCATCTCACAATGGTCAGTTTAGCTGCAGGTCTGCCAGAAGCGGCTTCAGCCTAGGTGACAAACAGCTGGCGAACCGCTCCCCAAATTTCCACCGTCCTCTCCTTATACTAGGAGAGAGCACGTCTCAGGTCCAATGTATGGAGCCTGTACTTTGCCTCCGAGGTGTAATTAGGGTAGTATACTGGCACAGTCAACACCTGGTTAAGGTGTGAAACTCTGACACCACCTTCGGAAGGAATTTCGGGTGGAGGCGCAGGACAACTTTCTCCCTGTGGAAGACCAGATAAGGGGAGATCACCGAAAGCACCTGGAGCTCCCCTGTCCTCCTGGCAGACGTGACAGCCACCAGGAAGGCAGTCTTCCACGACAAGTGTGACAGCTCACACTTGTGCATTGGTTCGAATAGCTTGCCCATGAGCTTTGCCAGTACCAGCTGTAGATCCCACGGAGGTGGAGGTTCACACACCAGAGGGGATATGTGATCCAGGCCTTTGAAAAAGCGCACAACCACTATCTTCTGCGTCAGTGTCGGCTGACCAGCTTGCGCCCAGTAAGCAGAAATGGCTGCCAGGTGCACCCTAAGGGTCGATGACCACAGTCCCCCTCTGGAGAGAGACCAAAGATAGTAGAGAATGTTAGCCACAGACCAGGATAAGGGGTCCAGACCCTTACTCTGACACCAAATTGAAAACCTTTTCCATTTGAAGGCATAACATTTCCTGGTCGATTCCTTTCGAGATGCCTCCACCACGGTGTACACATCTTCGGAAAGACCCAAAGCCTGGAAATCGAGCCACACAGGTATCAGGCTGTGAGGTGCAGGGATTGAAGGTCCGGATGGAAGACCTTCCCCTGATTCAGAGATATCAGGTCCAGGAGTGTAAAAAGCCACTCCGGGGGCCTGCAGCTGAGGCGAGCTGGATACCAGAACTGGCATGGCCAGTCTGGGGCTACCAGAATCACCTTCGCCTTTGTCCCTTCTCACCTTGAGTAACACCTTGTGGATTAAGGGAAATGAAGGGAAGGCGTAGAGGAGACCTGGGGTCCACGGTCTCGAGAAGGCATCCCCCTGCAGCAAGCCCTGCTGGGGGGGGGGGCAGGCATGATACAGCCTCAGCTTGGTGTTTTCCCTGGAGGCAAACAGGTCCACCATGGGTTTGCCCCAACGGGAGAACATGTTGTAAGCTACCTCTGGATGGAGAGACCACTCATGGGATGTCTGGCCTATACAGCAGAAAGCATCCACCAGCTGGTTCAAGGCTACTGCCACATGGATGACTAGGAGATCTGGCTTACGAGGGTCCAGATGCGGAGCACCTCCTTGCACATCACACGGGAGTGCATGCCACCCTGCTTGTTGAAGTAGTACATGGTCGTGGTATTGTCCGTCTGGACTTGAACCACTTGACCCCAGAGCCGAGGACCAAAATCTGACTGTGCCAGTCTGACTGCTCTGAGCTCCAACAGGCTGATGTGGCATTGGGACTCCTCGGGGGTCAAGAACCTGTGGGTCCTATTGTCCCCCATGTGGGCTCCCCAGCCCATGAGAGAGGCATCAGTCATGAGGACGACTATCAGCTCGGGGCGAACAAACGGGATCCCTTCCTGCAATGCACTGGCTATCAGCTGAATCACGTCGCCTTTTTTCACCGAGTTGCTTCACTGACTCTGACTAGAACTCCCTGCCCTTCAGCAACAGCTGCCATGTTTAACTCAGTGAGACACTCCCGTCCCCTAAGATCCTCCCCATCTGCCTTTGCTCACTGTCCCACGCTGCACAACAAAAATGGGTGAACGAGTATTCGCCCACTTTTTTCCCAGAACCAGGAATACTCTCCACCATTGCTTAAAGGACAACTTGTCCCACTCCTCCTTTAAAACAGCACTCCTCTCTCACCTCCTAGCACTTGATACTTGCATCTGTCCCCTTCCTGTCTTATCCAAGCTGACCTGATTACTGTTATGCCTTACACCTGAATGTCTATGAATTATGCCCCACCTCAAAACATCCCTGCGTCCCCGGTCCTGTTTATTGCAAAAATTTTACGTCTATCCCTGCAAGGATATCAGATGCAATTGTTCTGAATACCTGTATGTTCATGTGTACGTTGCCTATACTGTATCTTGTACTCTCCTGTGTTGAGTTTGAAAGTAGGCAGGGATATTGCCTAATGCACTTACCCGGTCATCAAAAGCTAATAAATAAATCCGGTCTGGGGCGGTCCACCATTGAAGAGCGTCCCACATCTTCTGGGCTACAGTGATCAGCTGGTCGAAATGACCGTGGCGCTGAGTCCGCTGGTCGGCCAGCTCCCATTGGAGGGGGCGCATGTGCAACCGGGCCCAACAGACCACTGACTTGCATGCCGTCATGTAACCCAGAAGGTGCAGAAATTCCCGGGCAGGGCGCAAGTACCCAACCAGAAATGATTGAGCAAAGGAGGAGAGAACCTCTGCCCTGGAGCCAGGCTCTGGCTTGGCGAGTCTAGCTCTACCCTGATGAAGCCCATCAACTGGGAAGGCACAAGTTCCGACTTGGCCTCGTTGATCAGGAGGCCGAGTTGGGAGCAGGTCTGGAGGGCCAGATCCCTGGACCGCTCCACCTCCTGTTGGGTGGAACTGCCAGGAGCCAATTGTCGGGTGAGGGGTAATTCCACTCCTGGCGCGGAGATGGGCGCCACCACTGCAATGCATTTGGTGAAGACCCGAGGGGCCGATGACAGTCCGAATGGCATGGCTCGGAACTCGTAGTGGGGTCCCTTCGACCCTGAAGTGGAGGAACCACTGATGGGACGGATGGATTAGGACGTGAAAGAACGCATCCAGCAGATCCAGTGAACAGAACTATATGTTTCACTCCAAGAATTGCATGATCTGGGACACAGTGACCATCCAAAAGGTGCGTGACCTGAGAAACTGATTCAGGTCATGGAGATCTAGAATGGGGCGCCAGTCCCCTGTCCGCTTGGGCACCAGGAAGCACCTGGAGACAAAGCCAGGGTCTGCAAACTGATCCACCATGATAGCTACTGCCTCCTTGAGGAGGAGCTGAGTAATGTCGTCTCGAACAGCCAACTGGGTGCATGCGGAAATCCTTTCTTCCCGAGGGGCGCAGGCTCGGCTGGGAGGGTACTGCTCGAATTCTAGAGGCAGTCCCTGACCATCCACTTTGAGGACCCACCTGTCCGTAATGATAGCAGACCAGGCAGAAAGAAAGTGGCAAAGCCGGACCCCCATGGGAGGACCCAGAGCTGGTGTGATGGAGATAGGGGTGGTACCCCCACCCTGTCACTGGACAGGCTTAGAAGAGGAGGAGGAGGCTCCAGGACCTGAGCCTCAGCCTCCTTTGCGGGCCTGTTGGGGTCCAGGCTTGGGCTGTGGGTGCCAAGCTTGAGCCTGCTGCTGATGCTGCTGTCCTCCTTGGTAGGAGGACTGCAGAACCGCAGGGGAAGAGTGCCGAAAAGGCTTCTTTGTCTTCTGCTGGTTCTTGCCTTAAGAACCTTAGGCAGAAGTGGCGTCCAAGGTGGCACTGGACTGCTCAATGCGCTGTAGGTGACCGGCCACTCCTGGGCTGAACAAGTCAGTCCCAAGGGAAGGCACATCAGCCAACTTATGCCGAGTATCCACCTGGAAGGAGGAGAGCCTCAGCCAAGCTCTGCGGTGAGAGGCCACTGCAGAGGCCATAGAGCGGGCACAAGAATCCCCAGTGTCCAGGGCCGCTTGGAGCTGCTATTTGGCAACAGCACGGCCCTGGACCTGCTTAACCGTGGTTTGCATGTCCGTTGGGAGATGTGGAAGGCAAGCATCTAACGACCCGAGAAGGACACGACAGAAGTGTGTCATAATGATGGCCGAACTGGCCTGACGAAGGCCCAAGGAGGAAGCCGCATAGACTTTCTGCACCGAATGGGTCAAAAGCTTGGACTCCTAATCGGTGGGATGGCCAGTGTCAGCAGAACTGCCAATACACCTGAACACAGAGGCGGTCACCAGGCTCTCAGCCGAAGGTGCTCTGTGAACTCCGCAAGGGATCCAATGGGCACCGCCTACTTGCAGGCAGACTGTGCTGGACATGAGGCAGGGCACTGCCATAGTTTGAGTGACGGACCAACAATGGCCTCGGCCACAGGAAAGGCCTCCATCGGGGTATCCCCTCTCTTGAGGATGTCCGTGAGAGGGTACTCTGCCTTTTTCTGGATGGGTTCCAGGGGCATCCCTGTAGAATCAGAGATGAGAGGGAGGATCCCTTGGAAGGAGGAAGGACCTTCCTCCATCCCTGTGCCAACGGATGGACTCATCATGCCCGGGATGAGATTGAAGCCCAGTGACATCAGAGTCCGAGGAGTTAGGGTACAGTGGCCTGCCACTCAAATTACCCTCAACTCATTGAGGACTGTCAGGGGTGACCGTGACATACAGATGGGGTATCTGGTCGGTCCTCTTTGGAAGGCGCCCTTCCCGCAGACTGCTTAGGTGGCAGCTCCACCACTATCGGTGGAGAGACCGGCAAAGATCGAACCGGAGGACGGGCCGGCCCTGCGGGCAGGGGAACCAAAGGCTTCGGTTCCAAGGGGGTCGGCTTCAGCCTGGGAGGCGAGAGCCAAGCAATGGCCGGGGTAGGCGGCGGAGCCGGTTTCTGCCCAGTCAAAATCAGCTGTTGCCACATAACGTCCTTGTAGCAGCAGAGTTTCCGTCAGAGCCTCTCCTCATCCGAGGAAGACGAGGACAACTTGTGGTGTCGCCTCTTTTTGGAGCACTTATGGCTCTTCCTTAGCCGTCACCGCCAAGGGATATTTTCTAGACCTCACCAAGATCGGCAGGCGACCCGGTCGCTCGAGACATCGGAGGGATCAGTGAAAACCCGGGGGGCCAGAACTGGGACATCGATGGGGACACCAGCAGACTGGGTTTCCTCATCAGGGAACACAAGGACAGGAGTCCTTTCTAAAGAGTTGTCGGCCATTGCCGACAACAGAGGGTCAATTGGGTCAAGAACAATCTAGACCTCAAAGACTTCCTCAGTCATCTGGCCACATGGAAGGTCCGTGAAGCCTGCGGCCGAGGAAGCGATCAACCGCGGTAGAGACCACATGCTCCTGGGACTGAGACCTCTCTCGGTACCAAGAGCGTCTTCGTCGAGACGAGGACAAGCTGGGTTCTTTGTCCCTCTTCCAAAAGCGGGACAAGTGCGAGCTCGCGGGAGCCTCGCTCCTGGTGGGGAGAGACTGGCACAACTCCTTAAAAGAACCTGTGAAGGTGAAGCCCAGATTGAGTGGAACGAAAAAGCTTCGATTCACCAAAGTGCTGGTGGTTTCTTCTTCAAACGCCTTCATGCATTCCAGCTGCTCGGCGGGACCTGCGGCCCACCTAGCCTCCTTAGACTTCACCAGAGGATTCCTTTTCTCCGATCTCCCCAACTTCAAATGTGCCAGGTGGTCGTTCAGGACATTAGGATGGAAGGCCAAGCAAAAACTGCAGGACGAGGTGTCATGGCCAACACCTAGGCAGTAGACGCACGTGAGATGGGGATCGGTGCGCAACATCTTCTGGCTGCAAGGACACTGGCGAAATCCTCTAGAAGACTTCTCCTCCATGATCGAGAACTCAAAAGCACAATCACTAACTCGAATGAGTTTTAATCTCAGTAAAGCCACAGTTTTGAAAGCCAGGGCCTACGAAATGCGTGAGCACAAGGGAGGCAACCTGTATCTTACAGAAGAAAGGAAGATCTGGCGTCATGGGGCAGAGCACAGGTATATACCATCCGGGTGGGTGGGAAGAGCCAGCTTGAAGACTTCCGGCAAGATTTAAAGCGGGAAAGGAACATGCCAAACAGTGTGGATGAACAACATATCCAAGATCCTAGAACAAAAAGTTGCGCTGATTTGCTTAGCTGCTTGCTGCAAAGAAGGTAATAATGTAAAATTCTATGCATATCTAATGTATGGAGCAAGGATTCTCCTGGATTAGTAGGCTCCGCATAATACAGAAGTAAGTGTATGGATTGGTTCAAAGTAAATTCTGATACCACTTTTGGGAGAAATTTAGGATTAGTATGCAACAACACCCTATCCTTGTGAAAATTCAGGTAAGGTTCTTTGCACATATGTGCTTGTAACTAAGACGTACGTCTTCCTAACGTTAATGAAACTAAAAAAAAAAAGTTTTCCAGGAGAGATCGCAGCTCACATGAGGCTGCTTGTTTTATATTTTTTAATAACAAAATTAAGTCCCATTGCTTGAGACGAAGGATACCCTTTAAGAAGGTCTTCATGAGTTGCAGTTGGGTCAAAGGTTTATCCTATACTAGGATGTGAAAAGCCAAAATGGCTGTTAAATACACTTTTATTGAAGAGTATTTCAATTCACCCTCGACAGTGAGAGTAAATAGTCCAAGATGCATCAAGACAGACAAGTATATGGGTCTTGATCATGATCAGTTTCCCAGGCCGAAAACAATTTCCTTTTTATGGAATGGGGGACCTTGTCGAGGGTTTACGAGTTTACCTGTAAAACCTCTGCCACACGCGGGGAGATGTGAAACCTAGAGAGTACTATGTCCTTAGGAGCCAAGCATGAAGGTGTAAGTAGCGAAGATTGGGATGAAGAAGTGTTCCCTTGGCTTGATTTAGTAGCGTAGGACAAACGGGTAGTGGAAGAGGTTCCTGGACAGTTAATTGTTCTAGCAATGGGAAACCAGACCTGTCTCGGCCACAGAGGTGCAATGAGAATCATGGAGGGCTTGTCTCGGAGGGAGTAGTTTAAGTAACACTCTCTGAATGACAGGGAAGGGGGAGAAGGTGTAGAGAAATGCGTCTGTCCAAGAATGAGACAACATGCCCAGCCATAAAGTTCCAGGACCTGGCTCTAGCAAGCAGTAGTGAGGCAGTTAGGTATTGTGTACAGAAGCAAACAGATCCACATATGGTCGGGCCCCATTGTAGGAAGACTTCTAGAACTTCCTGGAGGAACTCCCATTTGTGTTTCTGAATTCTGGATCTGCTTAGAGTGTCCGCTAGAGTGTTTCTGATGTCCGGGACATGAACCCCAGTTAGATGTGTCCCTCATTGAATTGCCAAATACCACACTCTCATTGATTCCCTGCACAAGGGGTAAGAATGTGTTTCTCCCTGCTTGTTCAGGTAATGAACAGCCATGGAGTTGTCCAACAGAATCTGGAGACAGTCCTGGGGAAGGAGGATCTAGAATGCCTGTAGGGCTTACAGGACTGCCCTCATCTTTAGGACAGTGATGTGTAAACATGCTTCCACTGAGTTCCACCTCCCTTGGGTTTAAAGGTCTGCCAGATGTGCCCCACAGCCGTGTGAGGAGGCATCGGTGGTCAGAGTGTGGCAAGGAATGGGAGCCTGGAACAGGACGTCACATAAAAGATTGCCCAGAGACATCCAACATTGCAACTCGCGTATCACAGTGGAAAATATCAGAACTCGTGCCTCGAAATTGTTTGTTCTTTGGTCCCACTGGACTCTCAAGAGTCCATTGCAGAACCCTCATGTGTGCAACCTGGCATGAGGGATGGTTGGAATAACTGACACCATATGTCCTAGTATGCATGGAGGATCTCGGCCGAGGAGATATACAAGTCCGTCACCAATTTCTGATGCTAAAGTAATCAATTTGTTGGTAGAAAGGCTAAACCCAGCGACTGTTTAGGACATCCCCTATGTACTGAAGACATTGGATGTGATCCAATTTGGATTTTGGTATGCTGATTGTGATTCCCAAAGAGGAAAACATCTGGAGTGGTTGGGATAACGTGGTTTCCAACTGAGGGATTGACAAGGCCTTGAGTAGCCAATCGTCCAGATAAGGAAAAAACATAGTAACCCCTTCTTCGAAGGGCTGCTGCCATTACCACAAGGCACTTCGTGAAGACTTGAGGTGCCAAGCCCAAACTGAAGGTAGGGTTCTGAACTGATAATCATCATCCTGAAAACAGAAACAGAGATATCAGTGAGTAGGGTGGATCATTATGTGGAGTTATGCATCCTTCATATCCACAGAACAGAGCCAGGAGCGTTTGCAGAGTGACCATTCTAAATTTCTTGTACTCTATAAAGAGATTTAGTTTCCTTAGATCCAGAATAGGTCTCACATCCCCTGTCTATTTTGGGACCAGAAAAAAGTGGGACTAGAAACCCCTGCCCTTTTGAGGAAGGGGAAAGTACAGTTACATAAGAACTTACGGTAACAGCAGATCTTCGAGAGAGGCTCTTGCAGTAGGTAATTACATATAGGACTGATGTCAGCAGGCGGCAGGACCCAATGGAAAAATTTCTAGCTAGCAGTCCACGCGAGGGACCGCCCCCACGTCAGGTGACCGGCATCAGACGACGTCGGTATAAAGGGGCGGTCCCGGACGCCCGCCTTCCAGTTCTTTCCCGCCACAGGCCCGGAAGGCCCAGACGAGAGAGAAGCAGATATTTCCTTTAATGGAAAAGAAGCTGAAAAAGCCTAGGGGGATGGAGGGCGGGAAGGTATTACCTACTGCAGAGCCTCTCACGAAGATCTACTGTTACGGTAAGTTCTTACGTAACTGTACTATCTTACTTCGAGAGGGCTCTTGCAGTAGGTAATTACATATAGGACAGAATCCCAAGCAGTCTAGAACAATGAAAGGCACCGGGAGGAGGAACTACTCCAAGAAGTAGCAAAGACTTGCAAACCTCAAGACAGGAGGCCTTGCAAGACTGCTAAGCTGAAGCCTGCTCTACGGCAAGAGGCAATGTCCAAACTGTAATGTTTCGTAAAGGTATGGACGGAAGTCCAAGTGGCGGCAGCACAGATGTCCGCCGCAGACACATTCTTGAAACAAGCCACAGAGGCTGCTACTCCACGAGTGGAGTGACCTCTGACTTGACCCGGAAGGGTCTTGTTGTACTTGTCATAACAGAAAGTGATGCAATGAGCCAACCACTTTGAGAGGCATTGCTTGGAAACAGCATTGCCTTCCCTTTTGTGAGCGAAAAAGCCGAACAACTTATCAGTCTTTCTGAGATCCTTTGTCCTGTCGGTGTAGTATCTCAGAATCCTGTGAACATTTATGGTATGGAGCAAATATTCTCCCTGATTGGAGTACTGCGTGAAAAAGGCAGGTAATTCAATAGACTGATTTAAGGTAGACTCCGCTACCACCTTCGGAAGAAACTTAGGGTTTGTGCGAAGAGCTACTCGTTCTTTGTGAAAAATCAGATAAGAGACCTTACACATAAGGGCCTGGAACTCGGAAATTCTTCGAGCAGAAGTAATTGCCACCAAGAAGAAAAAATTACTCACCTTAGTAATGTTGTTTCTTCTAAAGGAGTCTTGCTATATTATGACATATGCAGTTTGTCCCAGCCTTAGAACTGCTCCGGAGTTGAAAGAGTTAACTTTCCATGCCAGGCATGGAATCTTGAGCGCGAGCTCGGTTGAAAACTCTGTCTGTTGTTCTTCAAACCCAAACTGTCAGATCTTTACGAGCAAAAACTCACTAAGATTCTGTGTGGAAGCTGTAAACCTACACTAGCCAACTGGCTACTAAAATATTAACACATTTTTGGTCCCAAAACAAGACTCAAATCAGGGATCCAAAAATAAAATACAATACCAAACACCCAAAAAGGAGGGTGAAAAACACAAGGTGGGCATCACTAAGTGCCAACACTGCACTGCCCACCCACATCCCAAACAGCAGAGGTTCTGAGAGGGCGGGGGTCATAATATATCAAGACTCCATTAGAAGAAACAACATTACTAAGGTGAGTAATTTTTTCTTCAAACAACATGAAGTCTTGCTATATTATGACATATGCAGACTACACAGCAGTACCTCCATGGAGGAGGGACAGAACCTACTTAGGAAATAGGCTCTGAAGCACAGCTGTGCCAAACCGAGCATCACTCCTCGCCTGGATGTCCAGGGAGTAATGCTTGGTGAAAGTGTGTACTGTTTTCCAGGTAGCTGCTTGACATATCTCTAAGATAGGGATGTCCCTGGCCGCAGCTAGGGACGCAGCTGTACCTCTGGTAGAGTGAGCCCTCAGGCCTGAAGGGGGAACCTTACCCAGTTTTTGATAACAAAATTGGATACAAGAGACAATCCACCTGGCAATGGATCTTTTAGTGGCAGGTTTCCCTTTACCAACCTCACCATAAGTGAGGAACAGTTGGAGGAGTCAAACCTGTGACCTTAGTACGCTCTATGTAGTAACTAAGGGCTCTCTTTACATCTAAACTGTGCAGCCTCCTCTGCCAGAGGAGGAATGGTCAGTGAAGTACACTGGAAGAGATATAGATTGATTAAGGTGAAAGTCTGAAACCACCTTAGGCAAGAACTTCCTGTTAGTCCTGAGGACTACCTTATCTCTGTGAAAGGAGATAAAATCAGGCTCCACTGACAAAGCTTGTAATTCACTTATGCGCCTGGCAGAAGTGATGGCTACTAGAAACACAGTTTTCCAAGTCAAGTACTTAAGCTCTGCTGAAGACAAAGGCTCAAGGGGGTTGCATTAGCTGAGCAATGCAAACATTAAGATCCCAAGCAGGAGCAGGGTCCCTGAATGGAGGGTTGGTGTGAAGCAATCCTTGAAAAACTTGGAGAATACAGGGTGAGCAGAAAGAAGAGGCTTCCTGCTGAAATAAAAGCAGAGACAGCTGCCAAATGCACTTTCAGGGTAGCTGGCCTCAGCCCCAAAGTATTTAGATGGACCATATAAACCAGGACTGTGGGCAAATCAGCAGATTCTGGGGAAATATGCTTACCAGAGCACCATATGGAAAACATTTTCCATTTAGAATTATAAGTAGCCCTGGTGGAAGGCTTCCTAGAAGCTTTCAATATATCGAGTACACCTTGAGAAAGGTGTAGGTCAGCAAACTCAAACTCTTCAAGAGCCAGGCCTTGAGGTTGAGGGATTAGAGATTCGGATACCAAACTCTCCCCCGGGCACAGGTTAACAGATTGTGATTCCTGGGAAGACACAGGGGAAGGTGGACTGCTAAGGACAAAAGGAGTGGATACCAGGGCTGTCTGGCCCAATCTGGAGCAATCAGAATCATTTTGCAAGGTTGAGATCGGATTTTGACTAGCACCTTGAACAAGAGAGGGAAGGGGAGAAAGGCATAGAGGAACTTCCCTTCCCAGTCGAGAAGGAAGGCATCCAGAGGGACTGAGCCCAACACTGGGGGCCTGCAACAAAAAAGCGGAAGTTGGTGATTGCCTGGGGCTGCAAAAAGATCTATCTGAGGGGTGCCCCACCTGGCAACTACTAACTCCAGTACTAGGGGATCCAGTGACCATTCGTGATGGCCCTGGGAAATCCTGCTGAGGACATTCATCTGCCAGGACATTGTTCTTGCCTGGGAGGTGAACTGCCATGAGAGAAGTGTTCAGGGAATAAGCCAGAGACCACAACTTCATTGCCTCAGTGCACAAGGCCGAAGACCGAGTGCCCCCTTGCTTGTTGATGTACCACATTGTAGTGGTGTTGTCTGTTCTGACCTGTACCACTTTGTTCTGAACAGATGCAGAAAAAACCTGAAGTGCTAGAAAAACAGCTCTGAGTTCCAACAGATTGATGTGGAGCAGAGATTCCTGAGGGGACCACAATCCCTGGGTGGTGAGGTCGCCCATGTGAGCTCCCCATCCCAAGAGGGACGCATCTGTAGTAAGGGTCAAGGAGTGAGATTGAGGGATGAAAGGAACCCCTGTCTCAGATTGCTCTGATCCTGCCACCACTGCAGGGCCTGGATCAGGGTTCGAGTTACTGGGATCAATTTGGTTAGAGGATCTCTCCTTTGAGACCAGAAGGCTCTCAAATGGAACTGAATGTCCCTCATCTGAAATCTTGCTCCTTGCACTACAGCTGTGGAAGCAGCCATGTGCCCTAGGAGCTGTAGAAAGTGCCTTGCAGGTCGAGAGACCTGCAGAGTTAAGGAGGAGGCCAGAGCCACCAGGGTCTTTACTCTTTCTAGAGGAAGGAAAGCTCTGGCCTGCTTTGTGTCCAGTTCTGCGCCTATGAAGGTTAGTAGCTGAACAGGCTCTAGAACTGACTTTGGAAGATTGAGAAGAAAACCTAGAGATGTAAGCAGCTGCTGGGTAACCTGAAGGTGTAATTGACTTGGTCTGGAGACTGACCCACTATGAGCCAGTCGTCCAGGTAAGGAAAGATGGCAATCTTTTGCCTTCTTAAGTGAGCAACTGCTACTGCCAGGCATTTTGTGAATACCCTTGGGGCAGAGGTGAGGCCGAAGGGCATTGCTCTGAACTGGTAATGGCCTGAGGGCAGTTCGAATCTGAGTTACTTTCTTGTGGAGCTTCTGATGAGAACATGGAAGTAGGCATCCTTGAGGTCCAGGGACGCTAACCAGTCCCCTGGCCTTAGGAGGGTAAATAATTCCCAGAGTCACCATTTTGAATTTTGGTTTTAAAAGGTGCTTGTTTAGGTATCTGAGGTCCAGGATGGGCCGCCATTCTCCTGTCTTTTTGGGTAAGGAAGTACCTGGAGTACAGTCCTTTGCCCTGGTGTGAGGAGGAACCCTTTCTACAGCTCTGAGAGCCAGGAGGGTTGAGACTTCTGTTGCCAAAGCGAGAGCCTCTAATGGATTTGCAGGTGGAAAGGATCTAGTTCTCATCTTTGGAAATTTTTTGAAGCTGAGAACCAGTCCCTGGCTTACTACTTCCAGGACCCACTTGTCTGATGTTAAAGACTCCCAGTCCTGGACGAAGTAAGCCAGCCTGCCCCCAACAAGTAATGGAGAATTGTCCCTGGGCATCCCATCAGGGTGCCTGTTGGGCAGGGGCTTTAGGCTGAGGGGTGGGGGCAGGCCTGCTCGTACCCAGTCTGCCTCTCCCTCTGAAGAACCCCCTCCCGGCATAAGCTGAAGAGGAGGCCTGGGCTTGGTAAAAAGGCCTGCCTCTGCCCCTGGAAAGCTGCCTCTGAGGAGTGGCTTGCCTCTCCTTGGCCTGTGCACTCCTATAAGTGGTCCTATACTCATCCATTTTCTTCATGTAATTCTCTGTCTGCTCCCCAAACAGAGAATTACCCACAACAGGAAAATCCATGGCCTTAGCCTGGGTATCCTGTGACAGGCTAGTACACCTGAGCCAAGCCATTCTCGAAAAGCCACAGATGTAGCCATGACTCTTGAAGATACATCATTAGAGTCCACTGCAGCATGGAATTGCACCTTGGATGCCTCAATACCATCTGCAGCCACCTGCTCCAGCTCCTTGGCAACTGGCTAGGGACCTGTTTCGCTAAAGCCACAACAGTATCCCATCTGGATTTCTGGTATCTTGCAACATAGGCCATATAATTTGCCTGTCTGAGTCCCAAGGATGCTGCCATGTATTGTTTCTTTGCCATGGCATCAATCCTCCTGGAGTCCTTGTCAGGGGGGTGTGAAGCCAAGGGAATATTTGCCTTATCACAGGATGCAGACTGCACTACCCCAACATGGCTGCATTGTTGTGAAAGGAACTCCGTATCAGAGCCTGACAATGTGTTCCTCTTGTCCATTTTTTTATCCACAGGAGGTATAATGTTAGGAGATTTTAAAATTTTTATTGTCTCTTTCCTAAAAGATTTATGTAAAGGAATAGACAATCTCCTGGACTCTGGGATATCCATCATTTCCACATAGTCAGGCTCCTCCTGTTCATCCACAGCTTCTTCCAAAGGGAGCTGGAGGGTTTCAGCAACTTTTTTATAAAACATAAAATGAGAAGGGGACTCAGAAAGCCTAGGAGGAGACACTCCGGAAGGTCTGTCTGGGGAGATGTCCGGTTCAATGGGCACATCCAGACTTTCAAAATCACATTCACTCTCTTCATAATCCTCCTCCCCCTCCTCCGGTTCATAAAATTCCTCTATATCATTTTCTTGAACCGGTGGAACCGACCGCTTACCTGATGGTGCCGGTTCGGTCGGAACCGGGGAAAGCGACTGGACAATTTGGATCGCTTTGGCTATCTCTGCAGCGGTTGGAGAAGAAATTTTGGCTCCACACCTGCTGATTTTCTAGTCCTCTTTGCTGGAACTGGCTCCTCCAGTCAGCTCTGCTTGCCCGAGAAGTCTCGGCCCTGGTCAGAGGGCACTCCCTCCCGTTCGGTTGGCACCGAACCGGGCTGGCCATCCGGGTCAGCGGACTTTTTGGCCTCTCGTTCCCTGAGCCTACCAACTCTCTTATCCAGGGTAGCTGCAGGGAAATTCTTGCAAATCTGGCAGTCTGCATTGAGGTGGTCAAACCCCAGACAATAAACACATGTGGTGTGTGGGTCAGCCTTGGCAAAGGCTTCCCCACAGACATTACAGTGCTGAAACCCAGTGGGCCCGGTTTTTCTTTTGAGTTTCTCAGACATAATGCCAGCCTAACCAAAAAATACAGGTTACTCACCTGTAACAGGAGTTCTAGGAATGGTATATGTTGTTCATCCACACTGTCTGGCAGGTTCCTTGCCGCTTTAAATCTTGCCGGAAGGTCTTCAAGCTGGCTCCTCCCACCCACCCGGGTGGTAAAACTCTCGGCTCCGCCCCATGACGCCAGATCTGGCCCGCTGGAAGCTCAGGTTGTGCGTCAGCCGGGAGATAGGAACAGGGATGAACAACATATACCATTCCCAGAACTCCTGTTACAGGTGAGTAACCTGTATTTCTAGGGACATGGATATGTTGTTCATCCACACTGTCTGGCAGACTCCTAGCAGTTCTCCGGGAGGAGGGAGGCAAAGCGCACACCCCCTACTTAGGAAATAGAGACTGGAGAACCGAGGCCCCAAAACCAGCATCCCGGCGTGACTCAAGGTCGATGTGGTAATGGGTAATAAAGGTGTGTGCTGACTTCCAGGTAGCAGCCCTGCAGATTTCCTGGATAGGGACGTCCCTGGAAGCAGCCACCGATGCAGCAGTATGACTGGTAGAATGAGCTCTTATCCCTCTGGGAGGCTCCATGCCCGCCAACTTATAGCAGAGATCTATGCAGGAGGTGACCCACCTGCCTATCGTCCGCTTGGCTGCAGGTCTGCCAGGTGCAGGCTTCAGCGTGGTGACAAACAGCTGGCGAACCTCTCCCAATTTCAACTGAGCTCCTTATAATAAGCGAGCGCCCTTCTAGGGTCCAAAGTATGGAGCTTGTATTCGGCCTCTGAGGTGTGATTGGGGTAGAACACCGGCAGAGTCAACACCTGGTTAAGGTGAAAGTCCAACACCACCTTCGGAAGGAATTTCAGGTGGTGGCGCAGGACAACCTTGTCCCTGTGGAAGACCAGGTAAGGAGACTCAATGCAGAGCGCCTGGAGTTCTCCCATCCTTCTGGCTGACGTGATAGCCACCAAGAAGGTGGTCTTCCACGACAGGTGAGAGAGTTCACACCTGTGCATTGGTTCGAATGGCTTGCCCATGAGCTTTGCCAGTACCAGCAGTAAATCCCACGGAGGTGGAGGTTCTCACACCGGAGGGGAAATGTGATCAAGGCCTTTGAAATAGCACCAGACCACCTTCTCCTGCGCCACCGACTGCTGCCCGGCCCGCGCCCGGTAAGCAGAGATGGCTGCCAGGTGCACCTTTAGGGTCGTCGACCTAAGCCCTTGACTAGAAAGGGACCATAAATAGTCCAAAATGCTTGCCAAAGAACAGGAGGAAGGGTCCAAGCCCTTGCCTGACACCAAATGGAAAATCTCTTCCATTTGAAGGCATAACATTCCTGGTTGACTACTCACTGCAGGACGCCTCAACAACATTGAGGACCTCGTCGGAAAGACCCAGGCCTGGAACTCTAGCCGCTCAGGAACCAGGCCGTCAGGTGCAGGATTGAAGGTCCGGATGGAACACCTTCCCTGATTGACAGAGCAGGTCCGGGCGAGCTGGAAGCTGCCTCGGGAGCCTGGAGCTGAGGCTGGGAGATCTGGTACCAGAACTGGCGGGGCCAGTCTGGGGCTATCAGAATCACCTCGCCTTGTCCCTCCTTGCCTTGAGAAGCACCTTGTGAATCAAGGGAAATGGGGAAAAGCGTAAAAGAGGCCCGGGTCCACAGTCTCGGAAGGCATCCCCTGCAGCGAGCCCTGCTGAGGGGTGGGCATGGAACAGCCTCAGCTTCGCGTTCTCCCTGGAGGCAAACAGGTCCACCTGAGGTGTGCCCCAGTGGGAGAACAGATCTTGTACTACCTCCGGCAGGAGAGACCACTCGTGGGATGCAGCCCCTATCCGGTTCAGGGCATCGGCCAGGGTGTTGGAGGCTCCTGCCACATGAATGGCTAGGAGATCCACCTCCAGGCTGCGCATGAGTGACCAAATGCGAAGAGCTTCCTTGCATAGAAGCATGGAGCGCGTCCCGCCCTGGTGGTTTAGGTAGTACATGGTCGTGGTATTGTCCGTCTGGACTCGCACCACTTGACCCCGGAGGAACAGAGCAAAGGCGGTGAGAGCTAGGTGGACTGCTCGGAGCTCCAGCAGGGTGATGTGGCATCAGGACTCCCGCGGGGACCAGAGGCCGTGCGCTCGGTGTTCCCCCAGATGGGCACCCCAACCCAGAGAGGCATCGGTCGATAGAGACCGTTGGCTCAGGCGGACAAGCGGGATACCCTCCTGCAGATGCGATGGAGCGGTCCACCATGGGAGGCGTTCCACATCTCCTGGGTCACCACCACAAGCTGGTCCAACGGATCGCAGCATTGTGACCACTGGCTGGCCAGTCCCCAATGAAGGGGGCGCATGCGCCAGCGTGCCCAACGGACCACGCTGGTGCAGGCCGTCATGAGACCCAGGAAGTCCCGGGCAGGGCGCGATTGCCCAACCAGAAATGATTGGGCAAAGGAGGTAAGAACCTCGGCCCTGTCCGCCGGGAGCCGTGCTCTGGCTCGAAGAGAGTCGAGCTCTGCCCCGATAAACAGAATCACCTGCTTCGGCTCGAGTTCCGACTTGGCCTCGTTGATGAGAAGGCCGACTTGAGAGCAAACCTGGAGGGCCAGATCTCTGGACCGCTCCACCTCCTGTCTGGAGGGGGCTGCTATCAGCCAATCGTCCAGGTAAGGGTACACCCGGACCCCTCGGCGCCACAGGAAAGCTGTCACCACTGCAATGCATTTGGTGAAGACCCTGGGAGCTGGAGACAGGCCGAAGGGCATGGCTCGGAACTTGAAGAGGGATCCCTCCGCTCAGCGAAGGAATCTCCGATGTGACGGACGGATAGGGACGTGAAAGAACGCATCCTGCAGGTCCAGAGAGCAGAACCACACGCCGTGTTCCAGAGATGGTATTATCTGCGCCAGGTGACCATCCTGAAGGTTCGAGACCTTAGGAACTTGTTCAGGTCGTGTGGGTGGAGAATGGGGCTCCAGCCCCGTCCGTTCAGAACCAGGAAGTACCTGGACACGAACCCGGGTCTGGAGGGGTCCCCTACCTCCTGATCACCTCCTTTTGGAGGAGGAGGCGATGTCGGCTCGGCGAGCCGACAGTGAGGCTGCGGACCCGAGGCCCCAGTGCGGCGGCTCTGAAGCGGCGGCCTGCTCGAATTCCAGAGGCAGGCCTTTCCCACCACCTCCAGTACCCACCTGTCCAGTGATAATAGCGGACCAGGCGGAAAGGAAGTGTCGGAGCCATCCCCAAGGGGGAACCAGGGGTGAGGTGACGGGATGGGGCGACACCCTCAGCCCGTCACTGAGCAGGCTTGGAGGAGGACGGCCGAGGGACCTCCTGAGCCTTTCCTCCCTGCTTCCTGTTGGAGGAAGCCGGGCTTGGGTTTGGGATGCCAAGCCGAGCCTGCTAGCCCTGGCGTTGCTGGGCGGACGCGCGTGGCGAGAAGACGAAAGGGCTTAGGCTGTGGCTTGCGGCCTTTGTCCTTCTGGCGGAAGGACCGAGTCCAAGGTAGCATTGGACTTCGATCCTCTGCAGGTGACCTTCCACCCCAGGGCCGAAGAGGTCAGTCCCAAAGAGACATCCGCCAACTTGTGCTGGGTATCCAAGTAAAGGTGGATATCCTCAGCCAAGCCGACGACGCATAGCCACTGCACCGCCACAGACCTGGCACATGAGTCCCAATGTCTAAAAGCAGTCTGGAGCTGCTGTTTGTGCCTGCCCTGGTCCCGCACCTGCCTGACCGTAGTCTGCAGATCCACGGGAAGATGAGGGGCGACCTCATTCAGGAGCCCAACAGGGCATGAGAAAATGTGCCATGAGGACGGCCGAACTGGCCTGGCGAAGGCCGAGAAGGGCGCAGCATAGACTTTTAGCCCGGCATAATCCAATTTCTGGATTCCTTGTCAGGAGGTTTGTCCACATCCTGGCGTTCCCGGCATGCCAGAAAACGCTGTCGGTAACCAACCCCTCAGCAGAGGGGTGTTCCGAAAAACCGGACAGGGAACCGGTAGGGACCGCATACTTCCTGGCCATCCTGGCCGAAGGCGCAGGGCAGGAAGCAGGGCGCTGCCAAAGTTCAAGGCCGGACCCACTATGGCCTCGGCCACCGGAAGAGCCTCCGTAGGGAATCCCTCAGTCCAGAATCTCCTGGGGAGGATACCTGGCCCGTTTAGAAGCGGGTTCGAGCTTCATCGGTGGACTCCGAGATGAGCGAAGCAATCCTAGGAAGGACGAAGGGCTATCGTCCACTGACTGTCCTCCTGAGGACTCCAAGTCCATCGCTTGGAGAAAAGGGAGGAATCGTCCTCGGACTCTGAAGAGTCCTCAAAGAGCTGCCTCGGGCCTGAGCCACCTTCCACCTGCCGAGGTCTATCGGGAGTGAGGGTGACAGACAGCCTATGGGGCAGTCCCCGAGCCGACAGAAAATTTTTGGTCGGAGCCCCAACTAACGGCTGTGGAGGCGGAGGTCCCACCAGAATCGGTGGGGCAGCTGGATTTGGCCGAACAACCGGCCTGAGAACAGGCTCCTCGGCTACAACGAGGGGTTGTTTCGGCCGCTCCGGTGACAGCCACTTAATGGCCGGGGAAGACGACAAGGTCGGCTTATTCCCAGTCAGAAGGAGCTGTTGCCACATGAGTTCCTCATACCTCCGACGCAACTTGCGCCGAAGCCTCCCCTCGTCCGAGGAGGAGGAAGAGCGGCGGCGCCGCTTGCAGTGCGAGCCGAGACCCGCCTATGGCGCGGATCGGCTGGACATGACGGTGCGTGAGTGTGGGAATCTGCCTCCCTCGGTTGGGACGATTCCACGAGCTCCGGAACCCGGAGGCACAGAGCAAGCGACAGGATCCTCAACTCCACCGGGGTAACGGGAGGGGATTCTCAGCTTCTCAACAACAACCCGTCTAACGGGTCGAGAAAAATCTCGACCGCTACGGCGGAGTCTCGTCAACTGGCCTGGCGGGACACCGTGAAGCCAGTGGCGGCTGAGGGGTCGATCAAGTCCACTGTCGGCAACTAGGGAGGGGATTTCCGCTCCCAAGAGCGTCAACAGTGAGACTTACTTTTGCTCTCTTTTTGGACAGAGAAAAGGTCCAGAAGAGATTGGACCCTCACCTTTTTGTGAGAGGTCACACAAAGCTCCTTAAAGAAGACATCTGAGGCACCGAGAAGAGCGGGACAATGCACGCAGCCGAGGTAGAAGCAGCCACGCCGCCTCCTCTTCGGAGGCGATCATCTGTTCGAGCTGATCCGCCGAGCCCGCCGCCGCGGACACCGCCAACCGGGCCTCTTTAGATTTAACTGGAGGAAATCTTTTCTTGGGACGCCCCAGCTGTAAACTGGCAGCACGGTCTTCGAGGACGTAGGCCGAAAAAGAAGAGCACATGTCGCAAGCCTGCGGGTCGTGCTCAAGGCCCAAGCAGTAGACGCACGTGGAGTGCGGATCCGTCCGAGACATCTTCTGCCCGCAAGGGCATCTCCGGAAACCGGGAGTCGATCTGTCCATCGAGCCGATGGGAGAGAAGACCAAGTCTTTTAGCAAAAACTTTTGATTTGAAAATTCAAGAATTGGAACCAGTCTTATCATAGCGTTAAGGAGGAACCTGAGCTTCCAAGCGGTAAGGAAGATCTGGCGTCATGGGCGGAGCGGAGAGTTTTACCACCCGGGTGGGTGGGAGGAGCCAGCTTGAAGACCTTCCGGCAAGATTTAAAGCGGCAAGGAACCTGCCAGACAGTGTGGATGAACAACATATTCATGTCCCTAGAACTTGCCCTTTTACGGCAAATCGCCAAGCAAGACACCCTTATTGGTTCCCAACTGTGTCACGGGTCGTGGAAAAAACCGTAATGAAATCTGTTTTTTTTTAGAACCGATAAGAACCGGGAACCGCACTCTAAATGCAATTTAGTTAAGTTTAACAACAACCTGATCGGTTCAAAACGAACCGATAACGTTTGCAAGTTCCACACAGAGAAAATGTAAAACCTATCTATTACTTACGATACCACAGACAGAGCTTGAACCGACCGGTTGCGGTTAAAAACAAGACAAATGCAGTTAAAAAAACCGAGAAATTACACTTTTCAACCGACAAAATTAACCGAGCAGAAGGAAAAATCTCCGGAGCGACTGTTCAGTGAGGCGGAGTAAAGAATCTGACAGTTTGGGTTTGAAGAACAACAGACAGAGTTTTCAACCGAGCTCGCGCTCAAGATTCCATGCCTGGCATGGAAAGTTAACTCTTTCACCTCCGGAGCAGTTCTAAGGCTGGGACAAACTGCATATGTCATAATATAGCAAGACTTCATGTTGTTTGAAGAGCGTCTTCCACGATAGAAACTTCAAGTCTGCGGAAGCCGCAGGCTCGAAGGGAGGAAGGGTAAGTTTCTCGAGAACAAAGTTCAAATCCCAAGAGGGGGCAGGAGTCCGGACAGGGGGCCTGAGATGAAGGACCCCTCTGAGAAAAGTCTCGGATACCTCTAATTGGGCAAAGGCTTTATCCGCGAAAGGAACATGGTAGGCTGAAATAGCGGCCATGTGAACTTTTAAAGAGGAATGACTGAGACCCAGGTCGAAGAGGTGATGTAAATAATCGAGCAGAACGGCCACAGGACAGGAGAAAGGCTCCACGTTCCTGGAGGCAGCCCAAATGGAAAATCTCTTCCATTTCATGGCGTAGGTGGATCTAGTGGAGGGTTTTCTAGCCTCCACTAGAATCTCGGCCACCGTAGGGGAGATGCCAAATCGAGATTGGGCTAGGTCTGCAGGAGCCATGCATGAAGTTGAAGGGACTTGAGTCCCGGATGGACCAGGGTCCCTGATCCTGGGTCAGCAATCCCGAGATAAAGGAAGAGGAAGAGGAGGAACCTCTGGTGTTGTCGTGAAGAACCAGATTTGCCTGGGCCAGAAAGGGCGATCAGAATCATTCTCGCTCCTTCTGTTGATAGTTTCTGCAGTACACGAGGGACCAAAGTAATTGGTGGAAAAGCATAGACGAATCTGCCCTTCCAGCTTAGAGACAGAGCGTCGCTCAAGAAAGCGCCTCGCTCTGGAGCGAGCGAGCAAAAGATGGGAAGTTTTGTGTTTTGGGAAGAGGTGAACAGGTCTACCTGTGGAGTCCCCCAAAGCTGGAAGATGCCGTCTAGAACCTTTTGGTCCTGTTTCCACTCGTATGGCAGAACTGAGGAGCGACTTAGCTTGTCTGCCAGGGTATTGTCGACTCCTGGAACATGGATCGCCGTGAGGTGAAGGTTGTGAAGCATTGCCCAGTCCCAAACCCTCATTGCTTCCCTGCACAGCGGGTAGGATCAAGTCCCTCCCTGCTTGTTGATGTACCACACCACGCACATGTTGTCCATTTGGACAGCTAGGCGACCAGGAAGGATGTATTGGTGAAGGGCTTGGAAAGCATACAGAACTGCTCGTAGCTTGAGCACGTTGTTGTGAAGAGCTAACTCCAATGTGGGCCATCAACCCTGGGTTCGGTGAGGACCCAGATGGGCTCCCCAACCTTTGCCTGATGCGTCCGTGGTCAGAGTCTGGAAGGGGGGAGGATGACAGAAGGGGACCCCCCCGAAACAGGTTCTCTCGAACCATCCACCATTGCAAGTCTCTTGTCATCGTCGAGGAGATCAGCACCAGATGATCTAGGTCGTCTACGAGTTGATCCCACTGAGAGCGGAGGGTCCACTGACAGATCCTCATGTGGCGCCGCGCGCGCGGAACCGTCGGGATGGCGGCCACCATGAGCCCCAAAAGACGGAGCACCGACCTCGCCGGAACCTTCCTGCGTTCTGAAAGCAGGGAAATCTGTGACTGGAGGGAGGCTGCCCTATCCGAAGGAAGGAAGGCCTTGCATACTGTCGTATCGAGGATTGCCCCGATGAACTGAAGTCTCTGGGAGGGATCCAGATGAGACTTGGAATGGTTGATGGTGATACCCAGGCAAGTGAAAACCTGCTGGGTGAGGGAGAGAAAATGCAGGAGTTCCTCCCTGGACGAGGCCGCCAGGAGCCAGTCGTCCAGGTAGGGGAAACACCTGAACTCCCAAAGTACACAGGTGGGCCGCTACCACCGCCAGACATTTGATAAAAACTCGGGGAGCCGAGGAAAGACCAAATGGGAGTGCCCAGAATTGGTAATGGTCCCCCTGGAAAGCAAACCGGAGGTACTTTCGGTGCGAGGGATGAATGGGGATGTGCAGATATGCATCCAGCATATCCAGTGCACAAAGCCATTGACCCAGCCGAAGAAGGGACAGAAGGGAGAGCATCCTGAACTTTTTGTATTCTACATAGAAGTTCAGGGAGCCGAGATCGAGAATGGGTCTGAGATCTCCCGTCTTCTTGGGCACAAGGAAGAAATGGGACTAGTAACCCGTCCCATGAAGGTGAGGAGGAACGGGTTCTATGGCCTGCTTCGCGAGAAGGGCAGCTATTTCTCCCTTGACCAAAGGAAGATGGTCCCTTGAGTAAGAGGACTTCAGAGGGGGGTGGCGTGGAGGTTTCTGTAGATACTCTATGGAGTGCCCCTCCACGATAATCTGAAGCACCCCATGAATACGATGTTATCCTCTCCCAACCTGGAAGGTGGAGGGAGAATCTCCCTCCTACCGGTTCCTCCAGGGAGTCCGTAGGTGGTGGGAGAGGGAAGGAGTTAGGTGGTGCGAGGCAGCGCCGCAGCTGAGGCACCCGCTGCTTTTTTGGGCAGCAGGGGTTTGGCAGCTGCGGGGGCCTGGCATTTGGTGGCCCGCCTTCCTTGGGGTTTCACTTCAGGCCGGCTGCGTCTGCGAAAAGGACGGCGCTGCGGGGGATGGGGACGGTACATGGAATCCACAGATTTCACGGCCGTCCCCTTCTCCTGCAAATCGGTAATGATGTCCTTGACATCACCGCCGCAAAGCACTGAACCCCTGAAAGGTGCTTCTTGGATTGCTGACTGCACCTCCGGGACCAAACCTGACATGCGGAGCCAGGCGTGACGCCGAAGACTTACGGCGAAAGCGGAGCACCGCCCTGCAATGTCCACTGCATTGTAGGTCATCCTCAGAATGTGACGACTGGCCGAACGAGCAGAACGGACTAAGTCAGCTAACTCCTGCTTAACTTGGGAGTCAGGCAAGGGAGTCAATCTTAGATTCCGCCTGGGTAAGGATAGCCTTCTGGTAATCCCCCATATGTGCAACATAATTCAGGGTCCTGATGCCCAGTGTGGAAGAAGCGCATATCTTCCTTCCATACTGATCCAGAAAGTGAGATTTCTTATCCGGGGGAGACGAGCTCAAATGTTTAGGGTGTGCTGATTGGCCGTGAACGGCGCTAATCACAACCGAGTCTGCATGGGGGGGTGAGAATCCAAAAAATCGACACCCTCCGGAGCCTGGTATAGCCTGTTGGACTTCCGAGGAAGTGGGGCTAGAGCCGACAGTTGTTTCCAAATAGTTGAAACAAGGTGGGCGTGAGGCTCGATCCAGGGTGGCACTAGAGTAGGGGCCGTAAGGGGCAGGTCCAGATGTTCAGCGACTTTAACCTGCTGAGGATCTGGTTCCAAGGAACGCCACTGATGTACTTCCTGGATCTTCCTAAGCAACTCCGTGAAGGAAGGATCCTTCGGAGGAGTCCTCTGCCGGGGCTTGGACGGAGAGCGAGGCTCGTCGTCTTTCTCGGAGCATCCAAGGAGTCCGAGAGAGAAGAACAAGAAGAATTGGAAGCAGAGTAAGACTCCCTGACTCGTCTAGGGGGAGGAACGGGTTCCTTAGTGGGAATCCCTGGATGCATGTCCTGCCCCTCTCTGGATCCCGAGGGAAGAGTCGGGAATCCGGAGGCGGAGAGGGAGTGTGCCGTCTCGGGCATACGGGGGCCGGAGGAGGCACCGTTGCCGTATGGCGGCTCTCGACTTCCATGGTGAGCTAAGCCTTGGCCTCAGCCCACCAGGAGGCCAGAGTCTCCTGAAGATCCACTGGCGGCCTGGGGGGCGGTGGAAGAGGAAAAGGGGAATAGTTATACGGTATCCGTAACCCAGCTGTGGGAAAACCGGTGCCGGATATTGCGGCGTCTGGTACTGCGGCGTCGGTGGGGCCAGCGTCAGGTACTGCGGCGCTGGATACTGCGGACCTGGGTAAGCCGGCGTTGGATAGGACGGTGGATACCCAGGAACTGGAGGAGCTGCTGGAGCAGACGGCCCAGTAGGGAACCCCACGGGCGGATCAACAGGGATAGGCCCATGGGGAGGTGGGCCCGATGGAGGAGGAATATCCCCTGCCGGCGTCGGAGGGGCCGGCATCAGAACCGGCGTTGGCGGGGCCGGCGTCAGATCTGGTTCAGTGGGAGGAGGGTCTGACGGCGGAAAAACATCCCATGCATCGCCCGGGGACGGAGGGGAAAAGTCCCCGGGGTCAGGCAGGGGCGACTCGGGCTCCCCGGATGGCAGCAAAGGCTGCGGGGAACCTGGGACGACAGACGATGGAGGGTCTGTTATAGGCTCCAACGCCCGGCGCACATCAGAGAAGCTGACGTGTGACTTAGGGGCTGAATCCCGGCGGATGCCAAAGGAGCTGGCGTCCGACTTAAGGGGTCCCTCGTCGGAGGCGGGCCGAGGTTGGGAAGCGGCCCGGTCCGAGGAGGACACTGCTGTGCGCCGCCCCGAAGGGTCAGGCGTCTTAGCGGCCTTCTCCCGGCAGGCAGAGGAGCCGACGTCCGGCTTATGGGAGGTACCCGCACCAATAGACCGCAAGCCTGCGGCAGTACTGGGGGCAGAGGCCTCCTTTTGCCCGGAGGCGCCCGTGGGACCCGAACGCGAGCCCGACGGGCGGGCCGACGCCTCCTCCAAAGCCTTGGAGGCGGCCGTCAGGCGATCCCCTGGAGGAGACGTTACCTGAACCGCGGCCCCGGCCGGAGTCGCGGATGAGGAGGCCTTCTCCCTGTGCCTTTCTTTATCCCACTTCTTGTGTCCTTCTGGGGAGGTCGACGCCTGCCTAAGCTTCTTCAATTCCTTCTCCATAGCAGACATCTTTTTGAGGAGATGGGCTTCCAAAGACTGCTGGCGCCGCTTGCGGGTGGCCGCACTGAAATGCGGGCAATGCGGGCACCTTGACCGCGTGGTCGGGGCCTAAGAATAAAAGGCAAAGAGAGTGACCGTCCTTGTGAGGCAGTTGGGAGCCGCACGCGTCGCACTGATTTTTTGAAGGGGACGACATAAACAGACGCTCACCTGACGAAATCGCACTAAAATACTGATAACTTTCGGTGAAAACCGCTAAATAACAGGGCTGGGAGCACTAACTTCACCGTGAGGCGCCTGCACGAAAGGACGCATGGAAAGAATCTGGAAGGCGGGCGTCCGACTGCTCCTTCATACCGACGCCTGGACGCCAGTCACCTGATGAGGGGTGGTCCTCGCCAGGGACTGCTAGCTAGAAATGTTTCAGGGTCCTCGCCTGCCGACGTCAGTCCTATATGTAATTACCTACTGCAAGAGCCCTCTCGAAGTAAGATCTGGTTCTATTACATTTTTTGTTACAACAGGTTGCATCTCCGTTGCCAGTACTGATTTGTGATTGGGAGGATAATAGGAGGCCCTTGGAGGCATACTGGGTGGCACATCTGTTAATTCCAGGGCATGACCTGATTGAATCAGTTTAAGAACCCATGCGTCTGTGGTTATATTTTTCCAACCCTGGAAGTGTGGGGAAAATTTGCCCCCAAACTCCATGGGATGGGCCTCTAATCCCACTGGCATTGGGGGGGTGGGGACTTCAGGTGGTAGGCTACGGCGGGGGTGTAACGGTAAGTTTTAAGGTCAGCACAAGGTCCGGGCAAGGAGACTTGAGCTTTTCGTTTGTTTGCTTGTTGTCTGGCAGCAGACCGTTGCCTGTTGGTAGGTCTACGAAAATATCCTTCATAATAAGGTTTGGACTGGGTCACCCTTAAAAGGTGCATTTAGGGTATATTGCTGTACATCTCGGGCAAATCCAGAAACCCAAAACCAGGAACGTCTTCTCAGACAAATTCTCACGCTCTTAAAAGATGACAGCCACCTGCAGAGGCAGTTTTTAAGTTTGTGTTGAGGTCCTCCTTAGGAGCAATATCAGGGAGAGATTGTATTGATGACTGGGTTGCTTGTAGCAACTTCTCTTGATATCTGAGGAGGTGACCCATGTAGTTCAGGATTCTGAGAGTCATGGTGAAAGAGGAAAACATCCTCTTACCCATAATATCAAGCTTCCAGGATTCTTTATCTGGAGGTTGGGCGTTAAGGTGCTTTGGCCGCACCAACCTATCATGAGCTGCATTTATGATCACAGAATCCGCCAGTGGCGGAGAAGTAAAATAAAGATGGTCCACCAGGGATTGGTAAATCCTATCAGCTTTTCTAGGTGCCCAAGGGATAGCAAATGGCTGCTGCCAGGCAGCCAAGATGCATCTTCATAAGCGTTTAGTAAAGTAGGGATGACCAGGGATGGACTGTCTGGAAGACCCAAATTGGCCAATTTCTTTCTGGAAGCATTTTGTTCAGTCTCCTGGAAATCAAACATTTTGTGAAGGTGCTGCAAGATATCAGAAAAACAGGTCATCGGGAGAGGAACAAGGAAGGACAGGAAGAGCGTCTTCAGGCAAGAAGGAAGCTGAGGAAACAGAGAGGGGACAGTTTCTTGTTCCATATCCTCCCCATGATCCTCCAGTTCCCACTCCTGTAAATAAGGATCCTCTATTTCAAGGTCCTGCGAGGGATCAGGGGATGCAGGAGAAGTGCTGGCAGTTCATAGATACATAGACAGTGTCGGCAGATAAGGGCCTATGGCCCACCCAGTCTGCCCATTTGAGCTTGTCAGTTTATGTTTTCCTAGAAGTCTGTTACCCCTTACCTCCAGAATTCCTTTATGTCTATCCCATGCATTCTTAAATCCTGTGATTGTTTCAGCCCCCACCACTTGCTCTGGCAGGGTGTTCCACTTGTCCACCACCCGTTCTGTGAAGAAATTCTTCCTCACGTTTCCTCTGAATCGTCCTCCCTCCAACTTCATCCCATGCCCTCTAGTCCTGGAACATCTTTTTCGCTTAAAAATAGTGTATTCCTGCACCCTGTTCCTCCCTGTAAGATACTTGTATGTCTCTATCATATCCCCTGTCTCCCTCCTCTCCTCCAGGGAGTACATGTTCAGTTCCTTCAACCTGTCCTCATAGGACTTGTGATGCAATCAATGCACCATCTTTGTTGCCCTCCTCTGAACCTTCTCTACCCTGTCTATGTCCTTACATAGGTAAGGTCTCCAGAACTGTACACTGTACTCCAGGCGGTGCCTCACTAGTGTCTTGTATAGTGAAATTATGACCTCCCTTTTCCTGCTGGTGATGCCCCTGCCTATGCATCCCAGCATCCTATTTGCTTTACCTGCTGCCTTGTCATACTGTTTCCCTACCTTGAGGCCAGAGATAACCCCAAGATCCCTTTCCTGCTTGGTTCTAGTTCTAGAGGTCGAAGAGCATCTAGAAGGCACAGGAACAGGTGCAGAAGAGACTCCTGTAAGAGAGGGAAGAGTGCCTCTCGTTACATCAATAATAGTACTGACCAATGCTTGCACATCTATCATACCAAGTTTAGGTGACGTAGTAGTAGTCGGATTTTTATGAACTGATTCTATGAGTACAGAAGATGATACTGGATTAGGATGAGGTAACAACCCAGCTGTCAACGAGGGTTGCACAAACATGCCCAGGGTCATCAGATAAGCCATTAGTAAGTGTAGTAAAAGGCTCATGTCCTGACTAGCCCTAGTGTTATGGGCTGTCGACGAACCAGAAGGAGTCAACAAAGGACGATAATGAGACCCTGTGACGAAGGCAGCAGTGGTGGGAGCTGCGGCTTAAGGCCACCCAAAGACATCAATGAAGGCTGCGTCGACAGATGGGAGGAGAAGAAGAGCCAGAGGTTGACGAAGTAGAGGATGACATGGCAGCAGCCTGAGGGCTACCAAAACAGCTTTAGTTTTAAGTATTTCCTGCTCCCTAGAAAGGGAAGAAGAGGGCAGACAGGTTGTCGATGAGGAGACGACTTGGGGAGAATGTTTACTCTTGCTACAGTGTTTAAGGTTTCTCCTTCGTGTCAGCCTGTGCCATCGACAAACGATCCCTACCAGAATGGTGGGATCCAGAGGAAGACGACGAAGTCTCCCTGGACTTCGAGTCGTGTTCCTGCTCCAGGAAGGCAACTTTCTGCTCCATAAGGTGCTCGCGAAGTTGTTGGAGCCACTGTTTAGTGGCCTTATTGAAACGCTGACACCGGACACAGGCACATGCATCATGCACAAGGCCCAAACACCTGACACAGACTTCGTGCAAGTCCTCTGTCACGATCTTCTGGCCACAAGTACACTTTAGGAACAAAGAATCTGTAGACATGGGGGTAAGGAACGCAACAATACTGGGAATGCTGCATTGTCAAAGTTCGATGAACTTTTCTTCGTCGACATGCTGTACCCCGAACAGAGAACGTATAGCATGCAGGACGCGGTAGGAAGAGAATGGTGGAGCATCTGAAACCCAGGTTGACTGCTGAAAAATCCTCTGGCTGGAACATTCCTAATGGTGTGAACTGCTGCAAGAGATTTCCTCGATGAAGATCTCTGTTTCATTCCAACTCTGGCACTATTTCCACTGCCCTGTTGCTCATAATACCTGCAATCTCCTGTGTCAGAAGCTCTGCCATGTGAGCTGACAAAGGGGGTTGCTTTCTTGGCTGGATAGTCCAGAGGGATTTCTATGAAATCCAGGGAGTACCTCTCGGATAATCCAGAAACTCACTTGTACATTGTGATTCTCATGGACGGTAAAACTGACTCGGGCACCTCCCACCACCACCTGGGGAGGAGAGGCATGCCCCAGACAGCTGAGGCAGGACTGGGTAGGGAGTTTCAGGCGGTGGCATTAAGCATTTTCAGCACCTGTGCCATCGGCAGTGCTTTCTTCTGAGGCAGGGGAGGTTAGTTTTACTGTTTTGAGCTCCTCTGCAATGAAAGGACTGCTTGTTGTGGAAACAGCCATGACCCCTGCCCATGTGAGGGTTAAAATGAGCTGGTCTGGAAGTCTTAAAGTAATTCTAGTTTCATTAGACTCCTTAAGAGACTGCTCCACCTGCTGTCCAAACAGGTAAGTAACAGAAGGGTATATTCATTATTTGTCACTGGATATTGGGGTGAAGCAAGCAGTCCACAGCCAGGAATGCTGCCTGATGCAGGTATCTGCAGCTGCAAAGTAAGATGCTGCACCAAAGGCATCCACAAAGCTTTGAGCTGGTGACTGTTAGATTCAACACCTTACTTAACAGTAAGCAGCATTTCTTGTTTAACATCTGACTCTAGCAGGGTCTCTGCCAGACACTATCTTGCTCCAAAGGGTATATTCATACCTGGTAAAATGACCCTTATAGCTACTATTCTCATGCCAAGGGTAGCCCAAGGCATAACCCTCCTTGCCCACGGTGTCAACTTTGCATGACTGTTCATGGAGTGCTCATTGACCTCCTTGGGTAATATGACATTGTCATTCTCAGAACAATGATGGCATCAGGTACAGACTAAGTGAAATACATTGGCTTAATTTTTAGGAGCAACATATTTCCTGTCCGCCTGTTTGGGGACAGCTGCCACAGTAGCAGGTCTCTTCCAAACCGATTCTGACAGGGTTTCTAGAGCAGGATAGATGGGAGGAATTAAGCTGACCAGGATATCAGGAGAGTTTAGAAACTCCAGTTGAAGCTACCTAGCCTGGTCTATGGCTGCTGGCTTGAAATCCAGAGCAGAATTCATATTTCCAAGCAGAGTCTAAAGGAAAGGTCCTCTTGAACAGATACGGAAACTGGGTATGAGACCTTGGGACCATAAAAAAAAAAAAGAGTCATTGTCCCTACCATCACAGATGAGATCAGGGTCTGACTCATCTCTCTCTCTACACCCTCCTCACCCTGGGGATAATAAAAGATGGGTGTTAAACAGTTGAAAGCACATCATGCTGCTGTGGCAACACCAGCCCCAGGGCCTAAAGAACGACACCAGAAGCTCCTGCAACGTCACACTAAACACTGAGGCAGTCACTAAGGGGCCTGAACCCAGCACGTTACCTGACACTGCATATTGCGTAGACAACCCAGCTGGCACCGAAGTGATCAGAAGCAGCATCGTGGCTGTCCCTGTCCATGAAAAGGAGTGACGTGACAACACAACTGGAAGAGATGGTGGTGCCACTCCCGACACCAACAAGGTGATGGTGCTGGAGGTGGACTCTCATTCAAGCCCAGTGACAGCACAATCCATGCCAGCCAAGTGGACGCAAGGGGTCAGGGGGCCAGCACCAGAAGCAGCACTGCATGAGACAGACAATGCACCCACTGCTCCATAAGAGCTGCCCAATGACTGAACTGCCCACTGTGGTACAAGACAGATGGAGACTCTGGTATGGAGACAGCAACCTGGCAGGCCTGTGTGTTATGAGGATGGGAGTTATCTATGGGCATTATTTGCCTTTGGCTCCCTAAATCTCCTCAGTATGATCCTTAGTATATGACCCCCATGTCGTCCATGATGACTGAGGGAACCCTAGGCCTGCAGAAGTCTGATGTCTCAAAGACGACTTTACAGGACAACCTCAACCAGTGCAGTTTGTTTCCCTTCTTGCGAGAAGAGGCATAGATCGAGCAGTGCCAGAACCCCAGCACCAAGAGTGTGCAGAATCTAGATTGCTTTTTTTCTGCTTCCGGAAAGGCTGCCTTCCCTCCCAGTCACCAGACTGCCCATCGTCTGTGCACCCAACCAGACAGGAGTGTTGAATGGACATCACTCAGTTATCAGAACAACCTGCCTCTTCAGGCTCCCTACCATCCTCCATGGTCGACAGTTCACATGTGGTAGAACTGAGAGAAATGGAAATATTTATGTAAAATGCTAAACTGACACAAGAATAACAAACTAATTTCAACGTAAAACTGAAGAACTGAAGGCTGCAGTATAGACGGTGAAGTTCTGACTCCTGACAGGCGAGTTCCTGTCACTGATGCACACTAGACAGTGAAGAAAATAAGAACAGAGGCAGTTGGTGCCACTGTATACCAGCGGACACTTGCATCATCACGCGACAATGTGCACAAGGTGGCTACTGTGTCACCAGCCTTCTGAAAAGTTCTGACTCCTGCTCGGTCCCAACATCTCCAGCTCTTACCTACTACTGGGAATCAATGGTGAAGATGGATTCTTGGAAGATCAGTGCAGCCTAGGGACCCTCCACTGATGGCTGCACATTCCAATGGGCTACTGGCATATCTAGTATGCAGGAACCCATGTCCCAGAGAGCAATGCCTTTTTACTACAGTTTGTAAAACATCTGATGCAGCCCAGTAACTCGTTAGCTCTTCCATACACTTTTCACACCGACTAGAACTTTTCAAGTTACTGTTTTGTCATTATGCCCAGGGTACTTTCCTTATGTGAGGAGCCCAAAATTTCCACAGGTACAAGGAGTGAACGGAACAAATTAGCAGCACAGGTACAGCAAGATATTTAGCGCCACCTTGGGTTAAACTCAACAAAAACATTGGGGGGTGAGGATATAGCATGCACCAAGCAGGAAAGGGATCTTGGGGTTGTCATCTCTGATGACCTCAAGGTAGGGAAACAGTGTGACAAGGCATCAGGTAAAGCAAATAGGATGCTGGGATGTATAGGCAGGGGCATCACCAGCAGGAAAAGGGAGGTCATAATTCCGCTATACAAGACACTAGTGAGGCCCCACCTGGAGTACAGTGTACAGTTCTGGGAGACCATACCTACGTGAAGGACATAGACAGGGTAGAGAAGGTTCAGAGGAGGGCAACAAAGATGGTGCATGGGTTGCATCACAAATCCTATGAAGACAGGTTGAAGGAACTGAACATGTACTCCCTGGAGGAGGAGGAGGAGAGGGATATGATAGAGACATACAAGTATCTTACAGGGAAGAACAGGGTGCAGGAAAACACTATTTTAAGCGAAAAAGATGTTTCAGGACTAGAGGGCATGGATGAAGTTGGAGGAGGACGATTCAGAGGAAACATGAGAAAGAATTTCTTCACTGAACGGGTGGTGGACAAGTGGAACACCCTGCCAGAGGAAGTGGTGGGGGCTGAAACAATCACGGGATTTAAGAATGCATGGGATAGACAAAGGAATTCTAGAGGTCAGGGGTAAGGGGAAATAGACTTCTAGGAAAACAAACAACTTACAAGCTCAAATGGGCAGACTAGGTGGGCCATAGGCCCTTATCTGCCGACACTGTCTATGTATCTATGTATCTATGTAAAAAAGCTTCCCATTAACATACAGCTTTTCATGCAATTGTTTCCCCATTTACTGTTAACATATCAAGATCAGACAAAAAACACAAAAAAACAAATCAAAGAACCCCATTAATACAAATATGCCTGTAATTCCTCCTTACAGTATTATCCATGTCTCATTATATAGTGTATATAAATATACAAATAACTTTAAAGAGCCTGATATGCCCATGGGAAACCCTTGGGAATTGTACATACTTTTAGCTGTATTTCTTACATGCAGTGCTCCAGATAAGAAGAGTACTGGCCTATTTTATTCATATTGTTTTAACAAATACTCTTAAAACATTTTTTGACAAGTACCACTACTCATCCCAAGACTTAGAAATGTACCACAGATGCTTAAAAAAGAGCCATTTTCCAAGTTTGAAGTGTTTTTACTCATCCAAATTATATTTTACTCACCTAATAGCAAAAATTGAGAGTAAATTACACTTGAATGTTCAATGTTATCTGGAGCACTGCCTACATATCCTAATGTATCTTCACCTTTTTCTTTATTACTAAGGACATTTGTATGGAACCAGGATCTTTGTACTCTGAAAGTTATCTCCACCTCATCTACATGTGATGTCAGTCTCCCGCTGGTCACACCATAATGGGTAGAAATAAAGACATACAACTGGTACTCTTAGCAGAATTGGTAGAAAAACCTGTCAGTTGACATTTCTCAATTGATTAGTGTGTATTATCAGCTAGTAAACTTGCAGTTTTCCCAAGGAAGGAAAAGGCTTAGAGAGACAGACACCTCAAGAAATTAAAATTATGTACTCACCGTAATTCTTGATCTTCCAAAGTATCTGCACCATTCATCACTGGTGGGTCTTAGACCAGAGGCACTAGCTAGGATCCCATGTGAGCATATGCCTTTAAAAGCTTCAGAAGTAGGGGATCGACAGACATCACTGCCCACGAGGCGAACGTATGACATGGTGCTCATGGACTGGTCAGTAACCTACACCAGCCCCCTCACCTCCTTTATTCTGCTCACCTAGGAGAGGAAGAAATGGTAAGAAAAAGAGAAGAGCTGGGGCAAGGGAGTCCAAAGGACAGACAAAAGGATACATGAAATAAAGAACAAATGAATAAAAACCGACCAAAAGATGATGATGATTTTGTGAGTAGGGTCTTCAAAGTGGCCATGGATGACCAAGGCAATTGGGCAGAGGAGAGAGAGACAGACTACAGACAGAGGGAGAGCCAGAGAGAGGTGGAGATCCCGAATTCTAAGCCAAAAAAACAAGAGTGTCAGAAGTGCAGGCTTGCTCTCAGCCACAGTAAAGCATGGCTGACACCCTCCACAGCTAGCCGACTCCTAAATGAAGAGCTTGGTCCAAGAAAATGCCAAGGACCAGTTAGAGTAGTGGATTACAGGAAAGGAGTACCTCCTTGAAGGCTCAGAAACAGGAGAGAAACCTATGAGACCAGGGAAAAGGATAGCCAGCCAAAGCTGTCCCATTTGAGGGCACAAGCAGCAGTCCCATATGACCAATACATAATATGGGAGAAGGAAAGCCTTCAATTTTCGAAGGTCTAAAAGAGCTGATTCAGGGCTCAACGGTGCACTACTAAGGCCCAGTTTCCAAGCCAGGGAGATATAAAAGGAGTTTAGAGAGAAAAATAAACGAAAAAAAGGAGGTCCCCTCAAAAGACACACAGGAATAGGAATCCACAAAAAAGAAAGGATTCCCATCCTCCTGACTCGGTCTCTGGAAGAAAATTCCCAAAACTAGGGATTTAGGAGAAAGAGGTGTAACAGGCCACTGAAACAATTATGAAGGTGGACTGCAAGGGGAAGAAGCAGAACTGGCAAAGGAAGTGGGCTACAACTCCAAAATGTTCAGCCCCTAGAGCGCCAGCTCCCTCTCCAAGGCCTTGTCCCAAAGAAGGATGAGAAAAGGCTAGCACAGCAAAAACTACAGATTCCCCTCCGCTAACAGGGTCGGGGAGAGGGAAAAGGACAAAGGCTAGAACAGCCCACTTCGTATTAAAAAGGTTTTCTTTCCTCTATTTTTTTTTTTTTTTTTAAGGAAGGAAAAAAGAAAAGTAAGGACTCCGAACGAGTCCTTCCCAATTTTTTTTTTTTTTTCCATTTTTGTTTCTTGTTTAAGCAATGATAAAATTAAAGCTAAGAGAAGGGCTGGGGCAAAATTGCTCTAAGATAAAAAATCGCCTCCCCTTGTCATTTTTTTGGGGCCTCACAGGGGTGTGAAGGAACAAGACCCCAAGGAGTTTGCTCTTAATGCCCCCCTTTTTATTGAACAAAAAGGAGGTAAAGCTAAAAGAAGGAATGAGAAAGACTGCCCAGAAGCCTGGCCAATGTAGGGGAAGGTGGGAGGGTTGCAGTGAAGAATGGTGAAGATATTCTAGAAGATCAAAAATTATGGTGAGTATGTAATTTTTATACCTTCCAAGAATCAATCTTCACCATTCATCACTGGTGGGTCTCAGTACCAAGTTACCACCAATGGTGGTGTTGGCAAACCCTGAGGGAAATGACTGTTCCCTCAGTCTCCTGTGGGGAAAGTCACAGAGAGGTGGGGACCCCTCAAGGGCCTGGCAAGGAGACTGGTCAGGGTCAGGCAGGGACACCCCCAATGTGCCCTGCAAGCCAACTCCTGGCCCTATGGGACAAGAAGTGGGCCCCCTGATAATGTGAGGCAATCACCCAATGTCGGGCCAAGGGTAACAACTGGGAAAGATTCTGCCACGCCATCCGCCTAATGCAGATCTCAGTTCCCATTAGTCTGGAGGCTACCTTGTTGGCATTGTAAGATGCCCTTGCCTGATGTCTCGCCAGCTCCAGACCCTATGCAGAAAGGCATATGACCCGTCAGGTTGCCTCACAATCCAGCAGAGATGATAGCAGCTGATCCAGCATCATCCACAGGAGCTAGCTATAGGACACTTGGTGTGCAGCAATAATGATACAAAAAAAAAAAAAAAAAGAACTCTGTGGACCCTGCAGAACCCCTACAGAAATAAGATATTTACAGCAATATCTAGATAGTGTATCAGCATGGGTCCAAAAATGGCAAATGAAATTCAGTCTTGAGAAATGCAAGACTATATGCATATAGGTAAGGAAACTAAAAAGACAATATACCTTATGTGGAACCCCACTAACAATATGCTCTACTGAAAAAGACCTAGGTATCTTAGTATCAGATATCTTTGGTACTGACGAACAAACAAGCTGCTATTAAAAAAAAAACACAATATAATATAATATGGTCTATTAAAAGAAACAACCAGGGACAAAACAGTCCTGACCCCATTATACCGAGCCTATGCCCTCCCTCAACTACAATACGTATCTCAAATATGGTTCCCCTTCAGGAAGGCTGAAAGAGATAAAATTAAAAAAGTGCAGAAGAAATGCACCAAATGCATCTATGGAATGAGGGACATGGAATACAACGAAAGGTTATCGCAATTAAGTCTGATGTCCATTCAAACTAGGAGGATGTGTTCAGATCCACTGTTCATGTACAATGTGATGCAAGACCCAGCTCTATTGTGTGACCTGAGTATATCCTTCAAACCTGACAGTCACTAGGGGCCACCCACTTCAGATAAGGGGAAACTGATTCAGGCATAATCACAAGAAATACTTTTACACTTCTAGGATCATAAATCCCTGGAACTCCTTACACAATTTTGAGTAAAAGCAAAACTGACTTTAAACTTATATTGCATCTGGAGTGTCCTTAACCTATTTTAAGGAATGAAAATCTTTTGGCGCATACATGGGCCACGCCTACTCGCTCCATACAGACCTCGGTATAAACCTTAGTATCAGCAATGCACAACATGGAGCACACTGCCAAGAAAACCCTACAACCCCAAATGTTGAACTCTGCTGAGTCTAACTCAAGGGGATGGTCGCACATTGGGCACCTATGCCCAGAAAGTGTGTCCAGGAGCTGGACCACAGAAGTGAGGTGCAGCATGGCTCCTAGAGACCCCAGGGGCATGCAATACCTGTGCTGGATGTCCCTTGGGGTTGGAGAGGGGTCAGAGGGACAGAGCCAGATGTCTCTGAATGCCTCTGCAAATGGCAGAGGCCAAGAAGATACGACTGTGGAGCCATGACTGTACTCCAAGGAAGGACAGCATCAGACGTGCAGAATTGCAGCTGAAAAAGCGAGACAGTCACAGCTCCCTCATCTCCGAAAGGAACTGCGGAGAACGGGTGTAGTCAGCATCGGAGGAGAGGTGTCCTCTTCCTTGATGGAGGCAGACTGAGATTTGGGGGGGGTGGGGGTGTTTTAAGGTTTTAGGCCAAAAGATAGCCTCGTCCACTGCCCTCCGGCAGGTAGGAAAAGCACTAGCCGAAGACCTGAACTGTTCCCAGGTTAGGGGTCCCGTAGCACCAAAAATATCCAGAAGCGGTGACGGGACAGGCAGAGGAGGAGGGGGTGGGTCATGAAGGACCAGGCCAGGTCCTCTGCTAATGTTATGAGAGCAAACAGGGGACCCACCCCAAGGGGGAGGGGCTGTGAGTCTCATCCACACACGGACACCAAACGTAGAGGGGCGATCTGGATGGTGGCCTTTGGAGGGAAACCCCTGGTGGGGAGATCAGAGCCATAGGGGTCCCACAGAGCGGCCCCTATCCCCACCTATTGCAGGCCCAGACAGTTCTGGTGGGGGGGTGCCAGAAGACCAGAGTCGACACTGACTCCTGCTACAGCCCTCAGCCATTCTAGACACTGAGTGCAGTGTCGACCAAGAGCTACCAGCCCCCACCTCACCTGAATGGGCTCTGCCCCCTGGGCTAGGCCTAAGAACATCCCTTGCAATTGAATCTTGGAGCAAGGGGAAAGGGGAAATTGTTTAACTAGGGAAAGGCACACTAAGCAGAAGCTTGTTTCTAGGTGCGACCTGGGAGCACAAGGAAGTAAAGTGACTTGCTCAGGGTCACACAGTACGCAAGTGGGGGCTCTGGGATTCAAACCTAGGTCTCCAGGTTTGCAGCTCAGAGCTTTAAACCACAACGCTATACTGCCTCCAAGGAGAGCAGGTGCCACAAGCAACACTAGACCTCCCCTCGGCACTGCAAGTGGCACCAGATTTGGTGTCGGTAACAGCACCAGACCCCAACCGGAGATGGATACTGCACCAGATCCCAAGCCGGCACCATACCCAGTACCACGGGGCACAGGGGAGGCTGCATCATGGCCAACACCAGGTCAAGAGGAACCCCTAGACAACGTGAATGCTAATGGCCTAGGGCTAGCTCCAGAAAGGTCTACTTCTTCAACAGGGCCCAGAAGCCACTCAGGATCATCCTGGTCCTCACTCTCTGGATCATCTGACCACTGGGAGGCCGAGATCCAGAAGATCTCTAATAGTCGACTGGCTCCAGAGATTTTCCCTCTTCCAGAGTTGCGAACAGCAGCAGAAGGAAATGGCGGGGGGGTCATCCCATCTCACTGCTCGAATTTCTAAGCTGCGAAAGTTCACTGAAAAGCAGGCATCGTAATGGTCCATGTCATGGTCCGCTCTGAGGCAGGTCCAGCAACGATGATGTCGGTCCTGAAGGGACATATTTCTCCCACAGGGGCACAGACACACGGGGCAAGAATCTGTCTTCTTGGATGATTTGTTCTGTTTTCTAAGTCCCTGGGATCAGGCCATATCATGGAAAACAAAAACTAGCAAAAATATAGCTTGGCGCCATACAGAGGGGGACAGGAGAAGAAAAGGCGTCGATAAGAGGTCAAAGTTGCTATACAGCGTTGAGCTAGTGGCGACAAACAGAACCAAGGCCATGTGATGCAGTAGAAAATGGTGAATGCTCCCACGGAGGGCGTTCCTCGACAGGGAAAAAACAGAACTGAGGAGGTGAGGGAGCCGGCTTCTTTTACTGGCCAGCCCAAGAGTGCAACATCATACATTTGCCTCGTGGATGGCACAGTCTCAGACATTGGTCCCCTACCTCTGAAGCTTTTAAAAGCATACATTCTCACAGGGCCCTAATGCCACTGGCCAAAGACCCACTAGTGATGAATGGTGAAGACGTATTCTTGGAAGTTCTTTGAAAAACAAAATTTGGTCACGTGGCAGCTCAGATTTCTCAGTAGCTCTGTATTTCTTATTCCCTTTATTTATTACTTAGGTCATATGCACGAAAACAGGATTGCTTTTTCTTGCGGGTTCATCGGCTCCTACTGCTTCTTTCCAGCCTAATATCATAAATTAATACGCTGCTTGTGACATCAGTTATTCCTCTGGCAACTGACTGTGATGTCCCAACCAAGCATTTTAATTTCAGGTAGGGAATAAGCTGCAGAGGCTGATGGACTTTCTAGGGGACAGAGAGCTTGTTTGTATGGGAATTTCTTCAGTAATAAATCAAGAGGAGGAGAAATCTATAGAAGATATATGACATACAAGCTGAATTGTGTCTAAATATTATGTTTTCCAAAGGTTTCCCAAAGACGCCTGCTGCTCTTTAACCATTGTTTTGTGTTTATTGTGAACCAGGTAAGCCAATTTTGAGCCAAGACATTTTCAGTGGCAACCCTGAGGAGACAGACTATATGGACATTTCAATTACTTAGTACCTGTTCAACAGAAGAACATTCCAGAGCAGCAGTCCACGCATTCACTGCGTTTACAGAGTTTGAAGTATAAAGTGGCATGGCATTTATAAGTAACTGACAGTGTCTCAGGTGAAACAGTTACATGCATTTTTCTCATATAGGCAACGTTTCAGACCTGTGCTGAAGGTACCCAGAGTGTGGTTCACTCTTAGCTACTGTGTGAGAGAGTTCCACAGTACAGGAGCTGCATACCCAAAGGAACTTTAGCCCATGTCAGTTCTCATGCAAAGGGTATGGAATGCAGTTTAATACCCATGTTCTTTGCACTGGAGAGCTAAGAAAGCAAACAGGCTAGTTAAAGTAACAGTACCAGAGAACTTGAATACCAAACAGTGGAGTGTTTATTGAAGCCTGGTCTCCAATGGCAGCCACCCCAGCTGTGAATACTCTGCAGTGTTGGTCAAGTTTGTGGGTGCTGTGGACAAAATGCCCTAGCCTATAGAAATCTGATGGCAGATAAGGACCGCTTGGCCCTCCTATCTCACAGTTTTTACCTGCCTACAGTATCTCCGCAGACCCTACTCGATTTCCATTTTTTTAATCCTTCCCCCCAATCGTTTTCACTAAGATTCCCTTATGTCTTTACCATGCATTCTTGAAACCCACCATTGTTTCCACCCCTGCCACATGGGCTGTTAGGCTGTTCATGAATTCATTACTTTCTAAGACGTATGACCCCTTGTTTTTATACATCTTTTTTCTGGAAAATATTTTCCTCCTGTACCTTATTTGCCCCCCTTGAGGTATGTAAAGGTTTTTATCATATCCCCCTCTCTCTCCTCTCCTCTCTCCGAAGGTGTAAATATTGGGTTCCTTTAGTCTCTTCTCATAGGGCTTTTGATGTAGACTCCACATCATTTTACATGCCTCCTCTGGATCGTCTCCACTCTGTCTATGTCCTCCCAGAGATGTGTCTCCAGAAGTGGACACAGCATTCTACAGTAGGCGAGATCTTACCAGCAATCTATACAAAGACAGCACTCCCTCCTCCTCCTGCTGGTGACACCTCTCTCTATGCACCCCGGTATCCCACTAGCCTTTCCAACTGCTTTGTCATACTGCCTTGCCACCTTTAGATCAGAGATTATAACCCCCAGGTCTCTCTCCTGTTTGGTGGTCATCAAAGAAGAAATTAACTTCATACTTACCGTAATTTCTATTTCTGTTAGCTCCAACACTGTTAATGGGTTATCAAAACAACTGAGTACAGTACACTACAGCTGTGCAGAATGGGGAAATTCCAAATCTGCGGAATGTCGATTAAATTTCACAAAATTCTGTGATATTTTGTGGAATTGTTACATTTTTTTAAATTTGGTTATAACTCAGCCACCTTTCAAGCCAGAGCACTGACATTTGCAATACATACCCTTTGGGTCAATGGCCACTACCATGCCAAATATCATGTAATTTGGAAGGATAGCTTCAAAATTATAGGTGCTCAAATGTCATTTTATTGTTTGTGCAAAATTTCATGAACTTTTATCTGTGTATAACTTAACCATCTACTGGGTCAGGGATCTTAAATTTGGGATAATTTCTTGATAGGTGTTCTAACAATGTGCTGACAATATGATGCATCGTCTCAAAATTACATGAGGTCAAAATCTGTCATTTTATTTTTTCAGGAAATTTCATCTGCATACAACTCAGACACCTTTGGAGCTAGACATGTGCAAATTAGTATGACAGCCTTTTTGTAATGCTTATAGAATTATCTAAATATGGAGAGAATTAGATAAGAGATTTCTAAGATACAGGAATCAAAACTTTACTATGTAAATATTTGCAAAACTTTGTGAAAATTATCAAAAATGTGGATGTTCAACTTATCTGCTCTTGTATGCACAGAGCTAACATCTGACATGCACATCCATAGTCCGTGGATCCTAGTGTCTTAACACAACTGGATAAATTGGTTAAGCAGTTTAAAGAGCAGCTGACGCCTTCAGGATAACAAACAAAACATATTTAGACAGTTCAGTTTATATTTCACATTAGTTCTGTATTTTGGCTCTCCATTATTTATTACTGAGGCCATCTGCATGGAAACAGGAACTCTGCTCCTGAAAAGTTCATCTGTTCCTGTTGCTTTCTCCACACTAACAGTCATAAAGCACTGCTTATGACATGACAGTTACTCCCATGGCAACATATTGTAATGTTACAACAAAGGATTATGATACGAAGTAGGGAGTAAGCTATAAGGCAGGTGAACTGTAATAGACAAAGATCATGTATTTGTGCAAATTTCCTCTGTAATAAAAGATGGGGAGGAGAAATCTGTAGAATATGTTTGGTATGCAAACTGAATTGTACCCAATTAAAAGTTTTCTTTGATGTGTCAGCAGCTCTTTAAATTTTGCATAAGGAAAAAGATTAGTAACATTTTCTCACATATTTATGATAGCATATTCTGTAGATGAAGCATCCAGAATTTTTTTTTTTTTGTGTGTGTGAATTTAACATTAATGCATATATCACTGCTTCATTTGATAAGCTGGGCTGAGCTTTTTGCAGTCCGGCTGTTCCTCACAGGGTGACTATTACCCTCCTTCTCTTTTGGCATAGTCAGACTGACTCAGTAGAACTATTGATCCCACTGATATCCTCTGTTCTTTACAGTGACAAACTCCCTTAAAACGTGAGCCATTTACTCCTTTTCCTATCTACCTACACTGTTGGAACAGACAGAATTCTTTCTTCCTGCTGCCCAAGACATTGTCTTCTCCCACTACATCTTTTTGAGTACCTCCAAGTCCTAGACTTGCATGTACACCAGGCTCCCTGGATCATAAATTTACTGGATGTGATCCCTAAATATCCTGCATTCAGGCTGGAATTGTTGACATACGGCTTTCTTGCTCCAACCTGGGGGTCTACCACTGTTGTGCTACCAAATTAAGCTGTCCATTTCTTGGTGAAACTGTGCATCTAACTCCAGAGCCTGATGACCCTCTGTGCTACCTGCTTCTTATACCCCCATCCTTTAATTAGAATCCCCCAGATAAGGCTGAGTGAAATTAGAAAATTCTAGTTTATGTAATTTTTCATGAAATTCTGCAATTTTCACAAAGACTCATGACATTTGACTTTAAGTAAGATGTTATTTTGCAATTTCTCACAGCAAGCAATTAATAAAATTGGCAGCCTCCTTGTAAGGTCTACAGACTTGCCAAATTTAATGGTACTGCATTCTCTAGTTTTAAAGTTTCAGGGATTTATGCATTTGTAGTTTACACTCTGCAAAATTAAATGTTTTGAAAGTTTGACTACTTTTAATTCAATCCCATTTAAAGCTGAAAATATGAACTGTTTCAGAAATCACCATGTGGTAAAGTAGTTTAAATGTTTCAACTCTGGTTAAATTTGGATATGTAGCTTTAAAGTTAGAGGGAACTAACTGAAATTTAAATTTTGGCAACATGTTTGGCAGGCTATAACGCAGTCCCAATTAAAGCTAGAAATCTGAAACTACGTGCATATACAAATGTAGTGATAACCTGTATACCTGTCAATTTTTGTAATATTTCAATGAATACTATCAAAATTATACTAAAATTACAGAAATCAAAATTTTGGCAAAATATTTGGCTACCTATAACTGCTCCCATTGAAGCTTGAGGCTTAAAAAAATGATGCATATATGCATTATAGGTGCTTCTCTAAATCCTGATATCGTATAGAAATTTGGATAAGAAATGTTAAAATTCCCAAAATTAAATTTTGATTAAATGTTTGGCCACCCATACGTCCACCCCCTTTCAATCTACAATTCTGAAGTTTGGTACACATTTGTAAGCCATGGGGTACTGTACATTCCACATTTGGTGTTATTTGGATGTGCAGTTTTTTAAATTATAGCGAAATAACTGAAATCTAAAACTTTGTGAAATTCTGTGAACTTTTCACAAAAATTCCACTGAATTCCACGAAATTGGAATGGTCATTTCGCTGGCAGAATTTAATATTCCACACAGCTCTATAGTGCACACCTACAAGGGGAATGTGACAGCCCAAGTTTTAGAATGTCGGGCATATGAGGATTCCATGGAGCAGCAACTACCCAGTTACTACTTGCCTCGCAGTGTCACGAGAGCTACACATTCCATATACAGTACTAAAAGCAATCATCTACTGTAATCATAAACTGTCTTATCTTCCTAGCAGACATCAGAGGAAGAAATTGTACTTTATGGACTCAAGGCATGGAGTATGCGGTTCTTCTGGCAGGGAAGACCATGCAACAGCAAACAGGCTTCTTCAACAGACAAAATCTGTGAAAACTTAGGCTAACACACAATGAGGCATATCCTCTACTTTTTTTTTTTTTTTTTTAAATCGAGTGCAGAGAACTACCTGCAACAGATAAAAGCACCTTAAGAAAAACAATGCCAACTTGTTACCCTGCAGTCACAGACTAATTGATAGACCAGTCTATAATTATACTTATCAAAGTACAGTACAGCAAAATAGGAGAGAGATCCCAGTAGGGGATTTTCATGAAACTAGACCTCTCTCCTACCATACTTGAATAAGATTCTCCCTCAGGTGTTAGGCTCCTGGACAGGCCCAATTGACAATGTTGAAGTTAACAGAACAGGAAATTACGGTGAGTTTGAAGTTAATTTCTTCTTTCTGTAGCGCTCCACATTGTCAATGGGTAATCAAAACAACTGGGTTCTAAGGAGCAGTACCCAGACAAAAACCGAGAGGGGGAGAATATTTATCCCATACATCAGACGCAATTGAATTACTTGTGAACTGCTGCCTGCAACACTCTGCAACCAAAAGCTGCATCAGCAGACCTCTGAACGTCCAATTTGTAATGTTTTGTGAAAGTGTGGACTGAAGACCACGTGGCTGTCTTGCATAGTTCTAAAACTGTGGCTTCGCCTCTCTCCACCCAGGGAGTTGCCATCGCCGTGGTGAAGTGAGCCCTGATGAGAGAATGAGGTCTCCTCTTTTTTGCAACATAGGCCTTAGCAACACAGGCCCACACCCACCTAGCTAAGGTGGGCTTAAAAGCTTTTTGTCATTTGGCTGCCCCAAAAAACAGATTATCTGACTTACTCTAGATGAGACATCATTAGAGTCCACCGCAGCATGAAACTGAACTTCGGATGCTTCAATCCCATCTCAAGCCACCTATCCCAGCTCCTTGGCCAGCTGGGGAGGGACATTCTTAGCTAGGTCCAAGACAGACTCCCACCTGGACTTCTGGTACCGAGCCACATAAGCCATATGAAAAAATTACTCACCTTAGTAATGTTGTTTCTTCTAATGGAGTCTTGCTGTATTCTGACTATTGCAGTTAGGTCCTGCCTTTCAATTGCCCCGGAGAATAAAGAGTTAAACTTTCCATGGCCAGCATGGAATGTTCACCGCGAGCTCGGTTGAAGCCCCTGTCTGCTGTTGTTTAAACTCCAACAGTCAGATTTTTACGAGCAATACTCACTAGAGGTTCTGTGTGGAAACTAAAACTCACACTAGCCAACTGGCAACTAAATTTATTAAACGTTTTTTTGGTTCCAAAGCAAAGACTCAAGTCAGGAAACCCAAAAAACAAAACACAACACACTCAAAGTAAAGAAGGGTGAAAAAGAGACACCCCTAGGGTGCCAACACTGCTCCTGCCCACCCACATCCCAAAACCAGGTTCTGAGAGGGAGGCGGGGAGGTCAGAATACAGCAAGACTCCATTAGAAGAAACAACATTACTAAGGTGAGTAATTTTTTCTTCAAACAACTTGAAGTCTTGCTATATTCTGACTATTGCAGACTACAAGCAGTACCTCCATGGAGGAGGACAAAACCTACTTTGGGAATAGGCTCTGAAGTACTGCTGTGCCAAACCAAGCATCACTCCTAGCCTGGATATCCAGAGAGTAATGCTTGGTGAACGTATGGACTGTTTTCCAGGTGGCTGCTTGACAAATTTCTAAGATAGGAATATCCCTGGCAGCAGCAAGGGAAGCAGCTGTACCTCTAGTAGAGTGAGCCCTCAGTCCTGAGGATGGAGTTCTACCCAGTTTTTCATAGCAGAATTGTATACAAGAGATAATCCATCTGGCAATAGATATCTTAGTGGCAGGTTTGCCCTTACCGACCTCTCCATATGTGAGGAACAATTGGAGGGACTCAAACCTGTGACCCTTGGTACGCTCTATGTAGTAGCTGAGAGCCCTTTTAACATCCAAGCTGTGCAGCCTCCTCTCTCCAGAGGAGGAATGGTCAGTGAAGAAAACAGGGAGAGACAGACTGGTTAAGGTGGAAATCTGAAACCACCTTAGGCAAAAAGTACAGTTACGTAAGAACTTACCGTAACAGTAGATCTTCGAGAACAGCTCTTGCAGCAGGTTACACCATTAGGACTGAAGCTGTCAGGCGCCAGGACCCCACGGAAATTTTCTAGCTAGCAGTTTTCAGCGGGGACCGCCTCTGACGTCGGTCCCGCCTCCGACATCAGGTGTAGTACATAAGGAGGTAGTCCCCCCATAATCCTCAGTTCTTCCTCCAGAGACTCCCGGCCACTGGATGACATCAGAAGAAGAGACAGAGGATCCACCACCAGATAAAGACTATAGAATAGGTGTCCCCGCCCATAAAATGGGTGCTTGACTACGACCTACCTCCAAAATAAGGGGGATGGTGGGCGGGAAGGTACCTGCTGCAAGAGTGGTTCTCAAAGATCTACTGTTATGGTAAGTTCCTATGTAACTGTACTATCTTACTTCGAGAAACAGCTCTTGCAGCAGGTTACACCATTAGGACTGATTTCCAAGCAATACTGGCAATCATGCGCCACTGGGAGGAGGAAAGGTAGAGACCTCGATATTACTCGAGCCTAGGACAGAAGTCCCAGAAGGATGGCTAGGCCAAACCACGCTCTTCACCTCGATGCAATGTCTAGGCTGTAATGCCTGATGAAGGTATGCACAGAGCTCCAAGTCGCTGCAGCGCAAATAGCTGAGGTGGAGACGTTCTTTAACGCCGCAAATGAAGCAGCCACCCCTCTTGTGGAATGACCCTTGATCGCACCCGGTAAGGGTTTATTGCACCTGTCATAACAGAAAGTGGTGCACTGGATGAGCCACCTAGAGAGTGACTGTTTGGAGACAGGAGTTCCTTTCATCCTGTTAGCAAAGGAGACGAAAAGTTGGTCCAACTTTTGGAGCCGTTTGGTTCTGCTTAGGTAGTATCTGAGGCACCGATGCACATCAAGGGAGTGCAGAAGGAAAAATTACTCACCTTAGTAATGTTGTTTCTTCTAATGGAGTCTTGCTATATTCTGACATATGCAGCGAGTCCCAACCAACCTTCGAACTGCCCTGGAGATGAAAGAGTTAACTTTCTATGCCAGGCATGGAACGCTGAGGTTGAGCTCGATTGAGACTCTCTCTGTTGTTCTTCAAACTGAAACCGTCAGATCTTTACGAGCTAAACTCACTAAGGTCCTGTGTGGAAGCTGTAAACCTACACTAGCCAACTGGCTACTAAACATAAGAACACATTTTTTGGTCCCAACACAAAGACTCAAGTCAGGAGACCCAAAAATGAAAACACAACACCACTCACCCCAAAAAGAAGGGAAACAAAAGGGTGGGCACCTGCTAAGTGCCAACACTTGCATTGCCCACCCACATCCCAAAAACAGAGGTTCTGAGAGGGGCAGGCGGGGGAGGTCAGAATATAGCAAGACTCCATTAGAAGAAACAACATTACTAAGGTGAGTAATTTTTTCTTCAAACAACATGAAGTCTTGCTATATTCTGACATATGCAGACTACAAAGCAGTACCTCCATGGAGGAGAGACAGAACCTACTTAGGAAATAGGTTCTGAAGCACAGCTGTGCCAAACCGAGCATCACTCCTGGCCTGGATGTCCAGGGACTAATGCTTGGTAAAAGTGTGAACTGTTTTCCAGGTAGCTGCTTGACATATCTCTAGAATAGGGATGTCCCTGGCAGCAGCCAGGGAAGCAGCTGTACCTCTGGTAGAGTGAGCCCTCAGGCCTGAGGGAGGAACCTTACCCAGTTTTTCATAACAAAATCGGATACAGGAGACAATCCACCTGGCAAGGGATCTTTTAGTGGCAGGTTTCCCTTTACCAACCTCACCATAAGTGAGGAACAGTTGGAGGGAGTCAAACCTGTGACCCTTGGTACGCTCTATGTAATAACTAAGGGCTCTTTTGACATCTAAACTGTGCAGTCTCCTCTCGCCAGAGGAGGAATGGTCAGTGAAGTACACAGGAAGAGACACAGATTGATTAAGGTGGAAATCTGAAACCACCTTAGGCAAGAACTTCCTGTTAGTCCTGAGGACCACCTTATCTCTATGAAAGGAGATAAAATCAGGCTCCACTGACAAAAGCTTGTAATTCACTTATCGTCTGGCAGAAGTGATGGCTACCGAAACACAGTCTTCCAAGTCAAGTACTTAAGCTCTGCTGAAGATAAAGGCTCAAAGGGGTTGCATAAGTTGAGCAATGAAACATTGAGGTCCCAGGCAGGGGCAGGGTCCCTGAATGGAGGTTGGTGAAGCAATCCCTTGAAAAACTTGGAGAAACCGGGTGAGCTGAGAGAGAACAGGGCTTACCTGCTGAAATAAGCAGACACAGCTGCCAGATGCACTTTCAGTGTAGCTGGTCTCATCCTAAACTATTTAAGTGGACCATATAATCAAGGACTGTGGGCAGATCAGCAGATTCTGGGAAATATACTTCCAGAGCACCATATGGAAAATCTTTTCCATTTAGAATTATAAGTAGCCTGGTGGAAGGTTTTCTAGAAGCCTTCAGGATATCCATTACCCTGGAGAGGTGTAAGTCAGCAAACTCTAACTCTTCAAGAACCAGGCCTTGAGATTGAGAGATTTGAGGTTCGGTCCAAACCCTCCCTGAGCACAGGTTAACAGGTTGTAATTCCTGGGAAGACACAGGGAAGATGGACTGCTAAGGACAGTAGGAGTGGATACCAGGGCTGTCTGGCCCAGTCTGGAGCAATCAGGATCATCTTGCAGGGTTGAGATCTGATTTTGACTAGCACTTTGAACAGGAGAGGAAGGGGAAAGCATAGAAACTTCCTTCCCAACTGAGAACTAAGGCATCCAGGGGGACAGCCCAACACTGGGGGTCTGCAGCAAAAAAGGGGAAGTTGGTGATTGTCTGGGGCTGCAAAAAGATCTATCTGTGGGGTGCCCCATCTGGAAAAAATCACTTCCAAGACCAGGGGATCCAGTGACCATTCGTGATGGCCCTGGGAAATCCTGCTGAGAGCATCTGCCAGGACATTGTCCTTTCCTGGTGGGTGAACTGCCGTGAGAGAGGTGTTCAGGGAGTAAGCCAGAGACCACAACTTCATTGCTTCGATGCCCAAGGCCGTAGACTGAGTGCCTCCTTGCTTGTTGATGTACCACATTGTGGTGGTGTTGTCTGTTCTGACCTGTACAACTTTGTTCTGAACAGATTTGGAAAAAGCTTGAAGTGCTAGAAATACTGCTCTGAGTTCCAACAGATTGATATGGAGCAGATATTCCTGAGGGGACCACAACCCCAGGGTGGTGAGGTCACCCATGTGAGCCCCCCAACCCCAAGAGGGAGGCATCTGCAGTAAGGATTAAAGAGTGAGACTGGGTGACAAAGGAACCCTTGTCTCAAATTGTTCTGATCCTGCCACCACTGCAGGGCCTGGATCAGGTCGAGTTACTGGGATCAGTTTGGTCAGAGGGTCCTTCCTTTGAGACCAAAAGGCTCTCAAATGGAACTGAATGTCCCTCATCTGAAATCTTGCTCCCTGCACTACTGCTGTAGAAGCAGCCATGTGCCCCAGGAGCTGTAGAAAATGCCTTGCTGGTCGAGACACCTGCAGGGTGAATGAGGAGGCCAGAGAGACCAGGGTCCTTGCCCTGTCCAGGGGAAGGAATGCTCTAGCCTTCTCTGTGTCTAGCTCTGCGCCTATGAAGGTGAGGAGCTGGACAGGCTCTAGAACTGACTTTGAAAGATTTAGGAGGAAACCCAAAGAAGTGAGCAGTTGCTGAGTTATCTGTAAGTGTAACTTGACTAGGTCTGGGGACTGGCCTACTATGAGTCAGTCGTTCAGGTAAGGAAAATGGCAATTTTCTGCCTTCTTAGAGAAGCAACTACTACTGCCAGGCATTTTGTGAATACCCTTGGAGCAGAGGTAAGGCCAAAGGGCATTGCTCTGAACTGGTAATGGCCTGAGGGCAGCCCGAACCTGAGGTACTTTCGATGGGAGCTTCTGATGAGAATATGGAAGTAGGCATCCTTGAGGTCCAGGGACACCAGCCAGTCCCCTGGCCTTAGAGAGGGTAGAATAATTCCCGGAGTCACCATTCTGAATTTTGGTTTTAAAACGTGCTTGTTTAAGTATCTGAGATCCAGGATGGGCCGCCATTCTCCTGTCTTTTTTGGGGTAAGGAAGTACATGGAATACAATCCTTTGCCCTGGTGTAGGGGTGGAACCCTTTCCACAGCTCTGAGAGCTAGGAGGGAAGAGACCTCTGCATCTAAGGCAAGTGCCTCTGATGGATTTGCAGGTGGAAAGGATCTGGTTCTCATCTTTGGAAACTTTTTGAAGCTGAGAACCAGTCCTGGCTTACTACTTCCAGGACCCATTTGTCTGATGTCAGAGACTCCCAGTCCTGGACAAAGTAAGCCAGCCTGCCTCACAGGTAGCTGAGAATCGGCCTGGCAACCCCATCAGGGTGCCTGCTTGGCAGGGCTTTGGGCTGAGGGGTAGAAGCAGGCCTGCTTGTACCCAGTCTGCCTCTCCTCTAAAGAACTCCTCTGGGCATAAGCAGAAGAGGGAGGCCTGGGCAGTAGAAAGGCCTATGAAAAGGCCTGCCCCTGCCCCTGGGAAGCTGCCTTGGGGAGTGGCCTGCCTTCCTTGGCCTGTGCACTCCCATAGGTGGTCCTATACTCATCCATTTTCTTCATGTAATTCTCTGTCTGCTCCCCAAACAGAGAATTACCCACAACAGGAAAATCCATGGCCTTAGTCTGGGTATCCTGTGACAGGCTAGTACATCTGAGCCAAGCCATTCTTCGAAGTGCCACAGATGTAGCCATGACTCTTGAAGACACATCATTTGAGTCCACTACAGCATGGAATTGCACCTTGGATGCCTCAATACCATCAGCAGCCACCTGCTCCAGCTTCTTGGCAAGCTGGCCAGGGACCTGTTTTGCTAGAGCCATGACAGTGTCCCATCTAGATTTCTGATATCTAGCAACATAAGCCATATAATTTGCCTGTCTGAGTCCCAAGGATGCTGCCATGTACTGTTTCTTTGCCATGGCATCAATCCTCCTGGAGTCCTTGTCTGGGGGGTGTGAAGCCAAGGGAATATTTGCCTTGTCACAGGCTGCAGCCTGCACTACCCCAACATGGCTGCATTGTTGTGTAAGGAACTCTGTATCAGAGCCTGACAATGTGTACCTCTTGTCCATTCTCTTATCCACAGGAGGTATAGTGTGAGGAGTTTTGTATGATTTAGAGGAATATTATGAACTGGAGGAGGGGGAAGAGGAGTATGAGGAGAGTGAATGTGAATTTGAAAGTCTGGATGTGCCCATTGACCCGGACATCTCCCCAGACAGACCTTCAGGAGTGTCTCTTCCTAGGCTTTCTGAGTCCCCTTCTCATTTTATGTTTTATAAAAAAGTGGCTGAAACCCTCCGGCTCCCTATGGACGAAGCTGTGGATGATTAAGAGAAGCCTGACTATGTGGGCCCGGTTTTTCTTTTGGGTTTCTCAGACATAGTGCCAGTCCTATCCAAACTTACCCGTTTATGGCAATCCGCCAAGACCCTCTTATCGGTTCCCAACCGTGTCACGGGTCGTGGAAAAAAACGTAATAAAATCCGTTTTTTTTTTTTTTTAGAACCGATAACCACACTCTAAATCACAGATTAAGATTTTTTAAAACAACTTGATCGGTTCAAACCGAACCGATAAACCGTTTACAAGTTCCACACAGAACAGAAATAATGTAAACCTATCTAGTACTCACAAATACCACAGACAGAGACTGAACAGACAGGTTGCGGTTTAAATTCGGTCAAAACCCGAGAAAAACGGTACTTTAACCGACAAAATGAACTGAGCAGAAGGAGAAATCTCCGGAGCGACTGTTCAGTGAGGCGAAGTAAAGAATCTGACGGTTTGAGTTTGAAGAACAACAGAGTCTCAACCGAGCTCGAGCTCAGCGTTCCATGCCTGGCGTGGAAAGTTAACTCTTTCATCTCCAGGGCAGTTCGAAGGTTGGTTGGGACTCACTGCATATGTCAGAATATAGCAAGACTTCATGTTGTTTGAAGGGCTTCTCCTCGATTAGTGTACCTTGGTAAATACACTGGTAGATCAATATCCTGATTTAGCATGAGGGCTGAAACCACCTTAGGCAAAAACTTTGGGTTTGTCCTTAGGGATACCCTGTCCTGGTGGAAAACCAAATAAGGCTCTTGGCACATAAGAGTATGCAATTCCAAGATCCTTCTAGCTGAAGTAACAGCAACTAAAAATAACATTTTCCAAGAGAGAAAACTTAACTCGCAATCCTCGGCTGGTTCAAAAGGTTGCAGCGTAAGCTGCTCCAGGACGAAGGGCAAGTCCCAAGGAGGGATTGGATCCTTGGTGGGCGGCCTAAGGTGAAGGACAACCCTTAAGAAGGCACGAGTAGTGTCCAGCTGGGCCACCGTCCGATGGCCTACGGGGGTATGATAAGCAGAGATTGTACAGAGGTGCACTTTAATCAAGGAGTAAGCCAGTCTGGAGTGGAAGAGGGAAAGCAGGTAGTCCAGTACAGCTTTTCAGAACAGTCTAACGGCAGAAGGCCGACGACTGAGTATACAAACAGAATCTACGCCATTTCATGGGGTACGTTACGTGGGTTGCCTGTTTTCTGGTGGCAGGGAGTACGTCTGCCACTTCTTGCGAAACCCCGTATCGCATCATGGCTATGTCTCTAGGAGCCAAGCTGCAGGTTCAATGAGCGCAAGTCTGGGTGGACCAATGAACCTGCCGCTTGAGACAATAGATGGGAGCTGATTGGCAAAGGAACTGGAGGTTCCCGGGATAGCTGGTGCGGAAGAGGGAACCAAATCTGTCTGGGCCAGAAGGGTGCAATCAGAATGAGCATCGCTTGCTCCCTGCGAAGTTTTAAGAGGACTCTCTGGATCAACGGGAAAGGAGGGAAGGCATAGAGGAATCTGCCCGCCCAGGAGAGGGACAACACGTCTCGTCAGAAAACACCAGGCCCTGGATCTAGCGAGCAAAAACTGGGCAGTTTTGCGTTGGATGGGGAAGCGCAAAGGTCTAACTCTGGAGTACCCAATCTATGAAACAGATCCTCTGCCACCTCCTGCAGAAGTTCCCAGTCGTGGACTCTGGCCTGAGAGCAGCTCAGACTGTCTGCGATGGTGTTGTCCACTCCCAGGACATGTACTGCAATTAGGTTTGCACCGTGTTGCAATACCCACTCCCACACTCTCATGGCCTCCCTGCAAAGCGGGTAGGAGTGAGTGCCTCCCTGTTTGTTGAGGTAATACATCACCGCGGTATTGTCTGTTTGTAACAGAAGTGTGCCCAGTGGAATCTCCGAATGGAAGGCTTGCAGAGCGCAAAGGACTGCCCTCATTTCCAAAATGTTGATGTGGAGATGAGACTCCTGGGCTGTCCACAGGCCCCAACACCAAACGCCATCCAGGTGTGCTCCCCACCCGAGCCCTGAGGCATCTGTGGAGAGGGTCACCGTCAGAGACGACGCTGTGAAGGGAACCCCTGCAAAGAGGTTCCCTGGGTTTAGCCACCATTGCCAATCCCGAATTACGGCATTCGTGATTCGGATTGGATTCTGCAGATGGTCTTGCCTTTGGTCCCACTGCACCCGTAGCATCCACTGGGTTACCTGCATGTGGAGACGTGCCAGCGGGACTGTCGCAATGGCCACAGCCATGTGTCCGAGCAGGCGAAGGACCAGTCTGGCTGGGATGGTCTTCTTCACCGACAAGTCCCTGATGAGGGATCTGATGTGTTCCGCTCTGTCCGAGGGAAGAAAAGCTTTTCCTCTGACGGTGTCCAGAACTGCTCCTATAAACTGCAGTTTCTGGGACGGCACCAGGAGTGACTTCTCGTAGTTGATGAGAATACCCAGTGATTGAAAAAGGGACTGGATGCAGTGAATAGCCGTCATCAGTGCCTCCCTGGAGGGTGTCATGAGAGGCCAGTCGTCCACGTATGGGAACACGTAGTGGCCTTGTCTCCTCCTACAACCGCCATGCACTTCGTGAATACGTGAGGTGCCAATGACAGCCCGAAGGGAAGAGCTCGGAACTGATAATGGCGGCTCTGAAACTCAAAGCGCAAGAACCTCCGGTGCGCTTGAGCAATCGGAATATGCAGGTAGGCGTCCTGCATGTCCAAAGACACCAGAAAGGTGTCCTGCTTCAGCTTGGGAATTAGGCCCGGAAGGGTCATTTGCGGAAGCGTTTGTAAATGACCGAAAGGTTGAGGTCGCCGAGGTCCAGTATTGGATGGAGGTCCCCTATTTTCTTTGGAACCAGGAAGAAGCGAGAATAGTACCCTAGTCCTCTCTGGTTCTCTGGAACATGCTAAGGCTTCCTTTTCCAGAAGTGCGACCACTTCCTGCTGTATGAGCAGGGCATGCTGACCCGAATATTGGGAGAGCAGGGGAGGTCTTGTGGGTGGACTGCCTACAAATTCTATATAGTGGCCTTTTTTGACCAGTTGCAGAACCCACCGGTCGGTGGTAATCGACTGCCACCCTGGCAAGTGGCATGTGATGCGACCCCCAACTTTCTTTTCCCATTGATCCTGAGGAGGGGCGTGGGCCGAGAAGGAGTCATGCTGTGGCAGCGTTTGATCCAGCAGGCGGTGCCGACTTTGCAAATCGTTGGCCTCTGCCTGGGGTTGACTTGGCCTGGGCCTTGCGGGTGAAAGTGCCCCTCTGCTGTTGGCCGGAACGTGGCTGTTGCCTTTGTAGCCGGCCACGGAAGCGGCTCTGGTTCCTACGAAAGGAACTAGGCGGAAACCTGTACATGGCCTGTACAGTTCGGACTGCCTTCCCTGCATCCTGAAGCTTGGTGATTACTCTCTCGGAGGCTTCGCCAAATAGGACCTCGCAGTTATAAGGGACGTCTAAGATGTTCTTCTGGACGTCCGAGGTAAAACCGGAGACACACAGCCAAGAGCGTCCCCGTAGACACGTGCCTGAGGCTGCAGCTCTGGCTGAAGAATCTGCAGAATCATATGCGGCTCTGAGTACCTGGGTCCCCACATCCGAACCCGTGTGGAAGAGGTTCAAGAGCTCCTCCTTCTGGTCGCCATCAGGCATTTTCCCCAACCAGGTGCTGTCCCTGTTCCCACAGTGCGTTCTGGAATTGAACCATGTGAGTGAGGTAATTCAGTGACCAGATGGCGCAAGTCGCTGCTGCGTACATGCGCCTACCCAGGACATCCAATTGCCTGGATTCCTGGTCCGGTGGTGGCTGTATGCTCAAATGCTGAGGTCTCTGAGACCGGTCATGCAAAGCAGTGATGACCAGGGAGTCAGCCAGAGGATGGTTCGCCAGATACTGGTCCTCCCTAGGGGCGTTGTATAGGCAGTCAGACTTCTTCGGCACTGCTGAGTGGAATGCAGACGTTTCCAAGCGGCCTTGGTGACGTCCGCAAAGGTATCCACCAAGGGCGGCACTACCACAGGCTTCGGTCTTTTGCGAAGGTAGCGGGCAAGGCGTTGTCTCTCGGGGTCAAGCTCTTCAGCATCCCAACCCATATTCTCCTGGATGTGCCTCATGATCTCCGCGAAAGAGGGATCATCGGAGGAGACCTAGGTAGGTCGTGTGGGTCCGGAGAGGAAATGCTGATGGGAGGAGGAGATCTGGAGCGCCCTGAGGTGTCAGAAATGGAATCCTCCCCAGACAGGGTGTACCGGCGACGTCTGGGTCTCTTGGGACTGGGTGACCCTGAGGTGGATCTGGAGGGAGGTCTTCTCCTTTCTGAGGATCTGCCCCGAGGAGGTGGTGTCTGCTCCTCGGGGGTTGGCAACAGTCCTACAGGCCCCTTGGGCAGAGGAGGGGGTGTAGGCGGTGAAGGAGTAGGAGGAGGACGTGTGGTGACTACATCTTTTCTGATGGTGTCCCACCAGAAGGTAAAGAGTTCCTTTACCTCTGCCAAGTTCATACCGGACATGGGCCTGTCGCGAGTCAGGCGTGGTCTCCCACTCCGGGAAGGTTCCCATGGGGCCAAGCGTCTCCGGTGTCGCCTGCCTGGTCCTCGGGCTGTGTGATATCCTCCTCCGACGAGTCCTTCTGACCAGCATCTGCTGGCGACGGTATTGCGGTCCTCTTCTCTGGAGTAGCCAACGTCGGTCCCCTGGCCGAAGCCCTCGGAGGCGAACGCCCGGCCAGTGACGGGTGTTTAGGTGTCGCTGGCTCCTGGGAGCGCCAGTGATGCTTGGCCGATGTCAGGTCCAATGTCCGTTTGAGGGAAGTCAGGTCCTTGGGTCTTGCGAGGAACCGGGTCCGAGCCACGCGGAGGCTGGGAAACTGACCTGGCGTCGGAGTCCCGCCAGCGGGAAGATTTATGGCGCTTCCTGGACTTAGACGAGGCCTTAGATGGAGTGGAAGAGGCAGACAGCCTGGAAGTCTTCAAGGGCTGCAATGAAGAGGAACCGCTGGAGGATCTGACCTGAACTGGGGGAGGTTGCGACTGAGCCCTGGAAGGAGAGCAGTCCAATAGCAAGCCGGAGCTTCGGGAGTCCAAGGCCCTCGCAGGGGACCTGGGCCTTTCCTTTCCCCAGTGCTTGTGGGTTTTACCCGACGACTCCCCCCTGGAGGAAGGTTCTTTATCCATGGTTTTGAGTTTCTCCTCTAAGAGAAACGCATGAAGGGCCTTCTGGCGGCGGATCCTGGTGCAACTGTTGAAGCTCTGGCAGAAGGAGCAGGCGTTAGTGTCGTGTTCCAGGCCTAGGCAGCGCATGCAGGCTGAATGTGGATCCTTGAAGGGGATCCGTTTGCCTCAGGCACACTTCGATTGGTGACCCTCAAGAGAAGTAGTTGGAGAGGACATCAGTTGAATCCAAAGTCGTGAGGAAAGACAAAATCATCATAGTTCTAAAGGTCGTGGCACGCTAGAAAAGAGACAGAGAAGCCGATACTGGCGATGTCGACGGCAGGAAAAGAACCTCCTTATGTACTATGCCTGACGTCGGGGGCAGGACCAACATCGGAGGCAGTCCCCGCTGAAGACTGCTACCTAGAAAATTTCCATGGGGTCTTGGCGCCTGACGGCTTTAGTCCTAATGGTGTAACCTGCTGCAAGAGCTGTATCTCGAAGTAAGATCTTCCTGTTAGTTCTTAGGACCACTTTATCTCTATGGAAAGAGATGAAATCAGGCTCCACGGACAGGGCTTGCAATTCACTGATACGCCTGGCAGAGGTAATGACTACCAAAAACACAGTTTTCCAAGTCAAGTACTTAAGCTCTGCAGAGGAAAAAGGCTCAAAGGGTGGTTGCATAAGCTGAGCAATGCAAACATTAAGGTCCCAAGCAGGAAGAGGGTCCCTAAACGGGGGATTGGTGTGCAGCAATCCCTTGAAGAACTTACAAAACACAGGATGGGCTGACAGAAGAGAGGGCTTGCCTACTGACAAGAAGGCAGAAACAGCTGCAAATGCACTTTAAGTGTAGCTGACCTAAGGCCTAGGCCATTAAGATGGACCATATAGTCCAGAACTGTAGGCAACACAGCAGATTCTGGAGAAATATCCTTATTAGAGCACCAAATAGTGAACCTTTTCCATTTGGAGTTGTAAGTCTTTCTGGTGGAAGGCTTTCGAGAAGCCTTAAAGATATCCAGAACCCCTTGAGAAAGCTACAGATCAGCAAACTAACTCTTCAAGAGCCATGCCTTGAGATTGAGAGACTTGAGGTTCGGGTACCAAATCCTTCTCTGGAAGTCCATCTTCTTCCAGGTTGTGTACAGGAGTGCTGGGAACAACTGAGAAGCTGCGTGGAATATACTATTTTGGACGAATTATCTGTAACTAAACTCTCTCTCTCTTGCTTACATCTGAGAGAAGTTTTCCTCACTTTTAAAGTGGCAGAGCTTGGTATTTTAGTTTTTAATTCAGAAAGGGGGTTTTTAAAACTGCTTATCTTCTGCATATTTGATTTTCCTTTGTGGCTAACTGGACTGATTACTAGAATTCTGTGTGAATCTGCATCAATATATTTTGCAACTTTTGGTGGGGCTCTGTGATTCAAAATAGCAAAAGCTGCAGGTTGAAACTGGATGCCAAACATAGCCTGAGGTGGGGGTAATTGTCTTCACAAATCAGAGCTCAGCATCATTGCCATTTGTCTAGCTAGACTATTTGTCAGCATTATTCAATTACTATAAACTAGTGGTGTGCTCCTGTATGAGCCAGAAGTCCATCTTCTTCCAGGTTGTGTACAGGAGTGCTGGGAACAACTGAGAAGCTGCGTGGAATATTCTATTTTGGACGAATTATCTGTAACTAAATTCTCTCTCTCTCTTGCTTACATCTGAGAGAAGTTTTCCTCACTTTTAAAGTGGCAGAGCTTGGTATTTTAGTTTTTAATTCAGAAAGGGGGTTTTTAAAACTGCTTATCTTCTGCATATTTGATTTTCCTTTGTGGCTAACTGGACTGATTACTAGAATTCTGTGTGAATCTGCATCAATATATTTTGCAACTTTTGGTGGGGCTCTGTGATTCAAAATAGCAAAAGCTACAGGTTGAAACTGGATGCCAAACATAGCCTGAGGTGGGGGTAATTGTCTTCACAAGTCAGAGCTCAGCATCATAGCCATTTGTCTAGCTAGACCATTTGTCAGCATTATTCAATTACTATAAACTAGTGGTGTGCTCCTGTATGAGCCAGAAGTCCATCTTCTTCCAGGTTGTGTACAGGAGTGCTGGGAACAACTGAGAAGCTGCGTGGAATATACTATTTTGGACGAATTATCTGTAACTAATCTCTCTCTCTCTCTCTCTCTTGGATGTCTGGATTTTTCTCTGTTTGATTAGCAGGGTACTTTCTCTGTCAAATTGTTGTGTAGGGTATCTTGCTGACAGGAAGGCACTCATCGCAGCGGTGGGTGAGAGCTTTTAGTCGATTGTTTTGTGAGGACACAGTTTAGGCCCAACCCCTTCCCACCCTCACCCCACCACCCCTGGAAATAGTTCCTTTATACCTGAGGTTCTGACATCATTTCCTCGAGTGCAAGGTGCATTTCACTGTCATATCCTCTCTAGCACACTGCACTGATAATATAAGCATACGTTGTATATATATATATATATATATATATATATATATATATATAATCAAATCACATGCACACACATACAAATACAATAAAAAAAAAACTAGATAAGCATGTGGGGAGTAGTGCAATGTAATGGCTGTGGGGCAGCAGTCTTCCGGGAGTCTTTCTGGAGGCTGAGATGCTGCCCTATTTGCAGACAACTATCTGCCCTGAGGGAGGAAATACAGGTTACTCACCTGTAACAGGAGTTCTAGGAATGGTATATGTTGTTCATCCACACTCATTGGCAGTATCCTTGCCGCTTTAAATCTTGCGGAAGGTCTTCAAGCTTGCTCCTCCCACCCACCGGGTGGTATAACTCGGCTCCGCCCATGGCCCTAGATCTGGCCCGCTGGAAGCTCAGGTTGTGCGTCGAGCGAGAGGTCGGGGGGTCGTGTGGATGAACAACATATACCATTCCTAGAACTCCTGTTACAGGTGAGTAACCTGTATTTCTAGGGACATGGATATGTTGTTCATCCACACTCATTGGCAGACTCCTAGCAGTTCTCCGGGAGGAGGGAGGCAAGACGCACACCCCATATACTTACTTGGGAAAGAGACTGGAGAACCGAGGCCCCAAAACCAGCATCCCGGGCGTGACTCAAGGTCGATGTGGTAGTGGGTAATGAAGGTGTTTGCTGACTTCAGGTAGCAGCCCTGCAGATTTCCTGGATGAGGGCGTCCCTGGAAGCAGCCACCGTTACAACAGTATAAGCGGGTAGAATGAGCTCTTATCCTCCTGGGAGGCTCCATGCCGCCAATTTATAACAGAGATCTATGCAGGAGGTTGCCCACCTGCTTATAAATCCCTTGCTGCAGGTCTGCAGATCTTGACTTCAAGCGTAGTGACAAACAGCTAGCGAACCTCTCCCAATTTCAGCCGTCGCTCCTTATAATAAGCGGCGCCTTCAAGGTCAGAGTATGGAGCCTATATTAAACCTCCGGTGTGATTGGGGTAGAACACGGCAGAGTCAACACCTGGTTAAGGTGAAACTCAGACACCACCTTCGGAAGGAATTTCGGGTGGGGGCTGGGACAACCTGTCCCTGTGGAAGACCAGGTAAGGAGACTCGATGGAAGCGCCTGGAGCTCTCCCATCCTTCTGGCTGGCGTGATAGCCACCAAAAGGCGGTCTTCCACACAGTGAGAGAAAGCACACCTGTGCATAGGTTGAATGGCTTGCCCATGAGCTTTGCCAGTACCAGCAGTAGATCCCACGGAGGTGGGGTTCCCACTGACTGGAGGAAATGTGATCAAGGCCTTTGAAAAGCGCCAGACCACCTTCTCCCTCGCCACCGACTGCTTCGGCCCGCGCCCGGTAGGCAGAGATGGCTACCAGGTGCACCCATAGGGTCGTCGAGCTCAAGCCCTTGACTAGAAAGGGACCATAAATAGTCCAAGATGCTTGCCAAGGAACAGGAGGAAGGGTCCAAGCCTTGCCCTGACACCAAATGGAAAACCTTTTCCATTTGAAGGCATAACATTTTCTGGTGGGCACTTCATGGGACGCCTCAACTACATTGAGGACCTCGCGGAAAGACCCAAGGCCTGGAACTCCTGGCAGCTCAGGAACCAGGCCGTCAGGTGCAGGGATTGAAGGTCCGGATGGAACACCTTCCCTGATTGACTGAGAGCAGGTCCGGGCGAGCTGGAAGCTGCCGAGTCCTGGAGCTGAGACTGAGGAGATCTGGGTACCAGAACTGGCGAGGCCAGTCTGGGGCTATCAAATCACCTGCGCCTTGTCCTACCTCGCGAAGCACCTTGTGGATCAAGGGAAATGGGAAAGGCATAAAAGAGGCCGGGGTCCACTGCCTCGAGAAGGCATCCCCCTGCAGCGAGCCCTGCTGAGGCGGGGCATGGAACAGACTCAGCCGCGTTCTCCATGGAGAAACAGGTCCACCTGAGGTGTGCCCCAAAGGGAGAACAGATGCTGTACTACCTCCGGCAGGAGAGACCACTCGTGGGATGCAGCCCCTATCCGGCTCAGGGCATCGGCCAGGGTGTTGGAGGCTCCTGCCACGTGAATGGCTGGAGATCCGCCTCCAGGCTGCGCATTGAGTGACCAAACACAGAGACTTCTTGCATAGAAGCATGGGCGGCGTCCCGCCCTGGCGGTTTAGATAGTACATGTGTGGTATTGTCCGTCTGGACTCGGGACCACTTGACCCCGGAGGAGCAGGAGCAAAGGCGGTGAGAGCTAGGCGGACGCTCGGAGCTCCAGCAGGTTGATGTGGCATCGGGACTCCTCGAGACCAGAGGCCATGAGCCCAGTGTTCCCCAGATGGGCACCCCAACCCATCAGAGAGGCATCGGTGCGACCAGAGGCACGTCGGCTCGGGCGGGCCAGCAGGATGCCCTCCTGCAAATGATCTGGAACGGTCCACCACTGGGCGTTCCACATCCCTGTGTCACCGACACGACAAGCTGGTCAAAGATGGTGGCGTTGTGACCACTGGCTGGCCAGTCCCACTGAAGGGACGCATGTTCCAGCCGGGCCCCAGCGGACCACGCTGGTGCAGGCGCCATGAGACCCAGAGGCGCAGGAAGTCCGGGCAGGCGCAATTGCCCAACCAGAAATGATCGGGCAAGAGGGAAGAACCTCGGCCCTGTCACGGGAGCAGCGCTGGCTCGAAGAGAGTCGGCTGCGCCCGATGAATAGAATCACCTGCTTGGCTCGAGTTCGACTTGGCCTCGTTGATAAGGAGGCCCAGTTGAGAAACAGACCTGGAGGCCAGACTCTGGACCACTCCGCCTCCTTCCTGGAGGAGCTGCTATCAGCCAGTCGTCCAGGTAAGGGTACACCGGACCCCTCGGCGCCATAGAATGCTGTCACCACTGCCATGCATTTGGTGAAGACCCTGGGGCTGGAGACAAGCAGAAGGGCATGGCTTGGAACTCGAAGAGATCCTTCAGCTCGAGCGAAGGAATCTCTGGTGAGGCAGACGGATAGGGACGTGGCAGCGTCCTGCAAGTCAGAAACAGAGACCCTACGCCCGCGTTCAAGGATGGTATTATCTGAGCCAGGTGACCATCCTGAAGGTTGAGACCCAGCAAAGGAACTTGTTTGGAAGGCCGTGTAGGTGAGAATGGGCATCAACCCCGTCCGTTTCCGGAACCAGGAAGTACCTGGACACAAACCCTGGGTCTGAAGGAGGGTCCACACCTCTTACCACCTCCTTCTGGAGGAGGAGGCGATATCGACTCGGCGAGGCCGCCAGTGAGCTGGGGATCCCGAAGCCCCGAGCAGCGGCTCTGAAGGTGGTGCCTGCTCGAGATTCCAGGGCAGGCCTCTTCCCACCTCCAAGACCCACCTGTCCGTGGTAACAGCGGACCAGGTGGAGCAAAATGCGGGCCCGTCCCCCACGGGGGACCAGGGGTAAGGTAGCGGGGATAGAAGCGACACCCCTCAGCCCGTCACTGGGCAGGCTTGGAGGAGGAGGGACCCGGCGAGGGACCTCCTGGGCCTTCCTCCCTGCCTCCTGTTAGAGGAACGGCGGCTTGGGTTTGGGATGCCAGGCCGAGCCTGCTGGCCCTAACAGTGCTGGGCGCGGCGCGCGGGGGCACAGAAGGACGAAAGGAGCTTAGGCTGTGGTTCTGCGGCCTTTGTCCTTCTGAGCGGAAGAGACCCGAGTCAAGGTGGCATTGGACTTCTCGATCCTCTGCAGGTGACCTTCCACCCCAGGGCCGAAGAGGTCAGTCCCAAAGGAGAACATCCGCCAACTTGTGCTGGGTATCGAGTAAAGGTGGATATCCTCAGCCAAGCCACAGGACGCATAGCCACTCAAGCGCCACCGATCTAGCACATAGGGTCCCCTATCAAAGCAGTCTGGAGCTGCTGTTTGGCACTATGCCCCTACCCTGGTCCCGCACCTGCTTAACCGTAGTCTGCAGATCGGCCGGGAAGATGAGGATGACCTCATCCAGGGGCCCAACAGGGCATGAGAAAAATGTGCCATGAGGGCGGCCGAACTGGCCTGGCGAAGGCAGAGAGAGGGGCCATGGCGTAGACTTTTAGCCCGGCGTCCAATTTCTTGGACTCCTTGTCAGGAGGTTTGTCCACATCCTAAGCGTTGCGCCGAAAAGCGCTGTCGGTAACTCAACCCCTCAGCAGAGGGTGTTCGAAAAAAACGGACAAGGAACCCGGTAGGGACGCATACTTCCTGGCCATCCTGGCCGAAGGCGCGAGGGCAGGAAGCAGAGGCGCTGCCAAAGTTCAGTGCGGACCCACTATGGCCTCGGCCACGGAAGAGGCCTCCGTCGGAGAATCCCTCGGTCCAGAATCTCGTGAGGATACCTAGCCCGTTTGAAGCAGGTTGAGCTCCATCGGTGAACTCCGAGATGAGCGAAGCAGTCCTGAAGAGACGGGCTATAGTCCATTGACTGACCTCCTGAAGACTCCAAGTCCAGTCGCTTGGAAGAAGGAGAATCATCTTCGGACCGGAAGAGTCCTCGAAAAGCTACCTCTGGCCTGAGCCACCTTCACACCTGCCGGTGGGTCGGGAGTGAGGGAGTGACTGACAGCTCGATGGGGTAAACCCTTGGCCGACCGAGGAATCCTTGGTCGGGCCCCAGTGTGGTGGCTGTGGAGGCGGAGTTCCACGGGAATCGGTGGAGCAGCTGGTTTGAGCCGAACAACGGCCTGGGTATAAGCTCCTCGGACAAGTCGAGGTTGTGTCGGCCGTTCGGTGACAGCATTAATGGCGGGGAGGCGCGGTCGGCTTATTCCGGCCAGGAAGACCTGTTGCAACATAAGGTCCTCGTACCGTCGGCGTAATTCAGCGAAGCCTCCCTCATCCGAGGAGGAGGGGCGAGGACAGCGACGGCCGCTTACATGATGCCGAGACCGAGACCGCCTATGGCCGGTGGGGCAGCTGGACCCTTGAGGTCCGAGACCGAGACCGGGGAGTCCCAGATTTCAGGGGTCGGTGCGGGAGGTGTCGGCAGACGGCACTCCCTTGGGCTCGGAGGTCCATCCGAGGGAGCTCCGGAACCGGAGGCTGAGGCGACCACCAGGATCCTCCACTCCTCCCGGGGAACCGGGAGGGAATCTCGGCTGCTAAAGCGACAGCCGTCAATGGGTGAGAAAATCTAGACTTCATCAGTGGGAGTCTCGGTCAGCTGACCTGGCCAGAGGACACCCCGTGGGCCAGTGGCGAGCGGCAGTCGACGAAACCCGACGGACGGCGGCCCGGGGAGAGGGACCTTTCCCGCTCCCAAGAGCGTCGACGGAGGACTTACCCTGTCCCTCTTTTGGACCGAGAATAAGGTCCAGCAGCGCAGAGCCTTCTCCTTTAGTGGAGGGACAGACAAAAGCTCATAAAAGAAGCCGTGTAGGAAGAACCCAGAGGCGGGATAAATGCCGCGGCCGAGGAAGAATCTGACCTCGCCATGCCTCCTCTTCGAAGCCATCCGCTCGAGCTGATCCCTTGACCACGCCGCCCATGGACACATCAACGGACACTCCCTTGGACTTCACCACGGAGAAGCAGCTTCTACCGGGGCGGCCCAGTTGCAATCGAGACGCTGCAGTCTTGAGGGGCGTGAGGCGAGGAAAGATGAGCACAGTCGCCAAGCCTGTGAATTACCGTGCTCAAGGCCTAAACAGTGGTAGACACCGCGTGGGTGTGGATCCGTCCGAGACATCTTCTGCCCGCATGGGCATCTCCGAAATCCGGAGTCGAGTTGTCCAGCCGCGGCGCGAGGGATCGAAGACTTTGCAAATTTTATTTTTAAATCCGCCAAGCGGAGAAATAGGAACCAGTCGCAAAGCGCAGGCGTTAAGGAGGAACCTGAGCTGGCGGTAAGGAAGATCTGGCGTCATGGGGCGGAGCGGGAGTTATACCACCGGGTGGGTGGAGGAACAAGCTTGAAGACCTTCCGGCCAAGATTTAAAAGCGGCAAGGATACTGCCAATGAGTGTGGATGAACAACATATCCATGTCCCTAGAAGTTGCCCGATCTTCAGGCCACACTGGACAGTAGTGAAATCTTCCCCAGACCACACTGGACAGTAGAGGAACCTCCCCATCCAGGGGCACTAAGCCACCACCACTACCTCAGAGGTTGCGAAGAAAGCACAGCAGTTGGACCACAGTGGGCTCAGGGAGGGTGAGGAGGGTGGAACAGAGGCACACCCAGTCAATTGTTCCATCCACAATCCATACACCTTCTGGGGAGCATAGCTCCCCTATGGGTGTACCGCAGAGAAGACTGATGATAACTGTCAAGGAGGCCCACAGAAGGAGGCAGAGGACACCAAAGGGAAAGAAAGCAGCTCCTGGTGGGGACTCATTATTGGGTATAGAACTGGGGAGATGAGAAAAATGAGGTAAGGTGCCTGCCTGGTGCCATGGCTTGGAGGGACAGGAAGCGCATCCTCAGGAACACGAGAACAGCTGCAAGGTTCCGAGCTGGACGTAATTGTCCACCTAGGGACAAATGACTTGGCTCATCATGAGATTAGAGCAGTGCAGGAGGACATTGCAGAGTTGGGAGGGGACCTAAGACAGTAGCACACACAGTATCCTTCTCAGAGGTGCTGCCTGTCAAAAGCATGGGGGATGCGAGGTAATTGGCACCATGCAGTTTAATGAATGGTTGAAAAAATGGTGCAGAGCACAGGGATTTGGCTTCATTGGGGACTGGGGTTCCACCTGGAGGGACACCAGCCTATACTAGCAGGATGGTCTGCATCTGTCCAGGAAGGGAACAAGTCTTTTGAGCAATCGGTTTAAATGCTTCATTGGCAAGCTTTTAAACTAGTCAAAGGGGGCACTGACAAGCAGCAGGAAAATCCCAGCCTCTCCCTACAAAACAGGGTACTAAATGAAAAAAAGACAGAGGTAGAACGGTCAGTGGGGGATGCTGCACTGGAAGGTAAAGCCATCAAAAATGGAAGAGCAATGAGTACTAATGCCCGTAGTCTGGGTAACAAGCTTCTTGAATTAGTGGCCTTGATGGAGGAAGAACATCTGGATATCGTGGCAGTCACAGAAACATGGTACACACAGAACCATGACTAGGACATAAACATACCAGGATACACTGTGTACAGGAGGGACAGGGAGGGTAAAGAGGAGGAGGAGTAGTTCTTTACATAAGAGAAGGAATAAAAGCAACAGAACAAAAGGTACACAGGGAGGAGAAGAAGCACTGTGGGTAAATTTGGAGACAGACAATGGCACCACAATGCACAGGGTTGTACAGACCCCTTCTCAGGGGAGGAAATGGACAGGAAATGACAGAAAGTATACTTAGAATGGCAGAAAAAGGGAGATATTGCTGATGGGTGATCTGAATATGCCATATGTTAACTGGAGTGCAGTTGCAGCTGCCACTAAGAGTGCAGTTATTCTAGATGCCCTACAGGGGCATGCCTTAGACAACTAGTACTGGAGCCCACTCGAGAGGAGCAATATTAGACTTGATTCTCTCAAATGGAGATGGTGAGAGGATTACAGATGTAGAAGTGGGTAGCCATCTGGGAACTAGCGACCATCGAACAGTATGGTTCACAATAAACACAGCAATAGAGTCAAGCATACAAAGACTAAAGTACTGGACTTTAGGAGGGCTGACTTTGCTAAAATGGGTGAGTGCCTAAGGAAGCACTAGCAAATGGGTAGGAAGGAGGGTGGAAGAACAATGGGGAATAATAAAAACTGCCATCACAGAGGTAACGAGCCTTTGTGTGAAGCAAATAAACAAAACAAGACGATGTAAGAAACCACTATGGTTCTCAAAGGAAGTGGCAGTGAAGGTTCAAGAAAAAAGAAAGCATTCAGGAAGTACAAGGAATATAGAAGGAGCAGGACAGAGAACTGTATCAGTTAAAGCAAAGGAGGCTGGGAAGGCAGTCAGAACAGCAAAGGCCCAAACCGAGGAAAAGATAGCCAACTCAGTTAAGAAGGGATAAAACCTTTATAGGTACATCAGGGAGCGAAGGAAGACCAAGGAGGGATAGTGAGGCTTAATAAAGGGAGGGAGGGTGGGCAGAGGAGACTGTGAAAAGGCAGAGATACTAAACAAATATTTTTGCTCAGTATTTACAAAGGAAGAGGGAGGTACATAAAACAAACAGTAGTAACACTCTGGATACAGAAGTTGATACCGCCCATTTACAGAACAAAGGGTTCTGAAAGAACTCTTAAAACTGAAGGTGGACAAAGCAATGAGGCCTGATGGGATTCATCCCAGAATTCTAAAGAACTAAGGGTAGAACTAGTGACACCACTGACTACCCTTTTAACAAATCATGGGAGGATGGGTGGTACCCGAGGACTGGAGGAGGGCAGATGTGATTCCCCTTCACAAAAGTGGGAGCAAGGCAGAAGCAGGAAACTATAGACCTGTTAGTTTAACCTCAGTGATAGGGAAAATGATGGAATCACTTCTAAAGGAAAGAACTGTCGAGTATCTAGAGGCCAGAGGGCACAGGACCCAAGAGCATGGATTCACAGCGGGAAGGTCATGCCAGACGAATCTGATAGATTTCTTTGACTGGGTGACAAAGTAGTAGATCAGGGAGGGGCTGTGGACATGGCCTACCTAGACTTTAGCAAGGCATTTGACACAGTCTCACACAAAAGATTAATATACAAGTTAGCCAGCCTGGGAGTGGGTCCCAAGATGACAGCCTGGGTAAACAACTGGCTGGAGAATAGGACACAGAGAGTAATAGTAAATGGAGTCCACTCAGAAGAAAGGAGGGTTACTAGTGGGGTACCACAGGGTTCAGTATTAGAACCGGTCCTCTTCAATGTCTTTATAAGCGACATTGCAGAAGGACTGGAAGGAAAAAGTATGTCTCTTTGCAGATGACACTAAGATCTGCAACAGAGTTGATGCACAGGGTGGGGTGGAAAGGATGAGAAGGGATTTGGCAAGGTTAGAGGAATGGTCAAATGTATGGCAGCTTAGATTCAATGCTAAGAAGTGCAAGGTAATGCACCTGGGAAACAAAAACCCAGGGGAAGAGTACACAATGGGGGGTGAAATACTAACAACAAAAATGGAAAGGGACCTGGGGGTAGTCATATCAGATGACCTAAAGGTGGGCAAGCAATGTGAGAGGGCAGCAAGGAGGGCTGGGGGGATACTGGGATGCATAGGGAGAGGCATCACCAGTAGAAAACAGGAAGTTATTATCCCTCTGTACAGACAGCTGGCGAGACCCCATCTGGAGTACTGTGTGCAGTTCTGGAGACCCAATCTCCGCAAAGACAGACTGGATGGAAGCTGTCCAGAGGAGGGCAACTAAAATGGTGCAGGGTCTGCACCGGAAGACATATGAAGAGAGACTTAAGGAGCTTAATATGTATAGCCTCGAGGAAAGAAGGGAGAGGAGGGACATGATAGAAACGTTCAAGTACCTCAAGGGAATCAACAAAGTCCAAGAGGGTAGCATCTTTCAAAAAAGAGGTGTGCAAGAACAAGAGGGCACAATTTGAAGATAGAGGGGCTCAGAGGTAATTTAAGGAAGTATTTTTTACAGAGAGGTTGTGGATGCATGGAATGGCCTTCGGAGAAGGTTGTGGAGTCAAAATCAGTGGTGGAATTCAAGCACGCATGGGATAGTCATAAGGCAGTTCTGGGGGGTGGGGGTAGGAAGAAGTAGGCTGCTGGTTAACTAGGATCTGCAGCTTATCCAGTAGGTAGGGAAATGGGCAGACTGGGTGGGCCAAGCGGTCCTTATCTGCCGTCAAATTCTATGTTTCTATGTTTCTCTGAGAGGATGTCAACAGGTTGTAATTCCTGGGAAGAGCCAGAGGAAGGTGGACTGCTAAGGACAGCAAGAGGGAGTACCAGGGCTGTCTGGCCCAGTATGGAGCAATCAGAATCACTTTGCATGGTTGTGACCTTATCTTGACTAACACCTTGAACAGGAGGGGGAAGGGGGGAAAAGCATACAGAAATTTCCCTTCCCAGTTCAGAATCAGAGCATCCAGGGGGACCAAGCCCAAGACTTGGGGTCTGCAACAAAAGAGAAGAAGTTGGTGATTGTCTGGGGCTGCAAAAAGATCCATCTGTGGAGTACCCCATCTCGAGAAAATCACTTTCAAAACTAGGGGATCTAGGGTCCATTCGTGATGGCCCTGGGATATCCTGCTGAGAGCATCTGCTAGGAGATTGTCCTTCCCTGGGAGGTGAACTGCTATCAGAGAAGTTTGCAGGGGATAGGCCAATGACCACAACTTCATTGCTTCTGTGCACAAGGCCGTAGACCGAGTGCCTCCTTGCTTGTTGAGGTACCACATTGTGGTGGTATTGTCTGTTCTGATCTGGACCACCTTGTTCCGTACAGATTTGGAAAAGGCTTGCAATGCCAGAAACACCACTCTGAGTTCCAAGAGATTGATGTGAAGCAGAGATTCTTGACGTGACCACAGCCCTTGGGTGGTAAGATCCCCCAGGTGGGCTTCCCAGCCCAGCAGGGAGGCATCTGTGGTATCGCATCGCTGAATGAGATTGAGTGACAAAAGGAACTCCTTGTCTCAAATTGTCCTGATCCTGCTACCATTGCAAAGCCTGGATCAGGGTTTGAGTCACTTGGACTAGTTTGGTAAGGGAATCCTTTCTTTGGGACCAGAAGGCTCTTAAGAGGAACTGAATGTCCCTCATCTGAAATCTTGCTCCTTAAGACCACTGCTGTAGAGGCTGCCATCTGGCCCAGAAGCTGCAGGAAATGCCTTGCTGGTCAAGACACCTGAAGGGTGAATGAAGAGGCCAGATCCATAAGGGTCCTTGCCCTGCGCAAGGGAAGGAAGGCTCTTGACTTTATTGTATCCAGCTCCGCCCCTATGAAGGTGAGGAGCTGCACAGGCTCTAGAACTGACTTTGAAAGATTCAGAAGAAACCTAGAGAAGTGAGCAGTTGCTGAGTTATCTGTAGGTGTAACTTGACTTGGTCTGGAGACTGGCCTACTATAAGCCAGTCGTCCAGGTATGGGAAAATGGAGATCCTTTTTCTCCTTAGGAAAGCAACCACTACTGCCAGGCATTTTGTGAAAACCCTTGGAGCAGAAGTTAGGCCAAAGGGCATTGCTCTGAATTGGAAGGTTGAGGAGAAATCCTAAGGAAGTGAGCACTTGCTGAGTTATTTGCAGATGTGACTTGGCTTGGTCTGGAGACTGACCCACTATGAGCCAGTCGTCCAAGTATGGGAAGATGGAGATCTTTTTTCTCCTTAGAAAAGCAACCACTACTACCAGGCACTTTGTGAACACCCTTGGGACTGATGTTAGGCCAAAGGGCATTGCTCTGAATTGATAGTGGCCTGAGGGCAACTCAAACCTGAGGTACTTTCTGTGGGAGCACCTGATGGGAATGTGAAAATAGGCATCTTTGAGGTCCAGGGAGACTAGCCAGTCCCCTGGCCTTAGAGAGAGCAGAATTATTCCCAGAGTCACCATTTTGAACTTTGGTTTTAAAAGGTGCTTGTTCAGATATCTTAGGTCCAGGATGGGCTGCCATTCTCCTGTCTTTTTGGGGGTTAGGAAGTACCTGGAGTACAAATCCTTTGCCCTTGTGTAGGGTAGGAACCCTCTCTGTGTCTCACAGCCAGGAGGGAAGAAACTTCTGCCTCTAGGGCAAGGGTCTCTGATGGATTTGCAGGTGGAAAGGATCTGGTTCTCATCTTGGGAACTTTTTTGAAGCCGAGAACCAGTCCCTGGCTTACTACTTCCAGGAACCACTTGTCTGATGTCAGAGACTTCCAGTCCTGGACAAAGTAAGCCAGCCTGCCCCCTACAAGTATTGGAGAATTGGCCCGGGCAAACCCATCAGGGTGTCTGCTTGGCAGGGGCTTTAGTCAGAGGGGTGGAAGCAGGCCTGCTCATTCCCTGTCTGCCTCTCCCTCTGAAGAACCCCCTCTGAGCATAAGAAGAAGAGGAGGCCTGGGCTTGGTAAAAAGGCCTTTGAAAAGGCCTGCCCCTGGACTGCTGCCTCTGAGGGGTGGCTTGCCTTTCTTTGGCCTGAGCACTCCTGTAGGTGGTCCTGTACTCATCCATCTTTTTCATGTAGTTCTCTGTCTGCTCCCCAAACAGAGAATTACCAATAACCGGCAAATGCATGGCCTTAGCCTGGGTATCCTGTGATAGGCTAGTACATCTGAGCCAAGCCATCTTCCGAACGGCCACAGATGTAGCCATGACTCTTGATGAAACATCATTGGAATCCACAGCAGCAGGAAACTGCACCTTGGATGCCTCAATCCCATCTGCAGCCACCTGCTCCAGCTCCTTGGCAAGCTGGTCAGGGGCCTGTTTAGCCAGAGCCAGCACAGTGTCCCATCTGGGCTTCTGGTATTTAGCTGTGTAGGCCATATAGTTAGCCTTCCTGAGTCCCAAAGATGATGTCATGTACTGCTTCTTTGCCATGGCATCAATCCTCCTGGAGTCCTTATCTGGGGGGTGTGATGCCAAGGGGATATTTGCCTTATCACAGGCAGCAGCCTGTACTACCCCAACATGGCTGCATTGCCGAGAAAGGAACTCCGTGTCCGAGCCTGAAAGGGTGTACCTCTTGTCCATTCGTCTGTCCACAGGAGGTATGGAGTTAGGAGTCTTAAGAATTTTATTTGTCTGTTTTCCAAAAGATTTATGGAGGGGAATAGACAGTCTCCTGGACTCTGGGATGTCCATCATTTTGACAAAATCAGGCTCCTCCTGATCCTCTACTGCTTCTTCCATTGGAAGCTGGAGGGTTTCAGCCACTTTTTTGTAAAACATAAAGTGGGAAGGGGACTTAAAGCCTAGGAGGATAAACACCTGAAGGTCTGTCTGGGGAGATGTCTGGGTCAATAGGCACATCCAGACTTTCATAATCACCATCATCCTCATATTCTCCCTCCTCCTCCATTTCATAAAATTCTTCTGAAGTGTAATCCAGAACCAGGGGAACCGTCCGAACCGTGCCCCTGCCAGATGGTGCCAGTTCGTCTGGAACCTAAGTTAGCAATTGCACTATTCTTATCACTTTGGCTATCTCATCAGCGGTCGGAGTATGAATTTCTGGATCCGAACTGAACTATTAATCTTTTCTCTTCCTTTTAACTGGAACAGACTCCTCAGAATTGGCTCTCCTCTTGCCCGAAGAAGTATTGCCCTGGTCAGAGGGCACTCCTTCTGGTTCGGTCAGAACCGAACCGGGCTGGCCATCCGGGTCAACGGACTTCTCTGCCTCCCTTTCCCTCAGTCTACCTACTCTCTTATCCAGGGTAGCTTTGGGAAAATTCTTACAAATTTGGCAGTCTGAGTCGAGGTGGTCAAACCCCAGACAATAAACACAGGTGGTGTGGGGATCAGCCTTAGCAAAGGCTTCCCCACACACACTGCAGTGTTGAAACCCAGTGGGCCCGGGTTTTTTCTTGGGTTTCTCAGACATGGTCAATCCTATCCAAAACTTACCCTTTTTTCGGCAATCCACCAGGCAATACTCCCCTATCGGTTCCTGACCATGTTACGGGTCTTGGAAAAAACATAATAAAATCTTTTTTTTTTTTTTAGAACCGATACGGACCGGTTACCACACTCTAAGTAAATTCACAAACTTTTTTAAACTAAACTGATCGGTTCAGCCGAACCGATCCGAAATTGACAAGTTCCACACAGAAACTAAATGTAAAACCTATCTAGTACTCACGGTACCACAGACAGAGACTTAAATTGACAGATTCGGTAGCAGAAATTCGGTAGAAACCGAGTGAAAAACGACACACTAACCGACTTTTTCGAACCAAGCAAAGGAGAAATCTCCGGAGCGACTGTTCAGTGAGGCAGAGTAAAGAATCTGACGGTTGGAGTTTAAACAACAGCAGACAGGGGCTTCAACAGAGCTCGTGGTGAACATTCCATGCTGGCCATGGAAAGTTTAACTCTTTGTTCTCCGGGGCAGTTGAAAGGCAGGACCTAACTGCAGTAGTCATAATACAGCAAGACTTCATGTTGTTTGAAAGGAGGCCTGTCTTAGTCCTAAGGAGGATGCCAGGTACTGCTTTTCAGCAATAGCATCCAGCTTCCTAGAGTCCTTATCCGGGGTGTGTGAAGCCAAGGAAGTATTAGCCTGGTCACAGGCTGCAGCCTGCCCTACCCCAACAGGCTACACTGATTGTATAGGAACTCTATCCCATGACCTGACAGCATATACCTCTTGTCTATCTTCTTATCCACAGGAGGTATGGAAGTAGGAAACTGCAGAATTTTTTGTGTTCATTTCCCAAATGATTTATGCAGGGGAATAGAAAGTCTCTTGGACTCAGAAATCCATCATCTCCACAAAGTCAGGTTCCCCTTCAGATGCTTCCACAGTAGGTGACTGAAGAGTTTCTGCCACCTTTTTGTAAAACAAAAAGTGGGAAGGGGACTCAAAGTCTGGCAGGAGAAACAGAAGTAGGCCTGTCTGGGGAGATGTCAGGCTCCACAGGTTTATCTAGACCTCCTTCAAAATCATCTGCTGCTGCTTCTCCCTCCCAGGCTATCTTATAGAAGGCCTCCGGATCATATTTGGATTGAACCTGAACCAACTCAACCGACCGTCTGGAAGAAGTCATCGGTTCAGTTGGAACAGATTGCGAAAGTAATAAAAATTGTGCAGTCGCTGCAATCTGCTTGGCGGTTGGTATCTGCGGTTTCAGATCCGAACCAGCCGATTTTCTTTTTAGACTGAGCAGATCCCTTGGAATCGGACTTCCTTTTGCCTGAGGTATCTCCCTGGTCAGAAGGCACCTCCTCAGGTTTGGTCAGAACTGAACCGGGCTGGCCATCTGGGTCAGTGGATTTTTTGGCCACTTTTTCCTTCAGCCTGTTCAACCGCTTATCCAGTGTGGCTTTGGGAAAATTAGCACAAATTTGGCAGTCTGTTTTCAGGTGGTCAAACCCAAACAATAGACACAGATGAGACTGCGAACAGCTTTAGCAAAAGCTTCCCCACACTCCGTGCAGTGCTGAAACCCAGTGGGACCAGTCTTCGAGTTTCTCAGACATTGTTCCTTTTTGCCAAGTTGCTGTATGAAGGTGTTCAAGCCAAGTAACTGAAGACTTTCGGTCACCAACCGGTTCAAGGTTTGTGGAAAACCAAAAGAAACCGTAATCCACAGAAATACAGTAAAACCAGCAAATTTACAACAATCAAGGTATTCAATTCGACACCGGACTGACCGATGAAGATACCTAACAGAAAAAATACCACTATCTCACTACATTACCTGTACCATAAACAGAGACTTCACCAAAAAAAAACAAGAAAACGGTTGGAAAATACCGATCGAATTTACTACCAAACCGAAGCAGCAAGGAGAGATCTCCAGGGCAACCTCACAGTTAAGCAGAGTAAACAATCTGTCAGTTACAAGAGAATGTAACAGGGAGAGAGGTTTGAAAACCGAGCTTGAGCTCAACATTCTATGCTCCCGCGAACAGTTAACTCTTTCCTCTCCAGGGCAGTTCAAGTGTTTGGGCTAACTGTATATAGTCAGAATATAGCAAGACTTCATGATGTTTGAATACAGTAAGATTCCCTTGGAAGAAACGAGATTACTATGGTAGAGAATTTTTTCTTCAAACCCCAGGAAATCTTACTGTATTCTGACTTCTGCAGACTATCCAAACAGTACCTTTGGAGAACGGTAGAGAACCTATTTAGGAAACAAGCTCTGCAGTCCTGTTGTGCCAAACCTGGCATTATTTCTCGCCTGGGTATCCAGGCTGTAGTGCTTGGTAAAGATGTGAACTGTTTTCCCAGGTGGCTGCTTTGCAGATTTCCAACAAAGGGATATCTCTTTCAGCTGCTATAGAAACAGCTGTACCCCTTGTACAGTGGGCCCCAAGGCCTGCAGGAGGCTCTTTATCCACTTTGCTGTAGCAAAATTGGATACAGGCCACAATCCAGCAGGCAATGGTTCTCTGAGGCGGGTTTGCCCTTCCCCACTTCTCCATAGGTCAGGGAGAGCTGAGTTCTATCCTGCCGGTGATCCAAGTAGTAGCTTATGGTTCTCTTGACGTCAAGACTATGCAGACTACGTTCTCCTGAATTGGAATGATCAGTGAAAAAGACTGGCAAAGTCATGGACTGATTAAGGTGGAAGTCTGAAACCACCCTACGGAGGAACTTCCTATTAGTCCTAGGGACCACCTTGTCTCTGTGGACTGCTATATAGTCCGGCTCTGTGGCCAAGGCCTGAAGTTCACTGATCCTTCTGGCCAAGGTGATGGCTACCAGAAACGCAGTTTTCCATGTCACATACTCAGCTGATGACATGGGTTTGGACTGTGGCTGCATTAGTTGGCTAATGCATATGTTAAGGTCCCATGCAGGAGTGGGCTTCCTGTGAGGGGGATGCAAGTGCAGTAACCCCTTGAAAAACTTCCTGAATACCTGGTTTTCAGCCAGGGATGCCCTTTTCCCAGCAGAGAAGTAAACAGAGACAGCCGCTAAATGCACCTTAGGAGTGAAAGGTCGAAGGCCCAGAGAACGTAAGCGTGCTAGATAGTCCAAGACTACTGGTAAGCCAGTTTGGTGGTGGTCTATGTGTCTGCTTGCACCAAACAGAAAATCTCTTCCTTTTAGATGAATAGGTATTTCTGGTGAAAGGTTTTCTAGTCACCCTTAGAACCTCTAGCACCCCTTTCGACAGGTGTAGGTCCGCATATTTTAGGTCCTCAAGAGCCAAGCTCTGAGTGTGAGGGACTATAGATTAGGGTACAGGATCCTGCCTTGGTAGGAGGTCAGCAGCTTGTGCCTCCTGGACAGGGAGATTGGTTTAGAGATTGTCAGGGTCAGTAACAGTGAGTAACAAGACTGCCTGGCCCAGTCTGGAGCAATGAGGATCATTGTTGTTGGTTGAACCCTGAGCTTGTTCAGTACTCTGAGCACCAAGGGAAATGGTGAGTAGGCATAAAGAAACGTCCCTGTCCAGTCCATCAGGAGTGCATCTGGAGGCACTGTGCCCACTGTCTGAGGCCTGCAACAGAACAGTGGCAGCTGCTGATTGTCTGGGGCTGCGAAGAGGTCCAACTCTGGGGTGCCCCACCTTCTGAACACAGCTTGCAAGGTCTGCCTGTTTAGTGACCACTCGTGATGGTCCTGGGCAATCCTGCTGAGGACTGCTAGGACGTTATCTTTCCCTGGGAGATGGACTGCTGAGAGGGAGATCCACAAGTAGTAAGTAAGGACCCATACCTTTATGGCTTCTGTGCACAGTGGAGAGGACATTGTGCCCCCTTGCTTGTTGATGTAATACATCGTGGTTGTATTGTTTGTCTGGACCTGAACCACTTTGCCCTGCAACATTGAGGTGAAGGACAGAAGGCCCAGATAAACTGCCCAGAGTTCCAGCAGGTTCATGTGAAGCAGGAACTCCTGCTGGAGCCAGGTGGGCAGTATGCTTCCCTAGGTGGGCACCCCATCCTAGGAGGGAGGGATCTGTAGTCAAGACTGCTGCTGGTGTCAGCTGGAGGAAGGGCACGCCTTCTCTGAGGTTGACTTTTTCCTGCCACCATTGCAGAGCCTGAAACAGGGTTCCTGTGACTGATACCATCTTTGACAGGGAGTCTGTTTTCTGAGACCAGTTAGCCCTGAGATGGAACTTAATGTCCCTCATCTGGAATCTTGATCCTGATATTATTGCTGTTGAAGCAGCCACGTGCCCCAACAGCTGGAGAAAATGCCTTGCTGGTCTGGGGGTATGAAGCTGAAAAGTGCCTGCCAGCTGAATCAAGCGGTCTACCCTTCCCTGAAGAAGGCTCTTTCAGAGTACCTAGTTCTGCCCCTATAAACTCCAGGAGCCGAACTGGTGTTAGTACTGGCTTTTTCTGGTTTACCAGGAGGCCCAGTGCATCCAAGGTATCCTGAGTGATGGTCAATGCTTGTTTTACCTACTGGGGGGACTGACCTACCACCAGTCTTCCAGGCATGGGGAGACTGTGACCCCTTGTCTCCGTGGGTGTGCCATCACTACTACTAGGCACTTTGTGAACACTCTTGGAGCCGATGTGAGGCCGAAAGGCATTGCCCTGAACTGGTAATGCCCTGATGGCAGTCTGAACTTGAGGTATGTTCTGTGTGACTGCCTGATGGGAATATGAAAGTAGGCATCCTTTAGATCCAGGGATGCCAGCTTATCTCCCTTCCGGAGTGTAGGGAGATTGGTAGCCAGAATGACCATTTTAAACTTTGGCTTTGTCAAATGTTTAAGTGAGAGATCCAGTAAGGGTCCCCACTCCCCAGTTTTCTTTAGAGTGATGCAGTATCTTGAGTAGAGACCCTTTCCCAACTGTGCTAAGGGAACTGACTCTACTGCTTTTTCCAGAATCAACTTTGTTACTTCCTCCTCCAACAGATTTGCCTGTGCTAGGCTGGCAGGTCTGAAAAATCTTGCTCTCAGCTTGGGAAGAAGTTTGAGAGGAGTACAAGACCCAGGACCACTACCTCCAGGATCCGTTTGTCTGGTGATGGATCCCCAAGCCTGGAGATAGTGGTCCAGCCTGCCTCCTACTGGGAGTGGGAAAGCGACCCTGACAGACCTCTCAGGGAGTCTGCTTGGTCTGTGTGGCTTGCTGGGTGCTGGGGCTAGCCCAGCCGCTGACCCTTCTGCCCATGCCTCTGAAGCACCCCCTCTGTGGCTGGAAGGCTGGTGATGCCTGGGCCTGGAGATACCCCTACTTTTTCCTTGGTACTTCTGTGACATTGCTGCCTTCTCCTTTGCAGCAGCACTCTTGTAAGCCACCTTATACTCATCCATCTTCTTTATGTAATCCTCCGTTGCTCACCGAAGAGAGATGTAGGCTAACAGGAGAAGTCGAGTGCCTTTGTCAGCATGTCCTGTGATAAATTAGTGGCCCTTAACCAGGCAAATCTCCTCAGGGACACTGAGGCTGCCACTTGCCTGGCAGCAATGTCATTTGCATACACTGCCATCCGAAACAGACACTTGGAAGCTTCTATGCTCCAGCCCTTTTTGTAGCTTCAGACAAGTCTGAAGCCATGGGACCAGGGCTAGCCTTAGCTATTTCCAAAACAGTGTTCTGGAGACTCTTCTGATATATGGACACATAGGCAATGTAGGCTGCCTGCCTGATGGCCAAAGAGGCACCCAAATAGGATTTCTTAGCAATGGAGTCCATCCTTCTGGAATCAGTTTCTGGTGAATGTGATGCCAGGGGTATCCCTGCCTTATCACATGCAGCACCCTTCATCACATCTTCATGGCTGGAATGACCAAACAGGAATTCTGCCCCAGATTTGGCCACCCAGTATTTTCTATCCAATCTCTTGTCCACTGGGGGAATGGAAGTGGGTGTCTGCGATATTTTGGAAGCCTGTCTCTTTAGAGACTTATGAATGAGCAACAGTCTTTTTGTTGCTGGCACATCCATCATCTCCATATAGTCTGGTTCCTTTTCCTCCTCTGTGGATTCCTGGGTGGCGAGGTCCAGGGTCTGTGCCACTTGCTTCTTAAAAGCAAAATGGGATGTAAAATTCTCAGCTCCCTTCTCAGGAGAGTCAGGATGGTAAGGATCAGGAGAGGCCTTTGGTTCAGGAAGTTCCTACAAATCCTCATTGTCATCCTCCTCTTCCACATAAACCTCAGTCAGCCTCTCAAGTGAACCAGGAACTGAAGAGAACCCAGGTCTTGAACCAAGCAATATGAACCAGGACGCTGAACTAGAACTGTGGTACCGGTTTGCAGTGCCTACAGAATGTTTATAGCATTCACTATAGCTTCTGCGGTTGGAACTGATGGAACAGTCAGTTGTGGTTCCTTAACAGAGTGCTTTTCCTTTTACTGCGGTTGTCTTTTCCTGAGGAACCTTCACCCTGGTCAGAGAGTTATTCAACTGGTTCCTTTGGTTTCTTCTTCTGAGAGGAGGAATCTTTGTCCGCAGCTGGGTCAGTAGCCTACTTGGACATTTTTTTCCTTCAGTCGATTCAATCACCTATCAAACGTTGCCTGAGAATATGCGTGAAGGTGGTCAAACCCCAGACAGACAACACCTGAAAACTTGTTGGGCTGGTTCGTTTCTTGGGAAGTGACATAACCAACGGGGGGGAGAGACATAAAACTAGGTTTTCTGTAGGCCCACTACAAAAGAAAGTCTTTAGCTTTTTTTTTTTTGCGCAGTCGGCTTTGCGACCAATAAGACAACCGAGAATTACCCTGGTTTCTCTTAAAAAACCAAATAACCAGTCCCAAAGGGTTTAAATTTTAGAAAAAAAAAAACTTTATAAAATACAAATAAATGATCAGTTTCCTCCTGGTTAAAGGAACCGAGAAGAAACTGAAAAACCGATTAACACTAAATCTAGACTAATCTACCTTTAAACTCAAGGACAGTGCTTTAAAAAACAAACAAAAATTTACTTCAAATAAATGACAACATAAAATCTGCAAGAAAGATGAAGGACGGCTTTCTGAGGCATCTGTACTAGGCAAGCGGAGTAAAGAATCTGACTGTTGCAGAATGTTTACCAGGGACAGTGGTTTGAAAACTGAGCTTCAGCCTAACATTCCATAATTGGCATGGGTTCTATTAACCATTTCGGCTCCGGGGCAGTCTTATGGTGAGACCATACTGCAAAAGTCAGAATACAGTAAGATTTCCTGGGGTTTGAAAAAGGAGGTAAAAAGGGAAATTATAAAGAACAAATAAATCAATTAAAACAGTAGTGCAATTTAAAAGAATAATTTGAGCAAGCAGCCAGTAAAACCAGTAACATCAAGCACAGTGAAAATCAGCTTGGGAAGCAACTGAGAAACTCGGGGGCAGCTCAGAGTGCAAGGAAGGATTTGCACTCAGTAAATTAAAAACATGCCAGATTCGAAAAAATCCTCATGCTGGAACCAGTCGGGAGCCACCTGATGAGACTTGGAGCCCAGTAGAGGGCTGTAGACAGGCGTTCGGGGCTTCAGGGATGGGCAGCTGGGCAGGCAGGCAGCAGGCACTGGGAGCCACCGGACGAGACTTGGAGCCTGGTAGGGGGCTGTCGACAAGCCTTTGGGGCTTCAGGGATGGGCAGGTGCGTGGCAGGCACTGGAAGCCGCTGGACGAGACTTGGAGCCCAGTAGGGGGCAGTAGACAAGTCTGGGGAAAGAAAAATGCATAACTAAATCTAGTGGAGGGTTTTCTGGCATCCACTAGAACCTCTGCCACCTGGGGAGAAACTCCCAAAGCGGGCAACTGCCAAGTCTGCAGGAGCCATGCATGAAGGTGCAGAGACTTTAGATCCGGATGAACCAGAGTGCCTGCTCCTGTGACAGCAAAAGTGGAAAACTAAATGGTCATGGCCAGAAAGGGGTTATCAGAATCATCTCCACCTCTTCTGACTGCAACTTGAGTAGAACTCTCTGCAGTAATGGAAAGGGAGGGAAGGCATACAGATACCTCCCTATCCAAGAGAGGGAGGACACATTTCGCCAGAAAACACCAGGCCCTGGATCTAGCCAAGGCACCTAGCTTCACCTGAGCTCTTTCCTTCTAAGACTGCTTGAAAGGCAGAGTAGAGAAACTCACCAGAGCAAGGGAGAAGGATTAAGACTTAGTTTGGCTAAGCAGATTTACTGTGTGGTGGTGTTTTTATTTTTTACTCACAGGGATTTCTACTGTTTGTTGCTAACATTTCATTGCTTTATTTTTTCTCTGATTCAAATTGCTGTTGCTGGTATACCTTCTTCTGCATTATTACAAAGTGTGCCTACAGGTGTGTGCTAACAGATTACTGCTGTAATCTTCTGATTCAAATTGTCTTTGCAAGGTATATCTTCTGTTACTGCTTTATTTTTCTGCAGCAAAGTGTTTCTTACAGGGTATATCTTCTCTGAAATTATTACAGGTGGTGCTTTACAGGTTTTACAGTTTTATCTAACATTAGGATAAGCTTTCAGGTTACTGCATTTGTTGTTGACTGATTGTTTCTGCTCTTACCTCCTTGTTCTTTCGTCCGTGGTTCTTCTTTTAGGCAGGGAAGAGCCCAGCCACCACCCCATCCCCAACCACCCCACGCTACACTCCTTTTATAGGGTACCACAGTTGTGACATTTCCTGTGGCAGAGCAGGAAGGGGCGGATCAGTGGGGCCTCCACAAGGTGATCTCATTTACAGGGCACTAGTAAATACAGGTTACTCACCTGTAACAGGAGTTCTAGGAATGGTATATGTTGTTCATCCACACTTATTGGCAGGTTCCTTGCCGCTTTAAATCTTGCCGGAAGGTCTTCAAGCTAGCTCCTCCCACCCACCCAGGTGGTAAAACTCTCGGCTCCGCCCCATGACGCCAGATCTGGCCCGCTGGAAGCCTACAGGTCGGCCAGCCGGGAGGTCGAGAATTGGTAGGATGAACAACACATACCATTCCTAGAACTCCTGTTACAGGTGAGTAACCTGTATTTCTAGGGACATGGATATGTTGTTCATCCACACTTATTGGCAGACTCCTAGCAGTTCTCCGGAGGAGGAGGCAAGGCGCACACCCCTAATACTTACTTGGGGAACAAAGATTGAGAACCGAGGCCCAAAACCAGCATCCCAGCGTGACTCAAGGTCGATGTGGTAGTGGGAAATAAAGGTGTGCTGACTTCCAGGTAGCAGCCTGCAGATCTCCTGGATAGGGACATCCTGGAAGCAGCCACCGATGCAGCAGTATGGCGGGTAGAATGAGCTCTTATCCCTCTGGGAGGCTCCATGCCCGCTAACTCATAGCAGAGATTTATGCAGGAGGTGACCCATCTGCCTATCGTCCGCTTAGCTGCAGGTCTGCCAGGTGCGGCTTCAGCGTAGGTGACAAACAGCTGGCGAACCTCTCCCCGAATTTCAGCCGTGCGCTCCTTATAATAAGCGAGCGCCCTTCTAGGGTCCAGAGTATGGAGCCTATATTCGGCCTCCGAGGTGTGATTGGGGTAGAACACCGGCAGAGTCAATACCTGATTAAGGTGAAACTCCGACACCACCTTCGGAAGGAATTTCGGGTGGGGGCGTAGGACAACCTTGTCCCTGTGGAAGACCAGGTAAGGAGACTCGATGCTCAGCGCCTGGAGTTCTCCCATCCTTCTGGCTGATGTGATAGCCACCAAGAAGGTGGTTTTCCACGACAGGTGGGGGAGACCACACTTGTGCATTGGTTCGAATGGCTTGCCCATGAGCTTTGCCAGTACCAGCAGTAAATCCCACGGAGGTGGGGGTTCCCGCACTGGAGGGGAAATGTGATCAAGGCCTTTGAAAAAGCGCCCGACCACTTTTTCCTGCGCCACTGACTGCTGACCGGCCCGCGCCCGGTAAGCAGAAATGGCTGCCAGGTGCACCTTAAGGGTCGTCGACCTAAGCCCTTGACTAGATAGGGACCACAGATAGTCCAAAATGCTCGCCACAGGACACGAGAAAGGGTCCAACCCTTTCCCCGACACCAAATGGAGAACCTCTTCCATTTGAAGGCATAGCATTTTCTGGTCGACTCCTTACGGGACGCCTCAATGACGTTGAGGACCTCGTCGGAAAGACCCAAGGCCTGGAACTCTAGCCGCTCAGGAACCAGGCCGTCAGGTGCAGGGATTGAAGGTCCGATGGAACACCTTCCCCTGATTGACTGAGAGCAGGTCCGGGAGAGCTGGAAGCTGCCGCGGAGTCCTGGAGCTGAGACTGAGGAGATCTGGGTACCAGAACTGGCGAGGCCAATCTGGGGCTATCAGAATCACCTCGCCTTGTCCCTCCTCGCTCAGCAGGACCTCGTGAATCAGGGGAACGGGGAAAGGCGTAAAAGAGGCCCGGGGTCCACGGCCTCGAAAAGGCATCCCCCTGCAGCGAGCCCTGCTGAGGGGGGCGGGCATGAAACAGCCTCTGCTTCGCGTTCTCCCTGGAGGCAAACAGATCCACTAGAGGTGTGCCCCAGCGGGAGAACAGGTCTTGTACTATCTCCGGCAGGTGAGACCACTCGTGCGATGCAGCCCCTATCCGGCTCAGGGCATCGGCCAGGGTGTTGGAGGCCCTGCCACATGAATGGCCAGGAGATCCGCCTCCAGGCTGGGCAAGACTAGTGACCAGATGCGGAGAGCTTCCTTGCATAGAGGCAAGGAGCTGCCCGCCCCTGGCGGTTTAGATAGTACATGGTAGTGGTATTGTCCGTCCGGACCCGGACCACTTGACCCCGGAGAAACGGAGCAAAGGCGGTGAGACTAGGCGGACCGCACGGAGCTCCAGCAGGTTGATATGGCATCGACCCGCGGGGACCAGAGGCCGTGGCGCCGGTGTTCCCCAGATGGGCACTCCCAACCCATCAAAGAGGCGCCGGTCGATAGAGAGACTGTCGCTCGGGCGATAAACGGGATACCTCCCGCAGATGGGACGGAACGGTCCACCACTGGAGAGCCGCTCCACATCTCCTGGTCGCCCACATCGCTGGTCCAGAGGGTCGAACGCTGTGACCACTGGCCGCCAGACCCCACTGGAGGGGGCGATGTGCCAGCATGCCCAACGGACTACGCTTGGTACAGGCCGCGATAAGACCCAGGAGTCGCAGGAAGTCCCGGCAGGAGCGATTGCCCAACCAGAAATGATTGGGCAAAGGAGGTAAGAACTGGCCCTGTCCGCCGAGCCGTGCTCTGGCTCAAGAGAGTCGAGCCTGCCCGATGAAGGATATCACCTGCTTCGCCGAGTTCCGACTCTGGCCTTGTTGACCAGGAGGCTCAGTTGAGAGCAAACCCGAGGGCCAGATTTCTGACCGCCCACCTCCAACCTGGAGGGGGCTGCTATCAGCCAATCGTCCAGGTAAGGGTACACCCGGACCCCTCGGCGCCGCAGGAAAGCTGTCACCGCTGCAATGCATTTGGTGAAGACCCTGGGAGCTGAAGAAAGGCCGAAGGGCATGGCCTGGAACTCGAAGAGGGATCCCTCCGCTCTGAAGCGGAGGAATCTCTGATGAGACGGACGGATAGGGACGTGAAAGAACGCGTCCTGGAAGTCCAGAGAACAGAACCACACGCCGTGTTCCAGAGATGGTATTATCTGAGCCAGAGTGACCATTCTGAAGGTTCGAGACCTTAGGAACTTGTTCAGGTCGTGTAGGTCTAAGATGGGGCGCCAGCCCCCCGTCCGTTTCGGGACCAGGAAGTACCTGGACACGAACCCTGGTTCTGGTGAAGGGTCCTCTATCTCTTTTATCACCCTTTTCTGAAGGAGGAGGGATGGTGTCGCCCGACGAGCCTGTAGAGATTCTGGGGACTTCAAAGCCCCGGCGGGCGACGGCCTGAAGGGTGGAGCCTGCTCAATTCCAGAGGCAGGCCTCTTCCCACCACCTCCAAACCCACCTGTCCGTGGTAACAGCGGACCAGGCGGAAAGGAAGTGTCAGAGCCGTCCCCAGAGGATCCAGGCGGTGGCCGGAGATGGGGTGACACCTCAGCCGTCACTTAGCAGGCTTGGAGGAAGGACCGGCCTGGGGACCACCAGGGCCTTTTCCTCCTTGCTTCCTATTAGAGGAAGCCGATGGCTTGGGCTTGGAATACCAAGGTCTAGCCTGCTGGCCCTGACGCTGTTGTTGGGCCGGGCGTGTGGCGGGAGTAGAGGGACGAAAGGGCTTAGGCTGGGGCTTATGACCCTTGTCCCTCTGTGCGGACGAGACCGAATCCAAGGTGGCATTGGATTTTTCGATCCTCTGGAGGTGGCCTTCCACTCCAGGGCCGAACAGGTCTGTTCCCAGGAAAGGAACGTCCGCCAGCTTGTGCTGGGTATCCGCGGTAAAGGTGGATATTCGCAGCCACGCCCGCCGACGCATGGCCACAGCGGCCGCCACTGACCGGGCACATGAGTCTCCTATATCCAGAGCAGTCTGGAGCTGTTTGGCTACTGCCCTGCCCTGATCCCGCACCTGCTTGACCGTAGTCTGCAGGTCAGCGGGAAGATGAGGGACCGCCTCACCCAGGGAACCCAACAGGGCATGGGAGAAATGTGCCATGAGGACGGCCGAACTGGCCTGACGAAGGCCGAGAGAAGAGGCAGCATACACTTTCCCGCCCTAGTAGTCCAATTTCTTGGACTCTTTGTCGGGCGGTTTGTCCACGCCCCTGGCATTACCGGCACGCGGGAAAACACTGTCCGTGACCAGCCCTTCAGCCGAGGGTGTTCAGAAACCCGGACAAAGAGCCAGTAGGGACCGCGATACTTCCTGGCCATCCTGGCCGAGGCGCAGGACAGGAAGCCGACGCTGCCAAAGTTCCAGGGCCGGCCCGACAATGGCTCGGCCACTGGAAAGGCCTCCGTGGAGAATCCTCGGTCCAGAATCTCGGTGAGAGGATATCTGGCCCGCTTGGATCTGGGTTCAAGCTTCATCCCAGTGGATTCTGAGATGAGCCTAAGAGTCCTAGGAAGGATGAAGGGCTATCGCCCACTGACTGCCCCTCAGAGGACTCAAGTCAAAGCGCTTGAGAACAGGAGGAGTCATCCGACCCGACGAGTTGTCGCAATAGCTGCCTGGAGCCTGAGCCACCCTCCACTTGCCGAGGCTTGTCAGGCGTGAGAGTGACCGACAGCCTACGGGAAGGCCTTGGGCCAACCGCGAATCTTTCGCCGGAGCCCCAGCTGTCGGCTGAGGTGGAGGCGGTTCCACCACAATGGTGGGGCAGCCGGAATAGGTCGGACAACTGGCCTGGAACAGGCTCGACCACTACCTGGTCCGGTGAGAACCACTTAATGGCGCGAGAAGAGGCCTGAGCCTGCTTATGGCCAGAAAAATTGTTGCCACATGAGGTCCTCGTGACAAGCGGTGAAGCTGCCGAAGCCTTCCCTCCTCGGCCGAGGAGGAAGAAGAGGAAGAGCGGCGACGCCGCTTGCCGCGGTGCCAAGACCGTCTGTGTCGACGGGAATGGCTGGACCGCGAAGATGTCCGAGACCGAGACCGAGAAACTCGGCTAGGCCGAGGTCGGTGAGGCAGGGAGCCGAGGATCGGCGATCCCCTCGGTTCGGTCGGCAAAACCGACGGCTCCTGATTCACCGCTACGGGAGAGCAGACGATATCCTCAGCCCTCACCGGGGGAACCGGGGAGTAGGGAATCTCGGCTTCTCCAGCCGACAACCCGTCTAATGGGTCGAGAAAAATCTCAACCTCGTCAAGGGGAGTCTCAGTCACCTGGCCTGACAGGGCACCGTGAAGCCAGTGGCGAGCGGAGGATTCGGCCGAAGTCGATTGTCGACGAGGGAGAGGGTCTTTCCGCTCCCAAGAGGCGCGTGATGAGACTTACTCTTTAGACTTCTTCGACCGATGAAACGGACTCGAAGAAGTAGGACCTCGCCTTTAGTTGAGAGGGTCAAGCAAAGCTCTTAAAGGAAGCTGAATATGAGGTCCCGGCGATAGAGGACAAAGGCCGCAGAAGAGGAAGCGCAGCCTGAGCCGCCTGCTCTTGAGGCGACCAACCTCTGGTTGTTCGGGCGGATCCCGCAGCCGCGAAACCGCCAGTCGGGCCTCTTGGATTTGACCGAGGAAATCTTCTTTCGACGCCCAGAAGCGGCAGCGCGGTCCTCGAGGGCGTAGGACCGAGAAGGAGGAACACAGGTCGCAAGCCTGCGGTCGTGCTCTGGCCAAGGCAATAACAGCACGTGGAGTGCGGGTCTGTCCGAGACATCTTCTGCCACAGGACATCTCAAATCCGAGTCGACGTTGTCCCATCGCAGCCGCCAAGGAAGAAGACCGAGAAAGATATAAAAGTTTTTGTTTTTCTCTCTTTTTAAACCGAAGGATTTTAGGCCCAAAACTTAATCGCAGAGCTGCTAGGAGGGAACCTGAGCTCAAGCGGTAAGGAAGATTCAAGCGGCCATGGGGCGGAGCCGAGTTTTACTACCCGGGTGGGTGGGAGGAGCTAGCTTGAAGACCTTCCGGCAAGATTTAAAGCGGCAAGGAACCTGCCAATAAGTGTGGATGAACAACATATCCATGTCCCTAGAATTTAACTTGTTATAACAAGTTAAACAAACACAATTAAACCATTACTTGCATTTTTTTTTCCTTCTAATTACTCTGACTAGGTTACAAACCCAGCAACTTATTTGGAATGGATTTCATTAACTGCAGGTACTGTGGAACAATTTTCAGAAGGACAGTCTTACAGGATTTAGGACACTGTCCTACATGCTGGGCCTTTGGAGATCTTAGGTCTCAGCTCCGGGCAGCATGGGCAGAGATTGCGCCTCAAATTTCATATTGAAGGGAAATACATTATAAGAACCACCCGCCATTTCCCCAGCATCCAACAGAAAAACCTCGACCGCAGAGGGTAGTTGGTCCAGGAGGTTGGCAGGTGGTTAGGAGGAGCAAATCAGGTGCCCCATCACTCTTGCTCTCCAACACATTACCTCCAAAACCATATAAACACTACAAACAGGTATCTGCTCTATCTCTGAAATCAAATAGAGAGGCAGAAGACACTGCAGAGCAGGACACTGGCACAGGAGCTAGCACAACAATACTCACCCAAATCAGGAACCAAAACTAAACAAGCACAAAGGAAATCCAAAAACTTCTGATCATAGGAGACTCCATGATTCGGGAGTTGATACCATCTCCAGCCAGGGTGATGGTCAGATGTCTCCCAGGACATCAGCATGGAGAGACACTGACCGCATTACAAAATTGTTCACAAAGCAGGAGAAAACATTGATGTCCTAGTACCATAGGGACTAATGATCTCGCCAGCCGGTCAGTTGTGGAGACAAGGAACACACAGACTAGGCTGGGTGACAAACTATCATCTATTTAGTCCATCTCCTTCTCTGAGATCCTGCCAGTCTGGGAGAGGGAGCAGATGGACGGAAGGTCAGAGAAGGGAGATAGGGAGCTAAACACGTGGCTCAAGGACTGGTGCCAGGAAAAAGGACACAGATTTGTAGGAACTGGCAACAGTTCTGGGAGCGAAAGTTCTTTAAATTTGATGGACTGCATCTGACTAAAGAGGAGTCAGTGCATTGGGGCAAGTTTGACGTCTTTGCAGAATATTTAAACTAGCAAATGGGGAGGGGTGCAGCACCCATACGTGAATGGGAAGAACACCCCCCCCTCAGCTAGTGGTCAAACAGGAATTCAGCGTGTTTGCCGTTCATTTGCATCACCAGGTAAGAAAAAAGGTTTGTCTCCCCATACGATGCACAGGGGTAATGCCAAACTTCACCCAACAACTAACACACCAAAATCTGGCCAATGGAAAATCATGTACACAAATGCTCACAGCCTGGGAAATAAGATCCCAGACCTGCAGGCAATAATGTCAGAGGCTAAACTGGACATAGTAGCAATTAGTGAGACATGGTTTACCAGTAACCACCTAGGAGACTTCAGTACCTGGCTATGTATTGTTCAGAAGAGACCGAGGTGCAAAAGGGGAGGAGTGGCCTGTATGTTAATGAAAATATCAAAGCTACAGAAATTCAGAATACACATAAGGAGCCAGAAGAACTGTGGGTCACCCTGGAAACAGGAAATGGGACAGCCATAAGAACTGGGTTGTCTACAGGCCCCCAGACCAGAGGGAGGACATAGACACATTACTGTTAGAAGATATACAAAACATGACAGCTAAAGGAGGTTCTGATAATGGGAGACTTCAACATGCCAGATACAGATTGGTCAATACCAGCAGGAACATCTGCCAGAACTAGACTCATAGTGGATTCCCTGCAGGGAGGGCCTCAAACAACTGGTACAGCAACCCACAAGAGACAGGGCTATCCTAGATCTAGTACTGACTAACAAAGAAGGGATCACAGATCTCCAGGTAGAAGGTCACCTGGGGGCCAGTGACCATCACATGGTATGGTTCAATTTGGCTACTACATCTAAATCATCCCATTCCAAGGCAAAAATATGGGACTTCAGAGGAGCTGACTTTGATAAGATGGCCAACAGAGTTAAGCTAGCCCTGGCAAAAAGAAACACAGGTGAGGAGGTACAGGCAAAGTGGGCAAGCATTAAGGATACAATACTTGAAGCAACATCCCATTGTGTTAGACAGAAAAGGAAGTGCAAAAGAAGAAGGAAACCAATTTGGTTCTCAAATACAGTAGCAGAAAAGGTCAGAGCCAAAAGGCTGGCCTTCAGAAAATATAAGGGAACACAGCGGGATGAAGATAGGGAGGCATACCAAACTGCCCTAAGGGAAGCAGGTAAGGCAGTAAGGCAGGCAAAGTCCCAAACTGAGGAAACACTAGCACGAACAGTAAAGAAGGTGACAAGACTTTCTATAGATACATTAGTGAAAGGAGAAAGTCCAGAGGGGATTGCTAAGCTTAATGGAGAAAAGGGAGCATGTGAGGAGGAGGACCCTGTAAAGGCATCTATCCTAAATAGATACTTTTGCTCAGTATTTACTGAAGAGAAGGTAGGGCAGGGCCCACAGCTCAGCATCATGGACACAGGGGAGGAGGTGAGCACTACTCCCTTCACAAAAGAAAGGGTCCTACAAGAGCTTGCTAAGCTCAGGGTGGATAAGGCAATGGGACCTGATGGCATACATCCCAGGGTACTTAAGGAGCTAAAGGAGGAACTAGCAGAGCCATTAGCAGAATTGTTTAGTGAGTCTCTGAGCACAGGAGAGGTCCCAGAAGACTGGAGAAGGGCTCATGTGATCCCACTCCACAAGAGTGGGAGCAGGGAGGAGGCGGGGAACTACAGACCGGTCAGTCTTACCTCAGTAGTGGGCAAGATTATGGAGGCACTCCTTAAGGAAAGGATAGTGCAACACCTGGAATCCATAGGGGCACAGGATCCAAGACAGCATGGGTTTACAAAGGAAGGTCCTGTCAAACTAATCTCATAGATTTCTTTGACTGGGTAACCAGAGTGGTGGACCAAGGGGAGCAGTTGATGTCGCCTACCTTGACTTCAGCAAAGCTTTTGACACTGTTCCACATAGAAGATTGATAAATAAGCTAGGTAGGCTCGGGTGGGTCAGAAGTTGGTCAACTGGGTGGCAAACTGGTTGACTGGCAGAAAACAGAGAGTGGTGGTAAATGGTATACAGTCAGAAGAGATGCAAGTCACAAGTGGGTACCTCAGGGATCAGTCCTGGGGCCAGTCCTATTCAACATCTTCATTAGTGACCTCGCAGATGGACTAGAGGGTAAAGGCTTGTCTGTTTGCAGATGACACCAAGATCTGCAACAGAGTAGATGATCCAGATGGGGTGGGCAGAATGAGAAGAGATCTGGATAAACTAGCAGAATGGTCAGAAGAGTGGCAACTGGGATTTAATGCAAAGAAGTGCAAAATCATGCACATAGGAAGAGAAACCCTGAAGCCACTTATAGGCTGGGAGGAGTTGCTAGCAGTCACAAATGAAGAAAGAGACTTGGGCATCATCATCACTGATGACCTAAAATCATCCAAGCAGACCTCTAAAGCAGTAGGTAAGGCTAGGGGGGTGTTAGGGTGTATTAGTAGGGGTATCACAAATCGTAAAAGGGAGGTAATAATCCCTCTGTACAAGACATTGGTTAGGCCCCATCTGGAGTACTGCGTGCAGTATTGGAGGCCACACCTTCACAAGGACATTAACCAAATTGAGGCAGTCCAGAGAAGGCAACCAAAATGGTGCAGGGACTGCATCAGAAGACATATGAGGACAGATTAACGGAGCTCAATATGTATACCCTTGAGCAAAGGAGGGAGAGAGAGTGATGATCGAGACATTTAAACACCTTAAGGGCATAAACAAGGTGAAAGAGTCTAACATGTTTAAATATAAGAAAATAGCAGGACAAGAGGACACAGCATGAGATTAGAGGGAGGGGCCGATTATGGGGAATGTGAGGAAATTCTTTTTCACAGAAAGGGTGGTAGATGCATGGAATGGCTTAACACAAGAAGTGGTGGCTATGAATACAGTGCAGGGCTTCAAACAGGCATGGGATAGGCATAAGGGAGCAATACAAATGACTCTGAATAGATAGGTCACTGACAGAGCAAAGGCCGATGGCACATTTATAAGGTAGAAAAAGAAATGGGCAGACTGGATGGGCCTTGCGGTCCTTATCTGCCGTCAACTTCTATGTTTCTATGGATGGGGATGGGAATAGGTCCAGTTCTGGGTGGCCCCACCTGTCAAAGAGATCTTTGACCACTGCTGGAAGAAATTCCCATTCATGAACCTTGGACTGGGAACAGCTTAGAGTGTCGGCCAAGGTGTTTTGAAGGCTTGGAATATGTACAGCAGTCAGGCTCAGGTGATGATCTATGGCTCAATACCACACTCTCGTGGCCTCTCGGCAAAGAGGTTAAGAATGTGTGCCTCCTCGCCTGCTTATATAAAAGACCACAGACATGTTGTCCATCTGGATCAAGAGAGGACCTGGGAGTAGATGCGTCCGAAAGGCTTGGAGAGCCTACAGTATCGCTCGCATCTCTAAAACATTCATGTGGAGATGTTGCTCCAATGAGGACCAAGTCTCCCCCCCCCCCAAAGTCTGCCAGAGAGGTGCCCCAGCCTTGGTCCAACGTGTCTGTGGTCAGAATTTGCTGAGGTGACTCCGACTGAAAGGGAACCTCCTTGGAAAGGTTGGAGGGGTTCAGCCAGCATATCATAGTCTGTCGCACAGAGTTGGATACTGACACTGAAAGGTACAAGTTATCTGAACGCTGGTCCCATTGGACCAGAAGGTTCCACTGGGCCACCCTCATGTGCAGACGAGCAAGGGATACTGTTGCAATGGCCAAGGCCATATGTCCCAGCAGTCTTAGAACTTTTCTTACTGGAACTTTTAGAGACGACTGGACCAGTTGAGCCAGAGTTTGAAGGCGTTCTGCCCTGTCTGGAGGAAGAAAGACCTTGTCTTGCTTGGTGTCTAAGATCACCCCTATGTATTGGAGTTTTTGACTTGGCCAATGAGGATGATTTTGGAAGGCTCAGTGTTATCCCCAGATCCAGAAACAGAAAAAGTGGCCTCCATGGTTCTGAGTTATTTCTTCTTGGAAGGAGCTGTCAGAAGCCAGTCGTCTAGGTAAGGGAAGACATAATGGCCTTCCCTCTTCAAGGCAGCTGCCACTACTGTGAGGCATTTTGTAAAGGCTTGTGGGGCCGAGGACAGGCCAAAGGGCAATGCCCGAAACTGGCAGTGGTTTCCTTGGAAGCTAAAGCGCACTCCTGTGGAGTGGAAACATCAAGATTTGAAGGTAAGCATCCTGTATGTCCAGGGAGCAGAGCCAATCCTCTTGATTCAGTAAGGAGAAGGCCAGGAAGAGTGACCTCCCTGAACCTTTTGTACTCTAAATTTGTTCAGATGGCTGAGGTCCAGAATAGGGTGCACACAAACAGGTTACTCACCTGTAACAGCAGTTCTAAGAGTGGTATATGATGTTCATCCACACTTCTTGGCAGTTGCCTTTCCCTTTAAGGCTGGCCAGAAACCTCTTCAAGTTGGCTCCTCCCACACAAACGGGTGGTAACTCTCTCGGCTCCACCACATGACATCAGATCTTGCATGCTGGAAGCAGTGTTGTGCACCAAAGTCAGGGGAGGTCGGGTGGATCTGTGTGGATGATCATATACCACTTCTAGAAAGTGTAGTTATGCAAGAACATCGTAACAGTAGTTCTTCAATAAAAGCTCTTGCAGCAGGTAACACTGTTGGGACTAAGCCACCAGGCGCTAGGACCACACAGAAAAATTCTAGCTAACTATTAGTCTATAAGAAAAAATTACTCACCTTAGTAATTGCTTTTCTTCTCATGGAGTCTTGCTGTATTATAACAATAGCAGTCAGCCACTGCAGCTGAACTGCCCTGGAGAGGAAGGAGTTAACTCCAGAAGATCTGGAGTTCTACAGCGCGAGGGCGCTGTGCCCAAAGCTCTATCTGGCAGTTTCAAATGAAACTGTCAGATCTTACTTAAGCTAACATCAAAGGACCTGAAAGTCTGTGTGTGGAAAAACTACACCAGCCCATGGCTACCTACTAGTAGTAATAACAACAATATAAAGAACAAAGAAACACTCAGAGCCATAATAACAAAAATTGATGGTATTATGGTTTGTTTTACCACCCTTGACAAGCACATATGAACCCCCCTTCCCCAAAGACCCAAGTCCAGGAAGGGGCAATATAAATAACCTAAATGAAAACAATCTAGATCCCTAACCCAAAGGAAAAGAGGGTAAGGGAAAACTACAATGGCATGACAGTGCTTGCACTAACCGCCACCCCTACCCAAGTAGAAGTTCTGAGAGGGGTAGGAGGGAGGGTGGAGAATATAGCAAGACTTCATGAGAAAAAAGCAATTACTAAGGTGAGTAATTTTTCTTCAAACACCATGAAGTCTTGCTATATTATAATAATAGCAGATTACACAGCAGTACCTCCATGGAGGAGGGTCAGAACCTACTTAGAAATAGGCTCTGAAGCACAGCTGTGCCAAACCGAGCATCTCTCCTGGACTGGACATCCAGGGAATAATGCTTGGTGAAGGTGTGAACTGTCTTCCCGGTAGCAGCTTGACAAATTTCCAGAATGGGGATGTCTCTAGCAGCCACTAGAGACGCAGCTGTACCCCTGGTGGAGTGGGCCCTCAATCCTGAGGGGGGTACTTTACCCAGTTTCTGATAACAGAATTGGATACAAGAAACAATCCACCTTGCAATTGTTCTCTTAGTGGCAGGTTTCCCTTTGCCAACCTCGCCATAGGTAAGAAAGAGTTGGAGGGATTCGAACCTATGACCTCTGGTGCGCTCTAAATAGTAGCTTAAGGCTCTTTTGACATCCAAGCTGTGCAGTCTCCTCTCACCTGAGGAAGAATGCTCAGTGAAAAATACTGGAGAGAGATAGATTGATTCAGGTGGAAATCAGAAACCACCTTAGGCAAAACTTTCTATTAGTCCTAAGGACTACCTATCTCTGTGGAAAGAGATAAAATCTTCTTCCACTGACAGGGCCTGTAGCTCACATGCGCCTGGCAGAGGTGATAGCTACTAGGAAAACAGTTTTCAGTTAAATACTTGAGCTCTGCAGAAGACAGAGGCTCAAAGGGGGTTGCATTAACTGAGCAATGCAAATATTCAGATCCCAGGCGGAGCTGGTTCCCAAAAAGGAGGTTAGTATGAAGTAACCCTTAAAAAACTTGGAGAACACCGGGTGAGAAGAAAGGAGGAAGGCTTCCCTGCTGACACAAAAGCAGAGACAGCTGCCAGATGAACCTTCAGGGTAGCTGGTCTAAGGCCTAGGGAATTCAGATGGACCAAATAGTCCAGTAGAATGGGAAGATCAGCAGATTCTGGGATAATCTGCCTCTCAGAGCACCAGATGGAAAACCTCTTCCACTTAGAATTATAAGTGGCCCTAGAGAAGGCTTCCTTGAAGCCTTTAAAATATCCATGACACCTTGAGAAAGGTGTAAGTCAGCAATTTCTAGCTCCTCAAGAGCCAAGCCTTGAGGTGGAGGGATTTGAGGTCCGGATACACACTCTCCCTGTGCACAGGCCAGTAAGTCGTGGACTCTGGGCAGGCTCAGGGCAGGGGTGGACTGCCAAGGACAGGAGCAGAGGGTACCAGGGCTGTCTGGCCAATCTGGGGCAATCAGAATCACTCTGCAAGGTTGAGATCTGATTTTACTAGTACCCTGAAAAGGAGAGAAAGGGGGAAAGGCATACAGGAACTTCCCTTTCCAGTCCAACAGAAAGGCGTCCAGAGGACTGAGCCCAGAACTGGAGGCCTGCAACAGAAAAGAGGAAGTTGGTGGTTGTCTGGGGCTGCGAAAAGATCTATCTGAGAGTGCCCCATCTGGCAAAGACAGACCCCAGCACTTGTGGATTCAGAGCCCATTCGTAATGGCCGAGAGAAATTCTGCTGAGGCGTCCACCAGGACATTGTCCTTCCCTGGGAGATGAACCGCTATCAGGGAGGTGTTCAGGAGTAAGCCAGAGACCACAACTTCATTAAGCTCGGTGCACAAGGCTGAAGACCGAGTGCCCCCTTGCTTGTTGATGTACCACATTGTGGTGGTATTGTCTGTCCTGACTTGAACCACTTTGTTCTGGACAGAATCTGAAAACACCCGAAGAGCTAAAAAGACAGCTCTGAGTTCCAAAAGATTGATGTGGAGCAGAGACTCCTGAGGAGACCATACCCCCTGAGTGGCAAGGTCGCCCAGGTGAGCCCCCCACCCTAACAGGGAGGCATCCGTGGTGAGGGTGAGGGAGTGAGAAATGGGAATGAAGGAACCCCTGTCTTAAAATTGCTCTGGACCTGCCACCAGTGGAGGCTAGGATCAGAGTTTGAGTAACTGGGACCAACTTGGTGAGGGGTCCTTCCTTTGAGACCAATAGGCCTCAAATGGAACTGAATGTCCCTCATCTGGAATCTTGCTCCCTGCACGACAGCTGTGGAAGCAGCCATGTGCCCAAGGAGTTGCAGAAAATGCCTTGCTGGTCGAGAGACCACTTGAGGTAAAGGAGGATGCCAGGCGATGAGTCTGTCCACCCTTTCCGAGGAAGAAAAGCCCTGGCTAACCTTGTGTTCAATTCTGCGCCTATGAAAGTTAGGACCTGAACTGGTTCCAGAACTGACTTTGGTAAGTTTAGCAGGAATCCCAGGAAGTGAGAAGCTGCTGGGTGACTTGCAAGTGGATTTACCTGACCTGAGACTGACCCACAATGAGCCAGTCGTCCAGGTAGGGAAACACAGCAACCCCTGCTTTCTTAAGTGAGCCACTACTACAGCGTAGACATTTTGTGAATACCCTTGGCGCAGAGGTAAGGTCAAGGGCATTGCCCTGAACTGGTAGTGGCCTGAGGGCAGTTCGAACCTGAGGTACTTTCGTGAGAAGGCCTGATCAGAACATGAAAATAGGCATCCTTGAGGTCCAGGAAGCTAGCCAGTCCCTGGCCTTAGGGAAGGCAATATCATTGTCAGAGTCAACATTTTGAACTTTGGTTTCAACAGATGCTTGTTCAAGAATCTTAAATCTAGAATGGCGCCATTCTCCTGTCTTTTGGGGTAAGAAAGTATCTTGAATAAAGCCCTTGCCCTGATGGCAAGGAGGAACCCTTTCCACTGCTTTGCAGTCCAGCAAAGCAGAAACCCCTGCTTCCAAAGCAAGGGCTTCTGAAGGATTTGCAGGTGGAAAATGCCTGGCTCTCATCTTTGGAAAGTGTTTGAAGCTGAGAACCAGACCCTGGCCTATTACCTCCAGAACCCATCTGTCCGTAGTTAGGGACAGCCAGTTCCGGCTGAAATAGGCCAACCTGCCCCCAACTGGTACAGGAGAATCGGCCCTGGACACCCCATCAGGGTGCCTGCTTAGCAGCAGCCTTAGGCTGAGGGGAGGGGGACGGTCTACTTGTGCCACGTCTACCCCTGCCTCTGAAGAAACCCCTCTGCGAGACAGCAGAGGAGGCTTGAAATTGGTAAAAGGCCTGGAAAAGGGCCTGCCCCTACCTCTAGGAGCATGCCTTTGTGGCATGGCATGCTTCTCCTTAGCCTGGGCACTTTGTAAGTAGTTCTGTATTCATCCATCTTTTTCATATAGTTTTCTGTTTGTTCCCCAAAAGAAGAATTTCCCACTACAGGAAAATCCATAGCCTTTGACTGGGTATCTTGGGACAGATTAGTGCATCTGAGCCATGCCAACCTCACGGAAGCTACAGAAGTGGCCATGACCCTAGAAGAAACATCATTAACATCAACAGCAGTATGAAATTGAACTTTAGAGGCTTCAATGCCATCAGCAGCCACCTGTTCAACTCACTAGCCAGCTGGCCATGGGCCTGCTTGGCTAACTGCAATACTGTGTCCCACCTAGATTTCTGATATCTAGCTACATAAGCCATATAATTTGCCTGCCTGAGTCCCAAAGAAGCTGCCATATACTGTTTCTTCGCCATGGCATCAATCTTCCTGGAATCCTTATCAGGAGGATGTGAGGCCAGAGGAATATTAGCCTTGTCACAGGCTGTAGCTTGTACCACACCTACATGACTACACTGCTCAGTAAGGAAGTCTGTATCCAGCCTGACAAAGTATACCTTCTGTCCATTTTTTATCTACAGGAGGGACAGAATGAGGATTTTAAAATCTTTGTTGTTTGCTTCTAAATGACTTATGCAAAGGAATAGACAACCTCCTAGACTCTGGAATATCCATCATTTCCACATAATCAGGCTCCTCTTGCTCATCCACAGCCTCCTCTAAAGGAAGCTGGAGGGTTTCTGCAACCTTTTGTAAAAATAAAGAAAGAAGGGACTCAGACAGAATAGGAGGAGATTCTAAAGGTCTGTCTGGAGAGATGTCCGGTTCAATGGCACGTCCAGACCCCCCAGCCACACATATATTGATCAAATTCCTCCTCCCCTCCTGTGGTTCATAAAATCCTCAACTTCAAAATCCTGAATCACTGGGACTGACAGACCAACCTTTTACCAGCTGTTGCTGGTTCTACAGATCCCTGAGACAGTGACTGGACAATCTGAATGGCTTTAGCTATCTCTACAGCAGTTGGAGACACAATTTTGGACTCCAGACCTACTGAGTTCCTGTCTTTTTACTTGGGACTGGTTCCTCTGAACCAGCCTTCCTTTGGCCCGAGGAAGTCTCGCCCTGGTCAGAGGGCACTCCCTCTGGTCCAGTGGGTACTGGACCGGGCTGGCCATCCGGGTCAGCGGACTTTTTGGCCTCTCGTTCCCTGAGCCGGCCCAATCTCTTCTCCAGGGTGGCTGCAGGGAAATTTTTACACACCTGGCAGTCTGACAGGAGGTGGTCAGCCCCCAGACAATAAACACAAGTGGTGTGTGGGTCAGCCTTGGCAAAAGCGTCCCCACAGACATCACAGTGTTGAAACCCAGTGGGCCCGGTTTTTCTTTTGGGTTTCTCAGACATAATGCCAGCCTAACCAAAACTTGCCCTTTTGATGGCAGTGCCAGGCAAGACACCCTTATCGGTTCCTAACCGTGTCACGGGTATTTGAAAAAACCGTTATAATTCCGTTTTTTTTAGAACCGATAAGAACCGGGAACCGCACTCTAAAACCCACTGTACACTTTTAAAATGCAGAAAAAACCAACCGATCGGTTCAAAACCGAACCGATAATTTTCCACAGACTTAAATTTTAGTACTTACGGTTACCAGATAGAGCTTTAAAACCGAAATGCGGTAAAAATAATAACTTTTGCCGGTTCAAATGAACCGAAAAATACTCGCTTGAACAGAGAATGAACCGAGCTGAAGGAGCTGATCTCCGGAGCGACTGTTCAGTGAAGCGGAGTAAAGAATCTGACAGTTTCATTTGAAACTGCCAGATAGAGCTTTGGGCACAGCGCCCTCGCGCTGTAGAACTCCAGATCTTCTGGAGTTAACTCCTTCCTCTCCGGGGCAGTTCAGCTGCAGTGGCTGACTGCTATTGTTATAATATAGCAAGACTTCATGGTGTTTGAATGGAGGACCGCCCCTGACACCACCCAAAATAAAAGGGGTGATCCCCTAGCCCATCCTCAGTTCTCCCGCTGGAGACCCTGGCACAGAAAAAGAAAATGGAGAACTGAGGAGGTTCCTCATAAAAGAAGTAAGGTATCCATGATGGAGAAAACAACTACCAAGTGGAAGGTGGGAAGGAAAACAGTACCTGCTGCAAGAGTTTCTCTCGAAGATCTACTGTTACATTAAGTTCTTACGTAACTGTACTATCTTACTTCGAGAAGGCTCTCGGCAGGAGGTAACACAGTTAGGACTGAGTCACAAGCAGTAAAGTACTGACCCCAGTCAGCTGAGTGGGGGTAACAAAAAGACTCCTTAAGGATCTAAAGAGAGGAGGCCCTGAAGGACTGCTGGTCTGAAGCCTGCTCTGCGTCATGAGACAATTTCCAGACCGTACAGCTTGACAAAGGCATGCACAGAGCTCCAAGTGGCAGCTGCACAAATATCAGCAGCAGAAACAGTCCTTGAAGAGGCAAAAGGAGGCAGTCATGCTCCTGGTAGAGTAGCCTTGTTGTAACTGAAAACAATGCAATTAAACAAACCATTTGAGTAAACACTGCCCAAAAAAAAAAACAGCAGCCCCTGGCAACATAGGTGAGAAAGATACAAACAACTGATCAGTCTTACAGTATGGGTGCATTCTGTGCGGAATTGAAGCACCCAGCGAACATCCCAAGTATGAAGTAACGCCTCCCCTAGGACTGAGTACTCTGGATAGCAGACAGCAAGGTGGATGAGTCTTCAAGGACACCCTACCCTTGTGGTAAACCAAATAAGGGTCTGTACAGAACAGAGTCTGAAGCTCGGGAATCCTCAGAGCGAAAATAATGGCACTAAAAATATCAGATCTCTTGCTGGACTGGATCCCTAAAGGGAGGCTTCCAAAGCAAAATGCCAGGCATGAATATATGGGCAAGGTCAATCTGGGCAAGTGCTGCCTCCTGCTGGTGCATAATAAGCCAGGACAGTGGATGAACACACCTTTATAACAGGCAGAGAAGGTACTCCATAACAGAGTTCACGGGGCAGGTAAAAGGATCCCGATATATAGCGGTGGCCCAGATGCAGAGCCGCTAACAATTCATAGTACAAGTGGCCCTGATGGAAGGTTTCCTAGCTGCCACTAAGAGATTCGCTACCCCGGGTGAAATCCCGAATTTGGAGACATCTTGGTCTGCGTGAGTCACGCATGTAGAGGCAGAGATAACAGATCCAAAAGGACCAGGCTGCCCTTCTCTTGAGACAGCAAATCTGAGTGCAGGACCAGGGAAAGCGGAGATTCCACTGTTGGTTGCTGAAGGGATGGAAGCCGAATCTGACGGGGCCCATAGGGTGCCACGAGAGTCATCTCTTCTGCCTCTGACTGCAGCTGACGGGAACCCGCTGCGAACAGAGAAAGGGATGGGGCGGGGTAGAGGAACCTCTTTATCCCAGAGAGGGATAACGTGTGTACTGGATGGTGAGGTAAGTAGATGCCAATCAGGGCATCCCCATCTGACAGAGATCATCAACCACTGTGAGAGAAAGACCCACCTGTGAGCCCTGGATCAAGACTAAGACTATCTACCAAGGTAGCTGGAACGCCTAGAACATTGCATGCTGATGAAACCAGGTGACTATCCACGGCCCATGACAATACTTTCATGGTCTTCCTGCAGAGTGGGAAAGAGGGAGTCTCGCCCTGTTGGTTCATGAAGAAGACCACTGACAAGAAATCCGCCCGGATCAATCAATCTTTATTTAGCCAGGTGAAACTCCATTGAGTGAGCTAATTTTCAAGGAGGGCCTGGTAGATACAAAATAAATAGTACAGTAGCACAAATGGGCATAGTAATACAATACATAGCAAGAAAAGCAAGATACAAGGATAATCAATGAGGCCCAGTCATAAGGTGAAGCCTCATCCCAGTAAACAGTACAGCAGAGAGGTGGAAGCATGTCAGCACCAATCTGCCGAACCAGTGATTTTAGACACTGATAGCTCTAGTAGAGCAGAGTTAATGCTAGTGACAGTGCAAGCTGGGGGCTCAGCAGCAAGTAAGAAAGCAAGGATGAATCCAGAAACATGGCTTAGGGTAATTCTAACGAGAGAATAGAAAGTGTAGAGGGTGGACTGTAAGAATAGCAATGTATGGCTACAGTTTAGTGACAGGGAGGGCATTGACAAGGCTTAGAGAAGCATCTCGAACAGAGTGACCTGAATTCCACAAAACCAATAGGATGCACAAATTTTATAGCTTTCTGGATGTTGTTCCACAGCTGGGGCAGGACATAGCTGAAGGAGGCTCTGCCAAAACAGGAAAAGACTTTAGGCACGGCTAGTGAGATATACGAATGGCTTCTCAAGGCATAGTTTCGTAAGGTGCAGGACGGCACAGTCAAAAATGTAGGAGGGTAGCATCTCGGATATAGATCTATAGGTCCATAGTATAGCGTTCCTTTGCCTCCTGAACATAAGTGAAGTCCATCCTACCGTGAAAAAGAGTACACAGTAATGGGTATTATATGCCGCACCGGAGATGAAACGAAAGGCTCTATGATAAAGGGTGTCAAGCTTAGATAGGGCGGTTTTGGGGACTCTGCCATACAGGAAGTCTGCAGAGTCCAAGATAGCTAGGAACGTGGTTTGTACCAAGCTTTTTCTGGCCTCCTGGGTAAGCAGATGCTTGATTCTTAAAAAAAGTCCACACACAAAAAAAAAAAAAAATTGTGGGGAGTAGTGCAATGTAATGGCTGTGGGGCAGCAGTCTTCCGGGAGTCTTTCTGGAGGCTGAGATGCTGCCCTATTTGCAGACAACTGTCTGCCCTGAGGGAGGAAGTTGCCCGTCTTCAGGCCACACTGGACAGTAGAACGGGGACCTTCCCCCAGGCCACAATGGACAGTAGGAAGGGAACCTCCCCATCCAGGGAGTACCAGAACCACCACCACTACCTCAGAGGTTGCAAAGAAAGCACAGCAGTTGGACCACAGTGGGCTCAGGGAGGATGAGGATGGTGAAACAGAGGCACACCAATCAGAGTTACACACCACAATCCATCGCCATTCTGGGAGCATAGCTCCCCTATAGATACACCCAAGGAGTGGAGACTAAGGAGGCTGAGGACAACTGTCACAAGGGAGGCCCACAGGAAGGAGGCAGAGGACACCACAAGGAAAGGAAGCAGCTCCTGGTGGGGACTCAATTATTAGGGGATAGAACTGGGAGGAGCTGGGAAATCTGAAGTAAGGTGCCTGCCTGGTGCCATGGCTTGGAGGGACAGGAGCGCATCCTCAGGATCACAACAACAGCTGCAAGGATTCTGAGCTGGGCGTAATTGTCCACCTAGGGACAAATGACTTGGCTCATCATGAGGTTAGAGCAGTGCAGGAGGACATTGCAGAGTTGGGGAGGGGCCTAAGACAAGTAGCAAACAGTATCCTTCTCAGAGGTGCTGCCTGTCAAAGGCATGGGGAGGCGAGGGTAATTGGCACCATGCAGTTTAATGAATGGTTTAAAAATGGTGCGAACACAGGTTTTAGCTTCATTGGGACTGGGTTCCACCTGGAGGACACCAGCCTATACTGGCAGGATGGTCTGCATCTGTCCAGGAAGGGAACAAGTCTTTTGAGCAATCGGTTTAAATGCTTCATTGGCAAGCTTTTAAACTAGTCAATGGGGAGGCACTGACAAGCAGCAGAAAAATCCCAGCCTCTCCCTACAAAACAGGGTACTAAATGAGAAAAAGACCAAGGATAGAACGGTCAGTGGGGATGCTGCAACAGAAGGTAAGGCCATCAAAATGGAGAGCAATGAGTACCAATGCCCGTAGTCTAGGTAACAAGCTTCCTGAATTAGTGGCCTTGATGGAGGAGGAACATCTGGATATCGTGGCAGTCACAGAAACATGGTACACACAAAACCATGACTGGGCGTAAACATACCAGGATACACTATCTACAGGAGGGACAGGAGGGTAAAGAGGGAGGAAGTTCTTTACATAAGGGAAGGAATAAAAGCAACAGAACAAAAGGGTAAACAGGGAGGAGAAGAAGCACTGTGGGTAAATTTGGAGACAGGCAATGGCACCACAATCCGCTGAGGGTTGTATACAGAACCCCTTCTCAGGGAGAAGTGGACAAGGAAATGATAGAAAGTATACTTAGAATGGCAGAAAAAGGGAGATATTGCTGATGGGTGATCTGAATATGCCAGATGTTAACTGGAGTGCAGTTGCAGCTGCCACTTGAAGAGTGCAGTTATTCTAGATGCCCTACAGGGGCATGCCTTGAACAACTAGTACTGGAGCCCACTCGGGAGAGCAATATTAGACTTGATACTCTCAAATGGAGATGGAGAGAGGATCACAGATGTAGAAGTGGGTAGCCATCTGGGAACTAGCGACCATCGAACAGTATGGTTCACAATAAACACAGCAATAGAGTCAAGCCATACAAAGACAAAAGTACTGGACTTTAGGAGGCTGACTTTGCCAAAATGGTGAGTGCCTAAGAATGCACTAGCAAATGGGCAGGAAGGAGGGTGGAAGAACAATGGGGAATAATAAAAACTGCCATCACAGAAGTCACGAGCCTTTGTGTGAAGCAAATAAACAAAACAAGACGATGTAAGAAACCACTATGGTTCTCAAAGGAAGTGGCAGTGAAGGTTCAGAGAAAAAAAGCATTCAGGAAGTACAAGGAATCACAGCAGGAGCAGGACAGAGAACTGCACCAGTTAAAAGCAAAGGAGGCTGGGAAGGCAGTCAGAACAGCAAAGGCCCAAACTGAGGAAAAGATAGCCAACTCAGTTAAGAAGGGAATAAAACCTTTATAGGTACATCAGGGAGCAAAGGAAGACCAAGGGAGGGATAGTGAGGCTTAATAAAGGGGAGGGAGGGTGGGCAGAGGGAGAATGTGAAAGGCAGAGATACTAAACAAATATTTTTGCTCAGTATTTACAAAGGAAGAGGGAGGTACATAAAACAAACAGTAGTAACACTCTGGATACAGAAGTTGATACAGCCCATTTACAGAACAAAGGGTTCTGAAAGAACTCTTAAAACTGAAGGTGGACAAAGCAATGGGGCCTGATGGGATTCATCCCAGAATTCTAAAGAACTAAGGGTAGAACTAGTGACACCACTGACTACCCTCTTTAACAAATCATGGGAGGATGGGGTGGTACCAGAGGACTGGAGGAGGGCAGATGTGATTCCCTTCACAAAAGTGGGGCAAGGCAGAAGCAGGAAACTATAGACCTGTTAGTTTAACCTCAGTGATAGGGAAATGATGGAATCACTTCTAAAGGAAAGAATTGTCGCGTATCTGGAGGCCAGAAGGGCACAGGACCCTAGGCAGCATGGATTCACAGCGGGAAGGTCATGCCAGACGAATCTGATAGATTTCTTTGACTGGGTGACCAAAGTAGTAGATCAGGGAGGGGCTGTGGACATGGCCTACCTAGACTTTAGCAAGGCATTTGACACAGTCCCACACAAAAGATTAATATATAAGTTAGCCAGCCTGGGAGTGGGTCCCAAGATGACAGCCTGGGTAAAGAATTGGCTGGAGAATAGGACACAGAGAGTAATAGTAAATGGAGTCCACTCAGAAGAAAGGAGGTTACTAGCGGGTACCGCAGGGGTTCAGTATTAGGACCAGTCCTCTTCAATGTCTTTATAGCGACATTGCAGAAGGACTGGAAGGAAAATATGTCTCTTTGCAGATGACACTAAGATCTGCAACAGAGTTGATGCACAGGGTGGGGTGGAAAGGATGAGAAGGGACTTGGCAAGGTTAGAGGAATGGTCAAATGTATGGCAGCTTAGATTCAATGCTAAGAAGTGCAAGGTAATGCACCTGGGAAACAAAAACCCAGGGGAAGAGTACACAATGGGAGGTGAGATACTAACAACAACAAAATGGAAAGGGACCTGGGGTAGTCATATCAGATGACCTAAAGGTGGGCAAGCAATGTGAGAAGGCAGCAAGGAGGGCTGGGGGATACTGGGATGCTAGGGAGGCATCACCAGTAGAAAACAGGAAGTTATTATCCTCTGTACAGACAGCTGGTGAGACCCCATCTGGAGTACTGTGTGCAGTTCTGGAGACCCAATCTCATGCAAAGACATAGACAGGATGGAAGCTGTCCAGAGAGGGCAACTAAAATGGTGCAGGGTCTGCACGGAGGACATGAAGAGAGACTTAAGGAGCTTAATATGGATAGCCTCGAGGAAAGGAGGGAGAGGGGGACATGATAGAAACTTTCAAGTACCTCAAGGGAATCAACAAAGTCCAAGAGGGTAGCATCTTTCAAAAAAGAGGTGTACAAGAACAAGAGGCACAATTTGAAGATAGAGGCGGCTCAGAGGTAATTTAAGGAAGTATTTTTCACAGAGAGGTTGTGGATGCATGGAATGGCCTTCGGAGGAGGTTGTGGAGTCAAAATCAGTGGTGGAATTCAAGCATGCATGGGATAGTCATAAGGCAATTCTGGGGGGTGGGGGTAGGAAGAAGTAGGCTGCTGGTTAACTAGGATCTGCAGCTTATCCAGTAGGTAGGGAAATGGGCAGACTAGGTGGGCCAAGCGGTCCTTATCTGCTGTCACATTCTATGTTTCTATGTTTCTAAGCCACTGTAAGTTTTTTTGAGAGCTCATCTATATGATCAGCAAAAGAAAGTCTTGTCAATCCACATACCTAGGTACTTGAACTTGGTCACATAGTCAAGTGACTCGCCAAGCAGGGTGGTGATAGTGAGAATATTGTCATGCTTAAGGGAGTTTATGGACTTAGTCGTTGGGGATAACAGCATTGCCTTGGTCTTTTTTGGCATTCAATAGGAGCTCGACTCAGGAAGTTTTGTTGCAGCATAAGGAAATCTGCTTGCAAGACAGAGTAGGCACTTTCGGGAGTAGGCCTGGCAGTGTAAAGGACCGTGTCGTCCGCAAAGAGATGTACACTGGAAAGTTTGATTCCACGCTCAATGTTGTTAATATAAAGTGAGAAAAGTAAAGGCCCCAAGAAGGCTCGACAGACGGTCGGGGTATCGAAACCACCTGAAATGTTTGAAATATGTATTAAATCACAAGAACACAGATGTGGAGAATGACTGTTGGGATCAGGATCTCCTGTGTCTGACGGTCTCCCAACAGAACTCCCCAGCCTTGGCCTGACGTGTCTGTGGCAAGAATCTGACTGGGAAACTCCTTCCAAAAGCAAACGTCTTTGAAAGGGAAGGTGGAATCCAGCCAGCAGTCTAAGCCCTTTCTTGTGGAGTTGATACCAGGACAGGCTGTTCTATAACATATGGTAGTTGGCCCCACTGGACTCTCAGGTACCATTGGACCACCCACAAATAGAGCCGAGCCAGAAAAACTGTGGTAATGGCCACTGCCAAATGTCCAGGGGTCTGAGGACTGACCTAGCAAAAGGAGGAGACTAGTCAAACATGCACCAGGAAACGCTCTGCCCTGTCCGGAGTGGGGAAGGATGTACTCTGGACCTTGTCCAGAATCGCCTCTAAGTACCACAGATTGTGGCTTGGCCAAGGAGAGGAAGGCTTAAGGTGATCCTTAGGTCCTGAAGCTGGGTGAAGGTGGGTCAACAGCCAGTCGTCTAGGGAAAAGAGACAAAGTGGCCGTGTCTCCGTAAGGATGTGGACACTACTGCGAGACATTTGGTAAAGACCCTGGACAGGCAGAGGACAGGCCGAAGGGCAAGATCCAGAAACTGGTAGTGGTGCCCTTGGAAGTGGGAGCATAGGCACCTCTTGTAAGGCTGAAGAACAAGTATATGGGGTAATGCATTTGGCATGACCAGCGAGCATTAGCAATCTCCTTACCAGAGGAGAGGCAGAAGGTCCAGAGTGCCCAACCTGAGCAGTTTGAACACTACGTAATTTTTCAGGTAGCTGATGACGAGGGTAGTATGCAGGTCCTCTGTTTTCTTCGGCACCAGTAAAGGGTGAAATTAAACCCTTTCACACTGCGTTAGGAGAAAGTACAGTTACTTAAGAACTTACCATAATAGTATATCTTCGAGAGAGGCTCTTGCAGTAGGTAATTACATATAGGACTGATTCTGGCAGGCATCAGGACCCAACGGAGAAATTTCTAGCTAGCAGTCTCTGGCGGGGGACTGCTCCCACGTCAGGTGACCGACGTCATGCAACGCCAGTATAAAGGGGCGGTCCTCACACCCGCCTTCCAGTTCTTTCCCGCCAAAAGGCGAGACGAGTGAGAAGAAAAATTACTCACCTTAGTAATTACTTTTCTTCTCATGGAGTCTTGCTATATTATGACATATAGCAGTTAGCCACAGCACTTGAACTGCCCGGAGGAAGGAGTTAACTCCAGGATGACTGGAGTTCAAGCGTGGCTGCTAGAACTCTATCTGGCTAGTTTCAAATTGAAACTGTCAGATCTTTCTGAACCAACACTAAGCAAAAGTCTGTGTGGAAAAACTCTACACTAGCCAAATGGCTACCTACTAGTAAAATAACAATAACAGAAACAACAACAACAATATCACCCTGACAAGCATTATTAGTCCCCCAAAAGACTCAAGTCCAGGAGGGGGCCAAACTAAGTAAAACAGAAATACCTAGTTTCCTAATCCTAAAGGAAAGGAAAAAAGGAAAAAGAGCTATAATGGCATGACACAGTGCTTGCACAATTTGCCAACCCTTACCCAAGTAGAAGTTCTGAGAGGGCAGGTTGGGGGTGGTCATAATATAGAAGACTCCATGAGAAGAAAGCAATTACTAAGGTGAGTAATTTTTCTTCAAACACCATGAAGTCTTGCTATATTATGACATATAAGCAGATTACACAGCAGTACCTCCATGGAGGAGGGCCAGAACCTACTTAGGAAATAGGCTTTGAAGCACGGTTGTGTTAAACGAAGCATCTCTCCTGGACTGGACATCCAGGAGTAATGCTTGGTAAAGGTGTGAACTGTTTTCCAGGTAGCAGCTTGACAGATTTCCAGAATGGAATATCTCTAGCAGCCGCTAGAGATGCAGCTGTACCCTGGTGGAATGGGCCCTCAGTCCTGAGAGGGGTTCTCTACCTAGTTTTTGGTAGCAAAATTGGATACAAGAGACAATCCACCTGGCAATTGTCCTCTTGGTGACAGTTCCTTTGTCAACCTAGCCGTAGGTAAGGAAGAGTTGGAGGAGTTCGGAACCTGTGACCCTTGGTGTGTTCCAAATAGTAGCTTAAAGCTCTTTTAACGTCCAAACTGTGCAATCTCCTCTCACCCGAGGAAGAATGCTCAGTGAAAAATACTGGAAGGGAGATGGATTGGTTAAGATGGAAATCTGAAACCACTTTAGGTAAAACTTTCTGTTAGTCCTGAGGACTACCTTATCTTTATGAAAAGAAATAAAATCCTTTTCCACTGACAGGGCTTGTAACTCACTTATCGTCTGGCAGAAGTGATGGCCACTAGGAAAACAGTTTCCAAGTTAGGAACTTAAGGTCTGCTGAAGACAGAGGTTCAAGGGGTTGCATTAACTGAGCAATGCAAACATTAAGGTCCCAGGCAGGGCTGGGTCCCGAAAAGAAGGGTTAGTGTGAAGTAACCCTTAAAAACTTGGAAAACACAGGGTGAGAAGAAGGGAGGCAGGCTTTCCTGCTGATATAAAAGCAGAGACAGCTGCCAGATGAACCTTTAAGGTAGCTGGCCTGAGGCCTAAGAATTAAGATGGACCAAGTAGTCCAGCAAAATGGGCAAATCAGCAGATTCTGGGACAATCTGCTTTCCCAGAACACCAGATGGGAACCTCTTCCATTTGGAATTATAAGTGGCCCTAGTGGAGGCTTCCTAGAGGCCTATAAAATATCAAGGACACCTTGAGAAAGGTGTAATTCAGCAATTCTAACTCCTCAAGAGCCAAGCCTTGAGGTGGAGGGATTTGAGGTCCGGATACCAAACTCTCCCCTGGGCACAAGTCAGCAGGTTGTGGACCCTGGGAAGGCCCAGGGAGGGTGGACTGACAGGGACAGAAGCAGTGGGTACCAGGGTTGCCTGGCCCAGTCTGGTGCAATCAGAATCACTTTGCAGGGCTGGGATCTGATTTTTACTAACACCCTGAAGAGAAGGGGGAAGGCATACAGGAACTTCCCTTCCCAATCCAACAAAAAGGCGTCCAGGGGGACTGAGCCCATTACTGGAGGCCTGCAACAGAACAGAGGAAGTTGGTGGTTGTCTGGGGCTGCGAAAAGATCTGAGGAGTGCCCCATCTGGCAAAAACTGACCCCAGCACTAGGGGATTCAAAGACCATTCGTGATGACCCTGAGAAATCCTGCTGAGGGCATCCGCTAGGACATTGTCCTTCCCTGGAAGGTGAACTGCTACTAGGGAGGTGTTCAGGGAGTAAGCCAGAGACCACAACTTCATTGCTTCGGTGCACAAGGCTGATGACCGAGTGCCCCCCTGCTTGTTGATGTACCACATTGTTGTGGTATTGTCTGTCCTGACCTGAACTACTTTGTTCTGGACAGATGCTGAGAAAACCTGAAGAGCTAAAAAGACAGCTCTGAGTTCCAACAGGTTGATGTGGAGCAGAGATTCCTGGGAGGACCACACTCCCTGAGTGGAAAGGTCGCCCAAGTGCGCTCCCCACCCCAGCAAGGAGGCATCCGTGGTGAGGGTGAGGGAATGGGAATGAAGGGGACCCCTAGTCTTAGATTGCTCTGATCCTGCCACCACTGAAGAGCTAGAATCAGAGTTTGGGTCACTGGGACCAATTTGGTAAGGGGTTCCCTCCTTTGGGACCAATAGGACCCTCAAATGAAACTGAATGTCTCATCTGGAATCTTGCTCCTTGCACTACAGCTGTGGAGGCAGCCATGTGCCCTAGAAGTTGCAGAAAGTGCCTTGCTGGTCAGAGACCGCAGGGGTGAAAGAGGATGCCAGGGCAATCAGCTTCTCTACCCTTTCAGAGGGGAGAAATGCCCTGGCCAACTTTGTGTCCAATTCACGCACCTATGAAAGTTAGTACCTGAACTGGTTCTAGAACCGATTTTGTAAATTCAGCAGGAATCAGGAAGTGAGAAGCCATGGTGACTTGCAAGTGGGATCTTACCTGATCTGAGGACTGACCCACAATGAGCCAGTCGTCAGGTAGGAAACACAGCAACCCCTTGCCTTCTGAAGTGAGCCACTACCACAGCTAGACATTTAGTGAATACCCTTGGAGCAGAGGTAAGACCGAAGGGCATTGCTCTGAACTGGAGTGACCTGAGGGCAGTTCAACCTGAGGTATTTTCGGTGAGAAGGCCTGATCAGGACATGAAAATAGGCATCCTTGAGGTCCAGGGAGGCTAGCCAGTCCCCTGGCCTGAGGGAGGGCAAAATCATTGCCAGAGTTAACATTTTGAACTTTGGTTTCAAAAGATGCTTGTTCAGGTACCTTAAGTCTAGAATGGGCCGCCATTCTCCTGTCTTTTTTGGGGTAAGGAAGTATCTGGAGTACAGCCCCTTGCCCTGGTGACAAGGAGGAACCCTTTCCACTGCTTTGCAGTCTAGGAGGGAAGAGACCTCTGCTTCCAAAGCAAGGGCCTCTAAAGAACTTCAGGTGGAAAATGTCTGGTTCTCATCTTTGAAACTGTTTGAAGCTGAGAACCAGACCCTGGCTTATTACCTCCAGAACCCATTTGTCCGGTTAGGGACACCCAGTTCTGGCTGAAATAAGCCAACCTGCCTCAACTGGTACAGGAGAATCGCCCTGGGCATCCCATCAGGTGCCTGCTTGGCAGTAGCCTTAGGCTGAGGGGTGGGGACGGTTTACCTCGCCCGTCTACCTCTGAAAAAAACCCCTCTGTGCAAAAAGCAGAGGAGGCTTGGGATTGATAAAAGGCCGTGGAAAGGCCTGCCGCTACCTCTGGGAGTGTGCCTCTGTGGAGTGGCATGCCGCTCCCTTGGCCTGGGCACTTTGTAGGTAGTTCTGTATTCATCCATCTTTTCATATAATTTTCTGTTTGCTCTCCAAACAGAGATTTCCCACTACAGGAAAATCCATAGCCTTTGACTGAGTATCCTGTGACAGATTAGTGCACCTGAGCCATGCCAACCTCAGGAAAGCTACAGAAGTGGCCATGACCCTAGAGAAACATCATTAACATCTACAGCAGTATGAAATTGAACTTTAGAGGCTTCAATGCCATCAGCAGCTACCTGTTCCAATTCACTAGCCAGCTGGCCATGGGCCTGCTTGGCTAACTGCACACTAGTATCCCATCTAGATTTCTGATATCTAGCCACATAAGCCATATAATTTGCCTACCTGAGTCCCAAAGAAGCTGCCATATACTGTTTTTCGCCATGGCATCAATCTTCCTGGAATCCTTATCAGGAGGATGTGAGGCCAGGGGATATACCTGTCACAGGCTGCAGCTTGTACCACACCTACATGACTACACTGCTCAGTGAGGAAGTCTGTATCAGGGCCTGATAAAGTATACCTTCTGTCCATTTTTTATCTACAGGAGGGACGGAATGAGGATTTTTAAAATTTTTGTTGTTTGCTTCCTAAATGACTTATGCAAAGGAATAGACAACCTCCTAGACTCTGGGATATCCATCATCTCAACATAATCAGGCTCCTCTTGCTCATCCACAGCCTCTTCCAAGGAAGCTGGAGGGTTTCTGCAACCTTTTGTAAAACATAAAATGAGAAGGGACTCAGACAGCATGGGGAGATTCTAATGGTCTGTCTGGAGAAATGTCCGGTTCAATGGGCACGTCCAGACCCTCCCAGCCACATACATAATGATCAAAATCTTCCTCCCCCTCCTGTGGTTCATAAAATTCCTCAACATCATACTCTTGAACCACTGGAACCGAACGAACCAACTTTTTGCCAGCTGTTGGTGGTTCGGCCGGTCCCTGAGACAGTGACTGGACAATCTGTATGGCTTTAGCTATCTCTGCAGCAGTTGGAGAGGCAATCTTGCACTCCAGACCTGCTGATTTCTTAGATTTTTTTACTGGGACCGGTTCCTCAGAACCAGCCTTCCTTTTGCCCGAGGAAGTCTCGCCCTGGTCAGAGGGCACTCCCTCTGGTCCAGTGGGTGCTGGACCGGGCTGGCCATCCGGGTCAGCGGACTTTTTGGCCTCTCGTTCCCTGAGCCGGCCCAATCTTTTCTCCAGGGTGGCTGCAGGGAAATTCTTACACACCTGGCAGTCTGACAGGAGGTGGTCAGCCCCCAGACAATAAACACATGTGGTGTGTGGGTCAGCCTTGGCAAAGGCTTCCCCAAACATCACAGTGTTGAAACCCAGTGGGCCGGTTTTCTTTGGGTTTCTCAGACATAATGCCAGCATATCCAAAAACTTGCCCTTTTATGGCAGTGCAGGCAAGACACCCTTATCGGTTCCTAACCGTGTCACGGGTATTTGAAAAAACCCAATTTAAAGTTAGGTTTTTTAGAACCGATAAGAACGGAACCGCACTCTAAAAGCCCAAATTATTGCTTAAAATTAGTATTTTTGCAAACTGATCGGTTCAAAACCGAACCGATAATGAATTTCACACAGACTTTAAAATCCTGTACTTACGGTTTACCAGATAGAGCTTTGAACCGAAATGCGGTAAAATAATTACTTTTGCCGGTTAAAATGAACCGAGAAACACTCGTTTGAACCGAGAAATGAACCGAGCTGAAGGAGAGATCTCCAGAGCGACTGTTCAGTGAAGCGGAGTAAAGAATCTGACAGTTTCAATTTGAAACTAGCCAGATAGAGCTTTCAGCAAGGCGCTCGCTCTTGGAACTCCAGTCAGCCTGGAGTTAACTCCTTCCTCTCCGGGGCAGTTCAAGTGCTGTGGCTAACTGCTATATGTCATAATATAGCAAGACTTCATGGTGTTTGAAGTGGACATTTCCCATCCTGGAAAAGGAGCTGAAAAAGCCTAGGGGGATGGAGGACGGGAAGGATTTACCTACTGCAAGAGCCTCTCTCGAAGATCTACTGTTATGCTAAGTTCTTACGTAACTGTATTATCTTACTTCGAGAGGGCTCTTGCAGTAGATAATTACATACCGGACTGAGTCCAAAGCAGTCTGGAACAAGAAGAAGCAAACAGGAGGAGGAAAACTACTCAGGAGTAGACCCTCTGGCTGTGAAGGTCTCATGAAAGGAGACCTTGCAGAACAGCCAACCGAAAGCCCACTCTACGGTGAGAGGCAATGTCCAAACTGTAGTGTTTCGTAAAGGTATGGACAGAAGTCCAAGTAGCGGCTGCACAAATGTCGGCCGTTGACACATTCTTGAAACTAGCTGAAGACACAGCGACCCCTCTGGTGGAGTGGCCTCTGACTTGACCCGGCAGGGTCTTGTTGTACTTGTCATAACAGAAAGTGATACAACGAGCCAACCATTTAGAAAGGCATTGCTTGGAAACAGCATTGCCTTCTCTTCTATGCGCAAAAGAGACAAACAATTGATCAGTCTTTCTGAGATCCTTTGTCCTGGTGGTGTATCTCAGAATCCGGTGAACATCCAGAGTATTTAAGAGGTACTCCACTTGATTGGAGTGCTGCGTAAAAAAAAGCAGGTAACCCATGGCTTGATTCAGCGTAGATTCCGCCATCACCTTGGGGAGAAACTTAGGGTTGGTACGGAGAGCCCCACGTTCCTTGTGAAAAACCAAATACGGGATTTTACACATCAGGGCCTGGAGAATGGAAATTCTTCAAGCAGAAGTAATGGCCACAAGGAATAGTCTCTTCCACAAGAGGAACTTCAGGTCTGCTGAGACTACCTGCTCGAAAGGAGGCAGAGTAAGCTTCTCAAGGGTAAAATTCAGATCCCAAGGAGGGGCAGGAACCTGGATAGGGTGTCTCAAGTGGAGGACCCCTCTAAGGAAGGTCTTAAGAGACCTCCAGCTGAGCAAACTTCCTGTCCGCAAAGGGGACGTGGTAGGCCGAGATGGCCGCCATGTAAACCTTCAAAGATGAATGACTGAGCCCCAGATCAAAGAGGTGTAGCAAGTAATCCAGAAGCCACCCAACAGAGCATGAGAAAGGCTCGAAATCTTTTGAAGCGACCCAGACAGTGGACCGTCTCCATTTCATGGCACAGGCAGATCTAGTGGAGGGTTTCCTGGCCTCCACCAGAATCTCAGCCACTCGGGGGAGGGGTGGGGCACACGTGCAACTGAAGGGACTTGAGGCCTGGATGGACCAGGGTCCCCTGATCCTGGGTCAGCAAAAGTCGCGACAGAGGAAGAGGAGGTTCCTCTGAATACTGTTGCAGAAGAGACCCAAACTTGCCTGGGCAAGAAAAGAGCAATCAGAATCATTGAAGCTCCTTCTGAGCAGAGTTTCTGTAAGACCCTTGGAATCAAGGGGATCGGGGGGAAAGCATAGACGAATCTGCCCTTCCAGTTTAGCGACAGAGCGTCTCTCCAAAAAATGCCGTGCCCTGCAGTGAGCAAGCAGAAGTTGGGAAGTTTTCAATTGAGAGGGGATGCGAACAGGTCTACCTGTGGTGTTCCCCCATCGTAAGAAGATATAGTCTGCTACCCCCGATCCAGTTCCTACTCATGAGCACAAGTAGACGAGCGACTTAGTCGATCTGCCGTGTTCTCGACCCCCAGGACGTGAACTGCTGTGAAGTGAAGGTTCTGCTGCACTGCCCAATCCCAAACTCGCATTGCCTCCCTGTAAAAAGGGTAAGAACGAGTTCCTCCCTGTTTGTTGATGTACCAGACCACATACATGTCCGTCTGGACAGCCAGGTGCCCGGGAAGCAGATGCAGAGTCTGAAGAGCATACAACACAGCCCGCAGCTCTAGCACATTGATGTGGAGAGATTTCTCGAGATTGGGCCAGGAGACCTGGGTCCTGTGAGGCCCGAGATGGGCTCCCCAACCCTCGCCCGAGGCGTCCATAGTCAGTATCTGGAGGGGGGAGAGAGACAGAAGGGAACTCCCCGGCAAAGGTTCTCCTGAGCCATCCACCACTGCAAGTCTCGAACCACAGGAGTGGAGACCAGAATGAGCTGATCTAGGTTGTCCAGTAGTTGATCCAATTGAGACCGAAGCATCCTCTGAGAAATTCTCATGTGGAGCAGAGCGCAAGGAACTGTCTGATCACAGCCGCCAAGAGCCCGAGGAGGTGAAGGACCGACCTTGCGCTGACCCACCTGCGGCTGGACAACAGGCTGACCTGAGCCTGGAGTGAGGCCGCCATGTCCAGTGGCAGGAATGCCATGCCGGAGGGCATGTCCAGGATCGTCCTGATAAACTGGAGCCTCTGGGACAGGATCAAGTGGGACTTTGTCTGGTTGATGGTAATAACCAGGCAGACAAAAACCTGCAAGGTAAGGGAAAGGAAGCGCTGGAGTTCCTCCCTAGACGAGGCCGCCAGGAGCCAATCGCCCAGGTACAGGAAAACCTGCACCCCCTGGGTACGCAGGTAGGCCGCTACCACCGAAAGATATTTGGTGAACACTCGGGGCGCCGAGGAGGCACCAAATAGGAGGGCCTTGATCTGGTAGTGGTCCCCCTGGAACGCAAAATGTAGGTATTTGTGGTGGGAAGGGCGACTAGGGATATGCAGGTAAGCATCCTGCATATCCAGAGCGCACAGCCACTGTCCCGGCCGAAGAAGGGGCAGAAGGCCCTGCAGAGAGAGCAGCCTGAACCTTTTGTACTCCACAAATAAGTTCAGGGAGCTGAGGTCGAGAATCTGCCACACATCTTCAGATGTCTGTGGGACCAAGAAGAAATGGGAATGGTATCCCGTCCCCCAAAGTTGGGGACGAATGGGCTCTATTGCCTCCTTCAAGAGGAGAGCGTCCATTTCCTCCTGAATCAAAAGATGGTGTTCTGGGGAGTAAGACGACCTGGGAGGAGGTTTTTGAGGAGATTTCCGAAGAAACTCTATTGAGTGTCCTTCTGCAATCAGCTGGATCACCCAAGTGTCTGAAGTGATCCTCTTCCAACCCGGTAGGTGGAGGGAGAATCTCCCTCCTACCAGTTCCTCTGGAAGACCCAGAGGCTGTGGAAGAGGAAAGGAGTCAGGTGGTGTGAGGCAGCGTCGCCGCTGAAGCTGCCGCTGCTTTTTGGGCGGGGTGGGGGCTTGGCAGCCAGAGGGGCCCTGACATTTATTGGCCCACTTTCCCTGAGGTTTCGCTTTTTGCCGATTACATCTGCAAAAGAGACAACGCTGAGCCTGAGGGGGTTTGTACACGGACTTCAGTGCAGTACCCTTCTCCTGCAGATCGGTGATCATGTCCTTGACATTGCCACTGAACAGCACCGAGCCCCTGAAGGGCACATCCTGGATAGCAGACTGCACCTCCAGGACCAATCCTGACACATGGAGCCACGCATGACGCCACAAACCCACGGCGAAAGCCAAGCTCCTACCAGCAGCATCCACTGCATCATACGTGGCACGAAGGATGTGACGGCTGGCCGAACGTGCAGACTGGACTAGGTCAGCCACTTCCTGCTTCGTCTGAGACTCAGGAAGGGAGTCCAACTTAGATTCCACCTCACTAAGGATCGCCTTCTGGTAATCCCCCAAGTGACCAACATAATTCAGGGCTCTTATACCCAGAGTGGAAGAAGCGTAGACCTTCTTTCCGTACTGGTACGGAAGGCGGGATTCCTTGTCAGGTGGCGACGAGCTCAAGTGCTTTGGGTTAGCTGTCTGGCTGTGAGTGGCGCTAACCACGACCGAATCAGCTCAAGGGTGAGAATTAAGGGAGTCAACACCCTCAGGAGCCTGCTAAAGCCTATCCAACTTCATAGGAAGAGGGGCTATGGCCAACGGTTGCTTCCAAATAGTGGAGACAAGGTTGGCATGAGGTTCAGTCCAAGGTGGCACCAGGGTTGGAGCGGTTTCGGGCAGATCCAGGTGAACAGCGAGTTTCTTATGCTGTGGATACGGCTCCAAGGAATGCCACTGATGAACCTCCTGGATTTTATGCAACTCCGTGATAGAGGGGTCCTCCGGAAGCAACTTCGGAGGAGTCCTTGACCTGGGCTTATCCGGAGAGCGGGGCTCGTCATCCGGGTCGGAACAACCATTGGAGTCGTCAGAGGTTTCCAAGGAGGATGAAAAAGACGACGATGACTCCTCCCAGCTCGGGGAGGAACGGACCCCTTAGGAAGCCCTCGGAAAGTGTATCCTGCCCTGGAACCGGAGGGCTCGCCTCTGGTATCCGGGAGTGGAGAGGGAGTCGCATCTCGGACGCAAGGGGACCGAAACAGTCACCGGAAGACTGCTCTCTACCTCCCTGGTGAGCTGAGCCTTGGCCTCAGCCCACCAGGAGGCTAGAGTCTCCTTCAAATCCACCGGTGGCTGAGGGGGCAGTGGGGGGGGGTATGGATATTGGGCATATCTGTACTGCGTGTATCCATACCCGGACAGGAGGAAACCCGGCATCCGGTAGTGAGGCGCCATGTACTGCGGAGTCCGGTACTGGGGTGCCAGATACTGTGGACCCAGGTATGATGGCGGATAGGATGGAGTCGGATACCCCAGAAACCGGGGGGGTCTGCCAGAGCAGACGGCCCAGGAGGACACCCAGCAGGCGGGCCCGGGACAGAAGGCCTGGCGAGTGGCAGGCCCGGTGTGGGGGGGCAGCATTTGGGAGAGGCAGAGGGATGTCGCCCGGTGACAGGAGGACCGGCGTCATTGCTGGTGTCCGAGGAACCAACGTCAGGTCGTCCTGCCCAGCAGGAGGGGGACCTGACGGGAGCGTGCCAACATCCCCGGCATCAGGCTGAGGAGACAGTGGGACCACGGAGTGCAGCGAATGCAGCGGGGATGACGGACAGAGACTTAGGGTCCTGCATCAGCTCAGACGCCGTGCGAGCGTCGGAGGGTCCGACGTTCGACTTACCGGAGTCTGGGCGTAAGGAGGAGCAGTCGTCCGACTTAGCAGGACCATCACACGAGGCAGGACTCGATGGGGGTGCGGTCTGGTCGAGCAGAATAGGGGCTGTGCGCTGCCCCAAAGGGTTGAACGACTTAGCGGCCTTCTCAGGCAGGCGTCAGAGAAGCTGACATCCGGCTTACCGGAGCCACTCGCACCAGTAGGCCGCGCGGCGGCCTTGTTGGGAGTGGAGGCCTCCTTTAGCCCGGTGAGACCCAAAGAGCCCAAGCGCGAGCCAGACGGGTGGGCTGACGCCGTCTTGGAAGCCTCCAAGGCGGCCGTCATGGAGCTGTCCCCCAGGGGGAACATTACCTTTAACACGGCGACTCCAGCTGAAGTTGCGGTGGTTGAGGAAGACGAGTCCCGGTCCCGGTGCTTCTCCTCATTTTTCTTTTTGTGATGACCCTCAGGGAAGTTGAGGCCTGACTAAGCTTTTTCAGCTCCTTCTCCATGGAGGACATTTTCTTTTTAAGGATGTGGGCCTCCAGGGACTGCTGCCTCTGTCTGCGGGAGGCGGCGTTGAATTTCAGGCAATGCTGGCACTTCTCCACAGGGTGATCTGGGCCCAGACAAAAGAGGCACTGGGAGTGACCGTCCTTGTGCAGGAGTTGGGCACCGCATGAGTCGCCCTTATTCTTGTGCTCGGAGAGTGTAGGGGACGACATACACCACTGAAAAAGTTGACCAAATTCGAATAAATCGAAGAAAAAGACAAAGGTAGAACTACTGACGATAAGACTGACGAGCAGTGAATTTAACCACGAGGCACTTACATGAGCCAACGGCTGGAAAGGGCTGGAAGGCGGGCATGGGGGATGGCCCCTTTGCACTGACATCTCATGACATTGGTCACCTGACGTGGGGGCGGCCCCCCGCCAGAAACTGCTAGCTGGAAATTTTTCCATGGAGTTCAAACTCCTGCCGGCATCAGTCCTATATGTAATTACCTACTGCAAAAGCCCTCTTGAAGTAAGATCTGGCTCTATGGCCAGTATCCACCAAAGAGCCTTGACTGCCTCTTGAATGAGGGCGATGGGAGTCTGAGGAAGATGGGAAAGAACAGGTGAGATGTGTCTGGCATTTCCATAAACTGTGTAAGGTGTGCCCCATTGCTATTAACTGAACTCAATCAATCAATCAATCAATCAAAATCTTTATTTATTCAGGCGAACATCATTGAGCATAGCTCATTTACAAGATGGACCTGAGTGGTCATAACAAAAAGGTTACAGATTGTATACAAAAACATGATATTGAATAAGCACAAATACAACCATTTATGAGTGAGACAGATGTACAAATATTTACATATATACAAGGCAAAGGACAGTAAACCCAAAACCTAATAAAGGAGAGAAAACAAACAGTCTAGTAGGGATAAGGCTTGGATAATGGTACATGGGTGGGCATATATGTATGAGGTTTGATGGGGAAAGGACCAGATGAATGATAGAAGAATAGGGAGGAGCTTTAAAGAGAGGGTGGAGGAGAGAGGGTGTGGGAGGGGTTGGGGGTGTGGGAGGACTAGGCCTTGTGGAAGCAATTGCAGAATCTGGGATTAGGCTGGTATACAGCTTTTGAAGGATGTAAGAGGAATCAGTGTATCCATTTTCAATGACTTTGGATAGAGTTCCAGATAAGTGCCAGGAATAACTGATTGCAGCTCTTCCATACGGGTGCAGGTGATAGGAATCTTCAGCAGGATCAGTTTGTTGATCCTCAAGGTGTAGGGCCTGGATGTGATCCGGTTGAAGCAGTCTGAGATGTAGGAAGGGAGTTTGTTTGTCAGAGCTTTGTAGATCCAGATAGCATTTTTTTCTTCTATGTTGCAGGGATGTCCAACTGACTGCATTGTAGAGAGAGCAATGATGGGTGCTAGAGGGAAGGTCAGTAATGAATCTAATAGCTCTATGATACAGGGTGTCTAATTTGTTTAGATGGGAGAGGAGCAATGACCATAGAGGAAGTCAGCATAATCAATGAGGGACAGGAATGATGCTAGGATTAATCTTTGTTTGGAATCTTGGTCAGGTAGTGTTTGATCCTATAGAATAGACCAAGTCTTTGTCTTAGCTTTTTTAGGAGCTCTTCAACGTGGGTAGTATAGTCTAGTTTATTGTCTATCCATACTCCTAGGTATTTGAATTTGTCAACATATTCCAGATTTTCACCAAGGATGGTAGAGAGTTGTGGGAGGGTGAATGATGGGATAGTGGAAGAACAGTTCTTGGTGGCAAAGAACATAGCTTTGGTTTTCTTGGCATTTAGTAATAATTTCTTTTCTAATAGGTTGTGCTGAAGGAGGAAGAATTCAGACTGTAGGAGCTCACAGGCTTTTGATTGTGAGGTTGCTCACATATAGTAGTGTCATCTGCAAAAAAGGTGGATATTAGAAAGTGAGAGATTGGAATCAATATTGTTGATATAAATGGCAAAAAGGATGGGACCCAGGATGGAGCTCATGTACACCTCTTAGGAGTGGTTTAGAGGTAGATAGATCACCTTCATTTTTACCAGTTGTAATCTTCCGAGAGATAGCATCTGAACCATTTAAGAGAGAGTGAGTCAAGGCCTATGGAGTTCAGAGAGGAGATTAGAAGATCATGATCCACAGTGTCAAAGGCTTTGCTTAGATCCAGAAACACAGCACAGGTATTATTCTTTTTGTCTAGGGCAGTCTGCCAGTCATTTGTGACTTTTGCTAGTGCAGAGATGGTGCTATGCATAGATCTGAACCCAGACTGAGCTGGATTTAGAGATTGTTGGTATCAAGGTAGGCAGTTAACTGAGAGTTTACCAGCTTCTCAAGCATCTTGGATAGTACTGGTAAGATGGAGATGGGCCTATAATTATTGAGGTCCATGGGATCACCTGCCTTAAGTAATGGAAACACTTGAGCTGTTTTCCATATTGAGGGATAGAACCAGTGGCAAGTGATAGATTGAAGAGGTGGGTGAGGGCGGTTAAGGCATGCAGAGCTACTTTTAGAAAGTAGGGTCCAGGGAGTCTGCACCTGCACTTTTGGTGGTATCTAGCTGGAGTAGAAGGTCTTCTACTTCTTTGAAGAATATTGGTTTGAATGAGAATGTGGAAGCAACCTTTTGACCCTCAGTAGATTGTAGGTTTAGAGATGATCTTAATAGGTTTGCAGGAGAGGAGTCGAAAGCCAGGCCAGCTGTAGTGAAATGATCGTTAAAGGCATTCAAGATATTTTGCTTGTCGGTGATTTCAATACTATTTAATTGAATTTTGGGTGGTAAGACAGGGGTAGAAGTTTGAACTCACTAGTCGGGCTGAGAGGTCCTGGATGCCTGAGGGGTGGAGCCCCTTGAGGCATGAGTGGGAGTTTGAGCCTAGAACCTGCTCTCTGTTATCATCCTCTAGGCTGCTGGCAGGTGTTCTGCCGAAAGTACTGCCTGCTGTTTGTCTAGGCTGAGGACTGTACATAATATGTAAGGACCACACAGCCTTTACCGACTCCCTGTAGTAAGTCTTTGGCGGAAGGGGACGGGATCCCCGAAGGGAGTGTCCATCAGTTTGTACTTTACATCCTGATGCAAAGCCAGGCATCCTGACCCAGGAATACCAGCGGATCCCAACTGCCGAGGCCAAAGCCCTGCTGAGTCATAGGAGGCTTGGAGTACATGCTTACTGACATCAGACCCTGACATCAGGGTTGTCTTTGGCATTGTCCCACAGGGCATTCTGATATTAAACCCTGTGGGCCAGAGAAATTTGAGCCGGAGGACAAAAGGCCTTGGAGCCAACTGATCAACCTGTCTGGAATGTTTGTCAGATGGCTGAATACTCAGGTGCCTGAGGCACTAAAAGCCATCCTAGGCACCAATAATGACCATGGAATCTGCCTCTGACTGTTACCTATGAAAAGGGGTTATCCCTAAGAGAACCAAATAGACGGTGTTCTTAGAGACCACGTGGTCGCAAAGAAGTGGTGCTTCCAATCCACCCTGTTGACATCTGTATAGGAGTTAACATGTAAAGGGACTCCCATATGCAAAGTGTCCGTTCCAAAAAGGTGAACAACTGGCCGACATCGCACTAGATCTAGCTCCTCCATATCCAAGCTGCTTAGCTGCTGGATATGCCGTAAGACGTCCATAGAGAAAGGATCATTGGGAGAGGGAACAATGACGGCCCTGGGCCTCTTCAGCTCTCCGTCGGAGTCCTCTCAGCCAGAGAAGGAGGAATAATGGACCCAAAGTCCCCTGAAACTGGGGGAGGGAAAAGGCAAGTGCCTATGGGCTGGTGGGTAGTCGCGCCATTCAGCGCCAGAGAAATCCCCTTTGGCTGAGGAGTAGACCTTGACGCAGTCATCAGACTGAGGTAACCAGAATTCTGTTTCAGTTGGTCCAGGGTACCCAGTGTCTATCCCTAAAGAATGGATCCAGCCGGCATAGGGTTAGTGACGGGCGTCTGATGCTCGTGCGTCAGCTGAAGTCGGGGGTCAAGCCCAGGTGGATAGGGTGGCGTCAGGAGTGCCGTCGCCATAGTTGGTGCCAGGAAATCAGTCCAGGGAACTTAGTGTGTGTCCCAAAGGGACGGAGCTGTCTGGCATCCAATCAGTGATGGGATTCGGCTAGGAAAAATGGCGTCTAGCCCAGCCAACAGCGTAGGAGGGTAGATCAGCCAGTCAGTCCTAAATGGATGGGACCAACTGGTGCCCGTTCAGTGATAGGTGTCAGATCCTTGGGTATCGGCTAGGAAAGGGTGTCCTGCCCTGTCGGTGGCCCAGCATCAACGTACTCAATAGCCGATGCCCGTTCTGCCAGCTTCGGAGCCTCAGTTGTAGGCAGTTGCCGGACTGGTGGCTCAGCCCACATCGGCCTGATGGGGAGCTGGCCCCAAGTGGAGCAGCGACGCCACTCTTGTAGGGAAGGTGAGCGTATGCCCCAGGTGTCGGAGGATGATGAGTCAAGGCCCGCCACACAAAAATGCACCAGCCGTGCCACCTGCCTTAGGACTGGCAAGACCAAAGGACCTAAGCTTCAAGGCGCAGAGAGGTGGGGGACCAAGTCCTGAGCCCCTAAAAACCTCCTACCGAAACGCCATGGAAGCAGGGAGAGGGGTTCAGCCACCAAGGACCCGTAGGCCACAGTGGAGGGGCAGTCGACCTCCAGCAGGAGGAAGGCCCCGAAACAGTTGACAGGATCACCAGGAACCAAGATAGTGAAGCGAGCGGGGTTTCTCCATAATCTTCTCCCAGCGTTTCTCTCTGGTGAAGCTCCTTCTCTATCTTGGGCAGTTGTTCAGCAGGATAGTCTCGACAGTCTGGCGGCAGGGCAGACGGCAGAGCCGAGGACGCTGGGGAATTCTAAACTTTGCTGGCAGGCCTCTGAGTATTAAACTGAGCCTAGACCTAGCTGGATGGCCAAAAGGCCGTCATGCAGTGCAGATTGCTGAAGCCGCCATGAGGAGGAGGATGGACAAGAGAATGCTGCAATAAGCACTGTAAAAAAAGAAATTTATTTTTCTTTTTTGTTAAAAATAAGAAAACACTGTTAAACCTGAAAAAAAGGTGGTCGACTGAAGCAGAAGGCATTCGTGGAGCCGACGTGCGCGGGTCAACGGCGGAAAAGAACAGAGGATGGGCTGAGGGACCGCCCCTTTTATACCATAGGGGACGTTGAGGGTGGTCCCGCGCTACAGACTGCTAGCTAGAATTCTTCCGTGGGGTCCAAGCACCTGGTGGCTAATCTTAACTGTATTACCTGCTGCAAGAGCCCTCTCGAAGTAAGATCTACTGTTACAAGTGAGTAACCTGTTTTTCTAGGGACATGGTTATGATGTTCTATCCATACTTCTTGGCAGACTCCTAGCAGTTCTCCAGGAGGAGGGAGGCAAAGTGCACACCCCCTATTTAGGGAACAGAATTTAGAGAACTGAGGCCCCAAAACCAGCATTCTGGTGTGACTCAAGGTCAATGCGGTAATGGGAGATGAAGGTGTGTGCGGACCTTCAGGTAACTAACCTGCAGATTTCCTGGATAGGGATCTCCCTGGAAGAAAAAATTACTTACCATAGTAATCTTGTTTCTTCTAATGGAGTCTTGCTCCTATGCTGACAACATGCAGTATGACCGACCGGTTCAGCTGCCCCGGAGAGTTAAGAGTTATACCTTATGCAAATACACAGAATGTTGAGCTTGAGCTCTGTTTTCAAACCACTGTCCTCTGTACATTATTTGTAACTGACCAGATTCTTACGTAGCTACTAATAAGAAATGCCCAATAAAAATAAACCATAACTATAACTAACATCCAAGCTAAATACATACAATAACAGGGCATAAAGAGGTCTCAAATCACTGATACCCAGAAAAAACACCACCCACTGGTGGGTAAAGGAATGAACAACTGGAGTGCAGAGACCCTGCCTCTCTAGGTTCCAGAGGGGAGGCAAGGTCGGTGGTCAGAATACAGCAAGACTCCATTAGAAGAAACAAGATTACTATGGTAAGTAATTTTTTCTTCACACAACATGAAGTCTTGCTGTATTCTGACAATATGTAGACTACCAAGCAGTGCCCCATGGAGGTGGGCTCAGAACCTACTTGGGGAATAGGCTCTGCAATACTGCTGTGCCAAACCTGGCATCACTCCTGGCCTGGGTGCCCAGGCAGTAGTGCTTGGTGAATGTGTGAACAGTTTTCCAGGTAGCTGCTTTACAGATATCAAGCAGGGGGATATCTCTGGAAGCTGCTAAGGAAGCGGCTGCCCCTCTAGCAGAGTGAGCCCTTAGGCCCACTGGTGACTTCTTACCTAGTTTGCCATAGCAGAACTGGATGCAGGCCACAATCCATCTGGAAATGGTCCTTTTTGTGGCTGGACTGCCTTTATCCACCTCACCATAGCTCAGAAACAACCGAGTACAGTCCTTCCTATGATCTTTTGTTCTATCCATATAATAGCCGATGGACCTTTTTACATCCAGGCTATGCAGCCTGTGTTCACCTTTACTGGTATTATCAGTGAAGAAGACAGGCAATGTTATGGACTGATTCAAGTGGAAGTTGGACTACTTTGGGGAGGAACTTCCTATTAGTCTGTAGAACAATCTTGTCCCTGTGAGGGGCAATGTAGTTGGGTTCTACTGACAGGGCCTGAAGCTCACTGATACTCCAAGCAAAGATGATGACCATCGAAAACACAGTCTTCCATGTCAGGAATTTGAGTTCTGCTGAGAACATGGATTCAAAAGGGGGCTGCATAAGCTGAGCTATGCAGAGGATAAGGTCCCAAGAAGGGGTAGGCTCCCTGTGAGGAGGGCAAAGATGGTGCAACTCCTTGAAGAACTTCTGAAAGAAAGAATGGACAGCCAGGGAAAGGCCCTTCCCGGCTGACAGACAAGCAGAAACAGCTGCCAAGTGCACCTTCAGGGTGGAGAGCTGCAGGCCCAGGGATTGAAGGTGGACCAAGTAATCCAGCGGGACTGCCAGGCCGGACTCCTGTGGATCCATATATTTCTGGGAACACCAGATGGAGAATCTCTTCCACTTGGAAAAGTACGTTCTCCTGGTGGAAGGTTTCCTGGAAACCCTAAGGATGTCCAGGACTCCTCCTGAGAGATGCAGGCCTGCATACTCCAAATCTTCAAGAACCAAACCTTGAGCCAGAGGCACTTGAAGTTGGGGTACAGCATCCTCCCTTGGGAGGATATCAGCAGGTTGTGCCTCCTGGCAAGGAAAACTGGATTGGCCACTGACAGGGACAACAAAACAGCATTGAGTACTATGGTTGTCTGGCCCAATCCGGAGCAATCAGGATCATGGTGGCTGACTGAACCCTGAGCTTGACTAGAACTCTGGGTATCAGAGGGAATGGAGGAAAGGCATACAGAAATCTGCCTGACCAATCCAGAAGCAGGGCATCCAGAGGTACTGAGCCCAGTACTTTTGGCCTGCAACAGAACTGGGGAAGTTGATTGTCTGGGGCTATAAAGAGATGCATCTCTGGAGTGCCCCATCTTCTGAAGACTGTCAACAGAATTTGTCTGTTCAGGGTACATTCATCATGACCCTTGTTGATCCTGCTGACAGCATCTGCCAGGACATTGTCCTTCCCAGGCAGGTAGACTGCTGATAGGGAAATGTTTAATGAGTAAGCCAGACTCCAGGTCTTCATGGCCTCTGCGCACAGAACTGAAGATCTTGTTCTCCCCCATTTGTTGATGTAGTACGTGGTAGTGGTGGTGTCTGTCCTGAACTATACCACCTTGCCCTGTAGCATCTTGGCGAATGACCGAAGTGCTGTAACACTGCTCTGAGCTCCAGTAGATGTATGTGCAGGAGAGATTCCTACCGGAACCATGTTCCATGAGCAGTGTGTTTCCCCCTAGGTGAGCTCCCCACCCTAATAGTGAGGCATCTGAGGTCAGTACTACAGAGGGAGCTTGTTTCAGAAAGGGGACTCCAGCCCTGAAGCTGTCCTGTCTTGCCACCGCTGTAGTGCTTGCCTCAGAATGGTAGTTACTGGTATCAATTTGGACAAATAATCCCTTTTCTGGCATCAAAAGGACCTCAGATGGAACTGAATTGTCCGTCATCTGAAGTCTGGACCCTGAGACTACTGCTGTGGTGGCAGCCATGTCACCCAGGAGCTGTAGGAAGTACCTCACTGGGTGAGGAACCTGAAGATGGAAGGACTCTGCCAACTGGATCAGGGCATCCGTCCTTCCTGGAAGCAGAAAAGCCTCTGCTTGAATTGTGTCCAGCTCTGCTCCTACAAAATCTAGGCTCTGGAAGGTTTTCAGAATGGATTTCTTGAGGTTCACCAGGAAAGTACAGTTATGTAAGAACTTACCGTAACAGTAGATCTTCGAGAACAGCTCTTGCAGCAGGTTACACCATGAGGACTGAAGCCGTCAGGCGCCAGGACCCCAGGGAAATTTTCTAGCTAGCTATCTTCAGCGGGGACAGCCCCAGACGTCGGTCCCGCCTCCGACGTCAGGCGTGGTACATAAGGGGGCGGTCCGCCAGAATCCCCAGTTCTCCACGGAGACTCCCGGCCGACGATGACATCAGAAGGGAGACGAGGATCCACCGTCAGAAGGCAATAAGGGAACAAATTCCGACTGGATCAAAATAAATGTGCTCATTTCCAAATGACCCCAGACTTCTTCACTGTTATTTATTTGAAAAAATTTTTTTTTTTTTTTTTTAAGCGAGCCATGTCTCTTCCAGGGGATATGGTGGGCGGGAAGGTACCTGCTGCAAGAGCTGTTCTCGAAGATTTACTGTTACGGTAAGTTCTTACGTAACTGTACTATCTTACTTCGAGATACAGCTTCAGCAGGTTACACCATTAGGACTGATTCCCAAGAAGTAACGCTTGCCCAAAAGAAACTTTGGGAGGAGGAAGAGGAAGAAACGGAGAAAAACCAAACCAAATCCTAACTCAGGACAAGAGGCCTTGCAACACCGCTAGGCCGAAACCGGCCCTTCGCCTAGAGGCTATATCCAGACTGTAATGCCTGATAAACGTATGCACAGAGCTCCAAGTAGCTGCAGCACAGATGGAAGAGATTGAGACATTTTTGAGCGCTGCAAAGGAAGTGGCCACACCCCTGGTAGAATTACCCCGGATGGAACCCGGGAGGGGCTTTTGCCTAGACTGATAACAGTGTGAGATAAACTGCACAAGTCAGCGGGATAAGGATTGCTTAGAAACCGGCTGGCCTCTCATTCTCTGCGCAAAGAGACGTAAGAGCTGGTCAGAAGCCCGAAGGGTTTGGTTCTGTTGAGGTAATACCTCAGGCTGCGTGAACATCCAGAGTGTGGAGCAAAGCCTCCCCTCTATTTGAATAACTCGGAAATAGACCGGAAGGTCGATGTCCTGATTTAAAGTGAGTGTCGAAACCACCTTAGGCAAAAACTTCGGGTTCATCCTCAGAGATACTCTGTCCTGGTGAAAAACCAAATAAGGCTCTTACACATGAGAGCATGAAGCTCAAAATCCTTCTGGCTGAAGTAAGCAACTAAAAACAACGCTTTCCACACAGAAACGTAGCTCACAATTCATGCTGGTTCAAAGGGAGGAAGCGTGAGCTGTTCCAGGACAAAAGGAGATCCCATGGAGTAACCGGGTCCTTGATAGGAGGCCTAAGTTGTAACACTCCCTCAGAAACTCCCGAGAGTCAGCTGAGCAATAGTGCGCTGCCCCACCGGCAGGTGTAGGCGAAATAGCGCACAGGTGCACTTTAATAGAGGAGTAGGCCAGCCATGACTGGAATAGGAAAGGAGGTAGTCCAAGACTGCCCCGACGGGACAACCTAAAGGGGAGAGGTCACGAGCCCGTGACCATAAACAAAAACGACGCCATTTCATGGCGTATGTAGCATGTGTTGCCGGCTTTCTGGCTGCAGAGAGGACCTCGGCAACCTCTTGCGAGACCCCATGTCGCAAAATGGCTATGTCTCTAGGAGCCATGCATGCAGGTTCAAAGAGCGAAGATCCGGATGCAGCAATGAACCTCTCTCCTGAGACAGAAGGTGGGAGCTGAGCGGCACCGGGAGCGGTGGTTCCCGGGATAGCTGAGCCAGCAATGGGAACCAAATCTGTCTGGGCCAAAATGGAGCTACCAGAATCATCCGTGCATGCTCCCTGCGCAGTTTGAGAAGAACTCTCTGGATCAACGGGAAGGGAGGAAAAGCGTAAAGGAATCTGTTCACCCAGGAGAGGGACAACGCGTCTCGCCAGAAAACACCAGGCCCTGGATCTAGCGAGCAAAAATTGGGCAGTTTTGCGTTGGATGGGGACGCGAACAAATCCAGTTCTGGAGTTCCCCATCGAAGGAACAGATCCTCTGCCACCTCCCTGAAGAAGTTCCCACTCGTGGACTCTGGCCTGGGAGCAACTCAGACCGTCTGCGATCGTGTTGTCCACACCAGGAACGTGTACAGCGATCAAGCTTGCGCCGTGTCCGATTACCCAATCCCACACTCTCATGGCCTCCCCTGCAAAGGGGGTAAGAGTGAGCACCTCCTTGTTTGTTGAGGTAATACATCACCGCCGTGTTGTCCGTCTGAAGCAGGATAGTGCACGGCGGAATCATGGACTGGAAAGCCTGGAGTGCGTAGAGGACCGCTCTCATCTCTAGGACATTGATGTGGAGATGAGCCTCCAGCGGGCTCCATACACCCTGAGACTTCACCCCATCCAGGTGTGCTCCCCACCAGAGACCTGAGGCATCCGTGGTGAGGGTTGAAAGTACAAGGTAATGCACCTGGGAAACAAAAACCCAGGGGTACAGTACACAATGGAGGGTGAGATACTAACAACAAAAATGGAAAGGGACCTGGGGGTAGTCATATCAGATGACCTAAAGGTGGGCAAGCAATGTGAGAAGGCAGCAAGGAGGGCTGGGGGGGATACTGGGATGCATCGGGAGAGGCATCACCAGTAGAAAACAGGAAGTTATTATCCCTCTGTACAGACAGCTGGTGAGACCCCATCTGGAGTACTGTGTGCAGTTCTGGAGACCAATCTCTGCAAAGACATAGACAGGATGGAAGCTGTCAGAGGAGACAACTAAATGGTGCAGGGTCTGCACGGAGGACATATGAAGAGAGACTTAAGGAGCTTAATATGTATAGCCTCGAGGAAAGGAGGAGGGGACATGATAGAAACTTTCAAGTACCTCAAGGGAATCAACAAAGTCCAAGAGAGGGTAGCATCTTTCAAAAAAGGTAGGTGCAAGAACAAGAGGCACAATTTGAAGATTTGGGGCGGCTCAGAGGTAATTTAAAGTATTTTTTCACAGAGAGGGTTGTGGATGCATGGAATGGCCTTCCGGAGGAAGGTTGTGGAGTCAAAATCAGTGGTGGAATTCAAGCATGCATGGGATAGTCATAAGGCAATTCTGGGGGGGTGGGGGTAGAAAGAAGTAGGCTGCTGGTTAACTAGGATCTGCAGCTTATCCAGTAGGTAGGGAAATGGGCAGACTGGGTGGGCCAAGCGGTCCTTATCTGCCATCAAATTCTATGTTTCTATATCTCCGGGGACGGCGCTGCAAATGGGACGCCCTTGGAAAGCGACCCGGGGGCTAACCACCATTGCCAATCCCGAATCACCCATTTCGTGATCCTGACTGGATGCTGCAAATGGTCTTGCCTTTGGTCCCACTGCGCCTTGAGCATCCACTGCATTATTCGCATGTGGAGTCGCGAGAGAGGGACCGTAGGAATGGCCGCAGCCATGTGTCCGAGCAGACGAAGGACCGATCTGGCCGGAGCGGTCTGATTCGTTGATAGGTCCTCTATAAGCGACCTGATGTGTTCCGCCCTGTCGGCTGGAAGGAAAGCCCTTCCCTGGACCGTGTCCAGCACTGCACCTATAAACTGCAGGTTCTGCGACGGTACCAAGACAGACTTCTCCTGGTTTATGAAACTCTAGCGATCCGAACAGATCCTGAGTGTCCTGGATCGCCTGCAGAAGCGCCTCTCTGGACGGCCACGAGAAGCCAATCGTCGAGTACGGGAACACATAGTGGCCCTTTCTCCTCAGAGCAGCTGCCACGACTGCCATGCATTTGGTAAAGACCCTTGGACGGATGACAGTCCAAAGGGAGGCCGGAACTGAAAGTGGTGGCCTAGAAACTCGAGCGCAGGAACCTCTGATGCGCCTGAGCTATGGGATGTGCAGGTAGGCATCCTGCATGTCTAAGGGCGCTAAATAGGCGCCTTGTTTTAGCATGGGGATCAGACCGGAAGGGTCACCGCAATCTTTTGTATGCGACTGATAAGTTGAGGTCGCTTAGGTCCAGAATAGGACGGAGGTCCCCTGTTTTCTTGGGAACCAGGAAGAAGTGAGAATAGTACCTAGTCTCTCTGGTTTCCTGGGACATGCTGCTTCGCCCCTTGCTTGGGCGCTATCACTTCTCGCCAAATTAGAGCCGTGCTGACCAATACCGGGAGAGCAGAGGAGGCCTCGAGGGTGGCTGTTCTGACGACTCTAAAAAGTGGCCGATGCTGACCAGCTGAAGCACCCACCTGTCGGTGGTAATTGCCTCCATCCCGATAGGAAGTTAGTAATGGGCCCAGTCCATAATATCCCATTGATCCTGAGGGGCGGGGGCCGGAAAGGAGTCATGCTGTGGCGGCGGAAGGGCCCGCCGGCTGGGAGGCCTTCGGAGTGCGCTGACCCCTGCTGACGGGCTGCTTTCCCTGGGTTCTTCGGAAACCGGAGCCCCTCTGCTGTGTGGCGGAACGGGGCTGCTGCCTCTGAGTCCGCCCAACAAAACGGCCTTGGTGCCTGCGAAAGGAACCAAGCCTCGGCCGGTACATTGCCTGGACCGACCGAACCGCCTTTCCGGCCTCTTGGAGTTTGGTAATGATCCTTTCGGATGGGTTGCCAAACAAAACCTCTCCCTCAAAGGTGGCGTCCATAATATTTTTCTGGACGTCCGGGGTGAAACCGGAGACACGGAGCCATGAGTGCCTCCGGAGGCAAACGCCTGACGCTGCCACTCTGGCCGAAGAGTCTGCAGAGTCGTATGCGGCTCTAAGAACTTGGGTCCCCACGTCTGAACCCGTGTGGAGGAGCTGAAGCATCTCCTCCTTCTGCTCACCATGAGGCAGCTTCTCAGCCACCTCTAGGCCCTATTCCCACAGGGCGTTCTGGAACTGCACCATGTGGGTGAGATAATTCGGGGACCTAATGGCACAAGTAGCGGATGCGTACGTACGCCTACCCAAAGAGTCCAACTGCTTGGACTCAGGGTCCGGTGGCAGGGTGCTCAGATGCTGTGGCCTCTGAGACCGGTCATGTGAGGCTGTAATGACCAGAGAATCGGCCAGAGGATGCTGTGACAGGTACTGGTCCTCCCTGGGAGCCCTGTACAAATGGTCAGCCTTCTTCGGCACGCCCGATAGCAGAATGTGGATGCTTCCACGCAGCCTTAGTGGCGTCCACAAGGTGTCCACCAAGGTGTCCACCACAGGCTTAGGGTCCTTCTGCGAAGGTACTTGGCCAGGCGTAACCTCTCGGGGTCCAACCTCAGCTTCCCACCCCATGTTCTCCTGGATATGACGTAGAATATCCATGAACGAGGGGTCATCCGGAGGAGACCGTGGAGTCTCACGTGGGTCTGGTGAAGGAACAGAGAGTGGAGACGGGGATCTTGAAGTGGAATAAGCTGATCCCGTGTCCTCAGTCGGCGTCGAACGACGACGTCTTCTGGATCTCTTGGGGCTGAGCGATCCAGAAGAGGAAGATCTCGACGGAGGTCTCCTCTTGGAATGGCGAGCCCTGGGAGGGGATTTGGGCTCCCCAGGGACAGCCCGGGCGACCAACCTCACTGGCGAAGGTGGGGCCGGGGCCGGAGTTTGAGTAGGCACAGGAGGAGGAGGAGGAAGGACTGCGGGTGCCACATCCTTCCTAATGGTGTCCCACCAATACGTGAAGAGGTCCTTCACCTCCACAAGCGACAGTCCCGTCGGCTCCGAGGACGAGGGCCGGATGTCGGGTCCCGGCGACGGCTCCGCGGGAGCCTCGGGCGGTGGCGAGGGACCCCTAGGAGACTGCTCGAGGCCGGGAATGCCCGTCTGGTCTTTGGGCTGTGTCGATTCCTCCTCCGTGAGGGACTCCTGCCCGACAGCCGTCGGAGGCGCAGGAGCCCTCTGCTCAGGAAGAGCGGAAGTCGGACCCCCCACCGACATCCGATGCGAAGATGAAGCCGGACGATGGCGGCGGCGCGGCTCCAGGAGACGATGGCGTGACGGCAGATGGCAGTCTGGCCGACGTCGCCGGTCCTCCGCTCTCTTCAAGGGCGTCAGATCCAGAGTCTTCCGGGGGGGTACCGAGGAGGACCGGGCGTCGGGGGCCGAGGAGCGGGAGCCCGACTTATGATGATGGTGGTGGCGTTCCCCGGACTTCGCCACAGCCTTCGGGGTGGAAGAAGACGGCGGCCTGGCGGTAGGAGCCTGAGCAGACTTGGGAGCTGGAGCCGCAGCCGGGGGAAGGGAAGAAGCCCTGGACGGGGACCGGTCCGACCGCGAACCGGAGCTGCGGGACTCGGAGGCCCGAGCCGGCGACCTGGGAAGATCCTTCTCTCTCCTCTTCTTCTCCGCGTGTTTGTGGGAAGATTCCCCCTTCGAGGACATGGCCCGAAGTTTTTCTTCTAACAAGAACGCTTGAAGGGCCTTCTGCCGGCGGATTCTGGTGCGGCTGTTGAACCCTTGGCACAGGGAGCAGGCCTTGGTGTCGTGGTCTGGGCCCAGGCACCGAACGCATGCGGAATGCGGGTCCTTGAAGGATCTGTTTTCCACACAGCGCACTTGGAAGGATGACCGAGGTCGAGAGGACATCAGCGATGATCAATTCTTGAAATTCTTCAATTTTCCGAAGAGTTCCAAAAAACAGCGTCGCTAGACAGTGACCGGAGGGTCGAGGCATGCAGTTCGGACGGACGGAAAGAAATCGGATTCTGGGCGGACCGCCTTATGTACCACGCCTGACGTCGGGGGCGGTCCCCGCTGAAGATAGCTAGCTAGAAAATTTCCTTGGGGTCCTGGCGCCTGACGGCTTCAGTCCTAATGGTGTAACCTGCTGCAAGAGCTGTATCTCGAAGTAAGATCCACAGTGACTGGAGGGTATCCAGTGTGAGGGTCAAGACTTCCTCTACCTGTTGGGGGGAGTGACCCACTAACAACCAGTCATCCAGGTAGGGATAAACCATGACTCTTTGCCTTCTCAGGTGTGCCACAACCACTGTCAAGCACTCTGTGAAGGCCCTTGGAGCAGATGTCAGTCCGAAAGGCATGGCCCAGAACTGGTAATGGCCTGAGGGCAGTCTGAATCGAAGGTATTTTCTGTGAGATTACCTGATGGGAATGTGAAAATAAGCATCCTTTAGATCTAGGAATGCTAGCCAATCTCCTTGTCAGAGTAGGTAAAATGACAGCCAGAGTGACTATCTTGAACTTTGACTTTGTGAGGTGCTTGTTTAGGTATCTCGGATCTAGTAAGGGCCACCACTCCTCATTTGTCTTCAGTGTTAGGAAGTACCTTGAATACAACTCTTCTTCTGTGCCAAGAGGAAACAGGCTCCACTGCCCTGAAGAAGTAGGGTGGAAACTTCTGCCTCCAACAGGGGTGTTTCTAAACATCTAAAATGGGGCGCCAGCCCCCCATCCCCTTTGACACCAGGAAGTACTTGGAGACAAATCCTAGGCGTTCCAGAGGATCGATGACAGGAAACGACCTCCTTGCAGAGGAGCTGGGCTATGTTGTTTCTGAGAGCTGACAGAATGTCTGCAGATACCAAGTCCTCCCATGGGGCTTGGGATCAACAAGGAGGGTACTGCTTGAATTCCAGAGGCAGATCATGACCCACCACCTCGAGAACCCACCTGTCCGTGGTGACAGAGGACCAGACAGAAAGGAAGTGGCGTAGTCAGACCCCCACAGAAGGACCCAAGGGAGGTGTGACGGGCATGAGGGAGGCACCCCTCATCCAATCACTGGGTAGGATTAGAGGGGGGTCCAGCCAAGGAGCCACCGGAGCATCTCCCCACAGGCTTACGGATGACCAAGGCCACCGACTTCGGCAGAGGTCACCACGCCTGGGCCTGCTGATCAATCTGGGGTTGAGCTGGTTTGGTCGCAGGAGTAGAGGTGGACCAAAAGGGCTTCCTCCTCTGCTGCTGATCGGAGCCCTTGGGATCCTTTTGGGCAGATATCATGTAATCCAAGGTGGCATTAGACTTCTCAATGAGGGTGACGTGGCCCTCAACTCCGGGCCCAAACAAGTCGGTGCCCAGAAAAGGGACATCTGCCAGCTTGTGCAGAGTGTCTGTTGTGAAGGTCAAGATCCTCAGCCAAGCCCTGCGGCACATGGCCACTGCGGCGGCCATGGTGCGGGCACAGGAGTTCCCAATGTCCATGGCTGTCTGGAGCGGTTTTGCAACAGCCCGGCCCTGGTCCCAGACCCGTTTGACCGTGGTCTGGAGGTCTGCCGGTAGATGAGGAAGCACCTCATCCAGGGTGCTCAGCAGGGAGGACATGGGAGAAGTGGGCCATAAGGAGGGCCAAGCTTGCTTGGCAGAGATCAATCAAAGAGGCAGCGCAGACCTTTTTTGCCACATGGTCCAACTTCTTGAACTCTGTTGGGCAGCTTGTCGACGTCCCCAGTGTTGCCAGAGCACCTAAACACAGAATCGGCCACCAGCCCCTCAGCTTAGGGATGTTCCGTGAATCCCAAGAGGGAACCATTAAGTACCGCATATTTGTGGGCCAACCGGGAGGAAGGGGCAGGGCAAGAACCAGGGTGCTGGCAGAGCTCCAGGGTAGGGCCAAGAAAGCCTCCGTCAGAGCATCTCCCCAGTTGAGGATCTCTGTCAACTGGTAATGAGACCATTTCTGGAAGGGCTCCATTTTCATACCCATGGACTTAGAGATCAGGTAGAGAAGGCCAAAAAAGAGGTAGGGCCATCGTCCATCGAGCGACTCCCCAGAAGGGAGTGCAACAAGGAACCCCTCAGACTCAGAGAAGTCATCAAAGAGGGGTCGATCACCTGAGTCCCTGTTGACCCTCAGCAGACGGTCAGGGGTGACTGTGGGCCGACTCCCTTGGTTGGAGAGCCTGTCTTGGCTGAGCAGAGGAGACTGCTCTGAGGAATCTATGAGCATGCACGTCCACCAAGCGGGACTGCCTGGAAGCTCCTAAGGTGGAGAAGGTGCCAGCCGGTCAGTCAAAAGCCAGGTGATGGCCAACACAGTAGCCAGAGCTGGCTTAATGCCGGTAAGCACCAGCAGTTGACACATGAGATCGTCTTAGCGTCGACGCAGTTTGCACCGAAGCCTCTCCTCACCCGAGGATGACAAGGATCGAGAGTAGTAGCAGCGCCGCTTCCCATGGTGCCGAAAGTGGGAACGCCGATGCTGGCGGAAACCTCTCAATCCACGGGATAAAGACCTCGTCCGGCGGCGGGACTCTAAGGGCGTCTGCGAGCGCTGAGGCTCCTCCGGGTCTTGGTCGGAGACCAGAGGTGGTGGGTTAGTGGACTGATTTGTCCCTTCCATGGTCCAAGTCAGGACCAGTGTCCTGGATAAGGAAGTGTCAACTGGTCGACCGACTCGAGAAAAATCACAGCCGGAAGATCAACCAGCGTCTTGGCCAACTAGCCCAAAGGGGTACCACGGAGCCGGTGACCTGGGCTGAGGATTCAACTGAATTCAGATCCACAATAGCGTGGGAATCAGAGGCTCTCAACCGAGACCACTCCCAATCCCACAAACATCAGCGAGACTGGTTTTTGGACTCTTTCTTTGGCTTAGGTTTGTGCTTGGAGGGTCCCTGACCAAGGGTCGGCACAGTTCTTTTAAGGACCTCATAAAGGTAGATCCCAGCTTGAGCAGCACGAAGGCAGAAGCCGAAGAGGAGTGGGAAGTGGCCTTGGCCACCTCCTCCTCGAAGGCTGCAAGCAGTTCAGTGGACCCCGCAGCTGCGGAGACCACCCAACGAGCATTCTTGGATTTGACCGGCAGGTTCCGTTCGCTCGGTCGGCCTAACTTTAGCCGGGCTAGATAGTCAGAGAATGGTTGGATGAAAGGAGCAACAGAAACTGCAAGCCTGGGGGTTGTGCTCGTGCCCTAGGTAATACACACATGTGGAATGTGGATCTGTTTGGGACATCTTCTGCCCAAAAGGGCACTGGGGGAACACGGGAGCAAACTTGTCCATCATGGTCATGATCTGAGAGCGCGCTGAAGACAATGTTTTCAAGAAGTAAATCCAAAGATTTAGGTTGCAAGGGCCTACTAAGTGTGAGAGCAGTAAAGAGGGAACCTGCTTCTTCCAGTGGAAGGGAAGATCTGGCGTCATGGGGTGGAACAGAGGGAGTTACTATTCGGGTCGGTGAGAGGATCCAGCTTGAAGATGTTTCCAGCCCGTCTTACAGGGAAAGGCAACTGCCAAGAGGTGTGGATAGAATGTCATATCCATGTCCCTAGAACTCCTGTTTTCTTTGGAACCAGGAAGAAATGAAAGTAGAATCCCTTCCCCCATTGTGCTGGAGGAATGGGTTTGATTGGCTGTTTTTCCAGAAGTGCGTGCATCTTGTTTTGGACTAAGTCAAGATAGGCCTAGGGGTAATGGGAGGGATATGGAAGACTGTCCAGAGGAATTTTCAACAATTCTAAGGTATGTCCTTGTTCCACTAACTGTAGAACCCACTGGTCCGAGGTTATTCTGTCCCAACCCTCTCTGTAGAAAGAGAAGCAACCTCCCACCACCCCCCGGGATTTTGCTGGTGGGGAGGGTCGGATAAGGAGTCAGGCAGAGGAGCCAGGGACAGGAAAACGTGACCTGTGTGATTCTAGGGGCTCTAGGTGCTGAACCTCCTATGACTTGGGAAGTAGACTTTCTCTTAAAGGCACCCCTGGGCTGCTGGCCTCTAGGTTGGTGGTTGGAGCTGCAATGAAAAAGCTGTCTCTGGGAAGACTCGGGCAGAGACAGATACAGGGTATGAACTGATTGGATAGCCTTACCAGACTTTTGGAAGAGTGTGATTATATTTTGGGAATCCTTGCTAAACAAGATGGGGCCTGTAAAAGGGGCGTCCAGGATTTTTGGACGTCTGGGGCAAACCCGGAAATCCTAAGCCATGAGTGGTGGCACAGGCACATTCCCGTAGCTGCAGCTCTTCTTGAGGATTCCACAGAATTACAGGAACCTCAGACGACATGGGTCCCCACATCAGAACCCAATTTGAGAAGGTGCAACAGCTCAGCCTTCCCGAGATCCAGCTGAGCTTGTGTCACCTCAAAAGCCTTCTCCCACAGGGCATTCTGATATTGAACCATGTGTGCAAGGAAGTTTAGTGAACGGATGGCACACGTGGCTGAGGAGTTTAACTTTTTGCCAAAACGGTCTATCTGCCTAGTGTCATTATCAGGAGGCTGAGTACCGAGGAGTCTGGGTTGTTTTGAACTGTCATGGGCCACGTTGATAATGACCGTATCAGCCTCCGGATGTTCCCTCATAAAAGGGTTCTTCCCTTGGGGCATTATACAAGTGATCTGCATTTTTGGACGTCACCAGTGTAGAAAACGGGCACTTCCAAGGTGCCCTATTGACATCCTTGAAGGAGTCTACGAGAAGGGAGAACACTAGAGGCAAGGACTCATTCTCACGAAGGAAAGTGGCTAGCAGAAGTCACTCAGGATCCACTTCTTCAGTGGACTAGACCATCAGGGCCTGGTTCTGCTTCATCACATCCATGAAAACAGTCGTCTGGGGGAGACCGTGTGGTATCCTTGGGCTCCTCCAGCTCTAATGGGATATCTGAATCTCAAGAGTCATCGTATGAGGAGGAGGAGGAAGAATAATATCCCCCTGGCTCAGCCAAATCCAGTGAGGGAGAGGGTGAGCACCGAGACTTATGCTTATGAGGCCTAGGCTGTGGCATAGGCTCTCTAGGAACTGGTGTCTGAGCCTTCCTAGCAGAAACCTGGTCGTTAGGTGGATTAGGAGGAGGGTCCCGCGGGGTTGGAGTTGTGGGCTCTTTCGGGGCCTCCTTGTCCTTGAAGTATGCCCACTAGACCACAAAAAGTGTGTTAAGCTCTGAGGGTGAGAACTGGGGCGAGGTTGAGGGAACCAGCGTCTGTGAGGTAAGTTTGGAAGGCCCCAGCATTGGTTAGTCAGGTTGCAGTAACCCTGGCGTAGGCTTGCCTGGCGTCGGGTTAACTGGTGTCTGATCCCGAGGTAAATAAACCCCTGGTGTCAGTCTGACTAGGGTCGAAAGATCGGGCATCGTTCCACCTGGCTTCAGCAGTGTGACAGCAGGTTCAGCCAGCGACTGCGGGGGATTTGGAGACGACGGTTACGGCGGCATTGGGGTCGGCACCGGTTAAGGCCAACGTCAAGGAACAGGCACAGGCGGATGCCGGTCTTGGGAAGCAGCTTGCACCAGCCTGCAGAGGTAAGCTCATGTAGGGAAGCGGACTCTCAAATGGGACAGAGACGTCACTCTCACGTGGGAGGCGACTGCATGCCCCGGGTGTCGTGAACCGATGTCAGTCCCTAACTTCAGAACAGACTTCGCAGACACTGACTGGGAGGGCAACGGGCAAAGACCCGCCACCTAAAAAAGACCTGGTCAAGCCACCTTGCTGAGCACTTGTTTTCTGGATGGGCCCAAGCTTCATGGGCCAAGAGGCTAAATTCGAAGACTGAAGCCCCAAGGAACCACTGCCTGGGACTGTTAGAGCAGACGTTTGACCATTGGCAGCCTGGATGGAGAGAAGGCTGACAGAGTGGAGGGGGCTGATCTCCCGTGGCAGGAAGACTGGTGCCTAACTTGTTCAGGGACATGGAGTGGCAAGCGGACTGGGGTTTCTCCCTGTGCTTCTCCCAGTGTTTGTGCTTTCCAGAAGACTTCTTCAAATCCCTCGTCGAAGAAGTGGAGGCCCCAGAGGACGGGGAAGAGGAGGTATTCTGGCGAAATTCCTTCTCCATCGTTAAAAGCTTTTGCTGCAGCAGCAAGGATACCAAGATCTTCTAGCAGTGAAGCCAGGTGCGTTGGTTGAATTCTTGGCAGTGCTGGCAGGCCTCAATGTTGTGATTAGGGCCTAGGCAGAGTAAGTGAGCTGAATGGCTATCTTTGTGGGGCAGTAGTGTGCCACAAGCGCACTTCGTTCACCTCCATTTGACAAATGAAGAAGGATAAGACGACATGCACAGAATGTACTGAAAAAGACGGGGGAAAAAATCTCCAAAACTTGGGCAACATGGTGAAAATGGCGGTCGACTTTAGCAGAAGGTGTCCGTGGAGGTCAGACTTATGCGGGACGAAAGCGGGAAAAGAACCGGGGTGGTGCTGGAGGACTGCCCCTTTTATAGCATAGGCAGACATCGGAGGTAGGATGACATCTAGGGGCAGTCCCCCGCTATAGACTGCTATATAGAAGTTTTCTGTGGGGTCCTGGTGCCTGCCGGCTTCAGTCCTCATGGTATAACCTGCTGCAAGATCCCCCTTAAAGTGAGGTCAGCCTTAGTTTGGCACTCTCCCAGGAGGCAAACAGATTGACAAGGGGAGTGCACCACTGGGAGAACAGGTGTTCATCTCCTGATGCAGATCCCACTTGTGAGACACCATGACCACCCTTCTGAGGGCATCTGCTAGCTGGTTGAGGGCTACTGCTAGATGAATCACCAGATCATCAGCATCCAAGCTGCACATGAGGGCCCAGGTATGGAGGGCCTCCCGACACAAATGAAGGTGTGTGTACTGTCTTGCTTGTTAAAGTAGTACATGGTCATGGTATTGTTCACCTGGACCTGCACTATCTGACCCCGGACAAATGGAGTGAATTCTGTCAGTGAGACACTGCATGGAGCTACAGCAGTTTTATTTACTGAAATGTTTCACCAGGAAAGCATGCTGAGCAACAAGTTGCGCATCTCCTGGTACGACCTTGGGGGTAGGGAACAATGGGATAGAATACAGAGAAATGTTACAATGCTACAAATGGGCAGACTAGGTGGGCCAAGCGGTCCTTATCTGTCGTCAAATTCTATGTTTCTATGGTGGAATACAATTTGCTTACTTGCATGCAGGTTGATGTGGTAACAGGACTTTCTGGGGTCCAGATCCCGTGGGTCCCCAGGTATGCTCCCGATCTCAGAGTCGTGTCATTTGTCAGGGTGATGGTTGACTCTGGACAGACAAACAGGACTCCTTCCTCCAAATGTTCTGGGATTAGCCACCACTGGATGACATCTCACTTCAGTTGGGTCACCAAGACCAGCTGGTCCAGGTGACCTAGGCTCTGAGACCACTGACAGGCCAGCTCCCACTGCAGGCAACACATCCATCAATGAGCCCATCTGACTACACTTGTGCAGAATGCCATGTACCACAGTAGCTGCAGGAAGTCCCAGGCAGGGTGCAAGTGCCCAAACTGAAATGATCAGGTATAGGACGACAGATCTGATGCCCACTCTGCAGGGAGTCAGGCCTTTGCCGAGAGGGAGTCTAGCTCTGCCCTGATAAAGTGGATTACCAGTGAGGGGTTGACTCTGGACTTGGTTAGGCTGACCAGAAGGCCCAAGTCTCTGCAGATCTGGAGGGCCAGGTCCCTGGACCCCTCCACTGCCTCTGGTGGGTAGACCTGGACTCCTTGGCACAGAACGAATGCTTCCACCACTGTAATGCACTTGTGGAAGACCATGGGAGCTAAGGAGAGGACGAAAAGCATAACCTCAGACTCATAGAAGCCCCTCTACGCAGAACCAGAGGTACTGCCAGTGGGACAGATGGATTGGAATGTGGAAGAAGGCATCCTGGAGGTCTACAGAAATGAAAAATACGTACCGACCGCAATTCTTGATCTTTCTGTGTATCTTCACCATTCATCACTAGTGGGTATAGCGCACCGGAGCTAGGACCCCGCGGGAGACTTTTTTCATCATGAGTGGAGTCGACGCAGAGCTGGCACCACCCTCGAGGCTGACGTTTCATGTGGTGCCCGAAAGTTGGCCATTAGCTGCTGTCGACCCGCCCCAGCCCCAGTTCTGACACACCGGAGAGTGTAAGGGAGGGAGGGTGGGTTGAGGCAAGAGCGCTTCAGGGATAGATAAAAGAAAAGGAATAATAAACTAAAGGAGAAATAAATGACTGAGAGGACAGAAGGAGAGATTAAAACAGGAAATTGGGGAGAAGGGGCCCCAAGCTCTGGAAGGAGAAGGAGGATGAAAGGGAGGAGAGGTGGGGGAGAGCAGCACACCCCAGGAGCGAAATACACACGGACATATTTAGAAGACTATAGTCCAGCCTTGGACTATAGAGCTCAGCTGAAGGAGGCAAGCAGAAGTTGCAAGCAGCCTAGGTCTAGAAGTCCAGAGAACAGAAGGTGCAGGCTGAGGGTGTGTCTCAAGCTCTCCCCCTCCCTCCCAAAAATGAGAAACTTAAAAACAGCCAAAGGCATAAGGGGGAAAGAACTCAAATGAGTCTCTAAATAATAGACACTTGAAGAAGAGAGAGGGAGGGCTCCCACTTCCAGACTCCCAGAAAAGGAAGAGGAAAAGGGTCCCCAGCTCTCCATAACCCTCCCCCAAGGATTCACCCCTGTGTGTCTCCAGTCCCTCCCGCCTAATCGCAAGGGAGAGGAGAGGAGAGCGAAGAAAGAGAAGACACACAGGGGAAGGGAGGAGGCAGTCCAGAGACTGAGGCCCACAGGGGGAAGGAGGGTGGGATTTAGTTATGAATGGTGAAGATACACAGAAAGATCAAGAATTACGGTAGGTACATAATTTTCATCTCTTATCTGTTCCAGTCTTCACCATTCATCCACTAGTGGGTGAGCACCGAGCCCCCCCCGAAGGGGGACCTGAAATATTCTAAGGGAATAGGTCCCTTAGCCTCCAGTAGGTGAGACACTGAAGCGGAGAACCCTTACAGGCCTGGGACTGGTCTGGGCGGGACAAGGCTCCCCCAGTGGGGGAAAGAGGGTGCCGCGAAAGCCTCCGTCTCACCCTTTGTGAGAAAAGATGGGTTCTCTGGTATGCGGAGTAAATCACCCTATGCTGAGCCAGGGGTGACAACCGGGATAGGCGAAGCCATGCCGTCCTCCGAAGGCAGATCGCTGTCCCTACCACTCTGAATGCCACCTCACTGGTGTCATACAATGCACTTGCTTGGTGCCTTGCTAGCTCCAGGCCCTGTGCAGTGGGGGCAATGGCTTGCCTGCTTTCCTTCGAGTCAGGCATGGAGGCTAAGAGCTGACCTAGCCTGGACCACAAGAACCTGTTGTAGACTGCAAAGTGGGCCTGATGTGCTGCGATAGAGAGATCCGTGCCAAGTAGAACATCCGTCTCCCCAGAAATCGAAATCCACAGAGTCAGAGTCTGGGGGACAGTCACAGTAAAGGAAGCGAGGCCCAGACGGGGTGTCCAAGGAGGTCAAGTCCGAAGGGGGATGAGGCAGAGAACCTGGAGACCCAGGGGGAGCAATACCACTGGCGTAGGTCCCTTGGGGCTGGAATGGTGGACAAGGGACGTAGCCAGAGCCAATGTGATGCCTCCTGAAAAGGAATAGCTCAGGTGGGAGCCAGCAGGTGGGCCGCACTGTACTGACCTAAGACAGCAGGTGTCACATGGTTGGGATTACTGACTGGGACGGGGGTAAGGTGAAGCTCGTCTAACATCCTCGCAAGGAAGCGCTGATAGGAAGACAGATCAGACGCCGGGGAGATGTGGACTGAAGGTTCCTCTCCCTCCGTAGAGGGAGAAGAGGATGAAGATGAGCTCCCAGGTTCAGGGTCCAGCTGCACGGAGCGTGGTGAAACACCTGCTGGTCCAGGGCATGGAGATAAGCGGTAAAATGTGCAGCAGAACCTCTGAACTGTTCCCAGGTAAGAGGTCTGCAAGTACCAGGAATACCTGGGACCACCAAGGATGGAGACAGAGGCTCGGGGACAGGCTCCTGGCAACAGGAAGACAGTCTCTCTCAGGGCAGGGGGGATAACAGGAAACCCTTCGCAGGGAGGGGGACCCAAAGGCCACCACAGCTAACAGCCATTCAACCGGGTCGGACCGGTCAAAGCTGTGCCCAAAAGAAGAAATCCCCCCCCATGAGGTATCTGGGACCATGCAAGTCCAGAAGGACAGCCCCTGACCTCAGAAGTTAAAGTCCCTCTTGGGGACTCCTCCAAGGAAAGGCGAGGGCCTGCACTTCGACTCCTCCCAGAACCCAGTTGGGCTCTGGGGAGGGCACGCTGTACCACACCTCTACTTCTCAACCCTTTGGAATCAGAGAGGGACCTTTTCCTCGTAGCCACCAGCCTAGGTAGCTGGCAACTCCTGGCTGCCTTGGAGGAGTCCACCCAAGGAACCGTACCTTCCCCCTCCTGATGCGCCCTGGGCTGCACCAAACTTGGGCTGTCCAAACACACCAAAGAGGAGAGTGTCCCAACTGGAGGAACATCAGCGCCAGTGACCCCAGGTTGCACTGCAGTAGTCACAGGGACCACTGCTGGCTGGTCAGACCTCCTGACCCCAAGGTCCACCGGCGACAACCAACCCCCAGAGGGAGGCTGAGTGGGGGCAGAGGTGCTGGTAACAAAGGGGTCCGAAGATTCCGAAGAACCTGGGAGCCAGTATGGATCAGACCCAGAGTCTGCCTCTGAGGAGGCAGGCTTCGAGTTCCGATGTCAGACAACTCCCCAAGCTCCTCCAGTTCTTGGACACCGAAGCGGGGCACCCCAAGATTCAGCACCGCCAACGCCGCCAGAGGAAAGCACAGCCCCATGCCTGGCACCGACACCCACCCCGGCGTCGCAAACTGCATCGGAGTCTGGCGAGACCACGAGCGCGGCTCTGCGTCCCCCTTGGTGCCGCCAACCACCAAATCCAACGTGGCACCGCACTCTACTCAGACACCCACCCCCGCACCGAAGTCAGGCGCGGTCCTGAACGCGGCACCGCACAACACTCAGGCGCCATGAGCGGCACCGAAGACAGGGCCAGCACTGACTGCGGCACTGACCCTATCCTCAGCACCGAGGACAGGGATGGCGTCAGCCCTTGCCCCTCGCCGCGCAAGGTGCCATGACCAGAACCAGGCCCAGAAACCTCCAAACCACCACCCCTGGCGCCAACAAGAAATGGAAATTACGTACTTACCGTAATTATTGATCCTCTTGGACAGTCTCCATCACTCATTCACACTTGTGGGATAGCGCCGGAGGCGCTAGGACCAAGCAGGAGCGTAAAATTTTCTGAAGAGTCAGCGCTAAGACAGGACCATGCATGTACAGCATCATGAGACTAGCTTGCACCTGTATAGGCTATCTCGGCATCAACCCTCCAACCGCCTCAGTATCTTTTCGACCGAGGAGGTCCAGCATAACTAATGAGAATAACTCATCCTTAGCTTCTGGGCCTGAGAGGGCCCAGATGGCCTTTGCAAGAAAGGTCAAAGAATAATGTCCTCATAGTCTGAACCATAGGACCATGAAGACCAGGAAAGAAAACGAGTGAACCCAGGGGATGGTGGGTGGACGTGTGAGTGAGTGATGGAGACTGTCCAAGAAAATCAATTATTACGTTAAGTACGTAATTTCCATATCTTCCTAGACTAAGTCTCCATCACTCATTCACACTAGTGGGAGAGTACCGAGCTAAAACCAACAACCCTGAGTAGGGTGGTAGGAGATGGGGTTCACCCAAGGACAGCCAATAAAAGCTATTAAAAAGAGCTGTCTTGTAAACAGCAACAAGAACATAGTGCCTACAAGATAAGTGCTCGAATTTTAACTTGCCACTTTTCAGACGACTGCAATGGACACAAAATGACAGTCTGCCAAGGAGCCGCAACCACTCTAGGAGAGCGGCAAGAACCTGGCCTCACAATTTGGTCTAGAACCAAAATTAATAGTGTCAAAGACATGTACTAATGTAACGTAAAAAGGACCTCAGGAACTGAAAGAGTCGGAGGTAAAGTCTACTGGTTCAGAGTAGACCGAAAAGTGCAGATGGAAACCCCCACTATCAAGTATGGCTGACCTGTAAACAACAGGTCCAGTAGCACTTGAACACCTTACTTGGTGAGCAAAGGGGTCCAGGTGGGGTTAGCCCATCAAGGAGAATGGTCTCCACTTGGTCACAGGAACCTTCCTGATGGAAGGCCAAGCACGACTTAGAAGCCTTTCGCAGTGGTCTAGTAGAACCAGAACCCACCCACTGCATATCTCAAAAGGAATCATCCTGCCCCTGTGTGTACAACTGTAGTAGCAGTCTCTGAACTCAGGGAAGAAAGGAAAAAGTGTACAGGAGGACGTGTCCACTGCGGAAAAAAATATTCAGACAGAAAAAAACAGGGGCTGGATTTCTAAGGCAAATAGAGGCAGATGAGCGTTGAGGAGGGACACCGCAGGACCAAGTTAGGGTAGGGCTAACCCATTTGTTGAAGTGACTGAAAGAGGCAGTGACTCAATGCGGTGAGGCACTACCCACTCTGGCCTCCCTGAAGGGAGTAGGAATGGATTCTAGTTTGTTTGCTGAAAAACAAACATCATAACTCCATCACGCACTTGAAGAGGATAGCTTCATGAGCAACTAGCATGGACCAGTGCGCAGGAACCGAAGGTGTGAATATTTGAGAAGCTACCTCAGAAAAAAGACCTACTTGACCTTCCGTCAAGGAGGAGAAAAATCGCCCGTTAAGTTAAGCAAGCAAGAAGTAGAAACCTGAGTTCTGACTCTGGAGAGTCTCTTCTGCTGCTGCTGCAAGGCTCTGCTCAAGAGAAGAAAGTCTGATAAAAATAAAGGGGAATTAACAGACTGGGCAGTCGCCTAGGTCTAGGAAATGTCTCTGAATGAGAGAAATCTCTCAGAGAAAGAGATGACCCATACCGCCGCCGGATTGGACTCCCCCTAGGGGAAGAAAAGTCAGGTACTTTTACCATACTCTGGAGATGAGCGCCTCAGGGGCTGAGGCGGAACCTGACCAGATCCAAAAAAGGGGGGGTATTGGGTAATTTCGGCTAGGTCCTATGCTGTGATAAAAAAAATTTTTTTTTAGTCCAAACCTAACAAAGCTTTCAGGCTGCTATTTTGCAAGGATTGTCTTGATACAAAATGATAAAGATGTTCTCCATCTGAATGCAGAAGTCGTCTGAGCGTCCATACTGAAATCATGACCGAATTAATAATCACAGCTGGACAGATGTTAACCACCTGCGCCGAAGAAGCCACCGAAGGGGAAATATCACAAGGGGGCTATATACCCCTATCAAAGGAGCGGAAGAGCCAGAGCGGCTGCCGACCATTAAATCAGAATGTTCCACAGGATTTAACTATCTTGACGATTGATAAAGTCTAGACGCAGTGTGAAATACTATAGTGGATCCCATTACTGAGGAACTACTGAAAAGATTTTCCATCATGGACTCTGATGATAGAGAGAACGTGCCCTTCAGTATATAAAATGAGTCGCCCACTATTACTGACCAGAAGGACAGGGAAAGACCCATCTAGATACACTTCAACCCTAGAAGACCCTCCAAGAGAAGTCTAGGTCAGAGCCACTAGAGACTCTGCCATCAGGAAGGATGTCGAGGAGCTTGGTGCCACGTAGGGAGCTGAGAAAGTGCTGAGCAGAATGAAATTCTGGTGGCAGAGCAGTACAGCAGAGTTCCATCAGCAGAAAACTGCTGGATGATACAAGATTCCACATAGACCGCCACTGACTAAGATGTGTGGAAAAAAATAATCCACAGAACAGGAGTTCATTCTGCGATAAACATCCCGCCACAAGTTCTATGGAAAGGAAGTCCGAAAAGGAAAAATGTGTCACTAATTCTGCTATACAGCATCCACTAGCACCTGTGCGGCACCAGCATCACTTGTGGCACAAGAGGGCACAAAGCAGTGCTTATGCCAACCTGGGCGATACCCGAGGGCAGCCGCGCAGTACCTGCAGTGACCCCGACACCCATGTAGCAAGGGCACCCCTGACATCCATGGTACCATGGTACCCATGACAACCATGGCAAGAAAGGCACCCATGGGCACCAGTGGTACCCATGGGTGCCACCCATGGTACTCATGGCACCTGTGGCACCCATGGGCACTCACGGCGCCACCTGCGGCACCCACAGGTGGTCCCAGTGCCACCCATGGCACCCACGGGTGCACGGCACCACAGAGACATCCACCGCACTGCTGACGGGGCCGACAACCAATGACAGCAACAAGAGCACCCACGGCACTGCACAGAGAGATGGCGCTGAGTAAGGCACGGCGCCGACCAATGTACCGACACTCTGCGCCAACCAAGGTGCCGAAGGAAAATGCCAATAGAAATCCTGAGAAGGGGAGAAGGAAAAAGGTGGTGCCCATGCCGGCCCCTGCATGGAAAGGGAGAGGGGGTAGACACGAGAGGTCGCCATGATGGCAAAGGCACCAACAGGGCACTTCACCATTCATGAGCCAATTGACCTGGCTCCGGTCCAACGGCTCAGAGGCCTGGAGGTCCCGCAATCAGGAACAAAGCCAGGAAAAACTGGAAAGTCAAACCCCGTGCTCCATAGGAGCAGCCCAGAGGTGAAACTGCCCACCGGAGCTCCAACGAGAACAGAGATGGCGCTCGGAGTCAAGAATGCAGCCATTAGGAGCGGGGTCAAGATGACCCCAACAAAGTCGATTCAGGCCCATTGCCCCTCCCGATGAACAATCCTCGTGCAGATGTACCAACGGGCAACCTCGAACAGCACCGATTCTTCTTTCCCCAACGAGGAAAAGGAGCTCGTTGTTAAGCAGAGCCAGATCCCCGGAACCGCTAGATTTGTGCTTCGGAGGACTGCCCCCTAATTAAGGGCGGCTGACCAGACACAGGCCCTCTACCATAAAAACTTTCAAACGAAGTCCTCCTACCGTCACCGCTACTGTCTAAGGACTACTCCATTGATGGCAAGAAAGAATTTCTTTTTCTTCTTCTTCATAATCTTCTTCTTCGTAGAATAAGAAATTACTACTTAAAATATTAAATTAAACGTTAAAAGCCGCTGTCGTATAGACGAAAACTTAGACTCCAGCAGACAAGCCACGTCGACATCCAAGCGCACTCGACAGCAGGAGAAAAGGAACTGAGGCGGTTGGAATGTCGATGCTGAGATAGCCTACACAGGCTTGAGCTAGTCTTGCAGTGCTGCGCATGCGTGGTCCTGTCTCTGTGCCGACCCTTCAGAAAATTTTAGGCTCCCGCTTGGTCCTAGCGCCTCTGGTGCTATCCCACTAGTGTGAATGAGTAATGGAGACTTAGTCCAGGAAGATCTCAGACGCCCCGGGCAGCAGAGGCGACGGCGGTGCCGAAAGAAGGCCCAACAGAGACCATGGCACCGCACTCAGAGCTCACGGTGCCGCGAATGGTGCCGGGGCCAAGAGCGGCGCCCCGAGACTGTACAGAGGACGGTTCTGGCCTCAGATCATGACACAGAGGTGGCCCTTGCCACCAAGAGGTTGCACTGCCAACACGGTGCAAGCCCGACTGACCCCCAAGGGGGCTCGGGGCCTGGGCCTCCTGCACCACAGAAGAACCCCCGGGACAAGGCAAAAGAGACAGGGTTCTCTCCTCCATGGACCGTAGAGGACCAGGAGGGGACCCAGAAGAAGGGCCGAGAATACTCACCTTGGCCCGGAGACTGCGCATTCGGCCTCTGAAAGTCAGTGGCGTACGTCCGACCTTCAACGCGCGGTTCTGAATTACACTGCGGCCCATCAAGAAGCAAATATCGCAGTTATCCATATCGTGGTCGGGGCCGAGGCAAGAAAGGCAGCGGCCATGCTGGTCCGTCACAGAAGAGGTGGCCGTAGGGGCACTGACGCATAGGGGGCCGCCCCGCTTTTGATGTCTTTTGGCCCCCCCCCACCGCACAAGACATGATGGAACAGAAAATAAACAACAAACAGTATTCGATGCCGCTTAAAAGAAAAGGTCTTACCGGTAACTTGAAGCGACATCGAGCAGGCGAGCAGAACCGAGGCAAAGTACAGTTATGTAAGAACTTATCCTAACAATAGATCTTCAAGAGAAGCTCTTGCAGCAGGTTCCACAATGAGGACTGACTCCATCTGGTGGCGGTTCCGGCAACTTTTTCTTTAGCAGTACCAACGTGTTAACACCCCCTGCCGATGTCAGCTCCACCCCAGACATTGCCCTATATAAAGGAGGAGTTCCCAACGTGCTCCAGCTCTTGTACGCGCCCCGGTCAGGCAAAGATAATGACAGGCAGTGGCCAGAAATAAGATTGTCAACGGACAATCCCCTAAAGAGAGAAAACCGGCCTGAGCAGGGCCTGATCCCTGGGGGAAGGAGGGCAGGAAATATACCTGCTGCAAGAGCGTCTCTCGAAGATCTACTGTTACGGTAAGTTCTTACGTAACTGTACCATCTTCCTTCGAAGAGAAGCTGTTACAGCAGGTTCCACAACGAGGACAGAGTCCCAAGCAGTATAAACATATAACAACCCCTGGGAGGGGGAAACAGTAAGGAAAGGAACAGCAGGATAAGGGAAGGTTCCTCAGGAAACCAGAACTGCAAGGCCAAACCCTGCTCTGCGTCTGGAAATAATGTCGAGGCCGTAATGCCTGACAAAGGTATGAACAGAACTCCAGGTAGCCGCAGCACAAATATCCACTGTTGGTACCCTCTTTAGTGCTGCAAAGGAAGCAGCGATAGCTATAGTCGAATGAGCTTTAACCGGCCCTGGTGTCGATCTGTTGTGCTTCTCATAACAGAAAGATGCAATGAACCAACCAGCATGATAGCGTCTGCTTGGCGACCGGACAACCTACGGACTGTTGGGCAAATGACACGAAAAGCTTAAGAGACTTCCTATCCCCCTTTGTCCTAGCTAGGTAGCATCGGAGGGCCCTGTGGATGTCCAAAGAATGAAGCAGGGCCTCCCCCCATTTGAATGCTCCAGGTAATAAACCGGGAGCTGAACTGACTGATTCAGAGTGGGCTCTGCAATGACTTTCGGTAGAAACTTTGGATTAGTGCGGAGATCAACCCTGTCCTTGTGGAAAACAAGATAAGGCTCTTTACACATTGAGGGCTTGAAGCTCTGAAATGCACCTCGCCAAAGTAACAGCTACCAAAAATAAAGTTTTACAAGAAAGGAAACCGAGCTCGGACTCCATGGCCGGTTCAAAGGGAGGAAGAATAAGGTTCTCCAGGACAAACGGGAGATCTTAAGGAGGAACCAGGTCCCTGATGGGAGGTCTGATGTGGAGAATACCGTGCAAAAATGCCTTGGAAACCTCAATCTGAGCCACTGTCTTACCCGACAGAGAAATGGTAAGCGGAAATGGCAACCAGGTGTACCTTGATGGAGGAATAGCGGAGACCTTTCTCAGAAACAGAAAGCAGATATTCTAATATGGTATTAACCGGACAGACCAAAAGATCCCCTCTTTTGGCTGTGGCCCAAATACAAAAGTGTTTCCACTTCATAGCATAAGTGGCCCTGGTGTCAGCTTTCCGGACCTCAACCAACACTTGACCAACCTGATCAGACACACCGAACTTGACTTTAGCTAGGTCCTGACGAGCCAGGCATGCAGGTGAAGGGAATGCAAGTTTGTGTGTAACAGGGACCCCCTGTCCTGCGACAGGAGGTGAGAAAAGATGGGGAGAGGCATCGGTGAATCTACCGCTAGATGCTGTAGTAAGGGAAACCAGATTTGACAAGGCCATAGCGAAGCGATCAAGATAAGAGTGGATGGTTCTGACTGAGCCTTAAGAAGGCCCTTCTGTAAGGGCAGAAACTGAGGGAAGGCATATAGAAACCTCCCATTCCAGAAGAGGGACAAGTCTTGCCAAAAAGCTCCAGGCTCTGGACCTAGCGAGCAAAAATTGGGCTAACACATTTTGGAGCCTGGGAACATGCACTGCTGTCAGAAATCGATGATGTTTGAGGGCCGAAATCCCACACTCACATGGCTTCCCTGCAAAGTGGGTAAGAATGTGTGCCACCCAGTTTGTTGATGTAGATCACCACCAAGGTGTCTGTCTGCACCAACAAATGGCCTGGCGCTAGGACGGAGGCCAGGGCTTAAAGGGCGTAAAGTACCACATCTCCAGGACGTTGATATGCAGATCTACTTCTATGGAGTACCAAGAACCCTGGGTATGGTGAGTCCCCAAGTGAGCGCCCCACCACTGGGATGAGGTGTCCATGGTTAGAGTCTGGGATGGCACCCCCGAATGAAAGAGGATGCCCGCCAGCAAATTTTTGGACGACATCCAGCAGCGAAGTTCTCGTCAGACTGTCTCCGATATCATGATTGAGACGTCCAAACTGTCTGATGTCTGATCCCACTGGACTCTCAAGGACCACTGTATGGTCATCATGCGTAGACACGCCAGAGGAACAGAGACTATGGCAGCAGCCATACGCCCCAACAGCCTGAGAAGTAGCCGAGCCGGCACCCTTGAGGCTGAAGAGATCTGGGATGCCAGGACCTGAATATGACCCGCTCTGTTGGAGGGAAGAAAAACCTTCCCGAGAGTGGTATCCAGAAGAGCTCCAATGATTTGGAGAATCTGGGCTAAGATCAAATGAGATTTGTCCCTGTTGATGGCGATTCTGAGACTCTGAAATAGCAAGATGGAATCCTTGATAATTTCCGACTGGTAAGACCTGGAAGGAGCCAGGAGAGGCCGATCGTCCAGGTAAGGGAACACAAAGTAGCCCTGCCTCTGAAGTGTTGCGGTCACGACAGCCAGGCACTTGGTTTAGACCCTGGGGGCTGAAGAGAGATCGAAGGGAAGGACTTGAAACTGATAGTCCTTGTCTTCGAATCTGAACTTTAGTAATCTTTGATGGTTCCTGGCAATAGGAATATACAGGTAGGCATCCTGCATGTCCAGGGATGCCAACCAGTTTCCCGCCGATATGAGTGGGAGGAGAGTGGGAAGGGAAACCACCCTGAATCTCTTATAGGAGACCCACTGGTTTAGATCGCTGAGGTCCAGAATGGGTCTGAGATGCCATACTTTTTTGTAACTAAGAAGTGGTGGGAGAAAAACCCTCTCTGACTCATCCAGTGGCACTGGATCAATGGCCTTTTTGTCCATAAGGGAAGACATCTCCCGTCTGACCAGAGCTCTGTGTTCCCTCGGATAATGGGATGGGAGCGGTGGTCTGTCCAGCGGAATGGAGTCTAACTCTATGGAGTGCCCGAACTCCACGAGATCGAGTATCCACTGGTCGGAAGTCATCTGACCCCACGCATCTGCGTAGAGTGAAAAGCAACCTCCGACCAGCTCCCCTGACCAAGCTTCTAGGGAAGAAGAGTAGCCTGGATATTCAGGCGGTGGGAGGGAGGGCGGCAGTGGCTGCTTTGGCCTGTCGAGAGTTGGAGGCAGAAGACCCTCTAGCTCCTCCCTTGCGACCAAAGCCGCCTTGCTGCGATTGCTGGTGGAAGCGAGGCAGCTGTGGCTGATGTCCCCCACGGCCACAAAAACTAGGATTATGAGCTTGCCCCTGTTTCGGGCAGTACATGGACTGCACGGATCGGATAGCCTTCCCGGAGTCCTGTAGCCTGGTGATGATCCGCGCCGTGTCTTCGCCAAAGAGCACAGAGCCTCTAAAGGGAGCATTCAGAAGATTGGTTTGGATGTCTGGATCAAAACCCAAAGTCACACATGGCATCAGAGGCAGATGCCAGTGGCGGCCGCCCTAGAGGAGGTGTCTGCAGAGTCATAGGCAGAATGCAAAACGTGGGTACCCACGTCTGAGCTGGTCTGTAAAAGCTTGGAAAGCTCTGCCCGTTGAGGGCAATCGGGCATGCTCTGCACAATGACCAGTCCTTGTCCCCAAAGGGTGTTCTGGAATTGGACCATATGCGTCAGGAAGTTGAAACTCCTGATACTGCAGGCGCAGCAGAGTACACCCTACGGCCCATAGAATCCAGCTGCTTTGACTCCCCGTCAGGCAGCTGGGTGCTCAAATGTTTGGGCCTCTGTGAACAGTCATGAGCCACCGAAATCACCACAGAGTCTGCAGTGGGTGGTTCAGCCAAAAAGGGGTGGCCTGAAGGTGCCTGGTAGAGCCGGTGAGCCTTTTTGGACACAGCAGAGTAGGAATCAGGTCGCACGCGTGGCATCCTGAAAACTGTCGACCATGGGAGGAATGACCACCGGCTTTGGATCTTTTTGGCGGAGGTATTTAGCCAAGTCTGAGTCTACATAGGAGTCCGGAGTGGAAGAGCTACGTCTCTTCCTTTTGCGCCTCCTATCCGGAGGAGGAGAGGGAGAGCAGGAGGAGCTACTGGCCCTATCCCTCCTAGACTTCTTAGTCCGTTTCTTAGGAGGGGGCTCCTCTTCCACCCCACCATCCGTTGGTTCAATATCAACTGGGTTAGGAACCAGTACCAGAGTGGGAGGGGGCTCACCCGCAGGCAGATCCTTCTTCACTGTATCCCACAGTGGAAGAAGAGCTCCTTCACCTGTGAGAGGTGCAGCTTGGGGGAACCAGGTGTAGGTGGAGGAGCACCCGAGCCTGAACCAGTGTCAGTTCCACCGTCAGGGGGTACTGGCATCGGGTCCACACCCTTCTCAAATGACGTCAGCTGAAGCGGGGATGCTGGGGCAGCGTCAGCACCACCATCGCCAGGGTCCAGCATCAGGCGGACTGGCGACCAAGGAGAGGGAATACCTGAGCTGACGTCAGGTGTCGCCGGGGCAACTGGCGTCTGACAAACCACAACCTGCTGTGGAAAAACCGTCGCCACGAGTCACAGGTGGACATTGGTCCAGCATCCACTTCTCTGTGCACCAATCGTCCTTCAGCTGCATGAGCCTTGTGATGGTCGGCTTTGTGGCCTGAGGACTTCGACCGAATGCCGATCTGTAGCCGGGGGCTAGCGTCTGTCGGAGTCGCACGATTTTGATGGCAAGGAGGAGGCCCTGCCACCAGAAGACCCAAAGGCCTTCCTCGACTCCCAGGAGTTGGCCTTCGAGTAAGAGGCCGAGCGGGAGGAGACCTTACCTGAGCCCTTTGATTTCTCGATAGGCTGAGAAACCTTGAGCAGCTGGAGAGTAGAAGGCGGCTTGGAGACAGCAGACGAAGACTTGAGGGTCGTGAGGTGGGATTCGTGTCCAGACGACCCAGACTTCGATCCCAAAGATCTGTGCTTGGAGCGAGACCTTCCCCTGTCTTGCTCCTGATGTTTATGAGGCTTGTGGGCTGGAGGAAGATCAGATTCCCCAGAGGAGCCGGCCCGTTCCATGGCAGCAAGTTTTGTCTCGGCGAGGTAGGCCACGAGAGACTTCTGGCGCCTGATCCGTGTCCACTAATTAACAGCCTGGCAATGAGGGCAGGTGTCGTAGTCAGGCACCAAGCAATAAAGACACGTCAAGTGACCGTCTTTGGCGGGTATCTGTTGCCCACAAGCGCACTTGTTGAGAAGCGATGACATAGAAGCAATGACTAAGAAAAAAACAAACAAATTTCCAATGGTGAAGATGAAGTGATCGGTACGGAGCCGTAACTGAGCAAACTAACCCTGACCATGCGTCAGGAAGGAGCTGAAGCACATGGGGAACTCCTCCCTTATATAGGGCGACGCAGGGGTGGAGTCGATGTTGGCGCGGGGCATTCCCACATCGGTACTGCTAAAGAAAAAGCTGCCGAACCGCTGCCAGGTGGCATCAGTCCCTATTGTGGAACCTGCTGCAACAGCTTCTCCTCAAAGTAAGATCTGTAATTATGGAACGAAGAATCAATGGACTAGGCCACAAAAAAAAAAAAACAACTCAGTCTCACACATGAGGTACCACATTCAACGGCAGGAGTGAAAGAACTGGGACTGGGGCGGAGTCGGCAGCAGCTAACGACCAACCCTCGAGAGCCACGTGGAACGTCTGCCTCAAGGGCGGCGCCGGCTCTGCGTCGACTCCGCCCATGATGGGGAAAAAAAAAAAAGTCTCCTGCGGGGTCCTAGCTCCACTAGTGGTGAATGGTGAAGACTGACACAGATACGAGCAGAACCACATGTCCTTCTCCAGGGATGAAATGATTTGGTTCCAAGTGACCATTCGGAACTTGCTCTTCCTCATGAGCTGATTGAGATCATGAAGAGCCAGTATGGGGCATCAGCCCCCAATCCATTTTGGGACCAGGAAGTACTTGGACACAAAGCTCTGACCGGCCATGGCGTCCTGACAGTGGTATGACTCCTTTCTCTAGGAGCTAAGCAATGTCCTCCCAGAGGGCAGATAGTGTCATGCGACATCATGGATTCCTGTGAAAAGTGCGCTTAGTAATGCGGGATAGCCTCAAAATCGAGAGACAACCCGCTGCCTACCACCTCTAGCACCTATTTGTCTGAGGTGACAACAGACCAGTTGTGCCAGAAATGGTAAAGCAGACCCCCACACGGGGAGCTGAGACAGGGAACGGATGGGCGGGAGGTATACACCCCTCACCCATCACTTGTCAGCCTTGGAGGGGTCACTGGCACCAGTTGCCGAAGAGGCACCACTACTCCTACCCTTGGGCTTCTTGAAGCCCTGGCTGGAAAATTTAGTTTTAGATTGCCAGACCTGTGACTGCCCCAGCTAGGGAAGCTGCTCCGACAAAGTGCTGAACCTGAAAGCGTTTCATCAGCAGATTCCCCTACTGGTCTCTCTGTGAGGATGTCACAGAATCTAAGGTGGCACTGGAGTTTTCAATCCTGACAATGTGCCCGTCTACCTCAGGGCTGAAAAGGTCGGTGCCCAAGAAGGGAACATCGGCCAACTTGTGCTGGGTGTCCGCTGTAGAGGTGGAAATCTGCATCCAGGCTCTGAGATTCATCATAACAGCTGCTGCCATGGACCAGGTACAAGAGTCGCCAATGTCCAAAGCAGTCTGGAGCTGGTGTTTAAGCCAGCAGTCGACCCAGGTGGCAAATCCGGAGAAAAGTGAAGGAGTACATGATCGAGAACTCCCATATGGGAGTGATCGAAATTGGCCTTCTTCAAAGCGTAGCTCGTCTGACAGATATCCAGGGTGGACTGCGTGGTCCAGCTTCTTGGACTCCTTGTTTTTTTTTTGGGGGGGGGCTTGTCCTCATCCCAGACATTGCCGGCCTTTCAGAAAACTGAGTCGGCGACCAACCCCTTGGCCAAGGAGTGATCTTCGAAACTGGACAAGGAACCATTCGGGATCCCATACTTGCAGACCACGTGGGCCGAGGGGAAGCACAGGAGGCCGGATGCTGCCAGAGCTCCAGCACAAGTCCTAGGATGGCCTCCACCACCAGGAAGGTGACCCCCATGGAAATCACCTCTCTCCAGTATCTCCATGATGGGGTACTTACCTAGCCCGCTTCTGGACTGGTTCTAAGGGGATCTCCATAGATTCGGAGATCAACCAGAGTGCAGCTCTCAAGGACACTGGTTCATGGTTGGTGGTCAACTCTTCAGCCGATTCACGGTCGAAGCATGGGGTTCTCATGGATTGAATGGAGGACCTGGAATCCAAAGACTCCGCACAGACCATCCTCAGCCGCTTTTCACCATGTACTACCCTGCACTCGTCCAAGTGGGTAATCTCTACTGATAAGCAGCCAGGCAGGCCGGTCGCCACATGGGAGGCCTTGGTCAGGGCTCCCTGTTAGCTGCCTGGGCAGTGGTTCCACTCTAATCAGGAAAAGACAGCACTGTAGACAGTGGGTGCAGCACGTCAGGGGTGGAACGGACTGGAGTGACCAGGGGAATGACGTGGCAAGGGGTCTACCCTGCCCAGGAACCCACTGTTGCCACATCAGCTCCTCACAGCGCCGACGCAGCCTGCAATGGAGTCTCTCATCCGAAGACAAGGAAGAGGAGCACCTACAGCACCTCCAGGCTGAGAATCGAGCGTGGGAGTGCAAGGATTCCCTCAACCAAGACCAGGATCTCAACCAACGACCTGATAGTCAACGGAGAAGAGAGACAGGTGAAAAGACCATGTAAATGACAAGAACCAGCTCCTGCCATTGGACCCCAGAAGGAGACAACTCCTGGAAAGAGACAGTCGGGTCTGCCGATTGCTCCCGACTGTCAAAAGGACCAGCATCTTGGAGGTTCAGTCATCCTTCGGGCAACAGGACCAGCAGAGAGAAAAATGTCAGCCACTGCCACCCTGTGTCACAGCCAGTAGGCCAAATGAGGTTTCCATAGAGCTAGCTGCCTGGCCCGTAACCAAAACAGACTCAGCTGAAGCCGAGCACTCGATGGCCATCAAGCACGTGAGGGAACCTACAGAGTGCAGGAAAGAGCGTGCTCATTCTTGGTCCCATGACCGACGGGCAGGACTTTTTTTTTTTTTTTTAAAGACTTTCATCTAGCCACGGAAGAACTCTCCCCGAAGGGCTGGAGGGATTTGCATATTTCCCTAAATGTTCCTGTGAAGGACGCCTAAAAGCTGGTCCCAGCCAGGAGCAGAACCAACACCGACAAGGTATCCATTTTTCAAGCAGACCAGGGGTTCCCATTTGTCAAGCCCACTGAGGAGACGGACCAGCATAGCAATCCTCAATGGAAGAGGTGAAAGCGTTTTGAAGCGTCTTGCTCTGCCACAAGGCAGCAGATGCATGATGAGGAGGGTCAGTCTTGGACATTTTCTGATTGCACTGAATGCAACATCTGAATCCCGAATCTGGCTTCTTTTCAATTCATCACGTGACGTGAAAAACCAAGAAACGAAGTTCGAAGATGAAATGCCAACAGCATACTTAGGAACAGAGGCCTACATTGTGCACAGAGATGCGAAGGAGGAGACCTGACTCTTCCAGCAGAAAGGAAGACCTAAAGACACAGGGCAGAGCTGATAAGTATACCACCCGGGTGAGTGGGAGGAGCTTAGCTTGAAAACGTTCTGGCTGGTCTTCAAGGGAAAGGAAGACTGCCAGAATGTGGATGGTTCAACATATCCATGCCCCTAGAATCTTAATTCCTTGACATCCAGCATTCGCATACATGGCCTTACAGATTTTGTTACCACTCTGATAACTTTCATCTTTCTTCCTTTTTGCCCTCCCTCCTTTCCCCACTTTATGTTTACTGCTCCCATTCCCCTTCATTTCTACCACCTTGCTTCCTTTATTAATTTGTACCCCAAGCTAATTCTCTTCCCTCAGGTTCTAGTTCTTACTTTAGCCCGATTTTTTTGGGGGGACTGTTACTGCCTCCCTGATTTCTTCTGCAATATACCTTTTCAGCTGTGTGGACTTTCTGGACCCTGTCTAGTGGCTTTTTCAGTTCCCCCCTTGGCCTCTGGATTTTTCAAAGGCCAACTACGAGACAAACTTTTGGCCAAAGGGTGGTCAGATAACCCAGAAAGGGACCCAGAAGGCACTGCATACTTGTAGACCATATGGGTGGGGGGTGCTGGGCAGGATGCTGGACGCTGCCACAGCTAAAGGGCCAGTCCCAAACTTGCCTCAGTCAAGGAAACCAACTCACAGGGATTCGTCCTTGTCCAGAATGTCCATGAAAGGGTACTTGGCCCCATTCTGGACTGGCTCTAGAGGGACAGGCATGGACTCCAGCATTAATCCGGTGAGCGATCCGAATGATACCTCTGGTCTGTTGTCAATTCCTCGACCGAACCCCGGTCAAGGAGGGGAGTCCCAGAAAAGACCATGGATGAGAGATCAGAGTTGTCCAAGGACTCCTCAAAAACAGCCCTTGACAGTTTCTCTAAGCAGACCACCCTAGCGTCTTCCACTTGGGTAATCTCCACCGACAACCAGCCTGGCAAGCTGGTGGCTGGACAGACCCCCTTGGTTGGAGCACCCACCTTCTGCTGCAGTGGTGGTAACGTCACTGAAAAGGGTAGAGAGCCAGTTGCGGAGAGCAACTGCGTAGCATGTACTGGCGGCTGCCAGGTGACTGAAGATCGGGGGGCGGGGGGAAGAGCCCTAACCAGCCTTGCAACTGCCCACTGTTGCCAGAGGAACCACTCGTAGCACCAGCATGTCTTGCAGCGGTGCCTCTCCTCAGCTGAGGATGGGGATGTTGAGGAAAGTAGACGCCAACGCTTCCCGGTCGAATGAGATCAAGAGCGCCTCAATCGAGACCTAGACTGAAACCCTTGACCAAATGGTTGATCAATGGCAAGGTGAGCCCACTGGCAGGTTGAGGCACAACGCATGCCTGGTCATATTAACCAGGACAGGCCTGGAAGGCTCGACCACAGGTGAAGACTGCCCCTGCGGTGAACCAATCAGGGACACCGACTGGTCCAAGTCCTACTGAGTGAGGACTGGGAGCACCAGAGTCTGCAATATCAACTCCTCAGTCTTGTCTAATAACCAGTCGACGGGCTTGAGGAAGATTTCCATGGCCTACTTGACCAGAGTTTAGGTCAACAAGCCCGACAAAAGTACCAAGCAGCACTGAACCAGAGTCAAGTAGTCAGGGGAGTCTAGGGATCAGGAGGCCCTCAATCTCTCCCGGTGCCAGTTGCACTTGAGTTTCTTGCCGCAGTGGGCAGAGCTCTCCCAAGGTCTGGAGGGCCATGCACAATTCATGGAACTCCTCTGTGAATGACCCTCTAACACTGGACCCAGCAAGGAGCAGCAGCAAGACCAAGGAGGTGCTTGCCACGGCAATAGCCACTTCATCCTCAAGGGTCACAAGTTGAAGTGCAGATCCTGCAGCCATCGACGCCTTCCTGAAACCCCTAGAGCAGCCTTTCTGATACTGCTCCAAAGGCCATCCATCAATGCTTTCCATCTTCTAGAGATTCCAGCATCGTTAAACAGAGGCCACACCCAGCTGTGTTATGCTGCCCGTTAAGGCATATATTGTGTGGGTCTGTGGTCGACATTTTCTGCCAGCAGCAGACAAAAAATAACCCCAGCTTCTGATGTTCCATCTTCATAGAAACATAGAATTTGACGGCAGATAAAGACCGCTTGGCCCACCTAGTCTGCCCATTTCCCTACCTGATGGATAAGCTGCAGATTCTAGTTAAACAGCTTACTTCCTCCTACCCCAACCCCCCAACTAGAATTGCCTTATGACTGTCCCATGCATTCTTGAATTCTCCCACTGTTCCTGACTCCACAACCTCCTCAGGAAGGCTGTTCCATGCATCCACAACCCTCTCTGTGAAAAAATACTTTCCAACATTACCTCAGAGCCATCCCCCCTCTATCTTCAAATTGTGCCCCCTTGTTCTTGCACATCTCTTCTTCTGAAAGATACTACCCTCTTGAACTTTGTTAATTCCCTTGAGATACTTAAAAGTTTCTATCGTGTCCCCCCTCTCCCTCCTTTCCTCAAGGGTATACATATTAAGCTGTGTTAGTCTCTCCTCATATGTCTTCTGGTGCAGACCCTGTACCATTTTGGTTGCCCTCCTCTGAACAGCCTCCACTTTGTCCATGTCTTTGCGGAGATGGGGTCTCCAGAATTGCATGCAGTACTCCAGATGGGGTCTCACTAACTAACTGTCTGTACAGAGGAATAACATCCCGTTTTCTACTATTTATGCCTCTCCCTATGCATCGCAGTATCCCCCCAGTCTTCCTTACTGCCTTCTCATTGCTTGTCCACCTTTAGGTCATCTGATATAATTACTCCTAAGTCTCTTTCAATTTTTGTTATTAACTCACCCCCCATTGTGTACTCTTCCCCTGAGTTTTTGTTTCCCAGATGCATTACCTTGCACTTCTTTGAACTGAATCTGAGCTGCCACATATCTGACCATTCCTCCAACCTTGCCAAGTCCTTTTCATTCTTCCACCCACTGCATCAACCCTGTTGCAGATGCTGTGTCATCTGCAAAGAGACATACCTTTCCTTCCAGGTGCTCTCAATGTCACTTATAAAGACATTAAAGAGGACCGGTCCCAGTATCGAACCCTACGGTACCCTGGTAGTTACCCTCCTTTGTTCACTGTGGACTCAGTTTACTATTACCCTTTGCGTCCTGTTGTGCAGCCAGTTTTTTATCCAGGCTACCACCTTAGGACCCACTCCAAGGCTGGCTAAATTGTATATTAATCTTTTGTGTGAGACTATGTCAAATGCCTTGCTAAAATCTATGTAGGCCATATCCACAGCACCTCCCTGGTCTAGTACTTTGGTCACAGTCAAAGAAATCTATTAGTTTCTGTCTGACATGACCTTCCTGCTGTGAAAACCATGCTGCCTTGGGTCCTATGCACCACTGGCCTCTAGGTACTCAACAATTCTTTCCTTCAGAAGTGATTCCATCATTTTCCCTACCAATGAAGTCAAACTGGTCTGTAGTTTCCTGCCTCTGCCCTGCTCCCACTTTTGTGAAGTGGAATCACATTTGGCCTCCTCCAGTCCTTAGGTACCACCCCATGCTCCCACGATTTGTTAAAGAGTAATCAGTGGTGTTGCTAGTTCTACCCTTAGTTCTTTTAGAATTCTTGGGTGAATCCCATCAGGCCCCATTGCTTTGTCCACCCTCAGTTTCAAGAGTTCTTTCAAAACCCTTTCTTCTGTGAATGGACAGGAATCGACCCCCCATTCAGAGTTTGTGTCTTGTTTGGTTTAGGTACCTCCTCTTCCGTTGTGAATACTAAGCAGAAATATTCGTTCAGTATCCCTGCTTTTTCACTGTCACCCTCTGCCCACATTCCCTCCCCTTTATTAAGTCTCTGTATCCCTCCCTTGGTCTTTTTTCACTCCCTAATGCACCTATAAAAGGTTTTATCCCCCTTCTTAATAGAGTTGGCTATCTTTTACTCAGTTTGTGCCTTTGCTATCCTGACTGTCTTCCCTGATGCCTCCTGCTTTAACTGATAATGTTCTCTGTCCTGCTCCTTCTGTGTTTCCTTATATTTCCTGAATTCTATCCTTTTCTCCTTAACCGTCCCTGCCACCTCTTTTGAGGACCATAGTGGTTTTTCCTTCATTTTGTTTTGCTTCCACACAAGGCTTGCTGTCTCTGCGATGGCTGTTTTGATTATTCCCCATTGTTCCTCCACCTCCTTCTTGCCTGTTTGCTAGTGCTTTTCTGAGGCATTCTCTAATTTTCCCCCAAAGTCAGCCTTCCTAAAGTCCAATACTCTTGTTTTTGTATGGCTTGACCCTATGGCTGTGTTTATTGTGAACCACATTGTCTGGTGGACACTTGTTCCCAGATGACTACCCACTTTTAAATCTGAGATCTTTTCTCCTTCCCCATTTGAGAGTACGAGGTCTAAGATTGCTCCCTCCCAAGAGGGTTCCAAAACTAGCTGTCTGAGGCATGACCCCTGTAGGTGTCAGTGTGGCTCAGTTGGTAGCACATCCACTGCTGGACCAGAAGGTCGTGGGTTCTCGTCCCGCATGGGGATTGGACTTGTACCTAAAAATCGCTGGCATCTGAGTACAGTATTGGGAGATGCTGTACTGCTGGGGTGTGCCGTCCTTCAGATGAGACATTAAACCAAGGTCCCTTTTGCCCATCCTGGTGTTGTCCTGGTGGGTGTCCAGTTGGAAGTAAAAGAACCCAGGGCACTTCGCAAAGAGTAGGGAACATTCCCGGTGTCCTGGCCAACATTCCCCTTCCCATAAGCCGGTTCATGAAATCATCCAAGGCAGTGTGCGGGTGATGTGCGATATGGCCGCCACCACACAGTCACTTCACTACCAGTCTAGCATTGCTTGTAAAGTGCTTTGGGATACACTGTGTATGAAAAGCGCTATATAAATGCTGATTCTTCTTCTTCTTCAAGAATGACCCTGCTCTTGAATGTGCCTGCAGCAAAGGTACTCAAGTTAACGTCTGGCATATTCAAATCCCCCATCAACAATATCTCCCCTTTTTCTGCCATTTTAAGGATGCCTTCTATCATTACCTTGTTCATTTCCTCCCCCTGAGATGGGGGTCTGTACACAACCCCCATGCGGATTGTGGTGCCATTTCCTGTTTCCAAGGTGACCCACAGTGACTCATCAACTTCCTTTTTACTCTTTAGTTCTGTTGCTTTAATCCCTTCCCTTATCTAGAGAGCTACTCCTTCTCCTCCTCTTTCACCCACCCTGTCCCTCCTGTAGACTGTGTATCCTGGTATGTTGACATCCCAGTCATGGTTTTCTGTGTACCATGTTTCAGTGACTGCCACAATATCCAGGCATCCCTCTTCCATCAAGGTCACTAGTTCAGGGAGCTTGTTGCACAGACTGCGGGCACTGGTACTCATCACCTTCCATTTATTTTTTATGTCCTTACCCCTTTTAGCCCCATCCCTGTCCCTACTGCCTTTTTCTGCATTTATCCCTGTCCTGCTCCCTACTAAATTCTCTACCTTGGTGTTTACCCCTCTACTGTGTTTTGTGGGGGAAGGCTGGGATTTCCCTGCTCCTTTTCAGTGCCTCCCCTCTTGGCCAGTTTAAACACTTGCCAATGAAGCATTTAAACCTGTCGCCTAGGATCCTGGTTCCCCCCCTGGACAGATGCAGACCATCACGCCAGTATAAGCCTGCATCCCTGCAGGTGGCTCCCCAGTCTCCAATGAAGCCAAAACCCTGAGCTCCACACCAGTTCTTCAACCATTCATTGAATCCCATGGTGCAAAATACCCTAGCATCATCCTTGCCATAAACAGGCAGCACCTCCAAGAAGGTTACCATACATGCTTTTGTCTCGGCCCCTCTCAACTCCACAAATTCCTCTTGCACAGCTCTGATCTCATTCACAGCCAGGTCATTTGTCCCTAGGTGGACAATGACATCCAGTTCCCTCCCTCGTGCAGCTGCTCCCACGATCCTGAGGATTTGCTTCCTGTTCCTCTAAGCCGTGGCACCAGGCAGGCACCTTACCTACCTATCCCCTTCCTCTTCCACTTCTACCCCCCTAATGATAGAGTCCCCCACCAGGAGCTGCTTCCTTCCTCTGTGGGGTCTCGTGCCACCCTCCTGTGGGTTTCCTTTTTGAAGGTTCCCAGCATCCTCCTTGGTCTCCACTGCAGGTGTCTCAATAGAGGAACCACTCTTTGCCAGAACAGCATATGAATTGTGGAGCGGTACAGCTGGAGGGATGCACCTCTGTTCCACCACCCTCTCCTTCCCTAAGCCCACCTTGGTCCAACCGCTCCTCTTTCTTGGCAACCTCTGAGGTAACGGTGGTGGCCCTGGTGGTCCCTGGGTGTGGGAAGAGGTTTCATGAATCCTAGCCAGGTCAGCCTGGAGACAGGCAACCTCCTCCCTCAAACCAAAGAGTTGCCTGCAAACAGGGCAGCATCGCAGTCTCCATAATTCTCCCGGAACACTGCTCGTCCACAGCCACACCATGAGTTGAAGGGACCGAGAAAAAGTAAGTAGAACGTTCAAAAACTTTGAAAAAAAGGGTTAGCCTATGGTGAACTAATTCCTAAACACAAGCTAAGCAAGTGACCTACTTTTCCAGTGGAAATAAAGATCTGACGTCACTGGGTGAAGTCAGGGATATATGGTTGAATACTACCTGTGTATTACCTGAACTTTGTGCACATGTGTAATTTAGCTGTATATTCTGTATATGTGTTTACTGTAATTACTGTACACAGTATTTTAATCCTACTGTAATCCTTACTCCCCTCTCCCCAGGACACATCTGGAAATAAGCTAGTTCAGCTTAGTATGCCTTTCCTTATGAAACTCTTCAAATAAAAATAACGACTGGGTGGTGGGAGGAGCTTAACTTCAAAACATCCGACGAATCAGCACCTCTGATGGAACTGTCAGTGTGTGGATAGTGAACTATAACCACGTCCCTAGGACATTTCATTCTCATGTAAAGTAGCAGGAACTATAAAAGCAGCAGTGTACTACTTTAGACCATATTGTTGATACATATCACAATAGCTCTGCATTCTTGCACAGTAGAGTGGGGATAAATGAGCATTATAATAAAACAGTTTCATAGTTAATGTTAGCCTCTTCAGCAGCTGAAGTAAACATTACGGAGACTAAGGAAGGGGAGAAACATGCAGCCCTCATGTGGCTGCTGTTTAAACCTGTAATTAGGAAACTTATCCGGTATCGTAGGTCACCAACTACTCCCCCCAACAGCCCCTTTACCCAAACCAAATCTATTTTAACTCGTATGCGACCATGTAGTCACTAAGCTGTAACTTATAATTTGTAATACAGTTCACCAAGTAGAAACGATTATCTATCCATTTGATAAGTGCAACAAGACACTCCAGGGGAGTTGGTAGTTGTGCCACAACTGCACCTTCAAGGTGGGAAGATGCTCGGCCTGCGGCTTTGTGCTTTATTACACCTCTGGGGTGTGATGTGGCATGACTACCAACACCCTGTTCTATCCTCTAAGGAGGCAGTACAATGCAGAGGTTTATTTGAATCCCAGAGCCCCCACTTGCATACTGTGTGACCCTGAGCAAGTCTCAACTTCCTTGTGCTCCCAAGTCGCACCTGGAAACAAGCTTCGGCTTAGTGTGCCTTTCCTGGTTAAACAATTTCCCCTTCTGTATTTTACTGCATATTTCTGCCTATGTGGTTCACAGGAGCATCTAATGCACAAATACATAGTGTCAGTCAATAAGGCCGTTTTTCACTTGAAAAAGTGCTCCCAAGAGATCATTTTACTAAGTGCATACCTCCTATGCTATGCAAAAAGCATTAACGAAGTACCTCAGCAAATAGGGAGTTTCCTTTACTACTGGGGTCCTGAGCCTGCTGCAATGCCTGGTCCAGCTGTATCTGGAGATCCTGGTTCGCTTCACGGGCTTTCTGCAATGAGAAGCACAAAGTTTCAGCAGAAGACCTATAACAATTAGTCTTTTGTTAGGATACTATGAAATCAATAGCTCATGGTTCGACTTCAGGCAAGTCAACTGCTATCCTTGTACTACAGTTCTCATTTTGTTGCAGCCTGCAGAAAGTAGTCATGTACGAACTCACCGTAACAGTAGATCTTCGAGAGAAGTTCTTGCAGCAGGCCACACTGGTAGGACTAAGCTGTCAGGTGCCAGGACAACACGGAAAACTTCTAACTAGCAGTCTACCACAGGGGACTGCCCACCGCCGACGTCAGCCACTGACGTCAGCCTATCCTAGAAAGATGGGAGGTCCCCCACACCTACCTCAGTTCTCCTGGCAGAATGGGCAGCAAATGGAGAACCAAGGAAGTTTACAAGAGCCCAAAGAAAGGCGGAAGTAGAGTGAAAGAAAAAGAGCAGCAGGGGGAAAAAGGGAGGGAAAGCAGGGTCTGCTGCAAGAGTTTCTCTCAAAGATCTATTGTTAAGCTAAGTTCTTATGTAACTGTACTATCTTCAAGGGAGGCTCTTGCAGCAGGTCACATCTGTAGAATTGAGTCCGAAGCAGTACCGGGTATCACCAGGACAATGACACTGGCAGGACAGACCAATCAGCAGCCAAGAGCTCAGGAGAGAAGGCCCTGAGGTACTGCTAGGCCAAAATTGGCCCTGTGCCAAGAGGCGTGCATGGTGAAGGTGTGAACAGAACTCCAGGTGGCAGCTGCACAAATATCCACAGCAAACACATTCCTGAAAGAAGCCATGTAGAGGCAGCCATTCCCTTGGTGGAATGGCCCTTAACCACTCCCAGAATAGCTTTGTACCTGCGGTAGCAATGAACAATGCAATGGGCTAACCATTTAGACAAACACTGTTTGGAAACAGGAGTGCCTTCTTTCTCTTGAGGCGAATGAACTAAACAACTGGTCAGATTTTCTTAAAGACTTGGTACAGTTTGTGTAGTACTGCAAAATCTGAAGTACATGGGGCCGGTCCGCCGGTGTAGCGGTTGCACTACCACTTGTGACACCAGTGATCCGGGTTTGAGAACAAGCCCGGGGAGCTTGAGGGCCGCCCAGAGAAGGGAAACTCGAGCATCCGGACAGCTCGCTTCCCCGGTGGGGGGGGGGGGGTGACTGCCTGGTGGAGGCCAGAGGTACAGTAGCCTGATGCCATACAGATGGGGAGGGGCAAGGCAGGACATCAGTGTAAAGCGTCTACACACCATGCCGCAACCGCGACTCCAGGGGGAAAAAAAATTGGGAGCTGGCAGAGCACACCAGCAGAGGAAAGCACCTCTCACCATTCAACCTGCAAGGCTACAATGGGGGGGGGGCCGACAAAACAAGGAGGATTTAAGGGTTCTTTCCACCCCAATCCCGCCTGGGGGAGATAAAGGCTACATGGGGCGCATGACCGGTGGGTCGGAGGAGTGCTGCCGGGTCCTGGGAGATAGACAGCAAGTTAAAAAAAAATCTGATGTACATCCAAAGTATGGAGCATAGCCTCCTCCTGATTAGAATACTCAAGAAAATAAACTGGAAGGTGGATGGACAGATTCAAAGTAAACTCTGACACCTCCTAAGGTAGGAACTTACGATTAGTACGCAAAGACACCCTGTCCTTGTGAAAAACCAAATCAGGCTCCTTACACATAAGGGCCTGGTGCTCGGAAATCCTTCGAGCAGAAGTAATAACTGAAAACAGCACTTTCCACGACAGAGAGCGCAGCTTGCAAATCGTGGCCAATTCAAAGGGAGGTAAAGTAAGTTTCTCCAACATAAAACGGAGGTCCCATAGAGGGACAGGGTCCCAAATGGGAGGTTGCAGATGCAAGATGCCCTGCAGGATGGTGAGAGACACTCCACGCTGGGAGATAGATTTGTCTTCGATAGGTGCATGGTACACAGAGATGGAGGAAAGATGCACCTTTTTTGTTTTATTGATTTTGCAAGAAAATCACTTACAAAGTTTTACACTGTCAGATACAGTTATCTTACAAAGGATATATTTTGGACCCCTCCTCATTTGTTACAGCAAGGGGGGACGGAGTTCAAGTGAATCACCATTAGCATACATCCAAGGAAATCACTGAGGGATGGGAAAGGGATCATCCCTTCATACTTGGTTAACATTGTGACCTACTGGTCTAGAAGTCCCTCCAAAATCTAAGGAATTAAGCAACTGCAGAAAAAATTCCCTTAACCTTCCAAGGCGAAAAATAATCATTAAAACTATTGTTAAGTATGTTAAAACATATTGGAACAAAACTGGCTATTGCACCCAAAAGAAAGAAGCCACTTACTGGCATTTAACTGAAGGCTTCTTCGCTTAACAGACAAAGACCCTGCGTTTTAAACATTGTGAGCATATTACTAATGTGTGCCCCTGAACTTAAGACATTCTTGAGAAAAACTGCTGTATTATGTCCACATATACGGTGCGATTTAGGCTACTGTAAATTGCAAGCAAGTCCTGGTAAATAGTGGCGACATATGCAATGGCAGTATGACTACCAATCATGAACACATGGTAGCTAGCAGCACTGCGCAGTTTCAAAAGTTAAATTAACAAAATGTGGCTGCCATTTTAGATCCGTGCATCAGCACACTCAGCAAATGTCTTGAAGCAAAACACAGTCCCACAGAATGTATGTCAAAGTCAGGTGCTTAGGAAGGCATTTTCAAGCACTTACTACCTGGGCACTGGGGTGTTAATACTCATCCGATGAGTGTTCTTGTCTTACTGAGTCGGCCTCTATGTGCTGCAATAATTTCCCTGCGTCTTTGGGATCCGCAAAAAGATAGACTTGAGAGGTCCTCTGAACACACCGTTTATCAGGCATTAGAAGCTGGTGCTGGATTTTTAACTGGCAGAGCCGACCTCTAATGCCATCAAACCCCTTCCTCCTTTGTCAGGTGCTATATGAGAGATCTGGGAATATAGAAATAGAATCCTCCCCGTACCAAAGAGCTCTTTTTCTTCTGACCATAGCTAGGATCTTGTCCTGGATGCCAACACCCGTGCAGACAATCATGAAAGTCCTGGATAAGACTGGGTGTTGCAACCACTCATCCTGGGGTCATGCGGAAGGCCTTTTCTAGGGCTGGAGAGGAATCCTATCTGGTAAGTCCAGCAGTGAGGAGGTAAGTACCTGGGCGAAACCCCAAGTAGTCTTCACCTTCAGCCCCTTCAAATAAGCCAATAACCCTAATATTCCGTTCCCTGGCCTGGTTCTCCATGTTGTCCAACTGCTGCCGCAGCATGGCATTATCTTTCACCAGTCAGGCTATAGCATCCAAGGATTTAGTCACAGAGGGATCATTTTGTTGGAGCCCCTGCTCCACACTGTCCATTCTTTGTTAGAGGGTGGCTACTCTCAGGTGCAAGGCATCAAATTTGCAGTCAAGATCCTGGACTGTTCTCACCAGCTGGCCCAAAGTGCTATTTATGGTGGCTAAGGTCACTTCTTCCCTTGCCAGTTCACCAGAGGTCGAGACCCCTTCCTGCTGTGTAGGCCTTTCATTCCGCTTCTGTCCCTTAGGCTTAAAGAATTCCTCGGATGAGGTACCAGAGGTTTTAGGTTTACTCATCTTGTAGATATAGGTGTCTGCTACTATATACATCGAAAGTAGCCAAAAGTTGATGTTAAATAATCCAGTCAAAATTCTCCTGGGAGCCCAAGTGAAATGCTGCTTCCTGTTAGGCTGCTAAACAACACTCCCAAGAAAGATGCACCTTGAGAGAGGAATACCCCAAGCTGAAGTCTGAAAGGAAAACAAGGTACTCCAACACCTGATTCACTGGGCAGTTGAAAGGGTCCAATGGGTGTGCAGCAACGCAAAGAGAGAAATATTTCCACTGCATAGTGTAAGTGGCTCTGGTGGAGGGCTTTCTAGCAGCCACCAGGACATCTGCAACCCTAGATGGCACTCCAAAGTGGGTGATAAGCTAGGTCTGCAGGAGTCACGCATGGAGATGTAGGGACTTCAGGTTCGGGTGGATTAGGGTGCCCTGGTCCTGAGAGAGCAAGCTGGTGCACAGGGGCAATGGCCCCAGAGGTTCCACTGCCAGCTGTTACAGCATGGGAAACCAAATCTAATGCAGCCAGAAGGGAGCTATGAGAATCATCTCTGCCCCTTCTAACTGGAGCTTGAGCAGAACCCTCTGTATGAGTGGGACAGGAGGAAAGGTGTACAGAAACCTCCTTTTCCAGGAGAGACACAATATGTCCTGCCAGAAAACCAGAGGTCTGAGATCAAGTGAGCCAAAAAGTGGACATTTGTGTTGAGTGGAGACACAAACTGATACAACTCTGGACGACCCCACCAGTCAAAGAAATCTTCGACCACCAATGTTAGAAGCTCTCACTCATGAGCCAGTGACCTGGAGTGGCTGAGACTGTTGGCCAAGATGTTTTGGACACCTGGAACATGTACTGCCAAGAGCTCCAGACCGTGCTCGATGGCCCAAAACCAGACGCATAGTCTCCCCACACAGGGTGTAAGAATGGGTCCCCTTTTGCTTGTTGATGTAATATACTGTACCACACACACCCACACCCACTCCCCCACACCTGTTGTCGGTCTGCACGACCAGTAGACCGTGGAGGAGATGAATCTGAAAGGCCAACAGAGCATAAAAGACCACTCGTAACTCCAGGATGTTGATATGGAGACCCTGTTCCAATTCTGTCTAGGCACCTTAGGTCTGGTGGTTGGCCAAATGAGCACCCCATCCCAGGCAGGATGCATCTGTTGTGAGAATCTGACAGGGGGGGGGGGGGTTGATAGCTGAAAAGAGACTCCCTGAAGGAGGTTGGCTGCCTCCACCCACCACGACAGAATTCTGTGGACCAGGTCAGATACCAAGACCAGGTTCAGGTCCCTCCATGAACTGGTCTCATTGGACCCTCAATGTCCCTTATGCAGGGGGAACCTTTGCAATGGCTGCCTCCATGTGACCAAGAAAGCACAGGAAGGAAAGCCCTGGCAGGGACCCAATGACTGGAGGACACTGGAAGGACGTGGTTTGTAAACCAGACTAAGACTGGGGCTAGATGTAGTTGAGAATGCAAGCCACAAGACTGGGGAGGGGGACTACCTCATGTCATGCACACACCAGTGCCAAAACCATGTCCCACTTAAAGGAGTAAGTTTTACAAGTCAGCTCCTTAACGGATGCTTCCAGAACTTGAATAACGTCTTCAGAGAGGCGCAGAACCTGGAACACCTGTCGCTCAGGAATCAGGTGGACAGGTGCAGGAAGAAAAAATTACTCACCTTAGTAATGTTGTTTCTTCTAATGGAGTCTTGCTATATTATGACAAGTGCAGTTTGTCCCGCCACTAGAACTGCTCCGGAGGTGAAAGAGTTAACTTCTATGCAGAGCATGGAGCTTAGAGCTCGAGCTCGGTTAAAGAAGCTCTGTTAGGGTGGTTTCAAACCGAAACCACAGATCTTTTACGAGCAAAACTCACTAAGGCTCTGTGTGGAAGCTGTAACTCACACTCAGCCAACTGGCTACTAACATATTACACATTTTCCTGGTCCCAACACCAAGACTCAAGTCAGTGGACCAGAAAAATAAGATAAAATAACTAAATAAAACACAACACCCAAACATGAAAGAGGGCATCAATAAATGCCAACAGTGGACTGCCCACCCCATACCCAAAGTAGAAGTCCTGAGAGGGGCAGGTGGGGAGGGTGTAATATAGCAAGACTCCATTAGAAGAAACAACATTACTAAGGTGAGTAATTTTTCTTCAAACAACATACAAGTCTAAGCTATATTATGACAAGTGCAGACTACACGCAGTACTCCATGGAGGAGTGGACAGAACCCATTTAGGGAATAGGCTCTGAAGCATGGTTGTGTTAAACCGAGCATCCCTCCTGGCCTGGATATCCAGGGAGTAATGCTTGGTGAAAGTGTGTACTGTTTTCCAAGTAGCTGCTTGACATATCTCCAAGATAGGGATGTCTCTAGCAGCAGCTAGAGATGCAGCTGTACCTCTGGTAGAGTGAGCCTCAGGCCTGAGGGGGAACCTCACCCAGCTTTTGATAGCAAAATTGATACAAGAGACGATCCACCTGGCAATGGATCTCTTAGTGGCAGGTCTCCTTCCCAACCTCACCATATGAGAAATAGTTGGAGGGAGTCAAACCTGTGACCCTTGGTACTTCTATGTATTAACTTAGGGCCCTCTTAACATCTAAGCTGTGCAGCCTCCTCTCACCAGAGGAGGAATGGTCAGTGAAGAACACTGGAAGTGAAATAGATTGGTTAAGGTGGAAATCCAAACCACCTTAGGCAAAACTTCCTGTTAGTCCTGAGGACTACTTTATCCCTGTGAAGAGAAATAAAGTCAGTCTCCACTGATAAAGCCTGTAACTCACTTAAGTGAGCCTGGCAGAAGTGATGGCTACTAGAATACAGTTTTCCAAGTCAATACTTAAGCTCTGCCAAGACAGAGGCTCAAAGGGGGTTGCATCAGCTGAGCAATGCAAACATTAAGATCCCAAGCAGGGGCAGGGTCCCTGAATGGAGGATTGGTATGAAGCAATCCCTTAAAAAACTTGGAAAATACAGGGTGAGCAGAAAGAGAAGAGGGCTTCCCTGCTGAAATGAAGGCAGAGACAGCTGCCAAGTGCACTTTCAGGGTAGCTGGTCTCAGTCCCAAAGAATTAAGATGGACCATATAGTCCAATACAGTGGTAGATCAGCAGATTCCGGGAAATATGCTTCCCAGAACACCATATGGAAAACCTTTTCCACTTGGAGTTATAGGTAGCCCTGGAGAGACTTCTAGCAGCCTTCAGGATTTGAGAACACTTTGAGAAAGTTGTAGATCAGCAAACTCTAACTGCTCAAGAGCCAAGCCTTGAGGTTGAGGGATTTCAGATCTGGATACCAAACTCTCCCCTGAGCACAGGTTAACAGATTGTGGTTCATGGGAGACACAGGGAAGATGGACTGCTAAGGACAGAAGGAGTGGGTACCAGGCTGCCTGGCCCAGTCTGGAGCAATCAGGATCATCTTGCAGGGCTGAGACCTGATTTTGACTAGTACTTTGAACAGGAGAGGGAAGGGGGGGAAGGCATAAAGGAACTTCCCTTCCCAGTAGAGGAGAAAGGCATCCAGGGGGACTGAGCCCAACACTGGGGGCCTGCAACAAAAAAGTAGAAGTTGATTGTCTGGGGCTGCAAAAAGATCTATCTGAGGAGTGCCCCATCTGGCAAACACTATCCCCAGTACTAGGGGATCCAGTGACCATTCGTGATGGCCCTGGGAAATCCTGCTGAGAGCATCTGCCAGGACATTGTCCTTGCCTGGGAGGTGAACTGCTATGAGGGAAGTGTTCAGGGAATAAGCCAGAGACCACAACTTCATCGCCTCAGTGCACAAGGCCGAAGACCAAGTGCCCCCTTGTTTGTTGATGTACCACATTGTAGTGGTGTTGTCTGTTCTGACCTGTACCACCTTGTTCTGAACAGGTGCAGAAAAAACCTGAAGTGTTAGAAAAACAGCTCTGAGTTCCAACAGATTGATGTGGAGCAGAGATTCCTCAGGGGACCATAACCCCTGGGTGGAGAGGTCGCCCATGTGAGCTCCCCATCCCAAGAGGGATGCATCTGTAGTAAGGGTCAAGGAGTGGGACAGAGGGATGAAAGGTACCCCTTGTCTCAGATTGCTCTGATCCTGCCACCACTGAAGGGCCTGGATCAGGGTTCGAGTCACTGGAATTAACTTGGATAGGGGATCTCTTCTTTGAGACCAGAAAGCTCTCAAATGGAACTGAATGTCCCTCATCTGAAATCTTGCTCCTTGCACTACAGCTGTGGAAGCAGCCATGTGTCCTAGGAGCTGCAGGAAATGCCTTGCTGGTCGAGAGACCTGCAGAGTGAAGGACAAGGCCAGGGCCACTAAGGTCCTTACCCTTTCCAGGGGAAGGAAGGCTCTGGCCTGCTTTGTGTCCAGTTCTGCGCCTGTAAAGTTGAGTACCTGGACAGGTTCCAAAACTGACTTTGGAAGATTGAGAAGAAAGCCCAGAGAGGTAAGCAGCTGCTGGGTAACTAGCAGGTGTGATTTGACTCTGGTCTGGAGACTGACCCACAATGAGCCAGTCGTCCAGGTAGGGAAAATGGCAATCTTTGCCTTCTTAGATGAGCAACTGCTACTGCCAGGCATTTTGTGAACACCCTTGGGACAGAAGTGAGGTCAAGGGCATTGCTCTGAACTGATAATGGCCTGAGGGCAGTTCAATCTGAGGTACTTTCTGATGGGAGCTTCTGATAAGAACATGGAAGTAGGTATCCTTGAGGTCCAGGGAAGCTAGCCAGTCCCCTGGCCTTAGGGAGGGTAAATCATTCCCAGAGTCACCATTTTGAACTTTGGTTTTAAAAGGTGCTTGTTTAGATATCTTAGATCCAGGATAGGCCGCCACTCTCCTGTCTTTTTTGGGGTAAGGAAGTACCTGGAGTACAGACCCTTGCCCTGGTGTGGGGGAGAAACCCTTTCTACAGCTCTGAGAGCCAGGAGGGTTGAGACTTCTGTTTCCAAAGCAAGAGTCTCTAAAGGGTTTGCAGGTGGAAAAGATCTGGCTCTCATCTTTGGAAATTTTTTGAAGCTGAGAACCAGACCCTGCTCACTACTTCCAGGACCCACCTGTCTGATGTTAAAGACTCCCAGTCCTGGACAAAGTAAGCCAGCCTGTCCCCTACAGGTAATGGAGAGCCGACCCTGGGCATCCCATCAGGGTGCCTGTTTGGCAGGGGCTTTAGGCTGAGGGGTGGGAGCAGGCCTGCTCATACCCCGTCTGCCTCTCCCTCTGAAGAACCCCCTCTGAGCACAGGCTGAAGAGGAGGAGGCCTGGGTCTGGTAAAAAGGCCTGTGAAAAGGCCTGCCCCACCCTTGGGGGGCTGCCTCTGAGGAGTGGCTTGCCGTTCCTTGGCTTGTGCACTCCTGTAAGTGGTTCTATATTCATCCATTTTCTTCATATAATTCTCTGTCTGCTCCCCAAACAGAGAATTTCCCACCACAGGAAAATCCATAGCCTTAGACTGGGTATCCTGTGACAAAGTAGTACACCTGAGCCAGGCCAATCTACGAAAAGCCACAGATGTAGCCATGACTCTAGAGGATACATCATTAGAATCCACTGCAGCATGGAATTGCACCTTAGATGCCTCAATACCATCAAGAGCCACCTGCTCCAGCTTCTTTGCAAGCTGGCCAGGGACCTGTTTGGCTAAGGCCATGACAGTATCCCATCTAGATTTCTGGTATCTCTAACATAAGCCATATAGTTTGCTTGTCTGAGTCCCAAGGATGCTGCCATGTATTGTTTTTTGGCCATGGCATCAATCTTCCTGGAGTCCTTGTCAGGAGGATGTGAAGCCAGGGAATATTAGCTTTATCACAGGCTGCAGCCTGAACTACCCCAAAATGACTGCATTGCTGTGAAAGAAAATCTGTATCAGGACCTGACAGTGTACCTCCTGTCCATCTTTTTGTCTACAGGAGGCACAGAATTAGGAGCTTTTAAAATTTTTATTGTTTGTTTCCTAAAAGATTTATGCAAAGGGATGGACAATCTCCTGGACTCTGGGATATCCATCATCTCTACATAGTCAGGCTCCTCTTGCTCATCCAAAGCGTCCTCTAAGGGAAGCTGGAGGGTCTCAGCAACTTTTTTATAAAACAAAAAATGAGAAGGGGACTCAGAAAGCCTAGGGGGAGATTCACCTAAAGGTCTATCTGGGGAGATGTCTGGTTCAATGGGCACATCCAGACTTTCAAAGTCACATTCACACTGATCAAAATCATCTTCCCCCTCCTCTGGTTCATAAAACTCTTCTATATCATATTCCTGAACCGGTGGAACCGACCGAACCGACCTTTTGCCAGATAGTGGCGGTTCGGAGGGAACCGGGGACAGTGACTGGACAATTTGTATTGCCCTGGCTATCTCTGCAGCAGTTGGAGAAGGAATTTTGGACTCCAAACCTGCTGAATTTTTAGTTTTCTTTGCTGGAACTGGCTCCTCAAGAGCCAGCTTTTCGTTTGCCCGAGGAAGTCTCGCCCTGGTCAGAGGGCACTCCCTCCTGGCCATCCGGGTCAATGGACTTTTTGGCCTCTCGTTCCCTGAGCCTGCCCACTCTCTTGTCCAGGGTGGCTGCAGGGAAATTTTTACAAATCTGGCAGTCTGAATTGAGGTGGTCAAACCCCAGACAATAGACACATGTAGTGTGTGGGTCAGCCTTGGCAAAGGCTTCCCCACAGACACTACAGTGTTGAAACCCAGTGGGCCCGGTTTTTCTTTTGGGTTTCTCAGACATGATGCCAGCCTAACCAACAAACTCGCCTTTTAACGGCAGTGCCAGGCAAGACACCCTTATCGGTTCCCCAACCGTGTCACGGGTCGTGGAAAACGAATGAACTGGCTAGGAACCGATAAGAACCGAACCGACTCTAACAAGCCTTTAAAAGGCTTTAAAACCAAGTTTAAATACAATTCGATCGGTTCAAACCGAACCGATAAAAATTTACAAGTTCCACACAGAAAACCTATCTATTACTTACAATACCATAGACAGAGCTTGAACCGATCGGTTTGCGGTTAAAATAAATAAATCACGGTTAAATTCAACCGAAAAAAAACGTTTTAAACCGAGGAAATGAACCGAGCAGCAGGAGGAATCTCCGTGCGACTGTTCAGTGAGGCGGAGTAAAGAATCTGACGGTTTCGGTTTGAAACCACCCTAACAGAGCTTCTTTAACCGAGCTCGCGCTCTAAGCTCCATGCTCTGCATGGAAGTTAAGTCTTTCACCTCCGGAGCAGTTCTAGTGGTGGGACAAACTGCGCTTGTTATAATATAGCAAGACTTCATGTTGTTTGAAAGAACAGTTGTGCAAGAACTTACCCTAACAGTAGATCTTCGAGGGGATCTTAGTCATCCGGTTACACCACAGGAACTTCACCGTCAGTGAACGGGAATCCACACGGAAGATCTTCAGCAGTATAACTGGGGCTGCCCACGTTGTCGACGTCAGCCAACATCAACAACCCTATATAGGCGTAGGTAGCCCCACTCCCTCCTCAGTTCTTTCCCTCTGGAAACGAAGGGAGCAAGGATCACAACCTGGAGAATAGTGGAGAGAAAAGAGACTCAGCTCTAAATATAAAAGATGGACACAAAAGATAGCCAGGTTCTGGACATGAGCCCCAAGAAGGGGGATGGTGGGAGGGAAAAATATACCCAATGACTAAGATCCCATCGAAGTTCTACTGTTACTGTAAGTTCTTGCGTAGCAGTTCTATTTTCTTTAGGACTATCTCAGTCATCAGGTTACACCATAGGAACAAGTACCGAGCAGTGACAAGAACAGTCTGGGAGGTTGGAACTCCATAAACTTAAGATAGGAGAATCCTTGCAGAACAGCCTTGCCAAATCCTGCACAGGCTCTAGATGCAATATCCAGACTGTAATGCCTGGTTAAAGTGTGGACTGTACTCCAAGTGGCAGCAGCGCAGATATCAGCGGCTGAGACCCCTTTGAAACAAGCCACAGAGGTAGTCATGCCTTTGGTGGAATGAACTCTGACAGCACCAGGCTACTCTTTGCCATACTCATTGTAGCAAAACACAATGCAATTTGCCAACCATTTTGATAAACATTGCTTAGAAAATTAAGCACTCTCTCCAACTGAGATGAATGAGAAACAACTGCTTAGACTTTCTGAATTCTTTAGTCCCGAGAAGGTAATACTTCAAAGTTCTGCACACATCTAGAGTATAGAGCAGTGCTTCTCCTGGACTGGCATGCTCCGGGGGAAAAAAAACAAAAAAAAAAACAGGAAGGCGAACAGACAGGTTGAGTGTAAACTCAGAAACCATCTTAGGGAAAAACTTGGGATTTGTACGTAAAGACACCCTGTCTTTGTGAAAAATTAAGCAAGGCTCCTCGCTCCAGAGGGCCTGAAACCCTGAAATTCTTCAAGCGGAAATAACTGCAACCAAAAAGAGTGCTTTCTAAGAAAGAAAATGCAAATCGCAAGTCACGATTGTCTCAAAAGGAGACAGGGTCAGCTTTTCCAAAATAAAATTCAAGTCCTAAGCCGGGACAGGGGAACGGATTGGGGGTTTCAGATTCAAGATGCCCTGAAGAAAGGTTCGGAAGACATCGAACTGAGCAACCCTGCGGTCACCCACAGGCTCACAGAAGGCAGAAATAGCCAAAAGGTGAACCATGAGGGAGAAATACTGGAGGTCTGAGTCCGACAAAGAGATCAGGTAGACAAGGACATGCTGCACAGGACATGTGAAAGGGACTAAGAAGTGTTTGGCAGCCCGAATAGCAAACCGCTTCCACTTCATGGCGTAAGTAACACATGTATAAGGCATGTGGGTAGCTACCACACTCGCACTTCCTCCCTGCAAAGGGGATACTAGTGAGTCCGACCCTGCTTGCTGATGTAACAGACTACGCTCAGATTGTCTGCTGCACCTACAGTTGACCCAGAGTTAGGTGCTCCCGAAAGGCCTGCATGGCATATAGCACCACTCATTTCCAGGACATTGATACGCAGGACGGCCTCCCACTGGGACCAGGAGCCCTGGGTTTGAAAAGAACCCAGATGCACCTCCCAACTGAGACCTGACGCATCCCTGGTTAAAACCCGATGCAGTGAGGCAATTTGGAAGGGGACTCCCTGTCAAAGGTTTGAGGAGTCCATCCACCACTGCAACACTCTGCATGCTGGGAAGGAGACGAGGACTAGTTTATCTAACTCATCCATGCTCTCGTCCCATTGTACCCAGAGGGTCCACTGAAGGGTACGCATATGAAGCCATGCCATTGGAAAGGTGGGAATGGCTGCGGCCATTAGGCCCAAGAGCCTGAGGTATAGCTTGGCAGGAATGATGAGACTCAGCTACCTTCCGAGCTAAAAGGCATTTGGCCCTGTTCTCCGGTAAAAAGGCCTCTCCCTGCCCAGAGTCCAGAACCGCCCAGATATACTGCAGTCTTTGGGATAGTACTAGAACAGACTTGGGCAGGTTGAGTGTTATGCCCAAGGACTGAAAGAGCTGGAGAGTACACTCCAGAGTTAATAAAAGTACAGTTACACAAGAACTTACCGTAACAGTAGATCTTCAAAAACAGGTCTTGCAGCAGGTTACACCATTATGACTGAAGTAGTTAGGCAGCAGGACCACAAGAAAACTTCTAGCTAGCTACATCCACCGACATCAGACCCCCGACGTTCCCAGCATCATAAAAGGGGTGGTCCCTCCAGCATCCCTCAGTTCTCCCACCGGAGACTCCAGCATAGCATTGTAATTCTGATGGGAAACAGATGATCCACTTCCAAAGGAAGACCAATAGATGGTAAACAATGCATGTGACCTGCTGAGGGGAAGGCGTTTGGGAAAGTACCTGCTGCAAGAGCTGTTCTCAAAGATCTACTGTCACGGTAAGTTCTTGTGCAATTGTACCATCTTACTTTGAGATACTGCTCTTGCAGCAGGTTACACCATTAGGACGCAGTCCTAAGCAGTGCAAGTTAGCCCCTAGAAAACAGGAGGAAAGGAGAAGGGTGAAAGAAGACCCCTCATACAAGGATCCCTGCAGAACCGCAAGGCCAAAGTCCACTCTGTGCCTGGAGGCTATATCCAGACTGTAGTGCCTGATAAAGGTATGCATAGTACTCCAAGCAGCTGCTGCACAGATGTCTGGACGAAACATTTCTTAGTGAGGCAAAAGAAGTTGCCATCCCTTTGGTGGAATGGCCCTTTACTGGTCCTGCTAAGGGCTTGTTCTGTTTCTGGTAACCAAAAAAAAAAAATAGTTTACCAACCACTTTGAAGGTGTCGTTTTTTTGCTCTTCTTTTCCTTGCCAGCATGTCTCAGGAGAGAGCCCCCAGCCCCGTCCCTCTGCATCCACTACCCAGCACTGGCCTTCTTACCCCAAGGCAGGGTTCCCTAACCCCCACAGGGGACTGGATTTAGAAGGCCAGCACCGTGGCTGGCTGGGAGCAGAGCCTGCAAGGCTCCCACCACCCTTCTGCCATAAGTTGTTTTTTCCTGGATTTTCTCCCAGGAGTCAAGGTGTGCACAGACATCTGTACAGAGAAGTCTGCACGCACTCCCTCCAAGCATCTGCCCCAACTCCTCCCCCTTCTACAGCACAGCGCCATATCCCCCAGCCTCTGCTAAGGAGTAGACAAGCGCCGACCTCTGCAGCCCCTTCCTCCCCAGAGAAGGAGAGCAGTACATTGGAGGTTCAATCCTTCTCCGCCCTTGCTGGTCCCCAGCGGTCCGTGCTCGTTCACAAACACGGCTCGCCGGTGTTGCGCAAGACGAGACATCCAGCGCCTCAGCTCTCAGCGCCACCGGGCCAGCTGAAAGTGCATTTTGACACTGGTGCCCCCAACATCCTGGGGGCAAACTAAACAAACTGATCTAACTTTCAGTGCATTCCGGTTCTAGTCCTGTAGTATCAGAGCATCCTGTGCACATCCAATGTGTGCAGGAGAGTCTTTCCTTTATTAGAATACACTGGGTAATAAACAGGCAGGGGAATCTTTTGGCAGAGAGTAAGCTTTGACACTACTCTGTCCTTATGGAAAATTAAATACAGTTCTTTAAACATAAGTGCCTGAAGCTCTGAAATTCTTCTGGCAGAAGTAATTGCAACTAAAAATAATGCCTTCCAGGAGAGAAGGCATAGCTACATAATCATAGCTTGTTCAAAGGGTGGTAGTATGAGTTGTTCCAAAATGAAAAGAAGATCCGGGGAATCGGTCTCTAATGAGAGGTTTCAAATGTAGGATGCCACGCAAAAAAGTGCGTCACAGGTCCAGCTGGGCCAGGGTTTTATCCCCAAAAGGTGCATGGTAAGCAGACAGTGCTGAAAGGTGCACCTTTATCGAGGAATAGCTTATCCCACGTCTGATAAGGAAAGAAGATACTCTAGTACCAATTTCACTTGGCAGGTTAGAGGATCCAGGCCACATGCCAGCGACCAAAGGCAGAATTATGCACCATTTCATGGCATATGTGGCTCTAGTAGAGGGTTTTCTTGCAGCTACTAGGACACAGACCACTCTGTCAGAGAAACCATGGCGAGAGATCACCAAGTCCTCAGGAGCCAGGAGTATAGGTGTAGGTGTAGAGATCGCAAGTTCGGGTGAACCAGGGACCCGTTGTCTTGCGAAAGTAAATGTGAGCTGAAGGGAAGAGGAAATGGAGGCTCGCTCACTAGTTGATGGAGTAAAGGGAACCATATCTGTCTAGGCCAATTAAGGGGCCACCAGAATCAAATCTGCTCCTTCGTTCTGCAGTTTGAGCAGGACTCTCTGGATCAACGGAAAGGGGGGGGGGGAGCATAAAGGAATCTGCCTGTCCAGCAGAGGGACAATGTGTCTCGCCAGAAAACACCAGACTCTGGATCTAGCGAACAAAAACAGGGCAACTTTGCATTGTATGGGGAGGCAAATAGATCTAGTTCTGGCGTTCCCCATTTTGCAAACACAATGTCTGCAACATGTTGTAGGAGCTCCCATTCATGTGCGTTGGATCTGGATCTGCCGAGTAGGTCAGCTATCGTGTCCTGCAACCCTGGGACGTAGACTGCAGACAGCGTGATATGGTGTTTATTGCCCAATACCATACCCTCATTGCCTCCCAGCACATCTGGTATGAACGAGTTCCCCCTTATTTGTTAAGATAGGACACTACTGATATATTGTCCGTTTGAATCTGTAGGTGCCCTGGGGAAAGTACTGGTCTTAGTGCTTGCAGGGCGTAAAGAACTGCCTTTATCTCCAGGATGTTTATGTGGACAGAACCCTCTGGACTGAACCACAGACCCTGGGTCCTTTTGTCCCCCAGATGAGTGCCCCCGCCGCGTCCGTGGTCAGAGTCATAGCTGGAGTGGGTAACTGGAATGGGACTCCCACCTCGAGGTGTTCCTGAACTACCCAGCACTGCAGCACTCAGGGAATAGAGTTGGGGACTGAGACCAATTGGCCAAAATCATCCTGGCATTGGTCCAACTGGACTCAGAGTGTCCACTGAATGATTCGCATGTGAAGGCGAGACAGTGTAAAGTACAGTTACGCAAGAACTTACCGTAACAGTAGATCTTCAAGGAGCTTTGCAGCAGGTTATTACCATCAGAACTAATGCCGCATGACTTAGGACCAACCATAAAAAAAAAAAAAACTTAGCTGCCATGGCAGAAGCCCCGACATTGGCTCCGCCCAATGTTGGTCCTGCCGTAAAAGGGGCGGTCCCTAGCTTCACCTCGGTTCACCCGCCAAGGACCCGCAAACAGATCTCAGCAAGAGAACCAGAACAAGCGTGCTCAAGTCATGCTGAAACTCTCCAGGGGGAAGGAGGGCGGGAAAGCAGCGCCTGCTGCAAGAGCTCCTCTCGAAGATCTACTGTTACGGTAAGTTCTGACGTAACTGTACTATCTTAGTTCAAGGGGAAGCTCTTGCAGCAGGCTATTACCATTATGACTGAATCCCAAGCAGTCCCACACTAAGGAGGAGACAAGCCCTGGGAGGAGGATGACATGAACAAGTATGACGGAATTCCCTAAACAGGTAGGGAAACAGCATATCAGGACAGGGACCGCCAGGCCAAAACCGTCTGGGAGTCTGGAAGCAATGTCCGGGTTGTAATGCCTGACAAAAGTATGTACTGAACTCCAAGTAGCTGCTGCACAAATGTCTCGGATAGAGACATTTTTCAAAGAAGCGACGGAGGTAAAAACTCCTCTGGTAGAATGACCTCTAACCGCTCCTGGTAGAGGTTACTTGTAACAGAACACCATGCAGTGGAATAACCACCAAGATATAGTCCATTTAGACACCAGTTTGCCCAGGTGTAGAGGCGCAAAGGCCACAAACAGTTGCTCCAATTTGCAGTGTGCCACTGTACGCTTGAGGCAGTACCTCAGCACCCTGTGGACATCCAAGGTGTGTAGGAGAGCTTCTCCCCTGTTGGAAGGGGTCGAATAATAAACCGGAAGGTCAACCAACTGGTTGAGGGTTAATTCAGAAACCACTTTGGGTAGAAATTTACGACTTGTCCTGAAGGAAATCCTTTCCCTATGAAAAATCAAATAAGGCTCCTTGCACATCAGGGCCTGAAGCTCAGAAACCCTTCGAGCTGAAGTAACAGCAACTAGAAAGGACACCTTCCAGGAAAGAATGCAGCTCAGAGTCTACCGTGGGTTCGAAGGGAGGGAGAGTAAGGTCCAACACAAAAAGGAGATCCCAGGGGGGATTTGGATCCTTAATGGAAGGCTTAATATGAAACACGCCTGGTAAAATGGTGCAGGCCATGTTTAACTGGGCTAAGGTTCTGCCCTCAACCAGGACGTGATAAGCCGAAATGGCCCACATACGCACCTTAATCGAGGAGTAGCTCAAGCCTTCTTGTAATAAGGAGAGGAGGTACTGTAATGCCGAGTTCTCTGGACAGTTAAGAGGATCCAGATGATGCGACAAATCCCAGAAGCAAAAACGCTTCCACTTCATAGCGTAAATGGAACGAGTAGAGGGCTTTCTCACCGAAACAAGGACTTCTGCCACCTCTTGGGAGACCCCATACCTTGTTTTAAGTACGTCTACAGGAGCCATGCATGAAGGTGCAGGGACTTGAGATCTGGATGCACCAGCTTGCCCTGATCCTGGGACAACTGCGAGCATATTGGCAGCGGGATCAGAGGTTCCTACGACAGCCGCTAGTAATGGGAACCAAATATGCCACAGCCATAGCAGGGCAATTAGGATCAACCAGGCCCCCTCGGCCTGTACCTTCAACAGAACCCTCTGAATTAGAGGGAAGGCATAAAGGAACCTCCTGTCCAACAAAGAGACAACGTGTCAGGCCAAAAAGCACCAGGCACGTGTTCTCATGAGCAGAAAATACAGGTTACTCACCTGTAACAGGAGTTCTAGGAATGGTATATGTTGTTCATCCACACTTATTGGCAGGTTCCTTGCCGCTTTAAATCTTGCCAGAAGGTCTTCAAGCTGGCTCCTCCCACCAACCCAGGTGGTAAAACTCTCGGCTCCGCCCCATGATGCCAGATCTGGCCCGCTGGAAGCTCAGGTTGTGCGTCGAAGCCGGGGAGGTCGGGTGGGTCGTGTGGATGAACAACATATACCATTCCTAGAACTCCTGCTACAGGAGTAACCTGTATTTCTAGGGACATGGATATGTTGTTCATCCACACTTATTGGCAGACTCCTAGCAGTTCTCCAGGAGGGAGGGAGGCAAGGCACACCCCTTTACTTGGGAAATAAGGACTGAGAGAACCGAGGCCCCAAATCCAGCATCGGCGTGACTCAAGGTCGATGTGGTAATGGGTAATAAAGTGTGTGCTGACTTCCAGGTAGCAGCCCTGCAGATTTCCTGGATAGGGACGCCCTGGAAGCAGCCACCGATGCAGCAGTATGACGGGTAGAATGAGCTCTTATCCTCTGGGAGGCTCCATGCCCACCAACTTATAGCAGCGATCTATGCAGGAGGTGACCCACCTGCCTATCGTCCGCTTGGCTTGCAGGTCTGCCAGGTGCGGCTTCAGCGTGGTGACAAACAGCTGGCGAACCTCTCCTCGAATTTCAACCGATAGCTCCTTATAATAAGCGGGCGCCCTACTAGGGTCAGAGTATGGAGCCTATATTCGCCTCCGAGGTGATCGGGGTAGAACACCGCAGAGTCAGCACCTGGTTAAGGTGAAACTTCGACACCACCTTCGGAAGGAATTTCGGGTGGGGGCGCAGGACAACCTTGTCCCTGTGGAAGACCAGGTAAGGAGACTCGATGCAAAGCGCCTGGAGCTCTCCCATCCTTCTGGCTGACGTGATAGCCACCAAGAAGGCGGTCTTCCACGACAGGTGAGAGAGATCACACCTGTGCACTGGTTCGAATGGCTTGCCCATGAGCTTTGCCAGTACCAGCAGTAGATCCCACGGAGGTGGAGGTTCTGCCGCGAGAGATGTGATCAAGGCCTTTGAAAAGCGCCAACCCCTTTTCCTGCGCCACAGACTGCTTCCCGGCCCGCTACCGTAAGCAGAGATGGCTGCTAGGTACTTTTTAGGTCGCCGACCTAAGCCTCGATTCAGAAAGGGACCATAAATAGTTCAAAATGCTTGCCACAGAACAGGAGGAAGGGTCCAAGCCCTTGCCCTGACACCAAATGGAGAATCTCTTCCATTTGAAGGCGTAGCATTTTCTGGTCGACTCCTTACGGGACGCCTCAACAACATTGAGGACCTCGTCGAAAAGACCCAAGGCCTGGAACTCTAGCCGCTCAGGAACCAGGCCGTCAGTTGCAGGGATTGAAGGTCCAGATGGAACACCTTCCCCTGATTGACTCAAAGCAGGTCCGGGCGAGCTGGAAGCTGCCTCGGGAGCCTGGAGCTGAGGCTGAGGAGATCTGGGTACCAGAACTGGCGGGGCCAGTCTGGGGCTATCAGGATCACCTGCGCCTTGTCCCTCCTTGCTTTGAGAAGCACCTTGTGAATCAAGGGAAATGGGGGAAAGGCGTAGAAGAGGCCCGGGGTCCACAACCTCGAGAAGGCATCCCCCTGCAGTGAGCCCTGCTGAGGCGGGCATGAAACAGCCTCAGCTTCGCGTTCTCCCTGGAGGCAAACAGGTCCACCTGAGGTGTGCCCCAGTGGGAGAACAGATCTGTATACTACCTCCGGCAGGAGAGACCATTCGTGAGATGCAGCCCTATCCGGCTCAGGGCATTGGCCAGGGTGTTGGAGGCTCCTGCCACATGAATGGCTGGGAGATCCGCCTCCAGGCTGCGACACAGTGGTCGAAATGCGGAGAGCTTCCTTGCATAGAAGCATGGAGCGTGCCCCCGCCCTGGCGGTTCAGGTAGTACATGGTCGTGGTATTGTCCGTCTGACTCGGACCACTTGGACCCGGAGAAAGCGGAGCAAAGGCGGTGAGAGCTAAGCGCGGACCGCCTGAGCTCCAGCAGGTTGATGTGGCATCGGGACTCCCCGGGGACCAGAGGCCGTGCACTCGTGTTCCCCAGATGGGCACCCCAACCCATCAGAGAGGCATCGGTCGATAGAGAGACCGTCGGCTCGGGGCGGACAAACGGGATGCCCTCCTGCAGATGGAATGGAGCGGTCCACCACTGAAGAGCGTTCCACATCTCCTGGGTCACTATCACTAGCTGGTCCAAAGGATCGCAGCATTGTGACCACTGGCTGGCCAGTCCCCACTGAAGGGGGCGCATGTGCCAGCGGGCCCAACGAGACCACACTGGTACAGGCCGCCATGAGACACAGAAGGCGCAGGAAGTCCCGGGCAGGGCGCGATTGCCCAACCAGAAATGATTGGGCAAAGGAGGTAAGAACCTCGGCCCTGTCCGCCGGGAGTCGTGCTCTGGCTCGAAGAGAGTCGAGCTCTGCCCCGATGAACAGGATCACCTGCTTTGGCTCGAGTTCCGACTTGGCCTCGTTGATGAGAAGGCCAACTCAAGAGCAAACCTGGAGGGCCAGATCTCTGGACCGCTCCACCTCCCGTCTGGAGGAGGCTGCTATCAGCCAATCGTCCAGGTAAGGGTACACCAGACACCCTGCGGCGAGCGCGAATGCTGTCACCACTGCCATGCATTTGGTGAAGACCCTGGGAGCTGGAGATAACCGAAGGGCATGGCTCGGAACTTCGAAGAGGGATCCTCATTCGGCGGAGGTCTCGATGTGACGGACGGATGGGGCGTGAAGAGCGTCCTGTAGGTCCAGAGAGCAGAACCACACGCCGTGTTCCAGAGATGGTATTATCTGTGCCAGAGTGACCATCCTGAAGGTTCGAGACCTTAGGAACTTGTTCAGGTCGTGTAGGTCGAGAATGGGGCGCCAGCCCCCCGTCCGTTTCGGAACCAGGAAATACCTGGACACGAACCCCGGGTCTGAAGGGGGGTCCTCTACCTCCGTGATCACCTCCTTTTGGAGGAGGAGGAGAGTGATGTCGGCTCGGCGAGCCGCCAGTGAACTGCGGACCCGAGGGCCCCGAGTCACGGCAGCTCCTGAGGGCAGAGCCTGCTCGGTCCAGAGGTAGGCCTTTCCACCACCTCCAGTACCCACCTGTCCGTGGTAACAGCGGACCAGGTGGAAAGGAAGTGTCTGAGCCGCCCCACAGGAGAACCAGGGTGAGGTGACAGGGATGGGGGCGACCCCCTCACCCATCACTGGGCAGGCTTGGAGGAGGGACCGGCCAAGGGACCTCCTGGGCCTTCACCTCCCTGCTTCCTGTTGGAGGAAGCCGATGGCTTGGGCTTGGGATACCAAGGTCGAGCTTGCTGGCCCTGACGTTGCTGGGCCGGGCACAGAAGGACGAAAGGGCTTAGGCTGTGGCTAGCGGCCTTTGTCCTTCTGAGTGGAAGAGACCGAGTCCAAGGTAGCATTGGACTTCTCGATCCTCTGCAGGTGACCTTCCACCCCAGGGCCGAAGAGGTCAGTCCCCAAAAAGGGAACATCCGCCAACTTGTGCTGGGTATCCGAGGTAAAGGTGGATATCCTCAGTCAAGCAAGGCGGCCATGGCCACTGCGGCCGCCACAGACCTGGCACATGAGTCCCCAATGTCTAAAGCAGTCTGGAGCTGCTGTTTAGCCACTGCCATGCCCTGGTCCCGCACCTGCCTGACCGTAGTCTGCAGATCTGCGGGAAGATGAGGGACGACCTCATCCAGGGAGCCCAATAGGGCGTGAGAAAATCGTGCCATGAGGACGGCCGAACTGGCCTGACGAGCGTCGAGAGGACGCATAGACTTTTTCGCCGGCATAATCCAATTTCTTGGATTCCTTGTGGGAGGATTTGCATCCCTGGCGTTCCCCGCCATCGAAAACGCTGTCGTGACAACCCCTCGCCGAGGGTGTTCAAACCGACAGGAACCGTAGGGACCGTGATACTTCCTGGCCAACCTGGTCAAGGCGCAGGGCAGGAAGCTGGCGACACCAAAGTTCCAAGGCCGGACCCACTATGGCTCGGCCACCGGAAAGGCCTCCGTGGGAGAATCCCCTCGGTCCAGAATCTCCGTGAGGGGATACCTGGCCCGTTTAGAAACGGGTTCGAGCTTCATCCCGGTGGACTCCGAGATGAGTCGAAGCAACCCTAAGAAGGACGAAGGGCTATCGTCCATTGACTGCCCTCCCGAGGACTCCAAGTCCATGCGCTTGGAGAAGAGGGAGGAACCATCATCGGACTCAGAAGAGTCCTCAAAGAGCTGCCTCGGCCTGAGCCACCCTCCACCTGCCGAGGTTTATCAGGAGTGAGGGTGACAGACAGCCTATGGGGCAAACCCAAAGCCGACCGAGAATTTTTGGTCGGAGCCCAATAATGGCTGTGGAGGCGGAGGTTCCACCAGAATCGGTGGGGCAGCTGGAATTGGCCGAACAACCGGCCTGAGAACAGGCTCCTCGACTACAACGAGGGGTTGTTTCGGCTGCTCAGTGACAGCCACTTAATGGCCGGGGAAGACGACTGGGTTGGCTTATTCCCGGTCAAAAGCAGCTGTTGCCACATAAGTTCCTCGTACCTCTGACGCAACTTGCGCCGAAGCCTCCCCTCGTCCGAGGAAGAGGAAGAGCGGCGGCACCGCTTGCCGCGGTGCCGAGACCACCTAAGGCAGCGGGATCGGTTGGACCTCGAGGATGTCCGAGACCGAGAGTCTCGACTAGACCGAGGAGGCGAGGAGAAGTGTCAGAAATCGGCCTCCCTCGGCTCAGGACGATCCACGAAGGCTCGCGAACCCGGAGGCACAGACTAGCAGACAGGATCCTCAACTCCCACCGGGGAACGGGGAGAGGGATTCTCAGCTTCTCCAGCCGACAACCTGTCTAACAGTCGAGAAAAATCTCGGCCAGCGTGCATTAGGAGTCTCAGTCAACTAGCCTGGCAGGGACACCGTGAAACCAGTGGCGAAGCTGAGGGGTCGACCGAAGTCGACTGTCGACAAGGGAAGGGGGATCTTTCCCGCTCCCAAGAGCGTCGACGGAGAGACTTACTTTTGCTCTTTTTGGACCTGGAAAAAGGTCCCGAAGAAGTTGGACCCTCACCTTTGGTCGAGAGGGTCAGACAAAGCTCCTTAAAAGAAGCCGAGTACGAGGCACCGAGAGAGAGCGGGACAAATGCCGCAGCCGAGGTAGAAGCGGCCCGCACCGCCTCCTCTTCGAGGGCGATCACCTGCTCTAGCTGATCTGCCGAGCCCGCCGCTGGGACACACGTCGGGCCTCTTTAGATTTCACCGGTGGAATTCTTTTCTCGGGGCGCCCCAGTTGTAATCGGGCAGCACGGTCTTCAAGGACATAGGCCGAAAAGGAAGAGCACAAGTCGCAGGCCTGCGGGTCATGCTCAAGGCCCAGGCAGTAGACGCACGTGGAGTGCGGATCCGTCCTAGACATCTTCTGCCCGCAAGGGCACCTCCGAAAACCGGGAGTCGATTTGTCCATCGCAGCCGCGAGGAGAAGAAGACCGAAGTCTTTTTAGCAAAAATTTTAATTTCAAACTTTTCGAAGAATTAGGAACCAGTCTTAATCGCAACGCGTTAAGGAGGGAACCTGAGCTTCCAAGCGGTAAGGAAGATCTGGCGTCATGGGGCGGAGCCGAGAGTTTTACCACCCCAGTGGGTGGAAGGAGCCAGCTTGAAGACATTCCGACAAGATTTAAAGCAGCAAGGAACCTGCCAATAAGTGTGGATGAACAACATATCCATGTCCCTAGAACTTGGCAGTTTGGCGTTGCATGGAGATGCAAAGAGGTCCAGCTCTGGAAGACCCCAAGTGTTGAGGGGTTGGTCCGCTACCGATTGGAGTAACTCCCACTCGTGTGCCTTGGAGCGAGACCGGCTTAGGCCGTCTCTCAAGGTGTTTTGGATGCCTGGAACATGCACTGCGGTCAGAGAGAGATTCAATGTTCCAGTGTCCAGAACCAGACTCTCATCGCCTCCCTGCACAGGGGGTGGGGGTGGGGTGCCCCCCCCCCACTAGTTCCTATAGAAGACAACAACCCCGTGTTGTCAGATCGAGCGAGAGAGCCTGGAGCTAGGTCCTCCTTGAAAGCCCGAAGGGCACTGAGGACCGCTCACATTTCCTGAACATTGATGTGGAGGTTGTGCTCCTCTGGGACTAAACACCCTGAGTCTGGTTGTCCCCTAGGTGAGGCCCCCCAGCCGAAGTCTGAGCGCCGTCGTCAACGTCTGACTCGGCGGCTCCTGCCGAAACAAGACCCCTGCCTCCAAATTGAGGGGATCTAGCCACAAAAGAAGGTTCCTTCTAGCTGGCCCAGAGATCCTGACCATATAGTTGAGACCGGAGCTTTGGTCCCACTGCACCCTGAACATCCACTGCTGCACCCTCATGTGGAGGCGAGCCAAGGGAGTTACAGGGATGGCTACCGCCATGTGCCCCAGTAGTCTGAGGAAGGTCGTGGCCTGGAACTGTGGGGTTACGAGGACAGTTTGGGCCACTTCTCACAGGCAATCTGCCCTTTCCTGTGGGAAGAAGACCATGCCCAGGACTGTATCCAGGACCGTGACTATAAAGACAAGTCTTTGGCTGGGCTCTGGGGATGACATTGGAAGATTCAGGGTTATCCCCAGCTCTCAGAATAGCATGCAGGTGTCCCCGAGAGCTTGAAAGAAGCACATTCTTGACGAGGCCGCCAAGAACCAATCGTCCAGGGAAGGGAAGGGAAGACATAATGCCACTTGCAACATAGAGCCGCAGCTACCATTGCTAGGCACTTGGTAAAGACCCGAGGAGCGGAAGAGAGGCCAAACGGCAAACCCAGAACTGGTAGCGTCCCCCCTTGGAAGTGGAACCTCCAGTACTTCCTGTGAGGGGGAAAGACCCAAATATGCATGTATGCATCTTGCATGTCCAGGGAAAAGAGCCAGTCTCCCTGGTGCAGCAGAAGAATGAGACCTGGAAGGGACACCATCTAGAACCTTCGGTATTCTATATAGCTGATTAAGAAGCGGAGGTCAAGGATGGAGTGAAGATCCCGAGTTTTCTTTGGAACCAGGAAGAAGTGGGAGTAAAACCCTTTTCCCCGTTGCTGCAGGGAGACTGGCTCTATCATCTTTTTTCACAAGAGAGCCCGAATCTCTCCTATGAGAGGAATGAGAAGGATACCTTGAGGACAGAACAGTTATGCTAAAACTTACTATAACCACAGATCTTCGAGAACAGCTCTTGCAGCAGGTTATACCATAAGGACTACAGCCAGCAGGTGGCAGAGCTCCATGGAAAACATCTAGCTGGTTACACCCAGCAGGGACTGCCCCTGAGGTCAGCTCCACACCCGACATCAGATACATCATAAAAGGGGCGAACCCCCAGCATATCTCAGTTCTCCCACCAGAGACTACAGTCATAGCAATGTGATACTGAAGAGGAGACTAAGGATCCACTTCCAGAGGAAAACTAAAAATTCTGATTGCGTCTGAGACATCATGGAGATGAAACCATACCTCCCAAGAGGAAGGTGGGAGGGAAACTACTTGCTGCAAGAGCTATTCTCGAAGACCTACTGTTACGGTAAGTTCTTATGTAACTGTACTATAGTATTTCGAGATACAGCTCTTGCAGCAGGTTATACCACAAGAAAAAATTACTCACCTAAGTAATTAAGTTTCTTCTAGTGGAGTCTTGCTGTATTCGGACACCGGCAGTTAGCTCCAGCCTTTAAACTGCCATGGAGAACAAAGGGTTAATTTTTCTATGCATGGCATAGAATGTTCTCCTCGAGCTCAGCTGAAGCCTCTGCCTGTTATTCGAATTGCAACCATCAGATCTTTACGAGCAAAACTCACTAGGTGTTCTGTGTGGAAACTGTAAAATTTTTAACTAGCCAACTGGCAGAAAAATAATATTTTGGGTACTCAAAGGAAGACTCAAGTTAGGAAACCCAAAACCAAAAACCAATCAATCAAAGGAAATAGCATTCCACCCAAAGGAAAAAAAGAGGGTGTAAAAGGGGGCACCTCTAGGATGCCAACACTGCGCCAGCCCACCCACATCCCAAAAATCTAGGTTCTGAGAGGGGAGGCAGGGAAGGGGGAGGACAAAATACAGCAAGACTCTACTAGAAGAAACATAATTACTAAGGTGAGTAATTTTTTTCTTCAAACAACATGAAGTCTTGCTGTATTCTGACAACTGCAGACTACCAAGCGGTACCTCCATGGAGGAGGGACAGAACCTACTTTGGAAATAGGCTCTGAAGTACTGCTGTGCCAAACCGAGCATCAATCCTAGCCTGGATATCCAAAGAGTAATGCTTGGTAAAAGTATGGACTGTTTTCCAGGTGGCTGCTTGACAAATTTCTAGAAGAGGAATATCCCTGGCAGCAGCCAAGGAAGCAGCTGTACCTCTTGTGGAATGAGCCCTCAGGCCTGAGGGTGGAGTTTTACCCAGTTTTTCATAGCAGAATTGTATACAAGAAACAATCCACCTGACAATAGATCTCTTGGTGGCAGGTTTGCCCTTCCCAACTTCTCCATAAGTGAGGAACAACTGGAGGGAGTCAAACCTGTGACCCTTGGTACACTCTATGTAGTAGCTAAGGGCTCTTTTAACATCCAAACTGTGTAGCCTCCTCTCTCCCGAGGAAGAATGATCACTGAAGAAAACAGGGAGAGATGTAGACTGATTAAGATGGAAATCTGAAACCACTTTAGGCAAGAACTTTCTGTTACTTCTAAAGACCACTTTATCTCTGTGTAGAGAGATGAAATCAGATTCCAATGACAGGGCTTGCAATTCACTGATACGTCTAGCAGAAGTAATGGCTACCAAAAGAAAAAATTACTCATCTTAGTAATGTTGTTTCTTCTAATGGAGTCTTGCTGTATTCTGACAATAGCAGTGAGTCCCAACCTTCAAACTGCCCCGGAGATGAAAGAGTTAACTTTCCATGCCAGGCATGGAACGCTGAGCTTGAGCTCGGTTGAGACTCTGTCTGTTGCTGTTTGAACTCAAACCATCAGATCTTTATGAGCTAAACTCACTGAGGTCCTGTGTGGAAGCTGTAGACCTACACTAGCCAACTGGCTACTAAATATAATAAAAGATTTTTTGGTTTCAAAACAAAGACTCAAGTCAGGAAACCCAAAAAATGAAATAACACAACACCCACTCACCCAAAGAAAAGGGTGATAATAAAAAGGTGGGGCACCTCCTAAGTGCCAACACTGCTACTGCCCACCCACATCCCAAAACAAAGGTTCTGAGAGGGAAGGGGAGGATAGAATACAGCAAGACTCCATTAGAAGAAACAACATTACTAAGGTGAATAATTTTTTCTTCAAACAACATGAAGTCTTGCTGTATTCTGACAATAGCAGACTACCAAGCAGTACCTCCATGGAGGAGGGACAGAACCTACTTAGGAAATAGGCTCTGAAGCACAGCTGTGCCAAACCAAGCATCACTCCTAGCCTGGATATCCAGAGAGTAATGCTTGGTAAAAGTGTGAACTGTTTTCCAGGCAACTGCTTGACATATCTAAGATAGGAATATCCCTGGCAGCAGCCAGGGAAGCAGCTGTACCTCTGCTAGAGTGAGCCCTCAGGCCTGAGGGTGGAATCTTACCTAGTTTTTCAAAGCAAAATTGAATGCAAGAGACAATCCACCTGGCAATGGATCTTTTAGTGGCAGGTTTTCCTTTACCAACCTCACCATAAGTGAGGAACAGTTGGAGGGAGTCAAACCTGTGACCCTCAGTGCGTTCTACGTGGTAACTATGGGCTCTTTCACATCAAAACGTGCAACCTCCTCTCACCAGAGGAGAATGGTCAGTGAGATTCATGAGAAGAAGACACAGATTGGTTAAGGTGGAAGTCTGAAACCACTTTAGGTAAAAACTTCCTGTTAGTCCTGAGGACCACCTTATCTCTATGGAAAGGGATAAAATCGGGCTCCACTGACAGGGCTTGCAACTCACTTATGCGCCTGGCAGAAGTGATAGCCACCAGGAACACAGTTTTCCAAGTCAAGTACTTAAGTTCTGCTGAGGACAAAGGCTCAAAAGGGGGTTGCATAAGCTGAGCAATGCAAACGTTAAGGTCCCAAGCAGGGGCAGGGTCCCTGAATGGCAGATTGGTATGAAGCAATCCCTTGAAAAACTTGGAGAATACAGGGTGAGCTGAAAGAGAAGAGGGCTTACCTGCTGAAATAAAAGCAGAGACAGCTGCCAGATGCACCCTTAGTGTAGCTGGTCTCAGTCCCAAGCTATTCAGATGGACCATATAGTCAAGGACTGTGGACAGGTTAGCAGACTCTGGGGAAATATGCTTCCCAGAGCACCATATGGAGAATCTTTTCCATTTGGAATTATAAGTAGTTCTGGTGGAAGGCTTCCTTGAAGCCTTTAGAATATCCATAACACCTTGAGAGAGGTGTAAATCAACAAACTCCAACTCTTCAAGAGCCAGGCCCTGAGGTTGAGAGATTCGAGATTCGGGTACCAAACCCTCACCTGAGCACACGTGAACAGGTTGTAATTCCTGGGAAGAGACAGTGGAAGGTGGACTGCTAAGGACAACATGAGAGGGTACCAGGGCTGTCTGGCCCAGTCTGGAGCAATCAGAATCACTTTGCAGGGTTGAGACCTGATGTTGACTAGCACTTTGAACAGGAGAGGGAAGGGTGGAAAAGCATACAGGAACTTCCCTTCCCAATTGAGTACCAAGGCATCCAGGGGGACTAAGACCAACACTGGGGGCCTGCAGCAAAACAGGAGAAGATGGTGATTGTCTGGGGCTGCAAAAAGATCTATATGTGGGGTGCACCATCTGGAGAAGATCACTTCCAAAACCAGGGGATCCAGTGACCATTCGTGATGGCCCTGATATATCCTGCTGAGAGCATCTGCCAGGACATTGTCCTTGCCTGGGAGGTGTACTGCTGTGAGGAAGGTGTTCAGGGAATAGGCCAGAGACCATAACTTCATTGCTTCTGGGCGCAAGGCCGTAGACCGAGTGCCCCCTTGCATGTTGATATACAACATTGTGGTGGTATTGTCTGTCCTGATCTGAATTACTTTGTTCTGAACAGACTTGGAAAAAGCTTGAAGTGCTAGAAACACTGCTCTGTGTTCCAACAGATTGATGTGAAGCAGAGATTCCCGAGGGGAACACAACACTTGGGTGGTCAAGTCTCCCAAGTGAGCCTTCCACCCCAAGAGGGAGGCATCTGTAGTAAGGATTAAAGCGCGAGACTGAGTGACAAAAGGAACTCCCTGTCTTAGATTGTTCTGATCCTGCCACCACTGCAAGGCCTGGATCAGGATTCGAGTCACTGGTATCAGTTTGGTCGGGGGATCCTTTTTCTGAGACCAAAAGGCTCCCAAGTGAACCTGAATGTCCCTCATCTGAAATCTTGCTCCCTGCACCACTGCTGTAGAAGCAGCCATGTGTCCCAGGAGCTGCAGGAAATGCTTCGCTGGTCGAGACACCTGTAGGGTGAAGGAAGAGGCCAGTGTGATGAGGGTTCTTGCCCTGTCCAAGGGGAGGAAGGCTCTGGCCTTTTCTGTATCTAGTTCTGCGCCTATGAAGGTGAGGAGCTGAACAGGCTCTAGAACCGACTTTGAAAGATTCAGAAGGAAACCTAGAGAGGTGAGCAGTTGCTGAGTTATCTGTAAGTGTAACTTGACTTGGTCTGGGGACTGGCCTACTAAGAACCAGTCATCTAGGTATGGGAAGATGGCAATCCTGTGCCTTCTTAGAGAAGCAACTACTACTGCTAGGCATTTTGTGAACACCCTTGGAACAGAGGTTAGACCGAAGGGCATTACTCTGAATTGGTAATGGCCTGAGGGCAGCTCAAACCTGAGGTACTTTCGATGGGAGCTTCTGATGAGAATATGGAAGTAGGCATCCTTGAGGTCCAGGGAGACTAGCCAACCCCCTGGCCTTAGAGAGGGTAGAATTACTCCCAGAGTCACCATTTTGAACTTTGGCTTTAAAAGGTGCTTGTTTAAATATCTGAGATCCAGGATGGGCCACCATTCTCCTGTCTTTTTGGGGGCGAGGAGGTACCTGTAGTACAATCCTTTCCCTTGGTGCAGGGGTGGAAACCTTTCCACAGCTCTGAGAGCCAGGAGGGAAGAGACCGCTGCCTCTAGGGTAGGTGTCTCTGAAGGATTTGCAGGTGGAAAGGATCTGGTTCTCATCTTTGGACATTTTTTGAAGCTGAGAACCAGTCCCTGGCTTACTACTTCCAGGATCCATTTGTCTGATGTTAAAGACTTCCAGTCCTGGACAAAGTAAGCCAGCCTGCCCCCTACAGGTGGTGGAGAATCGGCCCTGGCAAACGCATCAGGGTGCCTGCCTGGCAGGGGGTTTAGGCTGAGGGGTGGTAGCAGGCCTGCTTGTACCCCTTATGCCTCTCCCTCTAAAGAACCCCCTCTGAGCATAGGCAGAAGAGGAGGCCTGGGCTTGGCAGAAAGGCCTATGAAAAGGCCTGCCACTGCCCCTGGGATGCTGACTCTGAGGAGTGGCTTGCCTTTCCTTGGCCTGAGCACTCCTATAGGTGGTCCTGTATTCATCCATTTTCTTCATGTAGTTCTCTGTTTACTCCCCAAACAAAGAATTACCCACAACAGGAAAATCCATGGCCTTAGTCTGGGTATCCTGCGACAGGCTAGTGCATCTGAGCCAAGCCATCCTACGAAGTGCCACAGATGTAGCCATGACTCTTGATGACACATGAGTCCACTGCAGCATGGAACTGCACCTTGGATGCCTCAATACCATCAGCAGCCACCTGCTCCAGCTCCTTGGCAAGCTGGCCAGGGACCTGTTTAGCTAAAGCCATGACAGTGTCCCATCTAGATTTCTGATATCTAGCTGCTTATAGGCCATATAATTGGCTGCCTGAAGTCCAAGGATGCTGCCATGTACTGTTTCTTTGCCATGGCATCAATCCTCCTGGGTCCTTATCTGGGGGTGTGAAGCCAAGGGTATATTAGTCTTATCACAGGCTGCAGCCTGCATTACCCCAACATGGCTGCATTGCTGGAGTAAGGAACTCCGTATCTGAGCCTGCAAAGTATACCTCTTGTCCATTCTTTTATCCACAGGAGGTACAGAATTAGGAGTCTTTAAAATCTTAAATGTCTGTTTCCCAAAAGACATGTGTGAGGAATAGACAGCCTCGTGGACTCTGGGATATCCATCATTTCCACATAGTCAGGCTCCTCCTGGTCATCCACAGCTTCTTCCATAAGAAGCTGAAGGGTTTCGGTCACTTTCTTGTAAAACATGAAATGGGAGGGAGACTCAGAAAGCCTAGGAGGAGACGCTCCTGAAGGTCTGTCTGGGGAGATGTCCGGGTCAATGGGCACATCCAGACTTTCAAAACCACATTCACTTTCCTCATACTCCTCTTCCTCCTTCTCCGGTTAATAATATTCTTCTAAATCATAGTCTGGAACTGGCCAAACCGAGCACCTTCCTGATGGTGCCAGTTTGGTCGGAACCGGGGAAAGCGACTGCACAATTTTTATCGCTTTGGCTATTTCATCAGCGGTTGGAGAAAAAACTTTTGGATCTACACCAGATGATTTTTCCCTTCTTGGTCTCTTAACAAGAACAGACTCCTCGGAATCGGTTCTCCTTTTGCCCGAAGAAGTTTCGCCCTGGTCAGAGGGCACTCCTTCTGGTTCGGTTTGAACCGACCCAGGCTGGCCATCAGAGTCAGCGGACTTTTTGGCCTCCCTTTCCCTGAGCCTACCAACTCTCTTTTCTAGGGTAGCTGCAGGAAAATTTTTTACAAATCTGGCAGTCTGAATTGAGGTGGTCAAACCCCAGACAATAAACACAGGTGGTGTGGGGCTCAGCCTTAGCAAAGACTTCCCCACACACACTACAGTGTTGAAACCCAGTGGGCCCGGTTTTTCTTTTGGGTTTCTCAGACATAGTGCCAATCCTAACAAAACTTACCCTTTTAATGGCAATCCGGCAGGCAAGACACTTATCGGTTCCTGACCGTGTTACGGGTCATGGAAAAAAACCGTAGTAAATCTGTTTTTTTTTTTTAGAACCGATAAGAACTGGTAACCATACTCTAAAAGTAGAAATCAAGATTTTTTTTAACAACTTGATCGGTTCAAACCAAACCGTTGAACCGTTTATAAGTTCCACACAGAATAGAAAACAATATAAACCTATTTAGTACTCACGAATACCACAGAGAGACTGAACCGACAGGTTGCGGTTTAAATTCGGTCGAAAACCGAGAAAGACGGTACTTTAACCGACAAATTGAACCAAGCAAAGGAAAAATCTCCGGAGCGACTGTTCAGTGAGGTGGAGTAAAGAATCTGACGGTTTGGGTTCAAATAGCAACAGACAGAGTCTCAACCGAGCTCGAGCTCAGCGTTCCATGCCTGGCATGGAAAGTTAACTCTTTCATCTCCGGGGCAGTTCGAAGGTTGAGACTCACTGTTATTGTCAGAATACAGCAAGACTTCAAGTTGTTTGAAACACAATTTTCCAAGTCAAGTACTTAAGCTCTGCTGAGGAAAAACGCTCAAAAGGGGGTTGCATAAGCTGAGCAAGCATAAACATTAAGATCCCAAGCAGGAGCAGGATCCTAAAGGTATTGGTGTGAAGCAACCCGAAAAACTTAAAGAATACAGGATGGGATGACAGAGAGGAAGACTTGCCTACTGACAGGAAAGCAGAAACAGCTGCCAAGTGTACCTTGAGAGTAGCTGGTCTGAGACCTAGGCCCTTAAGATGGACCATATAATCCAGAACCGTAGGCAATTCAGCAGAGTCTGGAGAAATATTCTTCTTAGAACACCAAATGCTGAATCTTTTCCATTTGGAGTTGTAAGTCTTTCTGGTGGAAGGCTTTCGAGAAGCCTTAAGGATATCCAGAACCCCTTGGGAAAGATGCAGATCTGCAAACTCTAACTCTTCAAGAGCCAAGCCTTGAGGTTGAGAGACTGAAGATTCAGGTACCAAATCCTCCCCTGAGAGGATGTTAACAGGTTGTAATTCCTGGGTAGAGACAGGGGAAGATGGACTGCTAGGGACAGCAACAAGGGATACTATGGCTGCCTGGCCCAGTCTGGAGCAATCAGAATCACTTTGCATGGTTGCGACCTTTTCTTGACTAGCACTTGGAACAGAAGAGGGAAGGGGGGAAGCATACAGAAATTTCCCTTCCCAGTTCAGAATCAGAGCATCCAGGGGGACTGAACCCAAGACTGGGGGTCTGCAACAAAAGAGGAAGTTGGTGATTGTCTGGGGCTGCAAAGATATCATCTCTGGAGTGCCCCATCTTGAGAAAATCACCTTCAACACCAGAGGATCTAGGGCCCATTCGTGATGGCCCTGGGATATTCTGCTCAGTGCATCTGCTAGTACATCGTCCTTTCCTGGAAGGTGAACTGCTATCAGAAAGGTTTGCAAGGAATAAGCCAGGGACCACAACGTCATTGCTTCTGTGCACAAGGCCGTAGACAGAGTGCCTCCTTGCTTGTTGATGTACCACATGGCGGTGGTGGTGTCTGTTCTGACCTGAACCACCTTGTTCTGTACCGATTTAGAAAAAGCTTGCAGTGCCAGAAACACTGCCTTGAGTTCCAGGAGACTGATTTGTAGAAGAGATTCTGAAGCCACAGTCCCTGGTGTGGGATTCCCAGATGAGCTCCCAGCCCAGCAGGAAGCATCTGTGGTGAAGACCACTGAATGAGATTGAGTGGCAAATGGAACCCCTTGCCTCAGATTGTCCTGATCCTGCCACCATTGCATGGCTTAGATCAGAGTTCGAGTCACTGGAATTAATTTGGTAAGGGAATCCTTTCTTTGGGACCAAAAAGCTCTTAAGTGGAACTGAATGTCCGTCATTTGGAATCTTGTGCCTTGGACCACTGCTGTAGAAGCTGCCATGTGGCCCAATAACTAAAGGACGTGCCTTGCTGGTCGAGGCACCTGTAGGCTGAATGAAGAGGCCAGCTCCACAAGAGCCCTTACCCTGTCCAGCGGAAGGAAGGCTCTTGCTTTTATCGTATCCAGATCTGCATTTATGAAGGTGAGGAGCTGCACTGCTTCGAGAACTGACTTTGGTAGGTTGAGAAGAAAGCCTAAAGAAGTGAACACTTGCTGGGTCACTTGCAGATGTGACGACTTGGTCTGGGGACTGGCCCACTATGAGCCAGTCGTCCAGATATGGAAAAATGGAAATCTTTTGTCTTCTTAGGAAGGCAACAGCTACTGCCAGGCACTTTGTGAAGACCATTGGGGCTGATGTTAGGCTAAAGGGCATTGCTCTGAACTGATAGTGGCCTGAGGGCAACTTGAACCTGAGATACTTTCTGTGGGAGCACCTGGTGGGAATGTAAAAGTAGGCATCTTTGAGGTCCTGGGAGACTAGCCAGTCCCCTGGCCTTAGAGAGGGAAGGATAATTCTCAGAGTTAACATCTTGAACTTTGGCTTTAAAAGATGTTCAGGTATCTTAGGTCCAGGATGGGTCACCACTCTCCTGTCTTTTTGGGGGTTAGGAAGTACCTGGAGTACAATCCTTTGCCCCTGTGGGAGATGAGCACTCTCTCTAGCTCACCCAGGAGCTGAAAAGAAGAAACCTCTGCCTCTGGGGCAGGGGTTTCTGAGAGACCTACAGGTGGATAAGATCTGGCTCTCATCTTGGGAAATTTTTTGAAGCTGAGAACAAGTCCCTGGCTTACTACTTCCAGGACCCACTTGTCAGATGAAGAGACATCCACTCCTGGACAAAGTAAGCCAGCCTGCCCCTTACTGGGATAGGAGAATTAACCCGGGCAGACCCATCAGGGTGTCTGCTTGGCAGGGGCCATAGGCTGAGGGGTGGATGCAGGCCTGCTCATCCCCCTTCTGCCTCTCCCTCTGAAGAACCACCTCTGTGAAAAGGAAGAAGAGGCCTGGGCTTGGTAGAAAGACCTTTGGAAAGGCCTGCCCCTGCCCCTGGACTGCTGCCTTTGAGAAGTTGAGTGCCTTTCCTTGGCCTGAGCACTCCTGTAAGTGGTCCTGTAGTCATCCATTTTCTTCATGTCATTCTCTGTCTGCTCCCCAAACAGAGAATTACCCACTACAGGAAAATCCATGGCCTTAGCCTGGGCATCCTGTGAAAGGCTAGTACATCTGAGCCAAGCCATTCTCCGAAGAGCCACAGATGTAGCCATGACTCTTGATACCTCATTGGAGTCTACAGCAGCATGAAACTGAACTTTCAATGCCTCGGTCCATCTGCAGCACCTCCTCCAGCTCCTTAGCAAGCTGGGGGAACCTGTCTAGCCAGTGCCAGAACAGTGTCCACCTGGACTTCTGGTACCTGGCTTGCATAAATCATATAATTAGCCTGCCAGTCCCAGGATATGACATGTACTGCTTCTTTATAGCATCAATCTTCCTGGAGTCCTTGTCTGGGGTGTGATGCCAAGGGAATGCTTGCCTTATCACAGGCAGCAGCCTGTACAACCCCAACATGGCTGCATTGATGATAAAGGAAAGTACAGTTACATAAGAACTTACTGTAACAGTAGATCTTGAGAAGCTCTTGCAGTAGTGATACACGCATATAGGACTGGCGGCGGCAGGCGGCAGGACCCTCACCGAAAATTTCTGGCTAACTTGGTCCTGGCGATGGACGTACCCGTCAGGTGACCGGCATCATGTGACATGTCGGTATAAAGGGGCAGTCCCAGGCGACCGCCTTCCAGTTCTTTCCCACGAGAGCCAAAAGAGGCGGACGAGGAAAAGGGATATTCCTATATATGGAAAGGAGCTGAAAAGCCCTGAGGGAAGGGGCGGCGAAAGGTATCCACCTGCAAGAGCCTCTCAGCAATCTACTATTCAGATGATTCTGGCGTAACTCGCGACTATCTTACTTGAGAGGGCTCTTGCAGAAACTAATTACATATAGGACCGAATCCCAAGCAGTCTGGAACAAATAAAAGGCACTGGGAGGAGGGACGACCAACTATAGAGCCTAGCAATACTCAAGACAGGTGGCCTTGCAAAGCAGCCAGCCCGAAGCCTGCTCTGGCGAGAGAGGCAATGTCAAGTGTAGTGTTTTGTAAAGAGTATGGAGCCGGAGAATCAGGTAAGCGTAGCGCATGAATGTCTGCCACAGACACATTCTTGAAACAAGCACGCAGAGGCTCCTACTCCTCGTGTGGAGTGACCCTGACCTGACCGGGAAGGGTCTTGTTATGCTGTCATAACAGAAAGTAATGCAATGAGCCAACCACCTCGACAGGCATTGCTTGGAAACAGCATAGCCTTCCCTTTTATGAGCAAAAGAGACGAACAACTGATCAGTCTTTCAGAGATCCTTTATCCTGTTGGTGTAGTATCTCAATCCGGTGAACATCCATGGTATGGAGTAAGTATTCCCCTTGGTTGGAGTACTACGTGAAAAAGGCAGGTAACTCTATGGACTGATTTAAGGTAGACTCTGCTACTACCTTAGGCAGAAACTTAGGATTAGATGGAGAACAACTAGTTACTGTGAAAAATCAAATAGAGTTTACACATAAGGGCTGGAGCTCGGAAATACTTAGAGCCGAAGTGATGGCCGCAAGAAGAAAAAATTATTCACCTTAGTAATGTTGTTTCTTCCAATGGAGTCTTGCTGTATTCTGACAGTAGCAGTGAGTCCCAACCTTCAAACTGCCCGGAGATGAAAGAGTTAACTTTCCATGCCAGGCATGGAAAGCTGAGCTCGAGCTCGGTTGAGACTCTGTCTGTTGCTGTTTAAACTCAAACCGTCAGTTCTTTTCGAGCAAAAACTCACTAAGGTCCTGTGTGCAGCTGTAAACCTACACTAGCAACTGGCTACTAAACATAAAACACATTTTGGTCCCAAAACAAAGACTCTAGTCAGGAGACCCAAAAATGAAAAACAACACCAATTCACCAAAGAAGGGGTGAAAACAACAAGGTGGCATCTACAGATGCTGACTACACACTGCCCACCCACATCCCAAAACAGAGGTTCTGAGAGAGGAGCAGGCAGTGGGGAGGTCAGAATACAGCAAGACTCCATTAGAAGAAACAACATTACAAAGGTGAGTCTTTTTCTTCAAACAACATGAAGTCTTGCTGTATTCGGACAGTAACGAACTACCAAGCAGTACTCTCCATGGAGGGACAGAACCTACTTAGGAAATAGGCTCTGAAGCACAGCTGTGCCAAGCTTGACATCACTCCTAGCCTGGATATCCAGGGAGTAATGCTTAGTAAAGTGTGAACTGTTTTCTAGGTAGCTGCTTGACATATCTCTAAGATAGGAATATCCCTGGCAGCAGCCAGGAAGCAACTAACCTCTCTTGAGTGACCCCTCAGACCTGAGGGTGGAACCTTACCAGTTTTCATAACAAAATTGGATACAAGAGACAATCACCTGGCAATGGACTTTTTGGTGCATGGTTCCCTTCCAACCTCACCATAAGTGAGGAACAGTTGGAGGAGTCAAACCTGTGACCCTTGGTACATTCTATGTAGTAGCTAAGGGCTCTTTCACATCTAAACTATCAAGCCTCCTCTACCAGAGGAATGGTCAGTGAAGTACACAGGAAGAGACATAGATTGATTAAAGTGAAAATCTGAAACCACCTTAGAAAAAACTTCCTATTAGTCCTGAGGCCACCTTAATCTCTATGAAAGGAGATAAAATCAGGCTCCACTAACAAAGCTTTTAACTCACTTATCGTCTGGCAGAGGTGATGGCTACCAAAACACAGTTTTCCAAGTCAAGTACTTAAGCTCTGCTGAAGACAAAGGCTCAAAGGGTTGCATAAGCTGAGCAATGCAAACATTAAGGTCCCAAGCAAGGGCAGGGTCCCTGAAAGGAGGTTGGGTGAAGCACTCCCTGAAAAACATGGAGAATACAGGGTGAGCTGAAGAAGAGGGATAACACTGCTGAGATAAAAGCAGAAACAGCTGCAAATGCCTTCAGTGTAGCTGGTCTAAACCCCAAGCTATTTAAATGGACCATATAATCCAAGGACTGTGGGCAGATCAGCAGACTCTGGGAAGTATACTTTCAGAGCACCATGGAAAATCTTTCCACTTGGAATTATAAGTAGCCCTGGTGGAAGGTTTCCTAAAGCCTTCAAATATCAATGCGCCTTGGGAGGGTGTAATCGGCAAAACTCTAACTCTTCAAGAGCCAGGCCTTGAGATTGAGAGATTTGAGATTCGGGTACCAAACCCTCCCCTAAGCACAGGTTAACAGGTTGTGATTCCTGGGAAGGCACAGGGGAAGATGGACTGCTAAGGACAGTAGGAGTCGATACCAAGGCTGTCTGGCCCAGTCTGGAGCAATCAGGATCTTCTTGCAGGGTTGAGATCTGATTTTGACTAGCACTTTGAACAGGAGAGGGAAGGGTGGGAAGGCATACAGGAACTTCCCTTCCCAACTGAGAACTAAGGTATCCATGGGGACTGAGCCCAACACTGGGGGCCTGCAGCAAAAAAGGGGAAGTTGGTGATTGTCTGGGGCTGCAAAAAGATCTATCTGTGGGGTGCCCCATCTGGAAAATATCCCCTCCAAGACCAGGGGATCCAGTGACCATTCGTGATGGCCCTGGGATATCCTGCTGAGAGCATCTGCCAGGACATTGTCCTTGCCTGGAAGATGAACTGCTGTGAGGGAGGTGTTCAGGGAATAAGCCACAGACCACAACTTCATTGCTTCTGTGCACAAGGCCATAGACCGCGTGCCTCCTTGCTTGTTGATGTACCACATTGTGGTGGTATTGTCTGTTCTGACCTGGATAACTTTGTTCTGAACAGATTTGGAAAAAGCTTGAAGTGCAAGAAACACTGCTCTAAGTTCCAACAGATTGATGTGAAGCAGAGATTCCTGAGGGGACCACAACACCTGGGTGGTCAGATCGCCCAAGTGAGCGCCCAACCCCAAGATTAGGCATCTGTAGTAAGGATTAAAGAGTGAGACTGAGTGACAAAGGGGACTCCTTGTCTCAGATTGTTCTGATCCTGCCACCACAGTAGGGCCTGGATCAGGGTTCGAGTCACTGGGATCAATTTGGTCAGAAGGTCCTTCCTTTGGGCTAAAAGGCTCTCAAATGGAACTGAATATCCCTCATCTGAAATCTTGCTCCTGCACCACTAAATGTGGAAGCAATATCTGCCCCAGAAGCTGTAAAAATGCCTTGCTGGTTGAGACACCTGCAGGGCAAATGAAAAGCCAGTGAGATAAGGGTCCTTGCCCTGTCAGGAAAAGCTCTGGCTTTTTCTGTGTCTAGCTCTGCACCTATGAGGTGAGGCTGAACAGGCTCTAGAACCGACTTTGAAGATTGGAAGAGCCAATAAGGTGAGCAGTTGCTGAGTTATCTGTAGAGTAACTTGACTTGATCTGGGGACTGGCCTAATGAGCCAGTGCGTCAGGTAAGGAAGATAGCAATCCTTTGCCTTCTTAGAGGAAGCAACTACACTGCCAGGCATTTTGTGAATACCCACTTGGAGCAGAGGTCAAACCAAAGACATTGCTCTGAACTGGTAATGGCCTGAGGACAGCTAGAACCACATAGCTTTCGATGGGAGCTTCTGATGAGAATATGGAAGTAGGCATCCTGAGGTCCAGGACACTAGCCAGTCCCTGGCCTTAGAGAGAGTAGAATTATTCCCAGAGTCACCATTTGAATTTTGGTTTTAAAAGGTGCTTGTTTAAGTATCTGAGATCCAGGATGGGCTGCCATTCTCTCCTGTCTTTGGGGGTAAGGAAGTACCTGGAGTACAACTCTTTGCCCTGGTGTGAGGGTGGAACCCTTTCCAGAGCTCTGAGAGCTGGGAGGAAGAGACCTCTGCCTGTAGGGCAAGGTGCCTCTAGAGGGTTTGCAGGTGGAAAAGATCTGGTTCTCAGCTTTGGAAATCTTTTGAAGCTGAGAACCAGTCCCTAACTACTTCCAGGACTCACTTGTCTGATGTTAGAGACTTCCAGTCCTGGACAAGTAAGCCAACCTGTCTCCAGGTGGTGGAGAATCGAACTGGCAGACCCATCAGGGTGCCTGTTTGGCAGGGGTTTTGGCTGAAGGGTGGAAGCTAGGTCTGCTGGTACCCTTCTGCCTCTCCCTAAAGAACCCCCTCTGAGCACTAGGCAGAAGGAGGCCTGGAGTAAGTAGAAAGGCCTATGAAAAGCCTGCACCTGGGATGCTGCCTTTGAGGTGGCCTGCCTTTCCTTAGCCTGGGCACTCCTGTGGTGGTCCTATACTCGATCCATTTGTTCATGTAATTCTCGGTTTGCTCTCACAAAAGAATTACCAACAACAGAAAATCCATGGCCTTAGTCTGGTGTCCTGCGACAGGCACAGTACATCTGAGCAAAGCCATCCTGCGAGAAGTGCCACAGATGTAACCTTGACTCTTGATGACATCATTTGGTCCCTGCAGCATGGAATTACCTTAGATGCCTCAATACATCAGCAGCCACCTGCTCCAACTCCCTGGCAAGCTGGCCAGGGACCTGTTTTGCTGAAAGCCATGACAGTGTCCCATCTGGATTTCTGATACCTAGCAACATAAGCCATATAATTGGCCTGTCTGAGTCCCAAGGATGCTGCCATGTACTGTTTCTTTGCCATGGCATCAATCCTCCTGGAGTCCTTGTCTGGGGGGTGTGAAGCCAAGGGAATATTTACCTTGTCACAGGCTGCTGCCTGCACTACTCCAACATGGCTGCATTGTTGTGTAAGGAACTCCGTATCTGAGCCTGACAATGCATACCACTTGTCCATTCTCTTATCCACAGGAGGTATAGTAATAGGAGTCTTTAAAATTTTAAATATGTCTGTTTCCCAAAGATTTGTGCAAGGAACAGACAGTCTCTCAAGACTCTGGGATATCCATCATTTCCATAGTCAGGCTCCTCTTGGTCATCCACATCTTCATAGGAAGTTGGAGGTTTCAACCATTTTTTTTTTTTTTTTTTTTATAAAACATGAAATGAGAGGGGACTCAAGAAAGCCTAGGAGGAACACTCCTGAAGGTCTGTCTGGGGAGATGTCCCGGATCAATAGGCACATCAGACTTTCAAATCCACATTCACTTTCCTCATACTCCTCTTCCTCCCTCCTCCGGTTCACAATACTCCTCTAAATCATAATCTCTTGAACAGGTGGAAGCTTGACCAGACGGCGCCTCCCTGATGGGTGCCGGGTTCCGGTCAGGGCTGAAGCTTGACTGGACAATTTTGATCACTTTGGCTATTTCTTCAGAGCGGTTGGAGAGAAAGTTTTGGCTCCACACCAGCTGATTTTTCTCTTTCTAGTTCTCTTTGCTGGAACCGACTCCTCAGAATAGGATCTCCTTTGCTTGAAGAGTCTAAGCCCTGGTCAGAGGGCACTCCTTCTGGTTCGGTTTGAACCGGAACGGGCTAACCATCGGTTCAGTGGACTTTTGGCCTCCCTTTCCTGAGCCTACCAACTCTCTTTTCTAGGGGTAGCTGCAGGAAAATTCTTACAAATCTGGCAGTCTGCATTGAGGGTGGTCAAGCCCCAGACAATAAACACAGGTGATGTGAGGTCAGCCTTAGCAAAGACTTCCACACACACCTGATGTTCAAACCCAGTGGGCCCAGTTTTTCTTTGGGTTTCTCAGACATTGCGCCAATCCTAACCAAACTTACCCTTTTAATGGCAATCCGCCAGGCAAGACCCTCTTATCAGTTCTCAGACGTGTCGCAGGTAGAGTGGAAAAAAACCGTAGTAAAATCCGTTTTTTTTCAGAACTGATAAGAACCAAATATTTCACACTCTAAAAGTACAATTTAAGATTCTTGAACAACAGATTGGTTCAAACCGAACCGATAAACCGTTTACAAGTTCCACACAGAACAGAATTAATATATATAAAATATCTAGTACTCACGAATACCACAGACAGAGACTGAACAGACAGTTTGCAGTTTAAATTCGGTTGAAAACCGAGAAGCAGTGACTTTAACTGACAAACTGAACCCGGCAGAAGGAGAAATCTCGGGCGACTGTTCAGTGAGCAAATAAACAATCTGACGGTTTGGAGTTAAGCAGCAACGAAGCAGTCTCAACCGAGCTCGAGCTCAAGCGCTCCATACCTGGCATGGAAAGATTAACTCTCATCTCGGGGCAGTTCGAAGGTTGGGACTCACTGCTACTGTCAGAATACAGCAAGACTTCACTTGTTGTTTGAAAGCGTCTTCCATGAGAAAACTTCAGATCTGCAGAAGCATGCAGGTTTGAAGGAGGAAGAAGTAAGTTTCGACAACAAAGTTCAAGTCCCAAGGGGGAGCAGGAGTTCGGATGGGGGCCTCAGATGAGACCCCTCTGAAAAACTCTTACAGACCTCCAGTTGGGCCAAGGTTTTATCTGCAAAAGGAACATGGTAGGCTGAGATAGCAGCCATGTGCACCTGCTCAAGGAGGAATGGCTGAGACCCAGGTCGAAGAGGTGGCGTAAGTATTCCAACAGAACAGCCACAGAACAGGAGAATGGCTCCACTGCGTTCTAGAGCGACCCAAATAGAATCTCTTCCACTTCATGACACAAGTGGACCTAGTGGAGGGTTTTCTGGCCTCCACCAAAATCTCCGCCACTTTTGGAGAGACTCCAAAGCAGGATTGGGCTAGGTCTGCAGAAGCCATGCATGAAGTTGAGGACTTAACCCTGGATGGACAGGGTCCCTGATCCTATGTCAGCAAAACTCAAGATAAGGAAGAGGAAGAGGAGGAACCTCTGAGTATTGTTGTAGAAGAAGAACCAGATTTGCCTGGGCCAGAAAGGAAGCGATCAGAATCATTCTTGCTCCTTCTGTGGATAGGTTCTACCAAAACTCTTGGGATCAAGAAATTGGGGTAAAAGCATGAAGCGAATCTGTCCTTCCAGTCTAGAGACAGGCGTCGCTCCAGAGCCTTGCTTTGGAGCAGGTGAGCAAAAGCTGGGAAGTTTTGCTTTGGGGGAAGGCGAAGGGTCTGCCTGGAGTCCCCAGCTGAAAGATATCATCGAGCACCTTTGATCCAATTCCCACTTGTGTGCCCGGACGGAGGCGGCTTAGTTTGTCTGTCAGGGTGTTGTCGACTCCTGGAACATGAATCGCCATGAGGTGAAGGTTGTGATGAGTTGCCCAATCCCAAACCCTCGTAGCTTCCCTGCATAGAGGGGCTGAGGAGCAGTTCCTCCTGCTTGTTGTGCACACACCACGCACATGTTGTCCGTCTGGACAGCTAGGTGGCAGGAAGAATGTAGTTGGTGAAGGGCTTGGAGGCATATGGCCCTTTCGAGCTTCGAGCACGTTGATGTGGAAACTGGTTCAGTCTGGACCATAAGCGTGGGTCCGATGAGGGGCCCAGATGGGCTCTCCCAACCGTCTGATCGTCCGTGGTCCAGAGTCTGGGAGGGAGGATGAAGAAAGGACCCCCTGAAATAGGTTCTCTCGAGACCATCCACCAATTCCAAGTCCCGTGCCAGCGGCGAGGAGATCAGAACTAGATTGATCCAAGATTAGGTCTACAAGTTGATCCCACTGTGACGGAAGAGTCCACTGAGAGATCCTCATGTGGAGTCGAGCTCGGGGGACAGTCGGAAGACTGACCTCGCCGGAACTCTCCTGCTTTCTGATAGCAGAGAAATCTGGGATTGAAGTGAGGCCGCCCTGTCTGGAGGCAGGAAGGCCTTGCTCAGCGTTGTGTCGAGGATAGCACTGATAAATTGTAGCCTCTGGGAGGGGTCCAGATGGGACTTGGAATGGTTGATGGTAATACCCAGGCCAGTAAACCTGCTGGGTGAGGAGAGAAAATCAGGAGTTCCTCCTGGGCCAGAGGCCGCCAGAGAGCCAGTCGTCCAGGTGAGGAACCCTGTACTCCCATTGTATCGCTGGGTGGGCAGCTACCACAGCCAGGCATTTGGTAAATACTTGGAGCGGCAGGAAAGACCAAATAGGAGTGCCCTGAATTGGTAGTGGTCCCCCTGAAATACAAAACGAAGATACTTACGGTGAGAAAGGCGAATGGGAATGTGCAGATAGGCATCCTGCATATCCAGTGCACAAAGTCATTGACCCGGCCTAAGAAGGGGCAGAAGGCTCTGCAGAGAGAGCATCCTGAACCTTTTGTATTCCACATAAAGGTTCAAGGAGCTGAGATCTAGAATGGGTCCGAGATCTCCCGTCTTCTTTGGGACCAGGAAGAAATGAGAATAGTAACCCGTCCCTCGAAGATGAAGGGGAACGGGTTCTATAGCTTGCTTCGCGAGAAGGGCCGAGATTTCTTCCTGGACCAAGGAATGATAGTCTCTGAGTATGACGACAGGAGGAGGGTGGGGTGGTTTCTGAAGAAACTCTATGGAGTGCCCTTCCACTATAAGCTGGAGCACCCAAGAATCTGTGGTTATCCTCTCCCAACCCGGAAGGTGGAGGGAAAATGTCCCTCCTACCAGTTCCTCCAGTGGAAGAGGGAAGGGGTCAGGTGGTGTGGGACAGCGCCGCAGCTGAGGCACCCGCTGCTTTTTTGGGTGGAGGGGGCCTGGCAACTGCGGGGGCCCGACGTTTAGTGGCCCGCCTTCCTTGTGGTTTCACTTGTGGCAGAGTCCTTCTGCGAAAAGGACAGCGCTGCTGGGGATGGGGACAGTACATGGAATCCACGGATTTCAGGGCCGTCCCCTTCTCTTGCAAGTCGGTGATGATGTCTTTGACATCACCCCCGAAAAGCACCAACCCCCTGAAAGGTGCCTCTTGAATGGCGGATTGCACCTCCGGGACCAAACCTGACATGCGGAGCCAGGCATGACGCCGTACACTTACGCCGAAAGCGGAGCTCTGCCCGGCAGTGTCCACTGCATCGTTTGTCGCCCGTAAAATGTGGGCGACTGGCTGAACGAGCAGAATGGACAAGGTCTGCTAGCTCCTGTTTGACTTGAGAGTCAGATAAGGAGTCCAGTTTAGATTCCGCCTGGGAAAGGATGGCCTTCTGGTAAACCCCCATATGAGCAACGTAATTCAGGGCCCGAATTCCCAGTGTGGAAGAGGCATAAATCTTTCTTCCATACCGGTCCAGGAGGCGAGATTCCTTATCCAGAGGAGACGAGCTCAGATGTTTTGGATGTGCTGACCGGCCGTGAGCGGCGCTAATGATGACCGAATCGGCACAAGGGTGAGAGTCAAGAAAGTCTAAGCCCTCGGGAGCCTGGTATAGCCTATTGGACTTCCAGGGAAGTGGGGCTAACGCAGACGGTTGTTTCCAAATCGTGGTAACAAGGTGGGCGTGAGGCTCGATCCAGGGTGGCACTAGAGTTGGAGCTGTCACGGGTAGGTCCAGATGCTCGGCGAGTTTCAGACGTTGGGGATCTGGTTCCAAGGAGCGCCACTGGTGAATTTCCTGGATTTTTCTAAGCAACTCCGTGCAGGATGGATCCTCCGGAGGGGTCCTCGGCCGGGGCTTAGACGTAGAGCGGGGCTCGTCGTCTCTCTCGGAACATCCTTCGGAAGAATCCGAGGAATCAGAGAGGGAAGAAGAAGCAGAAGAAGAATAAGACTCCCTCACACGACTAGGGGGAGGAACGGGCTCCTTGGGTGGTACCCTTGAGCGCGTATCCTGCCCCTCTCTGGATCCAGAGGGAAGAGCCCTGGAGTCTGGAGGCGGTGAGGGAGAGTGCCGCCTCGGACGTATGGGAGCTGGGGGCAGCGCCATCGTCGTAAGACCTAAGCCCATCAAGAGGCCAGAGTCTCCTGCAGATCCACCGGCAGCGGGGCGGTGGGAGGAGGAAGGAAAGTCCAGGTTGTACCCATGGTGGTATCCGTAACCCGGCTGCGAAACCCAGCGTTGGGTAATGTGGAGTCAGGTACTGTGGCGCCGGAGGAACCGGCATCAAGTACTGCGGCGCTGGATACTGCAGTCCCGGGTACGACGGCGTCGGATAAGACGGCGGGTACCCAGGAGCTGGGGCAACTGCCGGAGCAGACGGCCCGGTCGGTGGCCCCATGGGCGGATCCACGTTAATGGGCCCATGGGGTGGAGGGCCCGACGGAAGAGGAACATCCCCTGCGCGTCGGAGGCCAACATCTGTGCCGGCGTCGGGAGCCGAGCGTCAGATCCGGTTCCATTGGAGAAGGTCTGGCGGAGGTGGAAGATCCCGCATCGCCCAGGAAGGAGGAAAATCCCGAGGTCAGGCTGGGGTGACTCGGGCTCCCAGATGGCAGGCTGCGGGGAACGGGTCAGACGAGACGTGGGGGTCCGTCGTGGGTTCCCGCCCGGCGCAGCGTCGGGAGGAGCGGCGTGCGACTTAGAGGCGGGATCGGCGGGCGTGCGAAGGCGGCGTCCGCCTACGGAGCCCTCACCAGAGGCAGGCGAGGGGAAGGCGGCCGGTCCAATGGGGAAGTGGTGCGTGCTCCACGCGAGAAGGGTCGGGTGTCTTGTCGACCCTCTCCCGCATGAGGGCGTCAGAGGAGCCGGCGTCCGACTCAAAGAGTCGCCCACGTCAGTGAGGCCGCGAGATCTCGGCCGAACCGGGAAGCGGGCCTCAAGTTGCCCAGAGGCACCCGCAGAGCCCAAGGGCGAGCAGACGCCTCCTCCATACCCTTGGAGGTTGCCAAACGGTCCCCCGGTGGGGATGTTACCTGGGCCGCGACTCCAGCCGGAGACATGGTAGAGGAGGACTTCTCCCAGTACCTCTCCTTGTCCTTTTTCCGATGTCCTTCCGAGCAACTGGATGTCTGCCTCAACTTTTTCAACTCTTTCTCCACAGAAGACATCTTTTTCTTGAGGAGATGGGCTTCCAGGGACTGTTGGCGCCGTTTACGGGTGGCCGCGTTGAAGTTGAGGCAATGCTGGCACTTATCGACTGGGTGATCGGGGCCTAGGCAGAAAAGACACAGGGAATGGCCGTCCTTGTGTGGCAGTTGGGCGCCGCACAAGTCGCACTCGTTTTTGTGCTCGGAGGGTGTGGGAGACGACATACACCGACGATGTACCTGACGATTGAAAAAAGAATCACTAATTTTCTGTATAAAACAACTAAAAATAGGGTTGACGAAGCACGAACTTTACCTCGAGGTGCTGCACGAGCTAATGGCGGGAAAGAACTGGAAGGCGGGCATCTGGGACCACCCCTTTATACCGACGTTGCATGATGCCGGTCACCTGACGTGGGGGCGGTCCTTCGCCAGGGACTGCTAGCTAGAAATTTTTCTGTGGGGTTCTGCCGCCAGCCAGCGTCAGTCCTATATGTAATTACCTACTGCAAGAGCCCTCTCGAAGTAAGATCTCCGTATCTGAGCCTGAAAGAGTATACCCTCTTGTCCATTCTTCTGTCCACAGGAGGTATGGAATTGGGAGACTTAAGAATTTTTTGTGTCCATTTCCCAAAAGATTTGCGGAGGGGAATAGACAGTCTCCTGGACTCTGGGATGTCCATCATTTCTACATAGTCAGGCTCTTCCTGATCCTCCACTGCCTCCTCCACAGGAAGCTGGAGGGTATCAGCCACCTTTTAGTAAACCATGAAGTGTGAAGGGGACTCAGAAAGCCTAGGAGGAGAAACATCTGAAGGTCTGTCTGGGGAGATGTCTGGGTCAATAGGAACATCCAAACTTTTACCATCACCATAATCATCTTCCAACTCTCCTTCTTCCTCAAACTCCGGTTCATAAAATTCTACCAGGGTATAATCCGGAACTGGGGGAATCAACCGAACTGAGCCCCTGCTAAAAGGTGCCGGATCAGTCGGAACCGATCTAAGCAATTCCACAATACGAATAGCTTTGGCTATTTCATCGGCGGTCGGAGTACGAGATTCTGGATCCGAACTGGTCGACTTGTCTTGTCTTTTTCGTCGGAACAGATTCCTCGGAATTGGCTCTCCTTTTGCCCGAAGAAGTATCGCCCTGGTCAGAGGGCACTCTCCTCCTGGTTCGGTCGGAACCGAACCGGGCTGGCCATTTGGGTCAGCGGACTTCTTGGCCTCCCTTTCCCTCAGTCTACCTAATCTCTTTTCCAGGGTAGATTAGGGAAAATTTTTGCAAATTTGGCAGTCTGAATCGAGGTGGTCAAACCGCAGACAAACACAGGTGGTGTGGGGATCAGCCTTAGCAAAGACCTCCCCACACACACTGCGGTGTTGAAACCCAGTGGGCCAATTTTTTTTTTCCTTGGGTTTCTCAGACATGGCCAACCTAACCAAACTTACCTTTTTTTCGGCAACTGCCAGGCAAGACTCCCCATGTCACGGGTTTAGGAACAAAAATGTAATAAACCCCCTTTTTTTTTTTTTAGAACCGATACAGACCGGTAGCCACACAATAAAATAAAGTACAAATTTTACCTCAAAATGATCGATTCAGCTGAACCGATCCACACAGAAAACATAACAAAATGTATCTAGTACTCATGGTACCACAGACAGACACTTGAACCGACTATGCGGAAACAATTTCGGTAGAAAAACCGACCGAAAACAGACACTTCAACCGACTTTGAACCGAGCAGCAGGAGAAATCTCCAGAGCGACTGTTCAGTGCGGCGGAGTAAAGAATCTGACAGTTGCAGTTCGAATAACAGGCAGAGGCTTCAACCAAGCTCGAGATGAACATTCTATGCCATGCATAGAAAAGTTAACTCTTTGTTCTCCGGGGCAGTTTAAAGGCTGGGGCTAACTGCAATTGTCAGAATACAGCAAGACTTCATGTTGTTTGAATGACTGATTCGCAACCAGTAAAGGGTGTCAGTCAACTCATTCGGGAGGAGGACAGGAAAGATCCAAAATTAGTCCGCCTAGGACAAAAGTCCGTGGAGGACTGCCAGGCCAAAGCCCGCTCTGCGTCTTGAGGCAATGTCCAGGCTGTAACATCTGATGTAAGTGTGCACTGTACTCCAAGTAGCAGCCGCACAAATGGCCAGTGTTGCAACATTCTTTAGCACAGCAAAGGAGGTATCCAACCCCCTAGTCAAGTGGCCCTTTACCGATCCCGGTAAGGGTTTGTTGCGCTTCTGGTAGCAGAACACAATGCAATTCACCAGCCACTGAGAAAGTGGCTGTTTTGACACAGGTGCCCCGACATCCTGTGGGCACAGGACAAAAAGAGCTCATCGGACTGTCAGTGTGGTCTGGTCCTGGTCAGGTAAAATCTGAGGATCCTATGCACATCTAGATTGTGCAGAAGAGCTTCCCCTCAATTAGTGTAGTTATGGTAATACACCAGAAAGTCGATATCCTGATTTAAAGCTAAGGCTGAGACCACCTTGGGGAAAAAACTTAGGATTTGTCCTTAAGGACACACACTCCTTATGAGAGAATCAAATAAGGCTCTTTACACAGGAGCGCCTGGAGTTCTGAAATGCTCCTCCATGAGGTAGCAGAAACTAAAAATAACATCTTCCAAGAGAGAAGGTGTAGCTTGCAATCTGCAGCTGGTTCAAAAGGAGGCAGCGTAAGCTGCTCTAGGACAAAATGAAGATCCCAAGGAGGAACTGGGTCTTTTTGTGGGGGTCTCAGATGAAGAATACCACACAAAAAGCACATAAGGCCTCTAGCTGTGCCTCTTTAGTCATGACCAAGTTCCACCCCTTTCGCTGAAGTATGCCAGTTAACTATTCCAACCCCGTCATTTCTTCCTAAGCTGGTATCCCTCTTCTTGTCTTTCTCTCTCCTTTTAAGTGAACATTCCGGCTGTACCCAGTTATAAGCCTATCTGTTATAAAGACCTTCTCACTCAACTGTTGATGTACATATGTTTGTTTTTCTTTGTATAATATTGCATTAAGTTTTACCATGTTCCTGTATTATGATTTTTGTATGACCAGGTCCATCTTGCAAATGAGCCCTGCTCAATGGTGTCCGCCTGGATAACTAGAGATTTTGATTGATTGCTGAGCTAGCGCCATTGGACCATGGCGCATTGAATGCTGAAATGGGACAGAGGTGTACCTTCAAGGAGGAATACACTAAAATTGAATAAAACAGGGACAGGAGGTAGTCCAAAACTGACCTCTCGGGACAGCGCAGCGGATCAAGGTCGCGAGCCTGGGCCCAGAGACAAAACCTTTGCCACTTCATGGCGTAAGCGGCATGAGTAGATGGTTTCCTAGCCACTGCCAGTATGTCTGCAACTCCTTGAGATATGCTGTGCCGAAGAATGGCTATGCCTTTAGGAGACGAGCATGCAGTTTCAGGGATTTGAGATTAGGGTGAACGAGGGAACCTGCCTACTGGGACAGCAAGTGCGAGCTGATCAATAAGGGTAAAGGAGGTTCCTGAGCCAACTGGTGTAGTAGCGGAAACCAAATTTGTCTGGGCCAAAAAGGCACCACCAAGATCATCAATGCCTCATCTGATTGAAGCTTGAGAAGAACCCTCTGTAACAAAGAGAAGTGTGAGAAAGCGTAGAGAAACCTGCCCGTCCAAGAGAGGGACAACGCATCTCACCAGAAAACGCCAGGCCCTGGATTTAGCGAGCAGAAATTGGGCAATTCTGCGTTTTATGGGGATGCAAATAAGTCCACGTCTGGTGTCCCCCATCTCTGCAATCTCTTGCAGCAGCTCCCATTCGTGAGCTCTGGCCTGTGACCAGCTCAGCAGATCTGCAACGGTGTTGTCTATTTTGGGAACATGCACTGCAGTAATCATGGAGCCATGCTGAAGTATCCAATCCCATACCCTCTACTTCCCTCCAAAGTGGGTAGAAGTGAGTGCCTCCCTGTTTGTTGATGTAGTATACCACCGAGGTGTTGTCCATCTGGATCAACATGTGGCACAGTGGAATCTCTGACTACAAGGCCCGCAGGGCATACAGGACTGCCCTCATCTCCAAAATACTGATATGGAGGTGCAACTCTAAGGGCGACCAGGTTCCCTGGGTCCCGGTCCTGTTCAGGTGAGCTCCCCAACTGGACTCCAAAGCATCCGTGGTGAGTGTCAGAGATGGAACGGGCGACAAGAAGGGACACCCCCCCCCCGGTGAGATGCTCTGGAACGAGCCACCACTGCAAGTCTCGAATGACTAGCTCTGTGTCCCTAACGAGTTGATCTAAATGATCTTGTCGTTGGTCCCACTGGGCTCTTAGTGTCCACTGAGTGACCCTCATGTGGAGACGGGACAGGGGAACTGTGGCGATGGCAGCCTTCCTATGTCTGAGAAAGCGAAGCATGGTTCGTGCAGGGAACCTGCTTCTTCACCATAATGTCCCGTATCAAGGATCTGATGTGTTCTGCCCAGTCATCGGGTAGGAAGGCTTTTCTCTGGCGGGCATCCAATACCGCGCCAATAAACTGCAACCTTTGCGAGGGGACAAGAGACTACTTCTCTTGACTGATGGCGATACCCAATGACCCGAATAGGGAACTACTATAGTGGCTTGCCTTTATCAGTGCCTCTCAAGAGGAGGCCATGAGAAGCCAATAGTCTAGGTATGGGAACACAAAGTGCAGTTACGTAAGAACGTGCTGTAACAGTAGATCTTCGAGAACAGCTCTTGCAGCAGGTTACATCATTAGGACTGAAGCCAGCAGGCACCAGGACCCCACGGAAATTTTCTAGCTAGCAGTATTCAGCGGGGACTGCCTCCGACGTCTGTCCCACCCCCGATGTCGGGCATTGTACATAAGGTGGCGGTCCCCCAGAATCCCAGCCGCTGGATGTCATCAGAATAGGAGACCGAGGATCCGCCATCAAATGACAATCAGGGTGGTGTTGAGAACACCTGATCCTAGGAGAAGGATATCGGAACAAAAATCTACCTCCAGCAGGGATGGTGGGAGGGAAAGTACCTGCAGCAAGAGCTGTTCTTAAAGATCTACTGTTACGGTAAGTTCTTACGTAACTGTACTATCTTACCTCGAGAAACAGCTCCTGCAGTAGGTTACATCATTAGGACCGATTCCCAACCAATACTGGAAATCCCTCACCATTGGGCGGAGGGAAGGTAGAAATCCCTAGTAGAACCTAAGCCTAGGACAGAAGTCCTTGAAGGACTGCTAGACCAAAACCTGCTGTTCGCCTCGATGCAACGTCCAGGCTATAATGCCTGATGAAGGTGTGCACAGTGCTCCAAGTAGCTGCTGCACAGATGTCTGGGGTGGACATGTTCTTTAAGGCCGCAAAGGAGGTAGCCACCCCCCTTGTGGAATGACCCTTAACTGCGCCCGGTAAGGGTTTGTTATGCTTCTGGTAACAGAACGTGATACAATGCATGAGCCACCTGGGCAGCGACTGTTTGGAAACTAGAGTTCCCATCATCCTGTGGGTGACGAAGACAAAAAGCTGATCAGATTTTCGGTGGTGTTTGGTTCTGGTCAGGTAGTATCGAAGACACCTATGCACATCTAAAGTGTGCAACAGGGCCTCTCCTCGATTAGAATATTTAGGGAAGTACACTGGTAGATCGATATCTTGATTAAGAGTGAGAACTGAGACCACCTTAGGCAGAAATTTCGGATTAGTCTGTGAGGATACCCTGTCCTGGTGGAAAACCAAACAAGGTTCTTTGCACATCAGTGTGTGAAGTTCCAAAATTCTTCTGGCCAAAGTAACGGCAACTAAAAACATCTTCCATGTAAGGAGACGTAGCTCACAATCCGCTGCTGGCTCAAAGGGTGGCAGCGTAAGCTGCTCTAGGACAAAGGGTAAATCCCAAGGCGGAATAGGATCCTTAATCGGAGGTCTAAGGTGGAGTACACCTCTCAGGAAGGCTCGTGCCGTGTCCAACTGAGATATGGGACGTTGACCTATAGCAGTGTGATAGGCTGAGATGGCACAAAGGTGTACTTTTATCGAGGAGTAGGCCAAGTCTGTCTGAAAGAGAGACAGAAGGTAGTCCAAGACCGTCCTTTCTGGACAATCCATTGGCGAAAACCCCCGCGCTTGAGCCCAGAGGCAAAATCTGCGCCGCGTTAAGTATCATGAGTGACTGGTTTTCTAGCAGCCGCTAGAATGTCTGCTACCTCTTGCGAGACCCCATATCACATAATGGCTATGTCTCTAGAAGTCAAGCGTGCAGGTTCAGCGAACGAAGGTCCGGATGGACCAAGAAGTCTGCCTCCTGAGACAGCAAGTGAGAGGGAACCAGATCTGCCTGGGCCAAACGGTGCGATAACTATCAGCGTCGCTTGCTCTCTGCGAAGTTTCAAAAGGACCCTCTGGATCAATGGAAAGGGGAGGAAGGCATAGAGGAATCTGCCCGCCCAGGAGAGGGACAACGTGTTTCACCAGAAGACAACAGGCCCTGGATCTAGCAAGCAGAAATTGGGCAGTTTTGCGTTGTGTGGGGACGCAAAATGGTCTAACTCTGGTGTACCCCTTTTGCAAAACAGATCTACTACCTCCTGGAGTAGTTCCCACTCGTGGACTCTGGCTTGAGAGCAACTCAGGCCGTCTGCGATGACGTTGTCCACCCTGGTACATGAACAGCAATGAGGTTTGTGCCGTGTTGTGGAACCCAATCCCACACCCTCAGGGCCTCCCTGCAAAGCGGGTAGGAATGGGTGCCTCCTTGTTTGTTGAGGTAAAACATCACCGCGGAATTGTCTGTTTGTAACAGATGAGTACCCGGTGGAATCTCCGACTGGATAGCCTGCAGGGCGTAAAGAACTGCTCTCATTTCCAGGATATTTATGCGGAGATGAGTCTCTTGGGCTGTCCACAGGCCCCAAGACCAGACACAGTCAAGGTGTGCTCCCCACCCGAGCCCTGAGGCATCTGTGGAGGGCGTCACAATCTGAGACAGCGCAATGAAGGGAACCCCCACCAACAGGTTCTTCGAATCTAGCCACCATTGCCAATCCCGGATTATAGCCTTCTTGATCCAAATTAGGAGCTGCAGATGGTCTTGCTTTTGATCCCATTGGACCCGCAACATCCACTGGGTCACCCACATGTAAGGGACGGACTAGCCGGACTGTTGCAATGGCCACAGCCATGTGTCCAAGCAGGCAAAGGACCAGTCTGGCTGGGACGGTCTTTGCCAAGATGTCCCTGATGAGGGATCTGATATGCTCCGCTCGGTCCTGGGGTACAAAAGTTTTCCCCTGGACTGCGCATATGAACTGCAGAATCAGTGACAGAACCAGGTGTGACTTCTCTCAATTGATAATGATGCCCAACGTCTCGAACAGAGACCGAGTACAATCAATGGCGGACATCAGGGCCTCCCGAGAGGGCGCTATGAGAAGCTAGTCGTCCAGGTAGGGGAACACATAATGGCCTTGTCTCCTCAGAGTCGCCGTTACGACCGACATGCACTTCGTGAATACCCAAGATGCTGATGACAGTGCAAAGGGGAGGGCTCGGAACCAATAATGGTGACCCCGAAACTTGAAGCGCAAAAACTTCCTGTGCGCTTGAGTGATGGGTATATGCAGGTAAGCATCCTGCATGTCCAAGGACGTTAGAAAGGCACCCTGCTTGAGCATGGGTATCAGACCAGGGAGGGTCATCATGCGGAAGCATTTGTATAGGACCGAAAGCGTTGAGGTCGCTGAGATCCAGTATCGGACGGAGGTCCCCTGTCTTCTTGGGAACCAGAAAGAAGTGAGAATAACCACCTGTACCTCTTTGGTTCCGCGGTACGTGCTCTACAGCTTCTTCTCCAAGAAGCGCGAGCACCTCCTGATGAATGAGCAGGGCATGCTGACCCGAATAAAGCAGAGGAGGTCTTGACTGTGGGTGGTCGAGAAATTCAATGACGTGACCTTTCTTGACCATTTGGAGAACCCAGCGGTCAGCGGTAATAGACTGCCACCCTGAAAAGTGGTGAGCGATGCGACCCCCGACCTTTTGTGCCCACTGATCCAGAGGAGGGCGGGACCGGGAAGGAGTCGTGCTGTGGCATCACTGGTTCCTGCAGGCTGGGCCGGTTTGGTGTAACACTGGCCTCTGCCTGGGGAAGACTTAGCCTGGGCTTCACGATGAAAGGTGCCCCTTTGTTGCTGGCAGGAACGTGGCTGCTGCCATTGTTGCCGGCTGCAGAAACGGTTCTGGTTCCTATGAAAGGAACCAGGCCTTGATCTGCGCATGGCTTGTACGGATCCGACTGCCTTCCCAGTGTCCTGGAGCTTGGTGATAACCTTCTCCGAGTGTTCACCAAATAGGACTTTGCTATTGTATGGGACGTCAAGAATGTTCTTCTGTACGTCTGGGGTAAAGCCAGACACACGGAGCCAAGAGCGTCTCCGGAGACAGATGCCCAAAGCTAAAGCTCTGGCAGATGAGTCTGCAGAATCATATGCGGCTCGTAGCACTTGGGTTGCCACATCAGACCCTGTGCGGAGGTAGTTTAGGAGCTCCGCCTTCTGATCGCCATCCAGTAATTTGTCGACAATGTCCTGGCCCTGTTCCCACAGGGCATTCTGAAACTGTACCATGCGAGACAGGTAGTTCAGGGACCTGATGGAGCATGTAGCAGGCGCATACATGTGCCTCCCCAGGGCATCCAGCTGTTTGGATTCCTGGTCCGGTGGCTGTGTGCTCATATGCTGCAGTCATTGGGACCGGTCATGAAAGGCCGTAATGACCAGGGAGTCAGCCAGAGGTTGTTGTGCCAAGTACTGGTCCTCTTTTGGGGCCTTGTACAGGCGGTCAGCTTTCTTTGGCACAGCGGGGGTGGAGTGTAGATGCTTTCACGTAGCCTTGGTGACGTCTGCGAAGGTGTCCACCAAGGGTAGCACTACCACAGGCTTTGGATCTTTCTGTCGAAGACAACGGGCAAGGCGCTGTCTCTCGGCGTCAAGGTCTTCAGCATCCCATCCCATGTAGTCCTGGATGTGCCTCATTATCTCAGAGGAGGAGGGATCATCCGGAAGTGACCTGGGTAGGTCTTGTGGGACAGGTGATGGGATGCTGAGTGGAGAAGGAGATCTGGAGATTTCAGAGGTATCCGATCTGGAGTCCTCTCCTGACGGAGTGTACCGACGAAGTCTGGGTTACTTGGGGCTGGGAGACCCTGAGGGAGGCCTTCTCCTATCCTTAGATCTACCCCAGGAGGTGGAGTATGCTCCTTAGGGGTTGGTGGTCATCCTGCTGGTCCCTGTGGTGGAGGAGGGGGCGTAGGAGGTGAAGGAGTAGGAGGAGGGTTTTACAGGGATCCCATCTTTCAGGATAGTGTCCCACCAGAAAGCAGAGAGATCCTTGACCTCTTGAATGTTCATACCCGACAACGGGCCTGATGCCGGTGGTCTGTCGCCGTGGTCAGGCATCGGGTCCGCAGGTGTCTCCGAGGCGGGCGAACATTCCCTCTGAAGCCTGGCGTCCTCTGTGTCGCCCACCTGGTCTTCAGGCAATGTCATGTCCTCCTCCGTGGAGTCCCTGCAACTGGGGGGGGCAGTCTTTGGCTCCAGCGAGTGTGAGGCAGACGCTGGTTGCTTGGCCGACGTCTGGTGTTTGGCTGGTGTCCTTGGCTCCGGCAAATGCCTGGCTGATGTCGGGTGCTTGACCGACGTCGGGTCCATCGTCCGCTTTACGGACGTCAGGTCTTCTGTCTTCCTGGGTGGTGGATCCGGACCCCTGGGAGGCTGGGAGACCGATCTGGAGTTGGGGTCCCGACATCGGACAGAAGAGGAAGACTTGTGACGGTCAGAAGACTTGGAAGAGGCCGGGAGGGGTGAAGGAGGCGAAGGCCCTGGAAGTCTTATGGTGGCTGAGCGAGCGAAGAACCGCCTGTAGCCTTTGCCTTAACGGAGGGGGGCGAGACCGAACCCTGGAGGAGAGCGGTCAGATCGGGTGGAGCCTGAGCTACGCGAGTCAAAGGCCCGGTTCAGGGATCTAGACCTTGCCTTCTCCCAGTGTTTGTGGGCCTTCGAGGAAGATTCACCTCTGGAGAAAGGTTCTTTATCTATCCTGCTAAGTTTTTCTTCTAAAAGGTACCTCTGAAGTGCCTTCTGATGGTGGATCCTGGTGTGGCTGTTGAACTCCTAACAGAAGGAGCAGGCCTTGGTGTCGTGGTCCGGGCCTAAGCACCACAGGCAGGATGAATGGAGATCCTTGAAGGGGATCTGTTTTCCGCAGGCACACTTGGAAGGGTGTCCCTCAGAAGGAGTTGGAGAGGACATTAGTTTTGTAGAACTACTCTGAGAAGTTCTTAGTTGTACGCTAGGTTAAGACCGAGAGGCCTATGCTGGCGAGTCGACGGCAGGAAAAGAACTGGGGATTCTGGGGGACCACCTCCTTATGTACTATGCCTGATGTCGGGGGCAGGACTGACGTCAGAGGCGGTCCCAGCTGAATACTGCTAGCTAGAAAATTTCCATGGGGTCCTGGCGCCTGCCGGCTTCAGTCCTAATTGTGTAACCTGCTGCAAGAGCTGTTTCTCGAAGTAAGATTGGCCCTTTCTTCTGAGGGCCACTGCAACGACTGCCAGACATTTGGTAAAAACGCGAGGTGCTCAGGACAGACCGAATGGGAGTGCTGGGAAATGATAATGGCGTCCCAGGAACTCGAAGCACAGTAATTTCCAGTGCGACCAAGTGATGGGAAGGTGAAGATATGGGTCCTGCATATCCAGTGATGCTAGCCATGCGTCTTGCTTGAGCATGGGAATAAGACCTGGAAAGGTGACTATGCAAAAGCGTTTGTACACCACCGAGGTATTGAGGTCATTGAGATCCAAGATCGGGCGTACAGCCCCCGTTTTCTTTAGAACCAGGAAGAAGTGGAATAATAACCCCCTTCTCTCTGGTTCCCCGGAACGATCTCGATGGAGTCCTCCTCCTGGAGTGCCGAGATCTCCCTCTGAATGAGCAGGACGTGCTGTCCCGAGTAACGGACAGGCAGACATACGACAGTCCTAGTGGGGGGTAAGAGGAAGTAAGCTGTTGGTTAACTAGGATCTGCAGCTCATCTGTTAGGTAGGAAAATGGGCAGACTAGGTGGGCCAAGCGGTCCTTATCTGCCGTCAAATTCTATGTTTCTAACGGGATCGCAGCGACAGTCTTGTCGGTGGGCGGTCGAGGAACTCTCGAGTGCGATCTCAACTAATGAGTTGTAAAACTCACTGGTTGGAGATTATCCTCCATCACCCTGGCAGGTGGTAAGCAAATCAACCCCTGACCTTTTCTTCCCTTCGATCCAGAGGTGGGGCAGGGGTCGGGAAGGAGTCATGCTGTGTCGGTGTTGGCCCCGCAGTCTGGGTAGAGCTTGGGTTTCGCTGACCCTGACCTCTAGGGTGTTTTGGCAGATTCTTTTTGCCAAAGTTGCTCCAGGGTTGCTCGCTAAAACGAGGCTGCTGTCTGTCCTGCCAGCCACGAAAACTGTTCTAGCTTATACGAAAGGAGAAAGGTTTAGGTTTGTACATGGCTTGCACAGTCCTAATAGCGTTCCCAGCTTCTTGCAATTTGGTGATGACTTTCTCAGAGTCCTCACCGAATGAAAACGATCCATTATAGGGGATGTCCAAAATGCCCTTCTGGATGTCCGGGGTAAAGCTGGAGACCCTCAACCAGGAGTGTCTCTGGAGGCAAACGCCTGTAGTGGAACCACGGGCTGCCGAGTCTGCCGACTCATAAGCAGCTCGGAGGACTAGATTCTCAACATTCGAAACCGTACGAAGGAGGTTCAGCAGTTCCTCCTTTTTGTCCCCATCCGGGAAGTCTTTGAGAAGGTCCTGACCCTGATCCCATAGTGCGTTTTGAAATTGCACCATGTGGGCGAGATAATTAAGGGACCTTATGGAGCATGTAGCGGCTGCATACAAGTGCCTACCCAGAGAATCCAACTGCTTGGATTCCTGGTCTGGTGGTTGGGTGCCGAAATGTTGAGGACGCTGAGAGTGATCGTGGGAGGCAGTCATGACCAAGGAATCTACCATCGGATGTTGAGCCAAATATGGATCCTTCAGTGGGGCCCTATAGAGGCAGTCCACTTTTTGGGGAACCACTGAAGTAGAACAGGGACGCTTCCATGCAGCCTTGGTAGCGTCCTGATAAAAGTGTCCACCAAAGGCGGAACCACCACAGGTTTGGGGTCCTTTTGTCTAAGGTACCTCGCCAAGTGTTGCTTTTTGGGGTCTAACTACTCAGTATCCCACCCCATATTTTCAAGTATGTACCTCATAACATCAGAAAATGAGGGTCGGTCCGGCGGCGACCTGGGGAGATCAGGAGGATCTGGAAACGGGATACTCTGAAGTGAGGGTGACCTGGATGCATCTAAAGTATCTGGGCGTGAGTCTTCCCCAGACGAAGAGAGGGATCTCTGCTATCATCAGTGGGGAACCCTGAAGGGGTCCTGGAGTCGTGTCTCTTCTTAGACCCCAACTTCCTTTTTCGGGACCTGCCCCTGGGTGGCGGGGTAGGATCCCTAGGGTCACGAGAAATTGCCCTAGGAGCTGCCTTGGGAGGGGGGACCTCCTGTGGGGGTTTTGTGGGGACCACGTCCTTCCTTACGGTGTCCCACCAAAAGGTGAAGAGCTCTTTCACCGCATCAGTGTTGAGGCCGGACAGGCCTGGCATCGGTGCCTGCCCATCCCCGGGGTCGGGCACCAGTTGGGTCAGGCGTCGGGTCCTGGGCCAACTCGGCATCCTCCATATCACCAGACGTCTGGTCATCAGTGGCTTGCATGCCAATGCTCTCTTCCGACGTCCCCCGGTGACCAGTATCTGGTGCGGGAGGTGGGGTTGCATCTGGTCAGTAGGACGCTTAGCAGTCATTGGTCATGGCATCTGTTTTGTCTCAGACACCCGGTTAAGGGAAGTCAGCTCCGCAGTTTCTCGGTGGGGGAGGGTCATAGCCCCTTGGAGGTTGGGAGACCGATCGTTGGTCACTGTCCTGGTGCTGGCCCTTTGCGGCGGTGCCTGGCTTGGCGGACGACTTGGACGGGTGCTTATGCCAGTCTGAAGCCTCAGACATGGTGTCCCAACTGGATGGTTGGCTATCCTTTGGCTTAATCTTTAAGCATTGCAGAGACACCGTACCCAAGTGGCCTGAAGTCTGGACCTTCACTGGTGGAGGCTGGGACTTGGCCTGGGAGGGAGATCTGTCCAACCGGTTCGAGATGGAATTGGCCTGGGAGTCTGAGGCATGATTAGGGATCGGTCTCTATCCTTGTTCCTGGTGCGTCTCCTTGTGTTTCCCAGATTTATGATGGGACCATTCCCCTCTAGAGGAAGATTCTCTCTCCATTGCTTTAAGTTTTTCATCGAGAAGGAAACTTTGAAGAGCTTTCTGGCGGCAGATCCTGGTGCGATTTTTAAATTGTTGGCAGATGGTGCAGGCCTTGGTATCGTGGTCTGGGCCTAGGCACCGCACACAAGCCGAATGCCAGTCTTTAAAAGGGATCTTCTTGCCACATGCGCACTTCAAGGGGGTGTCCTTCTGCAGAAGGGGTCAGAGAAGAAGACATACAAAGTTTTAATCGAAAAATATAAACATTCTGGCATTATTCGTAGACTGAAGGCATCCGTGGACCTAATGCTTGCGAGTCAATGGCGGGAAAAGAACCGAAATATGCTGGGGGACCGCCCCTTTTATGATGTATCGGACGCTGGGGTCAGGGCCGACATCAGGGAGCGGTCACCACTGGGTATAGCTAGCTAGAAGTTTTACATGGGGCCCTGATGCCTGCTGGCTTCAGTCCTTATGGTGTAACCTGCTGCAAGAGCTGTATCTCGAAGTAAGAGCTTGGAGGTGTCTCTGGATGGATCTGGGTTAACTCCAACATATGTCCTTTCCTTATGATATCTAGGACCCAAAGGTCTAAAGAGATTTTGCTCCATCCCTCCAGGTGCAAGGAGAAGCGGGCATCTACTGCCTTCCCTGGTACCTCCTCCTTCAGAGGAGGGGGGGGGGGTCAACAGGAAGTCATTGGGCAGAGCCGGGAGTTGGCAGAGAGGCTTAGGAGGACTTTGGGCCTCGAAAGGGAACACCTACAGGTTGCTGGTTTCTGGCCTTCCTCTTTAAGCTGCTTCTCCGTGCAGTCTGGTTGCCACGGGTATGCTGGCCTGAGGTCTTCCGAAATGGCAGTTTACGGAATCGCTTCTGGTCCCCCTTGTACAGCTGTCAGACGGACCAGACTGATTTGCCCAACTCTTGAAGATGAGAAATGAGGCTCTCTGTCTCTGACCCAAACAGTACAGAACCATGGAAGGAAAGGTACCTTCGGATCCTGGGAGAGCCCTGCGACTCGTAGCCAGGCTTGGCACATTAGGCAGACACCTGACACGCCCTTGATGCCGTATCTGCAGTGTCGTACAAGGCACACAAAATATGGGTGCCTACGTCCAAGTCCAATTTCAGAATGTCCAGGAGCTCTGTTTTTTGTGCGGAGTCTGGCAAGGCAATAGCTATCTCTTGTTACTTCTCCCATAAGGCATTCTGGTACTGAACCATACGTGTTAGGATGTTCAGGGAACGTATGGAGCACATGGATGCAGAGTATACCTTCTTGCCCACCTGATCCAAATAACGGGACTCCTGATTGGGAGGCTGGGAACTAAGGTGCTTGGGCTGTCGAGACTTATGAGCAGCCCCTATGACCATCGAGTCAGCCTGAGGGTGTTCCGCCAAATAGGGCTCCTCCCTCTGCACTCAGTGCAGCCCGTCTGATTTTTTGGGAACTGCCGGGATTATGGCTAGGTGTTTCCGAGTGATTCTTGTCAGGTCTTGGAATGTATCCACCAAAGCAGGCACTACCAATGGTTTAGGCTCCTCTTGTCTCAGGTATCAGGCCAGTCTCTGGCGTTCCAGATCCAGGTCTTCAGTCTCCCATTCTTTGGAGGCCTGGATGTGCCTCATGACATCCATAAATGTTGGATAGTCAGGTGGTGAACGGGATGTGCCTGTCATCAGGAAAACCCCCAGCTCCTGAGAAGGACTGGTCCGAACAGAATGAAGATGAAGTGGACCGGCTCCTACTGGAATGAGGGGAGTCAAAACCATGCCTGCATGGGGCTACCCTCCCTAGAACATCGGGCGCTTTCTGACCAATGTCAGCTAGGGGACCAACGGAGCGGACACCGGCATCTGCTGGAAGAGAGTCCTCGCCTAGTGATAGATCTTTGGCAGCTGTGGGACTTGGGCAGGGACCGGTGTCAGCTAGAGGACCTTGAGCAGTGCCAATGACAGTCTTTAGACCAAGACCGGGATCAAACCACCGAGGGGGAGTGAGTTTTGGAAGGAGGCTTCACGGAAAGATCCCCGGTGTTCTGGATGTCCGGCCGGTCGGGTACTGGTGTCTGATCCAGCTCCGGCACAGTCTCATCCTTTTTGACTTGGCTCCACCAGAAGGAAGAGTGTTCCTGCAGCTCCTCCTTATTAAAAGCTGAAGCTGCCATCCTCTTCAGGGTAATCTGTGAAGCCAGAAAGTCCGGCAGAGCCTTGGGGAAGGTGAAGTGGAGGCCTTAGTTGTGTCCGCTGAGGTGACAGAGGTATGCAGCGGCGTAGCCTTTACCTTGGCAGACTAGTCAGAGGTTGCCCCGCCAGGGCCGGCATCAGTGTCCTGGGAAGGGCGCCTGACCTCACCTATTCTCCATGTTACAAGAGTCTCCAACGGTCGGAACCGCCCAAGCCCGAAGACTAGATCTTTTTGTGGGGAGAACGTGACCTGGACAGCTGGTGGGACTAGCTACAGTCCTTCTCGCGGGACTTGTGGAATTTGTCCCGGTGCCTGGCCTTTTCCCCGTGAGAGCTTTTCATGACGTCCATCTTCTTCTCTAAAAGGTGGGCTTTTAAGGCTTTCAGGCACCTGATCCAAGTCCTTCTGGTGAAGCCCTTGCAGATCTTGCAGGCTTGGAGGTTGTGGTCTGGCCCAAACAGAAGACACAGGCCCTGTGGACATCCTTCGATGGGTTCTGGCAGCCACAGGCACACTTTGTATTCTTAGGGCCGGAGGAAGAGAGAGACGACGCAGATGACATGCAAGAAAAAATTATTCACCTAGTAATGTTTCCTCTAATGGAGTCTTGCTGTATTCAGACATAATGCAGTTAGCCCCAGCACTTGAACCACCCCAGAGAGGAAAAAGTTAACTATGCAGAAGCACAGAATGTTGAGCCCTAGCTCGGTTTTCAAACCTCTGTCTGTGGTACTTCCCGGTGTAACCGTCAGATTCTTACGAGCACACTAACCAACATACTATAGTATGGAAATTGTTCAACATACAGCCAAGGGCAAAAGATTATTTTTTGGTCTAAAAGACTCAAGTCAAGAACCCAAGAAGGAAAGGCAGTGACAATATTTAAGTATAAAAACACCAGAAAAAAATAACATCCACCCCACCCAAGAGGTAGGATACAAGGTACACCCCTGAGATGCAACACTGTACCTGCCAGCCCACTTTCCAAAAAACAGGTTCTGAGAGGGGCGGTGGGGGAGGTCTGAATACAGCAAGACTCCATTAGAAGAAACAACATTACTATGGTGAGTAATTATTTCTTCAAACATGAAGTCTTGCTGTATTCAGACATAATGCAGATTACCAAGCAGTTCCCTATGGAGGAGGAAATGCAGAACCTACTTTGGGAAGAGACTCAGCAGTACTGCTGTGCCAAACCTAGCATCACTCCTAGCCTGGATGTCCAGGGAGTAATGCTTGGTAAAAGTATGTACAGTTTTCCAGGTGGCTGCTTTACAGATGTCTAACAAAGGTATATCTCTGGCCGCAGCTAGAGTAGCAGCTGTACCCCTAGTCAAATGAGCTCTCAGGCCTGAAAGGGCGTTCTACTCAACTTGTCATAACAGAATTGTATACAAGAAACAATCCATCTAGCAATAGTTCTTTTAGTGGCAGGCTTACCTTTCCCCACTTCACCATAAGTGAGAAACAATTGAAGACAGTCATTTCTATGTGCCTAAGTATGCTCAATGTAGTAGCTAAGGGCCCTCTTATCATCCAGACTGTGTAACCTTCTTTCAGCTGAAGAAGAATGAACAGTGAAAAACACAGGGAGAGATATAGACTGGTTCAGATGAAAATCCGATACCACTTTAGGCAAGAACCTGCTATTGATTCTTCGGACCACTTTGTCCCTATGGAAGGAGATGTCAGGTTCAACTGACAGAGCCTGTAACTCACTAATCCGTCTGGCAGAAGTAATAGCTACCAGGAAAGTACAGTTACGCAAGAACTTACCGTAACAGTAGATCTTCGAGAACAGCTCTTGCAGCAGGTAACACCATTAGGACTGAAGCCGGCAGGCGTCAGGACCTCACGGAATTCTTCTAGCTAGCTATCTTCAGCGGGGACCGCCTCCGACGTCAGGCGTAGTACATAAGGGGGCAGTCCCCGCCAGATTCTAGTTCCTGCTACCGAGACTTCCGCCAGGATGACATCAGAATGGGAGACCGAGGATCCACCGTCAGAAGACAAAGAGGTATAAGTCCAGTTAAAGGCTCGAGAAGCCATGCCTCCTCCAAGTGGGAAGGTGGGCGGGAAGGCATCTGCTGCAAGAGCTGTTCTCGAAGATCTACTGTTACGGTAAGTTCTTACGTAACTGTACTATCTTACTTCGAGATACAGCTCTTGCAGCAGGTAACACCATTAGGACTGATTTCCAAGCAGTAGCGCTTGCAAACACTCTGGGAGGAGGAAACTAGAAGGCTCATTCCAAGTCCTGGTTCTGGGACAGGAGACCCTGTAGCACGGCCAGGCCGAAGCCGGCTCTTCGCCGTGAAGCAATGTCCAGGCTATGTCTGATAAAGGTATGGACAGAGCTCCAAGTGGCTGTAGCACAAATGGCTGAGGTGGAGACGCTAATGGCGCAAAGAGGTGGCCACTCCTCTAGTGGAATGGCCCCGAACTGATCTCGAGGGGCTTTTTTGATATCATAGCAGTATGATATGCACTGGACAAGCCAGCAAGAAAGGGACTGTTTCGATACTGGCTGGCCCATCATCCTTTCAGAAAAGGAAACAAAAAGCTGCTCCGACTTACGAAGCTGCTTAGTCCTGCTTAGGTAGTACCTTAGGCTGCGGTGAACATCCAGGGTGTGGAGCAGCGCCTCTCCTCTATTAGAATAATTAGGGAAGTAGACCGGCAGGTCAATGTCCTGATTGAGAGTGAGTGTGGAGACCACCTTAGGCAGGAACTTAGGGTTCGTCCTCAGGGAAACTCTGTCCTGGTGAAAAACCAAATAAGGTTCTTTACACGAGAGCCTGAAGCTCGGAAACTCTTCTCGCTGATGTAACAGCAACTAAAAATAACGTTTTTCACGACAGAAAACACAGCTCGCAATCCACGGCAGGTTCAAAGAGGTGGAGCGTGAGCTGTTCCAGGACGAAGAGTATATCCCATGGAGGCACAGGGTCCTTAATGGGAGGCCTAAGATGAACACCCCTCTCAGGAATTCCCGACAGGCATCTAATTGCGCCACAGTGCGCTGCCCCACCGGAAGGTGATAAGCGGAGATAGCACAGAGGTGCACCTTAATAGAGGAGTGGGCAAGACCCGAACGGAAAAGGGAGAGCAGGTACTCTAGCACCGCCTTCACCGGACAACCTAGAGGGGAAAGGCCGCATGCTTGCGGCCATAAACAAAACCGGCGCCATTTCATGGCGTATGTTGCATGCGTTGCCGGCTTTCTGGCTGTGGAAAGGACTTCCGTCACCTCTTGCGAGACCCCGTGTCGCAAAATGGCTATGTCTCTAGGAGCCATGCATGCAGGTTCAGAGAGCGTAAGTCCAGGTGGACCAGTGAACCCTCCTCCTGAGACAAGAGATGGGAGCTGAACGGCAACGGGAGCAGAGGTTCCCGGGATAGCTGCATTAGCAAAGGGAACCAGATCTGTCTGGGCCAAAAGGGGCCACCAGGATCATTGTTGCATGCTCCCTGCGCAGTTTGAGAAGAACTCTCTGGATCAACGGGAAGGGAGGGAAAGCGTAGAGAATCTGTCTGCCCAGGAGAGGGACAATGCGTCTCGCCAGAAAACACCAGGCCCTGGATCTAGCGAGCAAAATTTGGGCAGTTTTGCGTTGGATGGGGAAGCGAACAAGTCCAATTCTGGAGTTCCCCATCGAAGAAACAGATCCTCTGCTACCTCCTAAAGAAGTTCCCACTCGTGGACTCTGGCCTGGGAATGACTCAGGCCGTCTGCGACTGTGTTGTCCACCCCGGGGAACATGTACTGTGATCAGGGTCGCACCGTGTCGAATTACCCAATCCCACACCCTCATGGCCTCCCTGCAAAGGGAGTATGAGTGTGCACCTCCTTGTTTGTTGAGGTAATACATCACCGCCGTGTTGTCTGTCTGCAGCAGGAGAGTACTCGGTGGGATCTCTGACTGAAATGCCTGCAGGGCATAAAGGACCGCCCTCATCTCTAGGACGTTGATATGGAGGTGAGCCTCCAGAGGGGTCCACGTTCCCTGGGACTTCACCCCGTCCAGGTGTGCTCCCACCCAGACCTGAGGCGCCTGTGGTGAGGATTACCTCGGGGACGGCGCTATAAACGGGACGCCCGTAGAGAGTGTCCTTGGGTTTAGCCACCATTGCCAGTCTCGAATCACGGCGTCCGTGATTCTGACTGGATGCTGCATGTGGTCTTGCCTTTGGTCCCATTGCACCTTGAGCATCCACTGAGTTACCCGCATGTGGAGCCTTGCGAAAGGGACAGTCGGAATGGCCGCAGCCATGTGTCAGAGCAGGCGAAGGACCGACCTGGCTGGGATGGTCTTCATCGACGAAAGATCCCTGATGAGGGACCTGATGCGCTCCGCTCTGTCGTCTGGAAGAAATGCTCTTCCCTGAACGGTGTCCAGAACTGCGCCTATGAACTGCAGCTTCTGCGACGGTACCAGGAGAGACTTCTCATGGTTGATTAAGATGCCCAGAGATTGAAACAGGTCCTGGGTGCTCTGGATCGCCAGTAACAACGCCTCTCTGGAGGCGGCCATGGGAAGCCAATCATCCAGATACGGGAACACATAATGGCCCTGTCTCCTTAGAGACGCTGCCACGACTGCCATGCATTTGGTAAAGACCCTGGGTGCCAATGACAGCCTGAATGGAAGGGCTCAGAACTGAAGATGGTGGCCGAGAAACTCGAAGCGCAGGAACCTCCTGTGCGCTTGAGCTATAGGGATGTGCAGGTATGCGTCCTGCATGTCTAGAGACACTAAGAAGGCGTCCTGCTTTAGCATAGGAATAAGACTCTGAAGAGTCACCATGCGGAATCTTTTGTAGGCGACCGACATATTGAGGTCGCTGAGGTCCAGAATCGGACGGAGGTCCTCTGTTTTCTTTGGAACCAGGAAGAAGTGGGAATAGTATCCGTATCCTCTCTGGTTCTCTGGGACGTACTCTATCGCTCCCTTTTGCAGGAGCGTGAGTACTTCTTGTCTGATCAATGACTTGTGCTGACCCGAGTACCGGGAGAGCAGAGGAGGCCTCGAGGGTGGCTTTTCTGCGAATTCTATAAAGTGGCCTCTTCCGACCATCTGGAGAACCCACCTGTCGGTGGTTATAGACTGCCATCCTGGCAGGAAATTCGCAATCCGACCCCCGACCATGAAATCCCATTGATCCTGAGGGCCGGGGGCCGGAAAGGAGTCAGGCTGTGGTGGCTGAGGGCCCGCTGGCTGGGCCAACTTAGGAGAGCGCTGGCCTCGACCTGCGGGTTGTTTTCCCTGGGCTCTGCGGAAACCGGAGCCCCTCTGTTGTGGAACGGGGCAGGACTGTTGTTCTGCATCCGCCCACGAAATCGGCTTTGGTTCCACGAAGGAATCCAAGCTTTGCCTGCACATGGCCTGAACCGACCTCACCGCTTCCTGGCCTCTTGGAGTTTGGTGATTACCTTCTCAGAGGGTTGACCAAATAAAACTTCTCCCTCAAATTGGGCGTCCATGTTTTTCTGGACGTCCGGGGTAAAACCGGAGACACGGAGCCAAGAGTGCCTCTGGAGGCATATGCCTGAAGCTGCTGCTCGGGCCGAGGAGTCCGGAGTCGTACGCGGCTCGTAGCACTTGGGTTCCCACGTCCGAACCCGTACGGAGGAGCTGCAACATCTCCTCCTTCTGCTCACCTTCTGGCAATTTCTCAGCCGCATCCAGACCCTGCTCCCACAGGCATTTTGGAACTGCACCATGTGGGTCAAATAATTAGGGATCTGATGGCGAGGTAGCGGAAGCATACGGCGCCTACCCATGGCGCTCCAGCTGCTTGGACTCTGGGTCCGTGGCAGGGTGCTCAAATGTTGCAGTCTCTGGGACCGGTCATGAGAGGCTGTTATGACCAGACAGTCAGCCTGAGGATGCTAAGCCGAGTACTGGTCTTCCCTTGGAGCCTTGTACAGGCGGTCAGCTTTCTTCGGCATCTCCGGGAGTGAATGTGGACGCTTCCACGCTGCCTTGGTGACATCCATGAAAGTGTCTACCAAGGGTGGCACCACCACAGGCTTGGGGTCCTTCTGCCGAAGATATTTTGCAAGGCGTAGCCTTTCGGGGTCTAACTCTTCCACATCCCATCCCATGTTCTCTTGGATGTGCCTCATGATATCTGAGAACGAAGGGTCATCCGGAGGAGACCTTGGAAGCTCACGTGGGTCCGGAGAAGGGATGGAGAGGGAAGATGGGGATCTGGATCCTGTTGAAAACTGATCCAGAGTCCTCCGTCGAAGGCGAACGGCGGCGTCTTCTGGGTCTCTTAGTGCTGGGTGACCCAGAAGAGGATCTGGACGGAGGTCTCTTTATCTGGTCTCCCCCTTGGAGGGATCCTGGGCTACCGGGGAGGAGGCAACAGGCTTGCAGACCCAGATGGAGAAGGGGGCGCAGGAACCGGAGGAGTAACCGGTGTAGGAGGAGGAGGTGGAGTGGGGACCATGTCCTTTTTGATGGTATCCCACCAGCAAGTGAAAAGCTCCTTAACCTCTGAAAAAGAAAGGCCCGACGACGGACCAGGCGCCGGTGGTCGGTCGTCGGGTCCCGGCGTCTGATCCACAGGGGCCTCGGGTTGCGGGGAGGGTTCCCTGGGAGTCTCAACAGGACCAGGGTCGCCTGCCTGGTCCTCGGCCGTGTCAACTCCTCCTCAGTGATGGTCTCTGACCGACGCCCGTCGGAGGCGCCGGGTCCTCTTTCAATTGGTGGATGCCGGTCCCCTACCGCGTCCGGGGATGAGCAGGCTTGGCCGGCGACGGTCTTCTGACGGACGACGGCTCAGGGGACCTGTGGCGAGAGGCCGACGTCAGGCGAACCAGCGTCGGGTCCAACGGCTTCTTAAGTGAGGTGAGCTTCTTGGTCTTCTGCTGGGGAGGAGGAGGCAAGGAGGCAGACCTGACGTCGGGTTCAGAATGGCGGGAACCCAACTCGTGGTGTTGGTGATGATCCCCCGACTTAGCCAGGGCCTTGGAGGATGAGGAAGGCCTGGGAGTCTTGGCCTGAGAAGAGGAGCCTGAAGATTTTCTCACCGCAGCGGGGGCAGGCTGAGAGCTGGCCCGGGAAGGAGAGCGGTCGGACCTGGAACCGGAGCTGCGCGAGTCGGAGGCCCTAGACGGGGCCTTCTCTCTATGCTTCTCAGAATGCTTACGGGCCTTCTCCGAAGAATCCCCCCTGGAAGCCATGGTCTTGAGTTGTTCTCGAGCAGGAACGCCTGTAGGCCTTTCTGGCGACGGATCCGGTTCTGCTGTTGAAACCCTGGCAAAAGGTGCAGGACCGGGTGTCGTGGTCTGGGCCTAGGCACCGGACACAGGCCGAGTGCGGATCCTTGAATGGGATCTGCTTCCCACAGGCGCACTTCGAGGAGTGACCGGAGGTTGGAGAGGAAATCAGACAAAAAGCTGAACGAAGAGAACGAATTTCCCGTAGGAAAACACTTTACCACGCGTCGCGCGCTAGAAACTGAACCGAAGGGTCGAGACATGCAAGTCGACGGCGGAAAGAACTGGGAATTCAGGGACCGCTTTATGTACTACGCCTGACGGAGGCGGGACCGACGGGCCGATGTCCCCGCTGAAGATAGCTAGCTAGAAGAATTTGCAGGTCCTGACGCCTGCCGCTTCAGCCCTAATGGTGTTACCTGCTGCAAGAGCTGTATCTCAAGTAAGACTGCTACAGTTTTCCAGGTTAAGTACTTCAATTCGGCCGAAGCCAGAGGTTCAAAGGGTGGCTGCATAAGCTGAGCTATGCAGACATTACGATCCCAAGGCAGAGTGGGCTCCCTAAAGGGAGGGTTAATGTGAACCAGGCCCTTGAAAAACTTTCTGAAAACAGGATGAGATGCCAGGGAAGAGCCCTTCCCTGCTGAGAGGAATGCACAGACAGCTGCTAGATGAACCTTAAGAGTGTCGGGCCTAAGGCCTAGACCATTCAGATGAACAAGATAGTCTAAGGTTGTGGAAATGCCTGCAGAATCGGGCAGGATGCCTTTCTGAGAGCACCAAATACTGAACCTTTTCCATTTTGAGTTGTAAGTTTTTCTAGTGGAAGGTTTCCTGGAGACCTTCAAAATATCCAGAACTCCCTGAGAGAGATGTAGTGCTGCATATTCTAACTCTTCAAGAGCCAGGCCTTGAGATTGAGAGACTGGAGATTGGGGTACCAGATCCGCCCCTGGGAAGAGGACAGGAGATTGTATGTCCTGAGCAGAGACAGGGGACGTGACACTGACAAGGACAGCAGTAGAGAATACCAAGGCTGTCTGGCCCAATCTGGAGCTACCAGTATCATTGTGCAGGGTTGCGTCCTGATCTTGATCAGAACTCTGAACAGCAGAGGGAAGGCACAGAGAAACCTGCCCTTCCAGTCCAAAATGAGAGCATCCTGGGGAACAGTCCCCAAGACTGGAGGTCTGCAACAAAACAGAGGAAGTTGATTGTCCGGTGCTGCAAAGAGATCTATCTCTGGAGTGCCCCACCTGCAGAAGATGACCTTCAGGATGTGAGGATCCAGGGACCATTCGTGATGTCCCTGTGATATTCTGCTCAGAGCATCTGCTAGTACGTTGTCCTTCCCTGGAAGGTGAACTGCTACCAGAGAAGTCTGAAGAGAATAGGCCAGAGACCACAGCTTCATGGCTTCTGTGCACAAGGTTGAGGACCGAGTGCCTCCCTGTTTGCTGATGTACCACATTGTGATGGTGCTGTCTGTCCTAACTTGGACCACCTTGCCCTTGACTGAATCGAAGAAGCTCTGCAGGGCTAGAAAAACTGCCCTGAGTTCCAGGAGACTGATATGAAGGAGAGACTCTTATGGAGACCAGACCCCTTGAGCTGTCAAGGCTCCCAGGTGGGCTCCCCACCCTAGGAGAGAAGCATCCATAGTTAGAACTACTGATGGGACCTGAGGGAGAAATGGAACCCCTTGTCTGAGGTTGTCCTGGTCCAGCCACCACTGAAGAGCTTGAACTAGAGTCTGAGTCACTGGAATCAGTTTGGTAAATGAATCCTTCTTTTGAGACCAAAAAGACCTCAGATGAAACTGAATATCCCTCATCTGGAACCTTGCTCCCTGCACCACTGCCGTGGAAGCTGCCATGTGGCCCAGGAGCTGGAGGAACTGTCTTACTGGGCAGGAGACCTGAGGTCGAAAGGAGGAAGCGAGATCCACCCATCAGGGCCTTTACCCTTGCCAGAGGAAGGAAGGCTTTTGCAGTGTCCAACTCTATGCCTATAATGGTGAGAAGTTGAACTGGTGCGAGGACAGACTTTGGAAGACTGAGAAGAAACCCCAGGGAGCTGAGTAGGTCCTGGGTAGTTTGAAGAACTAATTTGACCTGTAAAGATGACTGACCCACTAAGAGCCAGTCGTTCAAATACAGGAAGATGGTGATACCCTGTCTTCTGAGGTACGCCACCACTACTGCAAGGCACTTTGTGAACACCCTTGGAGCTGATGTTAGGCCGAATGGCACAGCTCTGAATTGGTAATGGCCTGAAGGCAACCTCGAACCTGAGGTATTTTTGTGGGAGCACCTGATAGGAATATGGAAGTAGGCATCCTTGAGGTCCAGAGATGCTAGCCAATCCCCTGGCCTTAGAGAGGGAAGGATTATTCCCAGAGTTACCATTATGAATTTGGGCTTTGAAATGTGTTTGTTCAAATACCGTGAGTCTAGGATAGGTCGCCACTCCCCTGTTTTCTTTGGGGTAAGGAAGTACCTGGAGTACTGTCCTTTTCCCCTTGGGCTGAGTAGGAACCTTCATTACAGCTCTGAGAGCTAGAGGAGAGGAAACCTCTGCCTCTAGGGCAATGGTTTCTAAGAGTGATGCAGGTGGAAAAGACTTGGCCCTCTTTTTTGGAAATTTTTTGAAGCTGAGGGCCAGTCCCTGGTTTACGACTTCCAGGATCCACTTGTCTGAGGTCACAGACTTCCAGGCCTGGAAGAAGTAAGCCAGCCTGCCTCCTACTGGAAATGGGGAGTCGACCGGGGCTGACACATCAGGGTGTCTGCTTGGCAGAAGCCTTAGACTGAGAGGAGGAGGGAGCAGCTCTGCTTATCCCCCCTCCTGCCCCTCCCTCAGAAAAACCCCCTCTGTGGGAAAGGAGAGGAGGATGGGCTTGGTAAAAAGGAATTTGAAAGGGCCTGCCCTAGACTGCCGCTTGTGTGGAGTGGCTTGCCCTTCTTTGGCCTGTGCAATCCTATAAGTGGTCCTGCATTCATCCAATATCTTCATGTAAGCCTCTGTCTGCTCCCCAAACAGTTACCTACTACAGGAAAATACATAGCCTTAGTCTGGGTATCCTGTGAAAGGCTAGTACATCTGAGTCAAGCATGTCTTCTGAGACACACAGATGTAGCCATGACTCGAGATGCCACATCATTGGAGTCCACAGCAGCATGCAATTGCATTTTGGATGCCTCGATTCCATCAGCAGTCACCTCCTCCAGCTCCTTGGCTAGCTAGGAGAGGCCTGTTTAGCCAGTTCCAGAACCTTATCCCATCTGGATTTCTGGTACCTGGCTGAGTAGGCCATATAAGTAGCCTGCCCGACTCCCAAAGAGGATGCCAAATACTGTTTTTTTGGCCACGGAATCCACTTTCCTGGAGTCCTTATCTGAGGGGTGTGAAGCCAAAGGAATGTTAGCCCTGTCACTGGCTGCAGCCTGCATTACCCCAATATGACTGCAATGACTATAAAAGAACTCCGCAGCTGAGCCTGATAAACACCTCCTGTCCATTCTCTTATCCACAGGAGGTATTGAATTAGGGGTTTGTAAAATTTTGTGCATCCGTTTCCCCAAGGATTTATGAAGAGGGATAGACAGCCTTTTGGACTCTGGGATGTCCATCATTTCCACAAAAATCAGGCTCTTCGTCCTCCTCTGCAGCTTCAACCAAGGGAAGCTGCACGGTTTCTGCCACCTTTTTGTAGAACAAAAAATGTGAAGGAAACTCAAAGAGCCTGGGAGGAGAGACACCTGAGGGCCTGTCTGGGGAGATGTCCGGTTCAATGGGCACATCCAGAACCCCCCTGTCGTCATCATCACTGGGATAGTCTTAGTCACCCTTCCACTCCTTATAATAAGCGTCTGGATCATAATCCGGAGGAAACGGATCCGACCGAACCAACCGCCTAACCGGCAGTACTGGTTCGGACAGAACCGGTCTAAGCAATTGAACAATGCTAATCGCTTTGGCTATTTCGTCCGCGGTTGGAGAGTGCGATACTGGATCCGAACCGGTAGACTTAGCTTCTTTTTTGGTGGAACCGACCCCTCAGGGTCTGCTCTCCTTTTGCCCAAGGAGGTATCGCCTAGGTCAGTAGGCACCTCCTCAGGTTCGGCCACAACTGAACCGGGCTGGCCATCCGGATCTACTGACTTCTCAGCCTCCCTTTCCTTCAGCCTACTCAGTCTTTTGTCTAGAGTGGATTTAGGAAAGTTTTTACATATTTGGCAGTCTGACTTGAGGTGGTTAAATCCCAGACAAACACAGCTGAGGTGGGGGTCAGCCTTAGCAAAAGCCTCCCCACACTCAGTACAGTGTTGAAACCCAGTGGGACCGGTTTTCTTCTTGGGTTTCTCAGACATGGCCATCCTAACAAATTACCCTATTGCAGCTTTCAAGCCAGGTAATACAATACCCGATCGGTTACAAACCGTGTCATGGGCTCTTTAAAAGAACTGGGAAAAGGTCCGGTTCTTTTGAAACCGATCGGTACCGGAACACCACTCTAATCCCAGAAATAAAATTAAACAGAATGTAACAGGGTCGATTCCAAACCGGACCGACCGGAAAGAAACCGAAGAAAAGAACAATTTCCAACTTTTTCACAGAAATAAAACAGTCACTACCCATCTACACACTACCTGTATCGTAGACAGAGGCTGGAAATCCGAAAATAACAAAAAATATACAGTTTAAACTGGAACGTTTAACTTTTACCGAACCAAACAGAGGAAATCTCCGGAGCGACTTCACTGTTAGGTGGAGTAAAGAATCTGACATTTACACTGGGAAGTACCACAGACAGAGGTTTGAAAACCGAGCTCGAGCTCAACGTTCTATGGTTCTGCATAGAGTTAACTCTTTCCTCCCCGGGGGAAGTTCAAGTGCTGGGGTTAACTGCATTATGTCTGAATACAGCAAGACTTCATGTTGTTTGACAAAGTCAGAGAAAAATGGAGAGTCCGACGAAGGAGTAAGGTTCTATGGAGAAAAATGATGAAGTCACCAAATTTAGCTGAAACTGCTGAAGAACACGCTAAGACATTCCCCAATGAGAGCGGGTTTGCGGTGGGAAAAGAACTGAGGTGGAGCTAGGGACCTCCCCCTTTTATGGCATGGCAGACGTCGGGGAGCAGGTAAGTTTTTACTAGTGGGTCCGAAGGCCTGCGGCATTAGTCCTAATGGTAATAGCCTGCTGTAAGAGCTCCCCCTCGAAGTAAGATCTGTGGCTACTGCCGCTGCCATGTGGCCCAGAAGGCGTAATATGGTCCGTGCAGAGACCAGTCTCTGTCCTAGGATACGTCTTGATAGATTCCTTCAGCATTCTGCTCTATCTTTCGGCAGAAAGGCTCTTCCTTTCTAGGTGTCCAGCACTGCCTCGATGAACTGTAGTCTTTAGCAGGGTGTGAGGGTAGACTTTGGCAGGTTGATAGTGATACCTAGATCTTTGAATGTTGAAAAGGTGCCCTTTAGTGCCTGAAGCAAGTCTTCCTTAGACGTTCTGGTCAGCAGCCAATCATCCAGGTAAAGAAAGATGTAGTGGTCCCCTTCTCCTTAGGGCCACGGCTACTACTGCTAGGCATTTGTTCAAGACCTTCGGAGCTGATGACAGCCCGAACAGTAGTGCCCTGAACTGGAAGTGTCGACCCTGGAACTCGAATCGCAGGAATCTTCTGTGGTGTTTTGTGATCGGGATATCCAGTGATGTAAGCTAAGTTTCCTGGCATAGCATCAGAATCAGGCCTGGTAAGCTGAGCATTCTGAAGCGTCTGTACACCACAAAGGTGTTCAGATCGCTGAGGTCCAGTATTGGGCGTAAATCCAGTCTTTGTGTGTACTGAAAAGAAGTGGGAATAGTACCCCTTTCCCCTCTGGATCCATGGGACTGGCTCTATGGTCTCTTTTACTAGGAAAGGTCTGTATCTCTTCCCAGATCAGCGTTGCATGCTGTTTTGAATATCATGAGAGAAGCGATGGTCTGGACGGTGGTTACCAGGTGAATTCTATAGAGTGCCCTCTTTGAATGAGAAGAAGGACCCATTAGTCGGAAGTAATCTGCTGCCAACCTGGTATGTGTTTGGAGAAATGGCCTCCAACCGCCTCTTCCCCCGGGGCTGGAGGGAGAGGGTCCATCAGTGAGTCAGACAGTGGAGGGGGAGGGGAGGTTTGCCTGAGAAGATTTTGTGTTCCTTGCACCTGCTCCTCCTGCAGCTCGAGGGGGGCCCTTATGACCAAAGCCTCCTTTCTGCTGTTCGAGGCTGTCCCCATTTTCTGGTGAAACTGTTCTGCTGCCTCTGAAATGGCTTCAGCTTCGGTCTGTACATGGCTTGTACGGTCCAAGCTGCCTCTCTGGCATCTTGTAATTTTGTTATCTTTTCAGATTCCTCTCCGAAAAGAGCAGAGTCTTTGAAAGGGAATTCTAGTACGCCCTTCTGGATGTTCGGCATAAAGTCTGATACCCTCAACCAGGGGTGCCATCTTAGGCAGACGCCTGATGCTGCACTTCTTGTGACTGAATACGATGAATCATATGCCGCTCTGAGCACCTGTGCGCCCACATCAGATCCTGTCCAAAGCAGCTTTGTAAACTCTTCCTTGTGGTCTCCATCCAAAAGGTTTGTGACCAAATCCTGACCTTGCTCCCACAGGGAATTCTGAAAATGGACCTTGTGGGTCAAGAAGTTTAATGAGCAGATGGAACATGTTGCTGAGGCATATATTTTCCTCCCCACAGAGTCGCGCTGTTTCAACTCCCAGTCCAGGGGCTGGGTGTATAGATGTTGTGGCCTCTATGATACATCATGTGTGGCAGTGATCACCACAGAATCTGCCACTGGTTGCTCTTCCAAATAAGGGTCTTCCAAGGAGCCTGGTATAGGTGATCTGCCTTTTTACAAACTGTCGAGGAAGTGAAGGGGTGCTTCCAAGCAACCTTGGTCATGTCCTGGAAGGTATCTACTAACGCCGGGACCACCTATGGTTTGGGATCCTTTTGTCTTAGATATCTGGCAAGGTGTCACGCCTCAGGATCCAAGTCTTCTGTGTCCCACCCCATGTTATCTTGGATATGCCTCATTATGTCCATAAACGTTGGATAGTCTGGGGGGACCTAGGCAAATACCTTGGATCTGGTGAAGGGATGCTGAAGGGAAAATCCTGATTTGGAGGATACGCAAGAGGAGGAGAAGTGAGACTTGTCCAAGGGTGAGGAATCTGACCTCCTGCGGTGCTTCTTGGACCTGTGCACGCTTGACGAGAAGGAATGGGTCTGTGACGGAGGCTGCTTTTTCTCCTTAAACCGACCCCTAGGTTTTAGATTTTCTTCTCTAGGGGGGTGGACTGGTCAGGACTGATCTTTTGGAGGAGGTTGGTCCTCCACCAGCAGTTTATTGGGAACAACATCCTTCCTGATGGTTTCCCACCAATAGGAAAACAATTCCTTCACACTTCTGAAATGTTGAGGCCAGACATCGGACCCGTCTGCCTCTCCAGTGGGGTCGTCTGACCACAGTCAGATGGTCTGTGGCCCGATATAGCCGTTGTCTGGTCCTTCGGTGGCATCAGGTCGTGTGGGAGGTCTGCTTTCTCCCGGTCTCCTGATGCGTGGTCGTCACTTAGACATTCAACCCCTGCGTCGGTACCCTCCTCATCCAAATGTCGGGATGGGCAGACATCCAGTATTGACGAGATTACATCCTTTTTCTGGGAGTGGACCTTGGTCAGAGGCCATTGGTCCTTGGGACGTTTGGTGGGCATCTTTTCTACATCTGCCTAGTGTCCAATGTCCACTTAAGGGACACGAGTTCTGAGGTCCATTTAGCAGATGGACCTGAGGTGCCTCTGGGGGGTTGTGAGGCCGACCTCCATTGGTCGGCATCCCGGCCCTAGTCCACGGAGTCGGAACCTGTAGCAGAGGCAGACTTGGAGGGCGCCTTCACTGAGTCATCTGTGGAATCACATGGGCCTGTGGAACCCGAAGGCTAGCTGTGAGTATGGTTTTTAGGCCGGATTTTGAGGGGCTGTAGGGTGGATGCAGCACAAGAGCCAGCCAATGTCTGGACTCTGGCTGGCGCAGGTAGGGTCTTAGTCCAAGATGGAGATCTTTAGGAGCGGATCAGATCCGAGCTACCTGAGTCGGATGTCCGCATGGATGGGGAGCGCTCCTTCTCCCTTTTCCTCCATTTTTTCTTTATGTTTCCTCAACTTATGAGAGGACCCTTCCGTAGAGGAGGTACTTTACATTGCTGCAAATCTCTGTTGTAAGAGAAAGGTCTCTAAAACTTGTTGACGGCGGATCCTCGTGCGATTATTTAAGTTTTGGCAAATGGGACAGGCCTTTGTGTCATGTTTTGGGCCTAGACATCATACACAGTCTATATATTTGTCCTTAAATGGGATCCGTTTGCCACAAGCACACTCTGAGGAGTGCCTTTCAATGGATGACTGGGAAGACTACATTCAGAAAGTAAACAAAGTCAAACTTTTTCGAAAAAATAAAAAAGGAATACTTAAATAATGGCCTAGTTAGATAACTGAAGGCATCCGTGGAGGCGATGCTTGCAAGTCGATGGCAGGAAAAGAACTGAGGGACCCTGGGGGACCACCCCTTTTATGATGCAGGGAATGTCGGGGGCAAGGCAGACATCGGGGCGGTCCCCCACTGGATGTAGCTAGCTAGAAGTTTTCCATGAGGTCCTGCTGCCCTACGGCTTCAGTCCTAATGGTGTAACCTGCTGCAAAAGTTGCATCTTGAAATAAGATCAGCTGTTCTCCGGACGGGGCCTTGAGAAGCCAGTCATTCACGTAAGGGAAGACAAAGAGTCCCTCCCTCCTTCCCGAGTGCTGCTGCTAAGCACTTGCTAAAGACCTATGGCGCAGAAGATGAGCCAAAGGGCAAAACCTTGAACTGGTAATGCTCTCCTTAAAGAAAAAAAATGGAGAAATCTCCTGCGAGAAGAAAAGACCACAATGTGCAGGTAAGCGTCCCGCATGCCCAATGAACAGAGCCAATCCCCGGACTTGCCCCTGCAAGAGGCCTGGTAAAGTTACCATCTATAACTTTTTGTACTGGACAAAGAGACAGAGTTCTTTCAAGTCCAAAATGGGCCTCAGATCGCTGGTCTCTCTGGGGACCAGGAAAAACATGGAATAGAATCCTTGTTTTTTTCTGCAGCTTTGGCACCAGTTCTATTGCCTGCTTGCGTAGAAGAGACTGAACCTCCTCCCCGAGAACAGGTAGGTGAGCCAAGGAGTAATTTGAGGGTGGTGGAAGGGTGCCTGGTGGCTGATGGATGAGCTCCAGGGTATGACCGCAATCTATGATCTGCAGGATCCACGCATCCGATGTTATGGTTCTCCACTGATTCAGATGTAGGGAGAACCCACCTTGTCAAGCCTACGGAGCATAAATGGCACCATGTCTGGTCTGTCCCAGGCTGCCATGGTACCATTTGAGTGCCAGAAGCATGGAAGGAATAATCCTAGGGGGAGATTCTGGGATCTCCAGGTAGTCAACCAGATCCTTTCTGGTAGCATCCTCCTCTGTCTGAAACCCAATAGTGGAAGACAGCTGCTTCATGATGTTGAAGAAGGTAGCATCCTCAGGTGGGGACCTGGGGGTATGCTTAACAGAGTCTTCACTGACTGAAGAGGCAGTGGACTTGTCTAAAGTGAGGTACTGATCCTCCTCCGCCTCCTCCTCCATCTCCTCTGGAAGGATGAGATCAGGATAGTGCTACTCCTCAACGTCTACATCCTCCTTAGGATGTGCCGACGTATGTGCCATTAACGGCCCCAGGTAGTTTCCCTGGGATGAACAGGTGTTTACGATGATGACAGCAAAGGAGCCAGCGATGACAACCTGGTAAAGGCCACAAACTGCTGGACCAGCACATTAGAAAAACAGACCCGAATCTCGTTTAAGACAGATGCTGACAATGAAGGAGGGGCCAGCAGCACAGTGGCAGATGACCCAGCTGGCTGGTCCAATGAGCCCAGAGCCTTTGGAGAAGAAGGGGTAGGCCTTGAAGGGGTAATCATCGATGACGAGCCCGGAGGGGCTGATGACCTGGAGGTTAACAGCCAAATGCCCTGGGTGTCTGGCAGTGGAGCTGTCGATATGGGCCTGGAGTGAACAGAGACCTGGACAGCTGGTCTCTTCATCATGGCGGCTGCCGACAAGGAGCCCCTCAAAGAAGACGAAGCCAAGAGGAAACGAGATGGCCACCAGGGTGAGCAGTCACGATCCCGGACTTTATGACCCCCCCCCCCGAGAACTTATCTTTGATCCGAGGGGCCTTGGAGCTCTTGGAACTGGAGGGTGACTGGGCAGCCGGTGCCCCGGAGGACACAGACTCTGAGATGGCTACCTGTTGTTCCTTGAAGATCTTTAGAGTCTTCCTGCGTCGCCCAAGAGTGGTTTGATTAAACTGCTGCCAAAGCTCACAATCTTAGGTGTCGTGGTCAGGCCCAAGACAGCAGACACAAACGGTGTGCTTGTTGTGGGAGGCAATCTTCTTTCCGCAGCGACAGAAGAGAGCTGTAGAAGGTTTAGCTCTCGACATAAGAAAAAAGAAAATAAATGTCTAAGAGATTCAGGTAAGAGTTGGTTGAAAACAGGCCTTAGGTCAAAAAAGGCACAAACACTGACGGCTCTTCCGCGGAGACTGTGCTTGCAAATAGACAGCGGGAAAGAACTGATGAGGGAGCTGGGCTGCCTAAGTCTAAATAGGATTGGTGACATCGGCTGATGTCGACAGCGTGGGCAGCCCCAGTTGTACTGCTGAAAATCTTCCATGTGGATTCCCTTTCACAAACGAAGTTCCTATCATGTAATTGGATGACTGAGATACTCCCACTAAAGATCTGCAGGTCTGGATGCCAGACCACCCCTCCTAATCTCTTCAACAGGTCTGGCTGCTGAGTAAGCTGCAAAAAAGGCCTGCTGCTGAGGCAGAGGAAATCCTGGTACCTGAACGGCTGTGGCCAGTCCAGAACTACAAGGATCAGGTTGACCCTGTCCCTGCAAGACTCAGAAACCACCTTGTGGGTCAAGTGGAACAGAGGGAAGACATTCAAAAGGACCAGGATCCAAAGCTGGAAGAAGGCATTCTCAGTCAGTTTTCCCGTCTGAAGGGGATGGGCACAAAAACAGCCTTAGTCTGCTGTTCTCCCATGAGGCAAACAGGCCCACCAAAGGTATAACAGATTGGGCAAACTGCTGCTTCCCCGCATCCTGGTACAAAGATCACTTATGAGACATCGTTCCCACTCTACTGAGAGCATCTGCCAGCTGACTGTCCTCACTGTGATATGGACTGCAAGCCGGTCCACCTACAGGCTTCAAACCAGGGGCCTTGCAGCAGGATTGGTTGCTACTGAAAATGCAACATTTGCTGTTTTTGTGCCACAGGACCTAACTTTATACATCCAAGAACAGGGCAAGGACTCCCATCAAGGTGTTATGTGGAATGACAAATGGGATTTGTGGTATATACAAGCTTGGTGTCAATGTGGGCTCGTTTATGTTGGCTGAAATGTTCGTCCCCTCAAGTGCCACATCCAGGAGCATGTTTGTGCGATCATTAATTAAAATATGACCAATGCCCTCAGTGCGCACTTCAGGGACACAAACAACTAATACTATCGGAATAAGACACAGAGCACTGGGAATGGACTCAGGGTGAAGACAGGTTAAAATCCTACTGCAGAAAGAAATGAAACTAATTATGAATTTGGAACAGTGGCGGGAGGAGGGGTTTGGGGGGTGTCAAACAGATTTCAAAACCTTCCTCCAACTGCTCCCATTTGCCAATCCTTACGGACTTGCTGTACATGTGTTTGATGACCTCTTGCTTTGCCCTCTGTTCCCTGTGTATTCAAACTGCATTCCACTTACTAATTTATATGATGTAATAGTAAAAATCTAGTGTACACTTGGCAACATTATCCCTTTTTGGGTGGACATCTTCACCTAAATTTATATTCTTACCACTTCTTTTCGCACTAGGCTAGACCAGGATCTTCATTTTTGCTCCCTTTTCTACCCGCCCCCACCCCAACTGGGTTGTGGGTCATGGCCATGAACCTCCGACCTTGTTCAATGACTTGCATCTCAAAGTGCGACTCTTTGTGATACGCAATAACAACCTTTCTTTTTTTCCCCTCCCTCTCCCCATTTCCCCCTGCCATCCCCTCCCTTTGTAGTTTAGGTATCACTCTGCCAATCATCTTTCACCCGTTTTATTCTATCTCTTATCCTGGTACAGTGCAATTTGTTGTATGTTCAGTAAATACAGGTTACTCACCTGTAACAGGAGTTCTAGGAGTTGAATATGTTCATCCACACTGTCTGGTAGGTTCCATGCCGCTTTAAATCTTACCGGAAGGTCTTCAAGCTAGCTCCTCCCACCCATCTGGGGGGAAAACCCTTGGCTCCGCCCCATGACACCAGATCTAGCCCCCTGGAAGCCAGGTTGTGCGAAGCCGGGGAGGTCGAGTGGGTCGTGTGGATGAACATATGCCACTCCTAGAACTCCTGTTACAGGTGAGTAACCTGTATTTCTAGGAGTGTGGATATGTCATTCAATACATACTGTCTGGCAGACTCCTAGCAGTTCTCCAGGAGGAGGGAGGCAAGGCGTGCACCCCCTATTTAGAAAATAAGGACTGGAGAACCGAGGTCCCAAAACCAGCATCCCAGCGTGATTCGAGGTCAATGTGGTAATGGGAAATAAAGGTGTGTGCTAACTTCCAGGTAGCAGCCCTGCAGATTTCCTGGATAGGGACGTCCCTAGAAGCAGCGGTATAGTGGGTAGAATGAGCTCATCCCTCTGAGAGGCTCCATGCCCGCCAACCTATAACAGATATCTATGCAGGAGGTGACCCACCTGCCTATCATCCGCTTGGCTGCAGGTCTGCCAGGTGCGGCTTCACCGTAGGTGACAAACAGCTGGCGAACCTCTCCCCGAACTGCAGCCGTTCGCTCTTTATAATAAGCAAGCGTTCTTCTAGGGTCTAGAGTATGGAGCCTATATTCGGCCTCTGAGGTGTGATTGGGGTATAACACCAGGAGAGTCAACACCTGGTTGAGGTGAAACTCTGACACCACCTTCAGAAGGAATTTCGGGTGGGGGCGCAATACAACCTTGTCCCTGTGGAAGACTAGATAAGGAGACTACATGGAAAGCGCCTGGAGCTCTCCCATCCTTCTGGCTGACATGATAGCCACCAAGAAGGCGGTCTTCCACGACAGGTGACAGATGTCACACCTGTGCATCGGTTCCAATGGCTTGCCCATGAGCTTAGCCAATACCAGCAGTAAATCCCATGGAGGTGGAGGTTCTCGCACCGGAGGGGATATGTGATCAGGGCCTTTGAAAAAGCGCCCGACCACCTTCTCCTGCGCCACTGACTGCTTCCCGGCCTGTGCCCGGTAAGCAGAGATGGCTGCCAGGTGCACCTTAAGGGTCATCAACCGAAGCCCTAGCTGAGAAAGGGACCGCAGGTAGTCCAGAATACTACACAAGGAACAGGAAGAAGGTTCCAACCCCTTGTCCTGACACCAAATGGAGAATCTCTTCCATTTGAAAGCATAGCATTTTCTGGTTGACTCCTTACAGGATGCCTCAACGACATTGAGGAACTCGTCGGAAAGACCCAAGACCTGGAAGTCTAGCCACTCAGGAACCAGGCCATCAGATGCAGGGATTGAAGGTCCAGATGGAGTACCTTCCCCTTGCTGACTAAGAGCAGGTCCGGGTGGGCTGGAAGCCGCCTCGGGAGCCTGGAGCCGAGGCTGAGGAGATCTGGATACCAGAATCACCTGCTCCTTGTCCCTCTTCGCCTTGAGAAGCACCTTGTGGATCAAGAGAAATGGAGGGAAGGCACAGAAGAGGCCTGGGGTCCACAGCCTCGGAGAAGGCATCCCCCTGCAGCGAGCCCTGCTGAGGGGGGTGGGCGTGACACAGTCTCACCTTCGCAGTCTCCCTGGAGGTGAACAGGCCCACCTGAGGGGTGCCCCAATGGGAGAACAGATCTTGTATTACCTCTAGCAGGAGAGACCACTCGTGAGATGCAGCACCTATTCGGCTGAGGGCATCAGCCCGACTGTTGGAGGCTCCTGCCACATGGATGGCTAGGAGATCCGCCTCCAGGCTGATCACAAGAGATCAGATGCGGAAAGCCTCCTTGCACAGAGGCAAGAACTGCGTCCCGCCCAGACGGTTGAGGTAGTACATGGTTGTGGTGTTGTCTGTCTGGACCTGGACCACTTGACCCAGTACAAATGGAGCGAAAGCAGTGAGGGCTAGTCGGACCGCTCAAATCTCCAGCAGGTTGATGCGGCATCGAGACTGCTGAGGGGACCAGAGGCTGTGGGCCCTAAACTCCCCCAGATGGGCACCCCAATCCATCAGAGAGGTGTTGATCGTTAATGTGACCGTCAGCTCAAGGCGGACAAAAGGGATACCCTCCTGCAGATGAGCTGGGACGAGCCACCACTGCAGGCCGTCTCACATCTCCTGGGTCACAGTCACTGGTAGGTCCAGAGGACCTGAGCGCTGTGACCACTGACTGGCCAGTCTCCATTGCAGGGGACGCATATGCCAGCGGGCCCAACGGACCACACTGGTGCAGGCCGCCATGAGGCCCAGAAGGCACAGGAAGTCCCGAGCAGGGTGCAATTGACCAACCAGAAATGATTGGGCAAAGGAGAAAAGGACCTCTGCCCTGTCCACCAGGAGCCGGGCTCTGGCTCGAAGAGAGTCAAGCTCTGCCCCGATGAACCGAATCACCTGAGAAGACACGAGTTCCAATTTGGCCTCGTTGATGAGGAGGCCAATCTGAGAGCAGACCTGGAGGGCCAGATCCCTGGACCGCTCCACCTTACTTATTTGTGTTGTTAAATGAACGGTCTGTCTGGTCTATCTTGTTGTTTCATGTTGTAACCATATTAGCAAAATTGCTTAATTTTATATAACAGGAGCATCTTGCAAATAGGACTCTGTCCTAATGATGTAAAAATTGTCAACAACTTTCCTGTATAAAAATAAAGGTTTTTACTTACCTCCAACCTGGAGGGGGCTGCAATCAGCCAATCGTCCAGGTAAGGGTACACCCAGACCCTTCGGCGCCACAGGAATGCTGTCACCACTGCCATGCATTTGGTGAAGACCCTGGGAGCTGGACAGAGGCCGAAGGGCATGGCCCGGAACTTGTAAAGGGATCCCTCTGCTCTGAAGCGGAGGAATCGCTGGTGAGACGGACAGATTGGGACGTGAAAGAACACGTCCTGAAGGTCCAGAGAACAGAACCACAAGCCTAGTTCCAAGGATGGAATAATCAGAGCAAGAGTGACCATCCTGAAGGTGTGAGACCTTAGGAACTTGTTCAGCTCGTGCAGGTCGAGAATGGGACACCAGACCCCCGTCCGTTTTGGGACCAGGAAGTACCTGGACACAAACCCTGGGTCTGGAGGAGGGTCCACCATCTCTTCAATCACCTCCTTCTGGAGGAGCAAGGCAATGTCAGCTCGACGGGCTGACAGAGAGACTGCGGAGCCCATTGCCCCCCGTGGGGCGACTGCTCAATAGGGAGGGAACTGCTCGAATTCCAGAGGCAGACCCCTGCCTACCACTTCTAGCACCCAGCGGTCCATGGTGATAGCGGACCAGGCGGAAAAGAAGTGGTGGAGCCGCCCCAAGGGAGAACCTCAACCTGTCACTGGCAGGCTTGGAGGAAGGGCCCACTGAGGGACCTCCTGGACCCTTGCCTCCAGGCTTCCTACTGGAGGAAGTGGCAGACTTGGCCTTAGGGCGCCAAGTGTGTGCCTGCTGGCCCTGGTGCTGCTGGGCCAGATGTGCCGCAGGGGCGGAAGGGTGAAAGGGCTTACGCTGCTGCTGGCGGCCTTTGTCCTTCTGGGCAGACGTGACCGAGTCCAAGGTGGCACTGGACTTCTCGATCCTCTGGAGATGGCCTTCCACCACCGGCCCAAACAAGTTGGTGCCTAGGAAGGGAACGTCTGCCAGCTTGTGCTGGCTGTCCGCCGTGAAGGTCGAGATCCGCAGCCAAGCTCTGCGGCACATGGCCACTGCAGCCGTTACTGATCGGGCACAAGAATCACCAATGTCCAACCAAGTTTGGAGCTGTTTTGCCACCACCCTTCCCTGATCCCGCACCTGCTTGACCGTCGTCTGAAGGTCAGCCGGGAGATGAGGAATCACCTCATCCAGGGAGCCCATAAGGGCATGTGAGAAATGTGCCATCAGAAGTGCCGAGCTAGTCTGACGAAGGTCTAGGGACGAAGCAGTGTAAACCTTCCGCCCCAAGTAATCCAACTTTTTGGATTCCTTATGGGGTGGTTTGTCCACGTCCCGAGCGTTCCCGGAACGCCGGAAGACGCCATCGGTCACTAACCCCTCTGCAGGGGGTGCTCAGAGAAACCGGAGAGTGAACTGGTGGGGACCGCATACTTACCGAGCCATCCTGGCTGAAGGCCCGGGACAAGATGCTGGCCACTGCCACAACTCCAGGGCCGGACCAATAATGGCTTCGGCCACCGGAAAGGCCTCTGTAGGGGAATCCTTGGTCCAGTATCTCCACGTGAGGATACTTGGCCCATTTGAAACAGTTTGAGCTGCATTGCAGTGGATTCTGAGATGAGTCGAAGCAAACCCAAAAACGAGGATGGGCTCTCGTCCACCGACTGGCCCCCTGCAGACTACAGGTTAAGCGGCCTGGAGAACAAGGCGGAGTCATCGTCAGACTCCGAGGAGTCTGCGAACAGCTGCTAAGCGCCTGAGCCACCCTCCATCTGCTGAGGTCGATCGGGAGTGAAGTGACAGATAACCTATGGGGCAAGCCCTGACTTGACCGAGAATCCTTGGTCGGGGTCCCAGTCTTCGGTTGTGGAAGCAGGGGTTCCACCATAATAGGTGGAGCAGCCGTTTTCGGCCAAACAACTGGCGCCGGGGTCGGGTCCTCGATCACCATGAGGGGTTGTTTTGGCCGCTGTGGTGACAGCCATTTAACGGCCAGAGAAGGCGTCGGAGTCGACTTGATACCGGTCAATAAAAGTTGCTGCCACATCAAATCCTCGTAGCGCTGAAGCAACTTGCGCTGGAGCCTATCCTCCGAAAAGGATGACTAGGATGAGCAGCGACGCCGCTTTCCATGGTGCCAAGACCGATGACCTCTGGGGATTCCGAGGGTGGGTCAGAGAGGTGACGGGGGAAACCCGCCCCTCCTTCGGTTCAGGGACCTTGACTGGGGACTTCGGCACAGGAGGCACGGGCAAGTCCTAGGTAACCACCGGTGGAACCAATGTAGAAGATTTGTGGGCTTCTCCAGTAGACAAACCGTCTGACGGGTCGAGAAAAATCTTGACCGCGTTGACTGATGTTTCGGCCGGCTGACCTGACAGGGACACCGTGAAGCCAGCTGCCGCAGCAGCAACCTTGACCAAAGTAGAGTCGACAGTCCGATTAAGGGGATCTCTCCCACTCCCACTAACAGACGGTGGGACTTACCTTTAGAGTCCTTCTTGGACCGACTGGAATGTCCCGAAGGCCCTTCTCCCTTAGTGGAGAGGGACTGAAAAGCTCCTTAAAAGAAGCCAAGTAGGAGGAGCCCAAGGATAGTGGGCTAAATGTCACAGCCGAGGAAGAAGATGATGCGGCCTGGGCCGCCTCCTCCTTGAGGGCGATCATCTGCTCCAACGGCTCAGCTGAGCCCGCTGCCGGACACCGCTAGCGGGCTTCCTCAGACTTGACTGGAAGGTAACTTTTTGGGCGCCCAAGTAGTCTGTGGCCTTGGTCCTCTAAGACTGAAAGCCAAGAAGGACTTGCACAATTCTGAGGCTGCTGAATCGTAGCCAAGCCCTAGGCAGTAGACGCACGTGGAGTGCAGATTGGTCTGGGACATCTTCTGCCCACAAGAGCACTGACGGAAGCTGGGAGTCTATTTGTCCATCGCAGCCAGGAGGGAAGACGAAGACCGTAGTCTTGTCAATTTTAAAATTATTTTTGGGAAATCCGAAGAGTGTGAATCCAGCCTAAGACGCAGAGCACTAAGGAGGGAACCTGAGTTTCCAAGATGTAAGGAAGATCCGGTGTCATGGGGCGGAGGCGAGGGTTTTACCACCTGGGTGGGTGGGAGGAGCCAGCTTGAAGACCTTCCGGCAAGATTTAAAGCAGCAAGGAACCTGCCAGACACTGTGGATTGAACATATCCACATCCCTAGAACGAGTAAAATATGACTAGCCCATAGCAACTCTTATTTTCTGCCTCACTAGTGGTTCCCCTAGCTTCACCTACTTTAATTTTCAATGTTCTGTAGCGGCTGGCTGGCCTCCAGTAACACCACTTCTCTGTCCACTTTATTCTGCTTTTCCTTTTTTATGTTTCCGTGTGCAACCATTTTGTTTCAAAGAACCGCATTTCAGAGGTGTATCACTGTCAGGTCCAACACAGCTCAAGCTACATTGGGCTCAGCAGTGACCGACCAATAATCAGTTAGGCTGATCGTGACACCCTTCTCTGCTTCCTGGGCAGAAACTTCTCTAAATAGTGAGTCGCTCCTATCACCGCACAGCAAGCAGAGAATATTGCCTCCTCTGCAGTTTATGGCTAAATCCAGTAATACTGCTGCTTTGCTGCTCCTTTGAGCATCAATTGCCACTGCGCCTCCCATTCTCCCAATCCCACTTCGGTCGCTGCCTGCAGGTCAGCAGAGTGCCACTGCTGCTTGCAGCTCTTGAAACAAGAACTACCACAGCCTAGTGGCGATGCTACAGCGGAGCACACTGAAGCACAGGCCCCAGTAACAAAAAACAAACAAAAGAAAAATACTGTGCCCTAGTGCTCTTCTGGCTCCCTCAGACTGCAGCATTCAGTTAAAAAGTAAGCAGCAACTTACTTCAACTTGATCATGCTGTGACCTCAGGATGATCCAATCCTGCGTTCCACTCTGCAGTGACAAGTCCCAACACTGCTGCTATCAGGGACCCCCGTGGTACACTACTCTGATCTACCATTTTCCTCACCCAGCGTCAATTTAGTCTTTGCGGTTGTGGTGGCATGACACATTCTTTGTTAACTGTCCCGAACTCTGCCAGCAGCCAGACCATGTCTATTGTGGAACAGATGCATATATACGCCTAATGTGAGACGCGCAATACAGCCAATTGGGTATGCACTCCCACACAACAGTCCGGATGCATTTTGCCACCCCTGCCTCTTAACAGCCAAGTATGCCGGTTCCACCTCAGGTCTGCAACCACTACAAGCAAGTCCTTTCAGGAGCTCCTGGACTACAGTCTGCCGAGAAAAGTTCCAGAGCGCCAGAAAGGAATTTTCAGTTGAAGCCACTGCCCACCACCGCTTGTAGCAGACAGTACTGGAGCACGTGCCCACTGGTTGATTATACTCACAAAAACAGCACAATCACTAAAATGAACCAGTGAGCTAGGATTCAGGAGAACTGAGAAACCAGCCCCCTGCCCCCCCAAGCAAGCAGACAGCCTCTGCACGAAGCCGAGCTCCAAGTGACAGAGTCCAAAGAGAGTCAGTACTCAAGAAGAACTGGATTTGCAGACAGTCGGCAGTGAGTCCCCCCCAACACTTTTTTTTTTTTTTTTAAAGGAAAATAAATTATTAAATATATGATAGTTTCTTCATGATCTCTGCATCAGATTTTTCCCCATCTTGGGCATTTGAGAGTGGCAAGACAGCATGGTGAGGCATGGGCATGGTGGCAGGACTGGCCATCCACCCACTGCTTTAAAATAATTCTACCAATATTGCCATATCTGTGCCACACTTGTCTGCCATTCCACAAACATCTTTAAACTTAAAAGCGTTATGTATGATCCTACCTCCGGTCACCAAAGTGAACATCTCCGTGTTTTAGAACAAACTACACCTCTTTTACATGGTTTACTTGAATACTTAACTGCCAACATGAAGACAACCCTTGTGGCTTAGCCCATTAAAGGGCTAGTCACAAAGGACATGACTAAGTTTGGTGGCATGGTGGTGGTGGGTGCACAGGATCAACCAGATAAACTATTGTTTCTACAAAGTAACTAATCTATTAGCAGTTTTGCTTAATCTAGGTCCCACAGCATTAATGCAGGAGAGCCAAGAGTTCCTATATAGAGGGAAATTTCCAGTTAGCTGTGCCCCACACATCAGTTTGGGGTAGCCCTGATTAGTGTTTTCATCCTATAAGTAATTTGTTTTTTCCATTTTTTTTTTTTTTATTTATTTTTCAACAGGATAGAACTGTTGGGACCTTTCATGGCCCTGATTACAAAGCTGTCCTGCAATTCTTTGCACTGTTACAGAGAAGACAATAGACAGTTGACATTGATGCTCAGAAGTCATAGCAATATTTTGTTATTACCCACAGTCATTTTAGTAGATAGATATATATTTGGGATGCAATAATAGTAGTTCATTTTTGCTCACAGTTTTTAGGACAAGGCAAGAAAATGGTCCAGGATTGCTCACATCCCAAGTAATCTCGGGCATCATTGACCACGCACCACATTATTTGTCATTTGCTATTACAGGTACATCTATCCTGCTAGGTGCTGGTCCAGCAGAGGTTTAAACATTGTTATTGTCAGGATTTTCATAACGTCTGGTTCTAGTTCATTCCATGTTTTCGTTCTCCACAAGCTAGTTCTCATTTCCCCATATGTGGTTGCTATTTTGGTAAGTGTATAGCCTCCGTTTTTTACCTCCCTCAAGTTGTGGGCAAATTCAGGAGGCTCTATCCCCTCAACCTTGTGATCCTTAAAAGACTCCTACTTAGTTTAAAGGTTGTGATTGTCCAAAATTTCTTCCTTCTGGTTTCTAATGATTCCCACCCTAGTTCTGTGCACATAATGCAGTGGAGCCAGTCAGAGTTGCAATCTAGGACAAATCTTGCTAGTTTGCTGAAGGCTGAATCTAACTTGGCTAAGGTGGTTTGGTTGGCATGTTGGCAGATTCTGCTTACGTACTCTAGCGATGGTAGTAACAGCTGTGTCACCATCTTCTTCCTAGCTTCCCTAGGGATAAAGTATGCTTTCCTTCTCAAAGCCCCTAGTTTTGGGTTTACTTTTCTAATTATGTTATTTATATGCGAGTATCAATTTTCAGTGATTCGTCTATGTTACGTCCAAGTATGTGTACTCGTTGATCCTAGCTAATGGCTGTCCATCTAGTGTATGTATAGTTAAGGTTGCAGTGTGTCTGCTTTTTCCTATAGTGACTGAACAGCATTGCCTGGTTTTCTTAGTGCTCAGTAACATGTTGGAACTAATTAACCATGTCTGAAGTCGTGTTGCAGTTTGTTCTCCGAGGGAGTGAGGGAAGCAGCTTTGCCTATTAACACTGTGTCACCTCCATATAGTTTTATCTCAGAGTTATGTGGTTTGGTAAGCCATTGACATAGATGCAACTAGTGCAGAACGTGGCGGCTAGGTTGTTGACAGGCATTTCGAGATCAGAACATATTACGCCTGTCCTCTGCAGGCTGCACTGGCTGCCAGTAAGGTGGAGGATTGCTTTCAAGGTCGGATTACTGACCTATAAAGCCCTGCACGAAGGGAAAAGTACAGTTGCATAAGAATTTACCGTAACAGTAGATGTTCGAGAGAGGCTCTTGCAGTAGGTAATTACATATAGGACTGACGTCGGTAGGCGGCAGGACCCTACGGAAAAATTCCTAGCTAGCAGTCCCTGGTGAGGGACCGCCCCCATGTCAGGTGACCTGCGTCAGGAGACGTCGGTATAAAGGGGCAGTCCCTGATGCCCGCCTTCCAGTTCTTTCCCGCCACAGGCCAAGAGAGGCCGGACGAGAGAGGAGCGGATATTTCCATCACAGAAAAAGGAGCTGAAAAAGCCTAGGTGGATGGAACGGGGATGGAGGGCGGGAAAGTATTAACGAAGATCTACTGTTATGGTAAGTTCTTGCGTAACTGTACTATCTTACTTCGAGAGGGCTCTTGCAGTAGGTAATTACATATAGGACTGAATCCCAAGCAGTCTGGAACAAAGAGGCACGGGGAGGAGGAAAACTACTCCAAGAAGCAGTTCTAGCTGTGCAAGCTTCAAGATAAGAGGCCTTGCAGAACAGCCAGCCCGAAGCTTACTCTACAGCAAGAGGCAATATCCAAAATGTAGAGTTTAGTAAAGGTATGGACAGAAGTCCAGGTGGCGACAGCACAGCTATCTGCTGCTAACACATTCTTCAAACAAGCCGCTGAGGCAGCTACTCCTCTGGTGGAGTGGCCTCTTACTTGACCCGGCAGGTCTTGCTGCATTTGTCATAACAGAAAGTGATGCAATAAGCCAACCACTTAGATAGGCATTGCTTAGAAACAGCATTGCCTTCCTGTTTATGAGCAAAAGAGACGAACAGTTGATCAGTCTTTCTGAGATCCTTTGTCCTGTTGGTGTAGTATCTCAGAATCCGGTGAACGGGGGATCACATGATGCCACGGAAGGAATAGCAGCTTGGAGAACCCATCTCCACCCCAGCTCTAACTTTCACAGTAAATTTACTAAGTTCTATGGTACTAATCCTGAAAGTGCACTCACCGCATACCTTCCGACGGCTTCCTGAACTTACGGTGAAGCAGGCAAAAGGTGTGGCAGCAGTTACTGGAAGTTAAAACCAAAAGAAGATTGTGGTCTACTCGGATATAGAGGCAGAGATGCGCCGGACATCTCCTTCGCACACACACACCTGCAGACGCTGAAGAAAAACTCGAAACATGCTAAGGGGCAACTGGGAACCGCTCTCAAAGCGGGATTAACCTCGACACCAGTGTCATCAGCTACCCCTCTTACACAGCAGAAATTTTTGGAGGAACTAAATCCTTTTCGTACAGCACTCCAGGAACTCAACTCAGAATTGAAGCCCATGTGTACTGAACTTACTGATACTAACCGAGCGGTTAAAGATGCGACAGCCAGGACAACCTCGCTGGAGGGGTGGAGGACATCAATAGACTCCGAGCTCCCTGCATTGCGCCAAAGAGTTAGCAAGATGGAGGCTAAACTTGAGGATCTGGAAGGCCGAAGTTGCAGCAATAATATCCTGATATTTGGCCTTCCAGAGGATTCAGAGGGGGCGGCCCAGATTACTTCCCTGCAGCGGTTGCTAACTAAAATTGCTGGTCCCTCGCCTAACACCACCACCTATGTAATTGAGAGGGCCCATCGTTCACTTAGATCCAAACCGGCGGCAGGGCAATCACCAAGGCCCCCAATACTAAACTATCTAGATAAAGTCCACGTATTAGGACAGATCAGGAGTCTCCAGGAAATCTTATGGGAGGGACAGCAATTGCGATTTGCGCAAGATTTCCCCACTACTGTAAGACAACGAAGGGCTGCTTACCATCCCATAGTCACAAAACTAATCGCTGCCAGCATTAAATTCAAAGTCCAGTACCCATCTAAGCTCTCTGTGTACCACCAAAATGCTTGGAAAAGCTTCGACACAGCAGAACAAGCTCAAGCTGACTTAAAAGGGCTGATGCCAGACCTGTTCAAGCCACATTGAGCCCTAGAATGGTTGTCACTTTCGCTGGAAAGTGAACAGACAATGGAAATAATTTGTGTTCCTCATGGTTTCAACTAACAAATGTCAGCTCTAGTAATTCTAACTTGTGCATTCCTCTGTTTCACTCTTGCCATTGGCTTGGGGATTCTCGAGGTTCAGCAGCAAAACAGAGGCTTACAGTGGCAGAGGAAGAGTAGATCTACTGGGCGAGAAGAAAAAATTACTCACCTTAGTAATGTTGTTTCTTCTAATGGAGTCTTGCTGTATTCTGACATATTGCAGTGATGTCCAACCTTTGAACTGCCCCGGAGATGAAAGAGTTAACTTTCCATGCCAGGCATGGAACGCCAAGCTCTAGCTCGGTTGAGACTCTGTCTGTTGCTGTTTGAACTCAAACCGTCAGATCTTTACTGAGCTATACTCACTGGGTGTCCTGTGGAAACTGTAAACCTACACTAGCCAACTGGCTACTAAATATAATAAAAAAATTTTTTGGTCCCAAAACAAAGACTCAAGTCAGGAAACCCAAAAAATAAAACAAAACAGAACACCCACACACCCAAACTAAAAGGGTGAGAAAAGGAGGAGTGGGGGCACCTCCCGAGGGCCAACACTGTTACTGCCCACCCACATCCCAAAAACCAGGTTCTGAGAGGGGAGGCGGGGGAGGTCAGAATACAGCAAGACTCCATTAGAAGAAATAACATTACTAAGATGACTAATTTTTTCTTCAAACAACATGAAGTCTTGCTGTATACAGACATATTGCAGACTACCAAGAAGTACCTCCATGGAGGAGGGACAGAACCTACTTAGGAAATGGGCTCTGAAGCACTGCTGTGCCAAACCGAGCATCACTCCTAGCCTGGATATCCAGGGAGTAACGCTTGGTAAAAGTGTGTACTGTTTTCAAGGGGGCTGCTTGACAACTCTCTAAGATAGGAATATCCCTGGCAGCAGCCAGGGAAGCAGCTGTACCTCTGGTAGAGTGAGCCCTCAGGCCCGAGGGTGGGATCCTACCTAGTTTTCCGTAGCAAAATTGAATGCAAGAGACAATTCACCTGGCAATAGGTCTCAGTGGCAGGTTTTCCCTTACCAACCTCACCATAAGTGAGGAACAGTTGAAGGGAGTCAAACCTGTGACCCTTGGTGTGCTCTATGTAGTAACTAAGGGCCCTTTTCACATCGAAACTGTGCAGCCTCCTCTCCCCAGAGGAGGAATGGTCAGTGAAGAAAACAGGAAGAGACAGACTGGTTAAGGTGGAAATCTGAAACCACCTTAGGCAAAAACTTCCTATTAGTCCTGAGGACCACTATCTCTATGGAAAGAGAAAATCAGGCTCCACTGACAGGGCTTGTAACTCACTTATGCGTCTGGCAGAAGTGATGGCCACCAAGAAAACAGTTTTCCAAGTCAAGTACTTAAGCTCTGCTGAGGACAAAGGCTCAAAAGGGGGTTGCATAAGTTGAGCAATGCAAACATTAAAGTCCCAAGCAGGGGCAGGGTCCCTGAAGGGAGGATTGGTATGAAGCAATCCCTTGAAAAATTTTGAAAATACAGGATGAGCTGAAAGTGAAGAGTGCTTGCCTGCTGAGAGAAAGGCAGAGACAGCTGCCAGATGCACTCAGTGTAGCTGGTCTGAGTCCCAAGCTATTAAGATGAACCATATAGTCAAGGACTGTGGGCAGGCCAGCAGACTCTGGAGAAATATGTTTCCCAGAGCACCATATAGAAAATCTTTTCCACTTGGAGTTGTAAGTGTTTCTGGTGGAAGGTTTCTGAGAAGCCTTTAAGATATCCAGAACCCTGAGAAAGGTGCAAATTAGCAAACTAACTCTTCAAGAGCAAGGCCTCGAGATTGAGAGATTTGAGATAAGATACCAAACCCTCCCCTGAGCACATGTTAACAGGTTGTAATTCCCGGGGAGAGACAGGGGAAGGTGGATTGTTAAGGACAACAAGAGAGGGTACCAGGGCTGTCTGGCCCAGTCTGGAGCAATCAGAATCATCTTGCAGAGTTGAGACCCGATTTTGACTAGCACCTTGAACAGGAGAGGGAAGGGGGGAAAAGCATACAGGAACTTCCGTTCCCAATTGAGAACTAGGGCATCCAGGGGGACTGAGCCCAACACTGGGGGCCTGCAGCAAAAGAGAGGAAGTTGGTGATTGTCTGGGGCTGCAAAAAGATCGATCTGTGGGGTGCCCCAGCTGGAGAAAATCACCTTCAAAACCAGGGGATCCAGGGACCATTCGTGATGCCCTGAGATATCCTGCTGAGAGCATCTGTTAAGACACTGTCCTTGCCTGGGAGGTGTACTGCTATAAGAGAGGCGTTCAGGGAATAGGCCAGAGACCATAACTTCATTGCCTCTGTGCACAAGGCCGTAGACCGAGTGCCCCCTTGCTTGTTGATATACCACATTGTGGTGGTATTGTCTGTCCTGATCTGAACAGACTTGGAAAAAGCTTGAAGTGCTAGAAACACTGCTCTGAGTTCTAATAGATTGATGTGAAGCAGAGATTCCTGAGGAGACCACAACCCTTGGGTGATCAGGTCCCCCAAGTGGGCTCCCCATCCCAAGAGGGAGGCATCTGCAGTAAAGATTAGAGAATGAGACTGAGTGACAAAAAGAACTCCCTGTCTTAGACTGTCCTGATCTTGCCACCACTGTAACGCCTGGATCAGGGTTCGAGTCACTGGGATTAGTTTGGTCAGAGGGTCCTTTTTCTGAGACCAGAAGGCTCTCAAGTGGAACTGAATGTCCCTCATTTGAAATCTTGCTCCCTGAACCACTGCTGTAGAGGCAGCCATGTGTCCCAGGAGCTGCAGAAACTGCCTTGCTGGTCGAGACACCTGGAGGGTGAATGAAGACGCCAGTGAGATAAGGGTCCTTGCCCTGTCCAGAGGAAGGAAGGCTCTTGCCTTTACTGTATTCAGCTCTGCCCCTATGAAGGTGAGGAGCTGCACAGGCTCTAGAACTGACTTTGAAAGATTCAGAAGAAACCTAGAGAAGTGAGCAGTTGCTGAGTTATCTGTAAGTGTAACTTGACTTGGTCTGGAGACTGGCCTACTATAAGCCAGTCGTCCAGGTATGGGAAAATGGAGATCCTTTTTCTCCTTAGGAAAGCAACCACTACTGCCAGGCCTTTTGTGAACACCCTTGGAGCAGAAGTTAGGCCAAAGGGCATTGCTCTGAATTGGTAATGGCCTGAGGGCAGCTCGAACCTGAGGTACTTCCGGTGGGAGCTTCTGATGAGAATATGGAAATAGGCATCCTTGAGGTCCAGGGAAACTAGCCAGTCCCCTGGCCTTAGAGACGGTAGTATTATTCCCAGAGTCACCATTTTGAACTTTGGCTTTAAAAGGTGCTTGTTTAGATATCTGAGATCCAGGACGGGCCGCCATTCTCCTGTCTTTCTGGGGGTTAGGAAGTACCTGGAGTATAATCCTTTTCCCTGGTGTAGGGGTGGAACCCTCTGTATGGCTCTCAGAGCCAAGAGGGAAGAGACCTCTGTCTCTAGGGCAAGTGCCTCTGAAGGATTTGCAGGTGGAAAGGATCTGGTTCTCATCTTTGGAAATTTTTTGAAGCTGAGAACCAGTCCCTGGCTTACTACTTCCAGGACCCACTTGTCTGATGTTAAAGACATCCAGTCCTGGATAAAGTAAGCCAGCCTGCCCCCTACAGGTGGTGGAGAATCGGCCCTGGCAAACCCATCAGGGTGCCTGTTTGGCAAGGGCTTTAGGCTGAGGGGTGGAAGCAGGCCTGCTTGTACTCCGTCTGCCTCTCCCTCTGAAGAACCCCCTATGAGTATAAGCAGAAGAGGAGGCCTGGGCTTGGTAGAAAGGCCTATAAAAAGGCCTGCCCCTGGAATGCTGCCTCTGGGGAGTGGCTTGCCTTTCCTTGGCATGAGCACTCCTATAGGTGGTCCTGTATTCATCCATTTTCTTCATGTAGTTCTCTGTTTGCTCCCCAAACAGAATTACCTAACAGGAAAATCCATGGCCTTAGTCTGGGTATCCTGAGACAGGCTAGTACATCTGAGCCAAGCCATCCTACGAAGGGCCACAGATGTAGCCATGACTCTAGATGAAACATCATTGGAGTCTACTGCAGCATGGAATTGCACCTTGGATGCCTCAATACCATCCACAGCCACCTGCTCCAGCTCCTTGGCAAGCTGGCCAGGGACCTGTTTAGCTAAAGCCATTACAGTGTCCCATCTAGATTTCTGATATCTAGTTGTATAGACCATATAATTAGCCTGCCTGAGTCCCAATGATGCTGCCATGTACTGTTTCTTTGCCATGGCATCAATCATCCTGGAGTCCTTATCTGGGGGTGTGTGAAGCCAAAGGTATATTTGCCTTATCACAGGCAGCAGCCTGCACTACCCCAACATGGCTGCATTGCTGGGTAAGGAACTCCGTATCTGAGCCTGATAGAGTACACCTCTTGTCCATTCTCTTGTCCACAGGAGGTATAGAATTAGGAGTCTTTAAAATTTTTATTGTCCGTTTCCCAAAGGACTTATGAAGGGGGGAATAGACAGCCTCCTGGACTCTGGGATATCCATAATTTCAACATAGTTCTGCTCCTCCTGGTCGTCCACAGCTTCTTCTATAGGAAGCTGAAGAGTTTCAGCCACTTCTTTGTTCAACATAAAATGGGAAGGGGACTCAAAGCCTAGGAGGAGAAACCCCTGAAGGTCTGTCTGGGGAGATGTCCGGGTCAATAGGCACATCCAGACTTTCGTAATCACCATCACTATCCTCATACTCCCCTTCCTCCTCCGGTTCATAAAAATCTTCTAAATTATAATCTGGAACCAGAGGAACAGACTGAACCGAGCCCCTTCCTGATGGTGCCGGTTCGGTCGGAACCAGGGTTAGCGACTGAACAATCCTTATCGCTTTGGCTATTTCATCAGCGGTCGGAGAAAGAATTTGTGGATCTGCACCGGCCGACTTATCCCTTTTCCTTTTAACCGGAACAGACTCCTCGGGGTCGGTTCTCCTTTTGCATGAAGAAGTTTCGCCCTGGTCAGAGGGCACTCCTTCTGGTTCGGTTGGAACCGAACCGGGCTGGCCATCTGGGTCAGCGGACTTCTTGGCCTCCCTTTCCCTGAGCCTACCAACTCTCTTTTCCAGGGTAGCTGCAGGAAAATTCTTGCAAATCTGGTAGTCTGAATCGAGGTGGTCAAACCCCAGACAATAAACACAGGTGGTGTGGGGATCAGCCTTAGCAAAGGCTTCCCCACACACACTACAGTGTTGAAACCCAGTGGGCCCGGTTTTTCTTCTGGGTTTCTCAGACATGGCCAGTCTTAACAAAACTGACAGGTTAACGGATTAAATTCGGTCGAAAACTGAGAAAAACGGCACTTGAACCGAGCAAAGAAGAAATCTCCGGAGCGACTGTTCAGTGAGGTGGAGTAAAGAATCTGACTGTTTGAGTTCAAACAGCAACAGACAGAGTCTCAACGAGCTCGAGCTCAGCGTTCCATGCCTGGCATGGAAAGTCAACTCTTTCATCTCCGGGGCAGTTCAAAGGTTGGACATCACTGCAATATGTCAGAATATAGCAAGACTTCATGTTGTTTAAACAATTGAGATGTGGACTTCTCCCTGATTTTCTCTCTTTCCCTTTGGCTCCCACCACTCCTCCCAGATAAAGAAGCCAGGAAAGAAAGAGATTGAACAGTTATCAATGATTCGCCACTCGTGGAACGTTTTAATTGCTTTTGCTTTAATACGTTTTCAGCACAGTTATTACACCTTACGTTAATTCAATGACAACGCTATCTCCACAAGAGGGCGCCTAAGCCCTATGTATTGATTTGGTGACTCAATCAATCATCACTCTCCTTTTTATTTTTTCGTATTCATATGTAGGATAGCACTTTTCAATATCATACATGGGACAGCACGGAAAATTTTGATTCAAAGTGTTGATCGCATTCCTCCTGAGCTTAGGGGGAAATGTGTTTTTCTTTTCTATCATTTTAAAGAGGATCAATTATGTGGCTCTGTAGTGCGAGACGCATCTACTCTGCCTCACGGATGAGAAGATCCTTATGGAGGATTAAATATTTATTTATTTAGTTTTTGTTGACTGGGTAAGTGCACTAGACAAATCATGCCTATTTTCAGGCACGACCTGGGGAGGGGGATACATATGAATGCCATCTGACCTTTAACCAGATTAAGCTGTTGGTGGTATTTTTAGTGAATGAGGGAAATTTGGCCAGGACACCGGGGAAATTCCCCTACTCTTTTCGATAAGTGCCATGGGATCTTTAACATCCACCTGAACTACCACCAATCCAGGCAGATGGGACCTCGGTTTAACATCTCATCCGAAAGATGGCACCTCAGGAGTGCAGCACCCCTCTCATGCTGCACTACAGTGACAGTACTGGGATATTAGCCCAAGTGCCAGATGTGGGAACTGAACCCACAGCCCTCTGATCTCCCGGCCTCAGAGGCGAGTGTGCTACCTACTGAGCCACTGACACTGCTAATATAGAGTAGTGTGTGCTCTAATACAGTTTAACACCACATAGAGTTCACAATGATGCTACTATTTTATACCTTTTATGAGGACCTGAATAATGAAAGTCCTTTAGATTTTCAGTCTGGTCACCCCTCCCTCCCCCTTTTATTATAGCATTTTCAGCCTTCTCTCTTGTGTCTTCCCCTTCTAAAGTTAAGATGTGGAGGGGAAATAAAAAAAATAAATAAACAATGGGTCTAACTGACTATTATCGTGCTGCAGCTTAACAGCAATGGCAATGGATGTTAACAGGATTATCGCGGCACTAATACAAGATAGCACTTCTAAAAATAAGTGTAGGAAGTTGAGGGGAGGTCGAGGGAGTAGGGAGAGGGTAAGGGGGACCGAATGTTAAGGATGGCATTAATATTGTTAAGAACCTTAATATGAAGGGACTTGCTTATGTAGTCCCAAAGTATGGAAGTTGATGACAAGTACAACTATGGAGATAGAGGTTAAAAAAAAAAAAAAAAGGTGATTCCGATTGCTCTTTTTGATATCTGCACCTTGATGCAAGTAGGTACAATAGGGGGAGTAAGAGATGTATTCGTATAACCAAGATGCGGGGTTTCACCCCCCCCTCTTTTTTTTATCCTTGCCCCTTTCTCCTGCTGAGTTATAATAGACGGCAACTGTCTCGTGGGCCTGGAAAGCTAATCTACATGACGAAGTACAGAGGATTTCATCATTTGTATAACGTTTTGAGAAAAACATTCTTCATAGCCAATTAATGGAAGCGACGAGTAAAACATCATTGCCTTAATACATAAGAATTATTGTTTTCTATGTTACAATCTCATCATATAGAGCTGGGGTGGGAAAAGGGTGATCTGGATACTGCAATTTCAAAAAGGGGGTTGCGAACCAGGATGAGGGAAGGGGGGCAACCTCGGCTCCTTGGTGGAGGGTTCCCTGGACTGTCCTTTGGCCTGATGTTTATCTGGCCTTTGATTTTGCAAAACAGTATGACCGGGGGACGGCTCTGGGGGAGCCCCTGCCGAATGGCTATGCATAGGGAAGTGATGATGCATAGGGTGGGTGGGGGGAGAGATAGGTGGGCGGTTAAAGGGAAGTGGAGGGAGGGTGGGATCAGGTATGCAGCACAGCAATGTTTTAACAAGGGTTGTCTGCTGAATAGTCTGGTAAAAAAAAATACAGGTTACTCACCTGTAACAGGAGTTCTAGGAATGATATATGTTCATCCACACTGTCTGGCAGGTTTCTTGCCGCTTTAAATCTTGCCGGAAGGTCTTCAAGCTGGCTCCTCCCACCCACCTGGGTGGTAAACTCGGCTCCATGCGCCCAGATCTAGCCACGCAGGAAGCCAGGTTGTGCGTCAAGCCTGGGAGGCCGGGTGGGTCATGTGGATGAACAACATATACCATTCCTAGAACTCCTGTTATAGGTGAGTAACCTGTATTTCTAGGGACATGGATATGTTGTTCATCGACACTGTCTGGCAGACTCCTAGCAGTTCTCCGGGAGGAGGGAGGCAAGGCGCACACCCCCTACTTAGGGAATAAAGACTGGAGAACCGAGGCCCCAAAACCAGCATCCCGGCGTGACTCAAGGTCGATGTGGTAGTGGGTGATTAATGTGCGTGCTAACTTCTAGGTAACAGCCCTACAGATTTCCTGGATAGGGACATCCCTGGAAGCAGCCACCGATGCAGCAGTATGGCAGGTAGAATGAGCTCTTATCCCTCTGTGAGGCTCCATGCCAGCCAACCTATAGCAGAGATCTATGCAGGAGGCGACCCACCTGCCTATTGTCCACTTCACTGCAGGTCTGCCAGGTGCGGCTTCAGCGTAGGAGACAAACAGCTGACGAACCTCTCCCCGAACTTCAGCCGTTCGCTCCTTGTAGTAAGTGAGCGCTCTTCTAGGGTCCAAAGTATGGAGCCTATATTCGGCCTCCAAGGTGTGATTGGGGTAGAACACCAGCAGAGTCAACACCTGGTTAAGGTGAAACTTTCGGAAGGAATTTCGGGTGGGGGCACAGGACAACCTTGTCCCTGTGGAAGGCCAGATAAGGAGACTCTATGGAAAGCGCCTGGAGCTCTCCCATCCTTCTGGCTGACGTGACAGCCACCAAGAAGGCGGTCTTCCACGACAGGTGAGAGATGTCACACCTACGCATCGGTTCCAATGGCTTGCCCATGAGCTTAGCCAATACCAGCAGTAGATCCCACGGAGGTGGAGGTTCTCGCACCCGGAGGGGATACATGATCAAGGCCTTTGAAGAAGAGCCCAACCACCTTCTCATGCACCACCAACTGCTTCCTGGCCCGCGCCCGGGTAAGCAGAGATGGCTGCCAGGTGCACCTTGAGGGTCGTCGACCAAAGCCCTTGCTGAGAAAGGGACCACATGTAGTACAGAATGCTAGCCAAGGAACAGGAGAAAGGGTCCAGGCCCTTGCCCTGACACCAAATGGAGAATCTCTTCCATTTAAAGTCATAGCATTTCCTGGTCGACTCCTTATGGGACGCCTCAATGACGTTGAGGACCTCGTCAGAAAGACCAAAGGCCTGGAACTCTAGCCGCTCAGGAACCAGGCCGTCAGGTGCAGGGATTGAAGGTCCGGATGGAATACCTTCCCCTGACTGACTGAGATCAGGTCCAGGTGGGCTGGAAGCCACCTCGGGAGTTTGGAGCGGAGACTGAGGAAATCTGGATATCAGAACTGCCGGGGCCAGTCTGAGGCTACCAGAATCACCTGCACCTTGTCCCTCCTCGCCTTGAGAAGCACCTTGTGGATCAAGGGAAATGGGGGAAAGGTGTAGAAGAGGACCGGGGTTCACGGCCTCGAGAAGGCATCCCCCTGCAGCGAGCCCTGCTGAGGGGGGTGGGCATGAAACAATCTCAGCTTCGCATTCTCCCTGGAGGCAAACAGGTCCACCTGAGGCATGCCCCAGTGGGAGAACAGATCTTGTACTACCTCCGGCAGGAGAGACCACTCGTGGGACGCAGCCCCTATCCGGCTTAGGGCATCGGCCAGAATGTTGGAGGCTCCTGCCACATGGATGGCAAGGAGATCCGCCTCCAGGCTGCACATGAGTGACCAAATTCGGAGAGCTTCCCTGCACAGAGGCATGGAGCGCGTCCCGCCCTGGCGGTTTAGGTAGTACATGGTCTGGTATTGTCTGGACCTGGACCACTTGACCCGGTAGAAACGGAGCGAAGGCAGTGAGGGCTAGACGAACCGCTCGGAGCTCCAGCAGGTTGATGTGGCATCGGGACTCCCGAGGGGACCAGAGGCTGTGTGCTCTGTGCTCCCCCAGATGGGCACACCAACCCATCAGAGAGGCATCGGTCGATAGAGAGACTGTCAGCTCGAGGCGGACAAATGGGATGCCCTCCTGCAGATCTGCTGGAATGGTCCACCACTGGAGGGCATTCCACATCCCCAGAGTCACTGTCACTAGCTAATCCAAAGGATCGGAGTGCTGTGACCATTGGCTGGCCAGCCCCCATTAAAGAGGACACATGTACCAATGGGCCAAATGGATCATGCTGGTGCAGGCCGCCATGAGGTCCAGGAGGTGGAGGAAGTCCCGGGCAGGGCGCAATTGCCCAACCTGAAATGACTGGGCAAAGGACGAAAGAACCTCGGCCCTGTCCGCTGGGAGCCGTGCTCTGGCTCGTAGAGAATCGAGCTTTGCACTGATTAATTGCATCACCTGCTTTGGCACGAGTTCCGACTTGGCCTCGTTGATGAGGAGGCCAACCCGAGAGCAAACCTGGAGGGCCAGATCTCTGGACCGCTCCACCTCCATTCTGGAGGAGGCTGCAATCAGCCAGTCGTCCAGGTAGGGGTACACCCGGACCCTTCGGCGCCATAGCAATGCTGTCACCACTGCCATGCATTTGGTGAAGACCCTGGGAGCTAGGGAAAGGCTGAAGGGCATCGCCAAGAACTCGTAGAGGGATCCCTCTGCCCTGAAGCGGAGGAATCTCTGGTGGGACGGATGGATTGGGACATGAAAGAACGCGTCCTGGAGGTCCAGAGAACAGAACCATACGCCTTGTTCCAGGGATGGAATGATCTGAGACAGAGTGACCATCCTGAAGGTTCGAGACCTTAGGAACCTGTTCAGGTCATGCAGGTCTAGAATGGGGTGCCAGCCCCCCCATCCGTTTCGGGACCAGGAAGTACCTGGACACAAACCCCACGTCCGGTGGAGGATCCGCCACCTTTCTGATCACCTCTTTTTCGAGGAGCAGGGCAATGTCGGCTCAGCGAGCCGACAAAGAGGCTGTGACCTCGGTAGTCTCTCCGGAGGGGTGACGGCTCGAAGGGCGGGCCTGCCCAGTTCCAGAGGCAGGCCTTTCCACCACCTCAATACCAGCGTGTTCATGGTGATAGTGGACCAGGCGCAAAGGAAGTGCCAGCCGCCCCCATGGAGGGAACCCGGGGGCCACACCCCTCAACCCTGCCACTGGGCAGGCTTGGAGGAGGGACCTCCTGGGCCTTTTCCTCCCTGCTTCCTGTTAGAGGAAGCTGCAGGCTTGGCTTTGGAATGCCAAGCGCGAGCCTGCTGGCCCTGACGCTGGTGTTGTTGGGCCGGACAACGGCCCTTGTCCTTCTGGGCAGAGGTGACAGAGTCCAGGGTAGCACTGGACTTTTCGATCCGCTGGAGGTGGCCTTCCACTCCAGGGCCGAACAGGTCAGTCCCCAAGAAGGGGACGTCCGCCAATTTATGCTGGGTATCCGCCGTGATGGTGGATATCCTCAGTCATGCTCTGTGGCGCATGGCCACTGCGACCGCTACTGATCTGGCACAGAAGTCTCCAATGTCCATAGCCGTTTGGAGCTGCTGTTTTGCCACCGCCCTTCCCTGATCCCACACCTGCTTGACCGTGGTCTGCAGGTCGGCTGGGAAATGAGGGATCACTTCATCCAGGAAGCCCATGAGGGCGTGGGAGAAGTGTGCCATCAGCAGAGCCAAGCTGGCCTGGCGGAGGCCTAGGGAGGACGCAGCGTACACCTTGCACCCAGCATAGTCCAGCTTTTTGGACTCCTTGTCGGGGGGCTTATCCACATCCCTAGAGTTCCCGGAATGTTGGAAAACGCTATCGGTGACTAACCCCTCCGCAAAGAGGTGCTCCGAAAACCCGGACAAAGAGCCGGTAGGGACCACATACTTCCTGGCCATCCTGGCCGAAGACGCAGGGCAGGAAGCCAGCCACTGCCAGAGCTCCAAGGCTGGGCCAACAATGGCTTCAGCCACTGAAAAGGCCTCCGTGGGCAAATCCTCTCGGTCCAGTATCTCCATCAGGGGATACTTGGCCCGCTTGGATACGGGCTCGAGCTGCATCCCGGTGGACTCAGAGATGAACCGGAGCAGACCCATGAACGACGATGGGCTCTCGTCCATCGACTGCCCCCCCCGGAGGACTCCAGGTCAAGGGGCCTGGAAAACAGGGAGGAGTCGTCGTCAGACTCAAAGGAGTCCGTGAAGAGCTGCCTGGGGCCTGAGCCACCCTCCACCTGCTGAGGACGGTCGGGAGTGAGGATGACCGACAACCTGTGGAGCAGACCCTGACCCGACCGAGAGTCCTTGGTCGGCGCCCCCCGGTTTCAGTTGTGGAAGCGGTGGTTCCACCACAATCGGTGGGGCAGCTGGTTTCAGCCAAACAACTGGCCCAGGCTTAGGCATCTCGACAACAGCGAGGGGTTGTTTCGGCCTTTCAGGTGACAGCCACTTGAAGGCCGGGGAAGGCGACGGCATCGGCTTGTTCCCGGACAAAAGTAACTGCTGCCACATTAAGTCCTCAGTGTCGACACAATTTGCGCCGAAGCCTCTCCTCTTCCGAAGAGGAAGACTAGGACGAGCAGCGTCACCGCTTACCTCGGTGCCGATGTCAGTGGGATTGGCTGGACCGAGACGAGGTCCTAGACAGAGACTCTGTGTTTGAGGGCGGGTCTGGGAAGGAGTGGGACACCTTCTTCCCCTCGGCCTGGAGCCTTGACGGGGACTCGCACAGAAGGCAGGCAAGTCCTCAGTCTCCACTTGGAACCGGTGAAGAAGGTTGTCGGCTTCACCAGTCGACATGCCAGTCTGGTCGGGTCGAGAACAATCTCAACAGCGACGAGGAGCACCATGAAGCCAGCGGTCCTAGCTGCAACTCCGGACCAAGTAGAGTATCGACTGTCCGGGGAAGGGACCTCTCCCACCAACAAACGCTAATGGTGGACTTACCTTTCAGTCCTTCTTTTTGGACCAAGAAGAGTGTCCCGATGGCCCCTCTCCCTTCATGGAAAGGGATTGGCAAAGCTCCTTAAAGGAAGCTGTGTAGGACGATCTCAGAGAGAGCAGGACAAATGCCAGCCATCAGGAAGATGAGGATGCTGCCTGGGCCGCCTCTCCGAGGGCCATCATCTGCTCGAGTTGCTCAGCTGCCAGCCGTCGCAGACACCGCTCGACGCAGCTTCCTTGACTTCACTGCCAGGAGCACTTCTCGCCCAAGCTGTAACCTGGCAGCACGGTTCTAGGACGTTGGTCAAAACGATAGACATAACTCCGAGGTCTGCAGGTCGTGATCTAGGACAAGCAGTAGACGACGGGAGTGCGCGGGTCCGCCCTAGACATTTTTCACCGCATGGGCACCGCCTAAATCTGGGGAGTCGATTGTCCATCGAGCCCCGAGGGAGTAATTAGACCTAAGTCTTGAAAACTTTAGAGTTATTTTCGGCTAATCAAGAATTAGGATCCAGTCTATACGCAGAGCGTTAAGGAGGGAACCTGAGCTTCCAAGCGGTAAGGAAGATCTGATGTCATGGGGCGGAGCCAAGAGTTTTATCACTCGGGTGGATGGGAGGAGCCAGCTTGAAGACCTTCCGGCAAGATTTAAAGCGGCAAGGAACCTGCCAGACAGTGTGGACGAACAACATATCCATGTCCCTAGAAATATTCATAAGGTGACTTAATATAAAGTATGCTCATGGAATATAAAAGGGTCTCAATCCCCGGTCAAACGGGCAAAAGTATTGTTGCATCTCCGTAAACTCGGCATTGATATAGTGTTTCTTCAGGAAACCCATTTGCCCCCTTCCCAGGTTTCACAACTAAGATGATCCTGGGTAGGTCAGGCCTTTGGGAGTGGACCGGATACTCGCAGGGGGGGTCGTCACCATTCTTGTTGCAAGGAGAGTCCCGTTCCGACTTATCAATACCATAGTAAATTTCCAGCATAGATATATTTTGATTAAGGCTTTGCTGGGCCAATTGGAGGTAGTGCTTGGTTCCATATACGGCCCCAATATAGAAGACCCGTCCTTCTTTGTCTCCCTTATGAATGACTTGCCCCCATGGTCTCGTTTCCCCATAATGCTAGGAGGAGACAGGAATCTTGTCTATTGTAATATCATGGACCGCTTTGCTAGTCGTCCTCAGTCTCTTTCCCCAGCATAGGTTGCCATCAGAGAAATGATGGACTCCACTGGATTAATAGATCCTTGGAGGGCCCTCTATCCACACCAGAAGGAATATTCATTCCACTCTATTCCACATAACTTATTCTCTCGCTTAGATTATTTCCTCGTAGACATGGGACACCTTTCAGCCATAACAACTTGCAGCTATCTCCCCAAGGTGATTTCCGATCATCATCCCTATCTTACTAAGCTGGAGTTCTGGCCTGCCTTTGTCCAGAGATAAGGTATGGAGATTCAATTGTCAGCTCTTTCGATCAGAGTATCTGAAAAACCAACTGCCTGATTTTATTAACTTTATTAAGATAAATAACCCCTCCATGCCTAAGATAGATATGCTGTGGGGAGCCTTAAAAAGCTCAGTTAGGGAAGAAATAATTTGCATGGCAACAGTTAAAAAAAAAAAAAAAAAAAAAAAAAGATGACTTCCAAGGTCACTTCAGTTTTACTACGCGACATTAGGGCCATGGAGTTGTCACTTTCTCCGGACTCTACAATGGATCAGTTTAAGGCTCTAGAAATTGTAAGGGATCAATACAACTCAATTTTGACTGAACACGTAGAGTATCTTCTTGTACGCTCCAAGATTAACTACTTTGATCAGGGGGACAAGGCTGGAAAGCTTTTGGCTTTATGACTCAAGGCACAAGCCTCTGATAGAATTGTTCCCAGTATCCAAAAATCTGGAGGACAAATAGTCACTTCCTCGAGAGAAACTTAATTATTTCCAAGAATATTATAAAACCCTGTACTCTCATGCCTCTCACCCTTTTTGCCCAAAAATGCTGGAACAGTTCCTGCAGCCATTACAGCTCCCTCAACTCAACTCATCTCAAGCAAATCAGCTTAAAGCTCCAATTTCTCAAGATGAGATAAAACAGGCTATTGATTCCCTTCCCACAGACAAATCCCCAGGCCCAGATGGGTTTACAGTAGAATTCTACAAACTTTTTAAGGAGCAAATTGTGCCAGTTCTCTTAGACACTTATAATTACATGTTTGAACAAGGTATCTCAGACCCTACTTTATTTGAGGCCACAATTGTGGTTATCCCAAAGCCTGACAGAGATCCTCTTCAGGTTGCACATTACGACTCAATCTCCCCAATTAATGTTGACATAAAGATACTGGCAAAAATCTTGGCCATCCGGCTATCTAGTGTCTGGCAATGCCTTATAAGCTGTGAACAGGTTGGCTTTGTGGCTGGCAGGGTTTCATCTGACCACATGCGTAAGTTGGCCTACTTGATCTCTACATCCAGGGAATCCAGAATTCCAGCTGCCTTAGTCTCCCTGGATGCAGAGAAAGCATTCGACAGGGTTTCCTGGGAATACTTATTCCATTTGTTACAACTTTACAATATCCCAACACAGTATATAAAATGGATCACGATATTATATACTTGTCCCTCTGCACGAATACTATGCAATGGACACCTATCTCAATCCTTCCATTTACAACAAGGAACTAGACAGGGGTGCCCACTTTCCCCCTTTTTGTTTGACTTATATTTGGAAGCGCTCATTAGACGTATCAACTTATCCCCAAATATTACTGGTATTTCTGTTGGGCCCACTCAATATAAAATTTTGGTTTATGCCGATGATATGTTACTCCATATAACGTCCCCTAAAATCGGCCCCTGCTGCTCTTGAAATTATCAAAACATTTGGTAAATTCTCCAATTAGAAACTTGATATCACAAAATCAGAAATGATGCCTTTAAATGTTCATACATTCCAGGCTGATGTTGCTCACCTTGGGTTTCGTTGGACCAGCGATAAACTAAAATACCTGGGTATATATCTTTACTGTTCGGAAATTAAAATGAAACAATACGACCTAGATAAAATTCTTACTCAGATCAAAATGGATCTTTCCCGCCGGGCCATGCTACCACTTAATCTTTGGGGACGAGTAAATGTTCTGAAAATGAATGTTCTTCCATGAATCCTGTACCCTTTACAGATGACAATTTTTCTTACCCAAAACATGGTTCACTCAGGTTAATAAACTTATGTCCAACTTTTTGTGGGGCGGCAAGACACCCCGGCGAGCCCTTTTTAAGCTGCAGAGGAGTAGGAACAACGGAGGTTTACAACTCCCAGGCCTGCTTCTCTATTAGTATTTTATTGCTTCCTGGATGAGGGATAATTCAAGCCAGGGGCAGGTCCAATACATTCCCCTGTGGCATCAAATCGAGCAGAGTTTACTTTCTCCACACACTATATCTCTCAATACTCTCATTTTCTCCTCTCTCAAAAATTTGCCTAAGACTCTAAGGACCATGCCCATAGGAACAACACTTCGAGTACATTCCCAAATATGTAACTTTTTCCAGGTATCTCTGGTAAAGGATGTGTCCCAGCCTATAAGTGCGAATCTCAATTTCAAAATTGGAGGATTGCCCCTTTCGCATAATTTCTGGCCTGGTAATACTCAACTGAGAGTCGTCAATCTACTTCATGAACATACACAGATACCTTTTCAGATGGCCAGTTCAACTGTTTAATCTCCCTAATTCTTTTGGTTTTAAGTACCTCCAACTACAGTACATGCTCCTACGACACTTTGGAACAGGGTACTGGACACAGTTCGTAGCTGGCCCCCTCCTGCCGGCTATACCTAACTTACCTTCCTCATTATTTCCTACTTTTACCGCCTCCTAAGGGATGCAATAGAGGAAAAGCAAGGTATGCTGCACTATGTTTGGGACCAAAAACTACCTTCAAATACTTCAGCTCCTCGACCATGGTCTAAAATCTGGTCACAGCTGTATCAAGACGTGAAATGGATCAGATATCGTATTTTGCAGTTTTACGTAATAAATTACTTACTGTATACTATACTCCAGCCAGACTTTATCAAATGGGGAAAATCTCCTCAAATTTATGTTCTCGCTGTACGCAGAGGCCTGGCACTCTGTTGCATATATTGTGGGAATGTAACAAGGTCACACCCCTTTGAGACAGTATCAAGTCTAACTTGGATCCATTGCTAGGGCTATCTGAGGCGTTCAAACCGGAAATATGCATAATAGGAGACTATGGGGAGGTTCTAAGTGGCACCCAATGAAAATACATGACACTAATCAGTATGTGCCAAAAAAGTGATCATGCGCCACTGGTCAGATCAGAATATCCCAACATACACAGAATGGCTAAAGGAGATACTTTTTGCTTTACAGGCCGAGAGTACGATTGCTCACATAACAAAGAGACCACAATATTACCAGAAAATATGGGCACCTTTACATACTCTATTTAGTGGACCATAGGACACTAAATAAGAAGGTAATGAGGGAAGGGGGAGGAACTGTACCAGTGGTATGGCTACATTAATTATGGCCCTCTCCGGTTACCATACCCGGGCTAATGTAAACATTGGATATTGCTGCTGCATACCTGAGAGGGGTGGGGAGATTTTTGGGGGAGGAGGAGGTAGGAGGAGGAATATGGGAAGGTCTCTGTAGGTAGATGAGATTATAGTGTGTGAATAAGACCAAGATTATGTTCTTACTGGATATTCTTTATATCATTGCATTGTAACAGGACCTCATTATACAATGTCTGTTTATGTAAAGGTAATATGTATTTTTCTCTGTCAAGTGCCTGGAATAAGTGACTTGTCAACTCTTCCTACAAATAAAATATTTAATATGAAAAAAAGAGTCCGGTGAACATCCATAGTATGGAGTAATTACTCCCCCTGATTAGAGTACTGCGTGAAAAAGGTAGGTAACTCTATGGACTGATTTAGAGTAGACTCTGCTACTACCTTAGGGAGAAACTTAAGTATTTGTGCGCAGAGCAACACGTTCCTTGTGAAAAATCAAGTATGGAATTTTACACATCAGGGCCTGGAGCTCGGAAATTCTCCGAACGGAAGTAATGGCCATCAGGAAGAGAGTCTTCCATGAAAGGAACTTCAATTCTGCGGAAGCTGCCGGTTCAAAGGGAGGCAGAGTAAGTTTCTCGAGAACAAAGTTCAAGTCCCAAGGGGAGCAGGAGTACGTATAGGAGGTCTCAGATGGAGGACCCCTCTGAGAAAGGTCTTAGAGACCTCCAGTTGAGCAAATGTCTTGTCTGCAAAGGGGACATGATAGGTCGAGAAGGCCGCCATGTGGACTTTCAGAGAAGAATGACTGAGACCCAGGTCAAACAGATGGCATAGGTACTCCAGTAGAAGCCCCGCTGAGCAGGAAAAGGGTTCCACATCCTTGGAAGCAGCCCAGATAGTGAATCTTTTCCACTTCATGGCGTAAGTGATCTAGTGGAGGGTTTTCTAGCCTCCACCAAAATCTCCGCCACTTGAGGAGAAACCCCAAAACAGGATTGAGCTAAGTCTGCAGGAGCCATGCATGCAGCTGAAGAGATTTGAGGCCTGTATGGACCAGGGTCCCCTGATCTTGGTTCTGTAAACCTCGAGATGGAGGAAGAGGAAGAGGATGATCCTCTGAGTATTGTAGAAGAGAGAACCAAACTTGCCTGGGCCAGAAAGGAGCAATCAGAATAATTCGTGCTCCTTCTGAAGCTAGTTTCTGCAAGACTTGTGGGATAAGTGAAATTGGGGGAAGGGCATAGACGAATCTGTCCTACCAGTCTAGAGACAGAGCGTCTCTCCAGAAAGCGCCTCACTCTGGAATGAGCCAGCAGAAGACGGGAAGCTTTGCGTTTAGAGGGGATGCATACAGGTCAACCTGTGGTGTTCCCCAAAGTCGGAAGATATAGTCTAGGACCCCTTGGTCCAGTTCCCACTCGTGAATCAGAGAAGAAGAGCGACTTAGCTTGTCTGCCAAGGTGTTGTCGACTCCCGAAACATGAACTGCCGTGAGGTGAAGGTCGTGTTGTGTTGCCCAATCCCACACCCTCATTGCTTCCCTGCAAAGAGGGTAGGACAGAGTCCCCCCCCTTGTTTGTTGATGTACCAAACCACACACATGTTGTCCGTCTGGACAGCTAGGTGGCCGGGAAGGATGTATGGGTGAAGGGTTTGGAGAGCGTACAACACTGCCTGAAGCTCAAGCACATTGATGTGGAGTGTTTGTTCTAGCTTGGATCAGGAGCGCTGGCTCCGATGGGGACCTAGATGGGCTCCCCAACCTTCACCCGAGGCGTTTGTGGTTAAAGTCTGGGAGGGAGGAGGACGAAAGAAAGGAACTCCCCGAAACAGGTTCTCTTGAACCATCCACCACTGCTAGTCTCGAAGCATCGGCGAGGAGACTAGAACTGGGTGACCTAAGTCGTCCACTAACGGATCCCATTGGGAGCGGGGAGTCCACTGAGATACTCTCATGTGGAGTTGAGGGCGAGGATCTGTCGGGATAGCTGCCGCCATGAGCCCGAGAAGGCAAAGGACAGACCCTGCACTGACTCGCCTGTGGCCAGACAGACTTATTTGAGTCTGGAGGGTGGACGCCCGGTCTGGTGGCAGGAAGGCCCTGCCAATGGTCGTGTCTAGAATCGCCCCAATGAACTGTAGTCTCTGGAATGGGATCAAGTGAGACTTGGAATGGTTGATGGTAATACCCAGGCAGGCAAAAACCTTCTGGTTAAGGGTGAGGCAGCGCAGGAGTTCCTCCCTGGATGAGGCCGCCAGGAGCCAATCATCCAAGTACGGGAAAACCTGCACCCCCCGGTACGCAGGTAGGCCGCCACCACTGTCAGACATTTGGCAAACACTCGGGGTGCCGAGGATAGGCCAAATGGAAGTGCCTTGAATTGGTAGTGGTCCCCCTGGAACGCAAGAAAAAATTACTCACCTTAGTAATTGCTTTTCTTCTCATGGAGTCTTGCTATATTATAACAATAGCAGTCAGCCACTGCAGCTGAACTGCCCCGGAGAGGAAGGAGTTAAATCCAGAAGATCTGAGTTCTACAGCAGAGGGCGCTTGAGCCCAAAGTTTCATCTGGCAGTTTCAAATGAAACTGTCAGATTTCTACGAAGCTAACATCAAAGGACGGAAAGTCTGTGTGGAAAAACTACACTAGCCCATGGCTACCTACTAGTAGTAATAACAACAATATAAAGAACCAAGAAACACTCAGAGCCATAACAACAAAAATTGATGGTATTATGGTTCGTTTTACCACCCTTGACAAGCACATATGAACCCCCCCTTCCCCCAAAGACTCAAGTCCAGGAAGGGGGCAATATAAATAACCTAAATGAAAATCTAGATCCTAACCCAAAGGAAAAGAGGGTAAGGGAAAAACTACAATGGCATGACAGTGCTTGCACCAATTCGCCACCCCTACCCAAGTAGAAGTTCTGAGAGGGGCAGGAGGGAGGGTGGTTATAATATAGCAAGACTCCATGAGAAGAAAAGCAATTACTAAGGTGAGTAATTTTTCTTCAAACACCATGAAGTCTTGCTATATTATAACAATAGCAGATTACACAGCAGTACCTCCATGGAGGAGGGTCAGAACCTACTTAGGAAATAGGCTCTGAAGCACAGCTGTGCCAAACCTGAACATCTCTCCTGGACTGGACATCCAGGGAATAATGCTTGGTAAAGGTGTGAACTGTCTTCCAGGTAGCAGCTTGACAAATCTCCAGAAAGGATGTCTCTAGCAGCCGCTAGAGACGAGCTGCACCCTGGTGGAGTGGCCTCAATCCTGAGGGGGTACTCTACCCAGTTTCTGATAACAGAATTGGATACAAGAAACAATCCACCTTGCAATTGTTCTCTTAGTGGCAGGTTTCCCTTGCCAACCTCGCCATAGGTAAGAAAGAGTTGGAGGATTCGAACCTATGACCTCTGGTGCGCTCTAAATAGTAGCTTAAGGCTCTTTTGACATCCAGGCTGTGCAGTCTCCGCTCACCTGAGGAAGAATGCTCAGTGAAAAATACTGGGAGAGAGATAGATTGATTCAGGTGGCAATCAGAAACCACCTTAGGCAAAAACTTTCTATTAGTCTTAAGGACTACCTTATCTCTATGGAAAGAGATAAAATCTTCTTCCACTGACAGGGCCTGTAGCTCACTTATGCGCCTGGCAGAGGTGATAGCTACTAGGAAAACGGTTTTCCAAGTTAAATACTTGAGCTCTGCAGAAGACAGAGGCTCAAAGGGGGGTTGCATTAACTGAGCAATGCAAATATTCAGGTCCCAGGCGGGAGCTGGTTCCCGAAAAGGAGGGTTAGTATGAAGTAACCCTTTAAAAAACTTGGAGAACACCGGGTGAGAAGAAAGGAGGCAGGCTTCCTGCTGACACAAAAGCAGAGACAGCTGCCAGATGAACCTTCAGGGTAGCTGGTCTAAGGCCTAGGGAATTCAGATGGACCAAATAGTCCAGTAGAATGGGAAGATCAGCAGATTCTGGGATAATCTGCCTCTCAGAGCACCAGATGGAAAACCTCTTCCACTTAGAATTATAAGTGGTTCTAGTGGAAGGCTTCCTTGAAGCCTTTAAAATATCCATGACACCTTGAGAAAGGTGTAAGTAAGCAAATTCTAGCTCCTCAAGAGCCAAGCCTTGAGGTGGAGGGATTTGAGGTCCAGATACCACACTCTCCCCTGTGCACAGGCCAGTAAGTCGTGGACTCTGGGCAGGCTCAGGGCAGGGTGGACTGCCAAGGACAGGAGCAGAGGGTACCAGGGCTGGCTGTCTGGCCCAATCTGGGGCAATCAGAATCACTCTGCAAGGTTGAGATCTGATTTTTACTAGTACCCTGAAAAGGAGAGGAAAGGGGGGAAAGGCATACAGGAACTTCCCTTTCCAGTCCAACAGAAAAGCGCCCAGAGGGACTGAGCCCAGAACTGGAGGCCTGCAACAGAAAAGAGGAAGTTGGTGGTTGTCTGGGGCTCAGAAGGATCTATCTGAGGAGTGCCCATCTGGCAAAGAACAGACCCCAGCACTTGTGGGATTCAGAGCCCATTCCGTGATGGCCCTGAGAAATTCTGCTGAGGGGCGCCCGCCAGGACATTGTCCTTCCCTGGGAGATGAACCGCTATCAGGGAGGTGTTCAGGGAGTAAGCCAGAGACCACAACTTCATTGTTTCGGTGCACAAGGCTGAAGACCGAGTGCCCCCTTGCTTGTTGATGTACCACATTGTGGTGGTATTGTCTGTCCCGACTTGAACCACTTTGTTCTGGACAGAATCTGAAAACACCCGAAGAGCTAAAAAGACAGCTCTGAGTTCCAAAAGATTGATGTGGAGCAGAGACCCTGAGGAGACCATACCCCTGAGTGGCAAGGCTCAGGGTGAGCCCCCACCCTAACAGGGAGGCATCCGTGGTGAGGGTGAGGGAGTGAGAAATGGGAATGAAGGAACCCTGTCTTAAATTGCTCTGGACCTGCCACCAGTGGAGGGCTAGGATCAGAGTTTGAGTAACTGGGACCAACTTGGTAAGGGTCCTTCCTTTGAGACCAATAGGCCCTCAAATGGAACTGAATGTCCCTCATCTGGAATCTTGCTCCCTGCCACAGCTGTGGAAGCAGCCATGTGCCCGAGGAGTTGCAGAAAATGCCTTGCTGGTCGAGAGCCCTTGAGGGTAAAGGAGGATGCCAGGGCGATGAGTCTGTCCACCCTTTCCGAGGGAAGAAAAGCCCTGGCTAACCTTGTGTTCAATTCTGCCTATGAAAGTTAGGACCTGAACTGGTTCCAGAACTGACTTTAGTAAGTTTAGCAGGAATCCCAGGAAGTGAAAAGCTGCTGGGTGACTTGCAAGTGGGATTACCTGACCTGGAGACTGACCCACAATGAGCCAGTCGTCCAGGTAGGGAAACACAGCAACCCCTTGCCTTCTTAAGAGCCACTACTACAGCGAGACATTTGTGAATACCCTTGGCGCAGAGGTAAGGCCGAAGGGCATTGCCCTGAACTGGTAGTGGCCTGAGGGCAGTTCGAACCTGAGGTACTTTCGGTGAGAAGGCCTGATTCAGAACATGAAAATAGGCATCCTTGAGGTCCAGGGAAGCTAGCCAGTCCCCTGGCCTTAGGGAAGGCAATATCATTGCCAGAGTCAACATTTTGAACTTTGGTTTCAACAGATGCTTGTTCAAGTATCTTAAATCTAGAATGGGCCGCCATTCTCCTGTCTTTTTTGGGGTAAGAAAGTATCTTGAATAAAGCCCCTTGCCCTGATGGCAAGGAGGAACCCTTTCCACTGCTTTGCAGTCCAGCAGAGCAGAAACCTCTGCTTCCAAAGCAAGGGCTTCTGAAGGATTTGCAGGTGGAAAATGCCTGGCTCTCATCTTTGGAAAGTGTTTGAAGCTGAGAACCAGACCCTGGCCTATTACCTCCAGAACCCATCTGTCCGTAGTTAGGGACAGCCAGTTCCGGCTGAAATAGGCCAACCTGCCCCCCACTGGTACAGGAGAATCGGCCCTGGGCACCCCATCAGGGTGCCTGCTTAGCAGCAGCCTTAGGCTGAGGGGAGGGGGACGGTCTACTTGAGCCTCGTCTACCCCTGCCTCTGAAGAAACCCCTCTGCGAGACAGCAGAGGAGGCTTGAAATTGTAAAAGGCCTGGAAAGGCCTGCCCTACCTCTGGGAGCATGCTCTTGTGGCATGGCATGGCATGCTTCTCCTTAGCCTGGGCACTTTAGTAGGTAGTTCTGTATTCATCCATCTTTTTCATATAGTTTTCTGTTTGCTCCCCAAAAGAGAATTTCCCACTACAGGAAAATCCATAGCCTTTGACTGGGTATCTTGGGACAGATTAGTGCATCTGAGCCATGCCAACCTCGCGGAAGCTACAGAAGTGGCCATGACCCTAGAAGAAACATCATTAACATCAACAGCAGTATGAAATTGAACTTTAGAGGCATCAATGCCATCAGCAGCCACCTGTTCCAACTCACTAGCCAGCTGGCCATGGGCCTGCTTGGCTAACTGCAATCTGTGTCCCACCTAGATTTCTGATATCTAGCTACATAAGCCATATAATTTGCCTGCCTGAGCCCCAAAGAAGCTGCCATATACTGTTTCTTCGCCATGGCATCAGTCTTCCTGGAATCCTTATCAGGAGGATGTGAGGCCAGAGGAATATTAGCCTTGTCACAGGCTGCAGCTTGTACCACACCTACATGACTACACTGCTCAGTAAGGAAGTCTGTATCCGAGCCTGACAAAGTATACCTTCTGTCCATTTTTTTATCTACAGGAGGGACAGAATGAGGATTTTTTAAAATCTTTGTTGTTTGCTTCCTAAATGACTTATGCAAAGGAACAGACAACCTCCTAGACTCTGGAATATCCATCATTTCCACATAATCAGGCTCCTCTTGCTCATCCACAGCCTCCTCTAAAGGAAGCTGGAGGGTTTCTGCAACCTTTTTGTAAAAAATAAAGAAAGAAGGGGACTCAGACAGAATAGGAGGAGATTCTAAAGGTCTGTCTGGAGAAATGTCCGGTTCAATGGGCACGTCCAGACCCCCAGCACACATATAATGATCAAATTCTCCTCCCCTCCTGTGGTTCATAAAAATCCTCAACTTCAAAATCCTGAATCACTGGGACTGAACAAACCAACCTTTACCAGCTGTTGGTGGTTCTACAGATCCCTGAGACAGTGACTGGACAATCTGAATGGCTTTAGCTATCTCTGCAGCAGTTGGAGACACAATTTTGGACTCAGACCTACTGATTTCCTTGTCTTTTACTTGGGACTGGTTCCTCTGAACCAGCCTTCCTTTGCCAGAGGAAGTCTGCGCCCTGGTCAGAGGGCACTCCTCTGGTCCAGTGGGTACTGGACCGGGCTGGCCATCCGGTCAGCGGACTTTTTTTCCTCTGCTCCTGAGCCGGCCCAATCTCTTCTCCAGGGTGGCTGCAGGAAATTTTACACACCTGGCAGTCTGACAGGAGGTGGTCAGCCCCAGACAATAAACACAAGTGTGTGTGGGTCAGCCTTGGCAAAGGCGCCCCACAGACATCATAGTGTTGAAACCCAGTGGGCCGGTTTTCTTTTGGGTTTCTCAGACATAATGCCAGCCTAACCAAAACTTGCCCTTTTGATGGCAGTGCCAGGAAGACACCTTATCGGTTCCTAACCGTGTCACGGGTATTTGAAAAACCGTTATAATTCCGTTTTAGAACCGATAAGAACCGGAACCGCACTCTAAAACCCACTGTACACTTTTAAAATGCAGAAAATTCAACCGATCGGTTCAAAACCGAACCGATAATTAATTTTCCACAGACTTAAATTTTAGTACTTACGGTTACCAGATAGAGCTTTAAAACCAAATGCGGTAAAAATAATAACTTTGCCGTTCAAATGAATCGAAAAATACCGCTTGAACCGAGAATGAACCGAGCTGAAGGAGCTGATCTCCGGAGCGACTGTTCAGTGAAGCGGAGTAAAGAATCTGACAGTTTCATTTGAAACTGCCAGATAGAGCTTTGGGCACAACGCCCTCGCGCTGTAGAACTCCAGATCTTCTGGAGTTAACTCCTTCCTCTCCGGGGCAGTTCAGCTGCAGTGGCTGACTGCTATTGTTATAATATAGCAAGACTTCATGGTGTTTGAAAACGAAGATATTTGTGATGAGACGGGCGAATGGAAATGTGCAGGTAAGCATTCTGTATATCCAGGGCACACAGCCATTGACCCGACCGGAGAAGGGGCAGAAGGCTCTGCAACGAGAGCATTCTGAACCTTTTGTACTCCACAAAAAAGATTCAGGGAACTGAGATCCAGAATAGGTCTGAGATCTCCTGTCTTCCTTGGGACCAGGAAGAAATGAGAATAGTAACCCGTCCCTTGAAGATGAAGGGGGACGGGTTCTATTGCTTGTTTCAGAAGTAGAGCTGAAATCTCCTCCTGGACAAAGAGAAGGTGTTCCCATGAATATGACGACTTCAGAGGGGGTGGCGAGGTGGTTTCAGTAGAAACTCTATCAAGTGTCCTTTTGCGACCAGCTGGAGCACCCAAGAATCTGATGTTATCCTCTCCCATCCCGGAAGGTGGAGGGAAAACCTCCCTACTACCGGTTCCTCCAGGGAGTCTGTAGGTTGTGGGAGAGGGAAGGAGTCAGGAAGTGTGGGGCAGCACCCGCTGCTTTTTTGGGCGGGGGGGGGCTTAGCAGCTGTGGGGGCCTGACGTTTTGTAGCCCGCCTTCCCTAGGGTTTCGCCTTGGGCCGATTCAGTCTGCAAAAGGAACGGCGCTGCGGCTGGTGGGGGGCGGTACATGGAGTCAACAGACTTCAGTGCCATCCCCTTCTCCTGCAAATCGGTGATGATGTCCTTGACATCACCCCTGAAAAGCACCGATACCCGGAAGGGCGCTTCCTGGATAGCGGATTGCACTTCCAAGACCAATCCTGACACGCAGAGCCAAGCATGACAACGTAAGCCTACAGCAAAAACTGAGCTCTGTCCAGCAGTGTCCACTGCATGGTAGGTCACACGAAGCATGTGTCGACTGGCCAAATGTGCAGAGCGGACAAGATCAGCCAACTCCTGCTTGACTTGGGATTCTGGCAGGGAGTCCAGTTTGGCTTCCACCTGAGTAAGAATGGCCTTCTGGTAGTCCCCCATATGGATGACATAGTTCAGAGCCCAAATTCCCAGCATGGAGGAAGCAAAGATCTTCTTTCCATACTGGTCCAGTAGGCGGGATTGTTTGTCAGGTGGCGACGAGCTAAGATGTTTTGGGTTGGCTGACCGACCATGAGCGGCGCTAATCACAACCAAGTTGGCATGAGGGTGAGAATCTAAAAAAATCAACACCCTTGGGAGCCTGGAATAGCCTATTCGACTTCTGCGGAAGTGGGGCTAGAGCCGATGGCTGTTTCCAGATGGTGGTGACCGGGTTGGCATGAGGCTCTATCCAAGGAGGCACCAAAGTAGGAGCTATCACGGGCAGATCCAGATGCTTGGCGAGTTTCAAACGCTGAGGGTGTGGTTCCAAAGAGTGCCACTGATGAACCTCCTGGATTTTCCTTAGCAACTCCGTAAAAGAAGGATCTTCCGGAGGAAACTTCAGAGGAATCCTTGGCCTGGGCTTCGACGGAGAGCGTGGCTCATCGTCCCTTTCGAAGCAACCATTGGAGGAATCCGAGGAGTAAGAGGGTGAAGAGGAAGAAAAAGAGGGAAAAGACTCCTTTTCCTGACCCGGGGGAGGAACGGACCCCTTGGGAAGCCCCCGGGGAAGTATATCCTGCCCCGCTCTGGACCCAGATGAGAGAGCCCTGGAGTCCGGAGGTGGTGAGGGAGTGTACCACCTTGGACGCACGGGAACCTGAGACGGCACCGTCATCGGTAGGCGGCTCTCGACCTCCCTGATGAGATGAGCATTGGCCTCAGCCCACCAGGAGGCCAGAGACTCCTGCAAGTCCACCGGTGGCTGTGGGGGAAGCGGAGGAGGAGGGAATAAGGATATGGGTTGTTCCCATATGGAGAGTATCCAAAACCCGGCGTCGGGTATTGTGGCGTCGGGTACTGTGGCACCGGATACTGTGGTCCCGGGTACATCGGTGTCTGATAGGATGGAGGGTACCTGGGAGCCGGAGGAGCTGCCGGAGCAGACAGCCCAGCCGGCAGTCTCACGGGCGGATCCAAGTTGGTGGGCCTGGAGGGCCCGGTGGTGGGGCGACATCCAGAAGCGGGATATCAGCCGGAGTCTGTAAAACCGGCGTCGGGGGGCCCCGGCATCCAGGGAGCCGACGTCAGATCCGGCGCACATAGAGGAGGACAGTCCGATGGAGGAAGATCCCCAGCGTCGCCCAGGGATGGAGGGGAAAAATCCCCGGGGTCGGGCTGGGGGGACTCTGGGTTCCCAGATGGTAGCGAAGGCTGCGGAGAACCGGGGATGATGGACGTGGGTAGGTCTGCTGTCTGTTCCGTCGCTGACCAGACATCGGACGAACCGACATGTGGTTTTATGGCGAGCTCCCGGAGGGCGTTCTCCGGAGGCAGACCGAAGAGAAGTATCGGCCTGGTCCGGCGGGGAAGGGGCGGCGCGCCACCCTGAAGGGTCATGCGCCTTACCATCTTTCTCTGCGCGGACGGAGGAGCAGACACCCGGCTTACCGGAGTCACCTGCGCCAGTAGGCCGCAAAGCTGCGGCCGAACTGGGAGCGGAGGCCTCCAATTGCCTGGAGGCGCCCAAAAGGCACAAGCCAGACAGGTGGGTCGACGCCCCCTCAGGAACCTTCGAGGCGGCTGTCGAGGAGTGGTCCCCCGGAAGGAACATTACCTGAGACCCAGCGACTCCTCCCAAGGGAGACGCGGTAGAGGAGTCTTTGTCCTGGTGCCTTTCCTCGTCTTTCTTCTTCCAATGGCCTTCAAGGGAAGTGGACGCCTGCCTCAATTTTTTGAGCTCCTTCTCCGTCGAACTCATCTGTTTCTTCAAAATGTGGGCTTCCGGGGATTGCTGACGTCTTTTCCGGGTAGCCGTGTTGAAGCTGAGGCAGTGCTGGCACTTCTTGACCAAGTGATCGGGGCCTAGACAGAACAGGCACAGGAATGGCCGTCCTTGTGCGGGAGTTGGACGCCGTCTGAGTCGCACTTATTTTTATGCTCGGAGGGTGTGAGGGACGACATACACCGGCGATGACCCGACATCAGGAAGAAAAAAAAAAATCAGAATAACTCTAAAACCGGCCGAAGGGAGGCTGACGAGCAACAAACTTTTCCGCGAGGTACCGTACTGAGCTCACGGCGGAAAGAATTCAGAACCAAGCGCCAGGGAACGCCTCTTTATATTGATGTGCCAGCCACCTGACGGGGGCGGCCCCTCGCCAGGAGACTGCTAATTAAAATCTTTCCTTGGGGTCCTGCCAATGTCAGTTCTACATGTGATTACCTACTGCAAGAACCTCTCAAGTAAGATCTAGATTACCTGCAAGACGTTCTTGTTCCTCACTCCATTCCGCGGAGAGTTTGCTCCTCAGGTTCCCAGGGCTAGACTATGGATCTGGGAGACTGCAGATTTCGGTGGCTACTATCCTGTGGAACTCTTGCCCAGATATCTACGGGAGGTACTTTGGCAGAAACCTTTAAAAAAGGTTTAAAAACTTTTCTAGTCAACCAGGCTTTTACTATACAAGTAAAGTACAGTTATGTCAGAACTTACTGTAACAGTAGCACTTCGAGAGGGGTTCTTGCAGCAGGTAACACCATCAGGACTTAGTCCCAAACAGTACAAGAAGAGACCCATGTCAGAAGGGTGGCAAACTAGTATAAACAGTGACCTTAGCACTCCTTTAGGAGAGTAGTCCCTGGAGGACCACAAGGCCAAAACCTGCTCTCCTTCTCAAAGCAATGTACAGACTGTAGTGCCTAATGACGGAAACATTTTTTGAGGGATGCAAAGCAGGTTGTGACACCCCTGATGGAATGACCCTTGACCGGTCCCGGCAATGGTTTGTCATACTTTTGGTAACAAAATGCAGTACAACTGACAAACCATTTGGCCAATGTCTGCTTGGTCACTGGAGCCCCTAACATTCTTTGGCCGAAGGAGACAAACAACTGGTATAGTATGCATGTATGTGTGTGTTTATATATATTTACACACACACACACACACACACACACACACACACACACACACACACACACACACAGAGAGTAACGAAGGATTCTGTGTACATCCAGAGTTATAACAAGGCCTCCCCCTTTGTTTGAGTACTCTGGGTAGTAAACTCGTAGTTGAATGTCCTGGTTTAGAGTGAATTCAGACAACTTTTGGAAGGAAATTAGGATTTGTATGTAGGGTATTTCTGCCCCTGTGGAAAATAAGATAAGGCTCTACACATCAGAGCCTGTAACTCGGCAATCCTTCGAACGGCAGTAATGGCAACTAAAAATATTGCTTTCCAGGAGAGAAAACGTAGCTCACACTTGGCTGAAAGGGAGGCAAAGTACAGAATTTACCGCAACAATAGATCTTCGAGAGAAGCTCTTGCAGCAGGTAACACAATTAGGACGGATGTCACCTGGTGGTGGCTTCCAGCAATTCTTTTCTCTAGCAGTACCGACATGGAACACCCTCCCCTGCTCCACCCGTCACCCTATACAAGGAGGAGTTCCCCATGTGCTCCAGTTCTTTCACCCCCAGGTCAGGCAGAGAGTTGTAACAGGCAATAGAAGGAAGAACCAAAAAATATTCCCTCACAATGGAGAAGAGGTCAGCCTGAAAAAGGACTGATCCCTGGGGGAAGGAGGGCAGGAAATACACCTGCTGCAAGAGCTTCTCTCAAAGATTTACTGTTATGGTAAGTTCTTGCGTAACTGTACTATCTTACTTCGAGACGAAGCTCTTGCAGCAGATAACACAATTAGGACGGCTTCCCAAGCAGTATAAATTTAAAACAACCCCTGAGAGGGGGAAGGGAATGTGAAGAAACAGTAGGAACAGAGAGGGTCACTCAGAAAACCAGGCCCTGCAAAACTGCAAGGCCAAAACCAGCTCTGCGTCTGGAAATTATGTCAAGGCTGTAATGCCTGAAGAAGGTATGAACAGAACTCCAGGTAGAGGCAGCACAAATGTCTGCTGCAGGGACCCGCTTCATCGCCGCAAAAGAAGCAGCAACAGCCACAGCAGAGAGCTTTAACCGGTCCTGGAGTAGACCTGTTATGTTTCTGATAACAAAAAGTAATGCGATGGACCAACTAGCTTGATAGTGTCAGTTTGGTGACCGGGCGATCTAAAGACCTTTGAGCAAAAGGATACAAAACGTTGATCAGATCTCCTGTCCCATTTGGTCCTGGCCAAATAACATCGGAGAGCCCCATGGACGTCTAATGAGTGAAGCAGGGCTTCCCCCCATTTGGATGCTCTGGGTAGTACACCGGAAGCTGTATGGATTGGTTGAGGTTGAGCTCTGAAACCACCTTTGGTAGAAACTTTGGGTTAGTGCAAAGGTCAACCCTATCCTTATGAAAAATTAGGTAGGGCTCCTTACACATGAGGGCTTGAAGTTCTGAAATGTGCCTCGGCCAAGTAATGGCTACCAAAAGCAGAGATTTCCAGGGTAGGAAATGAAGCTCGGCCTCCATAGCCGGTTCGAAGGGGTGAGCTTCTACAGTATGAAAAGAAGATCCCAACAGGGCACAGGATCCCAGATGGAAGGACTGATATGCAGAATACCTCGCAGAAAGGCTTTAGAGGCCTCCATCTCAGCCACCATCTTATCCAGCACTGGTAAGTGGAGATGGCGGCCAGGTGTACCTTGATGGAGGAATAACTGAGACCCCAAATCTGAAAATGAAAGCAAGTATTCTAAAACGGAGTTAACTGGACAGACCAATGGGTCCACCCCTCTTGGCTGTGGTCCAGATACAGAAACATTTCCACTTCATGGTGCAAGTGGCCCTGGTGGCAGGCTTACGCGCCTCAACCAAAACTTGCTCTACCTGATCAGACAAACCAAATCTGGCTTTAGCTTGGTCCTGAGGAGCCAGGCATGCAGGTGAAGAGAGCGCAGATTCGGATGGATCAGGGACCCTCTGTCCTGGGACAGAAGATGAGAGAGGGGAAGAGGTAGCGGAGGCTCTGCCGCTTAATGCTGAATCAAAGGAAACCAAATCTGTCGAGGCCATGGTGGTGCGATCAGAATGAGGGTGGAAGGTTCTGACTGCGCCTTGAGGAGAACCTTCTGCAGTAGTGGGAAGGAAGGGAAAGTGTAGAGAAACCTCTCTTTCCAGGAGAGGGACAACACGTCGTTCCAAAAACCTCCAGGCTCTGGACCCAACGAGCAGAAACTGGGCAGTTTTACATTGAATTGTGACAAAGATATCCAGCTCTGACGTCCCCCACCAGCAGATGATGTGATCTGTGACTTCTTGAAGCAGCTCCCATTCGTTAGCCTGCGACTTTGTCCTGCTGAGCGCATCGGCTAACATGTTTTGTTCTCCTGGAACGTCTACTGCAGATAACGTGAGCTGGTGCTACAAAGCCCAATCCCACACCCGCATGACTTCCCGAAAGAGGGGTTACGAGTGCGTGCCACTCGGTTTGTTGATGTAGAACATCACCGAAATGTTGTCCGTCTGGACCAACAGGTGGCCCGGCACTAGCACTGAGACCAGGGCATGAAGGGCATAAAGGAAGTCTCTCAGCTCTGGAACACTGATATGCAGATTTTCCTCTACTGGGGACCAGGAGCCCTGAATGCAATGTGTCCCTAAGTGGGTGCACCATCCACAGGACGACTCGTCCATGGTCAGATTCTGGGTCAGTGCCCCTGTGTGGAAGGGGATACCTGCCAGCACATTGTGACGACACTCACCAGCGTAATTCTCGACAGACTGGCTCCGAGATCCGGATCAAGGCATACAACCTGTCTAGAGTTTGATCCCACTGAACTCTGAGCGACCACCGGATGGTTCTCATATGTAGTCCCACCAGAGGGACTGAAACTATGGCGGCTGCCATATGCCCTAACAGCCTGAGGAAGAGTCTTGTAGGGAGTCTTGAGGCTGAAGAGATCTGGTACACCAGGACCTTGAATCCAACCTGCTCTGTCAGAGGGGAGAAACATTATCCCGAGAATAGTATCCAGAAGAGCTCCAATGAACTGGAAGTTCTGGGACAGGATAAGATGAGACTTGTCCCTGCTGATAGTGATCCCCAGACGCTGAAACAGCGAACTGGAGTCCCTGATGGTTTCCAACATAAGATAAAAAACACGAAGTGGTCCCGTCTCCGCAGTGCAACAGCAACCACTGCCAGGCACTTGGTGAAGACTCTGGGGCCTGAAGAGACACCGAAGGGAAGGACTCTGAACTGATAGTCCTAGTCTTCGAACCTGAACCTCAAATCTTCGATGACCCCTGGAGACAGGGATATGCAAGTACGCATCCTGCATGTCCAGGGACGCCAGCCAGTCTCCCGCCAAAAGGAGAGGCAGGAGAGTGCGGAGGGAGACCATCCAGAATCTCCAGTATGAGACCTATTGGTTCATGAGGTCCAGAATGGGCCCGAGGTCTTCAGACTTCTTCGGGACTAGGAAGAAGTGGGAGAAGAACCCTCTCTCTCTCACTCTGCCGGGGCTACCGGCTCAATGGCATTTTTTCCCTCCACAAGGGATATCATCTCCCTTCTGACCAGCACTCTGTGTTCCCTTGGATAACTGGATGGGGGGCAGTGGTCTGTCTGGCGGAAAGGAGTCAAACTCAATGGAGTGCCCGAACTCCACGAGCTCGAGGAACCACTGATCGGAAGTCATTTGACTCCACACATCTGCGTAGACAAAAAAGCGGCCTCTGACTGGCTCCCCTGGTGCGATGTCTAGGGGAGGAGGGTGGCCTGGATAGTCAGGAGGTGGGGGGGGGGGCAGTGGCTGCCTGGGCCTGTCTAGAGGTGGCAGCAGAAAATCCTCTGGCTCTGCCCCTGTGACTGAAGCAGCCTCGCAGCGAGTGGGGCTGGAAGCGAGGTTGCTGAGGCCGATGTCCCCCACGGCCATGAAGAAAGAATTACTCACCTTAGTAACATTTCTTATAATGGAGTCTTGCCGTATTCTGACATATGCAGTTAGGTCCTACCTTTCAACTGCCCCGGAGAACAGAGTTAAATTTTCTATGCCTAGCATAGAATATTCATCACAAGCTCGGTTGAAGCCCCTGTCTGCTGTTGTTTAAACTGCAACCATCAGATCTTTATGAGCCAAGACTCACTAGGTGTTCTGTGTGGAAACTGTAAAATTCTTACTAGCCAACTGGCAAATATATAAACTATATAAAATATATAAAAGGTTTTTGGTTTCAAAGGAAGACTCAAGTCAGGAAACCCAAAACCAAAAACACATCCAAAACATGACCTCTCACCCAAACAAAAAAAGAGGGTGTAAAAAGGACACCCCTAGGGTGCCAACACTGCTCCTGCCCACCCACATCCCAAAAACTAGGTTCTGAGAGGGGAGGAGGTCAGAATACAGCAAGACTCTATTAGAAGAAACAACATTACTAAGGTGAGTAAATACAGGTTACTCACCTGTAACAGGAGTTCTAGGAATGGTATATGTTGGTCATCCACTCTGTCTGGCAGGTTCCTTGCCACTTTAAATCTTGCCGGAAGGTCTTCAAGCTGGCTCCTCCCACCCACCCACCTGGGTGCTAAAACTCTCAGCTCCGCCCCATGACGTCAGACCAAGCCCGCTGGAAGCCAGGTTGTGCGTCGAAGCCGGGGAGGTCGGGTGGAAGAAGAAAAAAATACTCACCTTAGTAATGTTGTTTCTTCTAATGGAGTCTTGCTGTATTCTGACAAATTGCAGTGAGGTCCAACCTTCAAACTGCCCCGGAGATGAAAGAGTTAACTTTCCATGCCAGGCATGGAACGCTGAGCTCCAGCTCGGTTGAGACTCTTGTCTGTTGCTGTTTGAACTCAAACCGTCAGATCTTCACGAGCTAAACTCACTGAGTGTCCTGTGTGGAAGCTGTAAACCTATACTAGTCAACTGGCTACTAAATATAATAAATAGATTTTTTGGTCCCAAAACAAAGACTCAAGTCAGGAAACCCAAAAAATGAAATAAACACAACACCCACTCACCCAAAGAAAAAGGGTGATAATAAAAAGGTGTGGCACCTCCTGAGTGCCAACACTGCTAATGCCCACCCACATCCCAAAAACAAAGGTTCTGAGAGGGAAAGCGGGGGTCAGAATACAGTAAGACTCCATTAGAAGAAACAACACTACTAAGGTGAGCAATTTTTTCTTCAAACATCATGAATTCTTGCTGCATTCTGACAAATTGCAGACTACCAAGCAGTAAATCCATGGAGGAGGGACAGAACTTACTTAGGAAATAGGCACTGAAGCACTGCTGTGCCAAACCGAGCATCACTCCTAGCCTGGATATCCAGAGAGTAATGCTTGGTAAAAGTGTGAACTGTTTTCCAGGTAGCTGCCTGACGCATCTCTAAGATATGAATATCCCTGGCAGCAGCCAGGGAAGCAGCTGTACCTCTGGTAGAGTGGGCCCTCAGGCCTGAGGGTGGAATCCTACCTAGTTTTTCACAGCAAAATTGAATGCAAGAGACAATCCACCTGGCAATGGATCTTTTAGTGGCAGGTTTCCCCTTACCAACCTCACCATAAGTGAGGAACTGTTGGAGGGAGTCAAACCTGTGACCCTCTGTACGCTCTATGTAGTAGCCAAGGGCTCTTTTCACATCCAAACTGTGCAGCCTCCTCTCCCCAGAGTAGGAATGGTCAGTGAAGAACACAGGAAGAGACAGATTGGTTAAGGTGGAAGTCTGAAACCACCTTAGGTAAAAACTTCCTGTTAGTCCTGAGGACCACCTTATCTCTATGGAAAGAGATAAAATCAGGCTCCACTGACAGGGCTTGTAACTTGCTTATGCGCCTGGCAGAAGTGATGGCCACCAAGAAAACAGTTTTCCAAGTCAAGTACTTAAGCTCTGCTGAGGACAAGGGCTCAAAAAGGGGGTTGCATAAGCTGAGCAATGCAAACATTAAGGTCCCAAGCAGGGGCAGGGTCCCTGAATGGCGGATTGGTATGAAGCAATCCCTTGAAAAACTTGTAGAATACAGGATGAGCTGAAAGGGAAGAAGGCTTACCTGCTGAAAGAAAAGCAGAGACTGCTGCCAGATGCACTCTTGGTGTAGCTGGTCTCAGTCCCAAGCTATTCAGATGAACCACATAGTCAAGGACTGTGGGCAGGCCAGCAGACACTGGAGAAATATACTGCCCAGAACACCACATGGAGAATCTTTTCCATTTGGAATTATAAGTGGTTCTGGTGGAAGGCATCCTAGATACCTTTAGGATATCCATAACACCTTGAGAGAGGTGTAAATCAGCAAACTCTAACTCTTCAAGAACCAGGCCTTGAGATTGAGAGATTTGGGTACCAAGCCCTCCCCTGAGTACAGGTTAACAGGTTGTAATTCCTGGGAAAAGACAAAGGAAGGTGGACTGCTAAGGACAACAGGAGAGGGTAGCAGGGCTGTCTGGCCCAGTCTGGAGCAATCAGAATCACCTTGCAGGGTTGAGACCTGATTTTGACTAGCACCTTGAACAGGAGAGGGAAGGGGGGAAAGCATACAGGAACTTCCCTTCCCAACTGAGAATCAGGGCATCCAGGGGGACTGATCCCAACACTGGGGGCCGGCAGCAAAAGAGGGGAAGTTGGTGATTGTCTAGGGCTGCAAAAAGATCCATCTGTGGGGTGCCCCATCCAGAGAAGATCACCTCCAAAACCAGGGGATCCAGGGACCATTCGTGATGGCCCTGAGATATCCTGCTGAGGACATCTGCCAGGACATTGTCCTTGCCTGGGAGGTGTACTGCTGTAAGAGGTGTTCAGGGAATAGGCCAGAGACCCACAACTTCATTGCTTCTGTGCACAAGGCCATAGACAGAGTGCCCCCTTGCTTGTTGATATACCACACTGTGGTGGTATTGTCTGTCCTGATCTGAACTATTTTGTTCTGAACAGACTTGGAAAAAGCTTGAAGTGCTAGAAACACTGCTCTGAGTTCTAACAGATTGATGTGAAGCAGAGATTCCTGAGGAGACCACAACCCTTGGGTGGTCAGGTCTCCCAAGTGGGCCTCCACCCCAAAAGGGAGACATCTGTAGTAGGGACTAAACAGTGATACTGAGTGGCAAAAGGAACTCCCTGTCTTAGATTGTCCTGATCCTGCCACCACTGCAAAGCCTGGATTAGGGTTCGAGTCACTAGGATCAGTTTGGTCAGAGGATCCTTTTTCTGAGACCAAAAGGCTCTCAAGTGGAACTGAATGTCCCTCATCTGAAATCTTGCTCCCTGCACCACTGCTGTAGAAGCAGCCATGTGCCCCAGGAGCTGCAGAAAATGCCTTGCTGGTCGAGACACCTGTAGGGTGAATGAAGAGGCCAGTGTGATAAGGGTCCTTGCCCAGTCCAGGGGAAGGAAGGCACTTGCCTTTTCTGTAGCTAGCTCTGCGCCTATGAAGGTGAGGAGCTGTACAGGCTCTAGAGCTGACTTTGAAAGATTCAGAAGGAAACCTACAGAACTGAGCAGTTGCTGAGTTATCTGCAGGTGTGACTTGACTTGGTCTGGGGACTGGCCTACTATGAGCCAGTCGTCCAGGTACGGGAAGATGGAAATCCTTTTCCTTCTTAGAAAAGCAACTACTACTGCCAGGCATTTTGTGAACACCCTTGGAGCAGAGGTTAGGCCGAAGGGCATTGCTCTGAATTGGTAATGGCCTGAGGGCAGCTCGAACCTGAGGTATTTTCAATGGGAGCTTCTGATGAGAATATGGAAATAGGCATCCTTGAGGTCCAGGGAGACTAGCCAGTCCCCTAGCCTTAGAGAGGATAGAATTATTCCCAGAGTCACCATTTTGAACTTTGGCTTTAAAAGGTGCTTGTTTAAATATTTGAGCTCCAGGATAGGCCGCCATTCTCCTGTCTTTTTGGGGGTGAGGAAGTACCTGGAGTACAATCCTTTCCCTTTGTGTAGGGGTGGAACCCTTTCTACACCTCTGAGAGCCAAGAGGGAAGAGACCTCTGCCTCTAGGGCAAGTGCCTCTGAAGGATTTGCAGGTGGAAAGGAGCTGGTTCTCATCTTTGGAAATTTTTTGAAGCTGAGAACCAGTCCCTGGCTTACTTCTTCCAGGACCCATTTGTCTGATGTTAAAGACCTCCAGTCCTGGACAAAATAAGCCAGCCTGCCCCCTACAGGTGGTGGAGAACTGGCCCTGGCAAACCCATCAGGGTGCCTGTTTGGCAGGGGGTTTAGGCTGAGGGGTGGAAGCAGGCCTGCTTGTACCCAGTCTGCCTCTCCCTCTAAAGAACCCCCTCTGAGCAGAAGAGGAGGCCTGGGCTTGGTAGAAAGGCCTATGAAAAGGCCTGCCCCTGCCCCTGGGATGCTGCCTCTGAGGAGTGGCTTGCCTTTCCTTGGCCTGAGCACTCCTATAGGTGGTCCTGTATTCATCCATTTTCTTCATATAGTTCTCTGTTTGCTCCCCAAACAGAGAATTACCCACAACAGGAAAATCCCTGGCCTTAGTCTGGGTATCCTGAGACAGGCTAGTACATCTGAGCCAAGCCATCCTGCGAAGGGCCACACATGTAGCCATGACTCTAGATGAAACATCACTGGAGTCCACTGCAGCATGGAATTGCACCTTGGATGCCTCAATACCATCTGCAGCTACCTGCTCCAGCTCCTTGGCAAGCTGGCCAGGGACCTGTTTAGCTAAAGCCATGACAGTGTCCCATCTAGATTTCTGATATCTAGCTGTATAGGCCATATAATTGGCCTGACTGAGTCCCCAAGGATGCTGCCATGTACTGTTTCTTTGCCATGGCATCAATCCTCCTGGAGTCCTTATCTAGGGGGTGTGAAGCCAAAGGTATATTATTAGCCTTATCACAGGCTGCAGCCTGCACTACCCCAACATGGCTGCATTGCTGGGTAAGGAACTCCGTATCTGAGCCAGACAATGTATACCTCTTGTCCATTCTCTTATCCACAGGAGGTATAGAATTAGGAGTCTTTAAAATCTTTATTGTCCGTTTCCCAAAAGACTTGTGAAGGGGAATACACAGTCTCCTGGACTCTGGGATATCCATCATTTCCACATAGTCAGGCTCCTCCTGGTCATCCACAGCTTCTTCCATAGGAAGCTGAAGGGTTTCAGCCACTTTCTTGTAAAACATGAAATGGGAGGGGGACTCAGAAAGCCTAGGAGGAGACACTCCTGAAAGTCTGTCTGGGGAGATGTCCGGGTCAATGGGCACATCCAGACTTTCATAATTACATTCACTTTCCTCATACTCTCTTTCCTCCTCCTCCGATTCATAAAATTCCTCCAAATCATAATCTGAAACCGGTGGAACCAGACGAACCGAGCGCCTCTCTGATGGTGCCGGTTCGGTTGGAACCGGGGATGGCGACTGAACAATTTTTATCGCTTTGGCTATTTCATCAGCGGTTGGAGAAGAAACTTTTGGATCCACACCGGCTGATTTATCCCTTCTTGTTCTCTTAACCAGAACAGACTCCTCGGAATCGGTTCTCCTTTCGCCCGAAGAAGTTTCGCCCTGGTCAGAGGGCACTCCTTCTGGTTCGGTTTGAACTGAACCGGGCTGGCCAACCGGGTCAGCGGACTTTTTGGCCTCCCTTTCCCTGAGCCTACCAACTCTCTTTTCTAGGGTAGCTGCAGGAAAATTTTTACAAATCTGGTAGTCTGAATCAAGGTGGTCATACCCCGGACAATAAACACAGGTGGTGTGGGGATCAGCCTGAGCAAAGACTTCCCCACACACACTACAGTGTTGAAACCCAGTGGGCCCAGTTTTTCTTTTGGGTTTCTCAGACATGGCCAGTCCTAAACAAAACTTACCCTTTTTATGGCAATCCGCCAGGCAAGACACTCTTATTGGTTCCTGACCATGTTATAGGTCATGGAAAAAAAAAAGTAATAAAATCTGTTTTTTTTTAGAACCGATAAGAACCGGTAACCACACTTTAAAAGCAGAAGTAAAGATTTTTAAACAACCTTATAAGTTCAAACCGAACCGATGACAAGTTTACAAGTTCCACACAGAATAGAAAACAATATAAACCTATCTAGTACTCACAGACACAGACTGAACCGATAGGTTGCGGTTTAAAACCGAGAAAGACGGTACTTTAACCGACAAGTTGAACCGAGCAAAGGAGAAATCTCTGGAGTGACTGTTCAGTGAGGCGGAGTAAAGAATCCGACGGTTTGAGTTCAAACAACAACAGACAGAGTCTCAACCGAGCTCGAGCTCAGCGTTCCATGCCTGGCATGGAAAGTTAACTCTCATCTCCAGGGCACTTCAAAGGTTGGACCTCACTGCAATTTGTCAGAATACAGCAAGACTTCATGTTGATTGAACAACACATACCATTCCTAGAACTCCTGTTACAGGTGAGTAACCTGTATTTCTAGGGACATGGATATGTTGTTCATCCACACTGTCTGGCAGACTCCTAGCAGTTCTCCGGGAGGAGGGAGGCACAAGGCGCACACCCCCAATACTTACTTAGGAAATAATGACTGGAGAACCAAGGCCCCAAAACCAGCATTCCGGCGTGACTCAAGGTCAATGAGTGGATGATGAAGGTATGTGCTGACTTCCAGGTAGCAGCCCTGCAGATTTCCTGGATAGGGACGTCCCTGGAAGCAGCTACCGATGCAGCGGTATGGCGGGTAGAATGAGCTCTTATCCCTCTGGGAGGCTCCATGCCCATCAACCTATAGCAGAGATCTATGCAGGAGGCGACCCACCTGCCTATCGTCCGCTTGGCTGCAGATCTGCAGGTGCGGCTTCAGCGTAGGTGACAAACAGCTGGCGAACCTCTCCCCGAACTTCAGCCGTCCGCTCCTTATAATAGCGAGCGCTCTTCTAGGGTCCAAAGTATGGAGCCCATATTCGGACTCCAAGGTGTAATTGGGGTAGAACACCGGCAGAGTCAACACCTGGTTAAGGTGAAACTCAGACACCAGCTTAGGAAGGAATTTCGGTTGGGGGCACAGGATAACCTTGTCAATGCGCAAGACCAGATAAGGAGACTCGATGGAAAGCGCCTGGAGCTCTCCCATCCTTCTGGCTGACGTTCTAGCCATGAAGAAGGCGGTCTTCCATGACAGGTGGGAGATAGCGCACCTGTGCATTGGTTTGAATGGCTTGCCCATAAGCATGACCAATACCAGCAATAGATCCCACGGAGGTGGAGGTTCTCGCACCGAAGGGGAAATGTGATCAAAGCCTTTGAAGAAGTGCCAGACCACCACCTCCTGCGCCACCGACTGCTTCCCGGCCCGCACCTGGTAAGCAGAGATGGCTGTCAGGTGCACCTTAAGGGTCGTCAACCTAAGCCCTAGCAGAGACAGGGACCACAGGTAGTACAGAATGCTTGCCAGGGAACAGAAGGAAGGGTCCAGGCCCTTGCCCTGACACCAAATGGAGAATCTCTTCCATTTGAAGGCATAGCATTTTCTGGTCGATTCCTTACAGGACGCCTCAACGACATTGAGGACCTCGTCGGAAAGGCCCAAGGCCTGGAACTCTAGCCGCTCAGGAACCAGGCCGTCAGGTGCAGGGATTCAAGGTCGGGATGGAATACCTTCCCTGATTGACGGAGATCAGGTCCGGGCGGGCTGGAAGCCGCCTCGGGAGCCTGGAGGCAAGATTTTTTTTTTTTTTTTTTTAATTTAACAAAGCTTTATTGTTTTCCAGCACCAGGTTAAATACAGAGGACAATCCACCATCGGAAACATTAGGTGCAAATACAAAGAAACAATATAATCCCTCCCTCCACCCCCACCCCAAGAACTACACAACATTATTAACCCCATAACTGCAAAATAAGAGGAGATTCATATCAACTATGCTTCCAGGTTATCAAAATAGCCTCCAAATTGCCCCACAACGAAGTAAAGGCTTTGACTCTATCTTGCTTAGTTGCAATGTGCCTTTCTAGTTGTAATGCCATCATAATCTCCCTATACCATTCCAGCACCGAAGGAGATTACTCATCTGTCCAATGTCTCGTTATTATTTTAGCAGATGCAGCCACAAGTGCCATATGTGCTCTCCTACACCTAGGGGTACCAGCTGGAAAGTGATTATCCATACAAATTTCAGGAGTGAAGAGCTCACTCAAGCCAAGGATAGGGTCCAAAGTATTATTAATAGAAATCCAGAATGTCTTTATATAGGGACTGCCACATCATGTGGTATAAAGAACCCGTATCTTTCTTACATCTATTACACAATGATGTAACTAATGTCCCATATCTGAAGAGTTTAACTGGCGTCAGGTATAAATCATGCATAATATTATAATAAACTAACCTTAGTCTATCTTGTTTAACAGATTTATACATTGATGTCCAAAGTGTCTTCCATAAAGTAACATCATCTGGGATACCCAATTCTCTTATCCAATAGGAACAAGATCCAGACGGCAATCTGTGGTCCCACTCCTGTAAGGTTTTGTACAATTTAGAGACAGCATGCGATTGAGAAGCTATCTGTAAGAGTGTAGTTATCTCTCTCTCACCTGGATCTTTTAGGGGGACCTGCACGGAGAATGAGGTAATGGCCTTACAAACTTGGAGATACTTAAAGGCATCATTATTTAATGCACCAATCGACCGTTGTAGTTGAGCAAGAGAGATCAATTTCCCATTCTTCCACATTTCCGAAACCTTATACTGGTTCAACCGAGGCCAAAGAGACGTAGATATCGGTGAACCCTCAATCTTGAAGTGCGGATTACTGATAACTGGCTGGTCAGAGGATTGGTACCAATTTACTACGAGATATCTTTGGACCTGGTGAGAAACTTTCATTGACCATCCCAAGGGGTTATTACTGAGGGATTTGGGAATATGCGCAGGGGAGGCATATAGAAGGGCCCATAGTGAACACTTAACTTGAGACGCTAGGTATCTTTCAATAGATAGCCACAGAGGGAAGAAAAAATTACTCACCTTAGTAATGTGGTTTCTTCTAATGGAGTCTTGCTATATTATGACTAATGCAGTTTGTCCCACCATTAGAACTGCTCCGGAGGTGAGAGAGTTAACTTCCATGCAGAGCATGGAACTTAGAGCGCGAGCTCGGTTAGAAAAGCTCTGTTTGGGATATTTCAAACCGAAACTGTCAGATCTTTACGAGCAAAACTCACTAAGGCTCTGTGTGGAAGCTGTAACCTACACTAGCCAACTGGCTACTAAAATAGTAACACATTTTCCTGGTCCCAACACCAAGACTCAAGTCAGGGGACCAGAAAAGATAAGATAAAATAAAACACAACACCCAAACACCCCAAAAAGAAGGGGTGGAAAACATAAAAGGGGGCATCAATAAGTGCCAACAGTGGACTGCCCACCCCATACCCACAGTAGAAGTTCTGAGAGGGGCAGGCTGGAGGGGAGGTCATAATATAGCAAGACTCCATTAGAAGAAACAACATTACTAAGGTGAGTAATTTTTTCTTCAAACAACATGAAGTCTTGCTATATTATGACTAATGCAGACTACACAGCAGTACCTCCATGGAGGAGGGACAGAACCTACTTAGGGAATAGGCTCTGAAGCACGGCTGGGCCAAACCAAGCATCCCTCCTGGCCTGGATATCCAGGGAGTAATGCTTGGTGAAAGTGTGTACTGTTTTCCAAGTAGCTGCTTGACATATCTCTAAGATAGGGATATGTCTGGCGGCAGCTAGAGATGCAGCTGTACCTCTGGTAGAGTGAGCCCTCAGGCCTGAAGGGGGAACCTTACCCAGTTTTTGATAGCAAAATTGGATACAAGAACAATCCACCTGGCAATGGATCTCTAGTGGCAGGTTTCCTTTCCCAACCTCACCATAAGTGAGAAATAGTTGGAGGAGTCAAACCTGTACCCTTGGTACGCCTATGTAGTAACTTAGGGCCCTCTTAACATCTGTTGTGCAGCCTCCTCTCACCAGAGGAGGAATGGTCAGTGAAGAACACTGGAAGTGAATAGATTGGTTAAGGTGGAAATCTGAAACCACCTTAGGCAAAACTTCCTGTTAGTCCTGAGGACTACCTTATCCCTGTGAAAGGAAATAAAGTCAGTCTCCACTGATAAAGCCTGTAACTCACTTATGCGCCTGGCAGAAGTGATGGCTACTAGAAATACAGTTTTCCAAGTCAAGTACTTAAGCTCTGCCAAAGACAGAGGTTCAAAGGGGGGTTGCAGCAGCTGAGCAATGCAAACATTAAGATCCCAGGCAGGGGCAGGGTCCCTGAATGGTGGATTGGTATGAAGCAATCCCCAAAAAATTTGGAAAATACAGGGTGAGCAGAAAGAGAAGAGGGCTTCCCTGCTGAAATAAAAGCAGAGACAGCTGCCAAATGCACTTTCAGGGTAGCTGGCCTCGGTCCCAAAGAATTAAGATGGACCATATAGTCCAAACAGTGGGCAAATCAGCAGATTCCGGGGAAATATGCTTCCCAGAACACCATATAGAAAACCTTTTCCACTTGGAGTTATAGGTAGCCCTGGTGGAAGGCTTCCTAGAACCTTTCAAGATTTCGAGAACACCTTGAGAAAGTTGTAGATCAGCAAACTCTAACTCCTGAAGAGCCAGGCCTTGAGGTTGAGGGATTTGAGATTCGGATACCAGACTCTCCCCTGGGCACAGGTTAATAGATTGTGGTTCCTGGGGAGACACAGGGGAAGATGGACTGCTAAGGACAGAAGGAGTGGGTACCAGGGCTGCCTGGCCCAGTCTGGAGCAATCAGGATCATCTTGCAGGGCTGAGATCTGATTTTGACTAGCACCTTGAACAGGAGAGGGAAGGGGGAAGGCATAGAGAAACTTCCTTCCCAATCGAGGAGAAAGGCATCCAGGGGACCGAGCCCAACACTGGGGCCTGCAACAAAAAGTGGAAGTTGATGATTGTCTGGGGCTGCAAAAGATCTATCTGAGGGGTGCCCCATCTGGCAAAACTATCCCCAGTACTAGGGGATCCAGTGACCATTCGTGATGGCCCTGGAAATCCTGCTGAGAGCATCTGCCAGACATTGTCCCTTGCCTGGGAGGTGAACTGCTGAGGGAAGTGTTCAGGGAATAAGCCAGAGACCACAACTTAGCCTCGGTGCACAAGGTCAAGACCGAGTGCCCTTGTTTGCTGATGTACCACATTGTAGTGGTGTTGTCTGTTCTGACCTGTACCACCTTGTTCTGAACAGATGCAGAAAAACCAAGTGCTAGAAAAACAGCTCTGAGTTCCAACAGATTGATGTGGAGCAGAGATTCCTGAGGGGACCACAACCCCTGGGTGGAGAGGTCGCCCATGTGAGCTCCCCATCCCAAGAGGGACGCATCTGTAGTAAGGGTCAAGGAGTGAGATAGAGGGATGAAGGGCACCCCTTGACTCAGATTGCTCTGATCCTGCCACCACTGAAGGGCCTGGATCAGGGTTCGAGTCACTGAGATTAACTTGGATAGGGAATCTCTCCTTTGAGACCAGAAGGCTCTCAAATAGAACTGAATGTCCCTCATCTGAAATCTTGCTCCTTGCACTACAGCTGTGGAAGCAGCCATGTGTCCTAGGAGCTGCAGGAAGTGCCTTGCTGGTCGAGAGACCTGCAGAGTGAAGGACGAGGCCAGGGCCACCAGGGTCCTTACCCTTTCTAGGGGAAGGAAGGCTCTGGCCTGCTTTGTGTCCAGTTCTGCACCTATAAAGGTGAGTACCTGGACAGGTTCCAGAACTGACTTTGGAAGATTGAAAAGAAAGCCCAGAGAGGTAAGCAGCTGCTGGGTAACTTGCAGGTGTGATTTGACTGGTCTGGAGACTGACCCACAATAAGCCAGTCGTCCAGGTAGGGAAAGATGGCAATCTTTGCCTTCTTAAATGAGCAACTGCTACTGCCAGACATTTTGTGAATACCCTTGGGGCAGAGGTAAGGTCAAGGGCATTGCTCTGAACTGATAATGGCCTGAGGGCAGTTCGAATCTGAGGTACTTTCGGTGGGAGCTTCTGATAAGAACATGGAAGTAGGCATCCTTGAGGTCCAGGGAAGCTAGCCAGTCCCCTGGCCTTAGGGAGGGTAAAATCATTCCCAGAGTCACCATTTTGAATTTTGGTTTTAAAAGGTGCTTGTTCAGATATCTTAGGTCCAGGATGGGCCGCCACTCTCCTGTCTTTTTTGGGGTAAGGAAGTACCTGGAGTACAGACCCTTGCCCTGGTGTAGGGGAGAAACCCTTTCTACAGCTCTGAGAGCCAGGAGGGTTGAGACTTCCGTTTCCAAGGCAAGAGTCTCTAGAGGGTTTGCAGGTGGAAAAGATCTGATTCTCATCTTTGAAACTTTTGAAGCTGAGAATCAGACACTGGCTTACTACTTCCAGGACCCACTTGTCTGATGTTAAAGACTCCCAGTCCTGGACGAAGTAAGCCAGCCTGCCCCTACAGGTAATGGAGAACTGCCCGGGCATCCCATCAGGGTGCCTGTTTGGCAGGGGCTTTAGGCTGAGGGGTGGGGCAGGTCTGCTTGTACCCGCCTGCCTCTCCCTCTGAAGAACCCCCTCTGAACATAAGCTGAAGAGGAGGCCTGGGTCTGGTAAAAAGGCCTGTGAAAAGGCCTGCCTCTACCCCTGGGGGACTGCCTCTGAGGAGTGGCTTGCTGTTCCTTGGCTTGTGCACTCCTATAAGTGGTTCTGTATTCATCCATTTTCTTCATATAATTCTCTATTTGCTCCCCAAACAGAGCATTTCCCACCACAGGAAAATCCATAGCCTTAGCCTGGGTATCCTGTGACAAAGTAGTACACCTGAGCCAAGCCAATCTACGAAAAGCCACAGATGTAGCCATGACTCTAGAGGATACATTATTAGAATCCACTGCAGCATGGAATTGCACCTTAGGTGCCTCAATACCATCAGCAGCCACCTGCTCCAGCTCCTTGGCAAGCTGGCCAGGGGCCTGTTTGGCTAAAGCCATTACAGTATCCCATCTAGATTTTTGGTATCTCGCAACATAAACCATATAGTTTGCTTGTCTGAGTCCCAAGGACGCTGCCATGTATTGTTTTTAGCCATGGCATCAATCTTCCTGGAGTCCTTGTCAGGAGGATGTGAAGCCAGGGGAATATTAGCTTTATCACAGGCTGCAGCCTGAACTACCCCAACATGACTGCACTGCTGTGAAAGAAATTCTGTATCAGGACCTGACAAAGTGTACCTCCTGTCCATCTTTTTATCCACAGGAGGCACAGAATTAGGAGCTTTTAAAATTTTTATTGTTTGTTTCCTAAAAGATTTATGTAAAGGAATAGACAATCTCCTGGACTCTGGGATATCCAACATCTCTACAAAGTCAGGCTCCTCTTGCTCATCCACTGCCTCCTCCAAAGGAAGCTGGAGGGTTTCAGCAACTTTTTTATAAAACAGAAAATGAGAAGGGGACTCAGCAAGCCTAGGGGGAGATTCTCCTAAAGGTCTGTCTGGGGAGATGTCCGGTTCAATGGGCACATCCAGACTTTCAAAGTCACACTCACACTGTTCATAATCATCCTCCCTCTCCTCTGGTTCATAAAACTCCTCTATATCATATTCTTGAACCGGTGGAACCGGCCGAACCGACCTTTTGCCAGATAGTGGCGGTTCGGACGGAACCGGGGAAAGTGACTGGACAATTTGTATTGCCCTGGCAATCTCTGCAGCAGTTGGAGAAGGAATTTTTGACTCCACACCTGCTGACTTTCTAGTTCTCTTTGCTGGAACTGGCTCCTCAGAGTCAGCTTTACGCTTGCCCGAGGAAGTCTGGCCCTGGTCAGAGGGAGCCTCCGTTCGGTTGGCACCGAACCGGGCTGGCCATCCGGATCAGAGGACTTTTTGCCTTCTCGCTCCTGAGCCTACCAACTCTCTTATCTAGGTAGCTGCAGGAAATTCTTGCAAATCTGGCAGTCTGCATTGAGGTGGTCAAACCCCAGACAATAAACACATGTGGTGTGTGGGTCAGCCTTGGCAAAGGCTTCCCCACAGACACTACAGTGTTGAAACCCAGTGGGCCCGGTTTTTCTTTTGGGTTTCTCAGACATAATGCCAGCCTAACCAAAAACTTGCCCTTTTTTCGGCAGTGCCAGGCAAGACACCCTTATCGGTTCCCAACCGTGTCACGGGTCGTGGAAAAAAACGTAATGAAATCAGTTTTTTTTAGAACCGATAAGAACCGGGAACCGCACTCTAAAAAGCCTTAAAACGCTTCAGAATAAAGTTTCAACACAATCTGATCGGTTCAAACCGAACCGATAAACATTTACAAGTTCCACACAGAAAACCTATTACTTACAATACCATAGACAGAGCTTGAACCGATCGGTTTACGGTTAAAATAATGATAATCGCGGTTGAATTTAACCGAGAAAAAACTCTTTAAACCGAGAAAATGAACTGAGCAGCAGGAGGAATCTCCGGAGCGACTGTTCAGTGAGGCGGAGTAAAAAATCTGACAGTGTCGGTTTGAAATATCCCAGACCGAGCTTTTCTAACCGAGCTCGCGCTCCAAGTTCCATGCTCTGCATGGAAGTTAACTCTTTCACCTCCGGAGCAGTTCTAATGGTGGGACAAACTGCATTAGTCATAATATAGCAAAACTTCATGTTGTTTGAAATATGCATTATTCTCAATGTCGTTATGCCAGAAGGCTAACTTATTTATATGTTGGGCTATGTAATATAAAAAGAAGGAGGGGGCCGCAAGGCCTCCTATCAACTTCGGTGCTGTTAACTTTAAGTAAGACCTGCGAATACCCTTTTTGTTCCACAAAAAGGAGCTAAGCTTACTTTGTAGCCTAGAAAACCATTTTTTTGGCAGATACAGCCCTAACATTCCTAAAGGGACTAATATCCTTGGTAATAGATTCATTTTGATGATATTTAATCTACCCCAAAGAGATATAGGCAACAACCGCCATCTCTCCAAGTCCCTAGATATTGTTGTGATTAGATTGTCAATATTGTTACACCTTATGGTCCCAAATTCCCTAAAAATCTTGATACCTAGATAATCTATAGACTTCGTTTCCCAAACGAAGCCTAATGAAGACAGCTCTACCTTGTTTACTTTATAATTCAAGGGCATTATCTTAGTTTTTGTTCGATTCAACCTATAATAGGATAATTTAGAGTATTCCTCAATTTCTCCTAGAACGGCCGGAACTGACGAACCAGGGCTCTCTAAATGCAATAAAATGTCGTCAGCATATACCGAATAGGCATATCTTGTTGCACCTATTTGAATGCCAGTGATAGTCTTATTTCCTGCTATTCTTAAAAGCAAGGGCTCTAGATATAAATTGAACAACAGTGGAGAAAGGGGACATCCCCTGTCTAGTACCCCGATTTAATTTAAAAGGGAGAGATAATAAGCCATTACATTTAACTCTGGCCGAGGGACATGAATATAGAATTTCAACCCATTTTGTGAATTCCTTTGGAAAGCCAAAAGCAGCTAAAGTGACAAACAAGAAGTCCCTCGAGACTCTGTCGAACGCCTTTTTGGCGTCCAATGAGACGAGTACCATAGGCACATTCGAGTCTCTAGCAGTTGCAGTAATGTGCAACAACTTTCTCACATGATCTTTAGATGACCTTCCGGTCATAAATCCGACCTGCTCACATCCTATCAGATTGGAATAATTTTCGTGAGTCTATTAGCTAAAACTTTAGCCAATATTTTGATGTCTGTATTTAACGATGATATAGGACGTTAACTATCGAGGTTTTGTGGATTCTTCCCGGGTTTCAAGATTAAAGATATCACAGTCTCCCTGAAACATAGTGTCTAATAAACCATTATCAAACCAATAGGAAAAGAGACCCATAAGCACAGGTGCAACAGTGGATTGACAAGCTTTATAAAAATTATTTGACAGGCCATCCGGTCCAGGCGATTTGTCGAGAGGTAACTGCTGGATAGCCTCCTGGATCTCTCCTATTGTGACTGGAGCACTTAATAAAGCTGCCTCTGTAGCAGTAACCTTAGGCAAATTCACTGAACTAAGATAAGAATTTATGTCCGTTACGTCAGGCCGTGCAGATGGATCAACTGTATATAGTTTTTGATAATATAAACCAAACATTTCGGCCATCTTTTGAGGATCAGTGCAGATTTGGCCATCTTCTTCAGAAAGGATTCCTGTAATAAATTGCGAGGATGGAGCCGAGATTGAGGAGATCTGGATACCAGAACTGACGGGGCCAGTCTGGGGCTACCAGACTCACCTGCGCCTTGTCCCTCCTCGCCTTGAGAAGCACTTTGTGGATCAAGGGAAATGGGGGAAAGGCATAGAAGAGGCCCGGGGTCCACAGCCTCGAGAAGGCATCCCCGTGCAGCGAGCCCTGCTGAGGGGGGTGGGCATGAAACAGTCTCAGCGTCGCATTCTCCCTGGAGGCAAACAGGTCCGCCTGAGGCATGCCCCAGTGGGAGAAGATCTTGTACTACCTCAGGCAGGAGAGACCACTCGTGAGACGCAGCCCCTATCTGGCTTAGGGCATCGGCCAAGGTGTTGGAGGCTCCTGCCACGTGAATGGCTAGGAGATCCTCCTCCAGGCTGCGCACGAGACACCATATGCGGAGAGCTTCTTTGCATAAAGACGGAGTGTGTCCCGCCCTGGCAGTTTGGGTAGTACATGGTCGTGGTATTGTCCGTCTGGACCCGAACCACTTGACCCCGTAGAAACGGAGCGAAGGTGGTGAGAGCTAGACGGACTGCTCGGAGCTCCAGCAGGTTGATATGGTATCGGGACTCCCGAGGGGACCAGAGGCCGTGCGCTCTGTGCTCTCCCAGATGGGCACCCCAACCCATCAGATATGAATCGGTCAATAGAGAGATCGTCGGCTCGGGGCGGACAAACGTGATGCCCTCCTGCAAATGTGCCGGAACGGTCCACCACTGGAGAGCATTCCACATCTCCTGGGTCACTGTCACCAACTGATCCAACGGATCACAACGTTGTGACCACTGGCTGGCCAGTCCCCATTGAAGGGGACGCATGTACCAGCGGGCCCAAAGGACCACGCTGGTGCAGGCCACCATGAGGCCCAGGAGGCGCAGGAATTCCCGTGCAGGGCACAATTGCCCAACCAGAAATAATTGGGCAAAGGAGGAAAGAACCTCAGCCCCGTCCGCTGGGAGCCGAGCTCTGGCTCGAAGAGAGTAGAGCTCTGCCCCGATGAAGTGCATCACCTGCTTCGGCACAAGTTCCAACTTGGCCCCACTGATGAGGAGGCCAATCTGAGAGCAAACCTGGAGGGCCAGATCTCTGGACCGCTCCACCTCCGCTCTGGAGGGGGCTGCAATCAGCCAGTCGTCCAGGTAGGGGTACACCCGGACCCTTCGGCACCTCAGGAATGCTGTCACCACTGCCATGCATTTGGTGAAGACCCTGGGAGCTAGAGAGAGGCTGGACATAATGGCCCAGAACTCATAGAGAGATCCCTTCGCTCTGACGCGGAGGAATCTCTGGTGAGACAGACGGATTGGGACGTGAAAGAACGCCTCCTGGAGGTCCAGGGAACAGAACCACACGCCTCGTTCCAAGGACGGAATTATCTGCGCCAGAGTGACCATCCTGAAGGTCCAAGACCTTAGGAACCTGTTTAGGCTGTGCAAGTCGAGAATGGGGCGCCAGCCCCATGTCCGTTTTCCGACCAGGAAGTACCTGGACACAAACCTCGGGTCTGAAGGAGGATCTGCCACCTTCCTGATCACCTCTTTTCGAGGAGCAGGCAAATATCGGATCGGTAGGCTGACAGCGAGGCTTCGACTCTCGTAGCCTGCAAGGTTCAAAAGGAGGGGTCTGCTCGAATTCCAGAGGCAGGCTCTTTCCCACCACCTCCAATACCCAACGGTCCGTGGTGATAGCGGACCAGGCGGAAAGGAAGTGGCGGAGCCGTCCCCCCACGGGGGAACCTAGGGAAGGGTGACGAGGTTGGGGGCGACACCCCTCAACCCATCACTGGGCAGGCTTGGAGGAGGGACTGGCCGAGGGACCTCCTGGGCCTTTACCTCCTTGCTTCCTATTAGAGCAAGCCGTGGGCTTGGGTTTGGGATGCCAAGTGCGAGCCTGCTGGCCCTGGTGCTGGTGCTGTTGGGCCGGACGTGCCGCAGGCTCAGAAGGACGAAAGGGCTGCAGCTGCTGATGGCGGCCTTTGTCCTTCTGGGTGGAGGCGACCGAGTCCAGAGTGCCACTGGACTTTTCGATCCGCTGGAAGTGTCCCTCCACTCCAAGGCCAGTCCCCAAGAAGGGGACGTCCGCCAACTTGTGCTGGGTATCCGCCGTGAAGGTGGATATCCTCAGCCATGTCCTGCGGTGCATGGCCAGCGCGGCCGCTACTGACCTGGCGCAGGAATCATCTATGTCCAGAGCAGTCTGAAGTTGCTGCTTCGCCACCGCCCTACCCTGGTCCCGCACCTGCCGGACCGCGGTCTGCAGGTTGTCCGGGAGATGAGGGATCACCTCATCCAGGGAGCCCATGAGGGCGTGGGAGGAGTGTGCCATCAGCACGGCCGAGCTGGCCTGTCGGAGGCCGAGGAAGGATGCAGCGACACCTTGCCGGCATAGTCCAACTTTTGGACTCCCGTCAGGGCTTGTCCGACGCCCTATATTTCCGAACGCCGAAAATGCTGTCGGTAACCAACCCTCTGCAGAGGGTGCTCAGAAAACCTAGCAAAGAGCCGGTAGGGACCGCATACTTCCTGGCCATCTTGGCCGAGGGCGCAGGACAGGAAGCAGGCCGCTGCCAAAGCTCCAAGGCTGCGCCGACAATGGCCTCAGCCACAGGAAAGGCCTCCGTGGGTGAATCCCCTCGGTCCAGTATCTCCATCAGGGGATACTTGGCCCGTTTGGACACGGGCTCGAGCTGCATCCCGGTGGACTCCGAGATGAGCCGAAGCAAACCCATGAAGGACGATGGGCTATCATCCAGTGACTGGGCCCCAGAGGACTCCAGATCGACTTGCCTGGAGAACAGGGAGGAGTCAGACTCCGAAGAGTCCGCGAAGAGCTGCCTAGGGCCTGAGCCACCCTCCACCTGCCGAGGACGGTCAGGAGTGAGGGTGACCGACAACCTGCGGGGCAGGCCGTGACCCGACCGAGAATCTTTGGTCTGTGCCCCAGACTTTGGTTGTGGAGGCGAAGGTTCCACCACAATCGGTGGGCCAGCAAGTTTCGGCCGAACAACTGGCCCAGAAATGGGCATCTCGACTGCAGCGAGCGGTTGCTTCGGCCGTTCAGGTGACAGCCACTTGATGGCCGGGGGATGCATCTGTGTCGACTTACTCCCAGACAAGAGTAACTGCTGCCACATAAGCTCCTCGTAGCGCCGACGCAATTTGCATCAAAGTCTCTCCTCTTCCAAGGAGGAAGACGAGGAGGAGCGGCGTCGCCGCTTACTTCGGTGTCAAGACCGCCGATGCCAGCGGGATCGGCTTGACAGAGATCAGGTCCGAGACAGAGACCCTCAGTGAAGGCGGGCCTGGGAAGGGGCAGGGGACACCTCCTCTGCTCTCCCCTCGGCTCAGACACTTTAACCGGGGACTGCAGACCCGAAGGCGCAGGCAGATCCTCGGCCTCCACCGGGGGAAACGGTGAAGAAGGGTTGTCGGCTTCACCAAACGACAACCCGTCCGACGGGTCGAGGAATATCTCGACTGCGTCGACGGGTGTCTCAGCAGGCTGGCCTGACGGGGACGCCGTGAAGCCAGCGGCCTGAGCCGCAACCTTGACCAAAGTCGGTGGTCGGCTGTCCGGGGAAGGGGACCTCTCCCGCTACCACGAACACCGACAGTGGGACTTATCCTTCGAATCCCTCTTCTTGGACCAAGAGGAATGTCCAGATGGCCCCTCACCCTTCGTGGAAAGGGACTGACACAGCTCCTTGAACAAAGCCAAATACGAGGAACTCAAAGAGAGCGGGATGAATGCCGCGACCAAGGAGAAGGAGGATGTGGCTTGGGCCGCCTCCTCCTCGAGGGCGATCATGTGCTCGAGCTGCTCAGCCGAGCCAGCCGCCGCACACCGCCCAACGAGCCTCTTTGGATTTTACCAGTGGGTAACACTTCTCGGGGCACCCGAGCTTCAATCGGGCAGCGCAATCCTCCAGGATGTTGGCCGAAAATTAATGACAACTCGCAGGCCTGCGGGTCGTGGTCTAGGCCGAGGCAGTAGACGCACGTGGAGTGCGGATCCGTCCTGGACATGTTCTGTCCATAAGGGCACCTCTGAAAGCCGGGAATCGATTTGTCCATCGCAGCCGCGAGGGATAATGAAGACCGAAGTCTAGAAAACTTTAGAACGAGTTTTGGACGAACCGAAGAGCGAGGATCCAGTCTAAAACGCAGAGCGCTAAGGAGGGAACCTGAGCTTCCAAGCAGTAAGGAAGATCGGGCGTCATGGGGCGGAGCCGAGAGTTTTACCAGCCGGGTGGGTGGAGGAGCCAGCTTGAAGACCTTCTGGCAAGATTTAAAGCGGCAAGGAACCTGCCAGACAGTGTGGATGAACAATATATCCATGTCCCTAGAATTTTTTCTTCAAACATGAAGTCTTGCTGTATTCGGACATATGCAGACTACCAAGCAGTACCTCCATGGAGCAGGGACAGACCCTACTTTGGGAAACAGGCTCTGAAAAACTGCTGTGCCAAACCTAGCATCTCTCCTAGCCTGGATATCCAGAGAGTAATGCTTGGTGAACGAATGGACTGTTTTCCAGGTGGTTGCTTGACAAATTTCTAAGAGAGGAATATCCCTGGCAGCAGCCAGGGAAGCAGCTGTACCCATTGTGGAATGAGCCCTCAGGCCTGAGGGTGGAGTTCTACCCAGCTTTTCATAGCAGAATTGTATACAAGAAAAAATCCACCTGGCAACAGATCTCCTAGTGGCAGGTTTGCCTTTACCAACTTCTCCATAAGTAAGGAACAACTGGAGGGATTCAAACCTGTGACCCTTGGTAAGCTCCATGTAGTAGCTAAGGGCTCTTTTAACATCCAAGCTGTGTAGCCTCCTCTCCCCTGAGGAGGAATGGTAAGTGAAGAAAACCGGGAGAGAAATAGACTGGTTGAGGTAGAAATCTGAAACCACTTTAGGTAATAACTTTCTGTTAGTTCTAAGGACCACTATATCTCTGTGAAGAGAGATGAAATCAGTTTCCACCGACAGGGCTTGCAATTCACTGATACATCTGGCAGGAGCGCTGAATCTTTTCCATTTGGAGTTGTAAGTCTTCCTGTTGGAAGGCTTTTGAGAAGCCTTAAGAATATCCAGAACCCCTTGGGAAAGACGCAGATCTGCAAACTAACTCTTCATGAGCCAAGCCTTGAGATTGACAGACCTAAGATTCGGGTACCAAATCCTCCCCTGAGAGGATGTTAACAGGTTGTAATTCCTGGGAAGAGACAGGGGAAGGAGAACTGCTAGGGACAGCAACAAGGGGTACCATGACTGTCTGGCCCAGTCTGGAGCAATCAGAATCACCTTGCATGGTTGTGACCTTATCTTGACTACCACCCTGAACAGGAGAGGGAAGGGGGGAAAAGCATACAGAAATTTCCCTTCCCAGTTCAGAATCAGAGCATCCAGGGGGACTGAGCCCAAGACTGGGGGTCTGCAACAAAAGAGGAAGTTGGCGATTGTCTCGGGCTGCAAAAAGATCTATCTCTGGAGTGCACCATCTCGAGAAAAATCACTCAAAACTAGAGGATCCAGGGCCCATTCGTGATGGCCCTGGAATATTCTGCTCAGAGCACCAGCTAGGACATCATCCTTCCCTAGGAGGTGAACTGCTATCAGAGAGGTTTGCAGGGAATAGGCCAGGGACCATAACTTCATTGCTTCGGTGCACAAGGCCATAGAACGAGTGCCTCCTTGTTTGTTGATGTACCACATGGTGGTGGTGTTGTCTGTTTTGACCTGAACCACCTTGTCCTGTACAGATTTGGAAAAAGCTTGCAGTGCCAGTAAAACACTGCTCTTAGTTCCAAGAGACTGATGTGAAGCAGAGATTCCTGAGGTGACCACAGTCCTTGGGTGGTAATATCCCCCAAATGGGCTCCCCAGCCCAGCAGGGAAGCATCTGTGTCGAGTATCACTGAATGAGACTGAGTGACAAATGGAACCCCTTGTCTTAAATTGTCCTGATCCTGCCACCATTGCAAGGCCTGGATCAGGGTTCAAGTCACTGGGATTAGTTTGGTAAGGGAATCCTTTCTTTGGGACCAAAAGGCTCTTAAATGGAACTGAATGTCCCTCATTTGGAATCTTGCTGTCTGGACCACTGCTGTGGAAGCTGCCACGTGGCCCAGTAGCTGAAGGAAATGCCTTGATGGTCGAGACACCTGAAGGGTGAATGAAGAGGCCAGTTCCATAAGGGTCCTTGCCCTTTCCAGGGGAAGGAAGGCTCTTACCTTTACTGTATCCAGTTCTGCACCTATGAAGGTGAGGAGCTATACTGGTTCGCGAACTGACTTTGGTAGGTTGAGAAGGAATCCTAAAGAAGTGAGTACTTGCTGGGTCACTTGCAGATGTGACTTGACTTGGTCTGGACACTGACATACTATGAGCCAGTCATCCAAGTATGGGAAGATGGAGATCTTTTGTCTTCTTAGGATGGCAACAACTACTGCCAGGCACTTTGTGAAAACCACTGGGGCTGATGATACGCCAAAGGGCATTGCTCTGAACTGATAGTGGCCTGAGTGCAACTCGAACCTGAGGTACTTTCTCTGGGAGCACCTGATGGGAATGTGAAAGTAGGCATCTTTGAGGTCCAGGGAGGCTAGCCAGTCCCCTGGCCTTAGAGAGGGAAGGACAATTCCCAGAGTTACCATTTTGAACTTGGGTTTCAAAAGATGTTAGTTCAGATATCTTAGGTCCAGGATGGGCCGCCATTCTCCTGTCTTTTTGGGGGTTAGAAAGTACCTGGAGTACAATCCTTTGCCCTTGTGTAGGGTAGGAACACTCTCGTTGGCTCTGAGAGCCAGAAGGGAAGAAACCTCTGCCTCTAGGGCAAGGGTCCCAGAGATTTGGAGGTGGAAAAGATCTGGCTCTCATCTTGGGAAATTTTTTGAAGCCGAGAACCAGTCCCTGGCTTACTACTTCCAGGACCCACTTGTCTGATGTAAGAAACTTCCAGTCCTGGACAAAGTAAGCCAGCCTGCCCCCTACTGGTATGGGAGAATCGACCCAGGCAGACCCATCAGGGTATCTGCTTGGCAGGGGCTTTAGGCTGAGGGGTGGATTCAGGCCTGCTCATCCCCCTTCTGCCTCTCCCTCTAAAGAACCCACTCTGTGAAAAGGAAGAGGAGGCTTGAGCTTGGTAAAAAGGCTTTTGGAAAGGCCTGCCCCTGCCCCTGGACTGCTGCCTTTGAGGAGTTGCTTACCTTTCTTTGGCCTGAGCACTCCTGTAAGTGGTCCTGTACTCGTCCATCTTCTTCACGTACTTCTCGTCTGCTCCCCAAACAGAGAATTACCACAACAGGAAAATCCATGGCCTTAGCCTGGGTATCCTGTGAGAGGCTAGTACATCTGAGCCAAGCCATCCTCTGAAGAGCCACAGATGTAGCCATGACTCTTGATGATACATCATTGGAGTCTACAGCAGCATGAAACTGTACTTTCGATGCCTCAATCCCATCTGCAGCCACCTGCTCCAGCTCCTTGGCAAGCTGGTCGGGGGCCTGTTTAGCCAGAGCCAGCACAGTGTCCCACCTGGACTTCTGGTAACTCGCTGTATAGGCCATATAGTTACCCTGCCTGAGTCCCAGAAATCCTGCCATGTATTGTTTCTTTGCCATGGCATCAATCTTCCTGGAGTCCTTGTCTGGGGGTGTGATGCCAAGGGAATGCTTGCCTCATCACAGGCAGCAGCCTGCACAACCCCAACTTGGCTACATTGCTGAAAAAGGAACTCCATGTCTGAGTCTGAGAGAGTGTACCTCTTGTCCATTCGTCTGTCCACAGGAGGTATAGAATTAGGAGACTTAAGAATTGTTTGTGTCCGTTTCCCAAAGGATTTGTGGAGGGGAACAGACAGTCTCCTGGACTCTGGGATGTCCATCATCTCAACATAAATCAGGCTCTTCCTGATCCTCTATTGCTTCCTCCACAGGAAGCCGGAGGGTATCAGCCACTTTTTTGTAGAACATATAGTGTGAAGGGGACTCAGAAAGCCTAGGAGGAGAGGAAAAAATTACCTTAGTAATGTTGTTTCTTCTAATGGAGTCTTGCTGTATTCAGACTACTGCAGATAGGTCCTGCCTTTCAACTGCCGCGTAGAATAAAGAGTTAACTTTCCATGGCCAGCATGGAACGTTCGGCGCGAGCTCAGTTGAAGCCCCTGTCTGCTGTTTAAACTCCAACCGTCAGATCTTTACGAGCAATACTCACTAGAAGTTCTGTGTGCAAACTGTAAAACTCAACTAGCCAACTGGCAACTAAATTTATTAAAACAGGTTTTTTGGTTTCAAAGCAAAGCTTCAAGTCAGGAAACCCAAAAAACAAAACACAACACACACCCAAAGTAAAGGAGGGTGAAAAAGGGGGCACCCCTAGGGTGCCAACACTGCTCCTGCCCACCCACATCCCAAAAACCAGGTTCTGAGATGGGAGGCGGGGCAGTTCAGAATACAGCAAGACTCCATTAGAAGAAACAACATTACTAAGGTGAGTAATTTTTTCTTCAAACAACATGAAGTCTTGCTGTATTCTGACTATTGCAGACTACCAATCAGTACCTCCATGGAGGAGGGACAGAACCTACTCTGGGAATAGGCTCTAAGTACTGTTGTGCTAAACCGAGCATCACCTCAGCCTGATATTCAGAGAGTAATGCTTGGTGAATGTATGGACTGCTTTCCAGGTGGCTGCTTGACAAATTTCTAAGACAGAAATATCCCTGGCAGCAGCCAGGGGAGCAGCTGTACCTCTAGTAGAGTGAGCCCTCAGGCCTGAGGGTAGGGTTCTACCCAGTTTCTCATTGCAGAACTGTATACAAGAGACAATCCATCTGGCAATAGATCTCTTAGTGGCAGGTTTGCTCTTACCGACCTCTCCATATGTGAAGAACAACTGGAGGGACTCAAACCTGTGCCCCTTGGTGTGCTCTATGTACTAGCTGAGGACATTTTTAACATCCAAGCTGTGCAGCCTCCTCTCTCCAGAGGAGGAATGGACAGTGAAGAAAACAGGGAGAGACAGACTGATTCAGGAGGAAATCTGAAACCACCTTAAGCAAAAACTTCCTGTTAGTTCTTAGGACCACTTTATCTCTATGGAAAGAGATGAAATCAGGCTCCACTGACAGGGCTTGCAATTCACTGATACGCCTGACAGAAGTAATGGCTACCAAAAACACAGTTTTCCAAGTCAAGTACTTAAGCTCTGCAGAGGACAAAGGCTCAAAGGGTGGTTGCATAAGCTGAGCAATGCAAACATTAAGGTCCCAAGCAGGAGCAGAGTCCCTAAACGGGGGATTGGTGTGCAGCAACCCCTTGAAGAACTTACAAAACACAAGATGGGCTGACAGAGGTGAGGGTTTGCCTACTGACAAGGCAGAAACAGCTGCCAAATGCACTTTAAGTGTAGCTGGCCTAAGTCCTAAGCCATTAAGATGGATCATATAGTCTAGAACTGTAAGCAACCCAGCAGAATCTGGAGAAATATGCTTATTAGAGCACCAAAGAGTGAACCATTTCCATTTGGAGTTGTAAGTCTTTCTGGTGGAAGGCTTTCGAGAAGCCTTAAGGATATCCAGAACCCCTTGAGAAAGGTGCAGATCAGCAAACTAACTCTTCAAGAGCCATGCCTTGAGATTGAGAGACTTGAGGTTCGGATACCAAATCCTCCCCTGAGAGGATGTTAACAGGTTGTAATTCCTGGGAAGAGATAGGGGAAGGTGGACTGCTAAGGACAGCAACAGTGGGTACCAGGGCTGTCTGGCCCAGTCTGGAGCAATCAATCACTTTGCATGGTTGTGACCTGATCTTGACTAACACTTTGAACAGGAGAGGGAAGCGGGGGAAGCACAGAGAAATTTCCCTTCCTAATTCAGAATCAGAGCATCCAGAGGGACTGAGCCAAAGACTGGGGGTCTGCAACAAAAAAGAGGAAGTTGGTGATTGTCTGGGGCTGCAAAAAGATCTATCTGTGGAGTGCCCCATCTCGAGAAAATCACCTTCAAAACAGGGGATCTAGGGTCCATTCGTGATGGCCCTGGGATATCCTGCTGAGAGCATTCTGCTAGGACATTGTCCTTCCCTGGGAGGTTAACTGCTATCAGAGAGGTTTGCAGGGAATAGGCCAGGGACCACAACTTCATTGCCTCTGTGCACAAGGCCATAGCCCGAGTGCCTCCTTGCTTGTTGATGTACCACATGGTGGTGATGTTTTTTCTGATCTGGACCACCTTGTTCTGTACAGATTTGGAAAAGGCTCTCAGTGCCAGAAACACTGCTCTGAGTTCCAAGAGATTGATGTGAAGCAGAGATTCTTGAGGTGACCACAGTCCCTGGGTGGTAAGATCCCCCAGGTGGGCTCCCCAGCCCAGCACGGAAGCATCTGTGGTGAGTATCACTGAATGAGACTGAGTGACAAAAGGAACTCCTCATCTCAAACTGTCCTGATCCTGCCACCATTGCAAAGCCTGGATCAGGGTTTGGGTCACTGGGACTAGCTTGGTAAGGGAATCCTTTCTTTGGGACCAGAAGGCTCTTAAGTGAAACTGAATGTCCCTCATCTGGAATCTTGCTCCCTGGACCACTGCTGTGGAAGCTGCCATGTGGCCCAGAAGCTGAAGGAAATGCCTTGCTGGTCGAGACACCTGTAGGGTGAATCAAGAGGCCAGTTCCATAAGGGTCCTTGCCCTGTCCAGGGGAAGGAAGGCTCTTGCCCTTACTGTATCCAGTTCCGCCCCTATGAAGGTGAGGAGCTGTACTGGCTTGAGAACTGACTTTGGAAGGTTAAGGAGGAATCTTAAGGAAGTGAGCACCTGCTGAGCTACTTGCAGATGTGACTTGACTTGGTCTGGAGACTGACCCACTATAAGCCAGTCGTCCAGATATGGAAAGATGGAATTTTTTTTTCTCCTTAGGAAAGCAACCACTACTGCCAGGCACTTTGTGAACACCATTGGTGCTGATGTTAGGCCAAAAGGCATTGCTCTGAATTGATAGTGGCCTGAGGGCAACTGACCTTAGGTACTTTCCCATCAGGTGCTCCCACAGAATGTGAAAGTAGGCATCTTTGAGGTCTAGGGAGGCTAGCCAGTCCCCTGGCCTTAGAGGGGGCAGAATTATTCCCAGAGTCACCATTTTGAACTTTGGTTTTAAAAGGTGCTTATTCCGATATCTTAGTTCCAGGATGGGCCGCCATTCTCCTGTTTTTTGGGGGGGTTAGGAAGTACCTGCAGTACAATCCTTTGCCCTCGTGTAGGGTAGGAACCCTTTCTATGGCTCTGAGAGCCAGGAGGGAAGAAACCTCTGCCTCTAGGGCAAGGGTCTCTGATGGATTTGCAGGTGGAAAGGATCTGGTTCTCATCTTGGGAAATTTTTTGAAGCCGAGAACCAGTCCCTGGCTTACTACTTCCAGAACCCACTTGTCTGACGTCAGAGACTTCCAGTCCTGGAGAAAGTAAGCCAGCCTGCCCCCTACAGATATTGGAAAATCGTCCCGGGCAGACCCATCAAGGTGTCTGCTTAGCAGGGGCTTTAGGCTGAGGGGTGGAAGCAGGCCTGCTCATTCCCCGTCCGCCTCTCCCTCTGAAGAACCCCCTCTGAGCATAAGTAGAAGAGGAGGTCTGGGCTTGGTAAAAAGGCCTTTGAAAGGGCCTGCCCCTGCAGTGCGGTCTCTGAGGAGTGGCTTGCCTTTCTTTGGCCTGAGTACTCCTGTAGGTGGTCCTGTACTGTCCATCTTTTTTTTATGTAATTTCTGTCTGCTCCCCAAACAGAGAATTACCAATGATAGGGAAATCCATGGCCTTCGCCTGGGTATCCTGTGATAGGCTAGTACATCTGAGCCAAGCCATCCTCCGAAGGGCCACAGATGTAGCCATGACTCTAGATGAAACATCACTGGAGTCCACAGCAGCATGAAATTGCACCTTGGATGCCTCAATCCCACCCGCAGCCACCTGTTCCAGCTCCTTAGCAAGCTGGTCAGGGGCCTGTTTATCCAGAGCCAGCACAGTGTCCCACCTGATGATCTGGTATCTAGCTGTGTAGGCCATATAGTTAGCCTGTCTGAGTCCCAAAGATGCTGCCATGTACTGCTTCTTTGCCATGGCATCAATCCCCCTGGGGTCTTCATCTGGGGGGGGGGGTGATGCCAAGGGAATATTTGCCTTATCACAGGCAGCAGCCTACACTACCCCAGCATGGCTGCATTGCTGAGAAAGGAACTCTGTGTCCGACCCTGAAAGGGTATACCTCTTGTCCATTTGTCTGTCCACAGGAGGTATGGAGTTAGGAGTCTTTAGAATTTTAAATGTCTGTTTCTCAAAAGATTTATGAAGGGGAATAGACAGTCTCCTGGACTCTGGGATGTCTAGGGACATGGATATGCTGTTCATCCACACCGTCTGGCAGACTCCTAGCAGTTCTCCGGAAGGAGGAAGGCAAGGCGCACACCCGCTACTTAGGGAATAATGACTGGAGAACCGAGACCCCAAAACCAGCATCCCGGCATGACTCAAGGTCGATGTGGTAGTGGGTAATGAAGGTGTGTGCTGACTTCCAGGTAGCAGCCCTGCAGATTTCCTGGATAGAGACATCCCTGGAAGCAGCCACCGATGCAGCGGTATGGCAGGTAGTATGAGCTCTTATCCCTCTGGAAGGCTCCATGCTCGCCAACCTATAGCAGAGATCTATGCAGGAGGTGACCTACCTGCCTATCGTCCGCTTGGCTGCAGGTCTGCCAGGTGCGGCTTCAGCGTAGGTGACAAGCAGCTGGCAAACCTCTCCCCAAACTTCAGCCGTCTGCTCCTTGTAATAAGCGAGCACTCTTCTAGGGTCCAAAGTATGGAGCCTATATTCGGCCTCCGAGGTGTGACTGGGGTAGAACACTGGCAGAGTCAACACCTGGTTACGGTGAAACTCCGACACCACCTTCAGAAGGAATTTCGGGGGGGCGAGGACAACCTTCTCCCTGTGGAAGACCAGATAAGGAGACTATGGAAAGCGCCTGGAGCTTTCCCATCCTTCTGGCTGACGTGATAGCCACCAAGAAGGCGGTCTTCCACGACAGGCGAGAGATGTCACACCTGTGCATCGGTTCGAATGGCTTGCCCATGAGCTTAGCCAATACCAGCAGTAGATACCACGGAGGTGGAGGTTCTCGCACCGGAGGGGATATGTGATCAAGGCCTTTGAAAAAGCGCCTGACCATCTTCTCCTGCGCCACCGACTGCTTCCTAGCCCGCGCCCGGTAAGCAGAGATGGCTGCCAGGTGCACCTTAAGGGTCGTCGACTGAAGCCCTTACTAAGAAAGGGACCACAGGTAGTCCAGAATGCTTGCCAATGAACAGGCCCTTGCCCCGACACCAAATGGAGAATCTCTTCCATTTAAAGGTGTAGCATTTTCTGGTCGACTCCTTACGGGACGCCTCAACAACGCTGAGGACCTCGTCAGAAAGACCCAAGGCCTGGAACTCTAGCCGCTCAGGAACCAGGCCGTCAGGTGCAGGGATTGAAGGTCTGGATGGAATACCTTCCCCTGATTGACTGAGATCAGGTCCGGGCGGGCTAGAAGCCGCCTCGGGAGCCTGAAGCTGAGACGGAGGAGATCTGGATACCAGAACTGGCGGGGGCCAGTCTAGGGCTACCAGAATCACCTGCGCCTTGTCCCTCTTTGCATTGAGGAGCACCTTGTGGATCAAGGAAAATGGGGAAAAGACGTAGAAGAGGCCCGGGGTCCACGGCCTCGAGAAGGCATCCCCCTGCAGCGAGCCCTGCTGAGGGGGGCAGGCATGAAACAGTCTCAGCTTCGCATTCTCCTTGGAGGCAAACAGGTCCACCTGAGGCATGCCCCAGTGGGAGAACAGATCTTGTACTACCTCCAGCAGGAGAGACCACTCGTGGGACACAGCCCCTATCAGGCTGAGGGCATCGGCCAGAATGTTGGAGGCTCCTGCCACATGGATGGCAAGGAGATCAGCCTCCAGGCTGCGCACGAGGAACCAAATGCGGACAGCTTCCCTGCACAGAGGCATGGAGCGCATCCCACCCTGGCAGTTTAGGTAGTACATGGCCGTGGTATTGTCCGTCTGGACCTGGACCAGTTGACCCCGTACAAATGGAGCGAAGGCGATGAGGGCTAGACGACCTGCTCCAAGCTCCAGCAGGTTGATGCGGCATCGGGACTCCCGAGGGGACCAGAGGCCGTGTGCTCTGTGCTCCCCCAGATGGGCACCCCAACCCATCAGAGAGGCATCGGTCGATAGAGAGACCATCAGCTCAGGGCGGACAAATGGGATGCCCTCATGCAGATGAGCTGGAACGGTCCACCATATCTCCTGGGTCACTGTCACTAGCTGATCCAAAGGATCAGAGCGCTGTGACCAATGGCTGGCCAGTCCCTACTGTAGGGGACGCATGTGCCAATGAGCCAACTGGACCAAGCTGGTGCAGGCCACCATGAGGCCCAGGAGGCGCAGAAAGTCCCGGGCAGGGCGCAATTGCCCAACCTGAAAAGATTGGGCAAAGGAGGAAAGAACCTTGGCCCTGTCTGCCAGGAGCCATGCTCTGGCTCGCAGAGAGTCGAGCTCTGCCCCGATGAATTGTATCACCTGTTTTGAGAAGCTCTCAGCCAGAAGCAACAGCTCAGACACAAGGAGCAACCCTAAGAGGCATACGCCAAGAGCGGTCCACCCCTAGCCTTCTGTGTGCTGAGCTTCACTGATCTTCAACTACGAGAGAGACCAATTATGGAGGGAAGGCGGACTCCAAAAGGCGCAGAAGCAAGGATTCCTTGACACCAGTTCTACCTGGGAGAATTCCCCTTGGAGTGCACAGTCCAGGCTCCTTTCTCCGCTCTGGCAACTTCTCTCCTCGCTCGCTTTGCTCAGACCCAGTCAGCGGCTGCTCTCTCGGCACAAAGAGCAGTTTGAACACTCACCCAGAATTCCTGGCTGCTGTATGTATATCACCATTTGTACTGCTGTACCCACTACTGAAATAGTGGTAGACTAATAGAAAGCTCTCAGTTGGAAGCAACAGCTCAGACACAAAGGGCAGCAGCCCTAGGAAGCATATGCCAAGAGTGGTCCAGCTTCTAGCTTTGCTGTCTGCCGAGCTTCACTGATCTTCACCAACCCACTACTGAAATAGTGGTCAGCCAGTAGAAAGCTCTCAGCTGGAAGCAACAGTTCAGAGACACAGGGCAGCAGCCCTAGGAGGCATACGCCAAGAGAGCTCCAGCCCCTAGCCTTACTGTCTCCAGAGCTCCATTTTTCTTCATTCTTTAAAAACAGCAGCTAGAAGCTGAAAGGGAGCTAGCATTTACTTTTAAAAGCACCTCATTTTGGAGAGGAAAGTTGGCAGCTAAAATGGAGCCTGCATTTGATTTTAAAAGCACCTCAGTTTGGAGAAAAAAAAACTAGCATTTGCTTTTAAGAGTACCTCATTTTGGAGAGGAAATCTCTTCTTTTTGTGTGTGTGTTTCCGGCAGTAGCGGATCAGTCCTGCCCCCTCACCTCGCCCACCCCTAGCTCCATACTTCCTTTATAGGCGGGACCAGTGACATCACTCCTCCTGAACACTTCATGGTGACCAAGGTCAACTTCTGTCACCATAGCATAAAAGAAAACAGAAAAAAAGGGAAAAAGAAAACAAAACAATAAGCAAACAGTTCAAAGAAGCTGCATGTGAAAGGAAAAGCACCAATCTCGCAAAATCACATCATCATATAGGAAATACCTCACCAGTATGTTCAACTTAGGAATACTACACTGTGATGTCTGCGAAGTACTCATCCCCCAGGAGCACCTCTGTAGAACAGGTCATTGCCCAGTATGCATGAAGATACATGACCTGCAAGCCCAGCTGTTAGCAGCCTGGAATAAAATTAGAGTAACGAGCTTGGTATATCCAGCAGACCATACCTGGGTTTGATTCTCACAACCTCCACTTGCATACTGTGCGACTCTGAGCAAGTCGCTTAACCGCCCAGCGCTCCCAGGTCTCCCATGAAAACAGGCACTTGTGCCTACTGGGCAAGAGTAAAAAAAAAAAATTTTAAAATTGAAAGCCTGTGGCACATTTAACTTTGAGCACTTCCCCCCACCCCACGCATTCACAGGACCAGAAGTCTGAAAAGCAGTGAAAGGAGGACATGGAAAACCAGCAAAGAAAAGTATGGACAACATAACTCGAGACACCCTAGTTAGAACAACAAATTGCTTTAAGCTACTAGCAGAAAGGAATCAGTCAGCTCCACTTAGTGGGGATGCCAGCCCCATCAAGAGGGAGCAGACTGCAGCAAACTCAACAAACAGCAGCAGACCTTGCAAGGACAATCAAGGAACCAAGAAGATCCTGATAGTCTGTGACTTCATGATCAGAGGAATGGAATCTAGGATGCACAAGTATTCACAGAAGAGGGTGACGATCAGATGCCTTCCCGGTACCTCAGCAAAGTACAGTTACGTAAGAACTTACCGTAACAGTAGATCTTCGAGAACAGCTCTTGCAGCAGGTTACACCATTAGGACTGAAGCCAGCAGGTGCCAGGACCCCACAGAAATTTTCTAGCTAGCAGTCTTCAGCGGGGACCGCCTCAGACGTCGGTTCGGCCCCCGATGTCTGGCGTAGTACATAAGGAGGCGGTGCCCCCATAATCCCCAGTTCTCCCTCCGGCCGCTGGATGACATCAGAAGAGGAGACCGAGGATCCGCCACCAGATGGCAAAGACTATCGAATAGGAATGTCCCATCCCATAAGATGGGTGCTTGACTACGACCTACCTCCAAAAAGGGGGATGGTGGGCGGGAAGGTACCTGCTGCAAGAGCTGTTCTCCAAGATCTACTGTTACGGTAAGTTCTTACGTAACTGTACGATCTTACTTCGAGATACAGCTCTTGCAGCAGGTTACACCATTAGGACTGATTTCCAAGCAGTAGTGGCAATCATGCACCACTGGGAGGAGGAAAGGTAGAGACCTCGATATAACTAGAGCCTAGGCCAGAAGTCCCTGAAGGACAGCTAAACCGAATCCCGCTCTTCGCCTTGATGCAATGTCCAGACGGTCATGCCTGATAAAGGTATGCACAGAGTTCCAAGTAGCTGCAGCGCAAATAGCTGAGGTGGAGATGTTCTTTAATGCCGCAAAGGAAGTAGCCACCCCCCCTTGTGGAATAACCCTTTAGCGCGCACCAGGTAAAGGTTTATTGTGCTTGTCATAACAAAAAGTGATGCAGTGGATGAGCCACCTAGAGAGCGACTGTTTGGAGACAGGAGCGCCTGCCATTCTGTGATCGAAGGAGACGAAAAGTTGGTCAGACTTCCGGAGCTATTTGGTTCTGGTCGGGTAGTATCTGAGGCACAGATGCACATCAAGAGTGTACAGAAGGGCTTCTCCTCGATTAGAGTACCTTGGGAAATACACTGGTAGATCGATATCCTGATTAAGCGTGAGAGCTGAAACCACATTAGGCAAAAACTTTGGGTTTGTCCTTGGGGATACCCTGTCCTGGTGGAAAACCAAATAAGGCTCTTTGCACATAAGAGCATGCAATTCCGAAATCCTCCTAGCAGAAGTAACAGCAAATAAAAATAACATTTTCCAAGAGAGAAATCGTAGCTCTCAATCAGCGGCTGGTTCAAAGGGTGGCAGCGTAAGCTGCTCCAGGACAAAAGGTAAGTCCCAAGGAGGGATTGGATCTTTGATGGGAGGCCTAAGGTGGAGAACACCCCTTAAGAAAGCACGAGTAATGTCCAGCTGGGCCACCGTCCGATGGTCAATGGGGGCATGGTAAGCAGAAATTGCACAGAGGCGCACTTTAATCGAGGAGTAAGCCAGTCCAGAGTGAAAGAGGGAAAGCAGGTAGTCCAGAACCAGCTTTTCCGGACAGTCTAACAGCGGGAAGCCGCAACGCTTGAACCCACAAACAGAATCTACGCCATGAATTGCGTGGGTAGCCTGTTTTCTGGCGGCAGAGTACGTCTGCCACGTCTTGCGAGACCCCGTATCGCATCATGGCTATGCCCCGTATCGCATCATGGCTATGTCTCTAGGAGCCAAGCGTGCAGGTTCAATGAGTGCAAGTTAGGATGGAGCAATGAACCCGCCTCCTGAGACAATAGATGGGAGCTGATTGGCAAAGGAACTGGAGGTTCCCGGGATAGCTGGTGCAAAAGAGGGAACCAAATCTGTCTGGGCCAGAAGGGTGCTATCAGAATGATTGTTGCTTGCTCCCTGTGAAATTTTAAACAGAACTCTCTGAATCAATGGGAAAGGAGGGAAGGCATAGAGGAATCTGCTCGCCCAGGAGAGGGACAACGCGTCTCGCCAGAACACACCAGGCCCTGGATCTAGCAAGCAAAAATTGGGCAGTTTTGCATTGGATGGGGACGCGAAAAAAGGTCTAACTATTGAGTGCACCATCTGTGAAACAGATCCTCTACCACCTCCTGTAGAAGTTCCCACTCGTGGACTCTGGCCTGAGAGCAGCTCAGACTGTCTGCGATGGTGAAGTCCACTCCCGGGACATGTACTGCAAGAAAAAATGACTCACCTTAGTAATGTTGTTTCTTCTAATGGAGTCTTGCTATATTATGACAAGTGCAGTTTGTCCCACCACTAGAACTGCTCCGGAGGTGAAAGTGTTAACTTACATGCAGAGCATGGAGCTTAGAGCACGAGCTCGGTTAAAGAAGCTCTGTTAGGGTGGTTTCAAACCGAAACCGTCAGATCTTTACGAGCAAAACTCTAAGGCTCTGTGTGGAAGCTGTAACCTACACTAGCCAACCGGCTACTAACATATTCACACATTTTCCTGGTCCCAACACCAAGACTCAAGTCAGTGGACCAGAAAAATCAGATAAAATAACTAAATAAAACACAACACCCAAACATGAAAGAGGGCATCAATAAATGCCAACAGTGGACTGCCCACCCCATACCCAAAGTAGAAGTTCTGAGAGGGGCAGGCTGGGGGAGAGGTCATAATATAGCAAGACTCCATTAGAAGAAACAACATTACTAAGGTGAGTAATTTTTTCTTCAAACATCATGAAGTCTTGCTATATTATGACAAGTGCAGACTACACAGCAGTACCTCCATGGAGGAGGGACAGAACCTACTTAGAGAATAGGCTCTGAAGCACGGCTGTGCCAAACCGAGCATCCCTCCTGGCCTGGATATCCAGGGAGTAATGCTTGGTGAAAGTGTGTACTGTTTTCCAAGTAGCTGCTTGACATATCTCCAAGATAAGGATGTCTCTAGCAGCAGCTAGAGATGCAGCTGTACCTCTGGTAGAGTGAGCCCTCAGGCCTGAGGGGGGAACCTTACCCAGTTTTTGATAGCAAAATTGATACAAGAGACGCATCCACCTGGCAATGGATCTCTAGTGGCAGGTCTCCTTCCCAACCTCACCATAAGTGAGAAATAGTTGGAGGAGTCAAACCTGTGACCCTTGGTACGCCTATGTAGTAACTTAGGGCCCTCTGAACATCTAAGCTGTGCAGCCTTCTCTCACCAGAGGAGGAATGGTCAGTGAAGAACACTGGAAGTGAAATAGATTGGTTAAGGTAACCGAAACCACCTTAGGCAAAACTTCCTGTTAGTCCTGAGGACTACTTCATCCCTGTGAAAGGAAATAAAGTCAGTCTCCACTGATAAAGCCTGTAACTCACTTATGCGCCTGGCAGAAGTGATGGCTACTAGAAAACAGTTTCCAAGTCAAATACTTAAGCTCTGGCCAAGACAGAGGCTCAAAGGGGGTTGCATCAGCTGAGCAATGCAAACATTAAGATCCCAAGCAGGGGCAGGGTCCTGAATGGAGGATTGGTATGAAGCAATCCCTAAAAAACTTGGAAAATACAGGGTGAGCAGAAAGAGAAGAGGGCTTCCTGCTGAAATGAAGGCAGAGACAGCTGCCAAGTGCACTTTCAGGGTAGCTGGTCTCAGTCCCAAAGAATTAAGATGGACCATATAGTCCAATACAGTGGGTAGATCAGCAGATTCCGGGAAATATGCTCCCAGAACACCATATGGAAAACCTTTTCCACTTGGAGTTATAGGTAGTTCTGGTGGAAGGCTTCCTAGCAGCCTTCAGGATTTCGAGAACACTTTGAGAAAGTTGTAGATCAGCAAACTAACTGCTCAAGAGCCAAGCCTTGAGGTTGAGGGATTTCAGATTCGGATACCAAACTCTCCCCTGAGCACAGGTTAACAGATTGTGGTTCCTGGGGAGACACAGGGGAAGATGGACTGCTATGGACAGAAGGAGTGGGTACCAGGGCTGCCTGGCCCAGTCTGGAGCAATCAGGATCATCTTGCAGGGCTGAGACCTGATATTGACTAGTACTTTGAACAGGAGAGGGAAGGGGGGAAAGGCATAAAGGAACTTCCCTTCCCAATCGAGGAGAAAGGCATCCAGGGGGACTGAGCCCAACACTGGGGGCCTGCAACAAAAAAGTGGAAGTTGATGATTGTCTAGGGCTGCAAAAAGATCTATCTGAGTGCCCCATCTGGCAAACACTATCCCCAGTACTAGGGGATCCAGTGACCATTCGTGATGGCCCTGGGAAATCCTGCTGAGAGCACTGCCAGGACATTGTCCTTGCCTGGGAGGTGAACTGCTATGAGGGAAGTGTTCAGGGAATAAGCCAGAGACCACAACTTCATCGCCTCTGTGCACAAGGCCGAAGACCGAGTGCCCCCTTGTTTGTTGATGTACCACATTGTAGTGGTGTTGTCTGTTCTGACCTGTACCACCTTGTTCTGAACAGATGCAGGAAAAACCTGAAGTGCTAGAAAAACAGCTCTGAGTTCCAACAAATTGATGTGGAGCAGAGATTCCTGAAGGGACCATAACCCCTGGGTGGAGAGGTCGCCCATGTGAGCTCCCCATCCCAAGAGGGATGCATCTGTAGTAAGGGTCAAGGAGTGGACAGAGGGATGAAAGGCACCCCTTGTCTCAGATTGCTCTGATCCTGCCACCACTGAAGGGCCTGGATCAGGGTTCGAGTCACTGGGATTAACTAGATAGGGGATCTCTCTTTGAGACCAGAAAGCTCTCAAATGGAACTGAATGTCCCTCATCTGAAATCTTGCTCCTTGCACTACAGCTGTGGAAGCAGCCATGTGTCCTAGGAGGTGCAGGAAATGCCTTGCTGGTCGAGAGACCTGCAGAGTGAAGGACGAGGCCAGGGCCACTAAGGTCCTTACCCTTTCCAGGGGAAGGAAGGCTCTGGCCTGCTTTGTGTCCACTTCTGCGCCTATAAAGATGAGTACCTGGACAGGTTCCAAAACTGAATTTGGAAGATTGAGAAGAAAGCCCAGAGAGGTAAGCAACTGCTGGGTAACTAGCAGGTGTGATTTGACCTGGTCTGGAGACTTACTCACAATGAGCCAGTCGTCCAGGTAGGGAAAAATGGCAATCTTTTGCCTTCTTAGATGAGCAACTGCTACTGCCAGACATTTTGTGAACACCCTTGGGGCAGAAATGAAGCCGAAGGGCATTGCTCTGAACTGATAATGGCCTGAGGGCAGTTCGAATCTGAGGTACTTTCGATGGGAGCTTCTGATAAGAACATGGAAGTAGGTATCCTTGAGGTCCAGGGAAGCTAGCCAGTCCCCTGGCCTTAGGGAGGGTAAAATCATTCCCAGAGTCACCATTTTGAACTTTGGTTTTAAAAGGTGCTTGTTTAGATATCTTAGATCCAGGATAGCCGCCACTCTCCTGTCTTTTTGGGGTAAGGAAGTACCTGGAGTACAGACCCTTGCCCTGGTGTGGGGAGAAACCCTTTCTACAGCTCTGAGAGCCAGGAGGTTGAGACTTCTGTTTCAAAGCAAGAGTCTCTAAAGGGTTTGCAGGTGGAAAGATCTGGCTCTCATCTTTGGAAACTTTTTGAAGTTGAGAACCAGACCCTGGCTCACTACTTCCAGGACCCACCTGTCTGATGTTCAAGACCCCAGTCCTGGACAAAGTAAGCCAGCCTGCCCCCTACAGGTAATGGAGAGCCGACCATGGCATCCCATCAGGGTGCCTGTTTGGCAGGGGCTGTAGGCTGAGGGTGGGAGCAGGCCTGCCTGCACTCGCCTGCCTCTCCTCTGAAGAACCCCCCTGAGCATAGGCTGAAGAGGAGGAGGAGGCCTGGGTCTGGTAAAAGGCCTGTGAAAAGGCCTGCCCCTCACCCCTGGGGCTGCCTCTGAGGACTGGCTTGCCGCTCCTTGGCTTGTGCACCCTATAAGTGGTTCTATATTCATCCATTTTCTTCATATATCTTGTCTTGCTCCCCAAACAGAGAATTTCCCACCACAGGAAAATCCATAGCCTTAGACTGGGTATCCTGTGACAAAGTAGTACACCTGAGCCAGACCAATCTACGAAAAGCCACAGATGTAGCCATGACTCTAGAGGAAACATCATTAGAATCCACTGCAGCATGGAATTGCACCTTAGATGCCTCAATACCATCAAGAGCCACCTGCTCCAGCTCCTTTGCAAGCTGGCCAGGGACCTTTTTGGCTAAGGCCATGACAGTATCCCATCTAGATTTCTGGTATCTCGCAACATAAACCATATAGTTTGCTTGTCTGAGTCCAAGGATGCTGCCATGTATTGTTTTTTGGCCATGGCATCAATCTTCCTGGAGTCCTTGTCAGGAGGATGTGAAGCCAGGGGAATATTAGCTTTATCACAGGCTGCAGCCTGAACTACCCCAACATGACTGCACTGCTGTGAAAGAAAATCTATATCAGGACCTGACAAAGTGTACCTCCTGTCCATCTTTTTGTCTACAGGAGGCACAGAATTAGAGCTTTTAAAATTTTATTGTTTGTTTCTAAAGATTTATACAAAGGGATGGACAATCTCCTGGACCTCTGGGATATCCATCATCTCTACATAGTCAGGCTCCTCTTGCTCATCCAAAGCCTCCTCTAAGGGAAGCTGGAGGGTCTCAGCAACTTTTTTATAAAACAAAAAATGAGAAGGGGACTCAGAAAGCCTAGGGGGAGATTCACCTAAAGGTCTGTCTGGGGAGATGTCCGGTTCAATGGGCACATCCAGACCATGTTCAAAGTCACATTCACACTGATCATAATCATCCTCCCCCTCCTCTGGTTCATAAAACTCTTCTATATCATATTCCTGAACCGGTGGAACCAACCGAACCGACCTTTTGCCAGATAGTGGCGGTTCGGAGGGAACCGGGGACAGTAACTGGACAATCTGTATTGCCCTGGCTATCTCTGCAGCAGTTGGAGAAGGAATTTTGGACTCCAAACCTGCTGATTTTTTAGTTTTCTTTGCTGGAACTAGCTCCTCAGAGCCAGCTTTTCGTTTGCCCGAGGAAGTCTGGCCCTGGTCAGAGGGCACTCCTTCCGGTTCGGTTGGCACCGAACCGGGCTGGCCATCCAGGTCAGCGGACTTATTGGCCTCTCGTTCCCTGAGCCTGCCCACTCTCTTGTCCAGGGTGGCTGCAGGGAAATTTTTACAAATCTGGCAGTCTGAATTGAGGTGGTCAAACCCCAGACAACAGACACATGTAGTGTGTGGGTCAGCCTTGGCAAAGGCTTCCCCACAGACACTACAGTGTTGAAACCCAGTGGGCCCAGTTTTTCTTTTGGGTTTCTCAGACATGATGCCAGCCTAACCAACAAACTTGCCCTTTTAACGGCAGTGTAGGCAAAGACACCCTTATCGGTTCCCCATCCGTGTCACGGGTCGTGAAAACGTAATGAAACTTTTTTTTAGAACCGATAAGAACTGGAATCAAGACTTCAACAAGCCTTAAAAGGTTTAAAACCAAGTTTAAATATAATTCGATCGGTTCAAATCGAACCGATAAAATTTACAAGTTCCACACAGAAAACCTATCTATTACTTACAATACCATAGACAGAGCTTGAACTGATCAGTTTGCAGTTAAAATAAATAACGTCATGTTAAATTCAACCGAAAAAGCGTTTAAACCGAGGAATGAACCGAGCAGCAGGAGGAATCTCCGGAGCGACTGTTCAGTGAGGCGGAGTAAAGAATCTGACAGTTTCGGTTTGAAACCACCCTAACAGAGCTTCTTTAACTGAGCTCGCGCTCTAAGCTCCATGCTCTGCATGTAAGTTAACTCTTTCACCTCCGGAGCAGTTCTAGTGGTGGGACAAACTACACTTGTCATAATATAGCAAGACTACATGTTGTTTGAATTGGGTTTGCACCATGTTGCAATACCCACTCCCACACTCTCATGGCCTCCCTGCAAAGCGGGTAGGAGTGAGTGCCTCCTTGTTTGTTGAGGTAATACCTCACAGCGGTATTGTCTGCTTGTAACAGAAGTGTACCCAGCGGTATCTCCGACTGGAAGGCTTGCAAAGCGTAAAGGAGTGCCCTCATTTCCAAAATGTTGATGTGGAGATGAGACTCTTGGGCTGTCCACAGGCCCTGAGACCGAACGCCGTCCAGGTGTGCTCCCCACCCGAGCCCTGAGGCATCTGTGGAGAGGGTCACAGTCAGAGACGGCGCTGTGAAGGGAACCCCCGCAGAGAGGTTCCCTGGATTTAGCCACTATTGCCAATCCCGAATTATGGCTTTCGTAATTCAGATTGGATGCTGCAGATGGTCTTGCCTTTGATCCCACTGCACCTGAAGCATCCACTAGGTTACCCGCATGTGGAGACGTGCCAGCGGGACTGTCGCAATGGCCACAGCCATGTGTCCGAGCAGGCGAAGGACCAGTCTGGCTGGGACGGTCTTCTTCACTGACAAGTCCATGATGAGGGATCTGATGTGTTCCGCTTTGTCCGAGGGAAGAAAAGCTTTTCCTCCGGTGTCCAGAACTGCTCCTATAAACTGCAGTTTCTGGGACGGCACCAGGAGTGACTTCTCGTGGTTGATGAGAATACCCAGTGATTGAAAAAGGGACTGGGTGCAGTGAATAGCAGTCATCAGTGCCTCCCTGGAGGGCACCATGAGAAGCCAGTCGTCCAGGTATGGGAACACGTAGTGGCCTTGTCTCCTTAGAGACGCCACTACAACCGCCATGCACTTCATGAATACACGAGGGCCGATGACAGTCCAAAGGGAAGAGCTCGGAACTGATAATGGCGGCTCTGAAACTCTAAGCACAGGAACCTCCAGTGCGCTTGAGCAATCTGAATATGCAGGTAGGTGTCCTGCTTGTCCAAAGACTCCAGGAAGGTGCCCTGATTCAGCATGGGAATTAGGCCCGGAAGGGTCACCATGCGGAAGCGTTTGTAAACGACCGAAAGGTTGAGGTTGCCGAGGTCCAGTATTGGACAGAGGTCCCCTGTTTTCTTTGGAACCAGGAAGAAGTGACAATAGTTCCCTAGTCCTCTCTGGTTCTCTGGGACGCGCTCTAAGGCTTCCTTTTCCAGAAGCGCGAGCACTTCCTGCTGAATGAGCAGGGCATGCTGACCGAATATCGGGAGAGCAGGGGAGGTCTTGTGGGTGGACTGCCTACAGATTCTACATAGTGACCTTTTTTGACCAGCTGCAGAACCCACCTGTCGGTGGTGATCGACTGCCACCCTGGCAAGTGGCGTGTGATGCGACCCCCGACTTACATAGAAACATAGACTGACGGCAGATAAGAAAAAATTACTCGCCTTAGTAATTGCTTTTCTTCTCATGGAGTCTTGCTATATTATGACTTAAGGCAGTTAGCCACAGCACTTGAACTGCCCCGGAGAGGAAACAGTTAACTCCAGGGAGACTGGAGTTCTAAAGCGCGAGAGCTCTATGCCAAAGCTCTATCTGGCAAGTTTCAAATGAAACTGTCAGATCTTTACGAAGCTAATGCTAAGCAGCAAGTCTGTGTGGAAAGCTCTACACTAGCCAAGTGGCAAACTACTAGTAGGAATAACAGCGAACACAACAACAACAAGAGCAATAATAATAATAATAACAATGATAATAATATTATTAGTTTCACCCCTAACAAGCACTATTAGACCCCCCCTTCCCCAAAAGACTCAAGTCCCGGAAGGGGGCCATAATTTACTTAAAAAACAGAAATACCAGTTCCCAACCCCAAATAAAAGGGGGAAAGGGAAGAACTAAAATGGCATGACACAGTGCTTGCACTAATTTGCCAACCCCTACCCAAGTAGAAGTTCTGAGAGGGGCAGGTTAGTATATATAGAAGACTCCATGAGAAGAAAAGCAATTACTAAGGTGAGTAATTTTTCTTCAAACACCATGAAGTCTTGCTATATTATGACTTAAGGCAGATTACACAGCAGTACCTCCATGGAGGAGGGTCAGAACCTACTTAGGAAATAGGCTCTGAAGCCCAGCTGTGCCAAAACGAGCACCTCTCCTGGACTGGACATCCAGGAATAATGCTTGTAAAGTGAACTGTTTTCCAAGTAGCAGCTTGACAGATTTCCAGAATGGGAATATCTCCAGCAGCCGCTAGAGATGCAGCTGTACCCCTGGGAGTGAGCCCTCAGTCCTGAGGGGGTTCTCTACCTAGTTTTTGGTAACAAAATTGGATACAAGAGACAATCCACCTTGCAATTGTCCTCTTAGTGGCAGGTTTCCCTTTGCCAACCTCGCCATAGGTAAGGATGAGTTGGAGGGATTCGAACCTGTGACCCTTGGTGCGTTCCAAATAGTAGCTTAAAGCTCTTTTGACGTCTAAACTGTGCAGTCTCCTCTCACCCGAGGAAGAATGCTCAGTGAAAAATACTGGAAGAGAGATGGATTGGTTCAGATGGAAATCTGAAACCACTTTAGGCAAAAACTTTCTGTTAGTCCTAAGGACTACCTTATCTCTGTGAAAAGATATAAAATCTTTTTCCACTGACAGGGCTTGTAATTCACTTATGCGTCTGGCAGAAGTGATAGCCACTAGAAAAACAGTTTTCCAAGTTAGAAACTTGAGATCAGCTGAAGACAGAGGCTCAAAGGGGGCTGCATTAACTGAGCAATGCAAACATTCAGGTCCCAGGCAGGAGCTGGTTCCCGAAAAGGAGGGCTAGTGTGAAGTAACCCCTTAAAAAACTTGGAAAACACAGGATGAGAGGAAAGAGAAGCAGGCTTCCCTGCTGATACAAAAGCAGAGACAGCTGCCAGATGAACCTTTAAGGTAGCTGGCCTAAGGCCTAAGGAATTTAAATGGACCAAACAGTCCAGTAAAATGGGCAGATCAGCAGATTCTGGGATAATCTGCTCTCAGAGCACCAGATGGAAAACCTTTTCCACTTAGAATTGTAAGTGGCCCTAGTGGAAGGTTTCCTTGAAGCCTTTAAAATATCCAGGACACCTTGGGAAAGGTGTAAATCAGCAATTCTAACTCAAGAGCCAAGCCTTGAGATGGAGGGATTTGAGGTCCGGATACCACACTCTCCCTGTGCACAGGCCAGCAAGTCAGTGGGACTCTGGGCAAGCTCAGGGCAGGGTGGACTGTCAGGGACAGAAGCAGAGGGTACCAGGGCTGTCTGGCCCAATCTGGAGCAATCAGAATCACTTTGCAGGGCTGAGATCTGATTTTTACTAATACCCTGAAGAGAAGAGGGAAGGGGGAAAGGCATATAGAACTTCCCCTTCCAATCCAACAGAAAGGCATCCAGAGGGACTGAGCCCAGCACTGGAGGCCTGCAACAAAATAGAGGAAGTTGGTGGTTGTCTGGGGCTGCGAAAAGATCTATCTGAGGGGTGCCCCATCTGGCAAAGACCGACCCCAGCACCTGAGGATTCAGAGCCCATTCGTGATGGCCCTGAGAAATCCTGCTGAGGGCATCCGCCAGGACATTGTCCTTCCCTGGAAGGTGAACTGCTATCAGGGAGGTGTTCAGGGAGTAAGCCAAAGACCACAACTTCATTGCTTCGATGCACAAGGCTGATGACCGAGTGCCCCCTTGCTTGTTGATGTACCACATTGTTGTGGTGTTGTCTGTCCTGACTTGAACTACTTTGTTCTGGACAGAAGCTGAAAAAACCTGAAGAGCTAAAAAGACAGCTCTGAGTTCCAAAAGATTGATGTGGAGCAGAGATTCCTGAGGGGACCACACTCCCTGAGAGGAAAGGTCGCCCAAGTGAGCCCCCACCCTAGCAGGGAGGCATCCGTGGTGAGGGTGACGGAGGAACGGAATGAAGGGAACCCTTGTGTAGATTGCTTTGATCCTGCCACCACTGGAGAGCCAGGATCAAAGTTTGAATCACTGGGACTAATTTGGTAAGGGGGTCCCGCCTTTGAGACCAATAGGCCCTCAAATGGAACTGAATGTCCCTCATCTGGAATCTTGCTCCGTGCACAACAGCTGTGGAAGCAGCCATGTGCCCTAGGAGTTGCAGAAAATGCCTTGCTGGTCGAGAGACCCACGAGGGTAAAGGAGGATGCCAGGGCAATGAGTCTGTCTACCCTTTCCAGGGAGAAATGCCCTGGCTAACTTGTGTTCAATTCTGCACCTATGAAAGTTAGTACCTGAACTGGTTCCAGAACTGACTTTGTAAATTCAGCAGGAATCCCAGGAAGTGAGAAGCTGCTGGGTGACTTGCAAGTGGGATTTTAACTGATCTGGAGACTGACCCACTATGAGCCAGTCGTCCAGGTAAGGAAACACAGCAACCCCTTGCCTTCTTAAATGAGCCACTACCACAGCTAGACATTTTGTGAATAGCCTTGGAGCAGAGGTAAGTCCGAAGGGCATTGCTCTGAACTGGTAGTGGCCTGAGGGCAGTTCGAACCTGAGGTACTTTTGGTGAGAAGGCCTGATCAGGACATGAAAATAGGCATCCTTGAGGTCCAGGGAAGCTAGACAGTCCCCTGGCCTCAGGGAAGGCAAAATCATTGCCAGAGTTAACATTTTGAACTTTGGTTTCAAAAGATGCTTGTCCAGGTACCTTAAATCTAGAATGGGCCACCATTCTCCTGTCTTTTTTGGGGTAAGAAAGTATCTCGAGTACAGCCCCTTGCCCTGGTGGCAAGGAGGGACCCTTTCCACTGCTTTGCAGTCTAGAAGAGAAGAAACCTCTGCTTCCAAAGCAAGGGCTTGAAGGATTTGTAGGTGAAAATGTCTGGCTCTCATCTTTGGAAACTGTTTGAAGCTGAGAACCAGACCCTGGCTTACTACCTCAAGAACCCATTTGTCCGAAGTTAGGGACAGCCAGTTCTGGCTGAAATAAGTCCAACCTGCCCCCACCGGTACAGGAGACTCGGCCCTGGGCACCCCATCAGGGTGCCTGCTTGGCAGCAGCCTTAGGCTGAGGGAGGGGACGGTTTACTTGTGCCCCTGCCTACCTCTGCTCTCTGAAGAAACCCCTGTGCAAACGCAGAGGAGGCTTGAGATTGGTAAAAGGCCTGTGAAAGGCCTGCCCCTACCTCTGGGAGCGTGCCTCTGTGGAGTAGCATGCCTCTCCTTGGCCTGGGCACTTTTGTAGGTAGTTCTGTATTCATCCATCTTTTTCATATAATTTTCTGTTTGTTCCCCAAACAGAGAATTTCCCACTACAGGAAAATCCATAGCCTTTGACTGAGTATCTTGGGACAGATTAGTGCATCTGAGCCATGCCAACCTACAGGAAGCTACAGAAGTGGCCATGACCCTAGAGGAACCATCATTAACATCAACAGCAGTATGAAATTGAACTTTAGAGGCTTCAATGCCATCAGCAGCCACCTGTTCCAACTCACTAGCCAGCTAGCCATGGGCCTGCTTGATTAACTGCAATACTGTGTCCCATCTAGATTTCTGATATCTAGCCACATAAACCATATAATTTGCCTGCCTGAGTCCCAAAGAAGCTGCCATATATTGTTTTTCGCCATGGCATCAATCTTCCTGGAATCCTTATCAGGAGGATGTGGGCAGGGAATATTAGCCTTGTCACAGGCTGCAGCTTGTACCACACCTACATGACTACACTGCTCAGTGAGGAAGTCTGTATCAGGGCCTGACAAAGTATACCATCTGTCCATTTTTTTTATCTACAGGAGGGACAGAATGAGGATTTTTTAAAATCTTTGTTGTTTGCTTCCTAAATGACTTATGCAAAGGAATAGACAACCTCCTAGACTCTGGTATATCCATCATTTCTACATAATCAGGCTCCTCTTGCTCATCCACAGCCTCTTCTAAAGGAAGCTGGAGGGTTTCTGCAACTTTTTTATAAAACATAAAATGAGAAGGGGACTCAGACAGCATAGGGGGAGATTCTAAAGGTCTGTCTGGAGAAATGTCCGGTTCAATGGGCACGTCCAGACCCTCCCAGCCACATATATAATGATCAAATTCCTCCTCCCTCCTGTGGTTCATAAAATTCTCAACATCATCCTCTTGAACCACTGGAACTGAACGAACCAACCTTTTGCTACCTGTTGGTGGTTCGACAGGTCCCTGAGACAGTGACTGGACAATCTGTATGGTTTTAGCTATCTCTGCAGCAGTTGGAGAGACAATTTTGGACTCCAGACCTGCTGATTTCTTTGTCTTTACTGGGACTGGTTCCTCTGAACCAGCCTTCCTTTTGCCTGAGGAAGTCTCGCCCTGGTCAGAGGGCACTCCCTCTGGTCCAGTGGGTGCTGGACCGGGCTGGCCATCCGGGTCAGCGGACTTTTTGGCCTCTCGTTCCCTGAGCCGGCCCAATCTCTTCTCCAGGGTGGCTGAGGGAAGTTTTTACACACCTGGCAGTCTGACAGGAGGTGGTCAGCCCCCAGACAATAAACACAAGTGGTGTGTGGGTCAGCCCTGGCAAAAGCTTCCCCACAGACATCACAGTGTTGAAACCCAGTGGGCCCGGTTTTTCTTTTGGGTTTCTCAGACATAATGCCAGCCTATCCAAAATCCTGTCTTTGATGGCAGTGCTAGGCAAGACACCCTTATCGGTTCCTAACTGTGTCACAGGATTTGAAAAAACCCAAAAGTATAGGTTTTTTAGAACCGATAAGAACCGGAACCGCACTCTAAAAGCCCAAAATATGAATAGAAATGCTTATTTTAGAAACCGATCGGTTCAAAACCGAACCGATAATTAATTTTCCACACAGACTTTAAATCCTGTACTTACGGTTTACCAGATAGAGCTTTGAACCGAAATGCGGTAAAATAAATACTTTTTGCCGGTTCAAATGAACCAAAAACTCGCTTGAACCGAGAAATGAACCAAGCTGAAGGAGCTGATCTCCGGAGCGACTGTTCAGTGAAGCGGAGTAAAGAATCTGGCAGTTTCATTTGAAACTTGCCAGATAGAGCTTTGGCATAGCGCTCTCGCGCTTTAGAACTCCAGTCTCCCTGGAGTTAACTGTTTCCTCTCCGGGGCAGTTCAAGTGCTGTGGCTAACTGCCTTAAGTCATAATATAGCAAGACTTCATGGTGTTTGAAGGACCACTTGGCCCATCTAGTCTGCCCATTTCCCTACCTGCAGGATAGGCCGCAGATCCTAGTTAATCAACAGCCTATTTCTTCCTACCCCCCACAAGAATTGCCTTATGTCTGTCCCATGCATTCTTGAATTCTGTCACAGTTTTAGACCCCACAACCTCCTCAGGAAGGCTGTTCCATGCATCCACTACCCTCTCTGTGAAATAATACTTCCTCACATTGCCCCTGAACCACCCTCCTTCATCTTTAAATTGTGTCCCTTGTTCTTGCACGTCTCTTTTCGAAAGATGCTACCCTCTTGGACTTTGTTGATTCCACTGAGGTACTTAAAAGTTTCTATCATGTCCCCCTCCCTTCTTTCCTCAAGGTATACATATTAAGCCCTTTAGTCTCTCCTCATACGGCTTTCTTGCAGACCCTGCACCATTTTAGTTGCCCTCCTCTGGACTACCGCTATCCTGTCTATGTCCTTGCGGAGATAGGGTCTCCAGAACTGGACGCAGTATTCCAGATGGGGTCTCACCAACTGTCTGTACAGAGGGATAACAACTTCCTGTTTTCTGCTGCTGATGCCTCTCCCTATGCATCCCAGTATAACCCCAGCCCTCCCTACTGCCTCCTCACATTGCTTGCTAACCTTAAGGTCATCTGATACGATTACCCCCAGGTCCCTTTCCTTTTTTGTTGTTGTTACTACCTCCCTACCCATTGTGTATTCTTCCCCTGGGTTCTTGTTTCCCAGGTGCATTATTTTGCACTTCTTTGCATTGAATCCTAGCTGCCATACTTCTGACCATTCCTGCAAACTTGCCAAGTCCCTTTTCATCCTTTCCACGCCTCCTTGTGTATCAACCCTGTTGCAGATCTTTGTGTCATCTGTAAAAAGGCACACTTTTCCTTCCAGTCCCTCTGCAATGTCACTGATGAAGACATTAAAAGGACTGGACCCAATACTGAACCCTCGTGTACCCCACTAGTAACCCTCTTTCTTCAGAGTGGACTCCATTTACAATTACCTTCTGTGTCCTGTTGTGCCCAATGTTTTACTCAGGCTACCACCCTGGGACCCACTCCCAGGCTGGTTAATTTGACTATTAATCTTTGAGTGGACTGTGTCAAATGCCTTGCTAAAGTCCAGATAGGCCAAGTCCACAGCCCCTCCCTGGTCTACTACTTTGGTCACCCAGTCAAAGAAATCTATTAGATTTGTCTGACATGACCTTCCCGCTGTGAACCCATGCTGCCTTGGGTCCTGTGCCCCACTGGCCTCTAGGTACTCAACTATTCTTTCCTTCAGTAGTGACTCCATCACTTTCCCTACCACAGAGGTCAGACTGACAGGTCTGTAGTTTCTTGCCTCTGTCTTGGTCCCACTTTTGTGAAGGAATCACATCCGCCTTCCTCCAGTCCTCGTACCACACCATCCTCCCATGATTTATTAAAAGAGTAGCCAGTGGTTTCACTAGTTCCTTCCTTAATTCTTTTAGAATTCTGGGGTGAATTCCATCAGACCCATTGCTTTGTCCACCTTCAGTTTTAGGAGTTCTTGCAGAACCCTTTCTTCTGTGAAAGGACTAGGATCGACCCCTATCAAGAGTGCTTCTGTTAATTGGATTAGGCACTTCCCTCTCTGTGAATACTGAGCAGAAATATTCATTCAGTATCCCTGCTTTTCACTGTCCCCTGCCCACCCACGTTCATTCTATTCAGCCTCACTATCCCTCCCTTTGTCTTTCACTCCTGATGTAACTATAAAAGGTTTTATTCCCTTCTTAACCAGTCGGCTATCTTTTCCTCAGTTTGGGCCTTTGCTATTCCGACTTCCTCCCTGCTTCCTTCTGCCTTAACTGGTACAGCTCTGTCCTGCTCCTTCTGTGTTTCCTTATACTTCCGGAATGCTATCTTTTTCTTCCTGACTTTCACAGCCACCTCTTTTGAGAACCATAGTGGCTTTTTCTTTCGCTTTGATTTGTTTATTTGCTTCACACAAGGCTTGTTGCCTCTGTGATGGCAGTTTTGATGATTTCCATTGTTGCTCCACACCTCCTTCTAGCCTGTTTGCTAGTGCTTTTCTGAGGCACTCTCCCATCTTGCCAAAGTCAGCCTCCTAAAGTCCAGTACCCTCACTTTTGTATGGCTCGACTCTGTAGCCGAGTTTAATGTGAACCACACTGTTTGATAGTCACTTGTTCCCAGATGGCAACCCACTTCTAGATCTGAGATCCTCTCACTGTCCCGTTTGAGAGTCGAGGTCTAAGATTGCTCCCTCACAGTGGGTTCGAAACTAGCTGTCTGAGGCCTGCCACCTGTAGGGCATCAGGAATGGCCCTGCTTTGGATGTGGCTGCAGCAATGTGCTCCAGTTAACATCTGGCATATTCAGGTCTCCCATCAACAGTATCTCCCCTTTCTCTGCCATCCTAAGAATGCCTTCTATCATATCCTTGTCCATTCCCTCCCCCTGACATGGGGGTCTGTACACAACCCCTGTGCGGATTGTGGTGCCCTTTTCAGGCTCCAACGTGACCCACAGTGCCTCCTCTCCTCCCTGTTTACTCTTTTGTTCAGTTGCTTTTATCCCTTCCTTTACATAGAGAGCTACTCCTCCCCCTCTTCTCCCCTGCATGTCTCTCCTGTAGGTTATGTACCCTGGTATGTTAACATCCCAGTCATGGTTCTCTGTGTACCATGTTTCTGTGACTGATACGATATCCAGGCATCCCTCTTCCATCAAGGCTACCAGCTCAGGGAGCTTGTTGCCCAGACTACGGGCATTGGTACTCATTACCCTCCATTTCCTGATGGCCTTACTCCCTTTTGCTCCATCCCTGTCCTTCTTGCCTTTGTCACTTTCTCCATTTACCCCTGCTCTTCTCCCTATCGACACCTCTATGTTGGTGTTTGCCGCACTTACTACCGTGATTATTTGGGGGCTAGGATTTCCTGCCCTTTCCAGTGCCTCCCCTTGGCTAGTTAAATGCTCGACTTTCTTTTCCCGTTGATTCTGAGGAGGGGCGGGGGCCGGGAAGGAGTCATGCTGTGGCAGCGTTTGATCCGGCAGACTGGGCCGACTTTGCAAATCATTGGCCTCTGCCTGGGGATGACTTGGCCTGGGCCTTGCGGATCCAAGTGCCCCTCTGCTGTTGGCCGGAACGTGACGGTTGCCTTTGCAGCTGGCCACGGAAACGGCTCTGGTTCCTACGAAAGGAACTAGGCAGAGACCTGTACATAGCTTGTATAGATCGGACTGCCCTCCCTGCGTCCTCAAGTTTGGTGATTACTCTCTCTGAGGCTTCACCAAATAGGACCTCACCACTATAAGGGACGTCTAAGATGTTCTTCTGGACTTCCGGGTTAAAGCCGGAGACATGGAGCCAAGAGCGTCTCTGGAGACACACGCCTGAGGCTGCAGCTCTGGCTGAAGAGTCCGCATAATCATGTGTGGCTCTGAGCACTTGGGTCTCCACATCCGAACCCGTACTGAGGAGGTTCAAGAGCTCCTCCTTGTGGTCACCATCGGGCATCTTCTCGACCAGGTCCTGTCCCTGCTCCCACAGTGCGTTCTGGAATTGAACCATGTGGTGAGGTAATTCAGTGACCTGATGGTGCAAGTTGCAGCTGCGTACGTGCGCCTACCCAGGATGTCCAATTGCTTGGATTCCTGGTCCAGTGGCTGTGTGCTCAAGTGCTGAGGTCTCTGAGACCAGTCATGCGAAGCAGTGATGACCAGGAAGTCAGCCAGAGGATGGTTCTCCAGATACTGGTCCTCCTTAGGGGCCTTGTATAGGCGGTCAGCCTTCTTCGGCACTGCGGGAGTGGAGTGCGGATGTTTCCAGGTGGCCTAGGTGACATCCGCAAAGGTATCCACCAAGGGCGGCACTACCACAGGCTTCGGATCTTTCTGCCGAAGGTAGCAAGCAAGGCGTTATCTCTCAGGGTCGAGCTCTTCAGCATCCCACTCCATGTTCTCCTGGATGTGCCTCATGATCTCCGCGAAAGAGGGATCATCCGGAGGAGACCTGGGTAGGTCGTGTGGGTCCAGAGAGGGAATGCTGATAGGAGAAGGTGATTTGGAGCACTCTGAGATTTCAGATCTGGAATTCTCCCCAGACGGAGTGTACCGGCGTCGTCTGGGTCTCTTGGAGCTGGGTGACCCTGAGGGGGATCTAGAGGGAGGTCTTCTCCTTTCTGAAGATCTGCCCCGAGGAGGTGGTGTCTGCTCCTTGGGGTTGGTGATCATCCTACGGACCCCTTGAGTGGAGGAGGGGGCGTAGGTGGTGAAGAAGTAGGTGGAGGCGGAGTAGGAGCAGGACGTGTGGTGACCACATCTTTTTTGATGGTGTCCCACCAGAAGGTAAAAAGTTCTTTTACTTCTGCCAGATTTATACCCGACGATGGGCCTGGCGCTGGTGGCCTGTCACCGGGGTCGGGCGTTGTGTCCCCGGGAGTCTCCCGCTCTGGGGAAGGTTCCTGTGGGAGCCCGGCGTCTCAGGTGTCGCCTGCCTGGTCCTCGGGCTGTGTGGCGCCCTCCTCAGATGAATCCTTCTGACCGGCACCTGCCAGCGACGGTGCAGCAGTCCTCTTCTCTGGAGAAGCCGACATCGGTCCCCTGGCAGACGCCCTTGGAGGCGACCACCTGGCCGGCGACGGGTGTTTAGGTGTCGCCGGCTCCTGGAAGCGCCGGTGATGCTTGACCAACGTTGGGTCCGACGTCCGTTTGAGGGACGTCATGTCCTTGGTCTTAAGGGGAACCGGATCCGATCCATGTGGAGGCTGGGAAACTGACCTGGTGTCGGTATCCCGCTGGCGGGAAGATTATTTATGGCGCTCTAAGGACTTCGACGAGACCTTAGATGGAGTGGAAGAGGCCAACGGCCTGGAAGTCTTCAGGGGCTGTAGAGAAGAGGAGCCGCTGGAGGATCTCACCTGAACCGGGGGTGGTTGCGACCGAGCCCTGGAGGGAGAGCAGTCCGATTTCAAGCCGGAGCTTCGGGAGTCCGAGGCCCAAGCAGGGGACCTGGACCTTTCCTTTTCCTGGTGCTTGTCCCGGTGCTTATGGGTTTTACCCGATGACTCCCCCCAGGAGGAAGGTTCTTTATCCATAGTCTTCAGTTTCTCCTCCAAGAGAAACGCTTGAAGGACCTTCTGGAGGTGGATCCTGGTGCAACTATTGAAGCCCTGGTAGAAGAAGCAGGCCTTGGTATCGTGTTCTGGGCCTAGGCAGCGCACACAGGCCGAATGTGGATCCTTGAAGGGGATCTGCTTGCCGCAGGCACACTCCGTATGGTGACCCTCTACAGAAGTTGTTGGAGAGGACATCAGTTGATCCAAAGCTGGAAGAAAGACGAAAATCGTTGTAGTTCTACAGGTCGTCGTATGCCAGAAGAAGAGACCGAGAGGCAGATACTGGAGATGTTGATGGCGGGAAAAGAACTGGGGACTTTGGGGGGACCGCCTTATGTACTCACGCCCGACGCTGGAGGTGGTCCTCATGAAGACTGCTAGCTAAAAATTTTGTGGGTCCTGGCGCCTGCCGGCTTCAGTCCTAATGGTGTAACCTGCTGCAAGAGCTGTATCTCGAAGTAAGATCTATTTGCTGCCATCTCCTCTGGTCTCGTACCCCTTGGGTTTTCCTATTGTTGGAACACATGCATCAGCTACACCAAGTGATGCAAGAATGTTTCAAGTAAATTTACTTAAAGGCTTTTTTTTTTTTTTTTAATATAAATAATGTATGCAGAGCTTTGGTAGTTTGCGTCCATACATGTTGAGATGCAGACCTCACAATTCCCCTTTTCTGACCCAGACAGATGGACTTGGCCAGACTGAACTGCTGGTATCACTGCTTCTACAAATGCTGGTCATAGCCAGGTCCACGAAAGGTACTCCAAAAGGAGCCCTGCTGCTCGGCTTTGATGACTGCCTAGCCTGCTGAGCAGACAGAGAGTCCAAGGTAAATGAGTTTTCGATTGAGATTGGATGATCCTCCACCCTGTAGCGAAAGAAGCTGGTGCCCAAAAAGGGCAAATCACCAGTTGTGCAGAGTTTCCAGAGTAAACAGGGAGACACACAGGGAAACTGCTGCTGCCACTGCACAGGCTAATGAATCAGCAGAGGCAAGAGACATCTGCAGCTGGTGCTTCAAGACAGACCCAGGTCATGAAGCACCTGGACCTCAGCCTGGCTGTCTGCTGCAAGAAGAGAAACGATGTCCAAGAGCTTATCAAACAGCTCACAGCCAAATACAGCCATCAAAGACATAGCTGGTCTGCTGAACCCACAGGGTGGTGGCTGCATGCACCGTACAGCCCAGAAAAACCCTGCTTTTTGCAGGGTCAGCCTCTCCCAGCTTGAGCAGGGCCTTCGTCAGCATTGGAGCTCAAGAGAAATGAAAATTACGTACCTACCGTAATTCTTGATCTTCTCTTGTATCTTCACCATTCATTACTGCTTGGGTTAAGCCAGAAGAGCGCACCCGCTACGGGATTTTTTTTTTTTTTTTGGAGTCGGCTCCAACGGCGCCGTCCTCGAGCGCGACGTACTGCGTCATGCACGAGGGGCGGCCGTTAGGTGCCGCAGACTCCTCTATCTCAGTTCTGTTAGCCAGAGAGGCAAAAATAAAGGGTAAGAAAAAAGGAAAGCGAGGCAAGAGAGCCGAGGGATAGAAAAAGGAAAGGCTATAAACTGAAAAAGGGATAAGCCAGTAGAGAATAGACAGAGGAGAGAGAATTCCTACCCTAAGGGACCGCAGGGCCTCCTTTCCGGGGCGGCTCTAAGGGAGGAACAGAGAGAAGGGAAGAGAAAGTAGAAGAAGAAGGAGAAGAAGAAAAGAGGCATGTTGAGAGGGAGAACAGTGCCCATTGAGCATTGGTTGAGAGGCTTATAGGCTCGAGACTAACAAGGGAGGAAGAATCCCAGTTGCTAGGACTGAGGGGGAGGTTCAACCGAACCACCTGAACAGATCCGAATGAGGGCAGACTCTCAACATGCCCAGTCCCTTCATCCTAGTTGAGGGCTCCTAGACTGTCCGGGAAGAACCTGTTCCGGGTAGAGTGCCCAGCCAGGAAGGGGACTAAGTCCCTTCGCACCTTGTTAGGTGCTAACACAGCAGTGTATGGAAAAGACTATGCCTTCTCGAAGGCAGTTTTGTATGAAAAATAGAGTGGAACTCAATCAGACTCCCTAGGGTAAGGCAGGCAGATGCTCAGAGCTGACAAGTTCAGTCAGTAGCTAGAAGAGCTAGAAATAATACCTGCCAGGATGATTCTTGACTTTGCTGGGGCCAGGACAGGCATGGCCACTTGGGCCATGAAACTGCATGACCTGAAGAAGGTAAGGAATCGCACCCAAAGGGTGGTCAGAAAGAGTTCCCTCAGAAGTAGATAAAATTATAACCGTGCTCATTCCTCTTTACCTTGAGGAAAGAAGGGAGATCCATTCACTAAGAATGGAAAAACAGAAAAGTTTTTTTTTTTTTGGCATAAAGGCCAAGGAAAGTAAGAGGAACGAGACGGGAGGGGGAGACGCCACAGAAGGAGGCCACTGAGGGGAAGGTGGAAGGGTATCAGTAATGAATGGTGAAGATACAAGAGAAGATCAAGAATTACGGTAGGTATGTAATTTTCATATCTTCCCTTGTCAATCTTCACCATTCATTACTGCTTGGGTGAGTACCAAGCCCCTTCCCCTTAAAAGGGGTAGAACCCTAAGGGAACAAGACCCCCAGCCTCCTGTTGGTGAGAAACAGAAGGGGAAGACCCTGGCTAATGCAGAGAGAAGCCTATGTGGGAGAAGAGCTAGGAGGTGCCTCCCGAGGACGGGGAGACGGAGGAAGCCCCTGCAGAAGTCTCCTAGCTCTGGAGGAAAAGAGACGGGTCCTCGGAAAGCGGAGCGAATCACCCTATGCCGGGCCAGGGGTGACAACCTTGATAGACGAAGCCATGCCGTCCGCCTAATGCAGATCGCTGTCCCCGCAAGCCTGGAAGCCACCTCATTAGCGTCATAAGATGCCCTTGCTTGGTGTCTTGCCAGCTCCAGGCCTATAGCGGAGAGGGCAATAGCCTGTCTGGTGTGCTCCATATCAGGCATTGATGCTAAGAGCTGGGAGAGCATCGACCACAGATGCCAATTGTAGGCAGCGTGGTGAGCCTGATGTGATGCAATGCAGGCCACCGCATGAGAGGAAGAGAACACTCTTCGCCCCCACCGGTCGAACTGTAGGGAATCCGAATCCAGTGGACGGTCGTGTGCCAGGCGGCGATGCCCGGAAGGAGCCTCTAGGTATATCAAACCCGAGGACGGGTTGGGAAGGGTACCCAGGGATTCCGAGGGGGCATAATATCTTCGTCAACAGTCTACCGGGGCTGGAGAAGGGGGGGCCGGCGACTGCCAGGAACGGATAGACGCCTCCTGGAAGGGGATAGGCCAGGAAGGTACCACCAGGTGCTGGGCACTGAATTCTCCAACTAATTCACGCATCTCCCATTCAGTATTGTCTCGCCTAACGTAAGAGATTTGAAGATCCCTCACCATCCTCGAAAGGAATTGCTGATATTCAGTGAAATCAGTGTCGGAGGAAAGATGAGCAAGGGGTTCCTCTCCCTCAGAGGAGGAAGACTAGGATGATGAGGAGCTCGAATGTCCAGAAGATTCCTGCGGCGGTGGGGAGAGTCGAAAGACCCGCTCATGCATATATCTAACGTATGAGGGGAAGGCCGCCGCAGAACCTCTGAACTGCTCCCAGGATAACGGACCCGTAGGACCGACATGGCCTGGAAGAGCGGGGGGTGGTTGCAGAGGTACTGGAGAAGGGCACCTGCGAAGAGGCAACTGACCTCTGCTAGGGCTCTGAAATCCGGGGAACGGAGCCTGAGCTGGCGGGATCCCGGACAACAAACCAGGTCGCAAAACAGAACCCTGGGGATGCGACGCCTGGAAGAGCCCAGAAGGGGATCCTCCCCTGTGACTGCATGGATCCAGAAGGGCAGTCCGCAGCAACGCCACTAGAGGGAGTCCCGGGGCCCAAGAGGGAAAGGCGGGGTTCGGCGCTATGGCTCCTAGCCATCCCACGAGGGGTGGCCGGCCGAGACCGCGACGACTGTCCCCCGCCCCTCGGACTCAGAGAGAGCCCTCCTCCTTGACTCCAGCGGTCCCCCACCCCGAGAGGTGGCAACAGCACCCGGAAGGGTAGCTGTCACAGACCCCCTAGGAGGGAGAGCCCCCCCCCAGTCCCCACCACATCACCCCTCCGGGACCCGGGGCCACCCCTAGCCTGAGGGTCCTCAGGGGAGGACAGGAGCGGAGACAGCGGGAGGGGCCCGCTGTGCCGCCTAGCACCACGTGTTACTGGGGACCCCGACCCTGGAGAGTCAGGGTGCCATAATGGGTCCACGTCCGAGTCATCGACTTCCGAAGAGGACGAGACCAGCAGAATCTCCATGCTGGCAACCCCGGGGGTACGCGGAGGAATGGCGCCGTGAACGGCGCCGGTGCCGGACAACCCTAGCCCACTCGCGACTGCTAGGCCTGGTCCTGGCTCCCCTGCTGCGCCAGTTAGACACACGGCGCCGCCCCCGGCGTCAGAACCCAACCCGGTGCCGCCGAGATCGCAAACCGGGCCTACGGCGCCGTCTCGATCACCGGCGCCACAAGCGGCACCAGGATCTGAAACAGCGCCAGAGGGCGGCGTCGAGGGTCCACCGGTGCCAGGCCCAGCAGGCGCGGGCCTCGACACTGGGGGAGCCTGCACCTCCGAGGAGATGACTGCCGGGGCGGTGTCCCTGTCGCGCCCCGGACGGGACCACGACGCCTCCCGACACTCACAGAGAAGCCTCCTTCGCAAGAGAAGAGGAGGAAGAAAAATTACTCACCTTAGTAATGTTGTTTCTTCTAATGGAGTCTTGCTATATATATGACACATGCAGTATAACCCCAGGTTAGAACTGCCTCGAGGTGAAAGAGTTAACTTCATGCAGGCATGGAATCTTGAGCCGGTCTCGACACTCTGTCTGTTGAAGCTCAAACTAAACTGTCAGATCTTTACAAGCAAAAACTCACTAAGGTTCTGTGTGGAAGCCGTAAACCTACACTAATCACTGGCTACTAACTTATAAAAACACCTTTTTGATCTTGATCCCAAAACAAAGACTCAAGTCGGGGGATTCAAGAAGAACTTAAGATAACACCTAAGCACCCTAGAAGGGTGAAAGGAAGTGGGCACCAAAGAAGTGCCAACATTGCACTGCCCACCCACATCCTAAAACAGAGGTTCTGGAGAGGGCAGGCTTGGGGAGGTCATAATAGCAAGACTCCATTAGAAGAAACAACATGACTAAGGTGAGTAATTTTTCTTCAAACAACATGAAGTCTTGCTATATTATGACATATGCAGACTACACAGCAGTACCTCCATGGAGGAGGGACAGAACCCATTGGGAAATAGGCTCTGAAGCACGGTTGCAAAGAAATCGAGCATCACTCCTAGCCTGGATATCCAGGGAGTAATGCCTAGTAAAAGTGTTAACTGTTTTCCAGGTAGCTGCTTGACATATCTCTAGGATAGGAATGTCCCTGGCAGCAGCCAGAGATGCAGATGTACCCCTAGTAGAGTGAGCCCTCAGGCCTGAGGGAGGAACCTTACCCAGTTTTTCGTAACAGAATTGGATACAAGAGACAATCCACCTGGCAATGGATCTTTTAGTGGCAGGTTTCCCTTTACCAACCTCACCATAGGTGAGGAACAATTGGACGGATTCGAACATATGACCCTTGGTACGCTCTATATAGTAACTAAGGGCTCTTTTGACATCTAAACTGTGCAATCTCCTCTCACCAGAGGAGGAATGGTCAGTGAAGTACACAGGAGAGACATGGATTGATTAAGGTGAAAGTCTGAAACCACCTTAGGTAAAAACTTCCTGTTAGTCCTGAGGACTACCTTATCTCTATGAAAGAAGATGAAATCAGGCTCCACTGACAAGGCTTGTAGCTCACTTATGCGCCTGGCAGAGGTGATGGCTACCAGAAACACAGTTTTCCAAGTCAAGTACTTCAGCTCTGCTGAAGACAATGGCTCAAAAGGGTTGTATAAGCTGAGCGATGCAAATATTAAGATCCCAAGCCGGGGCAGAATCCCTGAACGGGGGGTTGGTGTGAAGCAACCCTTTAAAAAAACTTGGAGAACACAGGGTGAGCTGCTAAAGAAGAGGCCTTACCTGCTGATAAGAAGACAGACACAGCTGCCAGATGCACTTTTAGGGTAGCTGGTGTGAGCCCCAAGGAATTCAAATGCACCAAATAATCCAGGATCGTGGGCACACCAGCAGATTCTGGGGGAATATGTTTACTAGCACACCATATGGAAAATCTTTTCCATTTTGAATTATAGGTAGCCCTGGTGGAAGGCTTCCTAGAGGCCTTCAAGATATCCAATACACCTTGAGAAAGGTGTAGGTCAGCAAACTAACTCTTCAAGAGCCAAGCCTTGAGATTGACAGATTTGAGGTTCAGATACCAAACTCTCCCCTGGCACAGGTTAACAGGTTGTGATTCCTGGGAAGGCATAGGGAAGGGTGGACTGCTAAGGACATGGAGTGGGTACCAGGGCTGCCTGGCCCAATCTGGAGCAATCAGGATCATCTTGCAGGATTGAGACCTGATTCTGACTAGCACTTTGAAAAGAAGAGGGAAGGGGGGAAAGCACAGAGAAACTTCCCTTCCCAACTGAGGAGGAAGGCATCCAGAGGACTGGGCCCAACACTGGGGGCCTGCAGCAAAAAGGGGAAGTTGGTGATTGTCTGGGGCTGCAAGAGATCTATTTGTGGAGTGCCCCATCTGGCAAATATTATCTCCAGTAAAGGGGATCCAGTGCCCATTCTGTGATGGCCCTGGGAATCCTGCTGAGAGCATCCGCTAGGACATTGTCCTTGCCTGGGAGGTGAACTGCCATAAGGAGGCGCTCAGAGAGTATGCCAGAGACCACAACTTCATTGCTTCTGTGCACAAGGCCGTAGACCGAGTGCCCCCTTGCTTGTTGATGTACCACATTGTAGTGGTATTGTCTGTCCTGACCTGAACTACCTTGTTCTGGACAGATGTGGAGAAAACTTGAAGTGCTAGAAAAACTGCTCTGAGCTCCAGAAAATTGATGTGGAGCAGGGATTCCTGAGGAGACCACAGTCCTTGGATGGAAAGGTTGCCCATGTGAGCTCCCCCACCCTACCCAGGATGCATCTGTAGTAAGGGTCAAGGAATGAGACTGGGGATGAAGGGAACCCCTGTCTCAGATTGTTCTGATCCTGCCACCACTGAAGGGCCTGGATCAGGGTTCAGTCACTGGAATCAATTTGGTTAGGGGATCCGTCCTTTGAGACCAAAGGCTCTCAAATGGAACTGAATGTCCCTCATCTGAAATCTCACTCCCTGCACTATTGCTGTAGAAGCTGCCATGTGCCCCAGGAGCTGTAGGAAATGCCTTGCTGGTCGAGAGACCTGCAGGGTGAAAGAGGAGGCCAGAGACACCAGGGTCCTTGCTCTCTCCAGAGGAAGGAAGGCTCTGGCTTCTTTTGTGTTCAGTTCTGCGCCTATGAAGGTGAGAAGCTGGACAGGCTCCAGAACTGACTTTGGAAGATTGAGAAGGAAACCTAGAGATATAAGCAGTTGCTGGGTTACTTGCAAATGAAGTTTGACCTGTTCTGGAGACTGGCCTACAATGAGCCAGTCGTCCAGATAAGGGAAGATGGCAATCTTTTGCCTTCTTAAATGAGCAACTGCTACTGCCAGGCATTTTGTGAACATCCTTGGAGCCAAGGAGAGGCCGAAGGGCATTGCTCTGAACTGGTACTGACCTGAGGGTAGTTCGAATCTGAGGTACTTTCGATGGGAGCTTCTGATGAGAACATGGAAATAGGCATCCTTGAGGTCCAGGGAGACTAGCCAGTCCCCTGGCCTTAGAGAGGGTAAAATAATCCCTAGGGTCACCATTTTGAACTTTGGTTTTAAAAGGTGCTTGTTTAGATACCTGAGATCCAGAATGGGCTGCCATTCTCCTGTCTTTTTTGGGGTAAGGAAGTACCTGGAGTACAACCCTTTGCCCTGGTGTATGGGAAGAACCCTTTCCACGGCTCTGAGAGCCAGGAGGGAAGAAACTTCTGTTTCCAGGGCAAGTGCCTCTGATGGATTTGCAGGTGGAAAGAGCTGGCTCTCATCTTGAAATTTTTGAAGCTGAGAACCAGTCCCTGGCTTACTACCTCCAGGACCCACTTGTCTGATGTTAAAGACTTCCAGTCCTGGACAAAGTAAGCCAGCCTGCCCCTACTGGTAATGGAGAATCGCCCTGGCTACCCCATCAGGAAGCCTGTTTTGCAGGGGCTTTGGGTTGGGGGGTAGAAGCAGGCTTACTAGAACCCTTCTGCCCCTTCCTATAAAGAACCCCCTCTGGGCATAAGCAGAAGAGGAGGCCTGGGCTTGGTAAAATGGCCTATGAAAAGGCTTGCCCCTGCCCCTGACATGCTGCCTTTGAGGAGTGACTTGCCTTTCTTTGGCCTGTGCACTCCTATAGGTAGTCCTATACGCATCCATTTTCTTCATATAATTCTCTGTTTGCTCCCCAAACAGAGAATTTCCACAACAGGAAAATCCATAGCCTTAGACTGGGTATCCTGTGACAGGGCAGTACATCTGAGCCAGGCCATTCTAAGAAGAGACACAGATGTAGCCATAACTCTAGATGAAACATCATTAGAGTCTACAGCACCATGAAATTGCACCTTGGATGCCTCAATACCATCCGCAGCCACCTGCTCCAGCTCCCTGGCAAGCTGTTCAGGGGCCTGTTTTGCTAGGGCCAGGACAGTATCCCACCTGGATTTCTGGTACCTAGCTGCGTAAGCCATATAATTTACCTGTCTGAGTCCCAAAGATGCTGCCATGTACTGCTTTTTGCCATGGCATCCATCCTCCTGGAATCCTTTTCAGGAGGGTGAGAGGCTAGAGGAATATTAGCCTTGTCACAGGCTGCAGCCTGCACTACCCCCACATGGCTGCACTGCTGAGATAGGAACTCCGTATCAGGGCCTGATAAAGCATACCTCTGTCCATCCTTTTATCCACAGGAGGATAGAATGAGGAGTTTTCAGAATTTTAACTGTCTGTTTCCTAAAAGATTTATGCAAGGGAATAGACAGTCTCCTAGACTCTGGAATATCCATCATTTCCACAAAATCAGGCTCTTCTTGATCATCCACAGCTTCCTCCACAGGGAGCTGCAGAGTGTCAGCAACTTTCTTGTAAAACAAAAAATGAGAAGGGGACTCATAGCCTGGGAGGGGATACTCCTGAAGGTCTGTCTGGAGAGATGTCCAGTTCAATGGGCACATCCAGACTGTCAAAAATCACACTCACTCTCCTCGTACCCTCCCTCCTCTTCCCGGTTCATAAAAAATCTTCAAAGTCATAATCTTGAATCGGGAACTCGACCAACCGCGCTTACCTCATGGTGCCGTTCGGACGGAACTGGGGAAAGAGACTGGACAATCTGAATAGCTTTGGCTATTTCCTCAGCTGTTGGAGAAAGAACTTTGGCCCCAAACTAGCTGACCTTCTAGCCCTTTAGTTGGAACCAGCTCCTCAGAGCTGGCTCTTCGTTTGCCCGAGAAAGCATCGCCCTGGTCAGAGGGCATTCCCTCAGGTTCGGTTGGAACCGAACCGGGCTGGCCATCCGGGTCAGCGGACTTTTTGGCCTCCCTTTCCCTGAGCCTACCAACTCTTTTTTCCACGATGGCAGCAGGAAAATTTTTTACAAATCTGGCAGTCTGCATTGAGGTGGTCAAACCCCAGACAATATACACATATGGTGTGTGGGTCAGCCTTGGCAAAGGCTTCCCCACAGAGGCCACAGTGCTGAAACCCAGTGGGTCTGGTTTTTCTTTTGAGTTTCTCAGACATAGTGCCAGCCTAACCAAAACTTGCCCGTTAACGGCAATCCACCAAGCAAGACTCTCTTATCGGTTCCCAACCGTGTCACGGGTCGTGGAAAAATACGTAATTAAATCTTTTTTTTTTTTTAGAACCGATAAGAACTGGGAAATGCACTCTAAAGGGCTAGAAAGTAATTTTTTAAACCCTCTGATCGGTTCAAACCGAACCGAAAAAGACGTTTATAAGTTCCACACAGAAGAAAATAAAAAAGTAAGCCTATCTATTACTTACAATACCACAGACAGAGCTTGAACCGACGATTGCGGTTAAATTTCGGTAAATAAACCGAGAAATTACACTTTAAAACCGACAAACAAACCGAGCAGCAGGAGGAATCTCCGGAGCGACTGTTCAGTGAGGCGGAGTAAAGAATCTGACAGTTTAAGTTTGAGCTTCAACAGACAGAGTGTTTAACCGAGCTCGCGCTCAAGATTCCATGCCCTGCATGGAAGTTAACTCTCACCTCCGGAGCAGTTCTAACCTGGGGTTATACTGCATATGTCATAATATAGCAAGACTTCCTGTTGTTTGAAGCCTCTTCCTCCTCGGACCGTATAGGCCCGGGAGGAGACCCGGGGGAAGGGCCTAGAGACCTTACCTGGGAATCCCTGGAGCGAAGCCGTCCCCCGAAGGTCGGCGTGGGCCTTGCCGAGCTTGATCGGGCAAGCGGACTTCAAGGACACGACGGTCCATGGAGAAACAGGCATCGCACGCGTCCATGTTGTGGTTGGGTCCCAGGCAACGGAGACAGACATCATGCCGGTCCGAGACTGAAAAATGCCGGCCACAGGAGCACCGACGTATAGGGGCATGGCCCGCCTTCGATTTACGCCTTGCTCCCAAACCTGACATGATGCGAACTAAACAAGGAAAAAAAGCAATAAAGCACTCGGCGCCGTATTATGGAAAAACAGGAACGGTCTTACTGGTATACGGCGTCGAGAGTCGTCTGAGAGAAAATGAGGGAGTCTTGAGGTATTAGAAACCGAGAACACTATTCGCTACCACGCAGCAGGTGCAGCCTCGACGGCAGGAGGAACAGAACTGAGATAGATGAGGAGTCTGAGGCACCTAACAGCCGCCCCTCGTGCATGACGCAGTACGTCGTGCTCGAGGGCGGCACCGTTGGAGCAGACTCAAAAAAAAAAAAAAAAACTCCCGTAGCGGGTGCGCGCCTCCAGCTTAACCCAAGCAGTAATGAATGGTGAAGATTGACAAGGGAAGATCAAGGGTTCATCTCCTTTGACCAACTCATCGTTTACTTAGGGTGGACTCCTTTGTCTGCCTACACAGGAGGTCAGTGGGAGACAGAAGGGCTTGACCACATGGACCCTCTGGAAGTGGACAGTAATTCCCCCCCCCTCCCCACTGACAGCAATTCCATGGCCAGTGTCACTGCTTCTTCTTGTGCCTTTAGCAGAGAGGCATAGACTCTACTTCAAATGAAAGGAGGAACAGAAAAAAGTTATGGAACCTTTTGCCTTCAGGAGGAGTCGAAAAGATCAATCGCCAACATGTACAGGACCAGAACAGGCTCGCCTGCCTGGGAGTCCATGTTTTGGGCCTTTAAATGTGCCACAGAACCTGAAGCTTCCAATCAGCTGCTCACAAAGATGTGCCCTACAACACATGCAGCAGACACTAGTGTAGCCCCTGCAGGTTCACAGCTCATCACCAACAGCACTGTCCCACATCATGGGCAATGCCCAGGCACTACACAGGAATTATGGCCACCTGTGATGGCCATGGTGAACATGCACACCACACTCCTCTTAAATCCAGTTTTCCTCCTCAGCCCCATCTGGAATGTTGATGAGCAGTGAGTTGGAGACAATGGGGAAGAGTCAAAACCTAAAACAAGAGCTGGCCCGGTGGTGTTGGGGTACTGGGCGCCTTATCTCATGTGCCGGCAAACTAGGTTGTGGAATGACTTAGGGTCACAGAGGTGTCGGGTGGCTGGGGTGGGGGGATGGTAAGCAGAATTGAGCAAAGGCTCTCCTCTCCTGGGAAAGGGGTCACCCACCCATAATCCCACCATCATGGGATGGAGGTCCGGTGACAGGCGTAAGTGGCAACGGTGTGACCGGCAGAGTGGAGGCATTCCGTAAGGCGTGCGTCACTTCGGAGATGTGCAGGAGTGGGACTAAAAGGGGAGAAAAGGCCAAAATGTATAAAAAAAAAACATTAAAATATTTCTCAAATTGACAGAAACAAACCAGAATTCACTAGCAGGAGCTGTAAAGAGAAGACCAGTTCCTTGCATTGAAATTAAGAATATGAATGCAGTCAGAGCGGAGCTGGAAGATCACATGGTTGGGCGATAGCAGGGGTCAAGCTTGAAGACTGTTTTCAGTGACTTAGTGAATTAAGTCTAGGTAGCTTGAAATAAAGCTTCACATTGAACAATCGTACCACTCAACTGTCCCTGATTTTTGATTAAAACATGTCCTCCATCCCTTCTAAACTTGGCATTTTTCTCACAGAAGAGTCAGGATTTGTCTCAAAGTTATGTCAGGCATAAGCATCACAGGTTAGTTTGCCTTCAGAAAACTTTTATCACTAAGCCACATACTATAAACAGATTCCGGACTGCCTATTACCATTTTTAAAGATGAGTCCCCAATTCTGTTTTTTTCTCCCCGACTTGTGAGGCATGGGGTTGAGACATATGACAGCACTTATAACAAGCAAATACCATATAATGCCAGCACATGTACTAGGAGCATTCTGGAAACGAAATGTGGTTGTTCGGGGGCCCAATCAGATAATTACCTGCAGAGCATTAAGGAAAGAAACTGCCTCCTTTTCTTTTTCTTCTTTCTCTTCTTTTAAGAGCTCCAACTGTCGCAGAAGATTGCTATTTGCCAGTTCTATCTGCTCCTGCTGGTACGTAAGTTCAGCTAACTTTTCCTCTAATCCAACCTGGTAAAAAAGGAAAAATGCACAAGTTAAAATGCTTTCCATAAAATATATTTCAAATGTTCTCTGGGGGCATCCACAACTGTCCAGCAAGTACCACTATACTGTCATACGGGCAACGCAGGTTAGAAAGACAGATTTTCTGCTCGTCTGAAACATAAAGTTGATTTTGGGGGTGCTTAGAGTCCTCCAGGTTGCAACCCCCCCATTTCCTTGGCAGTATATGGTCAAGGTCAATGCTAAAGTTAACACTTCTAGTCAAAGAGGGAGGCGTCATCATTTCACTTCTGCAGCGACTCCAGAGGTGAATCATGGAAGGCTTCAGACTCGGATGTAGCTGTAAAATGGGGGTTTTGCGCCAGTCCATTTTCTGGATAAAAAATATATAACAAAACATGCATTCTTGCCTCAACTGGGTGGCTGCAGCTTCATGGGTGGACTGTAATGCCTGGGGAGGAGGGAAAGGGGGCCAGCAAAATAATGGAGGATGACTGTCCCAAGTACTTTAGGACCCCATGCCAAAACAATCAACTGGGCTTCGGTTACTGGAGCTGACAGGCTGCTGGATGTGGGTCCAAAAGGGCACAGCCATTAATTCAGGAAGATAAAGACTTGCATAAAAAAAAAAATACACTGTTGCTCTTTGGCATAGTGGCACTACCATGGTAGAAATCCAAGTCTGTACTGTGAGTCAAACGCCCCATCCCAGGAGAGCAGAATCTCTGACATTTTGGGTGCTGGAGGGAGAGAGAGAAGACAGCCTATTAGCTGTAGTCACACCTCTAGAGGGCAGGGAGTGGCACTGGACATCACAGCTGACTACAAAATGTCCAACCCACCTCCGTAGCAGGGTCCACTTAAGTGAACAGACAGGTGGCTTAATAGGTTAATCATCTCCTCTGGGCATATATTTTTAGCAAAAGTTTACTGTTATAGTGTACAAAGAGAAGTTCGTAGAAAATTTGGGGGATGATGTCAATTACCATGTGATCATTCCCTTTTAGGCACAACCAAGGATGTGAAAGTACTATATAAAGACTTCCACTCGAGAGCTATATCCATCTAGTTTTAGGCACGGAGTACGGGAACTCATGCAGGTCTCAGGAATACTTCTAACTTCACTCTGGAGTTGGGCCCTTCTCTCACACACAGGTCGAGACTAAACTTGAATCAAACCTTGCAGACTCTATCTTGGGAAAATCATGCCTCAAAAACCCTTCACCAGGGTCACCTGACACTGAAGTCCCATGTCAGACAACATACCCAGGTAATTAGCTTTTTATTTCTTAATACAAATAATTTATGATTCACAACTGAAGTAATCTCTTTAGACAGGTTTTAATACCTTCATAGGTGCACATCATTACCATTTCTTTATGAGAAAGATAAATGAAAGCAGTTGACAGTTATGTTTACCTATGTTATAAACAGTGTATTTGTTGAGCAAATAAAATGGTTAAATAGAATAAAAATAGGTGATCTGCAATCGTAGTTCTAGTAGTATGTAGTTCATATCCACACGATGGCAGTTCCTATGGAATTGTTTATTCATCAGAACGTCTAAGTTCATCTCCTCCCACTCATCAGAACGTCTAAGTTCATCTCCTCCCACCACCTGGAAGGTATATCCTCCAGCCACGCCCAGTGATGTTAGATCTTGCATGCTGGCAGCAGGGTTCTGTGTGCCACTTGCCAAGGAGTGTGGGTCAGTGGTGTGGATGTAAACTATACATCACTACCAGAACTACAGTTACAGGTGAGTAACCAATTTTTCTAGGGGAGATGGCTATAGTTCACTGTCGACATATTGACAGATTTCCTGACAGTTCTCCAGAAGGAGGGGGAAGGCAGACACACACCCCTATTTTGCAAACAGAGATTGGAGAACAGAGGTCTCAAAGGCAGCATCCAGAGGAAAGATTTAAGGTCAATGCTGGAGGAAAGAAAACATTACTTACCACAGTAATCTTGCTTCTTCTAATGGAGTCTTGCTGTATTCTGACTAAATGCAGTTAGCCTTTCCAGTTCAACTGCCCCGGAGAAGTAAGAGGTAACTCTTTGCCAATGCATAGAACGTTGAGCTCGATTTTCAAACCCCTGTCCCAGGTACATTCTATGTAACCATCAGATTCTTACAATCACTAAATCAATGGCTACTAAGCTATACTGCAAACATAATTAATAAAACAGTAGTCGGGGGTGTGGCCAGCAGCCAAGTTAGCAACAGCTTCTTGGACAAGCTCGATACTTGGCAGCTTTTAAACGGAGAATCTTGTATAGAAAAACTTCACAAACAGATAAACTAGCTCTATATATCGACAGAGATCACTGTCCTGATCACTCAGATATTCATTTGGACTTCTTGTTGGTTGATCCAGAGTTATGGGGCGAACAAATAAAGCGGCACCCGGTGGAGACCCAGCCCGACCGAAAGACACCAAAAACCGGGCCAAGTAAAGAATCAGGTGCAGGGGCGGCGGCAGAGATCGCTCAACTGACTAATGCTACGCTACTTGAAGCAATACAGAAACTGGATGGCAGGATGGAAGAATTCACTGCACAGTTCAAAATAATGGACACAAAAATTGGAAACTAGAAGTAGCTAAGGTAGCTGTCAAATCCGTATCAGCAGCAATGGCAACTTCCTCGGCCCTAGTGAAGGAGAATGGGGTGCTGAGAAGGCACCTTAAGAATTTAGAAAATTTATCCAGAGCAGCGACTGTTCAAATCCTAGGCATTCCAGAGCAAGCTGAAGGAGAGGATTTACTTGGCTTTGTTAAATCCCTTCAGGGATATTTTTCAAATTTCAGAAGAATTCTCGATAACCAAGGTTTACAGGATTATGCCACATGATGCAAGGCAACGCATGGCTTCAGGACAGTTACCTCCATGGACCCTTTTGGTGGTGCTAGGGTCAGTAGTGGAAAAAGACTTTATAATCGCTCAAGCAAGGAAAAGCGTCTTGATGGACTGGGAGGGGAACAAAATACATATTTTCCCTAACTTAAGTTAAGCGACGAGGCAAAGGAGAAAGGCTTTTGATCTGGTGCAGTCCTGCCTGTGACAGTTGGGGATTCAACATGTTTTGGTAATGCTAGCAAGCCTGTGAATTTTCTACGGGGAGAGAACGACTTATCAATTTTCGGAACCTGGAGAAGCCGGCAAGTACTTTGATCGAATGGAGAAGGAATTCCAAGCTAAGGACCTAGAGAAAGACAGTGAAAATGAGGACAGTTACTGAGCGATAAGTACTGAGGTTTCCACAAATAAAGTACAGTTACGTAAGAACTTACGATAACAGTACATCTTCGAGAACAGCTCTTGCAGCAGGTTACACCATTAGGACTGAAGCCGTCAGGCCAGGACCTTGAAATTTTCTAGCTAGCAGTCTTCATGGGATCGCCGACGCCGGGTCCCGCCCACGCCAGGCTAGGCATATAGGAGGCGGTCCCACCATAATCCCCAGTTCTCCCACCGAGACTCCCGGCCGCTGGCTGACATCAGAGGAGGAGACTGAGGATCCGCCATCAGATGGCTAAGACTAGAAAGAAATGGTTCCATCCTGAATGATGGAATTTAGGCTATAACCTATCTCCTCCAAAAAGGGGGAATAGTGGGCGGGAAGGTACCTGCTCGAGACATTTAAACACCTTAAGGGCATAAACAAGGTGAAAGAGTCTAACATGTTTAAATATAAGAAAAATAGCAGGACAAGAGGACACAGCATGAGATTAGAGGGAGGCCGATTAAGGGGGAATGTGAGGAAATTCTTTTTCACAGAAAGGGTGGTAGATGCATGGAATGGCTTACCACAAGAAGTGGTGGCTATGAATACAGTGCAGGGCTTCAAACAGGCATGGATAGTCATAAGGGAGCAATACAAATGACTATGAATAGATAGGTCACTGACAGAGCAAAAGGCCGATGGTACATTTATAAGGTAGAAAAGAAATGGGCAGACTGATGGGCCTTTATGGTCCTTATCTGCACGTCAACTTTATGTTTCTATGTTTCTATATGATTATGCAAGAGCTGTTCTCGAAGATCTACTATTACGATAAGTTCTTACGTAACTGTACTATCTTCCTTCGAGATACAGCTCTTGCAGCAGGTTACACCATTAGAACCGATTCCCAAGCAATGGCGACAATCTTACGCCATCGGGAGGAGGAAAGACGGAGATTATGACCCTGTCTGAGCCTAGGACAGAAGTCCCTGGAGGATGGCTAGGCCGAAATCTGCCCTTCGCCTTGAATCGATATCCAGGCTGTAATGCCTAATAAAGGTATGCACCGAGCTCCAGGTAGCTGCAGTGGAAACATTCTTCAGTGCTGCAAAAGAAGTGGCCACTCCTCTGGTAGAATGACCCTTGACCACGTCTGGCAAGAGTTTGTTCCACTTGTCATAATAAAAAGAGATGCACTGAATGAGCCAACGTGAAAGGGACTGTTTAGAAACAGGCGCTCCATTCATCCTCTCAGCAAAGGAGACAAACAGCTGACCCGCTTTCCGGTACTGTTTGGTTCTGGTCAGATAATATCTGAGACACCTGTGAACATCTAGGATGTGAAGCAGTGCTTCCCCTCGACTGGAGTACTTGGGAAAGTATACTGGTAAATCGATATCCTGATTAAGGGTAAGGGTTGAAACCACCTTAGGCAGAAACTTAGGATTTGTCCTCAGGGATACCCTGTCCTGGTGAAAAATTAAATAGGGTTCTTTGCACATGAGTGCATGTAATTCGGAGATTCTTCTTGCCGAAGTAACTGCAACTAAAAACGTTTTCCACGACAGAAAATGTAGCTCGCAATCTGCGGCTGGTTCAAAAGGTGGCAGAGTAAGCTGCTACAGGACAAAAGGGCAAGTCCCAAGGAGGAACAGGATCCTTGACAGGTGGCCTAAGGTGGAGGACCCCCCTTAAAAAGGCACGAGTAGTGTCCAATTGAACCACCATATGATGGCCTATGGGGGCACGATAGGCTGAGATTGCACAAAGGTGCACTTTGATCGAGGAGTAAGCTAGCCCAGATTGGAAAAGGGAAAGCAGGTACTCCAGAACCAGCTTCTTGCACAGCCTAAGGGCGAGAAACAAGGAGTCCAGCCCACAAGAAACCTGCGCCACTTCATGGCTGAGTGTTGCATGTGTTGTTGGTTTTCTAGCGGCAGAAAGTACATCTGCCACCTCTTGCGAGACCCCGTGTCGCATCATGGCTATGTTTCTAGGAGCCAGGCATGTAGGTTCAATGAATGTAAGTCCGGGTGGACTAGTGAACCCTCCTCCTGAGACAACAGATGGCAGCTGACTGGCAAAGGAAGCGGAGGTTCCCAAGATAGCTGATGCAGCAGCGGGAACCAGATTTACCTGGGCCAGAAAGACGCTACCAAGATAAGCGTTGCGTGCTCCCTGCGAAATTTGAGAACTCTCTGGATCAACGGGAAAGGAGGGAAGGCATAGAGGAATCTGCCCGCCCAGGAGAGGGACAATGTGTCTTGCCAGAAAACACCAGGCCCTGGATCTAGCGAGCAAAAATTGGGCAGTTTTGCATTGGATGGGGACGCGAATAGATCTAATTCTGGAGTGCCCCATCTGTGGAACAGATCCTCTGCCACCTCCTGTAGAAGTTTCCACTGTGGACTCTGGCCTGGAATGACTCAGGCTGTTCATGACGGTATTGTCCACCCCGGGATGTGAACTGCAATAAGGTTTGGCGCCACGTCAATTACCCATTCCCACACTCTCATGGCCTCCCTGCAAAGGGTAGAGGTGCCTCCTTGTTTGTTGAGGTAATCATCTGCAGTATTGTCTGTTTGCAACAGGAGAGTACTCTGTGAATCACTGACTGGAAGGCTTGCAGGGCATAAAGGACCGCCCTCATCTCCAATATGTTGATGTGGAGATGAGATTCCTGGGTTGTCCATGTGCCCCGAGACCTCATCCCGTTCAAGTGCGCTCCCCATCCCAGCCCTGAGGTGTCTGTGGAGAGAGACACCGTCGGGGATGGCGCTGTGAAGGGAACCCCCACGGAGAGGGTTCCCGGATCTAGCCACCATTGCCAGTCCCGAACCACGGCCTTTGTGATTCGGACTGGTTGCTGCAGATGGCCTTGCCTTTGGTCCCACTGCACCCTTAACATCCACTGGGTTATCCGCATGTGGAGTCTTGCCATTGGGACTGTTGGAATGGCCGCAGCCATGTGTCCGAGCAGGCGAAGGACCAGTCTGGCTGGGACGGTGTTCTTCGCTGACAGATCCCTTATGAGGGACCGAATGCGTTCCTCTCTGTCCTCGGGAAGAACGGCTTTTCCCTTGACTGTGTCCAGAACTGCCCCTATAAACTGCAGTTTCTGGGACGGCACGAGAAGAGACTTCTCGTAGTGGATGAGGATACCCAGAGACTGAAAAAGGGTCTGGGTACACTGAATGGCCATCAGTAATGCCTCCTTGGAAGGAGCCATGAGAAGCCAATCGTCCAGATACGGGAACACGTAGTGGCCCTGTCTCCTCAGAGACGCTGCCATGACTGCCATGCACTTGGTAAATACCCGAGGTGCTGATGACAGCCCGAAGGGAAGTGCCCGGAACTGATGATGGCAGCGGAGAAACTCGAAGTGCAGGAACCTCCTGTGTGCTTGAGCAATAGGGATGTGCAGGTGAGCGTCCTGCATGTCCAGGGACGCCAAGAAAGTGTCCTTCAGCATGGGGATTAGACCTGGAAGGGTCACCATGCAGAAGCGCTTGTAGACGACCAACAGACTGAGGTCGCTGAGGTCCAAAATTGGACTGAGGTCCCCTGTTTTCTTTGGAACCAGGAAGAAGTGCGAATAGTATCCTGCTCCTCTCTGGTTCCCTGGAACGTGCTCCAAAGCCTCCTTCTCTAGAAGCGTGAGCACTTCCTGCTGTATAAGCAGGGCATACTGACCCGAGTAGCGGGAAAGCAGAGGAGGCCTTGTGGGCGGGTTGTCTACAAATTCTATATACTGGCCTTTTTCGACCAACTGTAGCACCCACCTGTTGGTGGTGATCGACCGCCACCCTGGCAGGTGGTTCAGCGATACGACTCCCACCTTCATTTCCGCTGATCCTGGAGGTGGGGCGGGGCCGGAAGGAGCCGCGCTGTGGCAGCATTGGGTCCTGCAGGTTGGGCCGACTTTGTGACTCGTTGGCCTCTGCCTGAGGATGTCTTAGCCTGGGCTTTTTAGGTGAAGGAGCCCCTTTGTTGCTGTCTGGAACATGGTTGTTGCCTTTGGGTCCGGCTGCGAAACCGACTCTGGTTCCTGCAAAAGGAACTAAGTCGAGACCTCTACATAGCATGGACAGATCTAACCACCTTCTCAGCTTCCTGCAGTTTGGTGATCACCTTCTCCGAGGCTTCACCAAACAAAACTTCGCCGTGGTAAGGGGCGTCCATGATGTTCTTCTGGACGTCCGGGGTAAACCCGGAGACACGGAGCCAGGAGTGTCTCCGGAGACACACATCTGAGGCTGCAGCTCTGGCCGAAGAGTCCGCAGAGTCGTATACGGCTCTAAGCACCTGGGTCCCAACGTCCGAACACGTAAGGAGGAGTTGCAACAGCTCCTCCTTTTGGCCACTGTCTGGCAAATTTTTCTACTAGGTCTTGTCCCTGTTCCCACAACACGTTCTGGAACTGAACCATGTGGGTGAGGTAATTTAACAACCTAATGGCGCAAATTGCGGCCACATACGTGCGCCTGCCCAGGACGTCCAACTGTTTGGACTCCGGGTCTGGTGGCTGTGTGCTCAAGTGCTGCGGTTTCTGAGACCGGTCATGTGAGGCCGTAATGACCAGGGAGTCTGCCAGAGGATGGTTCGCCAGGTACTGGTCCTCCCTTGGGGCCTTGTACAGGCGGTCAGCCTTCTGCGGTACTGCCAGAGTCGAATGTGGACGCTTCCATGCAGCCTTGGTGACGTCCACGAAGGTGTCCACCAAGGGTGGCACTACCACAGGCTTGGGGTCTTTTTGCCGAAGGTAGCGGGCAAGGCGTAGTCTCTCAGGGTCAAGCTCTTCAGCGTCCCACCCCATGTTCTCCTGAATATGCCTCATTATCTCGCGAACGAGGGGTCATCCGGAGGGGACCTGGGAAGGTTGCGTGGGTCCAGAGAAGGGACGCTGATTGGAGAAGGGGATTTGGAGCATGCAGAGGTGTCAGATCTGGAGTCCTCCTCAGACGGGGTATACCGACGCCTTCTGGGTCTCTTGGGGCTGGGTGACCCTGAAGTGGATCTTGAAGGAGCCCTTCTCTCCAAAGATCTGCCCCTAGGAGGGGACGCTGGCTCCTTGGGGGTCGATGCCCGTCCTGCTGAGCCCCTGGGTGGTGGAGGGGGCGCAGGTGTTGAAGGGGCAGCAGGTATGGGAGGAGGTTGTGTGGTGACCACATCCTTCTTGATGGTGTCCCACCAGAAGGTAAAGAGCTCCTTCACCTCTGACAAATTTAGGCCAGATGACGGACCAGACGCCGGTGGCCTGTCGTCGGGGTCAGGCGTCGGGTCCCCGTGGAAGCTCGATAGGTCCGGGGTCGCCCACCTGGTCTTCGGGCTGGGTAGAGTCCTCCTCCTCCGACGCCTTCCGACCGACGTCTGTAGGCGGTAGTGTGGCCCTTCTTTCTGCGGTAGCTGACGCTGGTCCCCCGGCCGACGTCCTTGAGGGCGATGCCTGACTGGCGACAGGTGACGACGGTAGTCGGGTTCCCGTGGAGTGCCTGTAGCTTGCCCGACGTCAGGTGGGCGGCGCCGGGTCTGACGTCCGCTTCAAGGTGGTCAGCTACTTAGTCTTGCGCTGGGGTGGCGGCGGTGGGGAGACAGACCTGACGTCGGAGTCCTGACAACGGGTGGAAGACTTGTAGCACTCCCCAGACCTAGACGAGGCCTTAGACAGAGTGGACGAAGATAGAGGCCTGGAGGTCTTGACAGGCTGCAGAGAGGAGGAACCACTAGCCGATCTGATGAGAACCGGGGGAGGCGGAGAGTGAGCCCTCGTGGGAGAGCAGTCAGACCTGGAGCCGGAGCTGCGGGAGTCTGAGGCCCTGGAAGGGGATCTGGGTATCTCCTTCTCCTGGTGCTCTTCGCGGTGCTTATGGGACTTCCCTGATGACTCCCCCTTTGAGGAAGGGTCTCGATCCATAGCTTTAAGTTTTTCCTCGAGGAGGGAAGCTTGAAGGGCCTTCTGGCGTCGGATCCTTGTACGGCTGTTGAAGCCCTGGCAGAAGGAGCAGGCCTGGGTATCGTGGTCTGGGCCCAGGCAGCGTACACAGGCAGAGTGAGGATCCTTGAAGGGGATCTGCTTGCCGGACGCACACTTCAACAAATGGCCCTCCAGAGAAGTTGGAGAGGACATCAGACGAAATCCAGTAACAAAAGAACGGTTGAAGTTTCCTAGTCATCACACGCTAGAAGATGACCGAGAGGCCGATGCTCCGATGTCGACGGTGGGAAAATGGCGGGACCGCCTCCTTATGTACTACGCCTGATGTCGGGGGCGGGACCAACGTCGGAGGCGGTCCCCGCTGAAGACTGCTAGCTAGAAAATTTCCGTGGGGTTCTGACGACTGACGGCTTCAGTCCTAATGGTGTAACCTGCTGCAAGAGCTGTATCTCGAAGTAAGAGCTAGCGCTTTTGCGCGCCAGTAACTGTAGAAATCCATGGAGAGACTTGATCTGTGTTTTGGCCAAACTTTCATTTCTTAACCTTGATCTAAAGTAAGGGGCAATGTTTAAGTGAGAATTTGCACATCTATGTCTCCTTACAATAAGTATGCAGATATAATAGAGCATATTTTGCAGCAGTTCATATTGCATAGTATTTCTGGATCTCAGTTAAGTTTAAAAAAATAATGCTTTTTTTTTGGGGGGGGGGTTAATTAAGCTGTTAAAATGAGTAAAAATGAAGCTGGTAACCTATTGTTGCTAAAGATGTAGCTGGGGAGAAGTATCCATGGGATATGAATGCCTTGTTCCAAGCAATGTTGGTTACTCCATGCTAATGACAACAATAAGCCATTGTTGATAACTATTACATAAACATTAATTACTAAGTGCGATTCTGTAAAAGTGATGCATTGCATCCATGTAATGTCCTTAATACATGTGTACACCTGCCTATATGGGAACTGTGCTGTATGATTTATGCAGCAAAATCAAATAAAGTTCAAAAAAATAGTAGTCAACAGACTAAGGGAAAACTAGAAGGCACAAGTCAGAGATGCTTAAGAAAATGCCACCCCAGTGATACAGCACTCAAAAAAATAGAACAGCTGTAACTAGCCCCCCCGTTCTGTTAGAGGAGGCAGGAGGAGGATGTCAATCGCAGCAAGACTCCATTAGAAGAAACAAGATTACTGTGGTAAGTCATTTTTTCTTCAAACATGAAGTCTTGCTGTATTATGACTAAATGCAGGCTACCTGCCGGCCCGTCAGCGCAGCACATAGATTTCCACTTGCAACGCCAGCGATCCAGGTTCTGGAATGGACCCAGGGCGTCGGAAGGCCAGCCAAGGGGAGAAGAATGGAGCATCCAAGGACTGATCTTCTCTGGGGGGAGGGTGGGGAGTGTGTCCGGTGTTTGTCAGACCCCTGGCGAAAGCCGGGGGTATTACAGCAGCTGGCACTGCATGTTCTGGGGGTGGGGCGGACACTGGACGTCATTGCACGTCCCCTCCCAGAGGAAAAACAGAAAAAAACTCACGCTGGCCACTCAGGATGATGCCGCCTCGGCACCTGGCCTCTATGGCTCTCAGCCGCTCCACCGACTAATTACGGCTCCACGGCGCCACCGAGGCCCCATACCCCGCCCTGGAGGGAAGCCAGGGAAACAGTGTCAGTCACTGCTGACACCTTTCCCCGTCGCACGCTGTCATGATGTGGTGCCGTGGCCCCTCCCTGGGGAGGGAAGTGAGGCAGGTGCCTGGAGAGGGGTCGAGTCGCAGAGCAACCGACGAGACAAAAAGTATACTAAATAAAAAATTAAATGCAGACTACCAAGCAGTGCCCCATGGAGGTGGGCACAGAACCCACTTAGGAAATGGGCTCTGCAGTACTGCTGTGCCAAATCTGGCAACACTCTTGGCCTGCGTGTCCAAGCAGTAGTGTTCAGTGAATGTGTGAACAGTTTTCCAGGTAGCTGCTTTGCAGATTTCAAGCAAGGGAATATCTCTGGCAGCTGCAACAGAGGCAGCTGTTCCCCTAAGTAGAGAGAGCCCTAAGGCCAGCTGGTGGCTCTTTCCCCAGTTTACCATAGCAGAACTGGATGCAAGACACAATCCACAGAGCAATGGTCCTCTTGGTGGGTGGCTTGCCCTTGCCCACTTTCCTAGAGATGTGGAACAGCTGGGTACACATTCCTATGGGCCTTTGTCTGATCCAGATAGTAGTTAATAGCCCTCTTAACATCCAGGCTATGCAGTCTGCATTCTCCTGAACTAGAATGTTCAGTGAAGAAGACAGGTAATGTCATGGACTGCTTAAGGTGGAAGTCAGAGAACACATCTGGAAGAAATTTCCTGTTTGTCCTAAGGACGACCTTGTCCCTATGGAATGCTATGTAGTTAGACTCCACTGAAAAGGCCTGTAGCTCACTAATCCTCCTTGCAGAGGTTATGGCTACCAGAAAGACAGTCTTCCATGTCAGGTACTTGAGATCAGCAGAAGACATGGGTTCAAATGGGGGCTGCATTAGCTGTGCTATGCAGATATTCAGCTCCCAAGAAGGGGTTGGCTCCCTGTGGGGGGGGGGGGGTGTAGATGAAGCAACCCTTCAAAGAACTTCTTGAAATTGCATGAGAGGCCAGCGAAGGACCCTTCCCTTCAGAGAGAGAGAGAGAGAGAGCGCTGAGTGAGAGACAGGCAGAAACAACTGCTAGCTGTACCTTCGGAGTAGAAGGTTGAAGACCTAAAGACTGAAGGTGGACTAAATAGTCCAACAAGGCTGCCAATGCAGCTGCCTGTAGATCTATTTCCATCTGTTCACACAAGTTAGTAAATCTCTTCCACTTGGAAATAAATCTTTTTGATGGTAGGTTTTCTGAAAACCTTCAAAATATTCAGGACCCCTTCAGAGAGATGCAGGCCTGTATACTCGAAGTCTGCAAGAGCCAGGCCCTGAGCCTGAGGGACTTGAGGTTGGTGTATAGAATCCTCCCTTGAGGTCAGGAGATCCTGCCTCCTGGGGAGGCAGATCGGACTGGTCATTGAAAGACAGCAGCATGGGGTACCAGGGCTGCCTGGCCCAGTCTGGAGCAATCAGAATCATTGATGATGGCTAGCTCCTGAGTTTGACCAGAACTCTGAAGATCAGAGGGAATGGGGGAAAGGCACACAGGAATTTGCCTGTCCAGTCCAATATCAGTGCATCCAGAGGCACCAAACCCAGAACTGGAGATCTTCAACAGAACTGAAGTAGCTGACTGTCTGGGGCTGCAAACAGATCCATCTCTGGTGTGCCCCATCTCCTGAACATTACATGCAGTACTTCCCTGTTCAGAGACCACTTGTGGTGATTCAGATTTATTATGTTGAGGGCATCTGCCAGTACATTGTCCTTGCCTGGCAAATGCATGGCTGAGAGGGAGGTCTTGAGGAAATGAGCCAGACTCCAGATCTTCATTGCCTCCATACACAGGGCAGAGGACTGCATCCCTCCCTGATGCTGATGTAGTACATGGTGGTGGTGTTGTCTGTCCTTATCTGCACTACCTTCCCCTGTACCATTTTTACGAATGACTGAAGAGCTAAGAACACTGCCCAAGCTCAACAGGTTGATGTGGAGCACAGACTCCTGATGAGACCATGTCCCATGAGCAGTGTGGTCCCCCAAATGGAGCTCCCCACCCTAGGAGTGAAGCGTCTGTGGTCAGAACCATTGTAGAAGACTGCTGGAGGAATGGAACACACTCACTGAGGTTGTCCCTGTCCTTCCACTACTGTAATGCCTAGATCAGGGTGGCTGTCACTGGGATCATTTTGGAGAGGGAATCCCTTCTCTGGGACCAAAAGGATCCGAGATGAAACTGGATATCCCTCATCTGAAACCTGGCTCCCAGAACCACTGCTGTGGATGCTGCCGTGAACCCCGAAAGATGGAGAAAATGTCTTACCTATGGGTGAAGAGTTTGCCAGCTGAATGAGGTTGTTTGCCTTTCCCACTGGCAGAAGAGCCTTTGCCTGAACTGTGTCCAGCTCTGTTCCTATGAATTCTAGGATCTGGACTGGTTCCAGCACGGACTTCTTTAGGTTTACCAGAAATCCTGAAGATACGAAGGTATCCTGCACCAGAACCAAGGCATCCCTTATCTGCTGGGGGGACTGTCCTACAACCAACCAGTCATCCAGATAAGGAAACACGGATACCCCTTGTCTTCTTAGATGAGCTACAACCACTGCCAGACATTCTGTAAATGTTCTGGAGGCTGAGGTAAGGCTGAAAGGCATGGCCCTGGTTGGGTAGTGGCCTGAGGGTAATTTGAACCGTAGGTACTTTCTATGAGAGCGTCTGATTGAAATGTGAAAATAAGCATCCTTGAGGTCCAAGGAAGCTAGCCAGTCTCCTTGCCGGAGGGTAGGAAGGATTTTGGTTAGAGTCACCATCTTGAATTTGGGTTCTGTCAGATGCTTGCTGAGATATCTCAGATCTAGAATGGACCGCCACTCCCAAGTTTTCTTTATGGTAAGGAAATATCTTGAGTACAACCCTTTTCTTTTGTGAAGAGGAGGAACAAGTTCCTCAGCTCTGTGCTCCACAAGTGTGGTAACCTCTGCCTCCAACAGAGTCGTCTCTGAACTGTTGGCAGGTTTGAATGACCTTGCTTTTGTTCTTGGAAATTGTTTGAAACTTAGAGCATGTCCCTGGCTCACTACTTCCAGGACCCACTTTGTCTGTGGCAATGGCTTGCCAGGCCTAGAAGTATTGAGCCAACCTGCCCCCTACTGGCAGTGGGGAGGCAGCCCTGGCTGACACATCAGGGTGTCTGCTTGGCAGGAGTCCTAGGCTTAGAGCTGGAAGCAGCCCTGCATACACCCCTTCTGCTTCTGCCCCTGAACAATCCTCTCTGCTGCTGGTAAGCAGGGAATGCCTGGGCCTGGTAGAAAGGCCTTTGATAAGGCCTGCCTCTGCCCAGCCTAGGCTGCTGCTTCTGTGGAGTTGCAGCTTTTTCCTTAGCAGCTTCACTCCTTTAAGTAGCCCTGTATTCATCCATATTCTTCATACACCTGTATATCTGTCTGTTCCCCAAACGGAGAAAACTGGACAACAGGGAAGTCCATAGCTTTTGACAGGGTGTCCTGGGAAAGATTGGTACACCTGAGCCAAGAGAATCTTCTTAGGGAGACTGCAGTAGCCATGACCCTAAAGGATACATCATTTGAATCCACAGCAGAGAGAAATTGGACTTTGGATGCTTCAACACCATCCTTGACTGTTCCAGATCCTTAGCTAGCTGGGGTGGAGCAGTTTTAGCCAACTCCAGAACAGATTCCCATCTGAATTTCTGGTATCCAGAGATGCATGCCATGTTGCAAACTTGTCTAATCCCCTGTGAGGCAGCCAAATACTGCTTCTTGGCCATGGCACCGATTTTCCGAGAGTCCTTCTCAGGAGGGTGTGAGGCCAGGGGAATGCCAGCTTTATCACAGGAAGTAACCTGAACAACCCCTACATGGCTACAATGGTTACACAGAAACTCTGTACCATTGTCAGAAAACATGCACCTCCTGTGCATCCTTTTGTCCACAGAGGGATAGGAGGCGGCATCTGTAGAATGTTTGTCTGTTTCTCAAGAGACTTATGAAGAGGTATTGATAGTCTGTCAGGGACATCCATCATTTCGCTAAAATATGGCTCCTCCTCCTCCTCTTCAGCTGCCTCAAGAGTAGGCAGCCGTAAGGTCTCAGCAAACTTTCTGAAAGACAGATTAGAGGACTCCACCCCCCCCCCCCGGCTGTCTAGGAGAAGAAACATATTCTGGTTTATCAGGGGAGACATCAGGCTCAATGGGGTCACCCAAGCCTTCCTCTTCTTCCTCTCCCTCCCACTCAAGTTCATAATAGGCCTCAGGATCACATGAACCAGTGGGAAGCGAACTGGCAGGTGGTCAAACCGCGTTATGCGGTTTCTGAACCGGTCTGTAAGGATTGTACAATCTATATCACTTTAGCGATCTCAGCAGCTGGAACTGCAAACGTTAGCTCCGAACTGGCACATTTTTTTTTTTCTTTTTACAGGTACCAACTCTCCGGTATCTGTCTTCCTTCTGATGGAGGTATTGCCCTTATCAAAAGGCACCTCCTCCGGTTCCCCAGCTCCTTCAGGAGCCAATCCGGACTGGCCATCCGGGTCAGCAGATTGTTCAGCCATTCTTTCCTTAAGCTTAGCCATATGCTTATCCAGCATGCTTTCAGAAAGATTTTACAAATTTGGCAGTCTGTTTTTAGGTGGTCAAACCCCAGACAGTAAACAGATAAGGTGAGGCTCAGCCTTGGCAAACACCTCCCCACACTCTGTGCAGTGCTGAAACCCAGTGGGACAGGTCTTTTTCTTGGGTTTCTCTGACATAATGTAGTAATAAGCCAAGTTACCCATAATGTGGTGGTCAGGCCTGAGTAACAGTGTTTTCGGTTAACGACCGGTTCAATGGTTGACTGAAAAAAACTGAGGAAGTGTCTTTTTCAAAATACGAAAACCACCAGATCCTAAACCAACTTCAACACAAAGACTTTACCTCAAAAGGAAAGAATTCACTCTGTTTCCTCCCGGTTACACGAAACAGAAAGAAAAAACAAAGACTTACTGAAACTGAAAAAACCTAAACTAGTCTAACTTGTACCATAGGGCAGAGGCTTGAAGAACCAAAAAATGAAATGCAGTTTGAAGAAACAGTCGAAAAACCACACTAAACTGAGCGAAGAGAAATCTCTGGAGCGACTTCACAGGCAGGCGGAGTAAAGAATCTGATGGTTACACAGAATGCATCAGGGACAGAGGCTTGAAAACCGAGCTCGAGCTCAATGTTCTATGCATTTGCCCAGAGTTAACTCATCTCCAGGGCAGTTGAACTGGAAAGGCTAATTGCATTTAGTCAGAATACACCAAGACTTCATGTTGTTTGAATGAAGGTGTGTGCAGACTTCCTGGTAGCAGATCCGCACATCTCCTGGATACGGATGCCCCTGGAAGCAGCCACTGAGGCAGTGGTATGTCTGGTGGAATTAGCCCTAAGCCTTATGGGAGGCTCCCTACCAGCCAACCCACAGCAGAGGCCAATGCAGGATGTAATTCACTTGCCAATCATCTGCTCTGATGCCTGTCTGCCAGGTGTGGCTTCAGTGTATGTTACAAACGGCTGATGATTCACCCCGAACTTCCGCAGTGCACCCTTTATAATAAGCGAGCGCCCTCCGCAGGTCCAGAATATGGAGTTAGTGGTCAGCCTCCAAAGATGGGTTAGTAAAATATACCAGAAGGTTCATTGCCTGGTTAAAATGACACTCTGATACTACCTTCCAGAAGGACTTCATGTGGGGGGGTGGCGCGAAGGACAACCTTGTCCCTGTGGGTCCAGATATGGAGACCTCACCGAGAGTGCCTGGAGCTCACCAATCCTTCTGGCTGACATAATGACCACCAAGAAGGCTATCTTCCACTACAAATGTGGCATCTCACACCTGTGCATAGGCTCAAAATGGCTAGACCATGAACACAGCCTGTACCAGCAGTACGTCCTATGTTTGTGGTGGTGGGTCACCCACCAAAGGGGACAGATGGTCACGGCCCCTGAAAAAGTGCTGGATTACCACCTTCTAGGCCACTGCTGTATATCTGCTGGCAGCCGGTAAAAAAGATGGCTGCCAGGTGCACAGTTACTCGCAGCCCCAAATTAGTGAGGGACCAAAAGGTACTCAAGGATACTAGCCACAAGGCAGACAATGGAATCAAGCTCCTTACCTGACACCAAATGTAAAAGTATTCCATTTAAAGGTGTAGCAACAGTGAGTCGACTTTCTGGGAGGCCTCCACAATGTGGAGTACAGCTCAAAGACCCAAGGTCTGGAACTCTAGCTACGCAGGAACCAGGCTGTGAAGTGCAGGGACTTAAGGTCCAAGTGTCAAACTGTGCCCCCTTTGCCTGGTCAGCAAATCTGACCGCAGAGGCACCCGCCATGGAGGGCTGCTTCTGAGGCTGAGGAGATCTGGGTACTAGAACTGCCTTGGCCAGTCTGGAGCTATCATGATCATCCATGCCTTGTCCTTCTGGGCCTTGACCACCATCTTGTGGATCAATGGGAAGGGAGGAAAGGCATACATGAGATTTGGAGTCCAGGGCCTTGCAGTGGAAACCCCCATTAGTAATCTTGACACTGTGTGAGTAGTGTGTGTGTGTGCGCGTGTGTGTCAGGCACAAAACAGCCTCACTCTGACATTCTCCCAGGAGGAAAAACAGATTCACAAGAGGGATTCCCCACTTGTAGAACAGGTGCGACTTCTCTCCCACCCAGCTGAGAGCATCTGCCAGCTGACTGATTCGGCGACATGGATCGCCACTAGATCTGCACAGCATGGATCGCCAAGAAATCTGCACCCAGGCTGTGCACAAGAGTCCCGGTGTAGAGGGCCCTCTGACAGGAAGAAAGCCCATGCCACCCTGCCTGTTCAGGAATAACATGGCAGTGGTGTTGCCCGTCTAGACCTGCATGATCTGACCCTGGACTAATTGAGCAAATTCTGTCAGAGCTAACCGTATTGCATGGAGTGCCAGCAAGTTAATGTGGTGACAGGACTCCCCTTGGTGATCAGAACCTGTGGGCTCTCTGGTCCCCAAGGTGAGCTCCTCATCCCACCAGATATGCATCAGTGTGGCAGACAATTCTGGGTGGACAAATGGGACTTCTTCCTCCAGATGCTTGGAGATTAGCTACCAGTGGATGGCATCCTACGTAGGCTGAGTCATTGACCAGCTGTGACCTAGGCACTAGGACCACTGCAGGAGGCGCATCCACCAGCAGGCCAATCAGACCACGATGGTGCAGGACACCATGTAACAAACCCCCCCCCCCAAAAAAAAAAAGTCACAGGGCAAGATCCTGTGCCCAGTCCACAATGTGGCAAGGCCTTGGCCCGCAGGGAGTTTAGTTCTGCCCCATGAACTGAATCACCTGTGTGGGGATTATTTCGGACTTGGCCAGGTTGACCAGATGGCCCAAATCCCAGGACCATTCCAGTCTCCTTGGATGGCCCAGCTATCAGTCAGTCATACAGGCAGGGATACGCCATTGCACAATGGCTCTGCAAGAATGCTGCCACTACTGCAATGCACTTTGTGAACACCATGGGTGCAGACCAGAGGCTAGATGGTATGACCAGGAACCAAAGACACAGTGCAGGCCTTGCTCCAGAGATGGCATGATAACTTTCAGAGCCGCCATCCTGAACTTGGTGCTTCCGCACATACTGGTTGAAATCATAGAAATCCATCCGTTTCAGGACCAGGAAGTACCTGGACACATACCCCTGACTTGCTAAGACGTCTGGGACATGGGCTATAACCACTTTCACAAGCAACTGAGCGATGTCCTCCTTAGGGTAGGCAGAGTGTCCTGCAACACCAAAAACCCCAGAGGAGCGTGGGACTGGTAAGGCAGAAGAGCCTCAAAATCAAGAGATAACCCTCTGCCTACCACCTCTGGGATGCACGCATCTGTGGTAGTGGTGGACCAATGTGCTGAGAACTGGCCAAGCCGCCCCCTCCCACAAACAGAAAGTTGGGTCAGGGACTCTGGTTGCAGATAGATACTCCCAGCCCATCTCTGGGGGGGTAGCAGCCTGTTGTACCACTTCCCTTACACCCACCTCTTTTAGGCCCCTGACTAGAGAACTTGGCCTTGGGACACTAGGCTTGGAACTGCCCCTGCTGGGACTGCTGCTGGGCAAAATGACCAAACCTGAAAAGACTTTGTCGTCTGTTTTATAGCACTTACTATACTTCTGGGATGAAGTCACCAAGTCCATGGTGGCACTGGACTTCTAAATCCTTGTGAGATGTCCTTCTTCCCCCAGGCCAAAGAGGTCAGTGTCCAAGAAGGGAACATCGACCAAACAAACTTCGACCAAATTGTGCAGAGTGTCCACTTTGAAGGAGCACAATCCCAACCACGCCCTGCGACGCATTCAGATGGCCGCTGATATGGCACGGGCACAGGAAATGGAAATTACATACTTACCATAATTCATGATCTTTTGGACTAAGTCTCCACCACTCGTTCACACTAATGGGTCTACGGCAGAGATGGTAGGACCCTGTGGAAATACAGGTTACTCACCTGTAACAGAAGTTCTAGGAATGGTATATGTTGTTCATCCACACTTATTGGCAGGTTCCTTGCCACTTTAAATCTTGCCGGAAGGTCTTCAAGCTGGATTCTCCCACCCACCCGGGTGGTAAAACTCTCGGCTCCACCCCATGAGCGCCAGATCTAGCCTGCTGGAAGCCAGGTTGTGTGCATCAAAGCCGGGAGGTGGAGTGGTCGTGTGGATGAACAACATATACCATTCCTAGAACTCCTGTTACAGGTGAGTAACCTGTATTTCTAGGGACATGAATATGTTGTTCATCCACACTTACTGGCAGACTCCTAGCAGTTCGGGAGGAGGGAGGCAAGGCGCACACCCCCTACTTAGGGAATAGAGACTGGAGAACTGAGGCCCCAAAACCAGCATCCCGGCATGACTCAAGGTCGATGTGGTAGTGGGTAATAAAGGTATGTGCCGATATCCAGGTAGCAGCCCTGCAGAAATCCTGGATAGGGACATCCCTGGAAGCAGCTACCGATGCAGCGGTATGGCGGGTAGAATAAACTCTTATCCCTCTGGGAGACTCCATGCCCGCCAACCTATATGAGAGATCTATGCAGGAGGTGACCCACCTACTTATCGTCTGCTTGGCTACAGGTCTGCCAGGTGCGGCTTCAGCATAGGTGACAAACAGCTGGCGAACCTCTCCCTGAACTTCAGCCGTTCGCTCCTTATAATAAGCGAGTGCTCTTCTAGGGTCCAAAGTATGGAGCCTATATTCGGCCTCCGAGGTGTGATTGGGGTAGAACACCGGCAGAGTCAACACCTGGTTAAGGTGAAACTCCGACACCACCTTCAGAAGGAACTTCGGTTGGGGGCGCAGGACAACCTTCTCCCTGTGGAAGACCAGATAAGGAGACTCAATGGAAAGCACCAGGAGCTCTCCCATCCTTCTGGCTGACGTGATAGCCACCAAGAAGGCGGTCTTCCACGACAGGTGGGAGATATTGCACCTGTGCATCGGTTCGAATGGCTTGCCCATAAACTTGGCCAATACCAGCAGTAGATCCCACAGAGGTGGAGGTTCTCGCACCGGAGGGGAAATGTGATCAAGGCCTTTGAAAAAGCGCCAGACCACCTTCTCCTGCGCCACCGACTGCTTCCCGGCCCGCGCCTAGTAAGCAGAGATGTCTGCCAGGTGCACCTTAAGGATCGTCGACCGAAGCCCTTGCTGAGAAAGGGACCACAGGTAGTCCAGAATGCTTGCCAAGGGACAGGCGGAAGGGTCCAAGCCCTTCCCCTGACACCAAATGCAGAATCTCTTCCATTTGAAGGCATAGCATTTCCTGGCCACAGAAACATAGAATTTGACGGCAGATAAGGACCTCTTGGCCCACCCAGTCTGCCCATTTCCTACCTACTGGATAAGCTGCAGATCCTAGTTAACAAGCAGCCTACTTCTTCCTACCCCAACCCCCTAGAATGGCCTTATGACTGTCCCATGCATGCTTGAATTCCACCACTGTTTTTGACTCCACAACCTCCTCCAGAAGGCTGTTCCATGCATCCACAACCCTCTCTGTGAAAAATACTTCCTTAAATTACCTCTGAGCCGCCCCATCTTCAAATTGTGCCCCTTGTTCTTGCACACTTCTTTTTGAAAGATGCTATCCTCTTGGACTTTGATTCCCTTGAGGTACTTGAACGTTTCTATCATGTCCTCCTCTCCTCCTTTCCTCGAGGCTATACATATTGAGCTCTTTTAGTCTCTCTTCATATGTCTTCCAGTGCAGACCCTGCACCATTTTAGTTGCCCTCCTCTGGACAGCTTCCATCCTGTTATGTCTTTGTGGAGATTGGTTCCAGAACTGCACGCAGTACTCAGATGGGGTCTGACCAGCTGTCTGTACAGAGGATAATAACTGCCTGTTTTCTACTGGTGATGCCTCTCCTATGCATCCCAGTATCCCCCAGCCCTCCTTGCTGCCCTCTCACAATGCTTGCCCACCTTTAGGTCATTTGATATGACTACCCCCAGGTCCCTTTCCATTTTTGTTGTTGTTAGTATCTCACCCCTCATTGTGTACTCTTCCCCTGGGTTTTTGTTTCCCAGGTGTATTACCTTGCACTTATTAGCATTGAATCCAAGCTGCCATACATTTGACCATTCCTCTAACCTTGCCAAGTCCCTTCTCATCCTTTTCACCCCACCTTGTGCATCAACTGTGTTGCAGATCTTTGTGTCATCTGCAAAGAGACATACTTTTCCTTCCAGTCCCTCTGCAATGTCGCTTATAAAGACATTGAAGAGGACCGGTCCTAATACTGAACCCTGCGGTGCCCCACTAGTAACCCCCCTTTCTTCAGAGTGGACTCCATTTACTGTTACTCTCTGTGTCCTATTCTCCAGCCAATTCTTTATCCAGGCTGTCCTCTTGGGACACGCTCCCAGGCTGGCTAACTTGTATATTAATCTTTTGTGTGGGACTGTGTCAAATGCCTTGCTAAAGTCTAGGTAGGCCATGTCCACAGCCCCTCCCTGATCTACTACTTTGGTCACCCAGTCAAAGAAATCTATCAGATGCGCCTGGCATGACCTTCCGCTGGAATCCATGCTGCCTAGGGTCCTGTGCCCTCTGGCCTCTAGATACTCTACAATCTTTCCTTCAGAAGTGATTCCATCATTTTCCTATCACTGAGGTTAAACTAACAGGTCTGTAGTTTCCTGCTCTGCTTGCCTCCACTTTTGTGAAGGGAATCACATCTGCCCTCCTCCAGTCCTCGGGTACCACCCCATCCTCCCATGATTTGTTAAAGAGGTAGTCAGGTGTCACTAGTTCTACCCTTAGTTCTTTAGAATTCTGGGATGAATCCCATCAGGCCCCATTGCTTTGTCCACCTTCAGTTTTAAGAGTTCTTTCATAACACTTCTTCTGTAAATGGGCTGGTATCCACTTCTGTATCCAGAGTGTTTCTACTGTTTGTTTTAGGTACCTCCCCTCTTCATTTGTAAATACTGAGCAAAAATATTTATTTAGTATCTCTGCCTTTTCACGGTATCCTCTGCCCACCCTCCCTCCCTTTATTAAGCCTCACTATCCCTCCCTTGGTCTTCCTTCGCTCCCTGATGCACCTATAAAGGTTTTATCCTTCTTAACTGAGTTGGCTCATCTTTTCCTCGGTTTGCCTTTGCTGTTCTGACTGCCTTCCCAGCTTCCTTTGCTTTAACTGATACAGTTCTCTGTCCTGCTTCTTCTGTGATTCCTTGTACTTCCTGAATGCTTTTTCTTGAACCTTCACTGTCATTTCCTTTGAGAACCATAGTGGTTTCTTACATCGTTTTGTTTTGTTTATTTGCTTCACACAAAGGCTCGTTACCTCTGTGATGGCAGTTTTTATTATTCCCATTGTTCTTCCACCCTCCTTCCTGCCCATTTGCTAGTGCATTCCTTAGGCACTCACCCATTTTGGCAAAGTCAGCCCCACTAAAGTCCAGTACTTTTGCCTTTGTATGGCTCGACTCTACTGCTGTTATTGTGAACCATACTGTTCGATGGTCGCTAGTTCCCAGATGGCTACCCACTTCTACATCTGTGATCCTCTCTCCATCTCCATTTGACAGAACCATGTCTAAGATTGCTCCCTCTCGAGTGGGCTCCAATACTAGTTGTCTAAGGCATGCCCCCTGTAGGGCATCTAGAATAACCCCACTCTTAGAAGTGGCTGCTGCAACTGCACTCCAGTTAACATCTGGCATATTCAGATCACCCATCAGCAATATCTCCCCTTTTTCTGCCATTCTAAGTATACTTTCTATCATTTCCTTGTCCATTTCCTCCCCTGAGAAGGGGTCTGATACAACCCTCAGCGGATTGTGGTGCCATTGCCGGTCTCCAAATTTACCCACAGTGCTTCTTCTCCTCCCTGTTTACCCTTTTGTTCTGTTGCTTTTATTCCTTCCCTTATGTAAAGAGCTACTCCTCCTCCTCTTTTACCCTCCCTGTCCCTCCTGTAGATAGTGTAGCCTGGTATGTTTACGTCCCAGTCATGGTTTTGTGTGTACCATGTTTCTGTGACTGCCACGATATCCAGATGTTCCTCCTCCCTCAAGGCCACTAATTCAGGAAGCTTGTTACCCAGACTACATGCGTTGGTACTCGTTGCTCTCCATTTTTTGATAGCTTTACCTTCTGTTGCAGCATCCCCCACTGACCTTTCTAGCTCGGTCTTTTTCTCATTTAGTACCCTGTTTTGAAGGGAGAGGCTGGGATTTTCCAGCTGCTTATCAGTGCCTCCCCCTTTAACTAGTTTAAAAGCTTGCCAATGAAGCATTTAAACCGATTGCTCCAAAGACTTGTTCCCTTCCTGGACAGATGCAGACCATCCTGCCAGTATAGGCTGGTGTCCCTCCAGTCCCCAATGAAGCCAAACCCCTGTGCTCCACACCATTTTTTCAACCATTCATTAAACTGCATGGTGCAAATTACCCTCACCTCCCCCATGCCGTTAACAGGCAGCACCTCTGAGAAGGATACTGTGTGTGCTACTTGTCTTAGGCCCCTCCCAAACTCTACAAAGTCCTCCTGCACTGCTCTAATCTCATGATGAGCCAAGTCATTTGTCCCTAGGTGGACAATGACTTACAGTTCAGACTCCCGTGCAGCTCTTCTCGTGATCCTGAGGATGCGCTCGCTTCTTGTCCCTCCAAGCCATGGCACCAGGCAGGCACCTTACTTCAGTTTTCCCTGCTTCCCCCAGTTCTATCCCCCTAATAACCGAGTCCCCCACCAGGAGCTGCTTCCTTTCCCTGTGGTGTCCTCTGCCTCCTTCTTGTGGGCCTCCCTTGTGACAGTTGTCATCAGTTTCCTCTGCGGGTGCATCCAAAGGGGAGCTATGCTCCCCCAGAATGGTGTATGGATTGCGGAGTGGAACAACTGACTGGGTGTGCCTCTGTTCCACCATCCTCACCCTCCCTGAGCCCACTGTGGTCCAACTGCTGTGCTTTCTTCACAACCTCTGAGGTAGTGGTGGTGGTGGTGGCTCTGGTGCTCCCTGGATGGGGGAGGTTCCCTTCCTACTGTCCAGTGTGGCCTGGGGGAAGGTTCCCTTACTACTGTCCAGTGTGGCCTGAAGACGGGCAACTTCCTCCCTCAGGGCAGAGAGTTGTCTGCAAATAGGGCAGCATCTCAGCCTCCAGAAAGACTCCTGGAAGACTGCTGCCCCACAGCCATTAGATTGCACTACTCCCCACATGTTTATCTACTTTTTTTTGTGTGTGTGATTGGTTTGTTATATAGAAATATATATATTATACAATGTGTATGCTTATATTGTCAGTGCAGTTTGCTAGAGAGGATATGACAGTGATATGCACCTTGCACTCTTGAGGAAAGGATGTCAGAACCCCGGGTATAAAGGAACTATTTCCAGGGGTGGGTGGAGTGAGGGGTGGGAAGGGGTTGGGCCTAAACTGTGCCCTCACAAAACAATCAGCTAAAAGCTCTGACCCACTGCCGCGAGTGCCTTCCTGTCAGCCAGATGCCCTACACAACAATTTGACAGAGAAAATACCCTGCTAATCAAACAGAGAAAAATCCAGACATCCAAGTCAGACACAGGTAAACCTCCCCAGCCCCAAAACAGCCTGGTGGTTTGTTAGCCACAAAGGAAAATCAAATATAAGATAAATGAGGTCTCGGCTATCCTAAAAACCCTGAAAATGCGAGGCTCAGGAGGCCCAGATGGAATTAAAGCTAGACTGCTTAAAGAAGGTGCCCCGGCACTTGCCAGACCGCTCACCTGGCTCATCAACAGGTCCTTATGTGAAGGACATGTCCCAGGGCTGTGGAAACAGGCGCATGTGGTCCCGATACATAAGGGAGGACCTGTGGAACCTATGGAGAACTATAGGCATATCTCACTGCTGTGTATCCTGGCAAAAATACAGGAGAAACTAGTATATACCCAACTCAGGGAATACCTTGAGACACACATGGTGATGTCCCCATCACAACACGGCTTTAGAGCCAAACATGGGACTGATACAGCCTTAACAAAATTCTCTACTGATGTACTTAGAGAATTAGACTCTGGATCCAACATAGGGGCGGTCTTTGTGGACCTCTCCAAGGCATTTGACCTTGTGGATCATAGACTTCTACTCCACAAACTCCTCCACATAGGCCTGGATACCCATACTAAGCAGAAGGTAATACTGAATGGAACACATTCTGAAGAAAAGGGGGGTTACTAGTGGAGTACCTCAGGGCTCAGTACTGGGTCCAATCCTCTTTAACATCTTTATAAGTGACATTGCAGAGGGTCTGGAGGGAAAGGTATGCCTCTTTGCAGATGACACAAAGATCTGTAACAGAGTTGATACACAAGAGGGGGTAGAAAGATGAGAAGGGACTTGGCAAGGTTGGAGGAATGGTCAGACATATGGCAACTTAGATTCAATGCAAAGAAGTGCAAAGTAATGCACCTGGGAAACAAAAACCCAGGAGAAGAGTACACAATAGCAGGGGAGGTACTAACAACAACAAAAATGGAAAGGGACCTGGGGGTAGTTATATCAGATGACCTAAAGGTGGGTAAGCAATGTGAGAAGTCAGTAAGGAGAGCTAGGGGATACTGGGATGCATAGGAAGGGCATCAACAAGTAGAAAAGGAAGTGATTATCACTCTGTACAGACAGTTGGTGAGACCCCATCTGGAGTACTGTGTGCAGTTTTGGAGACCTCATCTACGCAAGGACATAGACAGGATGGAAGCAGTCCAGAGGAGGGCAACTAAAATGGTGCAGGGTCTACATCAGAAACCATATGAAGAGAGACTGAGAGCTTAATATGTATAATTCTTTGATGAAAGGAGGACAGGGGGACATGATAGAAACGTTCAAGTACCTCAAGGAATCAACAAAGTCCAGGAGGTAGCATCTTTCAGAAAAAGAGATGTAAGAACAAGGAAGGCAGTTTAAAGACAGAGGGGACGGCTCAGGGTAATGTGAGAAATTCTTTTCACGGAGAGAGTGGTGGATACATGGAACAGCCTTCTGAGGAGGTCGTTGGGTCTAAAACAGTGGGGGAATTCAAACATGCTTGGGACAGACACAAAGCAATTATAGTGCAGGTTGCAGGAAGCAGGCTGTTGGTTAACAAGAATCTGCAGCTTATCCAGTAGGTAAGGAAATGGGCAGACTGGGTGGGCCAAGTGGTCCTTTTCTGCCGTCAAAGTCTATGTTTCTATGTTTCTTACCCTTAAATGGGTGGAAAGCTACCTTTCAGGTCGCACCCAAAGAGTCAGGTGGCAAGATAAACTTTCAAAACCACAATCCCTAAAGGAGGGCGTCCCACAAGGGTCGATACTAGGACCTTTAATGTTCTCACTATTTATTAATGAAATGCACAACCACTGTGGGAACAGCAAGGTAATCCAATATGCGGATGATGCTGTTATTTATAAAGCCTCTGACAACCTGAACGACCTAGGCCCATCCCTCCAAAAGGATATCCGTGTCATGGAGAAATGGCTCACTATGAACAAAATGGTCCTAAATACCAATAAGACTAAGGCCATGTTGTTTGGCCCAAAACCCTCGGACTAGATAGATCACAATCACTCCAAATTATGTCCCTGAGGCAACAAACTGGAAGTAGTCTCCTCAACAAAGTACCTTGGCCTTACCCTCGACCAAGGTCTCACTTTCAAGCAACACGTAGACCAAGTTACCAAAGTAATCCATGCCAAACTCGGATTACTGTATCTGCTCAAGGGACAGCTGACCCCCGAAGCTAGGACTGCAATAGCTACTAGTGTCCTACTCCCCACGCCAACATATGCTGCCCCAGTCCTGCAGGGAGTCACTAAACTGGAATATGGTAGACTACAGACTCTATACCATAAGGTAGTCCGCGTTGCCTCCTCATCGCACTCAAGGAGTCACCACTGTGAGGCCCTAGCGAGGCTCAATTGGCCATCCTTTGAAGCTTGGCTCAGGTACCCTGTACTCTGTCTGGCGAAAAAACTAATCAGCCCAATGCCCCCCCCGAGCCTCGATGGACTCCTCACCAGAAAAAAAGCAGTGTGCGGAACCTCAGGTCCTCTGGTCAGATGCCCTAGAGGTCCCTAAGGTCAGGACCAAGGCAGGTTGTAAATCCTTCGCACATGCTGCCCCTCCCTTTGGAACAACCTTCCTTTGGAGGTGTGGGAAACCCCATCGATACCGAGCTTCCGCACTAGACTCAAGACCTACCTGCTGTCAATGAGTAATTGCCTATGCTACAGTACCCAACTCTAAAATAATTACCTGCGTCAGCTTTCTCTACCATACTTAAGCTCTACCCACTGCACAGTCTGCACTTACCCCGCCTCATGCTCATAGAAAAATATCCTATGTACCTCAGAGGAATGTTACCTAGCGAACTCACTGTACTGTCTCATCAATTGTACGTCGCTGTAGCATGAGCAAATGCACAATAGGATAAGCAGTTAGACATTTATGACCCATAGATTATGAAAGCTATACCTCATGGATCTGAAAGCTGTTGCTTACTGTAAACCCTCAGCCTGTATATTGCTCCATTGTCTTGTATGTCATGTACTGTTGCTTCCCAGGTCGCCCCTGAAAAAGGGACCTCCGGGGCCCATGGGCCTACCCGGTCATCAAAATTCAATAAATAAATAAATATGCAGTTATTTCAACCCTTTTGAAGATGCTCACAAGATAAGCAGTTTTGAAAACCCCTTCCTGAATTAAAAACTAAAATAATTGAACACAAAGCAATACCAATGTAAAAGTAAGGAAAACTTCCCTCAGATGTAAGCAAGAGAGATTTGTTGCAGATATCTAGTCCAATATAGTATATCCCATGCAGCTTCTCAGTTGTTTCAAAGCACACCCAGTTACACAACTTGGAAGAAGATGGACTTCTCCATGGTCGACTCCTTATGGGATGCCTCAATGACGTTGAGGACTTCGTCGGAAAGACCCAAGGCCTGGAACTCCAGCCGCTCAGTAACCAGGCCATCAGGTGCAGGGATTGAAGGTCCAAATGGAATACCTTACCCTGATTGATGGAGATCAGGTCCAGGCAGGCTGGAAGCCACCTAGGGAGCCTGGAGCAGAGATTGAGGAGATCTGGATACCAGAACTGACAGGGCCAGTCTGGGGCTACCAGAATCACCTGTGTCTTGTCCCTTCTCACCTTGAGAAGCACCTTGTGGATCAAGAGAAATGGGGGAAAGGCACAGAAGAGGCCCTGGGTCCACGGCCTCGAGAAGGCATCCCCCAGCAGCGTGCCCTGCTGAGGGGGGCGGGCATGGAACAGTCTCAGCTTCGCATTCTCCCTGGAGGCAAACAGGTCCACCTGAGGCGTGCCCCAGTGGGAGAACAGATCTTGTACTACCTCCAGCAGGACAGACCACTCGTGAGACGCAGCCCCTATCTGGCTTAGGGCATCGGCCAGGGTGTTGGAGGCTCCTGCCACGTGAATGGCTAGGAGATCCGCCTCCAGGCTGCGCATGAGGGACCAAATGCGGAGAGCTTCCTTGCATAACAGTATGGAGCGCGTCCCGCCCTGGCGGTTCAGGTAGTACATGGTCATGGTATTGTCCATCTGGACCTGAACCAATTGACCCTATAGAAACAAAGCGAAGGCGGTGAGAGCTAGACGGACCGCTCGAAGCTCCAGCAGGTTGATATGGCATCGGGACTCCCGAGGGGACCAGAGGCCGTGCACTCTGTGTTCCCCCAGATGGGCACCCCAGCCCATCAGAGATGCATCGGTCGATAGACAGTCAGCTCGGGGCGGATGAACAGGATGCCCTCCTGCAGATGTGCCGGAACGGGCCACCACTGGAGAGCGCTCCACATCTCCTGGGTCACTGTCACGGGCTGGTCCAACGGATCGCAGCGTTATGACCACTGGCTGGCCAGTCTCCACTGAAGGGGACGCATGTACCAACGGGCCCAACGAACCACACTGGTACACGCTGTCATGAGGCCCAGGAGGCGCAGGAAGTCCCGGGCAGGGCGCGATTGCCCAACCAGAAATGATTGGGCAAAGGAGGAAAGAACCTCGGCCCTGTCCGCCGGGAGCCAAGCTCTGGCTCGAAGAGAGTCGAGCTCTGCCCCGATGAAGAGTATGACCTGCTTCAGCACGAGTTCCGACTTGGCCTCGTTGATGAGGAGGCCAATCTGAGAGCAAACCTGGAGGGCCAGATCTCTGGACCACTTCACCTCCGCTCTGGAGGGGGCTACAATCAGCCAGTCGTCCAGGTAGGGCTACACCCGGACACTTTGGCGCCGCAGGAATGCTGTCACCACTGCCATGCATTTGGTGAAGACCCTAGGAGCTAGAGAGAGGCCGAAGGGCATGGCCCGGAACTCGTAAAGGGATCCCTCCGCTCTGAAGCGGAGGAATCTCTGATGAGACGGACGGATCAGGACATGAAAGAAAGTGTCCTGAAGGTTCACGGAACAGAACCACATGCCTCGTTCAAAGGATGGAATTATCTGAGCCAGAGTGCCCATCCTGAAGGTCCGAGACCTTAGGAACCTGTGCAGGTCATGCAGGTCGAGGATGGGGCACCAGTCCCCAGTCTGTTTTGGGACCAGGAAATACCTGGACACAAACCCCAGGTCTGGAGGAGGATCCGCCACCTTCCTGATCACCTCTTTTTGAGAGCAGAGGGCAGCCTCATTCAAGGCGGGCCGACAGCGAGCTCTGGACCCGTGGCTCCCCGAGGCGCAGCTCGAAGGGTGGGGTCTGCCTCGAACTCCAGAGGCAGGCCCTTTCTGCCACCTCCAACACCCAGCGGTCCGTGGTGATAGTGGAGCAGGCGGAAAGGAAGTGGCGGAGCCGTCCCCCCATGGGGGAGTGACAAGGCTGGGGGCGGCACCCCTCAACCCGTCACTGGGCAGGCTTGGAAGAGGGACCAGCCGAGGGACCTCCTGGGCCTTTACCTCCTTGCTTCCTGCTGGATGAAGCCGCGGGCTTGGGTTTGGGACTCCAAGCGCAAGCCTGCTGGCCCTGTTGCTGGTGCTGTTGGGCCGGACATGCCGCAGGCGCAGAAGGACAAAAGGACTTATGCTGTTGTTGACGGTGGCCTTCTGGGCGGAGGTGACCAAGTCCAGAGTGGCATTGGACTTTTCGATCCGCTAGAGGTGTCCCTCCACTCCAGGGCCGAAGAGGTCAGTCTCCAAGAAGGGGTCATCTGCCAACTTGTGCTGGGTATCTGCCGTGAAGGGGGATATCCTCAGCCACGCCCTGTGATGCATAGCCACCGTGGCTGCTACTGACCTGGCACAGGAAAGTACAGTTACGTAAGAACTTACCGTAACAGTAGATCTTTGAGAACAGCTCTTGCAGCAGGTAACACCATTAGGACTGAAGCAGGCAGGCGTCAGGACCCCACGGAAATCTTCTAGCTAGCAATCTTCAGCGGGGACCGCCTCCGACGTCAGACGTAGTACATAAGGAGGCGGTCCCGCCAGATTCTCCAGTTCTCCCGCCGGAGACTCCCGGCTGCAGGATGACATCAGAAGGGGAGACCGAGGATCCACCATCAGAAGAAAAGAGCTTAGCTCCTGCCCAGGCCTGGTAGACCATACCTCCTCCAAGGGGGAGTGGTGGGCGGAAAGGTACCTGCTGCAAGAGCTGTTCGAAGATCTACTGTTACTATAAGTTCTTACGTAACTGTACTATCTTACTGAGATACAGCTCTTGCAGCAGGTAACACCATTAGGACTGATTCCCAAGCAATAGTGCCTGAAAGCATTAAGGGAGGAGGAAATTAGGAGAGACCTTGAACAAGTCCTGACTCTAGGACAGAAGACCCTGTAGAACGGCCAGGCTGAAACCGGCTCTCCGCCATGATGTAATTTCCAGGCTATAATGCCTAATGAATGTCTGCACTGAGCTCCAAGTAGCTGCAGCACAAATGGCCGAGGTGGAGACGTTGCGCAGTGCTGCAAGAGAGGTAGCCACCCCCCCTTGTCGAATGGCCCCGGACTGTACCCGAGGGGCTTATGTTTATTGTTGTAGCAAAATGAAATACACTGGACAAGCCAGCGAGAAAGGGTCTGCTTTGAGACTGGTTGGCCCAGCATCCTCTCAGCGGAGGAAACTAATAGTTGCTCCGACTTACGAAGTTGTTTAGTTCTGTTCAGGTAGAACCTTAAAGAGCGGTGAAAATCCAGGGTGTGAAACAACGCCTCTCCTCTATTAGAGTACTTGGGAAATACACAGGCAAATCGATATCCTGGTTGAGAGTGAGGGCAGAGACCACCTTAGGCAGGAATTTAGGATTCGTCCTCAGAGACACTCTGTCCTGGTGGAAAATTAAATAAGGCTCCTTGCACATGAGAGCCTGAGGCTGGGAAACTCTCTCCTTACCGGCCCGTGACAGCAACTAAAAATAACGTTTTCCACGACAGAAAACGCAGCTCGCAATCCGCGGCAGGTTCAAAGGGAGGAAGCGTGAGTTGTTCCAGGACAAAGAGTAGGTCCCAAGGAGGAACAGGATCCTTGATGGGTGGCCTAAGGTGTAACACCCCTCTCAGGAAGTCTCAAGAGGCATCAAGCTGTGCCACTGTGTGTTCCACCGGGAAGTGGTATGCAGAAATCGTGCAGAGGTGCACTTTAATGGAGGAGTAGGCGAGACCCAAATGAAATAGGGAAAGCAGGTATTCTAGCACCACTTTCACCGGGCATTCTAAAGGGGAAAGGCCGCGTGCCTGCTGCAATAACAAAAACAGCGCCACTTCATGGCGACGTCAGATGCTGCGGCTTTCTGGTTGTGGAAAGACTTCCGCCACCTCTTGCGAGACCCTGTATCGCATAATGGCTATATCTCTAGGAGCCATGCATGCAGGTTCAGTGAGCGTAAGTCCGGGTGGACCAGTGAACCGTCCTCCTGAGACAATATGTGGGAGCTGAAAGGCAACGGAACTGGTGGTTCCCGGGACAGTTGCGTCAGCATAGAGAACCAGATCTGTCTGGGCCAGAAAGGCGCTATCAGGATCATTGTTGCGTGCTCCCTGTGCAGTTTGAGAAGAACTCTCTGGAGCAACGGGAAGGGAGGGAAAGCGTAGAGGAATCTGTCCGCCCAGGAGAGGGACAACGCGTCTCGCCAGAAAACACCAGGCCCTGGATCTAGCGAGCAAAAATTGGGCAATTTTGCACTGGATGGGGAAGCGAATAAGTCCAGCTCTGGAGTGCCCCATCGAAGAAACAGATCCTCTGCTACCTCCTCAAGAAGTTCCCACTCATGGACTCTGGCCTGGGAACGACTCGGGCCGTCTTCGATTGTGTTGTCCACTCCGGGAACGTGAACTGCAATCAGGTTCGCGCCATGTTGGATTACCCAATCCCACACTCTCATAGCTTCCCTGCAAAGGGGATAGGAGTGTACGCCTCCTTGTTTGTTGAGGTAATACATCACTGCTGTGTTGTCTGTCTGAAGCAGAAGAGTACTCGGTGGGACTTCTGACTGAAAGGCCTGCAGGGCGTAAAGGATCGCCCTCATCTCCAGCACACTGATGTGGAGGTGGGCTTCCTGAGGGGTCCATGTTCCCTAGGACCTCACCCCCCCAGCCCTGAGGCGTCTGTGGAGAGGATTGCCTCCGGGGACGGCGCTGTAAATGGGACACCCGCAGAAAGTGTCCCTGGGTCTAGCCACCATTGCCAGTCTCGAATCACGGCGTTCGTGATCCTGACCCAATGCTGCATGTGGTCTTGCCTTTGGTCCCACTGCACCTTGAGCATCCACTGAGTTACCCGCATGTGGAGCCTTGCCAAAGGGACGGTTGGAATGGCCGCAGCCATGTGTCCGAGCAAGCGAAGGACCAACCTGGCGAGGCGATCTTGCAGAGAGATCCCTGATGAGGGATCTGATGTGTTCCGCTCTCGTCGGGAAGAAATGCTTTCCCTTGGACGGTGTCCAGAACTGCGCCTATGAACTGCAGCTTCTGCGACGGTACGAGGAGAGACTTCTGGTAGTTGATAAGAATGCCCAGAGACTGAAACAGATTCTGGGTGCTCTGAATAGCCAGCAACAGTGCCTCTTTGGAGGCGGCCATGAGAAGCCAGTCGTCCAGGTACGGGAACACACAGTGGCCCTGTCTCCTTAGAGACGCTGCCACGACTGCCATACACATGGTAAAGACCCTGGGGGCCAAAGACAGTCCGAACGGAAGAGGGGGCCAAAGACAGTCCAAACGGAAGAGCCCGAAACTGAAAATGATGGCCGAGAAACTCGAAGCGCAGGAACCTCCTGTGCGCTTGAGCTACTGGGATGTGCAGATAGGCGTCCTGCATGTCAGGGACGCTAAGAAGGCGTCCTTTTTCAGCATGGGAATGAGCCCTTGGAGGGTCACCATGTGAAAACGTTTATAGGCGACCGACATGTTGAGGTCGCTGAGGTCCAGGATTGGACGGAGGTCCCCTGTTTCTTGGAACCAGGAAGAAGTGGGAATAGTATCCAGATCCTATCTGGTTCTCTGGGACATACTCCACCGCTCCCTTTTGCAGGAGCGCGAGTACCTCTTGCCTGATGAGAGATCTGTGCTGACCCAAGTAACGGAGAGCAGAGGAGGCCTTGTGGGTGGCTTGTCCACACAATTCTACAAAGTGAGCCTCTTTCGACCAACTGAAGGACCCACCTGTTGGTGGTTATGGACTGCCACCCTGGCAGGTGGTCCTAATGCCCCCGACCTTGGTGTCCCGCTGATCCTGAGGGGCGGGGCCAGGAAGGAGTCATGCTGTGCGGCTGAGGGTCCAACGGCTGGGCCGACTTGGCTGGTCGCTGGCTTCGCCCGCTGGACTCACTTTCCCTGGGCTCTGCGGAGAAGGAGCTCCTCTGTTGCGGACGCGCTGGACTGCTGTCTCTCATGTCCGCCTCGAAATGGCTTTGGTCGACGAAAGGAACTAAGCTTGTCTGTACATGGCCTGGACAGACTGCATCACTTTCCCGCCTTTCTGAAGTTTGGTGAGGACCTTCTCCGAGGACTCACCAAAAAGAACTTCTCCATGAAACGAGGCGTCCAGGATGTTCTTCTGGACGTCCGGGGTGAATCTGGAAACACGGAGCCATGAGTGTCTCCGGAGGCATACGCCTGAAGCTGCCGCTCTGGCCGAGGAGTCCGCGGAATCATACGCAGCTCGCAGCACCTGGGTTCCCACGTCCGAACCCGTATGAAGGCGCTGTAGCAACTCCTCCTTCTGCTCACCTTCTGGCATCTTTTCCGCCAGATCCAGTCCCTGTTCCCACAAGGCATTTTGAAACTGTACCATGTGAGTCAAGTAGCTGAGTGATCTGATGGCGCAGGTAGCGGATGCATATGTGCGCCTGCCCATAGCGTCCAGCTGCTTGGACTCTGGATCCGGTGGCAGGGTGCTCAAATGTTGCGGTCTCTGGGACCGGTCATGAGAGGCTGTAATGACCAGAGAATCGGCCAGAGGATGTGATGCCAAGTACTAGTCCTCCCTAGGGGCCTTGTACAGGCGGTCAGCTTTCTTCGGCATCGCTGGAAGCGAGTGTGGACTTTTCCACGCTGCCTTGGTGACGTCCATGAATGTGTCCACCAAGAGTGGCACCACCACAGGCTTTGGATCTTTTTGCCGAAGATATCTGGCAAGGCGTAATCTCTCGGGGTCTAATTCTCTGCGCCCCAGCCCATGTTCTCTTGATATACCTCTATAATCTCTGAGAATGATGGGTCATCCGAGGAGATCTTGAAGCTCACGTGGGTCCGGAGAAGGGACGTTGATCGGAGAGGGGGATCTGGATCCGTCTGAGAAGTCCGATCCCGTGTCCTCCGTCGAAGGCGAACAACGGCGTCTTCCGGGTCTCTTGGGGCTAGGTGACCCTGAAGAAGATCTGGACGGAGGTCTCCTATTTCGTGATCTACCCCTAGGAGGGTCTGTAGGCTCCTGGGGGGAGGGTACTCAGCCCGCATCCCTGGGTGAAGTAGGGGGCGCAGGGGCCGGCGGAGTAGCAGGAGGAGAAGGAGGAGGAGGTGGAGGTGGTGTGGGAACCACATCCTTTTTATGGTGTCCCACCAGTAAGTAAACAACTCCTTGACCTTGGATATGCTGAGGCCCGACGACGGACCGGGCGCTGATGGCCAGTCGTCTGGTTCCGGCGTCGGCTCCCCAAGGGCCTCAGGTTCTGGCGAGAGTTCCCTGGGGGGGTGCGACAGGACCGGGTTCGCCTGCCTGGTCCTCGGGCTGGGTCAGCTCTTCCTCCATGATCGCCTTGACCGGGCGACGGGAGGCGAGGGGTCCTTTCTCGTAGGTGCAGACGCCGGTCCCCCGCCGGCATCCGTGGAGGCGCAAGGCTGACCGCGATCTGGCGCCTGGGCGGTCGTCAGTGCTCGGGACCGATGGTGTTTGGCCGACGTCGGATGGGCTGGCGTCGAATCCGACAATCTCTTAAGAGAAGTCAGTTCTTTGGTCTTCCGCTGGGGAGGAGGAGGCAAAGAGACTGACCTGGCGCCGGGTTTCGAATGGCGGGAACCGGACTTCTGATGGTGGTTACAGTCCCCAGACCTCAACAGGGCCTTGGTGGCTGAAGACGAAGAAGGTCTGGAGGTCTTGGCCTGAGAAAGAGATGAGGAACCCGAGGAGGTCTTTACCGCTGCAGGGGGAGGCTGAGAGTGGGCCCGGAAGGGGGAGCGGTTGGACCGGGAGCCGGAGCTACGGGAGTCAAGAGGCCCTAGACGGGGACCTGGATCTCACTCTCTCCCTATGCTTCTCGAGGTGTCTCCAGGCCTTGTCAGAAGATTCCCCCTTGGAGGCTGCGTCCATGGCTTTAATCTTCTCCTCGAGCAGGAATGCCTGAAGGGCCTTCTGGCGACGGATCCGGGTCCGGCTGTTGAACCCCTGGCAGAAGGAGCAGGCCCGGGTGTCGTGGTCTGGGCCTAGGCACCGGACGCAGGCCGAATGCAGGTCTTTGAACGGGATTTGCTTCCCACAGGCGCACTTCGAAGGATGGCCTTCAACGGAGGTTGGAGAGGACATCAGATAGAAACTGAGCAGAAAAAACAAACTTTTTCCCGAAGAAAGAACTTAACCAGGCGTCACGCACTAGAAATGAACCAAAGGGTCGAGACATGCAAGTCGACGGCGGGAAAGAACTGGGGAATCTGGCGGGACCGCCTCCTTATGTACTACGTCTGACGTCGGGGGCAGGACCGACGTCGGAGGCGGTCCCCGCTGAAGATTGCCGTGGGGTCCTGACGCCTGCCGGCTTCAGTCCTAATGGTGTTACCTCCTGCAAGAGCTGTATCTCGAAGCAAGATTTACCTATGTCCAGAGCAGTCTGAAGCTGCTGCTTCGCCACCGCCCTACCCTGGTCCCGCACCTGACAGACCGTGGTCTGCAGGTCGGCCGGGAGATGAGGGACAACCTCATCCAAGGAGCCCATGAGGGCGTGGGAGAAGTGTGCTATCAGCACGGCCGAGTTGGCCTGTCTGAGGCCAAGGGAGGACACAGCGTACACCTTGACCCGGCAAAGTCCAGCTTTTTGGACTCTCTGGTCGGGGGGCTTATCCACGTCCCGAGCATTACCGGAACAGCGGAAGACGCTGTCAGTGACTAACCCCTCGGCAGAGGGGTGCTCTGAGAAACCGGGCAAAAGTGCCGGTAGGGACCGGATACTTCCGGCCATCCTGGCCGAGGGCTCAGGACAGGAAGCAGGCCGCTGCCAAAGCTCCAAGGCTGGGCCAACAATTGCCTCAGCCACCAGAAAGGCCTCCGTGGGTGAATCCCCTCGGTCCAGTATCTCCGTCAGGGGATACTTGGCCCATTTGGACACGGGCTCGAGCTGCATCCCGGTGGACTCCGAGATGAGTCGAAGCAGACCCAAGAAGGACGATGGGCTATCGTCCAATGACTGGCCCCCAGAGAACTCCAGGTTGACCTGCCTGGAGAACAGGGAGGAGTCGTCATCGGACTCCGAAGAGTCTGCGAAGAGCTGCCTCGGCCCTGAGCCACCCTCCACCTGCCGAGGACAGTCGGGAGTGAGGGGTGACCGACAATCTGTGAGTCAGGCCGTGACCCGACCGAGAATCCTTGGTCGATGCCCCAGATTTCGGTTGTGGAGGCGGAGGTTCCACCACAATCGGTGGAGCAGCCGGTTCCGGCCGAATAACCGGCCCAGGAACAGGCATCTCGACTGGGGCGAGCGGTTGCTTCGGTCGTTCAGGCGACAGCCACTTGATGGCCATGGGCTGAACTGGAGTCGGTTTAGTCCTGGACAACAGTAAGTGCTGCCACATAAGCTCCTCATAACGTCGATGTAATTTACGTCGAAGCCTCTCCTCATCCGAGGAAGCGAACGAGGAGGAACGGTGTCGCCGCTTAATTCGGAACCGAGACCGCCGATGTCGGCAGGAATGGCTTGACCGAGATGAAGTCCAAGACCGAGACCCTCAGGAAGACCGAGGCCGGGTCTGGGAAGGGCCGGGGACACCAGCTCTTCCCTCACTTGGCACTTTATCCGGGACCGCGCCCAAGGCACAGGCAGATTCGGCTCCACCGGGGGATCCGGTGAAGGTGGGTTGTCTGCTTCATCAGTCAACAGCCTGTCCGAAGGGGTCGAGGAAAATCTCGACTGCGTCGACTGGAGTCTCCGCAGACTGGCCTGATGGGGACACCGTGAAGCCAGCGGTTGGCTGTCCGGGGAAGGAGACCTCTTCCGCTCCCACGAACGCCAACGGTGGGACTTACCCTTCGACTCCTCCTTGGGCCGATAAGAATGTCCCGAAGGCCCCTTTCCCTTCGTGGAAAGGGACTGACAAAGCTCCTTGAACAAAGCCGTGTACGAGGAACTCAGAGAGAGCGGTATAAATGCTGCGGCCGAGGAGGAGGAAGATGCGGCCTGAGCCGCCTCCCGAGGGCGATCATATGTTCGAGCTGCTCAGCCGAGCCAGTCAGTCAGAGACACCGCCGAGCCTCTTTGGATTTTACTGGCGGTAAGCTCGGGCGCCTAAGCTTCAATCAGGCAGTGCGATCTTCCAGGACGGTGGCCGAAAAAGAGCGGCACAACTCGCAGGCCTGAGGGTCGTGGTCTAGGCCTAGGCAGTAGAAGCACGTCCTGGACATTTTCTGCCCACAAGGGCACCTCCGAAACCGGGGATCGATTTGTCCATCGCAGCCGCGAGGGATAATGAGGACCGAAGTTTAGAAAACTTCAAAACTAGTTTCGGACGAACCGAAGAGTTAGGATCCAGTCTAAAACGCATAGCGCTAAGGAGGGAACCTGAGCTTCTAACTGGTAAGGAAGATCTGGCGTCATGGGGCGGAGCCGAGAGTTTTACCACCCGGGTGGGTGGGAGGAGCCAGCTTGAAGACCTTCCGGCAAGATTTAAAGCGGCAAGGAACCTGACAATAAGTGTGGATGAACAACATATCCATGTCCCTAGAAAAAATTTTCAGGAGGGTCAGTGCCAGAATAGGACCATGCATGCGCGGCGCCACAAGACTAGCTTGTACCATATAGATTATCTCGGGGTCAACCTTCCAACCGCCTCAGTACCTTTTCAACCAAGGAGGTGCAGCATAAACTAACAAAAGAAAATCTAACCCTAACTTCCAGGCATGTGAAAGCCCAGATGACCCATGTGAGAAGGGTTAATTTAACAATGTCTTCACAGCCTGAACAAGGAAGTGAAGACCAAAACAGAATAAATGAGCTCAGCGGATGGTGGGTGGGCATGTGAATGAGTGGGGGAGACTTTGTCCAAGAAGATCAAGAATTACAGTAAGTAATTAATTTCCATTGTAATCCCTAGGTGGCGCTATCCCAAGGGCTACTACCCCTGCCTGCTTGGTCAGCTGCAGGTTAACGGGCCTGGGTACTGAAACGAGTGCCTCCACCAAGTGGACAGGGTTGTTAGTAGCAAGGCTAACTTGGGTACAGCCCTCTGGGACACTATAACCCCTCTCTTTCCCCTCTAGTGGCATAGACAATATGCAACAAACACTTTCACAGTAGCCCCTATTCGGCATACAAATACCCACACTGTTCGCACTTACCACCAGGGCTGGTTCCACCAGTTCGACCCTGGAGACCCCCTGTAAAACAAGGTTAGGCAGCATATAACAGTACCGTGATTTTGGTACAAACTGGAACCACAATCAGATTAAATGCAAAAAAAGAGTTAGAATTGATTTATTCAGGGGAAATTGAACAAGGGAGAGGCATAATCAGATTGATGGATTCTAAAACTGATCTAGTCAGGCAATTATGCATGCACTTTTAGTCCCTGCACAGTCACACGCTTTGGGTACCCAGTTGGAAGTAAGGTGGGCTAGCCTGGAACGTTGCCTGAGGTAGGACAGCATCGTAGCTGGTTGGGGCCCTGTGATGAAAAGAAAAAAGCATGCACAACTGCACACAATTTGTAATCCAGAGCCAGAAGGCTCAGTTTGTGCAGATTAGGCAAAACAATTAAATCAGATGACAAACTTTGAACTGTTGTTGCAGGGAGCTACCCTGGTCTTTACTCACACTACCCAGTATAGGACACAGGATGGATGAAATGGAGATTACAGGATGACTTGCTGGTTTGCCAGGAGAAGCAGTGCCCACACGATTCACCGTGGTGTCGTTCCTGTTCGTGATGTTGAGCAGGGGGGCTGATCCCCAGGCAGGTCTCTCATCGATGGTCTTCTCTGTGGCATGAGTAGCTGGCTGAGCCGAAGTGTGGAGGCCCAGACCAACTGGAGATGAATGCGGATTCAGTCCTGTAGGTGCTGGATGCAGCCTCCAGCAAGCGTGGCACAATTAAACAATGGGAAACCAAACTGCGACCCACTAACAGCAAACAGCATATATATATAGTAAAGTAATCACCATACCACAATGTGGATAGCAGTCCAGCAGCAATATCAGTGTCCAAGCAAAACCGGGAATTCTGTGGCAACTGGATGTCCTGACAGGCCGATCGTGTACAGCAAATCTTCAGTCTTCTTCAGGTTTAAATCTGGCCACTCTTCAGTGGTTTTGTCACACTCCAATTCAGATACAGTCAGATTGTTAAGCCTTTCAAAGTATTCCCTGTCGAGGGACAGCAGGCAGACAGGCCAAACTCAGCCTTTCCACCAATCTCCCGAGTGAATTATGCAGAAGCAGCTACTCTAATCTCTCAAGCTGTTCACACTGCAAACTCTACCTCCAGACAGACTGCTCGCCGTGCCCATTAATTGAGGCACAACGAAATGGCTCAGAGACGTGGTCCAAAATAAAGCTCCTCTTACCTCTCCATGCGGGACAGCTGAAAGCAGGCAGGCCAGACTCAACATTCCCGCCAACTCTCCACGCTACCCCGCGGGGCAGCAGCTCCTCGAGCTGGAGCTGCTCACTCTTCCAGCTCCACTTCACTTCTGTCCCACTGCTACAGGCAGCTTAGGAATTTCCCCTCTGATCCAAAAGTTTCAATTGGTTGATCCATCTGTCTGTCAAAGCAAGGGCTCCCCCCTCCAGGTCTGTTTTGGCGCCAAAATGTAAAAACTACAATTCCTACAGAAATTTGCTCCCAAAAGACCTCTGGGGACAGGCTCCACTCCAGAGTCCCCAAAGGTACTGACTGATGCTGACTGGCAGTCCAAAACCAAAATGGTGGCGCAATACAGAAAGTTCATGCTGCAAAGAAGGCAGGTTAGACAAACTACAATACTATTGCTATTACAGCAGACAATCAGCAAACAGTTACAGATTCCAATAAAGCTCCCTCTGCACAATTAGCAATGGCAGAAAGAAACAAAAGCACTGCAGCCCAGGCAGTACTCACTAGACACACTCTGCCCCCACCCAGATTAATTATACACTGCGATATAGACAGCTCTTAAAGAGACAGAACACAGAGGCTATTGGGGTACTCATGCAATTTCTTTTTTTAAACAGGTAAAACACAGAACACCAGCCTGGCAGTGGTCATTTAGGCACACCCAAGGAAAGTTTTAGGAACCCCCATTTGTGGGTGGGGGGTTATACCATATCTTCCTGGACTAAAAGCCGCCACTCACTCATACTAATAGGAGAGTACTGAGCTAAGAATCCCCGAGTAGGGTGGTAGGAGACAGAGCTCACTCAGCATAGAATTCCATAAGGACTATCTTGTCAAGAAAGTTAACCATCAGGCATGGACATCCAGAACATAGTGCTTTACAAAAGTATGCACTAAGCTCCAGCTTGTCACCTTGCAGAGGTCTACAATGGGTACATTATGAATCTCCGCAAGAAAAACTGCAACCGCTTCGGTAGAGTGGTGCGAACCCGGCATTCCAACTTGACCTGTGTCATGGATTAGTAGTGTCGAAGACATGTTACTAACCAAGCAGAAATATATCTCTTGGCAACAGGCTGACCCAGCAAAGGCATGCGGAAAGATACAATAGTTGCTCAGATGTTTATCTCTTCATTCTGGTCGATGTAGAATCGCAGAACACTCTTGACATTCACTGAGATAAAGGGAGGGCTCCCTTCATTCTGGAATTACTGAAGTAAGTAGGGAGAAGCAAAACTTGACTAACGGGAACTGAGCCAGTGACATGTCTACTGACTCAAGATAGTCTGAAAACACGCAGAGGTGAACATTCTCTGCAGAGAAATGCAGACCTGCATTGGACAGGTCCATGAGGCACCCCAACATTTTACAGACGGACCTTTGCACACCAGATGGTGAAGTGTAACCACTTAGTCGCACAAGTCCTCCTGGTGGAAGGTCTATGCGCGGCCAAAATTCTTACGATTGTCTGGAAACCTAAAACTTGTCCACTTTCATCTCCTCAGGTGCCCGGCATGGAGATGAAGGGAGCGCAGGAAAGACCAAAGTCCCTGTGTCAGAGGGTCCTCTCGTAGAGGGAGTCGCCACGGGGGTACTTCTGCAACTGTTGATCTATGCAAATTACACCTGCCGCGGTCAGTCTGGGATAATGACAATCATCCTACCCCCGTTTGCCTACAACTTGAGTAGCACCCTCTGAACTAAAGGAAGAGGAGGAAAGTGAAAAGGAGAGTCTTGTCTACTGCAGTGAATACATACTGACAGAAAATACCAAGGATCTGGATTTCTGAAGCAGGGTAGAGGCAGATTTGCATTGAGAGGGGATGCAAAAAGGACCAGGTCCGGACTGCCCCACTCGTCGAATAGTGACTACACAACGTGCTCAAGGCACCACTCACCTCCGCACGGCCTTCCTGCACAGAGAGTAGGAGAGTGCTCCGCCCTGCTTGTTGATAAAAATCGCAATTCTGTCATCCGTCCAAAGTGGGATCACTTCGTAGCAGAGGGCCTCCTTCAAGACTTGGAAAGCATGTAAGATAGCTATCATCTCTAAGAAATCTGAGAAGATGATGTTCCTTCTCCTGGCTTAACACCAGAGTGTGGCAGTCTTGACAGTGAGCTCCCCAACTCATCAGGAGTGCAACTGTGGTGATGGTGATCTGGGATTTAGAGGGTAAGGGTAGACCTAGCAGAAGTTAGGCCAACAGCTTCTACCATGTAAGTAATTTTGTTCAAGGTTCTGTCATTTATGTAGAAAATTGCAGATGCATGGTTGGAAACCACTGTTTGTTGCGGATGAAGGCACAAGACCCAGCATCCACTGCATAGAAAAGGGCCTGGACAGAGTGGCTTTCCATGAAGTAACGAGACATCTGAAGATGTTGTTTCCTCCATTCTCCAGAAGGCAGAACCCTCACCCTGGAGGTATCCAGGAGGGCTCCTACGAAGAGGAGCTGCTGGGAAGGTGAATCTGGCACCTTTCCTGAATCAGAAAACCCCTCCTGGAAGAGAATAACTGAGAAGCTGTGGCAACTGCTTCCTGAGACTCTAGCCCAGATGGGCTGGCTCGGAGCCAAACATCCAGGAAGTGAAGGCTTGAATACGGGGAGGTTGTAGTTAACTCCCCCTGATCAGGTACTTGTTTAACCTTTCAAGGTGAAGAAACTGGCACATGCCGCCCGTTATCTTGGAACTGAGTAAAGGAAGTAGGAACTTGTGTTCCGATTCGCCATGGAACAACTTCTACTGCTCTGAGACCCCGTCTCTCAGAGAAAAGAGGGTCTGACATGCAAACAGACTGGACTGCCCCCTGGGTCTGGGGAAAAACTCTGAGAAATTGGGAAAGTATTCCTCTTGGACAATCCTGATGACCCATACGTCTGCTGGATTGGACTTCCACTAGTTATAAAACCAAATCAGGTGCGCCCCCCACCCCCAACTAACGCCAAAAGACGTCCACCTCAGACAGCTGAGGTGGTACTTAGGCCAGATCCAAGAGGATGGTACCAGGCACTTTCAGGCCCCTGTGCCCCCTGTTGCAATTTATTTTTTTGCAGTTGAGTTGGTTCCTGACAAAGGCTTCCAGGCCTCTACCTTGAAAGGACTGCCTCTTACGAGAATGACGACAGTGCCATCCCTTTGAGGGGCAGCAGAAGTCTGAGCACCCTCCACAGCTCAACCAGAGGACTAAAACGATAAGCACTGCCAAGGAGATGTTAATCACCTGCTGCCAACGGCAGCCTCCCTGGGGCAGTCATACGGGTCTATAAAAGCTTTTAGCCGATTATTGGGCTATATGCGCCTAGCAATGGAACGGTAGACTCTGGGAGGCTCTCGACCATTGAATTTAGTGTATTCCACAGGGTGTACTCATACTGACGAATGTAGGAACTCGAGACATAGAAGTCTGCTTTGGTCCACAGAAGAAGTCTGAAATATTATGGTGGACCCCATATCCCTGAGAAAAAAATGAAAAGAAGATCTTCCATCACAGGCTTTGCTGATATACAAGGCTTGCTTTCCAGCCCCTAAAATGAGTCATTCACTGTGTCTTCAACAAAGTAGGACCAGGAGAGACTCATCCAGATCCACTTCTACCCCAGAACCTCCTCCAAAAGGCAGGTCCAGGCCAGAAACATGGGAGACGCTGCTACTCGGAATGCAGGCACCACCCTTGGCGCCAGCACAAGCGGCGCTGGGCGTACTGGCCCTAGACCTGAAGAAAAAGGGGGAGAAGGAAAGCTGTGCCCATGCTGGCCCCTGCTTCTGGACAGACTCCAAGGACACATTCATATACTCTGACATCAGTCGCAGAAGAGCTACAAATGACACTGGCCCATGATCAGTAGTCATCTTCTCAACCAAGGCCTGATCAAAGGTATGCAAGGCTTGTGATAGTTTGCTGCTGTGAACCATCCCATTATCCACCAGCGGAGTAATTTCCACAGACAGCTGAACTGGCAAGCTGTCTGCAGCATGGGAGTCTTTGGCTGGTGCTCCCACCAAAGGCTGCAGTGGAGGCGGCCCCATCTGCAAGGGTGGAGAGACACATAACATTTCTGTCAAGTATGGACTGGCAGAGGCAGGACTGGCACTTGCTAGTTGACCATAGGAGTCAGAGAGGGCCCCATCCCACCCTGCAATAGGTCCACTGCTGCTAGAAGAATTCCTTGTAGTACCATTTCATCCTACGGTGGTGCCTCCCCTTGCCAGAGGATGATAAGGTCAAGAAACGTCAACAGCAGTGCCTCCTGGTTCAGCAGTATCAACAGCATGAACAGTGCCTCAACCATCAACCTAAGGGCCGATGCCACTGGCTTTGGTGGAATGACCACCAGTGGAGGCTGATCCTGAGTGGAGCCAGTCGGGGGACACAGACCGGTCCACGTCCTCCAGGGCAAGGATGAGGAAAACTGGTGTCTTGGAGATCAACTCCTCCTCAATCTCCTTGGACAAGTGGCTGACAGGATCAGGAAGATCTTGACTGCCTGATCGGCCAGTGTAGAGGACAACAAGCCTGATGGGGGCACCACGGAGTTGTCGACTGAGCCCTCAAACACCTACAGCTCAACCGGAGTCAAGCACTCAACAAGCGTTGAGCAGTCGAGGGAATAGCAGGACCCCTATCTCTCCCAAGCACACAACCAGCAGTGGCAGTGCCGTTTCCCACCGTGGTGGACAGGACTCTCCCCGTAAGCCTTGAGATCCTAATACCTTTCCTTAAAATCTTCAGTGAAGGACCCTCCAATACTGCCCCAGCTGGGAGCAGCACTGAGGTCGACAAAGTGCCCACCGCTGCAGTCGCAGCGGAGGCCAACTTGAGGCCTTTCTGCCAGAATTTTGGATCCCTGTCATCCAGCAAACAGAGAAGAAGCCAGGCTGTGTGATCCTCCGAAGAAGTGAGAATTGTCTGACAAAGGCCACAGCCATAAATGTTGTGCTCTGCCCCAAGCAGTAGAAGCAAGACCCATTAGGGTCCATCTTTGACATCATCTTCTCCGCACATGACACAGAACTTGACGCTGTGAACTGGCTTCACTTCCTCAGAGTCTCTTCTGTTGCCAAGGCAGAGCCAGAGCAAAGGACAGAAACAGTCAACGAACAATGCAAAGTTATGAAAGAAACTGTGGACATCACCAATGACGCACATATTAGCGTACAACACTGCAGAGCTGCAAAGGAGGAGACTGGACTCTCACTGCAGAAAGGAAGGCTGACATCAAGGGGTGGAGCTGAGGATATACCTCCTGGGTGGAAGGAGATTAGCTTGAAGACAATCCATCAAATCAGCAATTCAAGTGTAACTGCTAATATCTGTCTAGTGAACTATATCCAGGCCTCAGAAAAGTCCATTTTTAGCGCTGCCCACTTAAGATACGGTATGTTTTCTTGACAGTATGGAGGGAAATTTTCAAATAAGACTACAAACTCTTATAAAGGACAGTATAATGTTTTTGCTAAAACCAAAGAGACCCAACAAAAACTTTTGAAGCCTAATAGAAAAAATTTGAGTGCACTTTTTCCTCGTTTACGCTAGCATTACTGCATGGTATGAACACTAATTTATTGTAACACTGTATATATCCCTGCCCTGTACCTATGAAAAAATTACTCACCTTAGTAATGTTGTTTCTTCTAATGGAGTCTTGCTGTATTCTGACCTATGCAATGATGTCCAACCTTTGAACTGCCCCGCAGAAGAAAGAGTTAACTTACTATGCAAGGCATGGAACGCTGAGCTCGAGCTCGGTTGAGACTGTCTGTTGTTTGAACTCAAACCGCCAGATCTTTACGAGCTATACTCACTGGGTGTCCTGTGTGGAAACTGTAAACTTACACTAGCCAACTGGCTACTAAATATAATAAAAAGATTTTTTTGTTCCAAGGCAAAGACTCAAGTCAGGAAACCCAAAAATAAAACAAAATACAACACACACCCAAATTAAAAGGGTGAGAAAAGGAGGCACCTCCAGAGTGCCAACACTGTTGCTGCCCACCCACATCCCAAAACCCAGGTTCTGAGAGGGGAGGCGGGGGGAGGTCAGAATACAGCAAGACTCCATTAGAAGAAACAACATTACTAAGGTGAGTAATTTTTTCTTCATACAACATAAAGTCTTTCTGTATTCTGACATATGCAGACTACCAAGCAGTACCTCCATGGAGGAGGAACATAACCTACTTCGGGAATAGGCTCTGAAGCACTGCTGTGCCAAACCGAACATCACTCCTAGCCTGGATATCCAGAGAGTAATGCTTGGTAAAAGTATGTACTGTTTTCCAGGTGGCTGCTTGACAAATCTCTAAGATAGGAATATCCCTGGCAGCAGCCAGGGAAGCAGCTGTACCTCTGGTAGAGTGAGCCCTCAGGCCTGAGGGTGGGATCCTACCTAATTTTTCATAGCAAAATTGAATGCAAGAGACAATCCACCTGGCAATAGATCTCTTAGTGGCAGGTTTTCCCTTACCAACCTCACCATAAGTGAGGAACAGTTGGAGGGAGTCAAACTTGTGACCCTTGGTGTGCTCTAAGTAGTAGCTAAGGGCCCTTTTCACATCCAAGCTGTGCAGCCTCCTCTCAGAGGAGGAATGGTCAGTGAAGAAAACAGGAAGAGACAGACTGGTTAAGGTGGAAATCTGAAAACACCTTAGGCAAAAACTTCCTATTAGTCCTGAGGACCACCTTATCTATATGGAAAGAGATAAAATCAGGCTCCACTGACAGGGCCTGTAACTCACTTATGCGTCTGGCAGAAGTAATGGCTACCAAAACACAGTTTTCCAAGTCAAGTACTTAAGCTCTGCTGAGGACAAAGGCTCAAAGGGGTTGCATAAGCTGAGCAATGCAAACATTAAGGTCCCAAGCAGGGCAGGGTCCCTAAAGGGAGGATTGGTATGCAGCAATCCCTTGAAGAACTTACAGAATACAGGATGGGCTGAAAGGGAAGAGTGCTTGCCTGCTGACAAGAAAGCAGAGACAGCTGCCAGATGCACTCTAAGTGTAGCTGGTCTGAGTCCCAAGCCATTGAGATGAGCCATATAGTCAAGGACGGCAGGCAACCCAGCAGACTCTGAAGAAATATGCTTCCCAGAGCACCAAATAGTAAACCTTTTCCATTTCAAGTTGTAAGTCTTTCTGGTGGAAGGCTTTCGAGAAGCCTTTAAAATATCCAGAACACCTTGAAAGAGATGCAAATCCGCAAATTCTAACTCTTCAAGAGCCAGGCCTTGATATTGAGAGATTTGAGATTCGGATACCAGACCATCCCCTGAGAACATGTTAACAGGTTGTAATTCCTGGGAAGAGACAGGTGAAGGTGGACTGCTAAGGACAGCAAGAGGGGGTACCAGCTGCTGTCTAGCCCAGTCTGGAGCAATCAGAATCACTTTGCAGGGTTGAGACCTGATTTTGACTAATACCTTGAACAGGAGAGGGAAAGGGGGAAAGCATACAGGAACTTCCCTTCCCAATTGAGAACTAGGACATCCAGGGGGACTGAGCCCAACACTGGGGGCCTGCAGCAAAATAGGGGAAGTTGGTGATTGGCTGGGACTGCAAAAAGATCTATCTGTGGGGTGCCCCATCTGGAGAATCTAGGGACCATTCGTGATGGCCCTGAGATATCCTGCTGAGAGCATCTGCCAGGACATTGTCTTTCCCTGGGAGGTGCACTGCTATGAGAGAGGTATTCAGGGAATAGGCCAGAGACCACAACTTCATTGCCTCTGCACAAGGCCGTAGACAGAGTGCCCCCTTGCTTGTTGATGTACCACACTGTGGTGGTATTATCTGTCCTGATCTGAACTACTTTGTTCTGAACAGACTTGGAAAAAAGCCTGAAGTGCTAGAAACACTGCTCTGAGTTCTAAGAGATTGATGTGAAGCAGAGATTCTTGAGGTGACCACAACCCTTGGGTGGTCAGGTCCCCCAAGTGGGCCCCCCATCCCAAGAGGGAGGCATCTGTAGTAAGGATTAGAGAATGAGACTGAGTGACAAAGGGAACTCCTTGTCTTAGGTTGTCCTGATCCTGCCACCATTGCAAAGCCTGGATCAGGGTTCGAGTCACTGGGATTAGTTTGGTCAGAGGATCCTTTCTCTGAGACCAGAAGGCTCTTAAGTGGAACTGAATGTCCCTCATCTGAAATCTTGTTCCTTGAACCACTGCTGTAGTAGCAGCCATGTGGCCCAGGAGCTGCAGAAAATGCCTTGCTGGCCGAAACACCTGGAGGGTGAATGAAGAGGCCAGTGTAACAAGGGTCCTTGCCCTGTCCAGGGGAAGGAAGGCTCTTGCCTTTAATGTATCCAGCTCTCCCCCTATGAAGGTTAGGAGCTGCACAGGCTCTAGAACAGACTTTGAAAGATTCAGAAGGAATCCTAGAGAAGTGAGCAGTTGCTGAGTTATCTGTAGGTGTGACTTGACTTGGTATGGAGACTGACCTACTATGAGCCAGTCGTCCAGGTATGGAAAGATGGAGATTTTTTTTTTTTTTTGGAGGTCCTCCGTCTTCCTTCAGCCTAAGTCACGGCCCCGGAGCTCCACCACCTGCCCATTTGCCGCCTCCGGTCACCCCAGCTCCCGAGCGGGGCTGCACTGGTACCCCCTAGCTCCAGTGCCGCTGGAACCAGTAACTAGTTGGGAGTGCGGCAGGGGTGAATTGGAGTCCCGGGGAGGCTTCACCTGAGGAGGACCTCCCCTTTCCTCCTTAGTTTCTCCCTCCCGGAGTCGGGGCGTGCAATGGCGCCGGTTTCCCGCCCGCCTCCACCCTGATGTAAGCAGCGGCAGCGAGCCCCAGCCTCGCGCAAGTCCCCAATGCTCGGGTGCTGCCCGACCCTCCCGGAGAGGAGGCAGTCCATGGGGCTCGATCCCTCTCCCCTAGCCAGCCCTCCGACAACTCGGGTCCGTTCCTGAACCCGGGTCGCCAGCGTCGCAAGCGGAAATCCCACCGCTATGCCGACGGGCCGGCAGGGAGATCTTTTTTCTCCTTAGGAAAGCAACCACTACTGCCAGGCATTTTGTGAACACCCTTGGAGCTGAAGTTAGGCCAAAGGGCACTGCTCTGAATTGATAGTGGCCTGAGGTACTTTCGATGGGAGCTTCTGATGAGAATGTGGAAATAGGCATCCTTGAGGTCCAGGGAAACTAGCCAGTGTCCTGGCCTTTGAGAGGGTAGAATTATTCCCACAGTCACCATTTTGAACATTGGCTTTAAAAGGTGCTTGTTTAAATATCTGAGGTCCAGGATGGGCTGCCATTCTCCTGTCTTTTTGGGAGTTAGGAAGTACCTGGAGTACAATCCTTTTCCCTTGTGTGGGGGTGGAACCCTTTCTACGGCTCTCAGAGCCAAGAGGGAAGAGACCTCTGCCTCTAGGACAAGTGCCTCTGAAGGATCTGCAGGTGGAAAGGATCTGGTTCTCATCTTGGGAAATTTTTTGAAGCCGAGAACCAGTCCCTGGTTCACTACTTCCAGGACCCATTTGTCTGATGTTAAAGACATCCAGTCCTGGACAAAGTAACCCAGCCTGCCCCCTTACAGGTGGTGGAGAATCGGCCCTGGCAAACCCATCAGGGTGCCTGTTTGGCAGGGGCTTTAGGCTGAGGGGTGGTAGCAGGCTTGCTTGTACCCCGTCTGCCTCTCCCTCTGAACAAAGGTGGAAGAGGAGGCCTGGGCTTGGTAGAAAGGCCTAAGAAAAAGCCTGCCACTGGAATGCTGCCTCTGGGGAGTGGCTTGCCTTTCCTTGGCCTGAGCACTCCTATAGGTGGTCCTGTATTCATCCATTTTCTTCATGTAGTTCTCTGTTTGCTCCCCAAACAGAGAATTACCCACAACCAGAAAATCCATGGCCTTAGTCTGGGTATCCTGAAACAGGCTAGTACATCTGAGCCCAAGCCATCCTATGAAGGGCCACAGATGTAGCCATGACTCTACATGAAACGTCACTGGAGTCCACTGCAGCATGAAACTGCACCTTGGATGCCTCAATACCATCTGCAGCCACCTGCTCCAGCTCCTTGGCAAGCTGGCCAGGGACCTGTTTAGCCACAGCCATTACAGTGTTCCATCTAGACTTCTGGTATCTAACTGTATAGGCCATAAAATTAGTCTACCTGAGTCACAAAGATGCTGACATGTACTGTTTCTTTGCCATGGCATCAATCCTCTTGGAGTCCTTATGTGGGGGGTGTGAAGCCAAGGGTGTATTTGCCTTATCACAGGCTGCAGCCTGCACTACCCCAACATGGCTGCATTGTTGGGTAAGGAACTCCTATCTGAGCCTGAAAGAGTATACCTCTTGTCCATTCTCTTGTCCACAGGAGGTATAGAATTAGGAGTCTTTAAAATTTTTGTCTGTTTCCCAAAAGACTTATGAAGAGGAATAGACAGCCTCCTGGACTCTGGGATATCCATCATCTCAACATAATCAGGCTCCTCCTGATCCTCTACAGCTTCTTCCATAGGAAGCTGAAGAGTTTCAGCCACTTTTTTGTAAAACATAAAATGGGAAGGGGACACAGAAAGCCTAGGAGGAGAAACCCATGAAGCTATGTCTGGGGAGATGTCTGGGTCAATGGGTACATCCAGACTTTCGTAATCACCATCACTATCCTCATACTCTCCTTCCTCCGGTTCATAAAAATCCTCTAAATTACAATCTGGAACCGGGGAAACCGACCAAACCGAGCCCCTAACCGATGGTGCCGGTTCGGTCAGAACCGGGGTTAGTGATTGAACAATCCTTATCGCTTTGGCTATTTCACCAGCGGTCGGAGAAAGAACTTGTGGATCCGAACCGGCTGATTTATCCCTTCTTTTTCTTCTAACCAGAACAGACTCCTCAGAGTCAGTTCTCCTTTTGCCCGAAGAAGTTTCGCCCTAGTCAGAGGGCACTCCTCCTGGTTCGGTTGGAACCGAACCGGGCTGGCCATCCGGGTCAGCGGACTTTTTGGCCTCCCTTTCCCTGAGCCTATCAACTCTTTTCCAGGGTAGCTGCAGGAAAATTCTTGCAAATCTGGCAGTCTGAATCAAGGTGGTCAAACCCCAGACAATAAACACAGGTGGTGTGGGGGTCAGCCTTAGCAAAGGCTTCCACACACACACACACACACACACACACACACACACTCTACAGTGTTGAAACCCAGTGGGCCCGGTTTTTCTTTTGGGTTTCTCAGACATGGCCAGTCCTAACCAAACTTACCCTTTTTTCGGCAATCCGCCAGGCAAGACACCCTTATTGGTTCCTGACCGTATTACAGGTTACGGAAAAAAACGTAATGAAATCTGTCTTTTTTTTTTTTTTTTTGAACCGATAAGGACCGGTTACCACACTCTAAAGGCAGAACAACTTTTTTGAACAAACCTGATCGGTTCAAACCGAACCGATCCAACGTTTACAAGTTCCACACAGAATAAACAATAATGACCTATCTAGTACTCACGATACCACAGACAGAGACTGAACAGACAGGTTAAACGGATTAAATTTGGTTAAAACCGAGGAAAAACGACACTTTAACCGACTAAATTGAACCAAGCAAAGGAGAAATCTCCGGAGCGACTGTTCAGTGAGGCGGAGTAAAGAATCTGGCGGTTTGAGTTCAAACAGCAGAGTCTCAACCGAGCTCGAGCTCAGCGTTCCATGCCTTGCATGGAAAGTTAACTCTTTCCTCTCCGGGGCAGTTCAAAGGTTGGACATCACTGCATAGGTCAGAATACAGCAAGACTTCATGTTGTTTGAAAGTGTATTTACTTTCTTTTTTTTCTTTTCTTTTTTTTTGAATTACTGTGTTGTTGGACTCCCAGTTGTTGTAACATTGTATATACTGTTGCCTGTACTTATATGTGTGAATGCCCAGGCTCATCTTGTAAATGAGTTCTTCTCAATGATGCTCACCTGGTTAAATAAAGATTGATTGATTAGCGGAATTTCAGTCAGCAAACTATTTTAGTACATAAATATGTGCAGTAGCATCACAGTTAAAGGTCTGAGGCCTCCTACAAAACTTGAAAAGTAATCAGAAGAACAGTTAACGGTCAAGGCTTAGTACCTTTGCAGCTTCAAGCTCCGATCTCTCAACCTGAAGGGTCAACATTTCTGTAGACATGGTTTCACGGACTCGCTCAGACATCATTCGCAGTTCCTCTGTCTTTGCATTCAAGACCTCACTCTGTTGCTCTAATTTGTGTTTTAGCTGCTTTTCACTCAGTCGAGCTTCATCCAGTTCACTTTTTAGCTTCTCTAGCTGGATGTGTGATATAAATTAAACAGTACTTATTAGTAACATACAAGTCTACACATCTCACTATTTAAGGAAGGCAATGCAAACAAGTAAACAGAACTGTGAACCCAAAGGCAGCAAGTTGGAATACCACTTACAGCCACTACTGATATAAAACTGCTTCACTGACCTTGCTTTTAGACTCATTGAGTTCACGTGAATGGCTTCTCTGTATTTGCTCTTGCAGTTGTTCAAGATGAAATTTATGCTGCTGTTTGAAACCCTCGTACTCTGAAGTCAAGCTATCTATCATTCGATTTTTCAGCTCCACCTCCCTCTGTAGTGAATACTTGTCTTGTTCTAACTTCTGCAAGGTAAATAAAAGTCGAGCATTTTAATATTTAAAATGTCATGTACTTAGCTGTGTAAAACAAGCTCTCACAGAAATAACCTGATATGTACAAGATGAAAACCTAAGAGTACTTGGCTTTTGAGAAACAAAAGGACTGCTCAGAAGGCTCTGTAGTGCCCCCTTTTGTCTGGCTGGTAGGTTGGTTGGTTAGATAGTTTGTTAAAACCAGTAACCAGAAAAGGCACATTAAGCCAAGGCTCATTTACTTATTTATTTATTAAAACTTTGGTAACCGGGTAAGCCCGCTGAGACCATGCAGTCCCTTTTTCAGGGGCGACCCAGAAGACAAATACATCACAATGCAATATAAAACAGTGAATACGGAGATTACAACAATGTATGCAGAAATACATGTATTATAAAGTCATATACAGTGGGATATACAAATATAGAAAATTCTCATTATTTTCAAATATATATATTTACAGAGGTTCAAATGTAGTAGTTTAAGATAGAAGATAACTTCAGCGGAATAGGGTACAGTAAAAGGTATGGGTTAATGAAAACATGCAGGTTGGTGGCAATCTCAGTTTTGAAGAGAGACAGGGAAGGACATGAGAGAAGTAAAGGCGGTAGAGAATTCCAGGCGGTGGTGGCAGAGTATGCAAAGGCATACCTTCCCGCAAGATGGGGCGGTTTAGGGTAGCAAGAAAATGTAATGATGCTGACCTGAGTGGGTGAACAACTTCTTTACGACAGAGAATTCCCCTTAGGCAAGGAGGACAAAAAAGGTTCACTACTTTGAAAACAAAACATAGCGATAGGTACTATAACCCACCCCCAGTCATAATCCGCCATTGTAGGAAGTCAAGACATCACAGTTCCAGGTGCGACCCTGGGGATGGGGACTACAAAAAGCAGCATACAAGGTAATAATTATACAGTACAAAGTAAAGTGCAAGAAGTGCACTAGTTAAAGGGGAATAGTCCACACCAAGGCCCCCAAACTCAAGTGTGGAGTTGGTCCCAATGTGCACTTTGTGTGTAAAAACATTTTGGCTTATCTACTGTTTACAGCAGTACAGTAGATTGCATCACCCTAATTTTCCTAAACTCCAGACTGACATCTTCTGCTACTACAAATCCCAGAATCCCATGCAGATGACATCTGAGCTATAGACAACAGTGAGGAGATTCAATAGCCTGTAGTGCATGTTACAGTTTATATAAACTCTGATCATTTGTTTGCTGGTCCCACGATCCTCCACGGGCTAGCTACAGAACTACAGTCACAGAGGTCTGTACTTAGTCCCTGGAGAAAAGCACACCCGGAAATCATCTGACCGGAGATTATTAAAGCTCCAACATGCACTGCAGTCTACTGAATCTCCCACTGCTGCCTGCTGTTCTACTGTCAGCTGCAGAGGAGTCTGGGATTTGTGGTAAAATAAGATGTCAGCCCAGAACTAAGCAAAAATTAGTCTGATATAATCTACTATACTACAGTAAACAAAAGAAAATGTTGCCCACAAAGTACACATTGGATCCAGCCCCATACTTTAGTTTGGAGCCCTTAGTGCCGACTCCTCTAACAAGACAAAAGTGCAATAAACAAAAATGCAAGGATCAGTATTGCATTGGGTAGTACTAAATATGCAGAATAAAGTGAGCAGTGCATATAACAAAAACAGCTGCGCAGTAGTTGCTGGGAGGAGACAACTTCAGGCATAGGCAGAACCCAGGTAGAGGTCCGCCAGTTTAAAAGGTATGGGTGTCACTTGAGTGGTTGGGGTCAGGTAGAGAGCAGGCAAGAGCAGGATGGTGTGTGGAGATGTTTTAGCTATTGCCTGAGGGAGATGGAACACTCCCAAATGACACTCCAAAATAATAAAGCAAGAACCAGCTTCCAAATGAAGCAAGGCACAAAAGTCATAAGGTGCAAATTCAGTTTTATGTATTCTAAACAAATAAAGTGCAAGGTGAAAAAAGGTTGATGAGCCTCCAGAATGCAGAAGCACCCACTGGATCCTGAGTTTTGAATGTGTATCTTGCGCTTCCTCAGAGATCCTGAACCTGATTTTAAATGGCCCAACAACGGTTATGTAATTTTTATACTATTTTATAACCATTAATATTTCCAAAACTGACCAGAAAAACAATCCATCGGGTAAGGGCACCTGCTATTGGCAGCAGAGAGAGCAGCAGTTCTGACAGCCAGTAAGAAGGAAAAAAAATAAGGGGAACTAATCCAACCTAAGGACCCTATTGTCAGGGTGAAATCGCCTTGTGCAGTCTTCCTTTCATTAACACACACTGCACTAACGAAAAAAGATTTTATGTTTCTGGCACTTACTGGCACAGAGCCACAAAACATTCACTCTTTCCCAAGCAATCTGAGAGCCGGAAATCCTGAACACTAGGCATCATTACTGAATGAGGTTACATCATCATGTATAGATTCATTTAGTTTTTGTTAACTAGGTAAGTACACCAAGCAAACAAATACAGGTTACTCACCTGTAACAGGAGTTCTAGGAATGGTATATGTTGTTCATCCACACTCATTGGCAGGTATCCTTGCCGCTTTAAATCTTGCCGGAAGGTCTTCAAGCTTGCTCCTCCCACCCCACCGGGTGGTATAACCTCGCTCGCCCATGATGCCAGATCTGGCCCGCCTGGGCTCAGGCTGCGCCCGCCGGGAGGTCAGGAGTCAGGGATAAACATATACCATTCCTAGAACTCCTGTTACAGGTGAGTAACCTGTATTTCTAGGGACATGGATATGTTGTTCATCCACACTATTGGCAGACTCCTAGCAGTTCTCCGGGAGGAGGGAGGCAAGACGACACCCCAATACTTACTTGGGAAAGAGAGACTGGAGAACCGAGGCCCCAAAACCAGCATCCCGGCGTGACTCAAGGTCGATGTGGTAATGGGTAATGAAGGTGTTTGCTGACTTCCAGGTAGCAGCCCTGCAGATTTCCTGGATAGGGACGTCCCTGGAAGCAGCCACCGTTGCAGCAGTATGGTGGGTAGAATGAGCTCTTATCCCTCTGGGAGGCTCCATGCCCGCCAACTTATAGCAGAGATCTATGCAGGAAGTGACCCACCTGCTTATCGTCCGCTTGGCTGCAGGTCTGCCAGATGCGGCTTCAGCGTAGGTGACAAACAGCTGGCGAACCTCTCCCCGAATTTCAGCCGGCGCCCTTATAATAAGCGAGCGCCTTCTAGGGTCCAGGAGTATGAGCCTATATTCGGCCTCCGAGGTGTGATTGGGGTAGAACACCGCAGAGTCAACACCTGGTTAAGGTGAAACTCCGACACCACCTTCGGAAGGAATTTCGGTGAAGCGCAGGACAACCTTGTCCCTGTGGAAGACCAGGTAAGGAGACTCTATGGAAAGCGCCTGGAGCTCTCCCATCCTTCTGGCTGACGTGATAGCCACCAAGAAGGCGGTCTTCCACGACAGGTGAGAGAGAGCACACCTGTGCATAGGTTCGAATGGCTTGCCCATGAGCTTTGCCAGTACCAGCAGTAGATCCCACGGAGGTGGGGGTTCCCGCATTGGAGGGGAAATGTGATCAAGGCCTTTGAAAAAGCGCCAGACCACCTTCTCCTGCGCCACCGACTGCTTCCCGGCCCGCGCCCGGTAAGCAGAGATGGCTGCCAGGTGCACCCTTAGGGTCGTCGACCTAAGCCCTTGACTAGAAAGGGACCATAAATAGTCCAAGATGCTTGCCAAGGAACAGGAGGAAGGGTCCAAGCCTTCTTCTGACACCAAATGGAAAACCTTTTCCATTTGAAGGCATAGCATTTTCTGGTCGACTCTACGGGACGCCTCAACTACATTGAGGACCTCGTCGGAAAGACCCAAGGCCTGTAACTCTAGCCAGCCAGGAACCAGGCCGTCAGGTGCAGGGATTGAAGGTCCGGATGGAACACCTTCCCTGATTGACTGAGAGCAGGTCCGGGCGAGCTGGAAGCTGCCATGAGTCCTGGAGCTGAGACTGAGGAGATCTGGTACCAGAACTGGCGAGGCCAGTCTGGGGCTATCAGAATCACCTCGCGCCTTGTCCCTCCTCGCTTTGAGAAGCACCTTGTGGATCAAGGGAAATGGGGAAAGGCGTAAAGAGGCCCGGGGTCCACTGCCTCAGAAGGCATCCCCTGCAGCGAGCCCTGCTGAGGGGGCGGGCATGGAACAGACTCAGCCGCTCTCCCTGAGGCAAACAGGTCCACCTGAGGTGTGCCCCAATGGGAGAACAGATGCTGTACTACCCCGCAGGAGAGACCACTCGTGGGATGCAGCCCCTATCCGCCCAGGGCATCGGCCAGGGTGTTGGAGGCCCCTGCCACGTGAATGGCTAGAGATCCGCCTCCAGGCTGCGCACGAGTGACCAAATGCGGAGAGCCTTGCATAGAAGCATGGAGCGCGTCCCGCGCCTGGCGGTTTAGATAGTACATGGTGCGTGGTATTGTCCGTCTGGACTCGGACCACTTGACCCCGGAGGAACGGAGCAAAGGCGGTGAGCTGTATGGACCGCTCGGAGCTCCAGCAGGTTGATGTGGCATCGGGACTCCCGCGGGGACCAGAGGCCATGAGTCCGGTGTTCCCCCAGATGGGCACCCCAACCCATCAGAGAGGCATCGGTCGATAGAGAGACCGTCGGCTCGGGGCGGACGAACGGGATGCCCTCCTGCAAATGATCTGGAATGGTCCACCACTGGAGAGCGCTCCACATCCCCTGTGTCACCGACACAAGCTGGTCCAAAGGATCGCAGCGTTATGACCACTGGCTGGCCAGTCCCCACTGAAGGGACGTGATGTTCCAGCGGGCCCAACGGACCACGCTGGTGCAGGCCGCCATGAGACCCAGGAGGCTCAGGAAGTCCCGGCAGGGCTGAATTGCCCAACCAGAAATGATCGGGCAAAGGAGGAAAGAACCTCGCCCTGTCCGCTGAGCCGCGCCTGGCTCGAGAGAGTCGAGCTGCGCCCAATGAATAGAATCACCTGCTTCGCTCGAGTCTCGACTTGGCCTCGTTGATAAGGAGGCCCAGTTGAGAGCAGACCTGAGGCCAGATCTCTGGACCACTCCGCCTCCTTCCTGGAGGGAGCTGCTATCAGCCAGTCGTCCAGGTAAGGGTACCGGACCCCTCGGCGCCGCGGAATGCTGTCACCACTGCCATGCATTTGGTGAAGACCCTGGGAGCTGGAGACAAGTCGAAGGGCATGGCTTGGAACTCAAGAGGGATCCTTCCGCCGGAAGCGAAGGAATCTCTGTGAGATGGACGGATAGGGCGTGAAAAACACGTCCTGCAAGTCCAGAGAGCAGAACCACACGCCGGTCCAAGGATGGTATATTATCTGAGCCAGAGTGACCATCCTGAAGGTTCGAGACCTTAGGAACTTGTTTAGGTCGTGTAGGTCGAGAATGGGCCCAGCCCCCGTCCTTTCGGAACCAGGAAGTACCTGGACACAAACCCTGGGTCTGAAGGAGGGTCCACCACCTCTCTTATCACCTCCTTCTGGAGGAGAGCGTGTCGGCTCGACGAGCCGCCAGTGAGGCTGGGGATCCCGAGCCTCGAGGCGCGCACGTCTGAAAGGGTGGTGCCTGCTCGAATTCCAGAGGCAGGCCTCTTCCCACCACCTCCAAGACCCACCTGTCCCGTGGTAACAGCGGACCAGGCGGAACGGAAGTGCGGGCTGCCCCCAATGGGGACCCAGGGGTAAGGTGGACGGGAATGGGGCGACACCTCTCAGCCCGTCACTGGGCAGGCTTGGAGGAGGGACCGCCCGAGGGACCTCCTGGGCCTTTTCCTCCCTGCCTCCTGTTAGAGGAAGCCGGCGGCTTGGGTTTGGGATGCCAAGGCCGAGCCTGCTGGCCCTGACGTTGCTGGGCCGGGCGCGCCAGGAGCACAGAAGGACGAAAGGGCTTAGGCTGTGGTTTGCGGCCTTTGTCCTTCTGAGCGGAAGAGACAGAGTCCAAGGTAGCATTGGACTTCTGATCCTCTGCAGGTGACCTTCCACCCCAGGGTCAAGAGGTCAGTCCCAAAAAGGGAACATCCGCCAACTTGTGCTGGGTATCCAAGTAAGGTGGATATCCTCAGCCAGCCCGCCGACACTAGCCACTCGCGGCCGCCACCGATCTGGCACATGAGTCCCTATATCCAAAGCAGTCTGGAGCTGCTGTTTGGCCACTGCTCTGCCCTGGTCCCGCACCTGCTTAACCGTAGTCTGCAGATCGGCGGAAGATGAGGGATGACCTCATCCAGGAGCCCAACAGGGCATGAGAAAATTGCCATGGAGGATCGCCGAACTGGCCTGACGGCGCTGAGAGAGGACGTAGCGTGACTTTTCTCGCCCGACATAGTCCAATTTCTGGACTCCTGTCAGGAGGTTTGTCCATATCCTGGCGCTAGCCGGGCTACGAAAATTGGTAACCAACCCCTCAGCAGAGGGGTGTTCAAACCGACAAGGAACCGGTAGGGACCGTGATACTTCCTGGCCATCCTGGCCGAAGGCGAGAGCAGGAAGCAGGGCACTGCCAAAGCTCCAGTGCCGGACTCCACTATGGCCTCGGCCACCGAAAGGCTCCGTCGGAGAATCCTCTGTCCAGAATCTCCGTGAGGGGATACTGCCTGCTTGGAAACGGGTTCGAGCTCCATCCCGTGGACTCGAGATGAGTCGAAGCAGTCCTAGGAAGGACGACGGCTATCGTCCATTGACTGACCTCCTGAAGACTCCAAGTCCAGTCGCTTGGAGAAAAGGAGGAATCATCTTCGACTCGGAAGAGTCCTCGAAGAGCTGCCTCTGGCCTGAGCCACCCTTCACCTGCCGAGGTCGGTCGGGAGTGAGGGTAACTGACAGCCGATGGGGTAGACCCTTAGCCGACCGAGAATCCTTGGTCGGAGCCCCAGTTGGTGGCTGTGGAGGCGGAGGTTCCACCGGAATCGTGGAGCAGCTGGTTTGGCCAACAACCGCCTGGGTATAGGCTCCGGATAAATCGAGGCTGTGTCGGCCGCTCCGTGACAGTTACCATGGCGGGAAGGGACGGGTCGGGCTTACTCCCGCCAGGAGGAGCTGTTGCAACATAAGGTCCCTTATTGCCGACGTAATTTACGCCAGAGCCTCCCTCGCCTGAGGAGGAGGACGAGACTGAAGGGCGACGCGCGCCACGCGTGTGCCGAGACCGAGACCGCCTATGACGGTGGGATCGGCTGGACTCACAAGAGGTCCGAGACCAGAGTCCGGAATTTCCGAGGTCGGTGCGGGAGGTGTCGGCCGGAACCGCACTTCTTCGCTCGGATGGTCCATCCGAGGGCTCCGAACCGAGGCACAGGCGAGCCAACGGGATCCTCAACTTCCTCTGGGAACCGGGAGAGGGAATCTGCCTGCTAAAGGCGACAGCCCGTCCAACGGGTCGAGAAAATCTCGACTTCATCGGTGGGAGTCTCGGTCAACTGACCTGACGGGGATAGAGGCAGAGGAGTTACGGCAATAGCGGCAAAAGTGTCAAAGTCATGCCGAGCCAGTGGAACCAAGAGACGGCAGGGCAGGGAAGGGGGGGTGTAGATGGTGGGAGTAGGTAGTAGGTGGAGAGAGGTGACTAAGCACAGCCAGAGGGTGGGGACTAAGGAGGGGCATGGATGAGGTAGGAACAGGTAAAGGTGAGTTTGGTGGGAGTGGCAAAAGGGGGAAGAGGATATAACAGAAGAAGTGGGGGAGAGCACAGTGGGTTAAGTGAGGAGAGGCTGTGAAGTGAAGATAAGAATGTCATGGAGTAGAATAACGACTTACAATTGTCAACAGCTAACATTAGGCTTTTAAAGAAACAGGTTAAGGCAACATTAATTACAAGGCACAAAATAAAACATTAATTACAAGGCACAGTACAGAACACCCATTTGGACAGACAAAAGTGCTAGCAATGAGGAAACAGTACAAATGCAGCGGATCAGGTAGGTCAAAGCAAACACATTTGTCCATAGTAGTGAGGAAAGTCCTGAGTTTGCTCTTAAAAGTCACATGAGTGGAGACATCTCTAGATCCTGAGGTAGTAGGTTCATAGGTGGGGCAGCATGATGGAAGGAGCCCATGCCCGCTTTAGTCCGGTCAAAGGGGATGGATAGTAAGGTCTGATCAGCCGATCTAAGATTTCTTGTGGGAATGGCCGCCTGAGGAGATCAGACAGGATAGCAGGCTTGGACGTCCTTAGGATGGAATCAACTAAATTGTACAAGTAGTACTGCCTGGTAGAGGAAGGAGAGAGCCAACCAAGGTCCTGATATAAGAGACAATGATGCTGCAGCCGAGGTGCTTTGGTTGCATACCTGCACATATTATTGATAGGTGTATCCCATAGTTGCAGTGAAGATTTGGTGGCCAAGGACAGGATGGGACACCCATATGTAAGTTGGCAATAGAATGCCTCTGGCTATCGCCAATTTAGCAGCAGGGTGAGCAGGTATTTGGTTCTATAGGCAGCCCCAATTTGCAGTTAATTGACTTGCAGGTTTCTGTATATGTGCTTTCAGGTCCAAGGTTTGATCCAGGTGGATGCCAAGGTAACGAAGGAAGTGACAGTTTCTATAGGGTCCCCATGATATCAGAGACAGAGATGGTCAGAGGACAGATCCAAGCTTGTGATTGGAGCCAAACATCATAACTTTTGTTTTATTTGTATTTAAAACCAGGCGTTGAGAGTTCAACCAGTGTTGTACAGCACGAAAATCTGCAGTGAGGGCAGCATTTAGATCCAGGACCTTATCAGAGTGATAAATTACCAGGTCATCCGCATAAAGAAGTGAGTGACCTGTGGTGACCAGCTCAGGAAGTTTATTGACGAATAATGAGAATAGAAGAGGGCCAAGTATAGACCCCTGAGGGACCCCAATGTTGATAACAGCACTGTCTGACATGGATGAATTAAACTAACAGCTTGTGTTCTGTTGGAGAGGTAGCTTTTGAACCAGGTAGTGACTGGGGAGAGAAGCCCAAGGTACTGAGGGCGGATAGTAGCAGAGAATGGTCAACCAGATCGAAAGCTTTGGTTAGTCAATGAAGACTGCCCCTGTTAACTTTCCTCTATCCATATTGGTAACTATATCTGAAGTGAATTTTGCAAGTGCTGTCATGGTGCTGTGATGCTTTCTAAACCATGTTGTGCTGAGCTTAGTAAATTGAATTTCTCAAGGTATTCAGTGATTTGCATGGATACTACTTTTCCAGGATTTTATTCAGAACAGACAAAATAGCAATAGGTCGGTAATTTGATATGTCATTTTTACTGCCTTTCTTAAATACAGGAGTGACTCTGGCTGCCTTCCAGACTTCAGGGACAATGCCATTGAGAGAGATAGGGTGAAGATGTGTGGGGGGCCAGAGATGTAGTAAGAAGCCATTTTTAGTAGTCTTGGTTCTAGGCCATCTGAGCCAGTACTGGTGTTTTCAGAGAGTGACCTGAGCAGCTTTAGGACCTGAACAGCTTTAGGACCTGATGCCTAGACACTTCCCTGAAATAGAAGGGGTTGGTTAAGTTTGGGGGTCCTTCAGATGCTGTGGGGTTAAACTGTGAAGCAGAGGATTGTGATGGGAGGAAGCTGTGAGGCAGATAAGTCAGAAAATTGTTGGTTAAAAGCATTTGCAATGGTAGTAGAATCATTACAGTGTACACCATGTAGGACCATATCTGAGGGGTGACATCTTTAGCAGAACCCAAGAAGGACTTAATGTGACCCCAAAACTTGAGAGGTCATTGGAAGAATTAATCAGCAGGTTTTGGCAGTATTTACTTTTGGCCTGCCTGATGCATCTTTTACAGTCATTTCTGTATTGTTTATACAGAATGAGATCTGACTGCAGTCCAGTTTGTTTGTACTTTTTCCATTGATTGTCTCTAACTTTAACTTTTGAAGCAGGTCTTTTTTCAGCCACCTGAATGCTGGCCCTCACCTCTTTTGACTGTAGGAGGTGTTTTTTGGATGTTGCCAAATTCAGTCAGAAATGAATTGAGGGCAGTATCAACATTGGTTGCGGTATAAATGTTAGACCAGTCAACATAAGAGAGGTCAAATAGGAAGGCTTGTTTGTCCAGGGCAGCATAGTTTGAAAACCTAATCAGACGTGGTGGAGGAGGAGGAGGAGGAGGTGGACAGGATCACCATAGACAAAGTGTGGGGGAATGATCAGTGATTGAGTCAGCAAGCACTGTGGCATCTAGTACATGATCAGGTCTGGTGGTGAGGATCCAATCAAGTAGGGACCCTGAGTGCTGAGTAGTAGTTCTGGTAAAGCCTGTGATAGTTTGTGTAGATTGTGCTTCTGTATTAGAGATTCAAGGATGCTGTGCTGTGGACCCAGCCAGTTAAGTTCAGGTCCCCAAGGAGTAGAGCCTCATTTGATTTTACATTCTGGGAGACATATTGTAGCAAATTCTGGAGACCACTCATCCCGCTTGTTGGTGGATTGTAGACACAAATGATGTGCAGCAGTTTTGAACCCAGTGCCAGGGTAGCGTGCAGAGTTTCACAAGGTGTTAGGGAATCAGTGCAGGGTAGGATGTTCAGGATAGATGATTTTGTACATAATCGCAACCCCCTTTGACCCAATACGGTCTTTCCTTAGAATGCTATAACCAGGCACAAGACAAGTGGCATCAGGCACCCAAGGCTTCAGCCAAGTCTCTGATAGGCATAAAATGTCAAGGTTAATCAGTTTAGCCCAGGCTTCGAGCTCAGCCAGGTGACTCCGTGAGACTGGATATTCATGTGGGCTATAACCAGACCCTTTTTGTTGCAGCCGTTGCAGGGGGTGAAGGCAAAACCATAGGGCCCGGATTGGGTTCAATATCTCCGAGCATAAGGAGCCGGGCAAGGTGAGAAAGTAGGTTGGCAGAGAGTGCCTAGCTGGCGCTTGGGTTCACAGATAGTTCAAGAGATAGGAGTGGATAGACAGATACAGCCCTTTTGATGAGGATAGAGTGAGCAGGGTAGAATTCGAGTAATAGTACAGCAGGATGTTAGAAAACCCAAGTCACTATCATTGTTAGCGCAGGGATAAGTAGCAAGAGATGTCAATGTTGTTAGCCAGTTTAGACATAACAGGAGAGACAGGATATAAGTGGTGAAGTTTTAGAGGTGAGAGGAGGGTTCATTAGGGGAGACTGAGGTGCGCACCATATCTGAAGTGGCCAGTTTCACAGAAGAGACTACGTTGTTATCGAATACCCTGATCACGTAAATGACGAACCTAAAAGTTAAACTTCAGCATGATTTGTGTAATTTGTCGACTTCCAAACGTAATATTAAAACTACGATGCTGGACGAATATTTAATTCCAACGTTCCTGCCAGCCCCTCCTGTGCTCTGCATGGCGGGGTCGGCACATTTAATAGTTTCAGGATACCGCTTAACAGTCAATAACAGAATAAATTATTTAACAAAAGCTGTAGTAATGACATTTTGAGAGTGCTGAGGTGGCCCTGCTTATATACACACACTGAAAACTAAATGGCAATTAATGCTCTAATGCTTTAAAACAGTTATGAACAATCTTATTTGATAATATTAAGATTTTCCAGAATTAAAGCAGTAGAATTTTGAATGAGAGAAGTTCACTGTAGAGCCAACGGCATTTCAAAAGAAACTGGCCAATAGGAGCACACAGTCAGGAGACCAACCAATCAGGTTGCAGAAGTAAGAAAGCACTGCTTTCCGGCTGGTCAAAAATTACCGCACTGTCATTGTTGCTGGCTGGAGAGGTGGCGTGGGTGGTGGCTTTGAAGGTGCCGATCGCCCCGCTAAAAGGTCTTGGAGGGCTGTGGTTGCTTGCAGGCTTTTGTGGTCTCCGGTTTTGGAGGTGCCACTCGGGCTGCTGGCAGAGGCACAGTTAGGAGGGAGCTTGTATGGCAACGTGCAGACATTAAGATCCCAAGGCGGAGTAGGTTCTCTAAAGGGAAGGTTAATGTTAACCAGACCTTTGAAAAACTTCCTGAAAACAGGATGAGATGCCAGGGAAGAACCCTTTCCTGCTGAAATGAATGCAGAGACAGCTGCTAGATGAACTTTCAGAGTGGCAGGCCTAAGGCCTAGACTATTCAGATGAACTCGATAGTCTAAGGTAGTGGAAATGTCTGCAAAATCAGGCACAATGCCTTTCTGAGAGGCACCAAATACTGAACCTCTTCTATTTGGAATTGTATGTTTTTCTAGTGGAAGGTTTCCTGGAGACCTTCAGAATATCCAGAACTCCCTGAGAGAGAGATGTAGTGCTGCATATTCTAACTCTTCAAGAGCCAGGCCTTGAGATTGAGAGACTGGAGATTGGGGTACCAGATCCGCCCCTGGGAGGAGGACAGGAGATTGTATTTCCTGGGAAGAGACGGGGAAACGTGGCACTGTCAAGGACAGCAGTAGAGGATACCAAGGCGGTCTGGCCCAATCTGGAGCTACTAGTATCACTGTGCAGGGTTGAGTTCTGATCTTGATCAGAACTCTGAACAGGAGAGAGGAAGGCATAGAGAAACCTGCCCTTCCAGTCCAAAGTGAGAGCATCCAGGGGAACCTTCCCCAGGACTGGAGGTCTGCAACAAAACAGAGGAAGTTGATGGTTGTCCGGTGCCGCAAAGAGATCCATCTCTGGAGTGCCCCACCTGGAGAAGATTACCTTCAGGATTTGAGGATCCAGGGACCATTCGTGATGTCCCTGTGAAATTTTGCTCAGAGCATCGGCTAGTACATTGTCCTTTCCTGGAAGGTGAACTGCTACCAGGAAAGTCTGAAGAGAATAGGCAGAGACCACAGCTTCATGGCTTCTGTGCACAAGGCCCCAGACAGAGTGCCTCCCTGCTTGTTGATGTACCACATTGTGGTGGTGTTGTCTGTTCTGACTTGAACCACTTTGCCCTTGACTGAATCTAAGAAGCTCTGAAGGGCTAGGAAAACTGCCCTGAGTTCCAGGAGGCTAATACGAAGAAGAGATTCCTGTGGAGACCAGACCCCTTGAGCTGTCAGGGCTCCCAGGTGGGCTCGCCAACCTAGGAGAGAGGCATATATAGTTAGAACTACTGATGGGACTTGAGGGAGAAATGGAACCCCTTATCTGAGATTGTCCTGGTTCAGCCACCACTGAAGAGCTCGGACCAGGGTCTGGGTCACTGGAATCCATTTGGTGAAAGAGTCCTTTCTCTGTGACCAAAAGGACCTTAGGTGGAACTGAATATCCCTCATCTGAAATCTGGCTCCCTGTACCACTGCAGTGGAGGCTGCCATGTGGCCCAGGAGTTGGAGGAACTGTCTCGCTGGACGAGAAACCTGAGGTCGAAAAGAGGAAGCAAGATCTACTAGGGCCTTCACCCTTGCCAGAGGAAGGAAAGCTTTTGCTTGGACAGTATCCAATTCTATCCCTATGAAGGTGAGAAGTTGTACTGGTTCAAGGACAGATTTTGGAAGATTGATAAGAAACCCCGGAGAAATGAGCAAGTCCTGGGTGGTTTGCAGAGCTGACCTGACCTGGTCTGATGACTGACCTATGATTAGCCAGTAGTCCAGATATGGAAAAATGGTGATACCCTGTCTTCTGAGGTAAGCCACCACTACTGCAAGGCACTTTGTGAACACCCTTGGAGATGATGTTAGGCCAAATGGCATAGCCTGAAGGCAACTCGAACCGGAGGTATTTTCTGTGGGAGCACCTGATAGGGATATGGAAGTAAGCATCCTTGAGGTCCAGGGGTGCTAGCAAATCCCCTGGCCTTAAAGAGGGAAGAATTATTCCCAGAGTTACCATTTTGAATTTGGATTTTGACATGTGTTTGTTCAAATACCTTAGGTCCAGGATGGGTCACCACCCCCCTGTTTTTTTTTGGGGGGGGGGGGTAAGAAAGTACCTGGAGTACAGGCCTTTTCCCCTGTGTTGAGTAGGAACCTTCACTACAGCTCTGAGAGCCAAGAGGAAGGAAACCTCTGCCTCTACGGCAGAGATTGATGCAAGAGACCTGGCCCTCCTTTTTGGGAACCTTCTGCAGCTGAGGGCTAGTCCCTGGCTTACTACTTCCAGGACCCACTTGTCTTAGGTCACAGACTTCCAGGTCTGAAAGTAGTAAGCCAGCCTGCCTCCTACTGGGATTGAGGAGTCAAAACCCTCTGTGGGAAAGGAGAGGAGGCCTGGTCTTGGTACAAAGGCCTGTGAAAGGGCCTGTCCCTGCCCCTGTGGAGTGGCCTGCCTTTCCTTGGCCTGTGCACTCCTGTAAGTGGTCCTGTATTCATCCATTTTCTTCATGTAAGCCTATGTCTGCTCCCCAAACAGAGAGTTACCAACTACAGGAAAATCCATAGCCTTAGTCTGGGTATCCTGTGATACGCTAGTACATCTGAGCCAAGCATGTCTTCTGAGACACACAGATGTAGCCATGACTCTTGATGCCACATCACTGGAGTCCACAGCAGCGTGAAATTGTACTTTTAGATGCCTCAATTCCATTCGCAGCCACCTCCTCCAGCTCCTTGGCTAGCTGGGGGGAGGCCTGTTTAGCCAGTTCCAGAACAGTATCCCACCTGGACTTCTGGTACCTGGCTGTGTAGGCCAGACAGTTTGCCTGCCTGAGTCCCAAAGAACATGCCAAATATTGTTTTTTGGCCATGGCATCAACTTTCCTGGAGTTCTTGTCCAGGGGATATGAAGCCAAAGGAATGTTAGTCCTGTCACAGGCTGCAGCCTGCACTACCCCAACATGGCTGCTATGAGTATTAAGGAATTCCGTACCTGAGCCTGATAACATATACCTCCTGTCCATTCTTTTATCCACAGGAGGTAATGAGTTAGGGGTTTGTAAAATCTTTTGTGTCCGTTTCCCCAAGGACTTATGAAGAGGGATAGACAATCTTTTGGACTCTGGGATGTCCATCATTTCCACAAATCAGGCTCTTCCTCCTCAGCAGCTTCAACCATAGGGAGTCTGAGGGTTTCGGCCACCTTCTTGTAGAACAAAAAGTGTGAAGGAGACTCAAAGCCTGGGAGGGGAAACAGAGGGCCTGTCTGGGGAGATGTCTGGTTCAATGGGCACATCCAGAACCCCCCCCCCAGGTCGTCATCTTTGTCTTCATCGGGATAGTCTTAGTCTCCCTCCCACTCCTCATAAAAAGCATCTGGATCATAATCCGAAGGAGACTGATCTGACCGAAACCAGCCGCCTAACCTGTAGTACCAGTTCGGACGAAACCGGCCGAAGCGATTGAACAATGCTAATCGCTTTGGCTATCTCGTCCACAGCTAGAGTATGCGGTACTGGATCCGAGCTGGCAGACGTGTTTCTTTTTTTGACGGGAACCGGCCCCTCAGAGTCTGCTCTCCTTTTGCCCGAGGAGGTATCGCCTAGGTCAATAGTCACCTCCTCATGTTCGGCCACAACTGAACCGGGCTGGCCATCCGGATCTACGGACTTCTCTGCCTCCCTTTCCTTCAGCCTACTCAGTCTTTTTTCTAGAGTGGTTTTGGGAAAGTTTTTGCAAATTTGACAATCTGACTTGAGGTGGTCAAACCCCAGACAATAAACACAGATGAGATGGAGGTCAGCCTTGGCAAAGGCCTCCCCACACTCAGTGCAGTGTTGAAACCCAGTGGGACTGGTTTTCTTCTCGGCGGAGTGACTTCACTGTTAGGCGGAGTAAAGAATCTGACTGTTACACTGGGAAGTACCACAGACAGAGATTTGAAAACAGAGCTCAAGCTCAATGTTCTATGCTTCTGCATAGAGTTAATTCTTTCCTTTCCGTGGCAGTTCAAGTGCTGGGGCTAACTGCATTATGCCAGAATACAGCAAGACTTCATGTTGTTCGAAAGTACAGTTACATAGGAACTTACCGCAGCAGTAGATCTTCGAGAGAGGTTCCTTCAGTAGGACATCACATATGGGACTGGCGCCACCTGGTGTCAGGCCGCACAGCAAACTTTTCTAGCAATACCTGACAGGGGACCGCCTACACGACATCACGTGACTGACATCAGTGTGACTGTATATAGTGGGCGGTTCCCATTCCCACCCTCCAGTTCTCCCACTGGAGCCAGGAAGAGGCCTGACAGCAGGAGCGAACAGGATTTGAAGTCCCTGTAAAACGCAAAATGAGGGGAAGGAGGGAGGGAAAAATATGACCTACTAAAGGAACCTCTCCCGAAGATCTACTGTTGTGGTAAGTTCCTACGTAACTGTACTCTCTTACTTCGAGAGGGTTACTTCAGTAGGTCATCACATATAGGACAGAGTCCCAAGCAGTCCCTCCAAGGAGAGACCGAGAGAAACTAGGGAGGAGGAAAACTAACTCCAATGGAAAAAGCTGAGGTCCAGAAAGGAGCCAGTCTAGGACAGAAGACCCTGCAGAAAGGCTAGGCCAAAGCCAGCCCTCCGCCTAGAAGCAATGTCCAGACTGTAATGTTTAGTAACAGTATGGACAGAACTCCAAGTAGCAGCAGCACAGATGTCTGCAGCAGAAAAGTTCCGTAGCAAGGCCATGGAGGCAGCCATGCCCCTAGTAGAATGACCTCTGATGGAACCCGGCAGAGGTTTTTCGTACTTCTGGTAACAGTAACGAATGCAGTTGCCTAACTATTTGGAGAGGCCCTGCTTAGAAACCGGTTTGCCCTTCAATCTCGGGCAAAGAAGACAAAAAAATGGTTGCAAGAGTGAAAGTCTTTAGTCCGATGGGTGTAACACCGGAGAGTCCGATGAACATCCATCTTGTGAAGGAGTGACTCACCTCTGTTAGAGGGGGACGGGTAATACACCGGAAGCTCGACTGACTGGTTCAGCATGGCTCCGGACACCACCCTGGGAAGAAACCTCGGTTGAGTTCTGAGGACCACCTGGTCCCGATGGAAAATCAAGTATGGCTCCCTGCAGACTAGAGCGTGAAGCTCAGAAATCCTTCAGGCCGACGTGACAGCCACGAGAAAAAGCACCTTCCAATATAGGAAGCACAAATCACAACTCAGACGGCTCGAAAGGAGGAAGGGTGAGCTTTTCCAGTACGAAGTTCAAGTACCAAGGCGGCGTTGGGCTGCGGATGGGGGGTTTCAGATGGAGAATCCCTTTCAGAAACGTTTTGGCGACCTCCAACTGAGCCACAGGTTTACCATCCACTAGCTCATGGTATGCTGAGATAGCTGAGATATGGATCTTTAAAGAAGAGTAGGACAGACCGGAATCGGACAAGTGAAGGAGGTATTCCACGACTTGTGGGGCTGAGCAAGGGAATGGGTTCCAGCCCTTACTGGTCGCCCAAATGGAAAACCGCTTCCACTTCATGGTGTAAGTGGAATGGATAGATGGTTTTCTAGCCTCAATGAGGACTTGAGCAACCCAGGAGGAAACCCCCAAAACGGGATATCTCTATGTCTGCAGGAGCCACGCATGGAGATGCAGGGTACTGAACCCCGGGTGTACCAGTCGACTTTGATCCTGGGTCAGGAGGTCGTGAGTCACTGGAAGTGGAACCGGTGGTTCCCGGGAAAGCTGCTGTAGCAGCAGGAACCAGATCCATCTCGGCCACAGAGGAGTGATGAGGATCATCTTTGCCCTCTCTGCCTGAAGTTTGAGGCAAACCCTCTGCAGAATGGGAAACTGAGGAAAAGCATACAAAAATTTCCCTGTCCAAGATACAGACAATGCGTAGTTCCAAAAATCACCGTGCTCTGGAACGAGCGAGCAAAATCTGGGAAGTTTTGCATTGGATTGGGAGGCAAAGAGGTCTATTTCCAGACACCTCCAATTTTGGAAGATGGATTCCGCCACTTCCTGATGTAGTTCCCACTCGTGAGCTAGGGTCCGAGATCTCCCGAGACTGTCCTCCAGGATGTTTAGAATGTCTGGAACGTGCACAGCCACAAGGACCAGATGGTGCTGAACTGCCCAGTTCCACACCCTCATCGCCTCCCTGCAAAGGGCTACGACCAGATTCCTCGTTTGTTGAGGTACCAAATTACCGACATATTGTCGGTTTGGATAAGCAGTGATCCCTTTGGCAGGAGGGTCTGAAAGACCTGTAACGCGTACAAGACCACCCTCAACTCTAGAACACTGATGTGGAGAGAAGTCTCCAAGCTGGACCATAGTCCTTGTGCTTGGTGTTCCCCAAGGGGAGCTCCACACCTCATATTCGAGGCATCCGTGGTGAGGGTGACTACTGGTGCAGTGTTCCGAAAAGGAAGACCCTAGGAAAGGTTACGAAAATCCTTCCACCACTGCAAGTCATTCTGAACTGCTGAGGAGACTAGAACTGGATGGTCCAGGTCGTCCAGTAGCTGATCCCACTGCACCCGCAACAACCACTGAGTAATCCTCATGTGAAGCCTTGCTAGGGGAACGGTAGTGATGGAAGCTGCCATCAGGTCCAGAAGGCGAAGGACTTCCCGAGCTGGGATGGTCCTGAGGGAAGCCACTTTGGAGGCCTGACAGACTAGGGTCTTCATCCTGTCTGGAGCAAGGAAGGCTCTGCAGTGGACCGTATCCAGGACTGCCCTGATAAAAACTGAATTCTCTCAGCAGGGATAAGGGAAGACTTTGGAACACTGACCGTGATCCCTAGTCTGCTGAAAAGGTCCAAGGTAAAGGAAAGAGCTTCCAACAAAGAATCCTGGACGGGGCTGAAATCAACCAGTCGTCCAGGTAAGGGAAGACCACAATACCCATGCAGCGTAGGAACGCCAATGCACTCCCTACCAGGCATTTGGTAAAATCTGTGGTGTCAAGACAGGCCAAAAGGGGAGCACTCGAACTGGAAGTATTCCCTTTGGAAACGAAAGTGCAGGAATCGGCGGTGGCTGGGGAAAATAGGAATGTGCAGGTAGTTGTCCTGCATATCCAGGGCACAGAGCCAATGGTTCTCCATGAGGAGGGGAAGAGGCTCTGGAGTGTCAAAATTCAAATTTTTGGTACTCACAAACTGATTTAGCCGACTTAGGTAAAGTATGGGTCGGAAGTCCCCAGTCTTTTTTGGAACCAGGAAAAAATGGGAATAAAATTCCTTTCCCCTCTGCCCGAAGGGGACGCGATCGATTGCTTCTTTGAGCAAGAGGGAATATACCTCCTCGTGAGCGAGAAGGGCCTGGTCCTGAGACTAAGAGGACTTTTTTGGTAGAGTTTCTGGAGGAATCTCCAGAAACTCTATGGTATGTCCAGACACTAGCTGCAGGACCCATTTGTCAGAGGTGATCGCCCTCCACTTCTGCGCATGAAGGGCAAACCTCCCCCCCACCTGCTTCCCGTCGCGAGACTGAGGAGGCAGTTGGGCCGGGGAGTCAAGAAGTGGCAGGACGTTCAGGGGGAGGGCCTCCTGAACATGTCCGATTTTTGTGAGGCAGGAGGGGTGGCTGTACCCGTGGCCTTCCGCTTCCCTTGGCGACGCGCCTGAGCATTCTTTCTCTGCCTCCAGGTCCTTTTCCGAAAGGGATGCTGCTGTTGTTGAGAGCCCGATAAGTACATAGAACTTGACAGACCTAAGTGCAACGCCTTTGTCCTGTAGGTCTGTGATAATATCCTTGGTGTCCCCATCAAAAAGGGACCGAGCCGCAGTCCCGGTGGCGCTGAGGGTTGAGGCGCTGGACGCCACACCTCACGCCACGCCGGCGACCCGGGTTCGGAAGCGAGCCCAGGTCGCTGGGGGTTGGCAGAGGGAGAAGAGATTGAGCTTCCATAGGACAGCTCTCTTCTCGAGGAAGGGTTGGGGATGCAATCACTAGTGTAGCGGCCTCTGGTGGCTGTCGGGGGCGCCAACTAGCAACGCGACGAAGCGAGGAGTGGAGTTCGGCATTACATTGTTCTTGACAAGCCGCACTCCACGCGGGGCGCAGCAAAAAGTAGTGAAAACCCCATTTTCTAGGGATAGATGAAGGCACCTTGTCTGCCCAACATCCCACACTTCCAGTACTGGGCTATCTTCTCTCCAAGGGGCCACTCGTGTTCACCGGGTACTTTGCCCTATAAGAGAGAGCACCCTGTGCAGATAGGGCGGCCCTTCCTCCAGAGGATTCAGACCCGGAGGTGGTGTTCGGTGGCACGAGGGAGAAAGACTAGTCACAGGGGAAGGTAGAGGCTGGGTATCCAAGGTTGCTGGAAGGAGTTCTCCAGGGAGTGGAGATAAACAGTTTAAAAAAAAAAAAAAAAAGAAAAAGGACCGAGCCCCCTAAAAGGGGCGTCCTGAATCACCGACTAGACCTCATTGGTGAGTCCAGAAAGGTGAAGCCAGGAATGCCGTCTGAAGGCAATGGCAATTGCCGAGGTACGTGCCACGGAGCCATAAGTGGTGCCTAAAGCATGCCTGCAGGAAACCTTGGAGAGGCGAAGATACTTGGCAAGGTCCTCCTTCAAAAGCGAGGAATCCATGGACTGGACTCGCGCTACCAGCCTGCCCAGGGTCGCTTTTTGATAGGACACCATATGGGCCACGTAACTGAGGAACCGGAGGGCGCACGAGGCAGAAGAATACATCTTCTTCCTGAACTGGTCCATCTGCCTCGACTCTTTATCCGGAGGAGTAGTGCTCATGTACTTGGGCACTGAAGGGCGATCATAAGCTGCAGAGATGACCACATGGTCAGCCTTGGGATGAGCCTTTAAGAAAGGTGCATCCTTCGGCGCCCGGTAGAGCCTGCTGCCCGCTTGTGGATAGCCAGGATAGAATGAGGCATCTGCCAGACAGCAGTGGTGAGGTCTTGATGAGGTGCCATCCATGCAGGAAAGGGGATGGGAGACAGAGACTAAGTCTAGGTGTTCCGCGAGCCTCTGTCTCATGGGGTCCTGTTCCTCCGACTCCCAGTCGAAATAGTCCTTCATGGCCATCAAGAGGTCAGAGAAGGCAGGGTCTTCTGGTGGAGACTTTGGCAAGACCTTGCCACTCGTCTCCTCATGATCCTCCGAGACCTCCTCAAAGGAATCTTCCTTCCCCTCTCAGCGGTCATCATCTGCCTCCTCGACAGGACAGCGTCTGGCACCCAGAAGGGAAACGTCCTGTCGAGTCTTCCCCGAGAAGTGGCCATTGGCCATCAATGAACTGCTCAGGGAAGGGGACCTACGAGACGGCGGTTGTGGGAGCCTAGTCTCCAGGTCTGAGACCAACTCCGACCGAGCCCCCTGCCACCAAGACTGTATTAAGGTCTTGAAATCCAGGGTAACTGGAGGAGATGGAGTAGGCAGAGGCTGAGGAGGGAGGAGGGGGAATAACCGGTGGATAATAGCCCTGGAATCCCGTATAATTAGAGCAGGGATTAAATCCAGGGTAGAACTGCCCATGATGACTCCAGTCCGAAGTGGGACACCCCTGGGTAGTGGTCCCCAGGATACCCTAATGGGTAACGCGGGACAGTTCAGGGGTAGGTATAATAATTTTATTTATAAGGCGCCTTTCAATTGCCAAGGCGCCGTACATCAATACAGATTAAAAATACAAATCATTGTAAAAATTGCTTTGACAAAGTTGTATTTTTTTAATTAACATTCTAAAAATGCAGTTTTCCATAAAAAAAAAAAAAAGTCTTCAAACCTCTCTTAAAGGCCTCCACAAACATGCACTCCCGCAACCGACGGGGTAGAGAATTCCAAAGGGTGGGGGCCACATGCAAAAGCCCAAGCACCCGAAGATTTCAAATTCACCCTTGGAACCGCTAACAACCCCTCATCGGCCGAGCGGAGTGATCGATTAGGGAAATAGGGAACCAGAAGTTCTTTCAGATAGACTGGTCCCAGATCGTGTAGAGCTTTGAAAGTCAGCAATCAGACTTTAAAGCTGATCCGCCACCGAATTGGCAGCCAGTGCAGTTCGCGCAGCACCCGAGTAATGTGACAGGACCTACTAGAACCTGTGAAAAGCCAGGCTGCAGCATTCTGCACTAGCTGCAGGCGACGGATTTCAACCCCAGAAAGCCCTAGGTAAAGGGAGTTGCAATAATCCAAGCACGAGGACAGAAAGGCATGGACTAACGTTGGTAGGTCAGCAGACGGAACAAGATGCCAAATCCTGGCGATGTTCCTAAGATGATAAAAGGAAGTCTTGATGGCTGCAGACACCTGCGAATGCAGTGTCAGCCCGTCGTCAAGAACTACCCCCAGGTTCCACACCTGTTCAGAGGTCGGGAGAGAAACGTCTCCAAGAAGAATTCCGGAAGACGCACAATCACCCAACCTCCCTATCTGTCGACCCGGGTCCACAACCAGTACCTCAGTTTTATCAGAGTTCAACCTCAATGAGCTAGAATTCATCCACACCTGGATTTCTTTTAGGCACCTATTAAAGACCGAGAGAGCTCCCTCCTGGTCGGGGGCAAAAGAGAGGCAGAGCTGAGTATCGTCTTCGTAACTGTGAAACCTCAGCCCATACCTCCTTACAATGTCTCCGATAGGTAGCATATACACCGCAAATAACATGAGCGACAGTACTGAACCCTGAGGCACCCCACACAACAAAGCCATTGAATCAGAGGAAAAAAACCCAGACACAACTCTGATCTCCCAGTGAGGAATGATGTGAACCATCTTAAGACGGTTCCAGATATTCCACAGAACAGCCTCAGGCATTCTATCAACACCATGTGATCTACGGTGTCAAAAGCTGAAGAAAGGTCGAGGAGAACCAAAATGAACAACTCTTCCGATCTCTGGCCATCAGGAGATCACTGAGCACCCGAACCAGGGCTGTCTCGGTACTATGTCTTTTACGAAAACCAGACTGGAGGGGTTCATAGACATCACGGATGGTCAAATGGTCTTCCAGTTGTGCAGCCACTACTTTCTCAATCACCTTCCCAACAAAGGGAAGGTTAGAGAAGGGTCTGTAGTTTGTGAGACAGTCAGGGTCCAAGGTAGCTTTCTTCAAGAGGGGTGTCACCACCGCCTCTTTCAAGGATCTGGGAAACTCATCAGATTCCAGGGAGCACCTGACTATCTGCATAAGGACTGGACCAATGTCAATACAACCCAAAATTAGGGAGGTTGGTCCAGGGTCCAAACTACAGCACGTAGGGTGCATATACTGGACGATCCTCATGACATCAATGAACTCTAGCTGACCGAAGGAACTCCAGGAAAACCAAGGCACCGTGATCTCACACCGGTTCACGGCAACCCCCCTAGAGTGTGATGGCAGTAGTTCGGTCCCAATGTCGGACATCTTATTTACGAAGAACCAAGCAAGCTCATCGCACTCCAATTGTAAAAAGACTTTCCGAACTTGCAGACAGGCTGGGTTGCAATGTCTGTCCACAGTTCGAAACAGCTGAGCTGGTCTATTCTGAGCAACCGCAATCTCCCTGGACAGGAACTCTGCTTTCTTACGGGTTATTGCAGATTGATTTACCAAATAATGATCCATTAATCTAAGGTGGTCGGCATCAAGGGCGGACTTACGCCAGCAACGCTCTAACCTTCGCCGGTCTCCACATCTCCCTCAATGTCCCATCAAACCAAGGGGACTTGGGGAGAAGGGAGAGGGGGTGAAGACGAACTGGAGCAATGAAATCCAGAGCCCACGCAACAGCTGTGTTATAGGGAGACAGGAGGGTCTCTGGATCACTGCTTGCCAACGCAGGGGACGAGAGGTCAAGCACTGCCGTAAGGCCTTGGGTATCTATATCCTGCAAAGGGCAGTACCTGACAAACTCCGTAGGGGCAGGCCATCTAGAAAGGGATCAAAAACTAAACCCCACGGTGTAATGATCTGACCACCCGACGGGTTCGACCCCCACATCGGGTGCCTCGAGCCCTAGAAGGAAGATTAGGTCCAAAGAGTGTCCAAATTTATGTGTAGCAGAGAAAGCCACCTGTGTAAGGCCCAGCGAAGTCATTAACTGGAGGAAGTGTTGACCAAATTGCGAGACTTCGTCGTTGACCCAGGCATTGAAGTCGCCCAGAACCATCAATCTGGGCGACTCGAACGCCATATCGACGACGAAGTCCGCCACTTCCTGAAGGAATCACTTCTCATCACCGGGTGGACGGTAAATGAGGGTGATTTGAAAGCCTACACCTGCTACAACTATACACTCAAAGGACTCAACCCTCCCCACTAGGGCCTCTGTGAGGCAGAGTTCAGTCTTGAAACAGACCATAACCCTTCCCCCCCACGATCCAGTCTTGGGCGGTGTAACACAGAGAACCCAGCTGGAGTCATAGCCTCCAAACTGGGGCCAAAGTTTTCGTCCAACCAGGTCTCGGTAATGCAAGCCAGGTCCACCGTACCAACAAGATCAGCAATAATTGCAGTCTTGTTTTTAATGGACCTGGCATTGCACAACACCGCCCGAGTTGGACAAACCTCGTGGGCTGCACAGGCCATCTGCCCACCGTAATCGGTGGTGCCCTTGGGTATGGGCACCAAACATGGAAAACCACGATCAGGATTCCATTTCGCCCCAGAGCGCCTGCTGGTACCAACCACCCCAATACGATGACCCCCCTCGATCATCCTCCCCTGTTCGCAACCCCACGCCCTTCTCCCTCTCCTACATGCAATACCAAGTGCTCTACACTGCTGGTAGATCTCAAACTGAAGAGGGGAAGAATAAAAAGGGCAAAGGGCACAAAGACAGGAGGATCAGTAGCGCACAACTGTGGGGGCTGAAGGCCAGCACATGCTGTAAGCTAAACTGCAGAATAGAAAAACCTAATACAAAACTAACAAACTAATAATACTCCCTAAAAAAAAAAAAACAAAAAAAAAAAACTGTTTAAAAACTCCACCCAGCTCCCATGTTAGCCAACATCAATTCAGAGCCTGAAACTAGAGACCCTGACAACCCCCCCTTAATACAAAATAATCCACAAAACAAACAACCAAAGCTTAGGGACTCTCACCCCCCCCCCAAACACAAAAACAATGAATAATTTATGCCCCCCACCCCTGGTCCCTCTCACCACTGGGTAAAGAGGACAGAAAGGTACTCTCACTGTCAAATTAAACCAAATTATAATATAAAAACGAACAGAAAAAACTAAATTATTCCAGTCCAAGTAAGGGAGGAAGGAAACTATAAAAAGTCCTCCCCCAGATCTCTCACAAATGGTGCGATGGAAAATTACAATCCTCTTCACTGACCAGGAAAGGAACTACAATTTTCAACAGATTAAAAAATAAAGTACATGGACACAGGGTCTTCTCACCACCCCATCATCCAGGCAGGAAAACAAAATAATCCATAAAAAAAGGAGGAAGTCAGCAGTCTCTTTTAGTCCAGGCCCGGAATTTAAATATAGCCAAAACCAGGAATCACCAAAAGTCCAAGGGTTGAATCGGGATACAGTGTTGTCAATTACTGGAAAAAACTCCTTCGTAACCACCCCTGTACTTACTGCCGGGTGCTCTCAGGAGAAAAAACAACCCAACATCAAAAGATCCCGAGAAATGCCACAATTGCAGCCATTTCCAAGGGTCTAAGGGAGCAAGATACCCCAGCCAGCTCCCCAGCTGGGTAACAACACCCAGCTCCCCCCCCTGTGGGACAGTAAATCTCCACAGAGAAAGCACCCAGCCGACTGATCCGCCAAAGTTTTGCCAGACTTACCATCCGATTTTCTGGGTCGCAGCTGGGCCTTGCTCGTCGAGGGCCTGGCGTCGTCCGTGGAGCAGTCCCGCTCCCTGATTTTCTCCTTATGTTTCTATGAAGGAGAAGATTTTTCAGACGGATCTCTGAGATGATCCATCTTCTCAAGGGAAGCCAGACTGGCTTTTAGCAGATGGGCCTGCAAAGCTTGCATCTCCTGTTTTTAGTGGCCTAGTTAAAGGTCTGGCACTCAGGACAGGAGGAGACTGGATGGTCTGGGCCTAAACAGAGGACACACTTGAGGTGACAGTCTTTGTGCGGGATCTGCGTGCCACAGGACAAGCACTTCTTCTTAGGAGAAGACATCAATGATAAGACACAAATTTTAGAGAAAAAAGCAGCGAGGGATCAACCGACGCAGTAACTTTCATGATGATCGTTAACTGGAAGTCTGCAATGCGACTGACACGAGGAGACGGTGGGAAAGAACTGGAGGGCGGGTGTGGGGACCACCCACTATATACAGTCACGCTGACGTCGGTCACGTGACATCGGGTGGGCAGTCCCCAGTCAGGTGTTGCTAGAAAAGTCTGCCGTGCAGCCCAACGCCAGGTGGCACAAGTTCCATATGTGATGACCTACTAAAGGAACCCTCTCTAAGTAAGATCCTGCTTTAGAAGTCAGCAAACATCAATTGTACCAGCCAACTGAAAATAGAAAGGAGGATAGGCCGGGGAATGGGGTGTCTCTGGAATGCAGTTCACCGTGTGGTGGAGGGGACGACAGAACTGGGAAGGCACGGGTGTACGAAAAGGAGGTCCGAGAAATACTGGTTGAAAGCTTTGGCTATAGTGGAGTTGCTGTTACAATTTACATCATTTAAGATCATGTCAGCGGAAAGAGTGGTCACATGACTGACCTAACATTTGTTTAATGTGTTTCCAAATATTTCCTTTTTTTTGGCAGTGGAGTTAAGTAGCTACTTGCAATGAGAGCTTTTTCTATGTATAATTGCCCTTTTGCTTTCATTACACAGTGCTCTGTAAGTAGACCAGTCAGAGATGCAAATTCAGGGGCAACATCAGTAGGCACTTGTTCTTTTAGTGGGTGGTGCATCTATTACACAGCCTACCAACAGGGACACTGGACATGACAACAATACAGGCCTAGTTTAAGATATGCCTGGACACACTTGCTTGCCAATTGAATCCCTATAAATTGGTACTTGCTATTATTTATACAATTTAAAAAAAAAAAAAAGAAAGACACCTGATTGGTTGGCTGGCACCTTTGCAGCATTTTAAAATTCAGCATTACCAACACAAAGGTGCCAGTCAACTCATCTCTGGAATCAGTCCACCCCACCCCACCCCCGACGCATGAAAAAGCTGAAAACCACCATGTTGAACCACAAGTGCCAGTAAACCCGATCCAATTCCAGCCCCTGAACTGCGTGCATGCAATCATGGCAAACAGAAACTAAACTGCCTCCCAAAAATAACTTGATGAAAGTAGTACAAAACTCAATACTTTTAGTAATAACAGTTGCTCCTTCCTGCCTCTGGCTCCAGTGACACACTCACTCCCTTCAGCCTCCATAGTGGTAACTCCTCCATCCTGTAACAGCCGTCCTGCCTCATGCTGCTGCTGCAGTTTTCTCCCTGGTTTAAATATGCCAGTCCCATGGCCTGTAACTTCCACATTGTTACACACAAGGATATGACAGAAGGCATTCTTAGGATGGCAGAGAAAGGGGAGATGCTGTTGATGGGAGACCTGAATATGCCAGATGTTAACTGGAGCACATTTGCTGCAGCCACATCGAAGAGCAGGGCCATTCTCGATATCCTACAGATGGCAGGCCTCAGAGCTTGTTTCAGAACCCAGTCATGAGGGAGCAATCTTAGACCTCGTACTCTCAAATGGGGATAGTGAGAGGATCTCAGATCTAGAAGTGGGTTGCCATCTGGGAACAAGTGACGATCAAACAGTGTGGTTCACGTTAAACTCAGCTACAGAGTCAAGCCACACAAAAGTGAAAGTACTGGACTTCAGAAGGGTTGACTTTGGCAAGATGGGAGAGTGCCTCAGAAAAGCACTAGCAAACAGGCTAGAAGGAGGGGTGGAGCAACAATGGGGAATCATCAAAACTGCCATCACAGAGGCAACAAGCCTGTCTGTGAAGCAAATAAACAAATGAAAACAAAAGAAAAAGCCACTTTGGTTCTCAAAAGAGGTGGCTGGGAAAGTCAGGGAGAAAAAGATAGCATTCAGGAAGTATAAGGAAACACAGAAGGAGCAGGACAGAGAGCTGTTCCAGTTAAGGCAGAAGGAAGCAGGGAGGGAAGTCAGAATAGCAAAGGCCCAAACTGAGGAAAAGATAGCCAACTCTGCTAAGAAGGGGGATAAAACCTTTTATAGGTATATCAGAGAGCGTAGAAAGACAAAGGGAGGGACAGTGAGGCTGAATAGAATGAATGGTGAGCGAACAGAGGGGGGACAGTGAAAAAGCAGGGATACTGAATGAATATTTCTGCTCAGTATTCACAAAAGAGGAGGGGGAAGTGTCTAATTCAATTAACAGAAGCACTCTTGATAGGGGGGTCAATCCCAGCCCTTTCACAGAAGAAAGGGTTCTGCAAGAACTCCTAAAACTGAAGGTGGACAAAGCAATAGGGCCTGATGGAATTCACCACAGAATTCTAAGAATTAACGTGGGAACTAGTGAAACCACGGACTACTCTTTTTAATAAATCATGGGAGGATGGTGTGGTACCCGAGAACTGGAGGAAGGCAGATGTGATTCCCCTTCACAAAAGTGGGACCAAGACAGAGGCAGTAAACTATAGACCTGTCAGTTTGACCTCTGTGGTAGGGAAAGTGATGGAGTCACTTCTGAAGGAAAGAAATGTTGAGTACCTTGAGGCCAGTGGGGCACAGGACCCAAGGCAGCATGGGTTCACAGCGGGAAGGTCATGTCAGACAAATCTAATAGATTTCTTTGACTGGGTGACCAAAGTAGTAGACCAGAGAGGGACTGTGGACATGGCCTACCTAGACTTTAGCAAGGCATTTGACACAGTCCCACACAAAAGATTAATAGTCAAATTAACCAGCCTGGGAGTGGATCCCAGGGTGGTAGCCTGGGTAAAACATTGGCTGGACAACAGGACACAGAAGGTAATTGTTAATGGAGTCCACTCTGAAGAAAGAGGGGTTACTAGTGGGCTACCGCAGGGTTCAGTACTGGGTCTAGCCCTTTTAATGTCTTTATAAGTGACATTGCAGAGGGACTGGAAGGAAAAGTATGCCTCTGCAGATGACACAAAGATCTGCAACAGGGTTGATACACAAGGAGGCGTGGAAAGGATGAGAAGGGACTTGGCAAGGTTGGAGGCATGGTCAGAAGTATGGCAGCTAGGATTCAATGCAAAGAAGTGCAAACTCAAGCACCTGGGAAGCAAGAACCCAGGGGAAGATTACACAATGGGGGGGTAGTAACAACAAAAAAAGAAAGAAAAAAAGGAAAAGGACCTGGTGGTAATCATATCAGATGACTTTAAGGTTAGCAAGCACTGTGAGAAGGCAGTAGGGAAAGCTGGGAGGATACTGGGATGCATAGGGAAAGGCATCACCAGCAGAAAACGGGAAGTTGTTATCCCTCTGTACAGACAGTTGGTGAGACCCCATCTGGAGTACTGCGTCCAGTTCTGGAGACCCCATCTCCACAAGGACAGACAGGATAGAGCCAGTCCAGAGGAGGGCAACTAAAATGGTGCAGGGTCTGCAAGAGAAGCCATACGAGGAGAGACTAAAGGAGCTTAATATGTATACCCTTGGGGAAAGAAGGGAGAGGGGGGACATGATAGAAACTTTTAAGTACCTCAGTGGAATCAACAAAGTCCAAGAGGGTAGCATCTTTCAGAAAAAGAGATGTGCAAGAACAAGGGGACACAATTTAAAGATGGGGGGGGGGGTTCCGGGGCAATGTGAAGAAGTATTTTTTCACAGAGAGGGTAGTGGATCCGTGGAACAGCCTTCCTGAGGAGGTTGTGGGGTCTAAAACTGTGGGAGAATTCAAGAATGCATGGGACAGACATAAGGCAGTTCTTTTGGGGGGTAGGAAGAAATAATCTGTCGGTTAACTAAGATCTGCGGCCTATCCTGTAGGTAGAGAAATGGGCAGACTGGGTGGGCCAAGCGGTCCTTATCTGCCGTCAAAGTCTATGTTTCTAAATGAAATAAAAAAAAATTAAAAAAAAATAAAAAAAAAACAGCTTCCATTACAGTCTGGTTCTCATGTGACGCACTGCCACGCATGCGCACAGTGGGTCTAAACAGAGCGAGAAAGTGCTCCGTGCTAGAAATTGGTCTGTAAAAAACTTCAAAACCTCTTCCAGCTTATCAAAAACCAAACTGGAATACAGTGAACTCAGGTCCAGAAATCAAAGAATCAAACCCAGGTCTCTCTGATGTACCAAGCTCAAGTACAATTTGTTAGTTACTCTAACCTGTAGGCTATACTGCCAGCCCCTTAGCAACAAAGCACTATTTTTGGGGGTGCAGCAATAAATTCACCAAAAATCATAAAATGGAAAAAGGTTTTTAATTTTTTCCATCCCAAAAAAGGGAACATTTATATCTCAATAACTCATCCAGGATGTTGGTGATGTTGGATATTCTCATTCCTGGCGCGTTTAGTCACCAGCCTGCGGCCTCGTGACCGAACCACACCAGGCGTGGGTAAACCAGGCATCACCAACATCCTGTTGTGGTTTACTGCTTAAATATTTGTTGCCATCCAGTCCTCTGGCACTACCTAGCTGTGCTGTGGACCAACAAGTTTAGCAATGGGTGTGCTTTTCTTTGGTTCCTTGGTAGGTCCTCAACACTATGGGATGCAGCTCATCTGGTCCTTGTTATCAGCTATTTTGAGCCTCCCTAAAAATGTTCCGACACTAATACACCTGCTAACCTTACAACAACTCAAGGATCAGTCCTGGGGCCAGTCCTCTTCAATATCTTCATCAGTGACACTGCAGATGGACTGAAGGGTAAGGTTTGTCTGTTTGCAGATGACACCAAGATCTGCAACAGAGAAGATAAGCCAGATGAGGTGGGCAGAATGGGAAGAGATCTGGATAAACTGGCAAAATGATCGGAAGAGTGGCAAATGAGGTTTAACGCAAAGTGCAAGATCATGCACATAGGGAAGAGAAACCTTTGGAAGCAGCATAGTGCAGTGGTTTAAGGCTCTAAGGTGAAAATCTGGAGACCTGGGTTTCAATCGTATAGCCCCCACTTGCATACTGTGTGACCCTGAGCTAGTCACTTAACTTCCCTGTGCTCCCAGGTCGCACCTGTAAACAAGCTTTCGGCTTAGTTCGTCTCTCCTGGTTAAACAATTGGAAAAGAAAAAAAAACCTGAAGCCACCTATAGGCTGGGAGGGGAGTTGCTGGCAGTCACAAAGGAAGAAACAAACTTGGGCATCATCACAGATGACCTGAAATCATCTAAGCAGACCATTAAAGCAGTAGGTAAGGCTAGGGGGATGTAAGGGTGCATTAGTAAGGGAATCACAAGTTGTAAGAGGGTGGTAATAACCCCTCTTTACAAGACACTGGTTAGGCCTCATCTGTAGTACTGCGTGCAGTACTGGAGACCACACCTTCGCAAGGACATTAACCAAATTGAGGCAGTCCAAAGAAGGGCAACCAAAATGGTGCAGGGACTGCATCAGAAAACATATGAGGACAGATTAACGAAGTTCGATATGTATACCCTAGAGCAAAGAAGGAGAGAGGTGATATGATCAAACATTCAAACACCTTAAGGGCATTAATAAGGTGAAAGAGTAACATGTTTCAATATAAGAAAAATAGCAGGACAAGAGGACACAGCATGAGATTAGAGGGAGGCTGATTAAGGGGTAATGTGAGGAAGTTCTTCACAGAAAGGGTGGTGGATGCATGGAGCGGCCTACCTCAGGAAATGGTGGATATGAATACAGTGCAGGGCTTTGGATAGGCATAAGGAAGTTATACAGATCAGTATGAATAGATGGGCCATTGACACAGCAAAGGCAGATGGCACATTCATAAGGCAGGAAAAGAAATGGGCAGACTGGATGGACTTTGCGGTCCTTATCTGCCGTCATCTTCTATGTTCTGTGTTTCCATGTTTCAGCTCTCATTCTGTGACCAACTATACATCATCCATCTGGGGCATGTCACCCAATTTTCCTACTAAAAACAAAGATGGAGCATTTAAACTCCTTACTCCTCTGCTGTCCTCTAAAACCACCTCCCTGTTACCCACATTTTCAGTGGACCCACTGTCCCAAACATCATTTTGCAACCGATGCATTGGTTCTTAAAACGGTGTCAGTGATCCTTTATGTAAGCAACAAGACCTGACAGGGGGCAGGTTATTGGTGGATACCCGCACACTCAGCAGCTTGATGAGGCTCAATGCCACACACCAATATACCCCGAAGGGTCTTACTGTGCTTAGAAAATGGGTTGGACACATTTATTTTAACTGTCTAAAAGATAAATAAGACAAAAAATACAATAAAACATTGCATAGGAAATGTACATAATCTCTACACTGATGCTTTCCACCTGTTATTTGCCTTTCTACACATGTATTAGAAGGTTTGCTTACCACATAACTTAACATAAGAATGGTGTCAGCAGATGGGGACCATTTGATCCATCTTGTATGCCCAAGGTGGCTACCTCCTTCCCCTTTAACTGTTCAAGCCAAGCTGTCCACACTGTCTATCCCACACTAGTTTAAATTCTCTTACAGTCTTAGCTGCCACCACCTGTGCTGGCAGGCTGTTCCATGGGTCTATCGCCCTCTCTGTGAAGAAGTACTTTCTATAGTTGCTCCTGAACTTGCCTCCCACCAGACACAAGCTGTGCCCCGTGTCAGAATTCCTTTTTTACTTGGAAGAGATTCTGTCTTGTTTATTCCCTTGATGTATTTCAACATTTCTATCATGTCTCCTCTATTTCTTCTCTTTTCTAGTGAGTACAATTTTTGTACCTTGAGTCTAGTTTCATGTGTCTCATGATGCAGCCCTTGCACCATTTTTAGTAACCCTTCTCTGCACAGTCTCTAATCTATGTCCTTTTTCAGGTGTGGCCCCCAAAACTGGGCACAGTACTCCAGGTGTGGCCTTACCAAGGATCTGTACAGTGGCATGATTACCTCTTGTTTTCTGCTTGTAATGCCCCTACCTATACATCCAAGGATGCCACTTGCTCTCTGCGCAGGTTTTTCGCACTGTTTTGTGACTTTGAAGTCATTGGTGATGAGTACACCCAGATCCCTTTCCACCTTTGTCACTTCCAATTGGAGCCCATCCAGAGTGTACTCCACCCCCAGGTTTCGCTTTCCCAGGTGCATGACTCATATTCTTGGCATTAAAATTTATGCCAGTGTTTTGACCATTCCTCTAGTTTCTTGAGGCCAGCTACCAGGCTTGTGCCCCCACCCGCTTATTTATTTAAAGTAAATGTTGAAGGTACATCAAGTAGACCTGGGTTCGATTCCCACAACCTCTACTTGCATGCTGTGACACTCTGGGCAAGTCACTTTACCTCCCCTAACAGATACAAGCCTAACTGGCAGTTAGACTAGGGTTATAGTAGTGAACTAAATAAATAAAATAAATAAGAGCTGTGAATTAGCTTGGTACATCCAGCTGCAGACCTGGGTTGGATTCCCACAACCTCCAGTTGCATGCTGTGAGTTTGGGTAAGTCACTTTACCTCCCCTGAAAATAGGCACTTGTGAGACGCACACCCCCAGCCCATCTATGGCAAAACACTCCCCCCACCGACCTTCACCACTCTCACCACCCATGTCCCCTGCCCTGTCAACTTTTTGACACTGAAATGAGGGGCATGGACATGCAGCATGAATGACACTGGCGACAAAACATATGCACCCACTAGAATTTATTTTTTTTAACTGCTGTGCCAGCCCAGTGTTGTCTGCCCCCGTTGCTCTACCTTCTGTACTGCCTACAGGTTGTCCACTGTGATCAGGTTGCTTGCCTCGAGTCGTAGAGCATGCCATCTGCCGTCCGTCTGAAAATAATTCCGCTTTCTGCTCTGCCCGCCATAGTCCTTGCTGTTCCAAACCACATCATCTGTCCAATTAGCCGCATTTTCCTGGTGGTCTCCTGGTCGGCACACAAAACGCCACAACTGAAGTCAGATGCACCCAGAAACATGCAGCTTGGCACCTTTCTTCAGTTAGGTGCTTCCGACCAACCAGCTTGTGGGAGTCATGCACTTTCGACCAGCCAGCTGAGAGGGAATGGGGCCAGCACACAACTAGTGGTGCCATAGCAGAGTTGGAAGGGGGAAGAGTCAGCTACAGAATGAATCACATTGTTTTGCAATGCCGAAGCAAAATGGATCACAAGAGCAGCCAGATCACATCGCAAACTGCGATGTGTTACTGACCATTTAAAATCCTGCCTTTAGCATCAATAACAATAGCAGTTAGCTGGCTAAGTGCAACTGCCCCAGAGTTATGCCTTTAAGATAATTAGCATAATGAGCTTCTGCATCAGCCAATCAAAAAAAAAAAAGGAGGGAAGTGTGCTGACAGGGAACAGCCTGAAGGGCTTCAGAATTGTTTCGAAGATAATGGGTACATGCCCTCAAAAGTGAACCAACAGGTTCAGAAAACATTAAATGTCCAAAACCAGAGAACAGATAAACAATCCGAGCATAAAAACTCTTTAATAAAAGACCAAATTTGTTGATAAAACTGAGAACAGAGCCCTTTTCCTAAAAGGTGAACTGGAGAGGAAGAGTGGGAGCTTACTGATGCTAAAGGACCCCTTGGAAGAAAGATTACTATGGTGAGTAAATACAGGTTACTCACTTGTAACAGGAGTTCTAGGAATAGCATATGTTTTTCAACCACACTGTCTGGCAGGTTCCTTGCCGCTTTAAATCTTGCCGGAAGGTCTTCAAGCTGACTCCTCCCACCCATCCGGGTGGTAAAACTCTTGGCTCCGCCCCATGACACCAGATCTAGCCCGCTAGAAGCCAGGTTGTGCATCAAAGCCGGGGAGGCCAGGTGGGTCGTGTGGATGAACATATACCATTCCTAGAACTCCTGTTACAGGTGAATAACCTGTATTTCTAGGGACATGGATATGTTGTTCATCAACACTGTCTGGCAGACTCCTAGCAGTTCTCTGGGAGGAGGGAGGCAAGGCGCACACCCTCTACTTAGGAAATGAAGACTGGAGAACCGAGGCCCCAAAACCAGCATCCCGGCGTGACTCAAGGTCGATGTGGTAGTGGGTGATGAAGGTGTGTGCTGACTTCCAGGAAGCAGCCCTGCAGATTTCCTGGATAGGGATATCCCTGGAAGGAGCCACTGATGCATCGGCATGGCAGGTAGAATGAGCTCTTATCCCTCTGGGAGGCTCCATGCCTGCCAACCTACAGCAGAGATCTATGCAGGAGGTGACCCACCTGCCTATCATCCGCTTGGCTGCAGGTCTGCCTGGTGCGGCTTCAGCGAGGTGACAAACAGCTGGTGAACCTCTCCCTGAACTTCAGCTGTCTGTTCTTTATAGTAAGTGAGTGCCTTCTATGGTCCAAAGCAGGAGCCTATATTCGGCCTCCGAGGGTAGCCAGTAGAACACCGCACAGTCAACACCTGGTTAAGGTGAAACTGGCACCACTGAAGGAATTTCGGTGGGCGAGGGACAACCTTGACCCTGTGGAAGACCAGATAAGAAGACTCGATGGAAAGCACCTGAGCTCTCCCATCTTTTCTGGTGACGGATAGCCACCAAGAAGGCGGTCTTCCACGACAGGTGAGAGATGTCGATCTGTGCATCGGTTTGAATGGCTTGCCCATGAACTTAGCCAATACCAGCAGTAGCTCCCACGAGGTGGAGGCTCTCAACCGGAGGATATGTGATCAAGACATTGAAAAGGCCGCCTGACCACTCTCCTGCGCCACGACGCTTCCCGCCCACGCCTGTAAGCAGACATACTACCAGGTGAACCTTAAGGGTCGCGACTGAAGCCCTTGCAGAGAAAGGGACCACAGGCAGTCCAGAATGCTTGCCAAGGAACAGGAGGAAGGGTTCAAGCCTGTTCCCGACACCAAATGGAGAATCTCTTCCATTTGAAGGCATAGCATTTTCTGGTCGACTTCACGGACGCTCAACAACGTTGAGGACCTCGTCGAAAGACCCAAGGCCTGGAACCTAGCTTCAGGAACCAGGCCGCCAGGTGCAGGGATTGAAGGACCAGATGGAATACCTTACCCTGACTGACCGAGATCGGTCTGGGCGGGCTGGGAGCCTGGAGCCGAGACTGAGGAGATCTGGATACCAGAACTTGCGGGACCAGTCTGGGGCTACCAGCATCACCTGCGCCTTGTCCCTCTCGGCTTGAGAAGCATCTTGTGGATCAAGGGAAATGGGGGAAAGGCATAGAAGAGGCCCGGGGTCCACGGCCTTGAGAAGGCATCCCCCTGCAGCGAGCCCTGCTGAGGGGGGGCAGGCATGAAACAGTCTCAGCTTCGCATTCTCCCTGGAGGCAAACAGGTCCACCTGAGGCATGCCCCAGTGGGAGAACAGATCTTGTACTACCTTCGGCAGGAGAGACCACTCGTGGGACGCAGCCCCTATCCGGCTTAGGGCATCGGCCAGAATGTTGGAGGCTCCTGTCACATGAATGGCAAGGAGATCCGCCTCCAGGCTATGCACGAGTGACCAAATGCGGAGAGCTTCCCTGCACAGAGGCATGGAGTGCGTCCTGCCCTGGCGGTTTAGGTAGTACATAGTCATGGTATTGTCCGTCTGGACCTGGACCACTTGACCCCGTAGAAACGGAATGAAGGCAGTCAGGGCTAGACGAACCGCTCAAAGCTCCAGCAGGTTGATGTGGCAGCGGGACTCTCAAGGGGACCAGAGGCCGTGCGCTCTGTGCACCCCCAGATGGGCACCCCAATCCATCAGAGAGGCATCGGTCGATAGAGACCGTTGGCTCGGGGCAGACGAACGGGATGCCCTCCTGCAGATGTGCAGGAACGGTCCACCACTGGAGTGCGTTCCACATCCCTTGGGTCACTGTCACTAGCTGATCCAAGGGATTGGAGTGCTGTGACCATTGGCTGGCCAGCCCCCACTGAAGGGGACGCATGTACCAACGGGCCCAACGGACCACGCTGGTGCAGGCCGCCATGAGGCCCAGAAGGCGCAGGAAGTCCCGGTCAGGGCGCAATTGCCCAATCTGAAATGATTGGGCAAAGGAGGAAAGAACCTTGGCCCTGTCCGCTGGTAGCCGTGCTCTGGCTCGTAGAGAGTCGAGCTCTGCCCCGATGAATTGCATCGCCTGCTTTGGCACGAGTTCCGACTTGGCCTCACTGATGAGGAGGCCAACTTGAGAGCAAACCTGGAGGGCCAGATCTCTGGACCGCTCCACCTCCACTCTGGAGGAGGCTGCAATCAGCCAGTCGTCCACATAGCGGTACACCTGGACCCTTCGGAGCCGCAGGAATGCTGTCACCACTGCCATGCATTTGGTGAAGACCCTGGCAGCTAGAGAAAGGCCGAAGGGCGTGGCTCAGAACTTGTAGAGGGATCCCTCTGCCCTGAAGCGGAGGAATCTTTGGTGGGACGGACGGATCAGGACGTGAAAGAACGCGTCCTGGAGGTCCAGAGAACAGAACTGCATGCCTCGTTCCAAGGATGGAATGATCTGTGCCAGTGACCATCCTGAAGGTTTGAGACCTTGGAACCTGTTCAGGTCGTGAAGGTCTAGAATGGGCGCCAGCCCCCCCGCCTCATTTTCGGGACCAGGAAGTACCTGGACACAAACCCCGGGTCTGGTGGAGGATCCGCCACCTTCCTGATCACCTCTTTTTCGAGGAGCAGGGCAATGTCAGCTCGGCGAGCCAACAGAGAGGCTGCGGAACCCGTAGCCCCCGAGGGGCGATGGCTCTGAAGAGCAGGGCAGGGCTTGCTGAAACTCCAGGGGCAGTCTTTCCTACCACCTCCCAACACCCAGCAGTCCGTGGTGATAGCAGACCAGGCAGAAAGGAAGTGGCGGAGCTGTCTCCATGGGGAACCCAGGGAGAGTGACGAGGCTGGGGCGACACCCTCAACCCGCCACTGGGCCAGGCTTGGAGGAGGGACTGGCCGAGGGACCTCCTGGGCCTTTTCCTCCTGCTTCCTTTGGGATGCCGGAGCCTGCTGGCCCTGATGCTGGTGTTGTTGGGCCGGACGTGCTGCAGGCGCAGAAGGGCGAAAGGATTTGTGTTGTTGACGACGGCCCTAGTCCTTCTGGGCGGAGGTGACAGAGTCCAGGGTAGCACTGGACTTTTCGATCCGCTGGAGATGGCCTTCCACTCCAGGGCCGAACTGGTCAGTCCCCAAGAAGGGGATGTCTGCCAGTTTATGTTGGGTATCAGCCGTGAAGGTGGATATCCTCAGCGGTGCATGGCCACCGCGGCCGCAACTAATCTGGCACAGGAGTCTCCAATGTCCAGAGCCGTTTGGAGCTGCTGTTTTACCACCGCCCTTCCCTGGTCCCTCACCTGCTTGACCGTGGTCTGCAGGTCAGCCGGGAGATGAGGGATCACCTCATCCAGGGAGCACCATGAGGGCGTGGGAGAAGTGTGCCATCAGCGCAGCCGAGCTGGCCTGGCATGGAGGCCTAGGAGGACACAGCGTACACCTTTGCGCCTGCACAGTCCAGCGCTTTTGGACCTTGTCGGGGCTTATCCACATCCCTAGCATTCGCAGAACGCCGGAAAATGCTATCGATGACTAACCCCTCCGCAGAGGGGTGTTCTGATAAACCAGACAAAGAGCCGGTAGGGACTGCATACTTCCTGGCCATCCTGGCCGAAGGCTCAGGGCAGGAAGGCCAGCTCGCCAGAGCTCCAAGGTTGGCCAACAATGGCTTCAGCCACCCTGAAAGGCTCCGGGTGAATCCTCGTCCAGTATCTCCATCAGGGGATACTTGGCCTGCTTGGATACGGGCTTGAGCTGCATCCCGGTGGACTCCGAGATGAGCCAAAGCAGACCCATAAACTACGACTGGCTCTTGTCCATCGACTGCCCCCCGGAGAACTCCAGGTCAAGGGGCCTGGAAAACAGGAGGAGTTGTCATCAGACTCAGAGGAGTCGACGAAGAGCTGCCTGGGGTCTAAGCCACCCTCCACCTGCCGAGGACGGTCAGGAGTGAGGGTGACAGACAACCTGTGGGGCAGACCCTGACCTGAACGAGAGTCCTTGGTTGGCGCCCCCGATTTCGGTTGTGGAGGCGGAGGTTCCACCACAATCAGTGGGGCAGTTGTCTTCGGTCGAACAGCCGGCCCAGGCCTGGACACCTCAACTACAGCGAGGGGTTGTTTTGGCCGTTTGGGTGACAGCCACTTGATGGCCTGGGAAGCGACAGCTTGTTCCGGACAAAGTAACTGCTGTCACGTTAAGTCCTCGGCGTCCGACACACCCGCGCCGAAGCCCTCTCTTCCGAGGAGGAAGACGAGGATGAGTGCCCCGCCGCTTACCTCGGTGCCGGTGACAGAGACCACCGGTGTTGGCGGGATCGGCTGACCGAGATGAGGTCCAAGACAGAGACCTCGGTGTTTCCGAGGGCGGGTCTGGGAAGGGCGGCGGACACGCCGCTTCCCTTTGGCTCGGAGCCTTGACCAGGGACTCGCACAGGAGGCGCGAGGCAAGTCCTCAGTCTCCACCGGGGAACCAGTGAAGAAGGGTTGTCGACTTCACCAGTTGACAGCCTATCGGACGGTCGAGAAAATCTACACGTTGGCTGGCGTCTCGGCCGCTGACCTGACTGGGATACCGGAACCAGCGGCCTTAGCCGCAACCTCGACCAAGTAGAGTGCTCTACTATCCGTGGAAGGGGACTCTCCGCCTCCCATGAACGCCCGATGGTGGGACTTACCTTTCGAGTCCTACTTTTTGGACCAAGAAGAGTGTCCCAATGGCCCTTCTCCCTTCGTGGAAAGGGATTGGCAAAGCTCCTTAAAAGAAGCTTTGTAGGAGGATCCCAGAGAGCGGTATAAAAACAGCGACCGAGGAAGATGAAAATGCGGCCTGGGCCGCCGCCTCCTTGAGGGCAATCATCTGCTTGAGTTGCTTAGCCGAGCCAGCCGCTGCAGACACCGCCCAACAGGTCTCCTCGGACTTCACCGGTGGGTAGAGCTTCTCGGGGCGCCCAAGCTGTAACCGGACAGCGCGGTCTTCCAGGACGTTGGCTGAAAGCGAACGACATAACTCGCAGGCCTGCGGGTCATGATCTAAGCAGAGGCAGTAGACGCACGTGGAGTACGGATCCGTCCTGGACATTTTCTGCCCGCATGGGCACCGCCTCAAACCGGGAGTCAATTTGTCCACTGGGCAGCCGCAAGGGAGTAATTAGACCAAGTCTTGAAACTTTAGAACTAGTTTCGGAACCAAGAATTAGGATCCAGTCTAGACGCGAGCATTAAGGAGGGAACCTGAGCTCCATGGTAAGGATGATCTGGCATCATGGGCAGAGCGCGAGTTTTCGCCACCCTGGTGGCTGGGAGGAGCCAGCTTGAAGACCTTCCAGCAGATTTAAAGTGGCAAGGAACCGCCAGACAGTGTCGAGGAACAATATATCCATGTCCCTAGAATTGTTTCTTCTTACTCCAGGATTCCTTAGCATCAGTAAACTAGTAGACTACTGAGCAGTACCAAGTGAGAGGTGGGCAGACAACCTACTTAGGAAACATGCTCTGTAGACCCACCCCTGCCATTTTGGCATCAGATCTGGACTGCATATCTAAGCTGTGGCACTTTATCAACTGTGTGTACAGAATTCAAGTAACTGCTTTGCAGACATTCAGAAGGGTATATCTCTTGTGCTGCCACAGAGGCTGCAGTGCCCTGTGGAGTTGGGTCCCTGGCCCCACAGGAGGTTGAAGGTCAGCTTTTACAGCAGACTAACACAAGAGACCAACCAGTTGGAAGGTCCTCTTGGTAGCTGATCTTCCCCTGCCTACCTACCCATAGGTGTGGAACAACTGAGTGGAAGAGCCACTGACCTGTCTAGCAAGCTCTGTATAGTAAAAGAGAGCTCTTCAGACATCCAGACTGTGGAGCTTATGCTCACCTGGACTGAATTTCTCGGTAAAGAAGACAAGCGGAGTAACAGACTGGTTAAGGTGAAATTCAGGGACCACCTTAGGCGGGAACTTCCTACCTATCCTGAGCTCAATTTTGTCTCTGAGAGGAATGATGCAATTAGGCTCAGTACACAGGGCCTGTAACTCTGAAATCCTCCTAGTAGAGGAAATGGCCACCAGCAAGACAGATTTCCTGGTTATGAATTTGAGATGGGCAGTGGCCAGGCTGGTTAGGGTTTCAAGGAGCCTGGTAATGCAAAGATGCAGGCTCAAAGAGAAGTGGTTCTCGTTCAAGACTGGAGTGTAAGAGGCCTTGAAAAACCTGTTTGAATATGGTATGGGAAAAAATCAACTTTCTTCCCCACTGAAAGACAGGCCAAAATTGCAGCCAGGTATAGCTTGAGAGAGGAGGGTTCCAAGCCTGACGCCTGTAGATGTACCAGGTAATATACAGCAGCAAGGAGTCTGAAGCTATAAGAGGACTGACCTATTTAACTCTTGCACCAGAGGAAGAACCTTTTCCATTTGGCTGCACAAGTTTTTTTTGTTAGGTTTTTTAGCCTTTCTCCAGGTCATAAGGACCTGCTCAGAGTACTGAGAGGATGGAACTAACCTCAAGAATCAGGCCTTGATGGTAAGCGGGAGTGCATGTTCGATAATGCACTCCTGAATGGGAGAATGGTCAGCAGAGTATGAGTGGCAGGTTACTGGGCCTGCTGCAGGATAGTGAGGTGAGAGGATACCAGGCTTGCCTGGGCCAATCAAGAGCCACCAGAATAATTGATGCAGGCTGTTGTCCAAGCTTCAGCAATACCCTGAGTAGCAGGGGGAAGGGAGGGATTGCATATAGGAACCTACCTGAACAGTCTAGGATCAGGGCTTCCAGTGGAAGTGTTCCCGGGACTGGGGGTCAGCAACAGTACTGAGGAAGCTGGAAATTGAGGGGAGAGGCGAACAGATCCACTTGGTGTGCTCCCACCGCCCAGATTTCCGGTTAGTACTCACTTGTTCAGAGTCCATTCGCTTGACCCTGACTGATGTGACAGAGCATCCACCAGGATAATACTGTGCCTGCCTCTGAGGTGAATAGTTGAAAGGCGGACTCCCAGGAGAAGGTGAAAGATCAGGATTTTCAGAGCCCCGACAGAGTATTGCCTGATTCGATACTATCCTGGCTTTGGTTGTAAAAATACTGCAGTGGGGTTTGAATTTGCACAGTCTGCCTTTTATGACAGGAACATGTGCTTTGGAGAGCTAGAAGGATTGCTCGGAGTTCCAAAAGGTTTATATGTAACTGACTTTGAAAAATCCAGGTGCCACCACTGAGGCACATTCACATGAGCCCCAGCCCAGGAAGGAGGAGTCTGTGGTGATCACCTCTGTGGGAAGCAGAACTTGGAAGGGTATCCCTACTGCCAGATTTGCAGGGTTCTTCCACCAAAGCAGAGACTGAAGGAACTGCTCTGTCACTAGCATCAGCTTTGAAAAATTGCTGCTTCTTTGAGACCAGCGAGCTCCGAGATAGGCTTGCAGGTTTCACATCCTGTACCTGACTCCTGGGACCACTGCAGGCATTAAAGCCATGTGTCCCAACAGCCTGAGGATATGTCTCGCTGGTCTTGGCTGTCCCTGAACAAAAGGATCTGCCACTGAAGGAAAGTCTGAATTCTCACCTGTGGAAGGAAGGCATATCCTTTCTGGGTGTCCAGTTGAACTCCTATGAAGGTGAGTAGCTGGGTGGGTTCAGGTGAGACTTTTATATTTACCAGGAAACCCAGAGACTCTAAAGTGAGCCCTGTAAGGAAAGACTTCTGACAGGACAAGAGAATCCCAGCATGGGCCAATACCTTCTAAATAAGGGTAGATAAAGCCACACAGCTTCCTGAGGTGTGCTGCTACCACTGCCAGGCACTGGTAAAGACTCTTGGGGCAGGGAATAGGCTGCAGGGCACTGCAGCGAACAAACAGTGGACCAAAGGGAGTCTGAACCCAAGAAACTTCTTGTGAAACCTCCTTATGGTTATATGGAAGAAGGCGTCCTTTAGGTATAGGGAAGCTAGCCAGTCTCCCTGCTGTGACTGTATGACTAGTGACACAGTGACCATCTTGAATTTGGGTTTCAACAGCAAAATAGGTTGCCACTCCTCAGTTTTCTTTTGTGTCAGAAAGTGCCAGGAGTAGAGGTCCTTGCCCCTTTTCATGGGCCGGGACCCTCTCCACCACTCGCAGAGCTAGAAGGTTTTTTTTTACCTCCAGCTCCAACAGTAACACCTGTGTTTGGGTTAGAGGCTTTGACACCTGGGTACAGTTGAGGTCTGGCATCAGTTTGATCTATACACTGATCAGGCTTAGATCTGCAGGCTGCTGGCTGGGCAGAGGTGGTCCTTCTTTGGCTCTCCTCTGAAAAGCACCCTGTACTGACAGAACAGACTGGGGACAGGGAATGTAAGGTCTGAAAGTAACCCCTGCCCCGCTCCCCTCAGGTGGATTTCTGTGGGCAGGAGGCTTAGGTTTAGAGGAGAGACCACCTGCGAGCCTTGTAACTTGCAGCCAGTTGTTCAGAATCAAACAATATGTTTTGATCACAGGGAAAGTCCATGGCCTTAGACTGGGTGTCTGGGGTTAAACTGGTATTTCTAAGCCAGGCAAAGCACCTCAGAGACATGGCATGGGCCATGCACTGGAGGCGGTGTCATTGTTATCTGCCATATGGTATTGGTACTGCAGTTACCAGGGCAGTTTGTCATATCCACCAGCTCCTGTACCATTGTATCCAATGATCCCTTTGGTAATGTCCAGGGTTGCACTCGTAGTGCTTCTGATATTGGCCTTGGCCAGATATGAGAAGAAAGTTTGACAAGGCTGTGGTGTACATTTTCTGGAGTCCTTGTCCGGGGGTAAGGAGGAAAAGGAGACCCCAGCTTTCTCACAAGCTGCCTGCTGTACTATACTCTCGTGGCTGTGATGTACAGACAGGCACGCAGCATTGTTTTTAGACAATTTTTTTTTTTTCCAGCCCGCTTGTCAACCCCTGTCACAAAAGCGGGAGTTTGATGCAGTTTCATGGTATTTTCATTACAGACAGGCATGACTAGTCTCATAGGGGGTGGGAGACCTTTCAGCTCCCTATAATCTTTATCCTCGTCCACATCCTAGATGGACTTCTGAGTAGGGAGGTCCAGGGTGTCTAGCTCATTTTGGATAAACGTAAGAATAGAGGGGGAGAGATCCTCCTGGTTAGCAGAGGAAGCTCCAAAAAGAGAGTCAGTGGACACATCAGGTTCTAGGCCCTCCACATTCATGTCAGGGTCATCATAAAAATATTCATAATCATCTCTATCACCCTCAGTCTCTGGAAGAGAACTGTGGAAGAGTGCTTACCAGCCCCAGTAATACACCCCATCTTTTGTAGGGTCTGAAGGATGTGCCATGCTTTTGCCATGTCTTGCACAGTTGGGAGCCCTGCGCAGACTGGCTGTATATGCTTCGTTGTTTCTTTATGTTTTAAGCAACCTGTTGTCTCACTATTGGCTTTCCCAGGAGGAACAGGAGCGAAATGGATTCGGGAGCGAGGTCATTCTTGCCTGGTTTCCATACCCAAGGGCACCACTACTGTTGATGGTACTGAGTAAGTGGTATGTATCGCTCCAGAGACCCGTCCAACTCGGTGTTGTACAATGCCAGATCCATAAGAAATAAGACTGCAGTTATTTCCAGATCTTGTAGAGTCTGTGGATCTGGTGCATTACTCGAGACTCATTGAACGAAATGCTGGGCCAGTTTTGGGAGGCAGTTCCAGCTAGGTACTTGGTGTTACACCGCCCAGATTGGACCGTGGTGGGGGTTGCAACTGTTTCAAGACAGAACTGGGCCTCACATGTATCAGTTGAGGGACAGAGTCCTTTGAGTGTACTGTAGTGGCAGGTGTGGGGCTGTAAAATTGCTCTCATTTACCATCCACCAGGTGATGAGAAATATTTTCTACAAGTAGTAGCAGATTTAGTCATTGACATGGCATTTGAGTCACCCAGGCTGATGCTCCTGGGTGACTTCAATGCCTGGGTCGATGACAAACTAACAGTTTGAACAACACTTCCTCCAATTAATGACATCTTTGGGCCTTACCCAAGTGGTTACTTCTGCCAATCATAAGAGTTGTCACTCCTTGGTCTTGGTTTTCCTCCTGGGGATTGAGGCCTCTGATGTGGGGGTGGAACCAGTCGGTTGGTCTGATCATTACTCTGTGGGGTTCGGTTATTATACCCCCCCTTGTAGGTCTACCCCTGTGGAGATGGTTAGGTACCGTTCTTTGCGAGATGTTAGCTCTATGGGCTGGTGGCGGTGCTCGACCTATCGAGTTCTCTGGAGTGAGCAATGATCCAGATGCCTTGGTGTTGGCCTATGAGGGCCACATCTCTCGGCTCTCAATCAAATTGCTTCCTGTCTGGGTTAAATCCCTCTCCTCCTTCGACCTCGGTCTCCATGGTTCAATGGGACTTTGAGGAGATGCGGTGACAAGGACGAAGGTTAGAGCGTGCGATGGCGGAGAATAGTCCTTGATGCTGACCATCTTAGACTGATGGAACATTATCAACTCTATCATTCTGCAATCTCGTGGAAAGCAGAGTTCCTGTCCGGGAGATTGCAGCTACTCGAACCAGCCAGCTCAAGCTTTTTGAACTGTCAGACTGTGCACAACCAGCCTGTCTTTGAGTTGGAAAAGCTTTTGACAAATGAGTATGGTATGAGCTTGCTGCGCTTCTTTGCAGATAAGGAGGAATCGACATCAGAGCTGGAGCCCAGCCTGCTTCCTCTATGAGAGAAGCTATCGATCGGCGTTTGGTCGCATCCTCCGGTTGCTCCTGGAGTTCCTTTGACCGGCATGAGTTCATTGATGTCATGAGGATTGGCCAAAGTATGCGCAATACTTGCTGTAGGTTGGATCCGGGCCAGACTTCCCTGATAAAGGGTTGTCTTGATAAACATTGGCCCTGTCCTAGCACAGAGTCTGGTGCTCCTTGGATATGGGTGAGTTTCCTAGCTCCCTGAAGGAGGCAGTGGTGACACCCCTCCTGAAGAAAGCTTCCTTGGACCCTGGGATTTGCTAACTACAGACGAGGGGTGCCACGATAATAAAATTTTGACAATACAATAACTGTGATGAAATTATCGCGATAACCTTATTGCAATAATTTTGCCACTTGTGCAACAATGTTAGCAAAACTATTTAAAGTCTATATTTTTGCATAATTTATATATTTGACTTTTTTAAGCAATGCTATGCATTTATGCACATTATTTTGAAGTCTGTTGTAAAATAATGCAGAGTGTAAAATGTTTAAAAAAAATAAATATTTTCACAATAAAGTCTCTTAACTTTATATGGAGAAGGTGGTGGAAGCATGTAGCAGCCTTGCTGAGGAGGTTGTGGGGTCAAAAACAGTGGGGGAATTCAAGAATGCATAGGACAGACATAAGGCAATTCTGGTGGTGGGTAGAAAGTAAGCGGTTGGTTAACTAGGATGGATCTACAGCTTATTCAATAGGTAGGGAAATGAGCTGACTGGTTGGGCCAAGCGGTCCTTATCTGCCGTCAGAGTCTGTTTCCATACAATTGATTGCATTCTTTTACATTAAAATTCAAATACACAGTTAATACATGTGTTATACAGAGTACAATGCATTTTAAAATGTGAATGAGCAAGTATTTTTACTTGATTTAAAAAGCACCTTTCCCAGATTGTTCTCCTTGCCTGCAAAATCATCCGTAGACTCAGTTACCTGGCTGGGAGTTCCTCCATATTAATTGAAATCGTTTCTCTGTAGCCCCCTAAGGAAGGTAAGGTTGTATTTGCCCGGATAAGGAGGTTGGCCGCTCGATCCCTTCCACTTCCTGATCGCCAATGCATCCTTGTGCTTCCTTGTTTATTGAGGTTATTTTTTGCCTAGTGCTGGGGGATGCACATGCTCAATACTCAGAAGTCTATGGTTTGGCATTTAAAAAAAAAAACTTATTTTAAGATTTTAACCTGACTTGTAGTACAAATCAGAGTCAGTGTTCAAGTAACACAAGCTTTGTTACTTTTGTTAGATCAGGGTGGAGCCTTGAATGTAGCCTGCCTAGATTTCAGTCAGGCCTCCAGCACAATTTCACATAGGAGACTCAAACAAGCTGGGTAGCCTGGAGTAGGTCCAACGGTTGTAAACTGGGTAAGAAATTGGTTGGGGAATAGACAACCGGTAAACTGAGTTCACTCCGAGGAAGACTAGCAGTGTACAACAAGGATCAATACTGAGACTGGTCCTCTGTTTTTAAAGTTTTTATTGGCAACATTTCAGACGGGCTAGAAGGGAAGGTATGACTTTTTTTCAGATGACAAAGATCTGCAGTAGGGTAGACAATCTGGTGCAGGTGTTTGTGTGTTATAAAAAAATGAATAGAGATTGAAGAAAGCTTGAGGAGTGGTCAGAAGTGTGGCAACTAGATTCTGTGCCAAGAAGTGCAAAATCAAGCATTGGGGCACAGAAACCAAGAGCGGACCACAAGATGGGTGGGGTAGATAGTGATGACCAAGAATGAAAGAGACCTGGGGTAATCATACAGTATATGACAACCTAAAGGTGGCCAAACAGTGTGACACAAGGCAGTGGGGAGAGCTAGTGGTATGCTACAGTGCATACGGAGGGTTATCACCAGCAGAAAAAGGGAGGTGTTGATACTGCAGTATAAGTCATTGGTGAGATCTCACTAGAATATTATGTCCAGTTCTGGAGACCACATCTCCAGAAGGACATACAGTAGAAGAGCAGTCAAGAGGAGGAATTAAAATGATGCAGGGCCTGCATCAAAAGCCCTATCACAGCTTGACGGCACATGATTTACCACTGCTACACCAGCAACTCGAGTTCAGCAATGGACTTGGGCATCGGAGAGCTGGCCAGGGAGAGAAGGCTGGAGCGTCCACCGACAGCTCGCCTTCTCTTGGGGGGAGGGTGGGGTAAAGGACCGGTGCCTACTGACCGCAGGGGGTGGCCAGGGGTACAGTAGCATACCTGGTGCCACTAATCAAGGAGCGTGACTGATGCTGGCATTGGCCTTGCATCATGGAAGTCATGCACTTGCAGGAGAAAATGAGAACGTGCACTGGTCCATCGGGTAGCAGCCCCCCCCAGATCCTCGCCGCTAGAGCACCCAAGGCCACCTAAGCAGCACCCAGGACCAGAAAGAAGGTTCAGTCCTGTGAAGGTAGGTGACCCACCCGATGAAGGGATACATTGGGGTACTCTAGGGCTGACTGTGATATGGGCCCTCGGGGGAGTACCGGGGTGGGAATCTGGTCCATGACACGGCCCGGAGAGACCGACCAATGTGGGTGGTGGAGCAAAAAAAAGAACAAAGCCCTATGAGGGGAGGCTAAAGGTCCTCAATATGTACACCTGGAGAAAAAGAGTGGGGTGTATGACAGATCCTTTCAAATGCCTCACTGATATAAAATAGGGTATAGGAGGGAAGCATGTTTCAGAAAAAAAGGTGCTCAAGAAAGGGTCATGTCCCATGCTTTTTTGGGGGTAGAGTCAGGGGAAATGTGAAGAAGTACTTTACAGAAAGATGGTGAATACCTGGAAAAGCTTCCCAGTGAAGGTGGCCAGGGCAAAACTAACAGGATTAAAGAACTCATGGGACAGGCATAGGGAACCTTATTGGTAAGGAAAGGGAGGGTAAGACTGAGATCAAGTAGGATCTTCAATATCATATTAGGTAGGGAAATGTACAGACTAGTTGGGCCAAGCAGTCCTTATGTAGAAAGTCGACTTGTGCATCTCTCCCCCATTTATTTTTCCCGTCCCTCGGGCTGGCACACGCTCTGATGGTGCGGTATGTGGCATATGAACTTGGCCCTGAACCCAGTCAAAAGGCTGTTATTGCTGCGATCAACCAGCCTCCCTAGACTGTGATTAAGCAGTGGCTTGCTTCATCCCTCTCCTCAAAGGAGAGCCATTGACAGCCTGGTGGAGCAGAGGGTTGAGGCGCTGAACATCACATCAGTGACCCAGATTTAGGAATGAGCTCAGGTCACTGGGGTCGGCAGGGCAAGAGAGGATCGAGCATCCAGAGGACTGCCTCCTCCTCTTGGGAGAGAGGACATGTCATCAGCTCATTGACTGCCCTCTGACGATGCAGGAGGCAGTATGGGTCAGAAGGCACACACCTATGTCGCGACATCTGGAGGAGGGGGTACGGTCGAAAACAGGAAAAGGGGAGCTCTGGCAGGATCAATGATGCCTCACAGTCTCTGTGGCGGTCAGCCCTGGTGATCAGAGTTCGGACTCTACTGTGGAGGAAGTACCAGTCCCCTCTCTCCTGGCCCTGTTGTGGGGGTAATCTGTGGGGGACTGACCAGGGCTGGCGATACAGGGACATCAGGAGCCAGAGGGGTGAATCTCCTCATGAGGGGAGGCTGCAGCTCCAGCCAGGAGCCCCCCCAGAGGGATAAAAAAAAAAATCTGAATGAAAAAGGGGAGCAGTCAGCGGATGCCCAGTCCTCCTTCATGCAGTCTGCACTCAGCGACCCAGGTCCAATCCCTGAACCTGGTTTATCAGCATAGAGACGGTGAGAGCTCAGGCCGCCAAAACTCCACTCCCATGGCCAGCACTGCATTTCTTATTTTATGGAAAAATACTAAAAATCTGATAGGATGGTGGGGAATCGGGAATCATGGTTGCAACTGGAAAGGGATGTGCTATGGGTAAACCAAGCTGAGGTACTTTACCACTGTATATCGCGGTATATTGTGCTTCACGATAACCGCAATAATGGTTATTTACAACGATAAGTTATCATCAGTGGCAGTTATCGTGGCATCCCTACTACAGACCGATGTCTAATCTTCCCTTTGCTGGGAAGATTGAGAAATTAGTGGCTGCTCAATTGGAAAACCATTTAACCATCCATGACATCTAAGAACCACTCCAGTCTGGTTTTCAAAAGAGGCATAGTACCGAGACAGCGCTGATTCGGGTGCTCAATGATCTCCTGATGGCTAGAGATCAGAAGAAGCGGTCCATTCTTGTTCTTCTTGATCCTCATCAGCTTTTGACACTGTGGACCATGGGGTGCTCTCATCGTGCCTGGAGTTTATCTGTGGCCTGCCAGGTACAGTCCTCAGATGCTTTAGATCTTTCCTCACTGACAGAACTCAGAGAGTGGTGTCTGGGATAAATTCTTCCCGCCCGGTCCATCTGTCATGTGGGGTTCCCCAAGGCTCGGTGTTGTCCCCCATGTTGTTTGCAGTGTATATGCAGCCCCTCTGAGACATTGTAAGAAGGTATGGGCTGAGGTTTCACTGCTATGCAGATGATACCCAGCTCTACCTATCTTTTGCACCTGACCAGGATAGAGCTCTCTGTCTTTAATAACTGCCTCACTGAAATCCAGTGCTGGATGAGTTCAAGCTGGCTAAAGTTGAACTCTGAGAAGACGGAGGTAATGGTTGTGGACCGGGTCATAGGGTAGAGGGAATGAGTTGGTCCTCTTTCAGTTTTATTTCTGGAGGTGTCCAGCTCCCTTCTTCTGAATGGGTGCGGAACCTGTGGGTGATTTTTGAAAATGAGCCGGTAGCAGTTCTCAGGTGTCGGCAGTTGTCTGAACTTTCCTTTACCATCTTAGGAACATCGCCAGGATTAAGCACCTTGTGGCCTGCAGATTTACCAACGTTGGTCCACGCCTTTGTGTCCTCACGCTACAGATTATTGTAACTCCGTTATCTAGGGCTTCCTGGGTTAATATCCAGCGCTTGCAGCTGGTTGCAGAATGCTGCAGCCTGGCTAGTAAGCTGGATGCGTCTACGTACCTGCGTATTCGCCAGTGCTGCATGATCTGCACTGGCTGCCAATTCAATGGCGATCACCTTTAAAGTTGGTCTCTCTACAGCTTCGCACACCGACAGGATCCAGACCACTTCAAAGAGCTTTTGGTCCTACTGCCTATGCGATCTCTCTGCTCGGCGGACGAGGGGTTGCTAGAGATTCTGAGGGTTTCTTTAAAATCATCAGGTGCCTTTATGTAAGCTGCTCCGACCCTTTGGAATTCTCTACTTCGCCCGCTTCGTCAGTGTACATCCATGGAGGAATTTAAAAAGGCCCTAAAGACCTATCTACGGTCGAAGATCTCTTAATACTGCGATTTTAGGAGCTCAGATTATTATGTATTAGTTTTTACTTATGTTAGATATTGTAAGGTGCCTTGATTTTAGAAAGGCGCGATATAAATCAAGCTTTATTATTATTATCGTCTTTACAGACAGTTTTTAGCCACTTCAGCAGCTTGATCATGCTTCCTTTCTTATACAGACACTTCATCAGCAACTTTATTATTTTAAATTTGTGAGGAACTTAATCAACTCCTTTGAAAGTTTTATTTTTTGGCCGGAGACTGGAGGCTTCATCAGCCTTTGATTTTCCCTCAGCCATAATTATATTTTCCTCGGTATTCCAGTATTCTCTCTTTACTAGTGCCTCCATATTTTTCCCATTATTGAGATTAGGCAGACTGGGTGATAATTTCCGGTATCCTCTCTGCTTCCTCCCTTGTACAATGGCACTACTGTTGCTGTTCTCCAGTCCTGTGCCACTCTCCAGTGATTTACTGAATAGTTCTACTAGTGGTGCTGCAATTTCTTCCCGTAGCTCCTTCAACACCCTCGGGTGAATACCATCCAGTCCCATTGCCTTATCAACTCTAAGTTTGTTTAGTTCTACAAACCTTTACCTTGTGAAGGGGCTAGTGTCGGCCTCCTTGTATTGTGTTCAGTCTGCTTTAGTGGAGGTCCTTTACCACCGTCTTCTATTGTAAATATGGAGCAGAAGAATTTGTTCAATACCTCTGCTTTGAGTTTGACATCTTCTACCATCTGGCCATCTTGTGCTGCTAATCTGACTGTTCCTCCCTTACTCTCTTTTCCCTCATGTGCCTATAGAAGGTTTTATCTCCCTTAACTCCCTGTGCTATCCTTTCCTCCGTTTGTGCTTTGGTCCTTCAAATGGCCCTTCCTGCCTGCCTGAGTTTGTTCCTGTAATTCTCTGTGTCAGCTTCCTTCTGTGACTTTGTATTGCCTAAAAGCTCTCTTCTTTTCCTAATTTTTGGCTGCTATGTCCCTAGTGAACCAGAGAGGGTCTTCCTTTTGATTTACTGATGCAACATGCACATTGTTCAGTAAGTACAGTTACTCAAGAACTTACCGTAACAGTAGATCTTGAGAGAGCTCTTGCAGTAGGTAATTACATGAGACGGACCCAAAGAAAATTTCTATTAGCAATCCCTGGCGAGGGAATGCCCCCACGTCAGGTGAGCGTCGGTATAAAGGCGGTCCCGGACGCCTGCCTTCCAGTTCTTTCCCGCCACAGGCCCTAAACAGGCGGACGAGAGAGGGCGGATATTTCCTAAATAGAAAAGGAGCTGAAAAAGCCTAGGGGGATGGAGGGCGGGAAGGCATTACCTACTGCAAGAGCCTCTCTCGAAGATCTACTGTTACGGTAAGTTCTTATGTAACTGTACTATCTTACTTCGAGAGGGCTCTTGCAGTAGATAATTACATACAGGACTGAATCCCAAGCAGTCTGGAACAAAGAAAGGCACCGGGAGGAGGAAAACTACTCCAAGAAGCAGTTCTAGTCGTGCAAGCCTCAAGATAGGAGGCCTTGCAAAACAGTTAGCCCGAAGCCTGCTCTATGGCGAGAGGCAATATACAAACTGCAGTGTTTCGTAAAGGTATGGACGGAAGTCCAGGTGGCGGCAGTGCAGATGTCTGCCACAGACACATTCTTGAAACAAGCCGCAGAGGCAGCTACTCTTGTGGAGTGGCCTTTGACTTGACCGGGAGGGTCTTGTGGTATGTGTCATAACAAAGTGATGCAATGAGCCAACCACTTAGACAGGCATTGCTTGGAAACAGCACTGCCTTCCCTTTTGTGAGCAAAAGAGACGAACAACTGATCAGTCTTTCTGAGATCCTTCGTCCTGTTGGTGTAGTATCTCAGAATCCAGTGAACATCTATAGTATGGAGTAAATATTCCCCTTGATTAGAGTACTGTGTAAAAAAGGCAGGTAGCTCTATGGACTGATTTAAAGTAGACTCTGCTACTACTTTAGGTAGAAACTTAGGATTTGTGTGAAGAGCAACTCGTTCCTTGTGAAAAATCAAGTAGGGGATTTTACATATCAGGGCCTAGAGCTCAGAGATTCTTTGAGCCGAAGTAATGGCCACCAAGAAGAGAGTCTTCCACGAAAGAAACTTCAAATCTGCAGAAGCTGCAGGTTCAAAGGGAGGAAGGGTAAGTTTCTCGAGAACAAAATTCAAGTCCCAAGGGGGGGCAGGAGTACGGATGGGGGGCCTCAGATGGAGAACCCCTCTGAGAAAGATTTTGGAGACCTCCAGTTGAACAAAGGCCTTGTTTGTGAAAGGAACATGATAGGCCTAAATGGCCGCCATGTGTACCTTCAAAGAGGAATGGCTGAGACCCAGGTCAAACAGATGATGTAGGTACTCCAGCAGAAGCCCCGCTGAACAGGAGAAAGGTTCGACGTTCTTGGAAGCGGCCCAAATAGTGAATCTTTTCCACTTCATGGCATAAGTGGATCTGGTGGAGAGTTTTCTGGCCTCCACTAAAATCTCCGCCACTTTGGGAGACACTCCAAAACGGGATTGGGCTAGGTCTGCAGGAGCCATGCATGCAGTTGAAGGGATTTGAGGCCTGGATGGAGCAAGGTCCCCTGATCCTGGGTCAACAAACCTCGAGATAGAGGAAGAGGAAGAGGAGGACCCTCTGAATATTGTTGTAGAAGAGAGAACCAGATTTGCCTGGGCCAGAAAGGAGCGATCAGAATCACTCTCGCTCCTTCTGAAGCTAGTTTCTGCAAGACTTGTGGGATAAGAGGAACTGGGTGAAAGGCATAGACGAATCTGTCCTTCCAGTCTAGAGACAGAGCGTCACTCCAGAAAGCGCCTCGCTCTGGAACAAGTGAGCAGAAGGTGGGAAGTTTTGCGTTTAGGAGGGATGCGAACAGGTCGACCTGTGGTGTTCCCCAAAGTTGGAAGATATTGTCTAGGACCCCTTGGTCCAGTTCCCACTCGCGAGTCAGAGCAGAAGAGCGACTTACCTCATCTGCCAGGGTGTTGTCGACTCCTGGAACATGAATAGCCGTGAGGTGAAGGTCGTGCTGTGTTGCCCCATCCCAAACCCTCACTGCCTCCCTGCAGAGAGGGTAGGACAGAGGCCCACCCTGCTTGTTGATGTACCACACCACGCACATGTTGTCCGTCTGAATGGCTAGGTGGCCAGGAAGGATGTATTGGTGAAGGGCTTGGAGAGCGTACAACACTGCCCAAAGCTCGAGCACATCGATGTGGAGAGCTTGTTCTAGCCTGGACTAGGAGCCCTGGGTCCGATGAGGGCCTAGATGAAAAAATTACTCACCTTAGTAATGTTGTTTCTTCTAATGGAGTCTTGCTATATTATGACATATGCAGTGAGTCCCAACCTTCGAACTGCCCGGAGGTGAAAGAGTTAACTTTCCATGCCAGACATGGAACGCTGAGCCGAGCTCGCTGAAAATCTGTCTGTTAATCAAACTCAAACAGTCAGATCTTTACGAGCTAAACTCACTGAGGTCCTGTGTGGAGCTGTAAACCTACACTAGCCAACTGGCTACTAAACATAAGAACACATTTTTGGTCCCAAAACAAAGACTCAAGTCAGGAGACCCAAAAATGAAAACACAACACCAAGTCACCCCAAAAAGGAGTGGTGAAAATAACAAGGTGGGCATCTACAAAGTGTCATCACTGCACTGCCCACCCACATCCCAAAACAAAGGTTCTGAGAGGGGCAGGAAGGGGAGGTCATAATATAGCAGACTCCATTAGAAGAAACAACATTACTAAGGTGAGTAATTTTTCTTCAAACAACATGAAGTCTTGCTATATTATGACATATGTCAGACACACAGCAGTACCTCCATGGAGGAGGGACAGAACCTACTTAGGAAATAGGCTCTGAAGCACAGTTGTAAACAGCTGGACGAGCATCACTCCTAGCCTGGATGTCCACGGAGTAATGCTTGGTAAAGTGAACTGTTTTCCAGGTAGCTGCTTGACAAATCTCTAGAATAGGGATGTCCCTGGCAGCAGCTGTACCTCTGGTAGAGTGGCCCTCAGGCCTGAGGAGGAACCTTACCAGCTTTCATAACAGAATTGGATCAAGAGACAATCCACCTGGCAATGGATCTTTTAGTGGCAGGTTTCCCTTTACCAACCTCACCATAAGTGAGGAACAGTTGGAGGGAGTCAAACCTGTGACCCTTGGTACGCTCCATGTAGTAACTAAGGGCTCTCTTCACATCTAAGCTGTGCAGCCTCCTCTCGCCAGAGGAGGAATGGTCAGTGAAGTACACTGGAAGAGAAATAGATTGATTAAGGTGGAAATCTGAAACCACCTTAGGCAAGAACTTCCTGTTAGTCCTGAGGACCACCTTATCTCTATGAAAGGGAGATAAAATCAGGCTCTACTGACAAAGCTTGTAATTCACTTAAGGTCTGGCAAGAAGGGATGGCTACCAGAAACAGTCTTCCAAGTCAAGTACTTAAGCTCTGCTGAAGACAAGGGCTCAAAGGGAGGTTGCATAAGCTGAGCAATGCAAACATTAAGATCCCAGGCAGGGGCAGGGTCCCTGAACGGAGGGTTGGTGTGAAGCAATCCCTTAAAAAACTTAGAGAATACAGGATGAGCTGAAAGAGAAGATGGTTTACCTGCTGAAATAAAAGCAGACACAGCTGCCAAATGTACTTTTAGGGTAGCTGGTCTCAGCCCCAAAGTATTTAAATGGACCATATAATCCAGGACTGTGGGTAAATCAGCAGATTCTGGGGAAATATGCTTCCCAGAGCACCATATGGAAAACCTCTTCCATTTGGAATTGTAAGTAGCCCTGGTGGAAGGTTTCCTAGAAGCCTTCAGTATATCCATTACACCTTGGGAGAGGTTTAGATCAGCAAACTAACTCTTCAAGAGCCAGGCCTTGAGATTGAGAGATTTGAGGTTTGGGTACCAAACTCTTCCCTGAGCACAGGTTAACAGGTTGTGATTCCTGGGAAGACACAGGGGAAGATGGACTGCTAAGGACAGTAGGAGTGGATACCAGGGTTGTCTGGCCCAATCTGGAGCAATCAGAATCATCTTGCAGGATTGAGACCTGATTTTGACTAATACTTTGAACAGGAGAGGGAAGGGGGGAAAGCATAGAGAAACTTCCTTCCCATTGAGAACTAAGGCATCCAGAGGACTGAGCCCAACACTGGGGCCTGCAGCAAAAAGGGAAGCTGGTGATTGTCTGGGGCTGAAAAGATCTATCTGCGGGTGCCCCATCTGGCAAATATTACCTCCAGGACCAGGGATCCAGTGACCATTCGTGATGGCCTAGGAAATCCTGCTGAGAGCATCTGCCAGGACATTGTCCTTGCCTGGGAGGTGAACTGCCCGTAAGGAGGTGTTCAGGGAGTAAGCCAGAGACCACAACTTCATTGTTTGGTTGCACAAGGCTGTAGACAGAGTGCCTCCTTGCTTGTTGATGTACCACATTGTGGTGGTGTTGTCTGTTCTGACCTGCGACTTTGTTCTGAACAGATTTGGAAAAAACTTGAAGTGCTAGAAAACTGCTCTGAGCTCCAACAGATTGATGTGGAGCAGAGATTCCTGAGGGGACCACAATCCCTGGGTAGTGAGGTCGCCCATGTGAGCTCCCCACCCCAAGAGGGATGCATCTGTATTAGGATTAAGGAGTGAGACTGGAGTGACAAAGGAACCCTTGTCTCAGATTGCTCTGATCCTGCCACCACTGTAGGGCTTGGATCAGGGTTCAAGTTACTGGGATCAATTTGGTTAGAGGGTCTTTCCTTTGAGACCAAAAGGCTCTCAAATGGAACTGGATGTCCCTCATCTGAAATCTTGCTCCCTGCACTACTGTAGAAGCAGCCATGTGCCCCAGGAGCTGTAGAAAATGCCTGCTGGTCAAGAGACCTGCAGGGTGAATGAGGAGGCCAGAGAGACCAGGGTCCTTGCCCTGTACAAAGGAAGGAAGACTCTGGCTTTCTCTGTGTTCAGCTCTGCGCCTATAAAGGTGAGGAGCTGGACAGGCTCTAGAACTGACTTTGAAAGATTCAGAAGGAAACCTAGAGAGGTAAGCAGTTGCTGAGTTATCTGTAGATGTAACTTGACTTGGTCTGAAGACTGGCCTACTATGAGCCAGTCGTCCAGGTAAGGGAAGATGGCAATTTTTTGCCTTCTTAGGGAGGCAACTGCTACTGCCAGGCATTTTGTGAATACCCTTGGAGCAGAGGTGAGGCCAAAGGGCATTGCTCTGAACTGGTAATGGCCTGAGGGCAGCTCGAACCTGAGGTACTTTCGATGGGAGCTTCTGATGAGAATATGGAAGTAGGCATCCTTGAGGTCAAGGGATGCTAGCCAGTCCCCTGGCCTTAGAGAGGGTAGAATAATTCCCAGAGTCACCATTTTGAATTTTGGTTTTAAAAGGTGCTTGTTTAAGTATCTGAGATCCAGGATGGGCCGCCATTCTCCTGTCTTTTTTGGGGTAAGGAAGTACCTGGAGTACAATCCTTTGCCCTGGTGTAGGGGTGGAACCCTTTCCACAGCTCTGAGAGCCAGGAGGGAAGAGACTTCTGCCTCTAGGGCAAGTGCCTCTGGTGGATTTGCAGGTGGAAAGGATCTGGTTCACATCTTTGGAAATTTTTTGAAGCTGAGAACCAGTCCCTGGCTTACTACTTCCAGGACCCACTTGTCTGATGTCAGAGACTTCCAGTCCTGGACAAAGTAAGCCAGCCTGCCCCCTACAGGTAGGTGAGAATCAGCCCTGGCAACCCCATCAGGGTGCCTGCTTGGCAGGGGCTTTAGGCTGAGGGGTAGAAGCAGGCCTGTTTGTACCCAGTCTGCCTCTCCCTCTAAAGAACCCCCTCTGGGCGTAAGCAGAAGAGGAGGCCAGGGCTTAGTAAAAAGGCCTATGAAAAGGCCTGCCCCTACCCCTGGAAGGCAGCCTTTGAGGAGTGGCCTGCCTTTCCTTGGCCTGTGCACTCCTATAGGTGGTCCTATAGTCATCCATTTTCTTCATGTAATTCTCTGTCTGGTCCCCAAACAGAGAATTACCCACAACAGGAAAATCCATGGCCTTAGTCTGGGTATCCTGTGACAAGCTAGTACATCTGAGCCAAGCCATTCTGCAAAATGCCACAGATATAGCCATGACTCTTGATGACACATCATTAGAGTCCACTGCAGCATGGAACTGCACCTTGGATGCCTCAATACCATCAGCAGCCACCTGCTCCAGCTCTTTGGTAAGCTGGCCAGGGACCCATTTTGCTAGAGCCATAACAGTAACCCATCTGGATTTCTGGTATCTAGCAACATAAGCCATATAATTTGCCTGTCTGAGTCCCAAGGATGCTGCCATGTACTGTTTCTTTGCCACAGCATCAATCCTCCTGGAGTCCTTGTCAGGGGGGTGTGAAGCCAAGGGAATATTTGCCTTGTCACAGGCTGCAGCCTGCACTACCCCAACATGGCTGCATTGTTGAGTAAGGAACTCCGTATCAGAGCCTGACAATGTACCTCTTGTCCATTCTCTTATCCACAGGAGGTATAGTGTGAGGAGTTTTAAATTTTTACTGTCTGTTTCCCAAAGACTTATGCAAAGGAATAGACAGTCTCCTAGACTCTGGGATATCCATCATTTCCACATAGTCAGGCTCCTCTTGATCATCCAGCTTCCTCCATAAGGAGCTGGAGGTTTCAACCACTTTTTATAAAACATAAAATGAGAAGGGACTCAGAAAGCCTAGGAGGAGACACTCCTGAAGGTCTGTCTGGGGAGATGTCCGGTTCAATGGGCACATCCAGACTTTCAAATCCACATTCACTCTCCTCATACTCCTCTTCCCCCTCCTCCGGTTCATAAAATTCCTCTAAATCGTACTCTTGAACCGGTGGAACCAGCCAAACCGTACGCTTACCTGATGGTGCCGGTTCGGTCGGAACCAAGGAAAGCGACTGGACAATTTTAATCGCTTTGGCTATTTCTTCAGCGGTTGGAGAGGAAAGTTTTGGCTCCACACCAGCTGATTTCCTAGTCCATTTTGCTGGAACCGACTCCTCAGAGTCGGCTCTCCTTTTGCCCAAGAAGTCTCGCCCTGGTCAGAGGGCACTCCCTCCGGTTCGGTTGGAACCGAACTGGGCTGGCCATCCAGTTCAGCGGACTTTTTGGCCTCCCTTTCCCTGAGCCTACCAACTCTCTTTTCCAGGGTAGCTGCAGGAGAATTTTTTCCAAATCTGGCAGTCTGCATTGAGGTGATCAAACCCCAGACAATAAACACAGGTGGTGTGGGGGTCAGCCTTAGCAAAGACTTCCCCACAGACACTGCAATGTTGAAACCCAGTGGGCCCGGTTTTTCTTTTGGGTTTCTCAGACATAATGTCAGCCGAACCAAACTTACCCGTTTATGGCAATCCACCAGGTAAGACCCTCTTATCGGTTCCCAACTGTGTCAAGGGTCGTGGAAAAAAAATCAGTGAAATCAGTTTTTTTTTTTTTTTTTTTTTTTAAGAACCGATAAGAACCGGTAACCACACTCTAAATGACAGATTAATATGCAGTCGTGGCCAAAAATATTGGCGCCCTTGCACTTTTTCAAATAACTCACAATTCCTCCAAACATAAGTTGAAATTAACAGTACAGTATTTGGTCTCCACAATTGTTTATTTCTCTGTTAATATTACAGAACCTTTGTTTTTGATTCAGAATTTAATATATCCTTTTAAATCAGAAAATGAAAAGAAATGGCATTGACAAAATTATTGACACCCTAGACTTAATATTTGGTAGCACAGCCTTTGGTCAAAATAATTGCAATCAACCGCTTCCTATAGCCATGGATGAGCTTCCTGCACCTCTCTACTGGCAGTGTGGCCCTCTTTTTTGCAAACTGCTCCAGTTCTCCCAGATTTGAAGGATGCCTTCTCCCAACTGCTGTTTTCAGATCTCTCCACAGGTTTTCAATGGGATTTAGATCTGGACTCATTGCTAGCCACTTCAGAACAGTCCAGCGTCTTGTCTTAAACCATTCCTGGGTGCTTTTTGAAGTGTGTTTGGGGTCATTGTCCTGCTGGAAGACCCATGACCTTGACGGAGACCCAGCTTTCTGACACTGGGTTCAACATTGCGCTCCAAAATGGCCTGGTAATCTCCAGATTTCATGATGCCATGCACACGTTCTAGGCACCCAGTGCCAGAGGCAGCAGAGCAACCCCAAACATCACTGAACCTCCTCCATGTTTGACTGTAGGGAGGTGTTCTTTCTTTGAAGGCTTCATTTTGTTTCTGTAAACACAGAGATGATGTGCTTTACCAAAAGCTCTAATTTGGTCTCATCTGTCCACAGGACATTCTCCCAGAAGGATTTTGGCTTGTTCAGGTGTGTTTTGGCAAACCCCAGTCGGGCTTTCTTATGTCTCTCAGCAGTGGGGTCCTCCTGGGCCTCCTACCATATAACCCCCTTTCATTGAGTTGGCAACAGATGGTGCGAGTTGAAACTGTCGTACCTTGTGTCTGAAGGTCAGCTTAAATCTGTTTGGCAGTTGATCGAGGTGCTTTCTCCACCATTCGAACAATCCTGCGCTGTAATCTTCGATCAAGTTTTCTCTTGCGGCCACGTCCAGGGAGGTTGGCTTCAGTGCCATGGGCCTTAAACATCCTGATAACATCACATGCGGTGTAAACAGGAACATCAAGGTCTCTGGAGATTGATTTGTAGCCTTGAGATTGTCCATGCTTGGCTATAATCTTCTGTCTGACCTCCTCAGACAATTCTCTCATGTCTTCTTTCTTTCTCCATGCTCATTGCGGTACACACAGTGACATAAAACAGGAGAATGAGTCCTTTTCTCTATTCAGACTGGTTGAATGAGTGATTTTTATATTGCAGGCACCTGCAACTCACCACAGGTGAGTTCAATTCCAAAGTGAAGGAGAATCCCCTGTTTGAAATGTAATGATTTCTAACTACTTCTAAAAGGTGCCAGTAATTTTGCCCAGGACATTTAAGGATTTATTTGTGGAATAAGCTAAGACTTAGTAAATTTTTCTGCTTTTTTGTGTTTTATTCCACTGCAAACCAAAGAAATACATATGTGGATACCAAAATATTTTTGAATTTCAACAATTTTCTGGAAGGAATGGTGCATTATTAGAAAAAACTGCAAGGGCGCCAATATTTGGGGCCACAACTGTATTTTAAACAACCTGATCGGTTCAAACCGAACCGATAAACCGTTTACAAGTTCCACACAGAATAGAAATTAATGTAAAACCTATCTAGTACTCACAATACCACAGACAGACAATACTTTAACCGACAAAATGAACCGAGCAGAAGGAGAAATCTCCGGAGCGACTGTTCAGTGAGGCGGAGTAAAGAATCTGATGTTTTGAGTTTGAAGAACGACAGACAGAGTTTCAACCAAGCTCGAGCTCAGCGTTCCATGCCTGGCATGGAAAGTTAATTTTCACCTCCGGAGCAGTTCAAAGGTTGGGACTCACTGCATATGTCATAATATAGCAAGACTTCATGTTGTTTGAAGGGCTCCCCAACCTTCACCTGAGGCGACTGTGGTTAGAGTCTGGGAGGGGGGAGGATGAAAGAAAGGAACCCCCCGAAACAGGTTCTCTCGAACCATCCACCACTGCAAGTCTCACATCATTGGCGAGGAGATCAGAACTGAGTGATCTAGGTCGTCCACTAGCTGATCTCATTGAGAGCGTAGAGTCCACCGAGAGATCCTCATGTGGAGTCAAGCAAGAGGGACTGTCAGGATAGCAGCCGCCATGAGCGCGAGAAGGTGAAGGACCGACCTCGCCGAGACCATCCTGAGGTCAGACAACAGATTTACCAGGGTCTGAAGGGAGGCCGCCCTGTCCGGAGGCAGGAAGGCCTTGCCCATGGTCGTATCGAGGATTGTCCCAATAAACTGTAGTCTCTGGGATGGGTCCAGATGAGATTTGGAATGGTTGATGGTAATACCCAGGCAGGCAAAAACCTGCTGGGTAAGGGAGAGGAATTGCAGGATTTCCTCCCTGGACGAGGCCGCAGGAGCCAGTCGTCCAGGTAAGGGAAAACCTGTACTCTCTTGGTACGCAGGTGGGCCGCCACCACTGCCAAGCATTTGGTAATTACTCGGGGAGCCGAGGATAGACCAAACAGGAGCGCCTTGAACTGGTAGTGGTCCCCTGGAATGCAAAATGAAGGTATTTGCAATGAGATGGGCGAATGGGAATGTGCAGATAAGCATCCTGCATATCCAGAGCACAAAGCCATTGACCCGCCAGAGGAGGGGCAGAAGGCTCTGCAAAGAGAGCATCCTGAACCTTTGTACTCTACATAAAGATTTAGGGAACTGAGATCTAAAAATCGGTCTGAGATCTCCGGTCTCTTTGAGACCAGAAAGAAATGGGAATAGAAACCCGTCCCCTGAAGATGAAGGGGGACGGGCTCTATCGCTTGCTTCAACAGAAGAGCTGAGATTTCCTCCTGGACCAAAGGAAGATGTTCCTGTGAATACGATGACTTCATAGGGGGGAGGTGGGGTGGTTTCTGAAGAAACTCTATGGAGTGTCCTTCTGCTATGAGCTGGAGCACCCAAGAATCTGACGTTATCCTCTCCCATCCCGGAAGGTGGAAGGAAAACCTCCCTCCTACCGGTTCCTCCGGGGAGTCTGGAGGCAGTGGGAGAGTAAATGAGTCAGGTGATGTGCGGCAGCGCCGCAGCTTAAGCACCCGCTGCTTTTTTGGGCGGGGGGGGGCTTAGCAGCTGCGGGGGCCCGACGTTTTGTGGCCCGCCTTCCCTGGAGTTTCGCCTTTGGACGATTATGTCTGTGAAAGGGATGGCACTGCTGCTGATGGGGATGGTACATGGAATCAACTGACTTCAGAGCCGTCCCCTTCTCTTGCAAATCGGTAATGATGTCCTTGACATCACCCCGCGAAAAGCACCAAACCCCAGAAGGGTGCTTCCTGGATAACAGATTGCACCTCCGGGACCAGACCTGACACGCGGAGCCAAGCATGACGCCGTAGGCCTACAGCGAAAGCTGAGCTCCGCCCAGCAGTGTCCACTGCGTCGTATGTCGCACATAGCATGTGTCGACTGGCCGAACGAGCAGAACGGACAAGATCAGCCAACACCTGCTTGACTTGGGAGTCAGGCAAGGAGTCCAGCTTGGCTTCCGCTTGAGTAAGGATGGCCTTCTGGTAGTTCCCCATGTGGCCGACATAGTTCAGGGCCCTAATCCCCAGTGCGGAGGAAGCGTAAATCTTTCTCCCATACTGGTCCAGAAGGCGAGTTTCCTTATCAGGAGGTTACGAGCTAAGATGTTTTGGGTTCGCCGACCGGCCGTCAGTGGTGCTAATCACGACCGAGTCGGCACAAGGGTGAGAATCCAGGAAATCAACACCCTCTGGAGCCTGATATAGCCTATTCGACTTCCTAGGAAGTGGAGCTAAGGCCGACGGCTGTTTCCATATCATGGTAACAAGGTCGGCGTGAGGCTCTATCCAGGGTGGCACCAATGTAGGAGCTGTCACGGGTAGATCCAGATGTTCAGCGAGTTTCAGACGCTGAGGATCTGGTTCCAGGGAGCACCACTGATGAACCTCCTGGATTTTTCTAAGCAACTCTGTAAAAGAAGGATCCTCCAGGGGAGTCCTTGGCCGGGGCTTCGACGGAGAGCGAGGCTTGTCGTCTCTCTCGGAGCAGCTGTCGGAAGAGCCAGAGGAGTCCGAGTGAAGGGAGGATGAAGGAAAGACTCCTTTCCCAACCCTGGAGAGGAACAGACCCTTGGGGAGTCCCCAGGAAGCGTGTCCTGCCCCTCTGGATCCAGGCGGAAGAATCCTGGAGTCCGAGGTGGTGAGGAGTGTGCCGCCTGGGATGTGCGGGAACCTGGGGGCGGCACCGTCGCGAGGCGGCTCTCAACCTATTTGGTGAGCTGAGCCTTTGCCTCAGCCCACCAGGAGGCCAGTCTCTCCTGCAGATCCACGGCAGCCGTGAGGGCAGTGGAGGAGGAGGTGGGGATAAAATGGGTTATATCCATATGGAGGCGTATCAAAACCCAGCTGCGGGTAGCCGGCGTCGAGCCTGGCATCAGGTACTGTGGCGCCAGATACTGCGTTCCCGGGTACACCAGCGTTGAATGAGACTGAGGATACCCGGGAGCTGGGGGAGGGCTGCGGAGCAGACGCGCCGGGAACCTCACGGGCGGGTCCATAGTGGAGAGCCCGGAGGGCAGAGGGCCCGATGGGAGCAGAACATCTCCCGGAGTCGGTAAGGCCGACGTCAGGGCTGACAGTGGAGGCCCTGGCACCGGAGGTACCGACGTCGGAGGGGCCGTCGTCGGAGCCAGTGTCCGGAGAGCAGACGTCAGGTCCGGCGTTCCAGATGGAGGAAGGCCTGACTGAGGCAAAAGATCCCCAGCTTCGACCGGGGACGGAGGAAAAGTCCCGGGTTCAGGTTGGGGGAGACACTGGTTCCCAGATGGCAGCGAAGGCTGTGGTGAACTAGGAGCGACTGACGTTGCGGGGTCAGTCGTTGGTTCCTTCGCCGGCCGGATGTCAGACGAGCTGTCGGCGGGCGCCGGAGAAGCAGACGTCCAACTTATGAGAGCCATCAATGGAGACAGGCCAAGAGGAGAGATCAGCCTGGTCCGGTGGGGAGGAGGCCGCACGTCGCCCCGGAGGGTCGGACATCTTACCAGCCCTCTCCAGGCGGACGTCAGAGAAGCAGACGCCCGGCTTACCGAAGTCGCCCACAGTGGTAGGCCAAACCAGGGGCGGAGGCCTCAACTGCCGGAGGCACCCGCAAGGCCGGTAAAATAGCAGGCAGGCGGGCCACCGCGCCTCGGAAACTCTCTGGGGCGGCCGTCTAGGAAGCGATCCCCGGAGAGATGTTTCCCTGGTCCCCAGCCGACTCCCGAGGAGATGCGTGGAGGAGCCTTGTCCTGGTGCTCTCCTTGTCCTTTCTTTTCGATGGCTCTCGGGAAGTGGAGCCTGTCTCAGTTTTTTAAGCTCCTTCTCCATAGAGCTCATTATCTTCTTTAGAATATGGGCTTCCAGGGATTGCTGCTGCCTTTTCGGGTAGCGTTAAAGCTGAGGCAATGCTGGCACTCCTCAACCAGGTGATCGGGGCTAGGCAGAACAGGCACAGGGAGTAGCCGCCTCTGTGCGGTAGCTGCGCCGCATCTAATCGGATTTATCCTTGTGCTCAGAGGGTGTAGAGCACATACACAGACGTTAGTACTGATGTTAGTCGAAAAATAGAGTTTTTTCGTAGAAAACCGACAAAGGAAGGGTCTGACGGTTACGAACTTCTTCCGCTAAAGGCACTGCGGTGCAATTTGAGCTTAACGGGTTGAAAGAACTGGAAGGCGGGCGTCCGGGACTGCCCTTTATATAGACGCCTTCCTGACGCCAGTCACATGACGGGAGCCGGTCCTCGCCAGGACTACTAGCTACAAATTTTCCTTCGCGGGTCCCATTGCCAGTCCTATATGAAATTACCTACTGCAAGAGCCCTCTCTCAAGTAAGATCTGAAGTTATGACCTCCTTAAAATGTTGCCCATCTTCACCAACATTCCCAGAGTTACCCTTGATAGCACTGATTTGATTCTTCATCTTATCTCTGGAAAGTTTGCTTTACAGAAAAAAGGATCTTAGTTCTGTATAACATATCCCTCTGCTTTGTTAACCGTTAACCAAACCAACCTGTGGTTGCTGGTCCCCAGGTTGACATCCACCTGTACATTTGAAACCCTTGAGCTGTTTGTGAGCACCGGGTCTAGGGTTGCTTATCTAGTGGGCGAGTTCACTAGTTGTTTGAGCCTGCACCTTTCAGTGTAATCAGAAACTCCTACTCCTATCAGTGGATGCGTGTACAAGTTCCAATCTACATTGGGCAGATTGAAGTCTCCGACTAGTAGCAGCTCACTTCCTTGTCAGCCATCATTGAGATGGCTTCTAGGAGTTTTTGTCAACATCTGCTTCCTGGAACACAAGCATTTTATATAGTGTATAGTGGAACACTGCTGCAGATGTAATTTGTGCTGCAGTAGCCAATTCATCTTTCTGTTGTGCTAGAACAGTGACGTAAATACTGCAGCACAACATCGAACTGTCATTTTTTTTCTTTAACGAAATATCAAACTGGACTACCTGCTCCGCATCCACCATCCAGATGCCTTCAATTCTCAAACCAGCCACACCAGATGAATCAAGCACTGCTGCTAGTAAAGTTATTAAACACATGCAAACTGTCCGGCAGACAAAGGTTACGAGTTTTTGTTTTTCTCGTATGCTGAAACCCAATGTACTTGGAATAGCATGTGTATGGAAAACCATACATTATAAAATATTGTGTATAGTTCTCCATACACAAATAAGGCTGAGTCTGAATCTCATGGGTTGCCGTGGCAACCAGGGGACATCTTGAACTACACCCTCAAGGTCTTTGGTTGTCATGGGCAATCTCTCTGTTCAGACATAGGTTTGTTATGTATAGAGAACCATGCAATCCTCTATATTCTGCATTATTCCTCTAATAGAACCCTCGAAGAGAAGAATGTTAACATGGAATGCAAGAATTCAAAATTCTGCAAAATTCCACTGGCATACACTCACACAAACACACAGACTTCATGCAGAGCCAGAGGCTTAGTTTTACCTGGGACAGGGTTGGCAGCAGACTGCTCTGTCAAACTAGTTAGGTTATGAGGGGGATCTTCCGTGGTCAAAGAAACACCAGAAATAAAAAAATCTGAATAGTACTTTATTTTTAAAATGTGTTTATATGTATAAGAAAGGAATCATGAGTAGAAAGAATATTCAGTTATTTATGTTTTTAAAAGGGAGGTTTTTTTTTCTACGGCTTAGCTGTAGCTAAAGGCTTTTATATGAGGAGTAAAGGTGGCAGCCATATTTGTGATGGAAATCAAGAATGAGAGAAGTGTCTCATGAATTCTGTATGTAATGTGTCAAAATTCCAGATTACATGTTGGACCTTTAAACATTGTTGTATTGGCACATAAACATATGTCAGTGGAACGGCAAAGTACAGTTACGTGAGAACTTACTGTAACAGCAGATCTTCCAGAGGAACTCTTGCAGTAGGCATTCACAGGTATGACTATAGGTGCCAGGCACTAGGATCAGATGCTAACTTTCTAGCTAGCAGTCTACCAGAGGGGCTGCCCACCTGACATCAGCCCTAACTTCAGCCCAGAGGAAAGGAGGATTCGAGGTATCCAGATAGCATATACAGAACGAGAAGCAGAATGCTCACCCCTATGTAAGAGGAGAGATACAGGAAAAGGGAGAAAGAGGGAGGGAGGGAGGGAAAGAAGGGCCTGCTGCGACAGATCCTCTCTAAGATCTACTGTTATGGCAAGTTCTTACATAACAGTCCTATCTTACTTCAAGGGCATCTCTTGCAGCAGGCAATCACCGGTAAGACGGAGTTCCAAGCAGCTCTGAGAACTACTAGACTGTCTGGGTTGTATGCAAAACCGATGGCCTACGAAAGAAGGCCTTAAAAAAACAGCTTGGCCAAAGTTAGCCCTATGCTAAGAGGCAATGTCCAGACAGTAATGTTAGGTGAAGGTGTGGACAACTGCTCCAGGTAGCAGCAGTGCAAATGTCAGCAGCTGATGCAGTTCTGAAATAAGCCACCACTGTGGCCATATCCCTAGTGGAATGGCCCTTAACCGTACCCGAAAGTTCCTTACCATACTTCTGGTAGCAGACGACGATGCCTAACCACTTAGACAAACACTGTTTGGACACAGGAGCACCATCTTTCCCAGAGGTGAACGAAACTAATTAGACTTCCTGGAGTCTTTGGTCCACTGTGTACAGTACCACAAAATTATATGCATATCCAAGGTATGGAGCAATGCCTCCCCTTGACTAGAATGCTCCAGAAGAAAAAATTACTTACCTTAGTAATGTTTCTTCTAATGGAGTCTTGCTGTACTCTAACTATTGCAGTTAGCCCCAGCCTTTAAACTGCCCCGGAGAACAAAGGGTTAACTTTTTATGCAGAGCATAGAATGCTGAGCTCAAGCTCGATTGAGGTCTCTGTCTGGAGCCCTTTGAAATCCAACAGTCAGATTTTAACGAGCAAAAACTCAGTAACTATTCTGTGTGGAAATTACAACATTTTTACTAGTCAACTGGCAACAAAAAGCTTTGGATCCCCAAAGGAAGACTAAAGTCAGGAAACCAAAAAACAAACAAACACACAATCCAATTAAGAATAAAGATAAAACAAACACCCAAACCAAAAAAGAGGGTATAAAAGGAGCAACCCTGAGATGCAACACTGCACCTGTCCACCCACTTCCCAAAAACAGCTTCTGAGAGGGGAGGCAGGGAGGGAGGTCAGAATACAGCAAGACTCCATTAGAAGAAACAATTACTAAGGTGAGTAATTTTTTCTTCAAACATGAAGTCTTGCTGTATTCCGACTATTGCAGACAACCAAGCAGTACCTCCATGGAGGAGGGACAGAACCTACTTAGGGAATAGGCTCTGAAGTACTGCTATGCTGAACCGAGCATCACTCCTAGCCTGGATATCCAGGGAGTAATGCTTGGTAAACTTATGGACTGTTTTCCAGGTGGCTGCTTGACAAATTTCTAAGAGAGGAATATCCCTGGCAGCAGCCAGGGAAGCAACTGTACCTCTGGTGGAGTGAGCCCTCAGGCCTAAGGGTGGAATTTTCCCTAGTTTCTCACAACAGAATTGTATACAAGATACAATCCACCTGGCAAAAGTTCTCTTGGTGGCAAGTTTGCCCTTCCCCACTTCTCCATAAGTGAGGAACAACTGGTGGGAATCAAACCTGTGACCCTTGGTATGCTCTATATAATAGCCAAGGGCCCTTTTAACATATAGACTGTGTAGCCTCCTCTCTCCCAAAGAGGAATGATCAGTGAAGAAAACAGGAAGAGAGAGACTGGTTCAGGTGAAAATCTGAAACCACTTTGGGCAAGAACCTTCTATTGGTTCTAAGGACCACTTTATCCCTACGAAAGGAGATACAATCAGGTTCCACTGACGGGGCTTGCAGTTCACCAATACGTCTGGCAGAGGTAATGGCTACTAAAAAACAGTTTTCCAAGTCAAGTACTTAAGCTCTACTGAGGACATAGGCTCAAAGGGAGGTTGCATCAATTGAGCAATACAAACATTTAAATCCCAGGCAGGGGCAGGGTCTCTGAATGGAGGATTGGTATGAAGCAATGCTTTGAAAAATTTACAGAACACAGGATGAGATGATAGTGAGGAAGACTTCCCCACTGAAAAAAAAAGCAGAGACAGCTGACAAGTGAACTTTGAGAGTAGCTGGTCTGAGACCTAGGCCATTAAGATGGACCATATAATCCAGAACTGTAGGCAATTCAGCAGTGTCTGGGGTAATATGCTGCTTAAAACACCAAATGCTGAATCTCTTCCATTTGGAGTTATAGGTCTTTCTAGTGGCGGGCTTCCGAGAGGCTCTGAGGAGGTCCAGAACCCCGAGACAGATGCAAGTCTGCATACTCCAACTCTTCAAGAGCCATGCCTTGAGATTGAGAGACTGAAGATTGGGGTACCAAATGTTCCCCTGAGAGGAAGTTACCAGGTTGTAATTCCTAGGAAGAGACAGGGGAAGATGGACTGCTAGGGACAGTAACAGGAGGGTAACAAGGCTGTCTGCCCAATCTGAAGCGATCAGAATCACTTTGCAAGGTTGTGACTTTATCTTGACTAAAACATTGAACAGTAGAGAAAGGAGGGAAGCATACAGAAATTTTCCTTCCCAGTTCAGAATCAGAGCATCCAGAGGGACTGTGCCCAAGACTGGGGGTCTGCAACAAGAGAGAGGAAGTTGGTGATTGTCTGGGGCTGCAAAGAGATCCATCTCTGGAGTGCCCCACCTTGAAAAAAATCACCTTCAGGACCAGAGGGTCCAGGGGCCATTCGTGATGGCCCTGTGAAATCCTGCTCAGTGCACCTGCTAGCACATTGTCCTTCCCCGGAAGGTGGACTGCTATCAGAGAGGTTTGCAGGGAATAAGCCAGGGACCACAACTTCATGGCTTCTGTGCACAAGGCCATAGACCGAGTGCCTCCCTGCTTGTTGATGTACCACATGGTGGTGGTGACGTCTGTTCTGACTTGAATCACCTTGTTCTGCACTGACAGAGAAAGCTTGCAGGGCCAGAAAAACTGCCCTGAGTTCCAGAAGATTGATATGGAGAAGAGATTCCTGAGGAGACCACAGTCCCTGGGCAGTGAGGGCCACCAGATGGGTTCCCCAGCCCAGGAGGGAAGCACCCGTGGTAAGGACCACTGAATGAGACTAAGTGGCAAATGGGACCCCTTGCCTTAAATTGTCCTGATCCTGCCACCACTGAAGGTCTTGGATCAGGGTCCAGGTCACTGGGATCAGTTTGGTAAGGGAACCCTTCTTTTGGGACCAAAAGGCCCTCAGATGGAACTGAATGTCCCTCATCTTTCACTGAGAGGGTTGTGGATGCATGGAACAGCCTCCCTGAGGAGGCTGTGGAGTCAAGAACAGTGGAGGACTTCAAGAATGCATGGGACAGGCATAAGGCAGTCCTAGTGGGGTGTAGGAGGAAGTAAGCTGTTGGTTAACTAGGATCTGCAGCTTATCTGTTGGGTAGGAAAATGGGCAGACTGGGTGGGCCAAGCGGTCCTTATCTGCCGTCAAATTCTATGTTCTATGTTCTATCTGGAATCTTGCCCCTTGGACCACTACCGTAGAGGCTGCCATGTGGCCCAAGAGCTGGAGGAATGTCTTGCTGGTCGAGACACCTGAAGGCTAAAAGGAAGAAGCCAGTTCTATAAGAACTCTTGCCCTTTCCAGGGAAGAAAGGCTCTTGCTTTACAGCATCCAGCTCTTCCTCTATAAAGGTAAGAAGCTGTACTGGCTCAAGAACCGACTTGGGAAGGTTGAGAAGAAATCCTAGAGAAGCAAAGCACTTGCTGGGTCATTTGCAGGTCTGACTTGATTTGGTCTGGGACTGGCCCACTATGAGCCAGTCATCCAGATATGGAAAATTGGAAATCTTTTGCCTCCATAGAAAGGCAACTACTACCGCCAGGCACTTTGTGAAGACCCTTGGGGCTGATGTTAGGCCAAAGGGCATTGCTCTGAACAGACAGTGGCCTGAGGGCAACTTGAACCTAAGGTACTTTCTGTGGGAGTACCTGATGGGAATGTGAAAACAGGCATCTTTGAGGTCCAGGGAGGCTAGCCAGTCTCCTAGCCTTAGAGAGGGAAGGATTATTCCCAGAGTTACCATCTTGTACATTGGTTTTAAAAGATGTTTGTTTAGGTATCTTAGGTCTAGAATGGGTCACCACTCCTCTGTCTTTTTTGGGGTAAGGAAGTACCTGGAGTACAGACCTTTGCCCCAGTGTAGGGTAGGTACTCTCTCCATGGCTCTTAAAGCCAGCAGAGATTAAACCTCTGCCTCTAGGGCAAGGGTTTCTGAGAGACCTGCAGGTGGAAAAGATCTGGCTCTCATCTTCGGAAAATTTTTGAAGCTGAGAACCAGTCCCTGGACTACTACTTCCAGGCCCCACTTGTCTGATGTAATAGGCATCCAGTCCTGGATGAAGTAAATCAGCCTGCCCCTACTGGAATATGAGAGTCGACCCGGGCAGGCCCATCAGGGTGTCTGCTTGGCAGAGGCCTTAGGCTGAGGAGTGGATGCAGCCCTGCTCTTTCCCCTTTTGCCCTTCCCTCTGAAGAACCCCCTCTGTGAAAAGGAAGAAGAGGCCTGTGGCTGGTAGAAAGGCCTATGAAAAGACCTGCCCCTGCCCCTAGACTGCTGTCATTGAGGAGTTGCCTGCCTCTCTTTGGCCTGAGCACTCCTGTAAGTGGTCATGTACTCATCCATTTTCTTCATGTAATTCTCTGTCTGCTCCCCAAACAGAGAATTACCCATTACAGTAAAATCCATGGCCTTAGCCTGGGTATCCTGCAAAAGGATAGTACATCTGAGCCAAGCCATTCTCTGAAGAGCCACAGATGTAGCCATGACTCTTAACACGTCATTAGAGTCCACAGCAGCATGAAACTGAACTTTTGATGCCTCAATCCCATCTGCAACCACCACATCCAGCTCCTTGGCTAGCTGGGGGGAGGCCTGTTTAGCTAGTGCCAGTAAAGTGTCCCACCTGGACTTCCGGTATCTGGCTGTATAGGTCATGTAATTCGCCTGCCTAAGTCCCAAGGAAGATGCATGTACTGTTTTTTTGCCATGCAATCAATCTTCCTGGAGTCTTTATCTGGAGGGGGTGAAGCCAAGGGAATGTTTGCCTTGTCACAGGCAGCAGCCGGCACTACCCCAACATGGCTGCATTGCTGGTATAAAAACTCTGTATCTGAGCCTGATAGTATGTACCTCTTGTCCATTCTTCTGTCAACAGAGGGTACAGAATTGGGAGACTTCAGGATTTTTTGTGTCCGTTTCCCAAAGGATTTGTGAAGGGGAATAGACAGTCTCCTGGACTCCGGGATGTCCATCATTTCCACACAATCAGGCTCCTCCTGATCCTCCATTGCCTCCTCCATAGGAAGCTGGAGGGTTTCAGCCACTTTTCTGTAAAACAAAAAATGGGAAGGGGACTCAGAAAGCCTAGGAGGGGATACACCAGAAGGCCTGTCTGGGGAGATGTCCAGTTCCACAGGCACTTCCAGACTTTCATCATCATCACCATCATCTTCAAACTCCCCCTCCTCCATAAACTCCAGTTCATAAAAATCTTCAGGGTATAATCTTGAACCGGGGGAACCAATCGAACCGAACCCCTGCGAAAAGGTGCCGGATCGGTAGGAACCGGGCGAAGCGATTCCACAATTTGCATCGCTCTGGCTATTTCCTCGGCGGTCAGAACATGAACCTCTGGATCCGAACCGGTCCATTTTTCTTTGCACTTTCATTGTGTAGGAACCGACCCCTCAGGATCGGCTCTCCTCTTGCCTGAAGTAGTATTGCCCTGGTCAGAGGGCACTCCTTCTGGTTCGGTCGGAATCAAACCGGGCTGGCCATCCGAGTCAGCGGACTTCTCAGCCTCCTTTTCCCTCAGTCTACCTAGTCTCTTTTCAAGGGTAGATTTAGGAAAATTTTTACAAATTTGGCAGTCTGAATCAAGGTGTTCAAACCCCAGACAATAAACACAGGTGGTGTGGGGATCGGCCTTAGCAAAGACCTCCCCACACTCACTGCAGTGTTGAAACCCAGTGGGCCCGTTTTTTTTCCTTGGGTTTCTCAGACATGGCCAACCTAACCAAACTTACCCTTTTTATGGCAACTTCCAGGCAAGACTCACTTATCGGTTCCTAACCGTGTCACGGGTGTAGGAAAAAAACGTTCAAAACACTTTTCTTAGAACCGATAAGAACCAGTAACCACACTGTAAAGCACAACACAAGGATTCAATAAATGATCGGTTCAGCCGAACCGATCTAACACTTTACAATTTCCACACAGAAAAACAGAACAAAACCTATCTAGTACTCACGGTACCACAGACAGAGACTGAACCGACTATGCGGAAAAAAATTGGGCGACAACTTAACTGAAACTTTAACCGACTTTCGAACAGAGCTGAAGGAGAAATCTCCAGGGCGACACTTCAGTGAGGCGGAGTAAACAATCGGACGGTTGGATTTCAAAGGGCTCCAGACAGAGACCTCAACCGAGCTCGGGCTCAACATTCTATGCTCTGCATAGAAGTTAACCCTTTGTTCTCCGGGCAGTTTAAAGGCTGGGGCTAACTGCAATAGTCAAGAATACAGCAAGACATCATGTTTGAAAATAAACATGCAGGTGAATGGATTGATTCAAAGTAAACTCAGACACCATATTAAGAATGCAGAACAACAAGACAGCTCAGCAGTGTAAAGAGTGTGGTAGCAAAAGCGTAGTAAAGCAGCAAAGAAAACACACCACAGAGAATCTTAATACAAAGGAAATACTTTTAATGCATAATTATCACATAAAGATACTAAAACACTTCAGGGGATGTCACATGCCTGAAGTGTTTAAGTATCTTTGCGGTGATAATTATGCATTAAAAGTACTGCCTTGTCTTAAGATTCTCCAAGTGGTGCGGTTTTCTTGCTGCTTTACCATATTAGGAAGAAACCTGGGGTTGGTTCATGATGATACCCTGTCTTTGTGAAAAATTAAATAAGGCCCTTACACATCAAGGCCTGAAGCTCAGAAATCCTTCAAGCAAAAGTAATGGCAACTAAAAAATAATGCTTTCCATGACAGAACTCGCAGTTCGTAAGACACGGTCGGTTCAAAGAGAGGAAGCTTAAGCTTTTCCAACACAAAATTGAGGTCCTAAGCCAGGAAAGGATCACGGATTGCAGGTTTCAAATGCAGAATGTCCCTCAAGAATGTGCGAGACACATCAAGTTGAGCCACTGAACGACCATCTACAGGTACATGGTATGCAGGGATGACAGAAAGATGTACCTTAATTGAGGAGTACTACAGACCAGAGTCTGAGAGGGACAGAAGGTTCCCCAGTATCTGATCCACTGGAAAGGTGAAGGGATACAAATGGTGTGAGGCAGCCCAAAGAGCAAGGTGCTTTCATTTCATAGAGTAAGTGGCCCTAGTGCAGGGCTTCCTGTCTGCAACCAGACTATTCTGAGGACACCCCAGATCTGACGGTGGCTACATCCTTAGGAGCCACGCATGGAGATGGAGAGATCTAAGGTCTGGATGGACCAGAGTGCCCTGCTCTTGGGAGAGCAAGGGCAGGGAGACTAAATGATCCATTGCCAGCTGCTGAAACAAGGGGAAGCAGATCTGATGAGGCCAGAAGGGGTGATCAGGATCATAGTGGCCTCTTCTATCTGAAGCTCGATCAGGACCCTCTGAAGCAGCTGGAAGGGAGGGAAAGCATACAGAAACCTCCCTTTCCAAGAGGAGGCCAATGCGTCTTGCCAGAAAACTCCAGGTCCTGGATCTAGCGAGCAGAAAATACAGGTTACTCACCTGTAACAGGAGTTCTAGGAATGGTACATGTTGTTCATCCACACTGTCTGGCAGGTTCCTTGCCGCTTTAAATCTTGCGGAAGGTCTTCAAGCTGGCTCCTCCCACCCACCTGGGTGGTAAAATCTCAGCTCTGCCCCATGACGCCCAGACCGCCCGCTGGAAGCTAGGTTGTGCGTCCAAAGCCGGGAGTGGGTGGGTCATGTGGATGAACAACATATACCATTCCTAGAATCCCTGTTACAAGTGAGTAACCTGTATTTCTAAGGACATGGATATGCTGTTCATCCACACTGTCTGGCAGACTCCTAGCAGTTCTCCGGGAGGAGGGAGGCAAGGTGCACACCCTCTACTTAGGAAATAAAGACTGGAGAACTGAGGCCCCAAACCAGCATCCCGCGTGACTCAAGGTCGTGTGGTAGTGAGTGATGAAGGTGTGTGCAGACTTCAGGCAGCAGCCCTGAATTTCCTGGATAGGGGCGTCCTGGAGCAGCCACCGATGCAGCGGTATGGGCGGGTAGAATGAGCTGTTATCTCTGAAGGCTCCATGCCCGCCTACCTATAGCAGAGATCTATGCAGGAGGTGACCCACCTGCCTATCGTCCGCTTGGCTGCAGGTCTGCCAGGTGCAGCTTCAGCGTAGGTGACAAACAGCTGGCAAACCTCTCCCCGAACTTCAGCCGTCCGCTCCTTATAGTAAGCGAGTGCTCTTCTAGGGTCCAAATTACGGAGCCTATATTCTGCCTCCGAGGTGTGATTACTGTAGAACACCGGCAGAGTCAACACCTGGTTAAGGTGAAACTCCGACACCACCTTCGGAAGGAATTTTGGGTGGGGGCACAGGACAACCTTGTCCCTGTGGAAGACCAGATAAGGAGACTAGAGGGAAAGCGCCTGGAGCTCTCCCATCCTTCTGGCTGATGTGATAGCCACCAAAAAGCAGTCTTCCACGACAGGTGAGAGATGTCACACCTGTGCATCGGTTCGAATAAACTTGCCCATGAGCTTAGCCAATACCAGCAGTAAATCCCAAGGAGGTGGAGGTTCTCGCACTGGAGGGATATGTGATCAAGGCCTTTGAAAAGCACCCGATCACCTTCTCCTGCGCCATCAACTGCTTCCGCCGACGGTAGGCAGAGATGGCTGCCAGGTGCACCTGGAAGGGTCGTCGACTGAAGCCCTTGCAGAGAAAGGACCACAGGTAGTCCAGAATGCTTGCCAAAGAACAGACCATTGCCCTGACACCAAATGGAGAATCTCTTCCATTTGAAGGCATAGCATTTTCTGGTCGACTCCTTACGGGATGCCACAACAACGTTGAGGACCTCGTCGGAAAGACCCAAGGCCTGGAACTCTAGCCACTCAGGAACCAGGCCGTCAGGTGCAGGGATTGAAGGTCCGGATGGAATATCTTCCACTGACTGACTGAGATCAAGTCCTGGCGGGCTGGAAGCCGCCTCGGGAGCCTGGAGCTGAGACTGAAGAGATCTGGATACCAGAACTGGCGGGACCAGTATGGGGCTACCAGAATCACCTGCGCCTTGTCCTTCCCTCGCCTTAAGAAGCACCTTGTGGATCAAGGGAAAGGTGTAGAAGAGCCCGTGGTCAATGGCCTTGAGAAGGCATCCCCCGCAGCGAGCCCTGCTGAGGCGGGCCATAAACAGTCTCAGCCGCATTCTCCCTGGAGGCAAACAGGTACACCTGAGGCATGCCCCAGTGAGGAAAGATCTTGTACTACCTCCGTCAGGAGAGACACTCGTGGGGCGCAGCCCCTATCCGGCTTAGGGAATCGGCCAGAATGTTGGAGGCTCCTGCTACATGGATGGCTAGGAGATCCGCCTCCAGGTTGCGCACGAGTGACCAAATGCAGAGAGCTTCCCTGCACAGAGGCATGGAGTGCATCCTGCCCTGGTGGTTTAGGTAGTATATGGTTGTGGTATTGTTCGTCTGGACCTGGACCACTTGACCCCGTAGAAACGGAGCGAAGGCGGTGAGGGCTAGACGAACCGCCCGAAGCTCCAGCAGGTTGATGTGACATCGGGACTCCCGAGGGGACCAGAGGCCATGCGCTCTGTGCTCCCCCAGATGGGCACCCCAACCCAGAGAGGCATCGGTCGATAGAGAGACAGTCGGCTCGGGGCGGACGAATGGGATGCCCTCCTGCAGATGTGCTGGAATGGTCCACCACTGGAGGGTTCCACATCCCTGGGTCACTGTCACTAGCTGATCCAAGGGACTGAGAGCTGTGACCATTGGCTGGCCAGCCCCTCATTGAAGGGGACGCATGTACCAACAGGACCAACGGACCACGCTGATGCAGGCCGCCATGAGGCCCAGGAAGTCCCGGAAGGGCACAATTGCCCAACCTGAAATGACTGGGCAAAGGAGGAAAGAACCTCGGCCCTGTCCACGGGAGCCATACTCTGGCTCAGAGAGTCGAGCTCTGCCCGATGAATTGTATCACCTGCTTGGCACCAGTTCCGACTTGGCCTTGTTGATGAGGCGGCCAACCTGAGAGCAAACCTGAGGGCCAGATCTCTGGACCACCCATCTCCGCTCTGGAGGGGGCTGCAATCATCCAATCGTCCAGGTAGAGGTACACCTGGACCCTTCGGCGCCGCAGGAATGCTGTCACCACTGCCATGCATTTGATGAAGACCCTGGGAACTAGGGAAAGGCCAAAGGGCATGGCCCGGAACTCGTAGAGGGATCCCTCTGCCCTGAAGCGGAGGAATCTCTGGTGAGATGGACGGATTGGAACGTGAAAGAACATGTCCTGGAGGTCCAGAGAACAGAACCACACGCCTCGTTCCAAGGATGGAATGATCTGAGCCAGAGTGCCCATCCTGAAGGTTCGAAACCTTAGGAACCTGTTCAGGTCGTGCAGCTCTAGAATGGGGCGCCAGCCCCCCCCCCCGTACGTTTTGAGACCAGGAAGTAACTGGACACAAACCCCAGGTCTGGTGGAGGATCCGCCACCCTCCTGATCACCTCTTTTTCGAGGAGCAGGGCAATGTCGGCTCGACGAGCCCACAGAGGCTGCAGACCCGTAGCCCCGAGGGAGCGGCTCAGAAGGGCAGGGCCTGCTCAAACTCCAGGGGCAGGTCTTTCCTACCACCTCCAACACCCAGCAGTCAGGAGGTGATAGCGGACCAGGCGGAAAAGAAGTGGCGGAGCCACCCCCCCACGGAGGGAACCCGGGGGGGGGGGAGTGACATGGCTGGGGGCGACATCCCTCAACCCGTCACTGGGCAGGCTTAGAGGAGGGACCTGCCGAGGGTCCTCCTGGACCTTTTCCTCCCTGCTTCCCGTTAGAGGACGCCGCAGGCTTGGCTTTGGGATGCCAAGCACGAGCCTGCTGGCCCTGAGGCTGGTGTTGTTGGGCCGGACGTTCCGCAGGCGCAGAAGGGCGAAAGGACTTATGTTGTTGAAGAGTCTAGGGTAGCATTGGATTTTTCGATCCGCTGGAGGTGGCCTTCCACTCCAGGGCCGAACATGTCAGTCCCCAGGAAGGGGACATCCGCCAGTTTATGCTGGGTATCCACCGTGAAGGTGAATATCCTCAGCCATGCCACTGCAGCCACAACTGACCTGGCACAGGAGTCTCCAATGTCCAGAGCCGTTTGGAGCTGCTGTTTTGCCACCGCCCTTCCCTGATCCCACACCTGCTTGACTGTGGTCTGCAGGTCGGCCGGGAGATGAGGGATCACCTCATCCAGGGAGCCCATGAGGGCGTGGGAGAAATGTGCCATCAGGACGGCTGAGCTGGCCTGGCGGAAGCCAATGGAGGACACAGCGTACACCCTGCGCCTGGCATAGTCCAGCTTTTTGGACTACTTATCGGGGGGCTTACCACATCCCTAGCGTTCCCGGATGCCAGAAAACGCTATCAGTGACCAACCCCTCCACAGAGGGGTGTTCCGAAAAACCGGAAAAGAGCCGGTAGGGACTGCATACTTCCTGGCCATCCCGGCCGAAGGTGCAGCACAGGAAGCCGACCGCTGCCAAAGCTCCAAGGCTGGGCCAAAAATGGCTTCAGCCACTGGTCCAGCATCTCCGTCAGGGGATACTTGGCCCGCTTGGATACGGGCTCGACGTCATCCCGGTGGACTCAGAGATGAGCCGAAGCAAACCCATAAAAGACTATGGGCTCTCGTCCATCGACTGCCCCCCCAGAGGACTCCAGGTCAAGGGGCCTGGAAAACAGGGAGGAGTTGTCATCGGACTCAGAGGAGTCCACGAAGAGCTGCCTGGGGCCTAAGCCACCCTTCACCTGCCAAGGACGGTCGGGAGTGAGGGTGACCGACAACCTGTGGGGCAGACCCTGACCCGACCGAGTGTCCTTGGTCGGCGCCCTCGATTTCGGTTGTGGAGGCGGAGGTTCCACCACAATCGGTGAGGCAGCTGGCTTCGGCCGAACAACCGGCCCAGGCTTGGGCACCTCGACTACAGCGAGGGGTTATTTCGGCCATTCGGGTGACAGCCACTTAATGGCCGGGGAAGGCGACAGCGTCGGCTTGTTCCCAGACAGAAGTAACTGCTGCCACATTAGGTCCTCGTAGCGTCGGCGCAATTTGCGCCGGAGCCTCTCCTCTTCCGAGGAGGAAGCGGGCGATGCACGGCACGCCATTTCTCGTGCCTGGACCGAGACCACCGATGTCAGCGGATCGCCTCGATCAAGAAGAAGTCAGAGACAGAGACCCTTGGTGTTTCCGAGGGCGGGTCTGGGAAGGGCCGGGGGACACCTGCTCTTCCCTTGGCTCAGGAGCCTTGACTGGGGACTCCGGCATGAGAGGCGCAGGCAAGTCCTCGGTCTCCACCGGGGGAACTGGTGAGGAAGGGATGTCGGCTTCACCAGTCGACAGCCCATCTGACGGGTCGAGAAAAATCTCGACCGCCTCGACGGGTGTCTCGGATGGCTGACCAGACGGGGACCCCATGAAGCAGCGCCCCTAGCCACAACCTCGATCAAGTAGAGTGTCAACTGTCCGGGAAGGGGACCTCTCCCGCTCCCACGAACGCCGACGGTGGGACTTACACCTTTCGAGTCCTTTTTGGACCGAGAAGAATGTCCCGATGGCCCCTCTCCCTTCGTGGAAAGGGATCGGCAAAACTCCTTAAAAGAAGCTGTGTAGGAGGATCCCAGAGAGAGAGTGGGATAAATGCCGCGACCGAGGAAGATGAAGATGCAGCCTGAGCTGCCTCCTCCTCGAGGGCGATCATCTGCTCGAGTTGCTTAGCCGTACCAGCCGCCGCAGACATCGTCCAATGGGCCTCCTGGACTTCACCGTGGTAGCGCTCGGGCGCCCACGCTGTAACCGGACAGCACGGCCTTCCAAGACGCTATTTAAAATGAACGTATATAACTCGCAGGCCTGGGCGGGTCATGATCTAGGCTGAGGCAGTAGACGCATGTGGAGTGCGGATCCGCCCTGGACATTTTCTGCCCACATGGGCACCTCCAAATCGGGAGTCTATTTGTCCATCGCAGCCGCCGGTGTATACTCTTACCAAGTCTCTGAAAACTGAGAACTAGTTTCGGGCGAACCGAAGAATTAGGATCCAGTCTATACGCAGAGCGTCACGGAGGAAACTTGAGCTTCCAAGCGGTAAGGAAGATCTGGCATCATGGGGTGGAGCAGAAAGTTTTACCATCCGGGAGGGTGAAAGGAGCCAGCTTGAAGACCTTCCGGTAAGATTTAAAGCGGCAAGGAATCTGCCAGACATTGTGGATGAACAACCTATCCATGTCCCTAGAAAGCGGCAGTTTTGCATTTTGTGGGGAAGCAAAAAGGTCCAACCCCATCTGTAAAACAGATTTTCTACCACAAGGCAGAAGCTCTCACTGCGGGCTCTGGACCAAAACTAGCTTAGGCTGTCCCAGGACATTTTGGTAACCAGGAACATGGATGGCCAAGAGCTGCAGCCCATACTGTATGGCCCAGTAGCACACTGTCATCGCTTCCCTGCACAGGGGATAGGAATTAGTACCCCATCCCTCCATTGTTTATGTAATAAACCACGACATGATGTCTGTCTGAATCAAAAGCAGACCCAAGGATAGCAGAGTCTGACAGGCCTGCAGGGCACACAAGACTGCTCGCATCTCCAGGACAATGATGTGGAGTGCCCTTTTCACCTTATTCCATGTTCCCGAGCTTGGTGGACTCCCAGTTGAGCCCCCAGCTGACATTTGAGGCATTCGCCATCAGGACCTGCTGGGGGATACAAAGGACCTCCTACCCCTGAAGTAGGTTGCTGGGCTTCACCCACCACAACAGTACCCTCCTGACTGGTTCACAGACCACAAGCAATTGATCCAGGGCATCCGTGCTTTGATCCCACTGGACTCACAGTGCCCATTGAGGGACTCACGTGCAGCCTGGCTAAGGGAACCATGGCAATGGCGTCAGCCATGAGGCCTAGAAGTCACAGAAAAGCCATCGCAGGAACATTGCTACCGAGTAAAGATTACAGGCCTGGTCCATTAGATGCTCTGCTCTGTCTGAGTGCAGGAAGACCATCCTCCGAGCCATGTCCAGCACTGCCCCTATGTACTGGAGACATTGGCAGGGGGTCAGAAAAGATTTTGGCATGTTGATAGTGATACCCAAAGCCTGGAACAGACTGTAGGTAAGTGCCAAGGTTTGAAGGAGATGTTCCCTGGACGGGCAGCTATGAGTTAATCATCCAGGTATGGGAAAACTTAGAAACCCTGCCGTCTTAAGGCAGTTGCCACCACCACCAGGCATTTGGGAAAAACCCTGGGTGCAGAGGAAAAACAAAAGCAGAGCTCTGAACTGGTAGTGCACACCATGAAAGTAGAAATGGAGGTAGTGGGGGGCGCAGAAAACATTGATATGCAGGTAGGCATCTCAATATCCAGAGGGCAGATCCACTCTTCCACCCCCCCCACCCGATGTAGCTGGGAGAGCAAACCCTAAAGGGTAACTTCTGGACTGTTTGTACTCTATAAACAGGTTCAGCTGGCTTAAACCCAGGATGGGACGAAGATCTCCTGTCCACTTGGGGACCCAGAAGAAGTGGAGTAGAACCCTCAGCCCTGCTGAAATTGCAGGACCGGCTCTATGGCCTTTTTTTGTAAGGCCCGAATTTCCTCCTGGATGAGGGGGCATGACCAGGAGGACGAGACTGGCCCGGAGGGTTTTCTGGAAGTCAGTCTATGAATTCTAGCATGTGGCCATGCTCAATGAGTTGCAGCACCGAGCTGACTGTGGTTATCTCCTCCTCCTGACCAAGTGAAGGGAGAAGTGACCACCTCAACAGCCTTCTGATATGCTATGGGGAGTGGGGGGTCTGCAAGGAGTCAGGAGGTGGGAGCAGCCACTGCTGGGGCTGCTGCTGCACCTCGGACGCTGTGGGAGATGGTGGGGGGAGAGAGGGAGAGTCATCCCCATCTTGCTTTTTGTAGCGGTCAAAGACTTTGTTGGGGGGACACGAGGCAGGTGACAGACTGGGGTCGGTGCCGATCCTTGTCCCTGTGCTAATGTTTCCTGGTGGCCTTATCCCAGGACTTCAATGATGAAGACCCAGATGACTGGGCCAGGAAACTGAGGCGCTCCTGGCCTGCAGGTCCCGTTCCATTGAGGTAACCTTCTGGTTAAGGATATAGCTCTTCAGAATCTTCTGGTGACGTCTCCTGGTAGTCGGGCTGAACGTCTGGCAGACCTCACAAGCTTGGATGTAGTGGTTGTCACACTTGGACCACCGATTCTGATCCCTGTATAATTTTTGTTGTAAATATAAGAAATTAACATATGATGACTGTGACAGAGGAAAAAGGCTGTCTTACTGGAACTGACACATCAACACCCCCAGAGAGAGTTCAAAGGACAGGAGGTGGTTTGAGTCTGCAGCTATTTAAAATGCAATTCCTTTGTTAAATTTTCTTTGAAAGCAGAAAACCAAAGTATCCACTTTATAATACCCTCACGGAGATCCTTTGACTTGCATAGTTGCCAGGAAGGACTTGTGGGGAGGGGTGTCGGAAAGAGGCCAGAATGGCCATTGAAGGGGTTTGATGTCTGAGCCAGGGTGGACCCAGACAAATCTGAAAGGTCAAATACACATTCCCAGGAAAGTCTTGACAGGACATCACAGAACCTGTTTGTGTGCGTGTGGCAGAACAAAAACCAGTTCTGACCAGTTACCCTGAGGAGAGGAAATTGAGTAAGTCACATTTTTTTTTTTTTTTTAAATCTTGTTGGGACATCCTGTGTGATAACATATAACTTTTAATACACCAAGGAAGAGTTTAATGATCTCAGAGAGGAGGCCGGCTCAGAATTCTTACCCAACTAAGCAAGCCTCAGAGGCACACAAGACAATATTCTCTGATGGAGGGAGAATCATCACAGCACTGAAAGAGAGTAAGATCAGAACAATCTGAATATATGTATTGTAGAAACTTGCACTTTAAACCCATTTGTTTAAAGGCTGTATGTATTGGGATATATTTTGTTCTGTAATTATTGTTGTTTTGATATTTTTAAAGTAGAGAGATATTTTTACAACAGAACTGTCTGGAGTGCCTTGACATTTCTTTTTATTTAAGTGGAGCTTTTAAAGGTTATAACTAACATTGTGTATGGGCTTATTGTATACCAAACTGGGAAATGAATAGAGTTCTCTAAAGTCTTGCATAGAGTTTTAAGGGTTCATTTGAAAGATCTGGTTGGGTGCCCGTAGGCAAAGATATCTGGCCCCCGAAGACAGCATTATCTGAGCCTGATAATTGGAATAGCGCTAACAAGGTGATCAGTTTGAATCCTCCAGAGCTTGAGACTAAGGTGACTTGAACCCACAAAACAGGCGTGGGCTACCTTTGTTGGTTACTGTACACAAATCATAAGCTCAGAGGTTGGCACTTTGGGAGTAGAGGCTGACCGGCTGAGCGAGTTTTGGACAGTCTGGGCCTAGGCATAAGACGAGGCAAATGGCATCCTTGTCCAGGATCTGTTTGCCACAGGCACACTTTGTGGAGCGGTAAAATGAAGAAAGTTTAGAAAACATGGAACAGGTGAGAACACAAATTTCCATGTTAAAATTAAATTTAAAAAACCACGTAGCAGGAAAATGGCGGTTGACTATAGCAGCAGTGGTTTCAGCGGTTCAACGTGCGTTGGTCGATGGCAGGAAACAACTTAGGAGGGTATGAGGGACGGCCGCCTTAATAGGATTGGCTGAAGTCAGAGGTGGGTGACCCACTCTTGTAGACTGCTAACTACAGTAGAAAATGTCCGTGTGGTCCCAGTGCCTGGCGGCTATAGTCCTACCAGAGATGACCTACTGCAAGAGATACCCTTGAAGTAAGACCAGCCTATCATAATACAGTATTTAATGTGCACATTTTCTAATGCGTTACAAAAACAATATTGGGCCTCCCCCATAAAATAAACACCCTATCTTATATACATTGCACTGCACACCAGTAATAAAGTAAAAGGTCTTCAAATAAATAGTGGGATTTAATCGTCTGCCATTTTCTACATTCATCTTCCATTACACAATACAGCAAAAACTCAAATTACACAGTAATATATACATTGGCCAGCTTGCTTGTGACCTTTGTGGAACAAGCTAGGGGCTCCTTTGGGAAGCTAGTTTCACCATTTGAGAAACTGTGCTCCAGTGTTGTCAAAGAAGCATCAATTATATCTATCCCCAAAAAGTACTTTAGGGATAGAAATACTGCTTGGAGCTCCAGCAGGCTCATGTTCTGTCAGTTGAGTTCCATACCCCCTTTATCATGTGGTGTGAGAGATGTCCTCACCCATTCTAGGAGGGAAACATCTATGGTCAGGACTGAACTGTGCAGTGCTGGAAGAAAAGGGACTCCAGCTTCAACCACCATCCTGTCCAGTCCTCACACACCTTTACTGCTAATATGAAATGACAGTAATCGCCGTCCAACAGCGCACAAATCCTCATCTTCTCTCTAACCTCCAGACCCAAATGCTGGTATCTTGCCCAACTACACAGAGCACTAGCAGTGGGGCAAGTTACTAGCATACAGGCCTAGTGGTGAGAGCAAAAAGACAAGGATCCGCTTACTTTGTTTGATGGTGACTGCTATTGCATATCTGAAATAAAGCAGTGTCTATGGACTTGGAGAGGTGCAGGCCTCAGATGTGCTAAGGGGGTGGGTTTTACCTTATCTATCTTGGCACGAGTCAAGGGGAAGAGTCCAGGCTGGAGTACTTGAGTGTCTCAAGGTCACACGAGGCACTAGGTGAGATGGTACTGGGGCTCAGATAGCTGGAGAATTTACCTTTAGCCAACGAAGTGTTCTGCCAAAGCAGTGAAAGAAAGGCAGCAGTCAGAAGTAATAGCTTGGCAGAAGACACCAGGAGAAAGGACTGCTGTGTGACTGAACTTCTCTGCTGGGACTAAAGTAGAAGAACTTTTGTATTTGGACCTTTAATTTAGAGTAAAAAAACTAACATACAAAACACAAAAAAAAAGTGGGCGTTTGGGTTAACTGAACTGAATGGGTAACTGAAAAGTCATCTAGGTGTAAATCTCAGGTGACTTAAACCTCACAACAGTTAAGTCCTTTCAATTACTTGTAGAAAGATCTGGTAAGTAGGGGGAGTGGCTTAGCTAGAAGGAAGCTACATTTAAAGACTGCCTTAGAAAGATTCTGCCAATAGCTTGGCAGAAGACATCAGGAGAAAGGACTGCTGTGTGACTGAACTTCTCTGCTGGGACTATATTGCCCTCCTTCACTCCCCTCCACCCAAAGCTAGTTCTATTTTTATAGGCACAGGATTTGACTGACAACATAAACTTCCTGTTTAGGGTGGGAAGTGAGTGATCACAGAACCACAAAGGACCCTCCATCCTAGAAGGGCAAGAGTAGCTCTCCGGCCCCCTCTAGCTGCTGGAGGTCTGCCTCTGAACAAGTAAGTGGTCTACTGAGAAATATAGGATATTCTTGTCTCAGAACAGGACAATCAGGAGCTTAAAGGGCACACAGGCAGAAAGTAAGGAGAGAGAGGAAAAAAAAAAACAGAGGAAAGAGTAAGGATTGCAAACAGTTAAGGGGCCAGAAATAAGACATGATTGGAGTGGTGCAGTGCAGTGGCTGTGGAGCAGCAGTCTTCCGGGAGATGTTCTGGAGGATGCGGTGTTGTCCCATCTGCAGGCACCTCTCTGGGCTGAGGGAGGAGGTTCCTCATCTCCAGGCTGTGTTGGCCAGGATTTGTGGACCTCCTCTTCCATCCAGGGACCACCAGTGCCACTGCGTTGCCTCAGAGGTTGCCAAGAAGAGGGCGGTTGGACCACAGTGGGCTCAGGGAGGTGAGGTGGTGGAACAGAGGCGCATCCCTCCAGTTGTACCTCTCACATCCCTATGCCATTCTGGCGAAAGTGTGGTTCCTCACGGAGGAACCCACAGTGGAGACCAAGGAGGATGTTGGGAACCTCCACAAAGGAGACCCACAGGAGGGTGGCAGGGGACCCTGCAGGGGAAGGAAACAACTCCTGGTGGGGGACTCCATTGTTAGGAAGGTAGAACTGGGCAAGGAAGGGGAGAGGGAGGTAAGGTGCCTGCCTGGCGCCATGGCTTGGAGGGACAGGGAGCGAATCCTCAGGATTGCCGGAGCAGCTGTACAGGGGAGGGAGCTGGATGTCATTGTCCACCTAGGGACAAATGACCTGGCTAAGAAAGAGATTAGAGAAGTGCAGGAAGAGTTTGTGGAATTGGGAGGGCTGAGTCAATAGCACGCACAGTAACCTTCTCGGGAGGTGCTACCCATCTATGGCATGGAGAGGCTAGGGTGTTCCGTGCCATGGGATTCAATCAGTGGTTGAAAAACTGGTGTGGAGCTCAGGGATTTGGCTTCATTGGGGACTGGGGGTCCACCTGGAGTGATGCAAGCCTATACTGGCATGATGGGCTGCATCTGTCCGGGAGGGGAACCAGGATCCTAGGTGATAGGTTTAAATGCTTCATTGGCAAGCTTTTAAACTAGCCAAGGGGGAGGCACTGGAAAGGAGCAGGAAAATCCTAGCCCCCCACAAACAATCACAGTAGTAAGTGTGGCAAACACCAACATGGAGGTGTCGATAGGGAGAAGGGCAGGGTAAATGGAGAAAGTGACAAAGGCAAGAAGGACAGGGATGGGGCAAAAGGGGGTAAGGCCATCAGGAAATGGAGGGTAATGAGTACCAATGCCCGTAGTCTGGGCAACAAGCTCCCTGAGCTGGTGGCCTTAATGGAAGAGGGATGCCTGGATATCATAGCAGTCACAGAAACATGGTACACAGAGAACCATGACTGGGATGTTAACATACCAGGGTACATAACCTACAGGAGAGACAGGCAGGGAAAAGAGGGGAGGAGTAGCTCTCTATGTAAAGGAAGGGATAAAAGCAACTGAGCAAAAGAGTAAACAGGGAGGAGGGAGGCACTGTGGGTCACCTTGGAGACTGGAAAGGGCACCACAATCCGCACAGGGGTTTGTGTACAGACCCCATGTCAGGGAAGGAATGGACAAGGATATGATGGAAGGCATTCTTAGAATGGCAGAGAAAGGGAGATACTGTTGATGGGAGACCTGAATATGCCAGATGTTAACTGGAGCACATTTGCTGCAGCCACATCCAAGAGCAGGGCCATTCTTGATGCCCTACAGGTGGCAGGCATTAGACAGCTAGTTTTGGAACCCACTCGTGAGGGAGCAATCTTAGACCTCGTGACTCTCAAGCGGGGGCAGTGAGAGGATCTCAGATCTAGAAGTGGGTTGCCATCTGGGGACAAGTGACCATCAAACAGTGTGGTTCACGTTAAACTCAGCTACAGAGTCAAGCCATACAAAGTGAGGGGTACTGGACTTTAGGAGGGCTGACTTTGGCAAGATGGAGAGTGCCTCAGAAAAGCACTAGCAAACAGGCTAGAAGGAGGTGTGGAGCAACAATGGGGAATTACCAAAACTGCCATCACAGAGGCAACAAGCCTGTCTGTGAAGCAAATAAACAAATCAAAGCGAAAGAAAAGCCACTATGGTTCTCAAGAGAGGTGGCTGTGAAAGTCAGGAAGAAAAGATAGCATTCGGAGTATAAGGAAACACAGAAGGAGCAGGACAGAGAGCTGTACCAGTTAAGGCAGAAAGAAGCAGGAGGGAAGTCAGAATAGCAAAGGCCCAAACTGAGGAAAAGATAGCCAACTCAGTTAAGAAGGGGATAAAACCTTTCATAGGTACATCAGCGGTAGAAAGACAAAGGAGGGATAGTGAGGCTGAACAGAATGAGCGGTGGGTGGGCATAAGGGACAGTGAAAAGCAGGAATACTGAGCGAATATTTCTGCTCAGTACTCACAAAGAGGAGGAAGTGCCTAATCCAATTAACAGAAGCACTCTTGATAGGGGAGGGTCAGTCAGTCCTTTCACAGAAGAAAGGATTTTGCAAGAACTCCTAAAACTGAAGGTGGACAAAGCAATGGGTCCTGATGGAATTCACCCAGAATTCTAAAGAATTAAGGAAGGAACTAGTGAAACCACTGGCTACTCTTTTTAATAAATCATGGGAGGATGGTGTGGTACCCGAGGACTGGAGGAAGGCGGATGTGATTCCCCTTCACAAAAGTGGGACCAAGACAGAGGCAGGAAACTACAGACCTGTCAGTCTGACCTCTGTGGCAGGGAAAGTGATGGAGTCACTTCTGAAGGAAAGAATAGTTGAGTACCTAGAGGTCAGTGGAGCACAGGATCCAAGGCAGCATGGGTTCACAGCGGGAAGGTCATGTCAGGCAGAATCTAATAGATTTCTTTGACTGGGTGACCAAAGTAGTAGACCAGGAGGGGCTGTGGACATGGCCTACCTAGACTTTAGCAAGGCATTTGACACAGTCCCACACAAAAGATTATTAGTCAAATTAACCAGCCTGGGAGTGGGTCCCAGGGTGGTAGCCTAGGTAAAACATTGGCTGGACAACAGGACACAGAAGGTAATTGTAAATGGAGTCCACTCTGAAGAAGGGCAGTTACTAGTGGGGTACTGAGGTTCAGTATTGGGTCCAGTCCTTTTTAATGTCTTCATCAGTGACATTGCAGAGGGACTGGAAGGAAAAGTATGCCTTTTGCAGATGACACAAAGTTCTGCAACAGGGTTGATACACAAGGAGGCGTGGAAAGGATGAAAAGGGACTTAGCAAGGTTGGAGGAATGGTCAGGCATATGGCAGCTAGGATTCAATGCAAAAAGTGCAAAATAATGCACCTGGAAACAAGAACCCAGGGAAGAATACACAATGGGTGGGAGGTAGTAACAACAACAAAACAGAAAGGGACCTGGGGTAATCATTCAGATGATCTTAAGGTTAGCAAGCAATGTGAGAAGGCAGTAGGGAGGGCGGGTATACTGGGATGTATGGGAGAGGCATCAACAGCAGAAAACAGGAAGTTGTTATCCCTCTGTACAGACAGTTGGTGAGACCCATCTGGAATACTGTGTCCAGTTCTGGAGACCCCATCTCCGCAAGGACATAGACAGGATAGAGGCAGTCAGAGGAGGGCAACTAAAATGATGCAGGGTCTGCAAGAGAAGCCGTATGAGGAGAGACTAAAGAAGCTAATATGTATACCCTTGAGGAAAGAGGAGAGGGACATGATAGAAACTTTCAAGTACCTCAAGGAATCAACAAAGTCCAAGAGGTAGCATCTTTCAGAAAAAGACTTGCAAGAACAAGGGGACACAATTTAAAGATAGAAGGAGGGCGGTTCAGGGGCAATGTGAGAAGTATTATTTCACAGAGAGGGTAGTGGATGCATGGAACAGCCTTCCGGAGGAAGTTGTGAGGTCTAAAACTGTGGGAGAATTCAAGAATGCATGGGAAAGACATAAGGCAATTCTTGTAGGGGCAGGAAGATATAGACTGTTGGTTAACTAGGATCTGCGGCCTATCCGTGGGTAGAAATGGGCACACTAGATGGGCCTAGAGGTCCTTATCTGCTGTCAAAGTCTATGTTTCTAAGTAACATTATGGTTACTTATTAGGCCTTAAAATCAGCTGTGATACAAAGCCTTAGGCATACAGCATTACATCTACAAAAATTGGTTTCCTTACCATAACCCACAAAATTACAGACAGGTATACCAGTCCAGTGGAGGGGATGCTTAACTTGATTGCCATTCCTGCACTCTTCATGGGCAGAATACCATAAGTTGTATATATCAGGCACTGAAAGTTCAAAAGCTTTTTTCAACCCAAAATCCATGGCTGTCGGTTATCCTGTTTGTTCGACATATGTATAAGTCATCACAGTTGATGGTAAAATGAGCCCACTGGTAAGAACAAAAAAAATGAGGATCGTGCCCTTCCTCGGATGGCGATTACTATTATTGCATATACAGAAACAAAGATGCATCTAAGAACTAGCTGGGAGGGCGTTAGGGCTCAGATGGATGGAAGGTGTTTTTTACAAACTAGAAACGAGACAATGGGGAGGATCCTGGCTAGGGTACACACATCAGGGAACTACCTGCATCCCAAACTGTGCTCTGGGTGTAACGATGCGGGTAGCCCACATACCAGAGAGCCCAGTTTACAAAAGGATCCAAAAATGCCACACAACTCACTCACGTAAAATAACAGAATTGGAGCCAGAATACTTTCAAAGTGCTGTGTTTTTAATGAGCTACAAAATAAACAGTAACCCGAGAATGACCCTATGGATTCTTTTGAGACATACATAGCTGGGGATAGTCGCCCTGTTCACAGCGCACCCCATTTCCCACTGGAGCGCAGCACGTTTTGGGATAGCCCAGTTTATGCCAAGTCCACTCAGTTGATAAACAATGAAAAGAGTAGAGTCTCCCAGAACACACTACTAGCATAACCCGTATTTTACTTGACACAACCACTATTTAATTTTACCACCAGGGGTACAATCAACGTAGCAGCATAACCAGTTTTGAGCAGCGATATCAATACCATGCTCCCTCAATCTTAGTATTAGTCGATATGATCGACCAAGTTAAATGCCTTGATCAAGCAAACAAACACTGCACCATTAAAAAAAAAATCCTCAAGATTTGCAGACTATACTATAACTGTACAAACAAAAATTTTTACCTCAATATTGTTTGTAAGTTCCGCACGCACTTCCTCTAGCTGGTTCTCTAGCTCACCATGGCTCTCCAGTAACTGTAATCCATACTGTGCAGCTTGCTTTCGTTCTTCTTCAGCTTCCTTGATCTGAGAACGCAGTTTCCGAACAATTTCTGATTCATCCATGTTTGATTCTTGAAATCTACAAAAAAGAAAAAATAAATCAGCTGTAAATTACCTATTAATGCAAAAAAGAAAAGCAATTTTGCTTAATGCAGCACCTTTTAACAACTATATTAGCTATCAGGTAAGCAAAATGTTCAAGAACAAAGAAAATTGAAGGTGGTGGTGGTGGTGGTGGTGGTGGTGGTGGGAGAGTTAAATTAACCAGGAAGAAATCAACTTCATACTTATCGTAATTTCCTTTTCTGACAGCTCCAACGTTGTCAATGGGTAATCATAACTAGTGGGTACAGTGCACCCCTACCAAGTGAACGGCACAGCCCAAGCCTTTAGAATGTCAGGCATATGAGGATTCCATGCTACAGCTGCTCCCCAGTTACTACTTATCTCGCAGTGCCATAACAGCTACACATTTATACATTATAATCTACCATTAACAAACGCATTGCCACATGTAAATAAACTGTTCTGCCTTCCAGGCAGTCACGTCAAGGAGAGAAGACTCCACTAGACTCAAAGTTTGGAGAATTCGATGCTCTTGCCTGAAGAAGCATCCTGTCTGAAAAGCAGGTTCTCCTCTTTTACATCTGAAAACTGAGGCTGCTTGCTGGCAAGATAGAATTTCAGACAACGACTGGATGCAGCGAGGTCACCTGTAACAAGGAAAAATGCCTCAAGTTACCAGTAAAACTGAACCATTTTTTTTTATGATATAAACCTTTTTTTATGAGGCCTGAGACAGAGATGTATAGATACATACATATAGATAGATACACACTCACACACACACTCTACAGCAAGAGGAGGATGTCTGGAAAAAAATAGTAGGGGTGTACAATAGGACATTCCTCCTAGCATACATGATAAGATTCTCCCACAGGAGCAGGCTCCTGGAAGGGCCCCCATTGACAACTTGGAGCCAACAGAAAAGGAAATTTCAGTAAGTAGGAAGTTAATTTCTTGTTTTCTAGCACTCACACCATCAATGGTAATCAAAACAACTGGCTTCTAAGAAGCAGTACCCAGAAAATATGAGAAGGGAGAAGATTATCCCAAACGCCAGAGGAAAGCACAATTTGCGTACTGCAGTCTGTAGTACTCTCCAACCAAACTGTGTCAGACAAACTCTAAACATCAAGATGGATGTTTTGAGCACGTGTGGACCATGCAATTCCCTTGCATAATCTGAAAACTAATGCTACTCCTGCCTGTCCAGGGTGCCATCTTAGCCCTGGAGTGTTGAGCCTTGAGGAGAGCCGGAAATCTCTTTTTACTAGAAAGGTGGCCTGAAATGATGCAGGTCCACACCCTTTAGCGAGGGTGGCCTAAAAAGGGGTGGGGGGGCGCCTCTTGCCCAGGTTTATCTGTCCCACGAGAACAAACAAGACACTCAGACTCATGGAATGCAGCTGTCCGCTTAGCGTAGATCTTAACAGTGCAAGATAAATTCACTTGTACAGTTCCTTCCCTTTAATAGAAGGCTGTGGACAGGTGGAGAGAACCTAGGTGCTGGAAGCCAATGAGCACCTGAGGGACGAACACCATTCTGAGTACCACCTGTCCATATGCCAAATAAGGAATGACTCTTTAATATGAAACCTGTAAAACATATCCAATGACGTGTATGGGAGTGGTTTGGAAAACTTCTTGCCAGGAGCATTCAGAACCCAAAAGATCCAACAGCAAACCAGATCAGGACAGCAGATGTGCTAAACACGCACCAATGGAGTTCCTAAGCCACAAAACCCGGGGCTGCAATAGCAGAACCCGGCCCCTTATTGAACTCAATGTCAACCTCTCCACCTTGTTATAGAAAACCTCCCTTGCTGGCATAAGGTAAAAGAGAGAGAGGTGGCCCCTACCGGAGCATAGGCTGCAGACAGAATTTCTGGCAGCCACCAAGTAGTTTTTCTTCGGAAAAACTATATTTGTATAAATACACATATATATTTATGCCAAAATAATGATTACACTTATCTATTTAACCCTTGCATTGCCCCAACCCAGAAGGGGTCATCTCAGCAACACCCTATGAATATGAAGCTCGCTATCTCAGAACCAATCACTATATTCGAAGGCACGCATAGCCTCATCGCCTACAGGACAGAACCACACTTGGTTTGCATCCAGTCTGCCCAGTAATCACTACAAATAGAGCTAATGTTTGATACTGTAACCACACGGGGACTATACAGTATATGGAGAGCAAATGAAAATACCCACAAACAAGGAGGCCTGGGATGACTACCCATGGAAGAAGGAATCGCAAAAAATTAATACTAACTATCCTCCTACTGGCTGGAAATATCCACCCAAACCGTGGCCCCCAGAGCAACAGTTCTGGAAAAGACCAAAAGGGAAAACTCAAGATTGCATCCATAAACTTAGGAAGCCTGTTCCCAAAATTCCCACAGCTCGAAGCATGGGTAGCTCATGTACAGCCAGACGTTATTGAACTTACGGAAACATGGCTCACTCCAAAAGAAAAAATTACTCACTTTAGTAATTGTGTTTCTTCTAATGGAGTCATGCTGTATTCTGATATTATATTATGTTGTTTGTGGGTATTTTCATTTGCTCTCCATATACTGTATAGTCCCCGTGTGGGTACAATCTTGAAAAGTGGTTCCTAGATCACAAGCTGATCCTAAATCACAAAAAAACAAAATCCATGCTTTTCTCCAGTCCACAAAACAGAAAAAGACAAATTCCACTTACTGTCAAAACATACCCAGGAAATACCCTTGAACAAGTGTTAACATTTAAATACCTTGGAATCACCTTTGATCAAGGTCTTACCTTTGCGACCCACATTGATAACACAGCGAAAACTGTGAACCAGCGCATTGGTATCCTGTTCGGAAACCGGCAATTCCTTACCAAAGCTGCGCTGAAGATTGCTATCCAAAGCTCTGTCATCTCAATCATAGACTATGGCTTAATTATGCAAGGCTCTGCCACTACCACCGCACTAAGGCGCATCACAACAACCCTAAATAAGGCCTGTCGGCTGCTCACTGGAGCGCAAAGACATACTCATACACTCTACACTGAAACAGGATGGTTGCAACTCTCAAATCGCATTAGGTACCTCACATGCTTGATGGCAAAAAAAATCCATCTTGGGCCGCACTCCAGCATCCGTCCCACCAGAAGATCGGAACACCAGCCTCTCCAGGTCCCCAGGTGCAGGACCACACAGGGCCAAAGATCTTTTGCTTATCGTGCCCCCAGCTGGTACAATGCCCTGAACTCGCTCATTACATCCCCTTCACGTCACTAGGAGCTTTCAAATCTGTGCTTTACTCTCACCTCTCAGCCTCTAGCTCCTGTGAGTGCCTTGACTAATGAGTCTTCCCTCATGGCTGTTTTACTGTTTTTCATCCTCCTCCTCTGCTCCTTTCTTGACAAAAGCATCTGAGTACCTCTAACTACTCTAAGTCTGCTCCCCTCCCCATATCTCCTCCTACCCTTCCCACCTTGACCATTCCTCCAATGTTTTGTTTTTTTTCCTGTGATGTACTGTATTATACTGGCTTACTGAAACCTTTATAATTTGCTGACTATTCTATGTAACATGTCTTGTTTGTTTGTACATTGATGACGTGGAACCTTTGTAAAAGAGCCATTGGCTCAAAGGTAATAATTCCTAGAATAAACTAAACTAAACTAATTATGCAGTTAGCCCCATAACTTGAACTGCTCCAGAGAGGAAAGAGTTAACTATGCCAGAGCATAGAACATTGAGCTCGAGCTTGGTCAAACCTCTGTCTGCTGCACTTTGAAGTGTAACCATCAGATTCTTATGAGCTAATACTAACTACACCTACTAAGTGGAAATTGTAAAATCTACTAGCCAAAAGGCAACCAAATATTTTGGGTCACCAAAAAACTCAAGTCGAGAACTCCAAACAAAAACTAGGTAGTGAACAAAACCTAACTACAGAAAAATATACAACTTACCCCACTCCCCCCTCTATAAAGGGGAGAGTGCCAATTACCACCGAGGTACAACATTGCACCTGCCAGCCCACTTCCCAAAAAACAGGTTCTGAAAGGGGAGACAGAGAGGTGTGTCAGAATACAACAAGACTCCAGTAAAAGAAACACAATTACTAAGGTGAGTAATATTTTCTTCAAACATGAAGTCTTGCTGTATTCTGACATTATTGACTACAAGCAGTACCTCCATGGAGGAGGGTACCAAACCTATTTTGGAAATAGGCTCTGCAGTGCTGCCGTTACAAACCTATCATCACTCCTAGCCTGGGTATCCAGAGAGTAATGCTTGGAGAATGTATGGACTGTTTTCCGGTAGCTGCTTTTACATATCTCTAACAAGGGTATGTCTCAGCAGCAGCAGCTTAGAGAAGTAGCTGTACCTCTAGTCAAATGAGCTCTCAGGCCTGAGGGGGGTACTTTGCCTAGCTTTTCATAACAGACTTGTATACAAGAGAATCCACCTGGCAATAGCCCTCTTAGTAGCAGGTTTACCCTTTCCCACTTCACCATAAGTGAGAAACAAACTGAGGACAGTCGTTTGCTAAGTACCTTAGTGCGCTCAGTGTAGTAGCCAAGTGCCCGCTTAACATCCAAACTGTGTAATCTTCTCTCTCCTGAAGAAGAATGATCAGTGAAGAACACAGGTAGAGACATGGACTGGTTCAGATGAATATCTGAAACCACTTTAGGCAAGAGCCTCCTGTAGGTTCTAAGGACTACCTTTTATCTATGGAAAGAGATAAAATTAGCCTCCACTGAGAGCTTGTAATTCACTGATATGCATGGCAGAGGTAATAGCTACCACGAACACAGTTTTCTAAGTCAAGTAATTAAGTTCTGCTGAGGCCAAAAGCACAAAGGATGGTTGCATAAGCTGAGCAATGCAAACATTAAGATTCCAAAAAGGAGTAGGATCCCTAAAGGAGGATTGGTATGGAGCAATCCTTTAAACAATTTACAGAAAACAGGATGATATGCCAGTGAAGAGGCCTTTCCCACTGACAGGAATGCAGAAACAGCCAACGAGTGTACTTTCAGGATAGCTGGTCTGAGGCCTAAGCCATTAAGATGAACCATATAATCCAGAACTGTAGCCAGGTCAGCACAATCTGGGGATATGTGCTTATTGGAACACCAAATGCTGAATCTTTTCCATTTGGAGTTGTAAGTTTTTCTGTCGGCAGGTTTTCGAGAGGCTTTCAGAATGTCCAGAATCCCCCGAGACAAACGCAAGCTTGCATATTCTAGCTCTTCAAGAGCCATGCCTTGAGATTGAGAGGCCGAAGTTTGGGGTACCAAATTCTCCCGAGAGGAAGTTAACAGGTTGGGATTCTTGGGAAGACATAAGGGAAGATGGACTGCTAGGGACAGCAACAAAGGATACCAAGGCTGCCTGGTCCCGTCTGAAGCAATCAGGATCACTTTGCAAGATTCTGACCTTATCTTGACCAGAACTTGGAATAATAAAGGGGAGACATACAGAAATTTCCCCTCCCAATCCAGAAGCAGAGCATCCAGGGGGACTGAGCCCAAGACCGGGGGTCTGCAACAGAAGAGAGGAAACTGGCGATTGTCTGGGGCTGCAAATAGATTTCTGGAGTGCCCCACCTTGAAAAACTCACCTTTAAACACTAGGGGATCCAGGGACCATTCGTGATGGCCCTGACAAATCCTGCTCAGTGCATCTGCTAGGACATTGTCCTTCCCTGGAAGGTGTACTGCTACCAGAGATGTCTGTAGGGAATAAGCCAGGGACCATAACTTCATGGCTTCCGTGCACAAGGCCGTAGACCGAGTGCCTCCCTGCTTGTTGATGTACCACATGGTGGTGGTGTTGTCTGTCCTGACCTGAACCATCTTGTTCTGTACAGAGTCGGAGAAAGCTTGTAGAGCCTGGTACACTGCCCTGGGCTCCAGAAGACTGATGTGAAGTAGAGACTCCTGAGGGGACCACACTCCCTGTTCTGTGAGGACTCCCAAGTGAGCTCCCCACCCCAGGAGAGAAGTATCTGTGGTTAGAACCACTGAGTGATGAAAGGGACTCCTTGTCTGAGGTTGTCCTGATCCAACTACCACTGGAGAGCCTGGATCAGAGTCTGAGTCACTGGAATTAGTTTGGTTAGAGGATCTTTTTTCTGAGACCAAAAAGCACTCAAGTGGAACTGGATGTCCCTCATCTGAAATCTGGCCCCTTGTACCACCACAGTGGAAGCTGCCATGTGGCCCAGGAGTTGAAGAAAATGTCTTGCTGGTCAAGACACCAGATGGTGAAAAGAAGAAGACAGGTCTACAAGGGCCTTTGCCCTTGCCAGAGGGAGAAAGGTTCTTGCTTTGACAGCATCCAACTCTACCCCTATGAAGGTCAAGAGCTGCACTGGTTCGAGAACTGACTTTGGAAGATTGAGGAGGAATCCTAGAGAAGAGGGCAATTGCTGGGTCACTTGCAGGTTTGACTTGACTTGGTCTGGAGACTGACCCACAATGAGCCAGTCGTCCAGGTATGAAAATATGGAAATGTTTTGTCTCCTTGGAAAGGCCACTACTACTGCTAGGCATTTTGTGAACACCATTGGTGCTGATGTTAGGCCGAAGGGCATTGCTCTGAACTGATAATAGCCTGAAGGCAGCTTGAACCTGAGGTACTTTTGTGGGAGCACCTGATGGGAATGTGAAAACAGGCATCCTTGATGTCCAGGGAGGCTAGCCAATCCCTGGCCTTAGAGGAGCAGAATTATTCCCAGTGTCACCATTTTGAATTTTGGCTTTACTAGGTGCTTGTTTAAGTATCTTAGGTCTAGGATGGGCCTAACTCCTGTCTTTTGGGGTAAGAAAGTATCTGGAGTACAGACCTTTGCCCCTGTGAGATGTAGGAACTCTCTATGGCTCTGAGGACAGCAGAGAGAAACCTCTGCCTCTAGGGCAATGGTTTGGAGATATTTACAAGTGGAAAGACCCGACCCTCAGCTTTGGAAATTTTTTGAAGCTGAGGCCAGTCCTACTACTACCTCCAGGACCCACTTGTCTGAGGTAATGGACTTCCAGGCCTGGAAGTAGTAAGCCAGCCTGCCTCCTACAGGAAAGGGGGAGTCGACCCGGGCTGACACATCAGGGTGTCTGCTTGGTAGGAGCCTTAGACTGAGAGGAGGATGCAGCCCTGCTCATCCCCCTTCTGCCTCTCCCTCTGAAGAACCCTCTCTGAGGAAAAGGAGAGGGGGGGCTGTGCCTGGTAGGCATGTGAAAGGGTCTGCCCCTAGATTGCTGCTTCTGAAGAGTTGCCTGCCTTTCCTTGGCCTGTGCACTCCCGTAGGTGGGTCCTGTATTCATCCATTTTCTTCATATAATTCTCTGTCTGCTACCCAAACAGAGAATTCTCCATGACAGGGAAATCCATGGCCTTAGCTTGGGTGTCTTGTGAGAGGCTAGTACATCTGAGCGAAGCCAATCTCCGAAGTGCCACAGACGTAGCCATGACTCATGACGACACATCATTGTAGTCTACAGCAGCATGAAACTGGATCTGAGAAGCCTCAATCCCATCAGCAGCCACCTCCTCTAGCTCCTTGGCAAGCTGGGGGGAAGTCTGTTTAGCCAGTTCCAGAACAGTATCCCATCTGGACTTCTGGTATGCGGCTGTGTAGGCCATGTAGTTAGCCTGCCTCAGTCCCAAGGAAGATGCCATGTACCGTTTTTTAGCCATGGCATCCAGCTTCCTGGAGTCTGTATCTGGGGATGTGAAGCAAAGGGTATGTTAGCCTTATCACAGGCTGGAGCCTGCACAACCTAACATTGCTGCATTGCTGGTACAAGAACTCCGCTCCAGGCCTGACAGCATGTACCTCTTGTCCATTCACCTGTCCACAGGAGGTAGAGAATTTGGTGTTGTCACAGGTCGTAGGAAATAATGGACCAAGGATGCAGTTTTGAGGGAGCTCCAAAGTAAATTGTTTATTTAAAGCCAGACTGTATACATAAAAATAAAGAAAAGAGCAAAATAGCAATAATACATGTGCACTAGCAAGCACTAGTACCTCAGGAGGCTTAGGACAGCACTTCCAGGTCCGACTTCATTAAGTCAACTGACTCCTTATACACTGAAACCCAGTGTTTATATACTGTTCAGAAAACATGTGACCACTTTAACTCCTCCTTAAGTCATTTTATAATATAAACTCTTTAATTATAAAGTAAAACAATAATTTTAACATCCTAGAGTTTTAGTTTAACATAATATTGCACTTTAAGGTTAACTAACAGAGAAAAGCCTTGTTTAAAGACAAAACAAAATAGTAACTAACAGGAACCGCCCCCTTTAAGGCAGTGTACAAAAACAGCTGCTCAAGGGCCGGCCAGCTCCTATAGGCATAATGATGAAGAAGCAGAAACAAGCAGGGTTTACTGAATACCAGCAGCACAATGAAATCCTTCGTTTTTATAAAGCCCAAATAACAAGCCAAAACCTCATTATCCTACCTCCAGAAGGTATGTAGGGTTTATTTTACTCGCTCTTGTGTCAAAACGCTTTGGTTTGAGACCAATATAAGGCTAAATGCCTTTGCGACAGTGCGCACATTCGCGCAGTAATTTTTACGGCGATTACCTTGTCCTGCACTATCTCATGACGTATCACAAAACAGCCGCATTTCGGAGACTTGCCAAAATGAGCCTAACAGGGCGAGACTAGAGGACCAAACAGCTCGCTTCTTCATTTTATAAGCCTAAAAGGCATAACAACATTAAGGAAAATTCAAAACTCATTCAAAGCCTCATTTAAAGGGGCAGAGCCCTGCCATAATTGCTAAATGAAGTTTCTTTTCTTTACAGCGCTATGCTCATTACCACAATAACCAGATATTACTAGGGCATACCTGTAAAGCTACAAGGGGGTTTTTAAATACCATTTTTAAGTGGGAAAACGTTTTTCAGGATCCATAGTTACACAGATTTTACTGAGTGCAGCATGCTTCATATTTTATTTACATTTTAGGGGAACAATCCTAACATCCTCACGTTTTATTTTTAGTTTTACTATTTATTAATGTGGGCATGACAATGGTACTGGGATGTACTGGAAAAACACAGGAGCACGAAACACAGACAGAGACAACAAAAAAACATACCGAACAAAGTGGGTGACCAGCCCAACAAACAAACATATAACAATCAAACAGACAAGAAAAGAAGTACATCCAGGTCCCATTATCTCCCTATGGAAGGAAAAGATAAGCGAGTTTTCACTCTTTCACGGGTGTTTTAAGCAAATTTTGTGTCCGTTTCCCAAAAGATTTATGGAGGAGAAAAGACAGTCTCTTGGACTCTGGGATGTCCATCATCTCCACAGTCAGGCTCCTCTTGTTCCTCGACAGCTTCAACCAGAGGGAGCTGGAGGGTTTCTGCCACTTTTTTGTAAAACATAAAGTGAGATGGGGACTCAAAGCCTAGGAGGGGAAACACCAGAAGGTCTGTCTGGGGAGACATCAGATTATATGGGCTCTTCCAGACCTTCCATACCACCACCACCGTCTTCATCCCCCTCCAGATCCGGTTCATAATACTCTTCTGGGGAATAGTCCGGAACCAGAGGAACAGACCAAACTGAGCGCCTACCGAGGCACCGGATCGGTCAGAACTGGACGGAGAGATTCAGCTATACTAATCGCCCTGGCAATTTCCTCGGCGGTGGACGATGCATTTCTGGATCCGAACTGGACGATTTCTCCTTTTTCTTTCTCTTAACCGGAACCAACTCCCCTCAGGATCGGCTCTCCTTTTGCCAGTGAGGGTTTCGCCCAGGTCAGTGGGAACTCCCTCACATTCGGTAGGAATTGAACCGGGCTGGCCACCTGAGTCAGCGGACTTCTCGGCCTCCTTTTCCCTAAGCCTGCCAAATCTTTTATCCAAGGTGGCCTTAGGAAATTTTTTTACAAAATCTGGCAGTCTGAATCAAGGTGGACAAAACCCAGACAGTAAACACAGGTGGTGTGGGGATCAGCCTTAGCAAAGGCCTCTCCACACTCACAGCAATGTTGAAACCCAGTGGGCCCAGTTTTTCTTTTGGGTTTCTCAGACGAAGCCATCCTAAAACTTACCCTTTACTCGGCAAAAGCCAGGCAAGACCCCCTTATCGGTTCCTAACAGTGTCACAGGTATTTAAAAAAAAAAAAAGCAGCCTAAAATATGTTTTTTTTAAGAATAGATAAGAACCGGTACCTCACACTAAATACAGAAACAAAAATAAACTTAGAAGAAAATAACAGACAATTGGTTCAGCGAACCTATTGAAAAGTATTTTTTACAATTTCCACACACAATTACACTAGTCCACTACCCAAGTACTCATTGTACCCCAGTCAGGGATCAGAACCGAAACAGAGTAAGAAATAGCAGTTTAAAACCGACGTTTTTACTATACCGAACCAATAGCGAAGGAGAGATGGCCAGAGCAACTGTTCAGTTAGGTGGCGTAAAGAATCGGACAACTACACTTCAAAGTGCAGCAGACAGAGGTTTGAGCCGAGCTTGAGCTCAACGTTCTATGCTCTGGCACAGAGTTAGCTCTTTCCTCTCCGGAGCAGTTCAAGTACTGGGGCTAACTGCAAAATGTCAGAATACAGCAAGACTATGTTGTTTGAAATACTGGATTCTTCCCTTTCAATAAAGGGCTATAACCTACTCAGAGAGAATCGGCTGGGTAAAAGGTGGAGGCTGCCTCATCTATCTACAGTCCAGCCTGGTGGCCACAAAACAAAATTTTAATACCTGTAAATTTTCTTCTCAGATTGCTGGTCTCCGGCTTCCATATTGATGGGCTGTACCTCCTGATGCTACAATGTAGGCGGGAACAAAACTCTGAAGCCTGGATATCCTCCCCTCCAATTCCTGTGAACACCAGTAGTTCTTAAAGCAGACCAATTCAGCAGACTATCTGGTTCTACACTCTTCCTCTCCTAACCTTTTGGACAGCAACCAGCAGCTCAATCATAATTTTAATACATTTCAGAGTTGGCTACTGCAGAACAAGCTTGCCCTCAATAAAATAAAACTGACTATGCTCTTTGGCTCTGGTTCAAAATTTGATCCTGCACCCAACCTTTATGTATCAGGCGCTAGAGCTCCCTTCAACACAGTTACCTCCTTTAAATACTTATGAGTCGCCCTTGATCCCACCCTGGACTTCAACCTGCACCTGGCTTCAGTCATCATATCCATTAATATACAACTGGGACTGGCTTATAAGGTCAGACATAGCCCAACATCTACAGTGAGGTTGGCTACTGCTCAGGGGATCCTGACACCCAAACTGGCGTATGGACTTACAGCTTTTTTGGCAACTCCAGGAGGGCTCCTCCATAAGTGGGATATCTGTTACAACATTTGCCAATTTGCTCTGTCACTACCTAAACTTACTCATCGATACTCACTATATTCTAGTCTGGGATTGCTTACCCTTTCAGCTTTCCGTTAGTTTACCTCCTCCTGTTTCATAGAAATCATCTCCTCTCAGATACCTGGTAAACTAGCTTTACTGCTCAAACTTGCAACCTCTGCCTACCCCAAGATCAGCCGATAAATCCCTACATGTCCAACTGAGATGTAGTACTAAAATGAGTGAAAATGCCTTCTCAGTCTATACTCCAAAATTACTGAACTCCCTTCCTGGACTCTCAAACTCCCCTCCTCATGCAACTTCAAACGGACTTTCATAATGCCCTTCTAAGCTCTGCACACTGCTCCAGTAGTGGTGTTACCCTCTCCTCTGCTGGCTCCTCCTAGTTGCTTAACCGACACCCGTCTCTACTCTCTCAAACTGCCTGGGAAATCCTGCTACCCCCAGCACTTGCCCACCTGTTGTTGATTCAGTGACTGCCAGTTATGTGCACTTGTATCTTGTATCTGTTTTATATACTGTTCCTGCAACTGTACTATTATTGTATAGGTTGTATAGCTGAATTGTGACTAATCTCTAGCTTGTTTTGTACCGATTCTTCTTCACTTGATTTTCCTTGTATTTACTGTTGTCTACATGCCCTCTATTGTAACCTCCCAGTCATACCTGAAAATAGGCAGCCATGCTGTCTAATGTGCCTACTCGGGCAACAAAAACTAAATAAACTTGGAAACGAACAAAATTCGAGCTTTACACATTCTGGAAGGGAAGCAGCCCGGAGACCAGAAGTCAGAGAAAGAAAATTTACAGATATTTAAATTTCATTTTCTCTCTCCCCTAAAGCTGGTCTCCAGGCTTCCATACTGATGGGATATACTAAAGAAGTACATCCCCTGACATCCTGGGTGGAAAGAATGCAATTGACTTTTAAGGGTCTACTACTGCCTGGAGGAAGGCCAAATGATGCCACAGCCAAGGCAGTCGCATCCAGCTTGTGAAGGAGTGAACAGACGACCAAGTAGTTGCCCTGCATAAGTCTGGTGGAAGAAGCCACTCTGAAATCTGCCCACGAGGTGGCCATAGCCCTGGCTGAGTATGCTTTTACCAGACCGGGTAAAGGCACCCCATCTTGGTTGTAGGCAGTGGCGATAGTTGAATGAATCCATCTGGCGAGACTCTCTAGAGGCTTTTTTGCCCATGTTCTGACCCACGGTGAGAACAAACAGGCTTGAAATTTTGTGCATGGATTCTGATCTTTTAATATAAAGCCTCACCACTCTTCTAGGGTCCAGAGTGTGAAATTCTCTCTGTCATTCTGTGGGTGAGGACAGAAGGAAGAAGTCAACTCCTGGTTGCAATGAAAAGGAGACATTACCTTTGGCAAAAAACTTGGATCTGTGCGTAGGACCACAGGGTCCTGATGAAATACCGTATAAAGTTATTTTGTCGACAGGGCACAGCTCACGGATCCTTCTGGCTGACATTATGGCTACGAGAAAACAGACCTTCATTGTGAGATGCATTGAGGGTTGCCACTTACAGAGGGGTTCAAAGGGTGTCTTGGTAAGGGCCTTATGGAATAAACTGAGTCTTCAAGGAGGGACAATTGGTTCCACTGGCGGAGCTTTTAGAGTCGCTGCACATAGAACGGTCTAATATGGGGATGAGAACCCAGGGACTCCCTTAATCTACCAGCAGGAGCGCACCCAAGGCAAAACCTGAACTCTAAGAACACTGGTTGCAGCCCTTTTCCAAGCCTTCCAAAGGAACTGAAGTAGAATAGGTAACAAAACTGGCTGGTTTGTCGTCATTTGTTGTGACTGAAGCCAAAACAGAAATCTACGCCATATTCGGTAGTACACCTTGGAGGAAAATGGGCGACATGAGTGTATCATTTCAATCACAGGTGTTGTATATCCTAGCTCCTTGAGAGTTTCCTGCTCAATCTCAAGGCCGAGAGGGACAGATTGCGAAGGCTGTAATGCATCACAGGGCCTTGATGGAGAAGGTCCAGGCCAATCCAGAAAATTAGAGGTGGATGCCTCGACAGGTGAATCAGAAGCAGGAACCATGGATGATGGGGCCAGTGAGGGCACACTGATATCAGCTCAGCCTGGTCTAGAGCCACTTTGTGAAAAACTCTAAATAGGAGCAGTATGGGAGGAAGGCATACTGTAGATCGTATTGTCCCCAGTCGAGGGAGAAGGCATCCTGTGCCACTGCGAGCTAATCCTTGGCCAGGGAGCAGAAGTCTTGAACTTTGAAGTTTTGCCAGCAGGCGAAAAGATCAGAGGACAACCCCAATGCTTGGTGAAGGTTTGGAAGGCCCCGTCCTTCAGCCCCCATTCCCCTGGTAGTATGTCCTTGTGGCTGAGCCAGTCTGCTGTGATGTTCTGTCCTCGAATGTACACCGCCATCAGGCTTGCGAGGTGACATTTAGCCCATTGAAATAGCAGGAGAGACTCCCTGAGCATCTGCGAGCTCCTTGTGCTGCCCTGATGACTGATGTACGCCATTGTTGTTAAGACTATCTGTTAGGATTGGAACATCCCAGTTGTGGACATGTTCCCTGAACCAATGAAGAGCCTAGCGTACTGCTCTCATTTCTAGAATATTGATACTGCACTGGGAGATTCCAGTAAGAAACCACTTGCCTTGAGTGGAGATCTGACCCAGGTGAGCTCCCCAGCCCCTGAGGCTGGCATCAGTAGTGATTCTTACCTGGTATGGATGTCCCAGCTTGCGACTTCTCATGATATTGGTCCTCAGCGTCAACCAATGAAGAGAGTCTTATCTGGCGAGAATTAGGATTTTTGGTCTTGGCTGTATATGGACTGAGATGATTGAGAAGCTTTGCTTGGATGGGATGCATGTGAATCACTACCCAGGGGACTGTATCCACCAGTTAGACCATGGTGCCTATGAGCTGCATGAAACAGTAAGCGGACAGCTGGTGAGCCCTTTGAAATTTCTTGATAGACTAAGTTTATTTATTTACTGAAATGTTTCACCAGGAAGGCACACTGAACAAGTTGCTCGTCTCTCAGTACGACCGGAGTGGGGCGGAGGGGTAACAAGTAGATAACAGTGAATATACATACAGTTAACATTCATGGCAGATACAAGTCCTTGAATTTTGTTTATTGGAAACACCTTGTTCACTTGCATCTTCATGTCTGCTCCCAGATGATTCCGGGTCAGAGTTGGAATTACTGAGCTCCTCTTCCAGTCGATGACAAATCCGTGTGCCAAGAGTCAGCAGACGACTGCCACCACTGCTTGTACCGCCTGATTGAACTATGGTGCCCTGATAATAGCGTTGATAAGTAAAAAGCTTTATCCCTTGGCTTCAAAGCAGAGCAATGACTGTCACACTAGAACCTTGGAGAAGACTCTTGGGGAAGATGAAAGCTTGAATGGGAGAGTTCTGAATTGGCAGTGATGTTCCCCCACTTTGAATTGGAGAAATTGCCCATGTGCCTTTCAGATGGGAATGTGCAAATAGGTGTCCTGCAAGTGGATAGATGACAAAAAATCTACTTGATGGAGCTCCTGATGATGGTTCCATTTGAAAGATCTGTTGTGCTAAAGCGGTTTAGAAATTTCAGGTCCCAGACTGGTCTAAATCCCTCTGTGCATTTGGAAACAAAGAAAAGGAATAAGCAGCCCCAGCTGAATTCTGCGCTGGGAACCCGCTTGATAGCCCCTGGCTGTAGAAGGTCTGTAATTGCCTGGAACACATGAAGTTTTCTTACTGTGGTATGGACCCATTCCTCATGAAAACTGGAAAGTCTATCCCCTACTAGGGGATGGGTTGAAGTGTTTCACTGTGACTTTTGTTTGCTGTCCCGGCCTCTTGGGCGACACTTCCTTCTCTGAAGCTGTGCTGGTTCCAAGAGGAAAACCCAGTTGGTTTGTCTTTAAAGCTCTTGTTTGCCCTTTGTTGCAATTTTGGGCATGAAAATTCCGTCGAGCCTGCTGACCACGACATCTCTGGTCTTTGACTGCGGTGTCGCGCCATGGTGGTTTCACCAGATTCTTTCACCTCTTTGGTGAGGCCGAATAGTAGATAACCTTCATATGCAGCATTCACCAAGTGAATCTTTGAGGAAGCGTCTGCTTGCCAACCGCGAAGCCAGAGGTTGCGTCGCGCTGAAGTTCAATAGAATGTGGTTCTAGCAGCGCATCAGATGGCTTCCTCCGATGCATCTGCTGAATAAGCGAAGGCTAAACCAATGAGCTGGAGCTGCTACAGTGCCGCCTTGTGTTTCTCAGAATTTTCCACCAGCTGGAAAGCTTGGTCCATGGCTCATGAAAGAGCGACTCTGGCTGAGAAAAGATTAGCTGTTGCTGCCTTGAGCAAGGTTGCCAAAGCTTGGAAGGCCTTCTTTAAAGATGCATCCACTTTCCTGTCCACTAGGTCTCATAGCATGGCCCTCCCTCTGCTGGAATAATTTTCTTGGTGAGGTCTGAAATCAGAGGGTCAATTCTGGGGCTATCCAGCCACTTTCTGGTTTGCCTTTGATGAATTTTAGTAACTTAAGTGATTTGACGTGGGACTGGATAGGTTCTCTCTGGCCCTTGCCATTCCTCTTATAGCAAGTCCTCAATAGCCGGGGGATAGGGAACGCCATGGCTGGTTTGGAGGGAGATGAGAGTCTAAGGGCTGGTTTGGCCTGTTTCGGAACCACTAATGAAGAACTGCAGTGAATTTCCTCAATTCCTTTGATGAAGAAGTCCAGGTCATCCAAATCAAAGTTTCTAGAGGGTGGACTGTCTGAGTGTGATTGAGCAATCCACCAGCTCCCCTTCTTCTGGGGAACATGAACAGCATTTTGATGAGGCTGGGGACCTATCCCTACATTGTTTCTCCTTGTGGGCATCCGGAGACTTGCTCCAAGATCTAAGTAATCTGGATCTTTTCTTTTTTTTGGCGTGATGCAGTGTGTGTTGCTCCTCCTCGTCAGAGGATAGGGACGGAGTTCTCTTTCGAGTCACCTTCCTGTGGACCCTCCACTCCGGGGACTTTGGAGGCTGTAAATCGAAGCATGAGGGGTCCAGGGCAAATGCTCTGTTCAGTTTTTCTATTAGATCTGGGGCCAGCGAGAGCATGACCAATTGTTGGCCCTCCCGAATGGACGCGTCCTCAGTCCAAGCGGCCTTCTGTTGATCCGAACAAGCAGAGGAGGTGGAGGCCTCCACTGGGTCCTCCGCCCTGGCAGCCGCTGCTTTCTCATACTTCAAACAGAGCGCCTGCAAAGGTGGCCAAAAGGAGGGATTTGTATTTTGGCATTTCCTGCCTCTGAGAGGCTTGTCCGCTGACAGTGCAGCCTGATCCCAATGCCCTGGAGGTATGGGATCCCCTACCACAATGAGCCTCGGGAGTGATCCCACTGTGGAAGCTCCTAAAAACTGGTGCTGATGACCAGGAGATTCCAGCTTTAAAGTGATTATGTCCAGCTCTTTAAAGTCGTTACGCTAGCGCTGTCGTTGACTAGTATGGACAACGACAGGGGCAGAAAAAACAGTCTCCAGGTAGCATTCATCGATGAGAGGGTCACTGATGAGAAAATCACGCCCAAGAGTGGTGGAGTGTCATCGACGAAGGCTCAAATGAATGTTTCGATAGTGCTCGCCTTGCTGTTTGCACTTTGCTGCTAGCATTTTGTACCTTGTTGCCTGTGTTTGCTGTCAAACAGTCTCCGACAAGAGGATTCCTTTACTGGCCACTACAGAAAGAAAAACACCCACTTTTAAACTCAGCAAAAACATAGACAAGAGGACTGACCTAAATATTCCTGCCCCAGAATAACACAGCTGACATGAGTTAAACAGCGGGGGTGTTTATACAGCGCAAAGGCTAAGCCTGAAAGAAGAAAAAAAAATGGCGGGAAGAGTCCCGTGTAGAGAGAACGGGCCAGGCTATGCAACATGCAAGGATAAGCCTGGAGCCCATCAACGATCTTTCCCTAGCAGAAAATGCAGCCACTGAATAAAGCTCTCCTGAGAATATGAACAAGTGAAAAAGAATAGATAAACTTACAGTCTGAAGTCTTCAGCCCTGCCACGAGGTGAGAGCTCTGCTACAGAGTACCTGCCACCTGCAAGGCTGGAAGTAAACTGGTGTTCACAGGAAGTGGAGAGGAGGATACCCAGGCTGCACAGTTTTGTTCCTGCCTACACTGTAGCATCAGCAGGTACAGCCCATCAGTATGAAAGCCTGGAGACCTGCATTAGGAGAGAGGACTAATAATTGCCAACTCTATAAATGAATGAGAGTGCCTGGCAATAAGCATCCACCAAAGAGAGTTGACATAAATCCCTAAATGTGCTATTTCCTCAACCCCCAAAAAAAAAAAAAAGCAGGCCTGGAGTTTTTCATGAAGCTACTACAAACAGGCCTTTCCTAAAGGTGAAACAATAATCACGAGGACTTTAACATAAATTGATTGGCTAAAACTAGTGCCTGTCACAGGGTTGCCAGGCTGCTCCTAACCCAGATGGTTCAGGACTGCACAAGGACTAATTACAAACCAGGGACAAAAACCCTAATAGATTTTACCCTAGCCATGCACCCGGAAAAGATAACCAAGGCTGAGGTCCTAGCTGACGCTATCAGCGACCATTCACCTGTACTCTGTGAATGGTCCTCCAGAAAACCCAAGATTCACCCCAAAAGTATCAGCTACAGATTCCTCCCGAATGAGGAAACAATCGCATTCGAATCCTACTTGTTCCAAGTGGAGCTTCCTTGATGCCACCCCAGATGTCAACTCTGCAGTGGACTACTTCATTTACCAGTTTAATATGGCCTGAGACACATTTGCACCCTTAAAAAAAGGGTAAAATTAAAGGGATATCAGAATGAATCCCCCCCCCCCCCCGTCAAGTTACTTGCTTAGTTTGAAGCCAAGGATAATCTATAGTCTCATGCAAAGTATTCCGGCCTGCCAACAGACGTGCAGAAGTACAAAACAGCCCGCAGCAGATGCACCCACGATGTCAGGAAAGGGAAAGCGGATTTCTTCAAAGAACAAGTAAAAACTTGGTTAAACGAGAAGAAATTTTGCGACTGCCTAAAAGACCTCCTAGGCAGCAACACCAAAACATCTCCTTCCATGTTAACTTAAAGGGAAAAAGCACTGTCGAGCCTTCCAAAATAGCAGGTATCTTCAATGAAGCAGTCACTGACCTGGCCACATTTCTCCCCTCATGAACCAGGCTCCAAGCAACAACAAAAAACACACTGGACAAAGCACTTCAACTGCCACTGAAATGGTAGTTCTACTTCAAGCATGTCACAATAAAGGACACAGTTAACTATATTAAAAAGGTCCTAGGCAAAACAAGAATGGGTGGAAACATGGTAGATATGAAGCTGCTAGCCCGAGCTCTGGATATACTAGCAATTACCTTGTCCAAAATCTTCAATATGTCCTTACAACTCTCCCAGTTCCTCGAAAACTGGAAAGCCACCAGTGTCACACCAGTCCACAAAAGTGGAGCACACACTAATGTAGCCAACTATAGACCGATCTCCATCCTTTCCTCTCTGTCCAAGGCTCTAGAGAAAATTGCTTCTGACCAACTAGTCTCCTACCTAAACAAATATAACCTGCTCTGTAAGCAACAACATGGCTTCCGAAAACTCCATAGCACTGGTTGAGCACATCAACAGTCTGCATATGGCTCTTGACAAAGGTCAATTGGTAGGCACTACATGTATAGACTTGACAAAGGCAATTTTACCTTACAAATCACCAACTGTTACTGTGCAAGCTAGCCGGGCTTGGCCTTTCAACTGAATCCCTGTCTTGGTTTAGATGTTACCTTTCAGGAAGATCACAGAGGATAACAAAAGGGTCACAGTTGGGGTCCCACTGGGGTCAATACTTGGGTCTCTCCTCTTCTGCCTTTTCATCAAGACTTCCCGAAGCCTGCCCCCATTCCAAAATGATACTATACACCAATGATTCAGTAATCTACAACAGCAACTCCAAAATGGCTACTCTTACCAGAGATCTCCAAACCAGTTTCAAGGACCTCGAAGAATGGTTTGAAGGGAACAAACTTGTTCTAAACTACAAACTAAAGCGATGTTGTTAGAGGCAACATAATAGAAAAGTACCCTGCTGGGCATCCTCAATACACATGGCACAGCCCTTGAACAAGCTGAAACCTTCAGGTACCTGGGTATCATGCTAGATGACACCCTCTCATTTGCCACCCATGTTGACAACATAAACCAGACTAATCAAAAACTTGGAGCACTTTAAAGGCTAAAACAACCTTAAACTGAACCTTACCCCAGAAGCAAGACGAGTGGCAGTCTCCGCAACAATACCCTCCATCATAGACTATGGTCTCCCCATATATGGTGCAGCCTGTGAGAGGATCCTAAATAGGATACACCTGGTCCTCAATAAAGCATGCCGCTTTGTTTGCAATGCAGACAAAATGCACACACCTGCTCCCTGTACTCCCAAACTGGATGGCTCCCACTTGGGGAAAGGCTAAAATACCAGACATGCCTCCTGGCAAGAAAAAAGCCCAACTGGGCCTCACCCGTCAGCTATCAGTGACCTTCTTTGTCCGGTTACTAATTACTCAACCAGGAGTATGACCAGACAAGTCCTCAAGTCCACTACTATAAAACAAGCCTAGAAATGCTCATTTGCTACCCAAGCTGCGTACAGGATGAGCGATTTCCAAGAACTCATATGGGCCTACCCAAGATTACGCAGCTTAAACCATCCCTGAAATAAGAACTCAAAGGTGGCATGCATGCTGCTAAACCAAATTATGGTGACTGTCAATTGCCTGCTGCCACCACAGAGGCGACCCCAAAACCCCTGCTGCCCCACAGACCAAGCCCCACTCAGGACAATAATGTATCCCCATAATGGATCAGTTGTCAGGGTTTCTACTAACTGTGATAGCATATGTACCAGACTAGGCCCTATCTGAGCCATCACTGAAAAGTGCAGTTACGCAGAACTTACCATAACAGCAGATCTTCGAGAGAGGCTATTGCAGTAGGTAATAACCTTTTGGACTGCGCCCCCTGGCATCAGGACCACACGGAAAACTTTAGCTAGCAGTATCTGATGGGGGACCGCCCACCCGACATCACGTGACAGACGTCGGTATGACCCTATATATTGGGCGGTCCCCGCACCCACCTTCCAGTTCTCCTGCCGGAGAACTCCAAGGAGGAACAACAGGAGAATGGAAAAAGAGGCTCCTGGAGCCCATAATGGACTCATAGAAAAAAAGAGAAGAAAGAAACTTGGGGGATGGAGGGAGGGGAAAGAGATTACCTGCTGCAAGAGCCTTTCTCGAAGATCTACCATTACAGTAAGTTCTTACGTAACTGTACCGTCTTACTTCAAGGGCTCCTGCAGCAGGTAATAACCTTGAGGACAGAGTCATAAGCAGTGTGAATCAGAAGAAAAACACAGGAGGCAGGAAAGGTCTGCAGAAAGGCAGTAAGTTTAGGACAGGAGTCCATGGAGGACAGCTAGGCCAAAGTCACCCTGCACCTGGAGGCAATGTCCAGATTGTAATGCTTTGTGAAAGTGTGAACAGAACTTCAAGTAGCAGCGGCACAGATGTCAGCGGCAGACCCATTCTGAAACAAGCAGTAGAAACAGCCATGCTTCTGGCAGAATGCCTTTAACCTCCCCAGTAGAGTTTTACCATACTTCTGGTAACAGAAAACAATACAGTTTGCCAACCATTTAGATAAACATTGTTTGGAAACTGCGGCACCTTCTCTCTTTAGATGCAGAAGAAACAAATTTGGTCCGATTTCTGGAAAGACTTGGTTCTGTTAGTCAAGTAACACAAGAGCCTATGAACATCCAAGGAATGCAGAATCGCACCCCCATTGGAATGCCCGGGTAGTACACTGGCAGTTGAATTGACTGGTTCACTGTGAATTCGAAACCACCTCTCGCAAAAACTGAGGGATTGTACGCAGAGTCCCCAGGTCTCTAAAAAATTAAATAAGACTCCTTCCACCTCAGGCTGAAGCTCAGATATCCTCCGAGCAGAAGTGACTGCAACTAAAAATAGTGCTTTCCAACACAAATAGCGCATATCACAAAAACCAGCCAGCTCGAATAGAGGCAGGGTCAGTCTTTCCAAAATAAAATTAAGGTCCCACAGCGGTGCGGGGCTGCGCACCAGGGGTTTTGGGTGGAGAATTCCTTTCAGGAAGGTTTTGGAAACCTCCAGCTGAGCCACAGTTTTGCCTGCCACCACAGTGTGGTAGGCAGAAACAGCCGACAGGTGGAACTTCAGAGAAGAGTAGCTCAGGCCCATGTCACATAGGTGCAGGAGATACTCCATTACTTGAGGAACGGGGCACGAAAAGGTGTCCCAACCCTTGAAGTGGCCCAAATGGAGAAACGCTCCACATCATGACATATGTAGTCCTGTGAGAAGGCTTTCTAGCTTCTACCAGGACCTGCCACACTAGAAGAAACTTCAAAAACGTGAAGCAGCTGTGTCCTGAGGTGCCATGTGTGAGGGTGAAGGATTTTAGCCCTGATGGACCAGCATGCCCCTTTCCCGCGCCAGGACATTGTGACAGCAGGGCAGGGGAACTGGAGGTTCCACCGCAAGCTGCTGAAGAAGCGAAACCAAACTTGGTGAGGCCAATATGAGGCAATCAGAACCGTGTGTGCCCCCTCCACCTGAAGCTTGAGCAGCACCCTCTGCAGAACTAGAAAGGGAGGGAAGGTGTACAAAAACCTCCCTGTCCAGCAGAGAGATAGCACGTCTAGTCAGAAAACACCATGCCCGGGAGCAAGCGAGCAAAACATGGGTAGTTTTGCATTGTACAGGATGGCAAACAGATCCAGGTCCGGATGACCAAACAGGTCGAAAATGTGGTCAGCCACCTTTTGCTTGAGCTCCCATTCATGGGCTCTTACTCTGGTGCGACAGACTGTCCGCCAGGACATTTTGCACACCCAGAACATGAACGGCTGTGAGGTGAATTTGATGCAGAACTACCCAACTCCACACTTGCATCGCCTCCCTGCAGAGGGAGTATGAGCGAGTGCCTCTTTGCTTGTTGAGGTACTAGACTACACACATATTGTCTGAATGGACTAATAGTGGGCCCTGGTAGAGCAAGTGCTGGAAACCCTGAAGAGCATAAAGTACTGCCCTCATCTCCAACATGTTTATATGCAGATAGAGCTCTGATGGAGACCACAGGCTTCGAAGTTCTGTGGCTCCCAAGGTGAGTGTCCCAATCCACCCCTGACATCTGTGGTCAGAGTCCAGGTGGGAGGAGATGGATTGGAAAGGACCCCTTGGTGAAGTTGTGAAGATCCTGCCACCAAAGATGATACCACTGCATTGAACTGGAGACCAGGACCATGTGTTCCAGGTCGTCCAACCTCTGATCCCACTGTGCTCTGAGCATCCACTGCGAGATTTGCATGTGATGCCTGGCTATAGGAACAATAGGGATAGCCGCTGCCATAAGGCCAAGTAGTCAAAGGACCGACCTGGCAGAGACCCGCCTGCTGGAGGCTACCAGATGAGCCTGGTTCTGCAATGTTTCTGCCCTGTCCAAAGGAGAAAAGCCATACCCTGGTATCCACCACCGCCCAATAAACTGGAGGTGCAGAGAAGGGGCAAGTTGGGATTTGGGAAGGCTGACAGTGATCCCAACCTGCGTAAAGACATCCAGGATAGCGAGAGGAAATTTCCAGCTGCTTCCTCAGCAGGGGCTGACAAAAACCAGGCGTGAAGCAGGGGAATACATAGTGGCCCTGGTGCCTCAGTGCTGCCGCCAGGCACCAGTGAATACCTAGGGGGCTGAGGACAGGCCAAAGATGAGGGCCGTGAACTGGTAATGCTCTCCTGAAAGGCAAACCTGAGATAGCAGCGATGGGCCTGAAAGACGGATATGCAGGAAGGCATCCTGCATATCCAGGGTACAGAGCCACTGTCCTTCATGCAGGAGGGCCAGCATTCAAACCTTTTGTATTTTATGTACTGGTTTAGAGAGCTGATTCCAGAGTGCACACATGTCTCCAGTCTTTTCGGGACCAGAAAGAAGTGGGAATAGTACCCTTTCCTACCTGGCTGGACCAAATGGGCTCTATTGCTTTCTTTTGTAAGAGAGCCTCGATTTTTCCGTAACAGGGAATGTGTGCCTTTCTTTAGTGGGACACACCTGGAGGCCTGTCTGGGGTTTCTCTAGAAACTCCAGAGTATGGCCCTGTTCTAGTAACTGAAAGATCCACAAGCTGGTAGTGAATGTCCGCCATCTCGGCAGGTGACTGGCAAACCTTCCGCACCACCGGCTCCTCAAGGGCAGAGAGGAGAAAGGCGGACTGCAAGTCAAGTGGGAGCCATGCCGGTGGCTCTGTTTTTGCAGGAGGGACGACTGTTGCTGACTGTGCCGAGGTTTAGGCTGACATCTGGCCGCCTGCTGCTGCTGTCTGCCGCTTCACTTGGTGACATAAGGGCTTTTTGGCCTGAAACCTATGGCAGTACACGGTGTGGACCAACCTTCAAGCTTGACCCTTATCCTGCAAGCAGGTGATATCTTGAGCATCACCTCCAAAGAGGACGGAGCCCAGAAGGGAGCAACGTGGATGGCCACCTGAACATCCAGAGCTTGTCCACAAACTCAGCCAGGAAAACCTCCTGAGGCTAACTGCCATGGCGGTGCCCCTGGCAGAGGAGTCTGTGGCATCATAGGCGCCCTTAGCGAATGCCGACAGGCAACCTTGGCAGATCTAATGGAATCAGCCAGAACAGTTTTGGACTCCGAGGCAGGCAGAGTGTCGATAATAGGTTCCAGCTGACTAAAGAGAGATTTCTGGTAGACCAACATATGGGATGTAACAGGATACCCATCTACTTGCTATGTGTATAATTTTGTTATAAATATATTTAAAATTTCTGCTTATAAGACACAGCAGGCCCATGGTAAAGAATAACTTTTAAAGGGGCCTTACCTTTTGAACCCAAAGGCCCCTGCTTGCTGAAACAGCTGGCTGTCGTAAAACTGACCCAGTGGAAACTAAGAACTTCTTTCAAAGGCCAGGTTATCACACATTGTAAAGTATCCACTTACTTTGAACTACAAGGACAAAGTATGCATTTTATGACCTCTGAGGAAAAGGCCATTTTAACTGATTTCTGTTAGCTTGTAAAACTTCAATTACTTTGGAATCCAGGAAGTTTCTGAACAAAGGGAATGCTCTGAGCAGGAAAAGACAAATATCGCCATCTCTGCAGATTTCCAGCAAGCAGTAAAAGGACACCCTTCTGGATAAACTTGGTCAGGTTACAAAATTAATTACAAGACTAACAGTGACCTCATAAGCTGTGACCTCACATGATAGGAAGGGCATTTTGGCTCATCACTCTGGCTGAAAGAAGCGGACACACATCTGTCTCTGGACTTCTAAGAGAACACACAAACTGTGTCCTAAAAAAAAAAAAAAAAAAAAAAAAAAAGGCACTCCTGCCAAACAGGTAATACCAACTAGAAACTGAGTTAGAACTAGAAATTCAAGTACCAGGCATTGTTTTAGTTTTTGTAATTTCCAATTTCTTTTGACTAAGTATTTATGTTATATGTTCTATATTTTGTATGTATTTACTGTTTTTTTATTTTTAATTTTTATTTTAGTAAACAGTTTGGTTTCCTTAATCCTGCTCGAGTCTTTTCTTTTGCATGTGAATGCTGAGACAGTATTGGATAATTCTGACAACTGTTAAGGGCTTAAGTGTGTTGCTGTCTTGCTAAGTTAAGAAACTACCTAGGTCTCAAATTGAGTCAGCAGGGTACAACTGTGAACCAGTCTGGGTGCCCACTGGGTGAAGTACTGCACTGTATTTCCCCGAAGAGGGTACAATATCTGATCCTGTTAACTGGGTGTGCTAGCGAAAAAAGGGTTCATATTTTACCTCGGGACTCAAGGCCAGTAGGTGATTCGAACACAAAACAGACAGGAGTGTTATCCTGTTTGTCGCCTGTTCACATATAGCACTTTGAGGTTTGGCACTGTGGCAGCAGAGGCCTGATCTGCGAATGCGTTTGTGACATAGGCTACATAGTTCAAGGCGTGTCTGGCCAATGTTGAGGAAGAATACAACTTCCTCCCAAACTGATCCAGCTGCCTTGGCTCCTTATCCAAAGGAAAGGTGCTCAAGTGTCTTAGCTTAGATGACCTATCATGGGCTGCTGTCATGCCTACAGAGTCAGACTTGAGATGGATGCTAAGGTGATCCTCCCCCTCTGTTGTCAGATATGTCCAGTCAGCCTTTTTGGCTACCACCGGTATCGAAGAGGGCCTCATCCAGATAGTGGATGCCAGGTCCTCATTTGGTTCTAACCAAGGAGGAGTGAGGACAGGAACTGCCTCCTGCATGTCCAAATGCTCCACCAACATTTGGCACTTGGGATCTTGAGCATCGGACTTCCACTTATAGACCTCCACAATCTTCTTGAGGAGGTCTGTGAAAGAAGAGTCCTCAGGTGGATATTTAGGTGACTCCTTAGGCCAAGGTTCCTCTATAGGAGGAGTCTCGAACCCTAAAGCAGAGGAGTAGGAGGAGTCTGAATCAGAGTTAGATCACCTGATGTCAGGATGGGAAGGCTCCCAGGTGTCAGGGTCTCTATCTGGCGTCCACCCTGATGAAGGGTCTTTCTGTTGACCCATCGGCTGACATGCATCTGGCGTAGGAGTAGACCTGGACGGCTGGTCTGCTGGACCCCTGGTAACATCCCTAGGGAGGTGGCGGCTATCCAGCTCTGATACAAGCTGGGCCTTGGTCTCTGACCACCATGAGTAAGATAGCCCGGAGGTCCGCCTGAGGCAGGGGAACGGAGGAGGCCGATAGGCCAGTGGGTATCCCACAGGAAAACACGGTGTCTGGGAGCTTGGCGTATGGTAAGCTTGCACCGGGTAACCCAATGGAAGATACGTGGGCGAATAACTCAGTGTCTGGTAACCCAACAGCTGGTAGCCCGGTAGGGTGTATGCTAGAACATGTGGTTTGGGGTAGCCCGGAGGACCGAACTGCGGTGCTGGAGGCGTGAAGGAAGACCCTGAGGGGCCCAAAACCGGCCCTGATGGACCCAGAAGAACAGAGTCATCGCGCCAAACCAGCAGGAGGTAGACCTGGTGTTGGTACCAATGTCTCCATTGGGAAATCCAGTGGGAGGGGTCCCAGAGGGTTACCTGGGATGTCCAACGTCAGATCGAGGAGGAGAACCGGGAAAGGAGTCACCTGATGGATGACCCCCATCCTCCGTGCCCCTAATGTCCGGGGAATGCGGAGAAAGCTCCTCCCCAGGGGAGGAGGGGTGACCCAGTGGGGGTACCCAACGAGGTAAGCTGTGGTAGATCCGGCAACTGGGTATCAGGACCCTCACCGGACCCAGATGCCCCATCGGTCGGGCGGACATATGGTAAACAGATGGCCAGCTTATCGACAGGGTCAGTCTGGTGGACATCGAAAGTACCGACACCAGACTTATCAACCATGGACGGGCAAGCACCAGAGACTCCAGAGCCAGACATCACAGCCTGGGCTGGACGCTCGTCAGAAGATCTGATGGGCGACTTATCAGCCCCACCAGCCAACTTAGACCCTATGGAGGAAAGGGGACCAAGAGCAGCAGAGGCCGCAGACGTAGCTAAAGCACCCACAGCCACTGTGATCAGTGGCAGTGGGGGGGTGGTCCAAAGACTGCTCCTGAGGCAGGGCAGGCTTGGAAGCAGCAGCCGACTTCCAAGAAGAAGAAGGCTGCTGCTTGCCCAAGGGGACAGAGGGTGGCCATGGGTGAGAGGGGGACCTGTCCTGGTCCTGATGTTTCTCTTTGTCCTTCTTGTGCTTGGAGACATCAGTCTGAGAGGAATAAGCGCTTCTGAGTTTCTGGAGCCCTTTTTTCCATCGTGGCCATTTTTTGTTTTAATAAGTGAGCCTCCTGGGTCTGCTGGCGACACAGTGTGGCCTGGCTGAAGCTAGAGCAGGCCTCACAATCTTGACCTTGTGCTCTAGGCCTAGACAGAAGAAACCGAGGAGGTAATCTTTGTGTGGTAGCTGTGCACCACAGAAGCACTATGTTTATGCGACTTGACAGAAGGCGTTGATGACATGCACAAAACTAAATAAAATGCTTAACTATAGAAAAATAAATGCTCATCCTAAGAAAGCAGTCAAACTGCAGCATACGATCTCCACTGGGGTTCGATGTGCTCAGGTCGACAGCAGGGAAGAACTGGAAGGCAGGCGTGGGGACCGCCCACTATATAGGGTCACGCTGATCTCAGGTAGGCGGTCCCCGCCAGATACTGCTAGCCAAGGTTTTCCGTGTGATCCCGACGCCAGCAGACGCAGTCCTCAAGGTTATTACCTTCTGCAAGAGCCCTCTCGATGTAAGATCTGTCCTGGTCTTTGAATGTTATTGTTTGACCATGCTCCCCCGAGCTAGACTATGTGCCTAAATGTAACGTAACAGATGTGGAACCTTTGGAAAAGAGCACTTGCTGCTCAAAGGTGCATCTCCAAAAATTAAATAAATACATTTATTTATTTTGATAAATAGAAAGGCATCCTCTTCTAAGGAGCCAAGGCACAAGCTGCATCATTCCTTGATTTTTTTTTGGAGGAGGGAGACAGAGACCCTTGCAGTCTCTTCACATCAGAAAGGCGCAAAGGTGCTTGCTGAGCAAATCCGAGAACTAGTGTCTTCTCGGGCACTCTGCAGTTAACATGGGCAGCTCCCTCCAGAGCATCTTTTATTTCTATTTATTATTTTCTCTGTAAACTTAGAAAGAGAAAAGTAGAGGAAAAATCGCTGCTGAAGGTGCACTCTTGAGAACTGACCACCGCCCCAGGTGTGGGCACCAAAATGACTGAAGAACCTTCCAGGATCAAGCATTGTGGTTGGAAGCAAACAGATTGATCTGAGGTCTACCAACGGTTGCACAGGAGTTGAAAACCTCTGGTTCAATCTCCACAGATTTTTTTTTTTTTTTTTAATGTTTAACCAATCCGCCTGAAGGTTCAACACCCCTGCAAGTAAACTGTCGACAGGTTGGCAACCTCTCAAAACATCTGTTGCCTTAACATTGCCCATGCCTTAATTGTTATGTACAAATGCACACCATGTTTAGCCTCATAGAGGAAAACTAAGGCAAGTTAGGCGGACCTTCTCCATTTCCTGAGCATTGATGTGGAGATGCAGTTCTTAAGACCGACCAAGTTCCCCGAGTTGCAAAAGGACCTGCCCCCGACTCCCCACCAATCCATTTAGGCTATTTGTTGTGTGAATTAACTCTGGAAGTTATAGTGGAACTTGCTCAGAACTTGTGCATCCACTCACTAACTTCGGAGTGAGGGAGCAAAGGAGTACAACGAAAACTGTCTGATAACCCTTCGATGAGGGATCCTAGGCCTATGGCAAACACTGAATAGGCTACATCTGGAAGAGAGCCCACTGGATTAAACTGTCAATGGCTATCCTGAAGCTCAAACTGCAGTGAGCCAGCGGACTTCTGATAGTCATCTTCCAGGAAAAAGGGCTGCAAAACCTTCCTGATTTTGCCAAAATAATTACCTCTACACATCCAAGGTCAGACTGCTTAGGAGAGCTCTTTCTCAAGGCTCACTCTTAGCCATGCAACTCTGGCATATCTAGAGTGCTGAGTACCAACCTCTTGCTAAGGACAAAGTTGGTGCCTGAATAAGCAGGTCGATCAATCAGGATAGACATTAAGCCACCAGGGCTACCAACACCTTCAAGGGAACTCAAACATAGAAACATAGAAGGTGAAAGCAGATAAGGCCAGGCCCAACTAGTCTGCCCATTTTACCTACCTGATGCATATTTTTATTTATTTATTTATCAAGTCTAGGATTACAAATACCTTTGAGCCATGGCTCTTTTACAAAGGTTCCACGTCAGAGAAATACAAATTATGGGGAACATCAAGACAGGCATTACAACAATGTGGACATTGCAAACAGAGTAGAAATTAATACAGTTCAAGGGTAGCATTGTAACAAGGCAGCCAGCGGCATTTGTCAGAGAAAACAGACAACAGATAAGAAGTGCCAGAGTCATAGGAGAGGGAAAAGGGTGGGGGAGAAGGAATGTAGGAAGGGTGGCAAGAGGATGAAAAGTGCAGCATTGGGTATACCAAGATGTGAGGTAGAATCCAGTGGTTGGGGGAGACAACTAGAGCAGAAAGGGAAGTGGAGAAACAAGGTCAAGTTGGGCAGTCACAGGAGCTGTTGGTAGTGAGATAGTCCCGGAGCCTAGTTTTAAACATACCAATAGTTGGGGCAGAGGAGATGGTTGGGCTGAGGCCATTGAACCAGAGTGGCGCTCCGATAAGCAAAAGAGCGTTGTCCCTGTGAAGTGTGACAGTGGGGGACTTTCAGTAGCCGTAGCGTGGATCTCCTAAGGTGCCATTTGTTAATTCGGTGTTGTAACAGAGTTGAGACCCCAGAAGGTGCAAGGCCAAGGTAGATTTTTTTCACCATGGAGCAGGTGAGAAACTTTATGCGGTTTGATAGTTGGAGCCAGCCCGGTCTGAGTGTACAGGTCACATGTGTGGGTGAGACAGTGAGCACCAGTGATGAGCCGACATGCTTTATTTAAGGTAGTTGAGAGGCATCTAAGGGTTGTGGCCGAGCCATAAATGATGAGACCATAGTCTATTAAAGAGATCACAGAGCTCAGGACTGCAACCTTCAAAGCTTCTGGTGTGAGGTGTGGTCTGTGTTTGTAGAGGAGACCAAGCCGTGTATTAGCAGCTCTAGCTACATTATCTACATGAAGTCCATAGGAGAGATTAGGGTTAAGCTGTATCCCTAAGTATTTGAAGGACCCCACCTGATCTAGAGTGTTCCCCTGGGTGGTGGAGATAGCCAAGTGGTGTAGCTTGTGTGGGTTATGAGAGCTGCAGAAGAGCATAGATTTAGTTTTCTTGTCATTGAGGACCAGTTTATGATTAAGAAACCATGTCTCTACAGAACTGAAACCAAGTTGAAGGTTATGTTGAAGAGTTGCAGGATCTTTGTGAGTGGAGAATACAACAGCATCATCGGCATATAGTATGTTCTGCTCAGTGCAGTGGTAAGGGAGGGAGTTTAAGAAAAGGCTAAAAAGGAGGGGTCCCAGTATGGATCCCTGTGGGACACCCAAGCGAACAGGCAGGGTGTTAGAAAAAGCGTCCGCAATTTTCACTCTCCGTGACCGGTTTTCTAAGTAGCTTTTAAACCAGAGAGAAGAGTCAAGTGATAGCCCGGCATTCAGTAGTTGGTGTATTAATAATCCATGGTGTACTGTATCGAAGGCCTTGGAGAGGTCGACGAAACCGGCCCCTGTGAGAAGGCCGTTGTCAAGGGATTTGTGCAAAGCTCCAGTGAACTCAAGAAGTGCTGTGGTGGTGCTGTGACCTTTCCGGAAGCCGTGTTGTTGTGGACAAGGTATACTGTATTTATCCAAGTGGTCGGTAAATTGATCAGCCACGATGCGCTCAAGTGCCTTAGAGAGTGGGGGCAGTATGGAGATAGGGCATAATTTGAGTGAATCGTCTTGTCCCCACTTTTATGGATGGGTGTCACGGTGGCTGTTTTCTATAGGTCTGGGAATTTTCCACAGCTGAGAGGGTTTAGGATTTTGTTAATGGATGAATTACTTCATTGAGGGTGAGCAAAAGAAGCTTAAGGTCCAGGGTGTCACTACTAGATCTAGATTTAGAGATAGCTGCAGTAATATAGCGGTGAGCTTAATTCAACCTTACCTTCCTGAAGTAGAAGAGGGGATGGTTAGACTGAGGGGCTGAGGTATTTGGGGAGTAGGCCCTGTTTTGGAAAAAGTCATGGGGTAGAACAGCACTAAGGTCTGAAAAAGCCGTGTTAAAGATGTTTGCGATCACCTTGGGGTCAAGGGTTGAGGATCCATCAACCATTAACATGGCCAGAGAGGTTTCTGGCTGCTTCCCTGAGACATCCTTGATATTGTCCCAGAAAGCACGACCATTTCCCCATGTATTGGTGAGAACATCTTTGTAATAGGTGGATTTCACTAGCCGTATGGCTTTTGTGCAGGCATTTCGTGCTTGTTTGTAATTTTGGATGTCCAGTTGTTTGCCAGTGGCCCTGGCAACTGCCCAGAGGTGATCCCTTAGTTTCAGCTGTGAGAGAAGAGCCGCAGTGACCCATGGGTTAGAGAGAGATTTTGTTTTGCCTTTTAGCAGGGGCAAAGAGGTTTCAGGCTTTGTTGAAAATTGAGATGAAGTGATCAAGAGCCAGTTAACATCTGTTGCTTCATAGATGGGTAGCCAGTCTTGTAGAAGCAGGTGTTTGAGATGTGGAAGTTTTCCATGAGGAAGGACTCTGCTAGCGATAATTCTGGGAGGGGGCTTAAGGAATTTGTTAGACCATGCACACATGACTGGGAAGTGGTCACTGAGTGAGTCTGGGAGAATGGTCGTACGAGAAATCCTTGTGGGGTGAGTGGTGAGGACCCAATCCAAGAGGGTACTGGTGCCAGTCTTGTAGTTAATCCTAGTAGGGGAGTTTACCATTTGCGTGAGGTTAGCAGCTGAGATGGAGTCTTTATAGGCACTGGCACTCGATGCTAACCAGTTTATGTTGAAATCCCCTAGTAGAATAAGTTCAGTTTCGGGAGGATGTGAGTTGATAAAGTTTAGGACGTCGTTGAATCCACGTTTAGGGTCCCTGGGTGGGATATATACAGAGACAATAATCAGAGCTTTATGGTTGGGACCTAGGATGATTTTTATTGGCAGAATCTGGGCTGAGGCAGAAAGTGATGGAGTTGCTACAGGGTGCCAAGACAGGAGTCTTTGATATAGATTGCACAACCACCGCCTTTTTGGAAATCGGTCCAGCCTGTGAACATTGTAGCCCTGTATTGTTACTGCCGAGTCAGGAACTTTAGGTGTCAGCCAAGTTTCCACCACTGCAAGGATGTCAGGGTTGTGTTGGCATATGAAGGCTTGGAGGGCATCCAGCTTTGGTAGTAGGTTGCAGATATTAATGGTTGCAAGGATAAGGGCACCTGGAGTTTGTGTGTGGCCTGAGCTTCTAGGGCCAGGATTGGAATGGATGCTGCCTGAGATGAGAAGGAGTTTTAAGGAGCAGAGTCGCAGCTCTTTGAGAGATAGGCATATGCCATATGACTAAACAGCCATCTGACTGTTTACTTCTACCCATCTCAATGACTCCCTTGTGCCTATCCCAAGCCCTTTTGAAGCCCTGTATTGTACTTGATTCCACCACCTCCTGGGGAAGGCCGTTCCACACATCCACCACCCTTTCTGTGAAAAATAACTTGCCTTTCCCCTTAGTCTGCCTCCTATTTTCATGTCATGACCTTGTCTTACTGTTCCTTTTGTGCTGAAACATGTTTGACCCATTCACCTTGTTAATGCCCTTAAGATATTTGAATATTTTGATCATGTTGCCCCTGTCCCTCCTTTGCTCTAGGGTATACATATCGAGATCCTTTAATCTGTCCTCATATGTCTTGTGCTGTAGTCCCTGCATCATTTTGGTTGTCCTTCTCTGGACAGTCTCCATCCTGTCAATGTCCCTGCGCAGGTGTGGCCTCCAGTACTGTACACATTATTCCAGATGGGGTCTAATCAGTGTCTTGTAGAGAGGAATTATTACCTCCCTCCTGCAGCTAGTGATACCCTACTAATACATCCCAACATCATTCTAGCTTTTCCTACTGCCTTTGTTGTCTGCTTGGAGCTTTCAGGTCATCTGTGGTGATGACCCCAAAGTTTCTTTCTTCCCTTGTGATTTTCAGCAACCCCAAAAAAAACTATAGCTTGCTACTGGGTTCCTCCTCCCCACATGTACAATTTTGCACTTCTTTCGTTAAACCTCAGTTGCCACTCCTCAGACCATTCTTCCAGTTTTTCCAGCTCTTTCCTCATCTTGTCTACCCCTTCTGGATCATCAACTCTGTTTCAGATCTTGGTATAGTCTGCAAACAGGCAAACCTCATCTCCAGTCCATCTGCGATGTCACTGATTAAGATATTCAAGAGGACTGGCCCTAGGACCGATCCCGGAGGTACCCCACTTGTGACTTGCATCTCTTCCAGTACCGCTTACCACCACTCTCTTTCTGTTCTTTAACCAGTTCCCTACCCAGTTGAGCACCTTTGACCCACCCCAAGTCTACCTAGATTGTTTGTTTACTAGTCTTCTATGCGAAACAACAGCTTTGTTGAAGTCAAGGTAGGTGACATCAACTCGCCTTGATTCCACCACCCTGGTCACCAAGTCAAAGAAATCTATCGGATTAGTTTGACAAGACTTTTCTGCTGTAAATCCATGCTGTTTTGGATCCTGTGCTCCTGTGGATTCCAGGTGTTCCACAATCCTTTCCTTAAGGAGTGTCTCCATGATCTTACCTACAACCAGGTTAAACTGACTGGCCTATAGTTCCCCGCTTCCCCTCTGCCACCACGCTTATGAAGCAGATCACATGAGCCCTTCTCCAGTCCTCAGGGACCTCACCTGTGTTCAGTGACTCACTAAACAGTTCTGCTAATGACTAGTTCCCCTCTCAGCTCATTTAGTATCCTGGGATGTATGCCATCTGGCCACATTGCTTTGTCCACCCTGAGTTTAGCAAGCTCTTCTAGTACCCTTTGTTTTGTGAAAGGTTCTGAGTTCAACTCCCGTGTTTATCGTGTCAAGCTGAGGGCCTTGTCCATCCTTTTCCTCAGTAAAGACTGAGCAGAAATATCCATTTAGGATAAATGCCTTTCTCTGGACATCTTCAACACACTCCCCTTTATACCCTCGGAGCTTAGCAATCCCCCCTCTTATCTTTCTCTTATCACTAAGATATCTGTAGAAAGTCTTGTCTCCTTTCCTCACCAATTGTGCTATTGTTTCCTCAGTTTGGGCTTTTTCGCTCCTCACCTCTTTACCGGCTTCCTTTAGACAACTCTGGTATGCCTTCCCATCTCAGTTTTATTTTTTATTTATTTAGTTTTTGTTTACCAGGTAAGTGCACGGACTAGACAAATCCTGCCTATTTTCTGGCACAACCGGGGGAGGGAGATACAGATGAATGCTAACTGACCTTGAATCAGATTAAGCTATTAGTGGTATTTTTTAGTGAATGAGGGAAATTTGGCCAAGACACCAGGGAAATTCCCCTACTTTTTTCAATAAGTGCCATGGGATCTTTAACCTCCACCTGAACTAACACCAATCCATGCAGATGGGACCTCGTTTTAACATCTCAACCGAAAGACGGCACCTCAGAAGTGCAGCACCCCTCTCATGCTGCACTGTAGTGTCAGTACTGGGATATTAACCCAAGTGCCAGTTGTGGGAACTGAACCCACAGCCCTCTGATCTCCCAGCCTCAGAGGAGAGTGTGCTACCTACTGAGCCACTGACACTATGTCCCTCTGAATTTCCTTATATTTCTTGAAGGCCACCCTTTTGGCTCGGACCTTCTCCACCACTGTTCTTAAGAACCAAAGGGGTTTCCTCCTCCTTTTGCACTTGCTTCTCTCTCTCTCCAACACACTGACCTGTTACTTCAACTATTGCTTCTTTAATATGTGTCCATTTCACTTCTATGCCCTCTCTTGTATTACTCCTTGCCAGGGCCAGTTTAACCCTTCCACCCATCTTTCCAAAGTCAGCTCTTCCGAAGTCTAAGACTTTTGCCTGGGAATGTGTTGTCTGTGCACCTGTGGGCAAACTGAACCATACCATGTGATGGTTGCTGGACCCCAGGTGACCCTCGACTCGGAGATTGGAGATCTTTTCTACATTTGTCAGTATCAGATCCACGATAGCCCTATCTCTGGTAGTCCACTATCTCTAGTTCTGGCCGATGCTCCAGCAGATATTGACCAATCTGCATCCGACATGTTAAAATCCCCCATCAGCAGAACCTCCCCCTTTGCAGCCATCCTTTGTATGTCCTCTATCAACAGTCTGTCAACTCGCTCCCCCTGGTCTGGAGGTCTGTAGACCACCCCAGCTTGTATGGCTGTCCCATTTCCTGGTTCCAGGGTGACCCACAATTCTTCTGCCTCCTCATGCATATTTTGTATTTTATTCATTTAATTCTAGAATTACAAAGACCTCTGAACCAAGGTTGTTTACAAAGGTCCAGCGTCTTAGTACAAAATGGAAACAAAACAAATAGTGATCCAGTGAGGAATACAAACAGAGGGCGAGAACTAAGTTTCAATTACAGAGGATCGTGTCAGTAAACAAATGCATTCACAAATACAACAAAAGTAGTAGTGCATAGCAATAGTGGTTACAATTAGGAGAGACACAAACAAGGGACGAGAGGGGCAGATGTCAAGAATTACAGGGGTGGGTGGGGCAGAAGAGGCGAGGTGGATGAGGCAGTCATAAGAGCTCCTTCAATCAGCTGGAGTTCATGGATGTCATGAGGATCATCCAGCACATGAGCCATACGTGCTGTAGTTTGGACCCTGGACAGACCTCCCTAATTTTGGGTTGTATTGACATCATCAGTCCGTGCCCTTGCGGATAGTCGGATGCTCCTTGGAATCTGGTGAGTTTCCCAGCTCCCTGAAGGAGCGTGGTGACACCTCTTGAAGAGCTACCTTGGACCCGACTGTCTCGAAAAGTACAGACCTATCTCTAACCTTCCCTTCGTTGGGAAGGTGATTGAAAAGTAGTGGCTGCACAACTGGAGGACCATCTGACCATCCATTACATCAATGAACTCCTCCAGTCCGGATTTCGTATAAGACATAGTACGAGACAGTGCTGGTTCGGATGCTCAATGATCTCTTGATGGCCAGAGATCGGAAGAGCCTTTCCATTTTGGTTCTCCTCGATCTTTCTTCAGCGTTTGACACTGTAGATCACATGGTGTTGCTCGAATGCCTGAGACTGCTTTGTGGAATATCTGGAACCATTTTAAGATGGTTCACTTCTTTCCTCACTGGGAGAACATAACGGGTTGTGTCCAGGGTTTTTTTCCTCGGATTCAACAGCTTTGTTGTGTGGGGTGCCTCAGGATTCAGTATCATCACCCATGTTATTTGCGGTGTACATGCTACCCATCGAAGACACTGTAAGGAAGACTGGGCTGAGGTTTCACTGCTATGCAGATGATACCCTGCTTTATCTTTCTTTTGCCCGCGACCAGGAGGGAGCTCTCTCGGTCTTTAATAGCTGTCTAAGAAAAATCCAGGAGTGGATGAATTCCAGCTGGATGAGGCTGAACTCTGATAAGACTGAGGAACTGGTTGTGGACCCGGGCCGACAGATAGGGGCTCGGGTGGTGGTGTGTCTTCAGAAATTTTTCTTGGTGGCGTATCTCTCCCGACTTCTGAACGGATGCGGAACCTGGAGGTAGTTCTTGACAATAGTCTGACACTGCATTCGCAAGTGTCTGCAGTCGTCAAGACTTCCTTTTATCATCTTAAAAATATCACCAGGGTTCGGCATCTTGTTCCATCTGCCAACCTGCCTACTCTAGTCCATGCCTTCGTATCCTCTCACCTGGATTATTGCAACTCTATCTAGGCTGTCTATGGTTGAAATCAGTCGCCTGCAGCTGGTGCAGAGCAGCTGGTCGGCTTTGACTGGTTATAGTAGATCTTGTCATATTACTCCAGTGCTGCATGAACTGCAATGGCTGACAATTCGGTGGCGGATCACCTTTAAAGTTGGCATGCTGACTTTCAAAGCCCTACACAATCTGGCCCAGCCTATCTGAAAGAACTTCTGGTTCCCTATCACCCCGTTCGATCTCTCCACTCGGCCGATGAGGGGTTGTTAGAGGTTCCAAGGGTGAATTTGAAATCCTCTGGCACTCTGGCTTTCTCGTATGTTGCCCCCACCCTTTGGAACTCTCTACTCCATCGGTTGCGGATGTGCACCTCTGTGGAAGGTTTTAAGAGGGGCCTGAAGACCTTTCTGTGGGAAACTGCTTTTCCCGAATATTGATTAATTGTTTTGGTTTGGTTGTTTTTTTTGATAACTGTTTTAATTGTTATTATGTATGGCACCTTGACAATTGAAAGTATATAAATAAAAATTATATTATATTTTTCATGAAGTGTTGGCGGTATTAAGAAGCACTAAGGAGGACACCGGCATTGGGAGGATAGAAGTGAGAAAGGGTAAAGGGAAGATAAGGAAAGGGACTAGGAGAGGGGAAGGAGGCCAAGAGTGGTAGAGGGGTAGAAGAGGGAGAGTGAAGGGGTGAAAGTTGGGAAAGGAAGTGGTGGGCGGGACAGGTGGAACAGGAGAGGAAGTTAGGAAAGGAAGAGGTGAGCAGGAGGGGAATAGGGAGGAGAGTAAGGGGTGTAAGGAGGTGAAATGGGTAGAAGGTGAAAGCAGAGATGGGATGAGGGGTAAAACAGGGAGGACAGGCCACACAGCCTATTGGGTACAGTCACAACTGTTGAGTTTAGCGAGGTGTTGACGCAGATATTGTTTGTATGGTCCTAACTTAACCTCACTGGAGATTTCAAGAGGAAGCCCATTCAACAGTGTTGGGGCCTGGACATAGGAGCAGCGTTGGGCTTGGGTTGCTTTTATATTTTCTTTTATTTATTTAGTTTTTTGTTGACCAGGTAAGTGCACTAGACAAGTTCTGCCTATTTTCAGGCACGACCCGGAAGAGAGGGATACAGATGAATGTCAACTGACATTCAACCAGATCAAGCTGTTGGTGGTATTTTTCGGGAATGGGGGAAATTTGGCCAAGGCACCAGGGAAATTCTCCTACTCTCTTCGAGAAGTGCCATGGGATCCTTAACATCCACCTGAACTACCACCAGAACAGGCAGATGGGACCTCAGTTTAACATTAATCCAAAAGGCGGCACCACAGGAGGGCAGAATCCCCCCCTCCTGCTGCACTACAGTGTCAGTACTGGGATTTAACCCAAGTGCCTGGTGTGGGGATAGAACCCACAGCCTTCTGATCTCCCAGCCTCAGAGACCTTTGACTTATAGGGCCACTCCCTCCTTCCTCTCCTCCGGTCCTTTTTGAACAGTACATAACCAGTACACTGTTCTGCTGTCGACCGGTGGACTGCACCCACCCCCCCGGCTCCAGAGCCCCGCGTACATAGATCTGTGCGCACAGTCTGTTCTGCTGTCGACCAGTGGACTTCACCCCCCACCTCCAGAGTCCCTCAGATGAAGATCTATGTGCCCAGGTACGGCCGGGCACAGCTGCAAGCGCTGAATTTCGAACCGCGTGTATGAACAATGGTTTCAGAGTAATGGCTCCAATTTCAAAATGGCCCCTCCATTTTCAGTTGACGTACCATTGCTGATAGTTTTTCTGGCTATGCCTTTTCAATTTATTCCTCCTGGGCTGAGCTAGTGTTTCATCAGAGCATTAATGGAAATTTTCTGCCTACATGTAGCAAGTCTGTGGTAACTTCGATATATTAGTGAGCTGGATGTTTAATATAACTTGGAAGGGTTTACAGTACTGTCCTACATAGCACCAGAAAGTGGAGGTAACTTTAACAATAAAAAGTAGTGCAAAGCATGTTATCTGGTCAAGCTGTATAAGCCAAAAAAAGAAAATCAAAAGGGTTGATGCTTTTCTACAGACCAGGCATCTGCTCTGTGCTCCAAAGGAAGTCCTTACCTGAAATCTCTAATTGCTGGTGCTGTCTCACGCTGTTTGCTGCAAATAAATAACTGCTCCCATTTCTCTTTCTCTCCACAGTCTGTTCTGCTGTCGACCGGTGGACTTCACCACCCTGCCTCCGGAGCTGCGTGGATGAAGATCTGTGTGCCCAGGTATGGCTAAGCACAGCTGTAAGCGCTTAATTTCAAACCGCATGTGCCCCGCCGGTGCTCTGCACTGGCTACCCCACCGCCCCCACCACCACCCTTGGCAGGCACTCACTTATACTGTAGTAGTCACACGTGAGGAAAAAACCTATCAGCCCACTCTACCATCAGCAGATTATAGGTTTTCCCCTCTAGTGGCCGTTACACTTTACTATCCCACTTTCAATCCCTGCAAGCATGCTGCTGCTGTTTCTCACCACAATGTGCCAGCTTTCTCCCATAACTTCCCTCCCACCTGCCTTCCATCCCCGCCTACCTCCAAACCCCTTCTCAGTAGGTAACGTCTACACTCTCCGTCATGAAACTTTCTCCCCAGTACCGCTGATATATCGCCACTCCCTGAACATCCGGATCGCTAGTGCTTCCATCCTGCCCCCTTCCTTTCATGCTGGCCAAACAGTGTTAGTCTCCTCGACACTAAATACCCTTCCGCTCACGTCACAGATTACTTCCCTCCACAAGCCAAAATGGACTATGCACATTCCTAAACATTTGCTAGTGTTACTGCTCCTCCTGGCAGGGGACATAGAACTAAACCCCGGTCATATCCCACCAGCACCTACCAGACCCTGACTTTACCTATAGGTCTTAAACTAGTGCACCTCAACATCTGCAGTATCCTGAATACCTTCACAACCCTGCAACCAATCGTTCTATCACTTCGCCTAGATGTAATGATAATCACTGAGATCTGGCTGAAACCCCATAGTTTGAACACAGAAGTATCTATACCCGGCAACTCGCTCATTCGTCAAGACCACCCAGGCAGAAAAAAGGGGGAGGCGTAGCCATGTACATCTCCTCTATGATTCAGTTCACCCAGGTACAGCTCTCCTCGCCTACTTAGTCCATCAACTCCCTCCTAATCAAAAGCACAGTTACGTAAGAGCTTACCGTAACAGTAGATCTTCGAGAGAGGCTCTTGCAGTAGGTAATTACATATAGGACTGACGCCGGCAGGTGTCAGGACCCCACGGAAAAATTTCTAGCTAGCAGTCTCTAGCATGGGACCACTCCCACGTCAGATGACCAACATCATGCAACGTCAGTATAAAGGGGCGGTCCCCCACGCCCGCCTTCCAGTTCTTTCCCGCCAAAGGTCCAAAAGGGCGAGACGAGAGAGAAGCGGATATTCCCCAACTTGGAAAAGGAGCTAAAAAAGCTTAGGGGGATGGAGGGTGGAAAGGTATTACCTACTACAAGAGCCTCTCTTGAAGATCTACTGTTATGGTAAGTTCTTACGTAACTGTACCATCTTACTTCGAGAGGGCTCTTGAAGTAGGTAATAACATATAGGACTGAGTCCCAAGCAGTCTTGATCAAGAAGAAGCCAAATGGGAGGAGGAAAGCTATTCAAAGTAGGTCCTCTAGCTGTGAAGGCCTTAGGACAGGAGGCCTTGCAGAACAGCAAGCCCGAAGCCTGCTCTACGGCAAGAGGCAAAATCCAAACTAATGTTTTGTAAAGGTATGGATGGAAGTCCAAGTGGCGGCAGCACAGATATCTGCCGCAGACACACTCTTGAAACAAGCCGCAGAGGCAGAGACTCCTCTGGTGGAGTGGCCTCTCACCTGACCCAGAATGGTCTTGTACTTGTCATAACAGAAAGTGATACAATGAGCCAAGCATTTGGACAGGCATTGCTTAGAAACAGCACTGCCTTCTCTTTTGTGGGCAAAAGAGACAAACAGTTGATCAGTCTTTCTGAGATCTTTTGTTCTGTTAGTGTAGTATCTCAGAATTCGGTGCATGTCCAGAGTGTGTAAGAGATACTCCACTTGATTGTAGTGCTGCGTAAAGAAAGCAGGTAACTCTATGGACTGGTTCAAAGTAGATTCCGCTACCACCTTGGGAAGAAACTTAGGGTTGGTGCGTAGAGCCACACGTTCCTTGTGAGAAATCAAATACGGGATTTTACACATCAGGGCCTGGAGCTCAAAAATCCTCCGAGCAGAAGTAATGGCCACTAGGAAGAGAGTCTTCCATGAGAGGAACTTCACGTCTGCTGCGGCTGCCTGTTCGAAAGGAGGCAGAGTAAGCTTTTCGAGGATGAAATTCAAATACCAAGGAGGGGCAGAAACCCAGATAGGGGGTCTCAAGTGGAGAACTCCTCTAAGGAAAATCTTAGAGACCTCCAGCTGAACAAACATCTGCCTGCAAAAGGGACATGGTAGGCCAAAATGGCCACTATGTGTACCTTCAAGGACGAGTAACTGAGACCCAGATCAAAGAGGTGGCGCAGGTACTTCAGCAGCCGCCCAAGACAGCACAAGAAAGGCTCAAAATCTTTTGAAGCAGCCCAGATTGTGAACCGTTTCCATTTCATGGCATAGGTAGACCTAGTGGAGGGTTTTCTAGCCTCCACCAAAATCTTGGCCTCTCGTGGTGAAACCCCAAATCGGGCTTGAGCTACGTCTGCAGGAGCAATGCGTGCAGTTGAAGGGACTTGATACCTGGATGGACCAGGGTCCCCTGATACTGGGTCAGTAAAAGTCGTGACAGAAGAAGAGGAGGTTCCTCTGAGTATTGTTTCAGAAGAGAACCAAACTTGCCTGGGACAGAAAACAGCGAACAGTATCATTCGTGCTCCTTCTGAACAGAGTTTCTGTAAGACTCTCGGAATCAAAGAGATCGTGGGGGAGCATAGACGAAACTGTCCTTCCAATCTAGAGACAGAGCGTCTTAAAAAAATGCCCCGCTCTGGAGTAAGCGAGCAGAAGTCGGGAAGCTTTCCATTTAGAGGTGAGGCAAACAGGCCCACCTGTGGTGTTCCCCAACGTAGAAAGATATCGTCTAAGACCCCCGATCCAGTTCCCATTCATAAGCTTGAGCAGACGAGCGACTGGGTTTATCTGCTAAGGTGTTCTCGACCCCCGGGATGTGAATTGCCATGAGGTGGAGGTTGTGCTGTACTGCCCAATCCCAAACTTGCATCACTTCCCTGCAAAGAGGGTAGGAACGAGTCCCTCCTTGTTTGTTGATGTACCATACCACACACATATTGTCCATCTGTATGGCTAAGTGGCCGGGAAGGAGATGCAGATGCAGAGCTTGAAGAGCATAAAGAACTGAACGAAGCTTGAGCACATTGATGTGAAGCGTTTTCTTCAGCTTGGACCAGGAGCCCTGGGTCCTGTGAGGTCCCAAATGGGCTCCCCAACCGCCAAAGAGTCTGACGGTCAGAGTTTTTTTGGGAGAAAGACAGAAGGGAACTCCCCGACAAAGTTTCTCCTGAACCATTCACCACTGCAAGTCCCGAACCATGGGGGAAGGAGACTAGGATAAGCTGATCCAGGTCGTCCACCACCTGCTCCTACTGAGACTGAAGCGTCCACTGAGAGATCCTCATGTGGAGCCAAGCACGAGGGAGTGTTGGACTTGCAGCCGCCACAAGCTCGAGGAGGCGAAGGACCGACCTGGCACTGATCCCGCCTGTGGCCGGACAACAGGTTGACCCGAGCCTGGAGTGTGGCCGCCCTGTCCGGTGGAAGGAAGGCCCTGCCAGAGGTCGTGTCCAGGATCATCCCAATAAACTGAAGCCTCTGGGACGGGATCAAGTGGGACCTGGAGTGGTTGATGGTGATGCCCAGGGAGAAACACACACCCTGGGTAAGGGAAAGGAAGCGCAGGAGATCCTCCCTGAACGGGGCTGCCAGGAACCAATTGTCCAGATATGGGAAAACCCACGCCCCCGGGTACGCAGGTAGGCCGCTATCACCGAAAGGCATTTGGTGAACACCCAGGGTGCCAAGGAAAGACCAAATGGGAGGGCCTTGAACTGGTAGTGGTCACCCTGGAAAGCAAAACGGAGGTATTTGTGGTGAGAAGAGTGGATAGGGATGTGCAAGTAAGCATCCTGCATATCCAGAGCGCACAGCCACTGTCCCGGCCGAAAGAGGGGCAGGAGGCCCTGCAGAGAGAGCATCCTGAACCTCTTGTACTCCACGAATAAGTTCAGGGAACTGAGGTCGAAAATCGGCCTTGCATCTCCTGTCTTCTTTGGGACCAGGGAGAAGTGAGAATAGTGACCCGTTCCCTGAAGAGCAAGGGGGACGGGCTCTATCGCCCCCTTCAACAAAAGTGCTGAAATCTCTTCCTGGACCAGAAGAAAAAATTACTCACCTTAGTAATGTTGTTTCTTCTAATGGAGTCTTGCTATATTATAGACATTAGCAGTTTGATCCAGCTCTAGAACTGCCCCGGAGTGCAATGGTTAAAACCATTCCAAAATAGAATTTTGGCACGAGAGCAGCTCTATCTGTGCTATTTCAAACTTGAACTGTCAGATCTTTACGAGCCAAACTCACTAAGGTCTGTGTGGAAGCTGTAACTCACACTAGCCAAATGGCTACCTAAATAATAACAACCATTGATGGTCCCAACACCCAAGACTCAAGTCAGGGGACCAGAAATACTAACACCATTCTAATAATATGAAAATGGAACATAAGTATAATAACACACACACGCATACACATACACCCCAAAGTCCCAAAGGGGACAAAATGCTAACAGGACATAAGTAGTGCCCACACTAAGTTGCCCGCACCCCACCAAGTAGAGGTTCTGAGAGGGCAGGTTGGGGGTCTATAATATAGCAAGACTCCATTAGAAGAAACAACATTACTAAGGTGCGTAATTTTTCTTCAAACAACATGAAGTCTTGCTTATTATAGACATTAGCAGAATACACAGCAGTACCTCCATGGAGGAGGGCAGAACCTACTTAGGAATAGGCTCTGAAGAACAGCTGTGCCAAACCGCATCTCTCCTGGCCTGGACATCCAGGGAGTAATGCTTGGTAAAAGTGTGTACCGTTTTCAAGTAGCAGCCTGGCAAATCTCTAATAAAGGATATCTCTGGCAGCACAGAGACGCAGCTGTACCCTGGTAGAATGAGCCCTCAAACCGGGGGCTCTGCCCACTTTCTGATAACAAAATTGGATACAAGAGACAATCCATCTGGCTATTGATCTCTTAGTGGCAGGTTTGCCTTTCACAACTTCACCATAGGTAAGGAAAAGTTGAGGATTCAACCTGTGACCTTCGCACGCTTATATAATAACTAAGAGCTCTCTTAACATCCAGGCTGTGCAACCTCCTCTCACCCAAGAGGGTGATCAGTGAAAATACTGGAAGGAGATAGATTGATTAAGATGGAAATCTGAAACCACCTTAGGCAAAAACTTCCTATTAGTCCTAAGGACTACCTTATCCCTGTGGAAAGAAAAAAGTCAGTCTCCACTGACAAGGCTGCAATTCACTTATCGTCTGGCAGAAGTGATAGCCACTAGAAAAACAGTTTTCCAAGTTAGGTACTTAAGCTCTGCAGAAGACAGAGGTTCAAAGGGGTTGCATTAACTGGGCAATGCAAACATTAAGGTCCCAAGCAGGGCGGTTCCTCGAAAGGAGAATTAGTATGGAGTAATCCCTTAAAAACTTGGAAAACACAGGATGAGAGGAAAGAGGGATGACTTTCCTGCTGACACAAAAGCAGATACAGCTGCAAATGAACTCTCAGGGTAGCTGGTCTGAGACCCAAGGAATTAAGATGTACCATGTAATCTAACAAAATGGGCAATTCAGCAGATTCTGGGGAAATATTTTCCTAGCACACCAAATGGAAAAACCTTTTCATTTAGAACTATAAGTAGCTCCTAGTGGAAGGCTTTCTGAAGCCTTTAGGATCTCAAGAACACCCTGAGAGAGGTGTAAATCAGCAACTCTAACTCCCAAGAGCCAGGCCTTGAGGTTGAGGGATTTGAGGTCCGGATACCAAACCCTTCCCTGGGCACAAGTCAACAGATTGTGATTCCTGGGGAGGCACAGGGAAGATGGACTGTCAGAGACAGAAGGAGTGGGTACCAGGGCTGCCTGGCTCAATCCGGGCAATCAGAATCACCCTGCAAGGCTGAGATCTGATTTTGACTAGTACTTGAATAGGAGAGGAAAGGGGAAAGCATAGAGGAACTTCCTCCCAATCCAGAAGAAGGGCATCCAGGGGAACTGAGCCCAGCACTGGAGGCCTGCAACAGAACAGAGGAAGTTTGTGATTGTCTGGGGCTGCAAAAGATCTATCTGAGGGATGCCCCACCTGGCAAAAACTATCCCAGCACTTGAGGATCCAGGGACCATTCCTGATGGCCCTGGGAAATCCTGCTGAGGGCATCCGCTAGGACATTGTCCTTCCCTGGAAGATGAACTGCTATGAGGGAAGTGTTCAGGAATAGGCCAGAGACCACAACTTTATTGCCTCGGTGCACAAGGCCAAGAGACCGAGTGCCCCCTGTTTGTTGATGTACCACATTGTTGTGGTGTTGTCTGTTCTGACTTGTATCACCTTGTCGTGACAGATGCAGAAAGCTTGAAGAGCTAAAAAGACAGCTCTGAGTTCCAGCAAATTGATGTGGAGCAGAGATTCCTGGGGACCAACCTCCCTGAGTGGAAAGGTCGCACATGTGGGCCCCAACCCAGAAGGGAAGCATCTGTAGTGAGAGTCAAGTCGTGAGAAGGGGAAATGAAGGGACCCCGCTCTAAATTGCTCTGATCCTGCCACCACTGGAGAGCTAGGATCAAGGTTTGAGTCACTGGGACCAACTTGGAAAGGGGTCTCTTCTCTGAGACCAAAAGGTTCTCAAGTGAAACTGAATGTCTCTCATCTGAAATCTGGCTCCTGCACAACAGCTGTGGATGCAGCCATGTGCCCCAGGAGCTGCAGAAATGACTTGCTGGTCAAGAGACCTGCAGAGTGAAGGAAGAGGCCAGAGCCACTAAATTCCTACCCTTTCTGGGGAAGAAAGGCTCTGGCTAGCTTTGTGTCCAATTCTGCCCCTATAAAGGTGAGTACCTGGACTGGTTCCAGAACCGACTTTGTAGGTTTAGCAGAAAACCCAGGGAGGTGAGCTGCTGGGTGACCTGCAGGTGAGATTTTACCTGTTCTGGGGACTGGCCTACAATGAGCCAGTCGTCTAGATAGGGAAAACAGCAATCCTCTGCCTCCTTAAGTGGGCCACTGCTAGACACTTTGTGAATACCCTTGGAGCAGAGGTAAGGTCAAGGGCATTGTTCTGAACTGGTAATGACCTGAGGGCAGTTCGAATCTGAGGTACTTTCATGGGATCTTCTGATTAGGACATGGAAATAGGCATCCTTGAGGTCCAGGGAGGCTAGCCAGTCCCCTGGCCTTAGGGAAGGTAAAATCATTGCCAGAGTTACCATTTTGAACTTTGGTTTCAAAAGATGCTTGTTCAGATATCTGAGATCTAAAATGGGCCGCCATTCTCCTGTCTTTTTGGGGTAAGGAAGTATCTGAATACAGACCCCGCCCTGATGCAGGGAGGAACCTTTCACTGCTCTGAGAGCTAACAGGGATGAGACCTCTGTTTCCAGAGCGAGGGTCTCTGAAGCACTTGCAGGTAGAAAAGTCTGCTTCTCAACTTGGGAAACTTTTTGAAGCTGAGAACCAGACCCTGGCTTACTACTTCCAGAACCCACTTGTCTGAGGTTAAAGAAGCCCAACTCTGACTGAAGTAAGCCAGCCTGCCCCCACTGGTACAGGAGAATCGGCCCTGGGCACCCCATCAGGGTGCCTGTTTCAGAGGAGCTTAGGCTGGGGTGGGAGCAGGTCTGCCCACCCTCGTCTGCCCCTGCCTCTGAAGAAGCCCTCTGAGCATAGGCAGAGAGGCCTGAGTCTGGTAGAAGGCCTGTGAAAAGGCCTACCCCTACCCCTGGGGGCATGCCTTTGAGGAGTGGCTTGCCGCTCCTTAGCCTGGGCACTCTTGTAAGTAGTCCTATATTCATCCATCTTCATGTAATTCTCTGTCTGCTCTCCAAACAGAGAATTTCCCACCACAGGAAAATCCATAGCCTTAGTCTGGGTATCCTGTGACAAACTAGTACACCTGAGCCAGGCCAACCTACGAAAAGCTACAAATGTGGCCATGACCCTAGAGGAAACATCATTAACATCCACAGCAGCATGAAACTGAACCTTAGAGGCTTCAATGCCATCAGCAGCCACCTGTTCTAGTTCACTAGCCAGCTGGCCATGGGCCTGCTTGGCTAATTGCATAACAGTATCCCATCTATATTTCTGATACCTAGCTACATAAGCCATATAATTTGCTTGCCTGAGTCCCAGAGAGGCTGCCATATACTGTTTTTTTTTTTTTTTTCCATGGCATCAATCTTCCTGGAATCCTTGTCAGGAGGATGTGGAAGCCAAGGGAATATTAGCTTTATCACAGGCAGCAGCCTGAACTACTAACATGACTGCATTGCTGAGAAAGGAATTCTGTATCAGGGCCTGACAATGTATACCTTCTGTCCATCTTTTTATCTACAGGAGGCACAGAATTAGGAGCTTTTAAAATTTTAATTGTTTGTTTCCTAAAGACTTATGTAAAGGAATAGACAATCTTCTAGACTCGAATATCCATCATTTCTACAAAATCAGGCTCCTCTTGCTCATCCACAGGAAGCTGGAGGGTTTCAACAACTTTTTATAAAACATAAAATGAGATGGGGACTCAGACAGCATAGGGAGATTCTAAAGGTCTGTCTGGGGAGATGTCCGGTTCAATGGGCACACCAGACCTTCCCAGCCACATTCATACTGTTCATAATCCTCCTCCCTCCTCTGGTTCATAAAATTCTCAATATCATAATCCTGAACCACTGGGACCGGACGAACCGACCTTTTACCAGATAGTGGTGGTTCGGACGGACCAGAGACAGTGACTGGACAATTTGTATGGCTTTTGCTATCTCTGCAGCAGTTGGAGAAGGAATTTTGGACTCCAGACCTGCTGATTTTCTTGTTTTCTTTACTGGAATTGGTTCCTCAGAACCAGCTTTTCTTTGCCGAGGAAGTCTGGCCCTGGTCAGAGGGCACTCCTCTGGTTCGGTTGGCACGAACCGGGCTGGCCATCGGGTCAGTGGACTTTTGCCTCTCGTTCCCTGAGCCTGCCCAATCTTTTTTCCAGGGTGGCTGCAGGAAATTCTTATACCTGGCAGTCTGACTGGAGGTGGTCAAACCCCAGACAATAAACACATGGGTGTGTGGGTCAGCCTTGGCAAAGACTTCCCCACAACATCACAGTGTTGAAACAATGGGCCGTTTTCTTTTGGGTTTCTCGGACATAATGCCAGCCTAACCAAAACTTGCCCTTTAACGGCATGTAGGGCAACAATTTTATCGTTCAACTCGTGTCACGGTATTGGAAAAAACGTAATAAATCCGTTTTTTTTTTAGAACCGAGAACCGCACTCTAAAATAGTAATTTTTAGTTTTAAATGAGTTTTAAACCCACTGATCGGTTCAAAACCGAACCGATAACTTACAAGTTCCACACAGACAAAACCTTCATTTACTTACGGTTACCACAGATAGAGCTTGAACCGAACGGTTTTGCGGTTAAAATAAAACTATTCTTGGTTAAATCCAACCAAGAAAACACTCTTTAAACCGAGAAATGAACCGAGCAGAAGGAGAAATCTCCGGAGCGACTGTTCACCGAGGCGGAGTAAAGAATCTGACAGTTCAAGTTTGAAATGACACAGATAGAGCTGCTCTCGTGCCAAAATTCTATTTTGGAATGGTTTTAACCATTGCACTCCGGGGCAGTTCTAGAGCTGGATCAAACTGATAATGTCTATAATATATCAAGACTTCATGTTGTTTGAAGAAGGTGTTCCCGAAAGTACGATGATCTTGGGGAAGGGTGATGAGGTGGTTTCTGGAGAAACTCTATTGAGTGTCCTTCTGCGACCAGCTGGAGCATCCAGGAATCTGAAGTTATCCTCTCCCAACCCGGGAGGTGGAGGGAAAACCTCCCCCCTACCGGTTCCTCCGGAAGGCCCACAGGCTGTGGGAGGGGAAAAAAGAGTCAGGTGGTGTGGGGCACCATCGCAGCTGAAGCACCCGCTGCTTTTATGGGCAGAGAGGCTTGGCAGCTGGAGGGGCCTGGCATTTAGCGGCCCGGTTTCCCTAGGGTTTCGCCTTTGGCCGATTGAGTCTGCGAAAGGGACGGCGCCACATTTGATGGGGATGATACATGGAGTCCACAGACACAGTTTCCAGATACGCCCGGAAGTTCGATCATTTTAAAGGGACATTGTCATCCCCCTTAGGCCTCAAAGTGTCCCTTGTTTAAAAAAAAAAAAAAAAACATTTTATGATTGTTAACATTCTGTAAAGACTGCTGATGTAGCTAGTAATTTGATTCTCATTTTTTTTTTTTAAAGTGAAAAACAGACTGCACACTGTACTGGTGTTACCACACCAAGACAGGTTTGTTTACATTCCTTGATCAACTCCCACTGCATCTTTCCTGGACTTAGGAACACCCCCAACACAGTCTAGCCACTCATAATGCAGTGGGAGTTTGGGTGGCTACTGCTTCATGAGTAGGGATGTAAGTTTGTCATGTCAGTCATACACGTCATTGATACCATGACGTTTGATCTTTATTCAGGACTTCCATGACTTTCACTAGTGTCATCAGGAAGCAACAATGATGACAGTGCCACAACATTTACTACTGTTTACTAATGATTTCATGAACAAACAATGAGTCAATAAAACCTTACCTATGACAAACTTACATCCCTACTCATGAGTGACTGCACTGTTTGAGGGTGCTTCTAATGTTTATGAAGTACTCAAGAAGAATAGATGCAGGACTTGAATCAAAACAAGGCTGTTTATAAATATACATTACCATGCATTTCAGTTCTACTAAACAAGGAGACAGACAAAACAAACAGTAACATTAATGAATTTTAGAGAAGATAAGCAATCACAAAGTAAAAATTACTCACCTTAGTAATTATGTTTGTTCTAATAGAGTCTTGCTGTATTCTGACCACTGCATTTAGCTACAGCCTTTAAACTGCCCCGAACAAATGGTTAACTTTTCTATGCATAGCATAAAAGAAAAAATTACTCACCTTAGTAATGTTTCTTCTAATGGAGTCTTGCTGTATTCTGACAATAGCAGCGAGTCCCAACCTTCGAACTGCCCCGGAGATGAAAGAGTTAACTTTCCATTCCAGGCATGGAACGCTGAGCTCGAACTCGGTTGAGACTGTCTGTTCCTGTTTGAACTCAAACCGTCAGATCTTTACCAGCTAAACTCACTGAGGTCCTGTGTGGAAGCTGTAAACCTACACTAGCCAACTGGCTAGTAACATAATACATTTTTGGTCCCAAAACAAAGACTCAAGTCAGGAGACCCAAAACTGAAATAACACAACACCCACTCACCCTAAGAAAGGGTGATAACAAAAAATGTGGGGCACCTCCTGAGTGCTAACACTGCCACTGCCCACCCACATCCCAAAAACAAAGGTTCTGTGAGGGGAAGGCATGGGGGGAGGTCAGAATACAGCAAGACTGAATTAGAAGAAACAACATTACTAACGTGAGTAATTTTTTCTTCAAACAACATCAAGTCTTGCTGTATTCTGACAATAGCAGACTACCAAGCAGTACCTCCATGGAGGAGAGACAGAACCTACTTAGGATATAGGCTCTGAAGCACAGCTGTGCCAAACCGAGCATCACTCCTAACCTGGATATCCAGGGAGTAATGCTTGGTAAAAGTGTGAACTGTTTTCCAGGTAGCTGCTTGACATTTCTAGAATAGGAATATCCCTAGCAGCAGCCAGGGAAGCAGCTGTACCTCTGGTAGAGTGAGCCCTCAGGCCTGAGGGTGGAACCTTACCTAATTTTTCATAGCAAAATTGGATGCAAGAGACAATCCACCTGGCAATGGATCTTTTAGTGGCAGGTTCTCCTTTGCCTACCTCACCATAAGTGAGGAACAGTTGGAGGGAGTCAAACCTATGACCCTTGGTACGTTCTACATAGTAGCTAAGGGCTCTTTTCACATTTAGACTGTGCAGCCTCCTCTCACCAAAGGAGGAATGGTCAGTGAAGTACACAAGAAGAGACAGATTGGTTAGGGTGGAAGTCTGAAACCACCTCAGGCAAAAACTTCCTGTTAGTCCTTAGGACCACCTTATTACTATGGAAGGAAATAAAGTCAGGCACCACTGACAGGGCTTGCAGCTCACTTATGTGCCTGGCAGAAGTGATGGCCACCAGAAACACAGTTTTCCAAGTCAAGTACTTAAGCTCTGCTGAGGACAAAGGCTCAAAAGGGGGTTGCATAAGCTGAGCAATGCAAATGTTGAGACCCCAAGCAGGGGCAGGATCCCTGAATGGAGGACTGGTATGAAGCAACCCCTTGAAAAACTTGGAGAAAACAGGGTGAGCTGAAAGAGAAGAGGGCTTTCCTGCTGAAATTAAAGCAGAAACAGCTGCCAGGTGCACCCTTAGTGTAGCTGGTCTGAGTCCCAAGCTATTGAGATGAACCAAGTAGTCAAGTACTGTGGGTAGATCAGCAGACTCTGGGGAAATATGCTTCCCAGAGCACCATATGGAAAATCTTTTCCACTTGGAATTATAAGTAGTTCTGGTGGAAGGCTTCCTAGAAGCCTTCCGAATATCCATAACACCTTGGGAGAGGTGTAAATCAGCAAACTAACTCTTCAAGAGCCAGGCCTTGAGATTGAGAGATTTGAGATTCGGGTACCAAACCCTCCCCTGAGCACAGGTTAACAGGTTGTGATTCCTGGGAAGAGCCAGGGGAAGATGGACTGATAAGGACAAAAGGAGAGGATACCAGGGCTGTCTGAACCAGTCTGGAGCAATCGGGATCACTTTGCAGGGTTGAGGCCTGATCTTGACTAGCACTTTGAACAGGAGAGGGAAGAGGGGGAAGCATACAGGAACTTCCCTACCCAATTGAGAACTAAAGCATCCAGGGGGACGGAGCCCAACACTGGGGGCCTGCAGCAAAAAAGGGGAAGTTGGTGATTGTCTGGGGCTGCAAAAAGATCCATCTGTGGGGTGCCCCATCTGGAGAATATCACCTCCAAGACCAAGGGATCCAGTGACCATTCGTGATGGCCCTGAGATATCCTGCTGAGAGCATCTGCCAGGACATTGTCCTTGCCTGGGAGGTGTATTGCTGTGAGGGAGGTGTTCAGGGAATAAGCCAGAGACCACAACTTCATTGCTTCTGTGCACAAGGCCGTAGACCGAGTGCCTCCTTGCTTGTTGATGTACCACATTGTGGTGGTATTGTCTGTTCTGATCTGAATAACTTTGTTCTGAACAGACTTGGAAAAAACTTGAAGTGCTAGAGTTCCAACAGATTGATGTGAAGCAGAGATTCCCGAGGGGACCACAACCCCTGGGTGGTCAGGTCGCCCAAGTGAGCCCCCCTCCTTGCTTGATGATGTACCACATTGTGGTGGTATTGTCTGTTCTGATCTGAATAACTTTGTTCTGAACAGACTTGGAAAAAACTTGAAGTGCTAGAAAAACTGCTCTGAGCTCCAAACAGATTGATGTGGAGCAGAGATTCCTGAGGGGACCACAACCCCTGGGTGGTCAGGTCGCCCAAGTGAGCCCCGCAACCCAAGAGGGAGGCATCTGTAGTAAGGGTTAAAGAGTGAGACTGAGTGACAAAGGGAACTTCTTGTCTCAGATTGTTCAGATCCTGCCACCAGTGCAAGGCCTGGATCAGAGTTCGAGTCATTGGGATCAGTTTGGTCAGAGGGTCCTTTTTCTGAGACCAAAAGGCTCTCAAATGGAACTGAATGTCCCTCATCTGAAATCTTGCTCCTTGCACCACTGCTGTAGAAGCAACCATGTGCCCCAGGAGCTACAGAAAATGCCTTGCTGGTCGAGACACCTGTAGGGTGAAAGAGGAGGCCAAAGTGATAAGGGTCCTTCCCTGTCCAGGGGAAGGAAGGCTCTGGCCCTTTCTGTATCTAGCTCTGCACGAGCCGAACAGGCTCTAAAACTGACTTTGAAAGATTCAGACGGAAACCTAGAGAGGTGAGCAATTGCTGAGTTATCTGTAGGTGTAACTTGACTTGGTCTGGGGACTGGCCTACTATGAGCCAGTCGTCTAGGTATGGGAAGATGACAATCCTTTGCCTTCATAGTGAAGCAACTACTACTGCCAGGCATTTTGTGAACACCCTTGGAGCAGAGGTTAGTCCAAAGGGCATTGCTCTGAACTGGTAATGGCCTGAGGGCAGCTCGAACCTCAGGTACTTTCGATGGGAGCTTCTGATGAGAATATGGAAATAGGCATCCTTGAGGTCCAGTCCCCTGGCCTTAGAGAGGGTAGAATTATTCTCAGAGTCATCATTTTGAATTTTGGCTTTAAAAGGTGCTTGTTTAAATATCTGAGATCCAGGATGGGCCGCCATTCTCCTGTCTTTTTTGGGGTAAGGAAGTACCTGGAGTACAATCCTTTGCCCTCGTGTAGGGGTGGAACCCGTTCTACAGCTCTGAGAGCCAGAAGGGAAGAGACCTCTGCCTCTAGGGCAAGTGCCTCTGAGGGATTTGCAGGTGGAAAAGATCTGGCTCTCAGCTTTGGAAATTTTTTGAAGCTGAGAACCAGTCCCTGGCTTATTACTTCCAGGACCCACTTGTCTGATGTTAGAGACTTCCAGTCCTGGACAAAGTAAGCCAGCCTGTCCCCTACAGGTGGTGGAGAATCGGCCCTGGCAACCCCATCAGGGTGCCTGTTTGGCAGGGAGTTTTGGCTGAGGGGTGGAAGCAGGTCTGCTTGTACCCCTTCTGCCTCTCCCTCTAAAGAACCCCCTTTGAGCATAGGCAGAAGAGGAGGCCTGGGCTTGGTAGAAAGGCCTGTGAAAAGGCCTGCCCCTGCGATGCTGCCTTTGAGGAGTGGCCTGCCTTTCCTTGGCCTGTGCACTCCTATAGGTGGTCCTATATTCGTCCATTTTCTTCATGTAATTCTCTGTTTGTTCCCCAAACAGAGAATTACCCACAACAGGAAAATCCATGGCCTTAGTCTGGGTATCCTGTGACAGGCTAGTACATCTGAGCCAAGCCATTCTGCGAAGTGCCACAGATGTAGCCATGACTCTAGATGACACATCATTGGAGTCCACTGCAGCATGGACTTGCACCTTGGATGCCTCAATACCATCACCTGCTCCAGCTCCTTGGCAAGCTGCCCAGGGACCTGTTTTGCTAAAGCCATGACAGTCTCCCATCTGGATTTCTGATACCTAGCAGTATAGGCCATACAATTGGCCTGTCTGAGTCCCAAGGATGCTGCCATGTATTGTTTCTTTGCCATGGCATCAATCCTCCTGGAATCCTTATATGGGGGGTGTGAAGCCAAGGAAATATTTGCCTTATCACAGGCTGCAGCCTGCACTACTCCAACATGGCTGCATTGTTGTGTAAGGAACTCCATATCTGAGCCCGACAATGTATACCTCTTGTCCATTCTTTTATCCACAGGAGGTATGGTGTTAGGAGTCTTTAAAATCTTAAATGTCTGTTTCCCGAAAGATTTGTGTAAGGGAATAGACAGCCTCCTAGACTCTGGGATATCCATCATTTCCACATAGTCAGGCTCCTCCAGGTCATCCACAGCTCTTCCATAGGAAGCTGGAGGGTTTCAGCCACTTTTTTATAAAACATGAAATGGGAGGGGGACTCAAAGCCTAGGAGGAGACACCCCTGAAGGTCTGTCTGAGGAGATGTCCGGGTCAATGGGCACATCAGACTTTCAAAACCATTCACTTTCCTCATACTCCTCTTCCTCCTCGTTCATAAAACTCTCTAATTCATACTCGAAGTCGGTGGAACCGGTCTAACCAGCACCTCCCTGATGGTGCCGGTTCGGTCGAACAGGGAAAGCGACTGCACAATTTTTATCGCTTTGGCTATTTCTTCAGCAGTTGGAGAAGAAAGTTCTGGATCCACGCCAGCTGATTTTTCCTTTCTTGTTCTCTTAGCTGGAACCGACTCCTCAGAATCGGATCTCCTTTTGCCCGAAGAAGTCTCGCTCTGGTCAGAGGGCACTCCTTCTGGTTCGGTTTGAACCGAACCGGGCTGGCCATCCAGTTCAGCTGACTTTTTGGCCTCTTTCCCTGAGCCTACCAACTCGTTTTTCTAGGGTAGCTGCAGGAAAAATTTTGCAAATCTGGTAGTCTGCATTGAGGTGGTCAAACCCCAGACAATAAACACAGGTGGTGGGGGGGATCAGCCTTGGCAAAGACTTCCCCACACACACTGCAGTGTTGAAACCCAGTGGGCCTGGTTTTTCTTTTGGGTTTCTCAGACATTGTGCCAGTCCTAACCAAACTTACCCTTTTAATGGCAATCCGCCAGGCAAGACCCTCTTATCGGTTCCTGACTGTGTCACGGGTCGTGGAAAAAAACGTAATAAAATCATTATTTTTTTTTTTTTTGAAGAACCGATAACCACATTCTAAAAGTTCAAATAAAGATTTTTTAGCAACTTGATCGGTTCAAGCCGAACCGATGAACCGTTTACAAGTTCCACACAGAATAGAAATAATATAAACCTATCTAGTACTCACGAATACCACAGACAGAGACTGAACCAACAGGTTGTGGTTTAAATTCGGTCGAAAACCAAGAAAACCGGTACTTTAACCAACAAACTGAACCGAGCAGAAGGAGAAATCTCCAGAGCGACTGTTCAGTGAGGCGGAGTAAAGAATCTAATGGTCCGAGTTCAAACAGCAACAGACAGAGTCTCAACCAAGCTCGAGCTCAGCGTTCCATGCCTGGCATGGAAAGTTAACTCTTTCACCTCCGGGGCAGTTCGAAGGTTGGGAGACTCTGCTATTGTCAGAATACAGCAAGACTTCATGTTGCTTGAATGCTGAGCTCGAGCTCGGTTGAGGTCTCTGTGTTTCCCTTTGAAACTCAACCGTCAGATTCTTACAAGCAAAAACTCACTAACCATCCTATGTGGAAATTGTAAACATTTTTACTAGCCAACTGGCAAAAAGGAGTTTTGGATTCCCAAAAAAGACTCAAGTCAGGAAACCCATAAGCTAAAACCAACTCCATTAAGGGAAAACAACAAAAACAAAAAACACACTCAAACAAATAAAGGGAGGGTGTGTAATAGGCACCTCTAGGGTGCAACACTGCACCTGCCCACCCATTTCCCAAAAACAGGTTCTGAGAGGGGAGGCAGGTCAGAATACAGCAAGACTCCATTAGAAGAAACATAATTAAGGTGAGTAATTTCTTCTTAAAACAACATGAAGTCTTGCTGTACTCTGACTACTGCAGACTACCAAACATACAAAATTTGCCAGCAGATAAAGGCCTAGAGGTCTATCAAGTCTGCTCGATTGTGCAGCTAGCACCCCTTATTCTGCAGCTGTCCCTCCCTTCCACCCTTCCCCTTCATTAACTCTCCCCCTTGTCCTGTCCCATCCTCGCTTGAGCAGTCCACTGTTCTACTGCATACCACTCAGCAGGTAACGATTCCACCCAGCCACCACCCTCTCTGTAAAAGTGTCTCCTCATTTCCTCCTGAACCTTCCTCGCTCCAGTCTCATATCATGGCCCCTGGTGGCCCTCCCTCCTTACTTTGAACAGCCCTCTGTACCCGTCTTGTTTATTCCTTTCATGTATTTAAAGGTTTCAATCATGTCACCCCTCTCCTCTCCTCCAGTGAGTACATGTTCAACTCCTTCAACCTCCTCTCGTATGATAAGTCCCCCAGCCCCTTGATCATTTTTGTCACTCTGCGCTGCACCCCCTCCAGTAACTTAATGTCCCTCTTCAGATACGGACGCCAGTACTGCAGGCAGTACTCCAGGTGTGGTCTAACTAATGACCTATACAGTGGCAGAATCACCTCCTCCCTCCTCGAGGATATACCCCTTGCAATACAACCCAGCATTTCGTTGGCCTCTGCAGCTGCCTTCCTACACTGTGCCAAGTTGTTCATTGACCCTGTAATGAGCACACCCATATCCTTCTCCTCCTGTCTGGGCTAGCTGCACTCCCCCTAGCTGGTAACTCCTCCTTGGGTTCTTCATCCCAAAATGCAGCACCTTGCACTTTTTGGCATTAAAGCCCAGTTGCCAGGTGTCTGACCAGGTTTCAAGCTTTTGCCAGATCATCCTGCAACCCCTGCCAACCCCCTATGTCATCCACCACCGCGTCTACCTTGGTATCATCGGCAAACAGACTGATCTTGCTCTTGATGTCCCATGATATGTCTGCAATGAATATCCCAAAAAACATTGGTCCCCAACACCAAGCCCTATGGAACACAGCTCGTCACTGCCCTTGGGTATGAGAGCTCCCCACCCGCCACCACCCTCTGCTGCCTTCCCTGCAGCCAGTTTCCTACCCATCTCACCAGCTTTGCACCCGCCCTGTGCCTACTAACTTCTTCCCGGCTTCCATGTTGCATGGAGTCGAATGCCTTACTGAAGTCCAGATACAGGACATCCACTGCATGGCCCCTGTCCAGTTGCCTAGTTACCCAGTCATAGAACTCGACCAGGTTGGTTTGGCAGGATCTGCCACGTAGAAGCCATGCTGTCTGCTGTCCTGTAGTCCTTTGGCCTCTGGAGGGCCACCAGCCTCTCCTTCAGGATAGTCTCCATTAGCTTACTCACGATGGATGTGAGGCTCACTGGTCTGTAGTTTCCCGGTTCATCCTTGGGGGCCACTCTTGTGGGGGCACACATGAGCCATCCTCCAGTCCTCGAGGTACACACCTCAATGTAGTGAGCATTAAATAGGTTCAAAGGTCCTGCAAGGACCTCTGCCAGCTCCTTCAGTACCCTGGGGTGGATGCCATCTGGCCTGGCACCTTGTCCGCCTCAGTTCCTTCAAACTCTCTCTAACTCTGCTCTCCATGATTTCCCATCTGTCACCACTTTCCACCCTGCTTCTGCCATTTCTCCCACCTTGGTGTCACCCCTCTTCTTTTTAGTAAATACTACAGAAGTACTCATTTAGATAGCTTCACTTTATCGCACCTGCTTCCACCCAACCTCCTTCCTTCCAATCTTTACTATGTGGTCCTTACAGCTCCTTTTCTCCCTGATGTACTCAAAGAAGTCCTTCTCCCCCTTCTTAATGCCTTGTGCCAGCCTGAGTTCCATAGATGCTTTGGCTCCCCTTACTGTCCTTGTCACCTCCTTCGATTCTGTTAAGTACTCCTCCCTGTCCTCCCCCCTCCCTGTTTTCTTGTACTTCCTAAAAGCAGCTCTTTTTCTCCTTACCTTTTCAATGACCTCCTTGCTTAACCAGATCGGTTTCTTAGCCCTAGCCTTCTTGCTCTGGACTTTGCAGCAGGTTTGGTTGCCTCCACTATCCTAGCTTTATGAGCTCCCACCTCTGGTTAGTGTCCATACTAGATTGAATTCTGACCAGGTACCCTTTTACTACTTCCCCATCCTCCCAAAGTCGGCCCTCCTGAAGTCCAGCACTATTGTGCCAGATTCCACTCCTTCCTTGCCCATATCCAATGGAGCCATACTGAGTGGTGGTCACTCCGGACAGGTTCCTCCACTCTAAGTTCTCTCACAAAGTCCCCATTTGCCAGCACAAGGTCAAGGGTATTCCCTAACCTGGTTGGTTCACTGACCATTTGCAGCAGGAAGCTGTCCTGGAAGGCATCCAGCAGTACCTGCTCCCTTATGTTCCTGGTTGTTGGGGTGCTCCACTCCTGGCATGTTGAAGTCCCCCACAATCACCACACTACCCTTCTCACAGGTCCTCCTGATCTGTCCCACTAGTTCCTGTCTAACTCCTCCGTCTAAGATGGTGGCCTGTACACTACTCTCACTCTAAGAATCCTATTCTTGGAATCCTGGATTTGCATCCAAAGTGACTCCGTACTACCCTCCTCCCTTACACACTTCAGTCCTTCCTTCAAATATAGTGCCACCCCCCCCCCTTTCCCAATCACCCTGTCCCTACGAAATAACCTGTACCCTGGTACAGACAGGTCCCAGTCATTGTTTTGGGTGGCCCATGTTTCCGTGATGGCTGCAATGTCCACCTCTCCTCTGCCATGAGAACCTGTAACTCTGCAGTTTTCTCCCAAGGCTCCTAGCATTAAGGGTAACCACCTTCCACCCCCCATCCTGCCCTCCTTTCCTAGCATCACCAACAGTACTTGCCATTTGTCCTTTGTAACTGTTATGGGGAGTAAGCTCATATGGTTTCCCAACCTGTGGTCTCTGCATATCTCTTCCCCAACTGCCACCCCCCACTCCTAGTTTAAATTCTCAACTTCCTCTATGTACTCCCCCATCCTCTGTTTCAACACTTTCTTTCCCTCCTCACTCAAGTGTAGTCTGTCCTTGGCATAGAGACTACTGTCCTCCCAGGTCCCTCCCCAACAGCCCATACCATTTAGCACACCACCAGGTTCTTAGCCATCCATTAAATTCCTCTATTCTCAGTTTTCTTGTTGTGCTTGCCTTTGGCACCGGAAGTATCTCTGAAAAAGTTACTGATCTTCCTGACCCCTCACATAATTGTGCTAGTACCTCAAACCTCCTCTGGACTGTATCTACTGTCTTGTCAGCCAGGTCATTTGTCCCAAGATGTATAATTAAATGAGGCTTGTCCCTACCCCTTCTAGCATATTTCAGAACAGACTGTCCCACCCTTTCCGCTGTCATTCCTGGCATGGCCTCCACCCAAATGCGACTATGTCTCTCCCCCTTGCTACCCTACCTAACTCCTCTTAGTATTGAGTCCCCCAGCACTAAGATTCCACCCCTCTTACTCCCTGCTTGCTTCCATCCATCTCCCTCTCTCATTTCCAGCTCTTCTTCCTCCTGCACATTATTTCCCCCTTTTACCCCTGTTGCAATTCTCCCAGCAGAACTTCCCCCCGCTCCAGTTTGGTCCAGGCATTTATCAATTGCTCCTCTCATTTCATCATTTCCCTCCTCCACCTTCTTCCTCTCTAGCAGTGCACAACTATTTTCTGAAGGCCCTTCACAAATGCCCGCTCCCTCTCTCTTCACAGTAACCTGTTCTCTCCTTTCCACTCCATGACTTTTGCCACTTCTTCGCCTCCACTCACAAGGCCCTATCTCCTCCTTCCATTTGTCTTTAGTCTCCTGACCTGGTTTCCCTGGCAATTGTTCTTACTGGCCTGGGTCCCTTTGTCTCTGCTTCCCTTCTTCTGACCCTCTCCTCACCACTGTTGGCTTAAATCGCCCTCCCTCATCTCTTCTTCTTCCTCCCTCCAGTATTGGGCTAAACCCACCCCCAATCTGCCTTGCCTGTCTTAGTTCCTCCTGCAGACCCTCAATCTCCTTTCTAAGTTTTTCTATGTGGTTGCACACTAAACATCCTCCCACACTCCAGGCAATTTTTAGAAAGATTGGTGCACCGCAGTTGCTGCAGCCTACCACCCTACCCATTGCTGTTGTTGCCCACCAGCAAACCCCCACCCTTCCAGATGCAGGATACCAAACACTCCCCCAAGTCTCCCCTCTCCCTCCTCTATCAGTGCGAAACATTTTCTTTCTTTATTTCCCTTACCTTTGTTGCACACGTTTAGATATATTGAGCAATTGCTTTTTATATTCCTATCCTTCCTATCCACACTCAAAAACAGACTTTAAGTAGCCATTGCACAACCTTCCTCAAACTCCTACTCCTCCTTTCCCCAATGCAATATCAATGCAAAGAAGTAATAATGAAAGCTCCTATATTTGCATTTACTTCCCTTCCACTGAGAGAGCAGTCACCTCTTCACTTGCTGCTGTTCCTTTCCTGATATGCCCCACCTACTCCACACTCCTTACTATACCCAGTGTTTAGCTCCTGTCAATCAGATTTAACAGGGCATATAATCAAGAGCTGGGGGAAGGAGGAGCGAAAATTTGCAGCAACCAAAGGCAGCAAAGATATACACCACCACTATGTTTTAAATCCTCAACAGCCCAAAAACAATTCTAAGTAAAGACGACAAAGAAAGTACAGTGTCACCAAAAGCCCACAATCCAAGACTAAAAGAAAAACGGCAATTACCAGTTACTGTAAAGCATTGAATTGAATATGCTTCCTTCCCCTTCTGGCTTCTAGAACATTCAAAAATACATACATTTCTATCTCAGCTCTTTACCCTTACCATCAAAAGGTAAATACAATCACAATAATCTACCTTCTACTAATACAGATTCTATCACAGAACCAGAGCACAATGCAAAAACATCTGCTGCTTAGCAACAACAAACAGGTGACAACATACCAAGTTGATGTAGCTTTTTAAAATAGAAAAATGTAATCTTTTAAACCAGTAGAAATCAGCAGTCCCAAAAGCACCTTGAACTACAAGAAAGAACACAGTACCACACCTCTGCCACAATAACTAAACAGTTCTAAAACATTGGAGAAAGAAGAAAAAAATCAGAGACTGCACAAAAAGATACAATGTACTATAAAGTATTAGGCAATAGTATACTCAGTTTAACAGAGAAAATAAAGTACCTACCAAAACAGACAGAATACCCACAAATGACACTTAGGTTCTCAATGTCAGACACCACCAAAGGCACGCACAGAAAGGGTTTAAATTATAGTATTAAAATTAACCACAGAGTAGAAAGATCACACTAAATTAATGTGTTGATCCTTCTGACTTCCAACGAATACAGCGAATTCCAGCAAAGCAGTACCTCCATGGAGGGGGGACAGAACCTACTTTGGCAATAGGCTCTGAAGTACTGTTGTACCAAACCAAGCATCACTCCTAGCCTGGATATCCAGAGAGTAATGCTTGGTGAATGTATGGACTGTTTTCCAGGTGGCTGCTTGACAAATTTCTAAGAGTGGGATATCCCTGGCAGCAGCCAGGGAAGGAGCTGTACCTCTTGTAGACTGAGCCCTCAGGCTCGAGGGTGAAATCTTTCCTAGTTTCTCATAGCAGAATTGTATACAAGACACAATCCACTTGGCAATAGTTCTCTTGGTGGCAAGTTTGCCCTTTTCCACCTCCCCATAAGCAGGGTCCCTGGTGTTCTGCAGCAGAACTTTCTGATTTCTGCAGCAGGGCTCCTTGACTTCTTCGGCAGCATTTTCTGATTTCTTCGGCATGATTTATTCATTTATCTGGTAGAATGCAGTGCTGTCATTGGCTAAATATGATGTGATGTCATCGATGACATCATATGCTGAGCATAGAGGAGTGGCTTCAGGATAAACGAGGTGGGAAAGAAAGCCTGACACTATAGAAAAACAATAAATTTATATCAAAATTCACCACAAATAATGAATTCTGCGGCACTATATATATTCTGCGGCATGATGCAAATTCTGCGGCAAATTCCGCAACCACAGAATTCCAGGGGCCTTGCCCATAAGTGAGGAATAACTGAAGGGATTCAAACCTGTGACCCTTGGTACGCTCTATGTAATATCTAAGGGCTCTTTTAACATCCAAACTGTGTAGTTTCTCTCTCCTGAGGAAGAATGATCAGTGAAAAAGACAGGGAGAGACATGGACTGATTCAAGTGGAAATCTGAAACCACTTTCGGCAAGAACCTTCTATTGGTTTAAGGACCATCTCTCTATGGAAAGGGATAAAGGAAAAAATTACTCACCTTAGTAATGTTGTTTCTTCTAATGGAGTCTTGCTATATTATGACATATGCAGTTTGTCCCCGCCTTAGAACTGCTCCGGAGGTGAAAGAGTTAACTTCTATGCAGGGCATGGAATCTTGAGCTCAAGCTCGGTTAAACACTGTCTGTTGAAGCTCAAACTTAAACTGTCAGATCTTTACGAGCAAAAACTCACTAAGGTTCTGTGTGGAAGCCGTAAACCTACACTAGCCACTGGCTACTACCTACAAAAAAACACCTTGTTCTTGATCCCAAAACAAAGACTCAAGTCGGGGGATTCAAGAAGGAAAATTCAAGCCCAACACCTACGCACCCTAGAAGGGTGAAATAAAGTGGGCATCAAAGTTCCAACATTGCACTGCCCACCCACATCCCAAAATAGAGGTTCTGAGAGGGCAGGCTGGGGGAGGTCATAATATAGCAAGACTCCATTAGAAGAAACAACATTACTAAGGTGAGTAATTTTTCTTCAAACAACATGAAGTCTTGCTATTATGACATATGCAGACTACACAGCAGTACCTCCTGGAGGAGGGATAGAACCTACTTGGGAAATAGGCTCTGAAGCACAGCTGTGCCAAATCGAGCATCACTCCTAGCCTGGATATCCAGGGAGTAATGCTTAGTAAAAGTGTGAACTGTTTTCCAGGTAGCTGCTTGACATATCTCTAGGATAGGAATGTCCCTGGCAGTAGCCAGAGACGCAGCTGTACCTCTGGTAGAGTGAGCCCTCAGGCCTGAGGGAGGAACCTTACCCAGTTTTTCATAACAGAATTGGATACAAGAGACAATCCACCTGTCAACGGATCTTTTAGTGGCAGGTTTCCCTTTACCAACCTCACCATAAGGGAGGAACAATTGGAGGGATTCGAACCTGTGACCCTTGGTACGGTCTATATAGTAACTAAGGGCTCTTTTGACATCTAAACTGTGTAATCTCCTCTCACCAGAGGAGGAATGGTCAGTGAAGTACACAGGAAGAGACATGGATTGATTAAGGTTAAAGTCTGAAACCACCTTAGGCAAAAACCTCCTGTTAGTCCTGAGGACTACCTTATCCCTATGAAAGGGGATAAAATCAGGCTCCACTGACAAGGCTTGTAGCTCACTTATGCGCCTGGCAGAGGTGATGGCTACCAAGAACACAGTTTTCCAAGTCAAGTACTTCAGTTCTGCTGAAGACAATGGCTCAAAAGGGGGTTGCATAAGCTGAGCGATGCAAATATTAAGATCCCAAGCAGGGGCAGGATCCCTGAACGGGTGGAAGAAGCAACCTTTAAAAGACTTGGAGAACACAGGGTGAGCTGAAAAAGAAGAGGGCTTACCTGCTGACAAGAAGACAGACACAGCTGCCAAATGCACCTTTAGGGTAGCTGGCCTCAGCCCCAAGGAATTCAAATGCACCAAATAATCCAGGATCGTGGGCACACCGGCAGATTCTGGGGAAATATGTTTACCAGCACACCAAATGGAAAATCTCTTCTATTTTGAATTATAGGTAGCCCTGGTGGAAGGCTTCCTAGAGGCCTTCAAGATATCCAATACACCTTGAGAGAGGTGTAGGTCAGCAAACTAACTCTTCAAGAGCCAAGCCTTGAGATTGAGAGATTTGAGGTTCGGATACCAAACTCTCCCCTGGGCACAGGTTAACAGGTTGTGATTCCTGGGAAGACATAGGGGAGGGTGGACTGCTAAGGACATGAGGAGTGGGTACCAGAGTTGCCTGGCCCAATCTGGAGCAATCAGGATCATCTTGCAGGATTGAGATCTGATTCTGACTAGCACTTTGAAAAGAAGGGGGAAGGGGGGAAACGCATAGAGAAACTTCCCTTCCCAACTGAGAAGGAAGGCATCCAGAGGGACTGAGCCCAACACTGGGGGCCTGCAGCAAAAAAGGTGAAGTTGGTGATTGTCTGGGGCTGCAAAGAGATCTATTTGCGGAGTGCCCCACCTGGCAAATATTACCTCCAGTACCAGGGGATCCAGTGCCCATTCGTGATGGCCCGGGGAAATCCTGCTGAGAGCATCCGCTAGGACATTGTCCTTGCCTGGGAGGTGAACTGCCGTAAGGGAGGCGTTCAGAGAATAAGCCAGAGACCACAACTTCATTGCTTCGGTGCACAAGGCCGTAGACCGAGTGCCCCCTTGCTTGTTGATGTACCACATTGTGGTGGTATTGTCTGTCCTGACCTAAACCACCTTGTTCTGGACAGATGTGAAAAACCTGGAGTGCTAGAAAAACTGCTCTGAGCTCCAGCAAATTGATGTGGAGCAGAGATTCTTGAGGGGACCACAGCCCTTGGGTGCAAAGCTCGCCCATGTGAGCTCCCCACCCCAAGAGGGAAGCATCTGTAGTAAGGGTCAAGGAATGAGATTGAGGAGAAAAGGGAACCCCCTGTCTCAGATTGTTCTGATCCTGCCACCACTGAAGGGCCTGGATCAGGGTTCGAGTCACTGGAATCAATTTGGTTAGGGGATCTGTCCTTTGAGACCAAAAGGCTCTCAAATGAAACTGAATGTCCTCTATCTGAAATCTCGCCCCTGCACCACTGCTGTAGAAGCAGCCATGTGCCCCAGGAGCTGTAGAAAATGCCTTGCTGGTCGAGAGACCTGCAGGGTGAAAGAGGAGGCCAGAGACACCAGGGTCCTTGCTCTTTCCAGAGGAAGGAAGGCTCTGGCTTCTTTGTGTTCAGTTCTGCGCCTATAAAGGTGAGAATCTGGACAGGCTCCAGAACTGACTTTGAAGATTGAGAAGGAAACCTAGAGATGCAAGCAGCTGCTGGATTACTTGTAAATGTAGATTGACTGTTCTGGAGACTGGCCTACAATGAGCCAGTCGTCAGATAAGGAAAGATGGCAATCTTTTGCCTTCTTAAATGAGCAACTGCTACTGCCAGGCATTTGTGAACACCCTTGGGGCCGAGGTGAGGCCAAGGGCATTGTTCTGAACTGGTAATGGCCTGAGGCAGTTCAATCTGAGGTACTTTGATGGGAGCTTCTGATGAGAACATGGAAGTAGGCATCCTTGAGGTCCAGGGAGGCTAGCCAGTCCCCTGGCCTTAGAGGGTAAAATAATCCCCAGGGTCACCATTTTGAACTTTGGTTTTAAAAGGTGCTTGTTTAGATACCTGAGATCCAGAATGGTCCGCCATTCTCCTGTCTTTTTTGGGGTAAGGAAGTACCTGGAGTACAACCCTTTGCCCTGGTGTATGGGTAGAACCCTTTCCACAGCTCTGAGAGCCAGGAGGGCAGAAAATACAGGTTACTCACCTGTAACAGGAGTTCTAGGAATGGTATATGTTGTTCATCCACACTCATTGGCAGGTATCCTTGCCGCTTTAAATCTTGCCGGAAGGTCTTCAAGCTTGCTCCTCCCACCCACCCGGGTGGTATAACTCCCGGCTCCGCCCCATGACGCCAGATCTGGCCCGCTGGAAGCTCAGGTTGTGCGTCGAAGCCGGGGAGGTCGGTGGTCGGTGGATGAACACATACCATTCCTAGAACTCCTGTTACAGGTGAGTAACCTGTATTTCTAGGACATGGATATGTTGTTCATCCACACTCATTGGCAGACTCCTAGCAGTTCTCGGGAGGAGGGAGGCAAGACGACACCCCAATACTTACTTGGGAAAGAGAGACTGGAGAACCGAGGCCCCAAAACCAGCATCCCGCGTGACTCAAGGTCGATGTGGTAATGGGTAATAAAGGTGTTTGCTGACTTCCAGGTAGCAGCCCTGCAGATTTCCTGGATAGGGACGCCTCTGAAGCAGCCACCGCTGCAGCAGTATGGCGGGTAGAATGAGCTCTTATCCCTCTGGGAGGCTCCATGCCCGCCAACTTATAGTAGAGATCTATGCAGGAGGTTACCCACCTGCTTATCGTCCGCTTGGCTGCAGGTCTGCCAGATGCGGCTTCAGCGAGGTGACAAACAGCTTAACCCTCTCCCGAATTTCAGCCGCAGCCCTATAATAAGCGAGCTCTTCTAGGGTCCAGAGTAGTGAGCCTATATTCGGCCTCCGAGGTGACTGGGGTAGAACACCGCAGAGTCAACACCTGGTTAAGGTGAAACTCCCACACCACCTTCGAAGGAATTTCGGGTGGGGCACAGGACAACCTTGTCCCTGTGGAAAACCAGGTAAGGAGACTCATGGAAAGCGCCTGGAGCCTCCCATCCTTCTGGCTGACGGATAGCCACCAAGAAGGCGGTCTTCCACGACAGGTGAGAGAGAGCACACCTGTGCATAGGTTCGAATGGCTTGCCCATGAGCTTTGCCAGTACCAGCAGTAGATCCCACGGAGGTGGGGGTTCCCGCACTGGAGGGGAAATGTGATCAAGGCCTTTGAAAAAGCGCCAGACCACCTTCTCCTGCGCCACCGACATGCTTTCCGGCCCGCGCCCGGTAAGCAGAGATGGCTGCCAGGTGCACCCTTAGGGTCGTCGACCTAAGCCCTTGACTAGAAAGGGACCATAAATAGTCCAAGATGCTTGCCAAGGAACAGGAGGAAGGGTCCAAGCTCTTGTTCTGACACCAAATGGAAAACCTTTTCCATTTGAAGGCATAGCATTTTCTGGTCGACTCTACGGGACGCCTCAACTACATTGAGGACCGTCGGAAAGACCCAAGGCCTGGAACTCTAGCCAGGAACCAGGCCCAGGTGCAGGGATTGAAGGTCCGGATGGAACACCTTCCTGATTGACTGAGAGCAGGTCCGGCGAGCTGGAAGCTGCCAGGAGTCCTGGAGCTGAGACTGAGGAGATCTGGGTACCAGAACTGGTGAGGCCAGTCTGGGGCTATCAGAATCACCTGCGCCTTGTCCCTCCTCGCCTTGAGAAGCACCTTGTGGATCAAGGGAAATGGGGGAAAGGCGTAGAAGAGGCCCGGGGTCCACTGCCTCGAGAAGGCATCCCCCTGCAGCGAGCCCTGCTGAGGGGGCGGCATGGAACAGGCTCAGCTGCTGCCTCCCTGGAGGCAAACAGGTCCACCTGAGGTGTGCCCCAATGGGAGAACAGATGCTGTACTACCTCCGCGGGAGAGACCACTGTGGGATGCAGCCCCTATCCAGCCCAGGGCATCGGCCAGGGTGTTGAGGCCCTGCCACGTGAATGGCCAGGAGATCCGCCCAGGCTGCGCAGAAGATGACCAAATGCGGAGAGCCTTGCATAGAGCATGGAGCGGGCCCCGCCCTGGCGGTTTAGATAGTAATGGTCGGGTATTGTCCGCCTGGACTCGGACCACTTGACCCCGGAGGAACGGAGCAAAGGCGGTGAGAGCTAGGCGGACCGCCTGGAGCTCCAGCAGGTTGATGTGGCATCGGGACTCCCCGGGACCAGAGGCCATGAGCCCGTGTGTTCCCCCAGATGGGCACCCCAACCCATCAGAGAGGCATCGGTCGATAGAGAGACCGTCGGCTCGGGCGGACGAACGGGATGCCCTCCTGCAAATGATCTCAATGGTCCACCACTGGAGAGCCGCCCACATCCCCTGTGTCACCGACACAAGCTGGTCCAAAGGATCGCAGTGCCAGGACCACTGGCTGGCCAGTCCCCACTGAAGGGGACGCATGTTCCAGCGGGCCCAACGGACCACGCTTGGTGCAGGCCGCCATGAGACCCAGGAGGCGGAGGAAGTCCCGGCAGGAGCATTGCTCCAACCAGAAATGATCGGGCAAAGGAGGAAAGAACTGCCCTGTCCGCTGGAGCCGCGCTTGGTTCGAAGAGAGTCGAAAGGCGCCCTGATGAATAGAATCACCTGCTTCGCCTCGAGTTCTGACTGGCCTCGTTGATAAGGAGGCCCAGTTGAGAGCAGACCTGGAGGGCCAGATTTCTGACCACTCTGCCTCCTTCCTGGAGGGAGTTGCTATCAGCCAGTCGCCCAGGTAAGGGTACACCCGACCCCTCGGCCAAGAGGAATGCTGTCACCACTGCCATGCATTTGGTGAAGACCCTGGGAGCTGGAGACAAGTCAAGGGCATGGCTTGAACTCGAAGAGGGATCCTTCCGCTGAAGCGAAGGAATCTCTGGTGAGACGGACGGATAGGGACGTGAAAAACGCTGCCCTGCAAGTCCAGAGAGCAGAACTACACGCCGCTCCAAGGATGGTATTATCTCGAGCCAGAGTGACCATCCTGAAGGTTCGAGACCTTAGGAACTTGTTTAGGTCGTGTAGGTCGAGAATGGGGCGCCAGCCCCCCGTCCGCTTCGGAACCAGGAAGTACCTGGACACAAACCCTGGGTCTGAAGGAGGGTCCACCACCTCTCTTATCACCTCCTTCTGGAGGAGGAGAGCGATGTCGGCTCGACGAGCCGCCAGTGAGGCTGGGGATCCCGAAGCCCCCCGAGGGGCGACGGCTCTGAAGGGTGGTGCCTGCTCGAATTCCAGAGGCAGGCCTCTTCCCACCACCTCCAAGACCCACCTGTCCGTGGAAACAGCGGACCAGGCGGAACGGAAGTGCCGGAGCCGTCCCCCCACGGGGGGACCCAGGGATAAGGTGACGGGAATGGGGGCGACACCCCTCAGCCCGTCACTGGGCAGGCTTGGAGGAGGGACCGGCCGAGGACCTCCTGGGCCTTTCCTCCCTGCCTCCTGTTAGAGGAAGCCGCGCTTGGGTTTGGGATGCCAAGGCCGAGCCTGCTGGCCCTGACGTTGCTGGGCCGGGACTGGGCACAGAAGGACCAAAGGGCTTAGGCTGTGGTTTGCGGCCTTTGTCCTTCTGAGCGGAAGAGACCGAGTCCAAGGTAGCATTGGACTTCTCGATCCTCTGCAGGTGACCTTCCACCCCAGGGTCAAGAGGTCAGTCCTCAAAAGGGACATCCGCCAACTTGTGCTGGGTATCCGAAGTAAAGGTGGATATCCTCAGCCAAGCCTCGCGACGATAGCCACTGCGGCCGCCACCGATCTGGCACATGAGTCCCTAAATCCAAAGCAGTCTGAGCTGCTGTTTGGCCACTGCTCTGCCCTGGTCCCGCACCTGCTTAACCGTAGTCTGCAGATCGGGCGAAGATGAGGGATGACCTCATCCAGGGAGCCCAACAGGGCATGAGAGAAATGTGCCATGAGGACGGGCCGAACTGGCCTGACGAAGGCCGAGAGAGGACGAGCGTAGACTTTTCGCCTCCACATAGTCCAATTTCTTGACCCCTTGTCAGGAGGTTTGTCCACATCCCTGGCGCTGCCGGAAAGCCGGAAAACGCTTGTCGGTAACCAACCCTCAGCAGAGGGGTGTTCCAAACCGACAAGGAACCAGTAGGGACCGTGATACTCCTGGCCATCCTGGTCAAGGCGAGGGCAGGAAGCAGGGCGCCGCCAAAGCTCCAGTGCCGACCCACTATGGCCTCGCCACCGAAAGGCCTCCGTCGGAGAACTCGGTCCAGAATCTCCGTGAGGGGATACCTGGCCCGCTTGGAACGGGTTCGAGCTCCATCCCGTGGACCCGAGATGAGCCGAGTAGTCCTAGAAAGGACGACGGGCTATCGTCCATTGACTGACCTCCTGAAGACCCAAGTCCAGTCGCTTGGAGAAAAGGAGGAATCATCTTCGGACTTGGAAGAGTCCTCAAGAGCTGCCTCTGGCCTGAGCCACCTTCACCTGCCAAGTCGATCGGGAGTGAGAGTAACTGACAGCCGATGGGTAGACCCCTAGCCGACCGAGAATCTGGGTCGGAGCCCCACTTGGTGGCTGTGGAGGCGGAGGTTCCACCGAATCGGTGGAGTAGCTGGTTGCACGAACAACCGCCTGGGTATAGGCCTCGGATAAGTCGAGGGTGTGTCGCCGATCCGGTGACAGTTACTTAATGGCCGGGAAGCGACGGGTCGGCTTCTTCCCGCCAGGAGGAGTTGTTGTAACATAAGGTCTCTCGTATCGCGTGACGTGACTTTACGCCGAAGCCCCTCATCCGAGGAGGAGGACGAGACTTAGCGCATTCACCATCATGTGCCGAGACCGAGACCGCCATGACGACGTGGGATCGGCTGGACCGCAAGAGGTCCGAGACCGACCGAGAGTCCCGGAATTCCCGAGGTCGGTGCGGGGAGGTGTCGGCCGGAACCGGCACTCCCTTCGGCTCGGATGGTGCATCCGAGGGCTCCGGAACCGAGGCACAGGCGAGCCCACGGGATCTCTCAACCTCCCGGGGAACCGGGAGAGGGAATCTCGCGCAAAGGTGACAGCTCATTCAACGGGTCGAGAAAATCTCGACTTCATCGGTGGGAGTTCTCGGTCAACTGACCTGACGGGACACCGTGAGGCCAGTGGTCAAGCCGAATGGTCGACTGCCGACGGTCGACGGCCCGGGAGAGGGACCTTTCCCGCCCCCAAGAGCGCCGACGGAGGGACTTACCTTGTCCTCTTTTGGACCGAGAATAAGGTCCTCGCTAACGAGAGGCCCTTCTCCTTTAGTGGAGAGGACAGACAAAGCTCCTAAAAGAAGCCGTGTAAGAAGAGCCCAGAGAGACGATAAATGCCATGCCGAGGAAGATACGGCCCGCGCCGCCCTCTTCGAGGGCACCATCCGCCGAGCGATCTGCGGCTGCCCGCCGCCGGACACCGCCAACCGGGCCTCCTTTGGACTTCACCGGAGGGAACGCTCGGACGGCCCAGATGTAATCAGGCAGCACGGCCTCGAGGACGAGGCTGAAGGATGAGCACAGGTCGCAAGCCCGCGGTCGTGCTCAAGGCCTACAGTAGACACACGTGAGTGTGGATCCGCCCGAGACATCTTCACCGATGGGCATCTCCGAACCGGGAGTTGATTTGTCCATCGTCAGTCAGCGAGGGATAGAAGACTGAAGTCTTTGCAAAATTTTTTTTTTAAATCCGCAAACGGAGAAATAGGAACCAGTCACAAACGCAGAGCGTTAAGGAGGGAACCTGAGCTTCCAAGCGGTAAGGAAGATCTGGCGTCATGGGGCGGAGCCGAGAGTTATACCACCCGGGTGGGTGGGAGGAGCAAGCTTGAAGACCTTCCGGCAAGATTTAAAGCGGCAAGGATACCTGCCAATGAGTGTGGATGAACAACATATCCATGTCCCTAGAACTTCTGCTTCCAGGGCAAGTGCCTCTGATGGGTTTGCAGGTGGAAAAGATCTGGCTCTCATCTTCGGAATTTTTTTGAAGCTGAGAACCAGTCCCTGGCTTACTACTTCCAGGACCCATTGTCTGACGTTAAAGACTGCAGTCCTGGACAAAAGTAAGCTGTGCCCCTCTACCGGTAGAGGAGGAATCGGCCCTGGCTACCCCATCAGGGAGCCTGTTTTGCAGGAGCTGGGTTGAGGGGTAGAAGCAGGCTTAATAGAGCCCCTTCCTCTAAAGAACCCCTCTGACATAAGTAGTAGAGGAGGCCTGGGCTTGGTAAAAGGCCTATGTAAAGGCCTGCCCCACATGCTGCCTTGAGGAGTGACTTGCCTTTCTTTGGCCTCTGCACCCTATATGTGGTCCTATACTCATCCATTTTTCATATAATTTCTGTCTGCTCCCAAACAGAGAATTTCCCACAACAGGAAAATCCATAGCCTTAGACTGGGTATCCTGTGACAGGGCAGTACATCTGAGCCAGGCCATCTCTGGCAAGAGACACAGATGTAGCCATAACGCTAGATGAAACATCATTAGAGTCTACAGCAGCATGAAATTGCACCTTGGATTCCTCATCCGTCCGCAGCCACCTGCTCCAGCTCCCTGGCAAGCTGTGTCAGGTGCCTGTTTTGCTAGGCCAGGACAGTATCCCACCTGGATTTCTGGTACCTAGCTTGTGTGCTACATAATTTGCCTGTCTGAGTCCCAAAGATGCTGCCATGTACTGCTTTTTTTGCCATGGCATCCATCCTTCTGGAATCCTTTTCAGGAGGGTGAGAGGCTAGAGGACTATTAGCCTTGTCACAGGCTGCAGCCTGCACTACCCCCACATGGCTGCACTGCTGAGATAGAAACTCTGTATCAGAGCCTGATAAAGCATACCTCTTGTCCATCCTTTTATCCACCGGGAGGATAGAATGAGGAGTTTTCAGAATTTTTACTGTTTCCTAAAAGATTTATGCAAGGGCATAGACAGTCTCCTAGACTCTGGAATATCCATCATTTCCACAAAATCAGGCTGCTCTTGATCATCAACAGCTTCTCAACAGGAAGTGCAGAGTGTCAGCAACTTTCTTGTAAAACAAAAAATGAGAAGGGACTCAGATAGCCTGGGAGGATACCCTGAGGGTCTGTCTGGAGAGATGTCCGTTCAATGGGCACATCCAGACTGTCAAAATCACACTCACTCTCCTCGCACTTCTCCTCCCCTTCCTCTGGTCTATAAAATCTTCAAAATCATAATCTTGAACAGAGGGAACCGAAACGAACGGGTCTTTTAGTTGGAACCGCCCTCAGAGCTGGTTCTTCGCTTGCCCGAGGAAGCATCGCCTGGTCAGAGGGCATTTCTCAGGTTCGGGTTGAACCGAACCAGGCTGGCCATCCGGGTCAGCGGACTTTTTGGCCTCCCTTTCCCTGAGCCTACCAACTCTTCTTTCCACGGTGGCAGCAGGAAAATTCTGACAAATCTGGCAGTGTGCATTGAGGTGGTCAAACCCCAGACAATATACACAAATGGTGTGTGGGTCAGCCTTGGCAAAGGCTTCCCCACAGAGGCCACAGTGCTGAAACCCAGTGGGTCCGATTTTTCTTTTGGGTTTCTCAGACATAGTGCCAGCCTAACCAAAACTTGCCCGTTAATGGCAATCCACCAAGCAAGACTCTCTCATCTGTTCCCAACCGTGTCACGGGTCGTGGAAAAAACCGTAATGAAATCCGTTTTTTTTAGAATCGATAAGAACCGGGAACCGCACTCTAAAGGGCTAGAAAGTAATTTTTAAACCCCTCTGATCGGTTCAAACCAAACCGAAAGAGACATTTACAAGTTCCACACAGAAGAAAAAATAATAAATAAGCCTATCTATTACCTACAATACCACAGACAGAGCTTGAACAGACGATTGCGGTTAAATTTCGGTAAAATAAACCGAGAATTACACTTTAAACTGACAAATGAACCGAAGCAGCAGGAGGAATCTCTGAACCACTGTTCAGTGAGGCGGAGTAAAGAATCTGACAGTTTAAGTTTGAGCTTCAGACAGAGTGTTTAACCGAGTCACACAAGATTCCATGCCCTGCATGGAAGTTAACTCTTTCACCTCCGAGCACTTCTAAGGCTGGGACAAATTGCATATGTCATAATATAGCAAGACTTCATGTTGTTTGAATCAGATTCCAGTGATAGGGCTTGCAGTTCACTGATAGGTCTGGCAGAGGTAATGGCTACCAAAAACACAGTTTTCCAAGTCAAGTACTTAAGCTCTGCTGAGAATATAGGCTCAAAAGGAGGTTGCATAAGTTGAGCAATGCAAATATTTAAGTCCCAGGCAGGGGTAGGATCCCTAAAGGAGGACTGGTATCAAGCAATCCCTTGAAGAATTTACAGAACACCAGATGAGATGATAGTGAAGATTTTCCCACCGACAAAAAAAGCAGACACAGCTGACAAGTGTACCTTGAGAGCAGCTGGTCTGAGGCCTAGGCCATTAAGAAGGGCCATATAATCCAGAACTGTAGATAATTCAGCAGTCTCTGGAAGGATATGCTTCTTGGAACACCAAATGCTGAATCTTCCATTCTGAGTTATAAGTCTTGGTGGTGGAAGGCTTTCGAGAAGCTCTGAGAATGTCCAGAACCCCCTGAGAGAGGTGCAAATCTGCATACTCTAACTCTTCAAGAGCCATGTCTTGAGATTGAGACACCAAAGATTGGGGTACTAAATCCTCCCCTGAGAGGAGGTTAACAGGTTGTAATTCCCGGGAAGAGACAGGGGAGGATGGACTGTTAGAGACAGCAACAGGGGGTACCAAGGCTGTCTGGCCCAGTCTTAAGCAATCAGAATCACTTTGCGAGGTTGTGACCTTATCTTGACTAGGACTTTGAACAGAACAGGAAAGGGAGGGAAGGCATACAGAAATTTCCCTTCCCAGTTCAAAATCAGAGCATCCAGAGGGACTGAACCCAAGACTGCAGGTCTGCAACAAAACGGAGGAACTTGATTGTCTGGGGCTGCAAAGAGATCCATCTCTGGTGTGCCCCACTTTGGAAAAAAAACATTTTCAAAACCAGGAGGTCCAGGCACCATTCATGATGGCCCTGGGAGATCCTGCTCAGTGCATCTGCTACCACATTGGTCTTTCCTGGAAGGTGGGCTGCTAGCAGAGAGGTCTGCAGGGACTAAGCCAGGGACCACAATTTCATGGCTCCCGTGCACAAGGCCGGAGACCGAGTGCCTCCCTGCTTGTTGATGTACCACATGGTGGTGGTGTTGTCTGTCCTGACTTGAACCACCTTGTTCTGCACCAACCGAGAGAAGGCTTGCAGGGCATGAAAAAGTGCCCTGAGTTCCAGGTGACTGATAAGAAGGAGAGACTCCTGGGGGGACCACAGTTCTTGGGCTGTGAGATCCCCCAGATGAGCTCCCCGCCCCAAAAGAGAAGCATCTGGGGTAAGGACCATCGAATGAGACTGAGTGACAAAAGGGACCCCTTGCCTTAAATTGCCCTGATCCTGCCACCAATGAACAGCATGGATCAGTGTCCGAGTAACTGGAATCAGTTTGGTAAGAGGGTCTTTCCTTTGGGACCAAAAGGCCCTCACATGAACTGAAGGTCCCTTATCTGAAATCTTGCCCCTTGCACCACTGCTGTGGAAGCTGCCATGTGGCCCAAGAGCTGGAGGACGTGCCTTGCCGGTCGGGACACCTGAAGGCTGAAGGATGAAGCCAGTTCTATAAGAACCCTTGCCCTTTCCAGGGTAAGAAAGGCTCTTGCTTTGACAGTATCCAGCTCTGCCCCTATAAAGGTAAGGAGCTGAACTGGTTCGAGAACTGATTTGGGAAGGCTGACAAGGAAACCCAGAGAAGTGAGCACTTGCTGAGTCACTTGCAGGTCTGACTTGACTTGGTCTGGAGACTGACCTACTATGAGCCAATCGTCCAGATATGGAAAAATGGAAACCTTTTGCCTTCTTAGAAAGGCAACAACTACTGCCAGGCACTTTTGTGAAGACCCTTGGAGCTTATGTTAGGCCAAAGGGCATTGCTTTGAACTGATGATGGCCTGAGGGCAACTTGAACCTGAGGTACCTTCTGTGGGAGCACCTGATGGGAATATGAAAGCAGGCATCTTTGATGTCCAGGTTGACTAGCCAGTCCCCTGGCCTTAGAGAGGGAAGAATTATTCCCAGACTTACCGTCTTGAACTTTGGTTTTAGAAGATGTTTGTTCAGGTATCTTAGATCTAGGATAGGTCACCACTCCAGTCTTTTTTGGGGTAAGGAAGTATCTGGAGTACAGACCTTTTCCCCAGTGTAGTGTAGAACTCTTTCTATGGCTTTCAGAGCCAGAAGAGATGAAACCTCTGCCTCCAGGGCAAGGGCCTCGGAGAAACCTGCAGGTGGAAAAGAAAAAATTACTCACCTTAGTAATGTTGTTTCTTCTAATGGAGTCTTGCTGTATTCCAACATATGCAGTTAGGGCCTGCCTTTCAACTATCCCGGAGAACAAAGTTAACTTTTCTATGCCTTGCATAGAATGTTCATCACAAGCTCGGTTGAAGCCCCTGTCTACTGTTTAAACTGCAACCGTCAGATCTTTACGAGCAAAGACTCACTCGGTGTTCTGTGTGGAAACAGTAAAATTCTTACCAGTCAACTGGCAAATATATAAAATGTTTTTTGTTTCAAAGGAAGACTCAAGTCAGGAAACCAAAAAACAAAGACACATCCAAAACACAACATCCCACCCAAACAAAAAAAGAGGGTGAAAAAAGGACACCCCTAGGGTGCCAACACTGCTCCTGCCCACCCACATCCCAAAAACTAGGTTCTGAGAGGGAGGCGGGAGTAGAATACAGCAAGACTCCATTAGAATAAACATTACTAATTTGAGTAATTTTTCTTCAAACAACATGAAGTCATGCTGTATTCTGACATATGCAGTCTACCAAGCAGTACCTCCATGGAGGAGGGACAGAACCTACTTTGGGAACAGGCTCTGAAGTACTGCTGTGCCAAACCGAGCATCACTCCTAGCCTGGATATCCAGAGAGTAATGCTTGGTGAAAGTATGGACCGTTTTCCAGGTGGTTGCTTGACAAATTTCTAAGAGAGGAATATCCCTGGCAGCAGCCAGGGAAGAGTCTGTACCTCCTGTGGAATGAGCCCTCAGGCCTGAGGGTGGAGTTCTACACAGTTTTTCATAGCAGAATTGTATACAAGAAACAATCCACCTGACAATAGATCTCTTAGTGGCAGGTTTGCCTTTACCAACTTCTCCAAAAGTAAGGAACAACTGGAGGGATTCAAACCTGTGACCCTTGGTACGCTTCATGTAGTAGCCAAGGGCTCTTTTAACATCCAAGCTGTGTAGCCTCCTCTCTCCTGAGGAGGAATGGTCAGTGAAGAAAACAGGGAGAGATATAGACTGGTTGAGGCGGAAATCTGAAACCACTTTAGGTAAGAACTTTCTGCTAGTTCTAAGGACCACTTTATCTCTGTGAAAAGAGATTAAATCAGATTCCACCGACAGGGCTTGCAATTTACTGATACATCTGGCAGTAGTAATGACTATCAAAACCAGTTTTCCAAGTCAAGTACTAAAGCTCTGCTGAGGACAAAGGCTCAAAGGGGGGTTGCATAAGCTGAGCAATGCAAACATTAAGGTCCCAAGCCGGAGCAGGATCCCTAAAGAGGGGATTGGTGTGAAGCAATCCCTTGAAAACTTACAGAATACAGGATGGGATGACAAAGAGGAAGACTTGCCTACTGACATGAAAGCAGAAACAGCTGCCAAGTGTACTTTGAGGGTAGCTGGTCTGAGGCCTAGGCCATTAAGGATGGACCATATAATCCAGAACCATAGGCAATTCAGCAGAGTCTGGAGAAATATTCTTAGAACACCAAATGCTGAATCTTTTCCATTTGGAGTTGTAAGTCTTCCTGGCGGAAGGCTTTCGAGAAGCCTTAAGGATATCCAGAACCCTTTGGGAAAGATGCAGATCTGCAAACTCTAACTCTTCAAGAGCCAAGCCTTGAGAATGAGATACTGAAGATTTGGGTACCAAATCCTCCCCCGAGAGGATGTTAACAGGTTGTAATTCCTGGGAAGAGACAAGGGAAGGTGGACTGTTAGGGACAGCAACAAGGGATACCATGGCTGTCTGGCCCAGTCTGGAGCAATCAGAATCACCTTGCATGGTTGTGACCTTATCTTGACTAGCACCTTGAACAGGAGAGGGAAAGGGGGGGGGAAAGCATAAATTTCCCTTCCCAGTTCAGAATCAGAGCATCCAGGGGACTGAGCTCCAAGACTGGGGTCTGCAACAAAAGAGGAAGTTGATGCATTGCCTGGGGCTGCAAAAAGATCAGTCTCTGGAATGCCCCATCTCGAGAAAATCACTTTCAAAATCAGAGGATCCAGGGCCCATTTGTGATGGCCCTGGGATATTCTGCTCAGTGCATCTGCTAGGACATTTTCCTTCCCTGGGAGGTGAACTGCTATCAGAGAGGTTTGCAGGGAATAGGCCAGGGACCACAACTTCGTTGCTTCTGTGCACAAGGCCGTAGACAGACTGCCTCCTTGCTTACTGATGTACCCCACATGGTGGTGGTGGTGTCTTCTGACCTGAACCACCTTGTTCTGTACAGATTTGGAAAAAGCTTGCAGTGGCAGAAACACTGCCCTGAGTTCCAAGAGAATGATGTGAAGCAGAGATTCCCAAGGTGACCACAGTCCTTGGGTGGTAAGATCCCCCAAATGGGCTCCCCAGCCCAGCAGGGAAGTATCTGTGGTGAGTACCACCGAATGAGACTGAGTGACAAATGGAACCCCTTGTCTCAAATTGTCCTGATCCTGCCACAACTGCAAGACTTGGATCAGGGTTCTAGTCACTTGGATTAGTTAGGTAAGGGAATCCTTTCTTTGGGACCAAAAAGGCTCTTAAGTGGAACTGAATGTCCCTCATTTGGAATCTTGCTCCTGGACCACTGCTGTGGAAGCTGCCATGTGGCCCAGTAGCTGAAGAAAATGCCTTGCTGGTCGAGACACCTGAAGGGGGAAATCAAGAGGCCAGTTCCATAAGGGTCCTTGCCCTTTCCAGGGGAAGGAAGGCTCTTGCCTTTACTGTATCCAGTTCTGCACCTATGAAGGTGAGGAGCTGCACTGGTTCGAGAAATGACTTTGGTAGGTTGAGAAGGAATCCTAAGGAAGTGAGCACTTGCTGGGTCACTTGCAGATGTGACTTGACTTGGTCTGGACACTGACCTACTATGAGTCAGTCATCCAAGTATGGGAAGATGGAGATCTTTTGTCTTCTTAGGAAAGCAACAACTACTGCCAGGCACTTTGTGAAAACCCTTGGGGCTGATATTAGGCCATAGGGCACTGCTCTGAATTGATAGTGGCCTGAGGGCAACTCGAACCTGAGGTACTTTCTGTGGGAGCACCTGATGGGAATGTGAAAGTAGGCATCTTTGAGGTCCAGGGAGGCTAGCCAGTCCCCTGGCCTTAGAGAGGGAAAGATTATTCCCAGAGTTACCATTTTGAACTTTGGCTTCAAAAAGATGTTTGTTCAGATATCTTAGGTCCAAGATGGGTCGCAACTCTCCTGTCTTTTCGGGAGTTAGGAAGTACCTGGAGTACAATCCTTCGCCCCTGTGTAGGGTGGGAACTCACTACAGCTCACAACTAGGAGAGAAGAAACCTCTGCCTCTAGGGCAAGGGTTGCCGAGAGATTTGCAGGTGGAAAAGATCTGGCTCTCATCTTGGGAAATATTTTGAAGCGGAGAACCAGTCCCTGGCTTACTACTTCCAGGACCCACTTGTCTGATGTAAGAGACATCCAGTCCTGGACAAAGTAAGCCAGCCTGCCCCCTACTGGTATAGGAGAAGCGAACCAGGCAGACCCATCAGGGTGTCTGCTTGGCAGGGGCTTTAGGCTGATGGGTGGCTGCAAGCCTGCTCATCCCCCTTCACCCTCTCCCTCTAAAGAACCCACTCTGCGAAAAGGAAGAGGAGGCCTGAGCTTGGTAAAAAAGGCCTTTGGAAAGGCCTGCCCCTGCCCCTGGACTGCTGCCTTTGAGGAGTTGCTTGCCTTTCCTTGGCCTGAGCACTCCTGTAAGTGGTCCTGTACTTGTCCATCTTCAATTCTCTGTCTGCTCCCCAAACAGAGAATTACCCACTACAGGAAAATCCATGGCCTTAGCCTGGGTATCCTGTGAGAGGTTAGTACATCTGAGCCAAGCCATCCTCCAAAGAGCCACAGATGTAGCCATGACTCTTGATACATAATTGGAGTCTACAGCAGCATGAAACTGAACTTTCGATGCCTCAGTCCCATCTGCAGCCACCTGCTCCAGCTCCTTGGCAAGCTGGTCGGGAGCTTGTTTAGCCAGAGCCAGTACAATGTCCCACCTGTACTTCTGGTACCTGGCAGTATAGGCCATATAATTAGCCTGCCTGAGTCCCAAAGATGCTGCCATGTACTGTTTCTCTGCCATGGCATCAATCTTCCTGGAGTCCTTGTCTGAGGTGTGATGCCAAGGGAATGTTTGCCTTATCACAGGCAGCAGCCTGCAAAACCCCAACATGGCTGCATTGCTGAAAAAGGAACTCCATGTCTGAGCCCGAGAGAGTGTACCTCTTGTCCATTCGTCTGTCCACAGGAGGTACAGAATTAGGAGACTTAATTTTTTGTGTCAGTTTCCCAAAGGATTTGTGGAGGGGAACAGACAGTCTCCTGGACTCTGGGATGTCAATCATCTCAACATAATCAAGCTCTCCCTGATCCTCTACTGCTTCCTCCACAGGAAGCTGAAGGGTATCAGCCACTTTTGCAGAACATGTAGTGTAAAGGGACTCAAAGCCTAGAAGGAGAAACACTCAACGTCCGTCTATGGAGATGTCCGGTCAATAGGCACATCCAGACTTTCACCATAATCATCCTCACTTTCCTCCTCCTCCTCCTCCTCCTCCTCCGGTTCATAAAATTCTTCCAAAGTATAATCCGGAACCGGGGGAACCGACCAAACACAGTCCCTGCCAGATGGTGCCGGTTCGGTCGGAACCGAACTAAGCGACTGCACAATCCTAATCGCCTTGGCTGTCTCATCGGCGGTCGGAGTATGAATTTCAGGGTCCGAACCAGTCGATTTGTCTTTTTTTCTTTTTGTCGGAACAGATTCCTCAGAATCAGCTCTCCTTTTGCCCGAAGTAGTAACGCCCTGGTCAGAGGGCACTCCTTCTGGTTCGGTCGGAACCGAACCGGGCTGGCCATCTGGGTCAGCGGACTTCTCAGCCTCCCTTTCCCTCAGTCTACCTAATCTCTTTTCCAGGGTAGATTTGGGAAAATTCTTGCAAATTTGGCAGTCTGAATCAAGGTGCTCAAACCTCAGACAATAAACACAGGTGGTATGGGGATCAGCCTTGGCAAAGACCTCCCCACACACACTGCAGTGTTGAAACCCAGTGGGCCAGTTTTTTTTCTTGGGTTTCTCAGACATGGCCAATCCTAACCAAACACTTGCCCTTTTTTCGGCAATCTGCCACTCCCCTATCAGTTCCTGACCGTGTCACGGGTCTTGGAAAAAAACGTAATTAAATCCGTTTTTTTTTTAGAACCGATACGGACCGGTAACCACTCTCTAAAGTAAAGCACAAGCTTTTTTACCTCAAATTGATCGGTTCAGCCGAACCGTTCCACAGTTTACAAGTTCCTCACAGAAAACAGAACAAAAACATATCTAGTACTCACGGTACCACAGAAAGAGACTTGAACAGACTATGCGGAAACAGCAATTCGGTAGAAACCGACCGAAAACCGACACTTCAACTGACTTTTTGAACCGAGCAGCAGGAGAAATCTCCGGAGCGACTGTTCAATGAGGCAAAGTAAAGAATCTGACGGTTGCAGTTTAAACAACAGCAGACAGGGGCTTCAACCAAGCTCGTGATGAATATTCTATGCAAGGCATAGAAAGTTAACTCTTTGTTCTCGGGGCAGTTGAAGGCAGGACCCAACTGCATATGTCAGAATACAGCAAGACTTCATGTTGTTTAAAGAGCTGGTTCTCATCTTGGAAATTTTTGAAGCTGAGAACCAGTCCTAACTTTAACTTCCAGGACCAACTTGTCTGATGTAACAGACATCCAGTCCTGGACATAGTAAGCCAGCCTGCCCCTACAGGAATGGGAGAGTCAACCCGGCAGACCCATCACGGTATTCTGCTTGGCAGGGGCCTTAGGCTGAGGGGGGATGCAGCCCTGCTCATCCGCCTTCTGCCTCTCCCTAAAGAACCCCTCTGTGAAAATGGAGAAAAGGCCCATGCTTGATAAAAGTCCTATGGAAAGGCCTGCCCTGCCCCTGGATTGCTGCCTCTGAGGAGTTGCTTGCCTTTCTTTGGCCTGAGCACGCCTATAAGCGGTCCTGTACTCATCCATTTTCTTCATGCAATTCTCGGTCTGCTCCCCAAACAGAGAATTACCCACCACAAGAAAATCCATGGCCTTAGCCTGGGTGTTCTGTGAGAGGCTGATACATCCGAGCCAAGCCATCCTCCGAAGAGCCACAGATGTAGCCATAACTCTTGATGACATCACTGGAGTCCACAGCAGCATGAAATTGCACCTTTGATGCCTCAATCCCATCAGCAGCCACCTCCTCCAGAGCTGGGGGGGAAGCCTGTTTAGCCAGTGCCAGTACAGTGTCCCACCTGGACTTCTGGTACCTAGCTGTATATAGGCCATATAGTTTGCCTGCCTGAGACCCAAGGAAGATGCCACGTACTGTTTCTTTGCCATGGCATCCATCTTCCTGGAGTCTTTGTCTGGGGGTGTGAAGCCAAGGGAATATTTGCCTTGTCACAGGCAGCAGCCTGCATGACCCAACATGGCTACATTGCTGGTATAAAACTATCTGAGCCTGATAATATATACCTTCTTGTCCATCTTTCTGTCAACAGGAGGTATAGAATTGGGAGACTTAAGGATTTTTGTGTCTACTTCCCAAGATATTTGTGAAGGGAATAGACAGTCTCCTGGACTCTGGGATGTCCATCATTTCCACATAATCAGGCTCTTCTTTATCCTCCATTGCCTCCTCCATAGGAAGCTGGAGGGTTTCAGCCACCTTTCTGTAAAAGAAAGTGGGAAGGGGACTCAGAAAGCCTAGGAGGGGATACACCCTAAGTTCTGTCTGGGGAGATGTCTGGTTCCACAGGCACATCCAGACTTTCACCATCATCTTCAAACTCCTCCTCCTCAAACTCCAGTTCATAAAAGTCTTCAGGGTATAATCTTTAACGGGAAAGTATGCAGACGAACCCCTGCCAAAGGTGCAGATCAGTCTGAACCCCAGTGAGCGATTCTAATTCTAATAGCTCTGACCATTTCCTCGACAGTCGAACATGAACCTCTGGATCTGAACCGTCCATTTTTCTTTGCATTTTCTCTTTGCAGGAACCGATCCCTCAGGATCAGCTCTCCTCTTCCCAAAGTAGTATCACCCTGGTCAGAGGGCACTCCTGGTTTGGTCGGAACCAAACTGGGCTGGCCATCTGGGTCAGCGGACTTCTCGGCCTCCTTTTCCCTCAGTCTACCTAATCTCTTTTCAAGGGTAGATTTAGGAAAATTTTTACATATTTGGCAGTCTGTAGCAAGGTGTTCAAACCCCAGACAGACAGGTGGTGTGGGGAATCTGCCTTAGCAAAGACATCCCCACACTCACTGCAGCGTTGAAACCCAGTGGGCCTGGTTTTTTTCTTGGGTTTCTCAGACATGGCCAACCTAACCAAACTTACTGTTTTTATGGCAACCGCCAGGCAAGACTCCCTTATCGGTTCCTAACTGTGTCACGGGTATTGGAAAAAAACAAACATTCAAAACGCATTTTTTTCAGAACTGATAAGGACCGGTAACCACACAGTAAAGTAAAACACAAGGATTCATACAAATGATCGGTTCAGCCGAATTGATCCAACACTTTTACAGACAGAAAATCAGAACAAAACCTATCTAGTACTCACGGTACCGCAGAAAGAGACTGAACCAACTATGCGGAATAATTTTCGGTTTAAAACCGACACTTAACTGACATTAACAGACTTTCAAACTGAGCTGCAGGAGAAATCTCCGGTGCGACTGTTTAGTGAGGTGAGTAGAGAATCTGACGTTGAGTTTCAAAGGAAACAGACAGAGACCTCAACCAAGCTCGAGATCAGCATTCTATGCCATGCAGAGAAGTTAACCCTTTGTTCTCCGGAGCAGTTTAAAGGCTGGAGCTAACTACAATAGTCAGAATACAGCAAGACTTCATGTTTGAAATGTGGGTTTTTTAACTAGAAATAATATGATGCAAAACAGGTTGACAGTGTCCCTTTAATATTTTCACTACAGATTTTCAGTATTGCCATCTCTTCATACCTCCCTATGAATGGTACAGCTGTCATTCTTCACATCCTGCCCAATCTGTGTTTTCGTACACCTGGCACACAATGGCACAGTCGCTGTGGGAACTCAAAGTTCGGGACACATCAACAAAATTACAGTGCCACTGTTCATGACAAGAGGTCCCAAATGCTTTCTGAAGTGGGGTCACAAAAGGCCATGTTGGAAATTTGTGGTGCAAATATAGAAAATTCAAGCCATCAGCATCCTAGAAGGGTGAAATAAAGGGCATCAGTGTTAACATTGCACTGCCTACCCACATCCCAAAAATAGAGGTTCTGAGAGGGATGTTGGGAGGTCATATTATAGCAAGACTCCATAGAAGAAACAACATATTAAGGTGAGTAATTTTCTTCAAACAACATGAAGTCTTGCTATTGTGACATATGCACACATAGCAGTACCTCCCTGGAGGAGGATAGAACCTACTTGGGAATAGGCTCTGAAGCACAGCAAAGAATCGGCATCACCAGCCTGGTTATCCAGGAGTAATGCTAGTAAAAGTGTGAACTGTTTCCAGGTAGCGCTTGATATCTTAGATAGGATGTCTCGGCAGTAGCCAGAGACTAGCTGTACCTCTGGTAGAGTGAGCCCTCAGGCCTGAGGAGAACTTTACCCAGTTTTTCAAGCAGAATTGATACAAGAGACAATCCACCTGTCAACGGATCTTTTAGTGGGTGGTTTCTACCAACCTCACCATAAGGAGGAACAATTGGAGGATTCAACCTGTGACTCCGGTACGGCCCATATAGTAACTATGGTTTCGATATCTAAATTGTAATCTCCTCACCAGAGGAGGAATGTCAGTGGTATACAGGAAGAGACATGATTGATAAGGTTAAAGTCTGAAACCACCTTAGGCAGACCTCCTGTTGTCCTAGTATCACTTATCCCTATGAAAGGATAAATCAGCTCACTGACAAGGCTTGTAGCTCGCTTATGCCTCAGAGGTGGGATGGCTACCAAGAACACAGTTTCAAGTCAAGTACTAGTTCTGCTGAAGACAATGGCTCAAAGGGGTTGTGTCTGCTGAGCGATGAAATATTAAGATCCCAAGCAGGGCAGGATCCTGGACTGTGGCACAGGAAGCAACCCTTAAAAGACTTGAGAACACAGGTGAGCTGAAAAAGAGGGCTACCTGCTGACAAGACAGACACAGCTGCCAAATGCACCTTTAGGGTAGCCCTGAGCCCCAAGGAATTCACCAAAATAATCCAGATCGGGGCACACCGCAGATTCTGGGAAATATGTTTACCAGCACACAAATGGAAATCTCTCTTCTATTTTGAATTATAGGTAGTTCTGGGGAAGGCTTCCTAGAGGCCTCAAGGTATCCAATACACCTTGAGAGAGTGTGGTCAGCAACCACCTTCAAGAGCCGTTTCTTGAGATTGAGAGATTTGAGGTTCGATACCAAACTCTCCCGGGCACAGGTTAACAGGTTGTGATTCCTGGAAGACATAGGGAGGGTGGACTGCTATGGCGAGGAGTGGGTACCAGAGTTGCCATTCAATTGGAGCAATCAGGATCATCTTGCAGGATTGAGATCTGATTTGACTAGCACTTTGAAAAGAAGGGAAGGGGGAACGTGATAGAGAAACTTCCTTCCTAACTGAGAAGGAAGGCATCTGAGGGATGAGCCCGTCACTGTGCCTGCAGCGGCACGGTGAAAGTTGTTGTGAAGTTCATTTATAGTGCCCTACCTGGCAAATATTACTGCAGATAGGGATCCAGTCCTTCGTGATGTCTGGGAACTGCTGAGAGCATCCGCTAGGACATGTCCTTGCCTGGGAGGTGAACTGTCGTAAGGGAGCGCTCAGAGAATAAGCAGAGACCATAACTTATTGCTCGTGCACAAGGCCGTCGTGCCAGTGCCCGTTTCTTGTTGATGTACCACAGGTGGTATTGTCTGTCCTGACCTAAACCACCTTGTTCTGACAGAGGGAAAACCTGAGTGCTAGGAAATTGCCTGAGCTCCAGCAAATTGATGGAGCAGAGATTTTGAGGACCACAGCCCTGGGCAAGTCCCCATGTGAGCTCTCCCACCCCAAGAGGGAAGCATCTGTAGTAGTGAGGAATGAGATTGAGGAGAAAAGGGAACTTCTGTTCAGATTGTTCTGATCCTGCCACTGAAGGCCTGATCAGGTCGAAAGTACTGGAATCAATTTGGTTAGATCTGTCCTTGAGACCAAAAGGGGTTTCAAATGAAACTGTCTCATTTGAAATTCGCCTGCACCACTGCTGTAGAAGCAGCCATGTGTCCCAGGAGCTGAAATGCCTGCTGGTCGAGAGATCTGGTGGTGAAAGAGGAGGCCAGCACCAGGTCCTTGCTCTTTCCAGAGAAGGAAGGTTTGGCTTCTTTGTGTTCAGTTCTCGCCTATAAAGGTGAGAATTGGACAGGCTCAGAACTGACTTGAAGATTGAGAAGGAAACCAGAGATGGGGCAGCTGTTGATTACTTGTAAATGAGATTGATCTGAGACTGTCCTACAATGAGCCAGTCGTTCAGATATGAAAGATGCACTTTTGCCTTCTTAAATGAGCACTGCTACTGCCAGGCATTTTGAACACCCTTGGGGCCTAGGTGAGGCATGGCATTTCGAACTGTAGTGGTTTGAGGCAGTTCAATCTGAGGTACTGATGGAGCTTTGTGATGAGAATATGGCGGGGCATCCTGAGGTCCAGGGAGGCTAGCTGTCCCCTTGCCTAGAGGTAAAATAACCTAGTCATCATTTTGAACTTTGTTTTAAAGGTTTGTTTAGATACCTGGATCCAGAAGGTCCTCATTCTCCTGTCTTTTTGGGGTATAGTACCTGGAGTACAACCTTTTGCCCTGGTGTATGGGTAGAACCTTTCCAGCTCTGAGAGCGAGGAGGAGGGCAGAAAATACAGGTTACTCACTGTAACAGGAGTTCTAGGAATGGTATGTTGTTCATCCACACTGTTGGCAGGTATCTGCCGCTTAAATCTTGCCGAAGGTCTTCTTGCTCCTCCACCACCCGGTGGTATAACCTGCTCCTCATGACGCCAGATCTGCCCGCTGAAGCTGTGGTTGTGCGTCAAGCCGGAGTCGTTGGTCGGTTGATGAATATATACCATTCCTAGAACTCCTGTTACAGGTGAGTAACTGTATTTAGGACATGGATATGTTGTTCCACCTTCATTGGCAGACTCCTTGTAGTTCCCGAGGAGGGGAGGCGAGACTCCCCCTCAATACTTACTTGGGAAAGAGAGACTGAGAACCGAGGCCCCAAAACCAGCATCCCGGCGTGACTCAGGTCGATGGTAATGGGTAATAAAGGTGTTTGCTGACTTCCAGGTAGCAGCTCCTGCAGATTTCCTGGATAGGACGCCCTGGAAGCAGCCACTGCTGGAGCAGTATGCGGTAGAATGAGCTCTTATCCTCTGGGAGGCTCCATGCCCGCCAACTTATATGTAGAGATCTATGTAGAGGTTACCCACTGCTTATCGTCCGCTGGCTGCAGGTCTGCCAGATGCTTCAGCGCAGGTGACAAACAGCTATGTAACCCCTCCTGTATCTCAGCCGCTGCGCTCCTAATAAGGTCGAGCTCTTCTAGGGTCCAGAGTATGAGCCTATATTCGGCCTCCGAGGTGTGACTGGTAGAACACCGCAGAGTCAACACCTGGTTGCTGTGAAACTCCTACACCACCTTTTGGAAGGAATTTCGGTGGGGCACAGGACAACCTTGTCCCTGTGGAAACCAGGTATGAGACTCGATGGAACGCCTGAGCTCTCCCATCCTTCTGGCTGACGTGATAGCCACCAAGAAGGGCGGTCTTCCACGACAGGTGAGAGAGAGCACACCTGTGCATAGGTTCTAATGGCTTGCCCATGAGCTTTGCCAGTACCAGCAGTAGATCCCACGGAGGTAGTTCCCAAGACTGGAGGGGAATGTGATCAAGGCCTTTGAAAAAGCGCTAGACCACCTTCTCTCTGCGCCACCGACATGCTTTCCGCCCGCGCCCGGTAAGCAGAGATGGCTGCTGGGTGCACCCTTAGGGTCGCCACCCAAGCCCTTGACTGAAAGGGACCATAAATAGTCCAAGATGCTTGCCAAGGAACAGGAGGAAGGGTCCACAGCCCTTGTTCTGACACCAAATGGAAAACCTTTTTCATTTGAAGGCATAGCATTTTCTGGTCGACTCTCACGGGACGCCTCACTACATTGAGGGCCCTGCCGAAAGACCCAAGGCCTGGAACTCTAGCCAGGAACCAGGCCAGGGTGCAGGGATTGAAGGTCCGGATGGAACACCTTCCCTGATTGACTGAGAGCAGGTCCGGGTAGGCTGTGGCTGCCGCGGAGTCCTGGAGCTGAGACTGAGGAGATCTGGGTACCAGAACTGGTGTGAGGCCAGTCTGGGGCTATCAGAATCAGCTGCTTTGTCCTCCCTCGTCCTTGAGAAGCACCTTGTGGATCAAGGGAAATTGGGGAAAGGGCGAGAAGAGGCCCGGGTCCACTGCCTCGAGAAGGCATCCCCTGCAGCTAGCCCCGCTGAGGGGGTGGCATGGAACAGGCTCAGCTCGCTGCTCTCCCTGGGAGGCAAACAGGTCCACCTGAGGTGTGCCCCAATGGGAGAACAGATGCTGTACTACCCTCGCGGGGAGAGACCACTGTGGGATGCAGCCCCTATCCTGCCCAGGGCACGGGTTGTGGTGTTGAGGCCCTGCCACGTGAATGGCTAGGAGATCCGCTTCCAGGCTGCGATCTTAATTCCCAAATGCGGAGAGTCTCGTATATAGCATGGAGCGTCTCCCTGCCTCTGGGTGTTTAGATAGTACATGGTCGTGGTATTGTCCGCCTGACCGGACCACTTTGACCTCGGAGGAACGGAGCAAAGGCGGTGAGAGAGCTAGGGCGGACCGCCGGAGCTCCAGCAGGTTGATGTGGCATCGGGACTCCCCAAGGGACCAGGAGGCCATGAGCCCGTAGTTCCCCAGATGGGCACCCCAACCCATCAGAGAGGCATCGGTCGGCTAGAGAGACCGGCCGGCTCGGGCGGACGGAACGGGATGTCCCTCCTGCAAATGATCTCAATGGTCCACCACTGGAGAGTCGCTCCACATTCCCTGTGTCACCGACACAAGCTGGTCCAAAGGATCGCAGGGCCAGGACCACTGGCTGGCCAGTCTCCACTGAAGGGGACGGATGTCCAGCGGGCCCAACGGACCACGCTGGGTGCAGGCCGCCATGAGACCCAGGAGGCGTGAGGAAGTCCTGGCAGGGCGTACTGCTCAAACCAGAATGATCGGGCAAAGGAGGAAAGAACCGCCCTGTCCGCCGGAGCCGCGCTTGGCTCGAAGAGAGTCGAAGCTGCTTCCGATGAATAGAATCACCTGCTTCGCTCTGGAGTCTGGACTTGGCCTGATAAGGAGGCCCAGTTGAGAGCAGACCTGAGGGGCAGATTTCTGACCACTCTGCCTCCTTCCTGGAGGGAGTTGCTATCAGCCAGTCGCCCAGGTAAGGGTACACCGACCCCTGGGCCAAGAGGAATGCTGTCACCACTGCCATGCATTTGGTGAAGACCTTGGAGCTGGAGACAAGTCAAGGGCATGGCTTGAACTCAAGAGGGATCCTTCCGCTGAAGCTTAAGGAATCTCTGGTGAGACGGACGGATAGGGACGTGAAAACGCCCCTGCAAGTCCAGAGAGCAGAACTACACGTTCCAAGGATGGCATTATTCGAGCCAGAGTGACCATCCTGAAGGTTCGAGACCTTTTAGGGAACTTGTTTAGGTCTTGTAGGTCGAGAATGGGGCCAGCCCCCGTCCGCCTTCGGAACCAGGAAGTACCTGGACACAAACCCTGGGTCTGAAGGAGGGTCCACCACCTCTTTATCACCTCCTTCTGGAGGAGGAGAGCTGGCGTCGCCCCGACGAGCCGGGCCAGTGAGGCTGGGGATCCCGGTTCCCCGAGGGGCGACGGCTCTGAAGGTGGTGCCTGCTCAATTCCAGAGGCAGGCCTCTTCCCCACCACCTTCAAGACCCACCTGTCCGCGGAACAGCGGACCAGGCGGAACGGAAGTGCTGGAGCCGCCCTTCCACGGGGACCTGGGATAAGGTGAGGGAATGGGGGCGACACCCCTCAGCCAGTCACTGGGCAGGCTTGGAGGAGGGACCGCCGAGGCCCTCCTGGGCCTTTCCTCCCTGCCTCCCTGTTGAGGAAGCCGCGCTTGGGTTTGGGATGCCAAGGCCGAGCCTGCTGGCCCTGACGCTGCTGGGCGGGCGCTGGGGCACAGAAGGACGAAGGGCTTAGGGCTGTGGTTTGCGGCCTTTGTCCTCTGAGCGGAAGAGACCGAGTCTAAGGTAGCATTGGACTTCTCGATCCTCTGCAGGTGACCTTCCACCCAGGGTCGAAGAGGTCAGTGCCTCAAAAAGGGGACATCCACCAACTTGTGCTGGGTATCCGGGCAAAGGTGATATCCTCAGCCAAGCCTCGCCGACAAGATAGCCATCAGCGGCCGCCACCCATCTGGGCACATGAGTCCTCTAAACTCCAAAGCAGTCTGGAGCTGGTTTGGCCACTGCTCTGCTCTGTCCCGCACTGCTTAACCGTGAGTCAGATCGGCGTGAAGATGAGGGATGACCTCATCCAGGGAGCCCAACAGGCATGAGAAAATGTGCCATGAGGACGGGCCAACTGGCCTGACGTCTGCCGAGAGAGGACGAGCGTAGACTTTTTTCCTACACAGTCCACTTCTTGACCTCTTGTCAGGAGGTTTGTCCTCATCCCTGGCGCTGCCGGAAAGCCGGAAAACGCTTGTTCGGTAACCAACCCTCAGTAGAGGGGTGTTCCAAACCGGACAAGGAACCAGTAGGGACCGTGATATTCTCCGGCCATCCTGGCCAAGGCGCAGGGCAGGAAGCAGGGCGCTGCCAAGCTCCAGTGCCGACCCACTATGGCCTCGCCACCGGAAAGGCCTGTCACGGAGAACTTCTGTCCAGAATCTGCTCCGTGAGGGGACCTGGCCCGCTTGGAACGGGTTCGAGCCCATCCCGTGGACTCCGAGATATCAAGTAGTCCCCAGGAAGGACGACGGGCTATCGCCCATTGACTGGTCTCCTGAAGACTCCAAGTCCAGTCGCTTGGAGAAAAGGAGGAATCATCTTCGACTTGGAAGAGTCCTCAAGAGCTGCCTCTGGCCTGAGCCACCCTTCACCTGTCAAGTCGATCTGGGAGTGAGAGTAACTGACAGCCGGTGGGTAGACCCTAGCCGACCGAGAATCTGGTCGGAGCCCCACCTGGTGGCTGTGGAGGGCGGAGGTTCCACCCGAATCGGGTGGAGTAGCTGGTTTTGCCAACAACCGCCTGGGTGTATAGGCCTCGGATAAGTCGCAGGGGTTGTGTCACGCATCCTGCGACAAGTTGATTCTTATTGCCGGGAAGCGACGGGTCGGCTTATTCCCCGCCAGGAGGAGTTGTTTAACATAAGGTCTCGCACTGCCGACGTATTTACGCCGAAGCCCCTCATCCGGTGAGGAGGACGTCAGCGCGAATCTGCCATCATGTGCCGAGACCGAGACCGCCACGACGGTGGGATCGGCTGGACTGCCAGAGGTCCGAGACCGACCGAGTCCCGGAATTTCCGAGGTCGGTGCGGGAGGTGTCGGCCGGAACCGCACTCCCTTCGCTCGGATGGTGCATCCGAGGGCTCCGGAACCGAGGCACAGGCGAGCCCACGGGATCTCTCAACCTCCCGGGGAACCGGGAGAGGGGAATCTCGCCAAGCAAGGTGACAGCTCGTCTAACGGTCGAAAAATCTCGATTTCATCGGTGGAGTCTCGGTCAACTGGACCTGACGGGACACCGTGAGGCCAGTGGCCAAGCCGAATGGTTAAGCCGTCACGGTCGACGGTCTGGAGAGGGACCTTTCCCGCCCCAAGAGCCGCCGACGGAGGGATCTCTACTCCTTGTCCTCTTTTGGACCGAGAATAAGGTCCCGCTAACGAGGCCCTTCTCCTTTAGTGGAGAGGGACAGACAAAGCTCCTTAAAAGAAGCCGTGTAAGAAGAGCCCAGAGAGAGCGGGATAAATGCCGGGCCGAGGAGATACGGCCCGCGCCTTCCTCTTCGAGGGCCAATTAATCCGCCGGAGCGATCTGCCGATGCCCGCCGCAAGGACACCGCCAACCGGGCCTCCTTCTTGACTTCACCGGAGGGAAACGCTTCCTCGGACGGCCCAGATGTAATCAGGCAGCACGGTCTTCGAGGACGAGGCTGAGAAGGATGAGCACAGGTCGCAAGCCTCGCGGTCGTGCTCAAGCGCCTGGGCAGTAGACACACGTGGAGTGTGGATCCGGCCCGAGACATCTTCTTCCGCTTAGGGCATCTCCGGACCGTGAGTTGATTTGTCCATCGCAGTCCGCCGAGGGATAGAAGACTTCGAAGTCTTTGCAAAAATTTTTATTTTTTAAATCCGCGAACGAGGAATAGGAACTAGTCTCAAACGAGAGCGTTAAGGAGGGAACCTGAGCTCTGCCAAGTGAAGGAAGATCTACGCCATGGGGGGGAGCGAGAGTTATACTCACCCGGTGGGTGGAGGAGTAAGCTTGAAGACCTTCCGCAAGATTTAAAGCGGCAAGGATACTTCAAGCAATGAGTGTGGATGAACAACATATCCATGTCCCTAGAACTTCTGCTTCCAGGGCAAGTGCCTCTGATGGGTTTGCAGGTGGAAAGATCTGGCTCTCATCTTCTGGAATTTTTGCTGAGAACAGTCCCTGGCTTATTACCTCAGGACCCATTTGTCTGACGTTAAAGACTTCCAGTCCTGGACAGTAAGTGCTGCCTGCCCACTCTTACCGGTAGAGGAGGAGATCTGCCCTGGCATACTCCCATCAGGGGAGCCTGCTTTTGCAGGAGCTGTTGTTGAGTGGGTAGAAGCAGGCTTTATTAGAGCCCCTTCCTCTAAAGAACCCCTCTGGACATAAGCAGAAGAGGAGGCTCTGGCTTGGTAAAAGGCTCATGTAAAGGCTCTCGCCCCCTCACATGTTGTCTTTGAGGAGTGACTTGCCTTTCTTTGCCTGCATGTGCACTCCTATATGTGGTCCTATACTCATCCATTTTCTTTCATATAATTTCTGTCTGCTCTCAAACAGAGAATCTCCTACAACAGGAAAATCCATAGCCTTAGACTGGGTATCCTGTGACAGGGCAGTACATCTGAGCCAGGCCATTCTGCTGAAGAGACACAGATGTAGCCATAACGCTAGATGAAACATCATTAGAGTCTCCAGCAGCATGAAATTGCACCTTGGATTCCTCAATCTCGTTCGCAGCCACCTAGCTCCAGCTCCCTGGCAAGCGTTGTTCAGGTGCCTGTTTTGCTGGGCCAGGACAGTATCCCACCTGGATTTCTGGTACCTAGCTGCGTAAGCCATATAATTTGCCTGTCTGAGTCCCAAAGATGCTGCCATGTACTGCTTTTTTTTGCCATGGCATCCATCCTTCTGGAATCCTTTTCAGGAGGGTGAGAGGCTAGAGGACTATTAGCCTTGTCACAGGCTGCAGCCTGCACTACCCCCACATGGCTGCACTGCTGAGATAGAAACTCTGTATCAGAGCCTGATAAAGCATACCTTTTGTCCATCCTTTTATCCACTCGAGGATAGAATGAGGAGTTTTCAGAATTTTTACTGTTTCCTAAAAGATTTTGTGCAAGGGCATAGACAGTCTCCTAGACTCTGGAATATCCATCATTTCCACAAAATCAGGCTGCTCTTGATCATCAACAATAGCTTCTTCAACAGGAAGTTGCAGAGTGTCAGCAACTTTCTTTGTAAAACAAAAAAATGAAGGACTCAGATAGCCTGGGAGGGGATACTCCTGAGGGTCTGTCTGAGAGATGTCCATGTTCAATGGGCATATCCAGACTGTCAAAATCACACTCACTCTCCTCGTACCCCTCCTCCCCTTCCTCTGGTTCATAAAAATCTTCAAAATCATAATCTTGAACAGAGGGAACCGAACGAAACGGGCCCTTTTAGTTGGAACCGGCTCCTCAGAGCTGGTTCTTCGTTTGCCCGAGGAAGCATCGCCCTGGTCAGAGGGCACTCCCTCAGGTTCGGTTGGAACCGAACCAGGCTGGCCATCCGGGTCATCGGACTTTTGGCCTCCCTTCCCTGAGCCTACCAACTTCTTTCCACGGTGGCAGCAGGAAAATTCTGACAAATCTGGCAGTGTGCATTGAGGTGGTCAAACCCCAGACAATATAATAATATGGTGTGTGGGTCAGCTTTTGGCAAAGGCTTCCCATAGAGGCCACAGTGCTGAAACCCAGTGGGTCCGATTTTCTTTTGGGTTTTCAGACATAGTGCCAGCTAACCAAAACTTGCCCGTAATGGCAATCCACCAAGCAAGACTCTCTCATCTGTTCCCAACCGTACTCATTGGTCGTGGAAAAACCGTAATGAAACTGCTTTTTTAGAATCGATAAGAACCGGAACCGCACTTCTAAAGGGCTAGAAAGTAATTTTTAAACCCCTCTGATCGGTTCAAACCAAACCGAAAGAGACATTTACAAGTTCCACACAGAAGAAAAAATAATAAATAAGCCTATCTATTACCTACAATACCACAGACAGAGCTTGAACAGACGATTGCGGTTAAATTTCGGTAAAATAAACCGAGAATTACACTTTAAAACTGACAAATGAACCGAGCAGCAGGAGGAATCTCTGGAACGACTGTTCAGTGAGGCGGAGTAAAGAATCTGACAGTTTAAGTTTGAGCTTCAGACAGAGTGTTTAACCGAGCTCGCGCTCAAGATTCCATGCCCTGCATGGAAGTTAACTCTTTCACCTCCGGAGCACTTCTAAGGCTGGGACAAACTGCATATGTCATAATATAGCAAGACTTCATGTTGTTTGAATCAGATTCCAGTGATAGGGCTTGCAGTTCACTGATAGGTCTGGCAGAGGTAATGGCTACCAAAAACACAGTTTTCCAAGTCAAGTACTTAAGCTCTGCTGAGAATATAGGCTCAAAAGGAGGTTGCATAAGTTGAGCAATGCAAATATTTAAGTCCCAGGCAGGGTAGGATCCTTGAAGGAGGACTGGTATCACTGGCAATCCCTTGAAGAATTTACAGAACACCAGATGAGATGATAGTGAAGATTTTCCTACCGACAAAAGCAGACACAGCTGACAAGTGTAATTTTGAGAGCAGCTGGTCTGAGGCCTCAGGCCATTAAGAAGGGCCATATAATCCAGAACTGTAGATAATTCAGCAGTCTCTGGAAGGATATGCTTCTTGGAACACCAAATGCTGAATCTTCCATTCTGAGTTATAAGTCTTGGTGGTGGAAGGCTTTTGAAGCTCTGAGAATGTCCAGAACCCCTGTGAGAGGTGCAAATCTGCATACTCTAACTCTTCAAGAGCCATGTCTTGAGATTGAGACACCAAAGATTGGGGTACTAAATCCTCCCTGAGAGGAGGTTAACAGGTTGTAATTCCGGGAAGAGACAGGGGAGGATGGACTGTTAGAGAGAGACAGCAACAGGGGTACCAAGGCTGTCTGGCCCAGTCTTAAGCAATCAGAATCACTTTGCGAGGTTGTGACCTTATCTTGACTAGGACTTTGAACAGAACAGGAAAGGGAGGGAAGGCATACAGAAATTTCCCTTCCCAGTTCAAAATCAGAGCATCCAGAGGGACTGAACCCAAGACTGCAGGTCTGCAACAAAACGGAGGAACTTGATTGTCTGGGGCTGCAAAGAGATCCATCTCTGGTGTGCCCCACTTTGGAAAAAAAACATTTTCAAAACCAGGAGGTCCAGGCACCATTCCATGATGGCCCTGGGAGATCCTGCTCAGTGCATCTGCTACCACATTGGTCTTTCCTGGAAGGTGGGCTGCTAGCAGAGAGGTCTGCAGGGACTAAGCCAGGGACCACAATTTCATGGCTCCCGTGCACAAGGCCGGAGACCGAGTGCCTCCCTGCTTGTTGATGTACCACATGGTGGTGGTGTTGTCTGTCCTGACTTGAACCACCTTGTTCTGCACCAACCGAGAGAAGGCTTGCAGGGCATGAAAAAGTGCCCTGAGTTCCAGGTGACTGATAAGAAGGAGAGACTCCTGGGGGACCACAGTTCTTGGGCTGTGAGATCCCCTGATGAGCTCCTCGCCCTAAAAAGAGAAGCATCTGGGGTAAGGACCATCGAATGAGACTGAGTGACAAAGGGACCCCTTGCGTTTTAAATTGCCCTGATCCCCCACCAATGAACAGTATGGATCAGTGTCCGAAATAACTGGAATCAGTTTGGTAAGAGGGTCTTTCCTTTGGGACCAAAAAGGCCCTCCACATGGAACTGAAGGTCCCTTATCTGAAAATCTTGCCCCTGCACCACTGCTGTGGAAGCTGCCATGTGGCCCAAGAGCTGGAGGACGGCCTTGCCGGGTCGGGACACCTGGAAGGCTGAAGATGAAGCCAGTTCTATAAGAACCCTTGCCTTTCCAGGGTAAGAAAGGCTCTTGTTTTGATAGTATCCAGCTCTGCCCCTATAAAGGTAAGGAGCTGAACTGGTTCGAGAACTGATTTGGGAAGGCTGACAAGGAAACCAGAGAAGTGAGCACTTGCTGAGTCACTTGCAGGTCTGACTTGACTTGGTCTGGAGACTGACCTACTATGAGCCAATCGTCCAGATATGGAAAAATGGAAACCTTTTGCCTTCTTAGAAAGGCAACAACTACTGCCAGGCACTTTTGTGAAGACCCTTGGAGCTTATGTTAGGCCAAAGGGCATTGCTTTGAACTGATGATGGCCTGAGGGCAACTTGAACCTGAGGTACCTTCTGTGGGAGCACCTGATGGGAATATGAAAGCAGGCATCTTTGATGTCCAGGTTGACTAGCCAGTCCCCTGGCCTTAGAGAGGGAAGAATTATTCCCAGACTTACCGTCTTGAACTTTGGTTTTAGAAGATGTTTGTTCAGGTATCTTAGATCTAGGATAGGTCACCACTCCAGTCTTTTTGGGTAAGGAAGTATCTGGAGTACAGACCTTTCCCCAGTGTAGTGTAGAACTCTTCTATGGCTTTCAGAGCCAGAAGAGATGAAACCTCTGCCCAGGGCAAGGGCCTCGAGAAACCTGCAGGTGGAAAAGAAAAATTACTCACCTTAGTAATGTTGTTTCTTCTAATGGAGTCTTGCTGTATTCCAACATATGCAGTTAGGGCCTGCCTTCAACTATCCCGGAGAACAAGTTAACTTTTCTATGCCTTGCATAGAATGTTCATCACAAGCTCGGTTGAAGCCCCTGTCTACTGTTTAAACTGCAACCTCAGATCTTCTTAGCAAAGACTCACCGGTGTTCTGTGTGGAAATAGTAAAATTCTTACCAGTCAACTGGCAATATATAAAATGTTTTTGTTTCAAAGGAAGACTCAAGTCAGGAAACCAAAAAACAAAGACACATCCAAAACACAACATCCCACCCAAACAAAAAAGAGGGTGAAAAAGGACACCCTAGGGTGCCAACATGCTCCTGCCCACCCACATCCCAAAAACTAGGTTCTGAGAGGAGGCGGGGGGTCAGAATACAGCAAGACTCCATTAGAATAAACATTACTAATTTGAGTAATTTTTTCTTCAAACAACATGAAGTCATGCTGTATTCTGACATATGCAGTCTACTAAGCAGTACTCCATGGAGGAGGGACAGAACCTACTTTGGGAACAGGCTCTGAAGTACTTCTAAAGAAACCGAGCATCACTCCTAGCCTGGATATCCAGAGAGTAATGCTTGGTGAAAGTATGGACCGCTTTTCCAGGTGGTTGCTTGACAAATTTCTAAGAGGGAATATCCCTGGCAGCAGCCAGGGAAGAGTCTGTACCTCCTGTGGGAATGAGCCTCAGGCCTGAGGGTGGAGTTCTACACAGTTTTCATAGCAGAATTGTATACAAGAAACAATCCACCTGACAATAGATCTCTATGGTGGCAGGTTTGCCTTACCAACTTCTCCAAAAGTAAGGAACAACTGGAGGGATTCAAACCTGTGACCCTTGGTACGCTTCATGTAGTAGCCAAGGGCTCTTTTAACATCCAAGCTGTGTAGCCTCCTCCTGAGGAGGAATGGTCAGTGAAGAAAACAGGAGAGATATAGACTGGTTGAGGCGGAAATCTGAAACCACTTTAGGTAAGAACTTTCTGCTAGTTCTAAGGACCACTTTATCTCTGTGAAAAGAGATTAAATCAGATTCCACCGACAGGGCTTGCAATTTACTGATACATCTGGCAGTAGTAATGACTATCAAAACCAGTTTTCCAAGTCAAGTACTAAAGCTCTGCTGAGGACAAAGGCTCAAAGGGGGGTTGCATAAGCTGAGCAATGCAAACATTAAGGTCCCAAGCCGGAGCAGGATCCCTAAAGAGGGGATTGGTGTGAAGCAATCCCTTGAAAACTTACAGAATACAGGATGGGATGACAAAGAGGAAGACTTGCCTACTGACATGAAAGCAGAAACAGCTGCCAAGTGTACTTTGAGGGTAGCTGGTCTGAGGCCTAGGCCATTAAGGATGGACCATATAATCCAGAACCATAGGCAATTCAGCAGAGTCTGGAGAAATATTCTTAGAACACCAAATGCTGAATCTTTTCCATTTGGAGTTGTAAGTCTTCCTGGCGGAAGGCTTTCGAGAAGCCTTAAGGATATCCAGAACCCTTTGGGAAAGATGCAGATCTGCAAACTCTAACTCTTCAAGAGCCAAGCCTTGAGAATGAGATACTGAAGATTTGGGTACCAAATCCTCCCCTGAGAGGATGTTAACAGGTTGTAATTCCTGGGAAGAGACAAGGAAGGTGGACTGTTAGGGACAGCAACAAGGGATACCATGGCTGTCTGGCCCAGTCTGGAGCAATCAGAATCACCTTGCATGGTTGTGACCTTATCTTGACTAGCACCTTGAACAGGAGAGGGAAAGGGGGGGGGAAAGCATAAATTTCCCTTCCCAGTTCAGAATCAGAGCATCCAGGGGGACTGAGCCCAAGACTGGGGGTCTGCAACAAAAGAGGAAGTTGGCGATTGCCTGGGGCTGCAAAAAGATCAGTCTCTGGAATGCCCCATCTCGAGAAAATCACTTTCAAAATCAGAGGATCCAGGGCCCATTTGTGATGGCCCTGGGATATTCTGCTCAGTGCATCTGCTAGGACATTTTCCTTCCCTGGGAGGTGAACTGCTATCAGAGAGGTTTGCAGGGAATAGGCCTAGGACCACAACTCGTTGCTTCTTGCACAAGGTCAGTGACAGACTGCCTCCTTGCTTACTGATGTACCCCACATGGTGGTGGTGGTGTCTTCTGACCTGAACCACCTTGTTCTGTACAGATTTGGAAAAAGCTTGCAGTGGCAGAAACACTGCCCTGAGTTCCAAGAGAATGATGTGAAGCAGAGATTCCCAAGGTGACCACAGTCCTTGGGTGGTAAGATCCCCCAAATGGGCTCCCCAGCCCAGCAGGGAAGTATCTGTGGTGAGTACCACCGAATGAGACTGAGTGACAAATGGAACCCCTTGTCTCAAATTGTCCTGATCCTGCCACAACTGCAAGACTTGGATCAGGGTTCGAGTCACTTGGATTAGTTAGGTAAGGGAATCCTTTCTTTGGGACCAAAAGGCTCTTAAGTGGAACTGAATGTCCCTCATTTGGAATCTTGCTCCCTGGACCACTGCTGTGGAAGCTGCCATGTGGCCCAGTAGCTGAAGAAAATGCCTTGCTGGTCGAGACACCTGAAGGGGGAAATCAAGAGGCCAGTTCCATAAGGGTCCTTGCCCTTTCCAGGGGAAGGAAGGCTCTTGCCTTTACTGTATCCAGTTCTGCACCTATGAAGGTGAGGAGCTGCACTGGTTCGAGAAATGACTTTGGTAGGTTGAGAAGGAATCCTAAGGAAGTGAGCACTTGCTGGGTCACTTGCAGATGTGACTTGACTTGGTCTGGACACTGACCTACTATGAGTCAGTCATCCAAGTATGGGAAGATGGAGATCTTTTGTCTTCTTAGGAAAGCAACAACTACTGCCAGGCACTTTGTGAAAACCCTTGGGGCTGATATTAGGCCATAGGGCACTGCTCTGAATTGATAGTGGCCTGAGGGCAACTCGAACCTGAGGTACTTTCTGTGGGAGCACCTGATGGGAATGTGAAAGTAGGCATCTTTGAGGTCCAGGGAGGCTAGCCAGTCCCCTGGCCTTAGAGAGGGAAAGATTATTCCCAGAGTTACCATTTTGAACTTTGGCTTCAAAAAGATGTTTGTTCAGATATCTTAGGTCCAAGATGGGTCGCAACTCTCCTGTCTTTTCGGGAGTTAGGAAGTACCTGGAGTACAATCCTTCGCCCCTGTGTAGGGTGGGAACTCACTACAGCTCACAACTAGGAGAGAAGAAACCTCTGCCTCTAGGGCAAGGGTTGCCGAGAGATTTGCAGGTGGAAAAGATCTGGCTCTCATCTTGGGAAATATTTTGAAGCGGAGAACCAGTCCCTGGCTTACTACTTCCAGGACCCACTTGTCTGATGTAAGAGACATCCAGTCCTGGACAAAGTAAGCCAGCCTGCCCCCTACTGGTATAGGAGAAGCGAACCAGGCAGACCCATCAGGGTGTCTGCTTGGCAGGGGCTTTAGGCTGATGGGTGGCTGCAAGCCTGCTCATCCCCCTCACCTCTCCTCTTAAAGAACCCACTCTGCGAAAAGGAAGAGGAGGCCTGAGCTTGGTAAAAGGCCTTTGGAAAGGCCTGCCCCTGCCCCTGGACTGCTGCCTTTGAGGAGTTGCTGCCTTTCCTTGGCCTGAGCACTCCTGTAAGTGGTCCTGTACTTGTTCATCTTCATTCTCTGTTTGGGGAGCAGACAGAGAATTACCCACTACAGGAAAATCCATGGCCTTAGCCTGGGTATCCTGTGAGAGGTTAGTACATCTGAGCCAAGCCATCCTCCAAAGAGCCACAGATGTAGCCATGACTCTTGATACATAATTGGAGTCTACAGCAGCATGAAACTGAACTTTCGATGCCTCAGTCCCATCTGCAGCCACCTGCTCCAGCTCCTTGGCAAGCTGGTCGGGAGCTTGTTTAGCCAGAGCCAGTACAATGTCCCACCTGTACTTCTGGTACCTGGCAGTATAGGCCATATAATTAGCCTGCCTGAGTCCCAAAGATGCTGCCATGTACTGTTTCTCTGCCATGGCATCAATCTTCCTGGAGTCCTTGTCTGAGGGGTGTGATGCCAAGGGAATGTTTGCCTTATCACAGGCAGCAGCCTGCAAAACCCCAACATGGCTGCATTGCTGAAAAAGGAACTCCATGTCTGAGCCCGAGAGAGTGTACCTCTTGTCCATTCGTCTGTCCACAGGAGGTACAGAATTAGGAGACTTAATTTTTTGTGTCAGTTTCCCAAAGGATTTGTGGAGGGGAACAGACAGTCTCCTGGACTCTGGGATGTCAATCATCTCAACATAATCAAGCTTTCCCTGATCCTCTACTGCTTCCTCCACAGGAAGCTGAAGGGTATCAGCCACTTTTTTGCAGAACATGTAGTGTAAAGGGGACTCAAAGCCTAGAAGGAGAAACACCTCAACGTCCGTCTATGGAGATGTCCGGGTCAATAGGCACATCCAGACTTTCACCATAATCATCCTCATACTTTCCCTCCTCCTCCTCCTCCTCCTCCTCCTCCGGTTCATAAAATTCTTCCAAAGTATAATCCGGAACCGGGGGAACCGACCAAACACAGTCCCTGCCAGATGGTGCCGGTTCGGTCGGAACCGAACTAAGCGACTGCACAATCCTAATCGCCTTGGCTGTCTCATCGGCGGTCGGAGTATGAATTTCAGGGTCCGAACCAGTCGATTTGTCTTTTTTTTGTCGGAACAGATTCCTCAGAATCAGCTCTCCTTTTGCCCAAGTAGTAACGCCCTGGTCAGAGGGCACTCCTTCTGGTTCGGTCGGAACCGAACCGGGCTGGCCATCTGGGTCAGCGGACTTCTCAGCCTCCCTTTCCCTCAGTCTACCTAATCTCTTTTCCAGGGTAGATTTGGGAAAATTCTTGCAAATTTGGCAGTCTGAATCAAGGTGCTCAAACCTCAGACAATAAACACAGGTGGTATGGGGATCAGCCTTGGCAAAGACCTCCCCACACACACTGCAGTGTTGAAACCCAGTGGGCCAGTTTTTTTTCTTGGGTTTCTCAGACATGGCCAATCCTAACCAAACACTTGCCCTTTTTTCGGCAATCTGCCCTCCCTATCAGTTCCTGGACCGTGTCCACTAGTCTTGGAAAAAAACGTAATTAAATCCGTTTTTTTTTTTAGAACCGATACGGACCGGTAACCACTCTCTAAAGTAAAGCACAAGCTTTTTACCTCAAATTGATCGGTTCAGCCGAACCGTTCCACAGTTTACAAGTTCCTCACAGAAAACAGAACAAAAACATATCTAGTACTCACGGTACCACAGAAAGAGACTTGAACAGACTATGCGGAAACAGCAATTCGGTAGAAACCGACCGAAAACCGACACTTCAACTGACTTTTTGAACCGAGCAGCAGGAGAAATCTCCGGAGCGACTGTTCAATGAGGCAAAGTAAAGAATCTGACGGTTGCAGTTTAAACAACAGCAGACAGGGGCTTCAACCAAGCTCGTGATGAATATTCTATGCAAGGCATAGAAAAGTTAACTCTTTGTTCTCCGGGGCAGTTGAAAGGCAGGACCCAACTGCATATGTCAGAATACAGCAAGACTTCATGTTGTTTAAAGAGCTGGTTCTCATCTTCGGAAATTTTTTGAAGCTGAGAACCAGTCCCTAACTTACAACTTCCAGGACCAACTTGTCTGATGTAACAGACATCCAGTCCTGGACATAGTAAGCCAGCCTGCCCCCTACAGGAATAGGAGAGTCAACCCGGGCAGACCCATCACGGTATCTGCTTGGCAGGGGCCTTAGGCTGAGGGGGTGGATGCAGCCCTGCTCATCCGCCTTCTGCCTCTCCCTCTAAAGAACCCCCTCTGTGAAAATGGAGAAAAGGCCCATGCTTGATAAAAAGTCCTATGGAAAGGCCTGCCCTGCCCCTGGATTGCTGCCTCTGAGGAGTTGCTTGCCTTTCTTTGGCCTGAGCACGCCTATAAGCGGTCCTGTACTCATCCATTTTCTTCATGCAATTCTCGGTCTGCTCCCCAAACAGAGAATTACCCACCACAAGAAAATCCATGGCCTTAGCCTGGGTGTTCTGTGAGAGGCTGATACATCCGAGCCAAGCCATCCTCCGAAGAGCCACAGATGTAGCCATAACTCTTGATGACATCACTGGAGTCCACAGCAGCATGAAATTGCACCTTTGATGCCTCAATCCCATCAGCAGCCACCTCCTCCAGAGCTGGGGGGGAAGCCTGTTTAGCCAGTGCCAGTACAGTGTCCCACCTGGACTTCTGGTACCTAGCTGTATATAGGCCATATAGTTTGCCTGCCTGAGACCCAAGGAAGATGCCACGTACTGTTTCTTTGCCATGGCATCCATCTTCCTGGAGTCTTTGTCTGGGGGGTGTGAAGCCAAGGGAATATTTGCCTTGTCACAGGCAGCAGCCTGCATGACCCCAACATGGCTACATTGCTGGTATAAAAACTATCTGAGCCTGATAATATATACCTCTTGTCCATCTTTCTGTCAACAGGAGGTATAGAATTGGGAGACTTAAGGATTTTTTGTGTCTACTTCCCAAGATATTTGTGAAGGGGAATAGACAGTCTCCTGGACTCTGGGATGTCCATCATTTCCACATAATCAGGCTCTTCTTTATCCTCCATTGCCTCCTCCATAGGAAGCTGGAGGGTTTCAGCCACCTTTCTGTAAAAAAGAAAGTGGGAAGGGGACTCAGAAAGCCTAGGAGGGGATACACCCTAAGTTCTGTCTGGGGAGATGTCTGGTTCCACAGGCACATCCAGACTTTCACCATCATCTTCAAACTCCTCCTCCTCAAACTCCAGTTCATAAAAGTCTTCAGGGTATAATCTTTAACGGGAGAGTATGCAGACGAACCCCTGCCAAAGGTGCAGATCAGTCTGAACCCCGTGAGCGATTCTAATTCTAGTAGCTCTGACCATTTCCTCGCAGTCGGAACATGAACCTCTGGATCTGAACCGTCCATTTTCTTTGCATTTTCTCTTTGCAGGAACCGATCCCTCAGGATCAGCTCTCCTCTGCCCAAAGTAGTATCACCCTGGTCAGAGGGCACTCTGGTTTGGTCGGAACCAAACTGGGCTGGCCATCTGGGTCAGCGGACTTCTCGGCCTCCTTTTCCCTCAGTCTACCTAATCTCTTTTCAAGGGTAGATTTAGGAAAATTTTTACATATTTGGCAGTCTGTAGCAAGGTGTTCAAACCCCAGACAGACAGGTGGTGTGGGGAATCTGCCTTAGCAAAGACATCCCCACACTCACTGCAGCGTTGAAACCCAGTGGGCCTGGTTTTTTTCTTGGGTTTCTCAGACATGGCCAACCTAACCAAACTTACTGTTTTTATGGCAACCGCCAGGCAAGACTCCCTTATCGGTTCCTAACTGTGTCACGGGTATTGGAAAAAAACAAACATTCAAAACGAATTTTTTTCAGAACTGATAAGGACCGGTAACCACACAGTAAAGTAAAACACAAGGATTCATACAAATGATCGGTTCAGCCGAATTGATCCAACACTTTTACAGACAGAAAATCAGAACAAAACCTATCTAGTACTCACGGTACCGCAGAAAGAGACTGAACCAACTATGCGGAATAATTTTCGGTTTAAAACCGACACTTAACTGACATTAACAGACTTTCAAACTGAGCTGCAGGAGAAATCTCCGGTGCGACTGTTTAGTGAGGTGGAGTAGAGAATCTGACGGTTGAGTTTCAAAGGGAAACAGACAGAGACCTCAACCAAGCTCGAGATCAGCATTCTATGCCATGCAGAGAAGTTAACCCTTTGTTCTCCGGAGCAGTTTAAAGGCTGGAGCTAACTACAATAGTCAGAATACAGCAAGACTTCATGTTTGAAATGTGGGTTTTAACTAGAAATAATATGATGCAAAACAGGTTGACAGTGTCCCTTTAATATTTTTCACTACAGATTTTCAGTATTGCCATCTCTTCATACCTCCCTATGAATGGTACAGCTGTCATTCTTCACATCCTGCCCAATCTGTGTTTTCGTACACCTGGCACACAATGGCACAGTCGCTGTGGGAACTCAAAGTTCGGGACACATCAACAAAATTACAGTGCCACTGTTCATGACAAGAGGTCCCAAATGCTTTCGTGAAGTGGGGTCACAAAAAGGCCATGTTGGAAATTTGTAGTGCAAATATAACGCACGCCCAGGGTGTTGGGGTTTCAAACCATAACGTCCCACCGTGTACAGACTGACAGGCATCAGGGGTGTTCTTTTGGATTGCCGACTATAATGCTCATGCCATTCCACCCCCACACTCCCCACCCTGCAGCCAGCGACAGGCATCAAGGCGTGCCTTGGACTCTTCGGCCCCAGAGTTCACCCCATTCTCCTATACTGCACCCATTTCAGCATATGTCCTTATGGAATGGGGTGACTGTAAAGTCGAACACCCCAAGGTACACCTCAACATTGCAGGATAGGGTGAGGTAAAATGGCATGAACATTATGGGCGATGACCCAAACACATACCCCAATGCCTGTCCATCTCTGCAGGGTGGAGGTGGGGTTGGCGTGAAGTTCAATACTTCACTGCCATTCCTATTGTGCTTCTAAATCCTGCATTTCCAATGCCAATACCAGCCAGAAAACATTCGGCATTGACAAATGCTTGTTCGTATGCTGGAACTTCCCTTTCAATTCAAAGCACTTCCTGAATCAGATTTTCCCTATGGTTTAAATAAATATGAATTAACTAACTTAGGAATATATAGGTACTAGCATTCTATTAGGTATAACTGGCAACTAGTGCTGATTTTGCTCTGTGACGTGATTGTCAATTTTTTTTTTTTTTTTAGAATTGCAAAATATTTTTCAATAAAGTATTTCTTATTGAAGAAAAATGTATATGTGTTAGTTATTTAGATTGGCGGAAAAAATACAAAACAAGTGTTTCATCATTTGAAAAAGTGTGATACACTGTAGTGAACCATTGTGAAATGAAATCAAGTGTATAGCAGAAATAAACAGTTTGGCATCCTGTTGCTTTCGTGCCATAGCACACGTAGGAGTGAAATTGACTTCACAGCATTTTGCAGTTTTTAGGCTGCAGATTCATACCATATATTTCACATCTTTGTTCAGTAAAATTGAATGAAATAACAAAGCCAATTCTTTACATAAAGTAAATTCCTAATAAACTGTACTAAATAACATTAGCAATCTTTATAATAAATTAAAACTTACAACATTTTTAATTAAAATCAGGAAAAAAATACTGCAAAAGCTTGCATGGTGCATTTGCTATCCTCAAAATATAAGTTATACATTTTTAAAATAAAAAATAACCCTACTTGCAAACCTGATTCATCTCTTCCCCATTGGCAGCAAGGTTATTAGCACTGCAGTCACTTTGATACTTACTAGAACATTCAGCAAAATGCTTTTATAATGTATGGTAGAACGTTATAGGTAGAAATCTACCTTTTTATAACAACATTTTACCATCGATGTGACGTCACAATCTTGTTAACCCATCGATGGTACATCACATCGATGGGTTAACAACCGGGAACAGTCTGGGCATGCACGCAATTGGATCGGACGGCCTTGAAACGGCCGTGACGGTGAGGGCAGAGTGGCGATGACTGAAACAAACCTGCAGTAAGGAACCGCTTTCTTTTCTTAAAAACCTAAATGGTACCATACACTATAAAATATAATGTATGGTACATCGTTGATTACCCTTTTTTTTTTTTTAACCAATCTCGAGGTTGCCATGGCAACGTAAACCTCTCGAGCTTCACATGGTCGCTCTGGCAACCTCTCGATGGTTAACAAACTAGTTAACCATCGATGACCATACATTATCCTCTATATAGTGTGTAGTGGAGTGTTCTGTATAGAATTCCATCCCTTTCAAAATGCTGTTCTACCACAGTTCCAAAGTCATGGAATGTGATTCTACCCTACTGTGGTAGAACAGAATTCTAGAACTTCTAGAGTCTTCATGAGTTGGTTTCATTTTGAAAGCAAAAGAACTCACAAAACATATTTCACATAGTACTATACACTATAAAAAAATACAGGATGAGCAACTCTATGCACATCCAGTGTGTTTTGCCACCTCGGGGTTCCGATTCTCATGGACCCCTCGAGCTTCACTCTCGAGGTCAAAGGGAATCAGAACCCCTCTGTGGCAGAACACACTGATTCTGCATAGTTGCCCATCCAGTATTCTCTATCTTCATACCTAAACTTTTTTGTAACATGGATATTAATAGGAGAAATGGAATATTGTGAGTGGTCAGATGGCCTCCTGTGATCTTGTTCCAGCAGGTATTAATTCTCAAGTAATCCCCGCTGGAGTAGTACCACAGATGTCCGGGATTATTTAGTGGCGCAAGTTGTCAGCGGCGACTTAACAGCGCGGCAGACTTGACAGCGTGGTACTGTAAGGTATTTAAATATCACTGTTTCTCACCCACCCACCCTGCTTGCCCACGACTACTCGATGCACATTGTGAAGAGTACTGCGGTTCCCTTAATAGAACCCGTAATTATACATTTAAATTCAAAGTTATTGGCGCTTCACATTGGGAGGGCGCCTCACTGAAGACAGACAGAATTAATCAGCACTAAGGATATTTGTTTCTGGCAATAGGTAATGCAATCAGACCTATAGGTGGCGCAATGGTAGGAATGATCGCGAAGGAGCGGATAATGTTGCCCGATAGCATGATTGAACAGCAAGTAGTTGAGTGCACAGCAGAAAAAGAAAAATGTTGTTTGCTACCCAGCCAAGCGAGGAAAGAAGTGGGAATGACAGTGGAGAGCAAGACATGTACTCCATAGTTCCGTGTGTCAGTTATGTTATGGCAGTATGTAAATAGTCAATCTGAAGGTGACAAATCCCACAGTTCTTTGCTGTGGGCGAATCATTGGCGCCATTACCAAGAGTAACAAACATATATTCACAATGTCAGTAAATTTCACTGTACTGAACTTATTATATATTAAACATTTTTAAAAGGAAAAGGAGACAGTGTCAGGCACTAGGTAAATACATGTCATCTGAGTGAAAACTCAGTCTTTACAGAATATGCAAATGAGTTACATTTGTTATACTAAGAGGCATAAAAATTAGAGAAATTCTCTGTTTACAACATTCTTAAAAGTGTTTAGTGACATGTAGAGTGTGAAAACCTTCACACTGATAGTGTTTTAAACATGTTATTTGTCTTTGTGCATTAGAACATTGTAAAAGAACGTCTCAACCACCATATAAATAAATGTGGCTTCAAATAAAATTTAATTGCAGTTCTATTTATATATGAAAGTACTTGTATTTGTAATAAATTGAAATTTAAATACCTGTAAATTTTCTTTCTCAGACGGCTGGTCTCCGGGCTTCCTTACTCCTGGGTTGTACCTCCTGATGCTGATCCACAGACAGGAATCGGACCTCTGCAGCAGGGGACATCCTGCCCTCCACTTCCTGTTCTCCTCAATTCTTCCTAAGCAGTCCAATGTGGTAATACTACAAGAACTTGGGAACAAAAAACAGAATTTTTAGGCATATATGGCCATGAGGCCAGCCGAGTATATACATTCTGGGAGGGGATCTGGAGCCCAGAGACCAGCCGTCAGAGAAAGAAAATTTACAGGCATTTAAATTTCGATTTCTCTCCCTCTCCTAAGCTGGTCTCCGGGCTTCCTTACTCCTGGGATATACAAAAGCAGTACGTCCCCAGATGTCCCGGATGGGAAGAATGTCAAGAGCCCTTAAGGTTTCACCACCACTTGAAACACTCTATAGCCAAAGGATGCCTCTGCCAAGGACATCATTTCCAGTGAGTTATTTATTTTTAAAGAGTGTGCATGGATGATCAAAAGGCCACTCAGTGTGAGTGTGCGGTCGATGTTTCTCTGAATTACGTCCACGAAGAGGGTCATGTATTCTCACTGGTCTAGTCAAGTTACTCTGGCCTGATCATATGCCATAGAGGTGACGGATAGAATCCATTATAGGGATGTAAGTTTGTCATGGATAAGGTTTTAATAACTCATTGGTTGTTCATGGAATCATTAGTAAACTTTCTGGCACTGTCATCGTTGCTACTTTTTGACAGAGCCTACTGAATCCTTGCTGTCCAAAATTTTTACCCCTTTAGCTGGCATGAACACAGTTTAAGTTTTGCAAATAGCTTCCTCTCTCAATGTCCATTTTTCTCCCTCTTCCCAGGTCTAGTGTATGACATTTTCCATCTCTGTTGCTTTTAGAGAATGGGCAGAAGGAAGGAAGAATGAACCCTTGATTGTAACAGAGGGGAGACATAACTTTGGCAAACAAAAATGGGAACTGTTCTAGCCTGATGAACAAGTGTACAGCTCTTGGGCCAGCAATGCTTTTAGTTTGCTGAAACTCCTAGCGGGAGTACCAGCTTTGAGAAAAAAGGGCGACCTTTACTTTGAGATGGATGATGGATGGCTTGAGAGGCTCTAAAGGGGGCCTTGGTGATGGCCTTGAGAACCATATTAAAACTCCAAGGTGATAGCGTTGGTGGACTGAAGATGTTTTAATGCTGCTGTCTGAAGAAGCACCAGACATGGGGATATGAGCCCAACAATTCCCCAGGTCCGTCAAGCATGCCCCCCAGTACAGAAACTAATGTGTAAGGTGGCTGGTTGCAGTCCTTTGTCCATCTGTCTTAAAGGAACTGCAGTAGTACAGGTGATTAATATTGTGTCATTCTGTATGTGTTTGGAATGAAGCCAGAACAAAAATTTCTTCCGGATTCTATAATGCACTTTGGAGGAAGAAGAGATACAAGAGTCCCCCATCATGTCAATAACAAGAACTGTACTGCATAGGTCCTTGAAAGTTTTTCCACTCACTTTCCCAGTCTAGAGAGAAACCAGTTGTTAAAATGGGGTGCAGAACTTGACCTTGATGGAGAATTCCCATGGCTGAACCAGAATGCTCGAGGTGGTCGCCCTGACTAATGAATGAGAAACAACTAAGTGCAGGAAAAACCATAAGGGACAGACTAGAATCATGACTGTCCTGTCCAGTGCCACTTTGTGGCAGACTCTTAATAGAGGCGGTATTGGAGGAAGGCATACAGGAGACCAAACAGATCCCAGTTTATGGGGAAAAGGTGTTCTGAGCCACCGCTGGTTTGTCCTTGGCCAGGGAACAGAAATACTTTACCTTGGAGTTCTACCCGCAGGCGAAAAGATCTGTTTGAGTATTGCCCCACTATTCTGTCTGAATGTGGGAGGCACTGTCCTTCAGCTGCGATCACTTGGTTGACCCACTTTGCAACAGAGTCGTTCAGCTATGACATTTTCCTATCCCGATACAAACATCGCTCAGTGGTGCTCAACCACTGAAAAAGAAGGGATTCCTTTAGTCTCTTTGAGCTTCTCGTTTCACCCTGATGGTCGGTGTATGTCAGCATTGCCAGATTATCAGTTGGAATCGGGCTAGCCGGATTGAGGAATTGCTGTTCAGCGTGTCTCTGGGCATGGCCTACTGCCCCCAGAAATGCTTATACTGTACCTTGTGTCCAACAGTGATCCCCTGCCAACAGCTGATGCAGGTGAGTCCTTCCCAGCTCCTGAGGCTTGCATTGGTCGTGACTCCGACTTACTGCAGATGGCCTAACTTGTGGTCCTTCATGACCTCCTACATCTGGGACCGTCCCTGGAGGAAGGGCTTAATCAGTCTTAATGAGCTGTGTGAAAAACTAAGCAGGCAGCTGAGGAGCTTGCAAAACCCCTTGATGAGCCATTACAGATCCCAAAAATACAGGTTACTCACCAGTAACAGGAGTTCTAGGAATGGTATATGTTGTTCATCCACACTTATTGGCAGGTTCCTTGCCGCTTTAAATTTTGCCGGAAGGTCTTCAAGCTGGCTCCTCCCACCCACCCGGGTGGTAAAACTCTCGGCTCCGCCCCATGACGTCAGATCTGGCCCGCTGGAAGATCAGGTTGTGCGTCGAAGCCGGGTAGGTCGGGTGGGTTGTGTGGATGAACAACATATACCATTCCAAGAACTCCTGTTACAGGTGAGTAACCTGCATTTCTAGGGACATGGATATGTTGTTCATCCACACTTACTGGCAGACTCCTAGCAGTTCTCCGGGAGGAGGGAGGCAAGGCGCACACCCCCTACTTAGGGAATAAAGACTGGAGAACCGAGGCCCCAAAACCAGCATCCCGTGTGACTCAAGGTCGATGTGGTAATGGGTAATAAAGGTGTGCCAACTTCCAGGTAGCAGCCCTGCAGATTTCCTGGATAGGGACGCCCTGGAAGTAGCCACCGATGCAGCAGTATGACGGGTAGAATGAGCTCTTATCCTCTGGGAGGCTCCATGCCCGCCAACTTATAGCAGCGATCTATGCAGGAGGTGACCCACCTGCCTATCGTCCGCTTGGCTGCAGGTCTGCCAGGTGCGGCTTCAGCGTAGAGGTGACAAACAGCTGGCGAACCTCTCCCGATTTCAGCTGCACTCCTTATAATAAGCTGCGCTCTTCTAGGGTCCAGAGTATGGAGCCTATATTCGGCCTCCGAGGTGTGATTGGGGTAGAACACCGGCAGAGTCAGCACCTGGTTAAGGTGAAACTCCGACACCACCTTCGGAAGGAATTTCGGGTGGGGGCGCAGGACAACCTTGTCCCTGTGGAAGACCAGGTAAGGAGACTCTATGCAAAGCGCCTGGAGCTCCCCATCCTTCTGGCTGACGTGATAGCCACCAAGAAGGCGGTCTTCCACGACAGGTGAGATCACACCTGTGCATTGGCTCGAATGGCTTGCCCATGAGCTTTGCCAGTACCAGCAGTAAATCCCACGGAGGTGGAGGTTCTCGCACCGGAGGGGAAATGTGATCAAGGCCTTTGAAAAAGCGCCCAACCACCTTTTCCCTGCGCCATCGATTGCCCTCGCCCGCGCCGTAAGCAGAGATGGCTGCCAGGTGCACCTTTAGGGTCATCGACCTAAGCCCCTGACTAGAAAGGGACCATAAATAGTCCAAAATGCTTGCCACAGAACAGGAGGAAGGGTCCAAGCCCTTGCCGACACCAAATGGAGAATCTCTTCCATTTGAAGGTGTAGCATTTTCTGGTCGACTCCTTACGGGACGCCTCAACAACATTGAGGACCTCGTCAGAAAGACCCAAGGCCTGGAACTCTAGCCGCTCAGGAACCAGGCCGTCGGGTGCAGGGATTGAAGGTCCGATGGAACACCTTCCCTGATTGACTGAGAGCAGGTCGAGCGAGCTGGAAGCTGCCTCGGGAGCCTGGAGCGAGGCTGAGGAGATCTGGGTAACAGAACTGGCGGGGCCAGTCTGGGAGCTATCGGAATCACCTGTGCCTTGTCCCTCCCTGCAGCCTTGAAGCACCTTGTGAATCAAGGGGAATGGGGAGGAAAGTAAAGAGGCCCGGGGTCCACAGCCTCGAGAAGGCATCCCCATGCAGCGAGCCCTGCTGAGGGGCGGGCATAAAACAGCCTCAGCCGTGTTCTCCCTGAGGCAAACAGGTCCACCTGAGGTGTGCCCCAGTGGGAGAACAGATCTTGTACTACCTCCGCAGGAGAGACCACTGTGAGATGCAGCCCCTATCCGGCTCAGGGCATCGGCCAGGGTGTTGGAGGCTCCTGCCACATGAATGGCTAGGAGATCCGCCTCCAGGCCGCGCATGAGTGACCAAATGCGGAGAGCTTCCTTGCATAGAAGCATGGAGCGAGTCCCGCCCTGGCGGTTCAGGTAGTACATGGTCGTGGTATTGTCCGTCTGGACTCTGACCACTTGACCCTGGAGAAACAGAGCAAAGGCGGTGAGAGCTAGGCGGACCTCTCGGAGCTCCAGCAGGTTGATGTGGCGCAGGGACCAGAGGCCGTGCACTCTGTGTTCCCCCAGATGGGCACCCCAACCCATCTGAGAGGCATCGGTCGAGAGAGAGACCATCGGCTCGGGGCGGACAAATGGGATGCCCTCCTGCAGATGGAATGGAACGGTCCACCACTGGAGAGCGTTCCACATCTCCTGGGTCACTATCACTAGTTCGTCCAAAGGATCGCAGCGTTGTGACCACTGGCTGGCCCGTCCCGACTGAAGGGGGCGCATGTGCCAGCGTGCAAAACGGACCACACTGGTACAGGCCGCCATGAGACCCAGAAGGCGGAGGAAGTCCCGGGCAGGACGCGATTGCCCAACCAGAAATGATTGGGCAAAGGAGGTAAGAACCTCGGCCCTGTCCGCCGGGAGCCGTGCTCTGGCTCGAAGAGAGTCGAGCTCTGCCCCGATGAACAGGATCACCTGTTTCGGCTCGAGTTCCGACTTGGCCTCGTTGATGAGAAGGCCAACTTGAGAGCAAACCTGGAGGGCCAGATCTCTGAACCGCTCCAGCTCCCGTCTGGAGGAGGCTGCTTATGCCAATCGTCCAGGTAAGGGTACACCCGGACCCCTCTGCGCCGCAGGAATGCTGTCACCACTGCCATGCATTTGGTGAAGACCCTGGGAGCTGGAGATAAGCCGAAGGACATGGCTCGGAACTCGAAGAGGGATCCCTCCTCTCGAAAGCGGAGGAATCTCCGATGTGACGGACGGATAGGAACGTGAAAGAACGCGTCCTGTAGGTCCAGAGAGCAGAACCACACGCCGTGTTCCAGAGATGGTATTATCTGCGCCAGAGTGACCATCCTGAAGGTTCGAGACCTTAGGAACTTGTTCAGGTCGTGTAGGTCGAGAATGGGGCGCCAGCCCCCAGTCCGTTTCGGAACCAGGAAATACCTGGACACGAACCCCGGGTCTGAAGGGGTCCTCCACCTCCGTGATCACCTCCTTTGGAGGAGGACAGCGATGTCGGCTCGGCGAGCCGCCAGTGAGCTACAGACGAGGCCCCGAGTGCGGCGGCTCTGAAGGGCGGGCCTGCTCGAATTCCAGAGGTAGGCCTTTTCCACCACCTCCAGTACCCACCTGTCCGTGGTAACAGGCGGACCAGGCGGAAAGGAAGTGTCTGAGCACGCCTCTCCACGGGGGAACCAGGGTGAGGTGACCGGGATGGGGCGACACCCCTCAGCCCGTCACTGGGCAGACTTGGAGGAGGGACCGCCGAGGGACCTCCTGGCCTTACCTCCCTGCTTCCTGTTGGAGGAAGTCGGCCCGGCTTTGTCTGGGATACCAAGGTCGAGTTTGTTGGCCCTGACGTTGTTGGGTCAAGGTGTTGCTGTGCTAAGGACGAAGGTGTTTGGGCTGTGGCTTATGTGGCCTTTGTCCTCTGGATGGAAGAGACTTCTAGTCCAAGGTAGCATTGACTCTCGATCCTCTGCAGGTGACCTCCACCCCAGGGTCAAGAGGTCAGTCCCCAAAAAGGGAACATCCGCCAACTTGTGTTTGTATCCGAGGTAAAGGTGAATATCCTCAGCCTAGCCTCGACGACGCATGGCCACTGCAGCCACCACAGACCCTGGCACATGAGTCCTCTATGTCTAATGCAGTCTGGAGCTGCTGTTTGGCCACCGCCTGCCTGGTCCCGCACCTGCCTGACCGTAGTCTGCAGATCTGGCGGGAAGATGAGGACAACCTCATCCAGGAGCCCAACATGGCGAGAGAAAATGTGCCTATGAGGACGGCTTTAACTGGCCTGGACGTATGCCAAGAAGGACGCAGTACAGACTTTCCGCCTGCATAATCCAATTTCTTGGATTCCTTGTCGGGGTGTGTCCCATCCTCATGCGTTCGGCTCCGGAAAACGCCGTCGGTAACCAACTCGGTCAGGAACTCCAAAACCGACAGGGAATCGTAGGGACTGCATACTTTCCACAACCTGGCCAAGGCGAGGGGCAAGCATGTTCCAAGGCCGACCTACTGCGCTTCGCCACCAGAAAGGCTCGTGAGAGAATCCTTGGTCCAGAATCTGTGAGGGGATACCTGGCCCATGAAACGGGTTCGAAGCCATCCTGGTGGACCCAGAGATGAGTCAAGCAACCCCAAGAAGGACAAAGGGCTATCATTCATTGATCGTTTCTCCCGAGGACCCAAGTCCATGCTTGGAGAAGAGGGAATCCATCACCTGACTCCAGAAGAGTCTCAAAGAGCTCTCAAGTTCTGCTTCACCTCCACCTGCCGAGGTTTATCGGGAGGAGGGTGACAGACAGCCTGTGGGGGCAAACCCAAGGCCGACTGGCAATTTTTGGTCGGAGCCCCAACTCTTGGCTGTGGAGGCGGAGGTTCCACCAGAATCAGTGGGCAGCTGAATTGGCCGAACAACCGGCCTGAGAACAGGCTCTGTCTTCAGCGAAGAGTTACCGGCTGCTCCGTGACACCACTTAATGGCCAGGAAGATTTATCGTCGGCTATTCCCGTCAAAAGGAGCTGCTGCCACATGAGTTTTCGTACTCTCCGAGCAACTTTGGCGCTCGTCTCCTCGTCCGAGAAGAGGAAGGGCGCGGGCGCTTTTGCCGCGGTGCCGAGATTGAGACCGCCTGTGCGGCGGCAGGATCGGTTGACCACGAGGATGTCCGAGACCGATACCCCGACCAGGCCGAGGAAGGCGAGGAGAAGTGTCGGAAATCGCACTTCGGCTCAGACGATCCCAATCGGGCGGCTCGGAACCGGAGGCACAGACGAGCCGACGGAATCCTCAACTCCCACCGGGAACTGGAGTGATTCAGTTTTCCAGTCGAGAATCCTGCTCAACGGGTCGAGAAAATCTCGACTCTGCCGACAAGAGTCTCGGTCAACTGGGCCTGGGATCGGGACACCGTGGAAGCTAGGGGTCCGAAGGAGGGGTCAATCGAGCCGACTGTCGACAAGGGAGGGGGATCTTTCCGCCTCCCAAGAGCGCCGACGGAGAGACTTACTTTTTGCTCTTTTGGACCTGGAAAAAGGTCCCAAGAAGTTGGACCATCACCTTTGGTCGAGAGGGTCAGACAAAGCTCCTTAAAAGAAGCCGAGTACGAGGCACCGAGAGAGAGCGGGACAAATGCCGCAGCCGAGGTAGAAGCGGCCCGCGCCGCCTCCTCTTCGAGGGCGATCATCTGCTCGAGCTGATCCACCGAGCCCGCCGCCGCCGACACCGCCAATCGGCTCTTAGATTTCACCGGTGGAATTCTTTTCCGGGCGCCCAGTTGTAATCGGCCAGCACGGTCTTCGATGACGAGGCCGGAATAGCAAGAGCACAAGTCGAGGCCCGCGGGTCATGCCCGCGCCCAGCAGTAGACGCACGTGGAGTGCGGATCCGTCCTAGACATCTTCTGCGCGCAAGGGCACCTCCGAAAACCGGGAGTCGATTTGTCCATTGCAGCCGCGAGGAGAAGACCACCAAAGTCTTTTTAGCAAACAACTTTTTGATTTTCAACCAAGAATTAGGAACCAGTTCCAAACGAAGCAAGACAGGAGGGGAACCTGAGCCTCAAGTGGTAGGAAGATCTACATCATATGGAGCCGAGAGTTTGATATTGAGCTAGTTGATTTTCCGTTGAGGGTAGGAATTAAACACAGTGACGAACAATGACATCCATGTCCCTAGAAATACAGGTTACCACCTGTAACAGGATTTCTAGGAATGGTATATGTTGTTCTATCCACACTTATTGGCAGGTCTTGCTGCTTTAAATCTCGCCGGAAGGTCTTCAAGCTTGCTCCTCCCACCCACCGGGTGGTAAAACCTCGGCCGCCCCATGACGCCAGATCTAGCCCGCCGGAAGCCAGGTTGTGCGTCAAGTCGGGAGGTCGGTGGAATGTAGGATGAACAACATATACCATTCTAGAACTCCTGTTGGGTGCGTAACCTGTATTTCTAGGGACATGGATATGTTGTTCATCCGCACTTATTGGCAGACTCCTAGCAGTTCTCCAGGAGGAGGGAGGCAAGGCGCACACCCCCGATACTTACTTGGGAAAAACAGACTGGAGAACCTAGGCCCCAAAACCAGCATCCCGGCATGACTCAAGGTCGATGTGGTAGTGGGTAATAAAGCTATGTGCCGACTTCCAGGTAGCAGCCCTGCAGATATCCTGGAAAGGGACATCCCTGGAAGCAGCTACCGATGCAGCGGTATGGCAGGTAGAATGAGCTCTTATCCCTCTGGGAGGCTCCATGCCCGCCAACCTATAGCAGAGCTCTATGCAGGAGGTGACCCACCTGCTTATCGTCCGCTTGCTGCAGGTCTGCCAGGTGCGGCTTCAGCTAGGTGACAAACAGCTGGCGAACCTCTCTCTCGAACTTCAGCCTGCGCTCCTTATAATAAGCGAGCCGCTCTAGGGTCCAAAGTATGGAGCCTATTCGCCTCCGAGGTGTGATTGGGGTAGAACACCGCACAGTCAACACCTGGGTAGGTGAAACTCCGACACCACCTTCGAAGGAATTTCGGGTGGGGGCGCAGGACAACCTTGTCCCTGTGGAAGACCAGATATGGAGACTCGATGAAAAGCGCTTGGAGCTCTCCCATCCTTCTGGCTGACGTGATAGCCACCAAGAAGGCGGTCTTCCATGACAGGTGTGAAATATCGCATCTGTGCATCGGTTCGAATGGCTTGCCCATGAGCTTGGCCAATACCAGCAGTAGATCCCATGGAGGTGGAGGTTCTCGCACCAGAGGGGAAATGTGGTCAAGGCCTTTGAAAGCACTGACCACTCCTCTTCCTGCGCCACGACTGCTTCCTGCCCGCGCCTGCGAGCAGAGATGGCTGGTGCACCTTAAGGGTCACAACCAAGCCCTTGCTGAGAAAGGAACCACAGGTATTCCAGAATGCTTGCCAAGGGACAGGCGGAAGGGTCCAAGCCCTTCCCCTGACACCAAATGGAGAATCTCTTCCATTTGAAGGCGTAGCACTTCCTGGTTGACTCCTTACGGGACGCCTCAACGACGTTGAGGACCTCTTCGGAAAGACCCAAGGCCTGGAACTCTAGCCACTCAGGAACCAGGCCGTCAGGTGCAGGGATTGAAGGTCCGGATGGAATACCTTCCCCTGGTTGACTGGGATCAGGTCCAGGCGGGCTGGAAACCGCTTCGGGAGCCTGGAGCCAAGGCTGAGGAGATCTGGATACCAGAAATGTCGGGGCCAGTCTGGGGCTACCAGAATCACCTCCGCCTTGTCCCTCCTCGCCTTGAGAAGCACCTTGTGGATCAAGGGAAATGGGGGAAAGGTGTAGAAGAGACCCGGGGTCCACGGCCTCGAGAAGGCATCCCCCTGCAGCGAGCCCTGCTGAGGGGGGCGGGCATGGAACAGACTCAGCTTCGCATTCTCCCTGGAGGCAAACAGGTCCACCTGAGGCGTGCCCCAGTGGGAGAACAGGTCTTGTACTACCTCTGGCAGGAGAGACCACTCGTGAGACACAGCCCCTATCCGACTTAGGAAATCGGCCAGGGTGTTGGAGGCTCCTGCCACGTGAATGGCTAGGAGATCCGCCTCCAGGCTGCGCACGCAGGACCATATGCAGAGAGCTTCCTTGCACAACAGCATGGAGCGCGTCCTGCCCTGGCGGTTCAGATAGTACGTGGTCGTAGTATTGTCCGTCTGGACCTGAACCACTTGACCCCGTAGAAATGGAGCGAAGGCGGTGAAAGCTAGACGGACCGTTCGGAGCTCCAGCAGGTTGATATGGCATCGGGACTCCCGAGGGGACCAGAGGTCGTGCACTCGGTGTTCCCCCAGATGGGAACCCCAACCCATCAGAGATGCATCAGTCGACAGAGAAACCGTCGGCTCGGGCGGACGAACGGGATGCCCTCCTGCAGATGTGCCGGAACGATCCACCATTGGAGAGTGTTCCACATCTCCTGGGTCACTGTCACGGGCTGGTCCAACGGATCGCAGCATTGTGACCACTGGCTGGCCAGTCCCCATTGAAGGGGACGCATGTACCAACGGGCAAAACGGACCACGCTGGTGCAGGCCGCCATGAGGCCCAGGAGGTGCAGGAAGTCCTGGGCAGGGTGCAATTGCCCAACCAGAAATGATTGGGCAAAGGAGGAAAGAACCTCGGCCCTGTCCGCCGGGAGCCGTGCTCTGGCTCGTAGAGAGTCGAGCTCTGCCCCGATGAATAGCATCACCTGCTTTGGCATGAGTTCCGACTTGGCCTCGTTGATGAGGAGGCCAACCTGAGAGCAGACCTGGAGGGCCAGATCTCTGGAACGCTCCGCCTCCGCTCTGAGGGGCTGCAATCAGCCAGTCATCCAGGTAGGGTGCACCCGACCCTTCCGCACCGCAAGAACACTCGTCACCACTGCCATGCATTTGGTGAAGACCCTGGGAGCTAGGGAGAGGCTCAAGGGCATGGCCTGAATTCGTAATGGATCCCTCTGCTCTGAAGCGGAGGAATCTCTGACTGGACGGACAGATTAGGACGGAAAGAATGCATCCTGGAGGTCCAGGAACAGAACCACACGCCTGCTCCAAGGATGGGATTATCTGAGCCAAGTGACCATCCTGAAGGTCCGAGACCTTAGGAACTTGTTCAGGTCATGCAGTGAGAACGGGCGCCAGCCCCCGTCTGCTTTGGGACCAGGAAGTACCTGACACAAACCCGGGTCTGGAGGAGGATCCGCCACCTTCTGATCACCTCTTTTCAAGGAGCAGGCACATGAGCCGGCGGCCGAGGCGAGGTTGCAGATTCAGGCCTCTCGAGGGCAACGGCTCAAAGGTGGAGCCTGCTCAAACTCCAGAGGCAGGCCTTTCCTACCACTTCAACACCCAGCGTCCGTGTTGATAGCGGACCAGGCGGAAAGGAAGTGGCGGAGCTGCCTCCACGGGGAACCCGGGGGAGCACGAGGCTGAGCGGCACCCCTCAACCCATCACTGGGCAGGCTTGGAGGAAGAACCAGCCGAGGGACCTCCTGGGCCTTTACTTCCTTGCTTCCTGTTGGAGGAAGCCGCCAGCTTGGGTTTGGGACGCCTAGCGCGAGCCTACTGGCCCTGTTGCTGGTGCTTCTGGGCCAGTCGAGATCCAGGGGCCGAAGAACGAAAGGACTTCCGTTGCTGACGGCGGCCTTTGTCCCTCTGGGTGGAGGTGACAGAGTCCAGGGTGGCACTGGACTTCTCGATCCGCTGGAGGTGTCCCTCCACTCCAGGGCCAAAGAGGTCAGTCCCCAAGAAGGGGACATCCGCCAACTTGTGCTGGGTATCCGCCGTGAAGGTGGATATCCTCAGCCGCGCCCTGCGGCGCATAGCCACCCGTGGCTACATGACCTGGCACAGGAATCACCTATGTCCAGAGCAGTCTGAAGTTGCTGCTCGCCACCGCCTACCCTGGTCCTGCACCTGGCGGACCGTGGTCTGCAGGTCAGTCAGGAGATGAGGAACAACTATCCAGGGAGCCCAAGAGGCGGGAGAAGTGGCCATCAGCACGGCCGAGCTGGCCTGTCGGAGGCGGGGGAGGACGTAGCGCATACCTTGCACCGCAAAGTCCAGCTTTTTGGACTTCTTTGTCGGGGGCTTATCCACATCCCAGCGTTACCGAACACCAGAAATTGCTGTTCAGACTAACCCTCAGCAGAGGGTGCTCCGAGAAACCGGGCAAAGAGTCGGTAGGGACCGATACTTTCTGGCCATCCTGGCCGAGGCGCAGGGACAGGAAGCAGGCCACTGCCAAAGCTCCAAGGCTGGGCCGACAATAGCCTCAGCCACCGAAAAACTCTGTGGGTGAACCCTCGGTCCAGTATCTCCATCAGGGATACGGTTCGCTTGGACACGGCTCGAGCTGCATCCCGTGGACTCCCGAGATGAGTCAAGCAGACCCAAGAAGGACGATGGCTATCGCCCAATGACTGGCCCCAAGACTCCCAGGCCCACCTGCCTGGAGAACAGGGAGGAGTCGTCGTCGGATTCCGAAGAGTCTGCGAAGAGCTGCCTCGGCCCTGAGCCACCCTTCACCTGCCAAGGACGGTCGGAAGTGAGGGTGACCGACAACCTGTGGGGCAGGCCATGACCTGACCGAGAATCCTTGGTCGGTGCCCCCAACTTCGGTTGTGGAGGCGGAGGTCCCACCACAATCTGTGGAGCAGCTGGTTTTGGCCGAGCAACCGGCCCTGGAGCGGGCAACTCGACTGGGGCGAGTGGTTGCTTCGATCGTTCAGGCGACAGCCACTTGATGGCCGGGGGCTGGACCGGGGTCGGCTTAGGATCGGACAACAGCAACTGCTGGCACATATGCTCCTCGTAGAGCCGGCGTAATTTACGCAGAAGCCTCCCCTTATCCGAGGAAGAGGACGAGGAGGAATGGTGTCGCCGCTTACCTCGGTATCGAGACAGAGACCGCCGATGTCGGCGGGAACGGCTAGACCGAGAAGAGGTCCGAGACCCTCGGGGGGGACCGAGGGTGGGTATGTGAAGGGCGGGGACACCCGCTTTCCTCAGCTCAGGCACTTTAACCGGGGACTGCGGCCCAGAAAGCACAGGCAGATCCTCGGTATCCACCGGGGGGACCGATGAAAGAGGGCTTTCGGCTTCTCCAGTCGACAGCCCGTCTGACAGATCGAGAAAAATCTCGACTTTGTCGACGGGAGTCTCGGCTGGCTGGCCTGACGGGGGCACCGTGAAGCCAGCGGTCACAGCCGCAACCTCGACGAAGTCAACGGTCGGCTGTCCGGGGAAGGGACCTCCCGCCTCACCGACCTGACGGTGGGACTTACCTTTCGACGCACTTTTTGGGCCGAGAAGAATGTCCCGATGGCCTTCTCCTCTGTGGAAAGGAACTAACAAAGCTCCTTGAACGGGTCAACGAGGAACCCAGAGAGCGGGATAAATGCCGCGCCGAGGAGGAAGAAGATGCAGCCTGGCCGCCTCCTCCTCGAGGGCGATCATCTGCTCGAGCTGCTCAGCCGAGCCAGCCGCCGCAGACACCCCAACGAGCCTCTTTTGATTTTACCGCGGAACGCTTTCTCGGGCGCCTGAGCTTCGCCAGCGTCATCATCCAGAACATTGGCCGAGAAAGAGCGGCACAACTCGCAGGCTCATGGGTCATGATCTAGGCCTAGGCAGTAGACGCACGGAGTGCGATCTGTCCTGGACATTTTCTGCCCACAAGGGCACCTCTGAAAGCCAGGAATAGATTCGTCCATCGCAGCCGCGAGGGAGATGAAGATCGAGTTTAGAAAACTCTCAAACCAATTCCGACGAATCAAGAGTTAGGATCCAGTCTAAACGCGAGAGCGCCAAGGAGGGAACCTGAGCTTCCAAGCGGTAAGGAAGATCTGGCGCCATGGGGCGGAGCCGAGAGTTTTACCACCCGGGTGGGTGGGAGGAGCCAGCTTGAAGACCTTCCGGCAAGATTTAAAGTGGCAAGGAACCTGCCAATAAGTGTGGATTGAACAACATATCCATGTCCCTAGAATCTAGGTTTCGGGGGCAGAAACCTTGTGTCATGATGCGAGTCCCCCAGGAGGATCAAGGTCTGGTTTGGAATTGGGGAGCTCTTTCTCCAGCTGATGGGAAAACCATAAGCCATAGGGGACCCGACTACCTCTGCCACTGCCTGTAATGCCTGGTTGAGCTGTGAGAAGACAACAATGGTTGAGTTTGAATTTGAACTACTGCTCTCCCACTCAATCTGGGATAGTGCGTGCGCCATTACTGCATGGGAATATGTACATAGGCATCTTGTAGATTTATGGATGCCAGAAGAGAAAAAATTACTGACCTTAGTAATGTTGTTTCTTCTAATGGAGTCTTGCTGTATTCTGACTATTGTAGTGATCTCCAACCTTTGAACTGCCCAGAGAACAGAGGTTAACTTTCGAACACTTGAACCCCAACCGTCAGATCTTTACAAGCTATACTCACTGGGCGTTGTGTGTGGAAACTGTAAATTCACACTAGCCAACTGGCAACTAAATTTGATAAAAAGGGTTTTTTCGGTTTCAAAGCAAAGACTCAAGTCAGGAAACCCAAAAAACAAAACACAACACACACACAAAATAAAGGAGGGCGAGAAAAAAAGGGGCACCTCTAGGTGCCAACATTGCTCTTGCCCACCCACATCCCAAAAACAGGTTCTGAGGGTGGAGGATCAGAATACAGCAAGACTCCATGAGAAGAAACAACATTACTAAGGTGAGTAATTTTTCTTCAAACAACAACATGAAGTCTTGCTGTATTGTGACTATGCAGACTACTAGCAGTACCTCCATGGAGGAGGGACAGAACATACTTTGGAATAGGTTTGAAGTACTGTTACGCTAAAACCGAGCATCACCCTAGCCTGGATATCCAGAGAGTAATGCTTGGTGAAAGTATGGACTGTTTTCCAGGTGGCTGCTTGACAAATCTCAAAATAGGACTATCCCGGCAACAGCCAGGGAAGCAGCTGTACCTCTAGTAGAGTGAGCCCTCAGGCCTAAGGGGTGGATTCTACCCAACTTTTCGTAGCAGTATTGTATGCAAGAGACAATCCACCTGGCAATAGATCTTTTAGTGGCAGGTTTTCCCTTACCGACCTTCCATAAATGAGGAACAACTGGAGGGAGTCTAACCTGTGACCCTTGGTGCGCTCTATGTAGTAGATAAGGGCCCTTTTTACGTCCAGGCTGTGCAGCCTCCTCTCTCCAGAGGAGGAATGGTCAGTGAAGAAAACAGGAAGAGACAGACTGATTGAGGTGGAAATCTGAAACCACCTTAGGCAAAAACTTCCTATTAGTTCTTAGGACCACTTTATCTTTATGGAAAGAGATGAAATCAGGCTTCACTGACAGGACCTGCAATTCACTGATGCGCCTGGCAGAGGTAATGGCTACTAAAAACAGTTTTCCAAGTGAAGTACTTAAGCTCTGCAGAGGACAAGGCTCAAAAGGGGATTGCATAAGCTGAGCAATACAAACATTAAGGTCCCAAGCAGGAGCAGGGTCCCTGAAAGGAGGATTGGTGTGCAACAGTCCCTTGAAGAATTTGCAAAATACAGGATGGGCTGAAACAGAAGAGGACTTGCCTACTGACAAAAAAGCAGAAACAGCTGCCAAATGTACTTTGAGTGTAGCTGGTTTGAGTCTCAAGCCATTGAGATGAACCATATAGTCCAGGACTATAGACAACCCAGCAGATTCTGGAGAAATATGCTAACCAGAGCACCAAATAGTGAACCTTTTCCATTTGGAGTTGTAAGTCTTTCTGGTGGAAGGTTTCCGGGAAGCCTTTAGAATATCCAGGACACCTTGAGAGAGGTGCAGATCAGCAAACTCTAAACTTCAAGAGCCTGGCCTTGAGATTGAAAGATTTGAGATTCGGAACCCTCCCCTGAGAGGATGGTAACAGGTTGTAATTCCTGGCAAGAGACAAGGGAAGGTGGACTGCTAAGGACAGCAACAGTGGGTACCAGGGCTGTCTGTCCCAGTCTGGAGCAATCAGAATCACTTTGCAGGGTTGAGATCTGATCTTGACTAGTACCTTGAACAGGAGAGGGAAGGGGGGGAAGCATACAGGAACTTCCCTTCCCAAATGAGTACCAGAGCATCCAGGGGGACTGAGCCCAATACTGGGGGTCTGCAGCAAAAGAGAGGAAGTTGTTGATTGTCTGGGGCTGCAAAAATATCTATCTGTGGAGTGCCCCATCTGGAGAAAATCACCTTCAAAATTAGGGGATCTAGGGACCATCGTGGTGGCCCTGAGATATCCTGCTGAGAGCATCTGCCAGGACACTGTCCTTCCTTGGGAGATGAACTGCTGTGAGAGATTTTTGCAGGAATAGGCCAGAGACCACAACTTCATTGCTTCTGTGCACAAGGTCGAGACTGAGTGCCCCTTGCTTGTTGATATACCACATTGTGGTGGTATTGTCTGTTCTGATCTGGACTACTTTGTTCTGAACAGACTTGGAAAACATAGTGCCAGAAACACTGCTCTGAGTTCCAAGAGATTGATGTGAAGCAGAGATTCTTGAGGTGAACACAGCCCTTGGGTGATAAGATCCTCTAAGTGGGCTCCCCAGCCCAAGAGGGAGGCGTCTGTGGTGAGGATTAGAGAATGAGACTGAGCGATAAAAGGAACTCCTTGCCTTAAATTGTCCTGATCCTGCCACTATTGCAAAGCCTGGATCAGAGTTCGAGTCACAAGGACTAGTTTGGTCAGGGAATCCTTTCTCTGGGACCAGAAAGTTCTCAAGTGGAACTGAATGTCCCTCATCTGAAATCTTGCCCCCTGGACCACTGCTGTAGAGGCTGCCATGTGGCCCAGGAGCTGCAAGAAGTGCCTTGCTGGTCAAGACACCTGAAGGGTGAAAGAAGAGGCCAGTTCTATTAGTGTCCTTGCCCTGTCCAGGGGAAGGAAGGCCTTTGCTCTTATTGTATCCAGCTCCACCCCTATAAAGGTGAGGAGCTGCACTGGCTCGAGAACTGACTTTGGAAGGTTTAGGAGGAACCCTAAGGAAGTGAGCAGTTGCTGAGTTATCTGAAAATGTGACTTTACTTGGTCTGGAGACTGACCTACTATGAGCCAGTCATCCAGGTATGGAAAGATGGAGATCTTTTTTCTCCTTAGGAAAGCAACCACTACTGCCAGGCACTTTGTGAACAACCTTGGGGCTGATGTTAGACCAAAGGGCATTGCTCTGAATTGATAGTGGCCTGAGGGCAACTCAAACCTGAGGTACTTTCTGTGGGAGCGCCTGATGGGAATGTGAAAATAAGCATCCTTGAGGTCCAGGGAGGCTAGCCAGTCCCCTGGCCTTAGAGAGGGCAGAATTATTCCCAGTGTCACCATTTTGAATTTTGGCTTTAAAAGGTGCTTGTTTAGGTATCTCAGATCCAGCATGGGCCGCCATTCTCCTGTCTTTTTGGGGGTTAGAAGTACCTGGAGTACAATCATTTGCCCTGTGTAGAGTCTGAACCCTTTCTATGGCTCTGAGAGCCAAGAGGAAGAAAACTCTGCCTCTAGGGCAAGGGCCTCTGAAGGATTTGCAGGTGGAAAGGATCTGGTTCTCATCTTGGGAAATTTTTGGAAGCGGAGAACCAGTCCCTGGCTTACTACTTCCAGGACCCACTTGTCTGATGTTAAAGACTTCCAGTCCTGGACAAAGTAAGCCAGCCTGCCCCCTACAGGTAGTGGAGAATCAGCCCAGGCAGACCCATCAGGATGTCTGCTTGGCGGGGGCTTTAGGCTGAGGGGTGGAAGCAGGCCTGCTCATATCCCGTCTGCCTCTCCCTCTAAAGAACCCCTTTAAGCAAAAGCAGAAGAGGAGGCCTGGGCTTGGTAAAAAGGCCTATGAAAAGGCCTGCCCCTGCCCCTGGAATGCTGCCTCTGAGGAGTGGCTTGCCTTTCTTTGGCCTGAGCACTCCTGTAGGTGGTCCTGTACTCGTCCATCTTCTTCATGTAATTCTCTGTCTGCTCCCCAAACAGAGAATTACCAATGACAAGAAAATCCATGGCCTTAGCCTGGGTATCCTGTGACAGGCTAGTACATCTGAGCCAAACCATCCTCCGAAGGGCCACAGATGTAGCCATGACTCTAGATGAAACATAATTGGAGTCCACAGCAGCAGCATGAAATTGGACCTTGGATGCCTCAATCCCATCCGCAGCCACCCGCTCCAGCTCCTTGGCAAGCTGGTCAGGGGCCTGTTTAGCCAGAGCCAGCAGAGTGTTCCACCTGGACTTCTGGTATCTAGCTGCGTAGGCCATATAGTTAGCCTGCCTGAGTCCCAAAGATGCTGCCATGTGCCATTTCTTTGCCATGGCATCAATCCTACTGGAGTCCTTGTCTGGGGGGTGTGAAGCCAAGGGAATATTTGCCTTATCACAAGCAGCAGTCTGCACTACCCCAACATGGCTGCATTGCTGGGAAAGGAACTCCGTGTCTGAGCCTGAAAGAGTATACCTCTTGTCCATTCTTCTGTCCACAGGAGGTATGGAATTAGGAGTTTAGAATTTTAAAATGTCTGTTTCCCAAAAGACTTATGGAGGGGAATAGACAATCTCCTGGACTCTGGGATGTCCATCATCCCAACAAAGTCAGGCTCCTCTTGATCCTCTACTGCTTCTTCCATAGGAAGCTGGAGGGTTTCAGCCACTCTTTTGTAAAACATAAAGTGGGAAGAGGACTCAGAAAGCCTAGGAGGAGAAACACCTGAAGGTCTGTCTGGGGAGATGTCCGGGTCAATAGGCACATCCAGACTTTCATAACCACCACCACCACCACCACCACCACCACACTCTCCCTCCTCCGGTTCATAAAATTCTTCTGAAGTATAATCCAGAACCGGGGGAACCAACCGAACCGAGCCCCTGACCGATGGTGCCAGTTCGGCCGGAACCGAAGTTAGCGACTGAACTATCCTTATCGCTTTGGCCATCTCTTCAGCGGTCGGAGAAAGAACTTGTGGATCCGAACCGGATGATTTATCCCTTCTTTTTTCTTTTAACCGGAACCGACTCCTCAGAATCGGTTCTCCTTTTGCCCAAAGGCGTTTAGCCCTGGTCAGAGGCACTCCTGGTTGGTGAGGAACCGAACTGGGCTGGCCATCAGGTCAGCTGGTTTCAACCTCCTTTCCTCAGTCTACCTACTCTCTTATCCAGGGTAGCTTTGGGAAAACTTTTACAAATTTGGCAGTCTGAATTGAGGTGGTCAAACCCCAGACAATAAACACAGGTGGTGTGGGGATCAGCCTTAGCAAAGGCTTCCCCACACACACTACAGTGTTGAAACCCAGTGGGCCCGGTTTTTTTCTTGGGTTTCTCAGACATGGCCAATCCTAACCAAAACTTACCCTTTTTTCGGCAATCCGCCAGGCAAGACACCCCTATCTGTTCCTGACCATGTTACAGGTCTTGGAAAAAAACGTAATGAAATCTGTTTTTTTCTTTTTTTACACAAACCTGATCGGTTTAAACTGAACCAATCCAACGTTTACAAGTTCCACACAGAATATTAATATAGAAACCTATCTAGTACTCACGGTACCACAGACAGAGACTTAGACAGGTTAGAAGCAGAAATTCGGTTGAAACCGAGCGAAAAAAACAACATTTTAACAGACTTTTTTTGAACCAAGCGAATGAGAAATCTCCAGAGCGACTGTTCAGTGAGGCGGAGTAAAGAATCTGACGGTTGGGGTTCAAACAACAGCAGACAGAGGCTTCAACCGAGCTCGAGCTCAGTGTTCCATGCCTTGCATGGAAAGCTAACTCTGTTCTCCGGGGCAGTTCAAAGGTTGGAGATCACTGCAATAGTCAGAATACAGCAAGACTTCATGTTGTTTGAATCCTCTTTTTGCGACTCCCTGATTACTCATGACAAGGTTTCCACCTTGAAGGGTCTGCTGCGAACAAAACTGTCAAGGCAGATATAGTTTGTCCTCAGAGTATGCATGGGCTTGAATACTCTGACTGGATCCTTATGTCCAGGGTCTGTACGTGCTCCTGAATTGTGGTAGTTAAGTTTTCGGCTCTTCTCTGGAATCTTATCACCTCCTTTAAAGATTATCCATATGGAAGCTCTCACTTGTCGGGGGAGCATTCGCCAAGTGAGCTTTGGCGACCTGTCCGCCTGCCATGCCTGCAGCCTTAAGTATGTCGAGGTGAGGCGAGTTAAAGCATGGCCCTTGCTGCGCAACTGGCAGCCTCCTTTGAGATATCTGCTGAAAATGCCAAGAATAGTCCCGCTTTGAGGCTGTTGCGGGGTGGGCTTATCTACATCTGGCTCGTCAGCACACTGGAATGCCATGATAGTGGCCCAAGGTATTGCGGCTCCTGCAGAAAAAAAGGTTGTCTGAGCTTGCTTATATGTGGCTCCTCAGCATGCTGGAATGGCAAGTCAGTGGTGTTGAGACCAGGTTGTTCGCAGCTGCTTTAAGGGAGGAGTTGAGGACAAAAAGCGTCTGAGGGAGGGCCTCTCCATTCCCGTCCAATGACCACCTCAGAGGGTAGCCTTTATGGTAGTAAGTAGCTGCCAGTCCATATAATTTTTTTTTTTTCTTGGAACTTGAAGGGATTGGCCATAGGGCTAAATGCGAAAAGACTGGCTGTCACAGCCATGAGTGATGTTGCGGATGCCTGAACAGTCTGTATTAGAGATACCCCCACTTGCCTGACCGAGGGGTTCCGGGTTCAAAACCAGAGAGCCCATTCTGTGGTGGCCTGGCCCAGTTTCTGAATGTTTTTGTCGAATTCGGGTGAACCTGGAGGTTGATGTCTTCTAGATTATAAATAGTAGCACAGGATGCTTCCAGGCTTATCCTAGGATACACTGGGGGGGAAGGGTATGTCGTCCCTTGTTGCTGGCGGGCACCCCATGCCAGTCCCATAATCCACGAGATCCTGTAGTCCAAGTGCTAGGGGATAGGACCTGCATCTAGATCAACTGGGGTCCTCCGAGTGCCAGAAATGCCCCCTGCAATGCTTTAGGTTACCTTCTATACCTTATCTTTCTCCTAGGAAGCGGAATGTTAATCCTCCCAGGTGAACTGCCTCTCGGGGTGAGAATATAGAGGGGTGAGAAGAAAAAATTACTCATCTTAGTAATTGTGTTTCTTCTCATGGAGTCTTGCTGTATTCTGACAATCTGCAGTTAGCTCCAGCCTTTAAACTGCCCCGGAGAGTATAGGGTTAATTCTCTATGCTGTGTATAGAACGTCGAGCTCGAGCTCGGTTGAGGTCTCTGTCTGCAGCCCTTTGAAACCCAACCATCAGATTCTTACGAGCAAAAACTCACTAACTATACTATGTGGAAATCGTAAAATTTTTACTAGCCAACTGGCAACAGAAAGTTTTGGATTCCCAAAGGAAGACTCAAGTCAGGAAACCAAAAAACAATCTAAATAAGATGTAACCCCATTACCCGGGGTTGCTAGAATCCCAGTAAGACCTAGTGGTAGGCAGAGAAGGCAGCTTGTGAAACTCCAGTTAAATGGATTTCACACTGTCTCACTCTGTTCTCAGTCTCAGCTGAGACTGAGGGATGACATCTTTTTAGAACGGTCGCTGCTGCATAAGCCACACTGCAATGTTGCAGTTGGAGGTTAGAGTAGAATGTTGGGGAATTTGAAGTTAGTTTGGTAGAGTCTGTGGCAGTCTGTAGAAAAGGTGCTCTGCTGTAAGCAGGCCCTCAAAGCTCTAAGCTCTGTCAAAGCGCTATTATTTTGGTTTAGGTGTGTGTTCTCACCTGAAGAGGAACACAACAAGAGCACACTGAAGTGGTAGAGACCACTTTCAGTGGTTCAGGGCCCCATCCCTGCGGGGATTGGGGGAAGGAATCAGCCTGCTTCCAGGGGCAACCCCCCAGTCCGGCTAGGGAAAAAAATAGCTGCCTGAGTTAAGTTTGTGCTGAGGCACCAGAAGTTCTGGATGAGATTTCTTTGAGGGAAAAAAAAAAAAAAACACCTGTGGGGCACCTGCAACCAAGGGGTGAGTTCGCTCTGCTAAAGGGCCAATGTGTTGTCACCTGAAACAAGATGAAACTTAAGTGACTGTTACTATGGAGTCAGGAAAAGACAGCCAAATACAGTTTGGAAGATGTGGGGATTGGACTGCTTAACTCTGTTGGGGGGTCTAGAGTAATGGACTCAGCCACTAATTAAGTATGTTCAAGTTCAGCACAAATGAGTTGTAAAGACAGTAGACTGAATGAATACATTTAAAAAGACTCTACATAGCAAAGTGTTTTAAAGGATGAGGTGTTACAGTCCAGAGAAATGGCCGGGTATGAATTATGGGAGCGAGAGGTGGGACACCCCCCCATCAGTAGTAACCAAATTCACCTCTACAGGTTTACTTTGGGACACCTGCTGCTTTCTCTGAGGTACTTGGCCAGTGCCTGAGGAAAGTACCCAGACATGGGACTGATGAGGAAGATTCCCTTATGGAGCAGAAGTGCTCATAGGTGGTTTAGGGAGCCACCAGTAAATGTTTCCATGCTGAATAGAAAGTGTCCAAGTGGCTGGCAAGGCAGCGGAGCCAGGGAAAACCCAGAGCAGCGTACAAGTTCAGGCTGTGTGCCCAGTGTGTTTCAGAGCCTGAGGGCTAAAGTGAAAAGATATGTTCTGATTTCCATTAAATCTGCATTACCAGGAGTGTAGCCCCGTGGGGGTCCATCTATGCTTTGTTTATTCTGTTGAATGTGAATGAAAGCCACACTTTTGAATCCCACTTCTGGTATCGGACATTAGTTATTGCTTCCTTTGTCCGGAGTTACTTGGGTGCCCCGTTGCAGAGTAGCCAAACCTAGCCAATGTGCCAAGTGTCATTTCTCCTTGGACCTAGCCCACCAGGTAGAGCTCTCAAGATAGAAACGGCACACCTGGTAGGGGTTACAAGGATAATACAAAAACACCCAAAATAAAAAGGAAGGTGTGCAAGAAGCACCCCCTGGGTGCAGCACTGCACCTGCCCACCCACTTCCCAAAAACCAGGTTCTGAGAGGGGAGGCGGCGGGGTGAGGTCAGAATACAGCAAGACTCCATTAGAAAAAGCAATTACTAAGGTGAGTAATTTTTTCTTCAAACAACATGAAGTCTTGCTGTATTCTGACAATCTGCAGACTACCAAGCAGTACCTCCGTGGAGGAGGGAGAGAACCTACCTTGGGAATAGGCTCTGAAGTACTGCTGTGCCAAACCGAGCATCACTCCTAGCCTAGATATCCAGGGAGTAATGCTTGGTAAAGGTATGGACTGTTTTACAGGTGGCTGCTTGACAAACTTTTAAGAAAGGGATATCCCTGGCAGCAAGGGCGTAGCTACTGATATTCCAAGTAAGCCATGGCGTACCAAGTTTAGCAGCAGGGGGTAGCAAACAAGCTGGCCAGCATTGCTCTGCCCTCTCTAGTCCATCACATTTAAATTCCTTTGTTTGGCTTCACAGGTTTTCTCTTTTCTCTTTCAGTTTTGTTTGGGGGTGGCAGAGTAGATCGCAAACTTTGAAGCTGAAGGTCTCAATTAGGTCTGTATGGTCCGCCTGCATAGTGATTAGCTGCTGCATCTGGTAAGGGTGTGGCTGGTCTAGGACAGAGAGTTTAAATGCCCCAGCAAAGTCAGAAGCCATACTATTAGTTCAATTGTACTGGGAGCGAGAGAAGCAAAAGAACTGAGGAGCAGCTGATGGAAGAACAGACTCAGAGCCAGCTAAAAGAATGAAGACTTCATGCAGACTGGCAAGTGGAGTGAATCTGCCTACCTGTGGGGGAGAGAGAAGAAATTTCTGCCATGATCTTGGACTTGTGGTGCAGTCAGTGGCAGCACAAACAGACAGACAGCAGGTTTGGTGTGGGAATCATCTGACTGGAGCCAGGAACCTTGGACTCTAGTTGGGAGGGGGAGGCATGAACAACAGTGGGGGATGGGGTAGCAGTGTGGCAGGCTAGTGTACAAATCTGAAATGCCTGGCTACACCCCTGCCTGGCAGCAGCCAGGGAAGCAGCTGTACCTCTTGTAGAGTGAGCCCTCAGGCCGAGGGTGGAATCTTTCCCAGTTTCTCATAGCAGAATTGTATACAAGACACAATCCACCTGGCAATAGTTCTCTTGGTGGCAGGTTTGCCCTTTCCCACTTCCCCATAAGTGAGGAACAACTGGAGGAGTCAAACCTGTGACCCTTGGTATGCTCTAAGTAGTAGTTAAGGGCTCTTTTAACATCTAAGCAGTGTAGCCTCCTCTCTCCTGAGGAAGAATGATCAGTGAAGAAGACAGGAAGAGAGACTGATTCAAGTGGAAGTCAGAAACCACCTTGGGCAATAACCTCCTATTGGTTCTAAGGACCACCTTATCTCTATGAAAAGAGATAAAAATCAGGTTCCACTGACAGGGCTTGCAGTTCACTGATACGTCTGACAGAGGTAATGGCTACCAAAAACACAGTTTTTCAAGTCCAGTACTTAAGCTCTGCTGAAGACATAGGCTCAAAAGGAGGTTGCATAAATTGAGCAATGCAAACATTTAAGTCCCAGGCAGGGGCAGGATCCCTGAAGGGAGGACTGGTATGAAGCAATCCTTTGAAAAATTTACAGAACACAGGATGAGATGATAGTGAGGAAGACTTCCCCACTGACAAAAAAGAAGAAACAGCTGACAAGTGTATCTTGAGAGTAGCTGGTCTGAGGTCTAGGCCATTAAGATGGACCAAATAATTCAGAACTGTAGGCAATTCAGCAATGCCTGGGGAAACATGCTTCTTGGAACACCAAATGCTGAATCTTTTCCATTTGGAGTCATAAGTCGTTCTGGTGGAGGGCTTTCGAGAAGCTCTGAGAATGTCCAGAACCCCCTGATACCGATGCAAATCTGTATACTCTAACTCTTCAAGAGCCATGCCTTGAGATTGAGACCGAAGATTGGGGTACAAAATCCTCCCCTGAGAGAACGTTAATAGGCTGTGCTTCCTGGGAAGAGACAGAGGAAGATGGACTGCTAGAGACAGAAACAGGGGGTACCAAGGTTGTCTGGCCCAGTCTGGAGCAATCAGAATCACTTTGCAAGGTTGTGACCTTATCTTGACTAGAACTTTGAACAGTAGAGGGAAGGCATACAGAAATTTCCCTACCCAGTTCAAAATCAGAGCATCCAGAGCGACTGAACCCAAAACTGGAGGTCTGCAACAAAACAGAGGAAGCTGATTGTCTGGGGCTACAAAGAGATCCATCTCTGGAGTGCATCACCTTGAAAAAAATCTCTTTCAACACTAGGGGATCCAGGGACCATTCATGATGACCCTGGGAGATCCTGCTCAGTGCATCTTCTTGCACATTGTCCTTCCCTGGAAGGTGGACTGCCATCAGAGAGGTCTGCAGGGAATAAGCCAGGGACAACAATTTCATGGCCACTGTGCACAAAGTCGTAGACAGAGTGCCTCCCTGCTTGTTGATGTACCACATAGTGGTGGTATTGTCTTTTCTGACCTGAACCACCTTGTTCTGCACAGACAGAGAAAGCTTGCAGGGCCAGAAAAACTGCACAGATTTCCAGGAGACTGATATGAGGAAGGGACTTCTGAGGAGCCCCCAGATGAGCTCCCCACCCCAAAAGGGAAGCATCCGTGGTAAGGACCACCAAATGAGACTGAGTGACAAATGGGACCCATTGTCTTAAGTTGTCCTGATCCTGCCACCATTGAACAGCTTGAATCAGTGTCCGAGTAACTGGAATCAGTTTGGTAAGAAGGTCCTTCTTTTCGGACCAAAAGGCCCTCAGATGGAACTGAATGTCCCTCATCTGGAATCTTGCCCCTTGGACCACTGCTGTAGAAGCTGCCATGTGGCCCAAGAGCTGAAGGAAGTGCTTTGCTGGTCGGGACACCTGAAGGCTGAAGGAAGAAGCCAGTTCTATAAGAACTCTTGCCCTTTCTAGAGGAAAAAAAGGCTCTTGCTTTGACAGTTTCTAGCTCTGCCCCTATATAGGTAAGAAGCTGCACTGGTTCGAGGATTGACTTGGGGAGGTTGAGAAGAAACCCCAGGGAAGAGAGCACTTGCTGATCACTTGCAGGTCTGACTTGACTTGGCCTGGAGACTGACCCACTATGAGCCAGTCGTCCAGATATGGAAAAATGGAAATCTTCTGCCTTCTTAAAAAAGGCCACTACTACTGCCAGGCACTTTGTAAAAACCCTCAGGGCTGATGTTAGGCCAAAAGGCATTGCTTTGAACTGGTAATGGCCTGAGGGCAACTTGAACCTAATGTACTTTCTGTGGGAGCACCTGATGGGAATGTGGAAGTAGGCATCTTTGAGGTCCAGGGAGGCTAGCCAGTCCCCTGGCCTTAGAGAGGGAAGAATTACTCCCAGAGTCATCATCTTCAACCTTGGTTTTAAAAGATGTTTGTTCAGGTATCTTAGATCTAGGATGGGTCGCCACTCCCCTGTCTTTTTTGGAGTAAGGAAGTACCCGGAGTACAGACCTTTGCCCCAGTGTAGGGTAGGAACTCTCTCTATGGCTTCTAAGGCCAGAAGAGATGAAACTTCTGCCTTGAGGGCAAGGGGTTTCAGAGACTTGCAGGTGGAAAGATCTGGCTCTCATCTTCGAAAATTTTTTGAAGCTGAGAACCAGTCCCTGGCTTACTACTTCCAGGACCCATTTGTCTGAATTAACAGACATCCAGTCCTGGATGAAGTAAGCCAGCCTGCCTCCTACAGGAATAGGAGAGTCGACCTGGGCAGACTCATCAGGATTTCTGCTTGGCAGGGGCCTTAGGCTGAGGAGTGGATGCAGCCCTGCTCATCCACCTTCTGCCTCTCCCTCTGAAGAAATCCTTCTGTGAAAAGGGAGAAGAGGCCTGTACTTGGTAGAAAGGCCTATGAAAAAGCCTGCTCCTGCCCCTAGAATGCTGCCTTTAAGGAGTTGCCTGCCTCTCCTTGGCCTGTGCACTCCTATAAGTGGTCCTATATTCCTCCATCTTCTTCATGTAATTCTCTGTCTGCTCCCTGAACAGAGAATTACCTTCCACAGGGAAATCCATGACCTTAGCCTGGGTATCCTGTGAGAGGCTAGTACATCTGAGCCAAGCCACTCTCCGAAGAGCCACAGATGTAGCCATGACCCTTGATGACACATCACTGGAGTCCACAGCAGCATGGAACTATACCTTGGATGCCTCAATCCCATCCGCAGCCACCTCCTCCAGCTCCTTGGCCAGTTGGGGAGAGGCCTGGTTAGCCAGTGCCAGTACAGTGTCCCACCTGGACTTCTGGTATCTGGCCGTATAGGCCATATAATTAGCCTACATGAGTCCCAAAGAGGATGCCATGTATTGCTTCTTTGCCAAGGCATCCATCCTCCTGGAGTCTATTTGGGCGGTGTGAAGCCAAGGGAACATTAGCCCTGTCACAGGCTGCAGCCTGCACGACCCCAACATGGCCGCATTGCTGGTAGATAAACTCTGTGTCTCAGCCTGATAAAGTGTACCTCTTATCCACTCTTCTATCAACAGAAGGTACAGAATTAGGAGACTTTAAAATGTTTTGTGTCTGTTTCCCAAATGATTTGTGCAAGGGAACAGACTATGGGATGTCCATCATCTCTACAAAATCAGGCTCCTCTTAATCCTCTGTAGCTTCCTCCATAGGGAGCTGAAGAGTTTCAGCCACTTTCCTGTAAAACATGTAGGGGGGAGGAGACTCAGAGAGCCTAGGAGGGGAAACACCAGAAGGTCTGTCTGGGGAGATGTCCGGTTCAATGGGCACATCCAGACTTTTTGCTCCATCATAGTCATCATCATCTTCATAATCCCCCTCCTCCTCAAATTCCGGTTCATAAAAATCTTCAGGGCATATTCCTGAACCGGTGGAACAGACTGAACAGAGCCCCTAGCCAATGAAGCCGGATGGGACGGAACCAGGCGAAGCGATTCAACAATCCGAATCGCTCAGGCAATCTCATCAGCAGTCGTAACATGAACCTCTGGATCCGAACTGGCTGACTTGTCTTTTCCTTTTCATAGGAACCAATCCCTCAGGATCGACTCTCCTCTTGCCTGAAGTAGTATCGCCCTGGTCAGAGGGCACTCCTCCTGGTTTGGTCGGAACCAAACGGGGCTGGCCATCCAGGTCAGTGGACTTCTCGGCCTCCTTTTCCGTAAGTCTACCTAATCTCTTTTCCAGAGTAGACTTAGGAAAATTTTTACAAATTTGACAGTCTGTATCGAGGTGTTCAAACCCCAGACAATAAACACAGGTGGTGTGGGGATCAGCCTTAGCAAAGACCTCCCCACACTCACTGCAGTGTTAAAACCCAGTGGGCTCGGTTTTTTTTTCTTGGGTTTCTCAGACATGGCCAACCTAACCAAACTTGCCCTTTCTTTGGCAACCGTGTCACGGGTATTGGGTTTTTTTTTTTTTTTAAAGAACCGATAAAGACCGGTAACCACACACTAAAGCAAAGAAAGAAATTCAAATATAAAGGATCGGTTCAGCCAAACCGACCGAAAAGCTTACAATTTCCACAAAATAATTAAACTATCTAGTACTCACAGTACCGCAGACAGAGCCTGATCTGACAATGCGGAATAATTTCGGCTTAAAACCGACACTTCAACCGACTTTTGAACCGAGCTGAAGGAGAAATCTCCGGGGCGACTGTTCAGTGAGGCGGAGTAAAGAATCTGACGGTTGGGTTTCAAAGAGTTGCAGACAGACCTCAACCGAGCTCAAGCTCAACGTTCTATGCACTGCATAGAAAATTAACCCTATACTCTCCGCGGCAGTTTAAAGGCTGGAGCTAACTGCAGATTGTCAGAATGCAGCAAGACTTCATGTTTGAATATGGATGGTCCATTTTCTAGTATCCTAGTCCAGAGAGGTCTCGTATCTGGTCTTATTTAACTGTTGTATTTAACTGTTTTATGAGGTGTGGTGTCAGAGGGGGCTGCGGATTGCTGAGTCCCTCTGGAAGCTGTCAGTTAATATGACCTATGATACTGAGCCAAGGAGGATCTTCCTCCGTGACATCTTCCTCATTTGCAGATGTTGCCCTCTGGACATTATAGGAGAAGCTACCCAGCCAAGGTCATTACCAGCAGACGACTAGCTGCGCTGACCTTTCCTGCCCCGGGAAGGCTTGCGTGAGGCCATAATATCACAAGAGGCCCTACTTCCCTTAATTCAGCTTACTCCCCCCTCCCTGATGTCATGGTGCTGAAGCGGGTAGAAAGTGCACTGGCCCTTGAAGAATTGTGCCAGTCCTGAAAAGGCCATCAGAGCTGCCATTGTGCTGTAGTCCTTTATCCAAGATCTTTTATTTAACTCCCTTAGAATATGCAGAGATCTGAAAAACCTAGGCACCTGGCTCACTTCTTGATGGTTTGGGGGCACAGACGGTGAACAAAGGCTCCATAATAGCGCTCCTCCCGCGCTGTAGTGATCATCAATGGAGTCGCTAAGCCATGCTGCAGGTCCTTCAACGAGTGGCTGAGGTAATCACATTGCCAGCTGTCGAAGGTTGCCTCAAATATGAAAGTTTAAGCCCCTTTTTGCTCGTTGAAAATCCTCATCCCTGCAGCGCTTTGTCGAGCAGAGATTCATCTACAAGTGCCGCAGACAAGCTGCCAGCTCACCATCAACAATAGGCTCGATTAGAATGCTGTCAATGGGATAAATAAAATACATGGAAAAGATATGAGTCTGCCAGCTGAGGGGAAATGTAGTCTCCCTAAGTGCAGTTTATTCCCCAGTGCGATCCTTCGCAGGTAGTAAGGAAGGGAAAACACACACAGTTTCTGCCCGAAAGCTGAGGGGGTGATGTATTCTCCCAAACTCCTCGTAGATGGCATGGGAAAACAGCCTCACGAAGAGATGAAGCCCGTCCTCAAGTTTAGAAGCACACCAGTGCCGTTCTGACCCCTTAAAAATAGATATTGCAGGTTACTGAGCACTCCAGGCCCGTTCCGATTCCCTAAAAATCAAATCACTCCGGTGCCCATTTTGAATCCCTGAAGCACACTTTCCACTGCACTAAGTAGCATTTCAGGCCTAGTGCAGGATGTGCAGGGAAAAAATAACCCAGTGAAAATGGGGCCAGACTGTGCAGCTTGCAAAGCTGAGACTGGCACCCACTCTGGGATTCTAAAATACAGCAATTTCTGATACTCAGTGAAACAAAATTTCTTAACTTACAGACTGCTGTCTTCAGCTCTGTCACATGGCAGAGCTCTGCTTGCAGAGTACCTGCTAGACTGAAGGCAGGAAGTAAACTGAGGAGAACAAGAAGTGGAGGGCTGGATGTCCCCTGCTGCAGAGGTCCGATTCCTGCCTGTGTATCAGCATCAGGAGGTACTGCCCAGGAGTAAGGAAGCCCAGAGACCAGCTTAGGGGAGAGAATTTTGCTTTTAACAGTATATTTTCCAATAATTTACAGATTTTGTCATTTTTCTCCATGTTACAAGCGCATTAAGACCCTCAAAAGGAGGCTTCTACTAGGGAATTAATGCATGGTTGTTTGGTTGTAGGCACTATGCCTTCGGCCTCGTGCCACAACCCCCTCCCAAAAAAAAAAAAAAAAAAACGCATTAATTCCCTAGTAGAAGCCTCCTTTCGAGGGGCTTAATGCTTACATGTTATGGAATTCTGTAAAAGTTCTATGCTTTTTGAGACTCATGCGCTATACTGTATTTCTATTCTACATTTAGGATGCTGGTGATTAAAACTGCTGGCAGCTTTGGTATGAGACTCTATTGTGCATATTTGGCACAAATGTCAAACAAATCTAAATATCTTGAAAACTTTATAAGCTACACAGAGATAACCAGCAGCAAAGTTGTTCAGGACAACAAGACCTTTACAATGATGGTAGTCTCTAAGCTGAACTCTGTAGTTATAAAAAAATACAGCTGTCTAATTAACCAAACTTCTGTGTGTTTTTACCAAATGTCCCACTTTGGATGGCTATATTTTAAAAACTATAAGAAGTTCAGCTTAGTGACTACCCTCATTGTAAAGGTCTTTTTATCCTGAACAACTTTGCTGCTGGTTGTTTTGTATAGCTTGTACAGTTTTCAAGAAATTTAGATTTGTTTGGCATGTGTGCAAATGCACTTGCAAACAGCAGACACTTTTTGTGTTTGCCGTGCATGCAAGCGCAGCGAACATGTTGATATGAGAGTGAGCCTTTGAGGCATGTGAAACTGTCCGCACAATGCAGAGTAGTGCTGCAGAAGCCAGACAGTGCCACACCAATAAGCAGCAAGGCTGACTTATGACAGAAGCCTGTGGGCGGGTACGGCACCATCTTCAAAGTTGCCGTCCCTTTGATCCGCTTCATCCAGCAAGCCAGACTGATCCATCATGGTCAGCCTGGAATGACTGCCTGCAACAAAGAAAATTATAAATTTAAATACCTGTAAATTTTCTTTCTCCAACTGCTGGTCTCCGGGCTCATAACTACTGAGAGGTCCTTCCTGGTACCATGCGACAGGCAGGATACAGATCTCTGTAGGAAGACTAGATCCTTCCCTCCATTTCCTGCAGCCATCAGTTCTTCCTAAAGCAGCTGTCCCCTATAGTACTACAGAACTTGGAAACAAAAAGAAGAAACATTAATCTGAACATGCAGCTAGATGGCAGACTTCAAACATTCTGTGAGGGAAGAAGCCCGGAGATCGGCAGTCGGGAGAAAGAAAATTTACAGGTATTTAAATTTCTATTTCTCTCTCCTAAAGCTGGTCTCCGGGCTCATAACTACTGGAGTATACTACAGCAGTACATCACCTTGCTTCCTGGGTGGGAAGAATGTTAATAGCCCTTTATGGGTCCACCACTTCTTGGAGGACCCGGCAGCTGAAGGACGCCTCTGCAGAGGCGGACACATCCAATTTGTAGAACCCTGGAAAGGTATGGATGGGTGATCAAGTGGCTGCTCTGCATAAGCCTGCCAGCGAAACTTCTCAGGAGTCCACCCAGGATACCGCCATTGCTCTCGGGGAGTGGACCTTCACTGGACCTGGTAGGGCTACCCCTGCTTTCTGGTAGGCGATTAATATGGTGGAACAAATCCATCTGACAATGGTGTCTTTTGATGCTTTTTGGCCCATATTCTGCCCCTAAGTGAGAATGAACAAACTCGAAGTCTTGTGTATGGAATCTGTTCTTTTGATGTATAGCTTGAGTGCTCTCCAAGGGTCCAGCGTGCGAAATTCCAGATCTTTCTCATTCTCAGGGTGAGGACAGAAAGAAGGAAGGTTCAATTCTTGGTTGCAGTGAAAAGGAGACATCACCTTCAGTAAAAAAAGAGCTGTTGGCAGGACCACCAAGTCCTCATGAAACACAGTGTATGGCTCTTTGGCCGAGAGGGCTCCTATCCCATGGATGTGTCATGCTGAGGCAATGCTGTAAGAAAAACGACCTTCATCGTCAAATGGAGAAGGGAAGCTTTTTTAAGAGGCTCAGAGAGGGCCTGGCCTTGAGGACCAGGTTGAGTCTCCAAAGTGGCACAATGGGCTTGACTGGAAGACGTTTTACCATCGCTGCTCTCAGGAATTTAACATAAGAGTGAACACCCAAGGACTCCCCTGAATCTGCCAACATAAGTGCGCCCAGAGCAGAAATTTGGACTCGCAAGGTTGCCAGTTGGAGACCCTTGTCAAAGCGTTCCTGTAGGAATTACCATATAGGGGGGAGAGATACCTTGTTGTCTAGTATGTCAATGGATTGTAACCAGAAGAGAAATCTTCACCATACTCTGTAAAAGACCTTGGAAAACTAAGGTCGTCTTGAGTGGATCATCATTTTCAATGACAGGTAGAGTATAACCTAACTCCTTGAGAGCCTCCTGATCAATCTCCACGCCGAGAGGAACAGATTTGCGCAGACTGGGGTGCAGTACCGGGCCCTGATGTAGCAGGTCCAGGCTGGCCTGAAAAAAATCAGAGGAGTTTGTAGCGACATTTGAACCAGTCGAGGGAACCATGGCCGGCAGGGCCAGCGTGGACAGATTAGAATCAGCTCCGCCTGATCTAGAACAATCTCAGCAAGACCCTTGAGATTAGTGGTATTGGGAGAAAAGGCATACAGGAGATTGTATCCACTCCAGTTTATGGAGAAGCTGTCCTGTGTTATTGCCAGCTCGTCCCTGTTTTTTTTTTTGGGTTTTCAACTGTTTAACCAGGTGAGACACACTAAGCTGAAAGCTTGCTTACAGGTGCAACCTGGGAGCACAGGGAAGTTAAGTGACTTGCTCAGGGTCACACAGTATGCAAGTGGGGGCTGTGGAATTCAAACCCAGGTCTCCAGATTTGCAGCTCAGAGCCTTAAACCACTGCGCTATAGTACCTTCCACTATACAGCTCGTCCCTGGTTAGGGAGTAAAACTGCAGAACTTTGTAATTTTGTCGGCAGGCGAAAAGATCTACCTGTGGGAGGCCCCACCATGTAGTAAGGAGGTGGAAAGCAGTGTCATTCAGTTCCCATTCTCCTGGAGGAACATCCTTTCGACTTGACCAACCTGCTGTAATGTTCTCCTGGCTTAGGATGTACATAGCCATTAGGCTTTCTAGGTGGTGCTCTGCCCACTGGAAGAGCAACAGGGTTTCTTGCAACATTCGAGAGCTCTTGGTGCCTCCCTGGCAACTGATGTAGGTCATTATTGTTCCAGTGTCTGAGGATGAGCAGATCCTGGTTGGAGATCTATACTTGGAACCACTGAAGTGCTGGGGCACTGCACGCAACTCCGAAACATTGATGCTGCTTGTAACGTGTTTCTGCCAGTGACCATTTGCCCTGTGTCGAGAGCTGATCCATGTGAGCTCCCTAGCCCCGAAGACTGGTGTCTGTAGTAATTCTCATCTGGCAATAATGCCCCAGTTTGAGACCCTTCATGATGTAGAGAGTCGCCAAGTCCACCAATGGATGAGATGCTTTCATCTGGCGAAAAATTTGTATCTGCGGGGCCAGACTGTCCCTTGACTGGGACCACTGTTGGAGAAGGTTCAACTGGAGGGGACACATGTGAACCAGTGCCCAGGGAACAGAGTCTGCCAGGGAGACCATCATCCCTACGAGCTGCATGAAGGTGTCAGAGCTGGCAGGTATTGTGCCAATTGGAATTTACTGATAAGGGCCCAGAGGTCACAACTTTGATTGTGGGAAAAACCTTCTTCTGTAGTGTTTTGAAGTCCACACCTAGAAGATTCAGGATCTGGGACAGTATCAGAGTGAATTGGAAGTGGCGTTTCCCCATCTTGAATCTGAGGAATTGTCTGTGAGCCCTTCGGATGGGGATACGCAGATAGGCATCCTGCAAATCTATTGATGCCAAAAAGTCCCACTGATGGAATTCCCTGATAGATGAAAGTGTTTCCATCCTGAATGTTCTGTCGCGAACAAAGCTGGTCAGAAATTTTAGAACCAATATGGGCCTGAATCCTCCTGAGCGTTTTGGAACTATGAAAAAAAAAAAAAAAAAAGAAAATGCCCCTGTGCCATTCTGAGATGGGAACTTCTTCGATTGCTCGTGCCTGGATAAGGTCTGTGATTGTTTACAACGTCACCAATTTATTTTCCTAATTGTTGGATATGGGGAGGGCAACGCATGGGGTAGTGGGGGCTTTGATCCGAACTCTAAGTAACCCACACGTATTATATCCAGCACCCAATTGTTCGTGGTGGTGTGGACCCAATCCTCTAAATAACTGGAAAGCCTGCCCCCCTACTCGATGATGGGTTCTCCGGGGATCCTCACTGAGACTTTTTGGCATCGCCTCCGGTGTCCTGGGAGCCACCTCTTCCTCCCCTGAAGCCATGCTGGTTGCAGGAGGAAAACTAAGTTTGTCAGCCGAAAAATGTTTTATTTTGTCCCCTTGAATAATTGTGCCCGAAAATTCTGCCTGGATCCGAATGACCAGGCCCTATTCCTGCCACGGGATTGTGGCATGCAAACATTTGCTGTTTCTCCGGGTTCCTTGACAGCCTCCTTTAGAGCTGATCCAAAAAGGAGGCCTCCTTCATAGCGGGCATTCACCAAGTGCATCTTTGAGACGGCGTCTGCCTGCCATGCCCGCAGCCATGGTTAAACTGAGCAGAGGTCTGGTAAAATATGGCTCCTGCTGCACATCTGACTGCCTCCTCAGATACATCAGCCGAGTAAGCAGAAGCTAGCCCCATTAGTTGTAGTTGCTGCAGGGTGGGTTTTTTCTTATCTGGCTCATCAGCAAGCTGGAATGCCAGGTCAGTGGCCCATGGTAGTGCAGCTCGTGTCAACAACAGGTTGGCTGTAGCAGCCTTGAGCGGGTTGCAGTGGACTGGAGCGCCTTCCTGAGGGATGCGCCACCTTCCTATCCACTGGGTCCCATGAAGGCCCCTCTGCTGGGATAACCATTTATTTTGGGGAGAGTCGTAAGGTTTGGAGGCAGACGGTAGCCTGAAAGCTGGCTTTCAGTGCTTAGGGCTGGTGAGGAGGGTCCCATGTGAATCTCCTTGGTCGCCTGTTTGATGAAAAAAGCTAGCTCATCCAAGTCAAGGTTTGTGGATAACAAGGAGTCTGAATCAGAGTCATCGTGCGGAAGCTCCCCCTCTTCTGGGGAGGAGTAACTGGACTCTGATGGGTCAGGGGACCTGTCTCGTCAGTGTTTCCCCTTGTGGGTATCTTGGATCTGCTCCTAGATCTGGACCTCTTTCTCCTCCTGTCATGTCATGAGGAAGGGTACCCCTACTCATCTGAGGATGGGGAGGGGGTTCGCCTTCAGGTGGCTTCCTTTGCGTCCTGTGATCTGGTAATTATGCAGGATATCAAAGGAAGATGGGATGCGGATGAAAGCCCTGTTTAGCTTTATGAGGAGGTCTGGATGAGGAATGCCACCCATCTCAGGTGGAGGTCTGTTCAGAACCCGTCACCAGGGTTTATTGCTCCTTCAACTCTGAAATGGATGCATCCGTGGCCTCCTCCAACCTTGGGGCCACGGCATTTTCGTACTTTAAGCAGAGCAAGCCCACAAAGGTGGCCAGCTGGGAGCTGTAATCGAGGCATTTTCTGCTCCTAGAAGGCTTGTCCATTTTAGCAGAGGACATACTGATGTTTGTGGTGTCCCTTGGACAAGGAATTTAAACTGTGACTCTGTTGCAGCCGTTACTGACAGACCCACGATAGCCCCTTTTACAGTCCCTCCTGATGACACTGATGCTTGGAGCTAGGGACTTGAAAAGCCGTCGACAAGCTAAGGCCAGTAGTGAAGCTTGGAGCCAGGGGCTTGTAAATCCGTCAATGTACAAAGGCCAGTAGATGCTCGTAGACATGCTAGAAGCGTTACGCCCCACCCCCCCACTCACCTTGAGGCGGGCCTTTCCTCTTGAAAATGCCACTGATGACCTGGTTCATCGCGGGACCCCTGCTGGTGGAGCACGATCGCTCCAACGGACTTCCCCTGCTGCTCTGAATGGAGTCTGCACGTGGTACAGCACATCCATTGACAAGACGAAGGGGAAATGCGGCTCTTCCGCTGCCGGGAATAACTGCTATAGTTTCTCCCTGTTGCTCCTGAGAGCAATATAGACGTTATTTTGTGCCCCTTGTAAGTCCTGCTGCACCCCTGAGAAGGAGCGGACTCTGGATGGGGAGACAAGGCAGCACCACTTGAACTCCTCAGAGCACAGGAAGGTGGGAGGAGGAAGGGGAGCCAGTCTGTACAGCATGCATGGCTGAAACTGGAGTCTCCAGTAAAGAAGAGGGGCAAACTCCTTAAGTAGAATTTCCTGATGAAGCTGCTGAACCTCTCTCTACAATAAAAATAATCAGCACTTACAGTTTGATGTCTTCAGTTCTGTCACTCCGGTGACAGATCCCCTAAAGAGAACATGCCTCTTGTCAGGCAGGAAGTAAACTGATGGCTGCAGGAAATGGAGGGAAGGATGTAGTCTCTCTACAGAGATCTGTAGCCTGCCTGTCATATGGTACCAGGAAGGACCTCCCAGTAGTTATGAGCCCAGAGACTAGCTTTAGGAGAGAGAACTGTCAATCGATGTCTGTTGCTGGCAGCCCTTACTGTCCAAGCCGACCCTCCCTGTCAGCACCACACACACGCATGCACGCACACAAACAGTAGTGACACTGGGGGTGCTCAATACCCCCGTGTAGAAGAAAACTGTCCATTGACATCTGTTGCGCGGCCCCCCGCAACATAACTCAGCGACAATGGGGTTGCTCAATCCCCCAGGGTCCTCAATGAATTAAATAAATACTGTCCCTCCCAGTAAAACTGGTGGTGCCCAATCCCCAGTGTCCTCCATTAATAGAAAACTCCCTGAAATAAAGAAAAACATTCATCGTTGTCTGCTGCACCATTACCCAATCTCAACCCGACCCTCCCACTCAGAACCTACCACCCAAACCCCCTTACCCCATACTTATTAACCAGAGGTCCAGCGCCATAATCCTCCTTGGATCACATACACGTCTTCACTCTTCACAGCCCAACCTCGAACTGAGTTAAGCACTTCCATGTATTTCAATGGGGTTTTCAGTTTCAATGGGGTTTCCAACGTCGTACAATAACTTGGCCATTATATTTTTGACCCAAATTTTCCACACACCTTTTTCGGGACCCCCACCTCATGACCAATTAAGTTACATTATGAAATTCTGTCCTGAAAGGTGCTTTTTACGGTTGCTGCGCAAAATTGCTTTTCGGGCAGGAGCTGACAATTTACTCCACTTTTGTTCATGAGGTGGGGTCATAAGAAGGCTATGTTAAAAATCTGGTCTAAAAATATTAAAAAACAAGTTATGAGTCTACGTTGAAATTTGTGCATACACAGGCTTGTAAGTTTGGCAATTGTCAATATTTTTACCCCAATTTTCAACATAGCCATTTCTTCACAGCACCTCATGAATGTGATAGGTGCCATTTTTCAGATCATGGCCAAAATGTTTTTTGTATCCCGAAAGTAGATTTTGCAGTCGCTGTGTGAAATCCCCTTTCGGGCAGGAGTTGAAATCGTTCTCTGCACTTGTTCATGAGCTTGGGTCATAAGAAAGGTATGTTCAAAATTTGGCACACAAATATTAAATAAAACAGTTACACGGCCCAACATCATCACTTCTACTTTGCATTCTTAAATGTTAATAAAAGGATTCCTCCACTGAAACAATTTTCAGACACACACCCCCTAGGACACCAGTGCACACGGTGAACATTCGGCATTGACAAATGCTTATTTTTCTTTCTGAGTGAACACTGTAGTAGACCTGCCAAACAAATGTAAATATCTTGAAAACCATACAAGTTACATATACACTACCAGTGTCACAACTGTTCACAAGCCCTTTACAATGAGAATAGTCACCAAGCTGAACTCTATAGCTTTTAAAATATAGCCATCTCAAGTAAAAAATTTGTCAAAAAACAGGCTTGTATTATATATAAGGTTATGCAAATTGGAAGCTCTTAATAGGTTTTAAAAAGGAAAATTAAGCCACTCATCCTTGTTTGAGGCTTAATCTCAAATCAAAATATAAACTTACAAAAACTGAGGATATTTAGATTTTGTTGCTAAAACAAATTACTAAGGAAGTCAAGTTTACAGATTACCATGCTCTGTTATATTACATCAAAGATGGTACATTGACCAATGCCTACATTTTCGAATCTGACTTTATGAAAAATGCCATTTTTAGAGCTATGACTCTATAATGTCTTCTCTCTAATTAACCAGTTAGCAAACTGTATTAAATTTGTCACTATTCTAAGATATAAATAGGCAATAACAGGTTCTCCAGCAATGACGTGTGTTCAGTAACACGCTGCCAAACTATAAAGAGAAATTGGTAATTTATTGTCAACACTGCAAGTTGGTACTAAAACACACTCATAATGCCAATAGTATAACAAGTATTGCCAAAAAAAAAAGCATAATTTTAAAAGAATGAAACAAGTGCATTATTTATAAAACTTTTAAACAGTTTCTGACTATTTCTGCAAAAGGAGTGCTGGTACCCAATATAAAGGGTATTTTCCACACAAGTGTAACCATATCTTATATACCATGCCCAAACTATGGAATGACTTGCCTGCAGACATCAGGTGCTCCATGAACCCCGGGCGTCTCAACCCACTCCTCCACGCACACTTCTCCGCCACTTGCACATGCTCTCGGTAACCAAAAACACAGCCCACATGCCCTCTGGTTCCTACTGCCTGATAGTAATACCATAATCAGCTGTTACACTGTATTATCCTAAAAGTTTAACTGATGTTCTGTTCTTTATGCTGTAGATAATGCACAATTATGTATAAACCTACCGTCCATCAGTGTCATTGTTCTTCAGCCCTCTGGCTACATATATTGTATACTATTGTAAATCTTGTACAGAATGTAATAACCATCCTATGTTCCCCTTTACCCCAATTTCCCCCAAGTCGCGTCTGGAAACGAGTGGTTCTCCGCTCAGCACATCTGCCTGCTTAAGCTCTTAAATAAATAAATAAATAAATAAATATCTTATTTGGTGCCTGTACCGATCCTTCTTCATAGTATCACAGTAAAAGCCAGCAGAATAGGCCCCATGGTCTATCGTGTCTGCTCGGAAGCTAGCCCCCTACTGGGAGCTCGCTTCTCCACCCCCCCAGCCCCAGAGGTGGCCCTCCCTGGCCTCAGCTTCCCCCTGTACCTGTCCCAACCCTTCCTTGAATCCTTCCACTGTGGTCTCTTCCACCAGACTCCTGGGCAGTGCGTTCCATGGTTCAACTAGCATTTCTGTGAAGAAGCGTCTCCTGCACTCCCCCCTGTACTTCCCTCCCTTCTTAAGCCTGAACACTTCCCTGGCTCCACCCTTATTTATCCCTTTACATACAGTACTTGAAAGTCTATCATGTCCACTCTGTCCCTCCTCTCCTCCAATGCATGAAGATTGAGTTCATCCAGTCTCTCCTCATAGGTCCTATCCTCCATTCCTTGAATCATCCTGGTCGCCCTCCTCTGGACCCTCTCCAGCACTGCTATGTCCCTCTTAAGATAGAGTCTCCAGAACTGCACACAGTACTGAAGTTGCAACCTAAGCAGGGCATTATACAGGGGGAGGATCACCTCCCTCCTCCTGGAGGTAATCCCCCTGGTTATGCAGCCCAGTATCCCGTTTGCTTTTGCTGTAACTCTTCGGCAATTCTCTGTGTTATTCATTTTGCTGCCCACCACTATCCCCAAGTCCCTCTCACCCGATGTGACTTGCAATGCGGTCTCCCCCCCCCCCCAGGGTGTATGCATGTACCAGGTTTCTGACCCACAGATGCAGCACCCTACATTTCTCTGCATTGAACTTTAACCCCCACTTCCTTGCCCACCCCACAGGGTATCCAGATCTCCCTGCAGGGCCTCACTCCCCTCCTGCCAGTCTGCCAGTGCTCCCAGTTTTGAGTCATCTGCAAAGAGACAACTAACTCCTAATGCCCCACCCTATGTCCGAGACATAGGAATTGAACAGGAGTGGCCCCAGGACCGAACCCTGGGGGACCCAACTGATGACCCTCCTGGGAGAAGAGACTATCCCTCCAACCACCACTCGCTGTATTCACCCCGTAAGCCAGTTTTCCACCCACCTGAGCAACTGCCTCCATCCCCCAAGCTTTGTTAGTAGGCCTGGTTTTTGGGAACGTTGTCGCTTACACCAAAGAGTGTATTGCTGTGGTGTATACTGAGAAGCGGCTGTAATTGTATTAGAAAATTGTGTCGCACGTGAGCTGCTAGTCAGAAAGTTGCCCTGTAGGGGAAATGAGCCTGTAGTTGTATGAGGCGTCTCTCAGCTGTCCTTGATTGTGAGGTCTACCATTATTTTACCCCAACCCCTCAACATCTGTATCCTTCATTCGTCCCTCCTGATTTCCCAACATTCCCCTGAAAGAGAGAGTTAAAGTGTCCCAGAACTGGAGAAGGGGGCTGTGTAGGCGAGACACCTCAGAAGTGGAAGCAGAATTTGTTGCCTTGGATACAGCTAGATGGTGATGTGCTGTACCTGTCACAAGCAGCAGATATAATGGCATTTAAGCTTCGACCTGAGAAGTACAGTTTGCAGCGAAAACCCAGAGCTGTATATGCTGGTCACAGAGAGGATGTGTGCCAATTTATCCTTACCAATTCACACAATCAGCGGAGAAAGAGATTGCAAGATTATTCTTCATCAGATCCACAGTAATTTCAGGATTGAGTTGTCTGCACATGAGCATGAGGTGAACTGCATTGACTGCCTTGGAGGGGTCATTTTGAGTGGCTCCAGGGATAAGACAGCATGGGTTTGGTCCTTATCCTCAAACAGGCTTGGCCAGTGCTTGCACATCTTACCAACAGATGACAGGGTTTGGTCAGTCGCCATCAGTACCATCCTCAGTTATAAATAAAGGGGCCTCAGGCCAGGGCTAGAGGGCACCGAGCTGTGAGGAGAGGGCACCAAAGAAGACTTCCCGGTGGCTGAAATAGTCAGTGGACCAGGGCTTGAGAGGGAGCTTATGAACTTTAAGGACCAATCGGGAGTGAGGGTGCCAATTTCAATTTGCGGCTGAGCTAGATAAGGGCCCAGCCACTTCACCACCCATTAAGGAGCTGTAATTGCTGGCATCGGAAGGTGGGAGGAGTAGGGGCTGAAATCAGCAGCTGAAGAAGGCATCAGGGGGCGACAGAGCGGACTCCCAGCGGCTGCATTCAGCAGTGGGCCAGGGCTAGAGGGCACCAAGCAGTGAGGAAAGGGTACCAGAGAAGACTTCCTGGCGTCTGGAATAGTCAGCAGGCCAGGGCTTGAGAGGGAGCTGCTGAACTTGAAAGACCAACCGGGCGCGAGGGCGCCAATTTTGATTTGCAGCTGGGCTAGATAAGGGCCCAGCCATCTCACCACCCATTAAGGAGCTGTAATCCACACCACCCACCCAGGCCTCTATTAAATGGTCTGAGGGGGTGGATCATTGGAGAGGACATAATGTGACTGGCTGGGAATGAGATTTAGGAAGCTTGGATTTGTTGCTGGCTGGACAGAGGTGGGCATATGCTTCTTATATACTGTGCTGGCTTGGGCATAGTGGTTACTGTGGGGACTGCAGATTGATTCTTGGGGTCTTGCTGGGCTTTGATGGTGTATAAGAAAAAATTACTCACCTTAGTAATTATGTTTCTTCTAATGGAGTCTTGCTGTATTCTGACAATTGCAGATTACCAAGCAGTACCACCAAGGAGGAGGGACAGAACCTACTTTGGGAATAGGCTCTGAAGTACTGCTGTGCCAAACCGAGCATCACTCCTAGCCTGGATATCCAGAGAGTAATGCTTGGTAAAGGTATGGACTGTTTTCCAGGTGGCTGCTTGACAAATTTCTAAGAGAGGGATATCCCTGGCAGCAGCCAGGGAAGCAGCTGTACCTCTTGTGGAATGAGCCCTCGGGCCTGAGGGTGGAGTTTTTCCCAGCTTTTCATAGCGGAATTGTATACAAGACACAATCCACCTGGCAACAGATCTTTTGGTGGCAGGTTCGCCCTTTCCCACTTCTCCATAAGTGAGCAACAACTGGAAGGAGTCAAACCTGTGACTCTTGGTACGCTCTATGTAGTAACTAAGGGCTCTTAACATCTAAACTGCGTAGCCTCCTCTCTTCTGAGAAAGAATGATCAGTGAAGAAAACAGGAAGAGAGACTGGTTTAAATGGAAGTCTGAAACCACTTTGGGCAAGAACCTTCTATTGGTTCTAAGGACCACTTTATCCCTGTGAAATGAGAAAATCAGGCTACACTGACAGGGCTTGCAATTCACAGATACGCCTGGCAGAGGTAATGGCTACCAGGAACACAGTTTTCCAAGTCAAGTACTTAAGCTCTGCTGAACACATAGGCTCAAAGGGGGGACTGCATAAGTTGAGCAATGCAAACATTTAAATCCCAGGCAGGGGCAGGGTCTCTAAAAGAAGGATTGGTGTGAAGCAATCCTTTAAAAAAAATTACAGAACACAGGATGGGAAGATAGTGAGGAAGACTTCCCCACAGACAAAAATGCAGAAACAGCTGACAAGTGTACCTTGAGAGTAGCTGGTCTGAGGCCTAGGCCATTAAGGTAGACCATATAATCCAGAACCGTAGGCAATCCAGCAGTGGCTGGAGAAATATGCTTCTTGGAACACCAAATGCTGAATCTCTTCCATTTGGAGTTATAAGTCTTTCTGGTGGAGAGCTTTCGAGAATCCTTGAGGATATCCAGAACCCCTTGGGAAAGATGCAGATCTGCAAACTCTAACTCTTCAACAGCCATGCCTTGAGATTAAGAGACTGAAGATTGGGGTACCAAATCCTTCTCTGAGAGGATGTTAACAGGTTCTAATTCCTGGGAAGAGACAGAGGAAGATGGACCGCTAGGGACAGCAACAGGGGGTACCAGGGCTGTCTGGCCCAATCTGGAGTAATCAGAATCACCTTGCAAGGTTGAGACCTTATTTTGACCAAAACTTTGAACAGTAGTGGGAAGGGGGGAAGGCATAAAGAAATTTCCCTTCCCAATTCAGAATCAGGGCGTCCAGTGGGACTGAGCACAAGACTGGAGGTCTGCAACAAAAGAGAGGGAGTTGGTGATTGTCTGCGGCTGCAAAGAGATCTCTGGAGTGCCCCACCCTGAAAAAAAAAAAATAACTTTCAACACCTGAGGGTACAGGGACCATTCGTGATAGCCCCGATAGATCCTGCTTAGTGCATCTGCTAGCACATTGTCCTTGCCTGGAAGGTGAACTGCTACAAGAGAGGTTTGTAGGGAATAAGCCAGGGACCACAACTTCATAGCTTCTGTGCACAAGGCCATGGACAGAGTGCCTCCCTGCTTGTTGATGTACCACATGGCGGTGGTGGTGGTGTCTGTTCCGATTTGAACCACCTTGTTCTGTACTGAGTGAGAGAAAGTTTTTAGGGCCAGAAAAACTGCCCTGAGCTCTAGGAGATTGATGTGGAGAAGGGATTCTTGGGGGGACCACTGCCCAATGCAGAGAGGGACCCCAGATGGGCTCCCCAGCCCAGAAGAGAAGCATCCGTGGTAAGGACTACTGAACAAGGCTGAGTAACAAAAGGAACACCTTTGTTTTAAATTGTCCTGATCCTGCCATCATTGGAGGACTTGGATCAGGGTCAGAGTCACTGGGATCAGTTTGGTAAGGGAATCCTTCCTCTGAGACCAAAAAGCTCTCAGGTGGAACTGAATATCCCTCATCTGAATCTTGCCCCTTGGACCACTGCTGTTGAAGCTGCCATGTGGCCCAAGAGCTGGAGGAAATGCCTTGCTGGTCGAGACACCTGAAGAAAGAAGCCAGATCTATAAGAACTCATGCCCTTTCCAGGGGAAGAAAGGCTCTTGCTTTGACAGCATCCAGCTCTACCCCTATAAAGGTAAGAAGCTGGACTGGTTCGAGAACTGACTTGGAAAAGTTGAGAAGAAATCCTAGAGAAGTGAGCACTTGCTGGGTCACTTGCAGGTCAGACTTGACTTGGTCTGGAGACTGACTCACTATTAGCCAATCGTCCAGATATGGCAAAATGGAAATCTTTTGCTTTCTTAGAAAGGGAACTACTACTGCCAGGCACTTTGTGAAAACCCTTGGAGCTGAGGTTAGGCCAAAGAGCACTGCTCTGAACAGACAGTGGCCTCGGGGCAACTCAAACCTGAGCTACTTTCTGTGGGAGCACCTGATGGGAATGTGAAAGTAGGCATCTTTGAGGTCCATGGAGGCTAGCCAGTCCCCTGACTTTAGAAAGGGAAGGATTATTCCCAGAGTTACCATCTTGAACTCTGGTTTTAAGAGATATTTGTTTAGATATCTTAGGTCTAGGATGGGTCACCACTCCCCTGTCTTTTGGGGCGTCAGGAAGTACCTGGAGTACAGTCCTTTGCCCCAGTGTAGGTAGGTACTCTCTCTATGGCTCTCAAAGCTAGGAGAGAAGAAACCTCTACCCCTAGGGCAAGGGTTTCCGAGAGATTTGCAGGTGGAAAAGATCTGGCTCTCATCTTTGGAAATTTTCTGAAGCTGAGAGCCAGTCCCTAGCTTACTACTGCCAGGACCCACTTGTCTGATGTAATAGACATCCAGTCCTGGACAAAGTAAGCCAGCCCTACTGGAACAGGGGAGTCAACCCGGGAAAGCCCATCAGGGTGTCTGCCTGGCAGGGGCTTTAGGATGAGGAGTGGATGCAGGCCTGCTCATCCCCCTTCCGCCTCTCCCTCTGAAGAACCCCCTCTGAGAAAAGGAAGAGGCCTGTGCTTGGTAAAAAGGCCTTTGAAAAGGCCGGCTCCTGCCCCTAGACTGCTGCCTTTGAGGAGTTGCCTGCCTCTCCTTGGCCTGAGCACTCCAGTAAGTGGTCCTGTACTCATCCATTTTCTTCATGTAATTCTCTGTCTGCTCCCCAAACAGAGAAGTACCCACCACAGGGAAATCCATGGCCTTAGCCTGGGTATCCTGTGAGAGGCTAGTACATCTGAGCCAAGCCATCCTCCGAAGAGCCACAAATGTAGCCATGACTCTCAACACATCATTGGAATCCAGAGCAGCATGAAACTGAACCTTAGATGCCTCAATCCCATCTGCAGCCACCGCCTCCAGCTCCTTGGCTAGCTGGGGAGAGGCCTGTTTAGCTAGTGCCAGTACAGTGTCCCACCTGGACTTCTGGTACCTGGCTGTACAGGCCATGTAATTCGCCTGCCTGAGTCACAAAGAAGATGCCATGTACTGCTTCTTTGCCATGGCATCAATCTTCCTGGAGTCCTTGTCAGGGGGGTGTGAAGCCAAGGGAATATTTGCCTTGTCACAGGCAGCAGCCTGCACAACCCCAATATGGCTGCATTGCTGATACAAGAACTCCGTGTCTCAGCCTGAAACTGTATACCTCTTGTCCATTCTTCTATCCACAGGAAGTATAGTGTTAGGAGACTTTAGGATTTTTTGTGTCTCTTTCCCAAAAGATTTGTGAAGGGGAATAAGTCTCCTGGACTCTGGGATGTCCATCATCTCTACATAATCAGGCTCCTCTTCATCTTCCACAGCCTCCTCCATAGGAAGCTGAAGGGTTTCAGCCACCTTTCTGTAGTCTGTCTTTAATCTGGGTGGGGCTGCCTTTCAGTAATCACATCCTTATACAAACTGACACTCATAGTTTGATTTAAGAGTCATCTGCTTCAGCAGTGTTATCTTATGTCAATTAAATTTATATGCAGTAGGATTCTTTGTACGTGTGTTCCACCAAGCACCTTTGACCCGGGAACTCTCCTGGCTGAGGGCAGTATGGTACTGTTAAACTTCTCTGACATCATCTTCTGTATTTTTTTAAATGAGTATTTTGAACCAATGGGGATTTTTTATGTTTTTTTCTGCATGATCTAGCTGTTATAAGTATTGTATTTTCTAAACAACTACCATTAGCTTCTGAAGAAGGACTGGTTGATCCGAAAGCTAGAGCACTTTGTTCTTGTTGTTACATCTATGTTGGTCCATTAAAAGGTATCAAATCATTTGCTTCTGGATCTATTCTTGCAAGGACCAATACGGCAACTACTAAATCTAGATGTAGAACATAAAGTGAGAAGGGGACTCAAAGCCTAGTAGGGGAAACACCTGAAGGTCTGTCTGGGGAGATGTCTGGTTCCACAGGCACATCCAGACCCGAACTTCCATCATCATCCTCAAATTCCCCTTCCTCTTCAAATTCCGGTTCATAAAAATCTTCGAGGGTATAGTCTTGAACCGGGGGAACCAACCGAACCGAACCCCTGCCAGAAGGAGCTGGATCAGTAGGAACTGGACGGAGCGATTCCACAATCTGAATCGCTCTGGCTATCTCTTCGGCAGTCGGAACATGAACCTCTGGATCCGAACCGGTCAATTTGTCTTTGCATTTTCTTTTTGTCGGAACCGATCCTTCGGAATCGGCTCTCCTTTTGCCCGAAGTATCGCCCTGGTCAGAGGGCACTCCTTCTGGTTTGGTCAACACCGAACCAGGCTGGCCATCCGGGTCAGCGGACTTCTCTGCCTCCTTTTCCCTCAGTCTACCTAATCTCTTCTCAAGGGCAGATTTGGGAAAGTTTTTTTTTACATATTTGGCAGTCTGAATCGAGGTGGTCAAAGGCCAGACAATAAACACAGGTGGTGTGGAGATCGGCCTTAGCAAAGACTTCCCCACACTCACTGCAGTGTTGAAATCCAGTGGGCCCATTTTTTTTTTCCTTGGGTTTCTCAGACATGGCCAACCTAACCAACTTACCCTTTTTATGGCAACCGTGGGCAAGACTCATATCAATTCCTAACACGTGTCACGGGTATTGGAAAAAAAAAAAAAAACTTTTTTTTTTTTTAGAACGACAAAAACAGTAACCACACTCTAAGTAAAAGACACAAAACACAATATTTCATTATCAAATGGCCGGTTCAGTCGAACCGAGCCGCACTTTTACAAGTTCCACACGGAAAAAGCAGAACAATTCCTATCTAGTACTCACGGCACCACAGACAGACTGAACCAACTAAGCGGATAACTTTCTCAGTTTAAAAAACCGACGAAAACTGAAACTTTAACAGACTTTGAACCGAGCTGAAGGAGAAATCTCCAGAGCGACCGTTCAGTGAGGCGGAGTACAGAGTCTGACGGTTTAAGTTCAAAACACTCCAGATAGAGACTTCAACCGAGCTCAAGCTCAGCAGTCTATGCCCTGCATAGAAAGTTAACCCTTTGTTCTCCGGGGCAGTTCAAAGGTTGGGAATCACTGCAATTGTCAGAATACAGCAAGACTTCATATTGTTTGAAATGAGGGCACACAGAGAGGTATTGTTTTGGGCTTGCTGATTAATAAGGGGGCACACTGATGAGAATTGTCTATTGCTGGGCATCTTGTGTGTGTAGTAATCGCTGGTGGGGGCCTGTGTAAGTTTGACAGTTTATTATTGCTGGTAGGGGGACATATTGCTCATAACTAAAATGAGGGGGGCCTGGAGGCAGTCAGAGTGGGCATCTCTGGCAGGGTGACAGGGTATACGGGGTGGGGGGCAGCTATAATATTAAATTGGGCATGGAGGTTTGGAGGGTGCCCAGTGTGTTTTCAGCTGAAGGGTCTTAGAGAGGCAATCAGGGGAATCAGAAGGCAGCTGGAATGGGGGAGGGATGGAGAGGTAAGGTGGGGGTACGATCATATGTGACTAGTCATGGTCAAAATCGCATGTTTCAAGGGGCGAGTGGAATAAGCAAAAAGGGCACATCTCAGGGGATAGGTGGATCATACAGTCACTCCGGAGGTGCGGGGGGAGCGGAACAAGCAACGTGTGGGAAGCACTCTGTAGGGCGTGGGCTGCTTGGAGGGAGCAAAAGATGGAAGGAGGTGTAGAAGAGAGAAAAACGGGGGCAAGTATCACACTTACAAACCGTTTCACCCTATTATATCTGGGAGATGATGTGGAGGAGGCTGATAGTGGGGGAGAGCAAGAGGACAGGGAGGGTTTGGTCAGTAAGCTGAGGAGGGTGGGATACAGGAGGGTGCTAGAACCACAGGAAAGGACTGGGGGAAGGGAAAGGAGCCTAGGTTGGGGGAAAATATGGTAGATGGGGGGCAGTGAGCGAGGACAGGGTGGAAGGTGGCAGAAATGTGGTCAGGCTGGTTGGGGAAGTCAGTCAAGGGGGAGCAGTAGAGAGGTCAGCATCGAGACAAGAATCATCAGAAGAGGTGGAGAGTAGGGTAGGGAGAATTTAAGCTGATGGGGTGGGAAGTGCAGGTCCGGAAGTGGGGGAGGGGTGAAGAAAATTAGTGGAAGGTTGCTCAGATGGGGGATTGGAGGATTATAACTCAAGAAAGCTGATGGAAGTGGAATTGGGGGGGCATTCTCTAGTCTTCTGGGAAATTGGGGGGGCGAGGAGCAAACTGGCAGTCACAAGTAGAAGTATGGTAGGGAGAGCATATGAGGGTGGCCTCCAAGCTGATGGAGTTGGGACGAGTAAGCAGGGGGTTGTCGATAGAAGGAGGATCCTGGAAGGATCTAAATGGGCTAATAAAGATTCCCAGGCTGACAGGAGAGGCAGGAGTAAGCAGGGGTTTGATGATAGGAGGAGGAGGAGTCTGGAAGGATCAAAACTGGCTAACAAAGTGGGGGGTGGGGTTAAGGTGATACTGCTTGGGGATTCCATGACCAGGGGTATCCAGTGGGAAGGGCTGGGGGGGGGCAATAGAAGCACCCGAGTCAAGGCTAAATGTATGCCAGGATTACCCGTACACAAGGCCAAATTCCACCTATACTCGACAGTACTGGAATGTGGGGGATCCCGGACTTCCTAGTATATCTGGGGACAAATGACTTGGAAGGGAACAGTGAGCTAGAAATACAGGCTAGGTTCCGGGACCTGACAAGGGTTTGTCACTCTATAGGAAGCAAAATTTCCTTCTCCGAGATTCTGCTGGTACCAAGGGCAGCCGGGGAGAGCAAACTAAAACTTGGAGGGGTGAACCAGTGGCTTAGGGACTGGTGCAAGGCAGAGTGGTATGGGCTGGTGGGAGATTGGAGAGATACCTGGGAGGATAAGGGGCCATATGCCAGGGATAGATGACATCTCAATCTGGAGGGGAGGGAGACAAACTAAAACTTGCTGGTTTTATAGGAGAAAGGTGGGGTTTAAACTTGTAAAGGTGGGAGGATCAAATAAAAGATTGGCCCTAGGGAAGCGGTTTGTGGGTCCAGGTCTAGGGCACTTAAAGAGTGATAGGGAATGGGATGCAAATCTAAGGAAAACTGGGCAGAATAAGGACTGCGGAGGGCTGGGGAGATTGGACAGGGAGGAGAGGTTGGGGTGGAGGACAGTACTGATTAATGCCGGGAGTATGAGCAATAAAATGCCTGAGTTAGAGGCTATGCTGGCTGAGGGATCAGTGGACGTGGCCGCAATTACAGAGACATGGGCCACCCAGAGAAATGATTGGGACCTAAATTTGGAGGGCTATAAGATGTTCAGGAAGGACAAGGGAGTGGGAAGAGGGAGAGGGATTACGCTGATAGTCAGAAATGACATTGTGGTTAGTGGAGTGGAGGAAGCTGAAGGGGGAGTGGAGGCGATTTGGGTAACCTTGCAAACGAGGGGAGGAAAAAAATTTAAAATAGGGGTGGTATATAGGCCCCCAGCAATTGAGGAGGCACTGGAGGATAAACTGGTTGAGAACATCAAGGGTCATTGTCAGGGTGCCAAATTCCTATACCTTAGGTGTCCCAGGGCAGGCACTGTTGTCTCAGGACACCTACTGCTGTTTAATGCCTGCCCAGTGGGGCACCCAAGGTATTTGTGCACGGAATCCTGTTTTTTTTCCTTTCCGTTAGTTGGTTTTCCCCCCTCGGGACTTAAACACGCAGCGTCATTTTCTGTGGGGCGGGGCCACTGGAGGAGCGCAGCGTTGACACCCAGTCACAAGATACACTTAAACTGATCAGCTAAGGCGGTCCGAGAGGCAGTGGAAACGAGCAGGCTTACTGTCCCCTCCTCTGATTGACAGACAGACGTGCATCAGCCAGCTGAAAATGCAAGGGGTCCATCCGTCGCAGCTAAAAACGGGTTGCAGCAGAGACACACCAACTGGTGAGTACCTTTGGATAGTTCGTACACCCCTTCATATACTGAAACGTGTGGTCCGTGTAAAGCGCGCCACTGTAGCCTGTTCAGTTGGTGAGACAGGTTTTGTAGCAAGTGGCGCACTTACAGAGTCGAGACGTTCCCCCTGAAACAGCAATCGCGATCACCGAGCGGCCTTATTTCTTTATTTAAAAAGAAAAATCTAAGAGCGGTTATCATTGACTCGTTCTGGTTTCCTTACGTAAGTGATAAACATGGAGAGGAGGGTGAGACCATGAAGGTCTCTGTCGAGGGAGGAAATTAGCAAAGGCAGCATAAAGCTAATTTGTCAAGTTCAACTTTGGTGAAAAGAACACTACTATGTTATCAAAGCTCTTGTAATTGCTAGTTTCAGTCTGCAAGTTCTGAAAAAAAAATACAGTAACAGACAAGGAGGGTGGGAGACTAGAGGAAGCACTACAGTCAAAGTTCTTACGAGGTAATTTTAGAGATTCAAAAAAACTTGCGCTGCTGCTTGAGACATACAATAACTTTAGTAGAGACGGACTAGTCTGAGACAGTACTAAAACAAACATGCAGACTACAGCAGAAAGAGGGAGGACTCGCATGGCACCTTCTCAGAGTCTGCAGCTATCTGCTTTCTTCTGTAGTCACACTTGCTAGGAACTGAACTAGTTCAAATTAAAAACAATCCCTCTCCTATCATTTGGTCTAAATAAAAAGCTATGTTACTTAAACGAAGCTAACCGAGCTAACAAACATCTATATAAAAAAAAAAGTTTTAAACTTACTGGGAGCTCAGGAAGCTAACAAATCTAAATACGGGTTCAGGAAGGGAGCTAGTGTGCTCTGAACTACTTAAAATTTAAAATAAAAGGACTACTAGGAGCAGAGTTAGCTTAAAAACTAAAACAAGGGGTGGCATGTAAATAGTTTTTTGGGCATGTACATTTGCTGCTTGCATGCCCAAGTGGGCATGTACTTTTTTTCACAAATTTCATACCCTGGTCATTGTGACCTTGGTACGGGTAGGGTGGTGGTCATGGGTGACCTTAATATGCCAGGGGTGGACTGGGACACCAAGACATTCTCTGTAGCCAGGGAACAGCGACTGATGGACGTTTTTCAGGATGCTTTCCTGGTCCAACAGGTGGGGGAACCTACTAGAGAGGGGTGGATATTGGATGTTGTCCTAGCGGTCAGTGATCAGATAAGAGGCCTGGAGGTGTGCAGTTCACTGGCGGGTGGAGACCATGCCACGGTCTGGTTTCTGCTGTATATAGGGGATGAGGAAAAAACCACACTAATACAGTAGTGGTAGACTTCAGGGGAGCAGATTTTGTGGGCATGGGTAGGATTCTAAGAGAAAGGATGGATAAGATTAGACTGGACATGGATGCTGGAAGATTGTGGGAGACCATTTAAAAAAAAGGGGTACAGGAGGCTACTAAGTACTGTACAAAATTAAGGCCAAAGTATGGCCGAACCAGTAAGCCATGTTGGTGGAATAGGGAGGTGCAGGAGGCAGTGAGGGATAAAAAGGCCGCTTATCCACGTTTTAAACACTCAAGGGGAGGGAGACAAGGAGTGAGGAGAGTATGAAATATCGTCCAGTAGAGTCACCAGAGTGGTGAGGGGGAGCCAAGGCAGGGATGGAGCAAAACTTGGCTAGGGATATCCGGAAGGGTGGGGGAGGGATTACATAGATATAAGAGAAGCGAAGAGAGGACGCAGATCAATAGGATTAAAATTATGGGGGGATGGGCTCAGGAAGCAGGGGACAGGCAGAGGTGCTAAATGAGTACTTTGCCTCAATCTTTGCAGATGGGGACTGGGGATCCCTACAGGCTGCTGGGAGGGAAGAGCATTCAGCTAAGGTGAGAAGTCGGTCTGAGACCAGTGGATGGAATGAGACTAGGGTACAGATAGTACCAGACCTAGAAGGGGGTGGGGAGGTTGAGTGAGGGGGAGGAATGGGGGGAAGAAATCACAGTGGATAGGGTGAGGGAGGCCCTTCGAAAGCTAAAGACTGATAAGGCGCCGGATAGGCTACACCCAAGGGTTGTGAAGGAATTGGTGGAGGAGCACACAACTCCACTGGCTGCACTCTTTAATATCTCTTTGCAGACAGGATGGGTGCCCCAAGACTGGAGGGTGGCTTATGTAGTGCCTATTCATAAAGGGGGGTCTAGAAAAGAAATGGGGAATTATAGGCCTGTCAGCCCAACGTCTGTGGTAGGCAAAGTAATGGAGGGCTTTATCAAGGAGAGGATTGGGAGGCAGCTGGAATGGTTAGGGCACCAGGATGATAAACAGTATGGCTTTGTTCCGCGGGGAGATCATGTCAGTCCAACCTCAGAGTTTTATGACTGGGTGACAGGGGCCTTGGACAGACATAGGTCAGTGGATGTCCTATACCTAGATTTCAGCAAGGCGTTTGATTCAGTACCACATTATGGGCTGATAAAAAAGCTGGGTGGGAGGACAAGAGCTCAGTTGGGTTGAAAATTGGCTCTCTGGGCATTTACAGAGGGTAATGGTAGGAGGGATACTCTTCTCTCCCAGGAAAGTAATCAGTGGGGTCGCTCAGAGTTCGGTATTGGGGCCATTCTTGTTCAACGCCTCTGTCTCGGATATAGGGGAGGGAGGTTAGGAATTGGTCGAATCTCTTTGCGGACAATTCAAAACTGGGAGCACTGGTGGATTGTGAAGAAGCGAGGGAGGCAGTCCAGGGGGATCTGGATACCCTGGAGGGGTGGTCAAGGAGGTGGGGACTGAATTTAATGCTGGGAAATGTAAGGTACTACATTTGGGGGGTAAAGAACACGGGCCATGAATACACCTGGGGGGGGGGGTCACACTGCAAGCCACATTGGGAGAAAGGGATTTAGGGATGGTGATAGAGGCCAAAATGAAAAACTCTGAAAATTGTATAAGAACTGCAGCCAAAGCAAACAGGATACTGGGCTGCATAGCCAGGGAAATTACGCCCAGAAGGAGGGAGGTGATCCTCCCTCTGTATTATGCCTTGGTTAGGCCGCAGTCGAGTACTGTGTACAGTTCTGGAGACCTCATCTGAAGGACATAGCACTGCTGGAAAGGGTCCAGAGGAGAGCGACCAGGATGATTCACGGCATAGAGGAGAAGCCTTATGAGGAGAGACTGGAAGAGCTTGGGCTTTACTCACTGGAGGAGAGGAAGGACAGGGGAGATATGACAGAGGTTTTCAAGTATGTAAAAGAATAACCAGAGTGGAACCAAGGAACTTTTAGGCTGGGGGGAGACAATGGGCCATAGTGGAAGCTGGAGGGAAACTACAGGAGGAGGCGTAGGAAGCATTTTTTCACTGAGAGGGTAGTGGAGCTGTGGACTGCGCTGCCTGGGAGGCTGGTGGAGGAGGGCACAGTGGAGGGATTCAAGAAGGGGTGGGACAGGTACAAGGGGAAACAAACTAAAGAAGACCTTCTTGGGGGCTGGGGGGGGTGGTAATGCGAGCAGCCACTAGGTTGCTGGCTTTTGAGCAGATAAGACATAACATTAGGCCTATTCTGCTGGCTTTTTAGTACGTTAGTATGTTGTGGGGTACCGCATCAAACGCCCTACTGAAATCAAGATAGAGGACGTCCACCGGCCTATGTCGGTCCAGGGCACCAGTCACCCAGTCATAAAATTCCACCAGGTTAGTCTGGCACGAGCTCCCCGGAACAAAACCATACTGCCTGTCACCCAGGTGCCCCAACCTTTCCAGTTGCCCACCCCCAGCCTCTCCTTGACAATGCCCTCCATAACCTTGCCTACCACAGACATTAGGCTAACAGGCCTGTAATTCCCCATCTCCTCTCTGGACCCCCCTTTGTGGATAGGCAACACATGAGCCACCTTCCAATCTGCACCCACCCTGTCTTCAGGGAGATGCTGAAGAGTGAGGCCAGTGGAGCTGCCAGCACATCCACCAGTTCCTTCAGCACCCTTGGATGCAGCCCATCTGGCCCCAGTGCCTTCTCAGTCTTTAGCGACCGTAGGGCCTCTCACCCTATCTGCTGTGATTTTCGCCTTCCCATCCCACTTCCTCATGCATCCTCTCCTTCCCTTCTAAATATGACCCATCCCCTGCCCTACTCTCATCCAGTCCTTCAGTCTCCAACTGACCTCCTGATTCAGTGGGCTCCTCTACCCTCCCATCAGGTTGGAAAGATACCCCACCTCCCCTGGTAAAGACAGAAGCAATAACTCATTTAGCACCTCTGCTTGTTCCCCCGCTTCCTGCACCCCCCCAGTTCTAATCCTGATCTGTGCCCTCACTTCTTTCTCCCCTATGTATCTACAGAACCCTCCCCCACGAAATCCCTGGCCAGGTTAAGCTCCTTCTTCGCCTGGGCCCCTTACCACCCTGGTGACCCTCTTAGCCAGGAAATCATACTCTCCCTAGCCCCCCTTGAGCCCTTTAAGCACGCATAAGCAGCCTTTTTTTCCCTCACCGCCTTCTGCACCTCCCAGGTCCATCAACACGGCTTACTGGCCCTACACTGCTTGCACCTTACCTTTGCGCAGGCCTTCGAAGCCTCCTGCACCCCCTTCTTAATGGTCTCCCACAAGCTACCAGCATCCATGTCTGGCCTTATCTCATCCAAGCACCCTTTAAGAATCCTTCCCATGCCCTCAAAGGCCACCCCCATGAAATCTATTACTTCTGCGTTAGTGCAAATTTCCTCTCCCCCTAGGAACATAAGAAACCAGACTGTGACATGGTCAATGCCTGCCAACGGGCTGCTCACCTCCAGGCCCCTTATCTGGTCACCATCTGCTAGGGAAATATCCAGGATCCAATCCTGCCTAGTAGGTTCCCCCACATGCTGGACTAGGAAGGCATCCTGGAAGACATCCATCAAACTCTGCTCCCTGGCCACAGAGGACGTCATAGTGCCCCAGTCTGACCCAGGCATGTTCAGGTCGCCCATGATCACCGCCCTACCCTCTTTCTGAGGCCACAGTGACCCCGATGTTCTCAGCCAGATCATCGGGGGTCTGTACACAACCCCTATTTTTAACCTCCCCCCATAGAAACATAGACTTTGATGGCAGATAAGGACCGCTAGGCCCATCTAGTCTGCCCATTTCCCTACCTACAGGATAGGCCGCAGATCCTAGTTAACCAACAGCCTATATCTTCCTGTCCCCCACAAGAATTGCCTTATGTCTGTCCCATGCATTCTTGAATTCTCCCACAGTTTTAGACCCCACAACTTCCTCAGGAAGGCTGTTCCATGCATCCACCACCCTCTCTGTGAAATAATACTTCCTCACATTGCCCCTGAACCGCCCTCCTATCTTTAAATTGTGTCCCCTTGTTCTTGCAAGTCTCTTTTTCTGAAAGATGCTACCCTCTTGGACCCCGGTTGTAGGGTTACCCAAATTGCCTCCACACCTCCTTCTGCCTCATCGATTCCACCAAATACTATGTCATTTTTAACTATCAACGTCACACACACCCTCTTCCCACCCCCCTATCCTTCCTAAACATTGTGTATCCTTCTAAATTTAGGTCCCAATCATGCCTCTGGGTGGCCCATGTCTCAGTAATTGCCGTCAAGTCTGCTGCACCCTCAACTAGCATTGCCTGGAGCTCTGGCATTTGATTGCCCATGCTCCTGGCATTGCTCTCAACTGTCCTCCACCCTCTCCAGTCTTCTCAGCCCAGCGCAATTCGTCTCTCTTCCCCCTTCAGTTCCCCCTTGTCAGTTAAAGCTACCCGAAGTCCACTTTGCATGATCTAGTCCTGAACCCTCAAGCTTCCTCGCTGGGGCCTTAAGTCTTTCTATCCCTCCCCCCTTTACAAGTTTAAACTCCACCTATCACCAATGAATCCAAAAAGTTTTAGATTAAGGATCTCCCTCCCCTTCAGGATGAGATGCAACCTATCCCTGGCATATAGCCCCTTGTCTTCCCGTATATCACCCCAGTCCCCCATCAATCCATACCCTTCTGACTTGCACCATTCCCCGAGCCACTGGTTCATACCCCCTAAGTTTTTGCTTATTTTCCCCGCTTGCCCTTGGTACTGGCAGTATCTCAGAAAAGGAGACTGAGCATCCTATTGAGTGGCAAACCCTGGCCAATTCCCTGAATCTTGCCTGTATCTCCAGTTCACTGTTCCCTTCTAAACAGTTTGTTCCCAGGTGCACTAGAAAGTCTGGGGATCCTCCACATTCCCTTGCCAATGAGTATAGCTGGAATCTGGCCTTATGTACCGATAGGGCTGGGATACATTTAACCTTGACTGGGCTGCCTTTTCCCAGCCCTCTCCCACTGGATACCTCTAATCATGGAGTCAACCAGCAGGAGCATCTTCACCTGTCCCCGCAAGTTACTAGCCCGTCTGTGCCCTTCCATACTCCTCCTCCTCCTCCTGTCTTTGTCCCCTGGCTTGCTCCTTGCACCCCACAGCCTGGGTGTCTATTCTGTGACGCCCTTCCAGGCTCCTCTTTTGCCTATGTCCCCAGTTTTTCCTCACCTCCTGCAACTTGGGGTCACAGGTCTGTATGTGCCCTTCCACATTCTTTCTCCTGACTATGACCCCCTGCTTGCTCCTAGCCCCTCCCACAGCCTGGGCATCGCTAGTTGCCCCCTTAACTCTTTCCCAGTTGGTCTGTTGCCATTGACTTCTCCACCCAGACCTTCTATTCCTGCTTTCCTTCTCCCCTACCCCCCCCCCAGGTTCTGCAGAAACAGACCCTTGTGCCCTAGTGCTCTCTACCCCCGGAAATTCCAGTCTCTGAGCTGGTCTACCCAGAGTGCTCCCAGTCCTCACCCCCGTCCGCTTTCCCTCCTCAACTCTGCCCTGTTCTGGGTCCTGGCCTTGTCCACCCTGACTCTGTTCTGTGCATCCCCCTCTGCCTTACCTCCCTCAGACCTGGGCTCCTGCCCCCTTCCCCACCCGTCTGGTGCCCTGGTTTCACGTTTCCCTACGGCTGGGTCAAAACACAATCAGCCAAGGAGTCCTCTGGCAGTGACACCTCACACAATCACCAACTTGTTTGCTAGAATCCCTTACTCCTGCCCAAACTAAATGTAAAAGCACAATAAATGGCAATTAAGACCAGCCCTCAAATACAATTACAAACACCCAGAAATACTAGCTAATAAAAATCTTTCAGATCTACTTACACTCACAGTCACCAGCTAAAGGCTCCTTTCTCCCTCTCCAAACTGAAGACTAACTGAGATGATTAATAGTTATAATGCAATTAAACTGGTCAAAATAAAATATAAAAAAAAGACAGAAAACAACTTATCAAAATCCTAAGATCACCTTCCCTTGACAAACCTGATTACTCTCTCCCCCTCCATCTACGGTTTATCCTCCTTGGACTGAGCAGCTGTTTCAGCCTCTGCCCTGCTCCTACATAACTGGCATCTGTCTTACCATAGGACTTGCCTCAGGCTTGGTCCCCATGGATTACTCCCAGTGGGGGCCAGAGAGAGTCCCCCACCCCGACTCATCCAACTTGCCCAAGGCATCCAGGAGACATTGCAGGTCTGCAGTGTTTAGCAGGGCATCACGTAGCCCAGGCTCCATTTTCCCTCCAGTGTTTTTTTCCTCCCACAACCATCCCACCACCCCGTGACAGCAGTGCGGTCTCTGTCAACCTCGAGAGCAGACGTACGCTCTCAACATGTGCTACCCCTCGCAAGGGAGTAAGTTCCCCGGCTCACCACAAGGGGCCACTGCTGTGCCGGCACCTGGCCATCTCCCTTCACTGCTGGCTCATGCTCGCTTCAGAAGCAGTCCCCAGTCTGGCCACACAGCAGGGTCGCGAGGGCCTGAGAGAGCAGCCCTCCCAAGGATTCCTCTTGAGGGTCGCGAGGGCCTCTCCACTAGACCGCCCTCCCCAACTGGACTCAGGAGCCACAGGCTTCCCAAAGGAACACAACTTGGCAGGGTCGCAAGGGCCTGAGATGCCAGCCCTCCCCAGGATTCCTCTTGAGGGTCGTGAGGGCCTCTCCACTAGACCGCCCTCCCCAACAAGACTCAGGAGCCACGAGCACCCCCAAAAGGAACACAGCAGGGTACATAACGAAACAGAGACCGCAACTGCCCGCGTTGGAATCGGCATGCGATTACGAGTTTTGGAGCCAAATACACTTTCAAATGATGCCTTTAACTTTAATTGCATCGGTGTAGCTCTGCTGATAGTTTATTTTTCTGTGCCTCATCAAGTCCACCATATGCAGTTTATGGGTTGCTAGAGTTTTACAGCAATTAATTCTGTCCCAAAACTGTATAGTTTTACCTTTAAAACGGAGTAGTACCTTAAACCTGTGTAGCTCGCATTCTCAGTAGTTCCAGTAAAAATCCGGGTAGGCTCCTAAGAGCAGATTAACAGTACTGAGGTAAGGCCTACTGGGGTGGCAACATACCTGCTAAGCAATCCCCCCCCCAGTAGCACATAAATTAATCTCTCCCCATCCCTCTCCCTCTCACAGCAGGGTCGCAGGGGCCTGAGATGCCAGCCATCCCAGGATTCCACTTGAGGGTCGCGAGGGCCTCTCCACTAGACCGCCCTCCCAACCAGACTCAAGAGCCCACAGGCACCCCCAAAGGAAACACAGCAAGGAATGTACAACAGAGACTGCAACTGCCTACAAGAGGAATCGGCAGGATTTCGCTTCACCGCCTCTACCACCACTCTTGGTCGGCAGTCACTTTTATAGCGGATGTCAGGTAACTCACCAGAACCAATCGTCCCACTCTCAGATTAGCAGCTTATAAGATCCCACCACCAGTGGTCACTACACTAAGCCCCAGCTTGACTCCTGCAGTTTAAACAGGCATCATGCTCCTTTGTCTCCTACCTCTTCTCTCCCTGGCGATTCCTCTTGCCTCTCTCCCCCCAGCAACCCAGCCCCTGCGGGACCAAATCTCCTCCTCCTTTACTCCTTGAGACGTGGCTGAAACCCCACCATGCTGATTCAGCAGTAGCCATCCCTGGCTACTCAGTGATCAGCAGGACAGACTGGGCAAGAAGAAAGGAGGCGGCATCGTCATGTTCTTATCCACCTCGATCCAGTTCACCCCTTTCCAGATCCCTGGACCTGCACCGCAAATAGAATAATTGATGGTTAAGCTCGCTCTACCTCACTCCTCCCCAGTGTATGTTGCAGGGACTTACTGTGCCCCTGCTACCCCAGCGATCAGCATCCTAAACCACTTAGCCACATTAAAGTCTGCTGCCGTAGCGGGCGAGCTCCACATCCTTGGGGATTTCAACTATAATTGGCTAGCAAACGACTGCTCTAAACTACAGACCAAAGTCCACTCTCTAAACCTCTCAAAACAAATCGATCAACCCACCCGCTTAAACCAAAAAACGTTAAACCACTCCCTCTTGAACTGCGTCCTCACATCCCACCCTCACAGGATTATTAAAGCCAGTCTCCTCCCCGACTCCCTGAGCGATCACCATACGACTTATATGGTCAAGAAAGTGCACAGACCTGCTGAACCCCCCCCGATCCTCATGAGATCCTGTAAATCCCTATGTCTACCTTCCCTCCTACATGGCCTTGCTCACATCAACTGGTCCTTCATTCAGAAGGCACCCAGCATTGACTACGCTTTCGACATGTTCAGAAACAACTTGCTTGCTGTATGGGACTATCACGCCCCCTCCCCCCCCCAAAAGATGCAAGAGGGTCAAGGGCTCCCACCTCCCCTGGGTCACCACCAACATCATTAGATGCTGATCCAGGGACCAGGCCTGGAAAAAAAAACACAAGCAAACCTGCTCCCCAGAATCCATGCAAGATACTACACCCTCCGCAACTCCTGCACCAAATCTATATGGCAGGCTAAAAAGAACTACTTCAAGTTGGCTCTCTCCTCCAACCTCAGCCACCCATAAAACTTCTGGAAAACCATCAAAACCCTTCTCACTCCCCCAGCCCAGCCGCCAGCCCCAACCCTATCCATCCATGGCAACACAGTCTCAGACCCTAGAGAAGCTGCCTCTGCTTTCAATACCTTCTTTACCAACTGTGCTTAGTCTCATCACCAACCACCCGCCCACCCCACCCAGCTCATCATTGAAACCCCAGCACCCCCCCACCGCCACTTTCTCCTTCTGTCCAGTCTCCACAGCCGAAGTACTCCATGCCCTACACGCTCTAAACCCAAACAAAGGCAAATGCCCCTTAGGCCTGGCCACCAAACTCCTCCACCTATCTGCCCCCACTATTGCCGCCCCACTAGCCAGCCTCCTAAACCTCTCTTTCTCCATGGCTCAAATTCCAGCCACTTGGAAGCAGACGGCTGTTATCCCACTACCAAAGGGTGGCGATTATTCTGCACCTGGAAATTACCACCCCATCTCCTTACTCCCAATACTGGCCAAACTTCAGGAGCACCTTGCCCTTGCCCAACTTAACCAATTCCTCGACTCCACCGCTTTCTTCACCCCGTATCAGTCAGGGTTCCTCAAGTAGCACTCCACCATCACCGCCCTCCTAAGGCTCACAAATGACATCTCCACAGGGATGGACAAGGGGCATATCACCTCAGCTATCTTCATAGATCTGGCCAAGGCTTTCGACACTGTCCCCCACCCAAAACTACTCACAAAACTAAACGCCTTGCCACTAACTGGTTTCAGGCCTACTTGACTGGCAGATAATTGGTAAAAATTGGCTCACAATTATCTCCCCCGTCACTATGGGGTTCATGAAGGCTCTGTTCTGGGCCCCCTACTATTTTCTATATTTCTAAAACTACCTCTCACTGGCCTGCTCAAACTCAGCCATACAAATGTATGTGGACGACACTGTTCTGTATGCCTCAGGCCCCTCCTCTAGTGTCGTGTACGCTGCTCTCCAACAGGACTTTGATGTGTACAGAACTGGTTTAGGTCAAATCAACTATTCCTAAATGCTAAGAAAACCGTCTCCCTAACCTTCGGCACTCAACCTAGACTCTCCCGCCTAGTCGATCCCACCCACCTTCCATACCCTGGACAGGGCCCCCTGGAGTCCTGCACCTCCTTTAGATACCTGGGAGTATGGCTTGATCAACACCTTGATTTCTCCGCTCACATCAACTCGCTACACAAAAAAACTGCACCCCAAATTGGGTGCACTATATCTCAACAAAGGGTGCATGCCCACCAAGGTCCAGAGAGAAATAATGTGTAAAATGATTCTCCCAATACTTGATTACGGCGACGTGGTCTACGGCGCAGCACCCTCATCCAGAATCGGCACACCCTGAAGGAGTGAGTCGATCCCAAAGGTTCTACTTGGTACAAGGGGGAGGGGCCCAGCGGGAGTCCCCCATCTCAATTTGGCTGAGAGGTCCTAATAACCCTCCTCCCAGGAGTCCCCTCCGCCATCTCCTAGGATAAGATGATGCACTAAGGGTACAGAGGGACCCAACTGGATCCCCAGGGAGGAGGCATAGCCTAGGGACTGAGACCTTCTGAGGGGAAGTTGGGTGGGATTCCGTGATGAATGGTGAAGATACACAGGAAGATCAAGAATCACAGTAGGTACGTAATTTACGTATCTTCCCAGTGTCAGTCTTCATCATTCATCACTGGTGGGTGAGTACCGAACCCCCCAAAGGGGATTCAGCACTTCCTGAGGGACTAATGCCCTCCGCCCCCTCCCCGTGGGAGAATAACACAAGAGGAGACCACCCTTTTCAGGCCAGCTAGGCTGGGACTGATCAGGGTGAGGCGGGACCCCATTCCCTGGGGGAAGGAACGCAGCCCCCAGTTCCCATCTCACCCAGTGGGAGAAAAAGTGGGTACCCCGGAACATCGAGGCCATCATCCTATGCCAGGCCAGGAGTGATAACCGAGAGGCAAAGCCATGCCGTCTGCCTAATGCAGCTCCTTGACCCCGCAAGCCCTGAAACAACTTCACTAGCATCATAAAATGCTCTTGACTGGCGCCTCGCCAGTTCCAAGCCGACAGCAGAGAGGGCTATAGCCTGTCTGGTAGCCTCTGAATCAGGCAGTGATGCCAGTGCCTGGCCCAGCAACGCCCACAAGTGCCTGTTATGAGTGTGGTGCATCCTGATGAAGAAATACACAAAAAGCATCTCGCTTGAGAGAGATTCTCCCCAAGGCAGTCGAACTCCATAGAATCAGATATGGGGAAGAAGCCCAGACCGGCATCCATGCCTGCTAGTGGTGTCCAGTCGCATCAGTCCCTTTAGAGGTATGCTGCAGTGTGCCTGGAGACTCTGAGGTATGCAGTACCACAGTCCAAAGAGGTTGGTACTGGGATAGATGGAAGCTGCCAGGCGCTGTACAACGCCTCCTGGAAAGGGACAGGCCACTATGGTTCTCAAAGGAAGTGGCAGTGAAGGCTCAAGAGAAAAAGAAAGCATTCAGGAAGTACAAGGAATCACAGAAGGAGCAGGACAGAGAACTGTATCAGTTAAAGCAAAAGGAAGCTGGGAAGGCAGTCAGAACAGCAAAGGCCCAAACCGAGGAAAAGATAGCCAACTCAGTTAGAAGGGGATAAAACCTTTTATAGGTACATCAGGGAGCGAAGGAAGACCAAGGGAGGGATAGTGAGGCTTAATAAAGGGGAGGGAGGGTGGGCAGAGGATGACTGTGAAAAGGCAGAGATACTAAGGAAAAATTACTCACCTTAGTAATGTTTCTTCTAATGGAGTCTTGCTGTATTCTGACAATAGCAGTGAGTCCCAACCTTCGAACTGCCCCGGAGATGAAAGTTAACTTTCCATGCCAGGCATGGAACGCTGAGCTCGAGCTCGGTTGAGACTCTGTCTGTTGCTGTTTGAACTCAAACCGTCAGATCTTTTCGAGCTAAACTCACTGAGGTCCTGTGTGGAAGCTGTAAACCTACACTAGCCAACTGGCTACTAACATAACAAATTTTTTGGTCCCAAAACAAAGACTCAAGTCAGGAGACCCAGAAAATGAAATAACACAACACCCACTCACCCAAAGAAAGGGTGATAACAAAAAAGGTGGGGCACCTCCTGAGTGCCAACACTGCCACTACCCACCCATATCTCAAAAGAAAAAATTACTCACCTCAGTAATGTTTCTTCTAATGGAGTCCTGCTATATTATGGCTGATGCAGTTTGTCCCACCATTAGAACTGCTCCGGAGGTGAAAGAGTTAACTTCCATGCAGTGCATGGAACTTAGAGCGTGATCTCGGTTAGAGAAGCTCTGTCAGGGTAATTTCAAACCGAAACCGTCAGATCTTTACAAGCAAAACTCACTAAGGCTCTGTGTGGAAGCTGTAACCTACACTAGCCAAATGGCTACTAAAATATTCACACATTTTACTGGTCCCAACACCAAGACTCAAGTCAGGGGACCAGAAACAATAAGATAAAATAAATAAAACACAACACCCAAACACCCCAACAAGAAGGGGTGGAAAACATAAAAGGGGCATCAATAAGTGCCAACAGTGGACTGCCCACCCCATACCCAAAGTAGAAGTTCTGAGAGGGGCAGGCTGGGGGGGAGGTCATACTATAGCAAGACTCCATTAGAAGAAACAACATTACTGAGGTGAGTAATTTTTTCTTCAAACAACATGAAGTCTTGCTATATTATGACTGATGCAGACTACACAGATAACTCCATGGAGGAGGGACAGAACTTACTTAGGGAATAGGCTCTGAAACACGGCTGTGCCAATCGAGCATCCCTCCTGGCCTGGATATCCAGGGGATAATGTGGTGAAAGTGTACTGTTTTCCAAGTAGCTGCTTGACATATCTCCAAGATAGGGATGTCTCTGGCAGCGCTAGAGATGCAGCTGTACCTCTGGTAGAGTGGGCCTCAGGCCTGAAGGGGAACCTTACCCAGTTTTGATAGCAAAATTGGATACAAGAGACAATCCACCTGGCAATGGATCTCTTAGTGGCAGGTTTCCTTTCCCAACCTCACCATAAGTGAGAAATAGTTGGAGGGAGTCAAACCTGTGACCCTTGGTACGCTTCTGTAGTAACTTTAGGGCCCTCTTAACATCTGTTGTGCAGCCTCCTCACCAGAGGAGGAATGGTCAGTGAAGAACACTGAAGTGAAATAGATTGGTTAAGGTGGAAATCTGAAACCACCTTAGCAGAAACTTCCTGTTAGTCCTGAGGACTACCTTATCCCTGTGAAAGGAAAATAAAGTCAGTCTCCACTGATAAAGCTCTGTAACTCACTTATGCGCCTGGCAGAAGTGATAGCTACTAGAAATACAGTTTTCCAAGTCAAACACTTAAGCTCTGCGAAGACAGAGACTCAAAAGCGGTTTGCATCAGCTGAGCAATGCAAACATTAAGATCCCAAGCAGGGCAGGGTCCCTGAATGGAGGATTGGTATGAAGCAATCCCTAAACTTGGAAAATACAGGGTGAGCAGAAGAAGGACTTCCTGCTGAAATGAAAGCAGAGACAGCTGCCAAATGCACTTTCAGGGTAGCTGGTCTCAGTCCCAAAGAATTAAGATGGACCATATAGTCCAAAACAGTGGGTAAATCAGCAGATTCCGGGGAAATATGCTTCCCAGAACACCATATGGAAAACCTTTTCCACTTGGAATTATAGGTAGCCCTGGTGGAAGGCTTCCTAGAAGCTTTCAAGATTTCGAGAACACCCTGAGAAAGTTGTAGATCAGCAAACTCTAACTCCTCAATAGCCAGGCCTTGAGGTTGAGGGATTTCAGATTCGGATACCAGACTCTCCCCTGAGCACAGGTTAACAGATTGTGATTCCTGGGGAGACACAGGGGAAGATGGACAGCTAAGGACAGAAGGAGTGGGTACCAGGGCTGCCTGGCCCAGTCTGGAGCAATCAGGATCATCTTGCAGGGCTGAGACCTGATTTTGACTAGCACCCTGAACAGGAGAGGGAAGGGGAGGCATAGAGAAACTTCCCTTCCCAATCGAGGAGAAAGGCATCCAGGGGACTGAGCCCAACACTGGGGCCTGCAACAAAAAGTGGAAGTTGATGATTGTCTGGGGCTGCAAAGATCTATCTGAGGAGTGCCCCATCTGGCAAAAACTATCCCAGTACTAGGGGATCCAGTGACCATTCGTGATGGCCCTGGGAAATCCTGCTGAGAGCATCTGCCAGGACATTGTCCTTGCCTGGGAGGTGAACTGCATGAGGAAGTGTTCAGGAATAAGCCAGAGACCACAACTTCATCGCCTCTGTGCACAAGGCCGAAGACAGAGTGCCCCCTTGTTTGCTGATGTACCACATTGTAGTGGTGTCTGTTCTGACCTGTACCACATTGTTCTGAACAGATGCAGAAAAAACCTGAAGTGCTAGAAAAACAGCTCTAAGTTCCAACAGATTGATGTGGAGCAGAGATTCCTGAGGGGACCATAACCCCCGAGTGGAGAGGTCACCCATGTGAGCTCCCCATCCCAAGAGGGACGCATCTGTAGTAAGGGTCAAGGAGTGGGATAGAGGGATGAAGGGCACCCCTTGTCTAAGATTGCTCTGATCCTGCCACCACTGAAGGGCCTGGATCAGGGTTCGAGTCACTGGGATTAGCCTGGATAGGGGATCTCTTCTTTGAGACCAGAAAGCTCTCAAATGGAACTGAATGTCCCTCATCTGAAATCTTGCTCCTTGCACTACAGCTGTGGAAGCAGCCATGTGTCCTAGGGCTGCAGAAAATGCCTTGCTGGTGAGAGACCTGCAGAGTGAGACAGGAGTGCGGGCCACCAAGGTCCTTACCCTTTCTAGGGAAGGAAGGCTCTGGCCTGCTTTGTGTCCAGTTCGCGCCTATAAAGGTGAGTACCTGGACAGGTTCCAGAACTGACTTTGGAAGATTGAGAAGAAAGTACAGAGAGGTAAGCAGCTGCTGGGTAACTTGCAGGTGTGATCTGACCTGGTCTGGAGACTGACCCACAATGAGCCAGTCGTCCAGGTAGGGAAAGATGTCAATCTTTTGCCTTCTTAGATGAGCAACTGCTACTGCCAGACATTTTGTGAATACCCTTGGGGCAGAGGTAAGGACGAAGGGCATTGCTCTGAACTGATAATGGCCTGAGGGCAGTTCGAATCTGAGGTACTTTTGTGGAGTTCTGATAAGAACATGGAAGTAGGCATCCTGAGGTCCAGGAAGCTAGCCAGTCCCTGGCCTTAGGGAGGGTAAAATCATTCCCAGAGTCACCATTTTGAATTTTGGTTTTAAAAGGTGCTTGTTCAGATATCTTAGGTCCAGGATGAGCCGCCACTCTACTGTCTTTTTTGGGGTAAGGAAGTACCTGGAGTACATAGCCTTGCCCTGGTGTAGGGGAGAAATCCTTTCTACAGCTCTGAGAGCCAGGAGGGTTGAGACTTCTGTTTCCAAAGCAAGAGTCTCTAAAGGGTTTGCAGGTGGAAAGGATCTGATTCTCATCTTTGGAAATTTTTTGAAGCCGAGAACCAGACCCCGGCTCACTACTTCCAGGACCCACCTGTCTGATGTTAAAGACTCCCAGTCCTGGACGAAGTAAGCCAGCCTGCCCCCTACAGGTAATGGAGAGCCGACCCTGGGCATCCCATCAGGGTGCCTGTTTGGCAGGGGCTTTAGGCTGAGGGGTGGGAGCAGACCTGCTCATACCCCATCTGCCTCTCCCTCTGAACATAGGCTGAAGAGGAGGCCTGGGACTGGTAAAAGGCCTGTGAAAAGGCCTGCCCCTACCCTGGGGGCTGCCTTTGAGGAGTGGCTTGCCGTTCCTTGGCTTGTGCACTCCTATAAGTGGTTCTATATTCATCCATTTCTTCATATAATTCTCTGTCTGCTCCCAGAGAATTTCCCACCACAGGAAAATCCATAGCCTTAGACTGGGTATCCTGTGACAAAGTAGTACACCTGAGGCAGAGCCAAGAAATCTCTGAAAAGCCACAGATGTAGCCATGACTCTAGAGGATACATCATTAGAATCCACTGCAGCATGGAATTGCACCTTAGATGCCTCATACCATCAACAGCCACCTGCTCCAGCTCCTTTGCAAGCTGGCCAGGGGCCGGTTTGGCTAAGGCCATGACAGTATCCCATCTAGATTTTTGGTATCTCGCAACATAAGCCATATAGTTTGCTTGTCTGAGTCCCAAAGATGCTGCCATGTATTGTTTTTTGGCCACGGCATCAATCTTCCTGGAGTCCTTGTCAGGAGGATGTGAAGCCAGGGGAATATTAGCTTTATCACAGGCTGCAGCCTGAACTACCCCAACATGACTGCATTGCTGTGAAAGAAATTCTGCATCAGGACCTGACAAAGTGTACCTCCTGTCCATCTTTTTATCCACAGGAGGCACAGAATTAGGAGCTTTTAAAATTTTTATTGTTTGTTTCTCAAAAGATTTATGTAAGGGATAGACAATCTCCTGGACTCTGGGATATCCATCATCTCTACAAAGTCAGGCTCCTCTTGCTCATCCAAAGCCTCCTCTAAACGAAGCTGGAGGGTTTCAGCAACTTTTATATAAACAGAAAATGAGAAGGGACTCAGCAAGCCTAGGGGAGATTCACCTAAAGGTCTGTCTGGGGAGATGTCCGTTCAATGGCACATCCAGACTGTCAAAGTCACATCACACTGATCATAATCATCCTCCCTCCTCTGGTTCATAAACTCCTCTATATCATATTCTTGAACCTGTGGAACCCGACCGAACCGACCTTTGCCAGATAGTGGCGGTTCGGAGGGAACCGGGGAAAGTGACTGGACAATCTGTATTGCCCTGGCTATCTCTGCAGCAGTTGGAGAAGGGATTTTGGACTCCACACCTGCAGACTTTCTAGTTCTCTTTGCTGGAACTGGCTCCTCAGAGTCAGCTTTACGTTTGCCCGAGGAAGTCTGGCCCTGGTCAGAGGGCACTCCCTCCGTTTCGGTTGGCACCGAACCGGGCGGGTCAGCAGACTTTTTAGCCTCTCATTCCCTGAGCCTACCAACTCTCTTATCTAGGGTAGCTGCAGGGAAATTCTTGCAAATCTGGCAGTCTGCACTGAGGTGGTCAAACCCCAGACAATAAACACATGTGGTGTGTCAGCCTGTGCAAAGGCTTCCCACAGACACTACAGTGTTGAAACCCAGTGGGTCCGGTTTTTCTTTTGGTTCTTCAGACATAATGCCAACCTAACCAAAAACTTGCCCTTTTGATGGCAGTGCCAGGCAGACACCCTTATCGGTTCCCAACCGTGTCACGGGTAGTGGAAACCGTAATGAAATCCGTTTTTTAGAACCGATAAGAACCGAACCGCACTTCAACAAGCCTTAAAAGCTTCAGAATGAAGTTTAAATGTAATTTGATCGTTCAAACCAACCGTTAAACATTTACAAGTTCCACACAGAAAACCTATCTATTACTTACAATACCATAGACAGAGCTTGAACCGATCGGTTTGCGGTTAAAATAAAGAATATCGCGATTGAATTTAACAGGAAAAAACACTTTAAACCGAGAAAATGAACCGAGCAGCAGGAGGAATCTCTGGAGCGACTGTTCAGTGAGGCGGAGTAAAGAATCTGACGGTTTTGGTTTGAAATTACCCTGACAGAGCTTCTCTAACCGAGCTCGCGCTCTAAGTTCCATGCACTGCATGGAAGTTAACTCTTTCACCTCCTGAGCAGTTCTAATGGTGGGACAAACTGCATCAGTCATAATATAGCAAGACTTCATGTTGTTTGAAACAAAGGTTCTGAGAGGGGAAGGCAGAATACAGCAAGAGTCCGTTACAAGAAACAACATTACTAAGGTGAGTAATTTTTTCTTCAAACAACATGAAGTCTTGCTGTATTCTGACAATAGCAGACTATCAAGCAGTACCTCCATGGAGGAGGGACAGAACCTACTTAGGAAATAGGCTCTAAAGCACAGCTGTGCCAAACCGAGCATCATTCCTAGCCTGGATATCCAGGGGGTAATGCTTGGTAAAAGTGTGAACTGTTTTCCAGGTAGCTGCTTGGCATATCTCTAAGATAGGAATATCCCTGGCAGCAGCCAGGGAAGCAGCTGTACCTCTAGTAGAGTGACCCCTCAGGCCTGAGGGTGGAACCTTACCTATTTTTTTATAGCAAAATTGAATGCAAGAGACAATCCACCTGGCAATGGATCTTTTAGTGGCAGGTTTCCCTTTTCCAACCTCACCATAAAAGTGAGGAACAGTTGGAGGGAGTCAAACCCATGACCCTCGGTGCGTTCTATATAGTAGCCAAGGGCTCTTTTCACATCTAGACTGTGCAGCCTCCTCTCACCAGAGGAAGAATGGTCAGTGAAGTACACAGGAAGAGACAGATTGGTTAAGATGGAAGTCTGAAAACTGCCTTAGGCAAAAACTTCCCATTAGTCCTGAGGACCACCTTATCCCTATGGAAGGAAATAAAGTCAGGCTCCACGGACAGGGCTTGTAGCTCACTTACGCCTGGCAGAAGTGATGGCCACCAGAAACACAGTTTTCCAAGTCAGTGTTCCCCATTCATTGTTTTAGCGTGGTGGGCCACCACTCTAAATTTTTTTTTTACCACCGCTCTATATTTTTTACCACCACCCTATATTTTTTGCCACCACCCTATATTTTTTAACCATTATTGTTTTGGTTTTTTTATAAAATCCTCCAAAATTGTCTTTTATTGACATCTTTTATTGCACTACTATCCATTACTTAAAATCTTCTTATGCACATGTACAGTGCATATAGGAGGTCCAGAAAAATAACGCACCTTTTGACCCGATTACCACTGCCACCGCCCTATATTTTCAGAGAGTGGGGAACCCTGCAAGTACTTAAGCTCTGCTGAGGACAAAGGCTCAAAGGGAGGTTGCATAAGCTGAGCAATGCAAACGTTAAGATCCCAAGCAGGGGCAGGATCCCTGAATGGAGGACTGGTATGAAGTAATCCCTTGAAAAACTTGGAGAAAACAGGGTGAGCTGAAAGAGAAGAGGGCTTACCTGCTGAAATGAAAGCAGAAACAGCTGCCAGATGCACCCTTAGTGTAGCTGGTCAGAGTCCCAAGCTATTCAGATGGACCATATAGTCAAGGAAGTGGGCAAATCAGCAGACTCTGGGGAAATATGCTTCCCCGAGCACCATATGGAAAATCTTTTCCACTTGGAATTATAAGTAGTTCTGGTGGAAGGCTTCCTAGAAGCCTTTAGAATATCCATAACACCTTGGGAGAGGTGTAAATCAGCAAACTAACTCTTCAAGAGCCAGGCCTTGAGATTGAGAGATTTGAGATTCGGGTACCAAACCCTCCCCTGAGCACAGGTTAACAGGTTGTAATTCCTGGGAAGAGCCAGGGGAAGATGGACTGTTAAGGACAATAGGAGAGGATACCAGGGCTGTCTGGCCCAGTCTGGAGCAATCAGGATCACTTTGCAGGGTTGAGACCTGATTTTGACTAGCACTTTGAACAGGAGAGGGAAGGTGGGGAAGCATACAGGAACTTCCCTTCCGAATTGAGAACTAAGGCATCCAGGGGGACTGAGCCCAACACTGGGGGCCTGCAGCTAAAAAGGGGAAGTTGGTGATTGTCTGGGGCTGCAAAAAGATCTATCTGTGGGGTGCCCCATCTGGAGAATATCACCTCCAAGACCAGGGGATCCAGTGACCATTCGTGATGGCCCGGAGATATCCTGCTGAGAGCATCTGCCAGGACATTGTCCTTGCCTGGGAGGTGTACTGCTGTGAGGGAGGTGTTCAGGGAATAAGCCAGAGACCACAACTTCATTGCTTCTGTGCACAAGGCCGTAGACCGAGTGCCTCCTTGCTTGTTGATGTACCACATTGTGGTGGTATTGTCTGTTCTGATCTGAATAACTTTGCTCTGAACAGACTTGGAAAAAACTCGAAGTGCTAGAGTTCCAACAGATTGATGTGAAGCAGAGATTCCCGAGGGGACCACAACCCCTGGGTGGTCAGGTCGCCCAAGTGAGCCCCCCACCCCAAGAGGGAGGCATCTGTAGTAAGGATTAAAGGGTGAGACTGAGTGACAAAGGGAACTCCTTGTCTCAGATTGTTCTGATCCTGCCACCACTGCAAAGCCTGGATCAGGGTTCGAGTCACTGGGATCAGTTTGGTCAGAGGGTCCTTTTCTGAGACAAAAGGCTCTCAAATGGAACTGAATGTCCCTCATCTGAAATCTTGCTCCTTGCACCACTGCTGTAGAAGCAGCCATGTGCCCCAGGAGCTGCAGAAAATGCCTTGCTGGTCGAGACACCTGTAGGGTGAATAAGGAGGCCAGAGTGATAATGGTCCTTACCCTGTCCAGGAAAGAGGCTCTGGCCCTTTCTGTATCGAGCTCTGCACCTATGAGGCGAGGAGCTCAACAGGCTCTAGAACTGACTTTGAAAGATTCAGAAGGAACCAGAGAAGTGAGCAGTTGCTGGAGTTATCTGTAGGTGTAATTTGACTTGGTCTGGGGACTGGCCTACTATGAGCCAGTCGTCCAGGTATGGGAAGATGGCAATCCTTTGCCTTCTTAGAGAAGCAACTACTACTGCCAGGCATTTTGTGAACACCCTTGGAGCAGAGGTTAGACCGAAGGGCATTGCTCTGAACTGGTAATGGCCTGAGGGCAGCTCGAACCCGAGGTACTTTCGATAGGAGCTTCTGATGAGAATATGGAAATAGGCATCCTTGAAGTCTAGGGAAACTAGCCAGTCCCCTGGCCTTAGAGAGGGTAGAATTATTCCCAGAGTCACCATTTTGAATTTTGGCTTTAAAATGTGCTTGTTTAAATATCTGAGATCCAGGATGGGCCGCCATTCTCCTGTCTTTTTTGGGGTAAGGAAGTACCTGGAGTACAATCCTTTGCCCTGGTGTAGGGGTGGAACCCGTTCCACAGCTCTGAGAGCCAGGAGAGAAGAGACCTCTTCCTCTAGGGCAAGTGCCTCTGAGGGATTTGCAGGAGGAAAAGATCTGGCTCTCAGCTTTGGAAATTTTTTGAAGCTGAGAACCAGTCCCTGGCTTACTACTTCCAGGACCCACTTGTCTGATGTTAGAGACTTCCAGTCCTGGACAAAGTAAGCCAGCCTGCCCCTTACAGGTAGTGGAGAATCGGCCCTGGCAACCCCATCAGGATGCCTGCTTGGCAGGTGGTTTTGGCTGAGGGGTGGAAGCAGGTCTGCTTGTACCCCTTCTGCCTCTCCTTCTAAAGAACCCCCTCTGAGCACAGGCGGAAGAGGAGGCCTGGGCTTGGTAGAAAGGCCTATGAAAAGGCCTGCCCCGGGATGCTGCCTTTGAGGAGTGGCCTGCCTTTCCTTGGCCTGGGCACTCCTATAGGTGGTCCTATATTCATCCATTTTCTTCATGTAATTCTCTGTTTGCTCCCCAAACAGAGAATTACCCACCACAGGAAAATCCATGGCCTTAGTCTGGGTATCCTGTGACAGGCTAGTACATCTGAGCCAAGCCATTCTACGAAGTGCCACAGATGTAGCCATGACTGTAGATGACACATCATTGGAGTCCACTGCAGCATGGAATTGCACCTTGGATGCCTCAGTACCATCAGCAGCCACCTGCTCCAGCTCCTTGGTAAGCTGGCCAGGGACCTGTTTTGCTAAAGCTATGACAGTGTCCCATCTGGATTTCTGATACCTAGCAGTATAGGCCATATAATTGGCCTGTCTGAGTCCCAAGGATGCTGCCATGTACTGTTTCTTTGCCATGGCATCAATCCTCCTGGAGTCCTTGTCCAGGGGGTGTGAAGCCAAGGGAAGGTTTGCCTTATCACAGGCTGCAGCCTGCACTACCCCAACATGGCTGCATTGTTGTGTAAGGAACTCCGTATCTGAGCCTGACAATGTATACCTCTTGTCCATTCTTTTATCCATAGGAGGTATGGTGTTAGGAGTCTAAAATCTTAAATGTCTGTTTCCCAAAAGATTTGTGTAATGGAATATACAGCCTCCTAGACTCTGGGATATCCATCATTTCCACATAATCAGGCTCCTCCTGGTCATCCACAGCTTCTTCCATAGGAAGCTGGAAGGTTTCAGCCACTTTTTTTATATAAAACATGAAATGGGAGAGGACTCAGAAAGCCTGGAGGAGACACTCCTGAAGGTCTGTCTGGGGAGATGTCCTGGTCAATGGGCGCATCCAGACTTTCAAAACCACATTCACTTTCCTCATACTCTTCTTTCTCCTCCTCCAGTTCATAATATTCCTCTAAATCATACTCTTGAACCGGTGGAACCGGCCGAACCGAGCGCCTCCCTGATGGTGCTGGTTCGGTCGGAACCTGGGAAAGTGACTGCACAATTTTTATCGCTTTGGCTATTTCTTCAGCGGTTGGAGAAGAAAGTTTTGGATCCACACCAGCTGATTTTTCCTTTCTTGTTCTCTTAGCTGGAACAGACTCCTCAGAATCGGATCTCCTTTTGCCCGAAGAAGTCTCACTCTGGTCAAAGGGCACTCCTCCTGGTTCGGTTTGAACCGAACTGGGCTGGCCATCCGGTTCAGCGGACTTTCTGGCCTCCCTTTCCCTGAGCCTACCAACTCTTTTTTCTAGGGTAGCTGCAGGAAAATTTTTACAAATCTGGCAGTCTGCATTGAGGTGGTCAAAACCCAGACAAGAAACACAGGTGGTGTGGGGATCAGCCTTAGCAAAGACTTCCCCACACACACTGCAGTGTTGAAACCTAGTGGGCCCGGTTTTTCTTTTGGGTTTCTCAGACATTGTGCCAGTCCTAACCAAACTTACCCTTTTAATGGCAATCCACCAGGCAAGACCCTCTTATCGGTTCCTGACCGTGTTACGGGTCGTGGAAAAAAACGTAATAAAATCCGTTTTTTTTTAGAACCGATAAGAACCGGTAACCACACACTAAAAGTTCAGACAAGCCGATGAACCGTTTATATTATTTTCTATTCTGTGTGGAACTTGTAAACCTATCTAGTACTCACAAATACCACAGACAGAGACTGAACCGACAAGTTACGGTTTAAATTCGGTCAAAAACCGAGAAAAGCGGTACTTTAACTGACAAATTGAACCGAGCAGAAGGAGAAATCTCCAGATCAACTGTTCAGTGAGGCGGAGTAAAGAATCTGACGGTTTGAGCAACACAGATTCTCAACTGAGCTCGAGCTCAGCGTTCCATGCCTGGCATGGAAAGTTAACTCTCATCTCCGGGGCAGTTCGAAGGTTGGGACTCACTGCTATTGTCAGAATACAGCAAGACTTCATGTTGTTTGAAACAAATATTTTTGCTCAGTATTTACAAAGGAAGAGGGGGAGGTACCTAAAACAAACAGTAGAAACACTCTGTATACAGAAGTCGATACCAGCCCATTTACAGAAGAAAGGGTTCTGAAAGAACTCTTAAAACTGAAGGTGGACAAAGCAGTGGGGCCTGATGGGATTCATCCCAGAATTCTAAAAGAACTAAGGGTAGAACTAGTGACACCATTGACTACCCTCTTTAACAAATCATGGGAGGATGGGGTGGTACCAGAGGACTGGAGGAGGGCAGATGTGATTCCCCTTCACAAAAGTGGGAGCAAGGCAGAAACAGGAAACTACAGAGCTGTTAGTTTAACCTCAGTGGTAGGGAAAATGATGGAATCACTTTTGAAGGAAAGAACTGTCGAGTATCTAGAGGCCAGAGGGGCACAGGACCCAAGGCAGCACGGATTCACAGCGGGAAGGTCATGCCAGACAAATTTGATAGATTTTTTGACTGGGTGACCAAAGTAGTAGATCAGGGAGGGCTGTGGACATGGCCTACCTAGACTTTAGCAAGGCATTTGACAGTCCCACACAAAGATTAATATCTGAGTTAGCCAGCCTGGAGTGGGTCCCAAGATGACAGCCTGGATGAAGAATTGGCTGGAGAATAGGACACAGAGAGTAATAGTAAATGGAGTCCACTCTGAAGAAAGGGGGGTTACTAGTGGGATACTGCAGGGTTCAGTATTAGGACCGGTCCTCTTCAATGTCTTTATAAGCAACATTGCAGAGGGACTGGAAGGAAAAGTATGTCTCTTTGTAGATGACACAAAGATCTGCAACAGAGTTGATGCACAAGGTGGGGTGGAAAGGATGAGAAGGGACTTGGCAAGGTTAGAGGAATGGTCAAATGTATGGCAGCTTAGATTCAATGCTAATAAGTGCAAGGTAATGCACCTGGAAACAAAAACCCAGGGGAAGAGTACACAATGGGAGGTGAGATACTAACAACAACAAAAATGGAAAGGGACCTGGGGGTAGTCATATCAGATGACTTAAAGGTGGGCAAGCAATGTGAGAAGGCAGCAAGGAGGGCTGGGGGGATACTGGGATGCACAATGACAGGCATCACCGGTAGAAAACAGGAAGTTATTATCCCTCTGTACAGACAGCTGGTGAGACCCCATCTGGAGTACTGCGTGCAGTTCTGGAGACCCAATCTCCGCAAAGACAGACAGGATGGAAGCTGTCCACAGGAGGGCAACTAAAATGGTGCAGGGTCTGCACCGGAAGACATATGAAGAGAGACTTATGGAGCTTAATATGTATAGCCTCGAGGAAAGGAGGGAGAGGGAGGACATGACAGAAACGTTCAAGTACCTCAAGGGAATCAACAAAGTCCAAGAGGGTAGCATCTTTCAAAAAAAGAGGAGTGCAAGAACAAGAGGGCACAATTTGAAGATGGGGTGGGGGCCTCAGAGGTAATTTAAGGAAGTCTTTTTTCACAGAGAGGGTTGTGGATGCATGGAACGGCCTTCTGGAGGAGGTTATGGAGTCAAAAACAGTGGTGGAATTCAAGCATGCATGGGACAGTCATAAGGCAATTCTAGGGGGTGGGGGTAGGAAGAAGTAGGCTGCTGGTTAACTAGGATCTGCAGCTTATCCATTAGGTAGGGAAATGGGCAGACTGGGTGGGCCAAGCGGTCCTTATCTGCCGTCAAATTCTATGTTTCTATGTAAGTGGTCCATACCATATTCGCCCCAAAATGGCTTGCGTCACATGCTTGGTATAGCGGTGAGTCATGTAGGAAATATGCAGGTCCTGGACCAGCCTCGCAAGGAGGAAGTACCAATACTGTGCCTGATCAGTGACAGAGGACAGGTGGACAGAGATCTCCTCTTCCTCTATGGAAGACGAGGAGGAGGCAAAGAAACCAAACAATTCAGACTCTGGCTGCAGAGGGGTAGACAAGCCAAAGACCAGCTCGTCCATGGCCCTAACGTAACGGGGGAAATCTGCAGCCTGGGATCCGTTTCCAGGTCAGTGGTCCTGAAACACTGACGTGGCCAAGGAGGAGCAGGGTTGGATGCAGAGGCAAGGGGGAAAACCTTACCACAGCAAGAGTAGCGCCTCTGCCAGGACTAAATGACCTAGCAGGTGATTCTGGAAGAAGAGGGGATCCGTAGGTCTGCTCTGTCACAGTTTGTGAAGTAACTTTAAACAGTCCAGAGACAGCCCTATAGGGGAAGCTTTCCTATGAGGGGACCGGGGCTGCATGGATCCAGAAGGGTGCTCCCTGGCCCCACCCAATGAGGACTCCCTCAAGAGACGAGGTAGAGAACTTGGGTTCAGCACTGCACTGTGGCTCCTCCCCAAGAACCGAAGAATTGCAAAGGAGTGCCACAGCTCCTCACCCATCCTCTCAACCCCTTGATTCAAGGAAGACCTCTTTCTGCATCCTGTGCCATGGATGCCCCAACTCCATGAGCTCCCTGAGGAGAGCTGTAGTGGAGGTTCTGGTCCTAGCCTTAAGGGGGTGGCAGCACCCCTCCCCAACGCTCAGACCACCCACCACGTAGCACTGGGGCCGCTGGACCTGACTACCACCCCAGGCGGCACCAGGCACAGGCCAGCCACCAGCTCAAGCCACCGGAGATTAGCGGGGGAACGACACTTGGAGAGGTGCAATGGTCCTGGGCCCTGGAGAACCCACCGACTCTGGGGAGTCAGGCTGCCAGTCTGGATCAGCCTCCCAATCATCTGGCCCTGGAGAGGAGGAGATCCAAAGGAGCTCTAGACTGGTGACCCCGGGGCTCTCCTGCCTATAGTGCCTCGAGCAGTGTCACAGGTCATCCCAGCACCCCTCGCGGTGCCACCCTGATCACCAAAGCATTGAACGGCTCCGGGATCAGAGGCAGCACTGGCGGGTTGCACCAAGGAATGCCCTGTGCCACACCCAGCGACTGTGGGTCCCCACAACGGGGGGAGCCTGTACCTATGAAGAGTTGACTGCCAGGGCAGTGCTCCCAGCCCAGCTGCAAGTAGAGCCAAACCAGTCCTCCAGCACCTCGGTAGACACCTCCTCCACAGCAAGGCTAGAAGAGGAAGCGGCTGGAAGCCCCCTCTTCATCAGACTGTAGGCCTAGAAAGGGATCTGGAGGAAGGACAAAGAGTCCTACACTTGGACCGAAAGCGACGACGTCCCCCTAAAATCATCAGGGCTCTGCCAACATTTAATGCGCCATGCTAGAGAACGCGGCAGTCCATAGAGAAGCAGGCATCGCAGTGATCCATGTCATGCTGGGGTCCAAGGCAGGAAAGGTGGACATCATGCCGGTCCGTCGTAGAAATTTGCCAGCTGCAGGGACACCAACGCATAGTAGGCCGGCCCACTTTCAAAGAGCACTTCTTGTCCTGCGAACCTGTCATGATCTAAACGGTAACTCAAAAATAAACAGTAAAGACTCGACACCATTAAGGAAAAGAAAAGTAACGATCATAAAGTATCTTCAATAACGGTGCTGAGTGGCGGATGGCAGAACTGAGGCAGATTACTTGCATGTCTGTGACAGTGGCTCCGGGAATGCGTCACAAATGGCTCAGAGGACCGACTAGGCCGCAATGGCGCACTTCAGACCTCTCGGCTGCAGGCGATGTGCTGTCTCGATGGCGGGAGAAGCAGAACTAAGGTGGAGGAGGAGCCAACAGCAGTTTCTGGCCAACCCGCAAGTGCCACACAGTGTGACCTCGTGGGTGGAGCGGACAGCGCTGCCCCCAAAAAGCTCCCACAGGGTGCTCGTCTCCGGCCAATCAACCACCAGTGATGAATGGTGAAAACTGACACAGGGAAGATCTTTGGCCTGACAGATGTGCCTTTTGAAGGTTTGGTGAAAAAATATTCCTTCGTTCCAAAGTTATTAAATGTTTTCCCTATTATTTCCTATGGGGGAGGACTCTTGGATACTGGTGGAGCCTACTCCTAGTGTCCCCTATGTCAACATTTTATTCCCCCCTCCCGGACACTGAGGCGCCCACTCCCAGTGCCCCCAAATGCAGAAGCTTCCTGCAATAAAGAAAACGGTCCTGCAACGTCTTTAATTTCGTTTTTTTCTCTCTTGCAGGTTAAAAATCAGTCGTCGTGACCCCTCCCCATCCCAACCCTCCCACTATGCACTCACCTCCCTTTACCCCTCCCTCCCCTTTACCCTATACTTACCTCTGGAGATCGTCCACTGTCATCTACTGTGAACCAGGTCATGTCTGCACTCTTCAAAGCCCAACAGAAATTGAAGACTCAAGTTGTTACCAGATAAGGGTTGTCACCATGCTTTAACTTATGTTGATATCTCGCCCATTTCTTGATATTTTACACTATTTTTAACATAGGGTTTTTGGGACCCCTCATGAACACTGGCACTGTCATTTCGTTACTCAGACCCGAAAGGTGATTTTGGGCTTGCTGCATGGAATCACTTTTCTGAACCAAATAAAATGACAGTGACTGTATTTGTGAGATGGGAGTCACAAAAAGCCCATGTTGAAAGTTTGGTGCAAAAATGCCAGAGTTACATGCGGTCATTGACATTTTCCTTACACACACATACTGTATGAAACTTTGCCAATTTACAGTATTTTCATTCCAGTTACTCAACAGCACCATTTTTTAACACCACCTCATGAACAGTACAGCTATCATATGCGTTTTCGCACATGTGTCACGGAACGGCACAGTCACTGTGCAAAATTACCTTTTGGGAGTCAGTAACTAAAGGACACTGCCAGTGTGCATAAGATAGTGTGTCAAAAAACCCATGCTAAAAGTTTGGAGCACAAATACCACAAAAAGCTTGACTTACACGCTCTCGTTAAAATATTCGTACGAACTTTGGCAGCATTTTATATTTTCACTGCAAATTTTCAACATATCAGTTTTTTCACACCACCACATGACCACAACATGTAATTTCTCACATCCTGCCATGATGCGTTTCAGTCTGTGACACAGAATGGCACTGTTCCTGCGCAGAATCACCTTTCCCACTGGGTAATGAAATGACATTGCCAGAGTTCATGAGGTGGCATCCCAAAAAAAAAAAAAACACCAGGTTGAACAGAAATTTTGAACAGAAATTGTAAAAAACAGCCATACCATGGGGATACTATTATACTACCTGAAAAAAAATAAGGACATTCATTGCACAAAACTTGGTTAAAGCATCAGTTAGGGTTCTTATTAATGTGCCAAAGGCAGTGAAATTGGGTGTTAAGGTTTCCAACTAACCCCATCAACACTACCATCGCAACTACCACACACAAGCGTTGGGGTGTGCCTTTGGTCGTCATTCCAACACTCACCCATTCTTCTATACTGTACCATGTCAGGTTCCTTACATATGGATTGGGGTGAGCGTTAGGGGCCAATGATTTCAAGGCACACCAACGCCAGTGTGTGTGTGTGTGTGTGTGTGTGTGTGTGTGTGTGTGTGGAGGTTGGTGGTGGGGTTGCGATAGTAGGGTTGGTTGGGTGGGGGAGTGTTAGGGTTGGAAACCCCAACACCCAATTTCCCTGCCTGTGGCACATTAGTAAGAACTCTGATGCTTTAACAAAGTTTTTTGCAATAAATTGTAAAAAGAAGGTAACAGACCCATTGTAAAACAAAAATGTTCGGCACCTTTGAAATTTATTTAGAGGGCTACAAACTGAAATTAACATTCATGTTGCATTTCACAGTTCCACTACTAAAATGTAATCTGCTAAAAAAGTAATTAGTATCTATGAATATAAGAGAAAGAGAGTAAGAACTGAATTTACTCCATATTTTAGTCTGGAACCTACCAGTTTATTTTAACTAATTATTAAATAGAAACTATGTATATTTATTTTGTACAGTTTGTGAACTCAATGACTGTTTACAGATAACAACGGGAATGTAGAAGTTTGAATAAAATCGGGAAACATATTCAAAAGCAGGTAAGAAACAGTTTTTGGTACCCTGGCATCATTAAATCAAATAGAATATTTCACAAACAAAGAACACGATATGAACACAAACCTTATAAAAGCTTTATTTAATTTCATTTTGATCATCATGTAGATATATTGGAATATACATTCCTTTTTCAGGTATGACCAGAGGTCAAAATAGTAACTAACAGAATATACAATACAAAACACAAAGAGCAACTAAAATCAAAGCAATACTCAGTGCAATTTACATGCACAAATTAAGATTTTTAAAATATTGGAGGGTAGCTAAAGAAAAGATCTTAAAAGATGAGGTATTTAAAGACGTTCCCTGGTATTTCAAATTCCCATTTTTCTGATGCACTCGAAAAAGTTTTCAAGGTACAATCTAAAACATATGGAAACATTACTAGAATAGTGATTTATCTCACAGGGAGGAACAGGGTGCAGGAATACACTATTTTTAAGCGAAAAAGATGTTCCAGGACTAGAGGACATAGGATGAAGTTGGAGGGAGGACGATTCAGAGGAAACATGAGGAAGAATTTCTTCACAGAACAGGTGGTGGACAAGTGGAACACCCTGCCAGAGGAAGTGGTGGGGGCTGAAACAATCACGGGATTTAAGAATGCATGGGATAGACAAAGGAATTCTGGAGGTCAGGGGGTAAGGGGCAACAGACTTCTAGGAAAACATAAACTGAACTTACAAGCTCAAATGGGCAGACTGGGTGGGCCATAGGCCCTTATCTGCCAACACTGTCTATGTATCTATGTATCCCATTATACCATGCCCAGCTATCAATATACACAGGATGGCAGCAAGGAAGTCACTGTAGCTCCCACAATCGCAGCAGTTGGTATAAAATTCAAGGCGCTTTACCTCAATGTCCGTATTTAGTTGCACTGTTTATTTTATGTTAAAGTCCTTGCCATTCTGCCGTACTTTTGCATTGTTTGAATAGCATTCTTGCAAGTTTTATTTTTTTATTGGGATGTTTCAATTATTTTTGTCCTGAGTCGACCACCTCTCAAACTGTAACTGTGACAGTAGATATAACCAAAGAGAGGCATGACAACCCCTGTATGTCTGTTTCTATATTCATAACCATATTCTACATCTATCAAAAAAGTTATGAAAATGACATGGGGTTGAAAAAGTTTTATGTATAAAAATATACAAATATTTCCCAATTCTTTGGGAATATCAAGTCAAGAGGGTGTCATAGTATTGGTAGTTTACTCGATGTGTCCTTGTTTCACGTTTTCTTTCACACTCGTGTTGACATCTAAAATATTAACGTTACAACCATATAAAAACAAATAACCTATCCCCTTCCCGATTTTTTCCACAAAGAGATTAAGTCTCACCAATGTATTTTAAAAACAAGCATGGCAACCCATGTTTTTTGTTGTGGATTTTAAATGTTTAGATGACCATCATGTACTGGACAAAAAATTATGACTGACATGGTGTTGCTGAAACACTAGGGAACGTCCTTAAGGTGTGTGGGCAGAAAATTCCAGAGAGGCTGCACAATATGCAAAAGATAGTTTTTCAGCTTAGCCCACACAATGGTTTAACCAGCTGGAGCTCATTCGAAGATCATGATTCATAGGTAGGAGCAGGGTCCAGATAATTTTTGAGACTGGAAGGTATTTACTGCTAGCTTCATTAGACTGGTAGTATTTCCATCTATTTGGAAGTAATGTCATCCGTAGACCAGTCTAAGACCCACAACTCTATAACAACTCTCAAAACGCACTAGACCCCTTTACTCACTGACTTTTTGCTTGGTACTAGAAATGTAGAAGTTGACGGCAGATAAGGACCGCAAGGCCCATCCAGTCTGTCCATTTTTTCTAACTTATGAATGTGCCATAGGTATTTACTCTGTCAATGGCCTATTTATTCATACTCATCTGTATTGCTCTCTTATGCCTATCCCATGCCTGTTTGAAGCCCTACACTATTCACATCCACCACTTCCTGAAATAGGCCGTTCCATGCATCCACCACCCTTTCTGTGAAAAAGAACTTCCTCACATTACCCCTTAGTCGGCCTCCCTCTAATCTCATGTTGTCTCCTCTTGTTATAAATTGAAAAGTACAGTTATATAAGAACTTACCGTAACAGTAGATCATTGAGAGGCGCTCTTGCAGCAGACTACACCACAAGGACTATGCCGCCAGGCACTAGGACCCCACGTAAAAATTCTTAGCTAGCAGTAGCCAGCAGGGACTGCCCCCTTACGTCGGACCACCTCTGATGTCCGCCAATGCTCTAAGGGGGGCGGTCCCCAACCACTCCCCAGTTCTCCCACCAGAGACCCAGCTGACAAATCAGAGAACTGAGGTTAGTGGAAAACCCCGCCAAGGGTAAGTAAATAGAAACAGACTTTGACAGCAGATAAGGACCACTTGGGCCACCTAATCTTCCCATTTCCCTACCTGGAGGATAAGCTGCAGATCCTATATAACCAGCAGCCTATTTCTTCCTACCCCCCCAAAAAAATTGTCTTGTCTGTCCCATGCATTCTTAAATTCTCCCACAGTTTTAGACCCCATAACCTCCTCAGGAAGGCTGTTCCATGCGTCCACCACCCTCTCTGTGAAAAAAATACTTCCTCACATTGCCCCTGAGCCATCTCTCCCCCCCCACCCCATCTTCAAATTGTGTCCACTTGTTCTTGCACGTCTCTTTTTCTGAACGATGCTACCCTCTTGGACTTTGTTGATTCCACTGAGGTACTTAAACGTTTCTATCATGCCCCCTCCTTTCCTCAAGGGTATACATATTAAGCTCCTTTAGTCACTCCTCTTATGGCTTCTCTTGCAGACCCTGTACCATTTTAGTTGCCCTCCTCTGAACTGCCTCCATCCTGTTTATGTCCTTACGGAGATGGGGGTCTCCAGAACTGGACACAGTACTCCAGATGGGGTCTCACCAACTGTCTGTACAGGGGGATAACAACTTCCTATTTTCTGCTGGTGATGCCTCTCCCTATACATCCTAGTATCCCCCCAGCCCTCCCTACCGTCTTCTCACATTGCTTGCCAACCTTAAGGTCATCTGATCGACTACCCCAGGTCCCTTTCCATTTGTTGTTATTACTACCTCCCCATTGTGTAATCTTCCCCTGGGTTTTTGTTTCCCAGGTGCATTACTTTGTACTTCTTTGCATTGACTCCAAGCTGCCATACTTCTGACCATTCCTCCAACCATGCCAAGTCCCTTCTCATCCTTTCCACACCTCCTTGTGCACTTCTTTGCATTGAATCCAAGCTGCCATACTTCTGACCATTCCTCCAACCATGCCAAGTCCCTTCTCATCCTTTCCACACCTCCTTGTGTACCAACCCTGTTACCAATCTTTGTGTTATCTGCAAAGAGGCATACTTTTCCTTCCAGTCCCTCTGCATTGTCACTTATAAAGACATTAAAAAGGACTGGACACAATACTAAAACTTGGCCGCTCTTCTGACCGGGTTGTGCGAGACTGGGGAGGGCACTATGTGGGGTAGCGGGGGCATGGATTCGAACTCTATGAAGTAACCCTCGCAAATAACGTCTAGCACCCATTTGTCAGCGGTGGTGTAGACACACTCCTTGAAAAAGCTGGAAAGCCTGCCCCCTACATGAGATGGGCCTGTGAATCCTCATTGTGAGTTTTTTTGGTGTCGCCCACGGCATCTCAGGAGCCCCCGCGAGCTCGAAAACCACACTGGTTGCGAGAGGTAAACCAGGTTCTTCTGCCTGCAAATGACGTTCTGTCCCTGGCATAATTTTGGGCATGAAAATTCTCTCTGGACCCCGAATTCCAGGGCCGGTTCCTGTGGGGACTGTGACATTTGAACCTTTGTAGTTTCCCCGGACTCCTTGACCGCTTCTTTCAGAGCCGCCCCAAACAGAAGGCCTCCTTTGTACAGGGCATTCACCAAATGCATCTTTGAAGAGGCGTCTGCCTGCCATGCCCATAGCCATAAGTTGTGGCGAGCTGAGGTCTGGTAGAATATAGCTCTTGCTGCACACCTGATTGCCTCCTCCGAAATGTCAGCCGAGTAGGCAGAGGCTAGCCCCACTAGTTGCAGGTGCTGCATCATGGATTTATTCTCTGGCTCATCAGCTGGCTGGAACTCCAGATCAGTGGCCCAGGAGAGAGCAGCCCGAGCCAAGAAGAAGGTAGCTGTAGCTGCTTTGAGAGGGGTTGCGGTGGATTGAAAGGCTTTCTTTAGAGAGGTGTCCACTTTCCTATCCACTGGGTCCCTTAGGGATGCACCACCTTCTGCTGGGATGACCGTTTTTTGTTACGCTACAGATTAATGGGTCAATTCTGCGGCAGTCGAGCCATCTCTCTGAAAGCTTCTTGTCAAATTTCAGTAACTTGGTGAGGCGACATGGGATGGGGTATGAACATTCTGGCCCCTGCCATTCTTTTAACAGATCCTCAGTGGCTGGAGGGATGGGAAAGGAAGTCGCTGGCTCTGAAGTTGAAAACCGGCTTCGCACGTTTGGATTCCGGGGACAATGAGCCCAGGTGGATCTCATCTGACGCCCGTTTGATAAAAAGTCCAGTTCATCCAAATCAAAGTTTCGGGCTGGTAAGGAGTCTGAACCTATGTCAGAGTCTGAGATTTCCCCCTCTTCTAGGGACAAATAGCTACACACTTGGGGTGGGGTGGAGGGAACGGTCCAGTCAGTGCTTTTCGAGGGTAGCATATCTGGATCTGGCCCTCTTCCTTCTCCTGATGCGACGTGAAGAGTGAGGAGCTTTCTAGTCAGAGGATGGCGGAGGGGTGCACTTGTGAGTGGTCTTCCTGTGTGCCCTGGGCTCTGGAGAATGCGGAAGCATATCAAAGGTGGATGGGTTGAGGGCAGAGGCCCTGTTGAGCTTCTCTATGAAGTCTAGGGCTAGATCTCTGGACGAGTGGTGGCATCCCTCTGAGGCAGAGGACTGACCCTGACCCGTGGGCTGGCTGTGCAGGACTTGAGATTCAGAGACTGAGGCCTCTTCCACCTCCTCCATGCTTGCGGCCGTTGCACTATCGCATTTGACGCAAAGGGACCCTACGAAAGTTGCCAACATGGGGGATCTGCATTTGTGGCACTTGCTGCCCCTGGAGTGCCTGTCCGATTTGGCTGAGGACATGCTAGAGAGCCCAGCCAACAGCCCGGTGGGATTAATGTGTCATTCAGTATATGTTTATGTTTTGCCTCTGGAAGAGAAGAAAAAAAAAAAGACTGTTGGTCTGCAAGTTTAATCTAGCCCCTGTATATTCATTCTTGTCTCTGTATAATTCATTCCTTTGTCCATAAATCTAAATTTATGTTTTGCCACTACTTCAACCAGACTTGGAGAACCCAGGCCAATCTCCTCATGTACTATTCTAGCCCCCTGTCTGAAAACTGAATGGCTGCAGACACGTCGTCGAGCAGAGCTCGCCCAGGAGAAGTGTCAGTCTCTGCCCCCTTCCCGCGCTAGGCTTCAGTGAAAAGAGCGTGAGTGCTCTAAAAGGTTCTGGTAACCAACAGGGAGCCCCAGGAATCCAGCGGCTCTCCACATGGAGGTGTGTCGACAGCCTAAGACTGCAGAGCCATCGATGCAAAATCAATCCCAAACCTTGAGTCAGTCGACGAGCCCAGATTCCCGAGGGCTGGTCGCATGGAGGAGAGTCAAGCCTGGGCTGCCTGCTCCGGGGGGTAGTGCAATGTGCTTAACCACATGGCTCCTGTGGGTTCTCAAGGTGTGCTCCACTAGTCCCCAGCCCCCTTCCCCCCGAGGCTGAAATCCATAGCGGAAGTCCTGCTACAGGAAGGCAGGAGGGAGCAGGGAGCCCATTTGTGCAGCTTGCAAGGCTGAGACTGGGGTCCCTGCGCTAGCGCCTCAATGCGCTGCTGAATTTGTCCAAAAAGTAGCAAAAAATCCACACTCACAAATGAAGTCTTCAGCTCGGTCACTCCTGTGACAGAGGTCCTGCATAGCTTCTACCACTAAACAGGCAGGAAGTCAACTGGCATCTGGAGGAAGTGACCAGGAGGGTATAGCTGTCCTGCAGAGTTTTGTCTACATCCTGCCTGTCACATGGTATCAGGAAGCACCTTCCAGAAGTGATGAGCCCAGAGACCAGCTTTAGGAGAGAGACAGACTGTCTAGTATCCATTTGTCCGTCATCGTATGGACCCATTCCTTGAGGAAATTTGAAAGTCTGCCCCCTACTCGAGGATCGGTCCAGATGGCTTCATTGTTACTTCTTGTCATTTCCGGTGTCCCTGGAGCCACCACCAGACCTCCCCCCCTCTAAAATTACATTGGTTATGAGAAAAAAAAAAAAAAACATGTTCTTTTCCCAGAAAAGTTAGGGTTTTGACCTTTGTTGCAATCCCGGTCACGAACATTGCGCCTGGAGCTTGAAGACCATGATTTTCCCCTGCCCCTGGACTGGGGCATGTGTACCTTGGCTATCTGCCCAGATTCCTTCATGGCGCGTTCACCAAATTACTCTGAAGAGGCATCTGCTTGCCAGGCCCGAAGCTACAGGTTGCAGTGCATCTGACTGCCTCCTCAGACACGTCAGCTGTATAAGCCAAGGCTAGTCCCATTAACTGTAGCTGATGAATAAAACTGACAAGTTTTTCTCGGTCTTCTGCAAATTGAAAGGTTAGCTCCGATGCCCAGGACAGGGCAGCTCTGGCCGAGAAGAGATTCGCTGTTGCAGCCTTAAGTGAGGTCACCGACGCCTGGAAGGCCTTCTTCAGCGAGGCATCCACTTTTCTGTCTATCAGGTCCCTTAGTGATGACCCTCCTTCAGCGGGGAGGACTGTCTTTTTGGTTAGATTAGAAATCAGTGGCTCGATCCTGGGGCAATCTAACCACTTTTCTGATTGCTTCTTGTCGAACTTTAGAAGTTGAGAGATCTGTCGGGGGACCGGGTATGTGCGTTCTGGACCCTGCCATTCCTCTTACTTTAAGTCCTCTATGACAAGGGGGATAAGGAAGGCTCTGGCCGGTTTGGAGGTAGATGCCAGGCAAAAAGTCTTTCGGCTGGGAAGGGACAGCTGGAGAAGATCAGAGGTGGATCTTGGATACGACCTTTTTAAATAAAAAAAATCTAGGTCCTCCAAGTCAAAGTTTCAGGATGAGGAGTCAGAGTCCGATGATAAGCCCACTATATCCCCCTCCCCCCTCTCCTCAGGGGAAGAGTTGGCGTCTGAGGAGTCCGGGGAATGCCCCCTACAACGTTTTCCCTTCTGCATGCCCCTAGATCTACTTCAGGAACAAGACTTTCAAACACCATGAAGTCTTGCTATATTAGGACCATTGCAGTCATTCCCCACACTTGAACTGCCCCGGAGAGGAAACAGTTAACTCCAGAGTGGTCTGGAGTTCCACAGCGCGAGGGCGCTGTTCAAAGCTCTATCTGGCTAGTTTCAAATGAAACTGTCAGATTCTTTACTCCGCTTCACTGAACAGTCGCTCCGGAGATCAGCTCCTTCAGCTCGGTTCATTTCTCGGTTCAAGCGAGTATTTTCGGTTCACTGGAACCGGCAAAAAGTATTTATTTTACCGCATTTCGGTTAAAAGCTCTATCTGGTAAACCGTAAGTACAGAAATTAAGTCTGTGTGGAAATTCATTATCGGTTCGGTTTTGAACCGATCGGTTTCTAAAATATATGTGTCAAACTGTTTGGTTGGGCTTTTAGAGTGCGGTTCCGGTTCTTATCGGTTCTAAAAACCTAACTTTTATTTGGGGTTTTCAAATACCGTGACACGGTTAGGAACCGATAAGGGTGTCTTGCCTGGCACTGCCATCTAAAGGGCAAGTTTTTGGTTAGGCTGGCATTATGTCTGAGAAACCAAAAGAAAAACCGGGCCCACTGGGTTTCAACACTGTGATGTCTGTGGGAAGCCTTTGCCAAGGCTGACCCACACACACTGTTTTATTGTCTGGGGTTTACCACCTCCTGTCAGACTGCCAGGTGTGTAAAAATTTCCCTGCAGCCACCCTGGAAAAGAGATTGGGCCGGCTCAGGGAACGAGAGGCCAAAAAGTCCGCTGACCGGATGGCCAGCCCGGTCCAGTACCCACTGGACCAGAGAGAGTGCCCTCTGACCAGGGCGAGACTTCCTCGGGCAAAAGGAAGGCTGGTTCAGAGGAACCAGTCCCAGCAAAAAAGACAAAGAAATCAGCAGGTCTGGAGTACAAAATTGTTTCTCCAACTGCTGCAGAGATAGCTAAAGCCATTCAGATTGTCCAATCTTTGTCTCAGGGATCTGTCGAACCCTGCATCTGGGAAAAGGCGGCTCGTTCAGTCCCAGTGGTTCAGGATTATGATGTTGAGGATTTTTATGAACCACATGAGAGGAGGAGAATTTGATCAGTATGTTTGTGACTGGGAAGGTCTGGGCGTGCCCATTGAACCGGACATTTCTCCAGATAGACCTTTAGAATCTCCCTATGCTGTCTGAGTCCCTTCTCTTTTATGTTTTACAAAAGGTTGCAGAAACCCTCCAGCTTCCTTTAGAAGAGGCTGTGGATGAGCAAGAGGAGCCTGATTATGTTGAAATGATGGATATTCCAGAGTCTAGGAGGTTGTCTATTCCTTTGCATAAGTCATTTAGAAGCAAACAACAAAGATTTTAAAAATCCTCATTCTGTCCCTCCTGTAGATAAAAAATGGACAGAAGGTATACCTTATCAGGCCCTGATACAGACTTCCTCTCTGAGCAGTGTAGTCATGTAGGTGTGGTGCAAGCTGCAGCCTGTGACAAGGCTAATATTCCCCTGGCCTCACATCCTCCTGATAAGGATTCCAGGAAGATTGATGCCATAGCGAAAAAACAATATATGGCAGCTTCTTTGGGACTCAGGCAGGCTAATTATATGGCTTATGTGGCTAGATATCAGAAATCTAGATGGGACACTATATTGCAGTTAGCCAAGCAGGCCCAGGGCCAGCTGGCTAGTAAGTTGGAACAAGTGGCTGCTGATGGCATTGAAGCCTCTAAAGTTCAATTTCATACTGCTGTTGATGTTAATGATGTTTCCTCTAGGGTCATGGCCACTTCTGTAGCTTTCCGTAGGTTGGCATGGCTCAGATGCGCTAATCTGTCCCAAGATACTCAGTCAAAGGCTATGGATTTTCCTGTAACGGAAATTCTCTGTTTAGTGATCAAGCGGAAAATTATATGAAAAAGATGGATGAATATAGAACTACCTACAAAGTGCCCAAGCTAAGGAGGCATGCCACTCCACAAAGCATGCCCCAGGGTGAGGGTAGGCCTTTCCACAGGCCCTTTGCCAATCTCAAGCCTCCTCTGTTTTTCACAGAGGGTTTTTTTCAGAGGCAGAGGTAGAGCGGGGCACAGGTAGACAGTAGCCTCCCTCAGCCTAAAGCTGCTGCCAAGCAGGCACCCTGATGGGGTGCCCAGGGCCGATTCTCCTGTACCAGTGGGGGGCAGGTTGGCTTATTTCAGCCAGAACTGGCTGTCCCTAACTTCGGACAGGTGGGTTCTGGAAGTAGTAAGCCAGGGCCTGGTTCTCAGCTTCAAACAGTTCCCAAAGATGAGAGCCAGGCAATTTCCACCTGCAAACTCTTCAGAAGCCTTGCTTTGGAAGCAGAGGTTTCTTCCCTTCTGGATTGCAAAGCAGTGGAAAGGGTCCCCCCTTGCCATCAGGGCAAGGGACTGTACTCAAGATATTTTCTTACCCCAAAAAAGACAGGAGAATGGCGGCGAATATTAGACTTAAGGTACCTGAACAAACATCTATTGAAACCAAAGTTCAAAATGTTAACTCTAGCAATGATTTTGCCTTCCCTGAGGCCAGAGGACTGGTTAGCTTCCCTGGACATCAGGGACGCCTATTTTCATGTCATGATCAGGCCTTCTCACCGAAAGTACCTCAGGTTCGAACTGCTCTGGCCACTACCAGTTCAGAGCAATGCTCTTCGGCCTAACCTCGGCTCCAAGGGTATTCACAAAATGTCTAGCTGTGGTAGTGGCTCATTTAAGAAGGCAAGGGATTGCTGTGTTTCCCTACCTGGACGACTGGCTCATAGTGGGTCAGTCTCCAGATCAGGTAAAATCCCACTTGCAAGTCACCCAGCAGCTTCTCACTTCCCTGGGATTCCTGCTGAACTTACCAAAGTCAGTTCTGGAACCTGTTCAAGTTCTAACTTTCATAGGTGCAGAATTGAACACAAAGTTAGCCAGGGCATTTCTCCCCTCGGAAAGAGTGGACAGCCTCATTGCCCTGGCATCCTCCTTTACCCTGCGGGTCTCTCGACCAGCAAGGCACTTTCTGCAACTCCTAGGGCACATGGCTGCTTCCACAGCTGTCGTGCAGGGAACAAGATTTCAGATGAGGGACATCCAGTTCCACTTGAGGTCCTATTGGTCTCAAAGGAGGGACCCCCTTACCAAATTAGTCCCAGTGACCAAAACCCTGATCCTGGCCCTTCAGTGGTGGCAGGATCAAAGCAATCTTACTCAAGGGGTTCCCTTTATACCCGTTTCACACTCCCTCACCCTCACCACAGATGCCTCCCTGTTAGGGTGGGGGGCTCACTTGGGCGACCTTTCCACTCAAGGAGTGTGGTCCCCCCAGGAATCTCTGCTCCACATCAATCTTTTAGCTCTTCAGGCTTTTGCAACTGTTGTCCAGAACAAAGTAGTTCAAATCAGGACAGACAACACCACAACAATGTGGTACATCAACAAGCAAGGGGGCACTCGGTCATCAGCCTTGTGCACCAAAGCAATGAAGTTGTGGTCTCTGGCTTACTCCCTAAACACCTCCCTGATCGCAATTCACCTTCCAGGAAAGGACAATGTCCTGGCGGATGCTCTCAGCAGGATTTTCCAGGGCCATCACGAATGGTCTCTGAATCCTCAGGTATTGGGGTCGGTCTTTGCCAGATGGGGCACCCCTCAGATAGATCTCTTCGCAGCCCCAGACAACCATCAACTTCCTCTATTTTGTTGCAGGCCTCCAGTGCTGGGCTCAGTCCCCCTGGACGCCTTTCTGCTGGATTGGAAAGGGAAATTCCTATATGCTTTTCCCCCCTTCCCTCTCCTCTTCAGGGTATTGGTAAAAATCAGAACTCAGCCCTGCAAAGTGGTTCTGATTGCTCCAGACTGGGCCAGACAGCCCTGGTATCCTCTCCTCCTGTCCCTGACAATCCACCCTCCCCTGACCTTGCCCAGGACCCACGACTTGCTGACCTGTGCACAGGGGAGAGTGTGGTACCCGGACCTCAAATCCCTCCACCTCAAGGCTTGGTTCTTGAGGAATTAGAATTGCTGATCTTTCACTTTCTCAAGGGGTCCTGGATATTTTAAAGGCTTCTAGGAAGCCTTCCACTAGAGCCACTTACAATTCTAAGTGGAAGAGGTTTTCCTTCTGGTGTTCGGAGAAACAAATTGTGCCAGAATCTGCTGACTTGGCCACTTTACTGGACTATTTGGCCCATCTAAATTCCCTAGCCTTAGACCAGCTACCTTGAAGGTTCATCTGGCAGCTGTTTCTGCCTTTGTTTCCAGGGAAGCCTGTTTCTCTTTCCTCTCATCCTGTGTTTTCCAAGTTTTTAAGGGGTTACTTACACTAACCCTCCCTTTCGGAACCAGCCCCTGCCTGGGACCTGAATGTTTGCATTGCTCAGTTAATGCAACCTCCCTTTGAGCCCTTTCTTCTGCAGATCTCAAGTATTTAACATGGAAAACTGTTTTCTAGTGGCTATCACTTCTGCCAGACGTATAAGTGAATTGCAAGCCCTTTCAGTGGAAAAGGATTTTATTTCTTTTCACAGGGATAAGGTAGTCCTCAGGACTAACAGAAAGTTTTTACCCAAAGTGGTTTCAGATTTTCATCTGAACCAGTCCATTTCTCTCCCAGTATTTTTCACTGAGCATTCTTCCTCGGGTGAAAGGAGACTACACAGCTTGGACGTCAAAAGAGCCCTAAGCTACTATGTGGAACGTACCAAGGGTCACAGGTTCGAATCCCTCCAACTCTTCCTTACCTATGGAGAGGTTGGCAAAGGGAGACCTGCCACTAAGAGGACAATTGCAAGGTGGATTGTCTCTTGTATCCAATTCTGTTACCAAAAACTAGGTAGGGAACCCCTCTCAGGACTGAGGGCTCACTCCACCAGGGGTACAGCTGCATCTCTAGCGGCTGCTAGAGATATTCCCATTTTGGAAATTTGTCAAGCTGCTACCTGGAAAACAGTTCACACCTTTACCAAGCATTATTCCCTGGACGTCCAGTCCAGGAGAGATGCTCGTTTTGGCACAGCTGTACTTCAGAGCCTATTTCCTAAGTAGGTTCTGACCCTCCTCCATGGAGGTACTGCTGTGTAATCTGCAATGGTCCTAATATAGCAAGACTTCATGGTGTTTGAAGAGAAAAATTACTCACCTTAGTATTGCTTTTCTTCTCATGGAGTCTTGATATATAGACAACCCTCCTACCCCTCTCAGAACTCCTACTTGGGTATGGGGTTGGCAAATTAGTGCAAGCACTGTGTCATGCCATTTTAGTCCCTCTAGTCCCCCCCCTTGTTTCCTTTGGGTTAGGGAACTAGGTATTTCTGTTTTTTGTCAAGTGGTAGATGGTCCCCTCTCTGGACTTGAGTCTTTTGGAGAGAGGGGGCCTATTAGTGCTTGTAAGGGGTGATCCTAACAATAAATATTGTTATTATTCTGTGATTGTTCTTATTCTACTAATGGTAGGTAGCCAATGGCTAGTGTAGAGCTTTCCACACAGACTTGCTACGTTAGTTTAGCTCCGTAAAGAACCTGACAGTTTCATTTGAAACTAGCCAGATAGAGCTTTGAACAGCGCCCGCGCGCTGTGGAACTCCAGATCACTCTGGAGTTAACTGTTTCCTCTCCGGGGCAGTTCAAGTGTGGGGAATGACTGCAATGGTCCTAATATAGCAAGACTCCATGAGAAGAAAAGCAATTACTAAGGTGAGTAATTTTTTCTTTTCTTCCTCCTGTGATGTGAGGAATTGCGATCATCCTCCTCTAAAACTCTGTCCCTGTGTCTGGATTTTTTTTTTTTTGTCTTAGCGATGTGAGGATAGCTGCCCCTCATCGGATGAGGATGGGGAGGAGGTCCTTTTTCTTTTTGCTTTTTTGTGGGGTCTCTTATCAGGGAACCCTGGAGGTTGCCAATCAAAGCATGCAGGGTCCAGAGCAAAGCCCTGTTTAACTCGTCTATAAGGTCTGGAGCCAGGAAGGGGACTGTAGCGTTTTGGGTATCCCTAGTTACCACTGCTCTGTCTCTGACCTGGAAGCAGCTGGTCACTCAGACCTTTTTTGGGTATTCATCTGTGTCAAGGGAGAGGTTGCGTCCGCTTAGTCATTCCCATTCGCGGCCACTGCCTTTTCACATGTAAGACAAAGCAAGCCAGCGAAGGTGATCAGGAGCAGGGATTTGCAGCGCTGACATTTTTTGCCCCTGCTAGACTTTTGAGGCCATGATTCCTAAAATGCCCTCTATTCAATTTACTCCCCGGGAATATCCTAGACTGCCGTTGCTATTTAGCGCTGTCTCTTTAAGAGCTATTTAAAACTGTCCATTCCCTTTTGACACTAGTAATATAAATCCCTGCCTTTGCTGAACAAGTTTGGCTGGGGCGGTGGGGGTCCGCAGGCAGTGATCTCGTCACTTCCCCGATCCAGCGCTAACAACTCTCCTCAGTGCTAGTCATCGAGTGGCCTGATGCGCTGGTGAATCAGCGCAGAGTTGCACCGTCGACAAGCAGCTGAAACTTTCACAAGAGCCATTCGTCAATTGGAAGGTACTGCGTGACTGCCTAGCTCCTGGGAAGCACTCCAGTGCTTAATTACTTATTCTCTCTTGCCTGAAAAGGCCTGTAAAATTCCATTTTAGCTGCAGCTTAAAATTGTGGGGAAAAAAGCGAGCCGCTGAGACGAGGGACCAGTCTGTGCAGCTTGCAAGGCTGAGACTGGATCCCACCTTGGAGCATTTGAATACAGCACCTCGTTGCTAATCCTGAATATTTGTTTGTTTTAAATAAGATTGTTTGACTTAGTCTCTTCAGCCCTGCCACGTGTGACAGGGCTCTGCTGCAGAGTACCTGCTCCACTGAAGGCAGGAAGTAAACTGGTAGACACCGGAAATGAAGGGCTGGATGCCCCCTGCTGCAGACTTTGGATTCCTGCCCGACGACCAGCATTAGGAGGTATAGCCCAAGTGTAATTAAGCCCAGAGACCAGCTTAGGAGAGAGAATTACATTTTTGAGAGAATTTCATAAAGGGGTGTAATAGGGATGATGTTGAACACCTGGGGGTCAGAATTGAAAAGTTATGAACAAATGCAGACAGTTTCAGTTACTCATAACTTTTTTTTTACTTTTTGAATCTACATTTTCAGCAAATTATCGGATGAACACAGCAGATGTCATTATCACATCCCCTTCTAAAACTTGTTTTCACACTTGTTCCACAAAACAATCTCTCAGGTCAGATTTCATAAACGACACCCATCATGTTCATATGCTGGGGGCAAAAAAACACAAAAAAAAAAACACACTAGTATTTTGAAAACTCAAGGTCACAATATAAAGAAAACAACAACGTGTGTGGACCTATTCATTTCCCAATTAAGTCAATTTCACCATTATAACGCATGTTATTAATTTGTTAATTTTAGCCTCTGCACCATCAATGCCACACCTACACTGAAAACACAAGCAAACATCCAACACTGACAAACAGACACACTTTGAGGTCTATGGAGACTGACAATATCCCTTTAAATGACTTGCTCAGGATCACACGGCATGCAAGTGATTACTGGATTGAAACCCAGGTCTTCTGGATCTTCAGGTTCAAAGCTTGGTGCTCTAACCTCCAAGGTACACTGCCTCTCAACAATTATAATATTACAAATTACTCTCGGTCAACCTCCCCCACCCACCATCTACCTTTCTGTTGATAGCTGCATACAGTCGTGAGCGTACTGAAGCAATAAGTTGGTTTAAATCACACTAAAACCAAGACCATGGGTTTTGTTCCCAAACTGAGACAAACCTTAAAGTACAAGCTGATGATGATGTATACTTGATCACACTGACTTTTAGAAGTATCGCGGAGTCACATTAGCTCCGTCCTTAAATTTCAATATATATATATATATATATATATTTGGATAAAATATCTGCAAACATACTAAAATTCGCACTTTCATCATTTACGCGATTGAAGAATAATCAAGTGGCTACAGCGCAGCAAAATCTTTTATCAGTTTTGAATTACACCTCTATTGCTACCAACACTGCGCCAGCTTTTGTTATGTATAGGAAAGAAGTACTAGAAACATAGAATTTGACGGCAGATAAGGACCGCTTGGCCCACCCAGTCTGCCCATTTCCCTACCTGATGGATAAGCTGCAGATCCTAGTTAACCAGCAGCCTACTTCTTCCTACCCCAACCCCCTAGAATTGCCTTATGACTGTCCCATGCATGCTTGAATTCCACCACTGTTTTTGACTCCACAACCTCCTCTGGAAGGCTGTTCCATACATCCACAACCCTCTCTGTGAAAAAATACTTCCTTAAATTACCTCTGAGCCGCCCCCCTTCTATCTTCAAATTGTGCCCCCTTGTTCTTGCACACCTCTTTTTTTGAAAGATGGTACCCTCTTGGACTTTGTTGATTCCCTTGAGGTACTTGAAAGTTTCTATCATGTCCCCCCTCTCCCTACTTTCCTCGAGGCTATACATATTAAGCTCCTTAAGTCTCTCTTCATATGTCTTCCGGTGCAGACCCTGCACCATTTTAGTTGCCCTCCTCTGGACAGCTTCCATCCTGTCTATGTCTTTGCGGAGATTGGGTTACAAAAGGTTGACAAAAGTACCTTACTGACACCTCAAACTCATCACTGTCAAATTCTGGAGAATCTTGACTGGTTATCAGTTCCCAACAACTGCAAATTTTCACTATCTCGTTTTGTTTTCAAAATTATGAAGTCAAGTACCCCTGCATCACTGAGCAAATTTTTAAACAACCATATTTCCACATTTGACTTCCAGTCTTCAACCGATTTCCAGTTTCTCATGTCTTCCGTATGCACTACAGCTGGTAAACATACTTTTGCATATTGTGCTGCTAATTTGTGGAATTCTCTGCCTACACAATTAATACAACTCTCGATCATGCACTCTTTTCCTCAGCTGCTCTTCAATATTTTAAAAAGCTAATTGTTCCTGTAATTTGCAGACCAATATTTACAGTAACTGTTCTGTATTATATGTATGTTTTTGTAATGCAACTATTTTTAATCTCTGGTTGTACCTGAAAAAAGAATGTATATTCCAGTGTACCTACCAGATAACTAAATATATGAAATGAAATACTGAAATAGTAACATGGTAATTTAAGGTCTACCAGCACCTTTCCAATCTGAGCAGCTGTGACTGTTGGCCCCAGTCTCTATCTCAGACCATCCTCCTCCTGCCCTTTCCCCCTCCCCCCAGCCCTAACTAACCCCACCTTATTAACATCTCCTAGCCACCACGGGGCACTTCTACCCCCACCCTCTTTCCAACCTCCTCCCATTGTGTTCTGACAAAGAAATGATTTACTCTGCTTAAATTGCTTTATGTATTGTAACTCTGTACCTAAATTGTATGCAACAGTGTCTTCTCCTACATGTTCAACTGTACCATACACTGAACTTTACTGTTCGCTCTGTTCTGATTATGAAATGTATGTATTGTCGTCTTTTGTTTGATGTGGAACCTTTGTAAATGAGCTTCTAGCTCAAAGGTGCTTTCTGAGATCTCAAATAAATAAAAAAAGTCAGAGGGACTCTATGCTCATCATGCCCCCCCCAACCACCACCACCACCACCACCCACATACACACACAGTCACTCACCCACCCCTCACTTCACAAGCAGAAATTAAAACAAAGAGGTGGGCAAACACATACCAAATGTATAGGAATTCACTGCCCATTCTATCGTGCTAATGATTACCTTCCAGACTAATTTACCTACTCAGACTAGAAAAGAACCACAAGATTTCAAAAACAGCCAATTGCTGTAAAATCTTACTTGGTTAATGCAAGTAAAATCTTTGTTTAAGCAATATACAAGACAATAATTACTGGTGACTAATTTTTTAAATGGGCTTACTGAGTTGATATTTGCCGTAATAACCAGTCGGTCATTACGGCACTCATGCGCTCCCTTTTGATAGATGGAGCGCTCCCTCACTGGCTCCCGTTTCGTGAGTGGGCGGGCTAACTGTTCCGAAAACATGGCGGTTCTGTATCTTAGTGAGCAGCCACCACGGGTAAATCCTTACCTCCCACATTTTTTTTTTTTTAATCTATTTAATGACGACCCTACCATTTTTTAAGTATCTGTTGATCCTGCGCTAGCTTTGGGCAAACAGTGAATCTATGTCTGCCTGACACAGGTAAGCTCGATCCTAATCGCGATTGTGATTTTAAATTGTAAAAAAAAATTAATAAATAAATTAATTTGGAGCACAGCGAGCAGGAGGGTGCTGTGAGGCAAGAGACAGAGGGACTGTGGAGTGTAGCACAGCTCAGCTGGGGAATTTAGAGTAGGGGAGGAGCTGCTACTGGGTGCCCCAGAGAACTTGAGTAAAGGTGCCACTGAATGAGAGACAGAGAGAGAGAGAGAGAGAGACAGAGAGTGAGTGTGTGTGTGTGTATATATATAAATATATAGAGACAGAGGCTGTGTGTGTGTGTGTGTGGGGGGGGGGTCACAGCACTGATTTGCAAAAAGTTGGTCACCAGCAAATTATATAAAATAAAAGATGGAGAAGTGTGTGCATATGAGAATTTAATTCACAACCTCGGTGTGGGATGCTTTGATAAACCCCGACAGCGATTATGTAGAATCCCACACCTCGGGTGTGAATTAAATTCTCATAGCACACACTTCTTCCCCATCCATTATTCTCTATGTAATTCAGTTAATATGTTAAATACTTTAATCCCCTCCACAGTTGTTCACTTCCCATCTGTTACACGTACTAGGTATGACAAGCAAACAAGGTTGCTTCAGATTACTCCTGTCAACTGCTTCTTAGCGTAGACACACATTTGACTAGATTCTAATTGGCTCAAACCTTTTTTCTTCTTAAACACACTGAACCATACCCCCACCCACAGCTTTAAAGCGAAAAAAAATATGAACATTTTTAAAGTGGAGTAGTGAGACCTACATAATTTGTTCTGATGTTTCTTCTTCGTCCTACCATTTTAACGTAATAGTGTAGCTGATCCCCTGGCGGAGCTTTTCACCATCTCTGAGGACAGGGTGGGTGCCCCAGGACTGGAAGGTGGCACATATAGTGCCTATCCACAAGGGGGGGAATCAAGGGAGGTGGCAGGGAACTACAGGCCTGTCAGCCTGACATCAGTGGTGGACAAGGTGATGGAGGGCATTGTCAAGGAGAGGCTGGGGGGGGGGGGACCTAGAAAAGTCAGGGTGCCTGGACGATAGACAGCATGGATTCGTCCCGGGGAAATTACGTCAGACAAACCTTGTGGAGTTCTGTGACTGGGTGACAGAGTGCCTTGGACCTGGGTAGACCAGTGGATGTCCTCTTTCTAGACTTCAGCAAGGCATTTGACTCTGTTCCTCACATAGGCCTGTTGGATAAGCTGGGAGAAATGGGGTGGGGAACCAGATAATCAGATGGATAGGCAATTGGCTCCAGGACCGGACCCAGAGGGTCGTAGTTGTCGGGATAGTCTCATCCCAAGGAGGGTCATTAGTGGGGTCCCACAGGGATCAGTCCTTGGGCCCCTCCTGTTCAACGCCTACATCTCTGACATAAGGACAGGTATCAGGGGTGAGATGAGTCTCTTTGCGGATGACTCAAAATTGGGGGAGGTGGTGGATGGGGAGGAGGGAAGGGTGGCCCTACAGGGGGACCTGGAGGCTCTGGAAAGATGGTCTAGAAAGTGGAAGCTGAGGTTCAATGCAGGGAAATGCAAGGTACTGCACCTGGGGGCCAGACACCCGGGCCAAGTGTACACCCTGAGGGGAAATGCTACAAGTCTCAATGGCTGAGAGGGACCTGGAGGTGGTGGTGGATGTCAAGATGAACAACTCAGAGACTTGTAGGAGGGCAGCAGCCAAGGCCAACAGGATGCTGGGATGAATCGCTAGGGGGATCACCTCCAGAAGGAGGGAAGTGATACTCCCTCTGTATAACTGCTTGGTGAGGCCGCACCTCGAGTACTGCATGCAGTTTTGGAGGCCACACTTAAAGAGGGACATTAAACTCCTGGAGGAGGTCCAGAGGAGGGCAACCAAAATGATTTGGGGCTTGGGGGACAGGACCTATGACGAGAGGCTCAAAGAGCTAAATATGTACATGTTGGAAGAGAGAAGGTACCGGGAGGGACATGATAGAGGTCTTCAGGTACATGAAGGGGTACATAGGGGAGGAACAGTCAAGGTGCTTCGAAGGAAGGAGGAGGGGGCCACTAGAGGGCATGGGTGAAAGCTGGGGGAGAGATTCAGGGGAGAAAGGAGGAGGTGCTACTTCACTGAGAGGGTGGTGGAGCCATGGAATGCACTGCCTAGGGGTCTGGTGGAGGCAGAGATGGTGGAGGGGTTCAAGAGGGGGTGGGGCAGGTACAGGGGAAGGGTTCTGGAAGCAAAATCCAATGCAGCAAGAATATCCGGAACTGGGAAGGGACAAGCCAGAGAAGGCGAGGGGGGCAGCAAGGTCAGCTCCCAGGGTGGGGGCTGACCAAACAAGCAGACACGAAAGACCATTAGGCCTGTTCTGCTGGCATTTTAGTATGATCCAAAGAGGTGACTTAGCCATCTGGTAACATTTGCTCAACACCAGATTTGCATAAAGTTGTGTGGCAGTGCACTCGTGTCCCAAGTCGAGGGTCTGCAAGAGGAAACACCCTGGTCAGAGTCCTAAGCCAGCTCCTGGCAAGCACCTCATGTGCCTGCATCTACAAGGCCATCCTCAACTCTGCCATGCCATGATCACACTGGCAGTTACTGCAGAACCACCCCCGACCAGTGCCCTGCTAAAGGTACCTGGCAGACTCTCTGCTGTGCCCATAAGTACCAAGCAGAAAAGCACCTGGGGGAACAGGATGCCTCTACACCCAAAGGGACATGAACCTCTGCTTCCTGCCTATGTCTCCATGACCCCTTCTAGTATTAATTTCCCACCTAACACCACCTTATACAAACATGCTACCTCCCAACTCTCCCACCCCCACAGGCTAAACATACCACATGGTGATGCCAGAACACCACATCCTTCCGTTGGGCACTGCAGTAAAACCCTGCCCCAGACTGTAAGGGTGGGGGTGGTTACATTTCATTAAAAACTTGTGCGTGTGGTGGGGTGCACATTACCTTACTACCAGTACTAAAAACCAAACTGGTTTCGCTCTCATAGTAATCAGATTAGTATGACCTACAAACCCTGTCAAAACAAGTCCCATTTTGGCCTCTTACAACATTCTTCCAGATTTGTTTATTGCAGAATAATCCTGGGGAAGAGGTACCAAGAGGCTCAGAGCTCAATGCTTGTACTGTGACTGCATTCCTGAGCCACTAATTAGTACCAATCCTTAATCCCTGCAGTGCAGCCAATCACAGCCAGCAGGTTCTTAAAATGGCCTGGCATTCAAAGATTTAAATGTCAGATGGTGGATTACTATTTTACACTCCAATGTCCTTTTATAAACACCAAGCCGGCACACTAGCCAAATGAGGACAGATCTCATGTCGAGCTAGTAAAACTTCCTTTGTCTAGCCTGCTGGCTTGCACTGGTGGAGGTAACATTTCAATAAGTACACCAGTAGGGTCAGTTAAAAAGTCTGTACAGCCATACAGTTTTTCCACTCACTAGCCCTGCTGCCTTTGTTGCTGCAAAACTTAAAGAGGGACTCCCGTACTTAAACAATGCAGAAGTGGACTCTCCTACCACAGAGAGATCTCAAATAGTAAATTTACAATAAAAGCGCCATGGTTACTATGTAATAGTTTAGTTATTTATCTTTTTTATGACTGCATTGCTCTGCCCCGCTGAAGCCACTCTGTTTCAGTCGGCCGACAGGAAGTGACGTCATCTCCTGAACCCCCCACTGACAGCTCTCCAAATGTCATTAGCTGTCAGCGGGAAATTCAAGTGTCACATAACAGTACTGTAATAATTCCCTGGTGTCTAGTGCCACCCCCCCCATCACCATCCAGTTCCCCATAATACTGTAATGATTCCCTGGTGTCTAGTAGCATCCCCCGGTCCTCCGGTCACCATCCCCGTAACAAACTAATGCTTCCCTGGTGCCCAGTGGCACCCACCCTCCAATTGCTTGCCGCTATAGTGTAAGAAGTCTCTGGTGACCAGTTGAAACTCCCGGCCCCGAGGACTAGTCCCACAACACAGCCAGCATTCTCTGGCATCTAACACCCTCCCCCACACCAGCCATACCACCTTGTCACCCCCCCATACCTCAGTCGCTGGTGCCATGAGGTGACGATACAGCAACCAGAACAGACCTCTTCTCACTACCTTGGCTGCCCGCTGTATGCAAGGACAGGGAGTGTGCTTTCTAAGCATGAGGTCGACAGGCTTCAGGTCCTGTACAACAAGGTGGCGAGGTTTGCGACACTGAGTCACCCAAGAAGCCACCCCTGCATCTCGCTGGTCCAGCTTCAGTTGCCTTCCTTTGAGGTACGTCTTCAGTACCCCCTGCGCCACCTAGCTTACAATCTGCAGTACCCGGCTGCCCCACCTAGCCTTACAAGGATAATCATTTCTAAGTCTAACCTTCGTATACTCAGGACCACCGGTCGGCCTCTACTAGCAATCCCCAGAGTCAAGACTAACATGGGAGGCAAATCCTTCGCTCACACTGCGCCTAAGCTGTGGTACACTCTCCCACCTTTAATACAGAAAGTCCCATCACTGTTAAACTTTCGCACAAGGCTCAAGTCCCACCTGCTTGGGGCAAGCTCGTGCCATTGTCAGGGTACTGGATAGTCACCCCCGGTCCCACATCCTACACCAATCCCTCTCCTTTTCTCACCCAAAATGACTCCAAAAGCATGCCTCAACTCCTTAATTGTTGCACTTATGTTACATATATTGAAATACTGCCTTTATTGTAACCTTGAATTTCATGTCTACTGTCTCTGCACCCTGTATTACCCGACTGTATTGTACTGTTTCTTTCTCCGGGGTCACCCCTGAAAAAGGGAACTTCGGGGCTCAGACGGCCAACCCGGTCATCAAAATTCAATAAATAGTCAGTAAGCACGTTCCCAGTCCTTGTATCCTTGTATACAGTTGTCAGCCGAGGTGGTAGGAGGAGGGCTGTGCCAATTGCTGTATTGTTTCCCCCTAGCACCGGCAACCGAGGTATTGGGGGGGTGGCAGGGTGGTATGTCCAGTGCTGGGGGGCACCAGACGCCAGAGACAGCTGGCTCTCTTGTGGGATGGGTCTTCAGGGGCAGGAGGATTCCACTGGACACCAAGGACTCCTTACACTATAGGGGTGAGCAATCAGAGAGTGGGGGAGTGCCACTAGACACCAGGGAAGCATTCGTTTATTATGAAGACAGTGATCAGAGGAAAGGGGAGGGGTCCCACTAGACACTACAGAATCATTAATTTAGTTTATTATGGGGACGGTGATCGGAGGACGGGATGGACTAGACACCAGAGAATCTTTACTTGATTATGGGTGGTGATCAGGATGGGGCGGTGATCAGGGTGGGGGCCACTACACATCTGGGAATCGATGCTTTTTCCCCCCAGGGGACAGTGATCATAGTATTGGGGGGCAGTAGACACCAGGAGTTGATACCTTTTTAACAGGGGCAGTGAGCAAAGGATGGGGGGGTGCCACTAGACACCAGTGAATACTTTTTATGGGGACAGTGATCTGAGGACGGGGGGGAGGGGGTGCCACTAGACACCATGAATCATATTACAATATTACAGGGATGGTGATCGGAGAACGAAGGGGGCCGGTAGACAGCAGGGAATCACCACATTACAGTATTACTGGGATAGTGATCAGAGGACGAGGAGGGCACTAAACACCAGGGAATCAATACTTTTTTTTTTATGGAAACTGATCAGTGGATGGGTGGCACATGGAATCATTACTTTATAATGGTGACTGTGATCGGAGGACGGGGTGGGGGGGGTGCCACTAGGTAGACACCAGGGAATACTTCATTACTTAAGGGGACTACTGTGTGCAGGCATCACAATACAGGATCAGGAGCATATGTCACATCCCACACTGTGCAGTCACTGATGCGATTGACGCACAGCCTGGTTACTTCCTGGTCTGTGAGCCTTTAAATCAATTTATTTATTTAACCATGGATTTAAACCTTTTAAAACCTATGCATTTTGGCTATCTCTGGCATCATCTACAACAGGCACTTATATAGGAATGTACTACAGGGTTCCTCTTTAATTTTGACCCCTGTACATGCTATAACCATTTCAATAACAGCCCACTGTCCTTGTCCTTTTTGTCCATACACTGCACAGTGCAGTCTTCCCAGTTTATGCATTTAGAGGTCGAACGATGACTTAACTTCTCTATATGGGCATTCTTGCTGTCATTATTTTACAAATGGGGGGCATGAGTCACAGCAAAGCAAGTGTGTGGCACCAGGCAAAATGTGGACAGAACACTTGCAAAAAGGAGGAGAGGAGGCAAAAATGGTGGCACAGAAAATAGACAGATGAAATAACCCCCCCCCCCAAAAAAAATAAAGCTTTTACACAAATTACACCCAGAAGCAAGAGGGGGACCTCTGCAGGTGCGAGAGATGCCACAGGTCTCCTCTTATCTGTGATTTAAAGAGATCAATAAACTTACTTCCCCAAACACTGTTCAAACACATAACATTTCTTGCCATCTGCCAAATTTACTGCTGAGGTAATTTAAGGGGATTCTTTTAATCCTGAAGTGGTACTTCTCCTAGCAGGCCACTATTTGAAAAAGAGGACAGGACACATAGGGCTCAGCAAAGCACCACCTTGAAGTTCATGCACCACTGTCATCTTGTTATAACAAAAACACACACTGGCCCAGATATTCAAAAGGTTAGCATGGCACACTGTCCTGGATTAAAGCTGGCGCTCCGGGTAGGGCCATATTCAGACACCTGCCGACCATTACCCAAATCCAGCAGCACAATCCGGCCAACAATACCACTGCACCTATGCAAATGAGGGATTTCCTCATGAATACCAGCGCAGCAGTATATAAAAGGTTCTGACTGTGCTAAACAGCCCCCAGCACAGCTCTGTTTAATGCCACCAAAACCTGACCTTAACAAGGCACTAAGACTGCACTCACATGCCGAAGGTAGGGCCGCTATATGTAAGTAGTCTCCCTGGCAGACCAGTGCCCCCCTCCGAATACTGCTCCCCCTTGATCAAGTGTCACCCCCACCTGGCCATCAACTGAGAACCCCTCACCCCCATAAGTGGGTCTGCATCCAAGGATGGCAAACAGCACAGCCCTCCGTTCAGTTCCTCTGCCATTCACAGAGCGCAATCTTGAGTAATGTAGAAACTACTTCTACAGTACTCGCAATCGTACTCTGTGAAAGGCAAACAGCGGCTGGCCGAGGAGAGAGGAGGACTGTGCCAGTGGTTGTCCTTAGATGCAGACCCAGTGACCATGGTGAGAGGGGGTTGTGTTGCAAAGGGTCCTCAGCAGGTGGCCGGGGGGGTAACACTTGATCAGTGGGCAGTACTCTGAGGGGTCTACTGGACTTCCAAGGAGGTTACTTAACTACATTACAGGTGTGCTCGGTGGGAGGGTGGTCCACTAGACTACCAGAGACTCTGACAGTTTATCACCCAGCATGGGCGCTGGGGGATGGGTTGTGTGCATACAAATAAGCCCGTAATGTACATGCAAACTGCCCCCAGCAAACAACTACTTTAAAAGAGTTGCTGCTGATATGCTGTAAATCTTAATGCACAGTGGCTGATGGTACCCATGGTATGCAGGACACAGGTGGATCACAGTGTTTAGATATGTTCCACCCAACAAAAGATGCTTGAGGAGTAGAATAATTAAATCCCATCTTTTCCCATGCAGTGCATGCAGAATACAACAGAAGGCTGTCTTTACAGTAAAGGGGGTCAGAAGTTTGCCTCAGTTGGCAGCAGTCTATCCCCTCTGGGACAAAAGGATGTTGGCTTTAGGTTCAACACTGGGAACCCAGGCAGCCTTACATCTAAAGCGGATACTAGTGTGGTGCCATTCTTTGGATGAAATGCCAAAATAAAGAAAATTATTTTTGTTTTCTAAAGCATCTTTACGAAGCACAATATTATCCAAAGCACTTTAAAATCCAAAGTATAAAAGAAGACTGCTACAGCTGTTTTCAGTGCATCTGCTCTTGGAGATTCAAAAACAACCCCCATGGGTGTAGGAAGACACTCCACAGTGTACAGTTTTATTTTAAGGTAGCATCAACAGGGCTTTGCACTGCTTCCATTGTTCCACAGCCCAAAATACTGGCTCATCTGGCCCATTCAGTACTATCATTCATGGGAGTCAAAACTAGAAGACTTGGCCACTGGGATGATTTTAGCTTCCAAGGGACCATACTGTACAGCACTACAGGCTCAGGGGCGGTATGTGGGTGTCGGAGGGTGCAATGTATGGCAACTGCATTTTACCAGTGTATTGGAGGGGGTAACAAACATTACTATAGTGTGCAAAAATGTGTGTTTACAGTGTGAGATGGGAGCAACAAGCATTGTCACAATGTGCATATTTCCACTGTCTGGCTACACTCCTGCAGTAGTTTTCACAGAAAATACCTTGCAAGTTCAAAACTGGCACAATTTATAAAATCACTGTCCTAGTTGCGACTTTTCAGCAGACCTCAGTACTGACTGGGGTCCTCTTGGTCCCCAAATATTCACAAAACACTGGGAGTCATTATCGTTAAGAAACAGACAGGCAATGAGTAGCAGTATCAGGGCCACCATGCTCACGGCATGGGTAGGGACATGTGTGGGGGTAGGGTCATACGCCCCCAATCCCATCATCTTGTGCATAGGAAGGTCTGTAAAACTGCAAATGTATTGTCTCCCTTGATATTTAATTGTGTGCGTAAGCGCGCCCCCCGCCTTGTCATGACCTCCGGAGCAGCATGCTATAGCGCAACACCAGAGCAGCAAGTCGGATCACGGGGCTTCATCTCCGTCCGTCTTATGTTTCTGGGGTATCCCAGTAGGGTGAGTCACTGGGGGCCCTGGAGTATACCTTAGCAAGTATTCTTATGGTATTATGATAAATACTTGGAAGGTCCTGCCCTGTCCAGTGAAATCTTTCAACAACAGAATTAAATGCATAAACTAAAGCAAACATAACATTCGAAAAACTGATGCTCTGCACAGTTTGCCTGGTTGCCCCTACGAGTAGGAGTTCCCCCCCCCCCCGGACCGGTGGGGACTGAGGGTGTCCCAGCCCGGCGTCATACGAAGTCGGTTTCTACCGCACATTTAGTTCCCAAGAATCCATTTGGCAGGACAACGACGCTGCATCGGTGACTCCCAATCGACTATAAAATCGTATTATGGACGGTGGGAGCAAGAAAGTATCAAATTACAGTCTTCCAGAATTATAAACGTTGGTCCCCAACGCCCCCCGCAACATCAGCGGTTCAGTAACATGCCCAGACGGATAGCCCAGATTAGGGTTCCCAGTGGAAAGCTTCCCCGGTGACGGAAGCGACTTCCCTCAGGCTAGAAACAAGCTTCATTTAAAGCGAAATGGCAGCAGGTGAGCCGTACCTTTTATTTACACGTGCAATATCCGCAGCTTGTCAGTGACACTTGTCGCCCAGACCCGTTGGACAGAAGCAGCCCTAGCATTCACGCTCAGGCTCGCCACAAAAGCATACCACACCACACAAGCAGTGAGAAACAATAAAGCCGGCGGCTCGCTCTGCACGTAATTCAAATCTAATGAACGTTGCTGATTGGCCGATCGTACGGGACTGTGTGTGCGCCAAGTGCAGTTAGTGTCATAGTATTATGCCAATCAAGTAGGCTAGCCAATCCGTGTACCCATCAGGGCGGAGCTACAACTGGAAGGCTATGACCTCAGTGGTTGCAGCTGAAAGGTTGTGCAGAGGAGATCCTACTTATACAGCTGGCGGTCCCGCCCATCTGTCAAGTTTCGTTGGCGAACTGTTTAATCTGTGAACTTGCGTTTAAGAAGCTGCATTGACCAGTGAGATTTTTATTTGCCGCATTCTTTGGAAACACACACATAGCAAATGCCAACTGTGCACCCACACAGGTGACCCCGCAGTCAGCTGAGTAATCTGAAACACACATTAGACGCGAAGGCAATTCGTGTATTTTTACACACAGCCACTACTCTTTGCCTCAGTCTTTCTTCCTCTCTCTCTCTCTCTCTCTCTGCTATGCATGACTACAACTCAATGTCTGGTCTTCCCCACTCCTACCACCTGACACTTGACCGCGTTGGAAGGAATCCCGAATCCAGCCGCCGCGGCCCCCATTCAAACTGTTTTGAAACTCCGCCGACTTCCTTCGAAACAGACCGGTGTACTGTTGCTGATGAGCTAAGAGCTGGAGAGCCATTCAGTCTTAATTTTTCACATCGAGTCCTTACAGCCCTGATAAGAAAAGACCCCCGGCCCCCTCCCAGTCCAGAGTGGTAGGCCCCAGACAACAGCAATTGATCAAATAGATTGAAGGTCTGATTACCCAGAATGTGGCAAAATCTTAAATTATAGCTGCTGCCCTTTGAAGTCCAGTACTAGCAGTATCAAATCATGCTTCCCCATCAGGATTTGTTTCCCGGTAACATAATCTGATAGCAGGGTAGTGTCAAATTATGCTTCCCCGTCAAATGTTGCTACCCATACGATAGATTAGTACAATGATGTAATTGTTGTTTCTCTGATGCACCCAACTGCCCTTGCCTAAACACCAAACTGTGGATTATTGGGTATAAATTACCTTGTAGCAGCAGCATCCTCCAGAGTTTCTTCCTGCAGCACAGATCAGCAAGTAAAGGTGTGCAAAAAAAAAAAAAAACAGTAAAAATCCATGAAGTAGATGTGCAGTGTTTTACTGTGCTAACTGACTGATGGACAACACAATACCCCAGCACTTCGAACCCCTGTGGGTTCTTCGTCAGGGGGAGGAGTGACTCAAAGCCCAGCGAACAAATTTAAAGCCAGAGCTTAAAGAGACATATACAATTAGGTGTCTAAAGTGTATTGTAACATGGCAAAAATAAGATGTCAAATAAGGAACACAATTGGGTCAGCTGGTACAAGAGCAACGCAGCATTATGGCACGATAATGCCATGTTGCTACTGAAGTACCTGCTACAACCATGGAGGACACAGCAGCACTGTGGTGAAACAGACACAGTCCACAAGAGGTACTCGCAATATGTGCAAATGTAGAGGGGCAGGCAGCAGTGACGCAGACAAGGAGAGTGTAGCACCGGGGAGGAATATCCAGAGCGCAATGCACCTTCAGAGGCATCAGAAGGCGAAATTTAGTGTTCTGTAAATCTTCAGTTGTGCATAGTGCAGGAGCGACTCAAGTGAAATTGTAGGTGCGGGAAATGTATGTAGGGCAGTCGAAACATGTCTAACTCACTCAGGAAAGCAGCGAGCAAGGCAGAAAACTCCGAATGTAGCGACATCAGAGCCATGGGAGACACACACACACACACACACACACACAGCCGGTCAGATATGTAAAACAGACTGACGGGCACATAGCGACACGGAGAAATCAACATGTAATAGACCTCCTAAAGTCGCTATTAAAACAAAAGCCGCTCAGATCTGAGGAATCTCGTGAAAGATATGTTCACAGATAGTTTCCTCATACTTATGTTTTCTGTAGTTTTCACAACATGAGCACAGAAATCGGTGTCTCTTCAATGTTCACAAAGTGCAAGATAGAAATGCAAACGGTACAAAATGTGTCTGTGTTCTCTTATTCACAGTATAAAAATAGGAGCTACACTACACAGTTTGTCTTAAGCTCATGTAACGAGCGCATTAACCACTTCCGAGCGAGCATCTCATCGGAATTATGCATGGTTGCCATTAGGCACTCAGCCTGCAGCATCGTGCCACAACGGTCCAAACCATGCATTAATTCCCCATTAGATGCCACCTTCGTCGTGGATTAATGCTTACATATAATATACAAAATTTAAAGTTCTATTCATATAAAACCGTTTAATTTAATACAGCAACAGGCTAGGTAATAAACATACTGGTCCATTATATCAAACATCAATAAATATTAGCATGAAAAATATTATGGGCCGGATATTCAAACTGTGCCCAAAAAGTGCGCAACAGCAGGAGCAAGCACAAGTCAATTGCGCATATGCGCAATAGATGCGATATTCAAACATGGAGCAAGCCAAATTGCGCAACAAGCCAGCGTCTGAATATCGCACAACCTGCGCCATAGCGCAACCAGGAAGGGGAAGCTGAGCAGAGACGATGCGCTATGGCGCAACAAGGGCTGCCCAGCTGAGCAGCCCAGAGGTGCCATAGCGCAAGCAGGAGCCCCAGCAGCAGAGCAATGGAACTGCACAACCAGGGAGGTAGGCAGGGGCCCACCACCCATGCCACAGATGGGCACAGGGACACACTGCAGAACCAACATGTACCCCCACACCCCAAGCACAGCATAACTGGGGAGGATGGAACAGCCACCGGACCATGGGGACAAGCAAACAAAGCACAGCTGGGCCATGGTGCCCCAGCACACCCACCGGCAAGCTGAGACTGCCACACAGGAGGCGGACCACCCCATGGCACAGCAGCCCCCTCGTGCACAGCACACCTGCACCATGACCCCAAGACACCCCCATCTGCAGTGACCACCACTCGGGAATCTATGCATCCACCCCCACTGCCACACTGCAACCTCGTGACCACAGAACCATACAAGCCAGACCCACCATGAGCCACAGCAGCCAGCACAGACACCCACAGTGGTGTGTGGAAGCATGCAGCACACTGGATGCAACACAGTGCAGGGGCAAACACACACCCATACCCACGGGGACACTAACACAGGGACGCAGTAGTGTGGCAACCAAGCCCCAAGTGTGGGCCCATGAAAACTGTGCACACATAGCCTGCAGTCCCTCATGGCACAGGGGTGACACCCACCCTGTGCATGAACTGTGGCCCTGTATGCCACCAGCATATGCCTGGATCACAAGTCACAGACAGTGGTGCACAGCCCCTGCAATACACACAAGCCACAGCATGGAGGTGGGACAGCAACTGCGGAGGCCATAGTGTCACCCGAGGCAAACATGCACCACACCATTGACAGGAGGCAACCCAGCATTGTGACGGTCACAGTGGATGACCTGCAGGGACAGCCACCACTGACAAGGCAGCAGACCTCGCAGGCCACAGACATGCAAGGGTGTCAGCTGCACAGGCCAAGGATGGGTTGACAGGGGCACAATGGACACAGAGCAGGCACCATGGACCACTGCACACAGTAATGCAATGCACAGAGAACAACACACACACCACAAATACCGACAGATAGCCACTCCCACCAGAGACACTTCCCGCACACACACACACACACATACCTGACTGAACCACCCCAGATGCCATGCACACCACTGCAACTGAGCACCTATAGCCAGCTGCAAATCAGAGACCACCACAGTATTCATATCAAAATAACTGTATTCAAAAAATATAACAACAACAACTATTTACAATTATGTACAAACATGGGGTGGAGGGACAGGAACAAGGTGGGGATGGGTAAGGGGCAGGGGTGAACATATGGGAGAGGGAAGGCGGGGTGTGAGGGTTGGTCAAAGGGGGGAGGTTGTCTCTCTTCACTGGCGGCCAGCCTAGTCCTCTGCTGCCTGGGGCTGTTGCCTGGGTCGCCTCCTCCTCCTCACGCCATGCTGCTGCAGATCCCGCAGGATGGCAAGGGACTCTTGCGCCACCCGCACAAGGTCCTGGATGGACCGCTGCATTCGCAGGAGTATCCGCACACCTAGGACAAGGGATCAGAGTCAGTGGGTGTGACTGTCCATCCCCCTGCAGCCCACCCATTATGCATGGCAGACAGCCATGTGCCATGCTCCTGTGATGGTGTGCACCCACCCACAGTGACCGTGTCCACAAGACATGCCCAACCAGGCAGCAACAGCCATGTGTACCACTGCACACACCCGCCGCCCATGTCCAGCACAGCACAACCAAAGCCATACAGTAACATGGCTATGCGGTGAGCAGGCAGTGCCACAGCCATGTGCCCAGTGCACGCATGGACCACCATTGACGCACTCCCAGACATGCAGTGCCACTGGACAGTGCTGACTGTCACATGTCGCGTGCATGGCAGTGGTGTCCATGGATGGTGGCCATGCCCTGCCTCCCACCCTGTCACACAGCCTGCAATAGCAATCATGGTGTCATGGCACTCACCCTCATCGGGATGTTGCTGGCGTTGGGGTTGGTCCCGACATGCCCCCGTGCAGCGTCCCCCACCCTCTGCTGCTGCTCCAAATTCCTCCTCTGCTTGGCCACACCTGTGGGAGACAAAAGGAGAGAAACATCAGTACAAACCCAAAGCATATTCCCCCTGCCCCAATGTGTGTGCCCACCCACCCAGCCAGACCCACCCATCCCATACCCTGTAAACACCGCCACAGCCAACCCTAGACCTTCCTCACCTATGTGCTGGACACATGAGACAGTGTTACCCATATGGACCATACAAGTGTGGAGGCGTGTCACTCACCTGGGCAGGCACCACGCCCTCCTGGCATGCGACCGCAGAGCGTGCCAGTAGCTCGGCTCCTCCATCTCAGGTCCCCACACCGGTGCCTGCACTGTTCGACCATTCTCCTGTGGCCAGTGGCCGCCTCCAGGTCAGTGGCCACCTCTTCCCAGACCTGGGTCCTGGCCCTGTCCTGTGGCACCTCACCAAACAGTGGGCCATGTGTGGCTCCACAGTGGCCACAAGGTTGGCCAGCTCAGGGGCATCCCACTGAGGGCTCTCTGCGTGCCATCTGTAATGCTATAGTAGACAATGGCTCATGTGACCCCGCGATGGAAGTGCTGCGTGTACACCGCCACCATTCCCTATCGCGCTGTCGGCACAGCGCTGTCATTCCTATTGCACTGTCACCGGACAGCGCACAGAGCCGCACATGCCAGACGACAGCGCCAGGGCAAAGGTTGGGCACAAGGTCAGGGGTCAGTGGCGCAAGGCCACGCACAGCACCATCGACGTCTACCGTCCTGCCGCGAGACCGGTCACCTGCGTGCCAGTGCCACAGTGGACTATTAGCAGTTGTCACAGCGCCATTTGGTGCCCAGCGCTGTAAGCGTCACTGGCACACAATGGTGGCCCATGTCCTGAATTGCTGATGCAGCACACAGCCGTCATCAGCGCAGCAGGCGCCTGCGTAAGCTACCTGGGCATGCGCAATGCGTTGTACTACACGGTCACGAAATGCGCCATTGGCTCAGCCCGGCTCAACCGTGTGCGCAAAGCGCAACGGCGCGATATTCAGCCGACACATGTAAATCACCTGATCAGCCATTCAATGGCGCAGTGGCGCGATTTGCATGTCATTAAAGTTGAGCCACTCCTAATTTGCATGCATTGCGCTATAAGTACGCGACATTGGGCTGTGCTGACCAGATTAGGTTACTGCAGGTGAGGGGTGAGTTGCATGCTGTGTGATGTTCTGGCCAATGATCATGGGATAACACTGTAGACTACACAGTGACAGGTGTCCACTTCCACCCATACAGATCGACATGACCGAGCAGAGCCAAGGTGAGGGTGAGGATGGTGGGCGAAGGAGGAGGCCCAACTTCACCAAGGCAGAGACAGAGGCCCTCTTCCAGGCCTACCTGGAAGAGGAGCCACTACTGAGTGGATGGTGGGGCACCCCTCAGGCCCGTGCGGCTGCATGGGAGGGGGTAGCTCGGGCAGTGAACCTGCATGGAAGCCACCAGCGCTCCGTGCAGGAATGCAAAAGAAGATGGGGACAGACCACAGAAGGGTGAAGGAGAAGGTGGCAGCCCTCAGGGTGGCACGCGCTGGCACAGACGGGGGCCAGCCAGCGGTGGCGGAGCTGACCCCGGCTGAGGACCGACTGGCTGCATCAATGCAGCGGAGTGCTATAAAGGGCGTACCAGGAGGTGGATTGCAGACAGGTGGAAGCCCATCACTGCATGGTATGCCATGGTGGTGGTGTTTGGGGGGAGGGGAAGGTTGATCACATGCACTAACCTGTCCTTCCTTTCTGTTACAGATCCCGTTCGTCTGCAGGGGACGGTGGTGGTGGGACCATGCAGTGAGGAAGACCTGCCAGAGTTGGAGGAGGATCCATCCACCTCTGTCGCCAGCCAGCATGCACTGCACCGGCATGCACGCCTGGCTGCCACCTCTGTTGTCAGTGAGTCAGGTGTGGGGGGTGCACAGCCTGGGTCTCAGCAGTCTGGCATGCAAGCATGCCAGCACACTGTGACTGTGGCTGTTGCACATACCTGCACCATTAGTGTTCTGGGACTGCAATGGGCAGTGACACGTGTGTGTCCATGCGGGACACACAGCAGGCCAGCACGTGCCCCTGGACCTAGCTGGTTCCAACGTGTGTGCCAGCACATCAGCACAGTCCCAGGCTGTGCCTGTCAGCACCGGTGGGGCAGCACCGGTGGCTGTGCAGGTCTCTGGCACTGTTGTGGCCACAGCAGTGGAACGAGTGGTCCCTGGGGTACAGCAGTTGGAGGGTCAGCAGCAGCAGTCACCCACCAGGTCTGGGGGTACAGGGTCTAGCGGTGGCACATGTACACCGCCCGTTGATATGCCCATACCTGGTCCTGGTGAACAGCTCCCACCCTCAAGGGGTGTTGAGCATCAGGACCTTCCATACCCTGGGGGACAGGATGCCGATGTGGCACAGGACCCATTTGACGAGCACACCTGCCTGCTGCGGCAATCAGTACAGCAGCAGGGGTGGGTTGCAACATCCGTGGAGGCACTGTGCGTGGCTGTGGAGCGGCACAGCAGGGACATTGCTTTGATCCATGCAGAGATGGTCCAAATGCGGATGGATGTGACGGCCGCCACTGACAGGCAGACCCAGGCATTGGTCGCTGTCGTGGCTGCATTGGGCACACAGTCAGGTGCCCCTGTACAGCGCACCCCACACAGTACGCTCTCCACTCCCCGGTCCCGGCGTCGTGCGACACCCAGCCTGTCGACACCGGGTTCTGATGTGGCATCCCGAGCACCCCTGGTGCAGGTATGTTTGGCATGCTGCAGACCCCTGTGCGGACAAGGTCGCGATCGCACAGTGACCCTGGTGTCCATCGGTGCCACCCCATATGGCCCATGCTCAGCCTGCCAGTGCTGCTGGGTCACGGCGGGGCCGCCCATGCATCCGAGGTGGCGATGGCACAGTGCAACATGACTGACCTGTCCCCCAGTGCAGGCCCTGTCTGGTGCTGCCCTGTGTGCAATGTGTGTCATGGTGGGCAGTGCACTGGTGGGTGCCCTTCCCAACACGCCGACACACGAACCACCTGCACACCCACCTGACTGCTGTCCACAGGTGCATGTGCATGATGATGCCTGCATTGTACTGTACACCAAGGTGCAAGGGTGCCCAGCATCTGACACACGTACTTGGACAGTACAGGTGGTGGGGGTGGTCTGTGGATCTGTGTGTTTGACATGTCTGTTCCTGCTCTGCTGTACACCTGCCCATGTACGCTTTGTGCCTGGTGTGTGTGTGTGTGTGTGTGTGTGTCCATATGACTGTTCACCCCTCCCTGAGGGTGTGTTCATGTGCTTGGACCCTTCCACTCCCCTTGCCGTCATGCACCCCTGGTGTGTTACCCTGTGTGCCTGTGGGTTGCGCCTGGACAGTGTTGGTTGCACATGGCCCCTTGACTTACCTGTGTCGTGCAAAATGCTCCTCCGTGATGGTGTCCCGGTGCAGCTGGGCCTGCCGGATCAGTCGGGGGTCCCGCCGTCCAAGGGGGGGGCTGCTCATTATCATCATCACCGGGTAGTCGCTGGCATCCCCATCGCTGTCCCCTCCTCGACCTGTATGGCTATCCCACAGTCTTTGGCCATGTTGTGCAGGATACAACAGGCTAGGAATATCCCACAGGCCTGAGGGGCTGTACTGTAGGGCACCCCGGAGGTGTCTAGGCATCGAGAGCGTGCCTTAAGCATCCCAAACACCCACTCGATGATGTTGCGTGTGGTGGCATGTGCCTCATTATAGCGTTGCTGCGATGGGGTCATGGGGCGCCGGTACGGTGTGAGCAGCCAGGGACGGAGTGGGTATCCGCTGTCACCTGTGTGGAGATAGTGGAGATAAGTATCATGTTCAGGTCCATATTGGCCATATCCCTGTGTGCCACTACCATGGCACCTGTGGCATTCCCACCCTTGCCCCAGGTTTGCAATTCCTACATGCGTACTCACCCACTAGATGGCCTGTGGGGATGTCCCCACTCTCGAATCGATGGCACAGTGCGGACTGATACCATATGAAGGCATCATGTGCTCCACCAGGGTGTGTGGCACAGACATTGATTATGCGCCCACTGGCATCACACACCACCTGGCAGTTGACACTGGAAAAGCCCTTCCTGTTCCTGTATGCGGCCCCATCGGGGCCAGGTGGCATGCGAATAGCCACATGGGTGCAGTCTATGGCCCCTAGCACGCCAGGCATACATGCTACCCAGTGGAACTCCTGCATGTTTGCTGTACGCTCTGCCGCGTGCTGGGGAAATGGATGTACCGCAGCATGTGGCAGCAGTGCACTGAGGAATGGGTGAGGATGCATGACGTGGCCGACTGTGTTATGCCTGTGGTGTCCCCTGTCGGCCTCTGGAAGGTACCCGTGGCGAGCAGGCACATGCAGGCTGTTACCTTTGTCTCCACTGACAGGCGTGACTCCGTCATGGTGCCTGCATCACATCACTGCACAGCTCACAGAGCCGCCTCAGTATTGCCCTGTTCAGGCAGTACCGGCCCACAATCTCTATGTCTGAATACAGCTCAAAGCTGATGCGGGCACGGTACTGCCTGTTGGGGGCATACCGCCAACGGGCCCTTCCACGGCCGTGTCCCCCTGCAGCATGCCTTCTCACCCCCCTCATTACAGCCTCCATGTGGAAGCTGGCACTGTCCATGTCCCTGGCTTGTGTTCCCCCCCTGGCTGTTCTTGCTGTGCTACTCCCGCTGTCCTGCCTGCTACCTCCACTGCACTGGGTACACCTACTGGCCCTGCAGTCTGTGGCCCAACACACCATCCCTTGTCTCTGTCCTCTCCTGTGCACTCCCTGGCCTGCACTCTTTCACTGTCGCACTCGGTTTCTCCCTGCCTCATGTGGCTTCCCTGTAGCGTTCTTGCACCTCTTCCTTGAGCCTTTTTATTTTGGCTGATTTCCGGCGTGGCGCACCTTCCAGCTCATCCGCTGTTGCGCATTGCGCAAGTCTTTGAATATCGCATTGCGCTGTTTATGCATGGGTCCATCCCCTTCGGTTGCGCATTCCTTCATTTGCATTGCGCTGTTGCTCAGCCTGTTTTCAGTGGTACAACTGCCTCCTGTTGAATATCGCAGAATGGAGCAAATTCGGACTTGCGCATGCGCAACCCTATTGCGCATGACGCAACCCTTTTGAATATCCCACCCTATATATCAATGTACGAGGTTCATAAAAAATAAATGAACTTCACTGAAGATGTTGGAAAGAGCTTAGGACCATGGATGCAGGTACAAACAAATTCCAAAGTACTTGAAAAAGATACCAAGAGCAGAGACAAAGACATTACTAAAGACAGGGAGAACAAGGATCTAAATATAGTTCAGTACATACGGAGGTCAAAAAGATCAGAGTATAAAGAAATAATGACAATAATGTTTTCATTTACAATGATCTGGAAATGCAAATATTTATGTTCATATGAATATTTAAAGAATGGTGTAAACAACTTTTAAACAAATCAGAAGTCAAAAGGTCATAAAGTTCAAAGAGTTCAAAAAATTCCTAAGAATGCATTAGGTAAAAAAAAAAAAAAAAAAAACACATAGGGCAGGATTCTCAAAGCACTTGCGCTCGGTGCATCTCGGATGCTCTGGTGTAAATGAGATGTGCCGAGCACCAACTGTGGTATTCACAGAAGATGTGCCAGGGAATGCTTCAGCTGATCCCCTCTGTGAATACCACAGTTGCGCCCAGCCCGGGATGCGCCGATGCAACCCCATGGTCGGGCTGGGAATCCAATGGGGCAGCACATCTCCAGTTGTGCTGTGCCCGGAGTTGCCATTTAGAGCCATTTACAGGTAAATGGTGCCATTAGGCATGCAAGGAGCAATGGGGCCATTTGCATGTCATTATGGCCCCATTTGCACACATAGTGCAGGGATGTGCCCGGCAGACTGCACTGGGTGCCCTGCATGGGCGGCTGTACAGCCAAATACCCAACACCCCTAGTAGAATACTGCACCCCCCACCCTGCCCCGGACCCCAAATGTATAATATGTGCCCCATAACACATCCTGGTGGCTTAGTGGTACCCCCCTCCCTGCCACAACCCGACTGCATAGTGTAGTGATCCGCAGAACTATCCCTGGTGATCCAGTGGACCCCCTCCCATCCCCGAACCCGGTCCTTACAGTAATCCAACAGCGAAATACCCTGGTAGCCTAGTGGTACCCCCTTCCATCCCTGGCCCAAGTGCTTTGTGAATGGTACACCCGAATTATCCCTGGTGGTCCAGTGGACCCCCCACCCTCAGGCACCCCCACCCCACACTGCTCCCCCCGTCCCAGCATGGGTAGAAGGCTGGTGGGCAATCAGCCCACCCGCACAGCACCATAGCTGCCCACTAACTGTGTTGTCCATGAATGACAGCATACTGTACAACTGTAAGTGCATTGGAAGATCTTGTTGACCAATGGGCTTTCTGCATGTACTGTACGCTGTCATTCACAACTTTGCGACTGACAAAGTTGTGAATGGCAGCTATGTGGGTTGGTTGAGCTGCCTGCCGGCCTTCTACCCATGCTGGGGCGGGGGTAGGCCACTGAACCAGCAGGGATAATTTGGGGAGTACCATTCACAATGCTATCAAGCTGGGGATGGGGAAGGGGTACCACTAAAACACCAGGGATCATACCAGGGTCTTTAAGTAAAGGTTTGGTCTTACGGGTAGGGAGGGGGAAACACTATACAACCCGGGATCGTACAGGGGTTGTATGCTCATGGATCAGTGTTACGGGTGGGGAGGGGGCTACGAATGCATATGTTGGCTGAGGGCTCCTTTTGCCATTATACAGTGCTACAGGCAGGGAGGGGGGCAACCTGAACAGCCAGGGTAGGCAGGCTGTCATGCTGCTGTCTGCAGTACAGCAGCCAGCCTGTGGGTGGACACCCATTTAAGTCTACTTGTTGTAGACTTATCTTTTGGAGGAACATTTCCGAACTTGCTCTGGGGATGTGCCTCGAAGTTGGGTTGTAGATGGGGCTGCGCACCATATGCATGGGCACGCCCCCAGTGCAACCCTTCTAGATGCACTGCATATCATTATTGGTGGTGTGTGGTGCATCTGCAATGCGTTGGTTCATCGACGAAGTGCCAGTACATCGGCCATCTTCCAGAATCGCACCAGTGTGCAAGTCAGGGATGCGCATCCCTTTTGTGAATCCTGCCCAGAAAAGGCAAAATATCCCTTGTATCATTCAGATCTACAGGATAAATAGCCCCCAAAGAAAATATCAATCTGCTTTCTTGTTGTAGGAGGGTATTCCATCTGTTTCCCACTCTGGGACTGCTTGCTACATGATCAATGGCCATGAACTTAAAGGAGTCCAGATTTCTTCTGTGGTGTAGACACCAATGTGCCCCAACTGGTGTGTCATAATGTTCATTTAAAATAGATTGTACATTTTCCTGAATTCTCTCCTTCGGGTGCATGTGGTCGTGCCTATATACAAAGTGGTACTATTACACCATAATACATAAATAAAATGGGTATGACATGTGATGAAATGTTGCACAGCATACTGTATACCATTAGCGGGGCTGGTGAACTGACTACCTTGCTTCATATACTTACGTACACTGCAGTTTCCACATCTATGTGATCCATTATTATGTGCAAGTAATAGAGGCCTCAAAGTATTGTTGCAAGGGGTAAAATGACTCTTGACAATTCTATTTTATACTTTTACCTTTCCAATTAACCACTCTAGGAAGTCACTTATATTACCTTTTAAATTAGGGTCAGCGTCCAAAATGTGCCAAAACTGTTTCAGTGTTCTGGCTATTTTGGGAGAGATTGAGTTAAACTTAGTAATAAAGTTAACTCTGTTTGAAGCTTAATTTTCCTGGTTTCTTGGTTTAAGTAGGGTGGTGCGATCCTGTGCAAGAGCATATTCAGATGCATTATGAAGGATAACAGGGTCATAGCCTCTTTCAAGGAGCCTATTTGTAAGATCAGAAGCATGTTTGTTGTAATCTGCTATCGAAGGGGGCACAACGGAAGAACAAAGCATGAACATTTAGGGCAACAAAAGCAGCACAACCTGAAAGGGAGAGAAAAGTGCTAAATCTTTCAAATATAGCCATAACACCAGCTCAGACCTCAGTATTATCAAGACGTCTAATTTTTATCCCGAACCATATATCAACACATGTAATATTCAAGTGGACTTGGAAAAAACTTTTCGGAAATTATATGCTAGAAATTCTTTATCCGTAAAGTAAAAATGGGCAGACAAGGTGTGCTGCCCCCCAACACAACATGGAATAAGCCAGATAAATGCATTTAATGACATCGCTACAGGTCCCCCCACACACACACACACACACACATCATCTGCAACTCATCAGCAGAGTCCTGCTGATAGTGCTGACACCATACAGACAAGTTCATCAGCACTGTCACCTTTGACAAATGTTAAAATCCCTATTCCCCAGTGAAGAGTTACATCTACTGCCTGACAGTTGGGGCCCAAAATGGGCACTGGAAAACTTTGAAACCCTGGAACATAACATTACTTGGAACCACAACAGATATAGACAGATCTACATCAATTTTCTGCCCCACCAAGTCTATTTCTCTAGCAATTTCATCTTCTGAGAGATTAGTCCATGAAGATGTGAACAGAATGTTGGCTACAGAGGCAATTCATACCCACTGAAATGTCACTAAAGAAGAGGCTATAACCTTGAAAGAACTTTCAAGAATGGACAAGATTGTTGTTAAACAAGTAGACAGAGGGGGTCAGGTTGTTGTGTTAAACACAGCCGATTATGTGCAAGAAACATTACGGCAACTACAGGACATAAAGAACTATAGGTTGCAAAATGGAAATCCGATGTTAATTTATCAAACTAAACTTAACGACTTTCTTCTTTTTTACAGGTCCAGAGGAGTCATCACTGAGCAGGAATACAGGTACCTGTCAGAATTCCTCTGTTGTTCCTATATTTTGTTTGCTACCTAAAGTGCACAAGGACCCCCAGAACTTGACAGTATAGGCTTCCTTACTGAGAATCTATCAAAATTCCTTGATGGCTTTCTGCATCCTTTTTGGTAGTATGTCTTCCATCTCACTTGAGACACAATGGCAGTTCTGGAGGCCCTTGAGCACCAAAAATTTGATACTGGCTACCTGTGGTAAACTGTTGATGCTAAATCATTATAACACCAACATCAGACATCATTTGGGACTACATGCAATAATGTTTTTCATGGACATGCTTCAAACTGATAGTATTACAAACCCTGAATTTATAATTGAGGCTCTTGAACTTGTCCTTACCAGTAACTACTTTACATTTAATTCAAAATTTTGTTTACAGGTTTGTGGAACCTGTGTCAGGTCAGCTATGGTGCCCTCCTACACCAAACTGTTTTTGGGTTGGTGGGAGGAGGTCACCATCTTCAACTGCCCCGCACAAACAAGTTCTGTGATAGTATAAAATGTTGGAGATGTTATATCGATGACATATTTTGCATTTTGCATTGGTGGGGGGCACGCAGTCAGAGGCAGACAGTTGTTTAGCTATTTTGAATCAAAATGACTGGAAGCTATGGTTCATATATATATATATTTAGTGCACACAGAGACAGTAACTTTCTTGGACTTTAGCAGCATCCTTCTCCAGATGGTACCATCTGTACTGAAAACTACCAAAAACCCACAGCTGGAAACATTATTTTAAGACCTGACAGTTGTCATTCCCCCATCTAATTCATGGTATTCCCAAAGGACAATAGCACAGGCTTCACAGAAATTGTTCTTCGATAGCAGATTACAAAAACCATGCTTCTGATCTTACAAATAGACTCCTTGAATGAGGCTATGACCCTGTTATCCTGCGTAATGCATCTGAATATGCTCTTCCACAGCATCGCACCACCGAGAAAATGAAGCTTCAAATAGAGTTAACTTTATTACCGAGTTTAACTCAATCTCTCCCAAAATAGCCGGAACACTGAAATGGTTCTGCCACATTTTGGACACTGACCCTGATTTCAAAGTAACATAAGTGACTCTCCTAGGGAGGTTAACAGGAAAGGTAAAAGTGTAAGATAAAATTGTCAAGAGTCATTTTACCCCTTGCAACAATACTTTGAGACCTCTATTACCTGCACATACTAGTGGATCACGTAAATGTGGAAACTGCAGTGTATAAAAGTATATGAAGCAAGGTAGTCAGTTCACCAGCCCCACTAATGGTATACAGTATGATGTGCAACATTTTGTTACATGTCGTACCCTCTTGTTATTTATGCATTATGGTGTAATTGTTCCACTTTGCATAATATGCATGACCACATGTACCCTGAAGGAGAGAATTCAGGAGCATATACGACCTATTTTAAATAAACATGACACACCAGTTGGGACACATTGGTGTCTACACAGCAGAAGAAATCTGGACTCCTTTAAGTTTATGGCCATTGACCGTGTAGCAAGCAGTCTCAGATGTGGGAATAGATGGAATACCCTCCTCCAACAAGAAAACAGATTGATATTTTCTTTGAGGGCTATTTATCCAGTAGGTCTGAATGATACATGGGATAGTTTGTTTTTCCTATGATTAATTTTTTTATGCCTAAAATACTAATGTATTTTTAGGATTTTTCTTTTTTACTTTTTGAACTTTACTCTTGTCACCTCCAAGCAGGGCTTCAGTTAACTCCATTTTGGGAGTATCTGACTTCCAAAAATAAGGCAAAAGCTTCCAAAATAAAGAGAGAGGAAGTCATTGACTTCCAGATGTAAAACCAAGAATTAGATGATTTCCAAAATTGCAGGCATGGAAGTCGGAAATAATGGATTTTTCTAAAAGAAATTGGGTGGGATATTCAAAAAGGTTGCGCCATGCGCAAGTCCGAGATTGCGCCATTCTGCGATATTCAGCAGGAGGCAGTTGCGCCACTGAAAACAGGCTGAGCAACAGCGCAATGCAAATGAATGCATGCTCAACTGGAAGGGGAGGAACCATGCATAAACTGCACAGCCCGATATTCAGCCGGGCTGTGCAGAGTTGTGCAGGCGCAACCCCCAACCTGCGCCTGCAGGACTTTGAGCCAAAAAAAAAAGGCTTAAGTCGAGGGCCACCCACAGGTGAGCTGCTGTATTGCAGGCGCAACACATCAGCTGCCACCTGTGGCTGGCCCTCAACCCAATCCTGTGCCCCCCTGCAGCCCGATCGCGGGCGCCAGTATACTCCCCCACCAGCCCGATCGCGGGCAGCAATATGACTCCCCTCCTCCCGAGCGTATCCCTGGTGGTCCAGTGGACGAGATGCCCGATCAGGGGCAGTATGTGTAATAAAACCCACCCCCTCCGTACATATCCCTGGTGGTCCAGTGGACGAAATGCCCGATCGCGGGCTGTATGTATAATAAAACCACCCCCAAACATAGCCCTGGTGGCTAGTGTCCCCACACCCACCCACCCTTGAAGACCCACCACCCGCATCCCCGGCGGCGGTGGCGGCAACATCCACCGCCTGCCGCCCGCCGCAACTGACTGCCTGGTGGGCGCCGCCCCGATGATGCAGAGCAGAGCCAATGGGCAGCTATCTCGCCTACGACAGTCAGATTTGTGAATGGTTTGCAATGGACTGTCATATACGTATGGGCTGCCGCGTGGCTGCTGCTCGCAATGGCGTGCAGCCGGGCAGTGAAATCGGCCAGCGGGCGGCCAGCGGCAGGCAAATAAGGATGCTGCACTCCCGCCCGGCTGCGGGGGCGGGGTGGTGGGGCTTCGTGATGGGTGGGGTGGGAGACACCACCAGGGCACCGACCGGTGGTTTTATTACACCTCCCGCCAGCGATCGAACATTCGTCACTGAACCCTGGTCTCAGGAGGAGGAAACATTGCTGCCAGCAGTGGGCTGTTCAGGGGAGTACCTATGCCACGATGGGCTGCAGAAAAGCGTCGGTCCCGGCGGCTGCTGCCTGGCAGGCGCCAGGCGCAAGTCCTCGGGGATCGGCGCACCTACATCTTCAATATGGCATGCAAATGGGGACATAATCACATGCAAATGGTCCCCTGCGCCTTGCATGAATTATGCCCATTTGCATCTCACCTTTTGAATATCGTGATTTTGCACATGGCGCAATGGTACTTAGCATACCGCAAGATGAATGCTCCACTCTGTCAACTTGCGGTGGCACAAATTCCACTGCGCATGCACAGTAACTTAATGGCTGGGGTGATATTCAAAGGAGTTGCTCAATAGCGCAATCTCCTTTGAATGTCACCGACACACCCCAGCTCAACTATTTTGCGCAGCTCAAGAGCTTGCGCCTATGAATGGCGCAGTTTGAATATCCCACCCATTGTATTTTACCACTAATTTATTATGTTAACATCCATAAATGTATCTGTCCTAGAATAGTGACTTCCAAAAGTGGGATGTTGGAAGTATTTTGACTTCTAAAAAATTGAATGGCTTCTGGATTTCAACTCCTAGAAATTTTAGACTTCCATTGAAAATAAATTAACTGAACCCCTGCCCCTGAGGCTAGGAATTAAAACCAAGGGGTCTCTTCCATTTGACTTTCTTCTTTCTGCCATTTTGAGAAACACACAGGACATCTGCATTGGCATTCCTTTATTTCCAATCCCATATTTTAAACAGCAGGGAGAGGCTACAGTCTCCTGTGGGTCCGAAGTGCCACAAACCAAGCCTCCCACTCTTCCCCCAAAACGCTGACCCCCACGAGAGAAGAATCCAAGTCCACATTGGAGGACAGCCCCACAGGGCTAAAATTTAGGGGCAAGGAGGACAAAGCATCCCCTGAGGGTCCAAGGTGCCACTGGACCTCTGCTCCCACCATCTCTCAAGATCTGACCACTGTGAGACAAGGTCCTGGAGTCCACAACAGCAGGCAGAACTTTACTGATACTTTAAGGGGCACAGTTCAAGTACTATCCACGTGGCTAGTAAGCAGTCTCTCAGTTTGTAGTCCCAGGCTAGGCCACATACACATTTCTGTAGAACTGTCACAATTTATTCTCTATTTACCTAATCACAGGATTTCAGCTTTAGGCTATAAATTCAGAGGTAATTACAACGAGAGGGCTTTTGCCTTGGTTAAACATCCATAACAAACAGAGAGCCTGCAGTTCCAGCTAAAGCCTGTGTGGGAGGTAACAGATAGGTTAGGTTCCAAGTTTCTCTCAGAGTTTAGTTGGAAGGCAAGATAAGTGTCAGAATAATTTAGCATGTAGCATTTCCCTTTCTGTTATCTGTTATTCATGACCATTTATTTATTTTTCCTGCAAAAATGCATTTTCTGTTTTGGTACTGTATATATCTTGCTATTGTAGATCCTGACATTTTTTTGTAGTAAAATAATCTATTTACATAGCAGCAGTGATTGTTGCATATGTATTAAGGTAACTGCCTTATTTTCACAGGCAAAGGGAAAACTCTGCTTAACATCCGTCAGCCAAGAAGCACTGTACCAGATTTGACCTGTGGTGACCTCCCAAGCTCTGTGGAAGGGAGAAGTAAAATCCTGGGGAAGCCAGGTTGGTGACAGCTGAAAGAAAAGACTTAAACAACTCTCTGAAGGCTATTACAGCCTAGAAGGGAGAGTTTGTTGCAAATTGGTGAGCAGCATCGTGGAATCAGTTGTGCAAATTCAAAGTCAGAATTTGTGGGCAGAAGACCTTCTAGCACACTAAGAGACAACGTTTGCCAGTAGAAAATTCTACCTAAGCAGTCACAAAACAGGATGTACAAAACAGTACACTTTTACAATGTTTTTATTTTTTATTTTTAGCAGCACAGCCTAGTGTAGTGCAGGTAGAGAGGATGAGCTGCCAGGAATATGACAAGCTTACTTTGGTACAGTTTCAGGAGAGGTGCCAAGAAAAGGTGATCCAGTGGGATGGCTGGACCAAAAAAAGACCTCATAGAAGCCCTAAAGGACCATAATCGAAGTGAGAGGGTCCCTGAAAAAGAGACACGACCTGTGGTAGCAGACTCTTCGGATCAGCTCAAGATCCTAAAACTGCAACTAATGCTGCAAGACAAGGAACTAGAGACAAAAAGAGTGGAGGCAGAGGAAAAAGAGAAAGAACAACGGCAAGAGATCCACAGACAACAGTATAAGAAGGAGATGATGACTCTGCACCAGCAAAACATAAGTAATGGCGGGGAGGGTCCACCCCATGAACCCAAAATTAATTCTAAAGTGTTTCCTCAATGTAAAGAGGAAGATGATCTTGATCTATTCTTAAAGTCATTTGAGAGGATGTGCATACAGTTTCAGTTGAACAGGGCTCATGGACAGTCCACCTCACGCCCTTACTTATGGGACGTGCTTTGCAAGCATTTGCCAGAAAGAATGATGAAGACTATGTTGATTGTGATAAGGTTAAAATGATGTTATTAAAATGTTTTGAATTATCTCCTGAGGCTTACTGAAAGAAATTTAAGGAGTTAAAGGGACACTGTCAACCTTTTTTGCAACATAATATTTCTATGTAAAAACCCATATTTTATGCTTGCTTACCTTTATCTAAAATTCATTGATGTTGCTAGTTGTTTTATCTGCCTCTTTACCTATTAGAACTGCAATGCATGGTAATGTATAGTTATACCCAGCTTTGTTTTGCTTCCAGTCATTGCATTATTCCTCTTGCATACTTCCTGAACATTAGAAACACCCTTAAACAGTGTGGGCACTCGTGATACAATAGTTTCCTCTACTCCCACTGCATAATGAGTGGCTAGACTGTGTTGGGGTGTTTCTGAGTCCAGGAAAGATGCAGTGGGAGTTGGTCAAGAAATGTAAACAAACATATTGTGGTGTGGTAACACCAGAATGGTGGGCACTCAGTTTTTCACTTTTTTTAAATAATCCAAATCAAGCTACCATCTGCATCAGCAGTCTTTATAGAATGTAAACAGTAATGAAAAATGTTTTTTTAAACTAGGAACACTTTGAGGCCTAAAGTGTTGACAGTGTTCCTCTAAGGAAAAGCCCAAAATACAGTTATGTAGTACTGCATGTTCAACTGTGCACTTACCTTGACTGTTGGGTGGATGGGGCAAAAGTAGACACTATGGAGCTAGTAAAAGATTTATTTGTGAGGGAACAGTTGCTTAAAATTGTACCTGAGGAGCTGTGTGTATGGCTGCTCGACAGGGCATGCAGCTCCTCAAAGGTGGCAGCATCAAACACTGACCTGTACATGGCCAGCAGACCATACACACAGTGTGAGACCCATAGGAGGGGACAGCACATAGTTCTAAGGGGTCCTGGGGGGGGGTAGCCTAAAGTAAACCAGCATGGAAAATTAATGGATTAAGGTCTAACTGGTTAAGTTGTTTATTTAAACTCTTCTAAAAATATAAATTGAAACATTTATGGGAAGATACTAAGAGAGATATTACAATCTCAAATAATTATAAGGAATTCATACAGAAAAAAGTAATTTCATTGGCCAAAAAGCAGGAAATGTTGAGAATAAAAAGTTATGAGAGCGCTTTATGGTTTAGGGAAAATAAGATGGGTATTTTGGTGGAAGAATATTTACTGTTACCAATTACAAAGGATCAATGCAGGATTATTACTTGGGCCAGATTCGAATTGATAATGTCCAGATATACATATTATAATAAAACCGTGGAAGGGAAGATCTTGAATAGATCTCAATGCTCCTGTAAAAAAGGTTTTAAAGAAGATCTAGAACATGTAATTCTTAATTGTCCACTTTATTCTCACCCCAGAAATCTGTATTTATTGTCACAGCTTATGATATATGCTAACAAGTTGTATGATGTAGTGTTTATCTTGCTACACCCTAGAACATCTGATGAAGCCATAAGAATGGCCAATTTTTTAAATCCGTAGAAAAGTATAAGATGAAAGTGTGCAATAGTGAATAGGAGGAGGGAAAATGTTTTTGTATTTTATGTATTTATTTTTAATTTATAATTGTATTGGATTCTGTGTTATGTTTTGTGTGTTTATTAATTTTTATATGGTTTGTTATAATCAGACTTTATGTCTTGATTGAACAATAATAAACTTGACTTGACTTGCGTGCACCTGAGCCCAAAGCAGAACCCTCCGAGTTTAAAGAGAACCAAGAGCCGAGAGCCAAGAAATGTTATATTTGTAACAAAGCGAGGCATTTGAGGTATGACTGCCCTCAGAAAATGGTTAAGGAGCAAAAGCCTGGGGGAGAGGGTGATCAAAATAGCACCCAACAGTGGGTGGGTTGTGTGCAGATTGCAGTACCACATACCTCCTCTGAGTATATGCACCCTATTGTAGTTAATGGGACAGTTACACAGGGATTGAGGGACACAGGTGCTTCCATCTCCCTGGTGAGGCAGGATCTAATTCAGGCAGAGCAGATTCTGCCAGGACAATTCTCCATGACCCAGGGAGTCACAGGTCCAGTGGTCCAAATACCGATGGCTCGAGTCTTCCTGAGCTGGAAGGGTGGCCATGGAGAAAAAGAGGCAGGAGTAGTACCTGATCACCCTATGAATGTGATCATGAGGAATGATTTTGACCAAAGGAAATCTCTGGTATGTGTTACAACCCACAGTCAGGCAAAAAGGAAAGCTTCTGAGGGTGAGAAGGGGGCGACCCTGCCAGTGCAAGTCCCTCCCTCAGCAGCTGAGGAGGTGGCTAGTACAGACTCTGGGCCAGCTAGGAGTAGCAGCCCTGAGCCCCAGTCACAAACAGAAAAGGTCCTAGGACTTCCTTCTGAAGGGGAGCTGGGAGGGGTTAGATGGGAGGAGCTGGGCACCGTGCAGCTGGCTGATCCTACCCTGCAGAAACTGAGAGAGACAGCCAATAGGGATGCGGGCTCTCAGGGGAATAATGAGTCATTCTACTTTGAAAATGGGCTGTTGTACAAGGAGTGTACACCAGAGGGGTTGCTAGATGGAGAGGTACTCCAACAGTGGTAGTTCCTAGGGTTTACCACCAGCAGCTCGTGGCCCTGGCCCATGACATCCCTTGTTCAGGCCACTTGGGTGTGAGACATGCAAAAAAGCATCTGGCCAACAATTTCTTCTGGCCTGGTATGGGCAAGAATGTGGCAAATTACTGCCAGACTTGATCACAGTACCAGAGGGTTGGGAAGATGGGGGACGAGGCCATGGCAGCGTTGGTGCCACTGCCAATTGTGGATGAACACTTTAAGAGGATAGCTGTGGACATAGTGGGGCCACTTAGCACCCCAAGTTGCACTGGCAAGCAGTATATCTTGGTGGTCATCGATTATGCCATAAGTTATCCAAAAGCAGTGCTCATATCGTCCATTGAGGCGGAAAAGGTGGCTGATGCACTGTTGGGGGTATTTAGCTGGGTGGGCTTTCCCCAAAAGATACTGTCAGACCAGGGCACCAACTTTATTTCCCAGTTAATGAGTAGTTTGTGGGAGAAGTGTGGGGTAAAGTGGCTCAGAACCTTCCATACCAACCCCAGACTAATGGTCTGGTTGAGCAATTTAATTAGTCTCTTAAGACCATGTTGAGACCATTCACTGACCAGTGCAAAAGGGATTGGGACAAATATTTGCCCCATCTCCTTTTTGTGTACAGGGAAGCCCCACAGGAGTCTACAGGGTTCTCACCCTTTGAGCTCCTGTTCGACCATAGGGTGAGATGACCCCTATATTTAGTTCAAGATGAATGGGAGTGACCGTGCTTCCCTTGAAGAGTCTATTGTGGAGTATGCCCTGATCTTTAGGACCCGACTTAAGATGCTCATGGGGCTTGCTCAGGAGCATTTAGCCACTGCACAACAGCAGCAGAAAGTCTGGTATGACCACAGAGTCCAAGCCCGAGAACACGAGGTGGGACAGTGAGTGATGGTACTCATCCCTGTCCAACAGAATAAACCGCAGGCAGCATGGGAGGGGCCGTTCTCCAATGTCCGAAAGGTGAATGATGTTAATTACATGATAGAGCTACCTGGCAGGAGGTGCAGGCAGAAAATCTATCATGTTAACATAATGAAGCCCTACTATGATAGGGAGGAACTGGTCCTCACTGTGTCCAGCGCCCCAGAAGAGGGAGCTGAGGCTTATCCCCTGGTGGACATCCTTGGGGAGGTCCGAGTAGGATCCTCCTTGGACAACCTCGTCCTCTCAGATCAGCTGACACCACACCAGGTGCAGAGATCTGGGCTGTGTTAAGAGAATTTGGGGACATATTCACAGGGAAACTGGGGTACAGCATGCTGGCCAAGCACCATGTGGATACTGGGACCCAGGAGCCACTAAGACAGTCCCCCTACAGGGTACCAGAGCAAGGTTACACAGACCATGAAAGAGGAGCTCAATGCATGGAGTGATCCAGGAGTCCAGTAGCCACTGGGCCTCACCCATGGTCCTGATCCCTAAAAAAGATGGTACCACGTGGTTTTGTGTTGACTACTGAAAGCTTAACAACTGCACGGAGTTAGACGCCTACCCCAAAACAGATGAGACCCTGGAGCAACTGGAGGGATCCAAGTACCTGATTGCAATAGACTTAACAAAGGGGTACTGGCAGGTACCTTTGACCACTGCAGCCAGAGAAAGGGAAGTTTTTGTCACCCCATTTGGTTTGTATGAGTTCAAAATGATGCCCTTTGGGATGAAGAATGCACCCAGAAACTTTCAGTGGCTTGTGGATCATATTCTGTCTGGGGCACATGACTTTGTGCTGGCATATGTGGATGACATAGCCATTACAGCTAAACCTGGGAGGAGCACATCGAGCATGTGCAGGAGGTGTTCCACTGGTTGCAGGCTGCAGGGTTGACAGTCAAGGCAGAAAATGCCAAATATGTATGGCAGACGTGTCCCACCTCGGGCACCTGGTGGGCAGTGAACGCATCCTTCCAGAGCCTGTCAAGGTCGATGCCATCCTGGCCTGGCCCACTCCTACCACTAAAAAACAGGTAAGGGCATTTCTGGGGACAGCTGGGTACTATAGGAGGTTTGTCCCTCACTACAGTAATATGGCCAAGCCCCTGACAGACCTCACAAAAAGAATCGGCCTGAGAAGATTAGTAAACAGAGGGCTGTGAGTCTGCCTTTCAAATGCTAAGGAAGGCCTTACATGGGCCAGCTGTGCTAGCTAGCCCCAATTACATGTACAACCTAAAGTTTATTGTTCATGTGAATGCCCCAGACCATGGACTGGGAGTCGTGCCAAGCCAGGTTACGCTGCAGGAGGAGGAGCACCCTGCAGTGTATCTGAGCAGAAGGCTACTGCCCAGGGAGGAGGCATATGCCACAATTGAGAAGGTGTGCTTGGGAATAGTGTGGGCCCTTCAGAAGCTGCAACCTTATCTGTATAGGCAAGAATTTACTGTGGTCATAGATCATAATCCCCTGATCTGGCTTCATTGGTCAAGCAGGCAAAATGGAAAACTATTGCACTGGAACTTGGTACTGCAGACCTATAACATGACCATCCAGCACCACAGCGGTAAACAGAATGCCAGTGCGGACAGACTGTCTAGGCAGGTCTAAAAGCATGGCTGGATACTTTGGGCAGTTCCCAGTCTCTGCATGAACGGCTATGTCTCTTGGGGTGGCCCAAAGGACACGTCGTCATTAACTGGGGGGGGGGGGGGGAGGATGTGACAGAAATGGGAACTGATTGGTTAACTGTCTGGGTTACTGAAACTATTTTTGCTGGTCTTCTCAGTCTCACTAGAGGTGTCTGCCTATCATGCATTCTACATCACTAGCAGGCCATGCCTCTGGACAGGGACAAATCTCAGAGAGTGTCTGGGGTGAGTGGACACACACACACACACACACACACACACACACACACACACACACAGACACACACACACACTTTAAAGGGATTGAAGCATTTGAATGAAATTTAGCTGCAGAATTGAGCTGGTTGGACATCTATAAGTTTTAAGGGTGTTCCCGTTGATGTGCTGTTTCTTGATTTCTCAAAGGCATTTGACAGATTACCTCACCATAAATTAATACAACAAATGATTAATCTGAATATAAATCCTTATATAATAGACTGGGTACAAAATTGGCTATTTGATCGGAGTCAGCGTGTGAGCATTAGAGGAGAATTGTCCGATAGTTTGCGAGTGACTAGTGGGGTGCCCCAGGGATCGGTCTTGGGCCCTTGTCTCTTTAATCTTTATGTGTCAACACTTCAAATTAAACAAAAATCTGTTTGGTTGCAAAAGTTTGCTGATGATCGTAGGGTTGGAGCAGAAGTAAACATTGCATTAAACACTTCAAATCTACAAGAGGCAATAGATGATATTGCTATATGGTCAAATAAATTTAAACTGGCACTAAACTTAGATAAATGCTTCATTATACACCTAGGTAATAGAAATCCTAAATTACCCTACAAATTGGGAGATATACCGCTCAAAATAACATATGAGGAAAGAGATCTGGGGATAATAGTTTCTGGCAATCTGACTTTTTCATCTCATTGCCAAAATATAGCCCAAAAAGGAAATAAAATCCTGAATTGTATATTGAGGCACATATCATCTAGAAGCAGGGAAGTTGTTTTGCCCTTGTATGTATCCCTGGTGAGGCCCATAATGGAATATGGAGCGCAGGTGTGGTCACCCTTCAAAAAACAGGATGTTGCCCTGTTGGAGAGGGTACAGAGGAGAGTAACAAGAGTTGTTAGTGGTATGATGGGTAAAGACTATGAGACTAGACTGAGGGAGTTGGACGTGTACTCCTTGGAGGAACGAAGGAAGCCGGAGACATGTGCCTGGTATATAGAGTTTGGCAAAATGGTGATTTGTGGGATGCTATGGGACTACAATTTAGTAGCTGTATGTACAAAACTAGGTCCCACCCATTGCAGCTAACAGCATCAAAATGCAACAAAGTAAGAACTACAAGGTGGTTTAACCTTAGGGTAGTGCATGCTTGGAATGCACTGCCATTAGAGGTTGTAGCCAGCAAATCCATTGCTGAGTTTAAAGCAAAGTGGGTTAGAAATATGTACCAGATTAGAAATTAGGTGATGATCATGGCGAGCATATAGGACGTAAGTCCATTCAGCTCAGTTTCTTCCTATGAATCCTATGAATCCTATGAAAGCTGATTGGGCAAAGGAATAGAAACTTGCCACAGAATTTAAAATGTTTGATGGAGTTGAAAGAATGACCTAGTTGCAGGATTTCAGCCTAAGGCTATAAATTCAGAGATAACTACGAGAGGGCTTTTGCCTTGGGGAAACATCCATAACAAGTAGAGAGCCTGCAGTTCCAGCTAAAGTTTGTGTGGGAGGTAACAGATAGGTTAGATTTCAAGTCTCTCTCAGAGTTTAGTTGGAAGGCAAGATAAGTGTCAGAATAACTTAGCCTGTTGCATTTTCCTTTCTGTTATTTATTATTCAAGACCATTTATTTATTTTTCCTGTAAAAGTGCATTTTCTCTTTTGGTACTGTGACCTTTTTGTAGTATAAGAATCTAGTTACATAGAAGCAGTGACTGTGGCATATTTACTATGGTAACTGCCTTGTTTTCACTGGCAAAGGCAAAACTCTGTTTAGCATCTGCCAGCCGAGAAGCACTGTACCAGATTTGACTTGTAGTGACCTCCCAGCTCTACTCAAATGAGAACTAAAATCCTGGGGAAGCCAGGTTGGTGGCAGCTGAAAGAAAAGACTCGGACAACTCTCTGAAGGCTATTACAGCCCAGAAGGGAGAGTTTGTCACACTAAGGTTCCCTTATGCCTATCCCATGCATTCTTAAATCCTGTTACAGATTTTTCCCCCACCACCTCTGCTGGGAGGCTGTTTCAGGCGTCCACCACTCTTTCTATAAATAAGTACTTCCTCTTGTTTCCCCTGAGCCTTCCACCTTCCAGCTTCATAGCATGACCCATTGTTCTTGAGCATCTTTTTTTCTGAAAAATGCTTCCCTCTTGTACCTTATTTATACCCATGAGGTATTTGAAAGTCTCTATCATATCCTCCCCCCCCTCCTTTCCTCCAGGGTGTTTATATTGAGGTCCTTAAGTCTCTCCTCATAGGGCTTTTGGTGCAAACCCTGCACCATTTTAGTTGCCCTCCTCTGGACAGCCTCTACTCTTTCTATGTCCTTCTGGAGATGTGGTCTCAAGAACTGGACACAGTGCTCTAGATAAGGTCTCACCAGTGATTTATGATTTATACAGCAGTATCACCACCTCCCTCTTTCTGCCGGTGATACTCCTCCCTTTGCACCCTAGCATCCCACTGGCTCTCCCCACTGCCTTGTCACACTGTTTGGCCACTTTTCAGTAATCAGATATGATTACCTCAGGTCTCTTTCCTGTTTGGTAGTCATCAGTACCACTCCCCCAACTTGTATTCCACCCCTGGGTTTCTGTGCCCCAAGTGTATAATTTTGCACTTCTTTGCATTGAAACTTAGCTGCCACACTCTTGACCACTCCTCAAACTTTCTTAGATCCCTATTCATTTTTTCCACCCCATGTGAGTGTCTACCCTATTGCAGATATTTGTGTCATCTGCAAAAAGGCATGCCTTCCCTTCTAACCCCTCTGCAGTGTCACTAATAATGACGTTAAAGAGGACCGGTCTCAGTACTGATCCTTGTGGCACTCTGCTGGTCACCCTCTTTTCCTCAGCGTGAACTACATTTACCACCACCCTTTGTGGCCTATCCCCAAACCAGTTCCTTACCACAGTTTACCACCTTTGGACACACTCCCAGGCTGCCCAGCTTATTTACGAGTCTATGTGGAATGGTGTCGAAGGCTTATTGAAGTCTAGGTAGCTCACATCCACTGCTCCACCCTGATCTAATTCCCTGATCACTTAGTCAAAGAAATCTATCAGATTTGTTTGACATGACCTCCCCCCAGTAAGCCACTGGATTCAAGATATTCCACAGTCCTTTCCTTCAGTAGGGATTCCATTAATTTCCCCACCACCCAAGTCAGCTGACTGTCCTGTAGTTGCCAGCCTCCTCCCTGCTACCACTTTTGTGAAGTGGGACTACATCTGCCCTCTTACAGTCCTCTGGAACCACTTCCGTCTCCAGTGAGAGGTTGAACAGGACAGTCAGAAGTGCAACCAGCACTTCTCTGGGCTCCTTCAATATCCTTGGATGTATCCTGTCTAGTCCCATTGCCTTGTTCACTTTCAGATTTGTGAGTTCCTTCAGGACTCTCCTCTGTAAATGGACTAGTGTCCACCTCCCTTCCTTCGTTGCTCCTGTCACTTATCTGTGGTCTCTCACCTTCCCCTTCCTCTGTGAACAGCGAACAAAAATATTTGTTCAGGATGTCTGCTTTTTCCTGTTCCCCCTGCACACACTCCCCCCTTCCACCTTAGCCTTAGAATCCCTCCCCTCATCTTTCTCTTTTTGCTTACATACCTGAAAAATGTCTTGTCCCCTTTTTTTACTGCCGGGTTATTTTCTCCTCTGTTTGTGCCTTTATGTTCCTGACTGATTTCCCTGCCTCCCTCTGCTTCTTCTGATACACCTCCCTATCTTCCTCCCTCTGTGTCTCCTTATACCTCCTGAATGATAACTTTCTCACACTTACCTTCCCAGCCATCTCTTTTGAGAACCTTAGTGGTATCTTTTTCCTCTTGATTTTGCTTACTTGCCTGATGTAGAGGGTTGTTGCCTTCACTATGGTCCCTCTTAGTTTTGCACTCTATTCCTGTACTCCACCCAAGTTCCCCCCAACCAGGCATCCTTGAAGCATTCCTCCATCTTTCTAAAGTTGGCCCTCCCGCCTTTGTGTGGTTCGATTCTACCACAGTACTTATATTGAAGCACACTGTTTGGTGACCACTGGTCCCCAGGTTGCCACCCACTGTGATGTCTGCAACACTGTCTCCATTGGTGAGTACAAGGTCCAATATTGTTCCCTTGCAAGTGGGCTCTCTTACCAGTTGCTTGAGGAATGCTCCATGAGCATATTATTATCTCTATTGAGCACTGGTGACCTCTCAAGTTGTTTTATTCTCATCCTAAGTTCTACAGTGGACTGGTCTTATATCAACAGTATATTTATGCCTTAACTAACATCTAATATTTAGAAATGCAGGTACAAGCATTTTCTCAGTGATTCTAGTGACCTCCCGGTTCTCTACTTTTGAATGAGCTTGTATTTATTTATTTTTTAGATAAAGCTATTCCCGTTGTGCAGAGTATGAATTAGCCCATATTTTTATAATTTTTTACACAAAGCTGATGCTGCTATTTTCAGAGATTACTATATGGGGTATATAGTCCTAAGACAGCAGTTTCACTGTTGATAATTGTACTGGACTTACTTGCATTTTGATTTTGCATGATCATTTTCATACCCATATAATGCTGCAGTTTCTGCATTAGCCCATTCATTCATTTTCAAACACATTCATATTGTCTTATACAACTATGCTGAAACATAGACAGACTCAAACAGCATAATATGGTAATAACACATAATTTTACTCTCTATTATATAGTTTAGTCTTTATTTTGGCATACTTTGAATCGTGAGGCATTGTTAATGATTATCATTGTTCCCATCTTGAGCATATTATTATTTCTGGTGACCTCTGGTGACCTCCCTGATTGATAAGATTTTATCCATTTTATCCTCACAGTTTGGAATAGATGCCTGGTTTTCCACTGTGTTATTTCTACTCGTTGAATTTATTAAATGAAATATTGATGGTACCAGTGTTATGTTATGATACTCTATGGATTGCCGGTTGGCAGGAACTGTGGGGTGTGTGTGTGTGTATGTGTGTGTGTGTAATTTTAATAAGAAGAAGAATCAGCATTTATATAGCGCTTTTCATACATCCAAAGCGCTTTACAAGCAATGCTAGACTGGTAGTGAAGAGACTGAATGTGTGGTGGCAGCCATATCACACATCATCACCCACACACACAGCCTGGATAATTGCATGAACCAGTTTATGGGAAGGGGAATATTGGCCAGGACACCGGGAATGTTCCCTGCTCTTTGCGAAGAGTGCCCTGGGTTCTTTTACTTCCACCTGGACACCCACCAGGACAACACCAGGATGGGCAGAAGGGACCTCGGTTTAACATCTCATCCGAAGGACGGCACACCCCAGCAGTACAGGACCCCTCAATACTGCACTCAGATGCCAGCGATTTTTAGGTGCAAGTCCAATCCCGGCATGGGACAAGAACCCACAACCTTCTGGTCCAGAGGCGGATGTGCTACCAACTGAGCCACACTGACACAATAAAGCAATAGTAGTAGTAGTAGTATTTATTTGAAAAAAAAATGGGATTTAGAGCAGCAGCATTTGTTGGTTTGCAAAATTTACATCATGCAGTTTTTATTTACCAACAATGTATTCCTGACATCCTTAGATTCATAAGCCATACCTTTTTTAATTTCCTCAGGTACTTAAAAAAACTGTTTTTATGACTATATTTGCAATTAAAGGGGACAGGAAATTTGTGCTAACTGGCAGTTGTTTATAAAGTTCTTATTCTCAGAAACGATATGTATTCTCCTAAAGTATCCATATTTAACTGTACCTGAATGAAAAGTGATGGGTAAAACTGTAGTTTGCATTGTTGTGTTTTTATGAGCAGCATTCTGTTACAGTTTACTTCATGGAATCACTTATGTGGAGTTTTTACTATGTCAAGATTTGTGTTCAGAATGCTAATTATGAGCTGCTGACCTGTCAGAACCATGTTTAGAGTTCTGTGCACAAACCATGACATAGTTAAAATTCCAAATTATTGCTTCCGTGAAGAGAATTGTAACAGAATGCTGCCCATAAAAACAAGACAATGCAAAATACAGCTTTTTATATCACTTTTTATTCAAGTACAGTTAAATATGGATAATTTAGGTGAATGCATATAATTTCTGAGAATAAGAACTTTATAAACAGCTGCCAGTTAGAAATGATTTTCTGTCCTCTTTAATGACTCAACATGATATGATACAGAACTGTGTTGTGAGGAGAGGTGCAGAGAATGGGGTGGGGGGTTACAAGGAATGGAGAGGGCCTCACAGAGGGGTTTCACACAGGGACCCAAAATGGTTAAGGCCGGTCCTGCCTCTGCTGCACAGCTTTGGACCAGCAGGGAAAAGGGATACCTCTCTTAAAAGGCCTCCCTGAAGCATTCTTTCTCACCAAAAGTGGAGAATGGCAAAACCTTGCCTGTACTCCCACCCCCCACCACAAACCTGCTACAATCTTACAAGAACAGTGGTGGTCACCCTGATAAATTATGGATTCCAGTGCATTTTGAATTGATAAGTTAAACAAGTCTGACCCTATATCTGATGGGTGCACCCTGTCAGTATGGAAGAGACTCGGACAAGATGTCACTATCTCCTCGTGGACAATCATCTTGCCACCTGTCCAGCCAACAAATTTTCCCATGTTCTAACCCTTGCCCAGTCAATGGCCTTGGGCTTCCAGTCGTGGTGCCAAACCAGGCATGGCAGCATGTCCAACCACACCAGCTGGCACCTGGTCACAGAGCCCACAGGGCCACCCAGTTCTGCTTGATCCACAGGATGAGCTCCAGCAAAGCCTGCACCCCCACGTTGTTAACCCGCAAATGTACTGCTAGTATGTCCGGAATGCCAGATCTCTTTTTCTGCAGGTGGATGCAGGGCATGAGTTCTATTCCCATGAGGATGGTGGCCTCATCCTTGGGTAACTCCAGATTCATCCCATATGTACATGATGACTCAATCTTGTTAACTCCTTATCTGGACCTATTGCTATTGTTCTGTGTGCATCATTTCATCGTATACAAATGTCTATTTATTGTCTGCATATAAATATATTGTGCTTTGAACTTGTGTGACACAGGTCCACATGGTAAATGAGCTTGCTCAATGGTGTTCACCTGGATAAATAAAGATTTTGATTGATTGATTGATATGGCCTCGCTTCTGCCCTCTTCCAGGCTGAAAATATGTGGGAGAATCCCACTATCCACACCCGCGTCTAGCATTAGACCCTAGGGGCATATGAAGGGAGGAAGAGAATAAAAGGTTAATTTTGCACTTCAAGCGGCCTGACATACCTCTGAAACCTGCTGGATCACCATCTCCCGATTCTTTTAATATCCCCTTCAGCCAATCCCAAGCTGGCAGCCCCAATCCTGAATGAATATGTCCCGAACAGCCATTGGTTGAGATAACAAGTGCCCAGTTTGATTCTGATCACCCTGCCAAACTGATACCAGAATAGCTGCACTCTGTCAGCATGGATCAGTCGTTGCCCATACCCAGACAGATGGTGAAAGAGTCTACCACTGCCCAAATGGGAAAGATTCCTGCTTTTTCCAACTTAGAAACATAGATTTTGACAGCAGATGAGGACCACTTGACCCACCCAATCTGCCCATTTCCCTACCTATTGGATAAGCTGCAGATCCTAGTTTTACCATCAGCCTCCTTCCTTCTACCTCCCACTAGAGATGCAGCAAATTTTTAATCCGCTGGTGATGTGAACGTGAAGTGCCCACTTCGCGTTGGCAGAGCACAATGCGAAGTGGGCACTGCAAAGCGCTCACTTCACATTATCATTATTACTTCGCGTTGCCATTATGCCTTCACACGAAGTAAGGTGAAGTGAGAAGTAAACAGGAAGCCCTACATACATCACATGGCTTACAGTATTGTAAGTCACATGCTTTAGCCAGGCAGAAAGGAAGTGAGTCAGATAAGCAGTTTAACTTTCTCTTTTGCATTCGTAGAGGGAGAAGGCTTTGTTTAGAGGAAAGTAGCAGGGAGTGAAAGTGCTTGATTGCCGCTTGCCTTTGAGTAGTGAACAAACCAACAGCTTTTTTAAAAGCTATCTCTTTATTTAGTTTTTGTATTGTATTTGTGATTGTTTTTTTGTTACTGAATGTTTTTTTATAAGTTTTGTTTTGTTTTGTGTGTGTGTGACTATGTGTGTCAATGAGTGTCAGTGTGTGTCTGTGTGTGTGTGTGTGTGTGTGTGTGTGTCAGCCGGGGACTTGTGTTGTGTCAGTAAGGTAGGATGGACCCTGGAGAAGGCGAGTCACTGGCCCGTGGGTGCGGTCGGAGGGGAGTGCAGACACGTGGGGGCGGTCGTGTCATGCTGGACTGCTCCCGACTCCCGGGTGTTGCTTCCCCCCATGTTGAAGCAACAGCAGCAGCAGCACCAGTGTCACCAGTGGCTGCTGTGCATCCACCTTCTCCTCCACTACCACCACCACTGGTAGCAGCTGTAGGGGCTCCATCAGCATCCCCTCCACTGCCTCCACAGCCACAGGAGGTGCCCCTAGAAAACCAAGGTGGTGCAACTCATGCAAAGACTGTGTCTGGTGCACCCTGCAGCTCCCCAGTGTGGGAGGTTTTTTAACTCTGTGGGGGGAGACAGCAAAGTCATGGTGTGCCATCTGTGTGGTGCACCGTGACCCCGTGGAACACATTTGGGGACCGGTGGCCAGCACACCCACATGCTCAACCACCACAAGGCAGAGTGGCAGGCTGCCATGGAAGGAGCCAGGCATCCACCTGCTGGCCCTTTCATGGCAGTGGCTGAGGGTGCTGCTATAGGTGGAGTTATGACTTGCAGTGACTGCTGCAGCAGGAGGAGTGCCAGTACAGCAGCTGCTCCACCACCACCACTGCCACCACGGCCACCAACACCATTCTCTCCACCACCACCCTCGCTACCTGGATTCCCATCAGCAGTGGACCCACCACAGTCCCTGCAACACAGCATGACATCTCCCTGGTGTGGGCAGCTCTGGAAGAGAACAATCAGAGGGTCAGTGTTTTGCAATAGCAGGTCCACACAATAGAAGAACAGCAGCAGCAAACAGTTAAGAAAGCTGCACCTGCTGCTGGACCACCATGGCATCCCATGGCCACAGTAACTTACGGGATTGTTTTCTGCCCCCCCCCACTACTGTGTTGTACTGTTTTTGTGTATTTTTTCTTTGTTGTTGTTTAATAATACACATTTTCCCTTCCAGGGGAATCTTTCTTGTGCCACAAAGTGCAATACATTCCTGTGAAAACTGCCCATAATTTCATTACAGAGTGTTACATGACGGAGGAACTTCCGTTCTAAAAAGCCGCCCACATTCTGCCTCCCTTCTCAGCAATGTTAGGACGTGATGCCAGGGAGACCACGTGTGCGTGCTCCATGACAGTGAATATCCAATTGTCCGGCAGCTTTCCGAATGTTTCTTTATGTTATAATGGTCAGTTTGTGGTGAAATGTGTGGGCACATTTCCAGTAAGAAGAGTCTTGTTAGTGGAAACGTTCTCACATTTCACCACGAAGTGAACCTTATAACATAAGGAAACACTGGGATAGCTGCTGGACATTCACTGTAGTGGAGCAAGCACCTGCGCTCCCCCTGGCACCACGTCCTAATGTTGCTGAGAAAGGGGGGCAGAATGTGGGCGGATTTTCTGAATGCTAATTCCTCCATCACGTGACACACTGTAATGAAATTACGGGCAGTTTTCACAGAAATATATTGCACTCTGTGGAGCAAGAAATATTCCAGTGGGAGTAAGGCCCCCCACATATTAGGTTATGTGCATCACCATAACTATGTAATGTGGTGAATCTCTGTAAAGCAGCAGCAGAGCAGCAATCTGTTGAGAACTCTGACCTATATTCTTTATTGCTATGTTACAACTTCCTTTACTTACATCCTGACTGACTGGAATGATACGAGAATTTGCAGTAGTTGAGTTTGCTGTACTACCTTTTTTCATGTGTGAAATAATGAAAGGAGCATTCCTTTTAAACTGGTGCTGACCAGGTCTTTGTCATTGTTTTCCTCTGCCTTTCTCCATCACATCAGTTAGTTGTTATATATCACTTCTGTTGTTAATTAACAGTTATGCGGCTGGCAGTGTTTTATGACACCACGGAACAATAGTTATTGAAAAGCAGCTGCAAATAAATACAAACCTGGTCAGAACAATATTGGAAGGTGTGCTCATTTTTTTTCATACATAAAAAAAGTAGTCAACTAAGTAAAGCAGACATAAATTGTGAAAAGAAGTGTATCATTCAAGTCACGAATTGGAGGTAACTAGTGGCTGTGACAATGTAAAGTAGCATAAAAAAGTACAGTTCAAAACTGTCACGACATTCTTGCAATGCTGCTTTAATTGTAATGTCAGTATGATATCATGAGCAGGGCCCCGAGTTTTCCGCGATTCTGCGGATGCGGAAAACTGTGGAAATAGCCACGGAATTTTCCATCACCAGCAGAATTCGTGGCCACCCGCGGAACAAATGTCCTTTGCCGATGGGGGTGCCCAATCCCCCGTCGGCTTCACTGCCCCCCCAAAATGTTTGTATGCCATGCTGGGAGCCCACCCCAGCATGGAAAAAGCTTCCGTTGCTGACGGGGGTGCCTAATCCCCTGTTGGCTTCACTGTTCCCCCCCAAGCTACCTGGTGCCATGCTGGGAGCCCACCCTGGCGTGGCAAAAGTCCCTCGTTGTGTCTAAAAACAAAAGAAAAAAACTGAAACAAAAAAAAACCTTCCCTCATTGATTCTTTTGCCCCCTCTCCCAACCTGCACCCACCCTCTGCATACCCACCTCCCCACACCCCCACCTCACCCCCACCTCAACACATACTTACTCTCCGGAGCCCAATGGCGATCTTCGTGGATCGGAAACATCTGCACTCTTCAAAGCTGACCATGAACTGAAGAAATGCTGGTAAGTTGTATAATGGCATAAATGGATTTTTTTCAACTTTAGTGCATATCTCAGCCATTTCTGGGAATTTTTTCACCAAATTTTCAACATGGGATTTTTGGGGCCCCACCTCACGAACTGTGGCAATGTTATTTTGTTACTCGGTCCTGAAAGGTGGTTCTGCAGTCACTGCGTGGAACCACCTTTCTGGAATGATTAATGAAATGACAGTGTTACATTTCATGAGGAAGGCTCCCAAAAACCCTGTGTTGAAAATTTGGTGAAAGTATTTCCCAAAATGACTGTTTTACGAGCGTGCATTGTGCAGTTCCTACCCATGCTGGTAACTTCGAGCATTTTTAACATTTTCACTCCAGATTTTCAGTATTGCCATTTTGCCACACCTCCTTATGAACAGTGCAACTGTCATTCTTCTCATCTCACCCGAAATGTGTTTTCGCACATGTAGCGCACAATGGTGCGGTCGGTGTGTGAAATCAATGTTCCGGACAGATTAATAAAATCACAGTGACACTGTTCATGAACAGTGGTCTTAAACTGGCTTTGTTGAAAATTTGGTGAAACCATTCCACAAAATGACTGTTTTACGAGCCTACGATGCACAGTTCCTACGCACGCTCGTAACTTTGAGCATTTGAAAATTTTCACTCCAGATTTTCAGTATTGCCATTTTACCACACCTCCTTATGAACAGTACTACTGTCATTTTTGTCATCTCACCCAAAATGTGTTTTTGCACAATGATGCGGTTGGTGTGCGAAATCAATGTTCGGGACAGATTAAGAAAATCACAGTGACACTGTTCATGAGCAGAGGTCTTAAACTGGCTATGTTGAAAATTTGGTGACAAAAGCCCATAAAATGACTGTGCTATGAGCATGCATTGTGTCAGATATGGCAAAAAATACAAGGAAAACAATTAAGGGTAAAAATGTGCCGCAGAATTGCTGCAGAAATTGGTGTTGAGTGCCACAGACATTCTGCAGCAAATGAGAACCCTACCGCAGAACTTTGCTCCGATGTGCCGCAGAAAATTGGGGCCCTCATCATGAGCTCACAACAATCACACAACACACAAAAGTGGCACAGAGTCCCCAGATTTTTTCTGCAGGCCCAAAATGCATCCTTCTTGTGTGCAGAAAATTGAAAAGTGGTAACACAGTGAAATGAGAGTGTTTCAGCACATACAAAGTCCCCCAGCATTAATGGCGCACTCAGTCACGCGCACAGTGGTGGCACGGAGTCCCAGATTTTTTCTGCAGGCCCAAAATGCATCCTCCTTGTGTGAAGAAAATTGACAAGTGGTAACACAGTGAAATGGGAGTGTTTCAGCACATACAAAGTCCCCCAGAATTAATAAGCGCACTCAGTCATGTATGCTGAGTGGTGGCACAGAGTTCCAGATTTTTTCTGCAGGCCCAAAATGCATTCTCCTTGTGTGCATAAAATTGACAAGTGGTAACACAGTGAAATGAGAGTGTTTCAGCACCTACAAAGTCCCCCAGAATTAATGCTGCACTCAGTCATGCGCGCAGTGGTGGCACGGAGTCCCAGGTTTTTTCTGCATTCCCAATATGCATCCTCCTTGTGTGCAGAAAATTGACAAGTGGTAACACAGTGAAATGGGAGTGTTTCATCACATACAAAGTCCCGCAGTATAAAATGATTACCGTGAGCATTCTGTTGCTGGTCCAATGTGTTCTGTGAGGTGATTCGAGCAAATGCAATGTGATCATCTCAACTGGATTGAAGGGTGCCCTTTGGCTGTACACTAATAGTAGCCTTGATGAGTAAATATATATATATATATATATATATATATATATATATACACACATATACATAGATATATGGTTGTGTATGTTGTAGGTGAGGAGGGGGGTTGACATGGACATGTACTCATGGTATTGTTCTGCATCACAGGTCACAGAAACTGTTGGTGTGCACATTCCAGTGCTCAATGAGAATTTTTTGTGCTGAAATTGGAAACAGATAACTCTCAAGCACATGAAGGTAAGTTTTTTTTTTTTTTGGGGGGGGTGGGGGGGATCATATTTGCTGGTTTGTCTGTAATGGTTTCTTATTTTGTTACTTCTTCAGAGTTTTCATCTGCATCCTTCTGGAGTCTGGTTGTTGTTAATGATGGTTATGGTCATCTAATGAAATGACTTCTGCGTGTTGCATGTGTGCCCAAGCCTGGGGAAGGGGGGTGCCTGATGTTGAAGAACTTTTTGTATAAGGCCAGTTTGACAGAATGACAAAGCACCTGGAAGTTTCGTAAAAAAAGCAATGAATGACTTCTTACAGCTTAATTGTTATTTCCTTCCCTGGTTCTGAATTGCAAGTTAAGTTACACTGAAACCCACATCTTGTCAACTAACACAACCTGTGTGCAATATTTGCTGCAGTCTTTCCAAAACAATGAAACGGATGAAATAAAATCTTAATACTCACCAGAATGGATTTCACATGGATATTCCATTGGTTCCTCTCTGTACGGTACAGCTGCAGTACCATTCCCACCGAATTTTAGCAATGGAGATTTTTTTTGTTAACCTGTAAAAGAAAATAAGTGTACCATATGTGTTTTACCATTGCGGCTCTGAAAAGCTACAGAAAACAAAACGTACAACTAAAGGAAGTGAAGCAGCATAACAAACATGAGTACACATACTCACTTTATGGTTTAAATATTAAGAAGCTTTGTGTCTCTGGCTGATGGATGTGGTGGTCCTGACAGACTCAGGCTCAGTGGTGGCAGTGACTAACAGCAGTCCCGGTGGTGGTGGTGGTGGTCCGGGGGGCAGACAGACTCAGGCTTAGTGGTGGCAGTGGTTAACAACAGTCCCGGTGGTTGTGGTAGTCGGGGGGGTGGACAGACTCAGGCTCGGTGGCAGTGGCTAACAGCAGTCCCGGTGGTGGTGGTGATCTGGGGGGTGGACAGACTTAGGCTCAGTGGTGGCAGTGGCTAACAGCAGTCCCAGACCGGTGGTGGTGGTCCGGGGGGCAGACAGACTCAGGCTTAGTGGTGGCAGTGGCTAACAGCAGTCCAGGACTGGTGGTGGTGGTAGACCGGGTTGGTGGACATACTTAGGCTCAGTGGTGGCAGTGGCTAACAGCAGTCCAGGACCGGTGGTGGTGGTGGTCCGGGGGGGGGCACACCGCCTTTTAAGAACTTCAGTTAAAACTTGCTAACATTAACCACATCATCATCCTCATAAAGAAAGCTGCCCTCACAGTCATCGATGTTTGAAGTCTGACCACTGGGAAATTCTTTCTCCATTGTGAATCATCTACGTCAGTGGTGTGCCATTTCAGGCAGCCACTGCCAGTGCCTCCAGGATGGTCCATTTCCACATCACCAAAACCACCATGACTAGGCCGGGGTACAAATACAGAGGTTGCAGTCTGTGCTGGTATGTGCCTCTCATTCATTTTAATGAATGTTAGCAAACTAACATTTGCAGGAGACAGGTTTGTCTGACAATCCCTGACTATTGCACCTGCTGAGCTGAATACCCTCTCAACACTTACACTGGAGGGTGGGCATGTGAGGTACTTCAGTGCCACTGCAGTCAGCTCTGGCCATTCACTGACCTTTCCACTCCAGTACAAAAGAGGATCTTTAGTTATTGTCAGATGCCTGTTTTCATCAAATATGACTCAACCATTCTCAGTGCCACACTAAGTCCAGTTGTTGATGCATCATCCTGTTCTCCCAAATCATTTATTTCACAAATACCCACTTGGGACAAAGCCTCCCAAAGCGGGTTGATGCCAGCCACTTTGGATGACAGACCACCTGGAACTGCAGTCCCCTTCCCACTGCAGGATATGCTTGATGGTCCTCCAGGTACACCTTCAGCTGAATTATGCTGCTGAGGTTTGCTGACCTTGGCACGTGACTTCTGTGCCCATTGAACCAAGCGCACCAGTTGACCACTGATATTTTTTAACCTGTTCAGGCCCTCCCTCCAGTACTGATGCAATTCCACGTTTGTGTCGTGGGTCCAGCATTGTTGCTATGGCAAAGTTGTCACTACACTGAATGCCAACAATTTGACGATTCTGGTCGAATACTGTCAGCATGTGTTGCAGCAACATACTTCTACCACTATCTCCGGCAACATCAAGGCTATGCTGTACATTCACCAATGTCTGCCTCAGCACCCGCAGCAGTGGAATTGATTGGCTAATGAAGGCAGACTCACCACTCACTGCTTGTGTGGCATGTTCAAAAGGCTGCAAAATTGTTATTACAGAGTCCATGAGGCGCCACTGTTCAGTCGTCATAGACATGGAGGCCCCAGAACTGTCACTGCTAGTGTGCATCACAAGATATTCTGAGATGGCTTTGTATTATTCATACAACCTCTCTGCCATGTATAAAGTGGAATTACATCAGGTGACAACTTCCAGCTTCAAGTGGTGCTGAGGCAGGCTGTTTTGTATCTGCAACTGCCGCAGTTGGTCACGGGCCTTTCCAGATCTTGAAAACTGAGAGCAGATACGTCGTGCAACGATCAGCATTTCCTTTACATCAGGGTGCTGCAGAAACTCCTGAACCGCAAGATTTAAACAGTGGGCCATGCATGGAACACGAAAAAAAAACACCATTTGTGACGCATTTCACCACATTTGACCCATTGTCACTTGCTATGAACCCAGCTCTCAGGGACAGAGGGTTTAGCCATTTGTCAGTTTCAGTCAGTACCATGTCCAACATGTTCTCACCAGTGTGTGAACAGGTCATGTTGTGCATAGCAATCGTTGCATGCTGTCAAATTCCTGGAAGACTGCTACCGCGACAATCAACCTTACTGCACTAATTATTCACACTACCAACATCACAAATAACCCCGGCACCTGTGCCCAGTGTGCAGTTATTCACAGATATGAACTCCCCACTGTTTTGCCACTTGTCCACATATCCATACTTAAATGGATGAATGGAGAGGAGGAATGTTGAAGGGCATGTCTTACTGAGTCGGACACAGTGCCGAACAACTCGGGGACAGCATGGATAGAAAAGTATGTCCTGGATGGGACATTCCATTTTGGACAGGCACATGCAGCAAACCGCTGGAACCCAGAATTCTCCACAAGGAAGGGCAAAGATCAATTGCCAGCATTTCTACTGCAGCATTAAGTTCATGTGACACTGTATGATTGGGGGATACTTCAGCTTATGCACAAAAAACACTCTGTAACGTGGCTGATTTAAATGTTTTACGCGGTGTGATCACAAATGGTTGTGCTCTGTGATGAATGGCATTGGCAGGGGTGGAGTGTGGACATTTGATGAAGACGGTTGCACAGGTGATGATGACAAACCCAGAAATGCTGTTATTTTGCCAGATTTGCCAACTGGGGTTGATGTACCACTGCACTAGACATACTGCATTCACCACCACCACCACCACCACAAAAACTGCTATTCTCACCAGCACTGGACAACATTTCAAAGTCATTATGGTCCTCCACCTCATCATGCCTGTAGTAATCCTCTGCTCTTATTACCTCACTACTGCACATGTTTAATTTACTACTGGACTTAACAGTCATGTAGCAGGAAAACATGCCGCTATGATTGCGGTGATGAGGTGAATGCCCACTGTGGTATTAGCTGCCAGCTTGTGCTGGGTCCACAGTGCCAAGTGCCTATTCTTAAGATGTGTATGCTGTCCTCATGTGCCCGGATAGCTCCCCTTTTTACCTCGACTCACACTCACACGGCAAACCTAGCAGATTGCAACTGACTCATCATTTGGATCTTGAACAAAAAAATCCCAAACAAGGGATTGTGATGCTCTGTTTTTAACATGTCCATGATGTGGCTTATTTAAGTCTGTTATTTTAATCATTGAAGTGAGAGGGGAGCACGTGATGTTTTGGGCACTGCACACCTGGACTGCAACTGACCACCATGAATACTAACATACTATTTGCCAGCAGATTAAGCCTTACGGTCTATCGAGTCTGCTCGAACCTCATATCCCTAGTTGGGTGCCGAGGCCCTCCCCCAACTTGTGTTCCAGAAACCCCTATCATCCATCCCACACCCCTGGGACAGGCCATCATCTGATACATCCACTTTCTGTGTCTGTCCCACCCTCTCTTGAAGCCCTCCACCGTGGATCTCTGAACCAACTCACCCAGGCAGTGCATTCCAAGGGTCTACCCTCTCAGTGAAAAACCTTCTTCTCTTTCCCCCCTACCTTCCAACTTCAAACCATGCCTCTGGTGATACCTCCTGCTTTAGTCTAAAGATCCCTTCCATGTTTACCCTATTTATTCCTTGAGGTACTTGAAGACCTCAATCATGTCCCCATCTCTCCTCTCCTCCAATGAAAACAGGCAGAGCCTCTCAAGTCTGTCCTCATCGTCAAATCTAGCCCTCGTGTCATCTTAGTTGCCCTCCTCTGTACCCTCTTCCAGGGCTGTATGTCCCTCTTCAAGTGTGGTCTCCAGTGCGGTACACAGTACTCAAGGTGTGGTCTAACCAGTCCATTGTACAGCTGCAGAATCACTTCCCTGCTCCTAGGTGATCCCCCACGATGCATCCCAACATCCTGTTTACCTTGCTAGACACTTTCCTGCACTGCTCAGAGTTATTCATACATGCATCACCATGACCCTAGGTCTTTCCCCGATTGAGACCTCCAGCACCTCCCCTCGCAGGGTGTACCTGTGTTTAGGGTTTCCCCGCCCAAGATGTAACACCTTGCACTTGGTGATATTGAAATTTAATTTCCATGTGTGAGCCCAGCTTTATAGGGTGTCCAGGTCCCCTTTCAGGGACAACCTCCCCTCCTCTCCCTCAACTACTGCTCCCATCTTGGAGTCATCAGCGAACAGACTCATTTCACACCCTATACCCTCCGTGATGTCCGATAAGTATGCATTAAACAGGATCGGACCCAGGACCGAGCCCTGTGGTACCCCACTACCAACCTCTCTAGGGTTCGAGAGCTCCCCACAGACCACTACTCTCTGGCTGCATCCAGCTAGCCAGTTTTCAATCCATCTGACCATCAAAGGGCCTACTCCCAACCCCATCAATTTCTCCACCAGACCATTGTGGGGCTGAAGTCCAAAAATAATACATCCACAGGCTTTCCCCTGTCCAGTTCTGATGTTACCCATTCGTAGAACTCCACAAGATTGGTTTGACATGATCTACCTGGCACAAACCCATATTGCTGACTATCCAGACCTCCCACCTCCTCCAAGTACACCCCCAATCATTCCTTTAGTATACTCTCCATTAATTTTCCCACCACCGAGGTCAAACTGATGGGTCTATAGTTACCTGGTACTTCCTTTGACCCCCCCTTTATGGATTGGCACCACATGTGCCTCTCGCCAATCCCTAGGTACCCTCCCTGTCTCAAGTGACCTGTTGAAGAGCTCCGTCAGGGGTGCAGCCAGTATGTCCGCCAATTCCCATAGTACTCTTGGATGAATGCCATCTGGCCCAGGAGATTTGTCTTTCTTTAGGGTCTTGATGGCTAATCACACCCTTTTGGCGGAGATAGCATCATCCGTCCCCTCCACCTTACTGGCCTTTTTATCCTTATCCTAATGTGACACCCCTGGGGTACCTCTCCCTCCCTCCCACTTGCTCCATTTCTGTTGCTCCCCTGATCCCACTCACTGCCACTTCTATCCCCATCATGCCTTGCTTTGTAGATATCCCATCCCCCTCCCTAGTGAACACAGAGGCAAAGTACTCGTTAAATACCTCTGCCTGGTCCCTCGCCTCTTCCACCCACCCTCCTTCTGATCTCAATCTGCTGAGATGGCCCTTAGTTTTTCTCCGCTCCCCAATGTACTGGAATAACCCCTTTTCCTCTTCATGTATCCCCTGTGCCAGCTGCTGCTCTTTACTGGACTTTTCCCCCCTCATCATCCGGGTGACTTTTCTAGATGCAAGATGGTACATTTCCTTATCCCTATCCTCTCTTGTTGTTTTATATTTTTTATAGGCCGCCTTCTTTTCTCTGACCACTACCTGAACCTCACTGGACCACCAGCATGGTTTATGTGACGTTGCTCCCTTACGTTTCACCTTAACGCAGGTTCTGACTGCCTCATAAGTCCCGTTTATGACCTCCATCTCCTTTCCACATTTGTCATTGATGTAATCCCCTTCAAGTGATCCTTGAGAATATTTCCCATGCCCACAAAGTCTGCCCCCCTGAAGTCCACTGCCAGTGTCCTAGATCTCACCTCCCCATGCTTATTTGAAACCAGACAGTATTGTGGTCGCTCCCAGTCAGGAGATCCTCTACAACCAGGTCTCTTACCAGATCCCCATCTGCCAGAACCACGTCCAGGACATGCCCCTCCCTTGTGGGCTCCATCACATGCTGTGTTAAGAACACATCCTGGAAGCCGTCCAGCAGTCTTTGCTCCTTGGCCACCTTAGAGGACATGGTTCCCCAGTTTGTACCTGGCATATTAAGGTCCCCCATCAACACCACTCCTGCCCCTTTTGGTCCACACATGGGCAATGATGTTGTCCAGCAAACCATCCTCCAGAACATATACCTATCATATTTATTACTGGGTCATCATCATCAACTAAAACCAGTAGATCACAAGTTTTTACGGGGGGAGGGGGAGAATTCCTGCAAACAGACTCAGACATAGCCACTTTGAATTTCTTTTTCTCCGGTTCCCAACTGGGGTCAATTACATCATTATCATCATATTCATCAACGTCACACACATCCACATCTTCTGCTTGGATGCTAGCATGTGGACTGCATGTTGCAACAACAGCAACATCATTGTCATCATCAGCATCTACTGTCATCTGATATTTTTTCACCACACTGTGAATCACTGTATGGAAAATGCGTGACATTAACTGCCATGGTGGATGGAATATCACATTGTATGCTATTGTTAACATGATAATCAGAATCCTCAGGTTTAGTTACTGGGATGTTACTGGGAAGTATGACATCATCTACGCTGCCACTCACTTGCACTGCTTCACACTCAATATTTTTGGATATGGTACACTGGTCGGAATTCGAACTTGATGCAACAATACTAATACTACCACCACCACCACTAACACCAGTAACACTAACACCACCGGCTGGGGAAACATCATCTCCTCCAACTATGAGTGAAGCTACTGATTGGGCTGTAAAAAACATTGCAGGAGAAATACCTTTCCTCACATTAGCCTTGCACTTTTGCATCTGCGTACTACTACCACGCCCACAGACTATCTTACTGCAAAACATTGCCATGGCGAGAAACAGCTTTGCTTGCACGTCTCTTTGCAGGCATTTTGAGGGATCAGCCACAATATTATAACCAAACTCAGATTTTGATACGTTCACTCTCTGATTGGGGAGACACTGGATGTGAAGCCAAAAAACAACTGTAGCTTCAGCAACAGATAGCAGACTAGTCTGTCACGCAATGAAAACAACTTCAGTAACCAGTGGTGCTGATGAGGTCACAAAAACAATCCAATCTGGTAAAAAATTCCTTTTGCACATGGTGGTGGTGGTGGGGGGGCACTAACTGCAGTGCAAATTTTTACGGCAGTACAAGCAGCAAAACAAAGAACAGATACCTCAATCGCAGTACAAAATCAGGCAGCTGCAGTGGATAGCAGGTTCACACTGCTGCACCTGCAATTACACTAGTCTGTGACACAATAAAAGGTGTATTATTTGATGTCATGCAACACCACACACACACACTCACACAGAACAGTTTGTCTACAATGCTGAACGAGTAATGCGTAGCAAACGCAAAAGTTCAATACTATGCAACGTTACGTATTGTAATGTAAACAACCTGAAATTATGAACTGCTGCACTAGAGCCACATAACAAACAGCAAGAAAATGTCAACTATTACTGACAATATTACTGTGTGTACATTAACAGAGTCAGTTATATAACAAAAACATAACCAAAAAACAAAGAAATCACTATTTCTCCAACTTAAATCTACCTACGCCACAGATAAGCCCCTCCCCCAAAGCACACTTTCACTGTCTTCCACTATACACACTTAATGTTGTAAATTAACATTCAAAATCCACACAAAAACAAAAATGCTCGATGATATGAGCACAGGAGGGTTTCCTACAATCGATGAACTAAAGTTGGAGTCCCCCAAAAAAATGCAAAAATGCTTTTTTAACAGTTTTAGAAGATTTCAATCACAGACAGCTATCACAGCACACTGTCTCCTACTCCTTCCTACACATACTACCCCAAACTGAGGCTGTGCAGATCAATATAGAGCCCATGTGACCTGAAATCCCATGAATCACTGCAAAATTCGCCTTCGGAGCTCAAAAACAAGGCAAAGTGAGGCAATGCACTTCGCCTTAAATTTGGTGGAGTAGTGGTCTGGGGAGGCGGAGTAACGCAAAGTAATTGTTTCCAACGGACATCGCATTCCTCATCATAATGCGAAATACTCCACTTCACGTTGTGGAATACTCTGCAAATCTGCCTTTGCTCTGCGAATCACTTTGCGGCGCGGATTGAGCCCACTTCGCCCACCACTACCTCCCACTAGAATTGCCTTATGTCTGTCCCATACATTCTTAAATTCCCCCACTGTTTTTGACTCCACTACCTCCTCAGGAAGGCTGTTCCATGTGCCCACAACCCTCTCTGTGAAAAAATACTTCCTCACGTTGCCCCTGAGTTGTCCACCCATTATCTTCAAATTGTGCCTTGTTCTTGCACATCTCTTTTTCTGCAAGATGATACCCTCTTAGGCTTTGCTGATTCCCTTGAGGTATTTGAAAGTTTCTATCATGTCCGCCCTCTCCCTCCTTTCCACGAGGGTATAAATATTAAGCTCTTTCAGTCTTTCTTCATCTGGCTTCTGGTGCAGACCCTGCCCCATTTTAGTTGCCCTCCTTTGGACAGCCTCCATACTGTCGATGTCCTTGCAGAGATGGGGTCTGCAGAACGGCACGCAGTACTCCAGATGGGGTCTCACCAACTGTCTATACAGAGGGATAACAACTTCCTGTTTTCTACTGGTAATGCTTCTCCCTATGCATCCCAGTATCATCCATACCTCCTTACTGCCTTCTTACATTGATTGCCTACCTTTAAGTTGTCTGATATCAATACCTCCAGGTCCCTTTCCATTTCTGTTGTCGTTAACACCCCCCATTGTTTACTCTTCCCTTGAGTTTTTGTTTCCCAGGTGCATTACTTTGCACTTCTTTGTATCAAATCTACTGTAAGTTGCTATACTTTTGACCATTCCTCCAACCTTGCCAAGTCCCTTCTTATCTTTTCCACCCCCTCCTCGTGCATCAATCCTGTTGCAGATCTTTGTGTCATCTGCAAAGAGCCATACTTTTCCTTCCAGTCCCTCCGCAATGTCACCTATAAAGACATTAAAGAGGACTGGTCCCAGTACTGAACCCTGCAGAACCCTGTCAGTAACCCCCCCTTTCTTTGGAGTGGACTCTGTTTACTATTACCCTCTGCATCCTGTTGTCCAGCCAATTTTTTACCCAGGTTACCACCCTGAGACCCACTCCCAGGCTGCTAACTTGTTTATTAATCTTTTGTGTGGGGCTGTGTCAAATGCCTTGCTAAAGTCTAGGCAGACCATGTCCACAGCCACTCCCTGGTCTCGTACTTTGTTCACCCAGTCAAATAAATCTATTAGATTTGTCTGACATGACCTTCTCACTGTGAATTCATGCTGCCTTGGGTTCTGCGCCCCACTGGCCTCTAGGTACTCAACAATCCTTTCTTTCAGAAGTGATTCCAACATTTTTCCTACCACTGATATCAAACTAACAGGTCTGTTGTTTCCTGCCTCTGCCTTGCTCCCACTTTTGTGAAGGGGAATCACATCCACTCTCCTCCAGTCCTCAGGTACCACACCATCCTCCCATGATTTGTTAAAAAGGGTAGTCAGTGGTGCCACTAGTTCTACCCTCAGTTCTTTTAGAATTCTGGGATGAATCCCGTCAGGCTCCATTGCTTTGTCCACCTTCAGTTTTAGGAGTTCTTTCAGGACCCTTTCTTCTGTGAATGGACTGGTATTGACCTCCATATCCAGTGTGCTTCTATTAGTTGGTTTAGGTACCTCCCCCTCCTCTTCTTTTGTGAATACTGAGGCAGAGGTATTTGTTCAGTATCTCTGCTTTGTCACTGTCAGCCTCTGTCCACCCCTCTCACCTTTATTAAGCCTCCTTATCCCTCCCCTGGACTTTCTTCGATCCCTAATGTACCTATAAAAGGTTTTATCCCCCTTCTTAACTGAGTTGGCTATCATTTCCTCAGTTTGGGCCTTTGCTATTCTGACTGCCTTCCCTGCTTCATTCTGCTTTAACTGGTACAGTTCCTTGTCCTTCTTCTTCTGTGTTACCTTATACCTGCTCCTTCTGTGTTACCTTATACTTCCTGAATGCTGTCTTTTTCTCCCTAACCTTCCCCACCACCTCTTTTGAGAACCATAGTGTTTTTTCCTTAATTTTGTTTTGTTTATTTCCTTCACAAAAATGCTTGTTGCCTCTGTGATGGCAGTTTTGATTTTTCCCCATTGTTCCTCCACCCCACCTTCTTGCCCGTTTGCTATTGCTCTTCTGAGGCACACACCCATTTTGCCAGAGTCAGCCCTCCTAAAGTCCAGTACCCTCACCTTTGTGTGACTTGACTCTATGGCTGTGTTTATCATGAACCACCCTGTTTGGTGGTCGCTTGTTCCCAGCTGGCTACCCACTTCTAGATCCAAGATCTTCTCTTCATCCCTGTTTGAGAGTACCAGGTCTAAGATTGCTCCCTCCCAAATGGGTTCCAATACTAGCTGTCTGAGGCATGCCCCCTGTAGGGCATCGAGAATGACCCTGCTCTTGGATGTGACTGAAGTAAAGGTGCTCCAGTTAACATCTGGCATATTCAGGTGCCCCCTCAGCAATATCTCCCCCTTTTCTGCCATTCTAAGGATGCCTTCTATCATTTCCTTGTCCATTTCCTACCCCTGAGATGGGGGTCTGTATACAACCCCCATATGGATTGTGGTACCATTTCCTGTCTCCAGGGTGACCTACAGTGCCTCCTCTCCTCCCTATTTACCCTTTAGTTCAGTTGTTTTTGATCCCTTCCCTTACGAAGAGAGCTACTCCTCCACCTCTTTTACCCTCCCTGTCCCTCCTGTAGATTGTGTACCCTGGTATGTTGATATCCCAGTCATGATTCTCTGTGTACCATGTTTCAGTTACCGCCATGATATCCAGGTGTCCCTCTTCCATCTAGGCCACTAGTTGAGAGAGCTTGTTACCTGGACTGCATGCATTAGTACTCATCGCCCTCCATTTAGTGATAGCCTTACCCCATTTAGCACCATTTCTGTCCTTACTGTCTTTGCCTTTTTCTCCATTGACCCCTGTCCTGCTCCCTATCGACTTCTCTACCTTAGTGTTTACCTTGCTAACTATCCTGTTTTGTGGGGAGGAAGAGACTTAGATTTCCATGCTTCTTTTCAGTGTCTCCCCCTTGTCTAGTTTAAATGGTTGCCAATGAAGCATTTAAACCTATAACCTGGGATCCTGGTTCCTCTCCTGGACAGATACAGACCATCGCACCAGTATAGGCCTGCATCCCTCCAGGTGGACCCCCAGTCCTCAATGAAGCCAAAACCCTGAGCTCCACACCAGTTTTTCGACCATCCATTGAATCCCATAGTGCGGAGTGCCCTACCCTCACCCATGCCATAGACAGACAGCACCTCCAAGAAGGTTACCGTGTGTGCTACTTGTCTAAGGCCCCTCCCCAACTCTTCAAACTACTTCTGCACTGCTCTGATCCCATTCCCAGCCAGGTCATTTGTCCCTAGGTGGACAATGATGTCCAGCTCTCTCTCCCCCATGCCGCTGCTCCCATGATCCTCAAGATTCACTTCCTTTCCCTCCCAGCCATGGTGCCGGCCAGGCACCTTTCCTCCCTCCCCCCCAGTTCTACCCTCCTAATGATTGGATCCCCCACCAGGAGTTGTTTCTTCCCCTGTGGGGTCTCATGCCACCCTCCTCTGGGTCTCCTTTATGGAGGTTCCCAGCATCTTTCTTGGTCTCCACTATGGGTGCCTCCATAGAGAAACCATGTTCTGCCAGAATGGCATATGAATTGTGGAGAGGTACAACTGGAGGGATGCACCTTTGATCCACCACCCTCACCCTCCCTGAACCCACTGTGTTCCAACCACTCCTCTTTCTTGGTGATCTCTGAGGCAGCAGCAGTGGCTCTGCTGGTCCCTGGGAGGGGGAGGAGGTTTCCCAAATCCTTGCTAGGTCAGCCTGGAGACAGCCAACCTCCTCCTCAGACCAGAGAGGTGCCTGCAAATAAGGCAGCATCGCAGTCTCCAGAACATCTCCTGAAAGACTGGTGCCCCACAGCCAGTGCATTGCACCACTCCCAACATTTATCTCCCTTCCTGTTTAGTATTCTTTTCTTTTTTGTTAGTGTGTGTGAGCATGTGTATGCGTCTACCCTCTATACAGTGTGCTGGGCTGTTAAGGTTATGACAGGTGTATGTCCTTTGCCATTTTGGGGCAGTGATGTCAGAACCTCTGGTACAAAGAAATGCTGAACTTGGGGTGGGTGGGGTGAGGGGCAGAGTGGGTGGGACCAAGCCTGTGCCCTCCAGAAACAATCAGCTACAGCTCTGATCCACCACCCTGGTGAGTGTTTTCCTTCCTTTCAGCAAGACAACCTGCACAACAATTTAAAAGAAAATATACCCTGCAGAAAACAATTTAAATCAGAGAAAAATAAAGCAGTAAACTGTACAGCCTATAAGCACAAAACAGTAATAAAACCTGTAAGCACAAAACAAACTAGTAACACAACAGTAACTCTGCTTAGCCTAAAGAAGCTTTAATGTTCCTCCTTGCTCTGTTAATGTTGCTCCTTGCTCTGTCCTTTCAAGCAAACCCTAGAAGAAAAGAGCTCAGATGAAGCTATGTGCTTTATGCCAGCAAACCTAGTCTTCCTAAGGATTACTTGTGTCCCCCTGTCCCATTGGTCTGTCTTCAACTTGTGAAGCTATATGACCATCCTGCCATCTTGCAGTTCCAAGTCCACTCACTTGGTCCATCTTGTTGGCAACCACTAATTCTCTGATTCTGAAGGCCCAGAAAATGGCCAAGCAGAAAGTCACCCAGAAAACCTTACACTCATACTCGCTGCTAGTGCAGCTGTCCAAGGCCAGTACCAATGCTGCCAGCCCTTGGAGTGAAATGGGCTTCTGTGCATCCCCAGAAGGCAGGGCTTCACAAGCCCAGCCCTCCGTAAATTTCTTGATAGCAAAATATTGGACCATGTCATCACGCCCCAGCAGTTTGCCAAAGAATGTGTTCCCCACCAGTATCATCCCCCCTGTTGACCTCAAAACACCCTTGCCCATCAGCACTCATAAGAACTCCATGATATTACCCATAGACCTTGACCAGAGAACCTGTACTCCTTGTACTCTGCAGAAATCCATGAATTGGGTGAACCCATGGCTATACGTGCTCCACGTCCCTGGGTCCACCAACCTCGATATTACCTACTGGACCCCACCCAGCTGTTGTCCTACAGCCAGGCAGGGAGGGTCAGTGGTTCTTCCTTGGCATCGGGTGCCTGCATCCTCAATCTGCTCCACTGAAAATGAGAAAGCGAATCAGTAATCTGATTATCCACTCCTGGAACATGCCTGGCCTTAAAAGTGATATTGAGCTGCGGGAAACACAACACAAACACCCACAGCAAGCTGCATACCTTTTCACATTTTGCAGACTGTTCATTTATCATCTGCAGATCCCCCATGTTGTCAGACCAAAAAAAAACACACTTTTATTCTACAGCTTGCCAGCCCCTCTCTCCTCCACTCCTCTACTAAAGTCTTATCCATGTCTTCTTCCTCCTTCTCCTACTCACAGCTGGAGTTGGTGTTAGCCCCAACACAGGTGGGCCTCAGAAGCAGCTGCTGGTGAGATGGATCTGAGCTGTCCTCAGGGACAGTATCCACAACCATTGACTGGGCTGTCAAGAAAAGAGAAGAGAGCAATATTGCAGAGTAATGTACATGCCTATGTGCTGATCATGGCAGAATGCAGATCCAGTGTACTGTGTATCACCACCCATGCTGCCCATGCAGTGCAGTGCACATATGCCCTCAGTACTGTACATACCACACACCTCCCACCATTGGTTATCATGCAGTATTCTACACACAAGTAGCACAGTAGAGGATTACCCCACAGATGGCCCCAGTGCCAGGATACCTGGATACCACCATGCAGCCTAAACCCATTGTGTAACACATCCAACTGTCAGGGTCAGACTGGAGAACTGGGGGCCCAACTGCAAAGTTGATACAGTGGCAAACATGGGAAATCATTAGTGGAGGGCACAGGGTGACACACGCATGTGCAGAATTCCACATAAATGTGATACACTAGCTCTGTGTGTACCTTCTACACATACCTGCAGTGTCACAAATACCCTATTTGAAAAGGTAATAAATGCAAAAAGCTGTAGAGGGCAGATGGTGACAAGAAACTCAATAGAGGTTGAGGGGAACACATGGAAATGTCAAGGCATCCTGGCAGGCTGGTCCAACCCTGAAAACAGGTACACCATTACAGACTGGGCATGTAGCGGTGAAGTCCCAAGTGTGTGGTGTCTCATGGACCATGCAGAATGCCACAATCACACTGTATGAATCTTTTTTACCAATTTTCTCTTAAGCAATGTCTTGCATTTAACTGACTCAATTGTTTCTTATGATATCGTAACTCTGACTTGATATCACCTCTTTAACTTTTTAGGAGCACAATTATTGTACACACTTGTTCTAAGCAATTTACTGTGTGTTGTTTGTTCATCCACTTCTCTATAAAATGAATACACACGTTGTTTATGTTGTCCTGTCCTGAGTCACCCCTGAAAAAGGGACTGTATTGTCTTAGTGGATTCACCAGGTTACCGAAATTCAATAAATAAATGCCTAGGTATGGTTGATGTGTACACAGACCACAAACCTGTTCAGTACATCCTGTGCTTGCACACTTTGCTTGACCGGCCGTGACCCACATCATCACCCCCCCCTACATGCATGCAAACCTCAACACCACCTGCATATGTACAGGCGGTCACTCACATGTCTGTGCTGGTCCGTCCAGGCTCTTGAACCTAGCTCCCAGGATGCCAGTCACCTTCATCGGGCACAAGGTGGAGGCCATCATTTTCTCTGCAGGAGCTAGGGCACCACACTGCTGGGGCCACCACCTATGGCCTGGAAGTTTCTTTGGGCCTTGGCTAGGACCTCTTTTGCTCTTCTTTCGAAACCAGTTAGCCTTTCCCTGTTACTCACAAGGCTCTCTCTGGCAACATGATGATGATGATGATGATAACATTTTATTTTTATACAGTACAAGAGACAATCATTAGTGGAAACCTTTATTTTCAACGAAAGTCCTGTTACACATACACATATAACAATACTAACATACAATGGACAATGACAATTTACAAATTATATAAAAACAATTCATATTCATGATCATGTGCAACCATTGCAAGATACTTTAAATGATTTTCTTAAAGCTGATTGGAACTCTTTTACAGAATTTGTTGCTTTAAGGTCTGCAGGAACAGCGTTTCATGAGTTTGCCAAACTTGTCTGTAACATCATATCACCAAATCTGTTGCATACTCGTGGGCAAGAAAAATTTGTCTACGTTAAAACATAGAATGTGTCAGCAGAAAAGGACCACCTGGCCCACCCCATCTGCCCAGTCTGACTAGCTGACAGCTAGGTCTTTTGCTACTACCTAACATCCCCCTTCCCCAGATCCAAGAGACCCTTGTGTCTATCTCTCTCTCCCTTGAATCCCTCCACAGACCTCGCCCCTCCACCACCTCCACTGGGAGTTTGTTCCAACTATTTACCACACTCTCAATGAAGAAGACTTTTCTAATGATTCCTCTGAAACTCCCCCCTACTATCTGCATATCATATCCCCTTGTTGTCAATTGCCTCTTTAGGTGGAAAATGTCACCTACCGGTACCCTGTTTATACCCCTAATGTACTTGAAAGTCTCAGTCATGTTCCCCTTTTCCCTTCTCTGCTCTAGGGAGTACATGTTTAGGTCCCTCAGCCTTTCCTTGTCGACAAATGACCGAGGCCTTTTACCATTTTTATTACCTTCCTCTGGACCCGCTCCACCTTATCGACATCCTTCTTGAGGTATGGCCTCCAGAACTGGATGTCTAAATGAATATCTTGTATTTGTATAATCTCTCATTGTCACCGCATTTCTCAGTGCGTGGGCAATTTTTGAACACAGTCATTTAAAGCACCATGTTATCCAATTTAATTGTCATTTATCCTCCAGATTGGACCATTTTAATGCCTGATACACATGACAACATAGGCCTGGGCCAGAACCCGGACCTCTTCCTCTGAAAATGTTCTTTATTTCTGCCTCTGCATGTTATCCACTGTATGTGTTGGAAATGGGGAGGACAAACAGCATTAAGCATTGTATACACACAACACAGAACAAACAGCAGTGTGTAGGCTCCATTGCCCCCTGGACGAGACTCATACGTGTTTCTGCATGGCCAGGCCAAACACACAGCTAGCTGGCTGACTACCACAGCCCATGGCCATGTGCAGATACAGCAATAGTCTAGTTATGATACAGCATAAACACAGTGCTATGATCATTCATGTCCCTATCGTAGACCATTCTACAATACATTTACTCTAGCTGCCTGCAGTACTACTGTGGAATCTGTGTGGTGCCCTTTGCTCCTTTTATATGCTCCGGGCACAGTTAGGCATGTAAATGAATGAACACATTCCAGTTATGGCAAGGCAAATTTATTTATATGAAGCCCAATCCCTGAGGCTCTTGGTGCCTTACATAAAAACAGGAGGGTTATACAAATAAATACAAATACAAGACACATACAGTGTATAGTACAATATTAAAATAATAAATATAATAATATAATGTCTAAAATTAAACTAGTTCTGGTCAATCAGAATCATCTGGGAAGGCCAAGCAGAATAAATAAATCTTTAGACCCTTTTTAAACATCTCGACCATCGGGGCCTCCCTAACAGGGACTGGGAAGGAGTTCCAAAGGGTCACTCTGTTGACATTGAAAGCTCGGTCACCAGAGGTTTTTAATCTGGCCCTTGGAACAGCTAGTAGGCCCCAGGTTGAGGAGCAGACGGAGAGGACTGAGATGGCTGTTGGTAGGAGATCAGCCAGAAGCAAGTGCCAAACCCATATAGGGTCTTATGGGTGAGCAAGCCCACCTTGAAGATGATCCACCACCTGACAGGCAGCCAATGCAGAGCTCGCAGGACCGAGAACACATGACTAGACCTAGCAGGCCCATCAGCAACCTGGTCACTGCGTTCTGCACTTGCTGCAGCTGATGAAGGGTCCCTCCAGTGGCCCCAAAGTAAAGAGCATTACAGTAATGAAGCCTGGATGTAACAAAGACATGTACCAGTGACGGCAGGTCCTTAGGAGGAACTAGGGGTTTAATCCTGGGGATATTCCTTAAGTGGTAAAAACCACTTTGGACCACAGATGACACCTGAGCTTCAAGTGTCAATGTGTCATCCAGGATAATGCCAAGATCCTGCACCCTATGGGAGGCCATCAATGGAACGGATCCCAGGAGCAATCCTGTAGACACTCCGGAGGTACTGTCATCATGCCCATGACCTGACTCAGTCACCAGGACCTCCATCTTGTCGGGGTTCAGTCACAACCAGTTGGTGGATATCTAGTCATTGATCTCAGCCAGGCAGTTTTTCATACTAAGGTTCATACTAAGGTTACCTAGAGAGCAAAAGAGCTAACGGCCCATAAGAGCTCCCATACTAATCAATTATAATAAGATAGCTGAGTATCTGATAATAGAAAAGTGTCCAGTCTGGCTTTAAATTCAGTTTTATTTTTACTAACAATAACATGAAGGGGGAGTTTATTCCATGGATTTATTTATTCAAGCGTTTAACCAGGAAAGCATACTGAGCAGGTTACTGCTCGATTCCAGATGCGTCCTGGGGGAGGAGAGTACATACAATTGAGGTAGGTAAAACAACGTATCATACTTAGTACAGTACATAGTGCAAGTACCTAAGTAAGGACATCACAGAACCAGTACAATAGATACCAAATATAGAGGCAAGGAATAAACATGAGAAAACAAGTTGATACTGACACAAACAGGCACAGTTTAAATACATTATTAAATATATTATAAGTAGGTAGACAAACATTAAATGAACACAGGCTGCGCGGCCAAGGCTGTTACACTGTGGGCTGTTAGAAGGCCGTGCCACAAGAGCAGGTAGGGGAGAAGTGAGTGAGGAGCATGGAGTTAAGATGCGGTGGGGAGGAGAAGTGATGAATGTTTGCAGGGAGGGAGTTCCACATCTTAGGCATGCGGTAACTAAAGGCTGTCTGTCCCGCAGCAGTGGTTCAATTAGGGACAACTAGGATTCATGAGTCATTGTTTCTGAGTGAATATGCTTGGGTGCTAGTGTTGTTTAGGGCAGAGGAGAGGTGGGGGAGAGCAGCTGGGACCAGTACTTGGCTGAGATGTTGGCACTGTGGGAATGCCTACGGTTATCTAGAGATGTAAGATTCATAGATTGGTAGAGGGTACAGTGATGGGTGGAGTATGGGCAGTTCAGGACAAAGCGACAGAAAAAATGGAAGAGGGGATCTAGTCTGGCTAGGGTGGACTTGGGACCTGCGCTGTAGACAACGTCACCATAATCGAAGACTGGGAGGATAATTTTCTGCATGATGTCTCTGCGGGCAGAGAGTGGGATGCTGTCATGGTTGCGGTAAAGTGCACTGAGCCTGGGGTGCAGCTTCTTGAGTATGGAGTCAACATGTGTGGAAAAGTTTAGTTGCTGATCAAGCCAGACTCTGAGGTACCTGTAGGAGGTACAGGTTTCAAGGGGTGACCCATTCAGGGTATGGAATGTAATAGGGGAGTGGAGCCTTGAAAGTCTCTGCCTTGTGCCAAAGATCACTGAAATGGTTTTCTTGGCATTGAGGGAGAGGTGATTTGAGAGTAGCCAGAGCTGGACTTGATCAAAGTCCTACTGAAGTCTGGTCATTACCTCTGTGGCTGAAGAGCCAGATGTATATAGTACAGTATCGTCCACATGCATGTGAATGGAGGTATGTGGGAAGGCAGAAGGCAGGTTGTTAAGAAAGATGGAGAACAGGAGTGGGCCTAGGACTGAGCCTTGCGGTACACCTGTAGTAACAGGGAGGGGGGGCCGAGGTGGCAGAGCTGACTCTGACTGATTGGGACCTGCCTGCAAGGTATGAGTAGAATCACCTGGAGGCCCTGCTAGACATCCCAGCATTGGAGAGTTTGGACAGGAGGAGAGAGTGGGAGACAGTGTCAAATGCCTTGGCCAGGTCGATGAAAATGGTGGCTGTGAGGTGGCCAGCATCCATACCAGAGAGGATGGAGTCGGTGAGCCTAAGAAGGGAGGAGGTAGTTGAGTGGGATTTCCTAAAGCCAGACTGGTAGGGGTGAAGAAGGAGGAGGAGGAGTCAAGATAGGATGACAGGCAAGAGAGTACTAGGAGCTCTTGGATTTTTGCCAATATAGGTAGTAGGGAAATGGGACAGTAGTTGCTTGAGTTGGAGGCATCCGCCTCTTGGGAATGGGGATTATGGTGGCATGTTTCCATTCAGAGGGGACTTCAGCAAGGGAGAAGGATAGGCTGAAAAGGGCAGCCAGGGGTTTGGCTATGGCAGGGGCCGAGAGGTGGAGCATTTTGGAGTCCAATCCTGTTGTGCATTTGCCCTTGTTGGGATTAAGGGGGATCAGTGCTTTATATACCTCAACCTCAGTGATATGCTGACATGAAAACGAGTGGGCTGTAGGTGTGGCTGTAGCAGGGAAGGTCAGGCTAGGTTGCAGAGCGAAGCGAGGTGAGGGCAGGAGGGTTGCATGACAATTTATGAAGTGAGAGTTAAACTGTGAGGCCACAGCTGGGGGGTCAGTGACAGAGAGCTAACCTACCAGTAGGGTAGGAGTGGGGGGCTGCGATGGAGGGCTGAGAAGTGATTTTACCACTTTTCAGAATTTAGCTGGCTGATGGAAGGTGGAATTGAATGAGACTTTGAAATAGCTAGCTTTAGCTTGGCGGATGACCCTAGCGCAAGCATTGCATAACGATCAATAAATCTGAAGGTCAGTTGGTGAGCTGGAAGCCTTATAGACTTTCCAGGCTTTGTTCCTGCTCTTGAGGAGGGCTAGAATTTTAGATGTGATCCATGGGAGGTGTGTAGTTCTGACTCTGGTACACTTGAGTGGGGCGTAGCAATCCCAAATGGCAGAGAACATGGACTTAAAGAACTCCAGGGCCTCATCAATGGAGGTGTATTGGCTGATGAATGACCAGTCAGAATGGATCAAGTCATTGAGTAGTGAGGTGAGGTCCAGGGATTTGTAGGATCTGGTCATTAGGATTCTGGGAGGGGGGGCTTTAGGCTTGTGTAATTTTCTTACTGAGTAGATGCCATGATGGTCACTTAAGGTGTCTGGTAGGAGGCTGGAAGCTAGGATCCTAAGAGGGCGAGAGGTGAGGGACCAGTCCAGGAGGGAGTGATTCAGAGTTTTGTGGCTTAACTGAGTGGGTACTGAGATAAACTGGACTAGGTTTAAGGCCGTCACCTTGTCACGAAGCTTGGAGTTTGCCCCAGCAAGCCAGTTCTGGTTAAAGTCCCCAAGTACATGGAGCTTACCTCTGGAAGCCAGAGAGTTTAGTGTGCCAAGGTGATCCAGTATGGCAGGAATGTTGGTGTCAGGTGCGCAGTAGGTGCCTGCAATAAAAATTGGAGTTGAGTGGGGGAGGGACAGTTTTACCATTAGTGCATCAATGGACTCCAAAGGCAGAGACAGGGTGACCTGGGAGAACTGGATTGTGGAGGCAATATACGTGGCTATGCATTTCCCTTTTTATTGCCCTTCCGATCATGTCGGATGAGTGTGTAGCCAGGTATAGAGAATTCCCTGTCAGTGTTGTGGAACTTCAGCCAGATTTCAGAGACAATCAGTATATCTGGAATGGGGGACAGGGTGAGTGGCTGAAGCAGGGTTATTTTACGAAGGAGGCTGCATATATTCAGGTGGATCATTTTTAGTCCTGATGGGAGTTGGGTTGGCAAAGTGGGGTTTGGAGTGTGATGATGAATAGGTCCTGGGTTTGATTCAACATCGCCTGCTAGGAGTAATAGTAACATGATCAGGAATTTGGCATTGTATGTGGCCCAGTATAGTTTACAGGGGGGTGGTATGGGGCTTGGCGATAGCAGCTGTTGACCTACAGGCCTGTGGCAGTAGGGCTAATTGGCTAGTTTTGAAGGTGGGTGGCAGTACGGTAGGACCAACTGGTGAGGAATAGAAAAGACAACCAGGGAGGGTGGCAACCATGGTAGTAGAGGGATAGATGATAGTTGGCAAACCGATGCATGGTGCCTTCTAGTCCATTGGCTCGGGGTAGGAAAACCATAGTTCTAAGAATGAAGAAAAACTTCCTACGTAAATAATTGTGAGATTTCCTTATCATCCGAAGTGGATGACCTCTGGTGTCATATCAATGATCTTTAAACTCGAGACCCAATTCGGTCATTAGTTCAGGGTCCTGAATTATATCATATAAAAACAATATGTCCCCTTGTAATCGATGAGTTTCCAAGGAAAATAGATTAAGTCTGTTGAGTCTTTCTTAATAAGACAGACAATACAGACCATTTAGGTGTTTAGTATATCTCCTCTGTACTTTCTCCAATTGATTGATTTTGGTCTTTTTATACAGACACCAGAGCTGTGATACATACTCTAAATTTGGCCTAACATAGGCTCTAAACAATGACATCAATACCCTAGGATCTCTAGACGTGATGTTATGTTTAATGGACCAGATAATCTTATTACTTTTGCTAACTGCATTGTTAATATGATGTTCATAATCTAATTTTTAGAGATAACGATGCCCAAGTCCTTCTCGTCTCTGGTAATAGACAATGTACAGTCACCTAAAACATAAACACTCTCAGGATTCTTAAAGCCCAGGTGCATGACCTTACATTTATTGCCATTCAACTTCATGCCCCATGTAACAACCCAAGCTGAGATAACATCCAAATCCTGCTGGATAATTCCTATCTCATCAGGGCTTGAGCAAAGACCTCCAATCTTAATGTCATCAGCATATTTGACAGATATAGATTGATAATTAGTGGTGAGATCAGAAATGAAGGCCTGGAATAGACAGGGGCCCAGAACGGAGCCCTGTGGTACTCCATTGGTCACATTTCCAACGTCTGAGAGACATCCTTTAATAATGACTCATTGTGTGAGATTAGACAAGCAATTATGGATCCAATTAATAATATACCTATTGATATGTAGGTTCTATAGATTTAACCTTAAGGCCCATTGAGGCATGATATCAAATGCCTTACTAAAGTCGATAAACATAATATCGCAGGGTGTTTTACGATCAACCAATTGACTAATGTCTTTATAACAACTCATAAGGTTGGTCCGGCAGCCTCTCCCTTTCTTAAAACCATGTTGTTCCTTGTCCACTAGGTTTAGAATAAGTTCAATTATATCCTTAATCAATCTTTCCATTATTTTGCATAAGGGAGAAGTTAGACTTATTGGGCAATAATTAGACCAATCAGATTTTATGCCTTTCATATGTATAGGAATAACATTAGCCTTTTTCCATTCCTTAGGGACAAAGTTATAGGTTAGATATGACTCAAACAATAGTTTTAAAGAGACCACTAAAGCATTGGCCAACAGGTTTAGAAAATGTCCAGTTACACTGTTAGGACCCATGCTAGTTTTGCCCTTTTGTGCTAGTAATATGTCCGCTATAGTATCAAGCTCAAAAGTAACTGGATCATCAGTATTGATCCGAAGATTAGAATCAGTAAAAGTAGTATCAGAAAATACCCTACAGAATTCTGAATTAAAACATTAACCATAGCTACAGGGTCTTAAATAACATTATCACCAACCAGAATCAGTCCGATCTTGCATTGGTTTTGTTAAGCACTTCTATGGCGTCCTGTGTTTAGGGGCAAAGGATATATACAGTTGGGTATCATCTGCATAGAAACCCCACTGTAATGCCTAATGAGCTCTCCCAGGGGTTGCATGTACACCTCAAATAACATTGGCAACAAGATCAGACCCTGAGGTACTCCACATGGCAGGAGCTTCAGGAAGGAGGGAGAAATTTGCCATCACTACCAGTTGCTTCCTACCAGATAGATAGGACTCAAACCAGCTGATGACAGTACTGGTGAGTCTACAATATTCTCTAAGGGAATCTAGAAGCACAATGTGATCCATGGTGTCAAATGCTGATGAGAGATCAAGGAGCACAAGAATTAACCTGTTTCCTCTATCTCTTGCCCTGAGGAGGTAATTTTGCACCCTAACTAACACCATTTCAGTGCTATACCTGGCCCTGAAACCTGACTGGAATGCCTCATAGATATCAACAGTCATGAGGTGCTCCTCGAGCTGTTGCACCACTATTTTCTCAACAGCCTTTCCTAAACATGAAGGTTGGAGATCAGACAGTAATTCGTCAGGACATCAGGGTCAAGAGGTGGCTTCTTCAAGAGGGGCCTTACCAGAGCCTCTTTCAAGGCATCCAGAAAGACTCTCTCCAACAATGAACACCAGACAATCCCAGTGAACACTGGGCCAATTGTCCTGACACATCTCATCCAGAAACAAGTCGGGCTGGGTTTAGTTCACAGTAAGTGTGCCTGAGTTTCGAGATCACCTCAATGACCTCAGCCACCTTCCATGGTTTAAAACTCATTCCTTCCTGATGACGCCATATGGCATCATAAAAAAACATACCTCATTTTCCTGATGACGCCATATGGCGTCCTAAATCATGTGCTGTAGTGCCTGATGACGCCAATTGGTGTCCACATCTTTCTCTTGGTGCAGCTCAAGCATTTGTTTACATTTGATGAATTGAGTTGCACCAGCTAATAGGGGACATCGTACCCTTATTGATTTTACCTAATATAATATGTGTTCCCATTGGCTATTTTTGAGAAAACAAGCCTTAATACATAAATAAATAAATTTACTATTTGTTGCATGTGCTGTGAAACATGTATTATGTTCTTTCTGCCATTAGTTTGTATTGTAACAACAAATCATCTTGTTTTAGTGTAACATGTTAAGCTGATCAGGTTGACACTATAATTAATTTCATAACTTTATTTTTTTTTTATTCGAGCAATCTGATTGGCCGTCACCACTTTGGTGTATTTTTTTGTCTTTTGGGGTATTTTTCTACAATAACATGTTGTCACTGATATTGTAATTGTTATAACTATTAGTCCATTTATACCACTAAGTGAGCTGAATATTTCTGTATTTAAAAATCGAGCTCTGTGATTGGTTGGATTCTCTGACATCATCAATTCTGAATTTAATTGGTGTAAAGGGATGGTTTTAGATGCAGGCACCATCCCTCTGATGAAGCCTTAGTTGTCGAAGCACCAGGGAACCTGCATGCAGATCTTTTGTTGTGCCTTCCACTATTCTATTCTATGTGTGTGCCTGAAATGTTAGACTAAATCCTTATTTAGCGTTCAAGCAAGGACTCGTATTTTTTTACAGCCATCACTGGAGGGAAAGTGGCTCTTCGGGCTCTGGAGTGTACAGTGATTTTTTTTGATGTTTCAGTTAGGGTTCGCAGCCCTCACCTGCACCCACCCTAGCTCTGTAATGCGTCACCATTTGGTCATATTGATCCTCACTGTTGCCATGCTTGCTCCATGCTTATTGTACATGTCACTATTTCCATTAACCAGTCAGAGCGCACACTGGTGCAGGAAGAGCATGGTGACTGGAAACTTAGTTTCAAGATGGAGGTGCTGCTCTTATCCTAAAATACTCACTTCATTTCGGTGCCAAAACCTCGATTTGTAATCTGTATTTACTTTATTAGTTTTTATTTTTATTTATGATAAAAGTTTTCATAGTTATTACTTTGTTCATTTTGGGATACTTTCTGTTCATCCTGTGTGATCACCTTATAGGTCCAGCTGGCATTCCTGATGGGAGAGAGTGTTTCTTGTGCATGTACTAGATGCGGTCACATGAATTCAGCACCTTTTGTTACTTTTTAAAGAGTTTATGTTCGGATTATGGCTATATTAAAATCTATGTGGCACGCTGCTCCCTGCGTTATGGATGATAAGTGGGTTAGGGTCAGTAGCATGTTTGTCTCATGCTCTGCACTTGAGTTTTCTCCCTAATATGCAGTTGCTGATTGTTTAAAATGAAAAAATAATGGTGTTGCCTTCAACTTATCTGGCATCAGTCCAGCCCCAATCTCTGATGCATTGTAAAGGCCAAATCAGTTTTGAATCCCTCCACAGTCACTGGTGTTGTCCATCGACTCATATGACATCAGTCCAGACTCAACCTCTGATGCACTGTAAAGTGTTCTTCAGGTTAAATTCCCTCCACAGCCACTTGTAAAATCTAACTCCTTACCACGCATCAGTCGAGCCCCAAACTGTAGTGAAGTGCATTTCAGGTTCAGATCCCTCCTCAACTGATGGTGTTGTCCATCGACTTACCACGCATCAGTCCAGACCAATCCCATAATGCACTGTGAAATGCATTTCATGTTCAAAACCCTCCACATCCACTGGTGTAGTCCATCAATTCATATGACATCAGTTCAGCCCCAATCTGTGATGCACTGTAAAGTATTCTTCAGGTTCAAATCCCTCCACAGCCTCTTATAAAATCTCAGGCTCAAATCCCTCCACAGCCACTTGTACAATCTATCTCCTTATCATGCATCCGTCGAGTTCCAAACAATAGTGAACAGTGAAGTGCATTTCAGGTTCAGACCCCTCCACAGCCAATGGTGTTGTCCATTGACTGATCTGGTGTCAGTGCAGCCTCAACCTCTACTGCACTGTAAAGTGCTGTTCAGGTTCAAATCCCACCAGAGTCACTGATTTAGTCCATCTGTTCATCAGTCTTCAGTCCAACCTTTATCTCTGACACTCTGTGATGTGCATCACTGATATGGATCCCTCCTCAGACACCATGGTGTAGTCCATTGTGCACATCAAGATTCATTCCAACACTACCCTCAGATGTACTGTAATGTTCTATTCAAGTTCGAATCACTCCACAACCACTTTAGTCCCTTGTGCTCATAATGCTTCAGACCATCCCTTACCTCTGATGCACTGTGATATGATCAGTGCCAGTGTATGACTTATACAGTCCATTCAAATGAAACATAGCACACAGCACACATGTGCACCAATGAGCATCACTCCATGGTGCAGGCATACCCACACTCCTTCCCACCCACACAGTGCACCATACTGAATGTTGCAACATATCACATGTGTATGCAGGCAAACCATGTGACACAGCACATAGTACACAACCTTTACAGGTGCCCATGTCATCACCCTGTATGTGTACCCACAATGTTTCTGCATGGCATATGAACACCATTACCAGGTGCAAGCAGCCCCACTTGCTTCCCTACAACTCAGTATACCCCAAGGACAGGTGCCAATTCATGACGCAAAATGACTGCAGTGCCTGTGAGCATCATTCCTTGGTACAGGCACACCCACCCCCTTCCCCATGACACAGTATACCCCAAATTACCAGTGCCTTTTCTACAATTTCATCATCCTATACGTATACCCATAATGTATCTACAGTATCTATTAGCACCATTATTACATGCATACAGCCCCTCTCATTTCCCCAGAACATATGAAGTGCATCTGAGCCTGTATTATGAATGCAGGACCCCTCCTCCCGCCACTGACACTCAGTGGTTCATCATACAGTCATTCCCTCACATTAAACCATCCCATAATACAACCCCCAAAAAATAAACTATGCCAGGAAATTAAATAATACGTAGATTTATGTAACATGATGTTTACTGAAAGACTGTGAACCTTTACATTAACAACATCATGCTTCATTTCCAGTATGATAAAGCAAACAGCACAAATAAAATACAGTTTCCTATACTTATTATGGAATTTTATTATAAAAATAAAATAGTTTATTTCAATGAAATTGCACATTTTAAATACAGCACATATGCAATTAATCATCGAGAGACCTCCAACACTAACAAATGTGTCCATTTCCTGTGTCAGCTCACTGACCTACACTGGAAGTGTTCTTCCTATTTACATCACTTGACCTCACAAAGCACTTCCTTCCTGCATCACTTCCTGATATGTACTGCTAAGGTAATGTGTAAATATGTTCTTACTAAACTAGGGGAAAAACAAAAAAATTGATAATCAGATTCATAAATTAAAATCAATGGGTAAGAAGAATTAAACACTGCAAAAATTCCAACCAGTGGAGTGGAACAAAAAACTCAAACTGTAATAACAAGAGATTCAGATATTGATTTCTGACTAAAAAAAATGGTAAAAAACTTGCAAAATTTGTATTTAGACAATGACAGATGTTTATTGTCTATTTTTAACAATTTTAATCAATAATTTAACAGAAATTTAATATTTTTGCATGACTAAGTAAACAGAGCATAATTATATTTAGATAAAATCATCAGAATTTATTAAAATATGAAAACAACCTTACACAACATTAAATCCAATTAAATTGACATTACCAAACCTCACTCATTTTCAAAAACTTTTTGTCCTGAAAAACTTTTCTTTTTACAGTTTTAAAATTGGATGTACGGTTTTTAAGATATGTAGGTTTAAGCACAGTGTGTTTGTATGAATGCTGCAGATCGAAAACCCCTTCAAGCACACAGGTGTTCTAGCAGCAGGCAGAGGGTACCTGAACATTCTAAGTGACAGTAGGATAGAATGAGTTAAACTCCTCCCAGACAATCAGAAGGCCTCTGTTTCCCCCAAGCCGATCACTGTGAGGCAACACTTGCCTCGCTGACAAGATCCCCGACAGGATAGAGGACACCCTGTCAGAGAAGAACTGAGCAAACTCATCGCATAATGTGGTTGAAAAAGCTTTTTTCAGCTGTACATAGTGTGGTGCTCTGTTGAAGGTGAGAGTGCGCTCTACTCTAAGGTGGTGAAAAGAGATGAGCGAGACACCAAAGGTCCGAATTATTTTCGGATAGGATAACTGCTATCCGGACAAGGAGAGGCAGGAGTCAACTTAGTATTTCGATGCCCGCAGGGTGGGCGTTTATTTGGTACCAAGGGGTAGACAGACACAGTCACAAAAAGGAGTAGGGGATGCCCGATTAACAATAGGGCAATTATAACAGGGATATACTGAAATACTTTCGATCTACCACTTTTATGGTTACCACTACAAGCATAACCTTTAGGCCTATTGCCACTCTTATTCTAATACTAGTTTGTACTGTACTTCTATACTCTAATACTAGTTTATACTGTACTTCTATACTCTAAACCAGAATTCAGTTACATGGGCTACTCAGCACTACATTAGGGTGATCAGCATTACACATCTACAAGAGAGTCCAGATTTTACAAGAGTCCAGAGATCCGGCGTCTTTGTGAAACACCGTCATTCTTCATTGGTAGCTACAAGGGGAAATAAGCAGAACTGTGGAACCCTAATCTCAATTCCCAGCAAGGACCTAGATAAGGCCACTGGGGTGGTGAGAGGTTTGGTAAACAGACCATATATCTTCGGCAAAAGCCCACTCTCTCCGAGGCTGCTGGAATGTAGAACCAAAGCAACTGGTTCCTGAAATAACACACTAAAGCAAGAGGTTCCTCAGCCAAAACCCACTTCTAGGGTTGCCAAGGATGAAGAAAGACCAAGATCTGCGTGGCGATGAATCCAATGGAGGACTACCAAGATCCGACTGATGCTGCAGCACTCCAAGGGCCAGCTGGACTCGGAAGGAACTCTGACAGGACCAGGAACCATAAGAATCTGAAGAGATGATGGTTGACTCTGCAATCCTTGGATCAGGAAGTAACACAAAACAAAGAAACGGCGGACACGTCCCGGACTGGGCTTCGACGGACTCGACTTTCGGCGAATGACCAGGTGGGGGCGCAGAACAGGTTCTCCAAGATGAGTTCTCTCTCTTCTGTAGAGGGCGACCAACTTTGGGACATCTGGAACAGGAACCATACGGAACAACACTGGCACGGCTGTCATGATGCATTTTGGCGGACGTACTTTCAAGCTGTGAAAACAAGAAAACGACGGGTACGACTGGTACAACTAACGACGAACTTCGACTTCAGCGGATGACACAAATGGACAGGATGAGTTGATGGATGATCTTCCCGAAGTGAAGAATGTTGGAAGGATGTCTTCTTCTGAGTAGAGACTGATTCTGAGCACGTGGTGTAACAGACCACACTAGGAGACTGCAGTGTGGTAGAAGATTGAGACTGTCTTCATACAGTAGTAAACATATAATTGAAGAATGCCCAAAGAACTGTGGAATAGTACAATAATTTGCCGGGGAAGGGCAAATTATAACTTCAGGGGTAATTGTTACTGATAAGGGCCAATGTCCAGGTGCTTAGAGCAATAGTTCAGGTACTTCGGACAATAGTTCAGGTACTTAGGGCAATAGTTCAGGTACCTCAGACAATAGTTCAGGTACTTAGGGCAATAGGTCAGGTACTTCGGACAATAGTTCAGGTACTTAGGGCAATAGTTCAGGTACTTGGGGCAATAGTTCAGGTACTCCGGACAATAGTTCAGGTACTTAGGGCAATAGTTCAGGTACCTTGGACAATAGTTCAGGTACTTAGGGCAACAGTTCAGCATAAGCAGTACAGTAATTACAATAATTTCACAGTATAGGCAAATAGAACAGTCTCAAATGAACCCCCTGTTTCTATAGGTAGGGTATTCTGGGATAGGATCCCTTACTGTACTTTGTGGCTAGGGAATCCTTTAGTACCACTAGGCTGGCTTGCCCTATTCCGCTAGGCCAGGGCCTCCGTACAGTACTACTAGGCTGGCTTGCCCTATTCCGCTAGGCCGGAGCCTCCCTATAGTACCACTAGGCTGGCTTGCCCTATTCCGCTTGGCCGGGGCCTCCCTATAGTACCACTAGGCTGGCTTGCCCTATTCCGCTAGGCTGGGGCCTCCCTTTAGACCAGGCTTTACCTCAGGCCTAATGCCCTACCTTTACCTTGGGCCTGAAGCCCTACATTAGCTTGGGCCTAGTGCCCCACCTTAGATTGGGCCTGGTGCCCCACTTTACAATGGGCCTGGTGCCCCTCGAAATACTGGGCCTGGTGCCCCACTTTGTAATGGGCCTAGTGCCCCATGTTGCTTTGGGCCTGGTGCCCCACCTTAGATTGGACCTGGTGCCCCAATTTACAATGGGCCTAATGCCCTACTTTATAATTGGGCCAGAATTGCCCTTTTAAATGACGTTGCCCTTTTAAATTTCCAGGCTTTCTGAACCTGCTGTCAATCTTTATACAGGTTGCCGCCTTTAATCCTGCCCCCTTAATAAATATTCATAGGCCTTTAAAATGGCCTAAATGCACTAGCCTTTTTGGCCCTCCGCAGGCCACGCCGCTTAGCCCGCCTCCTCCTTTAATATTAAATCGCGGGTCCTAGTGACCCGATGCCCCTGTGGCGCCCGGCCACCTATCGCAAGCGCCTACTGAGCTTTTAAAACAAATTCAGTCCCCTTAAGATACAGGCGGTCAGCACAACATGTGCTGCCGCCGACTCACCGCTCTGCAGTCTGCAGGGAGTTCTTGGCTGCTCTGGGAGGCGGGAGGTGAGCTGCAGTGGGAGGGAATCACGCAGGCGGCAAGAGGGACGACTCGGGGGGCCTCCGATGGCCAAGAAAGATGCAGCTTGCTTGCTGCCGGCGTGGGACCAAATGAAAACTTGAAAAGTGACTCGGGGGCTTAAACAATTACACCGGAGGGCAAAACAAATAAACAGAGGGCTTTTAAGCCCATACAGCTCGTCGGGAGCAGCGTTTTTATTCGTGGTGCCCCGATGGCACCACCGACCATGGCACCACTGCAGCGCAGGATTCTTCAGTGGACTGGAGGAGGGGACTCACCAGGGAGTCAACAGGACTGGCTTCACAACCACCAGGTAAGCCACAAGTCCCTGTTGCACTCCTGTGATCCTCTCTACTCCACAGTCCCACAGCAACTGACTAACTGAACTGTTATGGAATTATTTTTAAAAGTTAAAACTGACTGGATTCTAGAATGGCTGGATTGGAATGCTGTGCATGAGCCACTCAGCACAGCGTTCCATCCAAGCCATTATGACATGGAATGCTTACAAAATCTATCTTTTGACCAGCTGTAAGTGCACAGGTGCACTTTTTCTATTATTTACAGTGTTTTGTGTGAGTAGGGAGGTTGACTTTTATGTCTAGGGGCCCCTTCATACAGTACCCTGCTGCCTACCCCTGCAGCAGGTACTCTAAGCACCTGTGTATTCTGCGTTCATTTAATTTTATTTTATTTTTCTGTAATGACTACCTTTGGGGCATTACAGATTTGGGCCCGCCTAAAAATACATGTCCCCATGTATTCCCTTAACATTCTATAAAATCTATCATCTTATCAACCTCTAAAATCTTACTTAATACTCTATGAAAATCTTACTTAGTAAAACACTCTTAAAATCTCTAAAATATTCTTAAAACATCTACTGTACTGTAAATTTTTGTTTCAAAGATTTACCCTAAAGTGACTGTGTCTGGGAAATTACTTGGATTAGATCTACCTGTTGTACCAAGGTATGAGTTGAGAAGCTTCTGTGATATACCTTCTAGGAGGGATACCTGCGTTTGATCTTTGAGATCTGCGGGGTTGGAAGTCAATAGGTTCTGGAACAATACATTCTTCTTCCAGGAAATCCGGTATTTCTGGAGCTAGTACTGGTACACAGTTCGAACGGTCAAGGGAATGCATATGCGACGTACGAGTCCAAGGTTCTGTACACCAATTTGTTGGTGATTCTGGTTTCCATATTTTGTCTTTGGTGGACTCCTGCCTCTCTTTCGGCGTAGGACTGTCCTGTTCTTTAACAATCACAATGTCTCTGAAAGTGCACGCTTTTAGTAGGTTGCGATGGACAATTTTGGTGCCATGTCCAAATTCTTGTTGGATCTTGTAGACCGGCAGTTCAGGGTAAGGTATCTCGATGATGTAATAAGGTTCTGATTCCCACTTTGAAGAAAGTTTACTGCATTTCTGGGTCTTATTCAACATTACCCTTTCTCCAATAAGTAAAGGTGTAGCTTTGGCCTTGATATCGTAGTTGGTTTTCTGCTTCTGCCGTGCTTGTTCCATGTGTTTTCCAACGATTCTTCCGGCTTCTTATAACCGTTCATTATGTTCTTGGACCCAATTTGCCACTGGCTTCTTTCCTTAACTTCTTCTGGTGGCACCCAATACTAAGTCCATTGGAAGTCTTCCATGTCATCAAACATCAAATAGTGCGGGTATAACCTGTGGAGCAATGAATCGTATTATTGTACAGATCGTGAGTTCAGGGAGTAAAGCTGGCCAGAAAGGACGTTTATATTCTGGTAGAGCTCTAAACATTTCTAAGAGAATTTGGTTTGTTCTTTCACAAAGTCCATTTCCTTGGGGTGGTAAGCAGTAGTTTTTAACTTATGAGTCCCATATAGAGCACACAGTTAGTGAAAGAGTTGAGATTCGAAAGATGTTCCTTGATCTGTTAGGATTTTAGTGGGGTATCCATAAGGTTGTACAAAACATCTCATAAAGGTTTCAGCAGTAGTTCGAGCAGATAGATCTTTCACTGCACTTGCAACTACGAACTTGGAAAAGTGATCCACCATAGTGAGGATGTAAACGTGTCCATTTGAACTAGGATCCAGTTTCAAGTGATCAAGAGCAACTAGTTCCAATGGTGCGCTACTGACTATTGGATGGAGAGGAGCTCTCTGATTCCCCTTTTACTTGCGCTTTAAGTTGCATGTTGGACATTCCTCACACCATTTTGCTATATCATTACGCATTCCTACCCAATAGAATCGCCTTCTGATGATAGCTTCCGTTTTCTTGTGACCGAAGTGTCCTGAGTTGTCATGGTATGCTTCCAACACTACTGAAGCACTGGTCTTTGGAACCACGATTTGAGTTATCTCTGTGTGGGTGGTGGGATCTCTGCTCTTCTTCACCAGATGATCATCCTCTATTGTCAAGCAGGTCCTGTGCCTCCACAGTTTTGTCATCTCTGTGGTCAATTTCCTTCTTTCTTTTCTGTTCATGCGCTTCTGTTGCATAACTAGATCTTTCACTTGACGCACTATGGGGTCTTGACTTTGTAGTTTCGCCCATAGGTTCTTTTGATTAGCAATCATGTCATCTACGTCTGGTTGATCTTCCTTTTTAACCTCAGGAGCAAGTAGACAGCATGCCTGTACAGTCTCAGCTGGTACCTGTAGAAATGGTGGCATTTCAATGTTTTCCACCGGGGTGTCATCTATTTCTACCTCTCCGTGTTCAGGCATCCGGGACAAGGCATCGGCATTCACATTCAATTTACCTGAGCGATACTTGATGGAAAATCTGTAATTTGCGAGTCGAGAAGCCCACCTTTGCTCGAGGGCTTCTAGCTTTGCAGTATTCAGGTGTGCTAACGGATTATTGTCTGTGAAGACTGTGAAAGAGGTGGCAGCCAAATATTGTCTAAATATTTCAGTGATGGCCCAGACTAGCGCCAAGAACTCCAATTTAACAGAGCTATAGCGGGCGTCGTTCCGCTCGGAGTCTCTTAATCCTCTACTGGCGTAGGCTATTACCCTTTCCACACCATTTTGTTCTTGTGCGAGTACCACACCCAATCCTCTGTTGCTGGCATCTGTATACAATAGAAATGGTTTCGCATAGTTGGGATACGCCAGTATGGGAGCTTCAGTAAGTATTTTCTTTAGTTGATTGAAGGCCTCTTGTTGCTCGGTACCCCATGTAACCAGGCGATTCTTCGGGACTCTACCTTCTGCTGATCCTCTCAGGAGTTCGTGCAAAGGCACAGCAATCTTTGAGAAATTCTTAATAAACCTTCGGTAGTATCCAACAAATCCCAAGAATTTCTGGACCTTTCTGATGGTGGTAGGAACAGGCCATTTCTTAACAGCTTCGATCTTCTCTGGGTCTGGCGTCACTCCATCTGCGGAGACTATATGTCCCAGGTAACTTACTTTGGTCTGCAGCAGGTGACATTTGGATGGTTTAATTTTCAGCCCATACTGGATCAGCTTTTGGAATACTTCGTCCAGGTGGCGTAGATGATCTTCATGCGTTTTGGAATATATGATAATATCGTCCAACTACAACAGCAGGGTGTCAAAATTTCGGCTCCCAAGACAATGTTCCACTAGCCTTTGGAAAGTTCCAGGTGCATTACACAAACCAAAAGGCATCCCAGTGAATTCAAATAAACCCATGGGAGTAATGAAAGCTGTCTTCTCCTGATCCTGGGGCGCCATAGGAACCTGCCAGTATCCGCTGGTCAGATCTAGGGTGGAGAATACGGCTGCTGACTGAAGAGCCGTGAGGGAATCCTCGATCCTAGGCAGAGGGTATGCGTCTTTGTGAGTGATGGCATTCAACTTGTGGTAATCCACACAGAATCAGATCTTACCATCCTTCTTCTTGACCAGAACAATTGGCGCTGCCCAAGGGCTGTGACTTTCTCTTATCACGCTCACTTTTCATCTCCTTGATCATCTCTTTGACCTGCTGGTACATAGCTGGTGGAATCAGCCCAAATCTCTCTCGGATAGGTGGATGTCCATGGGTACTGATGTGATGTTGTACCCCACGAGCTGACCCAAAATCCAAGGGGTGTTGGCTGAAAGCTTCTTTCCGGTGCAAAACCACCTCCAAAACTTCGGCTCTTTGCTTCATGCTGGTCTTTGCATTGCCAGCTTTGATCTCCTTGGTCCACTCTGGTCTCCGGTCGCTTTCCATCTCATCTTCCGGCACTTTCTCCATTTCTTCCCCAGCTTCAACAATATCCTGCAAACATACTGTGTGGATCTGCGCAACCGGCTGGTTCCGGTACAGCTGTACGTCATGAGTCCCGTAATTCAGCACTCGGACTGGTATCCTACCTCGGATCAGCGTGGCCACACTTCTAGCCACTATTATGGGCTCTTCCTTATTCATTGGGTAGGGTTCTATTAGGGCGTCATAGTCTTGACCCCTCGAGCCCACCTTTGCTTTGCACCACAAAGTTGTTTCGGTGCCCGGCTTTAAGGTTACAGGTCTAGCATCCGTCACCCGTACCTTACCAATTTCACCCTCGGCATTGGCAAATCTTTGGTGGCATTGCAAATTGTGTGTGGTCTGTTGCAGGGCATGTTTCTCTACTCGAGGCACGTGTTTGGCTTGCTGCTGGAGGATGCTCACTAGTTCGCCGAAACAATTCTGCAGAACATTCATCCCGAGAACGAGTGGTGGTAGCTGATCACTCTCAATGTCGCTCACAATGATGCCTGTGCTATGTTGAACGTTCGTCCCTAGCTGTACATCAGCTTCCAGGTAACCTAAATATGGGACTTCATCCCCATTGCTTGCGATCAACTTTACCCAAGATCTAGGAGGTGGCTTCAGATCATTGGGCGTCCAGTACCTTCGGAACTCTCTTCCTTGCAGGGTGGTGACTTGCGATCCGGTGTCCAATAGCGCCATTAGCTTGATGCCATCGACCTTAACTGGAATCATGGGGCTGTCGCCAACAAAACACGACTGTTCTAGCGGGACTGCTGGACCTGCTCGGCTGTTCTTCGGGGGTCGGTCCTCATCTCCAAAGAATTCCTGTTTAAACTTAAGGTGTTGTTGACTGGCTGACCACATCTCCATTCGACATGACCACTCACACCGCACCGGCGACATATGGGCCTTCCTTGGCCATCAAATCGATCTGTGGAGCGTCTCCCTTCACTCTTCCTCGAGTGGTTCATTCGATCATGCTTCCTCTCTTTCTCCGATGGACCGAAGCTTTTCTCGTTCTTCCACCCAGCTTTCCAACTCTGCATCTCTTTATGCATTTCTGCCATCTGGTTGGTCAGCATAGCAATCTGTTCCGTCAGCTCTGAATGGTGTTGAGCGCCTGTCTGTACAGAGCATATCGGGGTCTGTGACCTTGGGTTAGGTATATGATCATGTTCGGAACGCCGGCTCGGGTATACAACAGCTTCTCTTCCTGGCTCTTGTCTTCGTAAGGACACTTCTGGTTGGAGGCCTAATTGCCAAGACTGATCTTCTTTCCAACCCTTGTTAGTGTAGGTCGGCCATTGAGTTCCCATAGAGATTTGGGGATATGCTGGAGCTTCCTCTCAAGGATGCCCTGAACCAAATATTAGGATGGCTTTCTCTTTAAAATCCAGAAAGTCAACTTCAGGGTTCTGCAAATGCAGCATCCATAGTTCTCTTTTCAAGGCCTCGCTTTGTACTCCTTCCACAAATTTCTCGACTAGAATTCTGTCTGCATCCCGGACCTCTGCCGCATCTACTCTCTCTATTGCTCTTAACAGCTCTTGTAGACTCAGTGCAAACTCCCTCAGGGTCTCTTGAGACTTCTGGGTATGTGAAAAGAACTTCATCTTGAGGTCGGACACGGTCCTAGCATCAAAAATCTGCTGCAACCTCTGGAGTATTTGGTCTGCTGTGGCTTTTGCTCCACTCGGCCATGATTGCACTTCATGGTGGGCAGCTCTCTTCAATTGCCCGATCAAAATTCAACTTTTTGTGGCTCTGGGATTTGATACAACTGGAACATGGCTTGCATTTTCTAATGGAATTCTCCCAGGTTGCTGGTTCCATCCCCATCTTTCTCTCCGGAAAACTGCGGAAGCCATGACGCTCCAAAGTAGTATGGCATGGTTAGGGGAGAGGGTGGGATACTCCCTCTAAGTCCATCTCAGTCTCCTCCGGACAATTCACTACTTCCTCCTGGCTCCATTGGTACTTCCTACTAAGCCACTCCAACTTTGGACTCCTCGGATAAATTATCTCTATCCTGCCGACTACGACAGAAATTTAGAGGTATGTGGTGCTCTGTTGAAGGTGAGAGTGCGCTCTACTCTAAGGTGGTGAAAAGAGATGAGCGAGACACCAAAGGTCTGAATTATTTTTGGATAGGATAACTGCTATCTGGACAAGGAGAGGCAGGAGTCAACTTAGTATTTCGATGCCCGCAGGGTGGGCGTTTATTTGGTACCAAGGGGTAGACAGACACAGTCACAAGAAGGAGTAGGGGATGCCCGATTAACAATAGGGCAATTATAACAGGGATATACTGAAATATTTTCAATCTACCACTTTTATGGTTACCATTACAAGCATAATCTTTAGGCCTATTGCCACTCTTATTCTAATACTAGTTTGTACTGTACTTCTATACTCTAAACCAGAATTCAGTTACATGGGCTACTCAGCACTACATTAGGGTGATCAGCATCACACATCTACAAGAGAGTCCAGACTTTACAAGAGTCCAGAGATCCGGCGTCTTTGTGTACACCGTCGTTCTTTGGTGGTAGCTACAAGGGAAATAAACAGAACTGTGGAACCCTAATCTCAATTCCCAGCAAGGACCTAGATAAGGCCACTGGGGTGGTGAGAGGTTTGGTAAACAGACCATATATCTTCGGCAAAAGCCCACTCTCTCCGAGGCTGCTGGAATGTAGAACCAAAGCAACTGGTTCCTGAAATAACACACTAAAGCAAGAGGTTCCTCGGCCAAAACCCACTGCTAGGGTTGCCAAGGATGAAGAAAGACCAAGATCTGCGTGGCGATGAATCTAATGGAGGACTACCACGATCCGACTGATGCTGCAACACTCCAAGGGCCAGCTGGACTCGGAAGGAACTCTGACAGGACCAGGAACCATAAGAATCTGAAGAGATGATGGTTGACTCTGCAATCCTCGGGTCAGGAACTAACACAAAACAAAGAAACGGCGGACGCGTCCCGGACTGGGCTCCGACGGACTCAACTTTTGGCGAATGACCTGGTGGGGGCGCAGAACAGGTTCTCCAAGATGAGCTCTCTCTCTTCTGTAGAGGGCGACCAACCTCGGGACATCTGGAACAGGAACCATACGGAACGACACTGGCATGGCTGTCGTGATGCGTTTCGGCAGACGTACTTTCAAGCTGTGAAAACAACAAAACGACGGGTATGACTGACGACGAACTTCGACTTCGGCGGACGACACAAATGGACGGGATGAGTTGATGGATGATCTTCCTGAAGTGAAGAATGTTGGAAGGATGTCTTCTTCTGAGTAGAGACTGATTCTGAGCACGTCGTGTAACAGACCACACTAGGAGACTGCAGTGTGGTAGAAGATTGAGACTGTCTTCATACAGTAGTAAACATATAACTGAAGAATGCCCAAAGAACTGTGGAATAGTACAATAATTTGCCGGGGAAGGGCAAATTATAACTTCAGGGGTAATTGTTACTGATAAGGGCCAATGTCCAGCTTAGAGCTTAGAGCAATAGTTCAGGTACTTCGGACAATAGTTCAGGTACTTCGGACAATAGTTCAGGTACTTAGGGCAATAGTTCAGGTACCTCAGACAATAGTTCAGGTACTTAGGGCAATAGGTCAGGTACTTAGGACAATAGTTCAGGTACTTAGGGCAATAGTTCAGGTACCTCGGACAATAGTTCAGGTACTTAGGGCAATAGTTCAGGTACTTGGGGCAATAGTTCAGGTACTCCGGACAATAGTTCAGGTACTTAGGGCAACAGTTCAGCATAAGCAGTACAGTAATTACAATAATTTCACAGTATAGGCAAATAGAACAGTCTCAAATGAACCCCCTGTTTCTATAGGTAGGGTATTCTGGGATAGGATCCCTTACTGTACTTTGTGGCTAGGGAATCCTTTAGTACCACTAGGCTGGCTTGCCCTATTCCGCCTAGGCCAGGGCCTCCGTGACAGCACTACTAGGCTGGCTTGCCCTATTCCGCCAGGCCCGAGCCTCCCTATAGTACCACTAGGCTGGCTTGCCCTATTCCGCTAGGCTGGGCCTCCCTATAGTACCACTAGGCTGGCTTGCCCTATTCCGCTTGGCCGGGGCCTTCCTATAGTACCACTAGGCTGGCTTGCCCTATTCCGCTAGGCTGGGGCCTCCTTTAGACCAGGCTTACCTAGGCCTAATGCCCTACCTTTACCTTGGGCCTGAAGCCTCACGTTAGCTTGGGCCTAGTGCCCACCTAGATTGGGCCTGGTGCCCCACTTCTTACAATGGGCCTGGTGCCCTCAAATACTGGGCCTGGTGCCCCACTTTGTAATGGGCCTAGTGCCCCATGTTGCTTTGGGCCTGGTGCTCCACCTTAGATTGGGCCTGGTGCCCCAATTTACAATGGGCCTAATGCCCTACTTTATAATTGGGCCAGAATTGCCCTTTTAAATGACGTTGCCCTTTTAAATTTCCAGGCTTTCTGAACCTGCTGTCAATCTTTATACAGGTTGCCGCCTTTAATCCCGCCCCCTTAATAAATATTCATAGGCCTTTAAAATGGCCTAAATGCACTGGCCTTGCTTTTGGCCCCTCCGCAGGGGCGTCGCTAGCCCTGCCTCCCTCTTTAATATTAAATCGCGGGTCCTAGTGACCCGATGCCCCTGTGGCGCTCGGCCACCTATCGCAAGCGCCTACTGAGCTTTTAAAACAAATTCAGTCCCCTTAAGATACAGGCGGTCAGCACAACGTGTGCTGCCGCCGACTCACCGCTCTGCAGTCTGCAGGGAGTTCTTGGCTGCTCTGGGAGGCGGGAGGTGAGCTGCAGTGGGAGGGAATCACGCAGACGCAAGAGGGACGACTGGGGGCCTCGATGGCCAAGAAAGATGCAGCTTGCTTGCTGCGTGGGGACCAAATGAAAACTTGAAAAGTGACTCGGGGGCTTAAACAATTACACCGGAGGGCAAAACAAATAAACAGAGGGCTTTTAAGCCCATACAGCTCGTCGGGAGCAGCGTTTTTCTTCGTGGTGCCCCGATGGCACCACCGACCATGGCACCACTGCAGCGCAGGATTCTTCAGTGGACTGGAGGAGGGGACTCACCAGGGAGTCAACAGGACTGGCTTCACAACCACCAGGTAAGCCACAAGTCCCTGTTGCACTCCTGTGATCCTCTCTACTCCACAGTCCCACAGCAACTGACTAACTGAACTGTTATGGAATTATTTTTAAAAGTTAAAACTGACTGGATTCTAGAATGGCTGGATTGGAATGCTGTGCATGAGCCACTCAGCACAGCGTTCCATCCAAGCCATTATGACATGGAATGCTTACAAAATCTATCTTTTGACCAGCTGTAAGTGCACAGGTGCACTTTTTCTATTATTTACAGTGTTTTGTGTGAGTAGGGAGGTTGACTTTTATGTCTAGGGGCCCCCTTCATACAGTACCCTGCTGCCTACCCCTGCAGCAGGTACTCTAAGCACCTGTGTATTCTGCGTTCATTTAATTTTATTTTATTTTTCTGTAATGACCACCTTTGGGGCATTACAATAGACTGGATGCAAAAGTCTGTCCACAGTCCAAAAAAGCTGAGCTGGTCTGTTACTCCCTGCGGCAATTTCCCTAGATAGGAACTCTGCCTTCTCATGGTTGATTGCCCCTTGGTACTCATAGTAATGAGCACACAAGGCCAGTTTGTCCTCCTCAGATAGGGTCTTCCACCAGCAACCCTCCAACTTCTGACCCCTGATCTTCATCACCTTGAGATCCCCATCAAACCATGGGGATCTTAGGCGAGAAGATCTGAGTCATATACGGACTGGTGCAATGGCATCAAGTGCCTCGGATACTGCCTTATTATAGGTGGCCACTGCCTCACCTGTGCCAACCACACATGCAGCATTTACACTAGATAAATCAGCTACCGCCAACAGTCCCTCTGGGGACAGTCCCCTTAGAGGGCAATAGCTAATCATCTCTGCAGGGGAGGGACTTTCAGGGGATGTCCCAAACAGGAACTTCACCATGCAATGATCAGACCAGGTGACCTGATCAGTCTTGAGATTCATCACGTCAAGCCCCAGTGAGAAAACCAGGTCCAACATGTGGCCGCAGTGATAGGTCACAGAAGTAACTACTTGTGTCAGGCCCAGTGATGTCATTAACTGTAGGAGGTCATGACCAAACTGCAAGGATTCATCATAGATCCAGCCATTGAAGTCCACCCAAAATCAACCGTCTGGTGGACTCCAAAACCTTGTTGTTGATGAAGTCTGCGACCTCCTGCAGAAAATCTCCTCACGACCCCAGAGGGCAGTAAATGAGGATAAAGCTGCTTACACCTGGACCCCCATGCACCGCCACACACTCAGAGGACCTGGCTGATCCCACTGGGTGCACGGTGAAGCCCAAGCTTGATCTAAAGCAGATGGCCACACCCCCACCCCTGTGTTACCTCCTTGGGCAGTGCACCACGAAGTGCCAAGAGGGGACAGCCACCTCCAAAACTGGCCTGGCATCATCACCCAACCAGGTCTCCGTAATGCAAGCCAGATCAACCAAAGAAATCAAATCTGCCATAATTGCAGTCTTGTTCCTCATTGAACTGACACTGCACAGCACAACCCAAAGGGGACTAATGAATGCTGCAGATCCTCCGGTTACTTGACCACTCAGTCTGGTGGGAACCCTGGGGATGGAAACCAAACATGTCTGGCCTCTCTCTAGGCTCTGTCTAACCCCAGGGTGTCTCCTGCTCCTAACCACCCCAATACCCCTAACCTCCGCCAAGTTCGCTGCACCCAGCTGCTGCCAACCTATATGCTCCCTGGTAATGCCAACCTCCTTGCAGTGCCCAGCTGCAGTAGTTGAAATAGGGAGGTCACACAGCTGGGATGTAGCATGAGCAATGCGAGAGGGTCCAAGGTTCTGGCACATCCCCAGTACTAACCAGAGCACCTTAAAATACCACTCTCATTAAACACCCAACTATCCCAAAACTAACAGGGATAGTCACACCCCCTACTAGAGGTATTTAAAGACCTATAACATTCACAGCTCACATCCGCCTTAATACACAAATGAACCTAGACACACACACACACACACACAATGCTAAACAATTCCCTTCCAAAACCTCCCACCCTTCCTAAAAATAATAAACAGAATTAACCAGATGTTTACTCTTTAGGAGAAATAAAAAAATGGTGCTATAGAAGTAAAGTTCGAAATAACATTAGCTCCTTCTCAGGAACAATGTCCCAAGGTTCACTGTAGTTTAAAGTTGATATGATCAGCAGAGATTAAATCCATTTACAGTTTCTGCAGAAGCAACAGTATCCACAGTGAGCTCTCACCAAACTGAGAAAAGTCATCAATATGGAGCTGTGCTCACACCACCAAGCTCCATGATGTTAATCAGATTAAATACTGCAAAGCTGATGGATTTCATAAAACAGGAGAGGATTTTGGGAGGAGGCATTTTTCAAGAAGTTCTTTCGCCAGAAACTATTCTCACTTGCACTGGGGTCAGCATTTACATGAATGCAGATATGGATGCATGTACTCACTGGGCCAGGACTCAGACAGTGTTCCCGAAACACCGCCCAGCACCGCTCTCACCAGTGCTAAACGTAATCCGAAAATGGGCAGTTGTTAAATGATAGGGAAAACTCCCCAGGCCAGGACCAGCAGCAGTAAATTCCAACAGCAACAGTAGTAAGAAAAGCCAGGTCACGAACCTGCACTTGTGTGATTCACACCATGGCTCACCTACCAGGTCCAATGAAAGATGATAAGCAAAACCCCGCAGACAGGAAATCCAGGGTCGCAGCCCCATGCTGTTGGCTCATGGCAGGCTCACCTGCCAGCAGTGAACACTCTGGCAGACAAGATGTCCCAAGTGCAATAAAGCACTCACAGAGCCGGACCCACAAGCCAAGTTCAGAAGTCAGTTAGTCCAGAGGTCGGAAACCCATGATACCACCCTGACCGTGGCTCACCTACTGAATCGTACATGGTGGTGCTAGATTCTCCAGCCGCTGGGTAGGGCTTTCCACATGCCAACCTCCTCAACCAAACTTTCTGATCCATCTCTTCCAGTAACCTCCAACAACCACAGCAAATGTGGAATTTGTCCTTTGATTGTGAAGTTAGTTCATTTGCAAATACTGAATATTACAGATTTGCCCAAAGTGCTAATGTGCAAAGCCCCCCTTGTGGCACAGATGTGACATCACACATGGTTGTTGATATCATGATGATGCGACAGCATATGCACCATGATGCTGCGCTATGACATTGTGCATCTGCAGCTCGGTACAGCATATGCACACTATGGGCGCTATGCATGAAGCCAGCGAGACGTGCATGGGGCGCATGGGTAGGCAGCAGGGGAACATATGCATGTGTTGCACACAATGCTGCATGCACGACAGGTGCTCAAGGCACCTAGCAAGCCATGATCATGTAGACACGTGTCCCACAAGTGCACCAAATATGCGGGGCGTGACCATGTAACCGGTGTGTAGCGGAATGCTGAGCGCATGCATGAATGCGGGTGTGGCACGACATGGCTGCTGCACATCGTGATACAGATACGCGTGCCACAGGACATCTGTGAACCAGCGCACATGCCAGAACAGAAGCAGAGACACAGGGCTCCACCTGCTAGTATGGGTGTAGCACCGGCATGCCAACCCACACAGTCCCGGCCTGCACCTACGCACACAATAAACACCACAGCGGGCAGGCCAAGCCACATGGCCCTGGTATGTGAGGCTGCTGACAGCTGGCATGCAGCATGTCCCAGCAGTTGAACTGTGCCATGGACCCATGGCAGGGACGGTGTACACAACCACCATGACAGACGCCGGTGACTGCACAAGCCACTCCGTGCCTAGGGGCCCCACCCATCCACCTGTCAGCCCTGCAGGAAGTGCCTGCCCATGGCACCCCGAAATGGTCAGCATTGGCATGACCACCTCATGCCACAACAGGCACACCGGCCATGACTGTGCCACACCCAAACTCGTGCAGGTGTACAGCCAACTGTGCCAGCCCCGGGCCCACTACACGAGCGGCAGCCAGGTCCAGACCATGCATGGCCCCCCCAATCGGTCTCCCCATGCCGCAAGCTGACTGCAGCCAAACACTGGGGGTGTGCCCCCCCACCCCAGAACTGCAAATAGGATGCCCAGCCAGCAGCCCCCTCCCCACACACATGCACACTCATGTGGGACAAGGACCAGGCTGTGTAGTACTAACGTGTTTAATACTTTAGCAACAGTAAAGTGAACAGAAACACAGGAAGGCAGAGGTCATCCACCAAAGGCCTGCACCCCTAACCCCCCCAACACAGCCAAAACAGAAGTCCACAATGCAGAGCATGGCCCCCCCAAACAACACAGTGCAGGCCACCCCTATTGCCACAGCCCACACATGTCAAGAGGCAGCACCAGAAGTTGATGGCCTTGGCAATTCCACAGCCTTCCCCTCCACTGACGTATGAGCCTCTGTATGGTGGCACCTCTGCCATGGCCATGGCTCCTTGTCATTGCTCATCTCATCCTCAGACACCATTGGCCACTCCTCCCTCTGCAGCAGCATCTGGAGCACAGGTCCCCTGTAGTGCTGTGGAGAGAAAGGTACGGTAAGTCATGGGTGAAGCCCTCACCCACCGACAGGAACAGGGGTCCCCGGATCCATGCAGACATGCAACTCTTACCCGTGATGGGACGGTGACCCACCACAGGGACAAGAGCTCAGCATCCCCATGCCCCCCCATAGTAGGGATGGCCATCCCTGGAGGTCTGCCAGAGATACCTTGGCATCACATGCTGCCAGCGGTGGTGATACAGGCCATGTGGGTGCATCACCATCATCTCGGCCCCATCTGGCTGTGGCATCTGGCCAAGTTCCAGGCATCTCGGCATGCCAGTATCATCCTGTATGGGACAGGGCAGGGAGACACAAGACAAATGCGTCGGTCAGTCAACAGGCAGACATGGTACAGGCAGTAGAAAAGCCATGGTCAGCATGGTGCAGCATGGCTGTGATACTCACCGGGTCGATCCGCTGTTCGGCCCACAGGGTGCCATACCTGCCGCTGTCGCTGAACTCCCCCTCGGCGACACGCCACAGCATTCGTGGGAAGCGATCCATCCTGCACCACCTCGACCAGTGCACTGGATACATGCCTATACTGTATATGTCCGTCCATGGACGCAGTACATGTGGCACATGTGCATACATCTGCTGGCTGCTGAGGCATGCCTTGACACATGTGGTGAGCCCCACCATACACAGTGGCACTGGACCAGTGAGACACGGCACCCTGACACACCACCATGTAGGCCGGCACGAATGCACCTGCATGCCCCATGTGCGACACCAGCCCCTGCAGCCAGGATAGGCAGTGTGCAGGCACATAATGGTCTCAGGGCATGCCACCTTGGTGGACCACCATGCTGACAGTCGTGATATGACTGCACCTATGCACCCATGGATAGGACGGCGGTAGGACCATGGAAATGCATCCCTGTGTTCCGCGATGCCTATGGATACATGTGTAGTGACAGTGCAACCGTGAGGTCTGTGCATCGAACCCTGCCACATGGCATTAGAGGACAGACATGGAGGTCGGCAACGGACACTAGTAATGCTGGTGACGATGGCCATGCCTGCATGCATACCGGTGTCCCGTACACTGCTACATAGCACGACATGGCAGTGTAGCATGCACATGTATGTCATGCCTCACAGGTCTGCGAGCGGCAGCCATGGCAGCCCACCACCATGTGTTGCACATGGTGCATGCACAGGTGCAGACCAGGTGGATGTTGCATCCTACATAGGCGATGACGCCATACTTGTGCGCCGTACCATGTACACACCGTTAGTTGTTCGACATCAGAATATGTCCGGGACTGCTGATGAATGTCTTTCAGCAGCATGCACGGCACGTGAGGGGTGGGTGTCCACAGCTGCAGGCGCTCGTGTCCAGACCACGCATGGATGGTAGTGTGCTCCATGACACCCATTGCCTAGAATGCTTCTGATTGCCATGGCACATGGTGCTGCAACTGTGCAACCATGTATGCGACGATGTAGCTCCGTGGACACGTTGATCTAGGGCCATGTCCGTTAAGATGAAGGTCATGTGCGCCATGTCATATTACGCCCCCAGGTCCTTCCAATGCATGGCAGGTGATGGCATCAGTGTCAGTCAGTTGTCCGTGTCTCCTGCCCTGGCACAGGTCACTGACACACTGCTGGTATGCACATGGGACCACATACGCCTCCCAGTGTCTGACGCAGAGGTCTGTGCCACCAAGCAGGTGTTCTATGGCATGCGCGAGATGCCCAACATCCTTGGCACTGTCGATGGCACACATCACCATCCTGACCCTATCCATGGCCGAGGAGCCCTACCACAACCACAAGGGCTTTCCACAGCATGCATTGTCAGGTGGTGTGTGATGCAGATAGACTGTTCACAGACGTGTGTGCCAGGTTGCCCAGGTCGCGCCATGACGCCTACATATTTGACGCCTTGGGGGTTGGAGTGTTGCTATGTACAGGTTGTGTGGACGGTTGGCTTTTGGGTAGGTTTGCTGCGCCCATGTCCGGGTGTCTGTATCAGTGTATGTATCACTCTATATTGCCATCCTGACGTGTCTCTCTTCCCACAGGTGACAGCGTATATCCACTGTGGCCATACCTGATGACACCCATCCTGGCACCTGCGTCTGTGGCTGAGGAGGCATACAACACTGCACATCGTTGGACACGGTCCATCATGGAGTGGAGCCTTGGGATGCTAAAGATACAGTTCTGCTGCCTTAACCACATGGGGGGACCATCATGCTGGCTTCACAGTGTGCCTGCCGTGTATTCGCCATCTGCATCATGCTACACAACATGGCCATGTGCCACAGGCTGCCAATGCCTGACATTCGTCCTCCGGACGTGCCACAAGGCCAGCAACATGATGACCAGGTGCATGGAAAAGAGACAGCGGCCGGACGTGCCACATGGACAGTGGTGGTGAACGGGACCTTCTGTTGGTAGACGCCATGCCATCACTACACCTTGCAACATTTGCATCATCCGCCAGTGTCCTGCATGTACCACTGGTACGCCTATGCGTTGTCCTCCCTTACAGTGCTGCATCATGTCAGGCCCCATGTATCTGATGATGACACCAACTGAGGGTGTACGTCGCCTCTAGTGCAGCTGTGCTGTTGGGGGCAGTTGGTGCTGGCTATGGCCAGGGCCCCTACTTTTCTGCGGCACAGTGGGACCAAGTTCTGTGGCAAGACTACCATTTGCCGCAGAACTTCTGCAGCAGTGGTTTGTCATTTCTGCAGAAGTTCTGCGGCACTAACAAACTACCACATCACAGTGTCAGCTTGTCATCCTGACTTCACTTTCATGGCAGTGGTTATAGCAACCAGGATGGTGGAAAGCACAGTAACACTAACTCAAAAAATAACAGACTTTTAAAAATAATTTTATGTCTAAAAAGGCAAAACAAATGCCTCTCCCTTAAGGTCCTAGCCTGTTGCATAAATGACACACGCAGAGGGGATCTTATGTGATAAATAAGGTATTTCTATATGCATGCTATCTATCCCACTAATAAGGTTTCCACTGTCTATCACTTATATATTTGTATGTGCTTTCTACACCACTCATGAGGTTCCCACTGTATACCACTCATATATTTATATGCAATCTGTAATATACATACAAATGTGTGTGTGTGTGTGTGTGTGTGCATATATATATATATATATATTTTTTTTTATTTCCATGAACTTGCATTCTCATTCATACAGGTCCCATTGGAAATGGAATAGAGGAGTTATTGCAAAACTCATTTTTCATGTAAACCTGCTTACCCTGACACACTGCGTAACACCATCAGGCTTGACATGCATGTGAACCGATTGTGAGATAGAGCTGTCCAGCTCATCACAATGTGTCCACCATTTGACAAAACACTGCACCATACCTTCCCAGGCTCTGAGCAGTGATGTGTTCCACCAATCCTTGTGCTGCCCAGCCATCTCCCTGAGCTAATCTCTGAACCTGAGTTGCCGGCACAGAAACACAGCATGCTACCCTCTGGCCCAACAGCTGTCCCTGCACACAACATTTCTCCATAACTTTTAGGTGATTCTATCAACCAATGACAATATGTAATCAATAACCCTGGCAAAAATGCTTATAGTGCAATTATTTATTTAACAGGTCTATTCTTTCAACAGGTCTACACATTATTATATTCCACTTTTCTGGGCATAATTACTCTATTTTTCTTAAAAATGACAGTTAAATTCATTTTATCAGTTATTCATTTCAGATGGCATCTCTATACCTTAAAGGCACAAATAGGTTTGTTCAAAGTGTGGTCTGGACTTAACCAGTCTGTGCTATTGACAAGGTTTTGTTTAAGTTGGCCCTAGCGCAATAATGTAAGACTGAAAATTGTATTAGGCTGTAGTGCAGGTTAAGCAAATATCACCATGCATGATGTGCTGTGCCAGCATCTTTGGCAGTGGGAGCTGTGGTAGATAAGTGACTGTTCATTTCTGTTGCAGAATGCAGCCATTTCATTAGCTAATGTATGATATTATAGCAATGATTACATCATATTCTGAGCATATAGGGAGTTTTGGATATAAAAAGAGGGGAAGGGAATCAGATTCTATGGATAAACAGAAATGTTACAGATTACAGAATACAGATGAATGTATGTATGGTTGCTGTTGTGTCTTGTGTGTGGTGCAATTTCTATGATACTGTACTTCTCGGTTACTGTCTCTTAGGGAATGTGCACGTACCTGTGTGCCCATGTTGTGTCCACAGAGCAAAGGTTTGCATTGTGCTTTGCAATTGCCCAGGTTTTTTTTTTTATTATTTATATTTTATGTATGTTTCTCCCTCCCCCTGGTTTTTGCCCTTGCCCTTGCCCTGCCTCGGTTGTGTGTGCGTGTGTGTGGAAGCACGTGCACACCGCGGCTCCAGGGCACCCTCCTGATACTTTGCCACCCCTGCCCGCTTGTGCTACCCGTCGAACATCCACCCGTTGGGAGTGGAACCATGGGGGTGCGACGGAGATCCTTCCCAGAAGAGGAGAGCTGCCAAAATGGCTGCTCAATCCTGCTCCTTCCCTCTCCCCTCCACCGACCCCCGACAACCTGGTTATGTTCCTGAACCTGTGGTGTCCAGCGCCTCAACCCTCAGCACCACCAGGCCGGCTCTCAATTGCCCAGGTTTCAAAGGTTGCTATTCACAGTTGGATAACACACCTACATGATCCGACTGTGAATAGGGCCAGGATGAAGCAGCACTAACCCCCTTACCACTACCTCTAACCCCACTAGTGCCACCCCAACATACATCCAGGAGATTGGCCCCACAATGAGTAGCGCAGCTGCGTTATTCGAAATTCACAAAAGCAGCAATGTAAATGAGCCCATTGGGTATACAAGGCACTATGTGGCTATTTGCTTGCTTGTTATGGACCCATTTACATGGGCCACAATAGAGTTTAGCATGCTTCCCCCCACCACCAATCACTGGCCCAACCGTAATATAGTTCACTGTTCCTGGTGGATAGTGGTACTCCCCCCCCCACACCAATCACTGGCCTGAGTGTAAGAATGGAAGTACTCCCTGGTGGCCAGTAGTCTCCCTTCCCCACTGATCACCAGCCCAAGTTTAATAGAAGACATATCCCTGGTGGTTAGAGATCCCTCCCCCTACTGGTTGCTGACCCGAGAAAAAAAAGAATAGTCCCTGGTGCCAATGGTCCCCCCGCCCCATGATTGCCGATCACCAGACTGAGAAAAATAAATAGTCCCTGGTGCCAGTGGTCCCCCATCGCTGGCCCATGAATGGAACAATATTCTTCCTGGTGCTAGTGGTCCCTCTCCCCTTGATCTCCGATTGCCAGCCCAGGACAAAAACATTCTACCTGGTGCTAGTGGTCACCCCCCACCCAGTATTGCCAATTGCCAGCCCAGGTAGAAAAGGAAGTCTCCCTGGGTCCAGTTTCCTCCCGCACCCACGCCCAATGGACTAGTACTGTTTCCTGGTACCCAGTGCTCCCCCCACCTGCTCCACAATCCCTGTAAAATAAGTGGAACACATTCCTGGTGTCTATCAGCCCCCCATCCCTGATCCCCTGAAAAATAAATGGATGTCCCTTTCCTGGTGTCTAGTGGACCCTTCACCCCTCCACCCTGGCAGTTAGTGCCCCACAACCCTACTCCCCCCATCCCGAATCCAAGCCAACAACTGGCACAGCCCTCCTCTCACCACCACAGCCGACCACTGACTGAGCTGTTGAAGAGCACATACTGTATACTGTACGCACTCACTGATTGACAGCTCTATGAGGTCTACTGTTTTGCTCGTAAAATGCTACAGGCATGCTGCCCTGTGTGAATTGTGCCTTGGCATACATTACACCATGCAACAGCATGTCCACTGTGCCACAGACCTGGCATGCCAGGCCATTGGTAGTAATGCTCACATCTCCGAGTAGTGCACTATCATTGTCAATCAGCTCTGCTGTGCCACATGGTCGTGACTAAGTATGCGTATCTGTCAGGTGGAGGTATACATGGGCCACTGTTGTACCAGTACACCCCCGTTACATGCCGTGTGCATCATACAGTGCCCTTGGCAGTTTGCCTGCATCAGTGCCATCTCCAGTGCTGTATGCACTGGGTGTCGTGCCATTACATCTCACCAGAGCCAGCTTTATGTGGTGTGGAGTTAACAGAAGAGGAAGACATTGATGGGCATTGAGTGTACCTTACCATAGTTGATCAACATTGTGATGCATAGTCAGTAGTGTCTAACTAACACAATGATGTCCACAGTATGATTTTTACATGGTATATGGGCAGAGCCATGCATACATTACAATACAACTAGGTCTTCACAGGGCCAGTGTCCTGCACTGGCTCTGTAGGAGGAGAAACTCTCTACCTAGAGTGGGATCAACAGTGTTGTGGTGACTGAGGTACAATATATCAGGTGCTTAGCTGCATACAACACCATTGTACTCGTGTGTTATCCTGCCTGCTGCACATAGTGCTGCATGACAGTCCCATCCATATACAGCTGTGCTGTGTGTATCATCCATGTATGCCTGGGTCTTCTCAGCCCAATGACTATGGATGTCTGTTGTCCTGCACACCTATATGGGCCTGTGTGCTGGATGTTTGGTCTGCAGGGCACAGGGTGTGTGTGTGTGTGTGTGTGTGTGTGTGTGTATATAACTCCTAGCCACTTGGGCTATTACACTGCCTGTCACAGTCTGGCCTGATGCTGCTGTTACATGTGCTGCATTTCCAAATCTGGCATGCCAGAGTCGTGTTTCTCTTGCACGACTCGGCCATGCTCTGTTGCAGCACAACACACTCACTGTATGTGCAGTACTCTACTGTTCAGGTACACAGTGCTGTCTCTGGTATGCCACACACTTTCCATTGTAGCTGTTTGATTCCCTCCACCTATGTGTGACATGATTGCCCATGTGTCTTTTGGTTGTACTTCTGTTATCCACATTATGCCACTCCTATGTCCCTCATTCTGTGTGCACAGCTTGTAGAGTTCAATGTATTTCTTTCCATAGTTTCCTGAAGTGCCACAGGAAGGCAGCAGGATGCCATCATACATGAGGGTCCAGACAAATTACTATGCCATCAGGTCCACCTGCTGAGGCTGCTAGTGTGGGCGGGTATTTTATTATTTATTTATTTATTTATTTATGTCTAGGATTACAAGTACCTTTGAGCCAAGGCTCTTTTACAAAGGTTCCACGTCAGGGACAGGACAATACAGTGGTATACAGTGGAGCAAAATGCAATATGCAAGTAAGGCAAGTGCAGTTTTAGAGCAGATTAAAACAGAGTTAACATACAGTTACATTATAGTACAAGTATAGCCTGCCAGAGGCAGTTGTCAAGTAGAACATAGGTGCGGGAAAACGTGTGGGAGAATTGGAGAGGGAGGGGAGTGGAAAGAGGGGGAGGTGCTTGGAGGGGGCACTGTGGCTAGGGATGCTGGATTGAGCTGAGGGGGATCTGGCTAGGTATAACAATCGCAAGTGCTGGCGGCAGAGAGGTGGAGACGGAGCCTTGTTTTGAACTGACCAAGAGTGGGAACGGAGGAGAATTCAGTGTTAAGTTTATTCCACCAACAAGGAGCCCGATAGGCAAATGAGCGCTGGCCCATGGAGGTTCTGCAGAGTGGGACAATCAGGTGATAAGATTCTGAGCATCTTGTGTGACAATGGTTACTACTAGTGCTGAGGAGAGATAGAACCGCAGGGGGTGCTAGGCCCATAGTGATTTTCTTAGCCATGGTGCATGTTTGATATTTTATATGATTGGAGAGTTGCAGCCACCCAGATTGAGTATAGAGGTCACAGGTGTGGGTTGTGTGGTGGGACCCAGTGAGTAGATGACATGCTTTGCTGAGCAAGGTGGAGATATGTCTGAGGGCTGTAGAGGTGGCCGTGCCATAAATGATGAGGCCATAATCAATGATGGAGAGAATTGAGCTTTGCATGGCAAGGCCCAAGGCAGCAGGAGCTAGGTTGGTCTTATTCCTGTAGAGAAGGCCAAGATGCATGTTGGCAACCTTAGCGACATTGTCAGTGTGGGATACGTAGGACAGGTTACTGTCTAAGGTGATCCCTAAGTATCTGAAGGTTGGAACCTGTTAGAGGGTTGAGCCTTGTAGGTTTGAAATGATCGGGGGGGTGTTCCGTGTTTGCTGTGGGAGTTACGGAAAAGCACTGTCTTGTCTTTTTTGTAGTTGAGAATAAGTCTCTGTGAACTGAACCATTTTTCCATTGATGAGAATCCAAGTTGGAGTTTTTTTTGCAGGGAGTGCAGGTCCTTATGAGAGGAGAGAATTACGGCATTGTCTGCGTAGAGGATAATATGTTCAGGGAATGATTTAGGGAGGTTGTTCAAAAAGAGTGAAAAGAGAAGCGGTCCCAGTACGGAGCCCCGGGGGACTCCTGAACAGACTGGCAAGGCGTTGGAGAGAGTGCCTGCAATCTTGACCCATTACGATCTGTTGAATAGGTAGCTTTGGAACCTGGCAGTAGAGTCGGGGAGAGCCCTGCAGCTGAGAGTTGGTTGAGAAGCAGGTTGTGGTGGATGGTATCAAAAGCCTTTGTTAAATCGATGAAGACTGCCCTGGTAAGGTGGCCGTTGTCTAGGGAATTGTGGATTGCTGTGGTGAATTCCAAAAGGGTGGATGTGGTGCTGTGTCCTTTCCTAAAGCCATGTTGCTGAGGACACAGGATGTTGTGGTTGTCCAGAAAGTCAGTGAGTTGGTCGGCAACAATACATTCGAGTGCCTTTGAGGGGAGTAGTATGGAGATTGGTCAGTAGCTTCCATGGTGCATCTTGTCCCCTTTCTTATGTAGGGGGTGACTATGGTGGATTCCATAGGTCAGGGAACTGTCCAAGGCAGAGGGAGTGGTTAAGGATCTTGGTGAGGGGTATGATGACTTCGTCGAGCATGAGGGACAGTAGTTTGAGGTCCAATGATTCCCCACTAAACCTTGTGTTGGCAGTGGCCTTGCAGATGTACTTACGAGTTTCATGCTGCTTGATTGATTTGAAACAGAAGGGTGGGTATTGAGTAGGGTGGGGTGCATGGGAATTGTCGGGTTCAGTGAAGAAGTCAGGTGGGAGAATGGAGCTGAGGTCAGTGAAAGCGGTATTGAAGGTATTGGCGATAGTTGCTGGGTCTAGAGTGATAGTGCCATCGATGTTAAACATAGTTGTGGAGGTTTTCGGAGGTTTACCGGTCACTTCCTTGATGTTGTTCCAGAAAGCTCTACCATTACCCCAAGTGTTAGTGAGGACTTCTCTGTGATAGTTGCTTTTGTGTAGTTTAATGGCCTTAGTGTAGTCATTCCGCGCATGCTTGTAATTCTGGTCGGCCATTGGAGATCCAGATTCCTGGGCCAGGAGCCAGAGGTAGTCCCTTGATTTTAGCCGGGCTGTTAGATCGGCGGTAAGCCAGGGGTTGCAGAGGGACTTCACTTTACGCTTTTTGTAGGGGACGTAGGTATCGCAGGCTTCGTTGAAAATGGAGATGAAGGAGTCCAAGGCTATATTGACATCATTTGCCTTGAAGATTGGAGTCCAGTCAAGGTTTGTGAGATGAGATTTAAGGAGATTTAGGTTTTCCATGAGGAAGGATTCTACTGGAGATGACTGATGGTGGAGGTTTGCGGAATTTGTTGGACCACACACAGGTAACAGGAGAGTGATCACTGAGGGAATCCAGAAGGATGGAGATTTTGGAGATTTGGGTGGGGTGGCTAGATAAAATCTAGTCAAGTAAGGAGTTGGTACCAGTTCTGTAGTTGTGCCTGGTCAGGGAGTCAACCAGTTGTGTGAAGTGAACAGAGGAGATGACATCCTTGAGGCCTCCAGGATCAGGGGCAAGCCAGTTTATGTTATAATCCCCGAGCAAGATTAACTCTGAGTCAGGAAGTTGTGTTCGGGTGAATTCCAGGACAGCGTTTAGGCCTTTCACTTGGTCTTTGGGGGGGATGTAGACAGCGGCAACTGTAAGTGCTTTGCTGTGGGCTCCAAGTATGATACGCATTGGGAGAATCTGTGCCAGTGAGTCTGAGGGCGGGGCAGTTATGGGGTGGCCCAGGAAGGAGTCTTTAAGGTAAAGAACGCAGCCCGCACCTCATTTAGCCTACCAATTCAGCCTGAAAACATTGTAACCTGGCAAGGCAATTGCGTAGTCAGGAATTTTAGGTGAGAGCCAGGTTTCTACAACTGAGATGACTTCAGGCTTGTGCAGGTTAGCAAAGACTTGTAGGGTGTCAAGCCTGGGAAGGAGACTACAAATGTTTAAGGATGCAAAGGAGAGAACTCCGGTGTGTTTAGAGTTCTTTGATGGCCCATTTGTTGGGGGGCCCGGATTAGGGTGAATATTCCCTGACAGAAGAAGCAGGAGGAGTAGAAGTTTCAGACAGGACAGTTGCAGGACCCTGATGGAGAGTTTATGAGACCACTCAGTACTGTTTCTCCGAGAGAGCTGTATTTGTTTCTCCCAGAGAGGTGTCATAAATTGCAAAAGGAGGAGTGGTGGTAGAGGGTCGCAGGGATCAAGTGTGGATGAACCTGTGAGTTGCCACTTAAAGCAATAGTAGAGGGCAGGAGTGTGGGGATGGGGAAAGGAGAGGGTGCCTGTGGGGTTACAGGTAGAGTCTATGCGATAATTGGGCAGGGGGTAGGGGTAGCAGGCCTCAGGGAGGCAGCAGAGTGGAAGGATTGAAAGGAGGATAAGTAATTGGGGAAACATAATGTTGGGTGTTGGGGCGGATCAGCAACCATGAGTATGAGGCACAGATAGGAAGAAGAGGAGCACACAAGAAAGAGGGAAGAGGCAGGGAGCGAGATGCAGTAGGAGGAGAGATAGAGAGGTGGGAGGTCAGGCAGAAGTAGGAAGAGTAGAGGTGTGGGTAGAGAAGTTGGGACCAGTAGGGATAGGAGAAGGGTGGGGGCTAGGGAGGTGGATGTGGTTTAGGACTATTTAATAAAGGCTGGAGGAGAGGAGGGGGGAGGGTGAAAAAAAAGCTGCTTTTTGCAATGTATTTCTATGGGAGCAGTAGCCCAGAATCAGCGTTAGAAAGGCAGACCAATCCAAGGCAGAGCCGTACAAGCAAAGTCCAGTCAGAGGCGGCAGCAAACCGCGGGAGCCAATGGGGCGACACGGAGCTTTTCCAGCCGGATCTGCACTTGTACCTGGCTTCAGGATCTCCTAGGCAGCCATAGGTTGTGGTGAGGACAAGTGGCTGGCTTCCTGAGCCACGACTGCTCTGGTGGCAGGGGTGGACCCTAGTCAATGGCCAAGATCTGTGGAGGGAGAGGGAGAGAGGAGAGAGGGGGTCAGAGATAAGCATGGGAGGACAAAGGAGCGGTGATGTTTGAGTGAATCGGGGGCAGGGGGACAGCAGGGGGGCAGGAGCAGAGAAGGAAGGTTGATGGCTGAGACAGATAACAAAGAAAGAGGGGGGTGAGGGAAGGTGGAAGCCAAGAACAAGAGATGTTAATTATCAGTCCAGGCACCACAGGGGGAGGGAAGAGACACAGCTAATTAACCAGGGGAGAGCAGACTAGGGGCACAGGAGAAAACAGCAGGCAGTGCAAACAAAATCGGCAGATAACAGCTATTTGGTACAGATTTTCAAGTGTAGTTAACAGTAAACAGTGAGATTCAAAACAAAACTGGTTTTAGGATGGCAAAACACAGGTCTAGTGAAAAAAAGTTGCATTTTGCAATGTATTTCTATGGGTGCAGTAGCCCAGAATCAGCGTTAGAAATCCTAGGCAGAGCCGTACAAGCAAAGTCCAGTCAGAGGCAGCAGCAAACTGCGGGAGCCAATGGGGCAACACGGAGCTTTCCCGGATGGGTCTGCAATCTTACCCATCTTTAGGATCTTCTAGGTGGCCGTAGATGGTGGTGAGGATGGGCAGCTGGCTTCCTGAGCTGTGGCCGCTCCGGCAGCAGGGGCAGGCCCGAGTCAAGGGGCGAGATCCAACTTCAGGATCTCCTAGGCGGCTGTAGGTGGTGGTGAGGATGGGCAGCTGGCTTCCTGAGCCGCGGCCACTCCAGTGGCAGGGGCGGGCCTGAGTCAAGGGCCGAGATCTGGCTTCAGGATCTCCTAGGTGGCCGTAGGTGGTGGTGAGGATGGGTGGCTGGCTTCCTGAGCCGCGGCCGCTCCGGTAGCAGTGGCAGGCCCGAGTCAAGGGCCGAGATCCGACTTCAGGATCTCCTAGGCAGCCGTAGGTGGTAGTGAGTGCAGGCGGCTGGCTTCCTTAGCCATGGCCACTCCGGCGGCAGGGGTGGGCCCGAGTCAAGGGCCGAGATCTGTGGAGGGAGAGGGTAAGTGACTGTATCCACATGATGGACGGCCTCACAGCGGTAGTTGCCTGGGAACTACACCAGCAGCCACTACTGCCACCACTACCTGCATCCCCTTGTTGGGGCCCTGGACTCTGTTTATTTAAATAAGAGCACGTAGGTGTCCTTTGTTTCTTTTTATACATGGGTGGGTGTCCTTTGTTTTTGGTTTTTCATGGATGGGTGCCCTTGCTTTGTCTTTTTGTTCCCCATTAATGGGAAGGTGCCCTTTTCTTATGTTCCTTCCCCCCTTCTATACAGACAGTTGTCCTTTTCTTTTGTTTCTCCCCCCTTTGATACAGGAGGTTGCCCTCTTCTTTTGTCCCCCCCACTTGATACAGGTGGTTGCCATTTTCTTTGGTTTCTCTCCCCCATTGATATGGGTGATTACTTTTTCTTTTCCCCTCCTTTGATATGGGTGGTAGCCCTTTTCTTCTGTTTCTCCCCCCTCCCCTTTAATACAGGCAGTTGCCCTTTTCTTTTACTTCTCCCCCCCTTTTGATATGGATGATTGCCCTTTTCTTTCATCCCCCTTTGATACTGGCAGTAGCTCATATTCTTTTTGTCCCTCCTTTATATGGGAAGTTGCCCTTGCCTTTGTTTGTTGTATTTTGTTTGTTGCATTCAAGCAATACAAAAAGACACAGGAGGAAGGGGACAGGGACAGGTACCAGGAGAAACAAAGGGAGGCAGGGAGGGCAGTTAGGAAAGCCAAGGCACAAACTGAGGAACACATTGCGAACTCAGTGGCGAGGGGGATAAAACTTTTTTCAGGTACATTGGGAAAAAAGTAAGGCAAAGGGAGGGATTAGGAGGCTAAAAGAGAGGATGGGTGTAGTATAGAGGATGACAATCAGAAAGCGGACATACTGAACAGCAACCTCTGCTCAGTCTTTACAGAGGAGGGGGCAGGATATGGACCAGAAGTGAGTAGAAGTGACAGGAAGGTCAGGAAATGGATATGTCCTTTTCCAAAGGAAAGGGTCCTAAGGGAACTGGAAGCAGTAAGAGTCAAAAACACTATGGAACCAGATGGGGTTCACCCCAGGGTGCTGAGGAAGCTAAGAAAAGTGGTGGTGGAACCTCTGGTAACCCAGTTCAACCTGTCATTGGAAACAGTGGAGGTACCCAAAGACAGGAGGAGAGCTGATGTAGTCCCTCTTTACAAAAGTGGAAACAGGGAGAAAGCAGGGAACTACAGACCATTCAGGCTGACATCAGTAGTGAGAAAAATCATGGAAAAACTACTAAATGAAAGAATAGTGGAACCCCCTGGTTGCCAACGGTCTACAGGACCCAAGGCAATACTAGAGGGAGGTTGTGCCAGACCAACCTCATCGAGTTCTTCGACTGGGTGACCACAGAGGTGGATCCGGGGGGGGCAGTGGATGTGGCCTACCTGGACTTCAGCAAGGCCTTTGATATGGTGCCACACAGAAGGCTGTTAAACAAGTTGGAGAACACGGGCGTGGGTAAGATGGTGGTAAGGTGGGTAGAAAATTGGCTGGATAACACAACACAGAGGGTGGTGATAAATGACAGTTACTTTGCAGAGGGTAAAGTGACCAGTGGTGTACCATAGGGGTCAGTGTTGGGTCCAGTCCTCTTCAGTGTCTTCATCAATGACATTGCAGAAGGCCTAGAGGGAAAAAGTTGCCTGTTCGCTGATGACACAAAGCTCTGCAACAGGATGGACACACCAGAGGGAGTGGACGGAAAGATAAGAGATCTACAGAAGCTTGAAGACTGGTCAAGGGATTGGCAGTTGAGATTTAATGCTAAAAAGTGCAAGATAATGCACATGGGATGCAAAAACCTGTGAACAACATATCATCTGGGGGAGAGGAAAAAGAATGCTCCAATCAGGAATGGGACCTAGGGGTTATCATCTCTGATGACCTCAAGGTGGTAGGCAGTGTGATAAGGTGGCAGGTAAAACAAATAGGATGCTGGGCTGCATAGGCAGGGGGATCAGCAGCAGAAAAAGGGAGGTCATAATATCACTATACAGGACATTAGTGAGGCCACACCTCGAGTACAGTGTCCAGTTCTGGAGGCCTTACCTATGCAACGAGATAGGGTGGTGACGGTTCAGAGGAGGGAAACCAAGATGGTGCAGGGATTACATCACATACCCTACGAGGCTAAGCTGAAGGACTTAAATATGTACTCCCTGGAGGAGAGAAGGGAGAGGGGAGATATGATTGAGACATTTAAGTACCTCATGGGGAGGAATAAAGTGCAGGAAAATACAATTTTTCAAAGAAAAAGATGCTCGAGAATGAGGGGACATGGGATGAAGGTGGAGGGAAGGAGGTTCAGAGGGAATGTGAGAAAGTACTTCTTCATGGAGAGGTGGAGGACAAGTGGAACAGCCTGCCAGAGGAGGTGGTGGGAGCAGAAATTATCACAGTATTCAAGAACGCATGAGATAGGATAAGAAAAATAGCAGGACAAGAGGACACAGCATAATATTAGAGGGAGACCGATTAAGGGGTAATGTGAGGAAGTTCTTTTTCACAGAAAGGGTGGTGGATGCATGGAATGGCCTACCTCAGGAAGTGGTTGATATGAATATAGTGCAGGGCTTCAAACAGGCATGAAATAGGCATAAGGGAGCAATACAGATGAGTATGACTAGATAGGCCATTGACAGAATAAAGGTCTATGACACATTCATAAAGTCGAACAAATGGGCAGACTGGATGGGTCTTGCAGTCCTTATCTGCCATCAAATTCTATGTTTCTGTGTTTCTATAGGCAGAGAGGGATACTGGTAGTCGGGAGAGGGGTACAACCTAGTTCCAGTAAAGTTTGTAGAGGCTGTGTTAATTAACACTAATGGACAGACTGGGTGGGCCGAAGACCCTTATCTGCAGACAACATCTATGTATTTATGTACTGTATCTATGTATTTAGGGGCTGTTGCCCATTTTCTATAGTAAAGTTTATTTTTGATACCTATGATACCTGTGTTGTGTGTCTTATCGGTGCCCCCTGTCACACCCACAGCCCCTTCCCTGGCGCTGCACCTGTGTTCAGCACTATACTCAGTGCTATATTCAGTGCTGTGCAAGTGCATTGCACTGCACCAGCGCTATGCATTTGTGCTGCACGTGAACACTGTGATGAAGCCCAATATTCAAAGGTGTTAGTGCTGTGGTGGCACCTGGTCTGAATATCCTGTTGGTAGAGTACTGCCACTAGGGCAAACACAACGTAAGTGCAGCACAGAGGCCGCTGGCTGAATACGAGGCCCTATATGGTTAAAGGTGACTAATAAAACAGTTCAACCTATACATGTGGGTACATGCTATAGGTCACCAAATCAAGTAATTGAGCTTGATGAACTGTTATTTGAGGTCATAATGATGGCAAGTAGTGTTACCAGGATGTGCTTGATGGGGAATCTGAATTATCCAGGTGCAAATTATTTAATCTGGGTCCACTCTTAAAACACAAATCCTGCCGCCGACCTGGGTTTGGGAGTAAGCACGGGTCGATGGGGGCTGGCAGGGAAGGAGAGGGATTGGGCGTCCAATGGACTGCTCTCCCTCTCTGGAGTGGGGGGTTCACAACGGTCAGTGTCCGACTGCCCCCTGGCAGAGGCTGGGGGTTGGGGACACACGCCGTACAAGGGGTAGAGTCAGGGGCAGATGCTTGGGTGAGACACGTGCGGACGAGTGCGCGCTTACACCCGCCAGCGTCATTGCACACTGCCAACTTGGGGAAAATAGTACAGGGGAAAATGGTGGCACCTGACGCGGCTTGATGGCTGTCTGCGAGTTCACCGGACACTGGCACCCAAACTGGATCTGTTGGGGTGGGGAGTTAGGGAGCTCACTGCCACCCCACTGGGGGGGGGTGAGCCACAGGGGTTACTGGGTGCCAGCAGTCCCGGTAGAGACGGACGGTGGCCGGATCCCCATAGGTAGGGCTGCGAGGCTATGGGGAAGCATCTGGGTGGCCACAGGAAAATAAAAAAAAACAAAAAAACAACACAAATCCAAATTATGGTGCTCCCAGCTCAAAAGTTGCATAAACCCTTTCTTATCCTAGTGGAGAGCTGTAAAAGTCAGGATACTACCTCATGCACGGCATATACATAGATACTGTCGGCAGATAAGGGACTATGGCCCACCCAGTCTGCCCATTTGAGTTTGTAAGTCTTCCATACTGTATACAGTTGGGTTTTCAAATTTTCTGAATGTGGTATGTGTCTCTCAACAGCTTTCAGGAGTCTAGGAAAAAATGCTATGCTTGTATTATGACTTCCATATTTTCAGAGAAGGTGGAATTTGGTTTGTTCCCGGGCAAAGAGTAACAGTGGGTTCCGGCCAAACTGAATAATCAGAGGATTCCACCACAATTTTTGGATGTCATAGGGCATAGTAGTCATGGATGCCTATGGGTCACAGACTCCTTGAAACAGAAAAAGATTGAAGAAAGGTCATGTTCCAGATCAACCTGCCCAAGGATTCCAGAGATATAAACAAATCTTTTCATAGAATGTCCATACGTGATAGAGGTTTGGTATTTTTTAGTGAAAACTTGGAAAGAGCCCTTACTTTCTTCTTTGTCTTACCAGACTTTCATCTTAGACTTCCTCCAAGCCTAGCATAAGTACCATGCAAGTACTCAGATGGTACTATTTGCTGTTATTAATGTTTGTCAATGGCAGGCATGATGGTCTTAAACAATACAGTAAAAGGTTACTTACCAGAAACGTTTTCATCTATCCAGGCAGCTACCTGGAAGATATACAGGACTGAAAAGTCTAGGCTTTCCTGCACATGCCCGCAATCTTTATGGAACAACCTTTCACATATAGTATGGTATTTTTCTAGCAGAGTATGGAACAGGATTTGTTTTCCTTTTTTCCTTGCACTGTGAATGATTTCAGTTTGTTATTTTGATTTCATGCAGATCGTATAACATGTTAGGATTTCTTTTTGCATTTTTTATGTTTTATTTATGAATTTTTGTTTTTAAATAAAAAACTCCCTTACTTTTCATTGATAAGTGCCATGAGATCTTTTACTCTCACCTGGGCTGGCCAGAGATGGGCAGCAAGGACCTTGGTTTAACGTCTCATCTGAAGGATGACATCTCAGTAGTAGTAGTGCAGCATCACTGCATTGTTAAATTATCTGGTTTGCTGTTTCTTCCCCGTACTTTACCCTAATATGCCTGTCAAAATGAAATGACCTCAGCTCAGTAGCCCTTTCATGATGAAACCTACTGTATATAGATGAATGATTAAATGATTGCAGTAGGTGGGTGAGGTCAGATTGCAAGCATGAGTATGAGTGAGGGGTTTGAAAGTGTGAGAGTGTAAATGGGCTGGCCATGCTGCCTTACAGCTGTGCACCTTCCCGCCTCCTTGGAAAATCTATAAGGTACTGTCATTGTTTTACTGTATTTGTTGCTACCAGGCCATATGTGTAGTCCATCATATCCCTTGCTGTTATTCTCTGCAATAAATGTTAGTACCAACATGTTGCATTACCACAGTGCTCAAATCCTCTTGCTGTTGACACTGCACTAGATTTTACCAGTGTGTTGCAGTACCATAGTGCTTAAACTAACTCCAGACATAGCTGGATGTTTCTATTATTGCATTGTTCTGCATGCTAGCAGCTTTGTTCTAATTCCTTCCTACATGGGTGACTCACTTCTGTAATTGCTTGTAATGTCTGCTGAATTTCCTGATGATGTATTTATGTTACTGCCTTGTTTACTATACTCTGTACAATCATTCTTTGTACTGTGTATTTACAAATAACTTGTCTATGTAAGTATTGTACATTTGTACATATGACTCTGGAGCCTTTGAAAATCGGCCCTTGCCTAAAGGTTTTCATGTGTAATGAAAACAAAACTAAACTAAACCAAACTAAATGAAGGCTAGAAGTGTGAGTGGAGATGAATAATTGGTGCGTTCTCCATTTTTACATTTAATCTTGTTACAAACGTGTTATTCCCTATTTATTCCATGGCATATTGATATATTTATTAGTTGTTGTTTTTATGGGGTAAGGTAAACTAGACAAGTCAATGCCTATTTTCAGGTAAGACCCAAGAGAATATATCAGGTAAAAAACACAAGAAGAATACATGATACAGTTAGCATTCATCGTTGAAGAACACACTCGAATGCAAAAACATACAACCAACAGTTACAAAACTGGATACAAAGCCATTGAGGGATAATAACATACAAGAAATGCATATGTAAATAGTATGGCCCAAACTGGATTCTAGTACAAGGAGCAGGAAAACCAGGAGGCTAATTTGCACACTGACAGGCTGATGAACTCAACAAATGCATATGTAGGGCAGATATAAATAACCCATGTAAGGGGAGTATTTCAAGTATTTAGGGGCAAAGACAGAGATGGCCTGTTCCCCCATCTTAGAAGCACATTTTGGAATATGTAGCAGGGCTGCCCCCACCAATAGGAATGAGTAGACCTGTCATTGTGCAGGAGGGAGGGAAATGGGTGGAGCATGAGATCTTAATAATTTATCAATAAAGCACCCAAGGGATAATAATCAGGCTCCTGTAGGGGGAGCCAACCTAGGGAGGCAGACAGGGAGCAATTGTGTGTGAGGCGAGAAGAAGACAGGGAGAAATGGTAAATGTTGTTGTAAGACACCTCCCACTTGTTTAGGGCTGCCTTGGAGGCATGTGAATAAATAATATGACCATTTTGTAGGTGTGGAAGGAGGACACCATGAGCAATTGCAAGCCTGGTTGTGGGTATGATGGAACGTTTTAAGCAGTGAGTTAGGCCAAGCCTGGAGTTGACAGCTTTACAGGTCTGGTAGATATGTACAGAGAAGTCCAGTCCTGAGTCCAGGGTTACCCCAAAGTATTTGAAGTCTGTCACTGTGGTAAGGGGGGGATCCATCCTTACATAGGATGGAAGAGGGAGTTGAGCAGGACCATATTTTGACCTGAGATCCAAATAGCATGGCTTGGGCCTTTGAGGAGTTGAAGATTAACTTGTTCCTTATGAACATAGGAGAAATCCTCCTGTAGCTGGGATTGGACTGAGGTGATGGAGGAAGAGCTAGTGTACAGAATAATATCATCTGTGTACATGAGTGAGGAACAGAAAGATGGGACCAAGGGACGGTCATTAACAAAAATGAGAAGAGCAGGGGATAAAGTATGGATCTTGTGGGACACCTAAATTTATTGGGGAGGGGGGGAGTTGAGTGTGTGTTATTGAAGTAGTTGAACTGCTGTCTCCCAGCGAGGTAGTTCCCAAACCAAGATGCATGGCAGGAGAGGCCTATGGCATGTAATTTGGAATGGAGCAGCATATGATCCACAGTGCCAGAAGCCGTGGAGATGTCAATAAAAATGGCTGCAATGAGGGGAACAAGCATCCATGGTACATTTAGTGTAGTTGGTTAGACGTATCAGAGCCATAGTGGTGTTGTGTCCCTACCTAAAACCATGCTGGTGAGGCAAGAAAAGATTATGTGAAAGGAAAAATATGGACAACTGGGAGGACATGACTTTTTCCAGCACTTTACTTAAGGATGGGAAGTAAAGCAATTGGTCAGCAGTTATTCAAAAGGATTGGGACCCCTTTCTTTAGCACCGGTGTAATCTTGGCAGTTTTCCAGGCATCAGGGATAATGCCAGAGAAGAGTGACAAGTTAAAGATATGCACAACAGGGTAAGCTAGGATTAAAGCCCCAGTACACAGCAACTTGGATAGGATCTCATCGGGCCCATGCTGCCTTTTGTACTGTAGTTAGGGACCTAAGGAGTTTGAGAACTTTCCCAGGGGATACAAGCTTTTTTTCTTTTTTGTTTGCACCTCCGCCCCCAGCTGGCCGCTCCTTAGGGCCAAAAATGGCCCTCCATCCCACCACATTTTTCCCTCCACCCCATCCACTGTCCCCCTGTGTGTCATGTCGACCCGGTGTATCCTTTCACTAGGGGGACCCCCTCCCTGGGACCATGAGAGGGGTATTGGCTCTGGAGGCTACTATCAGGGTTCATGGTGAGAAGGGACCCAGGCAATCATTATCCGGTGATTTTCCAGTTTTCTCCATGGCCCACCCACTTTCCACATACTGGTCCAGCTGCAGCAGCATCCTGAGGTCAGAGGCATTCAACGGTGTGTTGAGGTTCATGCTGCCAAGAACACCTGCCACAAGCCACCTCCAGGAGCCACCTAACAAGCATTGTGGTATCATCACCCCCCAGAGAGAAGCATCCAAAAGACGCTCTTAACTCCCTCTCTGCCGGCCTCCGTTCCTGATGTCTGGACTCGGGGTGAGAACCTGGGTCGCCAATGTGCCAAGCAAATGCCCATCACTCAGCACCATGGAGCTGGCCAAAGGGACACAAGCTTAATATGAAAAGATGGTGTATGAGAAGGAGTTGGAGAAGGGGGCTGGGACTGGTTGTCAGCTATAGCGGTCGGAAGATCTACAAAGTGTGAACTGAAGGCATTGGCAATGGTTATAGCATTATTGCGGTGAACTCCATTAATTAGCAATTCTCTGGTTGAGCTCTTGGGTGGGCAACCTAGTAGGCCTTTTATATGCCCCTAGAAACTCCTGGGATTCCCAGAGGTGGCAGTTAACTTCTCCCAGCAAAAAGTCTCTTGGTGGGGGCGTGGCCCTTTTACAGATTACTCAAGTGCCTATAAGCCAACCAGTCTGTATGGTTAGCTGTAATCTTGTATTTATGCCAGCAGTTGTCCCAGGACTTAAAAAGGTCAAGGAGATATTTATGCAACCATCTGGTAGATATCCTCATAACCTGTCTCTTAGTGAGAGAATCAAGTTTTTCATGGACTTAGGTCAGCAGAGATTGGAGCAGATACAGGGCAGTGTTGACATCAGGGGAGCAGAGGATATGGTTCTAGTCAATAAAGAACAGCTCATGAAGAAGAGCAGGGGAGTCAAGGTGAGACTGGTCATGCGAGGTGAGGATTCTGGGGGGGGGCTGTGGTAGCCCTGATCTTTCACATGCAGAAGGTGGGAGAATGGTTACTCAGGCCCTCTGGTAGCATCCCCAAAGACTGGATACAGTTGGGTTTGTTAGAGAGCCTCCAATCCAGGAACACATGCTTCCCATCATTGAGTGAGAGACAAGTCAGGTCACAGGGGAGCTGAGTAAGGTCAAGCTTGCTTGTGAGGGTATCTTAAGCTTTGTTTTGGGGACCCAGCCAGTGCAGATTGAAGTCACCCATAACAATCACCTTGTTTTGTTTAACTTTAGGGGAGATGGCAATGGAGAGGGCAGATGGCCAAGTGATACAATTTGTTTGGGGGGGGGGCTTGTAAAGACAGATGAGCTGCAGTTTTTTAACTATGCCAAAGATAAGAGAGCAGTGGAGTGTCTCACAAGGAAGGTGTAGTATGGGTCATGATGTTTAAATTATCCTTCTAATACAAGAAAATCCCTCCACCATGACTGGGATGGGGCCTATCCAACCTGAGAAAGTTGTAGTTCTGGATGGAGCAGGTGGAGTCAGAGATGTTAGGTTTCAGGTTTCAGAAACTCCAGCTATACTGAGAGAGTAAGTGGTCATCCAGGCATCGAGATTAGGCTTCTTTGCAAGGAGACTTTATATGTTTAGGTGGACAATTTTGGTCCTCCTACAGCTCACCCAAAATGGCTGAGTAGAGGAGAAGAGTGATGGGGCACAGGGTTTAATTCTATAGTACCTGAAAGTAGGAGAAGAGATGCTAAGGCCCAGCCAAGGGGGAAGGCCGGTCTAGGAGATCGGAAGGGGAGGGAATGATAAGCTTACCCTCAGGAGCAGCCCTCACCAGCTAAGATTGGATGGGGAAAGATTCAGGAGAGAAGTCAGGAGACAGTACTTCACAGAGAGGGTGGTGGACAAGTGGAATACCCTGCCTGAGGAGGTAGTAGCCTGCAGCACATTAGGCAGTTTTAAGAGGGGATGGAACAGAGTGAGAGGGGGGTAATTATGAAGAGGGGAGGGGTGGGTGGGGCAGCTTCAAGGTGAGGTGCTAGCTGCACAATCAAGCAGACTTGATAGACTATGAGGCCTATATCTGCTGGCGTTTCGTATATTCTTATTAAGAAGTAGGTAAGTTTCCCATTGAGGAGGCCAAAAGTTGGGACATGGACATAATAGACATAGGGTGTTAGAGAAATGGAAGGCAATATGGGGGCTGGAATGTCCATGGTCATTAACTGGGGTTATCGAATCTATTAGAACGGTGACTAGACTAGACTAGACTGAGGAATCCTGTCAGTAAAAAAAGGGGTAGAACCTTTCCCATAGTTTTCACTAAAGTGGAAGACTGTAGGTGAGTGACAGTTTATTTATTTATTTTTATTTAATTTAGTTTTTGTTGACTGGATAAGTGCTCTAGACAAATTCTGCCTATTTTCAGGCACGACCTGGGGAAGGGGGATACAGATGAATGCCAACTGACCTTGAATCAAATTAAGCTGTTGGTGGTATTTTTTTTTGCGAATGGGGGGAAATTTTGTCCAGGGCACCGGGGAAATTCCCCTACTCTGACAGTAGGGGGACTCGCCATCCGTAAGCAGGATGGCCACTTTGCCTGGAACACCGGAGGGAGCAGATATCTTGCAGAAGGGAGAGCTGGCCTCCTCTCCTCATCTGAGCTTGCCAGAGGCTGAAAAAGGTGATTTGGTTTCTATTTCTAAAACTTCTGATGAGGACATCGCTGATGTTTATGTGTCAACGGAAGATTTGAGTTTCAATACAACTACTGACAAAGAGAATGATTTAGCCTGCAATTTGGATAAAGAGCAGCAGGAAATACTGGCTTTGGTTCATTTTGAGGAGGAACAGCATAAGCTGGAACATGAATGCCTCGTGGCACAACTTGCTCAGCTACACCTTGAAAATGCTCCTGTCATCCCCACAGCCGGGCCTGTCAAACGGCCTGATGACTCAGTACCTCCTGACAACGCCCCGATGGCACCGGGTGAGTCCGACACAGTTTCTCCATTTTCTGCATCTAAACAGGCTGGCAGTTTCAACACCGTTACCGATGTGTGCTGAGAACCTGAATCTTCTGTATGCATTCCCCCCATGAACATTGAAGCAGTTTCTTCTGTTTCAAGCGAGCAGAGCTTGTATCTGGACGTTCCGCAATCAACAAACCCTGTAATGACTTCTCCAGCGGTTAACCTGTCAAAACCCGTTGGTTTTGTGTTTAAACACCCTCAGGTTGTGGGGACTGAATCAGGGGTTATTTACCAAACAACGAACACTAATCAAGAAGGGCTCACTAATTTTACCTTTTCTGGAGCCGTATTGAAACGGGGGAAATCACAGGAGGGGAAAGAGAAAAGGGGCACTGCACTCCTAGCTCATAGAAATCTTCTAGCTCCCTCAGCCACAATATTGGGTATAGCACCATCTACTGACCATTCCACAAATTCCATGCCCAGTGATACGTGATCACCTCAGAAGGCCCTTTCTGGCACAGGATGGCAGCAATCTCCTGGGGGAATCTAGATTCCTGACCCCTCATAGGACTTTCTGATTAGTCAAGCCTCTCCAGAGTGGAAACCAAAAGTGACAATACATTCTGACCAGGGTGATTCATTACCTCCTGATAAACTAGCACCTATCATACCTTCTCCTGTGGTTCCTACCTCAGGCCCAACAATAGAGACTGACTTCATCGATTCTCTACACTCCTTCCCACCTTTGGTGCCTACTCAGATTTCTGATAAAAAATCTCCTCAGCTACTGGACACTGATAAACCACTTGATTCCAAACCTTTATTATGGAACTTTTCAAAACCAAACAAGAAGCAGCACCATGGAGGAATGCAGTTCGCATTTGCTATAAGGGGGGATTGCAGGACAGGCCTGACAGATATCATGTGGGGAAAGTGCTTTTAAAAGATTCCTTGCATTTCTCTCCGTGAAAGGTTTATGCCTTCATAAACATCTCTGGAGAGGACAATTTTGATGTCAGCTTTCATAGCTCCTATGCTTTAGATTTGTTCTGGTAAAGGTATGGGCAGGTCAAGACTTGTCTGGTATGGACTCCCTTTGTTGTCATACCTCTGACTAAGCCTCTCATGAAAATGTCACAGTCATGTTTCTCAACGAGGGAGTCCATGTTGAAGATATCACTTACTGGACTTCACAAAAATGTGAAATACTATGTGATCCTGAGGCTATTCTTGATAGTGAACTTTTCTGGACTGGGGGATGGAAGTATAAAGTCAGGCTGCATCAAAGTGACACTGGAATAGAGCACATCCCTAGTTCCCTTTTGCTGGGTAGAGACCGTGGAGTATGTTTTTACGCAGGTCAGCAATGGGCCTGCTATAAGTGTGGCTCTCAAACGCATCTCTCCAGCTCATGTGACAAGCCTAGATGCAAAAATTGTGGAGTGGCTGGTCACATTTACTATGCAATGTGCTAATCACACTCGATGCGATCTATGTGAAGAATATGGTCACATTTTTGGGGAATGTCCCTGGGCAGCACGGAACAAGGCATCTTGCATCAGCCCAGAATTGCTTATCTGGCAGGCACAAGATACTGCTAATATAGAAACCTTTGCTCCACAAACCCTCTCTCAAGACCCCCTCCCTCAGGTCCCCCCCGAACCCCTCCCCTATCACAAGAAGCTTGAGTGGATGAGCCCATTGTTATCTCTGACGAAGCTTCAATACAGGCTAATGTATCACATGATACTATACATCAGATCATCACCCCTGACATCCTGACCCCTGTTTGTTTTGATGACCTTCGAGTACCCCTGCTGAGGGTCTTAGCTTACCTATGCAGGATCCTTTACCCTGTAGGAGATCATCCAGGTTTGCAAAATATATTCCTTCTGACCCTCCCACCCTGGTTGAAACCAAGAACTCCTTTTCTGCTCTGTTTACTTCCTGGGGGGATTCTGAAATGGAAGTAGGTGATTCAGATTCTCAAAAATCATTTACAGAACAGGGCTCACATGCTGTAGTTGAAGGAGACTATAAAGGAAAAAAGAAGAAAAAATAGTTGAAAAACAACTTCCCTTTCTAAATGGCTCAAGGCACTATTTGTTCTCTTAATGTACCTAGTCTTCTAAATCCTGCTAAGAGATGTGCTGTGTTTCAGTATTTCCATGATATGTCTTTTGATGTTTGCTTACTCCAGGAAACCTGGATGTATACAGAAGACCATGTTCAAATGTTTAAACGGGAATGGGTTTGGGGCCCATCTTATTGGTCCTTCGGGTTAGACTCTGCTGACGGGGTGGAGATTCTCTTTCATTCCTATAATTGTACATTTTGCAAGTTAATAGATTTGACTCCAGGGAGAGCTTTGTTTTTGGATGGCCTCTGGAACAACATGGATTGTAGATTCATCTCAATTTATAATTCACAAGTAAAGGCAGAAAAAGTGGGCCTCATGACTCTATCCAGCCTTTCTTGGTCTCAAATTATAAAGTTTCCTTATGTGGGGATTTCAATTATAGTCTTGTGACTGTTAGAAAATGGAAATGGGATGAAAAATATATATTGTGATTCCAATGCACTGGCTCAGTTAGTTACCACTGCTGACCTGACTGTCATTTACTTCATGCAAAAGGCCCTAAATTCACTTACATACGGAATACCTATACCTCTACCATTGATTATATTTTTATTTCTTCAAATGTACCTCAAGGGTCTTGATCTATCACCCCAGTGCAATTTTCAGACCATTTATTGTTGGTCCTGTCTTTAGATCATGTTGTGGGGGGATCCACTTTACATGGTAGATGGAGACTTAATACCTCAGTCTTAAAATATTCCATGGTCCTTTGAGATATGAAGGCCTTACTTGCGGCCAGATTATCAGTTGAAATTTTATATCCAGACAAAGGTGAATGGTGGATTGACACTAAAAATGACATTCGGGCATGGTTTATGCAGTATGGCAGAACAATTGGAAATAATACATTTTTAAAGTACTTGTCTCTCAGATAGCAGTTACAAAGATTATTCTCCCTGGCTAATCTTTCTAACTTTGATTATTCCTCTCAGATTACTGCCCTTAAAGAGGCTATGAATATGTTTCAATATGACAGAGCTCTGACAGTTTGGTCACTCTTAAATAATAGGACTATCACCAATCCAATAGGTGACCCCCTATGAGGCCTGTAAATCTATTAAAAACAAAATGTTTATGGATTCCTTACATTCACCGGAAGGCTGGAGGGTGAGTTCACCTGAGGATTTGGAAGCTGTGATTCAGCATCATTATGAGACACTAAGGCCACAGGCCCCTATTCAGGAAAAGAATATGATGGATTTTTTACGGACTGTTTTAATCCCAGATTTTCCATCCGAACTCCTTAAGCTACAATCCCCTATCACTAAACTGGAAATAATACAGGCCATTGTGGCTTTAAAACATCATACTACGCCTGGTTTGGATGGTATTCCACAGGTGTTTTATAAACCTTTTGTCAGCAAATTGCAGATGGATTGTTAACAACATATGCACGTTGGTTTAGTAATGACATCATACATCCCTCCTTTTCTGAAGGATTACTGATTTACCTTTTTAAAAAGGGGACAGATCTCAGATTAGCAATTGGAGTCCAATTGTTCTTTTAAACACAGATTACAAAATTCTAGCACACATTTTGAATACCCGATTAAGGGCCAGTGCTTCTTTAGTGATGTCCCCATATCAATATTGTAGGCTTCCGGACAGAAAAATTCAACATACCTTAATGACTCTGAGAGATGTAATAGATCATTGTAATGTTTCAGGTCTTTCAGGCTGTGTGGTGACAGCTGACCAGGAAAAAGCATTTGATTGGGTTTCCCATCCATACTGTACTTATTTCTAGCCTTGAAAGTCTACAAGATGCCCCTGTATTGTATCAAACAGTTGCAGTTATTGTACTCCTTTTTTTCTGTCCAACCATTCTTAAAAGGCTTTGTTGGACATAGCTTTGTTATTCATTATGGGGTTCGACAGGGGTGCCCTTTGAGCCCCCTTCTGTATATTTTCTCTCTAGATCCACTGCTCCATTCTGTTACTATGCCACCAAAATGGGAAGGGTTAGTGGGGCTTGGAATCCCACAAGCTATATGCATCTAGGCCTATGCAGATGACATTTGTGCATTTTTTCACATCCAGAGCAGATTATGTTGTTTATTCAAGAGATTTTAAAGTATCAGTCCATTTCTAATGCTAAACTAAATATGGTCAAAAGTAAAGGGCTATTTATAGGGCCAGGAATGGTTCCTTCCAGCTTTGTGCAGGAGTTACTGTTTCTCATTCCCCATGGAAATTTAGGATCATTTTGGATCTCAGAATCTGCCTAATGATAATTGGACTGGCTTTACATAAAACTGAATTAAAGTTAACAGATGGAAGCAGTGGAGGTTCTCCAAACCCAAATGGGTTGCAATTTTGGAAGAAAATTATTTTACCATTATTGCAGTATGTGGCTTTCCTCTACCCCATACCTGTCCATTTTGAGACTAGATTGTACAGTCTGTGCTTTCAAATGCTGTGGGGTAATAAACTAAATCCTATCAAATGATGCTACACATATTTGGAAATCAGAAATGGAGGTTTAAGTATGGTAGAACCCGTAGTCTTCCTACATGTATTAATTTTTAAACATTCAGTTAATAATGCCCTTTCTATCTCTGAGTCTGTCCAAAATGCTTGGATTCGGAAATCCCTAGCTACATACCATAAGGCATGGCTTCAGGTGGCACCTAAATTGAATCCCCATATCCATATTCCCCTTTACTTTAAACCGGCAGCTCAGAAATTGTACAAATGGGGAATTACGAAAGACTGTATCAGGAAATATTGTCCAGGATTTATCCTATGGAACCCAGTTTTAAGAACGGTCCCTTAGCAGAAAACCACTTTATTCTCAAACAGCTCACCCTTCGCAGGATTCCTCAGAAAATGTGGGAAAATTTTTGGCTCACGGTTTATGGTAGATTAAATCTAAGGGGGAATGCAAAGCATAAAAGCATGGTAGAAAGAAATTGTCCTTACATGGACTGTGTTGCATTGATTGAGACCATGGAACATTTTTTGTTACACTGTTCTTATGTTACTGCCTTGTGGGATTTCCTAGTCAGTAAATAGAAAATGGATTGGCTTTGATATTTATCTTATGATACTCTGGTCTTAGGGAAATATGGGACTGGTTTGGTACGTTATCATCCTGACACATCAAGTGTTTTTTTGCTGTATCAGATTTTATGTGTGGCAAGGCCAATGTCAATGGGTATTACAGCAAAAACAGATGTCCTATGACTGTCTCAGTATTTTAGTTTCCAATGAACTCAGGAATGTTTATAAAACAGATTGTTTATTATGTTCATCACAGCATGTGTTGAATTGGTGGAGGGTTTACTTATCTCATTAAATATAAATAGGGCTATTAGAGAACTTTATAGGATTATTTAGTACCTGTGTTTAGCAAATTTTCTGTTTTTTTCATTATGACGGATGTATTTTCTTTGTTTTCTGATGTTATTGCTTTTTCTTTTGATATTTTTGTATGTGTTTCCTTACTCTTTTCGAGAAGTGCCACGGGATCTTTAACATCCATCTGAACTACCACCAGAACAGGCAGATGGGACCTCTGTTTAACATCTCATCTGAAAGACGGCACCTCAAGAGTGCAGTAACCCCCTGATGCTGCACCACAGTGTCAGTATTGGGATATTAACTCAAGTGCCTGGTGTGGGGATAGAACCCACAGCCTTCTGCTCTTCCGGCCTCAGAGGCTAGTGTGCTACAGTACCTGCTGAGCCACTGAAAGTCTCAAGGGAAATGGACAGGAGGGTTCAGAACTTAAACTGACCACAAACCCAGATTAGGGAATAAATATAGTAAGAGTCAATGGGTTAAACCACAGATAAAGACAGCTGGAGTACCGGGACAATGAACCAGCAGCAGCAAATTTAAATGATAAGTATAGCTGTGCAATGTAGGATCAGTAGCAATGAAACAACGCTTACAGAACTATCTGCAAGACTGGAAGTGCAGTTAAAGATAAAGTAAGTAAATAAGGTTTTATTTATTAAGCACCCTTTCCCTGAGGCTCAGGGTGCAGTACAGGGTGCAGATAATAAACATAAGTACAATATTAAAACATAATTTGTAACCAGTGCTAAGAACAACATAAAGGCAAGTATAATGTCATAAAATAAATACATATTAAAATCAGTGGGCAATGTTTGGGAGAATTTTAATTATACCCCAAATGCCTCCCTGAACAAATCTGCCTTCAGTCCTCGCTTAAAGGTCTCCAATGAGGGCCTCCCTTCAAAGATCATGGTAGCGAGGTTCCACAGTGCTGGTCCCATGACTTCAAATGAACGATCACCTGAGGATTTAAGCTGGGCCTTGGGAACTGCAAGGAGGCCTGCCTCAGAGGAGCAGAGAGAGTGCTGGGTATAGTAAGGAGTCAGGAGGTCCCTCAGGTAGCCAGGGCCCAGTCCATACAGGGCTTTATAGATCTGAACACTGACTTTGAAGGTGACTCTCCACCTCACCGGCAGCCAATGCAGATTCTGCAGGACCAGGGTCACATGACTAGACCAAGGGAGGCCCATCGGTAACCTTGCTGCTGCATTCTGCACTAGCTTCAGGCAATGCAGTTCCCCATCCACTAACCCTGAGGTAAACAGTATTACAATAGTCAATCCTGGAGATTATGAAAGCATGTACTAGTAAGGGCAGGTCCTCAGGCAGAATTAAGGCTTTAATCTGGGCAATATTCCTAAAATGGTAAAAGCCACTCCAGACAACCAATGACACCTGAGCCTCAAATTTTAGTCCATTATCCAGAATAACCCCTAGATTTTCACTTGGTAGAGGCAGTTAACGGGAGGGCCCAGCATTACACCAGTTACCCCAAGCACCTGCACACCATACTGGTGACCAGGATCAATCACCAGCACCTCCATCTTATCTGGACTGAGCCTCAGCCAATGGAGGACATCCAGTCCTGGATCTCAGCCAAACATGCATGCAGTACTTCAACCATGCCATATGTCATGTCTGCACCATATATAAAACCTAGAGGCCACTTAGATACAATACAGGGTAAGCAACCAGATGGAAGATAAAGCAGTGCCAACACAGGTACAGTAGCAGGTGAACCACTCATATAAATATAGAAATGACAGGACACTAGACAGATATAATTGTGTAAAAGAGGTACAATAGTACTTATCTCTTACCAAAGACTGTGGATTGACATTAACTTATTTTACCTTTTTTCTGAAGGTTAAAATTCACTTTACATTCACTTTAAATTGTATTTAATCCAGTAAAGTTCTTATGGTAATTTCTTATCTTATTAGTGCCTTACTTTTAGCTGCATATGCAATTAAATATGCTAATTTTCAATCCTTTTTTTGTGGCAAAAAAAAATGCAAAAAGTGCTTCTTATGAATGGATTTACTTGTGCTTATTTTTGGCTTTATTTGGAGGTACAGTAAATATGCACAATTTTAATCCTGGATTACTTTTTGGATTTTTAATAAATGTAAAATAAATGTGTTTTATTTTAAGTCAGAATAAATCCTAATGGATTATTTATAACTTACATTTGGCTGCATACACAGCAAAATATGTAAAAGAGCATATTTTGTTTACATAAGGGTTTCTTTTTAGAAATACTCTATTTACATTGTAAATGCCTTAAATCCATGTATAATGCATTGACAATGTAAATAGAATCCTTATTAAAAGAAGTCCAAATGTAAGCAAAACATGCTCATTTACATATTTTGCTGCATATGCAGCCAAATGTAAGGCATAAAATATACAATAATGGACGGGGAAGTGTGTGTTACGAAAATTTAATGGTCACCCAAGGTGTGGGATGGTACATAAACCGAAGGGCAAAGCCTGAGGGGTTTATTGAAGCATCCCACACCGAGGATGGCAATTAAGTAGTAGTAATATATTTTATTCAAACCATGAAAGGGAAATTACTCCATTGAGCAGTGCTCGTTTCCAAGGAGGTCCCATATACATACATTCCGTTACCATTCATTCATTTCATCATTAACTATAAAATATAAAAATTCAATATAGTTCATAAAAGCACAGCTTGGAAGGACTATAGATAGAGATATTAATTAACATGATAAATACAAAATTATAGCATTTTTTAGGACCAGTAACAATTTTATCTCAGATTAATGCAATCAAGTTACTGCAGTAATGCAACATAGCTGGAGGCTGATAGCCAGTTCCCTATACCATCGTTTATGTGGCCTATCTTTGTCTTATATTAGTGCCATGCAGGCCCACAGGAATTGAGATCCATGTTATGGCACCTCTGCACACAATGGATGACCTCCTAATTTCTAAGTGATACTTTTTGACATAAGATTCAATGTCTTCTGCTGATCGCAAACATTGTTTAATTGGTCTAATCCTAAACAGATTTTGAATATATACTGTATGGGTACCTTGCTTTTTGAGACTTTAAGCGTAAATAATGAGATATGCAGTTCTCTCCTAAGTTGGAGTCTGGGCCAGTTCAATGCTTGATAAAGATGGCAATGGTGGACCCTAGAAGGGGCATCCAAAACATATTGTACTAGTCTAATATAAAGTACATCCAACTTATCAAGCCACATTTTAGAAGCCACAGAGCATGATATGTCCCCATAATACAGAAATGGAATAATAGTAGAATTTATAATTCTCAGTCTTACATCCTGAGACATATATTGTTTTACCCGATAGAGGGCTCCTAATTTATTAGTAGTTTTACTTAAGATTATATTAATGTGTATATCCCATTTTAATGAGCTATCTAGCCACATTCCAATTTATAACTTGTGACTTATTTAATTGCTTCCCCATCTATTGTCTTTATGTCCAGAGTTTGACTACAGTCTGCCCCATGTGTTCTATTAAACAATACAGTTTGGGTTTTTCCCTCATTAAGTTTCATTTGCTGAACCCTGAAAAACTCTGTACCTAATCAAATACAAACTGGAGCTTACTTTGTATAAGTTCAGCAGATTTTCCTTCTACATACAACACCATGTTGTCGGTATAGATAATATTTACCCTCCATATCACTAAAGCACAGCATGTTAGTGTATATATTAAATAGTGATGTCCCCAAGATTGAACTTTGGGGACTCCTGATTTCATCTTGGCTGGTGGAGAACAATAGAGTCCTAACTCCATTATTTGTCTCCTATCCTGTAAGTATGATGCAAACCAATCCAGAACAGGACCAGATAGACCATGACCAGTGAGCCAGGAGAGGAGAATATGATAGCTTAACATATAGAAGGCTTTTGAAGATCTATAAATGTAGTGCCAATCATCATTCCCCATCCAGGCTCATCTGTAGGTCATTACCCCCATTGCCAAAGCAGTTTGGGTACTGTGACTGGATCTGAACCCAGACTAATATAAATTCAACCTGTCCCTCTCCTTTAAATATGCTGTAAGTTATCGCAAAATCAGTTTTTCAAAAATGTTAGATATTTGATCAATAGTGACACTGGATGATAATTGCCAACATCATGTTTTTGTCCTAATTTAAAGATCAGGATAATCTTTGCTATTTTCCATTGTTCAGGAAATTCTCCGCTAGAGAGGGACAGGTTGAGTATAAGAGACAAGGGATATGCAATACAGGGTGCTGTGTTTAGTTTAGTTTTTAGTTTAGTTTATTGTTCTAGGAATTAATACCTTTGAGCCAAGGCTCTTTTACATAGGTTCCACGTCAACTGAGTACAAACAAGTGTAGTTACATAGAAAGGCAAAATAAGTTAAGTTATGACAAATTGCCAGAAATGACACATAACCTTAAATTGACAAACTTAGTATAAGACAAGGGAAACAAAATACTTTTCATATAACAAAAACAAATAGATTATGGGGAAAAGACTCTAGAGAAAATGTACTAGTGGAAGAGTAAGAGGAGGTAAGAGGAGCAGACAATAGTGAAAAAAGAGCTTCTCATATGCCTTTGTCAAGAAATGTAGTAAGGAAGAAAAAAATGATTTAATCAAGGCAGTCACAGGAGCTGGAGGCAGAGGTGAGAGTGAAGCTGAGATTTGAAGACTCCTAGGGGTGGAGGGTGTGATGAGAGTATTGATGGCATTTAGCCAGCTGGGGGCACGATAAGCAAATGATTGTTGACCCTGAGTAGTCCGGCATCGGGGAACCTGGAGAGGTTGATGATTCGATCCTCTGGTGAGACGGATGCAGGGATTCGGGCGTAGCAGGTCTTGGATACACGGAGGGGTAAGGCTCATGGTGGATTTTTTCGCCATCAAGCAGGTAAGGTACTTTAAGCAGTTTGATAGTTGCAACCAACCAGTTTCAGTGTAGAGCTCACATGTGTGAGTGTGTCTATGAGCACCAGTGAGCAGTCGACAGGCCTTGTTAAGGGAGGTTGTAATGCGCTTAAGAGAGGTGGTTGAGGCAGACCCATATATAATTAAGCCATAGTCAATGATTGAGATGACAGAGCTTTGAATAGCAATCCTTAATGCAGATTGGGTGAGGAACTGCCGGTTCTGGAACAGGATACCAATACGCTGATTTGCCACTTTCGCTGTCTTATCGATGTGGGTTGCAAAGGTTAGGCCTTGATCAAAGGTGATTCCAAGATATTTAAAGGTAGTCACTTGTTCGAGTACTTTCCAGGTACGTATTGATGGTGAGTGGTAGTTGTCTTTTCTTGTTTTCGGGCTGGAGAAGAGCATGGATTTTGTTTTTGTGGTTTAGGACCAGTTTGTGATCAAGAAACCACTTCTCAACTTTGGTAAAAGCAAGTTGAAGGCTGTGGAGTAAGGGTTTCGGGTCTTTATGAGAGGATAGTATTACGGCATCATCAGCATATAGGATTATTTGTTCTGCATGATTTGGGAAGTGAGTTTAGAAAAATGCTGAAAAGAAGAGGGCCCAAAATGGATCCCTGGGGAACACCTGAGAGAACCGGTTTTGGGTCAGAGACAGCTCCTGCGATTTTTACAGCTTGAGTACATTGTGAGAGATAACTTTTGACCCAGGCACCAGAGCTTTGAGAGAGTCCAAGAGACTGTAGTTGTTTGACGAGTAAGCCATGGCGAACAGTATCAAACGCCTTAGTTAAGTCAATGAAAACAGCTCTGGTTTGGTAACCTTTGTCCAATGCATTGTGGATTGCTCCTGAGAACTCCAATAAGGCAGTCGATGTGCTGTGCCCTTTCCTGAATCCATGTTGCTGAGTGCAGAAGATGTTATACTTTTGAAGGTAGTCAGTGAGTTGGTCCGCCACTATATGTTCAAGGGCCTTGGAGAGGGGTGGGAGTATAGATGTGGGTTGATAGTTACCAGGTAGGGACTTGTCACCATTTTTGAACACAGGGGTGACAAGTGCAGATTTCCATTTGCTGGGAAATTGACTGAGGCAGAGGGAGAGATTGAACATTTTTGTAAGTGGGAGCAGCACCTCATCCAGAGTAAGTGACAGAAGTTTGAGGTCAATAATATCGCTACTTACTCGGGACTTGGAGATAGCCTTCTTAATATATTTGTAGACTTCATGAGCCTTGACTAATTTGAAGTGGAAAGGGGGTTTGTTTGGAAAGGCAGTAGGAGACGTTTGTTTTGATGAGGCAGAGTCAGAGAAGAAATCCGTAGGGAGAACCCCGCTGAGGTCTGTGAAGGTTTCATTAAGGGTCTTTGCCATGACCATTGGGTCTAGGGTAGTGACTCCATCAACAGTCATTATAGTGGGAGAGGACTTAGTCTGTTTACCCATGACATTTCTAATGTTGTCCCAGAAGGATTTCCCGTCACCCCAGGAGTTGGAGAGGGCATTCGTGTAGTAGGACTCTTCATCAATCGGATTTGCTTAGTGCAGTGATTTGCAGCCTGTTTATAATTTTGAAAGTCCGTTGGAGAGCCTGTGGCTCTAGCAATAGCTCAGAGGTGGTCCCAACTTTGAGTTGCGCCAAGAGCTTGGCCATGACCCAGGGGTTTGAGAGCGCTTTGATTTTGTGCTTTTTTACGGGAGTATAGATGTCACGGGTGGCATTGAAAGTAGTGATAAAGTAGTCAAGGGCTGAGTCAACATCTTGAGTATTGTATATTAGGGACCAGTTTTGCTGCCTGAGACATGCCTTGAGATGAGTAAGGTTGCCTTAAGGTAGTGCTCTGCTAAATATGGTTTTTGGAGGCGGCTTTCGGAACTTATTTGACCATGTACAGATGACAGGGGAGTGGTCACTGAGAGAGTCCGGGAGAACAGCTGCATTGCTTATGCCGGCTGGGTGGCTTGTAAAGATCCAGTCTATGAGGGTGCTGGTCCCCGATTTGTAGTTTTTCCTAGTGGGGGAGCTTACCATCTGCATTAGGTTTGCAGCTAGGATAGCATCCTTGTGGGACCCTACATCAGAGGCGAGCCAGTTGATATTAAAGTCACCAAGGAGAAGGAGCTCGTGTCAGGAGGTTGCGATCATGAATTTGAGGACAGTCTGAAGGCCGGGCCCAGGGTCTTTAGGTGGGATATAGACAGCAACAACAGTGAGAACTTTGTTTTGGGCACCAAGGAGTAATTTGATAGGAAGGAGTTGCACTGAGGTGTCTGTGGAGGGATAACTGACAAGGTGACTGGTGAGGTAGTCCTTTATGTAGATTGCACAACCGCCACCCTTTTAGAAGTCCTATCCAATCTGAGAATAGTGTAGCCTTGCAGAGAGATTGCATGGTCGGGAGTGTTTGGTGTCAGCCAGGTTTCAGTAATGGCTAGAATGTCAGGGTTGTGTTGGCTGGCAAAGATTTGAAGGGAGGCCAGTTTTGGAAGAAGACTGCAGATATTTAGTGTGGCGATGGTGAGACCCCCCTCTGATTTGCTAATATTAGTAGAACTGGATGAGACAGGGCCAGGATTTGGATGGACACTTCCAGATATCAGGAGGAGGAGGAGGAGCATAAGTTTGAGAGACATCAGTCATAATTCATAGTATGAAGAAAAACACCTCTGTTGTTTATCAGGGTAAGTACAGTGCAGGCGTCTAGGGTCCCAGTGCGAGGTGGTGGCAAGAAGCAGAGGACGAAATTCCCACATATTATCGGTGTAACTTGTCATCATTAGCCAATCCTTTGCAGTAGGGTGCAACAGGTGATGATAAGGGGAAATTGCCACAGTACCAGATAGGAGGTAGTGTGTGTGTGGATAGTCGCAGTGTAGGGTGGAGAGGGGTAGGAGGAAATTGGAAGATGGCATAGAGGAGGAAAGAAGGAGAGGGCTAGAAAAGACAGGAAAAGGTAACAGTAGAGAGGCATATCCGAGAAGGGAAGCAGGGATGAGAAATTAGGAGGTGGCAGAGTGCAGAGCAGGAGAAAGAAACAAGGAGGGAAACAAAGAGGGTAAGGTGGTTTGTGTAACTGGCTTATTTTAAAACAGAGCAAACTAGCAGGAAAAGTGCAGGTAGAGGGAAGATAGCTGTGGGAACAGGAGATGAGGCAAGATCAGGGAGGGTCTTTGGCGCAGGAGGTGGGCGAAGAGACTATTTATAATAAAAGGTCGGGGCGTAAAATTTCTGCACTGAGCAGTGCAAGTGAATGGGCCGAGCCCAGAAAAGCAACAATTCTGGATCACCAATCGGTAGGCAGGGTCTGGAACCAGAGGCCAATCAGAGTTCGATTCAGACAAGGGCCAGTTAATAGCAGCCGATCACAGCTTCCCCGGCCCAGAGGATGTCCTTACCTGGCTCCAGGGAGTAGATCAGCGGCAGAAGGAGGCGTCTGGGTTGGCGTGGAGTTCCAGGGCCCAGAACTGTACCAAGGAGGCACACGGCTGGCCCTACCGTGGCTCAAGTTCTGGAATTAGGAAAAAGAGAAGAAGACTGGGGTGAGTAGGCACTTAAAACATGTGGAAAAAACAAAAGGCGCTGACATGGGTTCAGTATCTGGGGCAGGGGAAAGACGCCAAAAGACGGCAGTGAGATTGAGAAGATAAAAGAATCTAAGGTGCAAAAGTGTAAATTAGGGGGGTGGGGGTAGCAGCCAGAAACGATCAGAATCAAACGATTGCTCTGGCGCCAGCTTGGAAAAATGGAATGGCTAGGTACAATTAACTGGAGGCAGGCGAGGGAGCGAGAAGAGGTCAGAGCAAGAAGGAAATGACTTATAAAATATAAAAAATACTACAGGGGTAGATTTTGGGGATGGGGGAATAGACTAAAGCAGGTAGGCAGGGCAAATGGGTAGGAGCAAGAGGCAGAGTCAGGTGTAGAAACGAAGTAAATGAGCAAAACCACAGAGAATTTAGGCAAGAAAACTGCAGTAAAGATCAACTGCCCTGAGTCAATGGACAGGGAAAGCTAAAAAGCAAAAATAACAGGGGGAGAGTTTAGAGTAGCCGGTATAGACAGGAAGTTCAGAAGAGTTGAGCAGGCATCATATTATATTTGGGGGTAACATCAGGCTAATACAGTGCTGGGGAATCATTTGGAAAACGGCAGCTAACTAACCTTGTAACAGGAAAAAAAATCTGTATCTGAACAGTTTTGATTGGATCCTATCTAAGCCTTCTGCTTTAGTAACATTGTTTTAATAATTCTGATTGTATTTCTTCCACCAAGATATATTCAAATTTAAAATCATTAGCCTGCTCAGCAACCAACCCATCGTTCTGTCCCTGAAACAAGTCCCATTTAGTATCCATTAAACTCTGTCATTCAGATCCCATTTCCATGATTCCTATTCCACTAACATATGTATTAAATACTCCTGCAGCCTCGGTGCCTATTTGGATCTGCTGACGATTTACTTAAAAACTTCCTGTATACTTTGATTTCTGACCACCCATCAACCCAGCTATAATGTTCTAAAAAGATTTGGGGCTGCTCTTACTGTTAACATCCTGTTTATTTTTAAAATGGTCTTGGTTGGCTTTTCTAATGGCTTGGCAACACCTATTTCGGGCCTGTCTATAGGCTAGCCAATCAATTTCTTTGGCTATTTTTTTGTCTTATGCCAATTTCTATCCCTTTCCCTTTTTAATTTATGTAAATCTGGATTGTACCACTTTGGTTCTGTTGTTTTTACATTTTATTTTATAATTGGTGTGTGCTTATCACAGACCCGTATGAATTCATGATGGAAATAACTTCAGACATCTGTCACATTTGGGATTAATTCTAATCTGTCCCAATCTACGTTTTCAACATCCAGCATAAAATTAATATAATCAAAATGCCTTTAGTTTCTCAGTTATATAATCTCTGACTCTTTACTAAGATTATGTTTTTGATTATGTATAGCAAAGATTAATTGATGATCTGAAAAGGTATTGGGTAGTACCCCACTAGATGGGTATAGATTGGGAAAGTAAGTAAATATAAGATCTATTGTTGTAGATTTATTATAATGTTTGTTATTGTGGGCTCGTTTATTAGTTGGGTAAGTCCTAAATTAACTTGTAGGTCTATCAAGCTATGTGAAATTTCTATCTTGGTCCAATTAACATTAAAATCCCCAGCCAATACTATCTCATGAGAATTTTTATAATCGTACAAGAACGCTTGTAAAAATTAAAAAACTTTAGAATCAGTTTTAGCGGGGTTGTAAACCCCTGGTAAGATTACTGGCCTGCTAAATGGTAACTTAATTTCCTTTGTCACCAACTCTAATCTCCCATCACGTACAGTAAATTGTTACAAATTTCCTTAGAAGCATATTGTGAACTAACATAAACCAAAATTCCACCCCCTCATTTGTTTCTATCATTCCTAAACATTCAGTAATTATCTAGTTCTACCAATGAGTCTGGGATCTTCTTATTTGAACAATTTTCTGTTATAATTATTATCTCAAGCTGATAGATGATTACCCAGTCATTCATTTGGTCCAGTTGTTTCCAGACATTCCTGGAGCTGAAATGAACAACTCCAAAGTGCCCTTGCTGCAAAATTTCTGCGCAGATGAGAGGTCCCTCAGCAATCAAATTGGACCCTTCCTTGGGTCCAGGATTTGGATGGACATCCCCACATACTAACAGATTTGAGTAGAAAACATTTCCCCATCTTTTATGTTTTTATAATTACTGGTAAGCAATTTTTTGCCACACTGAATTTAGTGTTGATATGTCACACACACACACACACACACACACACACACACTCTGTCTCTCTTTCTTTGTGTCTTTTCATTCTTTTAGCTGCTTTTTCTTTTTTCAATTTTATTTGGATGTTAGTTTGTACATTTAGATCATGATGTCTTACCTTTGTGAGCACATCAGAGCCCTGCAGTTCTTGTCCACTGCAGTTTCCAGATGGAAGGATCAACCAGATAGATGGTTTTAAATGTTGGGCATGCAAGTATTTAAAAGAACACACAAATAAGTATTGTTTAAAAAACCTACGAGGACTCTCAGTCTGGCGGCTCCTCGCTACACAGGATGAGGAGCCGCCATGTTTCTCAAACTGATTAGCCTGTCCAGGAGGACATGAACAGCTAATCAGGTAGCAGCTGTTCTTGAGTGACTCTGCACATGCTCGCTGTTATAACCTGTGGCAAATTATAACCTGGTCAGCCTATGGAAAAAATTGCTGACCAGTTATTATTAATCCATTGTGATTTCTTTTTGGCTTAAAACAGGTCTCGCTGTATCTTCTAATGTGCAAGTTTTCCCTTTTTTGAATAACAATACTCAACTAATTATTATCATATTAATCCCGATTACTTTGGATGCATTTCAGGTATACCTGATCGTGAACGCCACATGAGAATCGACTTATTCAAAAGTATTGTATCTTAAAGGAAGAATGTATTTAGCTGTCACTGTGACACTTGGCCAGCTGGTTATGATTGTTCTTTGATATCTGTAAAATAAAAATGTAGTGTGTGATTTGTGTCCATAAGACAGCTGTGTCATAGGTCAGGTTTTAGTGGAAATAACAGGATATATTAACCTGAAACCAGGAGGTAATTAAAAAGACTACAGAGCCTTAATTAAGGGTCTCCTGTTTATCTGACTTAATTGGAGCTTACCAGGTACCAGGACATAGGGATCATAAACTTTTATGATGTTTTAGAGGAAAATACATTGTTATATCACTATGGTGCTAAAAGTCATAAAATCGTTTGATATGGCCTGAGAAGAAGAACTGCTCAACGGTCAATGAGAAGGAACTGGAAAATCACAGACTTACAATGTGGGAAATGCATTTTTGCTGATGTCACCTTATTTAATATACCTCCTGATAGGACATCCTGTTTGTATATATTTTTTTAAATTCTAAAAGGAGGAGCAAGATGACCTCATAGAAGCAGTGGAAACACAAAGTTTGTTTTTACTGTATACTGTGTTGAACTAGAGTCACTTCTTTTTTGGACTCTTAAGAAACAACATCTAACATTAAGCACTGTGTAGAGGTATATATTAGATAGAAAAAGTATAACTGTATGTTGGTAGGAGTTTGTATGTAATTTTCTTTGTTTTCTCTTAAGAGATTGTATGCTTTGTGATATAGTGTTCTGTGTTTACATTTTACATATTTTATCCATTTTTAAGTAAACTTTCCATTTAAAAAGACTGCCTGTTGTGTCTTCCAAGTTACTTTTGCATTTGATGTATGGAGGGTTAGATTGACAGCTGTTCATAAGCCTAATGGTGTTACTAAACTGAGAAAAGGTAAGAATATACCTAAGGTCTTTTATAGAGTTTTAAGGGTTCATTTTGAATACCTGGTTAGGTGCCCTTAGGTGAAAGATGTCTGGTATCCCCTGAAGAGCAGATTATCTGAGCCTGTACATTTGAGTACACTAGCATAAGGTTCACAGTTTGAATCCCCCCAGAACTTGAGACTAAATGTGATTCGGACTCACAAGCAGACAGGAGGGTTACAATACTGTGCTTGGAGAGTAACATTATGGGAGCAGAGGGCCTGACCTGCTGAGTGGGTTTGTAACAGATTGGTTGGCAGCGGTGCTGATAATTTTGGTAGCACAAACTTTAAACTGTTCAGTGTGTCAGCTTAATACTGTACAGCTCTCTTGCAAAATAAGTCAGTTATTTATTTTTAAAAAGGAAACAGAACTATAGCATTTGGCTTACAGACAAGTTTCTACCTGTTTTATTTTTTTTCTAAAGTGCAAGTTAGAGTGGCCGTAGTCAGGGAAGAAGATGGCTGCCAACTACAGTGGGCACACTGTAGACTACTTGAGGCAGTTGTGCAAGGACAGAGGAGTCCTGTACGACGTGAGAGCCACCAAGCAGAACCTCATGGATGCTCTGATGGCAGCAGATACCCAGAACATCGAGTCACTGACTGTGACTGTAAAAGACCAGACCTTGAGCATGAAGGGGCCAGCGGCCAGTGCAGTATCCAGATCCAGTGAGGATGACAGCAGGGCCAGTGCCAGTGAAGGGCCACAGCAGCAGGGGAAGGTCACCAGCATTCTGGAGCCAGAAGTACTCAGGCTGCAGACTGAGTTGCGCAGAATGGAGCTGGAGTTCCAGAGGGAGGCTGAGTGAGAACAGCGAGAAGTGGAGCGAGAACGAGAGAAGCAGAGTGAAAGAAGCAAGCCGCAGAGGAAGAGGGAGTGGGAACAGCGAGAGACTGACTGGGAACAGTGAGAGGTGGACCGAGAGGAGCAAGAGCACCAGTGGCAGCATGAACTGGAGAAGCTATGACTCCAACCACCCGTGTCAGAGCAGGTAAGTGGCTTAGGCTTAACTGGAACTACAAGACTGGGTTACAAATTGAATTCCAAATTGATAGCTGAATTTAATGAGGGCAGCATATGGATGCCTGTTTAAATTCCTTTAAAAAAGTTTGTATTCAGGCTAAAATTCCTAGAGGTCCGGAGCTTCCAGCTGTCCCCGCTACTTACCAGGAAAGCTCAGGATGCATTGGGTCAAATGGACAATGAGGACAGTAATGATTACAGCAAACTTAAAGCTGCACTTTTACAAAAGTTTGATTTAACTGCTGAATCATACAGAGTTAAATTCTGTAAGCTCAGGAGAAGCCCTTACATGAGCTACAAGGAGCTCGCCATGAAACAACGTCAGTTTTTAAAATGTTTGTGGGAAGGAATTGAACCAAACTGTGTAGATAAAATTGAAAATGCTATTTTGTTAGAATAGTTTTTGGGTCATGCCTAGCAGAGCTGAAAACCTGGCTGGAGGACTGAGATCCCAAAACAGTGCAAGAGGCTGCTGAAGTCTCGGACCACTATGCCAAGAGCAGACCTGCTCTGAGAGCGAATGGGGTGGGTGTGGCAGCACAGAAAGGGAAAAGCGTGCCTTCAGGGCAGCTAAAACCCTCACTGCCTCCACCAAAACCGGTCAGCCCCAGGTTTCAGAGAAAAGATTTCTCTGAGAAAAGAAATGAATGTTGGGTTTGTAAAGAAACTGGGCTAGCTCTGCACACTTCCTCTTGATTTTTCCCCAATTAAGCTTTCACTCTGTACACTGCCTGGAACTGAGTTTGTAAAAAAGTTTTACTGTCTTTGTTAATATATATTTTTTTAATCCTGTTTAAGACTGTACTGGGTTTACATGCTTACTGCTATGGACTTAGCTAGAAAATTCAGTGAATTGTAAAATCTGTGTAGCCTCTGTCTTGAGCCTAAAGCTCCCACCCTTGACTTTCATTCTTAATCATTTTTCTTTGTCCCCCTGTTGTCCTCTGTCTCTGTTCTGTCCCTCCTGCCCTCCCCCATCAGTCTGTTCTTTTGTGCTTATTTGGATTCCCATGTTAGCTTGGCACCTTGCCTCTGTCTGAGACTGCCCCCGACTTGTCTTTCAAGTTGGTGCTCAGCTCTTTTTGTGTGTCTCTGTTTTGACACCCCCCTCATCTGCTCCTATTTAATCTGCTGTCTCCTTCCTTACAGGTGCCACTTGCCTCATGGGCAGCAGTCACGATCCAGCCATAGCACCTCTACGGTGCAAGGAGCCTGATCCACCCACCCCCTAAAGAGATAGCTAAGGTACGATGCTTGAAAAATTGCCACAATTTCTCTGGGCTGTGTGAACGCTGAACCAGATCATCACTTGCAATTTGCTGTTTTCAATTTCAGCACCTTCTCAGGGTAGCACTATTGGCTCCACGCCTGTGTAGAGCTCCCTGATTAGCTGGTCTCACTCATCTGAGACAGGAGCACCCGAGACGTGTGGCTTAATGTAAGCCTGTATCCCTGTACTCGGCTTCTACTTTATACATTTTAATTTAGCCTGTTCTGCTTGGCCTGTGTAAAGTAACTTACCAATCCCCCCCCTCTGCAGTTTCTCTCCAACTGTATGTGCACTGATTCAGTGCTAGCTCTTAAACTTACCCTTGATTTTCATCCCACCTCTGCTCCCCTCCCAGGCCTCCTTTAAATGCACAGTCTCCACCACTCCTATCTGATGTTTCAATTTATTGGTTACTTACTGTCAACAACTGCAATTCCTCCCATCCCTTTTGCACCTCAGCCTTCTAGCAGCTTTATCTCATTCTGTCTTGCTGAGGCATACCATTTTGGTACTTTAGGTTTGCTTATTGCTGACTAGCATATCCTGTCTTGCTAAGACAGTTGATTTAGGTCAGGTGAGCTCTCTAGTACTTAATCTGCTCCAAAGTAGTAGCTAAGAAATTTGTTTCAAAGCCTCTCTACCCAGCACTACTCTATAGTCAGTTGAACTCTTTTCTCATTAGCCTGACTAGGAGCTGTACTTAAGGATTACTCGTCAGGCTCCACTGCCTATAGTAGTATTCTGCAGGGATTAAGAAATTCTCCGCCATTGAGAATCCCTTCTCTTGCCTGCACTTGTAGTGCCCATTGGGTGATAGTCTCATAATGAGGGCATATTACCTGCTTCTATGCTATCTTTGCTCATCTTACATGTATTGGACCAGCGTGAATAAAAAATAACTCCTAGAGTGGAGAATGGCTCTCTATTTACATTGTCTGACCAAGACTTTCCTATCAAGTAGAGAACTTGTATGTGCTCTAACTTCCCTAGCCCACTGCTGGTCCTTCACCTGCACTGGCATACAGGAACTCTCACTAGAGCCTGCCCACAGGGGCTACACCACCTTCTGCATACTCCCCTACTCCCATTGACTCTCTCAGTCAGGGGTATTATTGCATCGCATCACGAAAACTGGGACCTAGCCTCAGAACTCCCTATACTGCTGCAGACAAATCACATAACCAAAAGAAGACCAGCCACCCACACTTCTCCTAGGACTCTGCAGGAAACTCTTGTTCTTGCTTTACTATACTCAGGAAATGTTGAGCTTAATTCAGGCCCTCTGGCACCATGGAATCCCCAGCAGAGCTACAAAGCCTCAAAGGCTTACATTCTTGCATGTTAATGTATGTAGCCTATTAAAAAATCACCTCTGTTCAGGCCTGGGTATGTCATACTGCTCCAGATTTTCTGGTGATTATGGAGTCCTGGCTCTGACTGGCGACCAGTAACAACGAAGTTAACATCCCCTCCTACTCTTTGTTCAGAGCTGACAGGCAAACCAGAGGTGGTGGGGTAGCTATTTACATCAAGGATAAATTCCCTGCCTCCATAATTGACTCAACCTCTGTCCCAAAATAATTTGAAAGCTTGTCATTAAAGATTGAAATTGCCACCGGTGTCTCATTATGTATAATAGGATGCTACAGACCCCCATCAGCTGGACTACAGTTGTTAAAACATCTCAAAAACATCATGGGTTCGGCATCTTCAGATTGTATCATACTAGGGACTTCAACTTAGACTGGCTCTCCAGTGCATCCAGCCCATAAAATGTTCTGTGATTCCCTTGGGTTGTCACAACTAATAAACAAATCTACTCATCCTAACAAGCTCAACCCTAATAATAGTACTCTGGATATCATTTTAGTTAACAAACCCATTTATTCTCCTATGCTGGCATCTTTTCTCTGATATTAGCGACCATTGCTTCATCCATGTGTAAGATCCACTCTTAAATCCACAACTGTACCAAAATTCTCCTTTAAAAGGTGCATACGTAACTTTGATCTCCATGGGTATATATCAGACCTAGAGACTCCATGCGATGGCAGGACTTCTATCTGCCAAGTCTCTGACTATGGCTTATGATATTTTCTCAGAAATTGTGCTAGGGCTCTCAACAAGTATGCTCCCATAGAAAAAGTTTGTGCCAGAAACAAATCCTGTCGGTGGTTTACAGAAGACCTGAAAGATGCTTTTCGGAGTAGGGATGTACTCTGGAGAACTGCTAGGAAAACTGATTTAATAAATGACTTGAATTCTTTCCGAAGGGTGAGGCACCAAAATGGTCAGAGAAGCCAAAGCTAATTTCTACCGCTCTCAGCTGGAGAGCTCCTCAAGAAATGCCTCCAAATTCTGGAAGACTATCAAAGACATTGAAGGTCACACGCTGTAAATTCCCTACCTACTAAATTATTGATCGACAATACTGTCATCTCTGACAGATCATCTATCCTCGATGCTCAATAATCATTTTGCCACTGCAGGGCTAGCTTTGACTCCTCTACTGTGAATATCCTCCGCCAACAACTTAGATTGGATACAACAAGAAAACCCATCCCCAGTCCATCCTTCTCTGCAGCCTACTTCCTGAAAGAAATTGAAGATCTTCTCCTTCAGCTGGACACTAGGATAAGTGCTGGGGCTGACCTCATTGTTTCGTGCTTCTTAAAGGTCAGCTACCATGTCCCAGTCCCAGTTACTCATCTTTTCAACTTATCCTTGTCCCAGGGTGACCTACACAGTTGGAAAAATGCACTTGTGGTCCCTTTGTTTAAGTCTGGAGATCCTAGTGACCTCAATAACTACAGGCCAATCTCTACTTCCAATCCTGTCAAAGATGCTGGAAAATGGTGAACTCCCAGCTTCGGAAGTACCTAGAATCAGAAAAAATTGCTCAACCCATTACAATCTGGTTTTAGAGCACAGCACAGTACAACCTCTGCTCTAGCCAAGGTGACAAATGACTGGCAGCTGAAGTAGACAAAAAAAACAACTTTGTCTGCACAGTTTTCTTGGACCCTAAGCAAGGCGTTTGATACCGTTGATCACAGACTGCTTCTGTCGTCCCTCCAGAACATTGGTTTGGATTCCCTATCCCTAAATGGTTCTCCAACTACCTTTCAAGGATGACTTCGACAAGTAAAGGCAGAAGGGAAGTTTGTCCACCAAAACCCTATTGAGGGATGTACTGCACAGGTTTCATTCTTGGTCCATTGCTCTTCACCATTTATATTAATTACACAGATGCCCCATCAAAGAAGCACAAATACACCTATTCACGGATGATGTGGTACTCTATGCTAGTAGCTCCTCACCTGAAGTGGCCTGTAAAGCCCTTCAAAATGAATTTAATCTGCTGCAACATCAGCTTATAAACCAGAAACTGCTCTTAAATGCAAAAAACAAAGCAATGTTCCTCTTGCCCCTTCAAAATGCAATAAATCCTGCAATTGCTGGGACACTCCTGCAGATCACTACCATTCTAGGTGAGCAGTTGGACTACGTACCAAAGTTCAAGTACCTGGGGGTCTGGTTAGACCATAGACTTACTTTTACAGATCACTTGAGAAGAACTGGCAAAGAAACTTAGAAAAGACTTGGTCTGTTCTTTAGGATTAATAATCTCCTCACAAGAGTCACTAAACTGAAACTGATTCAAACTACCTTTCTTTCCCTATTGGATTACGTAGACTTTTCTATATAGTTATGGAACCAAAAGTCCCTAGCCAAACCTGACACACCTTATCACAGAGCCATAAGGTTTATCATGGTCTTCCATACTCAAACCACCACTGTGCATTGTATATGGTAGTGGGATGGTCATCCTTGCTTACAGATGCAAAAAAATGCAGTTTGGACATACAAAGTTATCTCAAATAAACTGCCCAGTATATCATCTGTCTTGTACCTTTGTACACTCTGAGGAAGTATGCCCTAAGAAACACCTCATATATCTACTTTATGTTTACAAAGTAAATCTCACATTGGCAGAGCAGCCATCAGCTTTGTGCTCCCTCAACTGTGGAACAAGCTGCAAAAACTTGAAAACTAACTCATCCCATCAGCCTAGCAGCTTTTAAATCTCTATATGACACATCATAATAAGGAGTCCTGCCTGCCGCCTACCCTAAATAAGACTCCTATAAGTCCAAAACATACTCTAATTACTACTGTTAAAAGACTGATCACATATATAATTGACTCTTCCTCTCCCTTTTTCTACCCCCCATATCTGTCCTTCCACATTCCTTTGACCCTGGTTTCAGCTCTAACTTCTCCATACCGTATCACTGTATATCTTTTATATTAGGTTTTATTTGTGTTCAAAAAACCTGATATGTATATATTTTTTACTTTTATGAAAAAATTGTGTCCTACACAAAACTAGCTGCATTCTCAGTAACACATACTACTGTCAATGCTACCTGCTGATACTTTGTATATGCTGTATTATTGTATCTCACTTTATTTGTATTATTACTTATTTCTTGTGTGTTACGCCCCATGTATATTGTCCCTTGTTCCTTGTTAACAAACCCAGGTCCACACTCAAAATAGACTTGCTCAATGGTGATCGCCTGGTTAAATAAAGACTTTGATTGATTGATTGGATTGATATTGCTAGACAGCATCCCAAAAGGATGGGCAATATATAACATGGGGCTACGTAAAGAAGTGGGTTGTTTAATGTGTCCCTGTGAATATGAGGGAATGCATGCACCCAGTCATGGTGAATGGTGTACAGACACAATGGTTAAGGGACACAGGGGCATCCCTGACATTGGTAAAGAGGGATCTGGGTAGAGTCTGGTCAGTTTATACCCAATAAATATGTCACTGTACAAGACTTTTACTGATAAGGAGAAAACATTTCCTTCGCTAGTGTTCTCTTGGACTCAAGGTGAAACAGGGGAACTTCGCAACAGGTGGCTGTAACCAAAACATTAGCAGTTGATGTTATCCTTGGTAAATCAATCTAAAACAACATGGTGTGCAGTTACTCATAGCCAAGCAGCAAAGGAAAATTGTAGTTCTCTGGACCACAGTAGCCATTGTGGAAACCTTATGCAGGCTGGTTCCTCAGCCTGAGTCTCCTGATATGGAGACTAATGAAATGGGGTAGAAATTTCCCTAGTAGCAGTTAACCACACAGCCACAGGTTATCTAAAGAAGGAGGTGACCCATTGTCAGAGGGTTAGGAATGACAGTGATTCTGAGTGCCCTGATGCCAGTTAGGGACCCTAGTTTGAGATACTGAAGGGGACATGTCCCATGCCTTGGGGAATGTGTAAGGAGGTCTGCAGCTGCTCAGAAAAGTGACCCTAGTCTACAGAAGCTGAGGAGGCATGGCAGACTCTGATGGAGCCCAGGGAGGTGACGGTGAAACATAAAGTTTATTGGGGAAATGGACTGATATATACTCAGGCTGTGCAGACAGAGGGAGGGGTGATAAGGTGAGCAGCTTGTCAGTCCCTGGGGTATCATGAGCAGTTGCTCAAAACCGCATACATGATATACCCTTGGCTGGTCAATAAGGAATCGTGGTGCATTAAGCAGCAGTTGGCCCAGAATTTTTATTGGCCCAACTCACCCAGCAGGTGAAGGAGTATTGCAGGTCTTGTTCACCGATGCCACAAGAAACAGGGAAGGCAGGTAAGAAACCCGCTTCGCCTTAATTCCATTGTCCAGTAGAAGGAGCCATTCTAGAGAGTGGGAATGGACATTGTGGGCCTTTAAATACCCCCGCCGCCCTCCCAAGGGAAGAGGTTAATCCCTGACTGTGGTGGATTATGCCACCTCATACCTTTAGGGTGGAAGTTGCCCTATCCTCACTGAGGACAGACAAAGTGGCAGACTACCACTTGGGATTACTTCACCTGTTACGTGTCCACAGGAGGTTATCATTGATTGAGGGGGTTCCTTCATGTCAGACTCTGATGAAATGTTTGAGGAGAAGTGTGGTGCAGAGACACATGACACCTTAACAATGTGGGCAAGCCAATGGGCTTGTGGAAAGATTTAACAGCACTCTGAGTCAATGCTCCAAGTGTTTGCTGAGCAGGCATGGGAGGGACTAAATACTCTCCCACCTGTTGTTTGCATATTAGGAGGTGCCCCAAGAGCTCACAGGATTTTATCCTTCAAACTCTTTATATAGACGCCAGGCATGTGGGCCTCTAGACTTGATCCAGGAGGACTGGAAAGGCAAGCACACACACCAAGGAACTCCCATAGTGGATTATCGTCCTTAGGTTTAGGGAAAGGCTGAAGGAGCTTATGGGGACAGCCCAGAGCAACCTGGCAGCTGCCCAACAGAAACAAAAAGTGTGGTACGCATTCCAGGCCAGAGCTCATTTGTACATGGTGGGCCAGAGTCATGGTCCTTATTCTGGTCCAGAAAGACAAGCTGTAGGCTAAATGGGCAGGACCGCACAAAGTAGTTATTAAAGGTAACTGATGATGAACTATATCATAGAATTACCTGACAGAAGACAGACAGAAAGAACTTACCATGTCAACATGATGAAGCCATATGCTAATAGGGTAGACATGGTCTGCAGTGTATGTAAGTCCTGGGAGGGACAGATGAAGGAGACTCTCTTCTGGATTTTCAGGAAGAAAGCAAGTGGGATTCCTCTCTGTGGCAGGCAGTTAAATTGTCTCCTAGCTGGCCCTCGACAAGATCCAGTAAGTAAGGTAGGTTTTAGCGTGATCACCTCAGAAGGCCCTTTCTGGCACAGGATGGCAGCAACTCTGGGGAATCTAGATTCCTGACCCTCATAGGACTTTCTGATTAGTCAAGCCTCCAGAGTGGAAACCAAAAGTGACAATACATTCTGACCAGGGTGATTCATTACCTCCTGATAAACTAGCACCTATCATACCTTCTCCTGTGGTTCCTACCTCAGGCCCAACAATAGAGACTGACTTCATCGATTCTCTACACTCCTTCCCACCTTTGGTGCCTACTCAGATTTCTGATAAAAAATCTCCTCAGCTACTGGACACTGATAAACCACTTGATTCCAAACCTTTATTATCGGAACTTTTTCAAAAACCAAACAAGAAGCAGCACCATGGAGGAATGCAGTTCGCATTTGCTATAAGGGGGGATTGCAGGACAGGCCTGACAGATATCATGTGGGGAAAGTGCTTTTAAAAGATTCCTTGCATTTCTCTCCGTGAAAGGTTTATGCCTTCATAAACATCTCTGGAGAGGACAATTTTGATGTCAGCTTTCATAGCTCCTATGCTTTAGATTTGTTCTGGTAAAGGTATGGGCAGGTCAAGACTTGTCTGGTATGGACTCCTTTGTTGTCATACCTCTGACTAGCCTTCTCATGAAAATGTCACAGTCATGTTTCTAACGAGGGAGTCCATGTTGAAGATATCACTTACTGGACTTCACAAAATGTGAAATACTATGTGATCCTGAGGCTATTCTTGATAGTGAACTTTTCTGGACTGGGGGATGGAAGTATAAAGTCAGGCTGCATCAAAGTGACACTGGAATAGAGCACATCCCTAGTTCCTTTGCTGGGTAGAGACCGTGGAGTATGTTTTACGCGAGGTCAGCAATGGGCCTGCTATAAGTGTGGCTCTCAAACGATCTCTCCAGCTCATGTGACAAGCCTAGATGCAAAAATTGTGGAGTGGCTGGTCACATTTACTACTATGCAATGTGCTAATCACACTCGATGCATCTATGTGAAGAATATGGTCACATTTTTGGGGAATGTCCCTGGGCAGCACGGAACAAGGCATCTTGCATCAGCCCAGAATTGCTTATCTGGCAGGCACAAGATACTGCTAATATAGAAACCTTTGCTCCACAAACCCTCTCTAAGACCCCCTCCTCAGGTCCCCGAACCCCTCCCTATCACAAGAAGCTTGAGTGGATGAGCCCATTGTTATCTCTGACGAAGCTTCAATACAGGCTAATGTATCACATGATACTATACATCAGATCATCACCCCTGACATCCTGACCCCTGTTTGTTTTGATGACCTTCGAGTACTCCTGCTGAGGGTCTTAGCTTACCTATGCAGGATCCTTACCTGTAGGAGATCATCCAGGTTTGCAAAATATATTCCTTCTGACCTCCCACCCTGGTTGAAACCAAGAACTCCTTTTCTGCTCTGTTTACTTCCTGGGGATTCTGAAATGGAAGTAGGTGATTCAGATTCTCAAAAATCATTTACAGAACAGGGCTCACATGCTGTAGTTGAAGGAGACTATAAAGGAAAAAAGAAGAAAAAATAGTTGAAAAACAACTTCCCTTTCTAAATGGCTCAAGGCACTATTTGTTCTCTTAATGTACCTAGTCTTCTAAATCCTGCTAAGAGATGTGCTGTGTTTCAGTATTTCCATGATATGTCTTTTGATGTTTGCTTACTCCAGGAAACCTGGATGTATACAGAAGACCATGTTCAAATGTTTAAACGGGAATGGGTTTGGGGCCCATCTTATTGGTCCTTGGTTAGACTCTGCTGACGGGTGGAGATTCTCTTTCATTCCTATAATTGTACATTTTGCAAGTTAATAGATTTGACTCAGGAGAGCTTTGTTTTGGATGGCCTCTGGAACAACATGGATTGTAGATTCATCTCAATTTATAATTCACAAGTAAAGGCAGAAAAAGTGGGCCTCATGACTCTATCCAGCCTTTCTTGGTCTCAAATTATAAAGTTTCCTTATGTGGGGATTTCAATTATAGTCTTGTGACTGTTAGAAAATGGAAATGGGATGAAAAATATATATTGTGATTCCAATGCACTGGCTCAGTTAGTTACCACTGCTGACCTGACTGTCATTTACTTCATGCAAAAGGCCCTAAATTCACTTACATACGGAATACCTATACCTCTACCATTGATTATATTTTTATTTCTTCAAATGTACCTCAAGGGTCTTGATCTATCACCCCAGTGCAATTTTCAGACCATTTATTGTTGGTCCTGTCTTTAGATCATGTTGTGGGGGGATCCACTTTACATGGTAGATGGAGACTTAATACCTCAGTCTTAAAATATTCCATGGTCCTTTGAGATATGAAGGCCTTACTTGCGGCCAGATTATCAGTTGAAATTTTATATCCAGACAAAGGTGAATGGTGGATTGACACTAAAAATGACATTCGGGCATGGTTTATGCAGTATGGCAGAACAATTGGAAATAATACATTTTTAAAGTACTTGTCTCTCAGATAGCAGTTACAAAGATTATTCTCCCTGGCTAATCTTTCTAACTTTGATTATTCCTCTCAGATTACTGCCCTTAAAGAGGCTATGAATATGTTTCAATATGACAGAGCTCTGACAGTTTGGTCACTCTTAAATAATAGGACTATCACCAATCCAATAGGTGACCCCCTATGAGGCCTGTAAATCTATTAAAAACAAAATGTTTATGGATTCCTTACATTCACCGGAAGGCTGGAGGGTGAGTTCACCTGAGGATTTGGAAGCTGTGATTCAGCATCATTATGAGACACTAAGGCCACAGGCCCCTATTCAGGAAAAGAATATGATGGATTTTTTACGGACTGTTTTAATCCCAGATTTTCCATCCGAACTCCTTAAGCTACAATCCCCTATCACTAAACTGGAAATAATACAGGCCATTGTGGCTTTAAAACATCATACTACGCCTGGTTTGGATGGTATTCCACAGGTGTTTTATAAACCTTTTGTCAGCAAATTGCAGATGGATTGTTAACAACATATGCACGTTGGTTTAGTAATGACATCATACATCCCTCCTTTTCTGAAGGATTACTGATTTACTTTTTAAAAAGGGGACAGATCTCAGATTAGCAATTGGAGTCCAATTGTTCTTTTAAACACAGATTACAAAATTCTAGCACACATTTTGAATACCCGATTAAGGGCCAGTGCTTCTTTAGTGATGTCCCCATATCAATATTGTAGGCTTCGGACAGAAAAATTCAACATACCTTAATGACTCTGAGAGATGTAATAGATCATTGTAATGTTTCAGGTCTTTCAGGCTGTGTGGTGACAGCTGACCAGGAAAAGCATTTGATTGGTTTCCATCCATACTGTACTTATTTCTAGCCTTGAAAGTTCACAAGATGCCCCTGTATTGTATCAAACAGTTGCAGTTATTGTACTCTTTTTTTCTGTCCAACCATTCTTAAAAGGCTTTGTTGGACATAGCTTTGTTATTCATTATGGGTTCGGCAGGGTGCCCTTTGAGCCCCTTCTGTATATTTTCTCTCTAGATCCACTGCTCCATTCTGTTACTATGCCACCAAAATGGGAAGGGTTAGTGGGGCTTGGAATCCCACAAGCTATATGCATCTAGGCCTATGCAGATGACATTTGTGCATTTTTTCACATCCAGAGCAGATTATGTTGTTTATTCAAGAGATTTTAAAGTATCAGTCCATTTCTAATGCTAAACTAAATATGGTCAAAAGTAAAGGGCTATTTATAGGGCCAGGAATGGTTCCTTCCAGCTTTGTGCAGGGAGTTACTGTTTCTCATTCCCCCATGGAAATTTTCGGGATCATTTTTGGATCTCAGAATCTGCCTAATGATAATTGGGAACTGGCTTTACATAAAACTGAATTAAAAGTTAACAGATGGAAGCAGTGGAGGTTCTCCAAACCCAAATGGGTTGCAATTTTGGAAGAAAATTATTTTACCATTATTGCAGTATGTGGCTTTCCTCTACCCCATACCTGTCCATTTTGAGACTAGATTGTACAGTCTGTGCTTTCAAATGCTGTGGGGTAATAAACTAAATCCTATCAAATGATGCTACACATATTTGGAAATCAGAAATGGAGGTTTAAGTATGGTAGAACCCGTAGTCTTCCTACATGTATTAATTTTTAAACATTCAGTTAATAATGCCCTTTCTATCTCTGAGTCTGTCCAAAATGCTTGGATTCGGAAATCCCTAGCTACATACCATAAGGCATGGCTTCAGGTGGCACCTAAATTGAATCCCCATATCCATATTCCCCTTTACTTTAAACCGCAGCTCAGAAATTGTACAAATGGGGAATTACGAGAAGACTGTATCAGGAAATATTGTCCAGGATTTATCCTATGGAACCCAGTTTTAAGAACGGTCCCTTAGCAGAAAACCACTTTATTCTCAAACAGCTCACCCTTCAGGATTCCTCAGAAAATGTGGGAAAATTTTTGGCTCACGGTTTATGGTAGATTAAATCTAAGGGGGAATGCAAAGCATAAAAGCATGGTAGAAAGAAATTGTCCTTACATGGACTGTGTTGCATTGATTGAGACCATGGAACATTTTTTGTTACACTGTTCTTATGTTACTGCCTTGTGGGATTTCCTAGTCAGTAAATAGAAAATGGATTGGCTTTGATATTTATCTTATGATACTCTGGTCTTAGGGAAATATGGGACTGGTTTGGTACGTTATCATCCTGACACATCAAGTGTTTTTTTGCTGTATCAGATTTTATGTGTGGCAAGGCCAATGTCAATGGGTATTACAGCAAAAACAGATGTCCTATGACTGTCTCAGTATTTTAGTTTCCAATGAACTCAGGAATGTTTATAAAACAGATTGTTTATTATGTTCATCACAGCATGTGTTGAATTGGTGGAGGGGTTTCACTTATCTCATTAAATATAAATAGGGCTATTAGAGAACTTTATAGGATTATTTAGTACCTGTGTTTCGTCAAATTTTCTGTTTTTTTTCATTATGACGGGATGTATTTTCTTTGTTTTCTGATGTTATTGCTTTTTCTTTTGATATTTTTTGTATGTGTTTCCTTACTCTTTTCGAGAAGTGCCACGGGATCTTTAACATCCATCTGAACTACCACCAGAACAGGCAGATGGGACCTCTGTTTAACATCTCATCTGAAAGACGGCACCTCAAGAGTGCAGTAACCCCCTGATGCTGCACCACAGTGTCAGTATTGGGATATTAACTCAAGTGCCTGGTGTGGGGATAGAACCCACAGCCTTCTGCTCTTCCGGCCTCAGAGGCTAGTGTGCTACAGTACCTGCTGAGCCACTGAAAGTCTCAAGGAAATGGACAGGAGGGTTCAGAACTTAAACTGACCACAAACCCAGATTAGGAATAAATATAGTAAGAGTCAATGGGTTAAACCACAGATAAAGACAGCTGGAGTACGGACAATGAACCAGCAGCAGCAAATTTAAATGATAAGTATAGCTGTGCAATGTAGGATCAGTAGCAATGAAACAGCGCTTACAGAACTATCTGCAAGACTGGAGTGCAGTTAAAGATAAAGTAAGTAAATAAGGTTTTATTTATTACGACCCTTTCCCTGAGGCTCAGGGTGCAGTACAGGTGCAGATAATAAACATAAGTACAATATTAAAACATAATTTGTAACCAGTGCTAAGAACAACATAAAGGCAAGTATAATGTCATAAAATAAATACATATTAAAATCAGTGGGCAATGTTTGGGAGAATTTTAATTATACCCCAAATGCCTCCCTGAACAAATCTGCCTTCAGTCCTCGCTTAAAGGTCTCCAATGAGGGGGGCCTCCTTCAAAGATCATGGTAGCGAGTTCCACAGTGCTGGTCCCATGACTTCAAATGAACGATCACCTGAGGATTTAAGCTGGGCCTTGGGAACTGCAAGGAGGCCTGCCTCAGAGGAGCAGAGAGAGTGCTGGGTATAGTAAGGAGTCAGGAGGTCCCTCAGGTAGCCAGGGCCCAGTCCATACAGGGCTTTATAGATCTGAACACTGACTTTGAAGGTGACTCTCCACCTCACCGGCAGCCAATGCAGATTCTGCAGGACCAGGGTCACATGACTAGACCAAGGGAGGCCCATCGGTAACCTTGCTGCTGCATTCTGCACTAGCTTCAGGCAATGCAGTTCCCCATCCACTAACCCTGAGGTAAACAGTATTACAATAGTCAATCCTGGAGATTATGAAAGCATGTACTAGTAAGGGCAGGTCCTCAGGCAGAATTAAGGCTTTAATCTGGGCAATATTCCTAAAATGGTAAAAGCCACTCCAGACAACCAATGACACCTGAGCCTCAAATTTTAGTCCATTATCCAGAATAACCCCTAGATTTTTCACTTTAGTAGAGGCAGTTAACGGGGAGGGGCCCAGCATTACACCAGTTACCCCCCAAGCACCTGCACACCATACTGGTGACCAGGATCAATCACCAGCACCTCCATCTTATCTGGACTGAGCCTCAGCCAATTGGAGGACATCCAGTCCTGGATCTCAGCCAAACATGCATGCAGTACTTCAACCATGCCATATGTCATGTCTGCACCATATATAAAACCTAGAGGCCACTTAGATACAATACAGGGTAAGCAACCAGATGGAAGATAAAGCAGTGCCAACACAGGTACAGTAGCAGGTGAACCACTCATATAAATATAGAAATGACAGGACACTAGACAGATATAATTGTGTAAAAGAGGTACAATAGTACTTATCTCTTACCAAAGACTGTGGATTGACATTAACTTATTTTACCTTTTTCTGAAGGTTAAAATTCACTTTACATTCACTTTAAATTGTATTTAATCCAGTAAAGTTCTTATGGTAATTTCTATCTTATTAGTGCCTTACTTTTAGCTGCATATGCAATTAAATATGCTAATTTTCAATCCTTTTTTGTGGCAAAAAAAATGCAAAAGTGCTTCTTATGAATGGATTTACTTTGTGCTTATTTTTGGCTTTATTTGGAGGTACAGTAAATATGCACAATTTTAATCCTGGATTACTTTTTGGATTTTTAATAAATGTAAAATAAATGTGTTTTATTTTAAGTCAGAATAAATCCTAATGGATTATTTATAGCTTACATTTGGCTGCATACACAGCAAAATATGTAAAAGAGCATATTTTGTTTACATAAGGGTTTCTTTTTAGAAATACTCTATTTACATTGTAAATGCCTTAAATCCATGTATAATGCATTGACAATGTAAATAGAATCTTATTAAAAGAAGTCCAAATGTAAGCAAAACATGCTCATTTACATATTTGCTGCATATGCAGCCAAAAGGAGGCATAAAATATACAATAATGGACGGGAAGTGTGTGTTATTAAAATTTAATGAGTCACCCAAGGTGTGGGATGGATATAAACCAAGGGCAAAGCCTGAGGGTTTATTGAAGCATCCCACACCGAGGATGGCAATTAAGTAGTAGTAATATATTTTATTCAAACCATGAAAGGGAAATTACTCCATTGAGCAGTGCTCGCTTCAAGGAGGTCCATATACATACATTCCGTTACCATTCATTCATTTCATCATTAACTATAAAATATAAAAATTCAATATAGTTCATAAAAGCACAGCTTGAAGGACTATAGATAGAGATATTAATTAACATGATAAATACAAAATTATAGCATTTTTTAGGACCAGTAACAATTTTATCTCAGATTAATGCAATCAAGTTACTGCAGTAATGCAACATAGCTGGAGGCTGATAGCCAGTTCCCTATACCATCGTTTTATGTGGCCTATCTTTGTCTTATTATTAGTGCCATGCAGGCCCACAGGAATTGAGATCCATGTTATGGCACCTCTGCACACAATGGATGACCTCCTAATTTCTAAGTGATACTTTTTGACATAAGATTCAATGTCTTCTGCTGATCGCAAACATTGTTTAATTGGTCTAATCCTAAACAGATTTTGAATATATACTGTATGGGTACCTTGCTTTTGAGACTTTAAGCGTAAATAATGAGATATGCAGTTCTCTCCTAAGTTGGAGTCTGGGCCAGTTCAATGCTTGATAAAGATGGCAATGGTGGACCCTAGAAGGGCATCCAAAACATATTGTACTAGTCTAATATAAAGTACATCCAACTTATCAAGCCACATTTTAGAAGCCAGAGCATGATATGTCCCCATAATACAGAAATGGAATAATAGTAGAATTTATAATTCTCAGTCTTACATCCTGAGACATATATTGTTTTACCCGATAGAGGCTCCTAATTTATTAGTAGTTTTACTTAAGATTATATTAATGTGTATATCCCATTTTAATGAGCTATCTAGCCACATTCCAATTTATAACTTGTGACTTATTTAATTGCTTCCCCATCTATTGTCTTTATGTCCAGAGTTTGACTACAGTCTGCCCCATGTGTTCTATTAAACAATACAGTTTGGGTTTTTCCCTCATTAAGTTTCATTTGCTGAACCCTGAAAAAACTCTGTACCTAATCAAATGCAAACTGGAGCTTACTTTGTATAAGTTCAGCAGATTTTCCTTCTACATACAACACCATGTTGTCGGCGTATAGATAATATTTACCCTCCATATCACTAAAGCACAGCATGTTAGTGTATATATTAAATAGTGATGTCCCCAAGATTGAACTTTGGGGCACTCCTGATTTCATCTTGGCTGGTGGAGAACAATAGAGTCCTAACTCCATTATTTGTCTCCTATCCTGTAAGTATGATGCAAACCAATCCAGAACAGGACCAGATAGACCATGACCAGTGAGCCAGGAGAGGAGAATATGATAGCTTAACATATAGAAGGCTTTTGAAAGATCTATAAATGTAGTGCCAATCATCATTCCCCATCCAGGCTCATCTGTAGGTCATTACCCCCATTGCCAAAGCAGTTTGGGTACTGTGACTGGATCTGAACCCAGACTAATATAAATTCAACCTGTCCCTCTCCTTTAAATATGCTGTAAGTTATCTCAAAATCAGTTTTTCAAAAATGTTAGATATTTGATCAATAGTGACACTGGATGATAATTGCCAACATCATGTTTTTGTCCTAATTTAAAGATCAGGATAATCTTTGCTATTTTCCATTGTTCAGGAAATTCTCCGCTAGAGAGGGACAGGTTGAGTATAAGAGACAAGGGATATGCAATACAGGGTGCTGTGTTTAGTTTAGTTTTAGTTTAGTTTATTGTTCTGGAATTAATACCTTTGAGCCAAGGCTCTTTTACATAGGTTCCACGTCAACTGAGTACAAACAAGTGTAGTTACATAGAAAAGGCAAAATAAGTTAAGTTATGACAAATTGCCAGAAATGACACATAACCTTAAATTGACAAACTTAGTATAAGACAAGGAAACAAAATACTTTTCATATAACAAAACAAATAGATTATGGGGAAAAGACTCTAGAGAAAATGTACTAGTGGAAGAGTAAGAGGAGGTAAGAGGAGCAGACAATAGTGAAAAAAGAGCTTCTCATATGCCTTTGTCAAGAAATGTAGTAAGGAAGAAAAAAAAATGATTTAATCAAGGCAGTCACAGGAGCTGGAGGCAGCGAGGTGAGAGTGAAGCTGAGATTTGAAGACTCCTAGGGGGGTGGAGGGTGTGATGAGAGTATTGATGGCATTTAGCCAGCTGGGGGCACGATAAGCAAATGATTGTTGACCCTGAGTAGTCCGGCATCGGGGAACCTGGAGAGGTTGATGATTCGATCCTCTGGTGAGACGGATGCAGGGATTCGGGCGTAGCAGGTCTTGGATACACGGAGGGGTAAGGCTCATGGTGGATTTTTTCGCCATCAAGCAGGTAAGGTACTTTAAGCAGTTTGATAGTTGCAACCAACCAGTTTCAGTGTAGAGCTCACATGTGTGAGTGTGTCTATGAGCACCAGTGAGCAGTCGACAGGCCTTGTTAAGGGAGGTTGTAATGCGCTTAAGAGAGGTGGTTGAGGCAGACCCATATATAATTAAGCCATAGTCAATGATTGAGATGACAGAGCTTTGAATAGCAATCCTTAATGCAGATTGGGTGAGGAACTGCCGGTTCTGGAACAGGATACCAATACGCTGATTTGCCACTTTCGCTGTCTTATCGATGTGGGTTGCAAAGGTTAGGCCTTGATCAAAGGTGATGCCAAGATATTTAAAGGTAGTCACTTGTTCGAGAGTACTTTCCAGGTACGTATTGATGGTGAGTGGTAGTTGTCTTTTCTTGTTTTGCGGGCTGGAGAAGAGCATGGATTTTGTTTTTTTGTGGTTTAGGACCAGTTTGTGATCAAGAAACCACTTCTCAACTTTGGTAAAAGCAAGTTGAAGGCTGTGGAGTAAGGGTTTCGGGTCTTTATGAGAGGATAGTATTACGGCATCATCAGCATATAGGATTATTTGTTCTGCATGATTTGGGAAGTGAGTTTAGAAAAATGCTGAAAAGAAGAGGGCCCAAAATGGATCCCTGGGGAACACCTGAGAGAACCGGTTTTGGGTCAGAGACAGCTCCTGCTATTTTTACAGCTTGAGTACATTTGAGAGATAACTTTGACCCAGGCACCAGAGCTTTGAGAGAGTCCAAGAGACTGTAGTTGTTTGACGTAAAGCCATGGCAACAGTATCAAACGCCTTAGTTAAGTCAATGAAAACAGCTCTGGTTTGGTAACCTTTGTCCAATGCATTGTGGATTGCTCCTGAGAACTCCAATAAGGCAGTCGTGCTGTGCCCTTTCCTGAATCCATGTTGCTGAGTGCAGAAGATGTTATACTTTTGAAGGTAGTCAGTGAGTTGGTCCGCCACTATATGTTCAAGGGCCTTGGAGAGGTGGGAGTATAGATGTGGGTTGATAGTTACTGGTAGGGACTTGTCACCATTTTTGAACACAGGGTGACAAGTGCAGATTTCCATTTGCTGGGAAATTGACTGAGGCAGAGGAGAGATTGAACATTTTTGTAAGTGGAGCAGCACCTCATCCAGAGTAAGTGACAGAAGTTTGAGGTCAATAATATCGCTACTTACTCGGACTTGGAGATAGCCTTCTAATATATTTGTAGACTTCATGAGCCTTGACTAATTTGAAGTGGAAAGGGGTTTGTTTGGAAAGGCAGTAGGAGACGTTTGTTTTGATGAGGCAGAGTCAGAGAAGAAACTGTAGGAGAACCCGCTGAGGTCTGTGAAGGTTTCATTAAGGGTCTTTGCCATGACCATTGGGTCTAGGGTAGTGACTCCATCAACAGTCATTATAGTGGGAGAGGACTTAGTCTGTTTACCCATGACATTTCTAATGTTGTCCCAGAAGGATTTCCCGTCACCCCAGGAGTTGGAGAGGGCATTCGTGTAGTAGGAGCTCTTCATCAATCGGATTTGCTTAGTGCAGTGATTGCGAGCCTGTTTATAATTTTGAAAGTCCGTTGGAGAGCCTGTGGCTCTAGCAATAGCCCAGAGGTGGTCCCAACCTTTGAGTTGCGCCAAGAGCTTGGCCATGACCCAGGGGTTTGAGAGCGCTTTGATTTTGTGCTTTTTTACGGGAGTATAGATGTCACGGGTGGCATTGAAAGTAGTGATAAAGTAGTCAAGGGCTGAGTCAACATCTTGAGTATTGTATATTAGGGACCAGTTTTGCTGCCTGAGACATGCCTTGAGATGAGTAAGGTTGCCTTAAGGTAGTGCTCTGCTAAATATGGTTTTTGGAGGCGGCTTTCGGAACTTATTTGACCATGTACAGATGACAGGGGAGTGGTCACTGAGAGAGTCCGGGAGAACAGCTGCATTGCTTATGCCGGCTGGGTGGCTTGTAAAGATCCAGTCTATGAGGGTGCTGGTCCCCGATTTGTAGTTTTTCCTAGTGGGGGAGCTTACCATCTGCATTAGGTTTGCAGCTAGGATAGCATCCTTGTGGGACCCTACATCAGAGGCGAGCCAGTTGATATTAAAGTCACCAAGGAGAAGGAGCTCGGTGTCAGGAGGTTGCGATCTTATGAATTTGAGGACAGTCTGAAGGCCGGGCCCAGGGTCTTTAGGTGGGATATAGACAGCAACAACAGTGAGAACTTTGTTTTGGGCACCAAGGAGTAATTTGATAGGAAGGAGTTGCACTGAGGTGTCTGTGGAGGGATAACTGACAAGGTGACTGGTGAGGTAGTCCTTTATGTAGATTGCACAACCGCCACCCTTTTAGAAGTCCTATCCAATCTGAGAATAGTGTAGCCTTGCAGAGAGATTGATGGTCGGGAGTGTTTGGTGTCAGCCAGGTTTCAGTAATGGCTAGAATGTCAGGGTTGTGTTGGCTGGCAAAGATTTGAAGGGAGGCCAGTTTTGGAAGAAGACTGCAGATATTTAGTGTGGCGATGGTGAGACCTCTCTGATTTGCTAATATTAGTAGAACTGGATGAGACAGGGCCAGGATTTGGATGGACACTTCCAGATATCAGGAGGAGGAGGAGGAGCATAAGTTTGAGAGACATCAGTCATAATTCATAGTATGAAGAAAACACCTCTGTTGTTTATCAGGGTAAGTACAGTGCAGGCGTCTAGGGTCCCAGTGCGAGGTGGTGGCAAGAAGCAGAGGACGAAATTCCCACATATTATCGGTGTAACTTGTCATCATTAGCCAATCCTTTGCAGTAGGGTGCAACAGGTGATGATAAGGGGAAATTGCCATAGTACCAGATAGGAGGTAGTGTGTGTGGATAGTCGAGTGTAGGGTGGAGAGGGGTAGGAGGAAATTGGAAGATGGCATAGAGGAGGAAAGAAGGAGAGGGCTAGAAAAGACAGGAAAAGGTAACAGTAGAGAGGCATATCCGAGAAGGGAAGCAGGGATGAGAAATTAGGAGGTGGCAGAGTGCAGAGCAGGAGAAAGAAACAAGGAGGGAAACAAAGAGGGTAAGGTGGTTTGTGTAACTGGCTTATTTTAAAACAGAGCAAACTAGCAGGAAAAGTGCAGGTGTAGAGGGAGTGGAAATAGCTGTGGGAACAGGAGATGAGGCAAGATCAGGGGAGGGTCTTTAGCGCAGGAGGTGGAGCGAAGAGACTATTTAATAAAGGTCGGGGGGCGAGCGTAAAATTTCTGCACTGAGCAGTGCAAGTGAATGGGCGCCGAGCCCAGAAAAGCAACAATTCTGGATCACCAATCGGTAGGCAGGGTCTGGAACCAGAGGCCAATCAGAGTTCGATTCAGAGCGTGGCCAGTTAATAGCAGCCGATCACAGCTTCCCCGGCCCAGAGGATGTCCTTACCTGGCTCCAGGGAGTAGATCAGCGGCAGAAGGAGGCGTCTGGGGTGGCGTGGAGTTCCAGGGCCCAGAACTGTACCAAGGAGGCACACGGCTGGCCTACCAGTGGCTCAAGTTCTGGAATTAGGAAAAGAGAAGAAGACTGGGGTGAGTAGGCACTTAAAACATGTGGAAAAACAAAAGGCTGACATGGGTTCAGTATCTGGGGTAGGGGAAAGAGACAAGACGGCAGTAGATTGAGAAGATAAAAGAATCTAAGCAAAAGGTAAATTAGGGGTGGGGGTAGCAGCCAGAAACGATCAGAATCAAACGATTGCTCTGGCCCAGCTTGGAAAAATGGAATGGTAGGTACAATTAACTGGAGGCAGGCTAGGAGCGAGAAGAGGTCAGAGCAAGAAGGAAATGACTTATAAAATATAAAAAATACTACAGGGGTAGATTTTGGGGATGGGGGAATAGACTAAAGCAGGTAGGCAGGGCAAATGGGTAGGAGCAAGAGGCAGAGTCAGGTGTAGAAACGAAGTAAATGAGCAAAACCACAGAGAATTTAGGCAAGAAAACTGCAGTAAAGATCAACTGCCCTGAGTCAATGGACAGGGAAAGCTAAAAAGCAAAAATAACAGGGGGAGAGTTTAGAGTAGCCGGTATAGACAGGGAAGTTCAGAAGAGTTGAGAGCAGGCATCATATTATATTTGGGGGTAACATCAGGCTAATACAGTGCTGGGGGAATCATTTGGAAAAACGGCAGCTAACTAACCTTGTAACAGGAAAAAAAAAATCTGTATCTGAACAGTTTTGATTGGATCCTATCTAAGCCTTCTGCTTTAGTAACATTGTTTTAATAATTCTGATTGTATTTCTTCCACCAAGATATATTCAAATTTAAAATCATTAGCCTGCTCAGCAACCAACCCATCGTTCTGTCCCTGAAACAAGTCCCATTTAGTATCCATTAAACTCTGTCATTCAGATCCCATTTCCATGATTCCTATTCCACTAACATATGTATTAAATACTCCTGCAGCCTCGGTGCCTATTTGGATCTGCTGACGATTTACTTAAAAACTTCCTGTATACTTTGATTTCTGACCACCCATCAACCCAGCTATAATGTTCTAAAAAGATTTGGGGCTGCTCTTACTGTTAACATCCTGTTTATTTTTAAAATGGTCTTGGTTGGCTTTTCTAATGGCTTGGCAACACCTATTTCGGGCCTGTCTATAGGCTAGCCAATCAATTTCTTTGGCTATTTTTTTGTCTTATGCCAATTTCTATCCCTTTCCCTTTTTAATTTATGTAAATCTGGATTGTACCACTTTGGTTCTGTTGTTTTACATTTTATTTTATAATTGGTGTGTGCTTATCACAGACCCGTATGAATTCATGATGGAAATAACTTCAGACATCTGTCACATTTGGGATTAATTCTAATCTGTCCCAATCTACGCTTTTCAACATCCAGCATAAAATTAATATAATCAAAATGCCTTTAGTTTCTCAGTTATATAATCTCTGACTCTTTACTAAGATTATGTTTTGATTATGTATAGCAAAGATTAATTGATGATCTGAAAAGGTATTGGGTAGTACCCCACTAGATGGGTATAGATTGGGAAAGTAAGTAAATATAAGATCTATTGTTGTAGATTTATTATAATGTTTGTTATTGTGGGCTCGTTTATTAGTTGGGTAAGTCCTAAATTAACTTGTAGGTCTATCAAGCTATGTGAAATTTCTATCTTGGTCCAATTAACATTAAAATCCCCAGCCAATACTATTCTCATGAGAATTTTTATAATCGACAAGAACGCTTGTAAAAATTAAAAACTTTAGAATCAGTTTTAGCGGGTGTAAACCCCCGGTAAGATTACTGGCTCAGCAAATGGTAACTTAATTTCCTTGTCACCAACTCTAATCTCCCATCACGTACAGTAAATTGTTACAAATTTCCTTAGAAGCTATATTGTGAACTAACATAAACCAAAATTCCACCCCCTCATTTGTTTCTATCATTCCTAAACATTCAGTAATTATCTAGTTCTACCAATGAGTCTGGGATCTTCTTATTTGAACAATTTTCTGTTATAATTATTATCTCAAGCTGATAGATGATTACCCAGTCATTCATTTGGTCCAGTTGTTTCCAGACATTCCTGGAGCTGAAATGAACAACTCCAAAGTGCCCTTGCTGCAAAATTTCTGCAGAGATGAGAGGTCCCTCAGAATCAAATTGGACCCTTCCTTGGGTCCAGGATTTGGATGGACATCCTCACATACTAACAGATTTGAGTAGAAAACATTTCCCCATCTTTTATGTTTTTATAATTACTGGTAAGCAATTTTTTGCCACACTGAATTTAGTGTTGATATGTCACACACACACACACACACACACACACACACACACACACACACTCTGTCTCTCTTTCTTTGTGTCTTTTCATTCTTTTTAGCTGCTTTTTTCTTTTTTCAATTTTATTTGGATGTTAGTTTGTACATTTAGATCATGATGTCTTACCTTTGTGAGCCACATCAGAGCCCTGCAGTTCTTGTCCACTGCAGTTTCCAGATGGAAGGATCAACCAGATAGATGGTTTTAAATGTTGGGCATGCAAGTATTTAAAAGAACACACAAATAAGTATTGTTTAAAAAACCTACGAGGACTCTCAGTCTGGCGGCTCCTCGCTACACAGGATGAGGAGCCGCCATGTTTCTCAAACTGATTAGCCTGTCCAGGAGGACATGAACAGCTAATCAGGTAGCAGCTGTTCTTGAGTGACTCTGCACATGCTCGCTGTTATAACCTGTGGCAAATTATAACCTGGTCAGCCTATGGAAAAAATTGCTGACCAGTTATTATTAATCATTGTGATTTCTTTTGGCTTAAAACAGGTCTCGCTGTATCTTCTAATGTGCAAGTTTTCCTTTTTGAATAACAATACTCAACTAATTATTATCATATTAATCCGATTACTTTGGATGCATTTCAGGTATACCTGATCGTGACGCCACATGAGAATCGAATTTATTCAAAAGTATTGTATCTTAAAGGAAGAATGTATTTAGCTGTCACTGTGACACTTGGCCAGCTGGTTATGATTGTTCTTTGATATCTGTAAATAAAATGTAGTGTGTGATTTGTGTCCATAAGACAGCTGTGTCATAGGTCAGGTTTTAGTGGAAATAACAGGATATATTAACCTGAAACCAGGAGGTAATTAAAAAGACTACAGAGCCTTAATTAAGGGTCTCCTGTTTATCTGACTTAATTGGAGCTTACCAGGTACCAGGACATAGGGATCATAAACTTTTATGATGTTTTAGAGGAAAATACATTGTTATATCACTATGGTGCTAAAAGTCATAAAATCGTTTGATATGGCCTGAGAAGAAGAACTGCTCAACGGTCAATGAGAAGGAACTGGAAAATCACAGACTTACAATGTGGGAAATGCATTTTTGCTGATGTCACCTTATTTAATATACTCCTGATAGGACATCCTGTTTGTATATATTTTTAAATTCTAAAAGGAGGAGCAAGATGACCTCATAGAAGCAGTGGAAACACAAAGTTTTTTTTTACTGTATACTGTGTTGAACTAGAGTCACTTCTTTTTTGGACTCTTAAGAAACAACATCTAACATTAAGCACTGTGTAGAGGTATATATTAGATAGAAAAAGTATAACTGTATGTTGGTAGGAGTTTGTATGTAATTTTCTTTGTTTTCTCTTAAGAGATTGTATGCTTTGTGATATAGTGTTCTGTGTTTACATTTTACATATTTTATCCATTTTTAAGTAAACTTTCCATTTAAAAAGACTGCCTGGGTGTGTCTTCGAAGTTACTTTTTGCATTTGATGTATGGAGGGTTAGATTGACAGCTGTTCATAAGCCTAATGGTGTTACTAAACTGAGAAAAGGTAAGAATATACCTAAGGTCTTTTATAGAGTTTTAAGGGTTCATTTTGAATACCTGGTTAGGTGCCCTTAGGTGAAAGATGTCTGGTATCCCCTGAAGAGCAGATTATCTGAGCCTGTACATTTGAGTACACTAGCATAAGGTTCACAGTTTGAATCCCCCAGAACTTGAGACTAAATGTGATTCGGACTCACAAGCAGACAGGAGGGTTACAATACTGTGCTTGAGAGTAACATTATGGGAGCAGAGGGCCTGACCTGCTGAGTGGGTTTGTAACAGATTGGTTGGCAGCGTGCTGATAATTTTGGTAGCACAAACTTTAAACTGTTCAGTGTGTCAGCTTAATACTGTACAGCTCTCTTGCAAAATAAGTCAGTTATTTATTTTAAAAGGAAACAGAACTATAGCATTTGGCTTACAGACAAGTTTCTACCTGTTTTATTTTTTCTAAAGTGCAAAGTTAGAGTGGCGTAGTCAGGGAAGAAGATGGCTGCCAACTACAGGTGGGCACTTGTAGACTACTTGAGGCAGTTGTGCAAGGACAGAGGAGTCCTGTACGACGGAGAGCCACCAAGCAGAACCTCATGGATGCTCTGATGGCAGCAGATACCTAGAACATCGAGTCACTGACTGTGACTGTAAAAGACCAGACCTTGAGCATGAAGGGGCCAGCGGCCAGTGCAGTATCCAGATCCAGTGAGGATGACAGCAGGGCCAGTGCCAGTGAAGGGCCACAGCAGCAGGGGAAGGTCACCAGCATTCTGGAGCCAGAAGTACTCAGGCTGCAGACTGAGTTGCGCAGAATGGAGCTGGAGTTCCAGAGGGAGGCTGAGTGAGAACAGCGAGAAGTGGAGCGAGAACGGAGAGAAGCAGAGTGAAAGAAGCAAGCCGCAGAGGAGAAGAGGGAGTGGGAACAGCGAGAGACTGACTGGGAACAGTGAGAGGTGGACCGAGAGGAGCAAGAGCACCAGTGGCAGCATGAACTGGAGAAGCTATGACTCCAACCACCCGTGTCAGAGCAGGTAAGTGGCTTGGGCTTAACTGGAACTACAAGACTGGGTTACAAATTGAATTCCAAATTGATAGCTGAATTTAATGAGGGGCAGCATATGGATGCCTGTTTAAATTCCTTTAAAAAAGTTTGTATTCAGGCTAAAATTCCTAGAGGTCCTGGAGCTTCCAGCTGTCCCCGCTACTTACCAGGAAAGCTCAGGATGCATTGGGTCAAATGGACAATGAGGACAGTAATGATTACAGCAAACTTAAAGCTGCACTTTTACAAAAGTTTGATTTAACTGCTGAATCATACAGAGTTAAATTCTGTAAGCTCAGGAGAAGCTCCTTACATGAGCTACAAGGAGCTCGCCATGAAACAACGTCAGTTTTAAAATGTTTGTGGGAAGGAATTGAACCAAACTGTGTAGATAAAATTGAAAATGCTATTTTGTTAGAATAGTTTTGGGTCATAGCTTGCAGAGCTGAAAACCTGGCTGGAGGACTGAGATCCCAAAACAGTGCAAGAGGCTGCTGAAGTCTCGACCACTATGCCAAGAGCAGACCTGCTCTGAGAGCGAATAAGTGGGTGTGGCAGCACAGAAAGGGAAAAGCGTGCCTTCAGGGCAGCTAAACCCTCACTGCTCCACCAAAACCGTCAGCTCTGGGTTCTCAGAGAAAAGATTTCTCTGAGAAAAGAAATGAATGTTGGGTTTGTAAAGAAACTGGGCTAGCTCTGCACACTTCCTCTTGATTTTTCCCCAATTAAGCTTTCACTCTGTACACTGCCTGGAACTGAGTTTGTAAAAAAGTTTTACTGTCTTTGTTAATATATATTTTTTTAATCCTGTTTAAGACTGTACTGGGTTTACATGCTTACTGCTATGGACTTAGCTAGAAAATTCAGTGAATTGTAAAATCTGTGTAGCCTCTGTCTTGAGCCTAAAGCTCCCACCCTTGACTTTCATTCTTAATCATTTTTCTTTGTCCCCCTGTTGTCCTCTGTCTCTGTTCTGTCCCTCCTGCCCTCCCCCATCAGTCTGTTCTTTTGTGCTTATTTTGGATTCCCATGTTAGCCGGCACCTTGCCTCTGTCTGAGACTGCCCCCGACTTGTCTTTCAAGTTGGTGCTCAGCTCTTTTTGTGTGTCTCTGTTTTGACACCCCCCTCATCTGCTCCTATTTAATCTGCTGTCTCCTTCCTTACAGGTGCCACTTGCCTCATGGGCAGCAGTCACGATCCAGCCATAGCACCTCTACGGTGCAAGGAGCCTGATCCACCCACCCCCTAAAGAGATAGCTAAGGTACGATGCTTGAAAAATTGCCACAATTTCTCTGGGCTGTGTGAACGCTGAACCAGATCATCACTTGCAATTTGCTGTTTTCAATTTCAGCACCTTCTCAGGGTAGCACTATTGGCTCCACGCCTGTGTAGAGCTCCCTGATTAGCTGGTCTCACTCATCTGAGACAGGAGCACCCGAGACGTGTATTTAATGTAAGCCTGCATCCCTGTACTCGCTTCTACTTTATACATTTTAATTTAGCCTGTTCTGCTTGGCCTGTGTAAAGTAACTTACCAATCCCCCCCCTCTGCAGTTTCTCTCCAACTGTATGTGCACTGATTCAGTGCTAGCTCTGCAAACTTACCCTTGATTTTCATCCCACCTCTGCTCCCCCTCCCAGGCCTCCTTTAAATGCACACAGTCTCCGCCCACTCCTATCTGATGTTTCAATTTATTGGTTACTTACTGTCAACAACTGCAATTCCTCCCATCCCCTTTTTGCAACTAAGCCTTCTAGCAGCTTTATCTCATTCTGTCTTGCTGAGGCATACCATTTTGGTACTTTAGGTTTGCTTATTGCTGACTAGCATATCCTGTCTTGCTAAGACAGTTGATTTAGGTCAGGTGAGCTCTCTAGTACTTAATCTGCTCCAAAGTAGTAGCTAAGAAATTTGTTTCAAAGCCTCTCTACCCCTAGCACTACTCTATAGTCAGTTGAACTCTTTTCTCATTAGCCTGACTAGGAGCTGTACTTAAGGATTACTGCGTCAGGCTCCACTGCCTATAGTAGTATTCTGCAGGGATTAAGAAATTCTCCGCCATTGAGAATCCCTTCTCTTGCCTGCACTTGTAGTGCCCATTGGGTGATAGTCTCATAATGAGGGCATATTACCTGCTTCTATGCTTATCTTTGCTCATCTTACATGTATTGGACCCGAACGTGAATAAAAAAATAACTCCTAGAGTGGAGAATGGCTCTCTATTTACATTGTCTGACCAAGACTTTTCCTATCAAGTAGAGGAACTTGTATGTGCTCTAACTTCCCCTAGCCCACTGCTGGTCCTTCACCTGCACTGGCATACAGGAACTCTCCTAGAGCCTGCCCACAGGGCTACACCACCTTCTGCATACTCCCCCTACTCCCATTGACTCTCTCAGTCAGGGTATTATTGCATGCGGCATCACGAAAACTGGGAACTAGCCTCAGAACTCCCTATACTGCTGCAGACAAATCACATAACCAAAAGAAGACCCAGCCACCCACACTTCTCCTAGGACTCTGCAGGAAACTCTTGTTCTTGCTTTTACTATGCTCAGGAAATGTTGAGCTTAATTCAGGCCCTCTGGCACCCATGGAATCCCCAGCAGAGCTACAAAGCCTCAAGGGGCTTACATTCTTGCATGTTAATGTATGTAGCCTATTAAAAAAAATCACCTCTGTTCAGGCCTGGGTATGTCATACTGCTCCAGATTTTCTGGTGATTATGGAGTCCTGGCTCTGACTGGCGACCAGTAACAACGAAGTTAACATCCCCTCCTACTCTTTGTTCAGAGCTGACAGGCAAACCAGAGGTGGTGGGGTAGCTATTTACATCAAGGATAAATTCCCTGCCTCCATAATTGACTCAACCTCTGTCCCAAAATAATTTGAAAGCTTGTCATTAAAGATTGAAATTGCCACCGGTGTCTCATTATGTATAATAGGATGCTACAGACCCCCATCAGCTGGACTACAGTTGTTAAAACATCTCAAAAACATCATGGGTTCGGCATCTTCAGATTGTATCATACTAGGGGACTTCAACTTAGACTGGCTCTCCAGTGCATCCAGCCCACTTAAAATGTTCTGTGATTCCCTTGGGTTGTCACAACTAATAAACAAATCTACTCATCCTAACAAGCTCAACCCTAATAATAGTACTCTCTTGGATATCATTTTAGTTAACAAACCCCATTTATTCTCCTATGCTGGCATCTTTTTCTCTGATATTAGCGACCATTGCTTCATCGCATGTGTAAGATCCACTCTTAAATCCACAACTGTACCAAAATTCTCCTTTAAAAGGTGCATACGTAACTTTGATCTCCATGGGTATATATCAGACCTAAGAGACTCCATGCGATGGCAGGACTTCTATCTAGCCAAGTCTCTGACTATGGCTTATGATATTTTCTCAGAAATTGTGCTAGGGGCTCTCAACAAGTATGCTCCCATAGAAAAAGTTTGTGCCAGAAACAAATCCTGTCGGTGGTTTACAGAAGACCTGAAAGATGCTTTTCGGAGTAGGGATGTACTCTGGAGAACTGCTAGGAAAACTGATTTAATAAATGACTTGAATTCTTTCCGAAGGGTGAGGCACCAAAATGGTCAGAGAAGCCAGAGCTAATTTCTACCGCTCTCAGCTGGAGAGCTCCTCAAGAAATGCCTCCAAATTCTGGAAGACTATCAAAGACATTGAAGGTCACACCGCTGTAAATTCCCTACCTACTAAATTATTGATCGACAATACTGTCATCTCTGACAGACCGTCTATCCTCGATGCTCTCAATAATCATTTTGCCACTGCAGGGCTAGCCTTTGACTCCTCTACTGTGAATATCCTCCGCCAACAACTTAGATTGGATACACAAGAAAAACCCATCCCCAGTCCATCCTTCTCTCTGCAGCCTACTTCCCTGAAAGAAATTGAAGATCTTCTCCTTCAGCTGGACACTAGGATAAGTGCTGGGGCTGACCTCATTGACTCGTACTTCTTAAAGGTCAGCTACCATGTCCTCGCAGTCCCAGTTACTCATCTTTTCAACTTATCCTTGTCCCAGGGTGACCTACCGCCCAGTTGGAAAAATGCACTTGTGGTCCCTTTGTTTAAGTCTGGAGATCCTAGTGACCTCAATAACTACAGGCCAATCTCTCTACTTCCAATCCTGTCAAAGATGCTGGAGAAAATGGTGAACTCCCAGCTTCGGAAGTACCTAGAATCAGAAAAATTGCTCAACCCATTACAATCTGGTTTTAGAGCACAGCACAGTACAACCTCTGCTCTAGCCAAGGTGACAAATGACTGGCAGCTTGAAGTAGACAAAAAAAAACAACTTTGTCTGCACAGTTTTCTTGGACCTAAGCAAGGCGTTTGATACCGTTGATCACAGACTGCTTCTGTCGTCCCTCCAGAACATTGGTTTGGATTCCCTATCCCCTAAATGGTTCTCCAACTACCTTTCAGGATGACTTCGACAAGTAAAGGCAGAAGGGGAAGTTTGTCCACCAAAACCCCTATTGAGGGATGTACTGCAAGGTTTCATTCTTGGTCCATTGCTCTTCACCATTTATATTAATTACATAGATGCCCCCATCAAAGAAGCACAAATACACCTATTCACGGATGATGTGGTACTCTATGCTAGTAGCCCCTCACCTGAAGTGGCCTGTAAAGCCCTTCAAAATGAATTTAATCTGCTGCAACATCAGCTTATAAACCAGAAACTGCTCTTAAATGCAAAAAAAAAACAAAGCAATGTTCCTCTTGCCCCTTCAAAATGCAATAAATCCTGCAATTGCTGGGACACTCCTGCAGATCACTACCATTCTAGGTGAGCAGTTGGACTACGTACCAAAGTTCAAGTACCTGGGGGTCTGGTTAGACCATAGACTTACTTTTACAGATCACTTAGAAGAACTGGCAAAGAAACTTAGACAAAGACTTGGTCTGTTCTTTAGGATTAATAATCTCCTCACAAGAGTCACTAAACTGAAACTGATTCAAACTACCTTTCTTTCCCTATTGGATTACGCAGACTTTCTATATAGTTAGGGACCTGCAGGTACCCTAGCCAAACTCGATACACTTTATCACAGAGCCATAAGGTTTATCATGGTCTTCCATACTCAAACCACCACTGTGCATTGTATATGGTAGTGGGATGGTCATCCCTTGCTTACAGATGGCAAAAAAATGCTGCGGTTTGGACATACAAAGTTATCTCAAATAAACTGCCCCAGTATATCTCTGTCTGTTTACCTTTGTGCACTCTGGGGAAGTATGCCCTAAGAAGCACCTCATATATCTACCTTTATGTTTACAAAGTAAAATCTCACATTGGCAGAGCAGCCATCAGCTTTGTGCTCCCTCAACTGTGGAACAAGCTGCAAAAAACTTTAAAATTAACTCATCCCATCAGCCTAGCAGCTTTTAAATCTCTATATATACATCATAATAAGGAGTCCTGTGCCTGCCTACCCTAAATAATGACTCCTATAAGTCCAAGCACACTCTAATTACTACTGTTAAAAGACTGATCACATATATAATTGACTCTTCCCTCTCCCCTTTTTCTACCCCCATATCTGTCCCTTCCACATTCCTTTGACCCTGGTTTCAGCTCTAACTTCTCCATACCGTATCACTGTATATCTTTTTATATTAGGTTTTATTTGTGTTCGGTGCACCTGATATGTATATTTTTTTACTTTTATGAAAAATTGTGTCCTACACAAAACTAGCTGTATCTTCTGTTCCAAACATATACTACTGTCAATGCTACCTGCTGATACTTTGTATATGCTGTATTATTGTATCTCACTTTATTTGTATTATTACTATTTTCTTGTGTGTTGCGTCCCATGTATATTGTCCCTTGTTCCTTGTTAACAAACCCAGGTCCACCTCAAAATGAGCTTGCTCAATGGTGATCGCCTGGTTAAATAAAGACTTTGATTGATTGATTGATTGATTGATATTGCCAGACAGCATCCCAAAAGGATGGGCAATACATAACATGGGGCTACGAAAGAAGTGGGTTGTTTGTGTGTCCCTGTGAACATGAGGGAATGCATGCACCCAGTCATGGTGAATGGTGTACAGACACAATGGTTAAGGGACACAGGGGCATCCCTGACATTGGTAAAAGGGGATCTGGTAGAGTCTGGTCAGTTTATACCCAATAAATATGTCACTGTACAAGACTTTACTGATAAGGAGAAAACATTTCCCTTCGCTAGTGTTCTCTTGGACTGGGGTGAAACAGAGGAACTGTGCAACAGGTGGCTGTAACCAAAACATTAGCAGTTGATGTTATCCTTGGTAACAATCTAAAACAGGGGATGGTGTGTGCAGTTACCCATAGCCAAGCAGCAAAGGAAAATTGTAGTTCTCTGGACCCCACAGAAGCCATTGTGGAAACCTTTGCGAGGCTGGTTCCCCAGCCTGAGTCTCCTGATATGGAGACTAATGAAATGGGGGTAGAAATTTCCCTAGTAGCAGTTAACCACACAGCTACAGAGGGTTACTCCAAAGAAGGAGGGGTGACCCATTGTCAGAGGGTTAGGAATGACAGTGATTCTGAGTGCCCTGATGCTAGTGCTAGGGACCCTAGTTTAGATACTGAAGGGGACATGTCCCATGCCTTGGGAATGTGTAAGGAGTTTGCAGCTGCTCAGAAAAGTGACCCTAGTCTACAGAAGCTGAGGGCTTGGGCAGACTCTGATGGAGCCCAGGGAGGTGACGGTAAACATAAAGTTTATTGGGAAAATGGACTGATATATACTCAGGCTGTGCAGACAGAGGGAGGGGTGATAAGCAGGCAGCTTGTCATTCCCTGGGGGTATCATGAGCAGTTGCTCAAAACTGCACATGATATTCCCTTGTCTGGTCATCTGGGAATCGTGTGCATTAAGCAGCAGTTGGCCCAGAATTTTTATTGGCCCAACTTCACCCAGCAGGTGAAGGAGTATTGTAGGTCTTGTCACCGATGCCAAGAAATAGGGAAGGCAGGTAAGAAAACCCAAGCTGCCTTAATTCCATTGTCCATAGTGGAGGAGCCATTCTAGAGAGTGGGAATGGATATTGTGGGGCCTTTAAATACCCCCCGCTCCTCCGGGAAGAGGTTCACCCTGACTGTGGTGGATTATGCCACCCTATACCCTTAGGCAGTTGCCCTATCCTCACTGAGGACAGACAAAGTGGCAGACGCCTTACTTGGGATTACTCACCTGTTGGGTTTCCACAGGAGGTTATCACTGATTGAGGGGGTTCCTTCATGTCAGACCTGATGAAATGTTTGTGGGAGAAGTGTGCGGTGGTGCAGAGACACATGACACCTTATCACCGGCAAGCCAATGGGCTTGTGGAAAGATTTAACAGTACCCTGAAGTCAATGCTCCAAGTGTTTGCTGAGCAGCATGGGAGGGACTGGGAGAAATACCTTCCCCACCTGTTGTTTGCATACAGGGAGGTGCCCCAAGAGTCGACAGGATTTTATCCCTTCAAACTCTTATATAGACGCCAGGTATGTGGGCCTCTAGACTTGATCCAGGAGGACTGGGAAGGCAAGCACACCACCCAAGGAACTCCCATAGTGGATTATGTCCTTAGGTTTAGGGAAAGGCTGAAGGAGCTTATGGGGACAGCCCAGAGCAACCTGGCAGCTGCCCAACAGAAACAAAAAGTGTGGTACGATTCCAGAGCCAGAGCTCATTTGTACATGGTGGGCCAGGAAGTCATGGTCCTTATTCTGGTCCAGAAAGACAAGCTGTAGGCTAAATGGGCAGGACCGTACAAAGTAGTTAGGAAGGTAACTGATGTGAACTATATCATAGAATTACCTGACAGAAGACAGACAGAAAGAATTTACCATGTCAACATGATGAAGCCATATGCTAATAGGGTAGACATGGTGTCTGCAGTATGTAGTCCTGGGAAGGGGACAGATGAAGGAGACTCTCTTCTGGATTTTCAGGAAGAAAGCAAGTGGGATTCCTCTGTGGAGGCAGTTAAATTGTCTCCCTAGCTGGCCCCGGACAAGATCCAGTAAGTAAGGTAGGTTTTAGCAGACTTTGCCCCACTGCTCCAAGCCAGGACTTACCCCCTTAGTGGCACATGATGTGGAGACAGGGACATAGAAGCCCATACAGCGGACAGCATATCAGGTGTCAGAGGCTAACCAGAGGGACATTAGGAGGGAGGTGGAGGAGATGCTGGATTTAGGGGGAATCCAGAGATCCCACAGCCCTGGGCCTCACCTGTAGTCCTTGTGCCCAAGCCAGATGGCTCTACTTATTTCTGTGTGGACTATCGTGGACTGAATGCAGTCACAAAGTCAGATGCCCACCCAATGCCCCAGATGGATGAACTCCTAGACAAGTTTGGAGGGGTGACCTACCTGAAGACTACTGACCTGACCAAGGGGTATTGGCATGTCGAGTTAACTGACAGAGCTTGGGAGAGGTTGGCCTTCATCACTCCGATAGGCTTATCCGAATTTAAAGTAATGCCTTTCGGAATGAAGAACGCACCCACCACTTTCCAAAGGTTGGTGAACCAGGTGTTAAATGGTGCTGAGGACTATGCCGTGGCGTACCTGGATGACATTGCCATCTTTAGTGCCAGCTGGGAGAAACACTTGTCCCACCTTAGGGAAGTGCTGGGTAGGATACAGAGGGCCGGGCTCACTGTCAAAGCTGAGCAGTGCCAAGTGGTCATGGGAGACATGGCATACCTCAGGCATGTAGGGTGGGCCAGGGACAGCTCTGTCCTAACCAAGTAAAAATAGAGGTGATCAAGGTGTGACCCAGACCAGAAATGCAGAAGCAGGTCAGGAGTTTTCTAGGGACAGCAGGGTACTATAGGAAATTTGTACCAAATTACAGTGCACTGGCTGCTCCTCTATCTGACTTGGCAAAGAAAAGGATGCCTAAGAAAATTACCTGGGAACCAGCCTGTGAAAAAGCCTTTACCAGACTGAAGGAGGCACTGTGCAGTGCTCCTGTATTGACAAGTCCTGACTATAGCAGACCCTTTATAGTTCAGACTGACACCTCAGATGTGGGTATTGGGGCAGTACTGAGTCAGACATCCAACCAAGGGAAAGATCACCTGGTAGTGTACCTGATAAAAAAGTTACTTCCCAGGGAGCAGGCTTATTCTATTGGGGAAAAAGAGTGTCTTGCCATAGTGTAGGCCCTAAAGAAGTAAGAGCCATACTTATATGGGCAGCATTTTGATGTGCAAACAGACCGCAACCCCCTGGTTTGGTCGACCAAAATGGGAAAAATGAATGGTAGACTATTAAGATGGAGTCTTGCCTTACAAAGGTATGACATGACAATCTTACATTGGGCTGGAGCGACCAATCAGAACAGCGATGGCCTTGCGCATCTTTATGAGGAGTGAACTGATTTGGGAAGCTCATCCCATGCAGGGGATAGAGCCCCCAAATTCAGTCTAGGTGGGGAGGATGGTGGCACTTGGCCAGCTGGTTATGATTGTTCTTTGATATTTGTAATATAAAAATGTAGTGTGTGATTTGTCTCCATGAGGCAGCTGTGCCATGGGTCAGGTTTTAGTGGAAATAACAGGATATATTAACCTGAAACCAGGAGGTAATTAAAAAGACTAGAGAGCCTTATTTAGGGTCTCCTGTTTATCTGACTTAATTGGAGCTGACTAGCTGCCAGGATATAGGGATTGTAAACTTTTATGATGTTTTAGAGGAAAAAACATTGTTATATCACTATGGTGCTAAAAGTCATAAAATCCTTTGATGTGGCCTGAGAAGAAGAACTGTTAAAAGATCAAACAGAAGGAACTGGAAAATCACAGACTTTTAATTTGGGAAATGCATTTTTGCTGATGTCACCTTATTTAATATACCTCCTGATAGGGCATTCTGTTTGTATTTTTTTTTATATTCTAAAAGGAAGAGCTAGATGACCTCATAGAAGGGGTGGAAACACAGAGTTGTTTTTTTTTACTGTATACTGTGTTGAACTAGAGACACTTCTTTTTTGGACTTTTAGGAAACAACATCTAACTTTAAGCACTGTGTAGAGGTATACATTAGATAGAAAAGGTCTAACTGTATGTTGGTAGGAGTTTGTATATAATTTCTTTGTTTTCTTTTAAGACATTGTATACTTTGTGATATAGTGTTCTGTCTTTACATTTTACATATTTTATCCATTTTTAAGTAAACTTTTCATTTAAAAAGATTGCCTGGGTGTGTCTTCGAAGTTCCTTTTTGCATTTGATGTATGGAGGGTTAGATTGACAGCTGTTCATAAGCCTAATGGTGTTACTAAACTGAGAAAAGGTAAGAATATACCTAAGGTCTTTTATAGAGTTTTAAGGGTTCGTTTTGGATACCTGGTTGGGTGCCCTTAGGCGAAAGATACCTGGCATCCCCTGAAGAGCAGATTATCTGAGCCTGTACATTTGGGTACACTAGCATAAGGTTCACAGTTTGAATCGCCCCAGAACTTGAGACTAAATGTGATTTGGACCCACAAGCAGACAGGAGGGTTACCCTGTTCTGTTACTGTTCACAATACTGCACTCGGAGGTTGGCACTGTGGAGCATAGAAACATAGACTTTGACGGCAGATAAGGACCGCTAGGCCCATCTAGTCTGCCCATTTCCCTACCTACAGGATAGGCCTCAGATCCTAGTTACCCAACAGCCTATATCTTCCTGCCCCCCACAAGAATTGCCTTATGTCTGTCCCATGCATTCTTGAATTCTCCCACAGTTTTAGACCCCACAACTTCCTCAGGAAGGCTGTTCCATGCATCCACTACCCTCTCTGTGAAATAATACTTCCTCACATTGCCCCTGAACCGCCTCCTTCTATCTTTAAATTGTGTCCCCTTGTTCTTGCAAGTCTCTTTTTCTGAAAGATGCTACCCTCTTGGACTTTGTTGATTCCCTTGAGGTACTTGAAAGTTTCTATCATGTCCCCCCCTCCCTTCTCCTCAAGGGTATACATATTAGCTCCTTTAGTCTCTCCTCATACGGCTTCTCTTGCAGACCCTGCACCATTTTAGTTGCCCTCCTCTGGACTGCCTCTATCCTGTCTATGTCCTTGCGGAGATGGGGTCTCCAGAACTGGACACAGTATTCCAGATGGGGTCTCACCAACTGTCTGTACAGAGGGATAACAACTTCCTGTTTTCTGCTTCTGAGCAGAGAGCCTGACCTGCTGCGTGGGTTTGTGACAGTTACTATACTGGTGAAATACAATATACAGTATTTTGTTTATGCTATACTTCTTTCTGTTACTATTTTATCCAATCTGTCCATTCTACAAAAGCTATGCAACCATCAACTGCCTCTGTTATAGTCACTGCACCATTATATCACACCCATCTAGTATAGATAATAAGCAGGGGATCTCTCACTTAGGTCCTAGGGAGCCTGGGGTGGGGGTCTTGGGATGATGTCCAGTAATACCTGTAAAATAACAGTGATGGGGTCACAATGGATGCATAGTTCTTTAGGGAGAAAACAGGACAAATAGGGAAGGTTAAACATAAAATATGTATCCGATAAGGGGCAGGTGTCCAGTCAGAACTGTAAAAATAAATGGGAAAAATGGGTTAGTATGGGGAGAAAAATAGCAAGAGTAGAGAGAGCAGTGGGGAGGTACAAGAGTCACACAGTGAGCACAGAAATTAAGTAAAAGGTAATTTAGAGAACAAGTGCTGTTTAAGGTAAAGGTGAGGGAGAAAGTGAAAAAAGATTAGTAGAGAAACAACAAGGAGAAAAAGACAGAGACAGAGAAATGAAGAAGCAAGTGCTGTGGGTGGTCTTATTTAAATATGATCCAGCCAATGGTTCAGTAAGCTAGTGCAGGCTTTGGGCCCATTCCTTTAAAATGGAGTATCCCTGGCATCTGGTGGGTCCACGAATGGCTTCTCTTTTTCCAGACTGCTGGCTTTCTGTCTTCTTCCTCCGTGGTGTCAGAGCAAGTCACCAAAGCCTGATAAGCAAGTAATGAAGGAGCCATGAATGACAGCAAACATGGAAGCCCAATCGGACAATAAGGAGCCACCAATAGTGGCACAGAAAAAGCCTTCTCTGCTGGCAATAAAGCAGTTGTCAACAGTGGCATAGCAGGAAATCCGAGCAGCAGGCAATGAAGTAGCTGTCACTGGCAGCGTGGAGTAATATTTTTCTGCTGTAAACACTGCTAGTCGATTCCAAATCTATGCTGGCCACACAGCAGCTTGGTATGGAGCATGAGTGTTAGCACTGTCTGGATTCAGAAGAAACACTATGAGTGGCTGTTAACCAAGTGAACTGCTCCTGGGAGTTGCTGAGCCCAGTTAACCCCCCCCCCAAAAAAAAAGGCACCAATGAACAAGTGCTACAAAAGTTGCTAACTCCTTACCTGATATTATTAGGTATGAGAACCATACCTCAGCAGCATTGTGACCTCAGTGATATCACAAGTGACCCAATTCAGCAGAATGTGATTGGCTCTTGATTGTGATGTGACAGTGAGGTCATAGGGCAGATGTATATTACCAGGAAATGTAGAAACAGCTATACCAGACTCCAGGTAGAACTTGATAAAGTACTGCTCCACAGATCACACTTACTTCCACTACTGTGTGAATAGACCAACAGACTAAAACTAAATGCATGTTATTTGGACCAGCTTCTAAATTAAAAGGGGATCTTGATTATGTGACCTCAGATAGTACTGGAACGGTCCTGGAGTCTGCTGACAGTTACAAGTATTTGAGGTTTTGGTTAGATAAACTGGGTTCCTGAAACGTACATGTTGATAATCTCATAGCTCAGGTGAGCAAGAGGGTGGACTTTTTATATAGAAATAAAAATTGTTTTGGCCCAAAACTTTAAACCTAATCATTCAAGTTCAAATCTTGCCACTTATAGATTATGGTCAGAGATATCTTATACGATAATGCAACCAGTGACCGACTATCTAGGCTGAATATTTTATTTACTAGATTAGCCAGATTGGTGCTTAAATGCCCCAAACTTATGCATCATTGTGAAATGTACAAACAGCTAGGGTAGTTATCCTTACGTAGCAGAAGGGAAGTGCATGAGTGGCTTTTTGCACATAAATGTGGTCTGGGATTGATTCCTACATATCTTAGAGATCGGATGAACCTTCCCTGAGAAATTCTTGTGCAAGAGAAATGTTTGTTCCTTTAACAAAAACGAAGCACTCCAAATCCTACTTTAGTTACTATGTCCCAGTTTGTTGGAATAGTCTCCCAACTGAGTTTAGGAAACAGACCAATAAACCTCCTTCCATTTTTGCACTGAAAAAGTTTTTGTTCTCTTTGCAAAAGCCTTGTAGTTGTTTTAATTAATTGTGTATTCATTGTTTATTTATTAGTTTTGTATGTATGTAGAATGCATTTATGAAAGGTCACCATTGTGAATGAGTTTAAACTCAATGGTTTTAACCTTGAATAAACAAACAAATGCCATTAAACATACCCATTAAATTTCCATTACATTTTAATGATGTCTAACATGAAATTCCTATTAATCTCGTACATACGTAATGGCCCAAATTATGCAATAGAGTCTTTCTAAACATTAACTTGTTAAATTTAATGGGGTATTTTACATCATCTGGCTATTAACTTTTAATGGGCATGAAACGGTAGTGGTCATTTTAATGGACAGATTGCCATTAATTGATTGGGCATTAAGTATAGGATAAAGTATGGGGTGCAGTGTGTGAAAAGAATTTTACACAAACCCGAGTTGTTGAATGGTACATACAGCCATCCAACAGCTCGGGTGTGTGTAAAATTCAAGTTTACAGAGTGCACCCCATACTTTGTTTTATTTAATTGAGGGGTCACATTTTTTCACCACTTTCTCTCACACGAAGAGACATGTATTAAATGCCATAATAAACACTTGTTTATTATGGCGTTTAATACACGGCTTTTTGTATGGGAAAAAACGTGACCCATTAATTAATTTATGTTAATGGTCATCAAAATTGCAGCAATGGTCACTATTAAAAATAACCATTAAAACACCCATGAAAATTCAGACATAGTTTAACTGAGAATGTAATGGTCATTAAAATACTTTACTATATTAATGGGCTCTGAACCATTAAAAAATGTCATTACTTTCCCTTTAATTGGTACAAAAATAATGGTACCATTGCATTTTGATTATCCTTTTAATGGATATTTTTCTTCTAATGGCATTTTAATGGCCCATTAATCCAGCATAATGCCAACATGACTCATGCACCAGGACACCATTAAATTTTTTTGGATGAGCCTAATTATTGTTCCCCATAAACAGTACATACTGTACATATAACAGAACTCATCTGCATGCAGTTTCCTCTAACATAAATTAACAAGACTTACTGTAATAAAAAAAAAATCTGCAGCAATGCAGCATATAGCTTTTTCAATTTTCTTTTTATTGCATTTTAGAAGCAACATGCAAATAATTGCCATAGACATGGCCAGTATCACATACAAGCACATATTACACTTTATAAAATGTGTTAGAAGCATAGAAACATAGAAAATGATGACAGAAGGGGACCTGTGGTCCATAGAGTCTGCCCAACATGGTTTCCAGGGACCTGTTGTCACACTGGGTCTTTTCCCCCCCTGTTGAGAAACAGGCGTCAAAAGCACAAACGTGATTTATTATAAACACCTACAGTTTATTAACTCTTCACTCCACTGCAGCCATTTCATTGTGCCTAGTTCCACAGCAGCATGTGGCATTTTCCTGGCATATGGGCAGAACATCACATGCCAAACAAACCCAAATAACTAAGAAACTACAAGTCCCACACAGAAAGAGCCAGTGGTAAAATTACTCAGGATAAGCAGACCTTTCAAATCATGTTGGGGATTACACTAAAAAAAATTGAGGTTCATGCAAAGGTGTAGCTGGGGAGGGGTTCCTGGGTGCCCAGAAACCCCCTCCCACATAGCTTCCATTATTGTTTTCATAAAACATTGTTTATATATGGGCACTAAATAATGGGATTTCTTTGGCAGAAACCCCCCCATTCTGAAATCATGGCTACGCTCCTGCCAAGGCTTGGGTTTATATTCAGAGACCCCCGTAGCATGGGAAAAACCTGTTAGCACCAGGGCACTAACATAGTGCTGTGCCCATACAAATGAAAGACGCCCCCCCCCACATACAGGTGCAGCGGCAAATTCAGAGGTTTGCATAGGTGGTAAATGGCACCCACATGGGTGTTATTTGCTGCCTTTTCTAAGCTAGTCTTAACAGGGTGGAAAACCCTGGTGCCGGGCTGGCTCTACTGCAGCTGCCTGCCCCTCCCCCAGGAACCCCTGTCACAGTGAACCAGAGGATTCCATAATCCCCAACACCCATACTGGTGACCTCTCTAGAGTCCCTGGTGTCCATTCTCCGCCCCCACACCCATTCCAATGACAGCAAGGGGTCCCTGGTGTGTAGTGGCAACCCCTTCCCTCTAAGCACCCATTCTGATGCCTGTATTTTAGTCCTTCATGTGTAGTGGTACCATCACCCTCAGATTCCCTGTCCCATATACGACTCTGTGTCCCTGATGTCTAGTGGTACCCCAACCCTCCAATCACCCATCCCGGTGCCTGTACTATAGAGTACCTGGTGTTTAGAAGCATCTCCACCCCTTGAATGACTGTTCCCTAAATGCTGGTGTGCCTTGTTGTCTTGTGGCTTGCCCCAACCCTAGGATAACCCAGACCGATGCCTACACTATAATCCCTGGTGTCTATCACCCCCTCCCCCAAAAGCCTGTTCTCTAAATGCTGATATATGCCCTGGTGTCTATTGGCATCCCCCCACCCTCCGATCACCCAGCCTGGTGCCTGCACTATAGTTCTTGGTGTCTAGTGTGATCCCCACTCCCCCCCCAGTGGCCACACCCTAAATGTGGATGTATTCCCTGGTTTCTAGAGGTACCCACATCTGCTAAGCACCCATCCCGGAGCTACCACCATTTCCCCAATGGCTAGCAGACCCCCCCAACTCCGGCCTCCCAGGCCATATAGTTTCCTGCGCTCCAGTTGTCCAATGGCATCCCCACCCAGCTCCTGGCTGATGTATCCAAGCCTATCCCTGGAATCCAGAGGATCCCTGGGGTAGAGCCCTATCATGCTCCCGTGATGGTGCACTGTTGCCAGAGAAGCCTTCAGCACTGACATATCTTGCAATGGTGCCTCTCCTCAACTGAGAATGAAGAGGATGACAAGCATAGACAGTGATGCCTCCCAGTTGAGTGGGATTGAGAGCAGAAAGGCCTGAACCGTGATCTTGACCAGCATGTCGATCATGAAGGGAGCCTTTTGGCGGGTTGGTGTAAACAGATGCTGCACTCCAGGAAGGTTAAAGACAAGTTGCAGGTAATCCAGATGGGGCAGCTAATATGGTGCAGAAGTTGCACAAAAGCCCTATGAGGGGAGACGGAGAGATCTCAACATGTAGACTGTGGTGGTCAGGAAAGTGAGATGGGACATAACAGAGACCTACAAGTACCTCATGAGGTTGAACAGGGTGCAGGACAGGAGTCTCTTTCAAATGAGGAAGAGCACCTGAACCAGAGGGCATGCAATGAAGCTGGAGATGAGGGGTGGGGTAGGAGGGATGATTGGAAGCACCACTTCACTGAAATGTGGTGGGCTTCTGGAATGGTCTGCCACTGAATGTGATGGAGGTGAAAACAGTACAGGGGCTTCAGACACATGCGGACACAGAAGAATTTAAATAAGCAGAGAGAAGGGAGTGTCACCAGAGACCAGCTAGGGTTTGTAGCTTCGGCAGGGACCATAGCTGGGTGGGCCAAGTGGTCCTTTTCTGCTGACAAACTGTACATTTCTTATACACTGAGTGTACCTTTTCTTGAACGCTGTGCCCCTGCTCCGAGACTCTACAGTAGCTGTACCCCCACTGCCCAGAAAACAGTTGTGCATCCTCACCCTGAGACAGAATCCATCCCCCTACAGATGCTTAAGATGTACTAACCCATAATTGCAAAGAAGGAGGTGGCTATTCAAGACCAGGTCTGTGCTACCACGAATACACAAAATGGGCAATCGAACAAGCAGAGAATGACCAAAACAAAAAAGACCTTGAAACTAGGTCTAAAAGTTAAAACATGCTTTTTATTCCATATGTAACCCCCCTACAAATGGGGGTTCCCGAAAAGTCTTCCTAGAGCTTGCCTAAATGCTCACTGCCAGGCTGGTGTCTTGTGTTTTAGCAGTTTAAATGTGATTGCCAGAGAGTGCCTGTATAGCCTCTGTGTACTGTCTCTTTAAGAGCTGCCTGGTTTGCAGTCATAAGTAATCCGAGAGGGAGCTCTGTTGAAAGATGTAACTATTTGCTGAAAATCATTTAGCGTCATAATGATAATGTATTTTGTCTAACCTGCCTTCTTTGCAGCAAGGAGTGTTTTGTTTATCTCCACTATCTTGGTCCTGGACTGCTGAATTGGACTACTCATTACTGGTGGGAACGAAAATGGAGCCGGACTACAGGAGCTGTCTGGAGTCAGAATCTGTAGGAATTATAGTTTTGGGCTTTTACCACGTTTTTGCACCTGAAAGGGGAGCTCCTGTTGTGACTGACAGATGAATCAGCCAACTGAACCTTTTGAATCTTGGGGAAATTCCCAGGCTTGCTGCAGTTTGAGTCAGATCTCAGTTGGGAGTTGAAGAGGCAAGAGCTTGAGGCAGTCAAGCAGCCATCTGAGTAGTTTTGCGCAGGAGAACTGTGGAAAGGCCTGAGTTGTGGCCTGCATGTCTGCTTGCTGCCCCTGAGAGGGAGAGAAGAGAATTAGTTTGGACTAAATCCAAGTTTGTGAGAACGAAGTAAGCCACTGATTTTTTACCAGGCTCTTACCTGAAGAAGACTGAAGATTTTGCTGAATGCGATTGGCCTGTCAAGATTTCCAGCAGCTTTTGAATCTCTGGTTTATGCAGAGACTTTGCGATCATGACTGAAGGGTGGTTTGCCTAGTAAAGTAGAATTTCCTTACATGTAAATGTGCTGTGTATTGAAAGTGGGTCGTGATTTGGTTCCCCACTGTGTGAACTGTGTTCTGCTTGCTGGAAGCTGTATCCAGCCCAAAACGGACTGTATCCAAATTTGTCTCCATTTGTCCTGGGCCTTGCCACACTGGCCCTGCCAGACTACCCGCTGCACAGAGAAAGCCATCGACGAGAGACCTGCCTGAGGATCAACCCCCTGGTCCACGCTTGAACAGGAATGATGCCTCGGTGAGTCGTGTGGGCCCTGCTTCTTCTGGCAGTCCAGATTAACCACCTGCTGTCTCAATTTTCGTCCAGCCTGTGTCCAGTCTTGGGCATCGTGAGTAATCATCAGGGTAGCTCCCTGCAACGACAGCCTAATATAAAAGTGTGTCATCTGATTGTCTTGTTGTTTTCTTTTCATGAACAGAGCCCTCCGGCTCCGGATTAAAAATAGTGTGTGTTGTGCATGTTGTTTTCTTCCATCACAGGGCCCCAACTAGCTGCAACATTCCTGGCTAGCCCACCATTCTCCATCTGGGTACCCAGAGTGTGAGACTGTTTATGGACCCTGAAGTGTATGTGTAACCCACATACAAATGAGGGTTCCCGAAATGTCTTCCTTGAGCTTGCCTAAATGCTCACTGCCAGGCTGGTGTCCTGCGTTTTAGCAGTTTAAATGTGATTGCCAGACAGTGCCTGTATAGCCTCTGTGCACTGTCTCTTTAAGAGTTGCCTGGATTGTAGTCATAAGTAATCTGAGAGGGAGCACTGTTAAAAGATGCAACTATTTGCTGAAAATCATTTAGAGTGATAATGATAATATAGTTTGTCTAACATGCCTTCTTTGCAGCAAGGACTGTTTTGTTTATCCCCACCATTTTGGACCGGAACTGCCGAATTGGACCAATCAAGTCTGGTGGGACCTAAAATGGAGCCGGACTACAGGAGCTGTCTGGAGTCAAAATCTATAGGAATTGTAGCTTTGGGCTTTTGGCACCTGTTTGCACCTGAAGGGGGAGCTCCTGTTGTGACTGACTGACGGATCAGCCAACTGAACCTTTTGGTTCTGATGGAAATCCCCAAGATGCCTGCTGTTTCAGTCACATCTCAGTTGGGAGCTGAATGAGCAAGAGCTTGAGACAGTCAAGCAGCCGTCTGGGTAGTTTGGCATGGGAGAACTGTGGAAAGGGCTGAGCTGTGGCCTGCATGTCTTCCTGCAGCCCCTGAGAGGAACAGAAGAGAATTATTTCAAACTAAATCCAAGTTTGTGAGAACGAAGTAAGCCACAAACTTTTTACCAGGCTCATACCTGAAGAAGACTGAAGATTTTGCTGAATGCGATCGGCCTGTCAGGATTTCCAGCTGCTTTTGATTCCCCAGTTTGTGCAGAGACTTTGCGATCATGACCGGAGGGTGGTTTGCCTGGTACAGTAGAATTTCCTTACATGTAAATGTGCTGTGTATTGAAAGTGGGTCGTGATTTGGTTCCCCACTGTGTGAACTGTGTTCTGCTTGCTGGAAGCTTTATCCAGCCTAATCAGACTGAATCCACATTTATCTCCATTCGGCCTCGGCCTTGCCATGCTGGCCCTGCCAGACTACCCCACTGCACAGAGAAAGCCACCGACAAGAGACCTGCCTGGGGATCAGCCCCCTGCTCCACTCTTCAACAGGAATGATGCCTCTGTGAATCGTGTGGGTCCTGCTTCTCCTGGCACTCCAGATTAACTACCTGCTGTCTCGATTTTCGTCCAGCCTGTGTCAAGTCTTGGGTATTGTCAGTAATCATTAGGGTAGCTCCCTGCAACAACAGCCTAATCTAAAAGTGTGTCATCTGATTGTCTTGCTATTTTCTTTTTACGAACTGAGCCCTCTGGCTCCGGATTACAAATAGTGTGTGTTGTGCATGTTGTTTTCTTCCATCACAGGGCCCCAACTAGCTGCAATGTTCCTGGCTAGCCCACCATTCTCCATCTGGGTACCCAGAGTGTGTGACTGTTTATAGACCCTGAAGTGTATGTGTAACCCACCTACAAATGAGGGTTCCTGAAATGTCTTCCTTGAGCTTGCCTAAATGCTCACTGCCAGGCTGGTGTCCTGCGTTTTAGCAGTTTAAATGTGATTGCCAGAGAGTGCCTGTATAGCCTCTGTGCACTGTCTCTTTAAGAGCTGCCTGGCTTACAGTCATAAGTAATCTGAGAGGGAGTTCTGTTAAAAGATGCAACTATTTGCTGAAAATCTTTTAGAGTGATAATGATAATGTCGTTTGTCTAACATGCTTTCTTTGCAGCAAGGAGTGTTTTGTTTATCCCCACCATTTTGGACCGGAACTGCCAAATTGGACCAATCAAGTCTGGTGGGACATAAAATGGAGCTGGACTACAGGAGCTGTCTGGATTCAAAGTCTGTAGGAATTGTAATTTTGGGCTTTTGGTGCCTTTTTACACCTGAAGGAGGAGCTACTGTTGTGACTGACTGACGAATCAGGCAACTAAACCTTTTGGTTCTGAGGGAAATCCCCAAGATGCCTGCTGTTTCAGTCACATCTCAGTTGGGAGCTGAATGAGCAAGAGCTTGAGACAGTCAAGCAGCCGCCTGAGTAGTTTGGCATGGGAGAACTGTGGAAAGGTCTGGGTTGTGGCCTGCATGTCTGCCTGCTGCCCCTGAGAGGGTGAGAAGAGAATTATTTCAAACTAAATCCAAGTTTGTAAGAACGAAGTAAGCCACTGATTTTTTTACCAGGCTCATACCTGAAGAAGACCGAAGATTTTGCTGAATGCAATTGGCCTGTCAGGATTTCCAGCTGCTTTTGGTTCCCTGGTTTGTGCAGAGACTTTGCAATCGTGACCGGAGGGTGGTTTGCCTGGTAAAGTAGAATTTCCTTACATGTAAATGTGCTGTGTATTGAACGTGGGTCGTGATTTGGTTCCCCACTGTGTGAACTGTGGTCTGCTTGCTGGAAGCTTTATCCAGATTAATCGGACTGAATCCACGTTCATCTCCATTCAGCCTGGGCCATGCCACGCTGGCTCTGCCAGACTACCCCACTGCACAGAGAAAGCCATTGACGAGAGACCTGCCTGGGAATCAGTCCCCTGCTCTACGCTTGAACAGGAATGATGCCTCATCGAATCGTGTGGGCCCTGCTTCTCCTGGCACTCCAGATTAACCATCTGCTGTCTTGATTTTTGTCCAGCCTGTGTCCAGTCTTGGGTATCACGAGTAATCATCAGGGTAGCTCCCTGAAGCAACAGCCTAATCTAAAAGTGTGTCATCTGATTGTCTTGTTGTTTTCTTTTCATGAACTGAGCCCTCCGGCTCTGGATTACAAATAGTGTGTGTTGTGCATGTTGTTTTCCTCCATCACAGGGCCCCAACCAGCTGCAATGTTCCTGGCTATCCCACCATTCTCCATCTGGGTACCCAGAGTGTGTGACTGTTTGTGGACCCTGAAGTGCATGCATAACTGTTTGATTGATAGAGCCTTTAAGCAAATTAACCTGATTACGCCCCTCCCTTGTTCAAGTCCTTTAAATAAATGAGATCTAACTGTTTTTTGCATTTACCCTGACTGTGGTTCCAGTTTGTGGCAAAGTACTGTACTGCTGTTATTTGCTGTGTATAACCTTGTTTTACAGGGGTTCCCCAGGGCTGGGCCAGAGGAAAGCCCTGGTGATAAGAGCAAACAGTGTGGGTACTTGTGTGGTGTATCAGGGGTATTGTGAAAGGGATTATTGTGTATTATTCCGGCCACTAGTAAGGAAAGAGGGGGGGTTACAGTTTCCCGGAGAGCTGTGCCCAGGTTAGCTTGACCACTACCAACCCTGACCTCTGGGTGGAGGCACCCATTTCAGAACTCAGGTCCCTTAACCTGCTACTAGCCAAGGAGGCAGGGGTAGTAGCCCTTGGGATAGTGCCACCTAGGGGTTACATTTTTGAGGCTCACCGCTGGGATTTTGTTCCTTCTAGTGGCCAAAAATTATTAATTATTATTAAAGATTAATGGCTACCCCAGTAGAAATGGGTGTACACCAGTTGGTGGGGTGGTGTACCGGGCAGGAGATCGACACCCAAAATGCTCTACTTATACTGGATATCCCCATGGGTACCAGTAAAGACACTGTAGAGGGAGCACTCTCCAAAGTTGAATGTTTAAAAAACCCAGTGGTGGTGGGTCGACAGGTTGATTTGATGGCCCAAACTTTCATAGCCTTGGTAGAGTGTAGTGACCTCGTGGACAGCTGTAAAGTGCCACAGACTATTGCCCCAGAAGGGGTTCCAGCTGCCTGGAGAGTGATAACAAAAGACAGTAAAGACCCCAGTGAGGATGAGCTCCCACCATTATCTGAGACTTTTAGGAGAAATTTGCTAAGTTGCTGCTGGAGGAAGTGAAAACCATAGAGGACTTTAAGAAACTATTCCTGCCACCTGGGGGTGTTCCTTCCTCAACACCCCCTCCCACTCCAGCACCTATTACTGCCCTGCCTTCTGTGCCCATGCCAATGCTGGCCCCTATATCTGTACCTGCCATTAGTCACGACTCCTACCGAAGGCTGAAATCTTCTCAGGCACCCTCCCCACCCCCCCAGGGGGAGTATGACTGGGAGATCTGGATAGACTATGTTGCCCCTCTAGTACTTGAAGGGCAATGCTCAGAAGCAGAGAAACAAAAAAGGTTGAGCGAAAGCCTCTGAGGTCCTGCCCTGGCTACCATCCGTGCCAAGTGGGCCAATAATCCCGAAGCAACTGCACAGGACTATCTTGATGCATTGGAAAATGTGTATGGGAACCCAGATTCAGATGAGGATCTGTAGTGGAGGAGTAAGAAACACTCAGCAATACCCAGGGGAGCCATTGTCTGTGTATGTTCCTCCACTTGAAAAGCTGCTACAAGAGTGCCTCAGAAAGGGTAGTTTGCCGTCAAATGAATTAGGTCGAACTAGGCTGGACTGGATGCTTAAGTCTGCTTCGCTTTCAGAATTGTTACTGCTTCAGTTGCGCCTTGCCACCCGACTGGAATTGCCCCCTCCTTTGATGAGCTAATGAAAGAAATTTGGGAGGTTGAGCAAAGGTGACCCCATGTGGGAATTGCACCTATATCTGCTGCTGCTGTGCAAGTGACCGAGAGTGATTAGCCAAGTGAGGCTCGGGGCAAAAGTCGGCACTTAACGAGCACTCTGAGAATGCAAAGGACTTCCCACCCTGGGCCCAGCATTGGAAAGTTGAGCTACTAAAGAAAGTCTGAGAGTTGAAGATTGGTGCATCTGCAAGGGTTTCCTCCATGGAACAAGATTCTTGTCCCTTTCAGGATGTGACTGTCATGGGGGTGGAGGTGCACCCTCAGGCATCCGCTACCAAGGCTAAGATCACTGGATTGACTGCCACTCTAAAGGAACTGATAAGACACATTGCACCACTCTCACTGCTGCAAGCACACACTAGACCCCAATCTCTTACTACTGCTTCAGTTCCTCATACAATGTTCTCTCCCAGGATGACCCAGGAGTCTATCATTTGTCACAACTGTGGAAAGGATGGCCATATGAAAAAAGAATGCCGGTCTCAGAAAGATTTAGAAAGAGTAGTAAACAGACTACAAGGGGAGCTCGGAAAAGCAAATCAGTGGCCAAGGGGTGCCCGAAATGACCACAGTGAGGGTTTGAGAAACCCTAACTCAAATTTCTTTGTGGCTAAATTGTCTGTCCAGGCCTCTGCTGCTGCCTCTCAAGACTGGTCCAAACTAGTGGCCCCTTCGATGGAGACTACGGTGACTGTGACTGGTATTCATACTTGGGCTGTGCTTGACAGTGGGTCGCAAGTGACCATTGTATTCCAGGACTGGTATGACAAACACATATCTGATGTGCCTTTGCAATCCCTGGAAGGCCTACATGTGTGGAGCCTGAGTGACAAGTCTTATTCCTACCTAGGGTGTGTCCACCTCTGGTTGTCTTTTCCTGCAACTGTAATGGGTGTAGAGGAGCAAGTAGAGACATTGGCCCTAGTGTGTCCCCCACCGGACTGTATGGTGGGTTCCCCCTGTTAATTGGGATAAATCCCCATATGTTTGGGAGACTGGCGCAACTCTGTCATGAGAAACAAGGGTGACGGACTGGAAGGGCCCTGAGAATTCTGGCTCTGATAAAGAGGGCCTATGACTTGCAACAGAAACCCGAGGAAGTAGACCAGGATGAACCGGTGGGGATTGTGTGGAAGAAGGATCCCGATTCATTGGTACTGGCCCGTAACACCCAGTGTACCATTTAAGGGGAGGTTCGCCTCCGGAAAGATGTCAAGAACAAAATACTGATGTTAGATGCGCCAGGCGATGGAAAATTGCTAAAAGGATTATTGGTCAAGCCCAGAATCTTGCCTGCTCATGCCCATGCATGATGAATGATGGTCCAGATTCACAATGTGTAAGATCGGGAGATCCGGGTGAACAGAGGGTGCACCCTAGCTATGGTACACTGCGCAGACACTGCAGTATTCCCCAGCAACAAGCACTCTGGTGAGAAAGAGAGAGTGACCCCAGACTTGTTTGACTTTGGTGACTCCCCATTGCCTGGTGAACGGAAGGCTAGAATTAGCAAGAGACTTGCCCAGAGAGACCAAGTGTTTTTGTTGAAGGAATGGGATGTGGGATGTGTCCAGGGTGCGGAGCATCACATATGCCTGCACGATGAATGGCCATTTCAAGAGAGGTCCCGACGCCTAGCCCCAGCAGGCATTCATGAAGTGAGAAGACACCTGCAGGAAATGCTCACTGCTGGTGTGATACAAGAATCCAGGAGTCCATACGCCTCTCCCATTGTGGTTGTGCATAAGAAGAATGGGTCTGTGAGGATGTGTGTTGATTATCGAACCCTGAACTGGTGGACCATCCCAGACCAATACACTATGCCTCATATACAAGATGCCCTGGGCTTCTTGAATGGGAGCAAATGGTTCTTGGTGTTGGATCTTCGCAGTGGATACTAACACATCCCGATGGCCCCGGAAGACCATGAGAAAACAGCCTTCATCTGTCCATTGGGGTTCTACGAGTTTCTGAGGATGCCACAGGGGATATCGGGTGCCCCGGCCACCTTTCAGCGACTGATGGAACTTGCGGAGGGAGATATGAATTTGCTGGAATGCCTGGTGTACTTGGATGATGTCATTGTGTTTGGGAGCACCTTAGAGGAGCATGAGAACTAACTGTTTAAAGTTTGTAAGAACGAAGTAAGCCACTAATATTTTACCAGGCTCATACCTGAAGAAGACCAAAGATTTTGCTGAATGCGATCAGCCTGTCAGGATTTCCAGCTGCTTCTGAATCTCCAGCTTGTGCAGAGACTTTGCGATCGAGACCGGAGAGCGGTTTGCCTGGTACTGTAGAATTTCCTTACATGTAAATGCGCTGTGTATTGAAAGTGGGTCATGATTTGGTTCCCCACTGTGTGAACTGTGTTCTGCTTGCTGGAAGCTATATCCAGCCTAAAATGGACTGTATCCGAATTTGTCTCCATTTGTCCTGGGCCTTGCCACACTGGCCCAGCCAGACTATCCGCTGCACAGAGAAAGCCATCGACGAGAGACCTGCCTGGGGATGAGCCCCCCTGCTCCACGCTTGAGCAGGAATGATGCCTCGGTGAGTTGTGTGGGCTCTGCTTCTCCTGGCACTCCAGATTAACCACCTGCTGTCTCGATTTTCCTCCAGCCTGTGTCCAGTCTTGGGTATCGTACGTAATCATCAGGGTAGCTCCCTGCAGCAACAGCCTAATCTAAAAGTGTGTCATCTGATTGTCTTGTTATTTTCTTTTTACGAACTGAGCCCTCTGGCTCCGGATTACAAATAGTGTGTGTTCTGCATGTTGTTTTCTTCCATCACAGGGCCCCAACCAGCTGCAATGTTCCTGGCTAGTCTTCCATTCTCCATCTGGGTACCGAGAGTGTGTGACTGTTTATGGACCCTGAAGTGCATGCATAACTGTTTGATTGATAGAGCCTTAAACCAAATTAACCTGATTACGCCCCTCCCTCGTTCAAGTCCCTTAAATAAATCAGATCTAACTCTTTTTTGCATTTACACTGACTGTGGTTCCAGTTTGTGCAACTTATTTGCTGTGTATAACCTTGTTTTGCAGAGGGTCCCCTGGCGCAGGCCAGAGGAAAGCCCTTGTGGTAAGTGCAAACAGTGTGGGTACTTGTGTGGTGTATCAGGGGTATTGTGAAAGTGATTATTGTGTATTGTTCCAGCCACTAGTAAGGAAAGAGGGGGGTTACAGTGTCCCGGAGAGCTGTGCCTGGGTTAGCTTGACCATTACCAACCCTGACCTCCGGGTGGAGGCACCCGTTTCAGAACTCAGGCCCCTTAACCTGCTACTAGCCAAGCAGTCAGGGGTAGTAGTCCTTGGGATGGCGCCACCTAGGGGTTACACATATAAAAGCTAAGATCATCATCCAACAACAGCTACACCCTCCCTGGTAGAGGGTGTAGCTGTCGTTGTTGATCTAGCTTATATGGAATAAAAAGCATGTTTTAACTTTTAGACCTAGTTTCATGTTCTAACCCATGCCTACCTCACCACCCCCACCAATAATGAACACAACCGCCTCATTACAATTTTCTCCATTTAGTATAGTAGAAACATAGGAAATGATGTCAGATAAAGGCCTAGAAGCTCACACAGTCTGTCTAAGCCAGTCTAATTTGGGGACTATACTAGGCAGTCCTCCCACCTCCCCTCTATTTAATCTGCCCCCTTACGCACTACTGCCTTGTGCCTGTTCCTCCTGTTGTTGCCTATTTTCAGAATTGTCCCAGGAGAGGGAGAATATAGATGCAAACCAACCAAAATTAAACCACAGTAAACTGTTGGTGGTCTGTCACGACTCATTCTGTAAAGTAACAAAATAAAGTACATCTTGACATTCTTCTTAAAAATTCCCCCACCGGCTGTCAGGGAGTTACCCCAGTACCTGTGTTACAACTCTTTGTGACCAGCTCAATGTAATCACTAATAAAGGGATTGCTTACCTGTATCTGTGTGAACCAAGGGTAGGGATCTTGAAAGATGTAGTCAGTGTACCTGTAAAATTAATTTAAGAAAGGGAAGTCACAAAGGATCTGTAGTTCTATAAAGAAAAAATAAGGAATAGATCAGAACAGAAAATCAATACTTATCTGATACTGGTGGCAGGAAATAGGGTCATCTGGGCAGACCTGTGAAATCAAAGGAAAAATATATTGTCATTACATTTAAAGAGCAACTGAAGAATCTTTCCTCAGGACACGCAGCTCAGGACACGCAGCTGTCTGCATGAGGATCTAAAAACAGCCAACATTTGAATTTCTTTACTCAATGTTTAGTTTCCATGGGCTGCTAACTGCCCGCTGCAACCCAACCCCTAACAAGCATTTGTCGATGCCGAACGTTCGCCTGCAGGTATTTGCAGTGGTATTTGGCACTTGGACATGGCTTAAAAAATTCAGTGACAAAGAAGTACAAGCGTTTGTCAATGCCGAATGTTGCTTGCTTCTATGTGCTGTTTAGGTATTTGGAAGTCATTGGAGTGCAAATATTGAAAATTCACGAACTTACGAGCGTGCGTAGGAACTGCGCAACGCACGCCTGTAAAACAGTCATTTTTAAGAATTTTTTCACCAAATTTTCAACATAGCCATTTTAAGACCTCTGCTCATGCACAGTGTCACTGTGATTTTCTTAATGTGTCCCATACATTGATTTCGCACACTGACTGCGCCATTGTGCGCTACATGGACGGAAACATGTTTTGGGTAGGATGTGAAAAATGACAGCTGTACTGCTCATAAGAAGGTGTGGTAAAATGGCAATGTTGAAAATCTGGAGTGAAAATATTGAAAATTCGCAAACTTAAGAGCGTGCATAGGAACTGCGCAACGCACGCTTGTAAAACAGTCATTTTTAGGAATTTTTTCACCAAATTTTCAGCATAGCCATTCTAAGACCTCTGCTCATGAACAGTGTCACTGTGATTTTCTTAATGTGTCCCATACATTGATTTCACACACCAACTGCGCCATTTGAGCTACCTGGAAACATCGTTTGGGTGAGATGTGAAAAATGACAGCTATACTACTCATAAGAAGGTGTGGTAAAATGGAAATTTTGAAAATCTGGAGTGGAAATATTGAAAATTAAGAACCCACGAAATAGCAAGGAACTGCGCAGAACCATCAGAAACAGTCATTTTAGGAATTTTTTTCACCAAATTTTCAACACAGCCATTTTAAGACCTCTGCTAATGGACAGTGTCACCATGATTTTCTTAATGTGTCCCATACATTGATTTCGCACACCAACTGTGCCATTATGCGCTACATGGGCGGAGACACATTTTGGGCAGGATGTGAAATATGACAGCTGTACTGCTCATAAGGAGGTGTAGTAAAATGGCATTGTTGAAAATCTGGAGTGAAAATATTGAAAATTTGCAAACTTACTAGCCTGCGTTAGGAACTGCATAGCACTGCGCATCATCGCAACAGTCATTTTTGGAATTTTGCACCAAATTTTCAACATGGTTTTAGGACCTTTTCATGAATGATGTCACTGTCATGAGCGTTATTCTGGCCGAGAAGGGTGATTTAACGCAGTGACTGGGGAATCTACGCTTCGGGCCCGATAACGCCATGACAGTGACATCATTCATGAGAAGGGTCCCAAAACCCATGTTGAAAATTTGGTGCAAAATTCCAAAATGCCTGAGATGTGACAAAGTTGAAAACTCCCTATCTAGCCCATTATACAGCTTACGGCATTTCTCAGTTCGCGGTCAGCTTTGAAGAGTGCAGACGTGTTCCTGGTCCATCAAGATCGCCGCGCTGAGCTCCGGAGGAAAGTATGGGGTGAGGGGGTGGGGAGGCTAGGTGCACAGTGGGTGGGTGCGGGTTGTGGGAGGGGGGACTGGGAGAAGCGCCGTGGGACCGTTTTTGCTTTACAGGTGGAAAAAAAAAAAGACTAAGTGGGACGTTTGCCACGCTGGGGTGGGCTCCCAGCGTGGCAGAAGGATGGCTTGGGGGCCGTGGAGCCGACGGGAATTGGGCACCTCCGGCAGATGACGCCGGACGCTTGCCACGCTGGGGTGGGCTCCCAACGCAGCAAAGATTTTGGGGCGGAGGTGACGCTGGTGTTGTGGCGACAGCGGTGGTTTTCTGAAGAGAAGACCACTGCTGTCATACACAGCACCACGTCGGATTGGTGCAGGACTGCCACGCCTGCTCAATGGAGCAGGGGATTGCAGGGGAGGGGCACACCTCCAAAGTGTCCCATTCTCCCAAGACGTTCCTTGCGCATGCGCGCAAGCGAATGTAAAATCGAAAAACACATGATGAAGAAACACAGGGAAGGGGCTGTAATAATACTAACAGGTATATATCGTGATTATGGGCAGGACCAGCCTTTATACCCATTTCTGCAGCTAAATACCCATTAAGGAGGTAGTACACTTTAGTACAGTACCTCCTTAAGTACAATTACCTGCAAATAAAAAGAATGTATAGGTCAGGCTCAGGTGCCTGACAGTTAAACATTTTAATACTACTTATGTAAAAAAAAAAAAAAATTTCAAATAGATAGATAGCTAGATACTTTATTTATAAAGCACAATTCTGGGGACTTGGAGCACTGTACATTTTAAAACTAAAACATTTAACAGACAATAATATTAACAATCCTATAATATTCAGCAAAGAGTCAGCGCTAGTAAAACTTATATATGTATGTATTAAAGCAACTGATTCACTTTACTAATGAAATGCCTGCTGAAATAAAATGTCTTAAGGCCTGTCTTAAAGGTTTCCGTCAAAGGTGCTTCCTTAGATGTTAAGGCAGTGAATTCCACAGGGTAGGTGCGGCAGCTGAAACTGCCTGATCCCCGGAATGCTGCAACCTAACCCTGAGAACTCCAAAGAGGCACCCCTTGGCAGAACGGAGAGCCTGGGCTGGGTGATGGGGCAGAAGGAGATCTTGCAGATAGAATGGTCCCCTTCCGTGTAGGGTCTTGTAGGTCAGGAGCCCTACCTTGAAGACAGTCCTCCACCTGACTGGCAGCCAGTGCAACTCGCAGAGGACAGGAGTGATATGCTCGCTTCTTTTCACTCCTGACAACAGTCTTGCTGCCCCGTTCTGCACCAGCTGCAGTCAGCAGAGGTTGCCTCCAGATAGCCTTAGTACAGGGCATTGCAGTAATCCAATCTGGACATAACGAAAGCGTATACCAGCATGGTCAGGTCAGCATGTGGAATCAGGGCTCGGATCCGGGCAAATAGTGGTGGATTTAAGTCCTCTGAAACATAGAAACATAGACTATGATGGCAGATAAGGACCGCTTGGCCCATCTAGTCTGCCCATTTCCCTACCTACAGGATAGGCCACAGATCCTAGTTAACCAACAGCCTATTTCTTCCTACCCCCCACAAAAATTGCCTTATGTCTGTCCCATGCATTCTTGAATTCTCCCACAGTTTTAGACCCCACAACCTCCTCAGGAAGGCTGTTCCATGCATCCACTACCCTCTCTGTGAAATAATACTTCCTCACATTGCCCCTGAACCGCACTCCCTCTATCTTTAAATTGTGTCCCCTTGTTCTTGCACATCTCTTTTTCTGAAAGATGCTACCCTCTTGGACTTTGTTGATTCCACTTAGGTACTTAAAAGTTTCTATCATGTCCCCCCTCTCCCTTCTTTCCTCAAGGGTATACATATTAAGCTCCTTTAGTCTCTCCTCATATGGCTTCTCTTGCAGACCCTGCACCATTTTAGTTGCCCTCCTCTGACTGCCTCTATCCTGTCTATGTCCTTATGGAGATGGGGTCTCCAGAACTGGACGCAGTACTCCAGATGGGGTCTCACCAACTGTCTGTACAGAGGGATAACAACTTCCTGTTTTCTGCTGCTGATGCCTCTCCATACATCCCAGTATACCCCAGCCCTCCCTACTGCCTTCTTACATTGCTTGCTAACCTTAAGGTCATCTGATATGATTACCCCAGGTCCCTTTCCTTTTTGTTGTTGTTACTACCTCCCCACCCATTGTGTATTCTTCCCTGGGTTCTTGTTTCCCAGGTGCATCATTTGCACTTTTTGCATTGAATCCTTGCTGCCATACGTCTGACCATTCCTCCAACCTTGCCAAGTCCCTTTTCATCCTTTCCACGCCTCCTTGTGTATCAACCCTGTTGCAGATCTTTGTGTCATCTGCAAAAAGGCATAGTTTTCCTTCCAGTCCCTCTGCAATGTGACTGATGAAGACATTAAAAAGGACTGTACCCAATACTGAACCCTGCGGTACCCCACTAGTAACCCCTCTTTCTTCAGAGTGGACTCCATTTACAATTACCTTCTGTGTTCTGTTGTGCAGCCAATGTTTTACTAGGCTACCACCCTGGGACCCACTCCCAGGCTGGTTAATTTGACTATTAATCTTTGTGTGGACTGTGTCAAATGCCTTGCTAAAGTCTAGGTAGGCCATGTCCACAGCCCCTCCCTGGTCTACTACTTTGGTCACCCAGTCAAAGAAATCTATTAGATTCGTCTGACATGACCTTCCTGCTGTGAACCCATGCTGCCTTGGGGTCCTGTGCCCCACTGGCCTCTAGGTACTCAACAATTCTTTCCTTCAGAAGTGATTCCATCACTTTCCCTACCACAGAGGTCAGACTGACAGGTCTGTAGTTTCCTGCCTCTGTCTTGGTCCCACTTTTGTGAAGGGGAATCACATCCACCTTCCTCCAGTCCTCGGGTACCACCCATCCTTCCATGATTTATTAAAAGAGTAGCCAGTGGTTTCACTAGTTTCTCCCTTAATTCTTTTAGAATTCTGGGGTGAATTCCATCAGGCCCCATTGCTTTGTCCACCTTCAGTTTTAGGAGTTCTTGCAGAACCCTTTCCTCTGTGAAAGGACTGGGATCGACCCCCCCTATCAAGAGTGCTTCTGTTAATTGGATTAGGCACTTCCTCCTCTTTAGTGAATACTGAGCAGAAATATTCATTCAGTATCCCTGCTTTTTCACTGTCCCCTCTGCCCACCCACGCTCATTCTATTCAGCCTCACTATCCCTCCTTTGTCTTTCTCCTGCGCTGATGTACCTATAAAAGGTTTTATCTCCCTTCTTAACTGAGTTGGCTATCTTTCCTCAGTTTGGGCCTTTGCTATTCTGACTTCCTCCCTGCTTCCTTCTGCCTTAACTGGTACAGCTGTCTGTCCTGCTCCTTCTGTGTTTCCTATACTTCCGGAATGCTATCTTTTTCTTCCTGACTTTCACAGGCACCTCTTTTGAGAACCATAGTGGCTTTTTCTTTCATTTTGATTTGTTTATTTTCTTCACACAAAGGCTTGTTGCCTCTGTGATGGCAGTTTTGATGATTCCCCATTGTTGCTCCACACCTCCTTCTAGCCTGTTTGCTAGTGCTTTTCTGAGGCACTCTCCCATCTTGCCAAAGTCAGCCCTCCTAAAGTTCAGTACCCTCACTTTTGTATGGCTTGACTCTGTAGCTGAGTTTAACATGAACCACACTGTTTGATGGTCACTTGTCCCCAGATGGCAACCCACTTCTAGATCTGAGATCCTTTCACTGCCCCCGTTTGAGAGTACAAGGTCTAAGTTTGCTCCCTCATGAGTGGGTTCTGAAACTAGCTGTCTGAGGCCTGCCACCTGTAGGGCATCAAGAATGGCCCTGCTCTTGGATGTGGCTGCAGCAAATGTGCTCCAGTTAACATCTGGCATATTCAGGTCTCCCATCAATAGTATCTCCCCTTTCTCTGCCATTCTAAGAATGCCTTCTATCATATCCTTGTCCATTCCCTCCCCCTGACATGGGGGTCTGTACACAACCCCTGTGTGGATTGTGGTGCCCTTTCCAGTCTCCAAGGTGACCCACAGTGTCTCCTCTTCTCCTGGTTTACTCTTTTGTTCAGTTGCTTTTATCCCTTCCTTTACATAGAGAGCTACTCCTCCTCCTCTTGTCCCCTGCCTGTCTCTCCTGTAGGTTATGTACCCTGGTATGTTAACATTCCAGTCATGGTTCTCTGTGTACCATGTTTCTGTGATTGCTACGATATTCAGGCATCCCTCTTCCATCAAGGCCACTAGCTCAGGGAGCTTGTTGCCCAGACTACGGGCATTGGTACTCATTACCCTCCATTTCCTGATGGCCTTACTCCCTTTTGCCCCATCCCTGTCCTTATTGCCTTTGTCACTTTCTCCATTTACCCCTGCCCTTCTCCCGATCGACACTTCTATGTTGGTGTTTGCCACACTTACTACCATGATTTTTTGGGGGGGGCTAGGATTTCCCTGCTTCTTTCCAGTGCCTCCCTTGGCTAGTTTAAATGCTTGCTAATGAAGCATTTAAACCTATCACCTAGGATCCTGGTTCCCCTCCCGGACAGATGCAGCCCATCATGCCAGTATAGGCTTGCATCACTCCAGGTGGACACCCAGTCCCCAATGAAGCCAAATCCCTGAGCTCCACACCAGTTTTTCAACCACTGATTGAATCCCATGGTGTGGAACACCCTAGCCTCTCCTATGCCATAGATGGGCAGCACCTCTGAGAAGGTTACCGTGCGTGCTAGTTGACTAAGGCCCCTTCCCAATTCCACAAACTCTTCCTGCACTTCTCTAATCCCTTTCTTAGCCAGGTCATTTGTCCCTAGGTAGACAATGACATCCAGCTCCCTCCCCTGTGCAGCTGCTCAGGCAATCCTGAGGATTCGCTTCCTGTCCCTCCAAGCCATGGCACCAGGCAGGCACCTAACCTCCCTCTCCCCTTCCTCCCCCAGTTCTACCTTCCTAACAATGGAGTCCCCCACCAGGAGTTGTTTCCTTCCTCTGGAGGGTCCCCTGCCACCCTCCTGTGGGTCTCCTTTGTGAAGGTTCCCAGCATCCTCCTTGGTCTCCACTGCGGGTGCCTCCATAGAGGAACCACACTTTGCCAGAATGGCATAGGAATTGTGAAGAGGTACAACTGGAGGGATGCGCCTCTGTTCCACCACCCTCACCCTCCCTGAGCCCACTGTGGTCCAACTGCTCCTCTTTCTTGGCAACCTCTGAGGCAACGGCAGTGGCACTGGTGGTCCCTGGATGGAAGAGGAGGTCCCACAAATCCTGGCCAACTCAGCCTGGAGATGAGCAACCTCCTCCCTCAGCCCAGGGAGGTGCCTGCAGATGGGACAACACCGCATCCTCCAGAACGTCTCCCAGAAGACTGTTGCTCCACAGCCACTGCACTGCACCACTCCAATCATGTCTTATTTCTGGCCCCTTAACTGTTTGCAATCCTTACTCTTTCCTCTGTTTTTTAATCTCTCTCTCCTTACTTTCTGCCTGTGTGCCCTTTAAGCTCCTGATTGTCCTATTCTGAGACAAGAATATCCTATATTTCTCAGTAGACCCTTTACTTGCTCAGATGCAGACCTCCAGCAGCTAGAGGGAGCCAGAGAGCTACTCTTGCCCTTCTAGGATGGTGGGTCTTTGGTGGTTCTGTGATCACTCACTTCCTGCTCCCAAACAGGAAGTTCCTGTTGTCAGTCAAATCCTGTGCCTATAAAAATAGAACTAGCTTTGGGTGGGGGGGGAGGGAGGAAGGAGGGCAATATAGTCCCAGTAGAGAAGTCCAGTCACACAGCAGTCCTTTCTCCTGGTGTCTTCTGCCAAGCTATTAGCAGAATCTTTCTAAGGCAGTCTTTAAATGTAGCTTCCTTCTAGCTAAGCCTCTCCCCCTACTTACTAGATCTTTCTACAAGTAATTTAAACTTCACAGCTATTAAGTCCTTTCAATCACCTGAGATTTACACCTAGATAACTGTTCAGATAACCATTCAGTTCAGTTAACGCAGACAAACACACACTTTTTTTTGTTTTGTTAGTTTTTTTTTTACCCTAAATTAAAGGTCCAAGTACAAAAGTTCTTCTTCTTTAGTCCCAGTAGAGAAATCCAGTCACACAGCAGTCCTTTCTCCTGGTGTCTTCTGCCAATCTATTAGCAGAATCTTTCTAAGGCAGTCTTTAAATGTAGCTTCCTTCTAGCTAAGCCACTCCCCCTACTTACTAGATCTTTCTACAAGTAATTTAAACTTAACAGCTATTAAGTCCTTTCAATCACCTGAGATTTACACCTAGATAACTGTTCAGATAACCATTCAGTTCAGTTAACTCAGACAAACACACACTTTTTTTTGTTTTGTTAGTTTTTTTTTACCCTAAATTAAAGGTCCAAGTACAAAAGTTCTTCTTCTTTAGTCCCAGTAGAGAAATCCAGTCACACAGCAGTCCTTTCTCCTGGTGTCTTCTGCCAAGCTATTAGCATAATCTTTCTAAGGCAGTCTTTAAATGTAGCTTCCTTCTAGCTAGCCACTCCCCTACTTACTAGATCTTTCTACAAGTAATTTAAACTTCACAGCTATTAAGTCCTTTCAATCACCTGAGATTTACACCTAGATAACTGTTCAGATAACCATTCAGTTCAGTTAACTCAGACAAACACACACTTTTTTGTTTTTTAGTTGTTTTTTACCCTAAATTAAAGGTCCAAGTACAAAAGTTCTTCTTCTTTAGTCCCAGTAGAGAAATCCAGTCACACAGCAGTCCTTTCTCCTGGTGTCTTCTGCAAAGCTATTAGCAGAATCTTTCTAAGGCAGTCTTTAAATGTAGCTTCCTTCTAGCTAAGCCACTCCCCCTACTTACTAGATCTTTCTACAAGTAATTTAAACTTCACAGCTATTAAGTCCTTTCAATCACCTGAGATTTACACCTAGATAACTGTTCAGATAACCATTCAGTTCAGTTAACTCAGACAAACACACACTTTTTTTTTGTTTTGTTAGTTTTTTTTTTTACCCTAAATTAAAGGTCCAAGTACAAAAGTTCTTCTTCTTTAGTCCCAGTAGAGAAATCCAGTCACACAGCAGTCCTTTCTCCTGGTGTCTTCTGCCAAGCTCTGGCGGACAGTTCCTTGTCATGAGATGTCTCCTCCCAAGAATATGAGCAGCTCTTTAAGGGTAAAGAAAAAACTTTTTCCCTGGATCTCAAGGAAATATCAATCAAATAAATAAAATACATAAAATAAATTAAATTTAGGAAGGAGCCTCTGTCCTCTGGTATGTGTAAGCAATAGGCCACTGAGTATGGGCTACTATTCCAGAACTATACACCCATCTGCATTGTGAAGCACGAGGTGCTTGCACAGAGGTAACCACCTGGAAGTGCCATTCAGGAATAGGAATCTACATCCTAGAGTGCATGGCTTACTGTTCTTATAAATCAGGTCCATTGTATTAAAAAAGAAAGATAGAAAAACAGCACGCAGTGTGGTTCCTATTACTTAACAGCACAGCTTTTGAATCTTCTGCACCATTAATGAAGTAAGATTTTCCCTACCAAAGATATAACAGAATGGAAATCCCCATACCATAGTAAAGACAATGATGGACAAAACACATCTTTTAGGCTGCAAAAATATTTTTTAAGTAACACATGGTAAAGAATGTCCTGCACTTTCCCTGCTGTCCTATAGTTCAAAGTAGATTACGTTCTGCAGTTTTCATTCAGCATGTCAGGAAGGCTGGGGGCTGCAGTACTTGTGTGAATACTGTTTCCATTAGAATGCCTGTCACCAGCCTGATGGGGCAGGTATAGGCTGTGGCAGGGTGCCTGCAGCCATAGACTGAGCCCCTCTCTGCCAGAACTCTGTTGTGCATGGTGTGGAGTACAGCACCACCACCCCTGGGCACATTCCCTACCCATCTGAGCACACAGTGCCAGGACTTGCATGGACACTGAAGTGGAAGGGATGTGTGTCCCCTCCATGAATGCTGTTGGGGGTCAGCTGGTTCTCTCAGCATCAGCCATCCACCTAGGATCAGTCACCACCAACAGCACCCCCTTCCCCACCACAACAGTATTACCCCTCCAGTAACCGGTCAGCCTCCAGGGAAGGGCAGACAGCTGAAGAAGAGCACAAGTACCACCTGCACCACTGGCAGGGTCTGGAACAGCATGGGCCATTGTGGGTGGTGCTGCACCATTCTGCCCCTCCACCAGGCCATGATGGTGTGAACTGGTTCCAGAGATGAGTGACTGAGGGGCCCTGTGCTTTGAAGGGGGCTGATGACTGTCATAATTGCCAACCACCACATCACTACTACAGATAGCAGTACACCTGGCCTTACTGTCCAGACCATGAAGCTGCAGTCTGCAAAGACATTTCCCAGAACTGCTACTGCTTCTAGGTCCAAAGTATGGGAGCTTTGCCCCATAGGGTTACACAGTCCAGCCTGTGTGAATGCCAAGCATGCTCAAAAGAAAGGCCAATTCATTGGGTGAAGTCTGTGTGGGAGGGCAAGGAGTTACAGCACAAAAATAAAATAAAGAATATAAAGCTCCATCTGTGCGTGTCTCCATGCCACTCCTGAGGGACCCATCGTGACTCAGAATTCAATATATGCACTTGTGTGCCACTATTTAAATGAGTGTTCTCAAAGTCACACGTAATGGTAACAGCAGCATGCCCTATCCAGTTCATTCAAATGTCCCCCATCTTCTCACCCTGGCTGCCCACAGCTGATCAGCCTATTCCGAGTGTGAAGGTATTGAAACAGGTATCCAGAAATAGTCTGTGAAATCATGATTGATGAGGAGGGGGCATCCCAATTATGAACTAACAAGCAACAAAGTGCACTCCATCCTGTAAAATAATGAATCACAATATTTGCTCTATTATGAAGAGCTGCTGTGAACAAGTGCCGGGGCAAGCGTGGTCAGTGATTCTGGCCCATTTATGGTTAATGATGAGCACTACTGTGTACAAAAGGCTCCTTTCATCAGATAAAAATAACGGACCATTAAAGTAAATAAGGAATGGGCCAGAATCACTGACCATGCTTGGGCTGGCACTTGTTCACAGCAGCCAGCTAGCTCTGTGCAGTTCAACACCAGTCTCATGGATCAGCACGAGGTAGGGTAGGAGGAGCTGCAAGCTCCTGGAATTCATTAACAAAAGTTTGTTAAAGACTGTATTATGATCGCTGTAAGTGAAGGACGGTGTCAATGACATTGAATTCGGACTCTGCTGATTCCGGACTCTCTCCCCTCCCCCACTAATGCTTCCCTCCATGCCTTTTACGGTACTCACCTCCAGGGCCATCACCTACAGCGAGTTTGCACCACCTCTCTGATGTCCATCCCAGCGGTGGCTATGGAATCCTATCTCATGCCTTCCCCAGTATTCCTTACTCCACCACTTTCATCTCACCACAAGGACCAGGGGAGTCGATGGTGTAGACCCGCCCTAGAGATCCGTACCATCTGTGCATTGGCCACCTGTGAACTTAATCAAGGCACAACACAGCCTACGGGCCAGTTTCATTGGCTCATACATTACTCAATCTATAAAAACTAATGGCCGCTCCTTGCGTCTACTCTTTAACGAAGGGCCAATCATACGAATTGGTACATTGGGTATTCTGTTTTAAATCCTGCTGCTTGCAGTTCTTTTTTCTTGTGAAACGTGTTTTTCAAAATGTTATTTGAAATGTTTCTTTAAACTGCAAATGTCCCAGATGTGCCCCTCCCTTCCCTCTTGGCATCTCCATTCATTATTTCTGAATTTGAAACCTCGATATCAATGTTTACAGTTGTTCTCCCCCTCCCACCATCCTTCCCTTACAACGATCATAATACAATCTTTCACAAACTTTTGTTATTGAAGTATAGGAGCTCACAGCTCCTCTTACCCTCCCTCCCTTGTGCCGATCCATGAGCCTGGTGTTGAATTGCACAGAGCAAGCTGGCTGGCTTTTATTTGTTGCAGCAGCATTTTGTAGTAGACAAGCATTTTTGCTGCGTGATGTAATTGGTAAGCAATAGTGTTTTGGGACAGGCATGCAGCGAGCAGGTAGATGTGAAACAAATGAGAGGGAAGGAGCCTGGGGTGTTTTCTGTGGTGTTTTGGTATTTGGTCTGCTGCAGGATTCCTTACCTTCTCCAGTATTCTGCTTTCCCATCTGGTGTTTCTGCAATAGTCGACTGTTGGTACCGAATGAACTGAGTCAGACGCATAAAATAATTAACAAAATAAGGTTTATTCAAGAGCATAGGCGGGGACATCTCATCAGCACAAGGTACAGACTAGACTGACTAGAGGAACAGTAAATTGGGGTTTCCTAGCCCCTGCTGGCAATAGTTAGCATAACATGTGATCATAGCATTAGCAGAAACATTCTGTTCTTAGTTAAAGGGGAGGCAGCTAATCTTTAGCCCCATAGCTTAAATCTGCACTCCACATCACCCCAGGTACTGTAAATGTGAGTACCACTCGAACAAGAAAAAGCATTACTATGGCATTGAACACAATAAAAAAATAGAATAACTGTAATCATTAATTTGACAGTAAGTAAACATTAGCAAAGGACATTTCAGAGATATTCAGCAAACTTTGAAAACAGTAATATCAGCAGCATCGTGGAGTAATTTAATAAGAAGACTTTTTGATTGATTGATTGAAAACCACAATACTTTGGGTGGGGGGGAGAATCTGGACTACACTGGTGGCCAGTCAGTGTAATGCCAGGGGCGGAGGGGGGACACCATAGCACTTGATGCTGGCTATGCCACACGACTAAGGTGCAGGGAAGGGAAAGAAAAGACAGGGAAGGGGAGCAGCTCTTATTACTCAAATGCAATTTGATTTTAAGTTATGACTGGAAAAACATCAGCATGTCTGAGACCTAGAAGAGAAGAAAATGTTAGATCAAACAGTAATTTATCAGCAATATGCATTGTTAAGACACAGAATGTATAGAATCACCACATTGAGTCCGCATAATAAAGTTCACTTGATTCTGCGACTTTTACAGTCAGTTGGGATTGCTGAATGGGTGGCTTGGACTAGTTCTTGACAGGGTGTGGTCAGGTCACAAAAGGGGACCCATGAGTTCTGAGCACTATCAAACCCACACCATTTAACACGATATGACCAAGATCCATTGATGTACTTTTTGCACAAAATCTTCTCGCTCTGGTACACTGATTGGGGTACATGAGAGTCCTGAGAAGACACAAGAGGCTGAGAAGTTCCAGAAAGTCATCGGGTTGAGCAGGAAGAACAAGATCTGGCAGATAAGTGTCAGTACCGTGAGGTTCTGGTGAAACTGCTGTCAAATTGTCAGCAGGACGTTCAGTTTCTGAAAGTATTGCAGGTTCCAAAGTAGCTTCATTACTTGGGGGACTAGGATCATCAGGGAGGGTATCATGCAAGTACTCATGCTTCAACCTGTTGATGTGAATTTTATTGTGTACCAGCTTTCCATCTGACTTGAGGTGCAAGTGAACATGAACAGTGGGAAGCTTTTCCACAATATAAAATGGCCCAGTTCAGGGGTGAAGCAGTTTTTTAGTGGTGCCCGGAACAAGGACAGGTTGATACACATATACAATGTCCCCCACAGAAAATGAAGGATCATGACACTTGGCTGCTGACATTTTTGCATTGCCATTTTTCTCTGTCCCAGTGTGTCAATAGCAACCCATCTGGCCAGTTCAAACTGTTCCAACATTGGGATGATGAAGGAAGAAGCTGACTTTGGGACCTCTAGCAGTGAGAGATCTTTATCCAGAGGTGTTCTTGGGTGATGTCCATGGACTAGAAAAATGGGGTGTACTCTGAAGGGCTGGAGTTGAAAGCAGACTGAATGAAGGGGACAAAACGGTCCCTAGTGTCGTGAGTCTCATCCAGGTACTTGGATAGTATGTTAAGAATGGTCAGCATCATTCTCTCACTTTGTCCATTGCACTGTGGATGGTAACTGGCTGTATGAGTCTTTCTGATGTTGAGAAGTTTGCAGGTTTCTCGCACAGTAGTTGAGAGGTAGTTAGTGCCTCTGTATGAATGCAGGTATGCTGGGGTACTGTGATGGCAAATGATTGTACTGAGGAAGGCACTTGCCACTGTAGCAGCTTTAATGTCTTTTAGTGGGATCAGTTCCAAGTAATTAGGTAGTCCACAAAAACATGAATGTACTTGTTGCTGGAGTCAGGGCATGTAGGCACGGGGCCAAGAATGTCTGTGCTGACTCTTTGGAATGGTTCTGTGGCTGCAGGCATTGGAATGATGTGTGCCTTTGTTAGTTTGGCAGGAGGCTTTCTTTGGGAACAGGCTGGCAGGATTTGACAAAATGGACAATGTCCTTGTTCATGTGTAGCCAGAAGAAGTGAAGCTTTGTCTTTGTGAGAGTTCTGTGGATTCCCATATGACTTCCAGAAAGTGGAGAGGCATGAGTGGATTGAACAACTTTGGAGACTAGAGAAGCTGGCACAGCTAACTGTACATGAGTTCTATCCGTGTGATGACTCTTGCCTTCCTTGCTCCAGATGTGAAAAAGCACACTGTTGTAGAGAAAATACTGTGACGCAAAGAATGGTACATACTGGCGATGTTTCTTCTGTTGTGGTAAAGTTCCAGTTTCGAGATACGTGATGATGTCTGTAAACTGAGGATCAGTTCTTTGTTGAAGCTTAATCATCACCAGGGAGATATCAGTATTAGAGGTTGTAAGAAGCTCTTCAGCTGCTTGCAATAAGTGAGGACTGGTGCTTTTCTCTGTAGAAACAGTTAGTAGCAGCAAAGCAATTTGCGGTACTGAAGGAGTGTCCACAGACAGCTCATCTGTGGAGTGGAAAGGAAGAGCTTGTAGGCAGGCTTCTTCATCTGGAGAGGCTGCTGCAGAGGGATACCATCTCCAGCTTTACAGCATCAGCACTGGAGTGAACTCGACCTGGTCGGTATTGAATTTCAAAATTGTAGCCTTGCAGTATGGCAATCCATTGGGCAAACTTTCCTACTGGCTCCTTCATTTCGAACAACCATCTGAGGGCAGAGTGATCCACAATAGCGGTGAAGAAGGAGTAGCGAAGGTAGCAGTCACACTTCTTTACAGCAAAGACAATGGCTAGGCATTCTTTTTCTGTGATGCCATAGTTTTGCCCAGCTGAGGAAAGAGAGCACCCAGCATAGGAAACAACTCGTTCTGTTCCATGTTGGATTTGACACAGCAGAGCCCACTGCAAAGGAACTAGCATCTGTGTAAAGCTTGAATGGCTGGTTGAACCTGGGATAGGCCAATACTGGAGAAGACATAAGTTTTTCTTTTAAGGTTTCAAAGGCCTCTTTGCATTCAAAAGTCCATAGGTAGTCACAACCCTTTTTAGTGAGAGCATACAGTGGAGCTGCAATCTTGGCATAGTTGCAAATTAATTTTCTGTAGTAGCCAGACAAGCCCAGGAAAGCTCTAAGGTCTTTGAGGTTTGTAGGTTCTGGATAGTTTTTTAATGCAGTGAGCTTATCCGGGTCTGGCGAGATGCCTTGCAAACTGACCACATGTCCCAGATAGGCCCTGTCCACACTACACCACTTACAGTCTGTAACGGTTCCAAACCGTTACAGACCAGAACCATTGCAGTGTGTCCACACTGCCGGCAAACAGTCTCGATAACAGTTTGGAACCGTTACAGCCGTTCACATTGTGGGTGCCATGTAACGCTACTGGCTGCACCTACCCACAATGCAGTTTGTGCTGCACTGGGGAATGCTGGAGCTACATGCTACACGCCCACACTATGGCTGGTAATGTTACAGGGCATAATCGCCAGATTCCGCTGTTCAAACCACCCTTGCTATGGTTTGAACAACGGTTACGAAAACACTTTCTATAACGTTACAGGTGTAAACGCAAACTGTTACGATAATGGTTTGAGCCCTCTGTAACGTTACAGAGGCATAGTGTGGACAGGGCCATAATGGATTTGATGCTGAGCAAAGCAACATTTCTCTGAATGAAGTTTGAGGTTGGCTTGCCGGAGACGTTCAAACACCTCTTTGAGATGCTGGAGGTGTTCTTGGAAAGTTCTGCTGAAGGCGATAACATTGTTGAAGTAAACTAGGCAAAATTTCCAAGACAGTCCATATATTACAGCTTCCATGATGCATTGAAATGTGGCTGGGGTGTTCCGAAGTCCCTTAAGCAGATGTTTAAATTGGAAAAGTCCCAAGTGGCAGCTCCAGGCTGTGTATGGTCGTGAAGCTAGATCAATGGTAACTTGATAAGATCCACTCTGAAGGTCTAGAGTGATGAAGTAAGCTGGGCTGGCTGCACCAGAGCTCTCTAAGGCATCCTCTGTGGTAGGTAAGGGATGTGCATCCTGTACCGTGTAGGCATTGAGCTTACTGTAATCCACCACAAACCGATACCCTTTGTTTTTCTTTACTACCAGCAAGCAAGGTGCACCCCAGGGACTCGTAGATTCCTCAATAATGTCTTGTTCAAGCATGTACGTGATTAAGTCCTCCAGGACTTGTTTTTGTTTGTGTCCCACTTTGTAGGCTCACTGACGAATTGGCTTTTGGTTGGGTTGCACCTCAATGGTGTGTTGCAAGATATTGCAGCATCTGAATTTATTATCAGGGCCAACAAAGACATCTGGGTAGTTTTCCAGGAATTTCAGAAGTTGCTGTTTTTCTGTTGGACATGCTGGAAGTTTCAAGGCAGACAGATGCTGACTGATGAACATTCCTTGTGAAGCTGGAGTGGTTGTGATGGTACTGACAAGGTAAATGTTAGTAGAACCAGGCTGAGGTTCATGCAGAAGATGAAGCTGGTCCCCTGAAGACAGACAAACAAACTTTCCGATATTGTCACCCTTTGAGATTACCACTGGCTTGTTCGTGAAGTTGCAGCATCTTTGGAATACTGAGCCGCTGTGCACAGCAGACAAGGTGTTCCCTGGAAGGAGACCTGAGGAGTGCAGAGCTGAGGATCCCATGACAATGCCAAAAACACCTTGGGGAAGTGGGTTACCTTGAATCTTGGCAATTAAAACCATCCCTGACTTAGGAGGTACAGTGACTGAGTCTATAACTATGAGTCGCCTCCGGGGATCTAGTGACAATTTGTTTGAAGCAAAGTCTAGGATGACTTTGTGCACTTTGAGAAAGTCCAGGCCAAGAATCATGTCTGGTTGAAGTTCAGGCACTGGGTAGAATTTAACAGTAGCTTGCTGTGAGCCGAAGTGGAGCTTAAGATGGACCACACCTGTGATAGGTACTGCAGCAGTGCTTGCTGTGATGATGTACTTTAGGTCAACTGGAGCAACAGTAGGTATATGGTGAATAGCTGGATTGTCTAGTATACTGCTGTGGATCACAGAGTTCTGCTCTGGAGTTGACCAAGGCATGCGTGGACCAATTCCCAATGGTGACAGGGGCGTTATTTGCAAGGAGGGAGGTCCTGATGACAAGGACATTAGCTCCTTTAGGTGAGATTGTGCCTGACTTAGCAGCTAGAAGGTGCAGTTTGTTTGAGTTATGAGAGTCAGCGGGGCGATCAGTTGCTTCATTTTCCTCCCCAACAAAAGCCCCTAGTTTGTTGGGCAGTGCTCATTTCTCTGGTCCTGTGAATGGTTGCTAGCATTTTGCTGATTGAGCTGCCGCGGATGCCTTTGGCTTTTTTGATTTCTGTGAAAGTTTTTCAGTTTGTGGCAGATCGCAGCAGTGTGACCTCTGAATCTGCACCACCAACAGGTCACTGGCTCCCATGAAGATGGAGGTGGCTCAGGTTGCTGTGGAGGTGGTTGCGGGGCATTAACAGGAGTTGCAGAGGAAGCCACAGTAGTGGAATGTAAGCTGTTGATAGTTGAAATAAGCTTTTCAATCATTATTTGTTGCTGTTGGACGCGAGTAGCAAGTGCAGCCAATTGTGAGGACTGTGGGTCCTGAACAGTGGTAGGCCGAAGCATGGAAATAGACTCCTGGGCTCACCATGCAGCCTGGATCGTGTCCATCCAGGTGGTTGGCTTTTGCTGGATAACGTATGTACGCAATTGCGGAGGCAGACCCTGGACAAAGGTTGTGACCTGGTCTCTCTCTGATTTTTGTAGACGTTTACACTGTGATTCAGTGTCCACTATAAATGCTTCCAATGATTTGAAGGGTTGCATAGTGTAATCCCATAGTTGCTGTTCAAACAACCAGGGTGGATGAGCTTGTAAGAAGTAGTCCTTGAAGTTGGAATACAGGGTGGCAGTGTCCCCTCTCATCTGGTCTGTAACGGCATTAAACCATGAGATGGCTGTCCCTCTCGGGAATAAGCGCATGGCATTGCAAATTTGCAAGGGATCCGTCCAATCACTGAAGGAGAGCCAGGCCTGAAATTGCTTGAGCCAGTCAACAGCATCTTTGTGGGGTAGTGCTGAGAAAGGTACTGGCTGTAAGCTGGTATGGGCCACTGAGTGTGGGAAAATAGCTTTAATATATGTGCAGTCATCCTGATAGTTTCAATTTTGTGACCCCATACCCTCGAGGCAGGTGAAGCTGGGACCCCGGAGCTTGTAGTGCTAGAGATGGCATCATCTTTGGACCTCATGGTCGGAGATGAGCTGTGTGTCACTGAACGGAGGTCGTAGGAATGAGTAGGAGTGGTTGTCATTAAGAGAACGGGACGTCTTTGGAAGAAATAAGTTGCAGAGAGAAAATCTTTTTGTAGACAAAAATACAGTTATTTGTAAGCAATTTTCATCAATGGACATCTTAATAAACAACGTCCATTCTATTTTGGTGTTGTCTGTTTTTTAAATAAACTTTATCACAAAATCAATTATTTGGTGTACTGTCTGTTTAATTGAATAGGCTTGCATTCACTTGAACTGAAAATCCATTGATTTGCATTGAAGTGATGTAATTTTAGTGCTTGGTTGTAATGAAATAACACCACTAGGGGAGCAAGGTCACTGCGAATGGTACTGTTTGCTGGCATAAAATGGAGGTTCCTTGTCACAAGGTTGCTGTGCAGGGAGTAAAATGACAAATTTGCCAGGCTGGAGGCCTTGTTCCCCACCTATGCACACAGAAAAATGGCAGGCTTTCCTTTTGGTGAGTGCAAAAGAGCTGGGGAATGTCTGCATTTATGTACAGCGTTTTGTTTCTTAGTTGTGGTGCCGTCCTGTACGTTTACTTGCCTTCCCCAGATTGTCTCCGTTTTATTGTTTTCTGGATCTTCCCCCAAGGTAGTGCTTTATTATTTTTTTCATTTCCCAGGCTGTTGGATTTTTATTTTATTTACTGTTTAGCCCTTGCAGGGAGTGATTGCATTCTGCTTATCTTTAGTGATCACTAGTTTTTATTATTTTTGTTTTCTCACTCTTTCTCTACCCCCAATTTGGCTCCTTGCTCTGGTTTTAGCTAACTGTGCCCCACGTTGTAGCCAGAGTGCCTTGATTGCAGTGCATGGTCGAGCAGTAACCTGGCTCCGAGCAGGAGGCATGTGATCCAGTGCAGGGCCCCAATCTAGTGCGGCTGGTATGGAGGAGCACTTCGAGCTGCTAGAGGGAGTGAGAGGGGCCGTGGGTTCTGAGAAGGGCTCCCCGATTGTGATTGCTGAAGGCAGAGCTGGCTGGGTAAAAGGCTGAAAGCCCATTGAGAAGCAGAGCCTCGTAGTCCATAGCAGCAGTAGAGGGGCCCAACAACTTACGGGAGCAACTGGAGCAGCAAAATATGGTGACTGGAAGGAGCGGTTCTCCGATGCTGCACTTTGAGCTTAAGGGAAGGCGGGGTAACAGTCCGTTGTGCAGCTGTAACTAGGGCTGCTTTGAATGAGCAGAGGTAGGTGCAGCTGGGAATCAGAATGGGAACCACGGTTGTTGTTGTGGGCTGTTGGACAGAGCTGTGGTTTCTTTGGTGATAAAACTTCTAGAGCAGTCCCTTTTTAGAGCAGCTTCTGCATGGAGGGTTAGAGTGGGAGCACAGAGTGATAGATTGTTGGTTTGCAGGCCGTGGGACAGATTTCAATTTTGGTGCCCTTTTGCAGTGGTCTGACTTCCAGTGACTGTACGGGGCTGCTTATGCGCAGGTCCGACCTCGCAGTAGAAGCTGGGGGGGTTGCAGTCTGGAGCTCCGATGGAAACTCTGGCGCTCTTTCTGGGCATTGAACTTAGACAGGACTGCTGGAGTTTGCAGCATGCAGCTCCATGGGGCTTGTGAAAGCTTTAAACACGAAAAATGTATTTTTATATTTTAGCTGATTGACAGTGTTCCACATTCATGCACATTTATATGCCAGCACATTTATATTTTCTGAGGCAGATGGCAGGAGGATTAATGTAGCAGGATATAGTTCAGTGTTTATTTTTTCCCTCTGCTGCCAGGTTGATTTTCTGAGCATGCAAACAGTTCAGGCACACTTGGATGATGGCTCTGGGGTACCCAATAATGCAGATAAGCGAGATGGGGTCTGGGCAGAAGAGATGCCCGCATTCTCCACCGTGTGTGTCATTTTGGTATTTGGTCTGCCACTGGACCCCTTACCTTCTCCAGCATTCTGCTTTCCCATCTGGTGTTTCTGCAATAGTCGACTGTTGGTACCAAACAAACTGAGTCGGATGTATAAAATAATAAACAAAATAAGGTTTATTCAAGAGCATAGGCAGGGATATCTCATCAGCACAAGGTACAAACTAGACTGACTAGAAGAACAGGAAATTGGGGTTTCCTAGCCCTGGTGGAAATAATTAACATAACATGTGACCATAGATAGCATTAGCTGAAACATTCTGTTCTTAGTTAAAGGGGTGGCAGCTAATCTTTAGCCCCATAGCTTAACTCTGTACTCCACATTTCATTTTAAATGTGTAAAAAAACCTAGTGTATATAAAGGATCCCCTTTTTTACTGTAAAGAAAAAAAATTAAAATATTTCAGGAAATTATTTATTACAGATGTGGGGGGCTGGTCTCGTACCACTTAACTGTCCCTCATTATGACGGGCTTCATTCTACCCCTCAGAATTGCTGTGCCCCTCATGGAAAAGGTGCTGCCACACAGAGATGGTGCTGTAAGCACACAACAGCAAGGTGGGGGGTGCAGGGGCAGAGGGGCCAGATCTTGGGGGGGGGGGCTATTACCAGCATATTTCTTAACTGTCCCTTATTACAAGACTTGTTTCATGGCACCCACATCTTCAGTGGACAGCAACATGTCAATTTGTCCCAGTCAATTTGCTCCATGACAAATTGTGCTGTACTAGCTCCAACATCAATAAGCCCCCAGTTGTTCCCTGACAATTCACCCACAGCATACATTTAATATATTAATGTAACCCCCTACAAATGGGGTTTCCCAAAAAGTCTTCCTCGAGCTTTCCTAAGTGTTCACTGCCAGGCTAGTGTCCTGCGTTTTAGCAGTTTAAATGTGATTGTCAGAGAGTGCCTGTATAAGCTCTGTATACTGTCCCTTTAAGAGCTGCCTGGATTGCAGTCATAAGTAATCTGAGAGGGAGATCTGTTGAAAGATGTAACTATTTGCTGAAAATCATTCTGAGTGATAATGATAATGTAGTTTGTCTAACCTGTCTTTGCAGCAAGGACTATTTTGTTTATCTCCACTATCTTGGCCCGGGACTGCGAATTGGACCATCAGTACTGGTGGAACCTAAAATGGAGCCAGACTAAAGGAGCTGTCTGGAGTCAAAATCTGTAGGAATTGTAGTTTGGGGCTTTTGGCGTCTTTTTTTGCACCTGAAGAGGGAGAATTTGTTGTGACTGACAGATCAGCCAACCAAACCTTTTGGATTCTGGAGAAAGTCCCAGGTTTGCTGGCAGTTGAGTCAGATCTAAGTTGGGAGTTGAAGAGGCAACTGCTTGAGACAGTCAAGCAGCCGTCTGAGTAGTTTTGCACGGGAGAACTGTGGAAAGGCCTGAGTTGTGGCCTGCATGTCTGCCTGCTGCCCCTGAGAGGGAGAGAAGATAATTATTTTGGACTAAATCCAAGTTGTGAGAATGAAGTAAGCCACTGATGTTTTACCAGGCTCATATCTGAAGAAGACCGAAGACTTTGCTGAATGTGATTGGTCTGTCAGGATTTCCAGCTGCTTTTGAATCCCCAGTTTGTACAGAGACTCTGCGATCGTGACAGGAGAGCGGTTTGCCTGGTACAATAGAATTTCCTTACATGTAAATGTGCTGTGAGTTGTTAGTAGGTCGTGATTTGGTTCCCCACTGTGTGAGCTGTGTTCTGCTTGCTGGAAATTTATCCAGCCCAAAATGGACTGTATCTGAATTTGTCTCCTTTTGGCCAGGGCCTTGCCACACTGGCCCAGCCAGACTACCTGCTGCACAGAGAAAGCCATCGATGAGAGACCTGCCTGGGGATCAGTCCCCTGCCCCGTGCTTGAACAGGAATGACGCCTCGGCAATTCGTGTGGGCCCTGCTTCTCCTGACACTCCAGATTAACCACCTGCTGTCTTGATTTTCGTCCAGCCTCTGTCCAGTATTGGGTATCGTGAGTAATCATCAGGGTAGCTCCCTGCAACAACAGCCTAATCTAAAAGTGTGTCAACTGATTGTCTTGTTGTTTTCTTTTCATGAACTGAGCCCTCCGGCTCCGGATTACAAATAGTGTGTGTTGTGCATGTTGTTTTCTTCCATCATAGGGCCCCAACGAGCTGCAACGTTCGTGGCTAGCCCACCATTCTCCATCTGGGTACCCAGAGTGTGTGACTGTTTATGGACCCTGAAGTGCATACATAACTGTTTGACTGATACAGTCTTTAAGCAAATTAACCTGATTACGCACCTCCCTTGTTCAAGTCCCTTAAATAAATCAGATCTAACTGTTTTTTGCATTTACCCTGACTGTGGTTCCAGTTTGTGGCAGAGTACTGTACTGCTGTTATTTGCTGTGTATAACCTTGCTTTACAGGGGGTCCCCAGGGCCAGGCCAGAGGAAAGCCCTGGTGGTAAGTGCAAACATTGTGGGTACTTGTGTGGTGTATCAATGGTATTGTGAAAGTGATTATTGTGTATTGTTCTGGCCACTAGTAAGGAAAGAGTGGGGGTTACAGTGTCCCGGAGGGCTGTACCCAGGTTAGCTTGACCATTACCAACCCTGACCTCCAGGTGGAGGCACCCATTTCAGAACTCAGGCCCCTTAACCTGCTACTAGCCAAGCAGGAAGGGGTAGTAGCCCTTGGGTTAGCGCCACCTAAGGGTTACATTTTGGAGGCTCACAGCTGGGATTTTGTGCCCACTAGTGGCCAAAAATTATGAATTATTGTTAAAGATTAATGGCTACCCCAGTAGAAATGTCTGTACACCAGTTGGTGGTGTGCTGTACTGGGCAGAAGATCGACCCCCAAAATGCTCTACTTATACTGGAAATTCCTCTGGGTACCAGTAAAGACACTGTAGAGGGAGCACTCTCCAAAGTTGAATGTTTAAAAAACCCTGTGGTGGTGGGTCGACAGGTAGATTTGATTGCCCAGACTTTCATAGCCTTGGTAGAGTGTAGTGAACTCGTGGACAGCTGTAAAGTGCCACAGACTATTGCCCCAGAAGGGGTTCCAGCTGCCTGGAGAGTGACAACAAAAGACAGTAAAGACCCTGGAGGAAGGGAAAACTGTACAGGACTTTAAGAAACTATTCCTGCCACCCGGGGGGTGTTCCTTCCCCAAAACCCCCTGCCACTCCAGCACCTGTTACTGCCCCACCTTCTGTGCTCACACCAATGCTGGCCCCTATATCTGTACCTGCCATTAGTCACGACTCCTACCGAAGGCTAAGAATCTTCTTGGGCACCTTCCCCACCCCCCCAGGGGGAGTACAACTGGGAGACCTGGATAGACTATGTTGTCCCTCTAGTACTTGAATGGCAATGCTCAGAAGCAGAGAAATGAAAGAGGTTGAGTGAGAGCCTCTGAGGTCCTGCTCTGGCTACCATCCATGCCAAGCAGGTCAATAACCCCCAAAAAACTGCACAGGACTATCTTGATGCATTGGAGAATGTGTATGGGAGCCCGGATTCAGATGAGGATCTGTGGTGGAGAGTAAACAATGCTCAGCAGTACCCAGGGAGCCATTGCCTGTGTATGTACCTCAGCTTGAAAAACTGCTACAACACTGCCTCAGAAAGGGTAGTTTGCCTTCAAATGAATTAGATCGAACTAGGCTGGACCAGATCCTTAAGTCTGCTCCATTTTCAGAATTGTTACTGCTTCAGTTGTTCAAGTTCAAGTTCAAGTTTATTGCAGGAAAACTCCATTGAGCAAGCTCATTCACAAGGAGGTCCTGTGACATAAACACTTAAAGTACAAACACAGATAGGTAATAACATTATATACATGAAATACACGTTACATGATGCAGGCTGGATATACATACAAGGGTACCACATAGGGTGACCGCAGGTGGTAAACATTGATATGAGATAGGGAAGCGACTTATAGGTCGCATACTGATAAATGAAACATGATGTCTGGTGTGATTTGCTTTAATCAAATCAAATCAAATCAAATATACAGTATTTTGGCAGCTAGGACAAACAACAGTCTACAACTGATATGGGAGGGAGGAGAGATTTGATAGAGTAGCAGTGGAGCGTAAGCAAAGATAAAGCCAGGAGTAGAAGGGGAAGGGAAAGCAGTTAATATGACAAATCAATTATACCTTACCAGTGGATAAATATGGCACACATGGGGAAGGAAGAGACTTAATGACAGTTACAGGTGTCTTTTATTTTGGCTGAACTTAGCGATTTGTAGAAGTTTATTGAAACTGTGCTAGTTAGTTTCAGTACGGTTTGTAATTGGTTCCAAATGGAGGGAAGGGCATATGCAATAGCACGTTTACCAAAGGAAGTCCGCGTCCTTGGTATGTCAAGCATAATAAAGTCAGATTTTCTTAACGAGTATGCACTATGTTAGATACTAATAAGAAGAGAGATAGCTTGGCAATTTCTGCAGGAGCAGTTTAAGAGTCCATAGCCCAGCATGGAGCAGGCGCCTAGTAGTAAGGGATGTCCAACCAACAGCTGCATATAAGTCACAGTGGTGCAAGCGGTAAGGAGTTGGTAATGAACCGCACGCACGGTGATAAAGGATGTCCAGTTTACTTAGATTTGCAAGAGTGGTGGAGGAATAGATTACATCGCCATGGTCGAGTAGGGGAGAAAAGTGGCCTGTACAAGCTTGTTTCGAGTTTCATGTGAAAGGGGCTATTTCTGTAGAAGAAACCTAACCTTGCTTTTAACCTTCTAGAGACATCTTCGATGTGGTCACTGAAAGATAATTTATTGTCGATCCAGATACCTAGATATTTAAATTTGGTTACAACTTCCAGAGGCTCGTTTGGCGTGGTGACAATGAAGTCTTGGGCAAGAGTATGGGGGCCTGAGACAGCACTGCGGGAGAATATCATCGCTTTAGTCTTCTTGGCATTGAGCAGAAGCTTTGCCTTTATTAAATTATGCTCAAGTTGTGCGAAGTCCGCTTGAAGCACTCCCTTGACTTCAGATAACGATGAGCCAGAAGTATACAACACAGTATCATCTGCAAAAAAGTGCAGATTGGACGTAGATATGTTAGCATCTAAGTCATTGATGTACAGAGAAAACAAGATAGGGCCTAAGATGGATCCTTGGGGGACTCCTCTTGCAACTGGCAAGGCAGCAGAAAAAAAGCCTTCCGCCTTTACTTTTTGGAATCTTCCAGTTAGGTAGCTAGAGAACCACTGGGTGGTATGGTATGTGGCACCCAACTTTGCAAGGCAATTGACTAATAGTTTGTGATCAACAGTATCAAAAGCTTTGCTGAGGTCCAAAAAGACTGTACCAGTTACCTTCTTAGCATCTATAGCAGAGATCCAATCATTGGTTACTTTTGCTAGTGCAGTGATTGTGCTATGATTAGCCCGGAAGCCAGATTGAGCTGGGTTAATGAGAGAGAAGGTTTCCAAGTGAGATTTTAACTGAATATGGATCAGTTTTCGAGAACTTTAGAAAGGATAGGCAATATGGAGATAGGCCTATAGTTGTTTACATCGCATGGGTCACCAGATTTAAATAGAGGGAGGATATGTGCTGATTTCCAGCAGGAGACAGCAGCAGATGTAATGGAAAGATTGAAGATGTGGAGAATTGGGGCAGTGAGATGGGCATAGCCTGACCTTAGGAAAAAGGGTTCCAAGCCATCGTCCCCTGCACTTTTTTTGGTGTCTAAGTTAAGAAGAGAATCTTCTACTTCTTTATAAGTTATCTCGCGCAGTTGGAAGGGACTGGGTCCAGGACTAGATGTGGTGGGAGGGGTATGCTGGCTCACCGCAGCACCAGCATAAGGTGACGAGTCAAAAGCTAATCCAGCTGTGGCAAAGTGGGAGTTAAGTTCCTCCAGGATTAGGGACTTGTTTTCCACATCTTGCCACTTACATTATCTTTGTTGGGACAGAGGGACCATGGGTCGTCCTTCTATAGCTTTGATAGTCTTCCATATTTTATGAGGGTTACCTTTAGCTTGTTCTGAGTAGAAATACAATAGTTAGCTTTAGCAGAGCCAAGTTTTTTCACACAGTTATTCCTGGCTGTTCTAAAGGCCTGCCAATCCCAAGATTCTTGAATGTCTAGCTTTAGCCCAGAGCTTATCTCGAGCTATAAGGGCTGCCTTTGAGATCCGAGGTGAACCAGGGATTGGAATTGTTCCGCACCTTACTTTGATGAAAGGGCATGCTTATTTATTATCGTAGTGAGTTTGTCATTAAGGATGCAAGCTGCCTTGTTGACATCTTTGGCTAGGTAAAGATCTTGCCATCTGATCATGCTCAGGTCAGATAGGAAGTTTACTGCACTGAATTTGCGAAAGGATCTTTTTTGTTATAAAGATGGGTTGCGGCTGGGCCTTAATTTGAGATCTTATGTGAGCAACAATTCCATGATCGCTCATGTCGTTGTGAAACACTGCCAAATGAGATATTTTGTGTGGATGGGTGGTTAGTACCACATCTAGAATGGAACTGTTGGTAGTATTTAGAGTGTTGTTCCTAGTAGGTTCTCTGACTAATTGCCCAAGACCTAGCTCATCACAAAGGGATTTGAGGCCATGTGATTTAGGTGACAGCCAGTCCATATTTAGATCTCCTAGAAATATTGTTTCAGTTTTTGCATCTGCGAACATGGATTTCAAAAGATTAAGGACTTCATCACCACCAGACGGGGGTCTATAGCCACCTAGGATAGTGATACATTCCGAGGAGGGGGAGATGAAGGCTCAGCGAAACTAACTCAAATTCCTTGGCTAGAGATTTGCAACTAATATTGGTGACCAAGTACTTAGATTTGGCATAGATAACCACACCCCCGCCTCTAGACTCTCTATCTGCTCTAAATAAATTGTAGCCCTGCAGTGATATTTGTTGATCAGTGTTCGTCTTTTTTAACCATGACTCAGTAATTATGATAAGGTCTGGGTTAACGTGTGCAGCCCAGGCTTGCAGCTGTACAAGTTTTTTAGGCAGGCTTAAAATGTTGACCATCATCATTTTGAGACCTGTGGCCTCAGCAAAATCGATAGGCGAGGTAAGTTGTAGGGGGGGGCCAGGGTTGAGCTCCACATTTCCTGAGCAGAGAAGAAGCAGAAGTATAACTTTCTTTAAGGAGCTTATAAGAATGGAGACTGCTTTTTTATTTCTTTGCGGCAACCCATATCGTATATGCAAGAGGCGCCGCTGTAATGACAGTTGATTGTGATCAATGTAAGTGCTTGGGTGAAATAGGTGAGGACAGTAGCAAAGGGGTGTAGGCTAACCGGGGAATAGGCTAAAAGGGAGAGGAGAATGACAGAGTGTCTGCACGGTAGACTGTTATAACATTAGGTATTGATAAGGTACATTGGAGAACTGAATTGCATTGAGGTACTTCGAATTGCACTGTATTGCTGAAAACTCTGCACCTTAGGAGCAATAAAAACACAATAAGGAGAGCCATGGTCCCAGATTGAGTGGTCTCGTGATTTGTATTAGTGCAATATTTTCTAGGCAAGAAATTTGCCCACCAAGGTACCCATTTAAAACATAGATGAGAAAATACAGCAGAAAGGGGAACAAGGAGATCAGGAACAGCTTAATTAGTGGCCATCCACCTTTCAGACTCAAGTCCCCTTGTAGCAGAACCGGGAAAGAAGTAGAATGATAACACAGGCCATGTTGCCCACGAAAGAATACGGTGATTTATGTAGAAGACCAAGAATCTCTCTAGTGGCAGGTCTGTATAACCTGCTAATGGAAAACTAGCCTTGCCATCTGACTGGAATTGCCCCCCTCCTATGACGAGCTAGTGAAAGAAATTCGGGGGGTTGAGCAAAGGTGACCCCATGGGGGAATTGCACCCATATCTGCTGCTGCTGCGCAAGTAACCGAGAGTGATCAGCCAAGTGAGGCTCAGGGACAACAGTCAGCACTTAACAAGCACTCTGAGAATGCAAAGGACTTCCCACCCTGGGCCCAGCACTGGAAAGATGAGCTACTAAAAATAGTCTGAGGGTTGAAGACTGGTGCCTCTGCAAGGGTTTCCCCCATGGAACAAGATTCTGGTGCCTTTCAGGACGTGACTGCCATGGGTTGGGGGTGCACCCTCAGGCATCCACTACTGAGGGTGGCTCCAAGGCTGAGATCGCCGGATTGACTGCCACTCTAAAAGAACTGTTAAGACACATTGCACCACTCTCACCGCTGCAAGCAGATACTAGACCCCAATCTCTTACTACTGCTTCAGTTCCTCATATGATGTTCTCTCCCAGGATGACCCAGGAGTCTATCATTTGTCACAACTGTGGAAAGGATGGCCATATGAAAAGAGAATGCCGGTCTCAGAAGGACTTAGAAAGAGTAGTAAACAGACTCCAAGGGGAGCTCCGAAAAGCAAATCAATGGCCAAGGGATGCCTGAAATGACCACAGTGAGGGTTCGAGAAACCCTAACTCAAATTTCTTTGTGGCTAAATCATCTGTCCAGGCCTCTGCTACTGCCTCCCCAGACTGGTCCAAAATAGTGGGCCCTTCAATGGAGACTATGGTGACTGTGAATGGTATTCATACTCAGGCTGTGCTTGACAGTGGGTCACAAGTGACCATTGTATTCCAAGACTGGTATGACAAACACTTATCTGATGTGCCTTTGCAATCCCTGGAAGGCCTACATGTGTGTGGCCTGAGCGACAAGTCTTATCCCTGCCTAGGGTATGCCTGCCTCTGGTTGTCTTTTCCTACAACTGTAACTGGTGTAGAGGAGTGAGTAGAGACATTGGCTCTATTGTGTCCCCCCACTGGACTGTACGATGCGGTCCCCCTTTTAATTAGGACAAACGCTCATAGGTTTGGGAGACTGGCGCAACTCTGTCATGAGAAGCAAGGGCGACGGACTGGGAGGGTCCTGAGAATTCCGGCTCTGATCAAGAGGGCCTATGATTTGCAACAGAAACCTGAGGAAGTAGACCAGGATGAACCGGTGGGGATCGTGTGGAAGAAGGATCCCGATTCAGTGGTACTGGCCTGTAACGCCAAGTGTACCATTCAAGGGTGGTCCACCTCTGGAAAGATTTCATGAACAAAATACTGATGTTGGATGCGCCAGGTGTTGGAAAATTGCCAGAAGGATTATTGGTCAAGCCCAGCATCTTCCTGCTTGTGCCCATGCCTATGCACGACGAGTGATGGTCCAGATTCACAATTTGTCAGATTGGAAGATTCAGGTGAACAGAGGGTGCACCTTAGCTATGGTACACTGCGCAGACACTGCAGTATTGCCCATCAAGGGTGGAAGGCGTATTCAATCAGATGATCCTATCTCATGACCCCTTGCTGGTGGAGGAGCCCAGAGTCCCGATGTTCTGTTTGACAATGCTTCCATCTCTCTGATTACTTTGATGTACATTTGTTGTTTGTATGTATTCTGGAACACTATATATTGCTTGTAACTATTATTTGTTAGCTGTATGTACAATTTTTGTTATCATGCTGCTGAAGTCTTTGTAACCTCCCAGGTCGTACCTGGAAATAGGCATTTGCTTTGTCTAGGGCACCTACTTCATAAATAAAAATGAAATAAATAAAAATAAACATTTTGTTTCATTACATTTGAATGTTTAACGCTAGTTCTGTTCTAAACCCCTTTGCTTGTATAGTACTGTCTGCAGAAATAAGCAACTTCAATTTAAACTTGAATCAGTACAACCATATATTAATAATACTTTCACACAAATAAAACAGCTTATTAATTAATACTCTTTGTGCTCTGACTATTCATTTAAATTTAAACCACACATTAATCTTATATCATCTCTCAGGTTATCCATTTTGGCTCAGACGGAAGTATCAATGTAAGAAAAAGAACAAATGTGGTAGTTGGCAGGGTTCCTAAATCTGCGAAACAGCACAACTGTATTATACTATGTATACATTTTGCAAAGCAACTACCAACTGGCTAGACTGTTAATTATTTATTAACAAGAAAAAGACCGATGTTACCAGCAAATGCAAGTATGTTACTCTCATCAAAGCACCTTGGCAGACATCTGGCAGGTCATTTATTTAGCACAAGAACAAAACAGACCCCAGAACTGACAGCTAATTCAATCAGCTTTGCTCCAGATGATGAGTCCTTAACACGCACTCTTTGATCTATCCATTAGATAGCTTCTAGCTTATGATCTCATTGCTAATGCTATCAAATGCTTTCCATAAAGGCTGTCCAAGTAAGATTAACTTTGTCAATACTGATGAATAATTGATATTTTGCAAATTCTAGCAGTGCTGTGCATGTTGAATGTCTTGAGCAGAAACCCAGTTAGAATCTTTTACTAATCACAGCATTCCTACCACTTATAGCCTTTTACAACCGACCTTTGGGGTTTGTTGGGCTCTATAAGGAGCCCTACAGTAAAGAAATTCAAAGATGTTTCCCAGTTTGTCCAGTTAAGTCTTTCTATGCTTCCTGTGCTAGTAGTAGTGTTTTGTTTACTGACTTTTTTTTAAATAATTCACACCATCATTTTCAGTGTAGGAGTCTCAATTTTCTCATTGTTACTGCTGCTTCTGTTTGATTCAGTTTCCCAGACTGCATGAGATCACGGGAGACTGTGAGGTATTGCAGACTTGTAACATAACGTAAGCTAAGTAGTACATTCTTATCTTTTTTCTCCTACTTTTGTGAATCACCAATACACCTACCATACTAATAGTATATGGATTTTTTGTTATTCCCTAAATATGTATTTGAGTCTTGACATTTGGGTGGGATTGTCTCTTATGCTTGGTTGCATAGCAAAGTCTATCTCATTGAACTACTTTTGGGGCCACTGCTGTCACACTGTCAGGAAAAACACACTGAAAACCATTACAAGAACATAGCCTGCTTTACTTTATGTTTCTATGTTACCGCTGCAAAGAAAAATTTGAAGCTAGCTGAAGGTAACCAAGGTATTTTATACCTTTGCTGCTGCCTGCTTTGCTATTCTAGATTAACAGACTTGCTATAAAGACTAATGGACAAAGTGACATCATCTTCTCATATGCTATTGCAGAACAAATAAAATTTCACTTATCAGGTAATGGAGGCACCCAGGACAGTTACAGAGAGCTACTGTGACAGTATGAACAAGCCAGGCAAGCTTCTCAAACCTCTAACAGCCACAGAAATGGAGTGGACGGTGACAAATCAACACATAACATTTACAATGGGTATGGGTTTAGGTCTTCTTCAATGCTACAGACCCAGTTGTCATATTATTTGGCAGCATACTGTGAAAGGATCATTGGAATGCTACAGAGACCCCCCCTTTTTTCTAAACTGCTTTAAAGTAGCATCTTTCAAAAAAAGAGGTGTGCAAGAACAAGAGGGCACAATTTGAAGATGGGGGCGGCTCAGAGGTAATTTAAGGAAGTATTTTTTAACAGAGAGGGTTGTGGATGCATGGAATGGCCTTCCGGAGGAGGTTGTGGAGTCAAAATCAGTGGTGGAATTCAAGCATGCATGGGACAGTCATAAGGCCATTCTAGGGGTTGGGGGTAGGAAGAAGTAGGCTGCTGGTTAACTAGGATCTGCAGCTTATCCAGTAGGTAGGGAAATGGGCAGACTGGGTGGGCCAAGCGGTCCTTATCTGCCATCAAATTCTGTGTTTCTATGTTTCTATGTAAAGTCTGTTGCAACAGCATACATTCTTCTTTCTTTCTTTTTTCTAAGTCCCTGGTTTCCCCATCAGACAGGAGGCCACCTATCTGATGTTCTATCTATCCCTGTACTGCTTGTGGTCTCAAATCTAAATTGTAGATCCTTGAACGTACTGCTCCTTGATAGTGTGCACACTCGCCTGCGCAATCGTGTGCACTCGAGCTGCGCGAATGTGTGAATACGCACACTAGCGCTATCGCAGCTCAGTAAAACATTTCTTTTTTCTTTCGAAATCACTGTGGGGTTTAAATACAAGAACATAGGCTGTTTGAGCCTTGTTTTGTTGAAAGAAATGAACCTTTCACAGCCTTGTAAACAGCTATGACTGTGCTCGAGTTAAGATGTAGTTTCAGACAGCAGCCATAGAGATTATGTAAAACAAAAACCCCTACAAAAGTCCTGATAAAGCCTGCACAACGCTGAGACAGACTAATTCAGGAATAAGGCTTTAAAATGTCCCTGGAAAGAGTCTAAGTTAAAAGGAAACAACATATGAAATGGCATTTTATCTTTGTAGCATAAGCTTTGCAACAGATAGATGCTTTAGCACAGTAGTTCCTTTGAGAAGCCTCATTTTGTTAATGTTTGTTGTTGTAAGATGTTTTAAACCATGTATATTAAGCCTAGGTTGTTAGAATTCAGTGAGAGAACCTTTATTAAGTAAATAGAAATATATTTACCCTTATGTTTGAACACAGAACCTAGACTGGTGTTTGTTCTGGGTGCCCTCTAATTCTCTTTAGCTTCTGCTTTATTCTCTATAGAGCCGACTAACCATTTTTACACCATCTTTATAGACAGAGAGCTAAAGGGAGGAGTCAGTAGGACACTAGGTCAACCCATTCTTTGCTATTTTTGTTTATATGATGTTAAATCACAACTGAACTAACCAGAAACATTATATTCTTGTATTGAATATGCCTGATATTATATAACTAGTTGTATGTGCCTGAATTAAAAAGTTTTGTTATTAAAAATACAAAAGGGGAGGAGACTTCCCATCATGTGACTAGCTAGCACTACATAGGAAGGACATCTTCTGTCAAAAAAATCAGATTATCACAGGGATCAGCAAGGAGCTGATCCATAACTGACACTAGTATATCCTAGTGGTGAAAACTTGGTATTGCAGAATTATATTTTTATTTTGGATTTTTCTCCTCTTTTATTTTCTTTGTCTACAAGTTTGCTTAATTTGCTTATTTGAATGCTGAATAAAAGCTGCTTTTTGGTTCTTCATCCTGATGTCCTTGTGTGTGAATCTCACTGGCCTCTTACACATACCATACTCTTTAATGCATCTCATTCATAGTGGGTCCTGTTTCTCTCCTGTTTTAGGCTTTGAAGAAGCAACACAAGAAGGCTAACTATTAAATAAACAAAGTTGCACACACTATAACAGTCATAGATTTGCTCTATCATAGATAATCAGCCTGTGTGCATTTTGTTAAACTGATGTTTGGTTATGTTACTAAATAAAATCACACTTATCCTGATGAGGGGCTCCTACTTCAACTAAGGAGAAGAAGGTTTCCTCTGATACCTTTAATTAAAAACAAACAAACAAAACATACATAAAGAACCAAGCCCCATAGGGGAAATGAAGATATATAGATAGAAACATAGACGTTGACACCAGATAAGAACCGCAAGGCCCATCCAGTCTGTCCATTTTTTTCTACCTTATGAATGTGCCATGGGCCTGTACTCTGTCAATGGTCTATCTATTCATACTCATCTGTATTGCTCCCTTATGCCTATTCCATGCCTGTCTGAAGCCCTACACTGTATTTATATCCACCACTTCTTGAGGTAGGCCATTCCATACATCCACCACCCTTTCTGTGAAAAAGAACTTCCTCACATTACCCCTTAATTGGCCTCCCTCTAATCTCATGCTGTGTCCTCCTGTCCTGCAATTTTTCTTATATTGAAACATGTTAGACTCTTTCACCTTGTTAATGCCCTTAAGATGTTTGAATGTTTCGATCATATCACCTCTCTCCCTCCTTTGCTCTAGGGAATACATATTGAGCTCCGTTACTCTGTCTTCATATGTTTTCTGATGCGGTCCCTGCACCATTTTGGTTGCCCTTCTCTGGACTGCCTCCATTTTGTTAATGTCCTTGTGCAGGTGCGGCCTCCAGTACTACATGCAGTACTCCAGATGGGGCCTAACCAATGTCTTGTAAAGAGGGATTAATACCTCCCTCTTATTACTTGCGATGCCCCAATTAATACACCCCAACATCCCTCTAGCCTTACCTACTGCTTTAGTGGTTTGCTTGGATGATTTCATGTCATCTGTGATGATGATGCCCAAGTCTCTTTTTTCCTTTGTGATTGCCAGCAACTCCCCTCCCAACCTATAGGTGGCTTCAGGGTCTCTTTTCCTTATGTGCATAATCTTGCACTTCTTTGCGTTAAACCCTAGTTGCTACTCTTCTGACCATTTTTCCAGTTTATCCAGGTCTCTTCTCATTCTGCCTACCCCATCTGGATAATCTACTCTGTTACAGATGTTGGTGTCATCTGCAAACAGACAAGCCTTACCCTCCAGTCCATCTGCAATGTCACTGATGAAGATATTGAAGAGGACTGGCCCCAAGACTGATCCCTGAGGTACCCGACTTGCGACTTGCATCTCTTCTGACTGTATACCATTTACCACCACTCTGTTTTCTGCCTGCCAACAATTTTGCCACCCAGTTGACCAACTTCTGACCTGCCCCAAGCCTACCCAGCTTATTAATTAATCTTCTGTGTGGAACAGTATTGAAAGCTTTGCTGAAGTCAAGGTGGGTGACATCAACTGCACCCCCTTGGTCCACCACTCTGATTACCCAGTCAAAGAAATCTATGAGATTAGTTTGACAGGACCTTCCTGTTGTAAACCCATGCTGTCTTGGATCCTGTGCTCCTATGGATTCCAGGTGTTGCACTATCCTTTCCTTAAGGAGTGCCTCCATAATATTGCCCACTACTGAGATAAGACTGACTGATCTGTGGTTCCCTACCGCCTCCCTGCTACCACTCTTGTGGAGTGGGATCACATGATCCATTCTCCAGTCTTCTGGGACCTCTCCTGTGTTCAGAGACTCCACCAAACAATTATGATAATGGCTCTGCTAGTTCCACCCTTAGCTCCTTTAGTACCCTGGGATGTACGCCATCAGATTCCATTGCCTTGTCTACCCTGAGCTTAACGAACTCTTGTAGGACCCTTTCTTTTGTGAAGGGACTAGTGCACATCTCCCTCCCCCCTGTGTCCATGGTGCTGAGCTGTGGGCCCTGCACTACTCTACCCTATCTTCTCCTCAGTAAATACTGAACAGACATATCTATTTAGGATAGGTGCTTTTCCTTGGTCCTCCTCCACAATCTCCCCTTTATCCCCTTTGATCTTAGCAATACCCCCTCTGGACTTTCTCCTTTCACTAATGTATCTATAGAAAGTCTTGTCCCCTTCTTTTACTGTTCTTGCTAGTGTTTCCTTGGTTTGGGCTTTTGTCTGCCTTACTGCCTTCTCTGCTTCCCTTAGGGAAGTTTGGTATGCATCCCTATCTTTGTCCTGCAGCATTCCCTTATATTTCCTGAAGGCCAGCCTTTTGGCTCTGACCTTTTCTGTTACTGTTTTTGAGAACCAGAGTGGTTTCCTCCTTCTTTTACTCTTGCTTTTCTCTCTAACACAATGGGGTGTTGCTTCAAGTATTGCATCCTTAATGCTTGCCCACTTTGCCTGTACCCCCTCACCTGTATTTCTTCTTGCCAGGGCTAGCTTAACTCTGTTGGCCATCTTATCAAAGTCAGCTCCTCTGAAGTCCCATATTTTTGCTTTGGAATGGGATGATTTAGTTCTAGTGGCCAAAATGAACCATACCATGTGATGGTCGCTGGCCCCCAGGTGACCTTCTACCTGGAGATCTATGATCCTTTCCCCATTAGTCAGTACTAGATCTAGGATAACCCTGTCTCTTGTGGGTTGTTGTACCAGTTGTTGGAGGCCCTCCCTCTGCAGGGAATCCACTATGTGTCTAGTTCTGATGGATGTTCCTGCTGGTATTGACCAATCTGTATCTGGCATGTTGAAGTCTCCGATTATCAGAACCTCCCCTTTAACTGTCATTTTTTATATATCTTCTAACAATAGTGTGTCTTTGGAAATAACAATAAATATTATGTATGTAAAAAGTCTTTCTCTGAGGAGAGGGACATCCATAATCTGTAAATAACAGAAAGATTAAGAATCCTTCATGACAGAAGAGACAAGCTGTTTTAAATAGGCTTATGAGACAGGGTTGTAAATAAAGGCAGGTTTGGAGCACAGAGATTGTATATATATCAAAACTAGAGGGGTTGTCACATAATTCCCTCCACTCATGTACATGCTATCACAATAGACATAGCATAGGCCACTTGTATATAGTGGTATGAAAGCCCTTACTACTCCATGTGATCCATGTGATGTCCTTTCTAGTTTGATATGTAGGATCTGCTGCCAGAAGGTCAGCCAGAGACACCCGTGGAGGAGGAGGAGGATAGCCAGCAGGGGTAAGGGCCGATGACCAGGAGTCGGCCAGAGCTGAGAAGAGACGCCGCCTGTAGTGACCTAGAGGAACCAAGGGCCAGGGCAGCAGAGGGAGTCACGCCACAGGGGTTGATAAGGAAGTCCCAGAGCACTTAGGAACAGCGCCCGGGAGTGGGACCAGCAACCAAGAGCAGTCCTTGTGGTGGATCTTCTCCTTGTGCTTCATCATAGGGCTTGTCCTGGGCCTTAGATGCATGAGACTCAGAAGAGTGAGCTGGAGAGGGGATGAAGAGGACCCAGGGCCCCACTGTTCCAGGCTTTCTAGTTTCTGCTCCATGAGAAATACCATAAGGGTGCATCTGCGGTGCCAGAGGGTAGTGAGGTTGAACTTCTGGCAGAGGGTGCAGGCTTCAGGAGAATGAGAAGGCCCCAGACAGCACACACAGATGTGGTCATTGTCCTTGAAGATCTTCTTTCTGCAGCAGTGGAAAAGAGAGGATGACTCGATGGTTCTTGACATAAAAATAAACAAAATAAAAGGTAAAGTGAAAAATGTAAGTTGACTGAACAACAAGGCTTCCGCAGGAGACCATGTGAGTCAGGTGACTGCGGGAAAGGACTGAGAAGTGAGTGGGGTCACCAGTGCCTTTATATGGTATATGACATCTGTATGCCAATGTCAGTGTGGGTGGCCCCCAGTAGACTGCTACAGAAGAACGCTTTTGTGGGATCCTAGTGCCTGATGGCTAAGTTCCATAGGTGTGACCTGCTGAAAGAGATATCCCCGATGGAGATTTAAGATAAATGTGGTTCCATGTATTTCATTGGGGTTTTGAATTTTGATGCATGACGTTTTCATTTTTGCAGATTTTGATCCCAAATTTTCAACATGGCCTTTTTGGGACCCCACCTTATGACCAGTGTCAGTGAAATTTTACAAATCAAGCCCGAAAGGCGATTTCACGTTTGCCTGGTGAAATCACCTTTTGGGTGGGATTTAAACATTTTTACCAGTGTTGTTCATTAGGTAGGGTCATAAGAAGGCTGTGTTGAAAATTTTGGGGGAAAATATGTAAAAATGGCAAAGTTACTCCTGTACATTGAGATTTTTCTATACTCGAGCGTAGCTTTGACAATTTAAAATATTTTGTCACCAACCTTTCAACATAATCATCTTTTTACACCACCTGATGAATGTGACAACTGTCATTTTTCAAAACTGTGTTTTTGCACCTGTAACTCGCAGTGGAGACTAATCAAGTTTTGGAAGGGATTTAAACATTTTCATTACTGGATTCATGAAGTGGGGTAATAAGAAGGATATCTTGACAATTTTGTTCCTTTTATATGCACACATCTAGGGCCCTGCACTCCCACAGAGAAATGAGGATGCAATTATAGTATCTTAAGAAGTAAGGAAATTCTTTGCAAAAATGTAGTTAATGCAATACTTAGGATTGAAATGACAAAAGCATGGCAATGCGGCTGGGTTTCCCCTAACACTTACTCCATTATTAGGTAGCAGTGCAGTGTGCCTGGGGTTGTCAACCTTAACGCCACCCCACTCTCACATACTGTACCCATCTCAGCTTACTTACTTATGGAATGGGGTGAGCGTCGGGTTGACAACCCCAAGTCACACCCCACACCTGTTGCTGCCTGCAGGGTGAGTCTTCGATGTTAATGTTGAAAACCCGAACACCACAGTTCCCTACTTTTGTTGCTTTAACCGTAACTAGTACAGTAACAAAGTACTTTGCAAAGAATACATGTATGTTTCATTCTGTACTATTTTTTTCATTTCCATGTGGAAATGTAATATTTGCCCTGAAAATGTATGCTGTGCCACTCAAATTTCTGGAGGAAATGTACCACCAAGGTCATTATTTCATGCTCTATGGTTATCATCGGAATTCTTCCTGTTGTATTCTTGTCTATTTTGTTCCCCCTTATTCAAATTCTCCCTTGCTATTTCTGGCATCTGTCTTATAGCATTACAGAGTTTACTTTTATTGTAACTCCTTTCTTCAAATTTTGTAATCAGTTCTGTTTCTTTCAAATTGCATCTCATCGCCACTAATATGTCTGTATCAATGATCTGTATCAGTGTATCAGCGGGGTCCCTCAGAGATCAGTTCTGGGACTGCTCCTGTTTAATGCCTACATCTCCGACATTAGGAAGGCATAAGGGTGAAATGAGTCTCTTTGCAGATGACTCCAAGCTGGGGACAGTGGTGGATGGGGAGAAAGGGGGGGGGTTGCCCTGCAAAGAGATCTGGATGTTCTAGGGGGATGGTCATGTACCTGGAAGCTAAGGTTCAACACCACAAAATGCAAGGTGCTTCACCTGGGACAAGGAAATCCGGGTCAGGTGTACACCCTAGAGAGGACACATTGCAGGAATCAAGTGGGGAGAGGACTTGGGGATGCTGGTGGATGCCAAAATGAATAACTCAGAACAGTATAGGAGGACATAGCTGGGGCAAATAGAATGCTGGGCTGTATCACCAGGGATCACCCTCAAGAAGTAGGGAGGTGATTATGTTGCTGTACAATTGCCTTGTAAGACCACACCTCGAGTACTGCATGCAATTTTGGCCCACACCTCAGGAAAGAAATTTAACTTCTTGAGAGGGTTCAGAGGAGGGCAACCAGGATGATCTGGAGTCTGGGGGATAGGACTTACGAAGTGAGACTGGAGGAGCTCAACCTGTTCTCACTGGAGGAGAGGAGAGATGAGGGGATATGACCGAGGTCTTCAAGTACCTGAAAGGGGTAAACAAGGTATGCCTACATGGGGTCTTTCAGAGGAAGGTGAAAGGGGCCACTGGGGGGCATGGCTAGAAGCTGGAGGGAGGGAGAAGAGGAAAGGAGGAGGCGATACTTAACTGAAAGGGTGATGGAACCATGGAATGTGCTGCCTGGGGAACTGGTGAAGGTGTCTATGTCGGAAGGCTTCAAGAGAGGCTGGGACAGGTACAGTAGGGGGATGAAGAGGAGGGCAGCCTGTCTAGGGAAGCAGAAACATGGCTGGGGGAAGGGGGGACAGGGAGGGAAATTAGGAAGAAGGTTGCAGTGCCCATTAACGGTACTGGCTTTTGAGCAGACTCGATAGACCATGGAGCCTACTCTGCTGGCATTTTAGTATGTTAGTATGTTGATGAAGTTGACTAAAGAGAATTCTATTAATAAGACTGGTTGATAACTGTTAACGTGTAACAGCGTGTTACATTCAGTGCTTTTTTTTTTTATTAAGGTCTGTTGTGACTCTGTCATTCTCCTTAATAACCATTAGATCCAAATACGTCATGCTATTCATATTGTTCTCCATTGTGAAAGATAAACTTTGTTCATATTCATTCAGATATCTAAGAAAGAATGCTAGGTTTTCCTATGTGTCATTCCCATAAAACAATATCATCTATAAACCATTTCCACAGTCTTACAGATGATAAAAATTGATTCTAGGGGTGTGGATACAGTTCAGTATCCACATTCTGGCAGCTCCACTGGAACAGACTTTCTGTCAGATGTCTTTAAGCTAAACTTCTCCAACCACCCGGGCGGTGTATCCGCCGACTCTGCCCTGTTTCCACTGGAAGAACAGTTTACCTCCTTAGAAATTCATGCTTAGCAGGCCTCGGTGGCTGTTGGGTCAGCTTCCAGCTTGCGGCCTTTGAGGAGGAAGCAGCGGCCACTGCAGTAGGTACCTCTTGGCCTCAGTGCTGCTCGTGGTTAGGGCCAGCTTGGAGAGTCATTCTCAGAGGGATTCTGAGAAATTGCAAGGCCTGGGTCCAGACCTTGATGGAGAGCTCTGCCTACCACAGCATGAAACACAAGCACAGGCAGCACCAGCCTTGGGATTGGGAGGGATCGAGATCCTCCTGACTGCCCAACTTTGATCAAGCCTCCCTGGGTCAAGGGGAAGATTGAGAGCTCCTCAGTACCCTTGTCAGGCTTGCTGACTTTGCCTCCAGTCAAGCAGGCCTATAGAAATCTTCCTGAAGCCTGTTGATCAGCTGTCAGATGAGATCAAGGATTCAATATCCCAGACCCTACTGCTCCCAGTCATCACTCAGGAGGATGTCACCCGGTCGGTGTCCCCGTCCAGTTCACCTTGAGAGCAGCCTTCAAAGCCAGTCTTGATGACACTGTCTGGTCAAGGTCTTAGTCGAGGCATTCCCGCTCTTGATTCTACTCAACCAGGAGGCGTTGCCATTGATGCTTCTTGACCTCCTGATCCTCAGGTGAAAAGACGCACCACCAGATGATGCCATGGCACTACAAGGATCTTCTCTGGCAATAGTGGGCCATCATGGAGTGGGGTAGTGCTCAACCCCTTGGACCTTTGATCATCTGACAGCTGCCAGTCATGCCTTCACCAGTCCACACAATGCAGATCCTCCCTACAACTGCTTCCCCACCCCTAAAGGTGGAGCTGCTGCCACCGCAGCCAAAGGTGGGTGCTATGAGCAAGGAGGCTTGGTTGGCAACCAGCTTGCCTGACAGTTTGCGGTGGAGATCACCCAGTCAAGGATACTCAGTTGGTCTGTGGCATGAAACAGTCGAGGGCCATTTTCAAGGAGTCCTCAGACAACTCTAATTGTTTATCCATGACCTCCTCCAGGACTCACATCCTTGACTGGGGCTTAGTCGAGAAGCTGACCACTGACCATGGGCCGGCGTCTTTTGGGGCTCTCATCTGACTTACATCAGAGTACATGAACGTTCCTCTGGAACCTGTTCAGAAAAGGACTAAGTACTCTTTCACAGACATCCTCAACAGGGCTGAATCCCTAAAGGTTGCCTTTTCCATGGCAGAGGCTGTTTTGGGATCAGCCCTGGAGCTTTGGCAGCTTCCAGCATCCTGCCCAGCACCGTCCATCCATATGGTCCACAAGTACATGGTCCATACAGGGTCCCTTTCAGGGTCTCCGGACTACCCTTCGACCGAAGGACTAGTCTCAGACTCAGCCTTCTGCAAATCCAGGGGCCAAGGGGACATTGACAAGCCTCTGGACAAGGAATCCAGAAAGACTGACCACACCAGTAAAAAGTTATATGCTGCGGCATCCTTTAGCATCCTTTGGTTCCATCAGGTGAGTTACTCTGTCATGATGGCCAGCTTCAGTCATTCCCCAGTACTTGATGAAATCCTCACCTTCCTGCTGACCAGCAGTTGCCGGTAAAGTTGGTCCAGGACTAAGGTCAGTCACTAGCTAAATACCAGCTCCAGATGGCCTTAGACATGGGCGACTCCTGTGCCCATGCCATGGCAGTGGCTGTCTCTGTGCATCGCAGGGCCTGGCTCTGTATGTCCATCATTACTGTGAACACCTAGCATAAGATGGCCAATGTCCTTCCTGGGCACTGACCTCTTTGGTCCTGGGGTGGAGGGACATCTCACCCACATAGAGAAGTCCAGTGTCATCCCAGAAGGACCAGAAACAAAAGTCTAAGAAGTTTTTTTCAGAATCAGCCCTTTTAGCCACAGCCTCCGGCAGCAGCCCAGCAAGGACAGTACCAGGCCTGGCACCTAGGGTTTGATGGCTAGGGTCCCAAAATTGGTGAGGGTAGGACTGGTGGTGCCCTCTGGCCACAGCAGCCGGTACCCCTGCAAAAGCTACACAGTGATGGGTTGGTATACTCTCTCCACCTATCCTCTCTTGTCTGCACCCCCATTGGGTGTCAGTTATGCCACTTCTTGCCATGTTGGTCCACTGTCACAGTGGACAAGTGAATATTAGAAGTGGTGAATTGAGAGCTGCCTCTGGACTTTGAGTCTCTCTCTGTCTTACCGACTCCACACTCCTTGGAAGTCCAAGGTGTCACAGGACACACTGTCTGCCCTTTGGGAGACATCACTCAGCTCCTCATCAAGGAGCCATAGCCTGTGTCCCAGATGCCCAGCCAGTCAGAGTTATGTGTCCAGGCACTTCCTGGTTCTGAAATGGATGGGGGGTGTGTGGAGCTGGTACTCCATACTGAATCTACACAATCTGAATCATTTTATGTGGAAGCCCAAGTTCGATAGATGTGGATATGATGTTCTATCCACACTTTCAAGCAGTCACCTTTCCCCTTTAAGACTGGCTGGAATGTCTTCAAGCTGGCTCCTCCCATCCACCCACCCCAAGGGTGGTAACTCCCTTGGCTCTGCCCCATGATGCCAGGTCTTCCTGTCCACTGGAAGAAGCCAGTTCCCTCCTTATCGCTGTTTCACTGAGTAAGCCCTTTGTTATCCAAATCTTCGCATTTCCTTCCAAACTGTTTAAAACTTCATCCTCGGGCTTTTTCTTTAGACCACGATGGACGGCGACAAGTCCAGTCCGGGGTTCTGGTAATGCTTTTGTGGGAAGATGATGTCCTGAATGGATCCGCACACCGCATGTGTCTATTGCTTAGGGCACGAGCATGATCCCCAGGCCTGCAACATCTGTCACATGTTTCATCCCTCCATTCTCAAGGACCGTCATGCCTGACTCACCTTAGGCCATCCAAATGGATGGAACCCGCCGGTCAAATCGAAGGATGCCCGTTGGGTGGTCTCCATGGCTGCAGGGTCTGCTGAACAGTTAGCAGCATTTGAGGAGGCAGCAGCAGCTCACACCTGTTTGGCTTCAGACTTCAAGCCGCTTTCTCTGGGTGCCACCTTCACAGGGGCATTCAAGGATTTGTGCCAGGCTTTACCAACTCTTGGCCAGGGCCCTCATCAGGGCACATATTGAAATCTGAAAAAAAAGAGACCAAAAAACAGTCTTGACAATGTTCGTGGGATCGGGAAAGCTCTCAGTCCAGGGCTTCTGTTTCCCCTGCTTCTCCAGATCTGACTTCGATCGAATCTTTGGCCCCGGCCGCCGGCTCCCCAATAACCCAGTCGGACCAGTTGGTCAAGACACTGGTTGATCTTCCTGACAAGATTTTCTTCGAGACGGTCAACAAGTTGTCGACTGAGGAGGCCAACGCTTCATTATCCAGGACTCCAGTACTGACCCAGACCTCACTGACCAGGACCCAGAGGTGCCTCTGCATTCACTGGTACCCTCTAAGGCCTGCCACCAGTTCCGCCGGTAGTCAAAGTCGAGGTACTGGTCTTATTCCCGGGGGTCAAGTGGCTCCCACCAGCATCGGCGTTATTGGCTGTCGGTCATAGGTTCATAGGTAATTTACAAGCTTACTAGGCAGTATTGCCTTTTTTGAACGCGCCACCATATTTAATGATGGAAATGAAATTTTTTATCACCCATACATGTGTCCAATCTACTTTTAAATTCACCAACTGTATTACTATTTACAATAATCCCAGGTAGAGCATTCCACGTGGATATAACCCTTTGTGTATACCAGTGGGTTCTTCTATTAGTTTTGTTTTGGGTACCGATTAATTTCTTCTTATGTGACTTTGTATTAGCTATGGAGGGATTTATGCTCAATCCTATGGTTTCAAAAGTTGTTTTATCACCAGCAGCTTTATAAACTAAAATTAGGTCTCCCCTTAATCTTCTATATTGCATGGAATAAAGTCCCAGTTTTTTCAATCGTGTATCATAATCCATACTCCTCACAGCTTTAATTTTCTTAGTAGCTTTACGTTGAATGTTTTCTATGAGTTCAACCCCTCTAGCTGAGGTTGTGGCACATACTGATGAGCAATACTCTAAATGTGGTCATACAAGGCTAGAAAAAAGAGCGATTAAGATCTTACCACTTCTGCTTTAGATGTTTCTTAATATGCAGCCCAGGATCTGATTTCCCTTTTTAATACTATTAGTTGTATGAAAATCAAATAACATGTTTTTTTGAAAATGTGACACCTAAGTCTTTTACGTTTTCAATTTCCAGCAATGTTGTGTTATATAATTTATTATTTGTACCCAGGGTTATGTCTACCAAGATGCATCACTTTGCACTTTCATACATTAAATAGTAATTTATTTGTAATTGACCATTCTTCTAAGTGTGTAAGATTTTTTTGTATTTCTTGTGCTGAAAGATGATTTGTAATAATACCACCAAGCTTACAATCATCAGCGTATTTAACCAACCAACAATGATTTTTCATAGGGAGCATTGCTGATATCGATATATTAAAAAGTACTGGCTCCAGAACCGATCCCTGCGGAACACCATTAGTAACACTCTCCCAAATAGATAAATGGCCCCTTAGGGATACTCTTTGTTTCCTATCAGTTAACCAGCTCTCAATCCCGTTTATTATTGATTGATGTATTTTAGTTTTTGTTAGATGTTTAATCAAAATATCATGTGATACCCTATCAAAGGCTTTCGCAAAATCCATAAATATTATATCCACAGATAAGCCTTTGTCCAAGGTGTCACTTACTGGTTCAAAAAAATTCAAAAGTTTAGTTTGACATGATCTTCCCTTTACGAATCCATGCTGAGTATGATCTGCCTGCCCTTAATCAACTAGGTGTTCCATTATTTTGTTTTTAATAGTCTTTCCATTAATTTACAAAAAATTGAAGTAAGGCTAATAGAGACGATAATTTTGTGCCAAATTTCAATTTCCATTTTATGTAGTGGAATTACTGTAGCCTGTTTTCAAATTGGTAAAGAAGTTCGATTTAAGCAAAATATTGAAAATAGTGGTCAATGGACCCACAAGTTGGTTTGCTGTATTTATAATAAAAATAAAAGGTATGCCATCTGGTCTTGCAGAACTATTAGGTTTTATGATCTTTATAACAACCATCACTTCTTTATGAGTGAAAGATATGGTATAATCAGATATAATTGAAAACTGCAGAAAATATTTGCTTATCAGATTAAATACACTTGTAAAGTATTTATTGAGCTCATTTGCTTTTTCAACCTCATCTGTGATCAATCCCTGTGTTGTTTCTAATGGTCCAATTGTAGGACTACTATTTTTCAAGGAACCTATATAATTAAAGAATATTTTTTTTATTATCCTTTACAGATGAAGCTAATTTTTCTTCATACACTTTTTTTTGATTTCCTTATTATCAATAATAGCTTTCTTATATAAATCACAGTTACTTTCTGTAGCAGTTTTTTTTTTATATCTCCTATATAATTTCTTTTTCCTACTTAGGCTCTTTTTGATGTTATTATTCCACCATAAAGGTGTTATTTTGTTATTACTAATATTGTATTTATGTCTATTAGGCACCCATTGATGTATACAATATTGAATTTTATCATAAAACTTCAACCATGTGCTATTCAAATCACAGTCTTTAAAATCAGAGATCCAATCCCAAGTTCTCAAATAATTGTTTATTTGTAAATAATCAGCTTTGAAAAGGTTTAGGCTTTTTGTGCAGCCTTTACACACATTCTTTTCTTTTAAATTTACTGTTATTTGTACCATATTATGGTCACTGTTTGATAATGGATGCTTCACTCTAACTTTAATAATATCTTCTGGTGTATTAGTTAGAAACAGATCAAGGATGTTATTCTCTCTTGTAGGTTCTCTTACTAGTTGTTCCATGTTTTTAGAGACCATATAGTCCACAAATCTAGCTTCTAATTCTGATGTACATATTCCCTGAACCCAGTCAATATTAGGGAAATTAAAATCGGCCATTAAAATATGATTTTGGTCCATAACCTTATGTTCAATATTTCTCAAAAAGAGATTATTTTCATCATCATTTAGACTGGGGGATCTATAACCCAATCCTATAGTTATGCTGTACTCTTTTGTAATCAATATTTTAGTCCAGACCAGTTCTACATTGTCTTGTTCTTTGGGCTTGCAGCTTAAAGGACAACATTTGCAGCTATTAGATATGTAAATGGTCATGCCTCCACCTCTTTTATTTATCTAGTTTTTATCTAATCTGGTGTACCCTGTTATATCCATACCCCAATCATTTTTGTTGAAACAAGTCTCAGAGACCCCACATATATCGATATTATTTGTTATTAAATAAGCCTTTAGTTCTTCCATTTTATTATTTAGGCTTTGAGCATTAACTAGTAATATATGTAACAGTTTGTCATCTTTCTTATCAGTTTGATTTTTATTGTTTGATATCATTTTTTCTCTTATGGCTTGACTGCCTTTATTGGATGTGTTTTAACAAAACCAGTTTCTTTACTCACATAGTTTTTACCCAAGTTCAGAGAATCCAGATTTTTTGGAGTCCCCCCACCAATTCTAGTTTAAATTTCGGTTTATAAATGCATTGATATGCTTTCCTAAAATCACATTTCCTTTCCTGCTCAAATGTAGGCCATCCCATGAGAACAGTTCATATCTGTCATCAAATTCCTCCCAATGCATGATGCGACCTATTTGTTGCTTAAAACACCAGCCCCGCAGCCAATTGTTTAACTTTTTGATTTCAACATCATTTGATCTTGATGCCCTAGGAATAGGAAGTATCTCTGAAAATGCTATTTTATAATTAAGAAGTGCAAGTTTGTTTGTCATTGCTACAATATCCTGTTTTATTTTATAAAGATGTTCCTTAAAAATATTGTTTGCACCAGCATGTATTATTACCATTGGTTCACATGTTTTTGATATAATATTATCAAGCATCAAGGTCAGATAATTTATTCTTGCTCCTGCAAAGGAAGACAAGGTCCTGTATTCCTTGTTTCAGTTATATATAGCATGGTCCAAATGCTTTATTATAGAATTTCCAAGTACATAAATAGATTGCTGTTCAGATTGAAAATTCATACGATTCATCTCATCAATATGAGGTGCACTTATACTTTGTACCTGTGGTTGCTTACAATTAGATATTTCAGTACACAAGGAGCTTGGGGTTGAAATCAGGTCATTATTGTTTGTAAAGTTCCTTATATCTACCCCAGTACTAGATAATATTTCAGAAATTAGTGAAAACTTTTGGTCCTCTCTATTTGTTTCATGCCGATTTGAAAGATCTCCAGGACAACTAAATATATCATAACGATTAGACAGAGGTAGCTCAAAAGTTCCTACTTTGCGGCCTTTTTTGGTGCTTTAGCACTTTGAACACTAAACCATTCATCATCTGTACTAGTATCGGTCTCCCTAGTTCTTTTCCTATAATTATTTTTTCCTCACTATTCATTTCTGTAGTTTTAGCTAGCCCTTGTTTGTGAAGTATATATTTTAAGTTTGGGTCTGTATTACTTTCTGTAGTACTATTTCTTACTTGTATTGCTTTATTTATGTTATCATCTACCTGTAAAACAGTATTCTCATTTAAATTAAAAGGTGCTGCTATCTCTGTTTGTCTTGCTTCTAGATAATTTAATCTACTATTAAAGCAAGAGATCTCCTTTTTCATATCATCATTCTCCTGGTATTTTGCACATTTAAACTGTACTCCAGATTCCAAGGCTGTAGCAACAATATTGTACATGTTACAGTATATGCATCTCACCCCCATTAAGCCATTCACAGTCATTATATAATCAGGCATTCCTATGTCTTAACACTAACTTAGCTTGGCCCCAAACCGCAGTGATGATTTCAGTAATCTTACTGGTTTTATTAGTACTTGAGAATGGTCAGTAGTACAGCAAAATGCACCTCCCAACTTTCAAACACTTACAAACATGCGCAGACACGAGTGTCTTTGCATGCGCAAGTGCGCTGCTTGCACTCTCGCTACTTGTTCTCAGCTGCTTAAAAGCCCCCAAATGACCTGGAAATGAAGCGCGCGAGTCAACTGACTCAGTTTCTACAGTTTAAGATTTAAAACTTTAAAATATCACCAAATTGCTGGCGAAAACCGTTCATGCATGGTTCTGGCAAGCACAAGGTAATCAGACATTGCCCCAAATAAATAAAAACGGAGAGTATCCGAAACTGTAGTTCCAAACTGCTACACAGCACTACACCTTCCTCTTCCTGAAACCTCTGCAGGTCACTGGGCTCAAGTCCACCAATTATGTGCTTTTCCCAGCAAAGCTACAAGGTGTAGCCTTAATGATGTATCTATAGTTTGTATCAGGCAGTGTTTCCACAGGACTGCAAATGTCACACTCAATTACAGCTGCAGTCTCTGCAGAAAAATTACACACTGTCACTCCTGACCATCTACAGAGGGTCAGCAGGGATTCTTGTGGTCAACCCCTCTTCAACGACTCCTTGAAGTTGGAGGGTTCCTCTACATACTCCCGTCAGGTCGATGTGGAGTTGGTTAGGGGTCTCTCAACAGATGAAGGCCCTACTTCCTTTATTAACCTCCACCGCTTGATCTCAGAATCTTCTAGTCTTGAGATGGAGCCTGTTCAGAAATGGGCTTGGTACCCTCTAACCGAGATCTTGGACTGGGGAGACTCCCTTGGGGAAGACTTCCCAATGGCAGAGGCATCCTTGGTCCTGCCTTGGAGCATTGGCAGCACCCCTCTTCTTGCCCAGTACCATCAACCCAGATGGCCCGCAAGTATGCGGTCCCTAACGGCTCCCTTTTTGGATTCACAGAACATCCCTCGACTGAGGGCTTGGTGGCAGATTCTGTGTTCTGGCACTCTGGCAACATGGGGGACATCGACAAGCTGCCTTACAAGGAGTCCAAGAAACATAGAAACATAGAAGTTGACAGCAGATAAGGACCACAAGGCCCATCCAGTCTGCTAATTTTTTCTACCTTATGAATGTGCCATAGGCCTTTAATCTGTCAATGGCCTATTTATTCATACTCATCTGTATTGCTCCCTTATGTCTATCCCATGCCTGTTTGAAACCCTGCACTGTATTCATATCTACCACTTCCTGAGGTAGGCCATTCCGTGCAACCACCACCCTTTCTGTGAAAAGGAGCTTCCTCACATTACCCCTCAATCAGTCTCCCTCTAATCTCATGCTGTGTCCTCTTGTCCTGCTATTTTTCTTATATTGAAATATGTTAGAGTCTTTCACCTTGTTAATGCCCTTAAGATGTTTGAATGGTTCGATCATATCACCTTTCTCCCTCCTTTGCTCTAGGGCAGGATTTCTCAAATGGGGAGGCCCAAACCTGTTCAAGGGGAGGCTCAGTCAAACCTGAAAAAGTACTATATTTAAATTTAGAGTTTGATATTTTGTGTTAAGGGATGAGAGATGAGGCAAACAGAAAGGATAATAGTAGGTGCATTTCTGTATTTATTTACATATCTGTGACCAGAAAAGTTCCACTGAGTCAAGGCTTATTTTAGGGGTACCCATGGAAGGACAGTGCAAATAAAACTCAATAGGTAACTGCAAAATAGTCAAGCAGTACAAAATGAAGAACAGTGCAAACAAATAGGCACAATGAACAAATAATGAGGGGTAACAACTAACTAATTAGATTGGTGACAGAACAACCAAAATATGGTACTAGGAGCAAGAGCAGGAGGGAGCAAAAGGATCCTTGACAAGTTGCTTAGGAGCAGGTCAGCAGGGGAGAGGCAAAGGTATGTAGGAAGGTCATGCCAGATACATGGGAAACACACAGAGAAGGTGGTCTGATCCATGGCGATATTGCAACAAGGGGTATCAATGGCATGAGAGTCAAAATTGTGGGGCAAGTTGACTGGCTGTGGGGGATTTGTAATATTTATTTTATTTATTTATTTAGTTCAAGAATCGGATTTACAACCTTTGAGTCATAGACTCATTTACAAAGGCACCTCGTCGCAGGGAGGGTAACAACAGCAGTGTGGTAAGACAGGGTGAGACAAAACAGGTGCAATACATACATTATACATTGCCTATACATGGGTAGCTTCAGATGGTAAAAACAAGTTAATAGGTAGAACCTGGCAGGTCATGCAGGCAAGGCCTATACATAGTTTAACAGATAGGTGGTTTCCATAGTATAGAACAAAGTTCATTGGAAGTTCCTAACAGGCCAAGCAGGTAATGGTGGTGTAAGCTAGGGGTGAGTGCGGCTAACGAGCCTGGGGCAATGAACATACCCTACTGTGAACCGTACACTTCCGGGAGTGCTGAGAAGGTGGTTGCGTAGGGCAGCTTTGAACTGCCAATTTAGGAGTGCTTGAGATGTGCATGGGAGGAGTTATACCAGGACGGTGCTCTGTAATGGAAGGACCTTTGGGCAAGGGAGGTCCTGGTTCTAGGCACCCAAGAAGGCAGCTTTGCTGGTGTTATGGGTTACAGCCGAGTGGAATGCACGCTGGAGCTGTGCCATGACACCCGGGGGACACAGTCCAAGTAGAGTTTTTTTTGCTAGTATGCCAGTGTGATAATGCAGACGTTCTTCCAGGTTGAGTATGTTTGTGGTGGTGTAGAGCTGACAGGTGTGGGTTCCACTTGGGGCACCAGTCAGTAGCCTGCAGGCTTTATTGATGGAAGTTTGGATTTTGGTGAGGACAGAGGGGCCAGCGGCGGCGTAGATGGGGAGGCCATAGTCAACTAGTGACAGGACTGAGGAAGTGATGGCCAACCGCAGGGCGAAGCCAGGGAGGCAGTCTTTGTGTCGATACAGGAGCCCAATCCAGACATTCATGGCTGTGGATAGGGCACAGACATGGGCATGAAAAGAAAAAGCTGAATCAAAGGTGATGCCCAGGTATTTGTATGTAGTTACCTGCTCAAGGGGATGAGAGGTGCGGGGAGGATGAGGAGAGGGGCATTTTTGGAGCTACTTTGGCGGTGAGAAAAGATCATTGCCTTTGTCTTCTTGAGATTCAGGACCAGGCGGTGGTCGAGGAACCATTTTTCAGCTTGGCTGAAGGAGGACTGTGAGCTGTTCTGGAGAGCGACTGGGTCGGGGTGCGAGGAGAGTAGGACGGCATCATCAGCATATAATAGCAGCTTTCCGGTACAAGAGCTGGGAAGGGTGTTCAGGAAGAGACTGAATAATGTGGGGCCCAAAATGGAGCCTTGTGGAACTCCCGAACGGACAGGCAGAGCTGAGGATAGGCCACCAGTTAGCTTGACGCGTTGGGATCTACCACAGAGGTAGCTGGAGAACCAGGCTAATGGGCCAGCAGACAGCCCCAGTTTACAGAGGGTGTCAAGCAAAAGTGGGTGGTTCACAGTGTTGAAAGCCTTGGACAGGTCAATAAACACTGCCCCAGCCAACTCTCTGGAGTCTAACGCAGAGTGTATAATGTGGGAGAATTCCAGTAGAGCTGTGGAGGTGCTGTGACCTGGGCGAAAGCCATGCTGTTCAGGGCACAGGATGTTGTGGCTGGATAGATATGCAGTAAGTTGAGCAGATACTATTTTTTCGAGAGCTTTGGAGAGGGGCGGGAGGACGGAGATAGGTCTGTAGTTATTAGAGGATGATGCGGTCTCCATTTTGTGTATAGGGATGACTTCGGCCAGTTTCCAAGCACTCGGGAAGTGGCCGAGACACAGGGATCGGTTGAGGAGGTTAGTGAGGGGGACTAGCATGACATCCAAAGTTTGGCGGAGTATCCAGAAGTTGAGGAGGTCATCATTAGGGTTGCGGGAGGAGAGAGCTTTTTGGAGGATAGGCTTTGCATCCTGTGGTGAGATAGTCCTAAAGAGGAAGGAGGGGCGAGCAACAACTGGACTGTCGCAAACAGGTATGGGGTCAAAGAAGTGGGCCGGGAGAACAGAGCTTAGATCAGTAAAGGTTTCATTAAGGCGGTTGTGTCGGGAGGGTCAGCGTTGATAGTGCCATTATGATCATCTGAGAGGGAGGGTGGGAGTGGGGCGATCCGTTTAGCTCTTTCATGTTATTCCAGAAGTACAGGCATTGCCCCAGGTGGATGTCAAGGTGGATTGGTAGTGGCTGGCTTTGGCTTTCTTATGGCCCAGGTGCACTGGTTCGAGCTGTGTTGTAGGCTTGCCTGTCTGCTAGCTTGCCTGTACTGACAGCAATGTGCCATAGGTTATCGCGTTGCTTCAGTAGATGGATCGGGCGGGGGGATATCCAGGCAGCCGGGTGCCTTTTAGTACTAGTGCGGGTGGGCAGGCGAAAACATCACAAGCCTTACAGAAGGCATTGGTGAGAAAGCAAAGGCAGAGTCAATATTCTTTGCGTGGAAGTTGGGGACCAATCAGATTGTGCAAGGTGGCCCGTAAGTTTGTGTAGCCCACCAGGGGCGACAACGATGGGCGGGGGGCACATGGCTTTTGAGCCAAGGGCAGGACCAGAGGAAGAGAATGGCGAGTGGTCACTGAGGAGTTGGGCAATACATTAATGTCCTTTATTTTGTGAGGTGGTTAGATAGCACAATGATGTCAAGGGCGTGCTGGTCCCACTAGACTGGTTAAATCTAGTGGGTTGAGTCACTAGTTGGGATAGATCAAGGGCCGTGAGGTTATCTTTAGCTTGTGCTGAGGTGGCACTGAGCCAGTTGATATTGAGATCTCCCACTATGAGCTGTTCCGTTTTGTGAGGCAAGGTATTGAGGTGTCGGCGAAGGAGGCGGATAGCGTGATTTTGTTCTCGTGAGGTACATATGCGTAGTGAGGTACAGAGGACCACGGCCTGGGTAAGGGGAGATTTTTGGGGTGATTGCTTGGGCCCCATGATCAAGCTTTGGAGTGCGTGGGGCATGCCCCAGGAGGGAATTCGTTGAGGTAGACTGCACAGCCACCTCCAGCTTACCCACATGATCTTCTCTGAAGAGGAGAAGCCAGGAGGAGACCATCGAGGCAGGGGTCAGCAGAGACCAGGTTTCCACTATGGCAAGGACATCAGGCTTGTGTTGGGTGACCCAGCATTGGAGTGCGCAGTCTTTTTTGGTAGACTGCAGATATTCATGCAGGCAATGCAGAGGCCAGACCCAGCAGAGGACAATGTGCCAGGTCCTGGGTCTGGGTTGGGGTGGACATTACCAGAGAGCAGGAGGAGTAGAATAGTGAGCCAGAGTAAGGGACTGTGATTGTGGTGGTAGCGATGTTTGGGCAGCCAGGCAGATTTGTGGGGGACAGTGCAGGGGATTGGCAGGGAGCAAAGGGTGGGCAGGGCTAGAACAGAGAGGAACCACCTGTTATAGCTGTCAGAGGATATAGGTGTGGGGGGGTGCGCTGGGGCTGCTAAGTGAGACAGCGTGTGTGGGGTGTTAATGGAGAAAGGTGGGTGTAAGGAGGGGTTAGAGGGGGTGTTGGGTGGATGGAAGGCTAACAAAGAAACGTAAAACGCAGTGTTAGGAGGATTTAGAACAGTGTTTTTTTGTAACAGGGTAGGGGTGAGGAGGAAGAGCATGAATAATGCAGAGCCTAAAGGAGTCAACATTTTTATCTGTAATAAACTGAATCAAATGAGAGCCAGCTGCTTAAAGGAGTTTTACTTTAATCCTGATGTACTGTACTGTGCAAAATATGTTGCTTTTCTATGGGGAGGCCCAAGATTATTTTTGTATTTGGGGAAGGCTCAAGATATTTTCCATGGCTTGGGGGAGGCTCACTGTGACAAAGTCTGAGAACTATTGCTCTAGGGTATACATACTGAGCTCCATTAATCTGTCCTTGTATGTTTTCTGATGCAGTCCCTGCACCATTTTGGTTGCTCTTCTCTAGACTGCCTCAATTTTGTTAATGTCCTTGTGCAGGTGCAGCCTCCAGTACTGCACGCAATACTCCAGATGGGGCCTAACCAGTGTCTTGTAAAGAGGGATTATTACCTCCCTCTTATGACTTGTAATACCCCTACTCATACACCCAGACATCCCCCTAGCCTTACCTACTACTTTAGTGGTCTGCTTGGATGATTTCAGGTTATCTGTGATGATGATGCCCAAATCTCTTTCTTCCCTTGTGATTGCTAGCAACTCTCCTCCCAACCTATAGGTAGCTTCAGAGTTTCTCTTTCCTATGTGCATGATCTTGCACTTCTTTGCATTAAACCCCAGTTGCCACTCTTCAGACCATTTTGCCAGTTTTTCCAGATCTCTTCTCATTCTGCCCACCTCATCTGGATCATCTACTCTGTTGCAGATCTTGGTGTCCTCCGCAAACAGGCAAACTTTGCCCTTCATTCCATCTGCAATGTCACTGATGAAGATATGGAAGAAGACTGGCCCCAGGACTGATCCTGGAGGTACCCCACTTGTGACTCGCATCTCTTCTGACTGTATACCGTTTACCACCACTCTCTGTTTTCTGCCTGCCAATCAGTTTGCCACCCAGTTGACCAACTTCTGACCCACCCCGAGCCTACCCAGCTTATTAATCAGTCTTCTATGTGGAACAGTTTCAAAGCTTTGCTGAAGTCAAGGTAGGCGACTTCAACTGCACCCCCTTGGTCCACCACTCTGATTATCCAGTCAAAGAAATCTATGACATTAGTGTGACAGGACCCTCCTGTTGTAGACCCATGCTGTCTTGGATCCTGTGCTCCTATGGATTCCAGATGTTGCACTATCCTTTGCTTAAGGAGTGCCTCCATAATCTTGCCCACTACTGCTGGTAAGACTGACTGGTCTGTAGTTCCCTGCCTTCTCCCTGCTTTCACTCTTGTGGAGTGGACTCACATGAGCCCTTCTCCAGTTTTTTGGGACCTCTCCTGTGCCCAAAGGATAACTAAACAGTTCCTCTAATGGCTCTGCTAGTTCCACTCTTAGCTCCTTTAGTACCCTGGGATGTATGCCATCAGGTCCCATTGCCTTGTCCACCCTGAGCTTAGCAAGCTCTTGTAGGACCTTTTCTTTTGTGAAGGGAATTGCGCACACCTCCCTCCCCCGTGTCCATGGTGCTGAGCTGTGGGCCCTGCCCTACCTTCTGCTCAGTAAATAAGTTAGACCATGCAGCCAAGAAAGTCTACGCTACCCCTTCGCTCAGCATTCACCAGATGAGCTCAGCCCTCCTGATGGCCCACTTCTCCCATGCCCTGCTGTCGGACCTCCAGTCCATGGTCAAACAGGTCTGGGACCAGGGCCAGGCTGTAGCTAAGCAACAGCTCAAGACAGCCGTGGACATTGGGAACTCCTGCGCCCGATCTGTGGTGACTGCAGTGGCCGTGTGCCCCAGGCTTTGGCTGCAGATCTCAACCTTCATGGCAGATACCCAGCCAAACTGGCAGATGTCCCTTTCCTGGGCACTGACCAGTTCAGACCTGGGGTCAAGGGCCACCTCACCTGCATTGAGAAGTCCAGTGCTACCTTAGACTTGGTAACATCCACTCAGAGGGACCCCAAGGGCTCCAAACAACAGAAAAAAAAGCCCTTTCAGTCCACATCCACTTCTGTGGCCAAACCAGCTCAGCCTCAAGCTGGGCAGCAGGCTCAGGTCTGGTGACCTTGGCTGAAGTCTATGGCCTCAATCATCCGCAAGCCTGGAGGGAGAGGCCCTGGTGGTTCCTCATCTGGGCCGTCCTCTGCCTCCAAGCCTGCCCAGTGACAGGGGTGCCTCCTCATGACCATCACACCTCCCCTGGGTCCTCCCATGGGGGGCTGGCTCTGCCACTTCCTTTCTGCCTGGTCTGCTGTCACCATGGACAGGTGGGTTCTCAAGGTGGTTAGTCAGGGTCTTCCTCTGGAATTTGAGCAGAACCCACCTTACCGTTCCTGTGCCCCACAGGAGGACTTGGTATTTGCAGACATTCTGTCATCCCTTTGGGATGACATTGCCCAGTCCCTCCTCAAGGAGGTTGTGGTTCCTGCTGTGGATCCTCCAGAACACCCAGGTGTTTGTCTGCAGGTACTTTATGGTGCCAAAATGTATGGGGAGCTGGCACCCCATTCTTAGACCTACATGACCTGAACAATTTTCTCAAGTTGTGCACCTTCAGGATGATTACGTTCTCTCAGATCATGCCATCTCTAGAGCAGAACATAGGTTCTGTTCCCTGGATCTTCAGGACACATTATTTCGCATCCCGATCCATCCATTTCACAAAAGTTTCTTCCACTTCTGAGTAGAGGGAGCCCTCTACGAGTTCTAGGCCATGTCATTTGGCCTGTCCTCAGCCCCCAGGGTCTTCCCCAAGTGCATTGTAGTGGTGGCAGCTTACCTGAGGTGCCATGGGGTCCAGATTTATCCCTACCTGGATGACTGGCTGATCGCAGATTCTTCCAGGCAGAAGGTGGAGTGGTCCAGGAACTAGCCCTCCAGACCAGCATCTCCCTTGGCCTCCTGGTCTACAAGGCCAAGTCGAAACTCAGAACTTCTCAGGTGACAAACTTCATTGGGGCAGAGCTTGACTCTTGCAGAGCCAAAGCTTGGCTCCCGGCAAACAGGGTGGAGGCTCTCTCCTCCTTTACCCACTCATTTCTGGTTGGGCAATTGTGCCCTGCCCGGGACTTCCTGCACCTGCTAAGTTACATGGCGGCCTCACCTTCATGGTCCAATGGGCGTGCTGGAGAATGCACTCTCTGCAGTGGGAGCTGGCCAGCCAGTGGTCTCAGTGTAGAGATCACTTTGACCCAGTGGATGAGGGACGCTCTCCAGTGATGGTTAGTCCCAGAACATCTGCAGAAGGGATCCCATTTCTCTGCCCAGAGCTGACGGTCATCCTAATGACCAATGCCTCTCTCATGGGCTAGGGTGCCCACCTGGGAGAACACAGAGTCCACAGTCTCAGGACCCCAGAGGAGTCCCGATGCCACATGAGCCTACTGGAGCAGTTCGGCTAGCACTGACTGCCTTTGCTCCTCACATTTGGGGTCAGGTGGTCGAGGTCCAGATGGACAACACCACAACCATGTACTACCTTAAGCAGGGCAGGACACACTCCCTGCCTCTGTGCAAGGAAGCTTTCAACATATAGACCCTCATGTGCAACTTGGAGGCTGATCTTCTGGCCATCCATGTGGCTGGGACCTCCAACCAGCTGGCGGACACTCTCAGCCAGGTGGGCGAGGCGTCTCACAAGTGGTCTCTCCACCCAGAGGTAGTACACAGTCCATTCTCAGCAGAGCACCACTCAGGTGGACCTGTTCACCTCTCAGGGAGAATGCAAAGCTGAGGCTGTTTTGTGCCCAGCCCCCCAGCAGAGAACGCTGCAGTGGGATGCCTTCTTGAGGCCCTGTCCCCTGGGACTCTTCTATGCCTTCTCTTGATCTCCCCCTTCCCTCTGTTTCTAGTCCCTCTTCTCCCAGGCCATGTGGGTCCTTTGGGTCCCTTGACCTGGGAACAGTTCAGGTCTCAGGCTGTGGACTTCCAAAGATACGTCAGGGCCATGAACGTGCAGGTCTTCCACCTGTCTCCATCTCCACAGCCAGAGTCTGAATCTACAGGTTTTTGTCTCCTCATCTTCCTCCATCAAGGAAGAGGAGACTTCTGTCCACCTGTCCTTTCTGATGTTGATCAGATAGAGTATCAGCTCTTCCTCATGAGGCTAGTCAAGGACCTGCACATTTCCTATATGGTAAGATGCAACATCGAGCATACAACATGCGCCTTTCCAGGCGAATACAATGCAGACCACTTAGTGGTCCCTTCCTGGACTATACCCTTCCAGGATGTGTTGTATAGCACCTGGCAGCTTCAATCCGCACTGGCTCCAGACCCTTTGAGCTGTAAGCATTGATATTGCGCACCCCAGGGGTCTCCAGGTACATTGCCTCATCCCTCTGTGGGACTGATGCGATTGGATACCCCTACTGGGCATATGCGCCCGGTCCATGACCGGCCCCCGGATCCAGACTCTGCGGGTTTTGACCACCTGGAGCAGAGAGTTTTCTCCTCAGTCAGGGTAACCCTTTTTATTGCATCTCATCAGGCATGCCACACTGCCTATAATAGGTATCTGTGGGCGATGCTGGGTCAGGTGTTGGTATCAGTGCCTGATTCGGAGGCAGCCAGGTAGGCTGCAGCTATCTCCGCGATAGGCCTGGAGTTAGCAAGGCACCAAGCAAGGGCATCTTATGACGCCAATGAGGTCACTTCATGGCTAGCAGGGACAGCGATATGCATTAGGCAGACAGTGTGGTTTCACCTATCAAGGCTATCACCCCGACCCAGCATATGGCGATTGCCTCCGCATTCTGGGGAACCCGCTTTTACTCCCGCAGGGTGAGGCAGGATCTGTAGGGGCACCTTCCTTCCCCCAGGGAACGGGGGACCCCTCCTTGCCCTGACCAGTCACAGACCTAACTGGTCTGGTATGGGTCTCCTCCGGGGCATCTGTCTCTCAGGGAAGTGCTGAACCCCCCCTTTGGGGGGCTTGGTACTCACCCACCAGTGATGAATGGTGAAGACTGACACAGGGAAGATATGAAAATTGCATACCTACCATAATTCTTGATCTTCCTGTGTGTCTTCACCATTCATCACTGAAACCCTCCCACCTTCCCCTCAGAGGGCCTCAGTTCCTGGGCCATGCCTCCTCCCTGCTTACCCTCCTCCTCAGGGAACCTGTAAAGCTTTCCCTGTACAGCTTAAAGCTCCTCTTGCTCCTAGGAGGTGGTGAGGGGGGGAGTCAGTTGGGAGGAAGGTCAGTAGGGCCTCTTAATTAAGAGCCTTGCGGCGGACTCCTGGCGGGCCTCTCTTTCTCTGTCCTAGGAGAGCCCTTGGGTTCGCTCAATCCTTGAGATGCACCGGGGCTCCCTTCGGGGGTTCCATAGGATGGGGAGAGGGGATGGGGCTGGCAGGGACTCTCTCTACACCCTTTTTCCTCTCTGTCTCTTCTTGCTACCCCTTCAGTCTTCCTCCCTTCAGAGGGAGGTGTCTGAATGGGTGGGATCTTCACTAACCCCACCCCGAACCCGGTGGGCTATTCTTCTTGTGAAGTGGCTGGGGGGGTAAGTGCAGACTCCCGACTAGGTTGGTTTACTGTCCGGTTTACCCCTCCTCTCCTTCCCCCATTCTCATTTCTTTCGCTCCCTTCCTCTTATTCTTTCCTTCTGTCCTGGTTTTTGGCTGTCCAGGGGCTGGGGCCTTATGGCCCATATCCTTTCAGGTCCTTCTCCTACTCTGTCCTCTGGCCGGCTTATTCCTTTTTCAGTTTATATCCTTTCCTTTTACTGTCCCTCAGGCTCCCTTGCCCCACCCTTGTTTTTCTCTATCCTCTTTTCTTCTTCTCTTGAGCATGTAGAACTGAGAGTTAGAGAACCAACGGATGTTACTAGCCAACCCATGGCGCTCACATTGTCTCAGCCTTAGAGTGGCACTGGCTCCTCCCCCTTAGGGAAGAAAAAAACCTCCAGGGTGCTGCGCTCTGGCATACACCTACCAGTGATGAATGGTGAAGATACACAGGAAGATCAAGAATTATGGTAGGTACGTAATCTTCAAATCCACAAGGTGCTTCTCAAGGCCAGGAGGGACAGGGCACAGGTGATCTTGGTGGCTCTGGACTGGCCACGCCTGTTTTGGTACTCTGATCTCCTCAACCTCAGCTGCAGGCTCCCGAGGCATCTTCCTATCCACCTGGACCTGCTTTGCATCAGTCAGGGGAAGGTTCTCCATCTGGACCTTCAATCTCTGCACCTGACAGCCTGGTTCCTGAGTGGCTAGAGTTCCAGGCTTTAGGTCTCTCTGAAGATATCCTCACTGTAGTGGAGGCATCTCAGAAGGAGTTGACTAGGAAAGCTATGCCTTCAAATGGAAGGGGTTCTTCATTTGGTGTTAGGGCATAGGGTTGGACCCTCTGTCCAAGCCAGTGGCTAGAATCCTTGATTATTTGTGGTCCCTCTCTCAGTCGGGCCTTCGGTCAACAACCCTCAAGGTGCACCTGGAAGCCATCTCTGCTTATTGCCGATCAGCAGTTGGCGGTGCAGGAGAAGGCGGTCTGGTGCTTTTTTTAAAGGCCTTGACCATATTTCCCATCCAGTGCATGAACCACAACCACCTTAGAACTTGTTGCTGTTGTTGGCAAAGCTCATGGGCAAGCCATTTGAACCGATGCACATGTATGATATGTCTTACTTGTTGTGGAAGAACACCTTCTTGGTGGCTATCATGTCAGCCAGAAGGATCATTGAGCTCCAGATGCTTTCAGTGGGGTCTCCTTTACCTGGTCTTCCACAGGGACAAGGTTGTCCTTCGCCCCAACCCAAAGTTCTTCCCAAAGGTTGCGTCGGATTTTCACCTTAACCAGGTGATTAATCTCTCAGGTTACTTCACCAACCACACTTTGGAGGCCGAGCACAGGCTCCATACTTCGGACCTGCAGTGAGCACTAGCCTATTACAAGGTGCGCATGGCTGGAGTTCGGGGAGAGGTTCACTAGCTGTTTGTCACCTACGCTGAAGCCGCACCTGGTAGACCAGCAGTTAAGCGGACAATTGGCAGATGGATTGTTTCCTGCACTGATCTCTGCTATATATTGACTTGTAGGGAGCCTCTCGTAGGGCTAAGGGCTTATTCCACCCATCATACTACTGCCTCAGTGGCTGCTTCCAGGGACGTCCCTATCCAGGAAATCAGTAGGGCTGCTACCTGGAGGTCAGCACAACCCTTCATTTTTCCATTACCACATCTACCTTGAGTCATGCCGGGATGCTAGTTTTGGGGCCTCGGTTCTCCAATCTCTGTTCCCAAAATGGAGAGTGTACACCTTGCCCCCTCCTCCCAGAGAATTGCTAGGAGTCTGCCAGAAAGTGTGAATAGAACATCATATTCACGTCCCTAGAAAAACAGGTTACTCACTTGTAACAGTAGATCTTCTATGGAATGGTCTCTTGCAGTAGGTCATTACTTCTGGGAGGTTCAAGTAGAGGGCGCTGTCACACGGCAGCTTCTTCCAGCAGTCTTTTACCAGGGACTGCCCACTTATGACATCATCTCCTTGCTTCCTATATAAACATGGGTGGTCCCTGGTATCCTCTGTTCATTTTCCTGCCGTCTTCAGCTTGCACAGCAGTTAGCTCAATCTTCTGTGTAGCAGTCATTGATGAAGATCTGAATCAGATGAATGTCTAAGAAAGAATCTCCAAAAAAAGTGGCAGCCACTGTGGCTTGTTTCAAAGGTGCCTCTATTTACGATATCTTCAAAGTGGCCACCTGGTCTACCATCCATACCTTTACCAGGCATTACAATCTGGATGTTGCCTTGAGATGCAGAGCGGCCTTTCGGCTGCGCCGTCCTACAGGGCATCCTTTCATAGTAGTCCTCCCACATGGACATAACTGCTGGGAGCTCTTCCAGAAGTAATGACCTACTAGAAGAGACAATGCCATAGAAGATAGTGCAGTTACATTAGAACTTACTGTAATAGTAGATCAACGAGGAATGTCTCTTGCAGTAGGTACTATCCCACCCTCCGTCCTCCTGCCTTCTCTAACAGAGAAATTTCTGATCCAAGGACTTAGGGTTAGGACTCACTGGTACCTCGATTTCCCTCCGTCCTCACCTTGGCGAGCTGCATCCGGCGGGAAACAGAGGATACCAGGGACCGCCCATGTTTATATAGAAAGCAAGAAGATGATGTCATGGGGGGGTGGTCACTGGTAAAAGACTGCTGAAAGAAGCTGCCGTGTGACAGTGCCCGCTGCTGGAACCTCCCAGAAATAATGAACTACTGCAAGAGACATTCCTTGAAGAGCTACTGTTATGGTAAGTTCTTACGTAAACCACACTTTCTAGGAGTGGTATATGATGTTCATCCACAAGGGCCCACCTGGCCTCCCCTGGCTGTGGTGCACTCTACTGCTTCCAGTGGGCAAGATCTGGTGTCATGAGGTGGAGCCGAGGGAGTTACTACCCGGGTGGGTGGGAGGAGCCAGCTTGAAGATGTTACAGCCAGTCTTAAAGGGTAAAGGTAACTGCCAGAAAGTGTGGATGAACATCATATACCACTCGTAGAACTACTGTTACAGGTGAGTAACCAGTTTTTTTGAAGTAGCACCCTCAATCAGATCATTCTGTCTGTGGAACAGGGCATGTGGTTCTGCTCCCTGCACCTACAGGATGCTTTCTTCCACATCCCAGTATATCTGTCCCACCACTGGAACCTCTGGTTTCATGCAGAAGAGATTCTATATCAGTTCCAGGTCATGCCCTTCAATCTCTTCTCTGTGCCCAGGGTCTTCCTCAAGTACATGACAGTGGTGGCAAACTTCCTGCGACACAGAAGCATCAGGGTTTATACCTACCTGGACTGGCTGCTGGCAGAGCCATCCAAAGAGACAGTTGAGAGGTCCAAAGATCAGACTTTCCAGACCTGCCGAGACTTGTACTTCCTGGTCAACCTGTATAAGTCTGAACTAGTATCCTTGCTGGTGATCAGGTTCACTGGGGCAGAACTAGACTCCTTGCGGGCCAAGGCCCCTCCCTCTTGCAGACCAGGCATTGGATCTTACCTTCTTTGCCCGATCATTTCAGATTGGCTTCCAGCTGTTTGACATACACTGAAGCTGCGCCTGGCAGACCAGTAGCATAACAGATGATTGGTAGTGGATCACATCCTGCATTGATCTCTGCTGTAGGTCAGCTTGTATGGAGCCTTCTGTAGGGTTTGGGGCTCATTCGACAGGAATACTGCTGCCTCTGTGACTGCTTCTGGAGACATCCCTATCCCAGAGATCTGCAGGGCTGCTACCTGGAAGTCAGCACACATCTTCATTTTACTGCAGCATCGACCAAGAGTCCCATCAGGATGCTGTTTTTGGGACCTTGGTTCTCCTATCTTTGTTTGCCAAGTAGGGATGCACACCTTGCCCCCTCCTCCTGGAGAACTTTTAGGAGTCTCCCAGAGCATGGATAGTGAATTGTATCCACTCCCTAGAAAGATGTAACTCACCTGTAACCATTGATCTTACTTCGAGGGGGCTCTTACATCAGGCAACACTGGTAGGACTAAGCCGCTAGGCAGCAGGACCACACGGAAAACTTCTAGCTAGCAGTCTACAACTGGGGGAACAGCCCCGACATTGGCACACCAGCATCCGTCCTATGGCATAAAAGTGGCGGTCCCCCAGACCTACCTCAGTTCTTTTCCCACTGTCGACCCACTCACATCAGACCTCCATGGATGCCTGCTTTAGCCGACCACCATTTTCTTTACCCATTTTGAGTGGATTTAACATCAAGTTTCTGTGTTTGTTTGTGTTCTGCTCCATCTTCATCTTCCGACTGGCCTACAAAGTGTACCTGTGGCAAGCAGATCCTTGCCAAAGATGGTCACTCTTCCTGCCTGTTCTGCCTAGGCCCCAACCATGCCACCAAGGTCTGCAAGCACTGCCAGGACTTCAACCAGGCCACACGGAGATGCCATTTAAAAACCATCCAAAGCCATCTACTCCAGCAGAAATTAGCCATGATGGAGAAGGAGCTTCATACAAAATGTTCTTCCACCTCCCCTGTCTCCAGGGCCTCGTCGTCTTCTTCCCAGAAAGAGAAGTCGTTGAGCGGGAAGCACAAGTGCTGGGACAAGCACCAGGACCATCCTTGGTCAGCTTCACACTTACGGTCACTGCACAAACTGACTTCCGCATCGGGGTCCTCCTCCCACGGGAGGTCAGCCCCACCAGCCTCTGCAACCCTCATTCCCTCTGGGTTGCCAGTGGCTCCACCACCCACCCTTATCTCTGCTATGGGTGGCAGCTCCTCAGGGCAGGGAGCCTCTTTCACTGCTTCACAGCCCCTGACACTCAGGATCTTAATCCCTGCAGGTCTTCAGTCAGGCGACTCAACTGGGCTTGGCTCTTCCAGAGGCAGAGCTCCGCCCATCGCCCACTCCATCAAGGCATTGCCTTCATCTGTTCCTGACTCTGAGGCCGTCGTTGGTCCTTCCAGGCATCACTAGCAGCAAGTGCTCACCTTCTTCTCAACACAGGTGATGCCTCTTAGGGTTTTAAATAACTCCAAAAATTGATTAGCACTCTCATTGTAATCAACTGTGAAAAAGTAGGTATATGCATTTTCTAGCAGTTTACATTGCTAAACAAATTGAGACATGAGTTATGCATTATCCCAGCTGATTAGCAGTTTTATTTGTGAAAATGCTAATCAGTTTTGCAGTAATTTAAAACCCTGCCTCTACTCATGTCTCAGGGGAACTCCCCTCCCTCCCCCGCAGGTTCTAGCCTCCCCTTTGGAGATTCCATCGGCTCCACTGATGCCTACACTGACAATGCCTCACCTGTGTCACCTACACCTCAGCTGTTGCCTGCTGCCCTATCTAGGGATCCACAGCCAAAGCCTGCCGGACCGACACCAGGGTACCTGATGCCACCCCCACCCCCACGGCGTACCATTATCCTCCACCTCTTTTCCAGTATCCACCATACAATTCCCCCCGGTGGATTACAGTGCGTTGTTTAAGGCTTGGTGGTCCTTTATGAAGGACAAGGACACCCCTAGGAGGCCCCTCTTCATCCCTTATAGACCCTCCTCAGGGACCTGGGCTGGTCCAAGCCCACTAACTCACGTACTAAGGGAACCTCTGTGAGTGGTACGGGTGTCCTCTTCCAACGTACGGAGGACCGTCGCCCGCTGATGCTGGTCCCTGGACTGACCCATCGGGGGATGACTCCTGTTCCTCTTCAGAGGCCTCTGGGGACTCCTCTCACACTCAGGGGTAGACTAAAGAGACCCCCAAGTCCTCCCCCTTAAGATCCCTCCTTTATAGATGTGGTGCACCATATCCAGTCCTTCATGGAATGGGATATGGAGAAACTGGACCCAGAGCACTGGTGCCTCACCATTTACTTGTGCAAGTCAGAGACCCTCCAGGTGGTTGTCCCGCCCTTGATAGAGATGTACGAGGATGTAACCAAGGTGACTTGGAATCGCTCTTCATCCACTCTGGCCTTGGCTAGAAAGGCAATATGCCTTTACCGTGCGCCAGTGGGCAAGCCCTTCTACGGTGAGCAACCCATGGCAGATTTGGTGGTCATGAATGCCACTCATGATTGTATGAAAAAGCCTCAGCATTTGAGCACCTACCCACTGGAGAAGGAATCCCACCAGCTAGACCAGCTGGTCGAGTGGGTTTACTCCTCTATGACTCTGGCCATCTGGGCACAGAATTATCTGACCCACGTGGTGCAGTACCAGAATGCCATTTGGGACCAGGTGAGGGATTTGGTGGCAGCCCTCCCTGATGATTCCACCAAAACCCAGTTTGTCCAGCTTCTCAAGTCTGTATATGACATAGGCAATCATGTCCTCAGAGCAGCCTACAACATGGTGGATACTGCGGCTCATGGGGCAATGTCAGGAGTTTGCTTTCACCGCCATTCCTGGCTCCTGGTGTCCAGGTTTGCACCTGATATTCAGGCCAAAATTAGGGATGCCCCTTTTTGAGGCTCGGTCTTGTTTGGGGGAGATGCTCAGAATATCATCTCCCACCTCCAGGAATCGGGAAAGGCTCTGAGGTCAGTACACTCCATGTACTATTCCCAGCCATGATCCTCCCAGTGTCAGCCCTTTTGTTGGCTCTCCCACCAACCTGCCAAGGGCCCCTTTAAATGCAAGGTGACTACCCAGCCCTCTGGAGCAGACACTCCTAGGGCCTTCAGAGTGCCATCAGCCACCCTGCCCACCCCCAGCTCCACTGCCTGACACCCCCCTCCAATGGAGGCCTTGGAGGAGGTGGTCGGGGGTCGGTTTTCCCGTTACCTAGCTGGGTGGTGCTCTGTAACATCAGATCATCAAGCGAGATCATACTGTCAAATTTCTAGAACCCCACCCCCTGGGAAAGCCCTCCCTTGCACTCTCATTACACGCAGGCCTACATCTTCTTCATCCGGGTGGAGACTCGGGCTCTATTGCACAACAGGGCCATAGAACCTGTACCCCCAGGTCAAAGGGGAAAGGGCTTCTACTCCCACTTCTTCCTAGTCCCCAAGAAAACAGGGAATCTTCATACAATCCTGAATCTGAGCCACCTGAATCTCTTCATAGAGCACAAATGCTTCAGGATGGTGACTCTTCAGCGACTGTTGCCCTCATTCACCAAGGGGACTGCAGGATGCCTATCTCCATATCTTAGTTTTCCTGACCAATGCCACTTCCTCTGTTTCTGTTTCCAGGGACTACTACCAGTTTGGGCCCTCCCTTTTGGCTTTCCTTGTCACCTCGAGTCTTTACCAAGTGCCTAGTGGTGGTGGTGGCAGCAGCTCTACAGAGACAGGGATTTTATGTTCCCCTACCTGGACAATTGGCTACTGACAGCCCCTCCAGGGATCATTTGCTGCAGACCTTGGGAAGCCACTTTCGGCTCTTCCAGCTCTTGGGATAACTGTCGATCTGTTAAAGTCCTGCCTGACCCCAAGCCAAATGTACATAGAGTGGTCCTGGACTCATCCTGGGACAAGCCTTCCTGCTGGAAGACAAGCAAAGGTTTGAGGGCACAGGCCCAGTTGGTGTCTTCCAGTCACCAGATCTCAGCCAGAGCTGTTCTGTGTCTACTTGGGGCATATGACAGTGGTAATAAACACGGTTCCCCTGGCCCGCCTGTATATGAGGGTTCCCCAGTGGACTCTTCAAGCTCAGTGGGAGCACCGCAGCGATGATTTGGAGTAGCTGGTGCTGGTGTCCGACTCAGTGAGCTGGACCTTGTAGTGGTGGCAGAACTCCGCCAACCTGCTGATTGGGGTTCCTTTCCTCTCAGTGCCCCTCAGCAAATCCTGACAATGGATGCTTCGGGGCTCAGCTGGGGAGCGATCTAGGAGACTTTCAGACTCTGGGAGTTTGGTCGGAGTTGGGACATCATCTCCACATCAATGTGCTGGAGATGTGGGCAGTTCTTTATACTCCGTAGGCCTTCCAGACCCACATTATTCCAGGCCTGCTGCTGGTGCAAACAGACAACATCTTTAGTCATTTACATCAACAAACAAGGGGGCACTCACTCTTACCCTCTTTGTCTGGAAGCCATTAGGGTTTGGTATTGGGCCATATTGCAAGACCTGGAGACTCTCTGCCATCCATGTTTCAGAGTCCAAAATGCCTGACCCACAGTCTAAGCTGGTCCAGGTCGAGAGCGTGAGTGGGAGCTCTTGGCCTCGTAGTCGAAGATCTCTTCAACATGTGTGGATGCCTGAGTTGGACCTTTGCATCCTCACCAGTGCAAAACTGCTACTTTTCTGCTCACTTCATCCAGGGCCTAGAGTTTCTGGCATGATGCATTCCCCTCTCCTGAAAAGGGAGGCTCCTGTACACCTCCCTCCGTTCCGCTCCTGCAGGGTTCTCCTGAAACACCAGTCAGAGGAGGCGGAAATGATTTTCATAGCCCCCTACTAGCCATGCCAGATTTGGTTCCCTCTACTTCAGCAGCTGGCAGCGGAACCTCCAGTTCCCTTGCCCTTGTGCACTGGCCAGCTCTCCCAGGATCAGGGAACCCTGGTCCATCCAGACCTCAAGTCTCTGCATCTCCTTGTGTGGCTCCTGCAGACTAAGCTATCACCCACTTTGCGGTGTCTTCCAGGGTTGCCGATGTCCTGGTGACTGCCAGGAAATCTTCCACGAGAGCCACCTATTCCATGAAGTGGAAGCACTTCTCCCTTTGGGCTGCAACTCACCACTTGAATCCCTTCACCTGCCCGGTGAACCTGATTTTAGAATACCTCCTCTCCCTTTTGGACTTCACCTTGGGGTACTCTTCACTCAAGGTGCATCTTTCTGCCATCTCTGCATACCATGCACTTGTAGAGGGCAAAGCTGTTGCCCAGCTGGACCTCTCCTGCAAATTCTTGTGGGGCATTCTTCATTTGAAACCTCCCATTGGGGACCCTGTCCCACCTTGGGACCTTCTTTTCTTTTTGGAAAAGATTACTTTGCCTCCTTTTGAGCAGGCCACGTGTTGCGAGCTATGCTTTCTGTCATGGAAAGCATTGTTTCTAGTTGCTATTACTTCTGCTCAAAGGATTTCTGAGCTCCAGACTCTGATGTGTAAAGCGCCTTACTTGGTTTTTCACAAAGACAGGGTGTCTTTGCATACCAATCCTAAGTTCTTGCTTCAGGTGGTGTCTGAATTTACGTTAAATCAGTCCATCCACTTTCAATGTATTTCCCTGAGTATTCTAATCAATCCTTATTTAATCCTTGTTGTACACCCTTGATGTTAATAAGGTGCTACATTATTACACTAACAGCACCTGTTTCAAAATAGTGTTTGTCTAAATGGTTGGCAAATTGCATTGTGTACTGTTACTGTAAGTTCAACAAACCCTTGCCTGGACTAATTAAGATCCACTCTACTGGAGGTCTGGTAGCCTGTACCACCTACTTCAGAAATCTGTATGCTGCGGATATTTGTGCAGCCGCCACTTGGAGTTCAGTTCATACCTTTGTCAGGCACTAAAGTTTGGATATTGCCTCCAGACGCAGAGCCAATTTCAGGCTTGCAGTCCTTAAGGGACTTCTGTCATGACCGACCTTCTATCGTACATTTTGTCTCCTGCCGGCTGACTTGGCGGTCACTTCCGGTACTATTTGGGACTCAATCCTACCAGTGTTGCCTGCTGCAAGAGCCCCCTCAAAGTAAGATAGTACGGTTATGTAAGCACTTACTGTAACAGTAGATTCTTGAGAAGAGCTCTTGCAGAAGGCACTGGTTCCCTCCCTCCTTCCCCTCGGTTGCTTCTCCTCCTTTGCAGCTATGCTGCCTTTCCTCGGCTCTGAGGAGCTGCCTCAGTTCTCCATTTGTTTGCCTTTGGTGCTGGGGTCTCCGGTGGAAGAACTGAGGTAGGTCTGAGGGACGCTCCTTTATGCCATAGGACAGTTGGCATGCTGATGTCGGGGGGGGGGTGGTCCCTTGTTGTAGACTGCTAGGTAGAAGTTTTCCATGTGGTCCTAGCACCTGGCAGCTTAGTCCCCTTCCCCCGGGCTGTGCCTGAAAATAGGCAGGATTTGTCTAGTGCACTTACCTGGTCAACAAAAACTAAATAAATAAATAAAAATAGTCTTACCGGTGTTGCCTGCTGCAAGAGCTCCTCTCAAAGATCTACTGTTATGGTAAGTTCTTTTTTTTTTTTCTTTAAAAATGTTATTGATTTTTAAACAGAAACAAAACATATTCAACAAATCACATTCAGCATATTACAGGTCATAAAACATCTTATAAACTGCATATCATCATTCTATATTATATGTGTTACAATAATACATCAGCAAACATTTAGCATTTCTAAATTAACTGTATCATATTCTTAAACCCATTCATAGGCACTGCCTTCAAGAAATCAAAAGGGAAAACAGTAGATATTGGACCGAGACTAGAACAAAATTCCCTATACCAACTAAAGTAGCTATCCTAACACAGAGAATTCACAAATCCTTCAAATAATGTAATAAAGGGGGCCAGATTTTTTTCAAACAGTTCACTCTTCGCCATAGCATGGAATGCCAATCTCTCACTGTTAATCACCTCGCTCAGTTTTTTGCTCCATTCCTTATAATCAGGTGAAGGAGACTCCCAGTGAGAGACCAAAATCCTTTTAAGTGTTAAAGCAGTGGACCATACCACAGAATTCTGATAATTAGACAGTTGCACGTCTTCCACTTTTATCCCCAGAATGAGATATTTAGGGGTGAATGGGATTTTCAGTCTCAAAGCTGACTTATGTACTTTATGCACCTTTTTTCCAAATTTCCCTAATAGAGGGTCAGGACCAGAGCACATGGAGTAGATTTACATTCTCCTTCTCACATCTCCAGCAGTTCCCACTCGGCTGGAGACCCATGGTCACCAACCTTTCAGGGGAATAATAACAGTGATGCAAAATGTTATATTGAATTGCCCTACCTCGCACCTCCTTACTACTGTAATAAGCATTCTCCCATGTAGAGGCCCATTCTAGTTCTGAAATGTTTCTTACATAACTGTACTTTCTGAGAATGGTATGCAGATCTTCCAAGAATAAATCTTCACTGTTCAGTCATACTGATGGGTCCAAGCAACATGTGGCTAGTATACCACAGGAGCAAAGTCTTTACAGATTAGGAGGGGATTGAACTAGGTACCAGCACCACCCATGAGGCCAGCATAGTGATGTTGCATACATAGGTTGGTGAGCAGCTCATGCCAGGACTGAAGTTGGTACCTGCACACTGCATGTGAGACCAGCGAGTAATATTGCACACATGGGTTGGTCAGCAGCTCATCTGACCTTCCTTTCCTCAGTTAAAACTGTTTTTGTCAACATTGATTGTGCGCAGTCTGAGCCCCAGTCGGTGTAACTGTGTCACATCTTCTTCAGTTCACCGCCACCTTAGTTTGATGCCATTTGTTTTTTCTTAGCATTATGTTTTCTGGTGTCGTCATTTGTTTTATCGCTCTATTTTTGTTTTGCTTTTATTGATAGGGTAATACCTTTAAGTAACAAGTACCTTTTTTCAAAGGTGACCCAGTCATAATTATAATACAATATATATTAAAACATACACTTTTTAGTTTGTTGTGTAATAATACCACATCATTTAAATTGATAACATTGCCATACAAATATATAAAATTAAGGTATTTCTAAAATTGGCATATAGCAAGTGCATGCAAAGGAACACATATACAAAGACAATTAGTCTCATCATAACCTCTCTCCATTCTAGTTTAAAACAAATCTATTTAAAATATGTACAATCTACCAAATCATTTAAATAGAATCTCATTTCTCTTTTAAATTGCATAATTTAATGGTTAGCTGCTACAGATAATTGTAGAGAGTTCCGTGTTTTTGTTACTGTATTCTTAAATGACCTTTGTCCTATGGCTGTTCTGCAGCTGGGTATTTCAAGATGCTTGTTATTTGTAGATCTAGTGTTGTAAAAATGTGAACATTTAGTCATTAATGCATTCAGATTACTGGTGCTCTGACCATGAATAATTTTCCAGCACCAAATATCATCAAAATAATTGATTCTAGCATCCAAAGGAAGCCATTCTGTATGTTGATATAGAATGCAATGATGTACTCCTTGTTTTGCAACCAGTACAAGCCTACATATGACTGTATGCTATCCTCAATCTGGACAGCGTGCTGTCCACAGCCATAGTCATAAATGGGCAGTACGTAATTGGTAATGAAGAGATTGATCGCTGAGCAACCGATTTACAAATCTCCTGGTGAAAATTATTTTTATTTCCATACAATAGGTCTAATCTTGTATTTATTTTCTTTACTACCAAAAGAAAAGTTTTAGGCATGTACTAACCTCATAAAAGGGACGCAGACTTCAAGATGAAAATAGAAAAACTTCTTTATTTCAAAGCCAAACTATTAAAAATAGCACCAGTCATGCCTGACATGTTTCAGATCTATAGTCCTTTATCAAAGTTCTTTTGATACATGTGTAGTTTTAGTGCACCACAGCCCAGTGCGCACTTCTTTGTTGCTAATTTTCTTTACTACCTTGTCAATATATGATGCAAAGGACAGTGTGCTATCCAGATGGATACCCAAATAGTTAAAAGATTATACTTGTTCCAGAACCTCATCTGTAACTGTTTTGATGTTCAGCTTTCACAATTTCTAATTATTTTAGAACGGCAGAACACCATAGACTGAACCTTTTTAACATTCCTCACTAGCTTGCTCCTCATGAACCAGTCCTGAACTCTTACAAAGTCATCTTGGAAAGGTCAGTGAGAGCTGTGACATTCCTACCACTGGCTGCTAGGACTGCATCATCAGCATAAAGTATGACTTTCAGTCCTGGCAAACAGAAAGCAATTTATTCAAAAAGGCTTAAAAGCAGTGGTCCCAAAATGGACCCCTATGGAACTCCAGTATTACCTGTTCTTTTTTTTTTTTACCTTGTATTTATCCTCCTTCTGCTCCCTCAGTAGCCCCATCCTTCAGGGTCTCCATTACATCCTGCACCAGAGCTCCCCGAGGATCACCAACCCACATGGGTGCCCGCTCTTAATTCTTGAGACTCTGGATAACCCCCAGCTGGAGTGGAGGCCTCCCATCTCCTCAGACCTTTCAGCAGCGTGCACCTTGCGCTGTTCTCCTTGTGTCCCCTCAAATGCCAGTGCTGGGGCCAATCTACTGGCACCATTGCAGGGGTTTTTCCTGTTTTTTTTTCTCCTGCCCCCTGTGGTGTCAGCATGCTAGGAAGACCAATAAGACAAAGGCATGTTGAGACGTGCCTTTTGCTCTGGTCCTTGGCTGATGTCCGCCGCACCCCTACCTATCTTGCTGCCTCCTATTGCACCTTCTGCCCGGGTTCCCCCAGGAGGTGGTATTGCAGCGAGGTCTGCAGTCATCCGCACATGGAGAAGGAGAGCAGCCATTGGGTGCTCAATCCTTCTCCTGCCCTGCCGACCCCTGGTGGTCCGTGCTGGTACCCGAACACGGGTTGCCAGCGTTGCATGAGGAAAGGCATCCAGTGCCTTAGCCCTCAGAGCCACTGGGCCAGTACCAGTATTACCTGTTTTTGATGTAAATGTAATATTACCTATTTTTACTTTCTGCTTTTTGTTTGTCAGATAGTTTTGAAACCGGCTACATAGGTTATTTGAACTTGGCTTGGCAAATAATGTATCGGCAAGCAATTAGTGGTCCACCAAGACAAAAGCTTTAGATAAATCAATATAGACCTCCCAGTCCATGTTCCCACCATCCAGGTCACTACCTAGAAAGTCCATGTACTCCAATAAGGCAGATGTAGTACAGTATTAAATTTCTTTCGAAAGCCATGTTGAGCATTAGTCAGTGTATCACAATCCTTAATATACCTCACCATCTGGTCGTACACAATCTCTCCAGTACTTTGGACAGTGGGGGACAGGACTGAGATCGGTCTATAATTGCTGGTTACTGTGTTATCTGCTTCCTTAAACATGGGGACCACCACTGCCTATTTCTAGAGATCTAGAACCTCTTGTGTGCATAATGGTAAGTTAAAAATGTTCTTGTTAGGAACTGCAGCCAGTGTCCAGACCATTGCTTCCTTCCCTTTTTCTCATATTCATTTTGTTTATTACTTCCTTCTCTGTAACCTGCTTAAAATAAAATTCCCAGGGGGCACCAGAGAGCTAGCTTCTAGGCAGGATGCATTTCTATTCAGCGCCTAACAAACTTAACATTTCACATTTCACAGTCAGAAGGCCACCAAGCAGAAGATTTTTGAGAGATTTAAATTCTGCATATGCTGAGCATTTTGGAGATACCTAATTTATTATGGGTCATACTAAGAATACCCAGCCTCAAGCGATGGGAGTCTTGTGGCCTACATCTTCCCAGATGCCAGTGGGATCTGTTGGTGATGCACCAGGGCCTACACTTCAGGCTGCATCCTCAGAACCTCCATGGCAGGCCATACTCGAATCAATACAAGCCATGGATGCAAAAATAGAAGAAAACCTAAGCAAATTAAAAGTCCACGATGCAGCCATAAATTTCCTTAAGGACACTGTGGCCGACACGGACAAATGCTCGATCTCACTTTGAGATACAGCTCTTGCAGCAGGTTACACCATTAGGACTGAAGCTTTCAGGTGTCAGGACCCCACAGAAAATTTCTAGTTAGCAGTCTTCAGCGGGGACAGCCTCCGACGTCGGTCCCACCCCCGACGTCAGGCGTAGTACATAAGGAGGCGGTCCCGCCACAATCCCCAGTTCTTTTCCCGCTGTTGACTTTGCAGTATCGGCCTCACGGTCACTCTCTAGCTCGCGACGACTAGGAAACTTCTCCGTTTTTCTTCCTTTTCTGACTGGATTCATCTGATGTCCGCTCCGAACACCTCTTTGGAGGGTCATCCATCCAGCTAGTGCTCATGCAAGCAAATTCCTTTTAAGGATCCCTCACTTGCCTGTGTGTGCTGCCTGGGCCCAGACCACGACACCTAGGCCTGCTCCTTCTGCCAGGACTTCAACAGCCGAACTAGGATCCGCACCAGAAGGCCCTTCAGGCTTTTTTTCAAGAACGACTCAAAGCAATGGATAAAGACCCTTCCTCCAAGGGAGTCATCAGGGAAGGCCCATAGACAGCAAGCACTGGGAGAAGGCTAGACCCAGATCCCCTTCTGGGGCCTCAGATTCCCAGCTCTGGCTCCAGGTCTGACCGCTCCCCGTCCAAGGCTCGCTCTCAGCCTCCCTCGGTTTTGGTTCGGTCATCCAGTGGTTCTTTCTTTCTGTAGCCTGTCAAGACCTCCAGGCGGTGAATTCCTCCCTCCGTCCAAGGCCTCGTCCAGGTCAGGGGCACCACCGTCATCCTCCGTTGGCAGGAATCCGGCGTCAGGTCAGTCTCCCACCTGCCGCCTCCCAAGCGCAAAACCAAGGAGCTGACCTCCCTGAGCGGACATCAGTTCACCCGGCGTTGGCCCATCTCCATAGGCACTCCGGGACCGCTACAGTACGACACCCATCGCCGGTCAGGCGTTCGCTAAGGACATCAGCTGGGGACCGACGTTGGCTATTGTAGAGGGAAGAACCACGCCACCTCCTACCGATGTTGGTCGGAAGGTGTCAGAGGAGGAGGACACGACCCAGCCTTAGGACCAGGCGGGTGACTCCGGGACCGTCGAGCTCCCACGGGAACCCTCCCCGGAGCGGGAGACCCCCAGGGACCCGACTCCCAGCCCGTCGTTGGGCTTGAATCTGTCGGAGGTGAAGGAGCTCTTCACCTTCTGGTGGGACACCATCAAGAAGGATGTGGTCACTGCACAACCTTCTCCTACGCTGGCTACCCCTTCAATGCCTGCACTCCCACCCCCACCCAGGGGGTCCACAGGATGGGCATCAACCCCTAAGGAGCCAGTATCCCCTCCTAGGGGAAGATCTTCGGACAGAAGAAGGCCTCCTTTGAGATCCACCTCAAGGTCACCCAGCCCCAAGAGACCTAGACGGCGTCGGTACACCCCATCTGAGGAGGACTCCAGATCTGACACCTCGGTGTGCTCCAGATCTCCTTCACCAATCAGCGTCCCTTCACCGGACCCATGTGACCTTCCTAGGTCCCCTCCGGATGACCCCTCATTCACCGAGATCATGTGACATATCCAGGAGAATATGGGGTGGGACGCTGAAGAGCTGGACCCCGAAAGACAACGCCTTGCCCGCTACCTTTGGCAAAAAGATCCTAAGCCTGTGGTAGTGCCACCCTTGGTGGACACGTTCGCAGACGTCACCAAGGCTGCATGGAAACATCCGCACTCGACTCTGGCAGTGCCGAAGAAGGCTGACCATCAATACAAGGCCCCAATGGAGGACCAGTACTTGGCGAACCATCCTCTGGCCGATTCCCTGGTCATTACAGCCTCACATGACCGGTCTCAAAAACCGCAGCACTTGAGCACACAGCCACCGGACCCGGAGTCCAAACAGCTGGACGTTCTGGGTAGGTGCACGTATGCGGCTGTGACCTGCGCCATCAGGTCGTTAAACTACCTCACCCACATGGTTCAGTTCCAGAATGAATTGTGGGAGCAGGGACAGGACCTGGTCAAAAAAATGCAAGACGGTGGCCAAAGGAGGAGCTGTTAACCTCCTCCTGTATGGGTTCAGACGTTGGAACCCAAGTGCTTAGAGCCACATATGATTCTGCGGACTCTGTGGCCAGAGCTGCAGCCTCGGGCATGTGTCTCTGGAGGCACTTGTGGCTTCGTGCCTCTGGGTTTACCCCGGACATCCAGAAGAATATCATGGACGTCCCTTACCATGGCGAAGTTTTGTTTGGTGAGGCCTCGGAGAAGGTGATCACCAAACTGCAGGATGCTGGGAAGGCGATTAGATCTGTGCAGGCTATGTACAGGTCTCGACTCAGTTCCTTTCGCAGGTACCAGAGTCGCTTTCGTAGCCGGACCCAAAGGCAACAACCACGTTCCAGCCAGCAACAAAGGGGATCCTTCATCCGAAAAGCCCAGGCTAAGACACTCTCGGCAGAGGCCAATGAGCTACAAAGTCGGCCCAGCCTGCGGGATCCAATGCTGCCACAGCATGACTCCTTCCCAGCCCCGGCCCCTCCTCTGGATCAACGGGAAACGAAGGTCGGGGGTCACATCACATGCCACCTGCCAGGGTGGCGGTCGATCACCACCAACAGGTAGGTGCTACAGTTGGTTGAAAAAGGCCATTATATAGAATTCATAGGCAACCCACCCACAAGGCCTCCTCTGCTTTCCCGCTACTCTGGTCAGCACGCCCTGCTCATACAGCAGGAAGTGCTCACGCTTCTAGAAAAGGAAGCTTTGGAGCATGTACCAGGGAGCCAGAGAGGGTTAGGATACTATTCACACTTCTTCCTGGTTCCAAAGAAAACAGGGGACCTCCGTCCAATTTTGGACCTCAGCGACCTCAGTCTGTCGGTCGCCTACAAATGCTTCTGCATGGTGACCCTACCGGGTTTAATCCCCATGCTGAAGAAGGACACCTTCCTGGCATCCCTGGACATGCAGGACGCTTACCTGCACATCCCTATTGCTCAAGCGCACAGGAGGTTCCTGCGCTTCGAGTTCCAGGGCCACCATTATCAGTTCCGAGCACTTCCCTTTGGGCTGTCATCGGCACCCTGGGTATTTACCAAGTGCATGGCAGTCATGGCGGCGTCTCTCAGAAGACAGGGCCACTACGTGTTCCCATACCTGGATGACTGGCTTCTCATGGCTCCGTCCAAGGAAGCATTGTTGATGGCCATTCAGTGTACCCAGGTCCTTTTTCACTCCCTGGGCATTCTCATCAACCAAGAGAAGTCTCTCCTGGTACCATCTCAGAAACTGCAGTTCATAGGGGCAGTTCTGGACACCATCAAGGAAAAGCCTTTCTTCCGAGGACAGAGCGGAATGCATCGGTCCCTCATCAGGGACCTGTCAGCGAAGAAGACCGTCCCGCCAGACTGGTCCTCCGCCTGCTCGGACACATGGCTGTGGCCATTCCTACAGTCCTGATGGCAAGACTCCACATGCGGGTAACCCAGTGGATGTTAAGGGTGCAGTGGGACCAAAGGCAAGACCATCTGCAGCAGCCAGTCCGAATCACGAAGGCCATGATTTGGGACTGGCAATGGTGGCTAGAACTGGGAAACCTCTCTGTGGGGGTTACCTTCACAGCGCTGTCTCCGATGGTAACTCTCTCCACAGACGCCTCAGGGCTCAGGTGGGGAGTACACCTGAAAGGGGTGAGGTCTCAGGGTACATGGACAATCCAGGAATCTCATCTCCACATCAACATACTGAAGATGAGGGCGGTCCTCTATGCCCTCCAAGCCTTCCAGTCGGAGATCCCACCGAGTACTCTCCTGTTACAAACAGACAATACTGCGGTGATGTATTACCTCAACAAGCAAAGGAGGCACACACTCTTACCCCCTTTGCAGGGAAGCCATGAGAGTGTGGGAGTGGGTAATATGGCATGGCGCAAACCTTATTGCAGTTCACGTTCCCGGAGTGGACAACACCATTGCAGACAGCCTGAGACACTCTCAGGCCAGAGTCCATGAGTGGGAGCTTCTACAGGAGGTGGCAGAGGATCTGTTCCACAGATGGGGCACTCCAGAATTAGACCTTTTCGCGTCCCCATCCAACGCAAAACTGCCCAATTTTTGCTCGCTAGATCCAGGACCTGGTGCTTTCTGGCGAGACGTGTTGTCCCTCTCCTGGGTGGGCAGATTCCTCTATGCCTTCCCTCCTTTCCCATTGATCCAAAGAGTTCTCCTCAAACTTCACAGGGAGCATGCAACGCTTATCTTGATAGCGCCTTTCTGGCCCAGAAAATCTGGCTCCCGCTCCTGCATCAGCTATCCCGGGAACCTCCGCTTCCTTTGCCAATCAGCTCCCATCTGTTGTCTCAGGAGGAAGGTTCACTAGTCCATCCGGACTTGCGTTCATTGAACTACATGCCTGGCTCCTAGAGACATAGCCATGATGCGACATGGGGTCTCGCAGGAAGTGGTGGAAGTACTTTCCGCTGCTAGAAAGCTGGCAACACACAAAACGTACGCCATGAAGTGGTGCAGGTTTTGCTTGTGGGCTCAAACACGTGGCTTCTCACCCTTAGACTGCCCCGAGAAGCTGGTTCTGGAATACCTGCTTTCGCTTTTTCAATCCAGACAGGCTTACTCCTCGATTAAGGTGCACTTGTGTGCAATTTCGGCTTATCATGCCCCCATTGGCCATCATATGGTGGCCCAATTGGACACTACTCATGCCTTTTAAAGGGGGGGTCCTCCACCTTAGGCCACCTATTAAGGACCCGGTTCCTCCTTGGGACTTGCCCTTTGTCCTGGAGCAGCTCACGCTGCCACCTTTTGAACCAGCCGCGGATTGCGAGCTACATTTTCTGTCGTGGAAAACGTTGTTTTTAGTTGCAGTTACTTCGCTGAGAAGAATCTCCAAATTACATGCAGTCATGTGCAAAGAGCCCTATTTAATTTTCCATCAGGATAGGGTATCCCTAAGGACAAATCCTAAGTTTCTGCCTAAGGTGGTTTCAGCCCTTACCCTTAATCAGGATATTGACTTACCAGTGTACTTTCCCAAGTACACCAATCGAGGAGAAGCACTGCTTCACACCCTGGATGTTCACAGGTGTCTCAGATATTATCTGACCAGAACCAAACAGTACCAGAAAGTGGATCAGCTGTTTGTCTCCTTTGCTGAGAGGATGAAAGGGCTCCTGTTTCTAAACAGTCCCTTTCACGTTGGCTCATTCAGTGTATTCTCCTTCTGTTATGACAAGCGCAGCAAACCCTTGCGGGTGCGGTCAAGGGTCATTCTACCAGAGGTGGCCACCTCCTTTGTAGCGCTGAAGAATGTTTCCACTTCAGCTATTTGTGCTGCAGCTACCTGGAGTCGGTGCATACCTTTATTAGGTATTACAGCCTGGACATCACTTCAAGGCAAGGCAGGTTTCGGCCTAGCTTTCCTCCAGAGACTTCTGTCTCAGGCTCGAACAAGGGTGGTAATCTCTGTCTTTCCTCCGCCCGATGGCGTAAGATTGTCGCTATTGCTTGGGAATCAGCCCTAATGGTGTAACCTGCTGCAAGAGCTGTATCTCGAAGTAAGATAGTACAGTTATGTAAGAACTTACCGTAACAGTAGATCTTCGAGAACAGCTCTTGCAGCAGGTACCTTCCCGCCCACCATTCTCCCTTGAGGAGGTAGGTTATAACCTAACATCCATCTTTCGGGATGGAATGATTTGTTTTAGTCTTGGCCATCTGATGGCGGATCCTCGGTCTCCTCTTCTGATGTCATCCAGCGGCCGGAGTCTCGGCGGAGAACTGGGGATTGTGGCGGGACCACCTCCCTATGTACTACACCTGACACCGGGGGCGGGACCGACATCAGAGGCGGTCCCCGCTGAAGACTGCTAGCTGGAAATTTTCCATGGGGTCCTGATGCCTGATGGCTTCAGTCCTAATGGTGTAACCTGCTGCAAGAGCTGTTCTTGAAGATCTACTGTTACGGTAAGTTTTTACGTAACTGTACTTTATCAGTGCAGGCTACAGCGGCATTACTAACTAAAGAAAATTAACAACTACGAAGCCATCTGGATGATATTGAGAATGCCCAGAAAGCAGGGAATATCCATGTAGTGGGCCTGCCAGAGGGAATGGAGGGAGCTCGGCTGTTGGACTAACTGAAACTCTGGATGGCAGAAGTGTTACAGGTGCCTGAGGAGTTTGATTGGGCTAATCTTCACCAAGCTTATCGAGTGAACTCCAGAGTGCATCCCAGACCCCACAAACTCGGACTGTACTCATATGAACTGTGGGACCAGAGTATGTCCATATCAGCAACAAGACTAACATATCTGATAAAGGAATCCTTTCACCCAGCTTCTGTGGGATTTTCTCAAGAAGACTTGTGTTTTTAAAGTTGGCTGACAATAGAGGATGTCCCATATGCGACTTGCCCTTTGTTTGGGACTTTAACCTTACACCCTAGTGGTGTTCCTGATATTACATATGTTAAACATTTCAAGATAGCATCATTTTCTACAGTTTCAGTATTTGTGAGTTGTAACTCTGAAAGAATGACTGGGTATGGACATGGAAGCAAAAGGTAGAAGACCCCCTGTCTGGAGGGACCAGTTCAGTACTTCAGGTACTGTAAGGGCGCCTGTTTTCTTTCAGTGCATGTGGCTAATACCTGAAGAAGTTTACCCCTTGTATGTGGGTTTCTTTCTAGTTTTGAGCCATGTGTGCTCTGTCATGGCCAGTGTGACACATTTCTATCCTGTGCCATATGGGAACTGTTCTAAGTACTGGCCTAGTACCGCTTCAGAGGAGAATTTTGTGTGTTTCACCATGGCTAGTTCCACAGTTTCCAGATGTTTAGTCCTATGCTATATGGGAGGTTCAAGTTTCTGTTTCTACAGATGTTTTCTGCATTGCCTTGTGCCACGAAGTGTAAACCCTTGGGGGTCCATCTTTGCTTTTGTGTTTCCAACTTTGTTTCGGAATAAAGCCACACTCTAGAATCCTAACTTGGTATGGACAATCTAGTTACTGCTTCCTTTGTGGATTTACTGGGTACCCCTGTTCAGAAGTGCAAACCTGGCATAGCCCTTAGCAAATGTTCTCTCCTAGGACCTGGGTTTTGATATAGGTCTGGTTGTGTCCAATACATATAGTCTGTTGTATTCTTCTGTATTGCAAATGCTTCGTACCCCAACCCCTCTCATTTCCCCTAGACATGGGAAGTGTGCTTACTAGTTAAATAAGGGGCCAGTGGGAGGTTACAAAAATGGGCTCTATGATGCCAGTTGGACAACCCTTTTGTAGACCGGCATCTCGCTGACAGGAATCATGTCGACTACAAATTGTGGTTAACATGATTCCTGTGTGTCTCCTGGTCCATTTTTTTTTATCAGGGGCTTAGCCCCTTAAACCCCCCCCCCATCTTTAGGATTATCAACTCCAGTCAAAGTTGAATTGGGGTGGGGGTGTAGGACTGGGAGACAGGGTGCCCCTGTCTCGGGCACACCAACACAGTGTCCTGTTGGTAAAGTGTTGATTTTGCCGACAGGGTTGTAGTTCGCTGTGTTGGTGTCGCTGTACGTGGGGCGTACCACAAAATTGGGGGCTCATCCGATAATATTGTTTAATTTTGGGAGAGAACAGTAGATGTTTGGTGAGGGTATGGCTAGCGTTTTGTCTGTCTGGCAGTTTGGTAGCCCAAAACAGGAAAGGAAGCTTTGCACAAAAGGATCTTGCCCAGGAGAGTGCCATCCATATGTACTGCTGTGTACTTGCTAGTACAGTGCTGTTGTGTATTTGTGCCAACTAACAATGGACTGTAAAACCAGAAAGTGTATGTTCTTGTCTCTGCATCCAGAACAGTTTACAGAACTGTTAAATCTCAAGTTTCAATTGCCAAAAGTAATGTGGACTTTAGAAAACAGAGAGAAATGTGCCCTGAATGTTTCATGTACTTTGGGTGTAAATCGTCGGAGTCGCTAAAGAAATTGCCAAGTTCTAAGAGAGAAAATGGTCAAAATACTGCTCTTGCCGATGAAATTGCAGCCGAAAAAAAAATTAAGTTTGCAGTTTAAATTTGCCCTGCTTGATGATTGCCAGGAATGAAGAGCACAAAGAGAGAGAGGCTCATTTGCATGGTGTCGAGTGATTGGTGTGACTGCAATGAGTCCTGTCCCCTAAGCAGCTTCAGAGTGCAGCCCAGTGTTTGAGAGAGAGAGAGAGAGAGAGAGAGAATGAGTGGTGTGCGAGCTGGTCAGACCAGGATCAACCATCGAGGGGCTTCTGAATGTTCTAATCTGTGAAATACAGACTTTTGCTATAAAAATTCATGCTCAACTCGTTATCCGACCGACTGGAAAGTGAGCGTGGCGTTTGTGATAACAATCGACGGGATCGCCAGCCCGTTTCACCCTAGAGGCCTTTCAGGATCGGCACCAGGACGGAAATTTCACCAGAGAAAGTCAACTACTGATTTCAGTGAGTACCAACTCAAATAACTGTGCATCAAACTGTGTTGTGATTTTCAATACAGCTGAATCTGTGTGCAAACAGATTGTTTTGCAAAGAGGACTGTGAGTTGTAAACAGCAAGTGCAACAAACAAAATTCTGAGCATAGACTCTGAGCATTTATGATGTGTTCAGCAACAGTAAAATGTTCTTAAAGCAAGTGAGAGACTGTGAGTTGTATTATCCTGCAGCAAACAGGTAATACTGTAAAAGAAATACTGTGGCTTACAAATGACTTTAAGCATGTGTAACTAGTTGATTAGTGTGCTAATCGTAAAGTCCTGTAAAATCATATGAATGTGCTGAGAGAGATACATGCAGTGCAATCAATAACAGTTTGAACAAAATCAGTAGTAAAAAAGGTCAGATGCACAGTTTTTGAGTCAGAAAAAGATCTGATGCATGAGGAGGGCTACCATCGCCATTACAGGGCGGGGTTAGCAATGTAAACACAGCAACAGGGAGCCATTTTATGAGACTGTACTGAGTCTAGTAAACAAATAGTAACTACAAACTTTTTATGTGTTTTAATTGCAGGCATAGCTTTGGGATCTTCCCGCTGCTCGGATAATGCTCGAGCAATGATAGCAGAGGAGGTGGCCACACTAAGGGAACTATAGTGAACTTTCTACGGTGAAGGGTTGCCTCCAGACGTTGCGATCCCTAGTTATCCAGTAAGATTATGCATTATGTGCCTCAGGGCTGAAAGGGATGTGTTTCTGATACCCCACTGTTCGAATTTCCTAGTGAAGAATGGTATGAGCAGGGGTGCACTGCCAGAGAGGGCATCACAAATTCGATTGACTCCCACTTGGACCAAAGTAGGAAACCCTGCAAGTAGCAGCACACAGCACTAGGTTGAAACTGCTGGGGGAGGCCCCATAGAGTGTGGCACAGAAGGAAAGAGTATGTATTTACTGCAAAGGCAGACACTGGAGCTGTTTCTATGCCTGTGTCCCAGATGGGCAGTGTGACGGAAGGATCTGTGGACCCATGGATGAAGGGTCCTAGTCCTATCCTAGTAGGGGAGGATGAACTTTGAGAGACATTGAACTGGGAGGTGTCTACCTCCATGCCCAATGAGGAGTGGACTATCTCAGGAGTGAGAACGACTGCACACTCCCGCGCTCAGATTTTGAGTGAGGAAGAGGAGGATGAGGATATGTATCTTCATGTTGAGGGTCCTAGTTTGCTGCCTCAAGCTCTTGCCTCGGAGGATCCAGAAGAAGAAGAAGAAGGCTCCAGTACCCTGCCTACAGAGATGGTCAGGGACAAGTTCTTTCATTCATTAAGTATGTGGCACTGGCTTAACCAGGACTGGCCACCCCCAAGCCGAGCCATGGGCCGTACACTTGTAAGGAGGAGAGACTGGTACATAGGAGGGCCAATGCCATATATGGGAGGTCCTTTCCTACCTTTCCTCACAGAGTCTGGGAGGAAGCTGAACAGAACAGGCAATCCTAGTTATTGGAAGAGGCAAGCAAGAATTTGCATCCCGGTGCAGCAGCATGTGTTAGAGACAGAGACATCAGTGATAGACTGAAATTCTGGAAATTGGGCAGAACTTTGTTTATGGACACTGTTCGAATTGTGGACAAGGCAGGGAAAGAGTCATTCCACAACATCAACTTTGAACGCCCAGATGGTGTCATAGTTCTTGCACCTCACCCCAAGTGGTATTACCCTTAATGGTGCCACTCCCTAAGAATATGCCCAGCCTGCCCTGAGAGAAGCAAAGCAGTGGCAACACAGTGTCTGTCATCCAGCAGCAGCAGTATCCAAGGAGGAAGATGCAGCTCTACTGGTGTTCCAGGATTTTCAGGTGCATCCAGATTCATCAGCCCAGCAGTGTTTTCCCATTTCCATTGCCTGGCCTTCCAGATGACCTCAACCGAGCTGTTTTCCTGATTCATCGCCTGGTATCCCAGCTGTTTTCCTGTTCCATCATTTGATTTCCAAGACGACATCAGCCCAGCTGTTTTTCCTGTTTCATCGCCTGCTGTATCTGAAGATGCCGCCTGGTGCGTGAGAGTCTTCAGCTTGGAGAAGTAAGGTGATCTTTGTTTCAGTTTTCAAGGAACTGGTAAGACCCATTTTTCTACGTTTGTAGCCCTTAGCAAATGTTCTCTCCTCAGGACCTGGGTTTTGATATAGGTCTGGTTGTGTCTAATGCACACAGTCTGTTGTATTCTTCTATGTTTCAAATGCTTTATACCCCCATCCCTCTCTTCCCCCTAGACATGGGAGGTGTGCCTACTAGTTAAATAAGGGCCCGGTGGGGGGTTACACATGCATTTCCCAATGGGAGCCACCATGTTTTGGACCAGGACTTCCCAGTTTGAACCAATTGGGACACAGGGGACATCTAGGGGTCCTTGGCTCAGGTGTTTTGTGGAAGAAACTGTGAACTGTAGTGTTTGGCGCCTAAAGGAACCAATAGGAGCACAAGATGGTGACTGACTGCTCCTTCAGCCAACCAGAATGCAGAAAAAAACTGACAAATCTGGTAACCAGTTTCAAATGGTATGGCAGTTCATCCCAAGACTCTGTGGAACAAGGAGCTTGGTAGGCTCTGTGGGGATCCGGCCTAAGAGAGGCCCAGTTTTCCTCTGGTGTGCATCCTGGGTTCCAAAGGGGGTACTTGATCATCAAGAACTGCCTTATTGCAGATTTAGAGGTTTGCTCAGCAAAGTGACTGACATTGTGAACCGGCCAGGAGCTGAAAGAGGAATTGGAGAGTTGATGTTTCTAAAAGTAAATGTGATGAATGCTTATTGTGGGTCAAGGCCTACCATCCAGGGCCTCCTGATTGCCAGAGAGGAGCCCGGCTTTACCAGTGACCGAACTGTCCACCAGCTGGAGGGGTTACCAGCAGATAAACCGAACTTTGCCAGAGACACTCTGTTGAATTTGGGCCCATGTCCTTCCCTGCCCATGCCGTGTGTTCCTGTACCAGCTACAGTATTCTCGGCAAGAGACCAGATTCAGGGATCCAGCCCCTGTGCAACAAATCACTGCAGGTTGTGGCCACCTACAGGGAAAGGCCATGAAGTGGAGGTGAGTCGTGATGGCCCAGTTTCCCCATGTGCAGCAACTTCCAGCATCAGGTCTTCATTTCGCCTGGCCATCTTCAATCTTCTGGTACAGTGAGTAAATTCGGAGTAGCTTCTTGCAACAAGCATCTCAATTATCTTTTGGTACCATCTGCTTAATTTCAAGGGTTTTAATAGACTAGGCCAGCTGGCCGCAGATACAAATAATTTAATTTGCTTTGCACTGTTAATGTTGATTACTTCTTTCCATCAAGGGCCTCAATGACAGCTGCAATCTTGGGCACTGATTCTGGCCAGCCAGCCCTACATTCTGGGTACCCAGTAGTTGCGGGACTGTTTGACAAAGAGACTAACTTATTTGTATGTTAAGTCACCTGTTTTTATTTCCAGAACAGTAATCATTTGCTCAGATTTGCTCCCCCTCCTTGTTCATGTTCTCCTAATAAACCTGATTTACTGTGTTACTTTGAACCTGGCTTGTGAGCATATTGTTACTTGGCTTAAAATGATAGGCTCACTTCTGAATGTGTTAAAAGTGCATGTTGTATTGTAAAACTGTCTTTACAGGGGGTTGCAGGGCGTACAGCAGGACCAGAGACCCTGCTGGTAAGGGGACAACTGTGCGCATATTGTTTTTGCTTTTTGCAAACAGTTTATTGAATACTGCTAATGGTTATTGTCAGTTCATAGGTACTTAGGTTCATAGGGCCCCCCAGACTCTCCCTGTGGGACCTACCAACCTAGCTACTCCAGACTTTGACAATGTCCCCAGGACAGCCTACTCCTACCTCCCTTCCCCTCCACTCTCCAACTCCCTCTCCAGCATTATACACCACTAATCCCATAGGACACCTGTTCTATATCCCACTTTCAGCTGACTCCAGTCTTCGCAAGGCCCATGCCTTAGTGCTATCGCAGCCTAGCTGTTCCAACACTGTATATCATTATTTATTGCTCAACTTATACTGCTTTGTATGACTGGGGTGTCTCCCCTTGTAACTCCTGTGTAACCGTTGTATCCATTGCTGTATTTGTACTATGTACCAATGTTTGTACTCTGAACTATTTAACACTTTGTCCTCTCTGTGACGAGGTGCCTTTGTAAATGAGTCTCTGACTCAAAGGTTGTAAATCTGATATGTACAAATAAATAAAAATAAATAAATAGAATTTGGTCACTAGGTGGGATTGTGGGGGTGATAGCTTCCCAGAGGGCTTTACCAGTATAGATAGATATCCATGCAAATTGTATTCTGGGTGGAGGCACCAAACTATTGTGATTACTGAGGGTAGGGACACCCCAGTACTTGTTAATTTGGAACCCAGGCCCCTCAACCTGTTGTTAGGAAGACAGGCAGGGGAAGTAGCCCTTCGAGTAGCACCACCTAGGGGTTACATATACTTCTACCACCCTTTCTGTGAAGAAGTATTTTCTCACATCCTTCTTGAAATTTGCTCCCTCCAACTTCAATGCAAGTCCCCTAGTCCTGGAGCTTGCCATCTTATAGATGAGTTTCCTCCCTGTAATCTGTTAACCCCTGAGAGGTACTTGAAGGTTTCGATCATGTCACCCCTCACTCTTCTCTCCTCCAGAGTGTATATATTTAGATTCCTCAGCTTCTCCTTCCCTTGCAACCCCAGTACCATAATGGTTGCCCTTCTCTGGACCACCTTCACCATGTCTATGTCTTTCCTTAGGTGAGGTCTCCAGAACTGGACACAGTATTCCAGGTGGGGGGGTGTACCAGAGAGCGGTACAGGGGCAACGCCACTCTCCTCCTCCTGCTGGTGATGCTCCTCCCTATACAACCCAGTGTCCCACAAGCTCTGACCATGGTCTTGTCACACTGTGTTGCCACCTTGAGGTCTTTTGAAATAATAACCCTGAGGTTCCTTTCCTGCCTAGTGACTACCAACATCTCCTCCCCATAATATACTCAGCACCAGGGTTTCTGTGCCCTAGGTGCATGATTTTGCACTTTTTGGCATTGAACACCAACTGCTGTGTCTTCAGCCACTCCTCTACTTTCTTAGATCCCACTCCCTCCGGGGTGTCCACCCTATTGTAGATCTTGGTGTTATCTGCAAAAGACAGATCGTCCCATCCACTTCCATTGCAATGTCCCCTTTGAAGATATTGATGAGGACTAGTCCCAGCACTAAACCCTGTGGTACCCCACTGGTCACCCCCCATCCTTAGAGTGTGTGTCATTTACCACTACCCTCTGACTCCTATCCTTTAGTCAGTTACAAACCCACTTAACCATTTTGGCCCAAGCCTTAAATTGTTTCCTTATCAGCCTTCTCTATGGCACAGTATCGAAGGCCTTGCTGAAGTCTTTATTTATTTAATGTCTTGGATTACAACAACCTTTGAGCTAGTAGCTCATTTACAAAGGTTCCACGTCCAGTACAAACAATGAGATATACAAAGGTATTCAACTTATTGACAGTTAGTTCCAGAGTTACACAATGTGAGGAACAGTACAATGTAGGCCAATGCAAAATCAATACAAGTGGCAGCCTGGTTGGCTCTGTCAGTAGGAAGAGGAGGAAATGGCAGCCAAATATAGCCTTATCAAATAGTAGGGTGCTAGGGCATAGGGGCGAAACCGGCCTTATCAGTTCGGTTTGGTCCCGGTTCACCAAGCATAGATAGGAAAAGAGGGAATGTTTAGTGGGGGTGCAAGGATGAGAGAGTAAAGGGTATAGGTATTATGGGGCAGAGGAGGACACACAGGAGTGAGCTTTGTTGTAGGCAGAGGTAAAGCAGACTAATTGGTGCACTCCCATTTACCAATCAGAATCAGATGTGAAAGGAGCTCCCTTTTGAACTGCCCAATGTCCTGGACAGTTGTGAGAGTAGTAGGAAGTCCATTGAGCCACAGAGTGGCCCTGTAGGAGAAGGAGTGCTGGGCTAATGAGGTATTTCTGAAAGATACCTGGAGGGCATTTCTGGTGGTGCTCCGAGTGAGATGCAGGCAGTGTGACTACTGGATGTGCTTTTGTATATCGAGAGGGGAAGGGGGTAAGTCCTAGGCATGCTTTTTTTTTACCAAGGAGGCATACTTGGCACATGATCATCCCCTGGAGTGTGAACCAATTAGATTGGGCATAAAGGTTGCAGGTGTGTGTTACTTTCCCAGCACCCAGAACCAGTCTGCATGCTTTATTTAGTGCCACCTTAACTCTTTTTAAAGCTGTTTAGGAGGCTATGCTGTACACTATTAGTCCATAGTCTATAACCGACAGTGCTGAACTGTTAATAATGAGTTTTATGGCCTCTTGTGTCAGATAGTTCCTATGCCTGTAAAGGGTGCCTAATCTGGCATATATTGTTTTAACCACTTGGTCAATGTGTGGGGTGAAGGAAAGGGAGTTATCTAGTGTGACTCCAAGGTATTTGAAGGTACACATTAGGTCAAGCGGTTCACCACTACTAGAAACATAGAAACATAGAAGTTGACGGCAGATAAGGACCGCAAGGCCCATCCAGTCTGCCCATTTCTTTTTCTACCTCATAAATGTGCCATCGGCCTTTGCTCTGTCAGTGACCTATCTATTCATAGTCATTTGTATTGCTCCCTTATGCCTATCCCATGCCTGTTTGAAGCCCTGCACTGTATTCATAGCCACCACTTCTTGTGGTAAGCCATTCCATGCATCCACCACCCTTTCTGTGAAAAAGAATTTCCTCATATTCCCCCTTAATCGGCCTCCCTCTAATCTCATGCTGTGTCCTCTTGTCCTGCTATTTTTCTTATATTTAAACATGTTAGACTCTTTCACCTTGTTTATGCCCTTAAGGTGTTTAAATGTCTCGATCATATCACCTCTCTCCCTCCTTTGCTCAAGGGTATACATATTGAGCTCGTTAATCTGTCCTCATATGTCTTCTGATGCAGTCCCTGCACCATTTTGGTTGCCCTTCTCTGGACTGCCTCAATTTAGTTAATGTCCTTGTGAAGGTGTGGCCTCCAATACTGCAGCAGTACTCAGATGGGGCCTAACCAATGTCTTGTACAGAGGATTATTACCTCCCTCTTACGACTTGTGATACCCTACTAATACACCCTAACACCCCCTAGCCTTACCTACTGCTTTAGAGGTCTGCTTGATGATTTTAGGTCATCAGTGATGATGATGCCCAAGTCTCTTTCTTCCTTTGTGACTGCTAGCAACTCCTCCCAGCCTATAAGTGGCTTCAGGGTTTCTCTTCCCTATGTGCATGATTTTGCACTTCTTTGCATTAAATCCCAGTTGCCACTCTTCTGACCATTCTGCTAGTTTATCCAGATCTCTTCTCATTCTGCCCACCCCATCTGGATCATCTACTCTGTTGCAGATCTTGGTGTCATCTGCAAACAGACAAGCCTTACCCTCTAGTCCATCTCGAGGTCACTAATGAAGATGTTGAATAGGACTGGCCCCAGGACTGATCCCTGAGGTACCCACTTGTGACTTGCATCTCTTCTGACTGTATACCATTTACCACCACTCTCTGTTTTCTGCCAGTCAACCAGTTTGCCACCCAGTTGACCAACTTCTGACCCACCCCAAGCCTACCTAGCTTATTTATCAATCTTCTATGTGGAACAGTGTCAAAAGCTTTGCTGAAGTCAAGGTAGGCGACATCAACTGCTCCCCTTGGTCCACCACTCTGGTTACCCAGTCAAAGAAATCTATGAGATTAGTTTGACAGGACCTTCCTTTGTAAACCCATGCTGTCTTGGATCCTGTGCTATGGATTCCAGGTGTGCACTATCCTTTCCTTAAGGAGTGCCCATAATCTTGCCCACTACTGAGGTAAGACTGACCGGTCTGTAGTTCCCCGCCTCCTCCCTGCTACCACTCTTGTGGAGTGGGATCACATGAGCCCTTCTCCAGTCTTCTGGGACCTCTCCTGTGCTCAGAGACTCACTAAACAATTCTGCTAATGGCTCTGCTAGTTCCTCCTTTAGCTCCTTAAGTACCCTGGGATGTATGCCATCAGGTCCCATTGCCTTATCCACCCTGAGCTTAGCAAGCTCTTGTAGGACCCTTCTTTTGTGAAGGAGTAGTGCTCACCTCCCTCCCCTGTGTCCATGATGCTGAGCTGTGGGCCCTGCCCTACCTTCTCTTCAGTAAATACTGAGCAAAAGTATCTATTTAGGATAGATGCCTTTACAGGGTCCTCCTCCTCACATGCTCCCTTTCTCCATTAAGCTTAGCAATACCCCTCTGGACTTTCTCCTTTCACTAATGTATCTATAGAAAGTCTTGTCACCTTCTTTACTGTTCGTGCTAGTGTTTCCTCAGTTTGGGACTTTGCCTGCCTTACTGCCTTACTCGCTTCCCTAGGGCAGTTTGGTATGCCTCCTATCTTCATCCCGCTGTGTTCCTTTATATTTTCTGAAGGCAAGCCTTTTGGCTCTGACCTTTCTGCTACTGTATTTGAGAACCAAAGTGGTTTCCTTCTTCTTTGCACTTCCTTTTCTGTCTAACACAATGGGATGTTGCTTCAAGTATTGTATCCTTAATGCTTGCCCACTTTGCCTGTTACCTCCTCACCTGTGTTTCTTTTGCCAGGGCTAGCTTAACTCTGTTGGCCATCTTATCAAAGTCAGCTCCTCTGAAGTCCCATATTTTTGCTTTGGAATGGATGATTTAGATGTAGTAGCCAAATTGAACCATACCATGTGATGGTCACTGGCTCCCAGGTGACCTTCTACCTGGAGATCTGTGATCCCTTCTTTGTTAGTCAGTACTAGATCTAGGATAGCCTTGTCTCTTGTGGGTTGCTGTACCAGTTGTTTGAGGCCCTCCCCCTGCAGGGAATCCACTATGAGTCTAGTTCTGGCAGATGTTCCTGCTGGTATTGACCAATCTGTATCTGGCATGTTGAAGTCTCCATTATCAGAACCTCCCTTTAGCTGTCATGTTTTGTATATCTTCTAACAGTAATGTGTCTATGTCCTCCCTCTGGTCTGGGGGCCTGTAGACAACCCCAGTTCTTATGGCTGTCCCATTTCCTGTTTCCAGGGTGACCCACAGTTCTTCTGGCTCCTTATGTGTATTCTGAATTTCTGTAGCTTTGATATTTTCATTAACATACAGGAAACCCTCCCCCTTTTGCACCTCGGTCTCTTCTGAACAATACATAGCCAGGTACTGAAGTCTCCCTAGTGTGGTTACTGGTAAACCACGTCTCACTAATTGCTACTATGTCCAGTTTAGCCTCTGACATTATTGCCTGCAGGTCTGGGATCTTATTTCCCAGGCTGTGAGCATTTGTGTACATGATTTTCCATTGGCCAGATTTTGGTGTGTTAGTTGTTGGGTGAAGTTTGGCATTACCCCTGTGCATCGTATGGGGAGACAAACCTTTTTTCTTACCTGGTGATGCAAATGAACGGCAAACACGCTGAATTCCTGTTTGACCACTAGCTGAGGGGGGAGGGGTGTTCTTCCCATTCGACGTATGGGGTGCTGCACCCCTCTCCCCATTTGCTGGTTTAAATATTCTGCAAAGACGTCAAACTTCTGCCCCAATGCACTGACTCCCTCTTTAGTCAGATGCAGTCCATCAAATTTAAAGAACTTTCGCTCCCAGAACTGTTGCCAGTTCCCTACAAATCTGTGTCCTTTTCCTTGCACCAGTCCTGCAGCCACGTGTTTAGCTCCCTATCTCCCCTTCTCTGACCTTCCGTCCATCTGCTCCTTCTCCCAGACTGGCAGGATCTCAGAGAAGGAGATGCGGATGAAATAGATGATAGTTTGTCACCCAGCCTAGTCAGGTGTTCCTTGGTCTCCACAACTGACCGGCTGGCGAGATCATTAGTCCCTATGTGTACTAGGACATCAATGTTTTCTCCTGCTTTGTGAACAATTTTGCTAATGTCGGTCAGTGTCTCCATGCTGATGTACCTGGGAGACATCTGACCATCACCCTGGCTGAGATGGGTATCAACTCCCGAATCATGGAGTCTCCTATGATCAGAAGTTTTTTTGGATCCTTTGTGCTTGTTTAGTTTTGGTTCCTGATTTGGGTGAGTATTGTTGTGTAGCTCCTGTGCCGCAGTGTCCTGTTCTGCAGTGTCTTCTGCCTCTTTATTTGATTTCAGAGATAGAGGCAGATACCTGTTTGTAGTGTTTATATGGTTTTGGAGGTAATGTGTTGGAGAGCAGAGAGTGATGGGGCACCTGATTTGCTCCTCCTAACCACCTGCCAACCTCCTGGACCAACTACCCTCTGCGGTCGAGGTTTTCTGTTGGATGCTGGGAAATGGTGGGTGGTTCTTATAATGTATTTCCTCTTCAATATGAAATTTGAGGCGTGCAATCTCTGCCCATGCTGCCTGGAGCTGAGACCTAAGATCTCCAAAGGCCCAGCATGTAGGACAGTGTCCTAAATCTTGTAAGACTGTCCTTCTGAAAATTGTTCCACAGTACCTGCAGTTAATGAAACCATTCCAAATAAGTTGCTGGGTTTGTGACCTAGTCAGAGTAATTAGAAAGAAAAAAATGCAAGTAATGGTTTTAATTGTGCTTTGTTTAACTTGTTATAACAAGTTAAATTACTAGTGCCCTGTAAATGAGATCACCTGTGGAGGCCCCACTGATCCGCCCTTCCTGCTCTGCCACAGGAAATGTCACAACTGTGGTACCTATAAAAGAGGTGTGGCGTGGGGTGGTTGGGGATGGGGTGGGTGGCTGGGCCCCTTCCCTGTCTAAAAAGAAGAACCACGGACGAAAGAACAAGGAGGTAGAGCAGAAACAATCAGTCAACAACAAATGCAGTAACCCTGAAAGCTTATCCTAATGTTAGATAAAACTGTAAAACCTGTAAAGCACCACCTGTAATAATTTCAGAGAAGATATACCCTGTAAGAAACACTTTGCTCCAGAGAAAAATAAAGCAGTAACAGAAGATATACCTTGCAAAAGACAATTTGAATCAGAAGATTACAGCAGTAATCTGTTACACACACCTGTAGGCACACCTTGTAATAATGCAGAAGAAGGTATACCAGCAACAACAATTTGAATCAGAGAAAAATAAAGCAATGAAATGTTAGCAACAAACAGTAGCAATCCCTGTGAGTAAAAATAAAAACACCACCACACAGTAAATCTGCTTAGCCAAACTAAGTCTTAATCCTTCTCCCTTGCTCTGGTAAGTTTCTCTACTCTGCCTTTCAAGCAGTCTTAGAAGGAAAGAGCTCAGGTGAAGCTAGGTGCCTTGGCCCAGCAAACCAAGTCTTCTACCTCCAAGATATCAACTAACCTGACTTTTTAACCCTTCTTTCTGTTGGAAATTACTGACAGTTTGCCAGCTCCACCCCACATACACACCTAATCCTGTGGAAGAGCTGTGGGAGGAAAACAATTAGCTCCTTCAATGTGAGAAGGAGACTGAAACACCTCTGAGACAACAAACCTTTTCAACAAACAAGAATAAAATAAAACACAGTGTCAAACAGTAATTTTGCTTAGCCCAATGATAAAAAAGTCACAAAAATGTAAGCTCCACCTGTAATACAGTAATTTCAGAGAAGATATACCCTGTAAGAAACACTTTGCTCCAGAGAAAAATAAAGCAGTAACAGAAGATATACCTTGCAAAAGACAATTTGAATCAGAAGATTACAGCAGTAATCTGTTAGCACACACCTGTAGGCACACCTTGTAATAATGCAGAAGAAGGTATACCAGCAACAACAATTTGAATCAGAGAAAAAATAAAGCAATGAAATGTTAGCAACAAACAGTAGCAATCCTGTGAGTAAAAAATAAAAACACCACCACACAGTAAATCTGCTTAGCCAAACTAAGTCTTAATCCTTCTCCCTTGCTCTGGTAAGTTTCTCTACTCTGCCTTTCAAGCAGTCTTAGAAGGAAAGAGCTCAGGTGAAGCTAGGTGCCTTGGCCAGCAAACCAAGTCTTCAAAAGAACCATTTGGCTCACTTTGTCCTTATTCTGGGGGTTGGAGAATACCATGATCTTTGTTTTTTTGTAGTTTAGCAGTAGTTTATTTTTCTTAAACCACTCTTTCAGTTCTTGGAAGCTAAGTTGGAGCTCCTGATTCAGTGAGCTTATGTGAGGGCTACAAGAAAAGGTGGCGGCATCATCCACATGGAGTATTAGATGGCCATGCATCTGGAAGGGTGTTTATGAAAAGGCTGAAGAGCAATGGTCCAAGTATGGACCCTTGAGGGACACCAAGTGTGACCTGTCTGCTATCTGATAGTACGCTATTTATCTTTACTTGTTGGGTTCTCTGGGTAAGGTAATTTCTGAACCAGCTCACTGTCTCGGAGGATAGCCCAAGTGCACAAAGTTTTGTGATCAATAGATAGGCTAGATAGACTACATCCACTGCCCTCCCTTGGTCTAGTTTCCTGGTCACCCAGTCAAAGAAATCTATTAGATTTATTTGGCATGACTTTCCCCCTGTGAACCCATGCTGCCTGTGGTCCTACAGCTCACTGGTTTCTAGGTAATCAACCAGTCTCTCTTTTAGTAGGTTTCCATTAGTTTTCCCACCACCGAAGTTAGACTGACAGGCCTGTAGTTACTAGATACTTCCATACTGTCACTGTTATGCAGAAGCACCACATCAGCCCTTCTACAGTCCTCTTCAACAACTCCTGTTTCCAGTGAGCTGTTGAAGAAGGCTGTTGGTGGAGCAGCTAGCACTTCTCTGAGCTTCCCCAGTACATCCTATCCGGTTCCATAGCCTTATCCACTTTCAGAGCTACAAGTCCTTCTGTATTCTCCTCTGAAAATGGCCTTGTGCTCTCCCCCTCCCCACCTCTATTCTTAATTCTCTCTGTTGGCCCATCCTCCTATCCCTTTACTGTGAAGACCAAGAATAAGTACCTGTTCTGAATGGCAACCTTTTCTTAGTCTCCTGTTACACAATAACCCCATTCCACTCTTCTTATCCTCACTATCCCACCCCTAGCATTGCTCTTGTCGCTGTCATGACAGGAAAAAAGTCTTAACCCTCCCCTCACTTCCCTTGCAGTCCTTTCCTCTGAATGTGCCATAGCTCTCCTAACCACCTTTTTGCTTCCTTCTTCCTAGACTAGTACACTTACCTGTCCTCTTCTCTTTGAGTTTTTTTTGGTACCCTTTGAAAGCTGCCATTTTTTTCTTTCACTGCTTTGCCACCTCTTTGGAGAACAATAATGGTCTCCTTTTCCTCCTGCCTCTTCTTAAATCTTTCATGCAGAGGTTCATTGCTCTAATAATATCCTCCTCTATTCTCTTCCACTTTGCCTCCACCTCTCCCTGGCTATCCCTCCCGTTGAGGCATTTCTGAGAAAGTGATCCATTTCTTTCAAATCTGCCCTCCTAAAATCCAGGATCCTCCTCTCCATGTGGCTTACCTCAGCTCCTTTCCTTATGTCAAACCACACCATACCATGATCATTGGTACACAGGGGACTTCCCACTGTGATGTTTGTAATTCTGTCCCTGTTTGTGAGTACCAGCTCCAACACTGCCCTGCCACTAGTAGGTTCTTTCACAAGCTGCCTGAGAAGAGCTCCCTGTAGGAAGTCTAGAATGGCCCTGTTCCTTGATGAGGCTGCACTCCAAATACAGTAGATTGAAATCTCCAACTATTAGCACCTCTCCCTTCCCTACCATCCTGATGATGGCCTCCCTTGGGGACCCATCCATCTCCTCCCCTTGTGTTTGTGGTCTGTAAACTGCCCCAGTTCAGATAGCATTACCACAGCCCATCTCTAGGGTGACCGACAGCACCTCGACTCTTCTCATCTTGTACCTGCACATCTGTGGCTTTTATTCCCTCCATCACATACAGTGCCATCCTTCTTCCCAGTCCTGTTGCTCCTAAAGAGTGGCTAACTTGGTATGACCATGCACCAGTCGTGGTGTGTTGTGCACCATGTCGCTGTAATGGCCACTAGATTCTGGTAAGTCTCTGCCATGATAGCCTCCAGGTCACAGATTTTGTTTCTGAGATTCCTGGCATTAGTACGCATAGGTCTCCAGTCTACTCCTTCTCACCATCCAACCTTGTGTCCTTTGCTTTCCATCCTTGCTTATCCAAATGGTAACCTGCTGTTCCTGCTGACCCACCCATTTTTCTTTCCCTCTTTCTTCAAACCTTCAGACTTCTGATCAGGGGTTCAGTCCCCACTAGAGCAGAATACTCATTGTATGACCTTGGGCAAGTCACTTAACCTCCAACACCCAACTGTAGAAATGGGTAGAAGTAGGACCCCACTGGAAAGGAGATATTGCATCTCAGCTGGGCTACCCTGGGTAAATAACATGTAAAATAAATAAACAATATATAATAACTGGCTTTCCCTGTTTCCCATAAGGAAACCCATGGCTTAATTTGCCATTATAAAGGAGTGTTTATAACAGCAAACACACACTGGATTTCCCTTGCTCTGCGTATGTGCCTGCCACAGTTTGTCTGTTCCTGACCACTCGCCGCTTGCCGTCTCGCCTGAAACTCCACTGCCAGTGGGACTTGGTGGTAAGTTATTTTAAAAAAATGTAGGACATTTTGCACATTTACTGGGCTAAAAAAACATTTAAAAACATTTAAAAATCTTGGACATTAGAAATGTAAGGATTGGGCTAAAAGGAAACCGGATTGTTGGTGTACCAGAACATTTGCTATTTTATATAATTGCTGTGGCAAAAAAAGGGAAACCCAGCAATTATTTAAAATAAATTATGAGGTTGTGTGTAAACTTGAATTTTGCACACACTCTTGGTGTTGGATGCCTAGATAAACCCCTCAAGCTTCTCTCTCGGGGTTTATGTGGCATCCAGCACCTCAGGTGTGTGTGAAATTCTTGTTACACACATCATCCCATATATTATTCTATATGTACATAACTGATCTAGGGGAGAGGTTAAGGGGGAAGGTGTGATTCTTCATGGCCGGTACAAAACTCTGCAAGAGGGTGAATACTATGAAAGGGATTGCCACCGTGTAAAAGGATATGGAAAGATTAGAAACGTGGTCAGGCATCTGGCAGCTGAAGTTCACACCAGAAGTGGAAGGTAATGCACACAAGGAACTGGAATCCTGTAATGGATTACTGGATTGATGGGCTGAGGGTGGGACACACTACAGAAGAAAGGTGTTTGGAGGCTGTCATCAGTGACACACAGAAGTCCTGTTTCCAGTGCAGTAAGGCTTATAGGAAAGCCAGTTGAATACTGGGGTGTATAGGTAGAGGCTTTACCAGCAGGAGAAGGGAAATACTCTTTTCCCTGTACGGGTCCCTGGTGGGTATCCAGTGATGATAGTGACTGTAAATGAGCAACTGTCAAAACAGCGACTCATTTACAGCTCTTTCATTTTGGACTACCCTGTAAGGATAGCGAGAGGATGTGACGGTGAGAGTAGGGATGTGCGAGGGAGGGTGACTGGAAGGGGAGGTATTGGGAGGGAAGGGAGGGCTAGGGAAGAGGTTATTTGTGCGGAAGTGTGCCATGCTGCTACTGAGCTAGCCATGTGGTGGGGTGGTGAGGGTGGCTAGCTGTGGTGCAGCAGGTACTGGGTTCGGGGCTGGGGACTGGGGAACGTTTTTAATGCTGCTGCAGTTATTTTTATAATTTTCAAACTGTCTCCCCCTCACCAATATGCACCCCCCTGGAGTGGGTTGGGGCGCAAAACCTCCCATGAGGGGGGTGTGGGGGACACAGCACCCCCCCAACATAAACAGTATTTTAGATTACCGGGTGTCTTGTTGCTTATTAGTGTACATTGCCAGTTTGCTTTTTGGCACTGTACACTTGCCGTGGTTGTGGTTTTCAGAACTTGCATTTACCTCTGCATTGAACAGATTCAATACACAGATAACAACTAATCAGAATGCAGGCATTTCCCTGCCCATTTTATAAGGTCCCTTGAAGGGTGCATGCACAGGATTCTCCATCTAGTTTGGCATGCCACACCTATTAGCAAAGGTCTCTCCAGGCAGATTAGATCGATCACAGGTATTGTTCTGCCTGAAGATTTCTTTGTGTCAGTATTTCCATGAATAATCTGACAATGAAGAAAATGGAAACAGCAGACAAGTTTCATCCTCAATGAAAAGGCTTGACTGGGGTTTGGTGGGGCAGTGGGCAACTTACACCAATCACTGTAAAGTGTGCATGTCCTAAGTGTCGACTGGATGCTCATTTTCTTTGTTGCTTGTGGTCCACAGCTCACTTGTCTCCTTTAGCATGCCTACGTACCCTCTCTGATTTCCATCCAGGCTTCTCTGCCTGTTGATGGTTCTAATGCAGACTCCCACTTGCCCCTCCCCCCCCCACTCTGGCATATCTTAGTGGACTTCTACTGCCTACCTTATTATTTCAGGAGGCTTTCCACTGGCTGCCACAACTCCCTTCAGTTCCTTCCTGATGCTCTTTAGGCAACTGCTGCCACCTTTTGCAGCTTCACTTCTCTGTGCCAATTTGGGGCCACCACCCTCCATTTCTGAATGCCTCCAGTTCCAGAACTGCCATGCAAGATCCAGGCCACTACCACTCAGCATCCCCTTGGGGTACTCTCCCTGTGTGTAATGCTTCCAGGTTCCCTCCGGTCATGGCTTGTGCCTCTCTCCTTTGTAAGTGCTCCTTTTTTTCTCACACTGTGTCTGCTTTGTGCCTGCCTTGCTGTATGATGCTTTCTTCCGTGCTGGGGCTTCCTGCTGTTCCCCTTCTTTCTGCTAACTCTCCCTTGGCTTCCCTCTGCTGCTGTGGATGTCCAAGCTGTACCTTTGCTGTCCGCTGCCTTGGCCATACTGCACCCACCCAGATTTTTAAGGCCTTCAATTTGCTGCTTCTCCTCTATGAACTTAGTTCTATAGTATGTTGTAGTCAAATAAATTAGTCCTGGCTGAGGCTTGTCTAGGTTTGAATATAGTTTGAGTTACCTGTTTTGCAGCTTGTGACATAACCTTTCCACACATAAGAAGAGCTACTCAATTACCTGCAGCTCAGTGGCACATTGAATGTGTATTTGTTTAGCAGGCAAAGGATCAGTGGAGCAAATCCTGGCAGGGTTGCAAACATTTTATTTGTAAGACTGAAACTCACTAGAGTGGCAATTGATGGTGGTGTGGGGTTGAAACAGTAAATTATATGAGAAGTAAATTTAGCTAAGAACAACAATTTGTGATGTTAAATTGTCTGCTGGGATTAGATCCCGAGTCACCTGTTTTATAGGTTGTGACATAAACTCTACATCATTGTAACTGTAACTGCCTTGCTGACAGCTCTATGGCATTCTGAATGTTTGTTTGTTTACTAAGTAAGGGATCGGCAATTCAAATCCTGGTTGAACATAATTTTTTTTTTGTAAGATGAAAACTCACATGAGTGGCAATTGATGGTGGTGTGGAGTTGGAATAGTAACTTAGATTAGAAGTAAATGTAGCTAAGAACAACAGTTTGTGAAAGTAAATTGTCTGCTGAGATTAGATCCCCGGTCGCCTGTTTTGTAGATTGTGACATAACCTCTACAACATAGGAAATTTGACTCACTAACTTGCAGCTCAGTGGCACACTGAATGTATATTGCTTAACAGGCAAAGAATCAGTGGTTTAAATTCAGGTAGTCATAGTTAGAATCCAGTCCTGGCAGGGATCAAACTGCAAACTACGTTGATGGGTCTGCAAGAAAACCAGCACTTCTATCTATTGCTGCAAGACATTAGATTATGTGAGTTTGTCATGGCTGTAAAGATCATCGAATGGAAAGGGAACCCCAGCTAACAATTAAGAAAAAACTGCAAATAAAGGAGTTGTAAGAGGTTAAGTGATATTAGTCTTTGTTCCAGAGGCAACATTAATTTTTTCCTAGTTTTTTTTGTGCTTTTCCACAGTAGCCCTGTCTATTTTTTTCTCTCTCTCTCCATTATATAGTTACAGTAGCACTGGTATGTTAGGGTTTGTCATGAGTTCACCCCTAGGCATGGCTGGATCCCCTACTCCCAGGAGACCCCCCCTCCTTGATGAACCCTGTGACTTTGATTGTGAAGAAGGAGAGCTTCCTCTCTTTCTATCCAAGAAGTCTTTATTTCTAAAATTTGGTAGTTAGTAGTTGAGCGGGCCTGCTAAAATCAGGCATCAGCCTGACAAAACCTTTTCCCTTAAAATGTATACCACACAAATTAGACCCAGGCAGAGTTGATAAGAAAACCATAAAAAGTTTACTTAAAAAAGAAACACATTAAAATATTCTACACAATATATTGTATTGGGTTGCAGACACCAATGTTAAAAAAATTTAGAATTAAACAATAAACCCACACACTATGAATGCCAACATTTTCTGCCTTATTGTTGTTTGGAGTTCAAGGTATAAAAAGTCCCATCTGCCAGAAAATGTCTTCAAGTTTTCTGAAAAGAGTTCTCAAAAAGTTCAACAAGATGATGTCAGTCTCTGCATTTCCTTCTTCAGCAAAATTCAGGTATCTTTTTTCTGAGAAAAGCTCCTTTCCCAAAAGTGTTTCTCTCTTCCTCAGTGAGGCAAGGTTCTCTCACTATCAGTAGCTCTTTTCCAACAAACTACCCAAAGCTAACACTTGTAAAATTATACCAAACAAGCATTTGTCAATGCCGAATGTTGCTTGGTTGTATGTGCTGTTTAGGTATTTGGAAGTCATTGGAGTACAAATATCGAAAATTCGTGAACTTACGAGCGTGCATAGGAAGTGCGCAATGCACGCTCGTAAAACAGTCATTTTTAGGATTTTTAACCAAATTTTCAACATAGCCATTTTAAGACCCTCTGCTCATGAACAGTGTCACTGTGATTTTCTTAATGTGTCCCATACATTGATTTCTCACACCGACTGCACCATTGTGCGCTACATGGGTGGAAACACGTTTTGGGCAAGATGTGAAAAATGACAGCTGTACTGCTCATAAGGAGGTGTGGTAAAATGGCAATGTTGAAAATCTGGAGTGAAAATATTGAAAATTTGCAAACTTACGAGCGTGCGTAGGAACTGCGCAACACACGCTTGTAAAACAGTCATTTTTAGGAATTTTTTCACCAAATTTTCAACATAGCCATTTTAAGACCTCTGCTCATGAACAGTGTCACTGTGATTTTCTTAATGTGTCCCATACATTGATTTCGCACACCGACTGTGCCATTGTGGCTACATCATGGTAACTACGTTTAAGGCAAGATGTGAAAAATGACAGCTATACTGCTCATAAGGAGGTGTGGTAAAATGGCAATGTTGGAAATCTGGAGTGAAAATATTGAAAATTCACAAACTTATGAAGGCAGTATGAACTGGCAAGACGACGCTTGTAAAACAGTCATTTTTAGGATTTTTTTCACCAATTTTCAACATAGCATTTTAAGACCTCTGCTCATGAACAGTGTTACTGTGATTTTCTTAATGTGTCCCATACATTGATTTTATACACCACTGCGCCATTAGCGCTACATGGGCGGAAACATCGCTTTGGGCAGGATGTGAAAATGACAGCTATACTGCTCATAAGGAGGTGGTAAAATGGCAATGTTGAAAATCTGGAGTGAAAATATTGAAAATTCGTGAGTTTATGAGCGCATGAGGAACTGCAACGCTACTGTAAGACAGTCATTTTAGGAATTTTTTCACCAAATTTTCAACATAGGCTTTTGAGTATTCCACCTTATGAACATTGGCAGTGTTGTTTTGTTTCCCTTAACGGCCCTAAAGTGAATCACCCTGGCTCATTAATGCCATGACAGTGCAATAATTCATGAGGAGGGTCCCAAAACTCAATGTTGAAAATTTGGGCCCAAAATTCCAAAATGCCTGAGATATGCAACAAAGTTGAAAAACCCTATTTATTCCATTATACAGCTTACCAGCATTTCTCAGTTCGCGGTCGGCTTTGAAGAGTGCAGACGTGTTCCCGGTCCACCGAAGATCGTCGCGCCGAGCTCCGGAGGTAAGTATGGGGTGAGGGGGGTGTGGGGAGGCAGGGTGTGCAGTGGGTGGGTGCAGGTGGGGGCAGTGAGACTGCGAGGGACTGTTTATTTATTTACAGGGTTGTTTTTTTTTTTAATTAAGACGACGCGGGACGTTTGCCATGCTGGGGTGGGCTCCCAGCGTGGCAGCTGGAAAGGCTGTTTGGGGGGTCTGGAGCTGATGGGGGATTGGGCACCCCCGTTGTCTATAACAAGATTTGCCATGCTGGGGTGGGCTCTCAGCGTGGCACCTGGAAAGGTTTTGGGGGGCCGTGCAGCCGTGGAGCCAACGGGGATTGGGCACCCCTGCTGGCTATAACATTTTTGCCACGCTGTGGTGGGCTCCCAGCGCAGGCACCTGGACAGCTTTTGTTGGGGGGCGTGGAGCCGACGGGGATTTGCACTCTGCTGGCCATACAGTGTGTGTGCTGGGAGGGAGTGTATCAGCACGCAATATGCTACTGTGTGTGTAGGGTGGGGAGAGCTCTGCTCACTGAAGCGAGCTCTCCTTTGAACTGTATGCCACTGCATTTTGACTGAAACATAGAAACATAGACTTTGACGGCAGATAAGGACCACTTGGCCCACCCAGTCTGCCCATTTCCTACCTACTGGATAAGCTGCAGATTCTAGTTAACCAACAGCCTACTTCCTGCAACCCCCACTGTAATTGCCTTGTGTCTGTCCCATGCATGTTTGAATTCCTCCACTGTTTTAGACCCAAAGACCTCTCAGGAAGGCTGTTCCATGTATCCACCACTCTCTCCATGAAAAATAAATTCTCACATTACCCCTGAGCCGTCCTCTCTATCTTTAAATTGTGCCCCTTGTTCTTACACATCTCTTTTCTGAAAGATGCTACCCTCCTGACTTTGTTGATTCCCTTGAGGTACTTGAATGTTTCTATCATGTCCCCCCGTCCCTCCTTTCATCAAGAGTATACATATTAAGCTCTCTCAGTCTCTCTTCATATGGTTTCTGCTGCAGACCCTGCACCATTTTAGTTGCCCTCCTCTGGACTGCTTCCATCCTGTCTATGTCCTTGCGTAGATGAGGTCTCCAAAACTGCACACAGACAGCTGCAGCAGTCATTGGAGAACTGCAGCCGTGTCTGCAAACTCACTGGCTGAATTGGAAGAGGGAGTGCCACACCTCTGAAAACTCAGATGATGGTACTGTTTCTTGCACATGTGTGCAAGCAACATAAAAAGCAAGGCTCTTAACTGTGTGCTTCCTCTCTTACAGCCAGTGATGTCACTCCAGTCTATCCTTCTTATTAGAGGACACATTTCTTTTATGGAGTCAGCAGTTAAATGTTTGTTTTTGTACCGGATTCAGTAGTTCACCTTTTCTCCTGGATATAAAATACCAGCTTCAATAGTTCACCTTTTTTTCCTGCAGCAGGTGTCTCTCTTGCTCCAGCCTTACCCTCTAGAGTATCACATACCCTTATTTCCTTTAATATATTTTGTCTTTGTTCCCCTGGCCTGCCCCCTGCTGTGGCACTTACTTGAAATAGACAACATCTTCCCTTGGTGTCAGGGAACCCACAACAAGACTTACAAAAGAGTTTCAGACTTCCTGTCTTCCCTTCTTCTGGTCTTGAGATCTGATCATTCAGATACAAATGAAGGTAGTAAATGTTTTCATTTACTAGTTCCTATATCCTAGCCTTTGATATGTAACCAGGCCTGGGAGCAATCTCAGTACTTGTTGATTTTATCATAGAACGCTTAAAGGGCCGGTGGCTCAATTCTGAACCACGGTCCATGTATCTATATCATATCTGAATAGTACAAATATGTATGGGCCATCTCGTCTCATCCCTCTCTTCTAAGACTGAACCTGTGGGAACATGACCCTTTTTATGGCAGAGTTCTCATAGTTCGGTTATGGTTCCAATACGTGCATTCCCATTTTCAGATCCAGGCATTTGGGTCACCTCTATATCATGAGCCTGTAGGGCAATACTCCACATAAGGAGTTTTCCGTTCTTTTTACCCATTGGACCTAACCACACTAATGGGTTATGGTTTATCTATACCTTAAAATGTCACCCATAAAGGTATAGTTCCAACTTTTTCAGCGACTATACCAAAGCAAGGCATTTTTTTTCCACTGTGGAATAGGCTTGTTCATGGAGAAGCAGCTTCTTGCTGAGGTATACTATGGGGTGTTCTTTACACTGACTGGATATCTGACTGAGGACAGCTCCTATTCCCACATCCGAGGCATCCGTTTGCATCACAAATGGCAGCGTGTAGTCTGGGCTTGCCAGCACTGGAGCACTACACAATGAGGTTTTCAGTTGTGTGAAGGCCCCATCACAGGCCAGGTTCCAGTTCACTCTTTTAGACTGCTTATTTTTCAACAGCTCAGATAAAGGAGAAGCCAGGGAAATGTAATTGGTTACACATTTCCTACAACACCCTGCAGTTCCAAGAAAGCTCCTAGCTTGTTTCTGGGTTTCAGGTGTAGGCTAGGCCACAATTGCCTCTATTTTTGCCTGGTTTATGTGAAGTTGGCCCCTCCCCATGACATGTACCAAATAAGTGACCTCTGCCATGGCCACTTAGCACTCCTCTGCTTTGATAGTCAGCCCTGCAGCCTGTATTCTGCCAAACACTTCCCTCAAGTATGTCAAGTGTTCCTCCCAACTATGGCTAAATGTAGCTATGTCATACAGGTAGGTGACTGCAAATTCCTTCGTACCCTGTAACACTTGATTCACTAACCATTGGAATGTGGCAGGGGCGTTCTTTATTCCAAAGGGCATGACCTTAAATTCACACAGGCTGACTGGAGTGATGAAAGCTGACCTTTATCTAGCCCTGTCAGTGAGTTCCACCTGCCAATACCCCTTTGTCAGGTCTATAGTGGTTAAGTATGTTGCCCTTCCCAGCTTGTCCAACAATTCGTCTGTGTGGGGCATTGGGTGGGCATCAGGTTTTGTGATGACACTGAGCCCATGATAGTCTGCGCAGAACCGTGTAGTCCCATCTGGCTTGGCAGGGTTTTATTTAACTCTAGAAATTGATTAGCGTTTTGCTCATAAAAGTTCTAAAACACTGTGAAAATGCATAGCACTTGCCTCACTGTGTTTAACAAACATAACACTTCTAGAAAACCTATATAAATACTTTCTGTACAGTTAGTATTGTCCCAAGAAAAAAACTGCTAATCAGTTATTTAAAACCCTGCTTGGGGACAAGGACTACAGATAAGGCCCAGGGATTGTGGGATTTTTGGATCACCCCTAGATCCAGCATCTCCCCCACCTCCCTCCTAATATCTTTAAGGACTATCTCAGACACCCGGTAGGCTGTCCAATGTATGGGTACTTGTATCCCCGTATCTACACCATGCACTGCTAGTGGGGTCTGTCCCAGCTTGGACATAAAGGGGTTAATTCCTGCAAAACCATCCTTACTTCTTGGGCCTGTATATATGTCAACTGGGGTGACAACAGAATGGTCTCCACAGGTGACTTCTGTTTACTTTCTGGTAACAAGTTGAGGAGGATATCCTCCTCGCCTACCTTGCCCCCAGGACTGCAAACCGTAAGTACCATGCCAGCCCTGTTGAAATAGGGCTTCATCATATTTACATTGTGCATCCTGTGGGTGTGTTTTCGGTCAGGTTACTATACAATATAGTTCACATCTTTTACCTTCTGGACTACCTTGTATGATCCTGCTCACTCTGCCTGCAGCTTGTCCTTTCAGACTGGGATCAGAACCATTACCTCCTATCCTACCCTGTACGAGTGAGTTCTGGCTCCACGATTGTAACAGGTCTTTTGTTTTTGCTGGGCAGCTGACAGGGTGCTCTGGGCCATAACCATAAGCTCCTTCAGCTTCTCCCTGAATTTTAAAACATACTCCACTATGGGAGTCCCCTTGGTGGCATGCTTACCTTCCTATTCTTCTCATATCAAATCTAGGGGCCCCCTCACCCTGTGCCCATACAAGAGCTCGAAGGGTGAAAACCCTGTCAATTCTTGTGGTACTTCCCTGTAGGCAAACAGCAGGTGGGGGAGGTACCTCTCCCAGTCCAGCCCATGCTGTTTTACAAATGCCACAAGCATAGCCTTTAGAGTCCCATTAACTCTCTCTCTACAAAACTATTGGCTTGTGGGTGGTAAGGCGTCGTGCACCTCTATACAACACCACACTTCTCCCACAAACACTTCATAAGGTCCAACATGAAGTTACCTCCTTGATCAAGGATAACCTCCTGCAGAAACGCTATAAGGGAGAAAATCCCTAACAACGCATCCGCCACTTTGTCTGCCTTAATGGAGGATAGGGTGATGGCTTCTGGATATCGGGTAGCATAATCTACTGCCATCAATATGTATTTTTTTCCAGAGGAGCTTGGGGTATTCAAAGGACCCACACTATCCATTCCCACCCTTTGGAATGGTTCCTCCACAATTGGCAAAGGAATCAGGGCAGTTTTGGCTTTGCTCCTGGCCTTCTCTATTTCCTGACACCGGTGACAGGACTGGCAGTACTCCTTCACCTGATTGGTGAAATTTGGCCAATAGAAATTTTAGGCTAAGCACTTTGTGGTATGAGCAATGCCCAGATGTCTGGACATGGGAGTGTGATGAACCACCTTGAGCAATGACTCACGATACCCCTGGGGGAGGACAAGCTGCCTGCCCATCATCCCTCCCTCTGTCTTTATGTCCTGGGTATACAACAGTCCATTGTCCCAAAATACTCTATGTTTTCCATCGCCTCCCTGTGTCCCATCAGACTCTGCACAGGCCCTCAGCTTCTCCAAGCTAGGTTCAGTTTGTTGTGCTGCTGCTAACTCGTCACACTTGCCCAAAGCATGGGATATGCCCCAATCAGTTCCCAGACTGAGGTCCATAGCTATGGCAGTAGGAGACTTAGTATCACAACCATCTCCCTCCCTCTGGCTATGTGTTACCCCTCCCTCTTTAGAGCAAACCTCAGTAACAGTTTGGTGAACTGCCACTAGGGGAAGTTCCATCCCCCTCTTAGCACCCTCTTTTTCAAGAGCCACAGGCTAGCTGACCTGTCTCCTAACCTCTCCTGCAGGAATCTCTGTAGGGTCCCAAAGGTCACAGGCACCTCTAGCCATCTGTGGAACATCATTTCCTACAATAACATTCATAATGAGGGTGTCGGCCACAGCCACCTTCTGTATCCCTTCACCTGCATCTCCCCAATCCAGGGTAACACTGGCTAAGGCGAAGGTTGTCTCTGCCCCAGTGAAATCCCTTACGGACACAAACTGATTAGGCAGGATTTGTTCACGTCCCCCCCAACTCCCCTTTTACTAGGGTAAGAGATGCTCCAGTATCCCTTAACCATCGAGTCGGTACCCCGTTCACTATGACTGGGTGAATGAAGTTTCTCACATTCACAGAAATAGCTGTAGAAATACAGTTTGCAACTAGCTCAGTTTGCACCGTCCCCTTTACATTTTTTATCTGTTTAGAGTAATGCCTAGAAATATGACCTGGCTTTTTGCACAACCAACACTCATCATTTTTTCTTTCCCCAAAATCCCTTTTAGGTACAGTGTGGTTTCCTTCTTTTTGTACAGGCAACGTGGCTTTTGGCTGTCTAAAAGGCACACCTTTCCCTGTTGCTCCTGTATTTCCTGCTTCCCCATTTCCCTTGAGAGCAGGCCTGCTCTTAGCATAGCGGTCTGCCAGCTCAGCAGCCTGTTTGGCTGTCTGAGAATCTCGGTCCTCCAGCCAGTTTTTCAGCTCTGTTGAGCATCCCCAAAAGAATTGTTCTAACAGTACCACCTCTTCAATTGCTTCAATTTAATTAGCTTTCACCCCCTCCCACCAACATTTCAGATACTGACGCTGTTTGATGGCAAGTTCTTCAAAGCTCATTTCAGGACCCCTTCTAAGTTTCCAAAATTTTGCCCTATAGGTCTCGGGGTTTAAATCATATTTTTTTAACAATGCAGTTTTTAGCTTTTCATAATCTCGGCTATCCACATTGTCCATCTGTCCCAATACTTCACACGCTTTGCCAGTAAGCATTGGGGATACATGAAAGCTCCAGGCCTCATGGGTATGTTGGCCTGGATATAGGCCTTTTCAAACAAATGTAAAAATGTATCCATATCCTTCCCCTTTTTAAATTCAGCAATCAGTTTTGAGTTTAATGAATACCAAAGCCCTGGAGTCTCAGGTTCACCCCCACCACTTCAGTATAAAGGGTTTGGCAAGCTCAGCACATCACATTTACAATACATCTTTATAAGATTTATAGGGGTGCACCTGGTGTGTGACCAAACAAAAGCATACAATTAAGGTACCAGTGCCCCCCCAACTCTGCTGCTTAAAAGTCTGCAATTTATTCAAATAACAGCAGTATTTCTACTTATTTTAGATTGTTAGAGAGGTTCTTGGTCTCATCTTTCAGCTGAATTATGATCAAGCCTGATCACTGTGACAAAGTGACCACCTCATCGGTCAGGAAAGGCAACATATTTTACCTTGCTATTCTGAGCTGTGGTTTTTCTGCTTTCTCTACGTGTTATGGGGAGTCCAATCTGTGGCTTCATTGCTTATATCATATGCCCTGGCCAATTAAAGATTCACAGTGGAAATCACTAATTAGGAGAAGGCCATAGTTCCATATACTCCCCCTTTTTAAATTCAGCAATCAATTTTGAATTTAACTCATACCCCAACCCTGAAGTCTCACGTTCACCCCCACCACTTACCTGTTCAGGTGTGGTTGGTTGGATTTTCAGCTTCTCCAGTTCAAATGCTCTCTTGCGCTGCTTTTCCTCCATCTTGGCCTCTCTTTGGCACTCCATCTGCATTTCTTTGGTGCTGCTTTTCTTCTGCCTCAGACTCTTGGTGCTGCTTTTCCTCTGCCTCTGCTTCTCTTTGGTGCTGCTTTTCTTCCACCTTTTTTGGTGCTGTTTTTCCTCCATCTCCATTTTGAACCTTCTCTGCTCCAATTCCATCTTCCAATATTGGGCTTGCTGGACAAACAGTGTTTTCTGCAGCTCCACCTGGAGCCTCAGCCTCTCCAGCTCCTTTTCTTCGGATGCCTCCCTCTGGTCCCATGGCTCCTGATTCTACTCTGGCCCCTCCATGTTAGAGGTCTGGCAACCTTGAGTCACCGATTGTGACTCCATGTTCCTTGTGGCTGCCTCTGCATCAACTGCCATGAGGGCTTCAGTGAGCTGCTTTTTATTTTGTCTCTAAGTTTAAACTCCTTTTTCATCACACAGCTGCCTTAGCTGTTCCATATTTAAAGTGTTGTACTTGGAAGTCATGTTGTGCCCCTATACTAACACAAATTATTATTTCTCAAAAAAATTAAACAGGGTGGGGTATTATTGTCTGCAAGCACATTTTTTCCCTTTTTCCAAATTCTGCCTTCTATTGTATGGTGGTTTTGTACAGGCAATTCCAAAATCCCAGTATATAGCACCAAATCTGTCAAAAGCTCACCCCTAGGCACGGTGGGCTCCCCTACTGCCAGGAGACCCCCCCTTGATGACCCCTGTGACTTTGACTGTCAAGAAGGAGAGCTTCCTTTCTTTCTATCCAAGGATCCTTTATTTCTAAAATTCGGTAGTTAGTAGTTGAGTGGTCCTACTAAAATGAGGCATTAGCTTAACAACATTTTTTCCCTTAAAATGTACATCACACAAATTAGACCCAGGCAGAGTTTTTTTTTGTTTTTTGGATTGAGTTGTTAAGAAAATCAAAAAAAGTTTACTTAAGAAAGAAAACACATTAAAATATTCTACACAATTTAGGGTATTTGGTTGCAGACAACAACGTTAAAAAAAAAAGTGGCATTAAACAATAAACTTGCACACTATATATGCTAAAATGTTCTACCTTACTGATGTTTGGAGTCCAAGGTATGAAAAGTCCCATGTGCCAGAAAATGTCTTCAAGTTTTCTGAAAAGAGTTCTCAAAAAGTTCAACAAGATGATGTCAGTCTCTGACTTTCCTTCTTCAGCAAAATTTTGGTTTTGTTTTTCAGAGAAAAGCTCCTTTGCCAAAAGTTTTCTCTCTTCTTCAGTGAGGCACAGTACTTTCATTATCAATAGTTCTTTTCCAGCACACTACCCAAAGCTAACACTTGGTAAAATTATACCAAAAAGCAAGGCTCTTAACTATGTATTTCCTCTTATACTGTTTCTGGGTAGTATTGTGTTTGTGGTTGTGGGGGCTTGCTGCTAAACTGTTCAGGGTAATATTGTGTTTATGGGTGAAGGACTTGCTACTAAACTGTTTCTGGGTAATATTCTGTCTGTGGGTGTGGGGACTTGCTGCTAAACTGTGTTTGGGTAGTATTGTGTTAGTGAGTATGGGGCTTGCTGCTAAACTGTTTCTGGGTAGTATTGTGCACGTGGGTGTAGGGGGGCTTGCTGCTACACTGATAGCTAGGTAGGGGGTGCTAAAAAAAGAAAGTGGAAAAAGATGCATGTAAGCGTTACTGTTTATAACATACCTGTCTGTGACATACCTAAAATAAGTAAATAAAAGGGTTGTGTATTGTACTTTGGTAACTGGTACTGTGTACAGCTTAGCCATACAGTGTTCTGGGACAGGAGGGCAGGAAGCACAGGAAGACAAGGGATAGAGAATGTGGGGAGTGGTGCAGTGCAGTGGTTGTGGGGCAGCAGTCTTCAAAAAGACCTTCTGGAGACTGCGGTTGTGCCCCATCTTTGTGCACCTCTCTGGGTTGGTGTAGAAGGTCTATAGACTCAAGGCTGTGTTGTTTATGAGTCAGAAGGAAATCACTACACTTGGGGCTATGTTGACTAGGTGTTGGTTGTCCTTTCCTTCAAACCTGGGACCACCAAGTCCAACACCATTATCTCAAAGTTTTCCAGATGGAAGGAATGGCTGGATTTCAGTGGGCTCAAAGAAGGAGGGGATGGTGGGATATGGAAGGTTGGTGGGGTCACAGGCACATTCCTCAACCACAACCGGTTCCACTGCAAAATTTCTATGCTGCTCTGGCAGAGTGAAACTGCCAAGAGGTGCCTGTGGTAGTGACCGAGGAGGATGTTGGGGCCCTGCCGGGTGGAGGCCCCAAGGTGGGTGGCAGAGGACCCCAGAGAAGGAGAAAGCAACTTCTGGTGTGTGACTCAGTCATTGGGGGTGATAGAGCTGGGAGAAGAAAAGGAGGCAGAGAGGGAGGTCAAGTGCCTACCCAGTGCTATGGCATGATGACATGGAGGGATGGGGAAATGTATCCTGTGGATAGCTTGGGCAGTAGAAAGGGAGTGGGAGCTGCATGTCATTGTCCACCTGGGGAAACATAACCTGGCTAGTGAAGGGGCATGAACAGGAACAGTGCAAGAGGAGTGTAGGGAGCTGGGAAGAAGTTGTAGACAGGTAGCACACCCTATAGTTTTTGCAGAGGTGCTGAGGGAAGGTGTGGGAACTCTACCAACACATTCAACTCATGGCTGAAAGAATGGTGCAGAGTGGAAGTATACAGCTACATTGGGCAGGGAGGGGCCTACCTGGGAACATGAAAACCTATACAGTGGTGATGGTTTGCATTCATCTGGGAGGAGAACCACAGTTCTCATTGGATGGTTTAAGCATTTCTTCGATGAGAGTTTAAACTAGCTGAGGGAATGGTGGGAAAAAAAAGGGAGGCAGAAACTGCCCCCCCCACACAGGCCGAGATAGTATGTAGGAAGACCCAGAGGGATGAGAGTCCCACCACGGAGCAAGTTAATCAAGGAAGTACAGGGTTAGCAAAAGGGGAAAGGGGAAAGAAGCAGTCAGAAAAGAAGAGGGCGAAAGGGGGCAGAAAGGAAAAAAGGAGAAGCAAAAAGCAGAGTGAACAAAATGTGGAAGACCATGTGTGATAATGCTAGAAGTCTGGGAAATTAGATTCCGTACTTAGAGGCCATCAAGGTTGAAGCCAACCTGGATATTGACACCATTACCAAGTCACGATGCACTGACAACCATGAGTGGGACATGGTCATACAAGGCGACACGACATTCATGGAGAGATAGGGTAGGAAGGAAAGGAGGAGGAGTAGTGCTTTACATAGAGAAAAGCATAAAAGCAACAGAAATACAGGAAATTAGGGGGAAGAGGTGCTGTGGGTCACCCTTGAGTTGGGAAAAGGAGCCATTATTTGGATAGGTGTGATCTACAGGCCTCTGGTGTGGGGGGGGGACTTTAGATAAGGACATGTTAGAAGCCATTGGCAAAATGGCAGAAAAGGGTGAAGTGTTGCTGGTGGGGGACTTCAGTCTGCTGGATGTAGATTGGAGCCTCCCTGCAGCAGCTTCAGCCAGAAGCAGGGACATCCTGGATTCAAATCAGGGAGCATTCTTCAGGCAAGTAGTCAGTGAGCCCACTCTTGATGGGGCAATACTGGATCTGGTGCTTACTAACAGGGATAGTATTGCAGATGTCAAGATGGGAAGCCATCTGGGGACCAATGATCATCGTACAGTGTGGTTTAACATGAGAACAGCTGTGGAATCCAACCATAGAATGGCAAGACTCCTGGACTTCAGAAGGGCTGATTTTACTAAGATGGGTGAATCCCTCAGGAATGACCTGGTGGGGGGGAGAGGACCTGGGGTGGAGGAAAAGTGGGCCAAACTGAAAGAGGGCATAGTGAAGGCAATGGATCTTTGTGTGAAGGAGGTAAGCAAAAGTAAAAGATAGAGGAGACCACAATGGTTCTCAAAAGAGGTAGCAGGAAAGGTAATGTCTAAACAAGTAGCATTCAGAAGGTACAAGGATACCCAGAGAGAGAAGGATAGGGAAGTATATCTGGGAAAACAGAGGGAGGCAGGCAAAGCTGTAAGCAGCACAAAGGCACAAACTGAGGAAAGAATAACCCAGGCAGTATCAAAAGGGGACAAGACGCTTTTAGGTATGTTAGCAAGAAAAGGAAGACAAAGGGAGGGATTGTACGGTTAAAGAAGGGGTGGCTGCACCTCTGATAGACGTACTTAGCAGATCACTGGAGACCAGCATGGTTCTGGGGGACTGGAGAAGGGAAGGTGTAGTTCCACTTCACAAAAGTGATAGCAGGGAAGAGGTGGGCAGTTATAGGCCTGTCAGCCTGACATTGGTGGAGGGTAAGCTAATGGAAACACTACTAAAGGTATGGATTGTGGAATAGTTTATTTTTTATTTAGTTTTTGTTGACCACGTAAGTGCACTAGACAAATTATGCCTATTTTCAGGCACGACCCGGGAGAGGGGGATACAGATGAATGCCAACTGACTTTGAACCAGATTAAGCTGTTGGTGGTATTTTAGTGAAAGGGGGGAAATTTGGCCAGAGCACTGGGGAAATTCCCCTACTCTTGCAGTAGGGGCGCTGATGCTATGGATGCTGCATGATGGAAGTTCATTCTGCTGGTGAATCTGTGGGTGAGAAGGTCTCCCAGCCCACAGGTCCAGTTCAGGAGACAACGTCTATTATGAAGCATTGATGGAAATTGAGAACGCTGAAGTTACAAAGGCAAAGGATATAGTTAGTGCTCGTCAAGGGATTTTTCCATTGAATGAAGTATGGTTTGACCGCATATTAATACAAAACAAATCATTGCAGTAGGGAGGCTTTGATAAAGCTACCAAGGAAATGGGTACAGATGTATTACATGAGTCTGATAAATTACAGCCTGAATCAATTGACCCTGGTATTATGAAAGATGTTGTGCAAGTCATGCAGGCCTTACTGGCAGAAGAAATCACCGGTATACTTGAAGCCGAGAGTAGGGCGACTCAGCTCTGTGACGCACAAGCATCAAAGACATTGAATCGGCTTGAGTCAATTTCAACAGAGGAGTCACTGACAGTTGCAATGGGGCCTTTACTGACAAATACTTCATCACCTTTGCATGCTGAAACTGCAGAGACCGTGAGTACTGTGCTTAATACTGAGCAGCAAAACCACTGTGATTCAGCTTATGAACCTGGGCTACAAAAGGGAAGAGAAGGGGAAAATGCTAATGTACCGAAGTACGGGAAATCCCCGACTTCATTAGAGTGTTCTTTGCTAAACTCTGGTTGGAAATGGGGAGTCACTGGTATTTGGATTCCAGACTCAGAACATAGCCCGATTCTAGAGCACTCTCCCCCGATCATAGATAAACAGTCCTGTCCTGAAGTGGTAAATTTTATACAGCAGTCTAATGGATCCAAAGGTCTGTCGCTAGTGAAGCAGGGTGGCCCAGTTCACACTAAACACCTCAGTGTACAGAGTTGTCCTCCTCAGAGATTGAGGGTGAAATTATAAAATCTGCTAACTGGGGAGATACTGGGGAGGAAGAGACTGAACAATCTGGTGAAAAGTCTACTTTTCAAGAACGTTCAACATCAGCATGGGAATCTTTCAGGAAGAAAGATCCTTTTTCAGGCCCCCCCCCTTGCAAAGACGCAATGCAGTCTGATTAGAGTATCAAGGGGGCTTAGATATTACCCCAGATCACATATATGTAGGACACAGTTTATTGAAGGGGTCGTTAGGATTTTTTTCCCACAGAAATTCATGCTTTAATCCATGTTTCAGGGACTACATTATATGACATCAGTTTTTCTTCTCCACAGGGATGGGACTGTTTTTGGACAAAATATGACTCTTTAAAATTTATTGAATTATGGTTACTTTTAAAAGCTATTCTTCTAACTAAACCTTGTATCAGAAATGTGACAGTCTTATTTCGGAATGAATCAGTGTCAATACATGATATTATTTATTGGTTGCAAAAGAAATGCGATGTGCTTGATACTCCACAGCCCATATTTGATGAAGAATGTATTTGGAATGGGGGTTGGAAATTCAAAGTCTGTTTAAGGAATAATAGCTTAGGCCCTGTACATCTCCCCAACAGTTTGTTTTTAGGCAGTGAGAGGGGTCATTGTTTTTACCGAGGACAGCCACAGGCTGCCTTTAAATGTGGGGCCTATACACATTTAGGCTCAGCCTGTGATCACTTGAAGTGCAATCTTTGTTTAGCCTTTGGACACCACAGTTCAGATTGCAAGGAAGAGTTAAGGTGCAACTTGTGTGAAGATACTGGCCATACCTATAAGACTTGTCCCTGGGCCACTCATAATTGCACTGACCACAAAAATCAAGATATAATAATTCAGGAGGCTCAAAAGAAAGAAATAGCAAAGAGGAGAACTTTTACTGATATACCTCCCCCAGATAAAACAAATACACCACCCTCCCCACCCATGACAGAGACCACAATTATTACAGACGAAACTCCCTTACAAGCCCCGGAACCAGCCGTGTATTCAGAGCCTGAAACACTGTTGCTTGAGACCACAAAAATACCAGTGATAGAAGTAATAGTAGTTGAAATGCCCCCCCCCAAGATGATGAAGAGTAGAAGAGTATAACAAAAAAGAGGGGTATGAAACAAACTAAGCCTAGGCCTAAAGTAGCAAAGGCTTATGTTCTCGAGGAGGAAGAGATATCATTGACAAATAAATTTACTGTATTAGCAAAAATTACATTGGATTCGGAACAAGAAGGTGATTCAGAAGCCTCTTCAATAGCCCCACTATCTTCAGATTCTAAAGGGGAACAGCAGGAGTGTAGAGAAGTTAAGGATAGGAAAAAACGGATAGAAGCTAGAGTTCGGAGAAGTTCCAGGTTGCGAAAACCCCTTAAATAATCCTTTCCCCTTCTTCATCATGGTTAAGTATTGCTACAATAAATGTTAATAGTATCAAGAATTCAAAACGGAGACAGTTTACATTTACAGCTTTGAAAGATTTGGGATGCGATATTTGCCTACTGCAAGACACTAGCTTAAACACTATGTCATTGGCAAGAGCAGCATGACAATTATGGTGTTAGGGTCCTTCTTTTTTTCCTTTGGCACTGCAGTTTGTGAAGGGGTAGGTATTTTATTTAAAGGGGATGGGTTTAGAGTGACAACGCTGGTAGATATCTATTTGGGCAGGGCATTAATGTTAGATTTTACGTATAGGGGAAAGGGTGGAGATTGATAAATATGTATGTCCCTCTTACAAAAAAAGGTATAATTTTATTATATCAGGATGTCAAACCTTATTTAATTACAACAAAGTAAGTTCTTTGGGGAGGGGATTTTAACTATGTGGTGGACAGGAGGGATAGAGGTGCTATTACTAGTAAAATGTACTGTGATTCAAACTGTCTTAATGACATTATTAAACAGAGTGGTTTGCAGGATTCATTTCAAACTGTACATAAGGAGGGAGGATATACATATTTTAGGGGAGCTCTATCTACCAGAATAGATTTCCTCTTTTCAAAGAAAAATGTAAATATTTATAAGGCAGAAACTATTCCTTTAGAAATCTCGGATCACGTCATTCTACATGTCTCGCTAAGGGGTATGATAGGGCCTCACTATGGAAGGGGATATTGGAAACTGAACACTGCAGTATTACAAGAGACAAAAGTAAAAGCAAAAGTAACCGAACTTCTTAAAGCTAGGATGTCAGTGGCAGTACGTGCTGGCTGAAAATATCAGCACTTGGTGGGAGGGGACAAAACAGGGTTTGAAAGTGCTATTTCAAAAGCATTCAACAATAACTAGACAAAACAAGTATAATGAATATCTCAAACTACGATTGCAACTGAGTAAACTTTGTTCGGTAATTAACATACAGCATATTAGTTTAACACCTCAAGTATTAAACCTTAAAAAAGCTATGTCAAAACTACAATATTCCAGAGCTACAGCTCTGTTTCATGAACATCGGATTTGCTGTCCGGGAAAAACTGGGTTTGGAGATGCCTTCAAATGTTGTTCTCAGAGGGCATCGGATAGGTTCATGGAGTCAGTTACTGATGATGCTGGTATTACAGTAACTGCTGGGCCTCAAATCTTGAATACAGTAACACATCACTTGTCGGATATGTATAAGACTTCTCCTATTGATGAGAAGGTAGTAACCGAGTTCTTGTCTTCAATTGATGTTCCCAGTATACCTTTTTTGCTTCTCAGAGATTTAATGAAGCCTGTTACAATGATGGAAATTGAGTTGGTTATTAGACATCTTAAAAGAATACTGCCCCAGGTATTGATGGTTTACCATCAGAATTCTATGTTTCCTTTTGTGAATCAGTTAAATATGTTTTGATGGTGGTGTTTAATTGGGTGTTACGTAGTTTGATGGTAGATATGCATTTCTGCATTGCCATTCAAATATTAATATTTAAACATGGGGCTAGGTCCGACCTTGATAATTGGAGATCATTAAGCTTATTAAATACTGATGACAAAACTTTAATGAAAATATTGCATAATCATTTAATCAGTATAGCTTCGGTGCTTATTATATCAGTACAAACCTTTACAGTACCAGAACGTTCGATAAAACATAATTTATTATTACTTCGAGAAATTGTGTAAAAGGGTAAAGAGGGGGAGCTACAGGGTTATATTATGTCTTTAGATCAAGAAAAGGCTTTTGATCAGGTACCACATAAATTTATTTCCTGTATATTGTCTCATTATGGAATACCATCCTTTTTTGTAGACTGGATTACATTACTATATGAGAATGCAAGGGCGATTCCTTTGGTAAATGGACATTTAGGAACTTACATAGAGATTTCCCAGGGAGTCCGGCAGGTGTGTCCACTAAGCCCATTGCTTTATGTGTTTTGTCTAGACCCTCTATTATGGTTGTTACAACAGGATACTGGTATGAGAGGCATTGCACCAATAGGAGGTGATGTGGAGGCAAGAGTGACAGTTTATGTGTTATAGTTGCAGATCGAAAGTCAGGAGAAAGGGTACTAGACCTCACTGAGAAATATTCTACACCAACAGGAGCTCACCTCAATAAAGGGAAAAGTATTATTTATGCTCTGTGTGATACTGAAACCCCACAAGAAACACGGCGAGGTATAAAGATATTCACAGACCCGTTTCAATATTTAGGTGTATGGTTTGGGAGAGGAGATAATTGTATTTTGAACTGGAAAACTAAACTAGATTTAGCCTCCACTAAAGTTGCTATATGGAAGACTTGGAATCAGTCAAAGAAGAAAAAGGTGGCAGTAGTTAAAACGTTCCTAATTCCAATATTTTTATTTATCAGTGCGCTCTGTCCTTTGCCATGGACTTTAGAATCTTCACTTTTAAGTTTTGTCTTTCAGATAATGTGGGGAAGTCATCTGAATCCCATTAAGAGGGAGTTTTTATAATTGCCTGTGGAAAAAGGAGGATTGAATCTTATAAACCCAGTAGTTTTTTATAAAGCGTATTTTTTCATACTAATTTGGTAAATTATGCTAAACTGCTAAACCAGGCTTAGCTCTTTGGACCCTCTACGCAAGCCACTGGTTAAGGCCTTTTTATCATATATGGGAGATTCAGGGGGTTTTTAAGGCCCAGGTTAAGACCAGCTGTGTGTTTTTAGACCAGCGCTTAAGAAATTGAAACAATGGAAATTACAGCTAAATGTTTTGATCTCGACCACAAATAAAGTTGTTTATATCTCCATATTTACTTATTTATTTATTGAAATTGTTTCACCAGGAAAAGCACACTGAGCAAGAACTGCTCATCTTACGGTGCAACCTGGGGAGAGGGGTACAGTGGGGAAGAGGACAAGGGTAGTCCAGGTCCTGACATGTATACATACAATTACAATACAGTTGAAAACATTTGACAGAAATAGTTGGGCGTAGATGACAAATTTACCCTTACTTATAGTATGGTAACAATTACATGGGGAAGTCATGCTTTATGCCTTGAAAACATATAATTAGATAATACAGCTGCATATGTTTGACAGGAATAGGTGAATGTAGATTAATACATATATGTAACCACATTAGTCAGTCAATGGTGCAATTTAAGGATATAGATCCACAATTTTATGTTGAAATTTTGGAATCCTTATGAGATCCTTGTATTCCACCAAGGATCTGGGATATCTCTTGGTTAAGTGCCCATGGTCATCTCTTTGTAAATGGTAATGCCAAGCACAAAAAACTTGAAGAACGTATGTGCCCTAGGATGTGTTGTGTAGGCCAGGTGGAATCTATGTCTCATGTTCTTATTTATTGTCCTTTTGTGAGAGAAATGTGGGAGACACTGGTACAAGTCTGGCTTAACTCTTATTGGAAACAACTAACGTATGTAGAAGTGGTAGGGGGATTTAGTTTGGGAGATCTTGGTTTGACAAAAGAGATGGTGCATTTGATTCTTACATTTATTAAATTTATACTGTGACAAGCGAGCTGTAAATTTGTCTTGCAATAATTTTATCAAGATCCAAAGAAGTTTGTTAATATTGTGGAAAAGGAACTTTGTAAACAATGGGCTGGATATTCAAAAGGGTTGCGCCATGCTCAATAGGGTTGTGCCTGCGCAAGTCTGAAATTGCGCCATTCTGCCATATTCAGCAGGAGGCAGTTGCGCCCCCCAAGGCAAGCTGAGCAACAGTGCAATGCAAATGAATGCATGCTGAACTGGAGGGGGAGGAACCATGCATAAACTGCACAGCCCGGTATTCAGCGGGTTGTGCTGAGTTGTCGAGGCGCAACCCCAACCTGCACCTGCACAACTTTGAGCAAAAAAGGAGTAAGTTGAGGGCCACCCACAGGTGAGCTGCTGCATTGCAGGGTGCAACACAGCAGCTGCCACCTGTGGGTGGCCCTCAACCTCTCCCTGTGCCCCTCTGCAGCCCAATCGCGGGCATATAGTAACCCTCCCGACTGGGCCCGATCGCGGGCAAAGCGTCAAAATCCCCCTTCCCCGACTGGCCCGATCGCGGGCAAAAGCATAATCCCCTCCCCGACTGGCCCGATCGCGGGCATAAGGTTATAAACCCCCACTAGCCCAATTGTGGGCATAATTATAAATACACCCCCCACCAGCCTGCTCATGAGCATAATTGATAAATACACCCCCCACCAGCCCGATCGCGGGCAGCACGAAGTCAACCTCCTCGAACATATCCCTGGTGGTCAGTGGACCTCGAAGCCTGATCGCGGGCTGCAAATTGTTCAAACCCCCAGGACCACCTACCCTGGTGATCTGGTAGCCCCACCCCATCCACCCACGGCCACACTCCCCGGCGGCCCGGCGGCATCCCACCGCCTGCCGCCCGCCGCCCACCGACTGACTGCCTGGTAGGGCTGCACACCCATTGGTGCAGAGCAAACCAAGGGCGTGCAGCCCGCCCCGTGCAAAACAGTCCAGAATCATTCACATATCTGGACTGCCTTGTACGGTATGGGCTGCCGCCCAGTGGCTCTTGCTCTCCGTCGGCGTGCAGTGCAATCGAGTCGGTCGACGAGCGGCGGCTGAGCAGGGCGATGCTGCACCCGACTGCTGGGAGGCGGGGTGGTGGGGCTTTAGTGAGGCTGAGCAGAGATCACTGAGACAAGTCAGTCGCAGGGAGACTGTGGACTGGTGCAGCCTGCGATCGAGCTTTGAGATCCACTGGACCACCAGATATCTTCTGAGGGGTTGAACTCTGTGCCCCGCCAGCGAGCTGAAAGCGGTGTATTCACGCGATGGGCTGGTGGAAAGTGTGTTTACAATTATGCCTGTGATCGGGCTGGTGGGGGGTGTCTTACAATTATGCCCGCGATCGGGCTGGTGGGGGAGGTTTATTCAACCTTATGCCCGCGATTGGACCAGTCAGGGGAAGGGGGGATTTTCACACTTTTGCCCGCGATTAGGCTGCAGGGGGCGTCGGTCCCCGATGGCTGCTGCCATGCAGGGCGCCAGGTGCAAGTCCTCGGGGATCGGCGCACTTGCATGCTAATGGCATGCAAATGGGGCCATAAATAGATGCAAATGGCCCCCCTGTGCCTTGCATGAATTATGGCCCCATTTGCATGTCACCTTTGAATATGGGAAATTTGTGCATGGCGAATGGTACTTGGCGCCAATCGTTAACTTGAATGCTCCACCTGACCACTTATGGTGCAAGTTCCACTGCGCCATGCACAGTGGTTGTGGTGGGGTGATATTCAAAGGAGTGCTCAATAGCAACTTCTTTGAATATCGCCCCGGCCACACCCCTGCGCAACTATTTTGTGCAGCGCAAGGACTTGTGCCACAGAATAACGCAGTTTGAATATCCAGCCCAATGTATGTATGAAAAGAAGCATATGTTTTCCAGCAAATGGGCTCTATGTTGGAATGATGTACCTTTTATGAAAAATAAAATTGGATGATTCCTTTCATTTTCCTTTTTTTAAGTTTAAATATTTTGTCATGTTATGTCACAGTGATTTGTATGCTGCATTATTGTTATGTCTTGTTCAGTTTTCTTTAATAAAATTTTCCCCTACTTTTTTCGAGAAGTGCCATGGGATCTTTAACATCCACCTGAACTACCACAAGAACAGGCAGATGGGACCTTGGTTTAACATCTCATCTGAAAGACGGCACATCAGGAGTGCAGCACCTCCCTCATGCTGCACTGCAGTGTCAGCATTGGGATATTAACCCAAGTGCCTGGTGTAGGGCTAGAACCCATAGCCTTCTGATCTCCCAGTCTCAGAGTCTAGTGTGCTACCTGCTGAGCCACTGACACTGCCAGTGGCACTGCTAATATCTTGCATCCAATGGATTATAGGATCCAAGGCAGTATGGTTTCACAGGGAGACAGTCATGCCAAACAAACCTGATAGATTTTTTTCCACAGGGTGACCAAGGAGTTGGATCAGGGAGGAGCTGTGGATGTGGCCTACTTGGATTTCAGCAAGGCTTTTGACACTGTTCCACATACATAGAAACATAGAATTTGATGGCAGATAAGGACCGCTTGGCCCACCTAGTCTGCCTATTTCCCTACCTAACGGATAAGCTGCAGATCCTAGTTAACCAACAGCCTACTTCAGTATGAGACCGATAAGGAAGGTGGGAAACTTGGGAGTGGGTATTAAGTGGTAAGCTGTGTAAAAAACTGGTTAGGGATAGAACACAGAGGGCAGTGGTAGGTGGAGTTTGCTCTGAGGAAGAGAGAGTGACCCACGGGGTACCACAGGGATGAGTGCTGAGACTGGTCCTCTTCAATGTCTTTATATGTGACATAGTGAAGGAACCAGAAGGAAAAGTCTGCTTCTTTGCAGATGACACCAATATCTGCAACAGAGTGGCTACTTCGTGGGGGGTAAGTAAAGGATGGGTAGGGATCTGAAAGACTGGAGGAGTGGTTAGGGTTTGATTGTAACATTGTTTTACTAGCCCAAACCCTAGTGCAAATTGGACCGGGCTAGTGCAGCTAACCCTCTGTTTGTCCCTCTTGAGTAGTGCAGGTTTTCCATGTCTGTTAATGAAGTTAAAAATGTCTCTACTTTAGCAGGTTTTTGTCCTTGTGCTAATCTCTTTCAGTGTTGCAGATGGTCTGCTGTGAATAACACCTCATTAAGAGCTGCAGTTATCTGGCAGTTCAAGAATGGGATCCCACAAAAGGCTCAATGTGAGTAATTATCACTCCACTATTAGAACTTTCAGTTGGCATCCAGGGTGTAATCAAGGGTAGAAGCTGTTAAGTCACTAGCTTCCATTTTTCTGACTGTCTTTATATGACAATTTGTCCTACATTATTAAGACCAGTGCCCCTCATTCCCCTACATTTTGAGTGTATGTGTCCAACATTTCAGTGAAAAAACGCTAAGAGGCATACAGGGTCTGCTCTGCAGGTGGTGGGGTTTATCCCAGTCTCACCATAGCTGCTCCCTCTCCCCTTCAAATAGAAACATAGAATGTGATGGCAGATGGGGACCTCTTGATCCATCTAGTCTGCCCATTTTCCTACCCCCTTCCCAATAGAACTTATGTCCTGATGACAGCCTTGTGCCTGTCTCACATATTCTTGAAATCTCTCAACTCTGTACTTTCCCGGGACACCACTGCAGACCATACTCTGAAATGACTATCCATAGATCCATAGCTGCCATTACTGGCAAGTGTTTGTAGGGCATCCCCAGCTCTTCTAAATGGACCATGCCAGCCAACGCCATCCATACAGTCCCACTCTTATCCTACTCAGCATGTCCTTTAATCCTAAAAACAAAGCTTTGGAGTATGCATGGTACAAAATACATTAATAAAACAAATAATTTGAAAGGTTAAAATAAACATTCCTGGGGTGCATACATTATCTTATATAGAAACATGGTAGTATAGTATCATGCCTGTGTACTGTTTACCATGATCTGATGAAAGGAGAAGGTTTTAAAAAAATATTTACTGTTGAGGCATACATAACATGTTAAAATCAATACTATTAAAATAAAAATGTCATAATGTCATCTGTTTCCCAAGCCCCTTAGGTTTGTGTTGCCCCTTCCCCAAAGTAATCCTAGATGTGCTTCTGGCTCAGTTGACACTGTATGAAAACTTCCAGAAGACCTAATTATAAAACAGGAACACAAATGCTAATTGACTGGATCATCGTCACGCACCCCTCATGCATCACCGGCACCGGAGTCTTGCCCGACTGTATCAGCGATCATTGTGCCATATATTGTCTATGGTCCACTTATCTTCCCAAGCCCTCCCTAAATTTATCTTCACCAGGAAAATAACCGATTGGAACATCCAGTTAATTAACCACAATCTCAGCCTAGTTGATTGGTCCTTTACTTATGGGTCGGGCGACTGCAACGCCATCCTGGAGAAACTCTCCAGCATCCTAATTAACATCGGGGATAAACACACCCCCCTCAAAAAAATTAGGACAAGAGGGAAAATTAATGAATGGGTCTTCCCAGAAATTATTTTGTTAATGAGAACAAGGGACAAAGCCTGGGCCGTTACCACAAACGCAGAGACCCTGCTCAGCTCCCCCTTTACAAGTCTCTTAGAAACAAATGCAAATCAGCTGTAAGAAAGGCAAAAATAGACTTCCTACAAAACAAGCAACTTGGGGAATCCTCAAACCATCAGCTTTGGGCTACCCTCAACTCTCTTTTTGGCAAATCCAGAAACTTTGACCCCATCACCCTGTCTCATGATGGTAGACTAACCCACGACCCCATGGAAGTGGCAAACACCTTTAACTCTTTTCAGTGACCTCAAAAAGTACAAACCAGCCACCCCTTCACCCTCACACTCACCCATCTCCCCCCTGACCCCCCCTCTACCCTGACTCTAATTTTGTGCATCCCCCAAATTCTTCTTTAAAGCTCTAAAACCTGCGGACACTGTCAAACTTATTCGAGGGAACAACCCGAAACTCAGCAAAGGGACTGACAGTATTGACTACAAAATCCTTAAATGATCCATCAATGTCCTTGCAGTCCCCATCACCAATCTTTTAAACAGCTCCCTCTGCTCTTGTACCTTCTCCAGCTCCTGGAAATCCACCACCATTAAACCATTATTCAAATCTGGGTCCAGAAGCGAGGCCAGTAATTACCATCCTATCTCCCTTCTCGCTCCCCTATCAAAGATCATTGAGAAAGTTGTTCACGCTCAACTTACTGCCTACCTGGAAGCAGGGGTGTGGCCAGGGATTTCAGATCTGTACACGAAGTGGACTCACTGCTACCCCCCCTTGTTAGGGTGAGTTATCCCCCCGGGTGTAGCCAGACAATATACAAATGTACACCAGGACCATGTTTGTTGCCTCATTTGGCACAGTAAATACAACTTTTGTGTCTCATGACAGTGGTTGTTGCCATGCATGGCTAAATACAAATGCCATGCATTGTTCCCTAAGACATCCACATACTGGCCCAGAATCTGTAAAGCTGTATTGTCCTTGGGATGCAAAGAGAGTATTAGTGACCAGTGATTGTAGTTTTGACTCCTATGAATAAAACTACAGAGAGGTTCAGTATTTTCTTTTAGTTTTCATGGAAAAAGGAAGCAGTTCAGAGCCTATTTGCTACTCCCTTAAATAAAATTGCACACCATAGAGTGCTTGGAGTATGCCTGCTTACACCCACGCCTGGAAGCCAACAACCTACTCTCCTGTGCTCAACATGGCTTCAGATCTGGTCACAGCACAGAAACTGCCCTGGTCAGGTTCACTAGAGACATCCTTAAGGCCAATGACAACGACCAATACACGGGGTTGGTATTTGTTGACCTGACCAAGACATTTGACCTTGTGGACCACAAACTCCTACTCGACACCCTCAAAGATCTACACCTCTCCATCAATGTCATAGATTGGGTTGGAAGCTTACCTTTCCGGGTGATCCGATAAAACCTCCATTGAAGGTTATCTTTCCATTGAATGCTCGATCAAATATGGGGTCCCCCAGAGCTCGATCCTGGGCTGCCTCCTGTTTTCACTTTCATTAATAATCTCCCCTCTATCTGTCTACACAACTTGTCCTCCATGCTGACTATACAGTAGTGACGTCAACCCCACCACCATGTTCGGCAATCTACAGTCTGATTTCACGAAGTTGCACTCCTGGTTCTCTGGAAATGGTATGGTCCTAAATTCCATGAAGACCAAGTTTATGGTCTTCTCAGTCCCACCGTCACTGGCCTTACATTAGTTGATAACTCTGGCAACCCAATTGAACAGGTGTTTGAATTTAAATACCTTGGGCTCCTCCTGGACCCTCACCTCTCCTTGAATCTATTTATTTTATTGATTATTTACTTATTTCTGATCTCGGATTAACCATTTGAGCTAAGAGCTCTTTACATAGGTACCACGTTAGTACATTTAGAACAAGCAGGTGATAATACAGAGGACTGAGACAAACAAGGCAATAGAATTAGAATGAGAACATTTAGGTACATTTGGTCTTTAAAAAAAGGAATGCAAAAAATACAATGCAGACTAAAACTGGAATAAGTAAACACAGTCAGATACATAGAGGAACAGACTAAATAACTGTGCCCAACAGGGAGCCTGTTAGTTGTCAGCAACACGCGGGGGTTAGCACATAGAAGTGCTGGAGAGATGGGGGGGGGGGTTGAGCCCCAAGTGTGGAGAGAGAGAGAGAGACAGGCAGATGGTAGGAGATGCCTTTGTTAGGTACTAGTGATGGCAGACACATTGAGATTCCTGTATTAAATGGTTCTTTAGGTTCTTTTTGAAGGTCCACAGAGTGGGCAGGCTAATAATGTTCTAATGGAATCTCCATGTTAACAACCTCATACAGAAGACCCACAATAGGCTTGGTCTTCTCTATAGGATAAGAAAGTTCCTTATCCCAGCCACCAGGCTTTGCTTAGCTAATTCTCTTCTCCTGCCACTCATCGACTATGGATCCATTATCTTCTCCCCCCCATACATCTCTACTCTACTCCAGACTAAGTTCAACCTACAACAACATTGCCCATTTCGTCACTGGTTTACCATGGAAAACTCACCGCTGTACCCTCTACTCCTCCCTTAGCTGGCCCACCCTTGAAGGGTGGTTCCAACAAAAATGCTCTCTTTCCTCTGTAAGATACACCCGAATTTGCTGCTGCCCAGCATGATTTCCCTTTTCCCCTTCACTACTGCCATGTGGGTGACCAGAGGGTCCTCAGGTATGGTTTTCAACACCCCTTTCTACCGCACTAAGAAAGCTCAGAACTTGATCACCTATAAGGGCATTAAGCTGTACAACCAACTGCCCTCAATATCCAAACCTGTAGGTTCAGTCACACCTTCAACTCCTACCTCAAAGTTCACATACTCAGTTCTTCCGTCTGCAGCTGTACCGGCCGGCCCTCCAGCTAAACCCGGCTGCTCTCCACCTTGCTTATCTCTAGTCCCCCTTGCTTTACTCTAATCCCTGTTACCCATCCCTCTACCCTTTCCCCACCCCCTCATCTTAGTTTTCACTCCTACTACTCACTCCTAGCCTAGGTTCCTTCATATTTCAATCATGGACCCGATTACAACCAACCACAAAAGACTTGCACTTGCACTTTCCCCACCTCTAGCACTTAGGTTACTGACCCCTCTAAACCCCTTCCAATCTCTTTCCTGCTCTCCATATGTTACACACATAAATGTTCGGGCCGCTCTATGTGTTTCTCTCTTTTTACTTTATTGTAGTCGATTGCCTCCTGTTTTTCAGTTTCTGAAAATTGCTGTAACTGTTAGACAACTGTTAGTCTTTGACATTGTTCTGTATATCTAAACCACTGTTTGGATTGTTTCTCCTGTATAGGTCTTGTTTCTATTAGACTCTGTTTTGTATTGTCATACTTTCTTGGTATCTCTTACACTGGACATTTGTGAAACCGGGCATTTTTGCTCACATGTCTTCCAGTATACAAATAAAGATTAAGATATTGGCAAATAAAGATTGAGAAGTGCAGGGCTGCAGTTGATCACAGAGCTGGGGCTAAGAGCGTCTGTCTCTGCTTGACTCTGTTCATTGCTGTGTGGGTGGTGGTATGAGTGTGGGGAGGTGCACAATGATGCCAGCTATTGTGTGTGCAGAGATAGGTCTGCTTGACTGAATATTTGCTGCAGTGTTATCCTCTGGTTTTGGAGGTGCAGAAAGAGGAAGAGAGGAGGCCATGATACAAAATCAATCAATCAATCAATTAAAGTCTTTATTTATCCAGGCAGGCACCATTGAGCAAGGCTCATTTGCAAGGTGGACCTGGTCATGAATACATCAAAGTACAGTACAGAAGCAGGTATACAAAAAGCAATAATATACAAGGAAGAAAAAGTATATACAGTGTATACAGTACAGTACATGGTTGAAATAAAAAAAAGCATTATTTTACAATTCAAGAAGTCAGCAGATGTACAATCAACCATAGGCATACAGGGGTTATAAGCAGAGATCTTTTGAGTGAGGCAGCCGGCAACTACACATATAGGGAAAAGAGGCGATGTATGGGGTGGCAGGTTAGAGAGGTAAAGAAGAGGAGGGATATATTTTATTTATTTTTTATTTAGTTTTTGTTGAGTAAGTGCACTAGACAAATCCTGCCTATTTTCAGGCACGACCCGGAGGAGGGGGATACAGATGAATGACAAATGAAATTGAACCAGAGTAAGCTGTTGGTGGTATTTTAAGTGAATGAGGGAAATTTGGCCAGGACACCATGGAAATTCCCCTACTCTGTGAGGGGTCGATGGAGGACCATGGCTTTGCCCTCCAGACCTGTTCAGTCTGCTGGTGTACCTGCAGGAGAATGGAGCTCCGCTCCTGCAGGTCCAGCTTTGGAGTCTGATTCCATGCTACTGTCTGGGAGTTCAGCTGCACTGGCTCTGGATTGTGGTTTACCTGTTCATACTACTCCTGCATTGTCTGGATTTTTACCGGCTGACGAGGTGTGGCTAAAGTCTCTCCTCGCTACACATACGAGTCAGGTCCTGGCTATGCTTGATACTGTTGCTCCCGATGTTTCTCCTCCTTTGGATTTGCATGCTACAGTGCCTGTTTTAGACCTCACTGTGGATGGTTTTGATTTGCCTCCTATTGCGGAACCTTTGGAGGATCCATTGGTGCTAAGTCGGCTGACTGCTCCTGCTACACCTGTTTCGCTGGTGGGACACCACGCTGAGTCGGCAGGCGTGTTTCCTGCTTTTTGGGCTTCGGCTGCTGTGACTCCTCTGCCTGCAATGGAGACTGTCTCATCACTTCTGCTTGTAAGTACTAAACCTTTTGCTCAGCCTCTGGCTCACCCGCTCCCTGTGGAGCCTTCCACGCCGGCACGGGAGTTCATCCCTCTTGCTCCTGCACCCTTGCTGAGTCCCCTGCCCAGCTCCTTGGAGGCTTCCCTGTGGAATGCAGGCTGGAAACCGGGTGATTCAGGACATTGGGTACCTGATCCTGCTCACAGCCCGATACCTGGGCATGGTGTACAATTAGCCCCACTGGATACTGTTGCCCTGTTTTGGTGGCTCCTTTGCCTCCTTCCCTTCCTGACACCATGGACACTGATTTAAATGCTGCAGATGTTCAGCATACTATTTTTGATGTGGAGCAGCTTGAGAGGGTCCCACTTTTATCTGACTCATCATCGGCTGGGGAGGGCCCTAGTACTAAAGGGATTGCCTGGGGAAGTCGTATGGACACAGAAGTTCTGATACAGGACCCTCCTCCTGATCATGGGGCACAGGCAAAATCTACTTGGGAAAGATTTCATAAGAAGGATGCCTTTCGGAAATTCCCCTCCTCCCTTACAACGCAGAAATGCAGTCCGCCTGCAGTGTGTTGGTGGCCTAGATGTTGTCCCTGATCGACTTTATGTTGGTAAAACTCTCGTTAAGGGCTCTGTGGGTTACTTCACAAATGAGATTTTTGCTGTTATTCATGTATCAGGAACTTCGCTGTATGACATTAGTTTTAAGACTCCACAGGGATTAGACCATTTTTGGACAAAGTATGAGTTGCTCAGATATACTGCCGTATGGTTGCCCTTTCAAGCTATTCCCCTCACTAGACCGGCTATTAAATCTGTTACAATTTTGTTTCGTAATGAGTCAGTGGCAGTACATGATATCTCCCATTGGTTGAAACAGCGTTATGATATATTGGGGTCACCTCAACCTATTTTTGACTCAGAGCACTTTTGGACTGGTGGGTGGAAGTTTAAAGTCCGTCTTCGGCATACTAATATGGGCCTTGTCCATTTGCCAAATAGCTTGTTTTTGGGTAGGGAATGGGGCCATTGTTTTTATGTGGGTCAGCCTCGTACTTGCTTTAAACGTGGCTCCCCTTCCCATCTTAGTGCTGCCTACGATAGGTTGAGGTGCTCTCTTTGCCTTTCCTTAGGTCATGCCAGCATGGACTGTACTGCTGACCTTAAGTGTAATTTGTGTGAGGAGGTGGGGTCATGGCTTTCGGACCTGTCCTTGGGCTACTCATAACCGTGGAGATTGCCCTGATCAGGAATTACTCCTTATTGAGGCACAAAAGAAGGATATTGCTTCCTCAAAGCCTCCTCCATCCCCTACTACTGAGTTGTCTACCCCCCATCTAGATTAGGACATTACTGTTCCTGTACCGCAGGCCATTGCTCAGCCTTCCTTGCCTTCTGATGAGTCTCCTCTGCAGGTCGCACCTCAAGCTCCTGCACTGGTAACCCCTCCATCTGTCCTGGCAGTCATGGAACCCTCCCTTGCCCCAGTACAAACTGAAGATGCGTTGGTTATGCCTCCTCCCGAACCTTTTGTACAGGCAAAGAAGAGGGCTCAGAAGCAAACCTAGTCTAGGTCTAAATTGGCTAAAGCTTCCTCCCCGGGGAGGTTATTTCCTTACATAATAAATTTGAAGTCTTGTCGAGGCAATCTCAGTCTTCGGATTTGGGAGCCGATTCAGATGTTTCTTCCCAACCCATTGTCTCTTCAGACTCTGAAAGTGACACATCTAGGGATATAGTCACCACTGGTAGGCCTTTGAGGCTTGGCGTTCGTCCTCGTCGAAGTACCAGGATGGGGAAGGTCACCTGATTTGTCTTTTTTTTCTTTCTCCTCTTTTTCTTTTTTTTGACAGATGGCTTCTGCATTTCAACTTAAGGTTGCCACTTTAAATGTTAATAGCGTCAAAACTGCACAACAGCGACTCCTTACTTTTCACTTTCTGCAAGCTTTACAGTGTAATATTTGCCTTATTCAGGATACCTGATTGAATGCCCTTTCTTTGGTTTCAGTGGCTAAGAAGCTGTGGCATTGGGGACTCTCTTATTTTTCCTTTGGGTTGGATACCTGTGATGGTGTGGGAGTTTTATTTCTCGGTGATGGTTTTCATGTTACAAAGTTGGTTGAAATAGTTATGGGTTGTGCTTTGTTATTGGATTTTGTTTGTTTCGATACTAACTGGCGGTTGATAGTGGTATATGCACCGCTCACTAAAAAGAGGAGGGTGGACCTTTTCAACACAATTAAACCATATCTGTTCACCACTAGGTTCCTTCTTTGGGGTGGTGATTTTAATTGTGTTGTGCATAAGGGGGATCGAGGTACGTTGACTGACAAAGATTTTTGTGACACCAATTGTCTTAATCGTATTATTCTTCAGGGCTGTCTTCAAGATGTTTATCGGGTTTGTCATCCCACGGGTGGGCATACTTTTTTTAAGGGTGCTCTCTCCTCATAGATTGATTTTCTTTTTACTACTAATGCTGTGACTGTTGTTTCTGCTTGTACTATTCCGGCAGAGACTTCAGATCATGTAGTTGTAGCTGCTATCCTGGGAGTGGGCCTTTAAGCTAAGGTTGGTAGGGGTTATTGGAAACTGAATGTCCTCTGTTTAGCTGATGCAAGTTTTCTGACTCAGGTGCATGACTTATTAAAAGCCTGCATGTCTTTGGCTGGCCTCACGGAGGATTTGCTGTGTTGGTGGTTGGAAACTAAGTCTGAAATAACTTCTTTGGCTATCCGTTTTTCTAAACACGTCACTTTAGCTAATTATAAAAAATATATGTCTTTGAGATCACAATTGGGGACATCGTACTCTGTGATCAACACCCAATGGCTGAATTTAGAAACGTGGAATCATAGAATTTGACGGCAGATAAAGATCGCTTGGCCCACCTAGTCTGCCCATTTTCCTACCTAACAGATAAGCTGCAGATCCTAGTTAACCAACAGCTTACTTCCTCCTACCCCCCACTAGGACTGTCTTATGTCTGTTTCATGCATTCTTGAATTCCCCCACTGTTCTTGACTCCACGACCTCCTCAGGGAGGCTGTTCCATGCATCCACAACCCTCTCTGTGAAAAAATACTTCCTCACATTACCTCTGAGCCGTCCCCCCTCTATCTTCAAATTGTGCCCCCTTGTTCTTGCACATCTCTTTTTCTGAAAGATGCCACTCTCTTGGACATTGTTGATTCCCTTGAGGTACTTAAACATTTCTATCATGTCCCCTCTCTCCCTCCTTTCCTCAAGGGTATACATATTAAGCTCCTTTAGTCTTTCTTTGTATGTCTTCTGGTGCAGACCCTGCACCATTTTGGTTGCCCTCCTCTGGACAGTCTCCACTCTGTCTATGTTTTTGCGGAGATGGGGTCTCCAGAACTGCACACAGTACTCCAGATGGGGTCTCACCAACTGTCTGTACAGAGGGATAACAACTTCTTGTTTTCTACTACTGATGCTGCTCCCTATGCATCCCAATATTCCCCCAGCCTTCCTTACTGCCTTCTCACATTGCTTGCCCACCTTAAGGTCATCTGATATAATTACCCTCAGGTCTCTTTCCATTTTTACTGTTGTCAGTATCTCACCCCCCATTGTGTACTCTTCCCTTGGGTTTTTGTTTCCCAGGTGCATTACCTTGCACTTTTTTGCATTGAATCTGAGCTGCCATATATTTGACCATTCCTCCAGCCTTGCCAAGTCCTTCTCATCCTTTCCATTCCATCTTGTGTATCAACCCTGTTGCAGATCTTTGTGTCGTCTGCAAAGAGACATACTTTTCCTTCCAGTTCCTCTGCAATGTCACTTATAAAGACATTAAAAAGGACCGGTCCCAGTACTGAACCCTGCGGTACCCACTAGTAACCCTCCTTTTTTCACTGTGGACTCCATTTACTACTACCCTTTGCGTCCTGTTGTCTAGCCAATTTTTTATCCAGGCTACCACCTTGGGACCCACTCCAAAGCTGGCTAACTTGTGTATTAATCTTTTGTGTGGGACTGTATCAAATGCCTTGCTAAAATCTAGGTAGGCCATGTCCACAGCCCCTCCCTGGTCTACTACTTTGGTCACCCAGTCAAAGAAATCTATTGAATCCATGCTGACTTGGGTCCTGTGCTCCACTGGCCTCTAGGTACTCAACAATTCTTTCCTTCAGAAGTGATTCCATAATTTTCCCTACAACTGAGGTAAAACTAACTGGTCTGTAGTTTCCTGCCTCTGTCCTGCTCCCACTTTTGTAAAGAGGAATCACATCTGCCCTCTTCCAGTCCTCAGGTACCACCTCATCCTCCCATGATTTGTTAAAGAGGGTAGTCAGTGGTGTCACTAGTTCTACCCTTAGTTCTTTTAGAATTCTTGGGTGAATCCCATCAGGCCCCATTGCTTTGTCCACCTTCAATTTTATTAGTTCTTTCAGAACCCTTTCTCCTATAAATGGACTGGTATCGACCCCCGTCTTCAGAGTGTTTCTCTTGTTTGGTTTAGGTACCACCCCCTCCTCTTCCTTTGTGAATATTGAGAAGAAATATTCATTCAGTATCCCTGGTTTTTCACTGTCACCCTCTACCCACATTCCCTCCTCTTTATTAAGCCTCAGTATCCCTCCTTTGCTGTTTCTTCACTCCCTAATGTACCTATAAAAGGTCTTATCCCCCTTCTTAACAGAGTTGGCAATCCTTTCCTCAGTTTGGGCCTTTGCTATTCTGACTGCCTTCCCAGACTCTTTCTGCTTTAACTGATAAAGTTCTCTGTCCTGCTTCTTTTGTGTTTCCTTATATTTCCTGAATGCTTCCCTTTTCTCCTTAATTTTCCCTGCCACCTCTTTTGAGAACCATAGCGTTTTTTTCCTTCGTTGTTTTGCTGATTTGCTTTACACAAAGGCTTGTTGCCTCTGTGATGGCTGTTTTGATTACTCCCCATTGTTCCTCCATCCTTCCTTCTTGTCTGTTTGCTAGTGCTTTTCTGGGGCACTCTCTCATTTTTCCAAAGTCAGCCCTCCTAAAGTCCAATACTCTTGCTTTTATATATGGCTTGATTGTATGGCTGTGTCACAAGTGCAGGCTATGAAAAAGGAGATGATGGTCCTCCAATATTCAAGGGCCTCCTCTCTTTTGCATGAACATAAGGTCTGTTCTGTGAAGAAAATCGGTATAGGAGATGCTTTCGACTCTGGCCATAAGTTCTCCTCGGATCGCTTATTGACTGAAGTAATTTGCCCGGATGGTACAAAGTGCACTGGTTTTTTGAATATATTGATGGCAGTTTCCTCATACTTTTCAACTCTGTATTTTACACCTGACTTGGATATGGCTGGAGCTGATGATTTACTTTCTTCACTGACTTTACCCTCTTGCTCAGAAGTGCTGTTGCAAGCCTTGACTGCCCCAATCAGTACTGAGGAGGTCATGAGGGAAATATCACGTCTGCATAATAATATGGCGCCTGGGATTGATGGTTTACTGTCTGAGTTTTATAAGTCTCGTAGTCACTTACTTAGTGAAATTCTTACAGTGGTCTTTAATTGGACTTTACAACAGCGTTCTTTTGATTTTCATTTTTGCACTTCTATACAGATTTTATTGTATAAAAAAGGGAGTAGGGGTAATCTCTCCAATTGGAGGCCATTGAGCCTTCTTAATACTGACTTGAAGGTATTGATGAAGATTTTGAATTCCAGGTTGTTGACAGTGGCCCCTATATTGATCTCTTCACACCAATCCTGTTCTGTCCCGGGTAGATCTATCTACTCCAACCTCCTCTTACTTAGGGAATTGGTCAAACTTGGTAAAGCCGATACTATCAAAGGGTTTCTTATGTCTTTTGATCAAGAAAGGGCATTCAATCGGGTTCCACATTCCTATTTATTTCATATTTTGAGGTCCTATGGTATTCCGGACTGTTTTGTCACTTGGCTTACACTGCTTTATGACCATGCTTATACTGTTCCTTTGGCAAATGGATACCTTGGTTCCTATATCCCTATTCGAAGGGGGGTGTGGCAGGGGTGCCCTTTGAGCCCCTTGCTTTATGTCTTTAGTTTGGATCCCCTATTGAGGATAATTGCCCAAGATGCTCGGATTACTGGTGTTGCCTCCCCCCCTCGTGGTTCCCTTTCTGCTAAGGTTTTGGCATATACTGATGATGTCTATGTGATAGTTTCTGATGTGCCCTCTGGTGTTAGGGTATTGCATCATTTTTCCATATATTCTGATGTTGCTGGTACCTCCCTTAATAAATTTTAAAGTTTTTTGTACCCCTTGCATAATTTGGTCCCTAAGTTCACGGATTTGCAAGGTATTCCTGTATTACTAGGACCAGTTCAGATTTTGGGCATTGTTTTTGGCAAGGGAGATAACGCACTTCTTAATTGGTCAGCCAGGATAGATCTGGCTAACCCTAAGGTTGCGTTGTGGAAGTCCTGGCAACAAACTAAACATAAGAAATTTTCCATTGTTAAAACATTGCTCCTTCCCCAGATTTCATACCTTAGTGTGTGGTATACCCGGTTCCCTCTACTTTGGAACCTACTTTACTTGGGGGGGGGTCAGGTTATTTGGGGTAGCCATTTAAATCCCATTAAAAGGGATGTCTTATATTTGCCTATTGCACAAGGAGGGTTGAACTGTATAAATCCTATTACTTTTTATTATAGTGTTTTTTTTTCACTGGAACTTGATTGATTTTCGCTGTCCTCAGTCTTTGTTATGGGTACTTTATGCGGATCCATGGCTACCTAGATTGTTTTCTTGTTGGACGCTGCCAGATAGGCAGACACTGCGCATTATTTCCTTCCCTGTTTATTTAAGGCCTGCCATTACAAAGCTTAATAAATGGAAGATACTTCCAGATCAAGTTTTCACTAGAAGTAGTAAGTATCTTTATGGTGTTTTGCAAACTCAGGCGCATTCTATTGTCCCTGTATTTCGGGATATTCCGGATTGTTATTCTGAATATCTTCTTAAAGGACTAGTTGATAAATTGATACCGCCTCGATTGTGGGATGTATTGTGGCTTAGTAGTCATGGTTGGCTGACTGTTAAGGGTAATTCTAAACATAAAATGGTCTCTGAACGGATGTGCCCTAGGGATACGTGTGGAGCTCAGGAGGAAACGATGACCCATTTTCTTTCTCTTATGTCCTTATACACAAGCCTTTTGGGCGACCCTTGCTGACCGATGGGGACAGGCCTTTTGGTGCACTATTACTTATGTAGAGATTGTGGGGGGTTTCTTATTATGTCATACGTCAATGGATGCTGGTGTATTACATCTTTTGTTTGCTATGTTTAAATTCCATTTGTGGCAGGTACGGTGTCAACTTACACTGAGGCAGGTTTATCAGTCTCCTTCTCAAGTATTTGAATGGGTTGAACAAGATCTGCTTTCACACTGTAGTACCAAGCAAAAATGCTTGTCTAAAGCAATGTGGCTTATGAGGTGGAGGGAGGTACCATTTATAGCACTTATTTTCATATGTTGATTTCTGTATAGTTTATTTTCCTGGTTCCTTTACCCTTATTGCTCTGATGATGTACCACTATTGTTTTTTTTCCTCTCCCTATTGTTCATTTTGTATTTTCCAATGCTTGGTTGGTCTTATTGTTGTTCTGTTTTATTAATAAAACCTTCCCCTACTCTTTTCGATAAGTGCCATGGGATCTTCAACATCCACCTGAACTACCACCAATCCAAGCAGGTGGGACCTCGGTTTAACATCTCATCCGAAATATGGCACCTCAGAAGTGCAGCACCCCTCTCATGCTGCACTACAGTGTCAGTACTGGGATATTAACCCAAGTGCCAGATGTGGGAACTGAACCCACAGTCCTCTGATCTCCTGGCCTCAGAGACGAGTGTGCTACCTACTGAGCCACTGATGACGGGGGGAAAAATTGAGCTAAAACCACAGAAAGTGATGATGGCTGTCATGTATTTGTTTATTATGATAAAGACAGAGGAGGGGTAGATAATTGGGACACTGCTATGGATGGGGTGGGACTTTAGCCAGGCTGGAGTGGACAGGGAAGGGTGGGTGCAGCAGGAAGAGTTACTAGGGAAAGAGTGAGAGCCAGGGGTAGAAATATGGCGAGCATCAGGATGGAAAGGGGGAGTTTCAGAATTAGTGGAAAACAATGGGGGTGCACTGTGTGTGATGGCACTGTAAACTTTTTTTCTGCTGGGGCCAGAAGCAATGTGGGAGCAGGATAAATGTGCAATAATCTGAGTATTTTCTTGGCTTGCATTTTTTACTGTATATATGATCAAAATTTACCATTACAATTGTGGGCTAGTGCAACCATCTGTGGGCTAGTGCAGTTTTGAATCAACTTGTACTGCTGGCTAGGGCAAAGAAAAGTTAAGGTTGACCCTGGGTCAAGGGCATGGCAGTTGGGTTTTAATGCAAAAAAAAAACAAAATAATGCACTTGGGCCACGAAACCCAGGAGCAGAGTACAACATGGGTGGAGTGATGCTGACAAAGACCAAGCAGGAAAGTGACCTAGAGGTAATCGTATTGGATAACCTAAAGGTGGCCAGGCAGTTGGAAGGGCTAGTGGAATGCTGCGGTGCACAGAAAGGGGACATCACCAGCAGAAGAGGGAGGTGGTGCTGCCACTGTATAGATCATGGTAAGATCTCACTTGAGTACTGTGTCCAGTTCTGGAGACCATGGGCAGGATTCTCAAAACTTTTAGGACCAAAGTCTCACTCCGCAACTACAGTTGTGGGTTGAAATCGCCCACAGCTGCGCTGGTTGCGATTCTCAGCCAGCAGTTGCGTAGGATGTTACAGCTGCTCCCACCAGCCATAGCATCTTGCCACAACTGCTGAGATCTCCCAGGCAACACCTCCTGCAAGCAACTGTAAATCATGGAGTTGGTCATGATCCGGCTCCATGTTTGTGAATACCCGCTGCTGCGGGTAACCTGCGGATCTGCAAGTGGCAACCGATTTGCGCCGCAGTTTACCCGCAGCTACAGATATTTCATGATCTTTGAGAATCCTGCCCCATATCTCAGGAAGGACATAGACAGAGTGGAGGCAGTCCAGAGAAGGGCTACTAAGATGGTATAGGGTCTGCATAAAAAGCCCTAGGAGAAAAGGAGGCAGGGGGGATATGACAGAGACATTTAAATACCTCACATGAGTTGTACAAGTACATGCTCATTCATTGACAGTTCAGTCAGGCAGCTGGCCATGGTGGAGAGCAGAGGGTTGTGCTGGTCACCCACTCAGGGTCGAGATGGCGGGAGTGGGTTGGTGGGGCACTACTTGCTGGGGTGGGGGGTCCACTACACACCAGGGAACTGACAACCTTTGGGTATGGGGGGGGTCCGCTAGGCACCAGTGGAGTATAATCTTATTCAACATCAGGCTGGCGGTCAGTGGGGCAGGGGACCACTAGACACCAGGGAATATAATTTTGCATTGGCCTGGTGATCAGCAGGGGAGGGAGAACACTAGACACCAGGGAATATAATTTTACATCAGCCCAGCAATCAGTAGGAAAGGGGGGGACCACTAGGACAAGGGAATTTAATTTTACATCGGGCCGGTGATTGGCATGGGAATGGGGGCACTAGATACCAGGGAATTTAATTTTACATTGGGCCAGCAATTGGTGGGGGGTAACCACTAGACACCAGGGAATTTAATTTTATATCAGACCAGTGATTGGCGGGGGGTTGTGACTTTGCATCTTGGTGGAGTCTTCACTTCACCACGAAGTTCTGACTTTGCATGGCGGATTAATTTGTGAAATGAGGCAGATTCATGAATTAATCCAAGAAGAGAATTTACCCAACTTTGCACATCTCTACTAATGATGTCAGGAAGTGCTGGCCCAGTGTCACTGAGGGTTGAGGCACTGGATATCACATCTCGCATCACGCCAGTGACCCATGTTCGGGAGCGAGTGCAGGCCACCAGGGGTTGGCAGGGGAGAAGAAGGATTGAGCATCGCAGGGACAGCTCTCCCTCAGGAAGGGGGAGTCACCAGACATCTGTACATGCCAGTCCCCTAGTGGTGGCTGGGGTCTGGCACACCGATGCTGCATCTAATGGGGTAGAGGTGGGGCTGATGCCTGACGGGGTGCATGCACAGCACCATCGATGGCGTCATTGCACACTCCACCTCTGGGACCATGCAGAACAAGGAAAAAGGACTCCTGGTCAGGCAGCATGAGCTTCTGACCTTTGCAGCCCAACCCCGAATGGCGCTTCCTCCAGTCTGGATCTGTTTGAGGTGAGTTGAACTTGGGAGGGCTCCTCACCACCCTGCCACACAGTGCAACTGTGGGGGATATGGGGAAAGTTGGCCTGATATTGCGGTGTGGGCTGGGAGGTCGGTCGGTCGGGATGTACAACCAACCAGGAGTCAAGGGGTGGAAAAATGGTAGCCCCCCCAAAAAAAAGTGTATGTCAGGAAGCAAGTTCCTCGTGATAGAAGTGGACCACAAAAAGCTGCATCTCCCAATAATTTCAAACAGGAATGTGGAACCATGAAGGGCACCCCCTTCAGAGGAATGAAGTGGGGGGACTGGGTGACCAAAGTAGTAGATCAGGGAGGGGCTGTGGACATGGCCTACCTAGACTTTAGCAAGGCATTTGACACAGTCCCACACAAAAGATTAATATACAAGTTAGCCAGCCTGGGAAGTGGGTCCCAAGATGACAGCCTGGGTAAAAAATTGGCTGGAGAATAGGACACAGAGAGTAATAGTAAATAGTATATAGTAAATGGAGTCCACTCTGAAGAAAGGAGGGTTACTAGTGGGGTACCGCAGGGTTCAGTATTAGGACTGGTCCTCTTCAGTGTCTTTATAAGCGACATTGCAGAGGGACTGGAAGGAAAAGTATGTCTCTTTGCAGATGACTCAAAGATCTGCAACAGAGTTGATGCACAAGGTGGGGTGGAAAGGATGAAAAGAGACTTGGCAAGGTTAGAGGAGTGGTCAAATGTATGGCAGCTTAGATTCAATGCTAAGAAGTGCAAGGTAATACACCTGGGAAACAAAAACCCAGGGGGGAAGAGTACACAATGGGGGCTGCGATACTAACAGCAACAAATATAGAAAGGGACCTGAGGGTAGTCATATCAGATGACCTAAAGGTGGGCAAGCAATGTGAGAGGGCAGCAAGGAGGGCTGGGGAGATACTGGGATGCATAGGGAGAGGCATCACCAGTAGAAAACAGGAAGTTATTATCCCTCTGTACAGACAGCTAGTCAGACCCCATCTGGAGTACTGCGTGCGGTTCTGGAGACCCAGTCTTTGCAAAGACATAGACAGGATGGAAGCTGTCCAGAGGAGGGCAACTAAAATGGTGCAGGGTCTGCACCGGAAGACATATGAAGAGAGACTTAAGGAGCTTAATATGTATAGCCTTGAGGAAAGGAGGAAGGGGGGGGACATCATAATAGAAACTTTCAAGTACCTCAAGGGAATCAACAAAGTCCAAGAGGGTAGCATCTTTCAAAAAAAGAGGTGTGCAAGAACAAGGGGGCACAATTTGAAGATGGGGGGCGGCTCAGAGGTAATGTAAGGAAGTATTGTTTCACAGAGAGGGTTGTAGATGCATGGAACGGCCTTCCAGAGGAGGTTGTGGAGTCAAAAACAATGGTTGAATTCAAGCATGCATGGGACAGTCATAAGGCAATTCTAGGGGGTGGGGGTAGAAAGAAGTAGGCTGCTCGATAACTAGGATCTGCAGCTTATCCATTAGGTAGGGAAATGGGCAAACTGGGTGGGCCATGCGGTCCTTATCTGCCATCAAATTCTATGTTTCTATGTTTCAGAGGAATGAAGTGGGGGGATGGAGTGTATTCGGTCAGAAGGTATTTCAGGTAGCCAGGGCTCAAATCATGCAGGGCTTTGTAGATTAACAAATGTAACTTGATGCTGGTGCTGCACTTCAGTGGCAGTCGAGGCAGCTTCTGCAGGACTGGCATACTATGCCTGGACTGTGAGATCCCTGCAATCAGCTGGGCTGCTGAGTTCTGCATGAGCTGCAAGTGATGCACCAGCTGTACAGACAGCCCTGAGTAGAGAGCACTGAAGTAATCCATTGTGAGGAGACAATTGTATGCACTAATGTTTCCAAGTTGGGGTTACCATAGCTTTGAATTTGGGCAATATTTCACAGATGGTAGAAGCCACTATGGACGACAGGTGTCCTAGAGTTGATCCACTGTCCTCACTGATGCCAGGATTTCTTACTTTATCTGCAGCTCATAGTGTAGTGCCATTTAACAATGGTAGCAGGGCACTATCACTAATAATTACTATCCCCACGCGGCCTGGTTTAATCAGTAACACCTCTGTTTTCGATGAGCTTAGTCTGAGCCAGCTTGAGGCGACTGTCACCTAGACCCGATACCAGGACCTGGATCAGTATTGAAACTAGATGCCTATGTCAGGGTCCAAATGATACAATTGTCTGAGGAATTAGTTACTATACATTTAACAAAAACAGATCCAGGGCATGTTTGCAAGACTCAAGCAGCTTTTATTGTACCTATTATTACTATAATCAGGATATTTGCATAGCCACCAGGCTATGGAAGCAGGAAATACATGGTAAAAATGATGATTACAATTCTTATGAGAAAACGGCTTACAATATGTCATGACAAACTCATCTTTTTCTTATGCAGTACAAACAATGAGCATATATCAGTTTTGTTAGCCTAGTTGTCCCTTCCTAATAGAAATTCCTAATCTAAGAAAGAAGAAATAAGCGACCTAACTAAATCATGCAGCCTACCAAAAGTAACTATTCGAAACTACATCCTAAAAGCCTGTTACCTAATAAACCTACAGTATATCCTAGTAAACCTATGTTCTAGTAAGTCTTATATCTAATCTATGTATGCATGTGCAAAGCATTCCCCCAAGAGTGGTGTTTATTTGGACCTGAAGTCCTGACCTCTGATATCCCTCAGTGTCAGTGACTCAGCAGGTAGCATGCTTGCCTCAGAGGTCGGGAGATCAGAAGGCTGTGGGTTCTTTCCCCACACCAGGCACTTGGTTTAATACCCCAATACTGACACTGTAGTGCAGCATGGGGGGGGGTGCTGCACTCTTGAGGGCCGTCTTTCAGATGAGATGTTAAACCGAAGTCCCTTCTGCCTGTTCTGGTGGTAGTTCAGGTAGATGTTAAAGATCCCATGGCACTTCTTGAAAAGTGTAGGGGACATTTTTATTATAACACAAAGACAGATACAGCAATATGATACAGGAATACATGTAACATACAGTAACAGTAACATACTTCACAAATCAAAGAAAAAATAAAACAGAGAGGACCAAGCAATGGTGTACCATAGTAGTAGACAAGAAAAAGAACTACCCAGCACAGCTCTCCCAAAAAAGAAAATGAAGGAAATCCCACACAAAATGTTGGCACTTTATACAGCCTTGGGCCCCGAGACTGGGGGCTGTTACCCAACCCAATCAACTCCCTGCCATAAACGCAGACTAATTTTCTCTCCCAGAGTACGTAATTCATAGTGATAAAGTTTATCCAATTCTAATTGTACTTGGCATAACATGTCCCAAACAGTCACTTCTTTTTGTTGCAACACTCTAAGACATCGAGCATGCCAGATCATCCACTTCAAGCATGCAAAAATCACCCAAACCATACCCTTCTGCCACCTCTTCCATCCCACTCCCAATTGCCCTAATACCAAAACCTCATATGTCATCTGTGCAAACAAAGGCTCACCCCATAATGCAGCCAAAGAAGACCAAAAACCGTGTATACAGGCACAGTCAAAAAATAAATGTAGCATAGTTTCAACATGACCCATGCATGCTTCTACTAAACAGATATGGTCCGTCAATGTTTCATGTTTCTGATTCCCTTTAATGTTTAAATGTTGATGGCCACACAGCCAAACCATATCCTGCATTTTTAAAGGGATTCTTGGCTCAACAATGCTATCCAATAGTAGCCAGCTATCAAATTGAGCAGAAATATTAAACACCGGGTCTTTCAAATAACTATGAGCAAGGATTGTTTTATAAAATTACTTTCTGTCAGCATCTACAAACCAATGGAGCACTATTTTCCATAGTCTCACATATTTCAAGGAGTTCTGCACATAAGTGGGCAAACATTTATCCACACCGTGCCACTTGCCCCTCTCCCATGCTACCAAAAAAGGAGTCTCCCAACATTTCATACTATCAAAACCAAACCCAGTAGTCCCCCAACAACAGTGGACAGATATTACTATAAAAGAAATTACTAAAAAGATATACCAAAGTCTATATCCTATCTAGCCCACCTTCTTTTCTTGCTCTGTAAGTGTGAGCTCGCTTCACAGGATTTAAGCAACTACCCCGTAAGAACAAAAGGAAAAGTCCCAGTTTCTTAGCATGCATATGAAAAAGAATAGGATAAATATGCGAAACATATAAAAAAATAGGTAGAATATATGCTTTCAACAAATAGACCCTTTTTTTCCTTGTCATCTTCCAAGATTTCCAAGAAACAACCTTCCTATGAGCCTCATCATACGCCAAATCACAATTCATCTGTTCAGCCTGCCTAGTGCCAAACCACAACCCCAACAACTTAAGTTCCCGTTGTTCTATCTGGATAGGAAAATGGTCTGTAACTGAAATCCCACCCAAAGGCATTAATCTACTTTTGAAGAGATTGAGAGTGAGTCCTGTAATAGCATGCATATCTGCCAAAACATCAAGTACTTTTTGCCCTGAGGCAAGATCCTGAACAATAACAGTGCAATCATCAGCATAAGCAGATACCTTAGGGTATGGTCTCCCAAGCCTATCACAAACAGGTCGTATCTCAGGAGTAGCTTCTATAAGCCATAACAAAGGATTAGTTGCAAAAACTTATAAGAGAGGGCTCAATGGACAACCCTGCCTCTCACCATTTTGAAGCTGAACAGGAAATCCCAAGTGTCCATTTAGCAATGGGATCATTAATGCCCGTTCATATAAACGTTTAAGGACTGTGACAAAATCAAGTGACACCCCATACAATAAAAGAGTGTCCCATAAATGACCATGGTGCACTGCATCAAAAGCAGTTTCCTGATCTAAGGACAGCACATATCCATCTAATTGCATATTCAGACCTTGTTCAACAATCTCTTGAAAGAAAATCAAATTTTGCTGAATTTTCCGCTTTGGCACTGCACAAGTCTGATGTGGCATAATTACATATGTTGCAACTTGTGCCAATCGGGAAGTCAAAATTTTAGTAAAAATGTTATAATCTGAATTTAACAAACTTAAAGGTCTCCAATTCCGAGGGATTTGTGGGTCACCCTTTTTGTATAAAAAGGTCATAATACCATCATGCATACTAGGTGGTAAACTCCCACCATCCAAAATTTCTTGAAACACAAGCCTTAAGGCAGCAACCAACTCACTTTGAAAAAAATTATAAAATTCATTAGAAATCCCATCCAAACCAGGGGCAGTATGGGCTGATAAATGTGCCATCGCCACCTGGGCCTCCTCTTCTGTTATCGGTCGCATTAAAACGTTGATCTCATCAACAGGGATTTTAGGTAATAACTCAAGACTCAAAGGAATAGATTGCTGTGTACTCCTAGGGTTCTGAAAAGTACTACATAAATGTTCTGACATCACCTGATGTATACCAGACTGGGTATCACGCACAGTCCCATCATGACCAACCAAAGACCTCATAATTAGCCTCTGAACACCCTGCAATTCCACTTCATAAGGGATAACCAACTTCTTCTGGCCCTGCGTGACAAATTTCTGACACTTTGTAGCCTCTTCCTTCCTCCGTTTATGAAAATCACACATCTGGACTCTGAGTATCTTTAATTGCACCAGGCTATCGCCACCTGCATCCCAAGTCTGTGATAATAGTTTTAAGTATTTAGCCCATAGATGTAAGTAATGCAAATAATTTGAAGTAGCAAAACCCTTGATGCCTTCTTCAAGAAATCTCATAAATCCCTCTTAGTATCCTCCCACCATATCCCCCAAGAATCATATAAAAAGAAAACATCCTGCCAAACCATCAAAATATCCAGTACCCCTTGCCGTACCTCCTCCTGTTGCAGTACAGAAGCATTCAATTTCTAGTAGCTCCTACCAAAAGTGACATTATGCTCTAAACCAATTGTAGCATGTACCTGCACATGATCAGAGGTCTCTAAAGGAATAATGGCAATAGTAGTACTAGGCAATCGATCAGAAACAAACCAAAAATCAATAAAATTAGAGAGTTTACCTTTAAAAAAGGTATGAGCAGGTGTTTGGTCTACAATATCATAAATATCACGTAAGCCTGTAGCAGTCAATATTGCATGTAAGGCATTCATATCACAATAAACTTTTTGTGTCTGATGTCCCCAATCTCGAGGCGACAAACCACAATTAAAATCTCCTCCCCACAATATCAATTTAGATGTGGAAAGAAAAGGATCTATAAGATGAAATAAGGCCACCCTGTCAGCCTTAGTTTGTGGTGTATAAATATTAATCAAGTGATATGCCAATCCACTAATAACCACATCCACAAGCAACACCCCACCTGGTGAAAGATCCAACACTTTTAGAATTCGCATGGGCAAATTAAAAAACAAAATACCCACACCTGAGCATTGAATGTCACCTACAGACCATAAAGAAGGCCCCCACCTCCAATCTTTCTTTGCCTGATTCAGTTCAGATATAGTATGCAGTCTGGTATCTTGCACAAAAGTAATATTACTCAAAGAGTGATGTATACTTGCAAAGGTAATAGAACGCTTTTTTAAATTATGAATGCTGTTGACATTCACAGTAGAGATAAGCATAGAAGACAGCATAAAAAAGGGAAAAAGGGTTAGCAGAAAACAAAATAAAAAAAAATTCCAAATCATTTCCTTTTTTCACTTTTTGGGCTTAGGTTTTTGAACTAATCAAGGCCCAACAGGGGCCTCAAGCAGGGACGATGTCACTGAGGAGTTATCAGACTCACCCCCCATCAGGCATATCCATAAGAACATCAAAAGGATTCTGTAATACAAGGTCATCCACAATAGGAGTCCCTTTACGTGTTTTCTTAGACCGAGTGACTATCTGAAAGGGTAAGTCTTCCCCACTTAAAGGCGCGGGCATCTCTAAAGCCATTTTTTCCTTAACCAAAACAGAGTTAGGGACACTATTGTTATTCTGCAAAACTGTTGTATTCAAATCATATCCAGAAGAGGAATGTCCCAAATCCCGAAGGACTTCATCCTCTACTGAATCCTGGAAACCATCCGGCACGGGCACGGAAAGTTCCTTAACAGCATTTTGAACTTCTTCAGTTACCACAACAGAAGCAGACTGTGAATCTGAAGTGGGGTCTGCAGCAGGGACCTGATCTGCACTATTCACACGGGTCATTAAATTACTGGCCTTCATTTTTTCATTTTGTGCTGTGGCAACATAAACATCATGTTCAGTCCTAATAGAATGATTTTCATTATTATGAGAGGCCCAGGAATAGTTTCAAAAATGATGACCTCTTTCATCACAGAGATTACATTTTAGGGGTTGCCTGCAGTGAGCACCAGTGTGTCCAAGATCTCCACAATGGCCACATTTCTGTTTTTCACAGACATTACTTAAATGTCCAAGTTACCCACATTTATAACAGGCCCTAGGCAGATCCAGATAAAAAATATTACTCCCTGGTCTCTCCCCCCCAAAAAACAATTAGGTAAATGATGTACATTACCCCGGTCTTGTTTAAGTGTAACCTTATACTTCCAACCCCCAGTCCATAAATGTTCTGCATCTAAAATAGGGTCAGGATAGCCTGTCACTGTACAGTGCTGTTTCAACCAATATGTAATATCAGCCACATTCACGCCCTCATTCCGAAAGAGGACGGTTAAGCAATAAGCCACAAGGGTGTGTGGGATATCGAGGGATTTACCATGGCTGGAGAGGTTTGCCCATGAGGCTCAGCTGAGTGGGTAAATCCACGCCAGCCGTGGTAAATCCCCCGATAACCCAGATCCCCCGAGTGGCTTATTGCAATTGTATCAAGTACTGTTTTTTTTTGTTATTTAAAAAAACAGTACTTGCTATAATGCTTAAATAAGCGACTCAGTTGTAGAGCAGTCAGTGTTTTTATTTACTTTCCCCTGATGTACGGAGCTGCTGTTTTACAGTCTCTGCTTAGCAGGGAAACAAGATGGCGGACTGAGTTCCGTGATTTTTGCTGTCGGATTGCTTTTTTTTAACATGCGGCTGGCTGGCACCTTTTGCGGTGATTGTCGGTAGATAATCAATGCAGGTAAGGTGCCAGCCTGCCTATCTGATTGGTCGGTGTCCGAGGTACATAGTATAATGATTATTTTGGACAGTGGTTTAGACAGGGATATAGCAAGAAAAGGGCTCCACACAGGCCCTGACTTAAGCAAATTATAGTTTCCAGAACTGCTCAAGTCCATTAGGATGCTTGAAACTGATATCATAGATGGTGTCCCGAGGCATATGAATGAGAGCATAAATCTCATAGGCATAAAACTTCATGCTGTTTTTAAGTAAAGCCCTCCTCACAAACAACCTATCTGGTGCATCCAAAGCATTACCCTTAAATTTCAAACGAACCACGTTTCGCCTCATAGCTGGTTCAGAGAAATTTCGAACATAGGGAAAAAGTTTGTCCCATACCCCAGCATGCCATACATTGGGGACAATAGTTGGCAACTCAGCTGAATCACCAGAAACTCCCAAAGCTTTAGACACTGAAGAAGCCATCTGTACTGGCTGCCTAACAGGGGTCTGTACTCGTGGAGGCAAGGGATCTGGGGGTGGGGAAGGGGGAACATCAGGTTGTAAAACACATACTGCATTCTCTCCTTCCAATTTTTGAATATCAGACAAAAGGTCCCCTTGTCTAACATTGGTAGGTGTTTCCTGTGCAAACCGTTTTTGACCTGGGGTGCTCTGAGAAGGAGAAGACCCAACACTTTTATCAGAAACCATACTTGAGGGCTCAGGTTTAGCACTACCCATTGCAAAATCAATGCCATTGGCATCCCAGCCAGAACCATCCAGCTTTTGCACCAACCCCGCAGCCTCCAAAGCATTTACCACCCAGGCCGCCGGTGGCGTGGAAGGAAGGAGCCCGTGCACAGCAGCAGATTGTGAAGTACAGGCAACTTCTGTCCCTGCAACATGTCTGTGTACCGGTCGCAGTGGCACATCCACAGCAAGCCCAGACATTATGGGATCGCTTGGAGAAGCACCCGCCTGCAAAAGAGTGGCAGCAGAAGCAGTCACAGTGAGGGTCTCTCCGGTAGTAGCAATAACAGAATCAGGGAGGGGGCAACAACGAGGAGTGTCCAAAGGTGGAGCACCGACGAGAGGAACAGGCTCACGTTGCAAATGCCGCCCTTCAGTCCCAGTCAAAACAGCCACACTAGGCACACAGTCAAATACCTGACTTTGTAAGGAAACAACCTCAGGATTCATTATCGGATCAGGAGGTTGCTCAACCATAACAGCAGGCATCGGAACTGAAGCCGTGTCCATAGGCACCTCCTCAAATGCAGCACAGCTACAGATGTCCGACGCTGAAAACGGCTCAGCAGGCACACATAATAAAGCCTCCAGTTCTCGTCTTCGGGCAGCAAACTTACATTCCTCGGTAGCAATCAGCTGACAGATTTCTTCTTCTGACGCCGCTACCCTTTCAACACTTACAACCTCTTGGGAAGAATCCAAAACAGGCAAGAAAAATACATCCAGGAAATGATTAGCAGAATTGGCCTGACAAGAATCGGAGACTGGGGAATAGGCCTGTTCCCCGGCCCCTTGCAAGTCCGTCCTCCAAGATGTCACAGGTGAACTGGCCATAGCAGCACCAGTCACAGTGCCATCTACCTCAGAGTAGGGGAATTTCTCTGGTGCCCTGGTCAAATTTCCCCCCATTCACTAAAAATACCACCAACAGCTTAATCTGGTTCGAAGTCAGTTGGCATGCATCTGTATCCCCTTCCCCCAGGCCGTGCCTGAAAATAGGCAGAATTTGTCTAGTGCACTTATCCGGTCAACAACAACTAAACAAATAATTAAATACATTTTATATGTTGCTCAGCTGACTATGCTAGAGGTAAAGAGCTCTATCTTAATACTCCGCTGGTCTTTGTCACAGGTCTTAGCCAAAAATGCCCACCAGGGACACTCAGTAACAGCTTCTCAAGAACATACTTGGAGTATCTCCTAAAGGGACAAAAAGGCTGGGATTTTATAGTTTAGCTTGAAATGGGCTCTTCAAATGGTACCAATCACTTTATAGTTGCTTGATCTGCTGTTACTTTTCTATCAATCAGAGTGATGTGGATAGGTGCTATTTCCTTCACTCTAGATGTAGGTGGGTGGGTGTGAAAGTGTGGTTAGCTAAGGACCAATAAAATGTACTTATTTATTTATTTATTAGTTTTTAGTAATCAGGTAAAATACACTAGGCATAAGTATGCCTATTTTCAGGCACGACCTGAGAGAGTTACAATCTAGAATGGACAACTTACCAGAGAATGACATACAGATCGGATACACTTATTAGAAATACTTAGTAAGATTATATCTATATGTAGAGAGTTGTAAGAAATGTGACTGGCTAAGAGGCAATAATATTTATCAGAAATATTCAGCTAGTTTGCTTCAGCTTGGCTCTTGCCTGTATTATTTGTATGTAAAATGATATTGAGCCCTGTAAGGCCATTCAGACCTGTTTATCCACTAACATTGCTTCAGCCTGGGTTTGTTTAAGTCCCTGCCAGCTAACTTTGTCTGGATTATTCCAGGTCATTAGGAAATAGCTTTCCTTATATTATTCAAATGGCAAGATCTATATTACTTACTGCTAAGCCTAAATTGCTGCAAAGTTTTAGTTTGGCTAGAATGCTTATGCCTGGACTGTCCATCTGTATTCAGACTCAGGTCATGGTGAAGTATTGTCCTGGTCTCATCATCCAGTCCTGGATGTCAGCCAGGCACTAGTCTAACACTGCTACCACATTAACCCTGCCAGGTGCATACAACAGGTAGTTTTGGGTATCATCTGCGTAGCAGGAAAAACCCAGAGCATACACAGAAACATAGACTCTGATGGCAGATAAAGAACGCTTGGCCCACTCAGTCTGCCCATTTTTCCCTACCTTCATTACTATCACAGACTGTACTTGATCTACAGCACTTTGTCCCTACCCCCTTCCTTTCCACTATGATTCTCTTATGTCTTTCTCATGCATTCTTGAACCCCACCACTGATTTTGCCCCCACCACCTCTGCTGAAAGGCTATTCCAGGAATCCACCACACTTTCTGTGAAAAATTACTTCCTCACATCTCTCCTGAATCTACCCCTTGCAGCTTTGTAGCATGTCCCCTTGTTCTTGAACACCTTTTTTTCTGAAAAATACTTCCTTCCTGTACATTATTTACTCCCATGAGGTATTTAAAGGTCTGAATCATATCCCCCCCTTCTCTCTTCCAGGGTGTACATATTGAGCTCCTTTAGTCTTTCCTTGTAGGTTTTTGATGCAGAACCTGCATCATTTTAGTTGCCCTCCTCTTGACTGCATCCACTCTGTGTCCTTCTGGAGATGTGGTCTCTAGAACAGGACACAGTACTCTAAGTGGGGTCTTACCAGTAACGTATACAGAAACAACACCACCTCCCTCTTTCTGCTGCTAATACCCCCCTCCCCTCTTGGTAGTAATCAGTATCACTCCATTCATGTTGTACTCTGCTCCTGGGTTTCTGTTCCCTAAGTGCATTGCTTTGCACTTTTTTGCATTTAAACCCAGCTGCCATACACTCGACTACTCCTTTAGTTTTCTCGGGTCTCTGCTCATCCTTTCCACACACACCCCCAGAGTATCCACCCTTTTGCAGATTTTGATGTCATCCGCAATGAGGCAGACCTTTCCTTTCCAGCTCCTCTGCAATGCCACTTATAAAGACATTAAAGAGGACCGGTTCCAGCACTTAGTCCTCAGGCACCACACTGGTCACCCTTACTTCCTCTGAGTGAACTCTGTTTAACATCACCCTCTGTTGTGTATCCCCTTACCAATTTGTTATCCAGTTTACCACTATTGGACTCACTCCAAAGCTACCCAGCTTGCTTACTGGTCTCTTATGTGGAACAGTGTCGAAAGTCTTACTGAAATCTAGGTAGACTAAGTCCACTGTACCATCCTGATCTAATTCCTTTTGTCACCAAGTCAAAGAAGTCTATCAGATTCATGATTCAGCCTTCCCTCTGTGAACCCATGCTGCCTCGGGTCTTGTAACCCACTGGATTCAAGATATTCCACAGTCCTTTCCTTCGGCAGTGATTCCATTAACCTTCCCACCACTGATGTCAGGCTGACTGGCGTATAATTGCCAGCCTCCTCCCTGCTACCACTTCCGTGTAGTGGGACTGCATCTGCCCTCCTCAAATCCTCTGGAACTACTCCTGTTTCCAGTGAGCTGTTAAATAGGACTGTCTCAGGTGCAGTTAATAACTCCCTGAACTCCCCCAATACACTTGGATGCACCCCGTCTGGCCCCATTGCTTTTTCCACCTTCAGATTAGCAAGCCCTTTCATGGCTGTCTCCTCCAAAAAAGAACTAGTATCCACCTCCCCCCCCCCCCAACACAAATCTTCTGTTGCTTTTTTTAAATAGGACTGTCTCAGGTGCAGTTAATAACTCCCTAAACTCCCTCAATGCCCTTGGATGCACCCCCTCTGGTCCCATTGCTTTTTCCACCTTCAGATTAGCGAGTCCCTTCAGGGCTGTCTCCTTCAAAAAAGAACTAGTATCCACCTCCCTCCCTCACAAACCTTCTGTTACGTTTTTGTGGCCCCTCCCCTTCTCCGTCCTCTGTGAACACTGAATGAAAGTATTTCTTCAGGATGTCTGCCTTTTCTTGGTCCCCCTATGCACAGTCCCACCCCTGGTATTCCTCTTTTCGCTTACATAAAAAAAAAAAAATGTACTGTCCCTTTTCGTTACCTCCTGGGGTATTCTCTCTTCAGTTTGCACCTTTGCACTCCTTACTGCTTTCTCTGCTTCCTTCTGTCTCCTCTGATACACTTCCCTATCCTGTTTCCTCTGTGTCTCCTTATAACTTTTGAATGTTATCTCTTTAGCCTTTACCTTTTCAGCCACCTCTTTCGAGAACTAGAGTGGCTTCTTTTTCCTCTTGCTTTTACCCACTTGTTTGAATCAAAGGTTTGTTGCCTTTACTATGCTCTCTTTTAGCTTTGCCCATTGTTCCTCCACCCCACCCAGACGTTCCCCCTCATCAGGTCATCCCTGAGGCTTTCACCATCTTTATAAAATCTGCCCCCCCCCGATGTCCAGGACCCTCACCCTTATTTGGTTTGATTCCGCAGCCATTCTTATATTGAACCACACTGTATGATCATCACTGGTCCCCAAGTGGCCTCCCACCTTCACTTTTGCAACACTGTCCCTGTTAATGAGTACAGTATCAGGTTCACTCACCAGTGTAATTAATGAACATGTTACAGAGGACCGGACACAGGACAGATCCCTGTAGAACCCTGCTTGTGATCTCCCTCTCTTCTAATTTAACACCATTGACCACTACTACTCTCTGCTGCCTCCTCTTTAGCCACTTACCTACCCAATTTACTATGACCTTTGCTGCAGCCAGATCCAACATCTTTTTCAGCAAGCATCTGTAGGGTACCAAGTAGAAATCCTTGCTGAAGTTGAATTATAGCAAACCCACAGCATGGCTCCTATCCAATTCCCTTGTCACCCAGACAAAGAAAACTATCAGGTTAGTCTGACAAGACCTCCCTGCCACAGATACATGCTGCTTACTATCCTGGAGACCGTTGCTCTCCAAGTAGTCCACAAGATCCTTTTTAGCCAGTGACTCCATCAATATTCCTATAAAAAAGGTAAGACTAACAGGTCTGTAGTTCCCTGCTTATCCCTTGTCCTCTCCCATGGAGAACTACATCTGCCAACCCTCCGATCTTCGGAATCACCTGTCCTTAGAGAGCTGTTGAAAAGATCTAACATACTAACATACTAACATACTATTTGCCAGCAGATTAGGCCTTATGGTCTATCCAGTCTGCTCGAACCTAGATCCTTAGTTGGGTGCTGAGACCCTCCCATCCCTTGTGCTCCAGAAACCCCTCTCATCCATCCCCACCCCCCCGGGGCAGGCCATCATCTGATACATCCACTTTCTGTGTCTGTCCCACCCTCTCTTAAAGCCCTCCACTGTGGATCTCTGAACCAGCTCACCAGGCAGAGCATTCCAAGGGTCCACCACCCTCTCAGTGAAAAACCTCCTCCTCTTTTCCCCCCTCACCCTTCCACCTTCCAACTTCAAACCATGCCTCTGGTGATGCCTCCTGCTTTAGTCTAAAGATCCCTCCATGTTTACCCTATTTATTCCTTGAGGTACTTGAAGACCTTAGTCATGTCCCCCATCTCTCCTCTCCTCCAATGAAAACAGGCAGAGCTCTCAAGTCTGTCCTCGTAAGTCAAATCCCCTAGCCCTCGTATCATCTTTGTTGCCCTCCTCTGTACCCTCTCCAGGAGCTGTATGTCCCTCTTCAAGTGTGGTCTCCAGTACTGTACACAGTACTCAAGGTGTGGTCTAACCAGTCCATTGTACAGCGGCAGAATCACTTCCTTGCTCCTAGAGGTGATCCCTCTTACGATGCATCCCAACATCCTGTTTGCCTTGCTAGCTGCTCTCCTGCACTGCTCAGAGTTATTCATACATGTATCCACCATGACCCCTAGGTCTTTTCCCTGTTGAGGCTTCCAGCGCCTCCTCCCAGGGTGTACCTGTGCTTAGGTTTCCCGACCAAGATGCAACACCTTGCACTTGGTGATATTGAAATTTAATTTCCATGTGTGAGCCCAGCTTTCCAGGGTGTCCAGGTCCCTTGCAGGGCCAACCTCCCTCTTCTCCCTCAACTACTGCTCCCATCTTGAGTCATCCGCAAGAGACTCATTTCACACCCTATACCATCCCTGATGTCCGATATGTATGCATTAAACAGGATTGGACCCAGGACCGAGCCCTGTGGTACCCCACTACCAACCTCTGTAGGGTTTGAGAGCTCCCCACAGACCACTACTCTGAGTGCATCCAGCTATCCAGTTTTCAATCCATCTGACCATCAAAGGCCTACTCCTAACCCCATAAGTTTCTCCACCAGACCATTGTGGGGACAGAGTCAAGCATGCTTGCTGAAGTCCAAGAATAATACATCCACAGACTTCCCTGTCCAGTTCTGATGTTACCCATTCATAGAACTCCACAAGGTTGGTTTGACATGATCTACCTGGCACAAACCCATGCTGCCGACTATCCAGACCTCCCACCTCCTCCAAGTAAACCCCCAATCGTTCCTTTAGTATACTCTCCATTAATTTTCCCACCACGAGGTTAAACTGATGGGTCTATAGTTACCTGGTACTTCCCTCGACCCCCTTGTATTGGTACCACATGTGCCTCTGTAATCCCTAGGTACCGTCCCTGTCTCAAGTGACCTGCTGAAAAGCTCCGCCAGGGTGCAGCCAGTATCATGGTCCCACTAGTACTCTCGGATGAATGCCATCCGCCCAGAGATTGTCTTTCTTTAGGGCCTTGAGGAAAACCAACCCTTTGGCGGGATGGCATCATCCGTCCCCTCCACCTTACTGGTCTTTTATCCTTATCCAGATGTGACACCCCTGGGGTACCTTTCCTCCCTTTGCTCCATTTCTGTTGCTTCCTGATCCCACTCCTGCCGCTTCTATCCCTTTGTGCCTTGCTTTGTAGATATCCCATCGCCTCCCTAGTGAACACAGAGGCAAAGACTCATTAAATACCTCTGCCTGGTCCTCGCCTCTTCCACCACCCTCCTTCTGATCTCAATCTGCTGAGATGGCCCTTAGTTTTCTCCACTCCCCAATGTACAGGAAGAACCCCTTTTCCCTCCATGTATCCCTGTGCCAGCGTTGCTCTTTACTGGACTTTTCCCCTCACCATCGGGTGACTTTTCTAGATGCAAGCTGGTACATTTCCTTATCCCTATCCCCTCTTGTTGTTTTATATTTTTTGTAGGCCGCCTTCTTTTCTCTGACTGCTACCTGTACCTCACTGGACCACCAGCATGGTTTATGTGACCTTCTATACGTTTCAACTTAGCGCAGATCCTGACTGCCTCATGAAGTCCTCGCTTTATGACCTCCCATCTCCTTTCCACACTTGTCATTGAGGTAATCCTTCAAGTGATCCTTGAGAATATTTCCCATGCCCATAAAGTCTGCCCCCTAAGTCCACTGCCAGTGTCCTAGATCTCACCCCACTCCCCAATGCTTATTTGAAACCAGACAGTGTTGTGGTCACTCCCAGTCAGGGGTCCTGTACAACCATGTCCCTTACCAGATCCCCATCTGCCAGAACCACATCCAGGACATGCCCTCCCTTGTGGCTCCATCACATGCTGTGTTAAGAACACATCCTGGAAGCCATCCAGCAGCCTCTGCTCCTTGGCCACCTTAGAGGACATGGTTCCCAGTTTGTACCTGGCATATTAAGGTCCCCATCAACACCACTCCTTCCCTTTTGGACCACACTGGGCAATGATGTTGTCCAGCAAACCATCCTCTAGAACATCACTCATCCCGGGGGGCCTATATGCTACTCCAAGCTTGACCTTATCTCCTGCTGGGGATCGTAAGGTGACCCATAAGGCCTCCACGTTTCCTCTCTGCCTCTTCTACCATAGCAATTTCTATGTCATCTCTAATGAACATAGCCACTGCACCCCTCTGCCTCCTTTCATCCTTCCTAAGCATAGTGTGCCCCGTACATTGGGTCCCAGTCATGGTTTTGTTGTCCACGTTTCCGTGACTGCCGCCACATCCACCCCGAACAGCATGGCCTGGAACTCTGGCAACTTGTTTCCCAAGCTCCTGGCATTTACTAACACTAACCCCCACCCCTTATCCCTGATCCTCCTTGTCGAACCCCACCCAGATTCCTTATACTTCCATCCTCCCCCTGAAACCTCCACCTCCAGTCTGTTTCCCCCCTTGGGCTTGAAGGCTACTCCCCTCATCTGGAGGGGAGGGCTTCTGGTCAGCCCCTCCCTTATCCCTTCCCCCCCTTACAAGTTTAAACCCCACCTTTCTTGTATGTAGTCAGCCATCCCCTGTTTAAGGACTTCCTTCCCTAATGGGGCAAGATGAAACCTGTCCTTGGCATATAGTCCCTTATCCTCCCAAACTCCATTCCAGTTCCCTAACACCCCCAACCCATTCTCTTCACCCCACTTCCTGAGCCAGTCATTAACCTCTGTAAGCTTCATTTTTTTCTCCACTGAGGCCTTTGGTACTGGCAATATCTCCGAAAAGGAAATGTTGCATCCATTATCCTGACAGACTCTGGCAAGTTCTTGGAACCTTGTTTGATTTCCAAAATGCTATTTCCCTCTAGATCATTAGTTCCCAAATGCACCAGGAAATCTGGTTTCCCTCCACAATCCCTAACCATTTCATACACCATGAACTTTGCTCTGTGCACTGTCAGCCCAGAGATACTCACTACCTTCACCTGGCTATGGCATCCACCCCCTGTCCTCCCAATGGATACCCTTAATCATCGAGTCTCCCAGTAACAGAACCTTAACACCACATCATCCTTATGGTTACCTCCACTATGCCCTCTCAGCCCCCTCCCCACTTTATTCATGATCGCAATTTCATGGAAGTCTTCCTGCCTTATTTGAGTCCCCTTGTCACCCTCCCTTTCTGCCTCCCTTGCTATTTGCCCACTTAACTCAAACCCCTCTGAATAGGTGTCCCTTTAACCTCTCTTATCTGAACCATTTAGCCTGGCCTGATGGTTTCCCTTCCCCGCACCACCATCCCCCCTCTTGTAATAGTACCCCTGTCTCCAGAGGCTCTCTGTGGGTCCCCTTAGCTAGGGCCCCATCCTTGGTACTGACCTCCCTGCTGAAGGGGCTCCTCTCCACCTCCTTGTCTCCCAGTTTCTCTCAATCGTGCTCTCCTCCCTCATGTCTGGAATATGTTGCATCTCCCCCATTTGCTTAACATATATGTTTCCCTTTCTCCCTCTGGGACTATGTCTATCCTTTCCATAGCTGGTCTGTGATGCCCTATGGGTATCTGACTCCCTCCCCCCGGCCTCTGTATAAGTTTCCTCATTTTCACCAACCCTTCCTCCCTCTAGGATGCTTAGTATCTCAAATTTATTGTGACACTCTATGTCAGCCTCCATCAAGTAACCCAGTTTCCCCTGACTGCATCTCTAAACTGACCCTCTTCTTCCTCTCTTGCACTGTTCACCTTGGGAGCTCCCTTCCCACAGTCTGCTGTTTTGGGCTTCCAGCAACAGCCCTCCTGACTCTTCCCCTCCAGTCTCTTTGAATTTAGAATATTCACTTCTGACTTTATGCCTAGCATCAACTTCCCTATCTAAGGGTCCTCGTCCCAATATCCCCCTTCTGCTTGCTGTAGCATAATGTCCTGTAATTTCAGAGCGTTGCCCCAGCCTCCCCTCAGCCCCACCCTTCTGCTGCCCATATCCACACCCTTATCCTTGGACACCCCCCAGCTCCCACACGCTACTCCTTAACCAATATACCTCACTCCTGATACAAGATAGCTGTTCACAGAGTGGGCAGCCTCCTCTCTCTCAGGCCCAATTTAGAATTATTGCCATCCCACAGCCTGTGCAGCCTACAACCCTTCCGAAGATGCCTGCCATGGTGAAATATGGCCACCCTGATTATCCTCCTCTGTTTATAATAGCACACCCCCTTTTCTCAGTCCCTTTCCCCTGGAGTACAGTTTCTCTCTATACTGACTGTAGTTATTTACAAACCCAATTTCAACCCCACCAACAAAGTTCCCAAGTCTCACAAACACATACAGTCCAGTATGTGTTTGGTCCCACTAACAGTGTGTGTAAGCAGACACCAGGTACTGTATGATGTCACAGGCCCACCAACTCCTGTTGCTTCAAATTTCAGTCCCAAACAGAAATACTCAGCCCTTCAATCCCAACCCCCAGTGGCTTTTCAGTATTTAAGAAAGCCTACAAAACAGGGTGGAAGGGCTCTTACCAAACAACACATTTAAATGTCCTTCTAATTTTCCCTGCCAAACAACTATCCCCAAACCTACAATATCACAGCCCAAGTAACAGTTCAAATTCAAGGTAATAATTTTTAACACATAGAACTAATTTCACTTACAAACTATTCAAATATTTCAGTTAAAACAAAATATAACTCCTGACCTCTTTTCTACCAACCTGTTGCTTAAGCTCCCAAGTGAACAATGAAAGCCAAGGTAATTCCTGTTTAAAGACAAGTTAATTGCAGCTAATGTCCCTTCCACCTAACACCAGGCAAACAACACATTTAAATGTCCTTCTAATTTTCCCTGCCAAACAACTATCTCCAAACCTACAATATCACAGCCCAAGTAACAGTTCAAATTCAAGGTAATAATTTTTAACACATAGAACTAATTTCACTTACAAACTATTCAAATATTTCAGTTAAAACAAAATATAACTCCTGACCTCTTTTCTACCAACCTGTTGCTTATGCTCCCAAGTGAACAATGAAAGCCAAGGTAATTCCTGTTTAAAGATAAGTTAATTGCAGCTAATGTCCCTTCCCCCTAACACCAGGCAAACAACACATTTAAATGTCCTTCTAATTTTCCCTGCCAAACAACTATCCCCAAACCTACAATATCACAGCCCAAGTAACAGTTCAAACTCAAGGTAATAATTTTTAACACATAGAACTAATTTCACTTACAAACTATTCAAATATTTCTGTTAAAACAAAATATAACTCCTGACCTCTTTTCTTCCAGCCTGTTGCTTAAGCTCCCAAGTGAACAATGAAAGCCAAGGTAATTCCTGTTTAAAGACAAGTTAATTGCAGCTAATGTCCTTCCCTAACACCAGGCAAACAACACATTTAAATGTCCTTCTGATTTTCCCTGCCAAACAACTATCCCCAAACCTACAATATCACAGCCCAAGTAACAGTTCAAATTCAAGGTAATAATTTTTAACACATAGAACTAATTTCACTTACAAACTATTCAAATATTTCAGTTAAAACAAAATATAACTCCTGACCTCTTTTCTACCGACCTGTTGCTTAAGCTCCCAAGTGAACAATGAAAGCCAAGGTAATTCCTGTTTAAAGACAAGTTAATTGCAGCTAATGTCCCTTCCCCTAACACCAGGCAAACAACACATTTAAATGTCCTTCTAATTTTCCCTGCCAAACAACTATATCCAAACCTACAATATCACAGCCCAAGTAACAGTTCAAATTCAAGGTAATAATTTTTAACACATAGAACTAATTTCACTTACAAACTATTCAAATATTTCAGTTAAAACAAAATATAACTCCTGACCTCTTTTCTACCAACCTGTTGCTTAAGCTCCCAAGTGAACAATGAAAGCCAAGGTAATTCCTGTTTAAAGACAAGTTAATTGCAGCTAATATCCCTTCCCCCTAACACCAGGCAAACAACACATTTAAATGTCCTTCTAATTTTCCCTGCCAAACAACTATCCCCAAACCTACAATATCACAGCCCAAGTAACAGTTCAAATTCAAGGTAATAATTTTTAACACATAGAACTAATTTCACTTACAAACTATTCAAATATTTCAGTTAAAACAAAATATAACTCCTGACCTCTTTTCTACCAACCTGTTGCTTAAGCTCCCAAGTGAACAATGAAAGCCAAGGTAATTCCTGTTTAAAGACAAGTTAATTGCAGCTAATGTCCCTTCCCCCTAACACCAGGCAAACAACACATTTAAATGTCCTTCTAATTTTCCCTGCCAAACAGCTATCCCCAAACCTACAATATCACAGCCCAAGTAACAGTTCAAATTCAAGGTAATAATTTTTAACACATAGAACTAATTTCACTTACAAACTATTCAAATATTTCAGTTAAAACAAAATATAACTCCTAACCTCTTTTCTACCAACCTGTTGCTTAAGCTCCCAAGTGAACAATGAAAGCCAAGGTAATTCCTGTTTAAAGACAAGTTAATTGCAGCTAATGTCCCTTCCCCCTAACACCAGGCAAACAACACATTTAAATGTCCTTCTAATTTTCCCTGCCAAACAACTATATCCAAACCTACAATATCACAGCCCAAGTAACAGTTCAAATTCAAGGTAATAATTTTTAACACATAGAACTACAGAACTACCATAGATCTACCCAGAAGATGCCCGGCCCTTGGCTGGTGAATTAGTTTCGCTTGCGACACCAGCGACCCTAGTTTGGGGAATGGACCCGAGTTGTCGGAGGGCTGGCTGGGGAGAGAAGGATGGAGCATCCCTTGGATGGCTCTCTCCCGTCTCTGGGGGAGGTGGGGAAGTGTCTGGTGCACTGAGGACTCCTGGGCGGGCCAGGAGATACTCAACTCTGGGGCTCATTCCATGGGAGGCGGGGCGGACACAGCGTCGTGCTGCGTCCCACCTCCAAAGAAAAACAGGAAAATGGAGAAGGTGGGCGAGGCCACTGTCTCAGTGAAGTCCTCCTCGGGGCTTTGATTAGCCATCATCACCACTCCCCTGACCAGTCACTAGTTCTGCGGCATGGATTGGGGACTGTTGCCATGGCCCCACCCTCCGGGGGGGTAAGCCTGGGGTAACTGGGAGAGTCAGTGGCAAATAGATGACAGTGGGAGTCCCGAGGGCTGTGACCAGGGCTGAGGACTGACAGTGGCCCTGCCAGGAAAAATAGAGAATAAAAAAAAAAAAGATCTACCGGAGGATCAGCCAGTTCTGCTGTTAATTCCGAGTATCGTGGGATGCAACCCATCTGGTCCTAGGGCCTTATCAATCTTTAGGGCTGCCAGCCCTTTATGGGCCTTTTTGCTAGTAAATATTGACTGCCTCATCTCTGGGACCCCCTTAATGGCTGTTTTGATACCCCTTTCTGGCAAGGGCCCATTGTACTCCCTTGTGAAATCTGAGTAAAACGAATCATTAAGGACAGTGGCCTTTTTGCCTGTCCACCTCAGTCACCTTATCCCCCTCTGTTAGCTTCACAATTTCCCCTTCTTTCTTCCCTTTTTCATTTATATCTGAAGAACTGTTTTTCTCCATGCTTGACCCCCTCCACAGTACGCAGCTCTGCGTCTGCTTTTGCCTCCCTAATTGCCCTTTTTGCCTCCCTATTTTTCAGCAAATATTCTTCCAATTTTTCCTCCTACTGCTTTTCTTTCAATTTGTAGAAGGACTTTTTCTTGGCCCTCATTGCATTGCCTGACCCTTGCCAAGAACCATAGTGGTCTCTTGAACCTATTCTGTTTGGTTACCATTCTTATGCATACATTAAACCACACTGTATGATAATCACTGGTCCCCAAGTGGCCTGCCACCTTGACTTCTGCAACACTGTCCCTATTAAAGAATACCAGGTCCACTCACCTACTCAATTAACAGGTAGAATCACCTGCCAAACTTGACTGCTTACAAAAAAGGTTAGTCTAGGTCTCATGCCCCTGGGGGTTCAGAAGCTCCTTAGCCCTTACAGCAACCCTCGTCGAACCAGAGGCTCAGACTGTCAGATCTTTCTGATCCCCCACTGCCGCACTTCCTTAGGACAAAGATCATTTGCCTATTGAGCCCCGTTCTGGTTTAACTCTTTACATTATGAAGTCTCCACTCAAACCACACTGGGCTCATTCAAACTAAAGCTCCGTCAGCACCTAGTAGCTAATGCCTGCTGCAACTGCTTCCATTAAAATTTACTTACCCCTTCTCATAGGCCCGAATTAACACTTAGTACCTGCTTTCTGAACTTGCCCTTACTGCCATTGTCATAGAAACATAAAAAAAAACATAGAGGTTGATGGCAGTTAAGGACCGCAAGGCCCATCCAGCCTGCCCATTTCTTTTTCTACCTTCTAAATGTGCCATCGGCCTTTGCTCTGTCAGTGGCCTATCTATTCATACTCATCTGTATTGCTCCCTTATGCCTATCCCATACCTGTTTGAAGCCCTGCACTGTATTCATAGCCACCACTTACTGAGGTAGGCCATTCCATGCATCCACCACTCTTTCTGTGAAAAATAATTTCCTCACATTCCCCCTTAATCGGCCTCCCTCTAATCTCATGCTGTGTCCTCTTGTCCTGCTATTTTTCTTATATTTAAACATGTTAGACTCTTTCACCTTGTTAATGCCCTCAATGTTTGAATGTTTTGATCATATCACCTCTCTCCCTCCTTTGCTCAAGGGTATACATATTGAGCTCCATTAATCTGTCCTCATATGTCTTCTGATGCAGTCCCTGCACCATTTTGGTTGCCCTTCTCTGGACTGCCTCAATTTGGTTGATGTCCTTGTGAAGGTGTGGCCTCCAGTACTGCATGTAGTACTCCAGATGGGGCCTAACCAATGTCTTGTAAAGAGGGATTATTACCTCCCTCTTACGACTTGTGATACCCCTACTAATACACCTTAACATCCCCCTGTCCTGTATACTTCCTCTCTCAAACTCCACTCCCCACCCCCGCACCTCTACACCTTGCCTCTATCCTCAGATCCCTTTTTTTCCTCACTTCCTCACGTCCTACCCTAACTTTCACTCCCTCCTCCCACCTGAATCCTTCCTGAACAATGCCTCATGGGCTGATCTTACAGTTATTGTTTTGTGTCCCAACAGTCTGCAATTCTTGTATTAACCTAAATCTCTGGCATACATAGTACAATGCCACCTTATGTTATTTCTCTTGTGATACTGTAATCTGTTCTTCACTGTAACTTGTCTGTCATACTGACGTGGAACCTATGTAAAAGAGCTGATAGCTCAAAGGTGTTTAATTAGAGATCTAAATAAATAAACAAAGAAATAAATAAATTAGATGCTCCAAGAACGGCCTCCTTAATTGCCCCCCCATCTCTCATCCACCCATCTATGTTGCCCACCCATACTAACTTATCCCTGACCAGCTCCTTCAGCCTGTTGAAGTCTGCCCTTCTAAAATCAAAGACTTAAGCTCTCGATTGTGGTTTACTAGACCCATGGGTCAGTTCAAACCAAAAAGAGTTATGGTCACTGTCCCCTAATGGCTCCCCTACTCCCACAGTTTCTACCACCTCTGAGTTGGTGAGCACCACATCAAGAACTGTGGTCTGCCTAGTGGGCTGCTTCACTAACTGTACAAGCAGACAGTCCTGGAACACATTCTGCAAGACCTGTCTTCTGGTGCTTCTGGCCACTGGAACATCCCAATCGACATCTGACAGGTTCAGATTACCCACCACCACCACTTCTTCCCCATTAGCTATCCCTCTTTCTAGTTCTTTCCTGAGCTCCCTATCCCTCTCCTTCCCTTGCCCTGGCAGTGTATAGACCACCCCAAGTGCAATTTCTTGCCTGAAGCTGTCGTAAGTTGCACCCACAGTTACTCAGTCTCTCCATTACTATCTCTACTGCACCCATCTTCTGTCACCTCTATGCCCTCCTTGACATAAAGGGTTACTGCTCCCCCTTTACCTGTTCCTCTGTCCCTTCTGAACATTGAGTAGCCAGGGACAGTCAATTCCCAGTCATTAATTTCCAAAGCCCATGTTTCTGTAATGGCCACAATGTCCACATCAGTGTCTGCCATCAGCGCCTGGACCTCACTGATTCTATTGCCTAGGCTCCTGGCATTAAGGCATGACCCATTCCATCTGACACCAATCCTGCTTTGCTGCTACACTTGTACTTCGCATATCCTCTTATTTTGTTTTTCTTGTTGCTTGCACCCTTTGCGTTCCCCCCTCCAAAATCCCTTCACCTATCCCAGTGTGGGCCACAGCTTTATTTGTACTTGCCATGCTGCTGCAATCCCTCAGATATGGGAGAGTATTAACCAGGATCCCTTTCCTCTCCCCTGCAGTTGATATTCCCCTAGACGCAGTCTACCCTGCAGTCAGTTTAGACATCTGATATAGACGTCAGACTTCTGCCCTAGTGTACAGGTTGTCTGTCTTGTCAGGGACCGTCCATCACCCTTGAAGAGCCTCCTGTCCCAGAAGTCTCCCAGTACCCTACAGAGTTGTACCCATTATATTTACATCATTCCTTAAGCCACTCATTAAATTTCTCTGTAACCTACCTCCTTATCCTACTCTGCTCCCCCCCGGCCCCACACAGGGAAGACTTTGGAAAAGGACAGGGAGGCTGAGTGTGCTGCCAGTCTATTCCCCAGTCTATGAAAGTTCCACTTCACCATCTTCTTTGACTGGTTCACGAGATCATTGGTCCCTGGGTGTACCAGCACCCACAGCTCTCCCTGCTCCCTCTCCACCATCCACCCTACCCTGTCTAAATCACAGATTGCAGATGCACCAGGAAGATTCCAGCCCATCCCCCTCTAGTCCATTTCCCCACCATCCACTCTACTCCATAATCATTGAGTCCCACACCACTAAGACTCTCCTGGGAGTCGTGCTCCCCTTGGTGCCAATACATTGCCTTGACCTTTCCCAACAATTATCTTGAAGATCCCCCAGTAAAGACAGGTGCCTGAACCTCCTCTAGGGGTGCAAAGCTATTCTCTGTCTGGATGGCAAGGGGCTGGACAACCTCCTTGTGGTTAACCCTGCTTCCCCTCCCCATCCCACTCCTCACCACTCTCTATACTCTTGGACTAGTGGGTCTCCAGGGGAGTGGTTTTTTTTTGGGTGAGCTCCTACTGAGCCGATGATGCAGTTGGCACAACAGACTGCCTCATCTCTAAACCCCATCCCCATAAAGACTTATACTAAGCAGACTTCTAATTTAAGTTGTAGAGCTTGCTCAGAGTCTAGCTGTAAGATTCAGCCATAGCACATAAAAACAGGTATAAAACAAAATTACCTTGTAGTGTAGCTGCAGGCTCAGTTATAACACAAATAGCAGGAGTTAAAACTGCCTTGTAGTGCTCACTTAAATAGGGTGTGACTGTAGGCTTAACTATATCACAGAAAACTGGAGTTAAACTATCTTGTAGTGCTTACCCAGGTAGCGTATAGCTGTATGATTTAACTATAGCACAAAACAACCCTACAGTGAAATGTTCACTAGGTATAGCACAGACACTGTTCTGCAAATAAACTTTACAATAGCCTACAGTACACTCCTCAGTATATTATAGGCAGGACCCCACAAAATACTCCCATAAACTATACTGTTAACTGTGCATGTACAGTTTTACCTGGGATGCAACGGGCACAGTTCCTGCCTGCTGGCTGTCTCCTGGATGACTCCCTGGCACACTCCTATGATATCCTTGTCACTTAGTCCTTTGCATGGAGGAGCCGCTAGTGGTAACTGCCTGTTTATTGATACTGTAACACAAGGGAGGGGGTTGTGTTACCCTGGGATCTTGTAGGTGGGGGATATAAACACACTTTGTACCACAGCCCAGGATGTGCAGCTTAACTCAGCAGACTGAATGTGCCTTTATTGGTAAGATTACTGTGAGAGGTGCATTCAAACATAACACAGGTTGAAAATAAAACAACAGAAAATAACACCTAGCTCTTTGTTGAGCTCTAACTACACAATGAACTTTTGTTCCCTCTCTATAACCCAGGTAGCTAAGCTGTTTTCTGGGACATACAAACAAAATCAGCACAGAGTCTCTTGTTCTATGTTTCAAAGGAAAATTATTTACCAGCCTCAGGTTTTCATCCAGTCCAAAGTCAGAATTCAATTCATTCTTGCAGGCCAAACAAAAAGTTCCAAACCAGGCAGTCAATTGTTTCAGAGTTCTCTCTTTTCAAAGTAAAAATCCAATTCATTGTTGAAGGCCAAACAAAAGTTCCAAACCAGGCAGTCAGTTGATTCAAAGTTCTCTCTCCCCAAAGTAAAATCCTTCTGCACGTATTCTCCAGCCAGGCTCCACATCTGTTTCTAATCAGGTACTGAGACACAAGCAATTGTTTGAGCCACTCTTTCATGCAGGCAATCACTCTCCTGCACCTGCTCTTAATCAAGCACTTAGCTCTGTGAAGTTGTGGTGCCATGCCTTCTGGGACTTGTAGTGTATGTGCCATACTTTGTAGTCCTGGCAGAGAACAAATGGAAGACACGTGCTGGAAGGTAACGCCCTTCCACAACTTTACCCAGTGCTGTGTTACATACCTCCCCCCTCAGCTTAGCCCCCTCGGGCTGAGCGGCCACAGAAAAGAAGGAGTGGATGCGGGAAAGAGCATCCGCATTCCCATGTTTAGCACCGGCAAGGTGCAGAATCTGAAAATCAAAAGGCTGTAAACTCAAAAACCATCGGGTAACCCAAGCATTCTTTTCCTTAGTCTGTCTCATCCATGTGAGAGGAGCGTGATCAGTCACAAGAAAAAACTTACGGCCCAGCAAGTAATATTTCAGAGACTCAAGTGCCCATTTGATCGCCAGACATTCCCTCTCCACCATGGCAAAGCACCCTTCACATGGCAACAGCTTGCGGCTCAAGTATATTATCGGGTGTTCTTCACCTTCAATGTCCTGGGACAGGACTGCCCCCAGACCCATGTCAGATGCATCAGTTTGTACGATCATGGGTTTGGAGAAGTCTGGGGAATGCAGGACAGGAGAGGCACACAGTGCCTGTTTCAAGCTACAGAACGCTTTGTCGGCTTCAGGAGTCCATTTCACCATATTAGGTTGACTGTTACATGTGAGGTCACTGAGGGGGGCTGCTATAGTAGCAAAGTTTTGAATAAACCTTTGGTAATAACTCGTGAGTCCCAAAAATGTCCTTACTTGTTTCTTATTGACCGGTCGTAGGCCAGTCTTGAATAGCAGCAATTTTTTTCTCTTGTGGCTTTATAAGGCCTCTTCCTATGGTATAACCCAAGTACTGTGCTTCACTCACCCCTAAGGTACATTTCTTTGGGTTGGCTGTGAGCCCTGCATTTCGAACTGAGTCTGTCATGGCTTGTAGTTTCTCCAAGTGACTGTCCCAGGTGTGGCTGTGGATGATGACATCATCTAAATACGCAGCAGCATATTCCTGGTGGGGTCTCAGCACACGGTCCATCAGGCATTGGAACGTGGCGGGAGCTTCATGTAAACCAAAAGGAAGCACTGTATATTGATACAAGCCATCAGGGGTGGCAAACGCTGTTTTCTCTCTGGCGGCTTTTGTTAAGGGGACTTGCCAGTAGCCTTTCGTCAGGTCAAAAGTGCTGATGAAGCGGGCGGTTCCCAGTCTTTCGATGAGCTCATCTATTCATGGCATTGGATAGGCATAAAAGGCTGAAATCTCATTCAGTTTTCTGAAATCATTGCAGAACCTGACTGATCCATCAGGTTTTGGGACCAGTACTATAGGGCTAGACCAGGCACTGTGAGATTCTTCAATTACTCCCATCTCTAACATCTTTTTAACCTCTTCTCTTATCACAATTCGGCATGCTTCTGGTACACGATATGGCTTGAGGTGTATTACTTTCCCTGGAGGGTCACAATATCGTGGTGTGGTCGGGTGTTGCCGGACGGTTCGGAGAACACATCTTTATTTCTGTCAAGGAACTCAAAGAGGTCTTGCTTCTGACTTGGTGTCAGGTCTCCAACCATCACTGCGTCTCTAAGATTTTCCTCTGCTGGACTGGTTTTGTTTCACTCCAGCAGACATCACGGTCCACCCACTTTTTCAACAAATTGATGTGGTATATTTGTTCAGGCTTCCGCCTACCCAGTTGTTTTATCTTATAGTTGACTTGGTTTACTTTTTCAAGTACCTCGTAGGGTCCCTTCCAGGTGGCCAGGAATTTACACTCAGAGGTGGGAACAAGTACTAACACTCTGTCACCGGGCTGAAACTCTCTTAGGCACTGCAGAACGGTTGTAGGCTCTACTTTGAGCTTCTTGGGCCTTTCACATATGTTCCTTCACAATGGGCATTATGGCATTAATGCACTCTCTCATTCCTTCCACATGCTCAATGATGGTTTAGTGGGGGCAGGGTTGATGCTCCAATGTCTCTTTTGATATGTCTGGGAGACCTCGTGGGCGGTGGGCATACAGCAATTCAAACGGGGAAAATCTGGTGGATGCTTGGGGCACTTCACGGATGACAAACATTAAATACGGCAATAACTGATCCCAATTCCGTCCATCTATCTCCATGGTTTTCTTTATCATACTTTTTAATGTCTTATTGAATCTCTCAACGAGCCCATCTGTCTGCGGATGATACACGGACGTGTGCGCAGCTGTTTGATCTGCAGGAGCTTGCACAAGTCCTTCATTACTCGGGACATGAAGGGTGTTCGTTGGTCAGTAAGGATCTCCTTAGGAATCCCGACTCAGGAAAACATCTGTACTAGTTCTCGGGCGATGTTTTTGGTGGCCGTGTTCCGCAGGAGAATGGCTTCCGGGTATCTGGTAGCATAATCCACTACTACCAGAATATACTGAAACCCTTTTGCAGACTTCACCAAAGGTCCTACCAGGTCCATGACAATATGCTCAAACGGTGTTTTGATGATTGGCAGGGGAACTAGTGGTTCTCGGAAAGAGGGCTGCGGAGCTCTCTGTTGGCACTCCGGACAGGATCGACAATATCGTTCCACCTCAGCATGGACCCCCGGCCAAAAGAAACGACTCAACAGTCTCTCTTTTGTTTTATCCATTCCCAAGTGTCCTCCCAAGAGGTGGCTATGGGCCAAATGCAATACGGTGCGCTGGAAGGGCTGGGGCATGAGTAACTGCTCTGTCAGTTTGTCGGCTGTTTTGTGTACTCGATACAGCAAGTTGTTGTTCATAGCAAAGTGTGGTTAGGGGAGGGTTTGGTCAGGGTTGAAGGGCCTCCCATCCACCACTTTCACATCTCCTCTAGGCGTACTGGGTGTGGGGTCTTGGTTGTGCTGTCCCAAATTTTCCTCTGTTCGGTGCCTTCTGGTGTGAAGAGATTGTCCTCTTCTAGGTCCTCTGGAGTGTCTTCTATGACATCTGCTCATCCGTCCTCTTCTAGGTCCTCTGGAGTGTCTTCTATGACATCTGTTCCTCCGTCCTCTTCATCATTGTCTTCTCCCACGAAGACTTGTGTCGTTGACGGAACATTTTTTTCTTCAAGTTTGTCGGACACTGCATATGCCTTATCATCCTCATTGTCTTTGCCTTCCTCTTTATCTTTACCTATGGCATCATGGCCTTTATCTTCCTCTTTGTCCTCATCTTTTCCTCGGTTCCAGAGTCTTTGGAAGAACGGACAGTCACGTCCTAACAACACGGGGAAAGGCAACTGCTTCACCACTCCCACTGCTCCAGAAAATACACCTTCCTTTGTTTTTATTTCAAGGTGGACTGTGGGATACATCTTGGTGTCCCCATGGATGCACGTGATGGAAATGGGGTTGTTGTCACTCACTTGGCTGAGGGGTACTAAAGAGGGCTTGACTAGTGTCACCATACTGCTGGAGTCCAGCAAGGCGTCCACTTCCTGGTTCTGGACTTGTATTGGACTGATATGGGGAGGCTGACTATGATTCCCCAGGAGAACAGTAATGATATTACACTGTTTGGACAGGTTTGCCTCTATTTGCATCGGCTCATCTTTCTTAGGACAGTTCCAAGAAATGTGTCCTGGTTCTCCACATGTGAAACAGGTTCTGGTATCTCGGTTCATTACTCCTTTTCTTACTTTAAACGTGTCCTGATGCCCTCCACTGGTACTGTAGTTATCTGGTCCCCTGGCTCCTTCTCGCCCTTCCATCTGAGTTGTGCGCTGGATGACTCTCCTATTTTGTTCTTGGCGGGCTCTCTTATCCAGACTGATCCTTTCAGGTCTAGTAGTCTTTAAAAGTTTGGTGGTAGCATAATATCTTTCCACAAGGTCTACCAGGCCCTCTGCGGTACTAGGATTGTCTTGACTGACGGTTCTTTTTAAATCATAGGGTAGCGCTCTGATAAAGCGATCCAGTACCACTCTTTCCACTACTGCAGTAGACATCAGGACTTCAGGTTGTAGCCATTTTCGAGCTAAGTGGATCAGATCAAACAACTGTGAGCAGGGAGGTTTCTCTGGTTGAAATGACCAGGAATGGAATCGCTGAGCTCTCACTGCGGTTGTTACCCCTAGGCGTGCAAGGATTTCTTTTTTTAGCTTATCATAGTTTTCAGCATCCCCTGGTTCAAGGTCATAATATGCCTTCTGTGCATCACCACTGAGGAAGGGGGCAAGAATGCCAGCCCACTTACTTTGAGGCCATCCTTCTCGGCTTGCAGTCCTTTCAAAAGTTTTCAGATAGGCTTCCACATCATCACTGGCTGCCATCTTCTGCAGGAAGTGCCCAGCTACAATGGAAGATGCATCTGCTGTTCGTGCTTCCTTCCCTTTGGCCATCTCTGCAGCAAGCTGCTGTAGCTCTAAGCTCAACATTCGCTGTCCCCTCCACTGCTCTTCCAGCAGCAGTCTATTGGTCTCTGCCTGCTGCTGGTTTGTGGTTTGCTGGGCCAGATTCGCTTGTACAAGCTGCTGCAATAGGCTCTCCATAGCTGCTTTAGTGTTTTAGTGCTGTTGTTATCCCCACAACCTTGCCTGTATTCTCCACCACTGTAACACAAGGGGGGGTTGTGTTACCCTGGGATCTTGTAGGTGGGGGATATAAACACACTTTGTACCACAGCCCAGGATGTGCAGCTTAACACAGCAGACTGACTGTGCCTTTATTGGTAAGATTACTGTGAGAGGTGCATTCAAACATAACACAGGTTGAAAATAAAACAACAGAAAATAACACCTAGCTCTTTGTTGAGCGCTAACTACACAGTGAACTTTTGTTCCCTCTCTATAACCCAGGTAGCTAAGCTGTTTCCTGGGACATACAAACAAAATCAGCACAGAGTCTCTTGTTCTATGTTTCAAAGGAAAATTATTTACCAGTCTTAGGTTTTCAGCCAGTCCAAAGTCAGAATTCAATTCATTCTTGCAGGCCAAACAAAAGGTTCCAAACCAGGCAGTCAATTGTTTCAGAGTTCTCTCTTTCCAAAGTAAAAATCCAATTCATTGTTGAAGGCCAAACAAAAGTTCCAAACCAGGCAGTCAGTTGATTCAAAGTTCTCTCTCCCCAAAGTAAAATCCTTCTGCACGTATTCTCCAGCCAGGCTCCACGTCTGTTCCTAATCAGGTACTGAGACACAAGCAATTGTTTGAGCCACTCTTTCATGCAGGCAATCACTCTCCTGCACCTGCTCTTAATCAAGCACTTAGCTGTGTGAAGTTGTGGTGCAATGCCTTCTGGGACTTGTAGTGTATGCACCATACTTTGTAGTCCTGGCAGAGAAAAAATGGAAGATACGTGCTGGAAGGTAACGCCCTTCCACAACTTTACCCAGTGCTGTATTACAATAGTAACAGCCGTGCAGCTGATTGTCTACTGGAGCTATAGTGGGTGGAGCTTCTTCAGTTGTTGTCTGTGACCAAAACAAATAGACTATTCTTTAAGGCAGCAACCTGCAGGGGTGAGTCCTTATATACTGTAGCAAGACAAAACCAATCCCCAAAAAGAAATGTAACTTAGCCCCTCCTGCAATTATTACCTAGCTCAGAGGCCTCAGGCCAGACAATTCTCACCCAGTTCCCAAACTACAGAGCAATACAGTGCTCTTTAACATGGCCCTTAAATATAGGCTACTGTAACTGCTTTCAATTTACCCTACAGACAATAAGTAAAACACTACTTGAACTAGTTTCCCCACAACATACCCCTCCAAAGTAATCTTAAAAGCAAAAACCTCTCCAGTTATCTGTGATCAAAACAGGTAGTACAATTCAGTACTCCAAGCTGATTTCAACAGTGTCCTTCGGGTTCATCAACAACTGCCTGATCCTTAATGCAATCCAAATGAAGTCTATGGTGTTTGGATCCCAGAACTTGCTAACACTTTCAACATAGAAATATAGAAACATAGACTTTGACAGCAGATAAGGACCGCTTGGCCCATCTAGTCTGCCCATTTCCCTACCTACAGGATAGGCCGCAGATCCTAGTTAACCAACAGCCTATTTCTTCCTACCCCCACAAGAATTGCCTTATGTCTGTCCCATGCATTCTTGAATTCTCCCACAGTTTTAGACCCCACAACCTCCTCAGGAAGGCTGTTCCATGCATCCACTACCTTTTCTGTGAAATAATACTTCCTCACATTGCCCCTGAACTGCCCCCATCTTTAAATTGTGTCCCCTTGTTCTTGCACGTCTCTTTTTCTGAAAGATGCTACCTTGGACTTTGTTGATTCCACTGAGGTACTTAAAAGTTTCTATCATGTCCCCCCTCTCCCTTCTTTCCTCAAGGGTATACATATTAAGCTCCTTTAGTCTCTCCTTGTACGGCTTCTCTTGCAGACCCTGCACCATTTTAGCTGCCCTCCTCTGGACTGCCTCTATCCTGTCTATGTTCTTGCAGAGGTGGGGTCTCCAGAACTGGACGCAGTACTCCAGATGGGGTCTCACCAACTGTCTGTACAGAGGGATAACAACTTCCTGTTTTCTGCTGGTGATGCCTCTCACTATGCATCCCAGTATACCCCCAGCCCTCCCTACTGCCTTTCTCACATTGCTTGCTAACCTTAAGGTCATCTGATATGATTACCCCTCAGGTCCCTTTCCTTTTTGTTGTTGTTACTACCTCACCTCCCATTGTGTATTCTTCCTTGGTTCTTGTTTCCCAGGTGCATTATTTTGCACTTCTTTGCATTGAATCCTAGCTGCCATACTCTGACCATTCCTCCAACTCTGCCAAGTCCCTTCTCATCCTTTCCACGCCCTCTATGTATCAACCCTGTTGCAGATCTTTGTGTCATCTGCAAAGAGGCATACTTTTCCTTCCAGTCTCTCTGCAATGTCACTTATGAAGACATTAAAGGACTGGACCCAGTACTGAACTCTCATGTACCCACTAGTAACCCCCTTTCTTCAGAGTGGACTCCATTTACAATTACCTTCTGTGTCCTGTTGTCCAGCCAATGTTTTGCTAGGCTACCACCCTGGACTCACTCCCAGGCTGGTTAATTTGACTATTAATCTTTTGTGTGGACTGTGTCAAATGCCTGCTAAAGTCTAGGTAGGCCATGTCCACAGCCCCTCCCTGGTCTACTACTTTGGTCACCCAGTCAAAGAAATCTATTAGATTTGTCTGCCATGACCTTCCCACTCAGAACCCATGCTGCCTTGGGTCCTGTGCCCCACTGGCCTCTAGGTACTCAAAATTCCTTTCCCTTCAGAAGTGACTCCATCACTTTCCCTACTACAGAGGTCAAACTGACAGGTCTGTAGTTTCCTGCCTCTGTCTTGGTCCCACTTTTGTGAAGGGGAATCACATCCACCTTCCTCCAGTCCTCAGGTACCACACCATCCTCCCATGATTTATTCAAAAGAGTAGCCAGTGGTTTCACTAGTTCCCCTTAATTCTTTTAGAATTCTGGGGTGAATTCCATCAGGCCCCATTGCTTTGTCCACCTTCAGTTTTAGGAGTTCTTGCAGAACCCTTTCTTCTGTGAAAGGACTGGGATCGACTCCCCCCATCAAGAGTGCTTCTGTTAATTGGATTAGGCACTTCCCCTCCTCTTTTGGAACACTGAGCAGAAATATTCATTCAGTATCCCTGCTTTTCACTGTCCCTTCTGCCCACCCACGTTCATTCTATTCATCCTCACTATCCTCCCTTTGTCTTTCTACGCCGCTGATGTACCTATAAAATGTTTTATCCCCTTCTTAACTGAGTTGGCTATCTTTTTTCTCAGTTTGGGCCTTTGCTATTCTGACTTCCCTCCCTGCTTCCTTCTGCCTTAACTGGTACAGCTCTCTGTCCTGCTCCTTCTGTGTTTCCTTATACTTCCAGAATGCTATCTTTTTCTTACTGACTTTCACAACCACCTCTTTTGAGAACCACAGTGGCTTTTTCGTTCATTTTGATTTGTTTATTTGCTTCACACAAAGGCTTGTTGCCTCTGTGATGGCAGTTTTGATGATTCCCCATTGTTGCTCCACCCCTCCTTCTAGCCTGTTTGCTAGTGCTTTTCTGAGGCACTCTCCCATCTTGCCAAAGTCAGCCCTCCTGAAGTCCAGTACCCTCACTTTTGTATGGCTTGACTCTGTAGCTGTGTTTAATGTGAACCACACTGTTTGATGGTCACTTGTTCCCAGATGGCAACCCACTTCTAGATCTGAGATCCTCTCACTGCTCCCCGCTTGAGAGTGTGAGGTCTCAAAATTGCTCCTCACGAGTGGGTTCCGAAACTAGCTGTCTGAGGCCTGCCACTTGTAGGGCATCAAGAATGGCCCTGCTCTTGGATGTGGCTGCAACAAATGTGCTCCAGTTAACATCTGGCATATTCAGGTCTCCCATCAACAGTATCTCCCCTTTCTCTGCCATCCTAAGAATGCCTTCCATCATATCCTTGTCCATTCCCTCCTCCTTACATGGGGGTCTGTACATAACCCCTGTGAGGATTGTGGTGCCCTTTCCAGTCTCCAAGGTGACCCACAGTGCCTCCTCTCTTCCCTGTTTACTCTTTTGTTCAGTTGCTTTTATCCCTTCCTTTACATAGAGAGCTACTCTTCCCCCTCTTCTCCCCTGCCTGTCTCTCCTGTAGGTTATGTACCCTGGTATGTTAACATCCCAGTCATGGTTCTCTGTGTACCATGTTTCTGTGACTACTACAATATCTAGGCATCCCTCTTCCATCAAGGCCACCAGCTCAGGGAGCTTGTTGCCCAGACTATGGGCATTGGTACTTATTACCCTCCATTTCCTGATGGCCTTACTCCTTTTTTGCCCCATCCCTGTCCTTCTTGCCTTTGTCACTTTCCCCATTTACCCCTGCCCTTTTCCCTATCGTCACCTCTATGTTGGTGTTTACCGCACTCACTGCCGTGATTTTTTTTGGGGGGGCTAGGATTTCCCTTCTCCTTTCTAGTGCCTCGCCCCTTAGCTAGTTTAAATGTTTGCCAATGAAGCATTTAAACCTATCACCTAGGATCCTGGTTCCCCTCCTGGACAGATGCAGCCCATCATGCCAGTATAGGCTTGCATCACTCCAGCTGGACCCCCAGTCCCCAATGAAGCCAAATCCCTGAGCTCCACACCAGTTTTTCAACCACTGATTGAATCCCATGGTGTGGAACACCCTAACCTCTCCTACGCCATAGATGGGCAGCACCTCCGAGAAGGTTACCATGTGTGCTGCTTGTCTAAGGCCCCTCCCCAGTTCCACAAACTCTTCCTGCACTTCTCTAATCCCTTTCTTAGCCAGGTCATTTGTCCCTAGGTGGACAATGACATCCAGCTCCCTCCCCTGTGCAGCTGCTCTGGCAATCCTGAGGATTCTCTCCCTGTCCCTCCAAGCCATGGCACCAGGCAGGCACCTTACCTCCCTCTCCCCTTCCTCCCCCAGTTCTACCTTCCTAACAATGGAGTCCCCCACCAGGAGTTGTTTCCTTCCCCTACGGGTCCCCTGCCACCCTCCTGTGGGTCTCCTCTGTGGAGGTTCCCAGCATCCTCCTTGGTCTCCACTGCGGGTGCCTCCATAGAGGAACCACACTTTGCCAGAATGGTGTAGGAATTGTGGAGAGGTACAACTGGAGAGATGCACCTCTGTTCCACCACCCTCACCCTCCCTGAGCCCACTGTGGTCCAACCACTCCTCTTTCTTGGCAACCTCTGAGGCAACAGCAGTGGCACTGGTGGTCAATGGATGGAAGAGGACGTCCCACAAATCCTGGCCAACTCAGCCTGCGGATCAACTTGCAATCATAACATCAGATGGCAACACTATTGAGCAAGTTGACGTATTAAAATATCTAGGAATCTGGCTAGATGTATTACTTGCATGCAGTAGACACATTAATCACATCTTAACAACCATAGGGCCTAAGCTCAACCTTCTCTACAGGTCTAAACCCTGCCTCAGTGCTAACATGAGGAAGCAAGTAATCTCCCAATTTGTGCACCCTTCCATTGATTATGGTGTCATCATATTCCGCTGTGTGAGCAAATCCACTCTGCTGCCCCACGATCATTTGTGCAATTTGTGCAGGTTCGTTCTCGCCTGAAAATGTTCTACCTATTATTGCCTGCTGTATGACCAACTTAACTGGACACATCCTCAAGCAGACATGACTGCCACTGACTTTCTGTGTTGTAATACTGTGCACAATGTAAAGCCCCTGATTATCTCCTAGCCCACCTAACATAGTCAAGCAGGGCCTACTCACTCTGTTAAACAGCAGCACTTACCTTCTCAATTCCCAGGATAAAGGGGCAATTTGGTAGAAAGGCCTTTGCACTTACAACATCAGACACCTGGAACAAATCCCTTGTCAAACTGAGGAATGCTTCTAGCTTGCAAGTATTCAAGCTCAGTCTTTTCATTCACCCTAGAACTCCCTGTATCTCTTTTGGTCCAGAATCCTGCTGTCCTCAACCATAATCATTTTACATAATGATGCTCATGCTCTTTGTTTGCTGTGATCCAGCTTTATAAACTTGCTTTTCATTACTGTTTGGATGTCCTTGCCTTTACAGATTTGGTTTCCTGTGCATATTATAGCATTTAAGTAGCTATTCCTGCTGGACTATGTTAACCTGTTAACAGCTGCTGTTCTCCCTGGGATCCTTGTCACACCTCTCAACCTCTCAGCATTAAAATTCATAACATTGACCTTTAAAATTCAGAGCAAATGGCCAGAATGTGTAGCACTTTCGTATTTAAAGAATAATGTGTCTACAAATTATTGGTTCCATGTATTTAGTGTTAAGGAATGTTTTGATTTGATCATCTCTGGCTCTAGAAATAGCTCTAACATTATTAAGAACATCAGTAAACCTTTGCAGAGCAAGGGTACACTTCAGTGTAAGAATCATAGTGTTATGCCACGTTCATAGCAGTTGAGAGGTATGATCACCATGAAAAAGAGATGCTGCATTTCATAGGGTTATTCCAGCTGGAGTAATTTCAAATAAATAAATATGTTTGTGGTGGTGGTGGTGTTGGAGGGTTGAACTAAAACTGTTGAGAAATTCTTTGTAAAAGTTTGGTTTTGAGGTAAGAAATTTAAAAAAATTGTCAGCTAGTGATACCATAATTAATTGGTGTTTTGATGATGTTGTAATTATTTTATTGCTGGGGTATGAAGTGTGGTAAATCTGTGGTTTTCCAAAGGGGGAAAAGCCCTAACCATGTATGAAGTCTATGTTTGCAACCCATCTACCCATACATTTTGTATGTCAGTGTGGTTCAGCTGGTAGCCTTCTTATCTTATGGCCAGAATGTTATAGGTTCCAGCACCACACTCGGTATTTGGGCTCAGACCCACTGCTGATACTACAGTGTAGTCCTAGAGGTGTTCTGCACTACGGGGTGGTATCCATTGGATGAGTGAAAGAGCAAGCACAGCTTGTTTTTAAATTGGCTGAATTTAGGATAACTGTTATCTTTTTTTTTTTCTTTATTGTTTAACCAGGAGTGGCACACTAAGCTGAAAGCTAATTTAGAGGTGCAACCTGGGAGCACAGAGAAGTTAAGTGACTTGCTCAGGGTCACATAGTATGCAAGTGGGGGCTGTGGGATTCAAACCCAGGTCTCCAGATTTGCAGCTCAGAGCCTTAAACCACTGCACCAGTGTAATGTAGACAAATATTTTTTTTTAAATAAAAATGTTGGTACCTAGCTTTTCCTTCAGTTTTCATTGTAAGCAATGGCGATGAGGAGTTCTGAGGTGGAGGTGAACAAACTTTGCTACACCTATTTAATGATATGCTTATGCTCTCAGCAGCCCACTACAGTAAATGATAAACTCATTTTTTACAGGCTTTTCCTTTAGCCTTCTTATGTTTTACAACTATACTCATACAATAAGCTTTGTGAAACCATTTTCATTACAATAACATCATTTCCAAACAAATTGTTAGAGCTAATCAGAACAAATAGTACTATTACCAAACTAGACATGCAAAGAAATGGGTCACTTAACATAGACAATTCTGGTTTCTTCCCTTGAGTCCTTAACTCTTTTGGATGACTAATATTGCAATGAAGAAATGGTTTAATATAACATCAGAACGAATTATAACCCAACCAAAGTAATCAAAGACTTCAATAGGCCTATTATGTAAATCTTGTGCGGTGTTAATAGACATGCTATATTGTTATGAAAGTATTATGACAGCATCTCAAATTGTTCATTGCTTCATTTTTTCTCCTTTTTCATTACAAAATGCCTAACACCTGGAATATATGGATATATGGTTTGCATCAATGTCTAGTATATCATAATGTCTTCGTGCATCAATGATAGTATTCATGTATGTATTACATTTCTAAATGTAGGATTATATTGAAAATACTGGCTGGGCAACTATGCACAACCAGTGTGTTCTACCACTGAGAGATTTTGATTACCTCATGGGAATCAGAGCTCCATGTTGGCAGAAAACACTGGTTGTGCATAAAGTTGGTGGTCTTAAATTTTTATAGTGAATAGTACTATGTGAAATGAGCATCTGATGGTTCTTTCAATTTCAGAATGAAATTGACTTGTGCAGTCTCTAGAGGTTTTCAGAATGGTGTTGTACCACCGAAGGGTCCAATCACATTCTATGACCTTTGGACTGAGTTACAATAGAATTTTGAAAGAGATGGAACTCGATACAGAACAATGCTCTACTATACACTATATTAGAGTATCGTAGTGGTAGATTTCTTTCCTAAGGATCCAGTCATTTTTATTACAGGTGACCTGCAAATTGATTCCTGCAGCCCGCACCCATCCCACATACCTTTGTTAGCGATGGCGGGAGTCCAGGGCTGCTTTCAGTAACATTTTCTAATTAACCCTCACATTTTAAAATACTGCAGAAACTTTTCGGTGAATCTGGAAGTTTTGGCCGGTTCCCGATTGAGCAAGCACAAGTGTACCTGGGTAGTCCACCCAGTTTTGTGACATTGCAAACCCCGTTGCTCTCTCTATGGAGCAGCAGAGGAAGGTGACCTAAATGCTTATTTTATTAAGGATATGTATTATTAGATTATTATACATAATTAAGGATATATGTTTCAGACCTTGTGAGTGTAACTCAGGAAGATATTCTAACAGCACTGGGATTTCTGCCAGGGAGGAAGAAATATGCTTGGCATCACACCAAATAGAAAACCTTTTCCATTTTGCATTATAGCTTTTCTTAGTAGATGGTTTTCTATACCCTTTTAGGATATCCAGAACAGCTTGAGAAAGTTGTAAGTTTGTAAACTCTAAGTCCTCAAGAGCCAGGCCTTGAGCCTGAGAGACCTGAGGTTCGGGTACAGGATCTTCCCTTGGTGGGAATTTAATAGGATGTGCCTCCTGGGTAGGAGGATTGGTCTGGACACTGACATTGACAGCAGAAGGGGTACCATGGCTGCCTGGCCCAGTCTGGTACTATCAGTATCATGGATGCAGGCTGTGACCTGAGTTTGAGTAGCACTCTGAAGATGAGAAGGAAGGGAGGAAATGCATATATATATATGCCTTTCTGACCAGTCTAAGGCTACAGCATCCAGGGGAATTGTACCCCTGACTGGTGGCCTGCAACAAAATAGGGGCAACATGTGATTCTCATGAGAGGCAAAGAGATCTACCTCTGGAGTGCCCCATTGTCTGAACACGGAGTCCAGTACCTGTCTGTTCAGAGACCATTCATGATGTGCCTGATTTATCCTGCTTAAGGCATCTGCTAGGGTATTATCCTTTCCTGGCACAGGAATGGCTTGCAAGGAAGCTTTTAGTGAGAAAGATTTTTATGGCCTCTGCGTACAGGGGATCCGACCTTGTTCCCTCTTGCTTGTTTATGTAGAACTTTGTAGTGGTGTTGTCTGTTCTGACCAGCACCACCTTGACCTGTATCAACTGGGAAAAACTTTTTAGAGCCAGAAACACTGCTCGGAGCTCTAGCAGATTTATGTGGAGGAGAGACTCCACACTTGATCAAGTGCCATGGGTAGTGTGCTCTCCTATATGAGCACCCTATCCTAGCAGAGAAACATAGAAACATAGAAACATAGAATTTGACGGCAGATAAGGACCGCTTGGCCCACCCAGTCTGCCCATTTCCCTACCTGATGGATAAGTTGCAGATCCTAGTTAACCAGCAGCCTACTTCTTCCTACCCCAACCCCCTAGAATGGCCTTATGAAGCATCTGTTGTAAGAATGACTGAGGGATTTTCCCTCTGAAAGGGAAATCCTGCTCTTAGATTGTGGACATCTGTCCGCCACTGAAGGAACTGGATCACAAATTGTATTACAGGAATTAATTTTGACATATTGTCTTTTCTTTGGCACCAGTGCACCTGTAGATGAAACTGAATGTCCCTCATTCGAAGTCTCGCTCCCAAGACCACTCCTGTTGCTGCAGCCATGTGTCCCACTATTTGCAAGTATGTTCTTGCTGGACTTGGCTTTCCCAGCTTGAATGAAGCAATCAGTTGCAGAATAGACTGAACTCTGTCCTCTGGAAGAAAAGCTCTTCCTTTTAAGGTATTCAGTTCTGCTCCAATGAAATGCAGGACTTGAACCGGTGTGAGAATGGACTTTTTCTGGTTTAACAGGAAGCCCAGAGAATGTAACAGATTTTTTGTTATTTCCAGGTGTGCTTACACCTGCTGAAATGACTTTCCCATGACTAGCCAGTCATCGAGATAAGGAAAAACTGTAATTCCTAGCTTTCATAGGAATGCCACTACCACTGCCAGGTATTTTGTGAATACCCTTGGTGCTGAGGTGAAACCGAAGGGTAGGACTGAGAACTGGTAGTGACCTGAAGGGAGTGTGAATCTGAGATATGTTTTGTGAGACTGCCTTATGGAGATGCGGAAATAGGCATTTTTTAAATCCAGAGATGCCAGCCAGTCTCCCTGCTGGATGACAGGCAAAATTATAGATAGGATCACCATCCTGAATTTTGGTTTTACTAGTTATTTGCTCAGATGCCTTAGGTCTAGAATAGGCCACCACTCCCCATTTTCCTTTTTGGTAAGAAAGTACCGGGAATAAAACCCTCTGTCCCTCTGAAGGTTTGGCACCTGCTCCACTGCTTTTATGCTGAGCAGGGTTTGAACCTCCTTTTCTAGGAGCTGTTCTTCGAGAAGTGAGGCTGGAGAGGAGGAAGAGATATGAAACTCAGAGACAGTCCCAGGCTCACTAATTCCAATACCCACTTGTCCGTGGTTATGGCCTGTCAGACCTGGAAGAAGTGAGCCAGCCTGCCCCCTACTGGTGTTAGGGAGGTGGCCTTGGCGAAGGAGTCAGGGATTTTGTTTCGGTGGAGCCTGAGCTTGAGTGGATTGGGAACCCCTCCTGGAGCCCCTATTACCTCTGGCCGTATAATGCCTAGTCTGCTGTAGGTATGGCTGCAGCTGTGGGACAGCTTGAGGTTGATAGAAGGCCCTACCATAGGATCTTCCTCTACCTCCCCTTCCATAAGGTCTATAAGAAATAGAAGGCCTGACCTTAGATGAATTATTCTTATAGGTGGCTTTGAATTCATCCACCTTTGTCATATACTCTTCGGTTTGTTTGCCAAAGAGAGAATGATCTTCTACAGGGAAGTTCATGGCCTTAGCCTGGGTGTCCTGTGTTAAGTTTATAGCCCTTAGCTTAAATTAATATCTACAGCAACACCAGCACAGGCCGGTGCTGTAGATATTAATTTAAGCATCAAGACCCACGCAAAAGTAATAAAATAAGCATTTTAAGCCCCTTCCCCTGCTGCTCCATAGAGAGCAATGGTGTTTGCAATGTCACAAAACTGGGAAGACTGCCCAGGTACACTTGCGCCCGTTCAGTCGGGAACCGGCTGACACTTCTGTATTCGCTGAAAAGTTTCGGCAGTATTTTAAAACATGAGGATTAATTAGAAAATGTTACTGAAAGCAGCCCTGGACTTCAGCCGCCACTAACAAAGGTATGTGGTACGGGAGCGGGCCGCAGAAATCAATTTGCAGGTCATCTTTAATAAATATTTTATTTGAAGTGCTTTTTATATATGCATGTTTGTTAATTATAATCTTGTATGTATCTTCAATTGGCTAATATGTTGCAGGTTAACCTAATTACAGAAACTGTAATATCAACAGGCTCCTGAGTCAAGACTGACTTTCAAATATCTTCTACCTTTCATATAATGGCATCGTGGTCATAAATGTCCTTGATACAGTGAACACACTGAATTTTCACTTCACAAACCATAGTCTACCTCTTCTTCTTTTGAGACAGTATAGCACAGTGGTTAAGGGCACTGAGCCTCAAACCTGGAGACCTGGATTTGAAACCCATCAGCCCCCACTTGCATACTGTGGGACCCTGACAAGTCACTTCCTTGTGCTCCCAGGTCACACCTGGAAACAAGCTCCGGCTTAGTGTGCCTTTCCTGGTTAAACAATTTTCCCTTCCCTTCCATTCCCTTCCCTTCCCTTCCTTCCCTTCCCTTCCCTTCCCTTCCCTTCCCTTCCTACCCACAATCTGTTGTTCTCAAAACAACTCACAACAATGCAGACGACCACCTTTCACCTTTAAGGATATCCACCCGAATGGGATTGATGAACTGCTCCATAATTTGGACTTCACGAAAAGCATGGACATTGATAGCATTGATGCAAGACTTCAAAGTCTTATAACAGATCACTAGGCACAACCAATATTGACACAGTTTAACCTTACTTCACACATGGGTCAAACCCTACTGGTTTGGAAAAGTGGTAGCAGCACTATTCCTCAGTGTTGGGTAACCCTCTGAACCCCCAAAATATTGCCAACTACTATCCACCCTAAACAAACTTCTAGAGAAACTGGTGCACAAGCAGCTGATAACACATATCCTTAATAATAATCTAATAATACACATCCTTAATAATAATCTACTAGTGTAGTAACAATTTCTAACCCCATGTATTCTTCTCATATCATAACTCTCTGCAGTTAGCCTGCTCAGTAGAACTGCCCGGAGAATGGAACTATATGCTAATGATGGAATCGGTGGCACATGACAATTATTCAAATTGCTGCCCTCATCTACTGCACATTCTATCAATGTCTCAGATTTCTTACTCCACCTCACAAGTCTAGATGCCCAGGAGACTCCCTCAGGTCGTTGTTGGCTTACTGTGAATTATAATTGTTTAATTATACATAATTTTCTTTCTGCTGCCTTCATTTATTGTTATTTTTTTAGTCTAACGTCTAGTTTAAGTTTAGTTAGATTTAACATTTATTTCCTCAGTTCCTCACAGTTCGGTATAACCATTGGGGAACCGAGTAGTTTTATATTAGTTGTGGAGTTTTTCTGCTTTATTGTGTAAAGTGTATTTTAACATTGTTTGAAGCTGCTAACCTGGTTTCTTTTCTAACAGCTAACCCAGTTACTGTGAACTATTGAATCGGTTCCGAGAACCGCTGACCCAGTTCAAAAATTCATCAGTTCTTTTGGGGCCTAATTGGTTCCTGAACTGACTGCAAAAAAAAAAAAAAGAAAGAAATTCGTTTTTGCAATTAAGGTTTTTCTTCTGGAAATGGAGCATACTGAAAAACCTAAGAAAAAGACTGGTCCCCCAGCTTTTAAAAAATGTGTCAAGTGTGGGGAAGTTTTCGCCAGAGCAGACAAGCATGACAGCTGTGCGTTCTGCCTGGCAATCGAGCATTTAAATACTGACTGTGAAATTTGCAAATCATTTCCACAGAAAACTGTGGAAAAAAGAATAGAGAGGTTGAACAAAAAGTTGGGAGGTGCTTCAGGCTCTAACCAGCCAACACCTTCAAAATCAACAGGTGAAACTGCAGCTTCTTCTTTTACCACCCCTGATAAGGGTGAATCAATCTCTTTAAAAGGCTGAGTGGTCCAGCTGACTCTCCGGTCCCCTCCAAAAAGGCAAAGAAGACCAAGCATGTCGAACCCCAGGCAAAACCAACAGGGGATTCTTCTGTGCCTCACAGTCTGCCTACTGCTGAGGAAATTGCCAGGGCTATTAAAGTCATCGAGGCAATTCAGGGGTTCATACCTTCTCCAACCCCTCCTCCTCCTACAAGGGTTCAGGAGATTACTGCCTCCTTAGATCCCCAGTCTCAGGAGATAGATATTGGGGAGCATGATATACCAGAGGATGATGATGGTGAGTCCATTGAACTGGAAATCTCACCAGAGCAGGAATTTGGCTCTCCTCCCAGGCCTGAGGATTTTTCCTCTCACTTTTCCTTTGTAAGGAAAATAGTAGATGCCCTTGACCTGGCTATCACCGAGGTCATAGAAGATGAGGAGGAGGAAGAATATATGGAGATGATGGGGTTAACACCCACTAAGATTTTTCTGCCTGTTAATAAATTGTTCAAGAAGGATTTATTCACAATCCTGCAGAACCCCAACTCTGTCACACCTGTGGATAAGAAGGCTGACAAGAAGTACCAATTGGACAGAAAAGGGGCTAAATTCCTCTATTCTCACCCTGATCATCAGGATATAGTCCAACAGGCAGCCTGTGAGAAGGCGAGGGTTCCTTTATCCTCTTACCCTCCTGAGAAGGATTCAAGGAAAATGAACAGCATGTCAAAAAAAGGGTACTTAGCTGTCTCCTTGGGGGGTCAGACAAGCTAATTCTCAGGCCTATGCTGCACAGTATCAAAAAACACTGTGGCAGTCTGTTTTGGCTATGTCAGAGAAGGTTCCCTCCCCTATCTCTGAAGACCTAGCAGAAACAGCCAGGTTTGGACTGGAAGAATCTAAATACCAGTTCCAGATGGCAGCAGATGCCAGTGATAATACTGCTAAGATTATGGCTCTGACTGTAGCCATGAGAAGGTTTGCTTGGCTAAGGGCTACAAACTTAACACAGGACACCCAGGCTAAGGCCATGAACTTCTCTGTACAAGATCATTCTCTCTTTGGCAAACAAACCGAAGAGTATATGAAGAAGGTGGATGAATACAAAGCCACCTATAAGAGTAATTCATCTAAGGACAGGCCTTCTACTTCTTATAGACCTTATGGAAGGGGAGGTAGAGGAAGGTCCTATGGTAGGGCCTTCTATCAACCTCAAGCTGTCCCACAGCTGCAGCCATACCCACAGCAAACTGGGCATTATAGGGCCAGAGGTAGTAGGGGCTCCAGGAGGGGTTCCCAATCCACCCAAGTTCAGGCTCCACTGAAACAAAATCCCTGACTCCTTCACCAAGGCTGCCTCCCTAACACCAGTAGGGGACAGGCTGGCTCACTTCTTCCAGGCCTGGCAGGCCATAACCACGGAAAAGTAGGTATTGGAAGTAGTGAGCCAGGGACTGTCTCTGAGTTTCATGTCTCTTCCTCCTCTTCAGCTTCTCTTCTTGAAGAACAGCTCCTAGAAAAGGAGGTTCAAACCCTACTCAGCATAAAAGCAGTGGAGCAGGTGCCAAACCTTCAGAGGGACAGAGGGTTTTATTCCCAGTACTTTCTTACCAAAAATAAAAATGGGGAGTAGTGGCCTATTCTAGATCTAAGGCATCTGAGCGAATATCTGGTAAAACCAAAATTCAGGATGGTGATCCTATCTATAATTTTGCCTGTTATCCAGCAGGGAGACTGGCTGGCATCTCTGGATTTAAAAGATGCCTATTTCCACATCTCAATAAGGGAGTCTCACAAAAAATATCTCAGATTCAGACTCTCTTCAGGTCACTACCAGTTCTCAGCCCTGCCCTTCAGTTTCACCTCAGCACCAAGGGTATTCACAAAATACCTGGCAGTGGTAGTGGCATTCCTATGAAAGCTAGGAATTACAGTTTTTCCTTATCTCGATGACTGGCTAGTCATGGGAGAGTCATTTCAGCAGGTGCAAGCACACCTGGAAATAACAAAAAATCTGTTACATTCTCTGGGCTTCCTGTTAAACCAGGAAAAGTCCATTCTCACACCGGTTCAAGTCCTGCATTTCATTGGAGCAGAACTCAATACCTTAAAAGGAAGATCTTTTCTTCCAGAGGACAGAGTTCAGTCTATTCTGCAACTGATTGCCTCATTCAAGCTGGAAAAGCCATATCCAGCAAGAAGATACTTGCAAATACTGGGACACATGGCTGCAGCAGCAGGAGTGGTCTTGGGAGCAAGACTTCGAATAAGGGACATTCAGTTTCATCTACAGGCACACTGGTGCCAATGAAAAGACAATATGTCAAAATTCATTCCTGTAACAAAATTTGTGATCCAGCTCCTTCAGTGGTGGACAGATGTCCACAATCTAAGAGCAGGAGTTCCCTTTCAGAGGGAAAATCCCTCAGTCATTCTTACAACAGATGCTTCTCTGTTAGGATGGGGTGCTCATATAGGAGAGCACACTACCCATGGTACTTGATCAAGTGTGGAGTCTCTCCTCCACATAAATCTGCTAGAGCTCCGAGCAGTGTTTCTGGCTCTAAAAAGTTTTTCCCAGTTGATACAGGGCAAGGTGGTGCTGGTCAGAACAGACAGCACCACTACAATGTTCTACATAAACAAGCAAGGGGGAACAAGGTCAGATCCCCTGTGCACAGAGGCCATGAAAATGTGGGAATTGGCTTACTCACTAAAAGCTTCCTTGCAAGCCATCCCTGTGCCAGGAAAGGATAATACGCTAGCAGATGCCTTAAGCATGATAAACCAGGCACATCATGAATAGTCTCTGAACAGACAGGTACTGGACTCAGTGTTCAGATGATGGGGCACTCCAGAGGTAGATCTCTTTGCCTCTCACGAGAATCACATGTTGCCCCTATTTTGTTGCAGGCCACCAGTCAGGGGTACAAGTCCCCTGGATGCTCTAGCCCCAGACTGGTCAGAAAGGCATCTATATGTCTTTCTTCCCTTCGCTCTCATCTTCAGAGTGCTACTCAAACTCAGGTCACAGCCTGCGTCCATGATACTGATAGCACCAGACTGGGCCAGGCAGACATGGTGCCCCCTTCTGCTGTCAATGTCAGTGTCCAGACCAATCCTCCTACCCATAAGGCACAGTCTATTAACTTCCCACCAAGGGAAGATCCTGTACCTGAACCTCAAGTCTATCAGGCTCAAGGCCTGGCTCTTGCGGACTTAGAGTTTACAAACTTACAAATTTCTCAAGCTGTTCTGGATATCCTAAAAGGATATAGAAAACCATCTACTAAGAAAACCAATAATGCAAAATGGAAAAGGTTTTCTATTTGGTGTGATGCCAAGCATATTTCTCCCTCCCTGACAGAAATCCCAGTGCTGTTAGAATATCTTACTGAGTTACACTCACAAGGTCTGAAACATACATCTCTGAAGGTGCATTTGGCATCAATTCCAGCTTTTATTTCTGCAGGGAAAAATGTTTCCCTTGCATCTAATCCCATTTTCAAAAAGTTATTTAAAGAGTTATGTCACTTACATCCTCCTATTGAAGAGCCAGTCCCTGTATGGGATCTGAACATTTGCATTGCTCAGCTCATGAAACCTCCATTCGAGCCAATGTCATAAGCACACTTGCAGTATATCACTTAGAAAACTGTGTTTTCGGTGGCAATCACTTCTGCTAGGAGAATAAGTGAATTGCAAGCATTATGTGTGGAAAAGGATTATTTATCTTTTCATAATGATAAAGTAGTACTTTGAACTAATAAGAGGTTTCTTCCTAAGGTGGTTTCTGATTTCCACTTAAATCAGTCCATGGCACTGCCAGTCTTCTTCACAGAACATGCCAGTTCAGGAGAGCGCAGGCTCCATAGTCTGGATGTAAAATGGGCATTGAGTTATTATTTGATCCACACCAAGGATCACAGAGGTGATAAACAGCAACTTTTTCTCACTTATGGGGATGTGGGAAAGGGCACCCTAGCTTCCAAGAGATCAGTCTCTCGCTGGATAGTTCAATGCATTCAGTTTTGTTACACAAAATATGGAAAACAGGCCCCAGCAGACCTCAGGGCCCACTCTACTAGGGGCACAGCTGCCTCTATTGCAGCTTCTAGAGATATCCCTTTAGTGGAGATCTGTAAAGCAGCAGCCTGGAGAACAGTACACATGTTTACTAAACATTATAGTTTGGACTTTCAGTCCAGAAGTGATGCTAGGTTTGGCACAGCAGTCCTGCAGAGTCTCTTTCCTAAGTAGGTTCTCTGCCCACCTCCAAAGGTACTGCTTCGAAGTCTGCAGAGAGTTATGAATATGAGAAGAATACATGGGGTTAGAAGAAAAAATTACTCACCTTTGTAATCTTGTTTCTTCCAATGTATTCTTCCATATTCATAACTCTCCCTCCCTACCTCCCCTTCCAGAACCAGAGCCTCTGAGTGGTTTTCTTACCTGGCAGTCCCAAACACAGGCACACTTACCTTTAATCACGTGGGGTTTTATCTTACCTTTCTTTTTCCCAGGTGATTCTGGTCATTTTGAGGTAGGACTGATACCATAATCATTAGTATCAGCTTTAGTATATAAGCTTAGAGTATAGTTATGCTGTATCAAGCAGCATTTAAGCTTCAATATTTTTAAATAGGTTGCATTGTGGGCTTCCTAGAAATCTGAGATGTTGATAGAACGTGCAGCAGATGAGGGCAGCAGTTTGAATAATTGTCACATGCCAATGATTCCATCATTAGCATATAGTTCCATTATCCAGGCAGTTCTGCTGAGTAGGCTAACTGCAGAGAGTTATGAATATGTACAAATACATTGGAAGAAACAAGATTACTAAGGTGAGTACTTTTTTTCTACTGGTCTTCAAGCAGTCAGGCTTCAGGCATTATTTCACTAACCCAGCTATACAGAAAGTAACCCATTGCATAGCATCTGCACTTAACTCTGGTTACCGGATGAGTGCTACTTAATTGACCTAACAAAAGCCTTTGACACCATGCACCATGATACCTTACTCTGCAAACTTTAATTACTAGGCCTATCCTCTAATTCATTAAAGTAGTTTAGGGACCATCTCTCTAATAGGTCCAGAGCTGTAAAAACTGATGAAGTAATGCCTACACCTAACTCCATCAAGTTTGATGTACTACATGATCCCACTGTGGAGCTACTGTTGTTCATCCTGTTTATGAATGAACCTCCCCTTAATATGCATGCATATAAACTCCAAATCTGCCTGTCTGTCTGTCTGTATATCTATCTATCTATCTATCTTCTTTTTTTAAAGCGGTTTTCCAGAAAAGGCATACTGAATAGTGTCAGCTCATTTCCAGGGGTATCCAGGGGAACAGGTACAAAAGGAAACACAAAGAGACAGAGGAAGTTCAGCAGCAAAACAAAATGAAAAATACAGTGAGCAGTTGGAGATTATAATACAGTACCATGGGAGCAGGGAAAACAGTGCAAAAACTACTTTGGGCAAAAATGAGCAAAAAGCATGGGTAAAGAACAATGATAGGGAGAAGAGAGGGAGCGAGAACATATATTATGTGCATGATCAGACATGGGTAGTGTGGACCTGGAGTACAGCCTTCAAGGAAGATGAAGTAGATGCAGATCATATAGGGGAAGGGAGGTTGTATCAAAGCAGTGTAAGCTTATGAGATACTGTAGACTGACCAGCTGAAGGTTTGGCCCATGGAAGAAAAAAAGAAATAGGGTCAGTAGAGTGGAAGGAGTAAGAGGAGGGGTGGGGACAGTACAGGAGGGAGGTGAGACAGCAAAGGAAAGTTCTAAACCAGAACTTAACAAGCATTTGTCAATACCGAATGTTGGCTTGCTGGCATTGGTATTGGTAGTGCAGGAGTTAGAGAGATGCATAATAGTAATGGCAGTGAAGTATTGAAGTAATGCCAACCCCACCCCCACCCTGCAGAGACTGTAAGGTTCTGGGGGTGTGCCTTTCGGCCATCGGTCATAATGCGTAATCCATTCCACCTCACCCCACCCAGCAGACACCGACAGGTGGTGCAGTGTGCTTTGGGGTCTTTGGCCCTTACGCGTACCCCATTCCATAAGGAAATAAGTTGAGATTGGTGCAGTATAGGAGAATGGGGTGAACGTTAGGGCTGAAGACCCCAAGGCACACCTCGATGCCTGTCAGTGGCTGCAGGGTGGGGGTGGAATGCCATGAGCATTATGGCTGAAGAACCCAAGTCACACCCCCGATACCTGTCAGTCTCTACAGGGTGGGGCATTATGGTTGGAAACCCTAAAGCCCCGGGCCTTTGTTGGTATTTTCACTCGAAATTTTCAACATGGTCTTTTCGGGACACCATCTCATGAACAGTGGCACTATCATTCCGTTATTCAATCCTGAAAGGTGATTTTGCACAGTGACTGCACCATTCAGCACCACAGGTGTGGAAACACATTTCTGGCAGGATGTGAAAAATGACAGCTGTACTGTTCATGAGGAGGTATGAAAAAATGGCAGTGTTGAAAATCTGGAGTGAAAATATGAAAAGTTGGCGAAGTTAAGAGTGCATGGAAAATGCGTAACGCATGCTGTAATACAATCATTTTTTTTAATTTTCCACCAAATTTTCAACATGGGCATTTTGGGACCTCCCCTCATGAACAGTGACACTGTGATTGTGTTAATCTGTCCAAAGTTGATTTCCTACAGCAACACGTCATTCTGCCCACAGGTGCGAAAACACATTTTGGGCAGGATGTGAAAAATGACAGCTGTACTGTCCATAAGGATGTGTGAAAAAATGGCAATGTTGAAAATCTGGAGTGAAAATGTTAAAAACTGATGAAGTTATGAGCATGTGTACATAATGTGCAATGCATGCCAGTAACTTGGTCATTTTTTGGAATTTTTTCATCAAATTTTCAACATGGGCTTTTTGGGACCCCACCTCATGAACAGTGGTACTGTCATTTTGTTAATCGGTCCCAAAAGGTCATTCTTTGCAGTGATGGTGAAAAAATGAAGTTCTGGGACAGAGAAATGAAATGACAGTGAAATGTTCATGAGGTGAGGTCCCAAGAACCCCATGTTGAAAATTTGGGGTCGAAATTCCTAAAAATGGCTGAGATATCAACCTAAGTTGAAACCCTCCATTGACTCCCATTATACAGCACTTACCAGATTCCTCACTTTGCAGTTTGGCTTTGAAGAGTGCAGATGCATCCCAGTCCAGAGAAGATTGCTGCTCCTGACCTCCGGAGGTAAGTGCAGGCGTGGGGGTGCAGGGGAGGTGGGTGTTCAGAGGAGGGTTGGGATGGGAGGGGGATGGGGACACAACGATGGACCGCTTTCTGTTTACAGGTAAAAAAAAGAATAAAAACTTTGGGGGACGATTTCTTTATTTTACAGGAAAAAAAAATAAAGGCATTTAGACACATTGGGCTGGACACCCAGTGTACACAACAGTGTTAGGAGGACTGCATGCTGACATGGGGATTGGGCACTCCAATGTCAGCAAATAACACAGATGGGTTTGGGCTAGGGGGGAGGGCGCAGCATTCAGGCACACTGGGGTGGGCTCCCAGTGTGCCACAACAGTGGGAGGGGGAGTGCATGCCAACACGAGGATTGGGCACCCTGAAGTCAGCAAATAACACAGGTGGGTTTGGGCTGGGGGGGTGCATCCAGCTCCGGGTGTGGGCATCCCAGTGCTGGAAACACTGAACCATGATTTCGCTACACTGGGGTGGGCTCCCAGTGTGCCAGATTAATGGGGGAAGGGGAATACATGCTGACATGGGGATTGGGCACCCCAATGTCAGCTTTCTGGGGAGTGTGTAGCAGGTGGCAGGAGCTGCCATATTTATTGAAGTGTTTCACCAGGAAAGGCACATTAAACAAATGCCTTACTCCTGAAACAAAGCTCGGCACTGAGTGCTCAGCAGCAGGAGCTGACCACTTGTTCCTGGAGCAAGGCCTGGGGACAGAGTACTCTGCTGCAGGGGCTGACAAGGTTGGGGGGGGGTTCCACTGCAATGATGAAACTGTTCGTGATTGCAGCGGCACATTTCTTTCATATTTTTGGCTCCCTTTGAAGTTTTTTGTCATTGCCAGCATGCTCACTGATTGGCAGCTGAGGGATACACCCACTAAAGCATCCCCTGCATTGGCCACAACACTGACACATTTCTGAAATGTGCTACTACCGCAAGATTTTGCTTGCGCGTGCATGCAAGCCACCATAAAAATGAGGGAGGCACAGTGGGAGAGGTGTCAGCCTTCAAGGGGGGAAAGAGAGAGGGAGGGAGGCGTGCAGGGAGCAACTATGGGTACAGGGAGGACAGTCCATGGCAAAGTAACAGAAAAAGTGGAACAGGGGCCCTGCCTAGAAAGGGTGGATTTTGGGGCACTACCATAAATCCCATTCCTGAAGTCAAAGGTAACGAGAATCATTTTACTGATAATCTCATACCTGGCAGGGTGAGGGATGCAGGTTTTGTTCCTGTGCAGTACACCTAGCTTGGAAATGAGCTAGGCTTAGATAGTGTTCATTTCTACTGAGAAGTCATGATGACTATCAAGCCAACTCTCAGGTACTTAAAAGAAGAGGCAGTCACTAGCTGGGAGCCATCTTGGTTCTTGAAGACAGGAGGTGTCTGGGTGCCAGCAAGATGCTGCCTGCTGGTGTCAAACGACATGTAGACAGTTTTATTGTCATTTAGGGTGAGTTGACTGTTGGAAAATTAATGCTGAACATTATTGAAGTCATGCTGAAGCTAAACCAATTTACCAGCATGTTTGATAGACTGGCTCCAGCAAGTTTGCCCAACATAAGACGCTGTTCCCTCTATATTCCTTTATGCACCTATAATGAATTATAATCCTTGTCTCTGACCAGTGTTATGTGCATTGTTTTTTCTATTTATGACAGAGTGTTTTGTCAGCTATTTCTATTAATTTTAAGGCTAACAAAAAATGGCAATAGTGGAGAATACCAGACCACTACTACTTGTGTAGTGTAAACTTTTGTGAATACAGTGCAGGCTTGTACTTGCTGTTAATTTTGGTTTCAGTTTGTTTGAATTGGGGTATTTTGATCCCCCTACTCCCCCTTGTATTTTGTAAACCTGGGTGTGGGGGACAAAGCTCCCCAACTCAAATAAACTAATGCAAAATAACCAAAAGGTAGTTTTGAGAGAGTAGCATAACTTGAACTCTACGCTAGTAGCATAGGTCTGGCGGTGGTCAGGTTTTCTCCACTATCACCCAAAAAAAATAACTGCAACACAATGGACAGCTAGTAGCCAGTTTAGTTTTCTGTCCCACCAACCTATCTTCAGTGTTTAAGCCACCAAAGAAGTGCAAAGTAATGCACCTGGGAAAAAAAAACCCAGGGGAAAAGTACACAATGGGGAGTGAGATACTGACAACAGCAAAAATGGAAAGGGACCTAGGGGTAGTTATATCAGATGACCTAAAGGTGGGCCAGCAATGTGAGAAGGCAGTAAGGAGGGCTGGGGGGATACTGGGATGCATAGGGAGAGGCATCAAAAGTAGAAAACAGGAAGTTGTTGGCCCTCTGTACGGGCAGTTGGTAAGACCACATCTGGAGTACTGTGTAAGTTCTGGAGACCCCATCTCCGCAAAGACATAGACAGGGTGGAGGCTGTCCAGAGGAGGGCAACCAAAATGATGCAGGGTCTGCATCAGAAGACATATGAAGAAAGAATAAAGGAACTAAAGATGTATAGCCTCGAGGAAAGGAGGGAGAGGGGGGACATGAGAGACACTTTCAAATACCTCAAGGGAATCAACAAAGTCCAAGAGGGTAGCATCTTTCAGAAAAAGAGATGTACAAAAACAAGGGGGCACAATTTGAAGATAGAGGGGGGACGGCTCAGAGGTAATGTGAGGAAGTATTTCTTCACAGAGAGGGTTGTGGATACATGGAACAGACTTCCTGAGGAGGTTGTAGAGTCAAAAAGAGTGGGGGAATTCAAGAATGCATGGGACAGACATAAGGAAATTCTAGTGGGGGTAGGAGGAAGTAGGCTGTTGGTTAACTAGGATCTGCAGCTTATCCGTTAGGTAGGGAAATGGGTAGACTAGGTGGGCCAAGTGGTCCTTATCTGCCGTCAAATTCTATGTTTCTATGTTTCACCAGGAGTGAATTCACATGCCCTCTACCAGCTAGGAGAGAATCAATCTTTCTTCCAGCTCCTCTATTACTGTGAAAAATGGGAGCCAACATCCCTGAACGTTGTCCCTTTGTAGCCTGTCATTTTTTCCATCTAATGGATAGATTTAAGTATTGACACCCATTCTGTGACCTGTGAGCATCTAGGTGTCAACCAGTTTTCTATAATTGTTTCACAGGCTCTGCTATCAAAATCTCCAGTAAAGACTTGTGTTTATTTTATCTAATCTTAGTGGGTAAAAGTCCCAGCACCAGTTGTTTGAAGCCAGGTAGAAAATCAGTCCTCACCATTTCCTGAAACCTAAGTTGCAGCGACTGCTGAAAAAGTTAGAGAAAAGGACAGACCCAAAATATGTGATACAGAGTGCCCATATTCCCATAGTTCCTCCAGCATAGATCACTATCATGGGAGTGGGGTGGGGTGGGGGGTATAATGTTTTGTTCTAGTGGATGTCAGAAAGGATCATGGCACCACCTTCTACCTAAATTCCTTCCAATTAATCGAGGTGGAGTTACTAACACCCCTGTCCAGATGTTCCATTCCTTGTTTTCCAGTTGTAAACTGGCCTCAGTTTCCCAAGCCTGTTCACATGGTGCTATTCCCCATCTCCCATGTAGCATAGATGGACATCATGTTTAAAATATTTTTTAGTGATTCCCTTTTCTCCAGCCATTTCTATATACAGTATGTTACTAGAGGGTGTGGCTCTATCACCATGGACTCAGATCTGTTATTAGCCCAAAGAAAAGAGGTTACCTGTAGATATTTGAAAAAGACTATATTTCTGAGTGGGAATTCCTCTTTGATTTGTTTAAAGGATTTCAATCTGCCTCCCTGTATAAACTGTGCAAATCAGTCAAGCCCCAATCTTTTCCATCTGAGAAACTCTGCATCTGTCTGAGGTGGAATGAACTCAGAGCATCTATTCAAATAGGTAAATCTAGCCAATTTTTGCTGTATGCCCAGCTTCCTTTTTGCTGTGCCCCAGATGGCACACATCTGAGGACGTTAAGGTGGCAAAGCAGTGTGGGAAGGCAGTGGGAAAGGTGAACCAAATGCTTGGATGCATAGGGAGAGGTATCACAAGCAGAAGAAGGGAGGTAATATTTCCCCTGTATACTTTGTTAGTGAGACCGCACCTCGAGTACTGTGTGCAGTTCTGGAGGCCCCATCTTCAGAAGGACAGGGACAGGATGGAGGTGGTGCAAAATGGTGCAGGTCCTACATTAGAAGACCTAAGAGGAGAGGCTTAGGGAATTTAACTTGTACTCCCTGGAGAATAGGAGGAGCTGGGGGAACATGATACAGACATTCAAATATCTCAAGGGAATAAACAAGGTGCAGGAGGAGAGTATTTTCCAGAGAAAAAGATGTTCTAAGACTAGGGGTCACAATATGAAGTTGGGGAGATAGATACAGGGGAAAAGTGAGGACATTTTTCTTTGTGGAAAGGGTGATGAACAACTGAAACCGCCTCCCAGTGGAGGTGGTGGGAGCAAATACAGTCACAGGCTTTAAGTATGCCTGGGATAAATACATAGGTATCTTGGATAACAGAGGGGGGTGGAAGATGGACCCCTAGTAGTGGCTTGGTAGCACTATTAGGGGGGATTATATGGGCAAACTGGGTGGGACAGGAGGTCCTTATCTGCTGATAAAATTTATGGCTCTATGAATCTGTTTCACCCAGAGATTATCTTTAAGCTGTATGGAATTATTCTCCTGGGTGCCCTCAAAAAAGGGTTAGTGGATCCCTCCCTTTGTTGCTCCTCCTTTTTATCTCTAACCAGGCACTCTCTATGCTCTGTTGTTTGTACTCTAACCATGGTAATAGCCGTACCATCTTATTATAATCTCTAAGGTCCAGAAGACCAAGTCCCCCCAACATGGGCTGTTGGGCTGTGACTTTCTCCAGAATAATTTGTGAAGGGCTTTTTGGATTTTCCTCCAGTCTGACCTTGGAATCTGTAGTGGCATGGGTTGAAAAAGAAAACAAAAAGTGGCAGGACATTCATCCTGAGTGTGTTACCCTTGCCCATAAGGGACTGAAGGAGCAGCTCCCATCTTTTTAGGTCTGTTAATATTTTAGTAATTAATTTACTAACATACTAACATACTAAAATGCCAGCAGAATAGGCCTAACGGTCTTTCGTGTCTGCTCGTTTGGTCAGCCCCCACCCTGGGTGCTGACCTTGCTGTCCCCCTCGCCTTCTCTGGCTTCTCCCTTCCCAGTTCCGGATATTCTTGCTGCATTGGATTTTGCTTCCAGAACCCTTCCCCTGTACCTGTCCCACCCCCTCTTGAACCCCTCCACTGTCTCTGCCTCCACCAGCCCCCTAGGCAGTGCATTCCATGGCTCCACCACCCTCTCAGTGAAGTAGCACCTCCTCCTTTCTCCCCTGAATCTTCCCCCTCCAGCTTCCCACTCATGCCCTCTAGTAGCCCCTCCTCCTTCCTTCGAAGCACCCTGACTGTTCCTCCCTATTTACCCTCTTCATGTACCTGAAGACCTCTATCATGTCCCCCGGTCCCTTCTCTTCCAATGTGTACATATACTTAGCTCTTCGAGCCTCTCCTCATAGGTCCTGTCCCCCAAGCCCCAAATCATTATTGTTGCCATCCTCTGGACCCTCTCCAGGAGGTTAATGTCCCTCTTTAAGTGTGGCCTCCAAAACTGCACACAGTACTCAAGGTGCGGCCTCACCAAGCAGTTATACAGAGGGAGTATCACTTCCCTCCTTCTGGAGGTGATCCCCCTAGCGATGCATCCCAACATCCTGTTGGGCTTGGCTGCTGCCCTCCTACAAGTCTCAGAGTTGTTCATCTTGACATCCACCACCACCCCCAGGTCCCTCTCAGCCATCGAGACTTGTAGCATTCCCCCAGGGTGTACACTTGACCTGGGTTTCTGGCCCCCAGGTGGAGTACCTTGCATTTCCCTGCATTGAACCTCAGCTTCCACTTTCTAGACCATCTTTCCAGAGCCTCCAGGTCCCCCTGTAGGGGCACCCTCCTCTCCTCCCCATCCACCACTGCCCCAGTTTCGAGTCTCATCCATAAAGAGACTCATCTCACTCCTGATTCCTGTCCATATGTCAGAGGCGTGGGGCGTTGAACAGAAGGGCCCAGGACTGATCCCTGTGGGACCCACTAATGACCCTCCTTGGGGATGAGACTATCCGCCAACTCACGACCCTCTGGGTCCGGTCCTGGAGCCAATTGCCTATCCATCTGATCATCTGGTTCCCCACCCCCATTTCTCCCAGCTTATCCAAGAGGCCCACGTGAGGAACAGAGTCAAATGCCTTGCTGAAGTCTAGAAAGAGGACGTCCACTGGTCTACCCAGGTCCAAGGCACTAGTCACCCAGTCATAGAACTCCACTAGGTTTGTCTGACACGATTTCCCCGGGATGAATCCATGCTGTCTATCGTCCAGGCACCCTGACTTATCCAGGTCCCCCCCTAGCCTCTCCTTGACAATGCCCTCCATCACCTTGCCCACCACCGATGTCAGGCTGACAGGCCTGTAGTTCCCTGCCACCTCCCTTGATCCCCCCTTGTGGATAGGCACTATATGGAGAGGCATAAGGACAGCAACTAAAATGGTGCAGGGTCTGCACCGGAAGACATATGAAGAGAGACTTAAGGAGCTTAATATGTATAGCCTCGAGGAAAGGAGGGAGAGGGGGACATGATAGAAACTTTCAAGTACCTCAAGGAATCAACAAAGTCCAAGAGGGTAGCATCTTTCAAAAAGAGGTGTGCAAGACAAGGGGGCACAATTTGAAGATAGAAGGGGGGCGGCTCAGAGGTAATTTGGAAGTATTTTTTCACAGAGAGGGTTGTGGATGTATGGAACAGCCTTCCAGAGGAGGTTGTGGAGTCAAAAACAGTGGTGGAATTCAAGCATGCATGGGACAGTCATAAGGCAATTCTAGGGGTTGGGGGTAGGAAGAAGTAGGCTGCTGGTTAACTAGGATCTGCAGCTTATCCATCAGGTAGGGAAATGGGCAGACTGGGTGGGCCAAGCGGTCCTTATCTGCCGTCAGATTCTATGTTTCTATGTTTCTATGTGCCACCTTCCAGTCTTGGGGCACCCACCCTGTCCTCAGAGAGATGGTGAAAAGCTCCGCCAGGGGTTTCGCCAGGACATCCGCAAGTTCCTTCAGCACTCTGGGATGTAATTTATCCGGCCCAGTGCTTTCTCCGTCTTAAGGAGCTGAGGGGCTTCCCTCACTCTCTCTGCTGTGATTTCCACTTCCGGTACCTCTTCTCCCTGCTTAGCCCCCCCCACCTGCCAGTGATGCCTCCCCCTTTCCCCAGACCCGCCGATCGGTAAGGGTCCCCCCCTCCTCAGTATCTCTGTCTCCTCCCATGTATGATGCAGCACCCCCATTTTACCATAGTTTGCTTTATTTAAATTACTGAGCTCAATTTAGATATGAATCTCCAGATATCTAATTTGTTTAGTAACCCACATATAGGGGATAGCTGTTATCAAGGCTGGAGTTAAAGAACGACTGATTAGTATAACTTCTATTTTATCCAGATTTATTTTAAATCCAGAAATCTTCCCACAGTCCAGTGAAATTCTTTCCCAAACTAGGTATGTTACTATTGGATTATGCAGATACAACATGGTATCATCAGCATACAGGGTCACTCAATTGTCTACACCCCACTACTATTCCTTCCAGGTCCAGATGAACTCTAGCTAAAGTTGTCAAGGGTTCAATACTCCAGGCAAACAATATCAGGGATAAGTTGCAGCCCCTGTCTGGTACCCCAACCAATTTCCCGTGGGCTAGAGGCAGTACCATTCACCTTAATCCTGCACCGTTGACGTGAAGTATAACTCGCCGATCCAAGAATTGCACCCCAAAATTTAATTTGTGTAAAGTAGCATATAAATATTTCCAATTCAGTCTATCAGATGTTTTCAGCATAGTAATTTGTACCTGTTGATCTTTCATTTTGCTGCCCTCGTGAATTACATTGAGACATCATCTTATGTTATCTGCCAGATGTCTGGTGGGGATAAAGCCTAACTGATCTGGGCAGACCAGTTTTTGTAGGATCATATTTACTCTGTTTGCCAGTATTTTAGTAAAAATCTACATATTGACATTTGTTAATGAAACTGGATGATATGACTCGCATTAATCCACTTTTTTGCCCAGTTTTGGAAGAACTGAAATAAATGCTCCATGCCATGAGTCCAGAAAGTGACCTGCATTGCATTTCACCTGCATTAAACACCTTGGTGAGAAGCTTTGTGAGGGGTGCCTTATATGCTTTATAAAAGTCTGTATTGAACCTATTCAGGCCTGGAGACTTTCCGACTTCAAATCCTTTATCACCTGTTCCTCTTCCACAACTCTGATTGGCCCATCTTTCATTTGTTGATCCTCCTTCAATAGAAAAGGTAGCTTTAGTCTGTCTAGAAATGCCCTATGACCTCCTGAACCTCCATCACACCCTCTTTGAGCTGGTATAGGTGTAAGGGGGGATCTTTTTGTCATGTGCACCCTGGCGCCCCTCACACACTAACCTATCTTAAGGTAATTCTGGGTTCTTTTGAGTGCAGTATACAAATAGAACATCAAGAACAGGTTTGGTGCCTCCTCCTGGGGCAGGGGGGATAGAAAGGCTACCCAATGTGGCCCTAACCTCCCCCCCAGGAACAAATAAGTTTCACTCCCACACACACAGTTAGATTGTCCACACACAGTCACAGTATAAATACACACAAAGCAATAACCGTGAACCAGTGTTATAAAGTAAGCTAATATCAAATTTATTATAGGGAAGGGGGGCTAAAGGGGCATAAAACAGCATGAGAACAAACAATTTTGGTTTTCAACAGTTGTCCTCCAAACAGTCCCCAAACCACTCCAATAAGCGCACTCGGCTATCCCACACGGCTGTAAATATTGTAATTGTCCATTGCTGTGGGTATCTCACTGGGTTGCTGGTGGCCAACCAGATGTTGAAGGATGGCTGAGCATTGGGGATGCTGAGGAAACAAAGTCTATGTTTGAATTAAAGAACTTGGAAATGGGGCCCAACTGAATTTCGCACAAAGTAACACATGTAACACTTTTCAACTTCTGCCTGGGTTTTTCCCACAGCTTAACCAAAGTCCCACCCAGGACTTCACCCCCTCTGAATATCTATCTAACTAACTAACTAACCTATTTTTTTAAACAAATCCTCTGAGCTGTAGCCCAGAGGTGCTCACAGTTTGTTGTCAGTCTCAGGGTGTGCTGTGAAGAGATAAGACTTGGTGGTACCACTCTGAATGCAGCAGACAGTCTCAGGGTGTGCTGTGAAGAGATAAGACTTGGTGGTACTGCTCTGAATACAGCAGACAGTCTCTTAGGGAAACAAAAACTGCAGGCTGAAGATTCTAATCAGGTGCTGGATTCTTCACACGTGATGGGTCTTTCATCGTCTTTGCTCCACGGACCTTTCATCCTCTTCACCCCCACAGGTCTTTCTTTGTCTTCGCCACATGGGCCTTTTGTCATCTTCGCCACATGGACCTTTTGTCATCTTCACCACATGGTTCTTTCATCATCATCACCACACAGGCCTTTTGCCATCTTCCAAGGGGACCACACAGGCTTGTGATCACCCAGAATGTCCAGAACACACAGATTCCCTGGAACTTACACACAGTTAGGGTTTTTTTTTTTTAACTCTTTATTTAGTTTCTTTTCTGAGTTTCTTTTCCACACATAAAGACATTTACATTTACAAGACTTTTACAAATTTTGACAACAGACAAAGGACAAGACATAATACAGTACATTGGGTCAATCTTTTCGTAAAGTTGATGTACGTAATATATTACTTTCTGTTAGTGAGGAGAGGGTTGGATTCCCTGTTTTATAGGACTCAACTCCCTCAGGGGATGAAATCATCTCTATGGGCCTTGATGTAAAGCACCCACCTTCGCCATTGTATTTCAAATTTCTCTTTATGTTTATTTATTATGGCTGTGAGCTTCTCCATTTTATATATTTGGGATACCAAATCCTGCCATTCCCTGATAGTGGGGGATCTTTGGTCTAGCCATCTTTTTGTTATGGCTTTCTTAGCTGTCACCAAGCAGATTTGTATCAATTTTCTATTAGGCATTCTGCTCTGTTCCTTTTCTAAGGTATAGAAAAAGTACATTTTCTCTGTTAATTGAACTGTTGTTCCCAATAGCTCTCCCATGGCTATCCCTAAGCTGTCAATAAAGGGCTTGATTTCCGTATATGCCCAGAAGATATGGCCATGGGATGCTGGGGAATATCCACATCCTCTCCAGCACATATCCGATACATTTGTATTGTATTTTGCTTGGATTGCTGACACCTTAAAAAATCTAATCATATTTTTCCATGCAAACTCTTTCCACTGATATGACCTTGTGCCTACTCTTAAATATTTCAGGTATGTGTTCCATTCTGTAGCACTTAGCTGCAGTCCCAAACCTCTTTCCCATGATAACTTAACTTTATTTAAATCATGCTTAAACATTTGTGTTATGGTCCTATATAGATATGATATCATATGTTGTAGAGGGGCTGTTCCCTGCAAGGCCTCTTTAAAGACCTCCAGGAAAAAGGGATTCTCTTCCCCTGGTATCAAAAAGACTGGAAATGTTTTGATATATGCTATAGCCTGCATGTATCTAAATCTATCTCTGGGTTGCAATCCATATGACCCCACCATACCTTCAAAGGTCTTTATCTCCCCTTTCTGGAAAAAATGCAGTATTGTATGTATTTCCAACTTTGACCAGGTACTGAAACCATGGTCCAATCTGGCTGGCTGAAAAGTTTGTATATTTGGGAGAGAATATCTGTAATCTGGTCTATTGAGATTGGTGGTTGACTGAGAAGGATTTTGTCTAGGTTGAATAGGTCCTCCTCTCTCTTTTCTAACTCACACCATTTTGCCTCATAATTTTTATGAAGCCACAAAAAGATTATTCTGAGTTGTGCGGCCAAGTAATATTTGTATAGGCAAGGTATGGCTATGCCCCCTTCCTTAGAGGGAGACACACAGCTAGGCTTTTAATAATCTCAGTCCTAGCCCATATAACTTTTCTTCCCAGCTGGACAACAGTTCAAAACAGTTAAAATCAGGTTACAGGCTTGAAAAATGAAGAACAGCAGTTCAGATAAATCCCACTGGAAAAACAACTGAGTAATCCAGTTCAGATTCCCTGTAGGAAAGCAGGGTTAGTAGGCACTCTGCCTTAAGCTTTTCTCTGGGCTTGGAAGTGCCTGTCTGCACACAGGATAGCCAGCTAGCTCATGCAGCCCTCCAACACAGTCTCCTCCCTCCACTTTTCGCCAGACTCCCCCCAAACCCAGGGCACAGCCCATTTTATAGCCACCTTTAGCTCCCCCCTCTCATTAGACAACATTTTCCTGGGTAGTGGAGGATGGCGCCTAACCCCTCCCAGAAAACCTGGTGGTCAGGCGAACTACAGGAGGTCACCATCTTTGTTTACATTATTTATGCCTCCCTTTAGCAGCCTCCTAAATTATTTACAAGCCTATTCATGGGTCAATAACTACTTGCCCTGATCCCGCTTGCCCTGATGGAGCCAGGGAAACCCTTTATTGGATTGGGGGGAGTCCTATTTGTCGGTCGGGGCTCCAAGAACAAGGAACACCCATTTTGTGCCTTTAAATGCTGTGGGTGCACATGCACACCTCACATATACTGTTTCCAGTCGCACTGCCTATTTGGGGACTGGGAAACCACCAAACATCGCGCCTAGAGGTGCTGCATACTTAAATCCCAACTCTATTGCCTGCCCTGGAGCTGGGAAATGCTGTTAAACTTACGGCCGTGTGACCAATATTGATTACAGGAGCTGTGGCTTCTTTAAGAGATTGTCCGCCCATGACCAGCTTTTGCATCCACAGCCATTATTGTTTACATTCCACTCTAGCTTCCACTGCAACTGGACCAGGTAGAAGATTTTCTGGGTGCCCAGAGGTGCAAACAGCATAACTGGAACTTCTGCCCCACTTTCCCAGGGGCCGAAGAATGGGAAGAACCAGTGGCGACTGCCATGATGCATAAGGGCATGAGCCCTGGCTCAAATCTTACCAGGGAACCTTGAAAAGCCCCCGGTCACAATCCATGAAGTCCAGAGGACCGGAGGAAGAAAGCAAGACATCAGGGTTGGCAAACAGGCCATAGCCCACTAAGGTAAGCCCCACACTGGGGTGAGGGGGCTTACATGCCCCCCTGCCAAAAACCTTTGCATCCTTGACAAGGCACTGCCTTCATTTTCCAGTCCAAATTGGCAGTATCAACCTTCACACTTTTTGAAATATTTCTGTCCAGACAAACAGTTCCTGACTATCCAGGCATTTTAACTCTTACAGCATTACTTTACATTTTCTAACTAGACACCAGCGTTCTCTTTATTAGGTATGCATCAGCTTTAACACACGTAAACGTATTAGCAGTACATTTGGCATCAGTGTTAACTCAGTAAAACCTATTATCAGTACATTTTCCAACCCCAACACGTAATTCAATATGATAGTGGTCAACAATGGACATGGAATAAACAATGGGCACCATGTACTTATGCACCACTTGTATAGGGATTTCAGAGGAGGCACCAGGGAGGTCTTAAGTTGATTTCATGGGTGGTTTACAGACTCTACTAGACTTTTGGGGTACTACTGCATCTTCCATAGGAATAGGGTGCGTGCTGTCCTCTTCCAATACAGTGTCCAGTACATAGACTTGGTCAGGAATAGTAGGTTGCCATTCAGCCTTTGTTGCAAAGTCCTCCATCAATGCTTCTACATCCATATCCACAAAAAGAACTTCTTGCTCTTCAGCTGGCATTACACTTGGCACAAACGGCCAATGCTATACAAAAGAGGCAGTAACATAGGGAGATCTGGGGGCAAACAGTTACTAACCAGTCACTCTTCCTACCCAACTTGGACCCCCTTTTGCCTCTTGGCAGCCACAAGTACGACAGTTGCATATACTGTGTGGTTATTCAGACTACTGCCACTCTGAGCATTTCACAACTAGAAAGACATTTGTGAGTAGAAAGTTATAAACTATAATACGATGGGGATTGAATACCTTGCAACATGCATATTTGGAGCATTAGAATTTAAAACTGAGTGGCCAAGCATATGCGGGAAATAGATAAGTTAAACCCAGACAATTCTTTAGTCCAATACATTTTGAAATGTGGGACTAGAAGTGCCACACATTTGTATTCATAGGAATAAAAGTAGAAATAGGCATAAGGGTAAAAAACGTGGATAATGCCCTCTTAACATGAGAGGCATACTGGTAATGTATCCTGGGAGCCCTCTCATACCTTGACCTCAAAAAGCATTTTAAGTTGGCCCCTTTCTTACTCAGGATGTATGCAATTTATATTGGTCATTCTATCACTGTGTGAGATAACTCTTACTGTTTTAATTTTCAGGATGTCTGTCTGAAAGTCAAGGGAGGACTATCACAGTCCTTTGGTCAGCATCATACCATAGTGTCTCATTATCTTCCAACATTTTCAATTAAGGGTTACTAGAAGGGAGAGTGATATGTTTAAAATGCATTTGGAGAGCCAGCTTAGTGGCGTGGAGGGCTGAGGTGCTGGCGCCTTACCTCCTGCCACATTGGTGACCTGTGTTCGATGATGAGCATGGGTTGCTGGGGGTCAGCTGGGGAGAAAAAGGACTGAGTGCCTAATGGCTGCTCTCCTTTCCTGGTGGGGGATGGAGGGACCTGCACCCTCCGCTGAATAACTGTCACCTGGTGGAGGCCAGGTGGTAGTGTGGGTCTAGGAAGCAGTAGAAGGGAGGGCTGTGGGACTCCGGGGCATGCGTGTGCATCCATGCATGTGCAACTATGTGCATGCCCCAGCATGGGAAAAGGGTAGAGAATCAGAGAAAAAGCCTATGTCCCCCTGCCGCGGTATGTGACAGTCCTTGGGAAAATACTGAAGGGCCCAATGACAGGAGAAGGTCACGACGAGTGGACAAAAAGCTTTATAAAAAAAATAGTGCTGAAAACTACACACTTACAAAAATTCATAAAGAACTTAAAAATGTCTTTAAACTAGTTTTTTTAAACTATCTTAAGTTTTATATATGGAAGCTGTAGCAACATAATATGATGCTACAGAAACATACTGTAGCTGACGTCTAGCTTTCTTAGACATTACAGTTGCAGGTATACATCCCTGACATTGACATGTTGACAGCGGACCCTGCAGCGACAACAGCACCCGTCGCTGTAGGGGAACTTGCTGGCACCCAGCACTGTCTGTAGGGGTCCTGCACCCCCTGACTCAGCCTCCGACTTGGAGTTGATAATCCTAAATAGGTGTGTGGGGTCACGGTTGGCCCTCGCGTGGAGGAGGTTCAGAGGGACAAAGCCCCTGAAGAAAACACTTGTTGCTTCTGCAACTGGCAGCCAACTGCAAATGCAGTCACCTGCTAGTTTGCTTGTTGGGCATGTCGATATATATTTTGTCGATTTACCTGGCTGTGGATCCATACAGTTGCAATGTTATCCCTATTTAAATAATTTTCTTTCAAAAAGTCAGTAACATTTAAACAATGAGGGCTAGGAATTTAATTTTTGGAGTTAGGGTCAGTTTTAATAGATCATATTGATACATGTGACATATGTAAAACCCAGCATACATTTTTTTTTATTTTACTATCTGTAGGTAATAACTGATATTACATTCATTCAAATCTACTGTCCCTGGGAGAACAAGTAGGTGTGGGAAGCAGCAGTCTTCTGATTTAAAGGCTTTTATTTTGGGATGACTAAAAAAGACATGTTTTGACTGTAAACAGGGCCAAGGAGGAGCAAAACATTTCTAGTTGGGCATGGGGCACAAGGTAGTAAACTGGGTTAGGGACTGGCTAATGGACAGGAAGCAGAGGGTGGTGGTAAATGGGATCCAATCAGGGGAGAGGGGGGTGACCAGCGGGGTACCACAGGGATCAGTCCTTGGGCCAATCCTGTTTAATGTCTTCATTAGTGACATTGCGGTAGAACTGGAGGGAAAGGTCTGCCTGTTTGCAGATGACACCAAGATCTGCAACAGGGTGGATGCACCCGACGGGGTGGAGAGAATGAGGAGGGACCTGGGGAAGCTTGAAAAATTATCTGAGGTGTGCCAACTGAGCTTCAATTCCAAGAAGTGCAAAATAATGCACCTGGGAAGGGGGAACCCTAGTGAGAGCTACAGGATGGGGGTAGTAGCTGACTATTGTCACAACCCGACTCAGCAGGTCAGGCCCTCTGTTCACACAGTGCCAACCTCTGAGCGCAGTATTGTGAACAGGTAACAGAACAGGGTAACCCTCCTGTCTGTTTGTGGGTCTGAATCACCTTTGGTCTCAAATTCTTGGGTGATTCAAACTGTGAACCTTATGCTAGCATGCCCAAATGTGCAGGCTGAGATAATCTGCTCTTCGTGGAATGCCAGATATCTTTTGCCTAAGGGCACCTAGCCAAGCATCCAAAATGAACCCTTAAAACTCTATGAAAAGACCTTAGGTATTCTTTCCTTTTTCCAGTTCAGTAACATCATTAAGCTTATGAACAGTTGTCAACTTTAACCATCTCTACTTCACATGCAAAAGAAAGAACTTCGAAGGCACACCAGGCGGTCTCTTTAAAATATGAGGTTTACTTAAAAAGATAACAATATGTAAAATGTAAGCACAGAACACTATATCACAAAGCATACAATCACTTAAAAGAACAAGGTTAAAGTACAAACATAAACTCCTACCACAATACAATTAGACTTTCCTATCTAATGTATATCCTTCTTACAGTGCTTATAATAGACGTTGTTTCTAAGAACCCACCAAGAAAAGTGTGTAAATGATTAGACACAGAATAGTTTAAACTGACTCTCAAACCGCAACCAGCTCACAGTCATCCAGTCCTGAATTTCGGTAAGACAGTTATTAAAGACCGAGACAGCATCACCCTGGCCAACACAAAGGACATGTACAGCTGAGTATCATCTGCATAGCAATGAAAATTCAAGCCATACCACCTAATGATCACTCCCAATGGCGGCATATATACTGCAAATAACATGGGTGCTAAGATAGAGCCCTGTGGCACCCCAGAGGATAGGGGGAGTGATGTAGAGGAACAAATCCCAGACACCACCCTCTGTGTCCTACCCTCGAGGAATGATCGAAACCAACTGAGGACTAAACCAGATAGCCCACAGATAACCCGCAGGTGCTCCAAAAAAACCCCATGATCAACGGTATCAAATGCCGCAGAGAGATCAAGAAGGACCAAGATGGAACGAGTCTTTCGATCTCTCGCTATTAGGAGGTCATTTAGTACTCTAACAAGGGCTGTCTCGGTACTATGTCTTTTCCTAAATCCTGACTGGAGAGAATCATAGACATTGTGGCTGGTCAAATGATCATCCAACTGTAACGCATCCACCTTCTCAATAACCTTGCCTACAAAAGGCAGGTTAGAGACAGGCCTGTAGTTGGCCAGACATTCCGGGTCTAAGGAGTTTTTTTTTAGAAGGGGCCTAATCACGGCTTCCTTCAAGGGGTCAGGAAAGATCCCCTTCTCCAATGACAACCAGATTATCTCAGCAAGGATCGGGCTGATTTTGTCCACACATCCTACTAAGAGGCGGGTGGGGCCCGGATCCAAACTACAGTTGGTCGGTCACAGTGATTGGATGATCATCACTATGTCACTGATTGTGGGTCGGTCAAAGTCAGACCACACAAACTGGGTGTCCGCCATCTCCTGCCAACCACTACAACTCCCATTTGAGAGAGTTAGAAGGAGATTGGACCTGATTGTGACAACCTTATCTGCAAAAAATCGAGCAAACTCCTCACAGTGTTCCTGTGAAAATGCTCTCTCAGGCTGAAGACAGAGTGGATTGCACAGTCTGTCCACGGTCCGAAAGAGCTGGGCTGGTCGATTCTGTGCAGCAGCAATTTCCCTGGACAGGAATTCTGCCTTCTTACAGGTAATTGCTGATTGATAGACATGATAGTGGTCCATCAAATTAAGCCTGTCACATTCCAGACCTGATTTCCACCAACATCTCTCAAGCCTTCTTCCCACTCTCCTCAACTCCCTCAAAGTCTCATCGAACAAGGGAGACTTTGGGCGAAGGGTGAGGGGTCTAACACGTTCAGGAGCAATGGAATCTAGGGCCCCTACTACCGCCTTATTATAGGCAAGAACCAGGTCCCCAGGATCCATGCATTCACTAGGCAAACTCGATAGATCCAGCACCGCCATCAGGTCTTCTAGGGTAACACCCCTCAAAGGGCGGTACCGGACCATCTCCGTAGAGACCGACCTACCGAGGGGGTCAGGAAACTGAACCCGATGGTGTGATGGTCAGACCATCCAACTGGCTCCACTACCAAATTGGATATCTCCATCCCCAGGAGGAATACCAAATCCAATTGTAACCCCTAGATGGCGCTATCCCAGGGGCTACTACCCCTGCCTGATTTGCCACTAACAGGTTGAGGGGGCCTGGATCCAATGGCGGGTGCCTCCACCCAGAGGTCAGGGTTTGCAATAGTTAAACTTACTTGGTCACAGCCCTCTGGGACACTGCAACCCCCCTTTCTTCCCACTAGTGGCCCACACAATATATCAGAATTACCTTCACAGTATACACTTACCCCAGGACTAGTTCCAGCACTGGGACCTCCTGTGAAATAAGATACAGTGCAACAATCACAGTACAGTACTTTAACATAGACAAATACCTCAGGCAGTATAACTTTGCTGAAACAAGCAGCTCTGATTTATTTAGGGGGATATAACAAGGACAGGGGGAAATCAGGTTAATTAGCTTATCACTTTACTATCTACCTATGGCTCTGTGCACAGGCCTATCCCTACCAGTTACTGTCCCTGGGTACCCAAGCCCTAGTGGCTAGTCCAAACCGTGGCAGCTGGTAGGGGCCCTTTCACACAGTGAAAAGAAAAATTAGTTTAAACAGTTAGCAGTACAGTGATTCCATTTGTATTTAATGTGGCAATTCAACAGGGAGCGACCCTGAATTAGTACTCACGACCTCCAAACAAGATAGGGTCCTTCAATGTCAGCAGGGCTACTCTTGATCTCCACGAGACTCTTCACACATTTATATGGTAAAAAAGAAAGTACTATACCAGGCAGGCTGCTTCTCTATCCCGATCACTATTACTGCACAATACCCGGGAGAACACACAGCAGATTCAGTTCCTGACAGACCGAGTGCAATTCAACAACTTCTGCAGTCTTCTACAGGGTGAGCCTGGTTTCTACTCTTCAGAGATCCTTTGATTCTTTTCACAGGACGGATTCAGTCCTAACAAGCAGTTACACAAGCTGCAGACCGGAACTCTGGGCCTTACACACGTTTTTTGACTGAAACTGTCACTGAAGGAGCACAGAGTTTCTTTCCCTTCACTGCCAGAGCTAAACTGAAATTCCAACAGACAAAACCGGGCACTTCCTTTGAGTTCCTCCCAGTTCTTGACTGGATTGGCTGTCACTCACAATGAGACTGCTCTGTTGGTCCAAAAAGCGAGTCTAAACTACATCTCCCAGAGTCACTGCCCATACAATCCTCTTGTGGCTGGCTCAGATTATGAGTCCAAGTTCTGATTTGTCCAAGGCACCATTTTAGAGCTAGCTTACCCCACACTGATTGATCCAGTTCAGTAGTTCAAAACCAGAATGGGGAACTAGGCAGACACAGTTCTGACTGCAAAGAAAGCAGGTTAGACAAACTGTAATTTCATTATTACTGTAAATGATTTCTGGCAAACAGTTACATCTTTCAGATAGGTTCCCTTTGCACTCCTAGTGACTGCAAAAATGGAGTGAATTGGCAGCAGCTCGAGTGGTACTCAAACAGAGAAACACACAGTCCCCATGCAAACTAATTATGTCTGCAAGCAGACAGCTCTTAAAGAGACAGTACCAGAGGCTCTAAAACACTCACTGATAAATGGCTTAAACGCCAAACACCATTCAGGCTTGGAGCATTCAAGCAAGCTCCTGAAGTCTTTTGGGAACCCCATTTGCAGGGGTTACACCCTTCCTGCCTGGGAAAGCTTGGCGTCCGCGTACAAGCAAGTACCCATAAGTTTCAACTGCAACCATATACATTTGCATTAGGCTCACACATGTAATCATCAGTCAATACATCATTTTACCAAGAACACATTTCTGAAACATTGCAGTACGTCACTCTTTACACAGTATTACACACACATTGTACCATAACTCAAGTTATTACCTCTTGTACATGAAACCTGAAGAGAGGGGCCCTTCCTATCAGTTACCTTGGGGCTGGACGGGCAAGGGCACCATGTAGAGGAGCAACACAAGTAACTTGGAGTTAGCACTGATGCTCAGTTTGGGCAATGAGCTCGGGACACATACACTCCTTTATGGACAACATTGAGAGGCAAGTCCACAGGCCTCCCAAGTGAATCATAACTGAGGTGCACCACAGGCTTTACAGCTCGACCAGTCTTTCTAGGGGAACTGTTACAGTCTCTGCACTCTGAGCCTCATTTTCAGCATTGTCCCTCACTTGTCAGGAGTCTCCATGGGGGTAGAGAGGCTAGAACTTGGGGCACTTCCAGCTCCAGGAGTTACAGTTTCTGAGTCCACAACATTTGGCTCGCATGGAGAGCTTCGGACACTGGCAGTGGACTGTCAGGGCACTCAAAATACTCTTCTTGTTCAGGTGTATCACCAGTCTGCCCCAATCTATCATTTTCTCCCTGAAAGCTCAAACAGTTCAACCATGCACAATGATTCCATTTCATCTGATCTGATGCTTTGCACTTCACTTTCTGGGAGCATTGGCTCCAGGGATGAAGCTGGGGGCTTAGACAGTCAGAAGGCCCAGCTTTGTCTCCAGTATTGACTAGGGATTGCCCAAACAATTGACTCAGTTCGTAAGAAGGATAGTATTCAAAGTCACTCTCACTTTCTTCTGATATGGACTGACAGTCATGCTCAACTGGGACTTGTGCGGGGAACACTTTAACTCTGCTTCTGTAGGTGCAGACTTCTTGATCTTTCTTAGCAGCAGCTCTAGTCACTGGTCCAGAGGGGCATCTTCTGGGGCTCAGGACTCGATCAGGATTTGTCCAATGGGCAGTAAATGATTTCTATGCATTGTTTTACATCTTTTGAATTGTTCTCAGGCCTTACTTTGTACACTGGCAGATCATCTAGTTTGCCCACTACAATGTGAGGGAGATGGTGCCATCTGTCAGCAATCTTGTGTTTGCCATGCAGTCCCAGATTTCTTAGCAATACCGATCTCCCTCCTGGAGTTCCTGTCTTTCACCTTTTATCATACCGTTCTTTGTTGGCCAGATTTCTTTTGGCAGCCATGGTTTGAGCCAGTTGGTACGCATGAGTTAGCTGGGCCTTTAACTTGCACATACTGTAAATAGTTGTCAGCTTGAACCCCATCAGGAGAGACCCCAAAACACACATCTACTGGTAGTCGAGCTTCTTCCAAACATCAAGGCGGTAGGGGAACCCAGTGGCATCACTTTGGTGCAGTTAAAGCATGTACCAGGGTGCTAATTTGTTGGCTCCATCTAGGCTTGTCCTTTGGGTGCAGGGTGCCTAGCATATCTAGCAAAGCTGTTGAAACGCTCAGGCTGTGGGTCCCCTGGGGTGGTAAGGAGTGGTTCTGACTTTCGCGACTCCCACAGAGAAAGCATCTCTTTGATCAGACGACTCTCAAAGTCTCCCTTGATCAGAATGGATTCTTTGGAGCCCATAGTGAACAAAAGTTTTCTACAAGTACTTTGGCCACAGTGGATGCTTTCGGTCTTTGGTGGGGAAAACTTGGGCATATCTCGTGAAATGGTCAGTGACCACCAGCACATTACTGATATTTCTTTGATCTGACTCCAAACTCAGAAAATCAATACAGACCAGCTCCATGGTGCAATTGGTGGTGATGTTAACAAGGGGCAGCCCTCTGGGGCAAAGCTTTCCTCTGTAAGCAGCGACTACAAGTTCGAATGTGTTGCTCCACATCAGCCCCCATCTTAGGCCAATAGAATCTGGATCTCACCAAGTCAAGTGTTCTGTCTATACCAAGGTGCCCCTATGGTTGTGCAAGGACCTCAGTACTGAGTCTCGAAGGCAGGGCAGCACTAGTTGTTGTTTGTCTACTTGTCCCCTCTGTCTACTGTTTCTCTGTATAACAATTTATTTATCAGTTTCAACTTAGGACCTTCTTTGTATAACAGTGCAGTTCTCAAATCAGTGGAGCGTAATTTGGACACATCTTTTCCTGCATAGAGGGCTTTAAAGCTGCTTTGATCATGGGATCGCTGGATTGAGCTCACGATTACTGTCATTGTCCAGCTGAGGCAGTGCACCAATGTCTATTGCAGAAAAGTGGCAATAAGCAGCAGGTATGCAATTCTCAGAGGGTCCCAAGCAATCCACCATGCAGTCCACTGTGTCCGTGGACATTTGTTCCTCCCTGTCAAACTTCCGGCAGAGTGCCTGAATGTCAGGTTCTGCCAATCGGACCCTATCATTCTGGGGAACAGGCCTCCGGGAGAGAGCATTAGCATCTATGTGGTTCAGACCTGCTCGGTATTCGAGAGCATAGTCATATGTAGATAATGCAGAAAGCCACCTATGGCCAGTGGCATCCAACTTAGCTGAGGTCTGCACATAGGTCAAAGGATTATTGTCAGTTTACTAGTATTTTAGCCCCATATAAGTACTCATGGGAATTGGTCAACAATAGCCCACTTCAAAGCTAGGAACTCTAACTTATGTACAGGATAGTTCTTTTTGGATGGGGTCAGGGTTCTCACTGGCAAAGGCCACTGGTCTCAGGCTATTCTCATGCTCTTGGTACACACAGCCCCAACCCTGTAAGCTAGCATCAGTAGTGCAGGACGTAAGGTTTTCTTGATCGGCATAGGCCAGCACTGGAGCATGGGTAAGTTGATATATGATCTCATGAAAAGCAGTCTCACAATCAGGAGTCCATGGCCCCAAATACTTCACTTGATGAAAATACACTCTTTCAGTCTTGAGGGACGCTGACTTTTGGTATTTTTGTGGGTTGGGGATACCCTTGAGTAAGGTTAGTAAAGGCGGATCACTCTTGAATAGTCCTTGATGAAGTTCCGATAATAACCACAGAATCCAGGAATCTTTGCAGTTCTTTTAGATTTTGGGCTGTAGCCAGGTGGTCAAGGCCTCAACTTTACTTGGGTCGGTCTCTATTCCCTCGGTGGATACTATGTGTCCACATACTTTACTGATGTTTGAAAGAATTGACACTTATCAATGGACAGTTTAGGCCAAAGTCCTCCAGTCGGTCCAATACCTAAATAATCCGCCTCATGTTCCTCCAGTGAGCTGCCAAACACAATAACATCATCTAGGTATACCAGGCACTTAGTAAGTTCATGTCCCCACTGCACGCCCATCAATCGTTGAAAAGTGGCTGGGGCACCTGAAATCCTTGAGGCATCCCTCATGAATTCTAGAAGCCAAGCGGACAGATAAAGGCTGTCTTCTCACGTCCTTCAGAGCCATCGGGATCTGTAGTACCCACTGTGGAGATCCAACACAGAGAACCACTTTGCTCCCTGCTTAGGCAGTCCAAAGTATCCTGAATGCGGGGCATTGTGTACTGATCAGGATAGTCCACCAGCTTATGTGCGATAATCCACACATCCTTACTGTCCTATTCTTTTCCTCACTACAATGGGGGAAGCATAAGGGCTTCTGGATCTTGTATTACACCAGCAGCTAACATCTCTTGCAGATGCCCTCACATCATCTATGTCAGCAGGTGCCAGGCGTCGAGACCTCTCACTGAAATGGCTCTTCGTTATGCAGCCGGATATTGTGCTCAACTCCTTGCACACATCCTACATCCCATTCCTTTAAAGAAAACACCTGGTCTCTGGGCAAGCTTCTCACTGATCCTCACTTTCCATTCAGCTGGCAACGGGAGTCGTCAAATCAAACAAGTCAGGCGTTACTCTGTCATTCTTCCTCGAACTCTTGCTGCTGGGTAGCACTGCAGTGTCTGCACAATGCACATTAGCCAGGATGCAACCTCTATTTACTCGGATGTCTCTTTCAGACACATTATGAACTTGGACCATTACCCTTCTGGCATAAGCATGGGCTCTAGAGCGGACAAAATACTAGGTTTGACCAGCAGTCCCTCTGGCAATTTTCCATCGCCTGGTGCATCCAACATTAATATTTTATTCTTAACATCCTTTCTGATACGGACCTCTCCTGTAAGGTACACTGGGCATTTGGCACCAGGATCAGAGACTCAGGATCCTTCTTCCATACAATTCCCGACCGGTTCCTCTGGTTCTATTTTTTCAGCATCTCTCTGAGCTCATAGGCCTCTTAATTAAAGCTGGAACCTTAAAGCTCTACTAGTTTTTGACCCCTGTTTTCATAACACAACTGTGCCAGCCTTCCGAACATATGAGCATTTGTTCCAATCAACAAAGGACACCATCATACAGTCCAGTGGGGACACACTAAGGCTAGAGTCTCTACTTGTTCGGCCACCCAGCCACGGAGGTGGGGAAAGACAGCCAATTTCGGATATACCCGGAATAGGGGTACCTTCTCACTAACCCCATACATGCAGTCCTTCTAATGGTTGTAAGGGTACGCCTGACAAATGCTTCTGATACCAATCCTGGAACATAATTGTCACTTGGGGAGCCACTGTCTAGTACAGCTCTTGTAGACACTCCATTCACCTTTACAGTGGTCTCCATGGAGGGACCACTATCTGGACCAGTCTGAGAGGCGATAGTGAGGGCTGGGCAACTGACCTTGCCACAAAAGGACGTGAGTTAGCATTTTGGTGCCCTCACTGGGATCATTTCTGGTACCTCTTAACCACTGATTTGTTCTCAAGCTCTCCTTGTAGCCTATATGCAACTTTGTCAGTGTCTTTTTGGGACCGGCATTCCCTTTTCTATGTGCCCATCCTTCCACAATTATAGCAAAACATACTTTCTGGAGTTTGAGCTGGCCGAGCGTCACACTGGGAGCCAGGGCGGTGTATACTAACTGGAAACCTTGGTGCCATCTCTGTCTGCGGCGTGATAAGTATTTGAGACATCTCGTCAGTTTCTCCACTTTCATGGTCAAGGAATTGAGTTTGAGCTGTTATCAGTAGGAGATACAGGTGGTGGGTACCCCCACCCCCATAGCAGATGCAGTCGGATATAGGTCAGGGCCTGCACTTGCAGGCGTGGCCTTCATAAAGGGACTGTTTTTGAATTCCCCGGATCTCTCTCTACAGTTCAGCTTCATTGTGGCATATCTTTTCCTTGTCAGAGCACTCATTGACTGCCAACCTCTGCCCCTGAACTTCACCTGATGGGCCACCCTCAGTCACTCGGGTCGTAGCCACAGCTATTGGTGCAGGTCCCTCCCGAGGTCGCCTTTTCTCAACTCCTCGAATTTCTCTCATTAACTCATCATAGGAGGGTGGGGATTCCAGTCAATTTGCCAGGTGTAACTGAAGCAACAGCAGTTCTGAGAAGGGGGCAGACTTAAGGATCCTGTCCAGCCTGGTTCGGTCCAGTTCAATCGCTGGCAAACTACCCTTTCTGAGGCATTCTTGCAACAATTTTTCCAGCCGAGATACATACACAGACAACCCCTTGGTACTGTTGTGCATTTCTACTCTCCACCATAGATCCTCATCAGAATCTGGGCTCCCCACACATTCTCCAAGGCCTCAGGATAGGCCTGTGCAGTCACTTCAGGGTTACTGGGCGCTAGCAATGGATGGTAGCCAGGGCAGGACCTCGGAGGCCTCACTAACCCTCTCTGCTGAGTCTCAGCATTGCCATTCTTTGGGGCAACATAGTTCATCCAGGTCTCCCAGTCATCCTCCCTTGGGGTGGGAGGGTGCCAGAGAAGATCCTCAACCTTCCGTAAGAGTCGTGACTAATGGCAGGTGCAGAAATAGGAGTCTGCATTGGTTCAGCCACCATTACGGGTACTGGAGCTGGAGAGGGTGTTGGGGAGGAACACCCTCAGGTGGAGAATAGTTTCTTCAAGTTCTCCACAGTTTTCCTTCCCCAGCAAACCATTTAGCAAATTTCTTCTCAAAAGTTTCAGACAGTGGTGGGGGCTCATTCCCACCGGTCTTACTGTACTTAGTTATCACTCTCCAGGCAGTGAGGGCTCCCTCTGGGGTAATGGTCTGTGGCACTTTGGAGCTATCTGGGATCCTTAAACTCTACTAGGGCCAGAAAAGTGTGGGTGAGCAGATTAGCATGCCGACCCACCACCACAGGGTTTTGTAAACCTTCCACCTTGGAAAGTACTCCCTGTACGGTGTCCGTATTGATACCCAGGGGGATGTCCAGGATGAGCATAGCATTTGGGGTCAATCTCCTCCCAGTACACCACTCCACCAGCCGGTGCACAGCACTTCTGTCGGGTACCCATTTTTTTCTTAACAGTGGTCAGGAATATGGCCACTAGAGGACACACAATCCCAGTGGTGAGCCTCCACGATGTAACCCCTAGATGGCGCTATCCCAGGGGCTACTACCCTGCCTGATTTGCCACAACAGGTTGAGGGGCCTGGATCCAATGGCGGGTGCCTCCACCCAGAGGTCAGGGTTTGCAATAGTTAAACTTACTTGGTCACAGCCCTCTGGGACACTGCAACCCCTTCTTCCCACTAGTGGCCCACACAATATATCAGAATTACCTTCACAGTATACACTTACCCTCAGGACTAGTTCCAGCACTGGGACCTCCTGTGAAATAAGATACAGTGCAACAATCACAGTACAGTACTTTAACATAGACAAATACCTCAGGCAGTATAACTTTGCTGAAACAAGCAGCTCTGATTTATTTAGGGATATAACAAGGACAGGGGAAATCAGGTTAATTAGCTTATCACTTTACTATCTACTTCATGGCTCTGTGTATAGGCCTATCCTACCAGTACTGTCCCTGGGTACCCAAGCCCTAGTATAGTCCAAACTGCGGGCAGCTGGTAGGCCCTTTCACACAGTGAAAAGAAAAATTAGTTTAAACAGTCAGCAGTACAGTGATTCCATTTGTATTTAATTGGCAATTCAACAGGAGCACCCTGAATTAGTACTCACGACCTCCAAACAAGATAGGGTCCTTCAACGTCAGCAGGGCTACTCTTGAGCTGCACGAGACTCTTCACATTTATATGGTAAAAAGAAAGTACTATACCAGGCAGGCTGCTTCTCTATCCGATCACAATTACTGCACAATACCCGGAGACACACAGCAGATTCGGTTCCTGACAAACCGAGTGCAATTCAACAACTTCTGCAGTCTTCTACAGGGTGAGCCTGGTTTCTACTCTTCAGAGATCCTTTGATTCTTTTCACAGGACGGATTCAGTCCTAACAAGCAGTTACATAAGCTGCAGACCGGACCTCTGGGCCTTACACACGTTTTTTGACTGAAACTGTGCACTGAAGGAGCACAGGGTTTCTTTCCCCTTCACTGCCAGAGCTAAACTGAAACTCCAACAGACAAAACCGGGCACTTCCTTTGAGTTCCTCCCAGTTCTTGACTGGATTGGCTGTCACTCACATAGACTGCTGCTGTTGGTCCAAAAGGCCAAGTCTAAACTACATCTCCCAGAGCCACTGCCCATACAATCCTCTTGTGGCTGGCTCAGATTATGAGTCCAAGTTCTGATTCGTCCAAGGCACCATTTTAGAGCTAGCTTACCCACACTGATTGGTCCAGTTCAGCAGTTCAAAACCAGAATGGGGAACTAGGCAGACACAGTTCTGACTGCAAAGAAAGCAGGTTAGACAAACTGTAATTTCATTATTACTGTAAATGATTTCTGGCAAACAGTTACATCTTTCAGATAGGTTCCTTTGCACTCCTAGTGACTGCAAAATGGAGTGAATTGGCAGCAGCTCGAGTGGTACTCAAACAGAGAAACACACAGTCCCCATATAAACTAATTATGTCTGCAAGCAGACAGCTCTTAAAGAGACAGTACCAGAGGCTCTAAAACACTCACTGATAAATGGCTTAAACGCCAAACACCATTCAGGCTTGGAGCATTCAAGCAAGCTCCTGAAGTCTTTTGGGAACCCCCATTTGCAGGGGGGTTACACAATGAATGACCATCTATATGGGTAGAGGAGGAAATAACCTGTGTGAAGCCCAGTGAATTCATTAGCTGGAGGAAGTCAGAACCAAACTGTGAGAGTTCATCGTCAACCCAGGCATTGAAATCCCCCAGGATCAGCCATCTGGAGGATCCCAATGTCATGTCGATGATGAAGTCTGCGACTTCCCACAGGAAAACATTCCCATTACCTGATGGACGGTAAATGAGAAGAATCCTGTACCCCACAGCCTCACCCAGGATACATTCAAAAGATTTGCTAATTCCCACTGCTACCTCCATCAGACTCAGTTCCATTCTAAAACAGATTGCCACCCCCCCACCTCTATGATCCAATCTCGGATGATGTATCACAGAGTACTCAACTGGTATAGCTGAAGCCAAAACAGGGCCAGCATTTTCATCCAGCCAGGTCTCGGTGATGCATGCCAGGTCCAATGATCCGACAAGATCGGCTATTATAGCAGTCTTGTTTTTAATGGACCTGGCATTACATAACACCATCTGAGTTGGATGAGTTGCCAGTGAAGACCGAGCTACCTGCCTGCTAAAAGCAGAGCCCTTGGGTATGGGAATCAGGCAAGGTAAACCTCTTTCCTGAACCCATTTCACCCCAGGGCGTCTTCTTGTCCTCACTGTCCCAATCTGTCTGCTCTTTTCCATTCCCTCTCCAGGTCGGGCCCCCTCTTCCTCCTCCTCACAATCCCTAGAGCCCTACAACATCTGTATACCTCCGGGGATAATGGGGGGCAATTAAAAGGGCAGTGGTCTCTAAGCCGGGAGGGGGAATAATGCCTGACCGTCAGAGTAACTCCCCAACACAGCTTCACACAAAATTATACACACTAAAAACCCCAACAAAACAAAAAATAAAAATTAAATTAATAAAAACAAACAGTTATTACAACAAAATTATAAGAAAAAGTTCGTACAATTCTCTCCAAAATAGTTCATAAATTCTGGGAGCTCTCACCTCACCAGATAGTTATCACCAAATAATTGTTATTTCAACCACCAAGGCACTCTCACTGCCTTCAGGTTATAATTATAATCAAAATAAAGTTAAACAGAGAATTAAAATGAAAAATAATGTCTCTTCTTTAATGTCCATAAACAGTTAATCAGCCCCCCAAACCCTTTCACTGTGACGGAGACTGAAAGAGTACGGCACTCTCACTGCCTTCACAGAGCTTATAGTCAGATAAATATTAAGCAAAAGCGATTTGTAAAGGAGATATCACTTCTCAGTGTCCATGAACAACTAATCAGCCCCCAAACCCTCTCACTGTGAGGGAGACTGAAACAGCATGGCACTCTCACTGCCTTCACAGAATTTGTAGTCAGACAAAATTAGGCAGAGAAATTTGTAGGAGAAATGTCACTTCCACAGTGATTAGGTTAATACAGGAGCGGGGCCCCAAAGAAGCCCAAGAGGGACACTAACACTGCCAAAGCCCACAACCACTACTATGGGTTTCCGCTGAGACCAACCCACCAGTCGGCCCCCCGAAGAAACCCAGAGAGTGACAGCCCTACCGCCAGCTACCCAGCTAGCAAGGCCCCATCCCAGTGTAGCTATTGACTTCAGCAGGCAGGCCCCTCGCAGGATCAGGGTCACCGATTTAGCAACAATAGTACATTGTATTAGACCTCCTACTCCTACCAGTACGTTGTTGTTGGGGTCAAAACTTCACCCGATAACTTAGTCCCAAAGGATTATTGAGTTAATCAGCAGCAGAGATCAAAAATCTGCAAACAATAATCCAATCAGCTTCCAAGTTAAATTCCCCAACAGTTCATCACATCTTTAGAGCGCTTCTGGATATTCAAAACCTCCAACAATCGATAGGAAATCCAGAGTAATCCTAATATCCAATATGAAGTCAGGACTTAAAAAAGGGCTTTTTAAACTGTAGTGGGCCGAGACAAAATGACCTACTTATACACTTCAAGTCATACAGGACACCTCAATAGCAATTCAGCATCGCCCAAAAAGCACTCACAGTCAGTCGAAATTAGCAAACTTTCCACTCAGATGAGATTCAAAACAAATATTATGAAGTAATATATGTGTTGAACCTCCAAATACCCAGCTGTAATCATCGGCTGTCAGATAGACATTAGCATTCCTTCTAGTCTTCCAGTCTTCCGATCTCCTTAGATCATCCTGGTTAGGCCACCTCCCTCCTAGATCCCTATGGATCCGCTAAACATCCAGGCTGTGTCTGAAAGAGTCAAATTTCCAGACGGGCAGCTAAGGCATTCTTAATGCCAGAAGTGTGCTTTCAAACCCCCTTTATGCTCACAGGTTAAGATAGAAAAACTGCAGCAAGTTGCCAATGCTGCATAAAAAATGCCCACCCAGCGCGATGAATAGCGCTTTGTCGGGCTTTGAAAGTTAAAGGGGAAAGTTAAATGGGGAAAACGCAGTTCAAAAGAAAACGCTACTTACTAACTACCTTCACTTCTTCACCCCTAAACTCGCTATAAGCATAATAAAATAAAAAGAAAACAACAACAAATAGCAACAGAATAAAGTAACAGAGCAAATAATAAAATACAAAAACTAAACCACAAAAGGAGAGAACGAAACTAAAAACGTTAAAATGCTAAAATGCTAAAAAATGCTGGCAGGCTCACAGCAGCCGCCAGTCATGCACAGATACTATGCACTAGGATGAAATCATGATAAAAACCCAGTATTAAATAAGGTGACATCAGCAAAAACTCATTTCCCAATATGACTCTTTGATCTACATTCCCTATTTGATCTCTGAGCAGTTCCTGTTCCCAGCCCATATCCAAAGACCTTTACAACTCTGCAGTTTTCTCACCTAGGTGTCATATAGCTTCTTAACACCAGTTGGTATTAACTGTTCTTCCTCTAAGACGTCATAAAATGTATATTTTAAGTGCCTAGTTTCAAAGAAGCACAGCTCATCAACAAGGCCATAAAATGCAACTTCTTGGAAGTTAATCACATTACAGAGCTCTGCTGTTTAACATATATCCTGTCATTTTAACTGAAACCTGGGGGGGGGGATGTCATCCCAGGGGCACAGGATGTCTCCTGTGAGACAGGTCACATACCACATTCTATATTACAAATCATAGAGCAATCATAACCAGCTGGCCAAGTGTCACAATCTTCCCCACCTAGACTGAATTTGGGGGCTCTATCCCCTGCACGGGATGAGCTTCCCAAATCAGTTCACTCCTCATAAACACATGACTAGCCATCTGAGTTTTGATTGGTCGCTCCAGCCCTATGTAAGATTGTCATGTCATACCCTTGCAAGGCAAGACTCCATCTTAACAATCTACCATTAGTTTTTCCCATTTGCATCAGCCAAACCATGGAGTTGTGGTCAGTCTGTACCACAAAATGCTGCCCATATAAATATGGCTCTAACTTCTTTAGGTCCCACACTATGGCAATACACTCTTTTTCCACAGTAGAGTATGCCTGCTCCCTGGGAAGTAACTTTTTACTCAGGTACACTACCGGGTAATCTTTCCCTTGGTTGGATGTCTGACTCAGTACTGCCCCAATACCCACATCTGAGGCGTCAGTCTGAACTATAAAGGGTCTACTATAGTCAGGACTTGTCAATACAGAAGCACTGCACAGTGCCTCCTTCAGTCTAGTAAAGGCTTTCTCACAGGCTGGTCCCCAGGTAATTTTCTTTGGCATCCTTTTCTTTACCAGGTCAGATGGGGAGCAGCCAGGGTACTGTAATTTGGTACAAATTTCCTATAGTATCCTGCTGTCCCTAAAAAACTCTTGACCTGCTTCTGCATTTCTGGTCTGGGCCATGCCTGGATCACCTCTATTTCTGCTTGGTTAGGATGGAGCTCTCCTGGCCTACCACATGCCCAAGGTATGCCACTTCTCCCATGGCTACCTGGCACTTCTCAGCTTTGACAGTGAGCCCGGCCCTCTGTATTCTGCCCAGCACTTCCCTAAGGTGGGACAGGTGTTCCTCCCAGCTAGCACTAAAGATGGCAATGTCATCCAGGTACCACGGCGTACTCCTCAGCACCATTTAACACCTGGTTCACCAACCTTTGGAAAGTGGCCAGGGTGTTCTTCATTCCAAAAAGGCATTACTTTAAATTCAAATAAGCATATTGGAGTGATGAAGGCTGACCTCACCCTAGCTCTGTCCATTAACTCTACCTGCCAATACCTCTTGGTCAGGTCAATGGTCGTAAGGTAGGTTGCCCCTCCCAACTTGTCCAGGAGTTCATCCGTCCGGGGCATTGGGTGGGCGTCTGACTCTGTGACTGCATTCGGTCCACGATAGTCCACACAGAAATTAGTAGAGCCATCTGGCTTGGGCACAAGGACTATGGGTGAGGCCCAGGGGCTGTGGGATCTCTGTATTACCCCTAAATCCAGCATCTCCTCCACTTCCCTCCTAATGTCCTTTTGTTTAGCCTCTGACACCCGATATGCTGTCTGCCGTATGGGCGTCAGTGTCCCTGTCTCCACATCATGCGTCGCTAAGGGGGTTAGTCTAGGCTTGGTGCTAAACAGTGGGGCAAAGTCTGCTAAAAAAACCTCCCTTACTTCCTGGATCTTGTCCAGGGCCAGCTGGGGAGACAATTTAACTGCCTCCACAGAGGGCTCCCACTTGCTTTCTTCCAGCAAGTCCAGAAGGGGGTCTCCCTTGTCTGTCCCTTCCCCAGGACTGCATACTGTGAACTCCATGTCAGCCCTATTAGCATATGGCTTCATCATGTTGGCATGGTACATCCTTTCTGTCTGTCTTCTGTCAGGTAACTCTATAATATAGTTCACATCATTTACCTTCCTAACTACTTTGCACGGTCCTGCCCACTCAGCCTGCAGCTTGTCTTTCCAGACCGGAATAAGGACCATGACTTCCTGACCCACCATGTACGAACAAGCTCTGGCTCTGTGATCGTACCACACTTTTTGTTTCTGTTGGGCAGCTGCCAGGTTGCTCTGGGCTGTCCCCATAATTTCCTTCAGCCTTTCCCTAAACCTAAGGACGTAATCCACTATTGAAGTTCCCTGCATGGCATGCTTGCCTTCACAGTCCTCCCGGATCAAGTCTAGGGGCCCACATACCCGGCGTCCATATGAGAGTTCAAAGTGGGAAAATCCTGTTGACTCCTGGGGCACCTCCCTGTATGCAAACAACAGGTGGGGAAGGTATTTCTCCCAGTCCCTCCCATGCTGTTCAGCAAATGCCCAGAGCATTGACTTCAGAGTACCATTAAATCTTTCCACAAGCACATTGGCTTGCGGGTGATACAGTGTCGTGCATCTCTGCACCACCCCACACTTCTCCCACAAACATTTCATCAGGTCCAACATGAAGGAACCCCCTCGATTGGTGATAACCTCCTGCAGAAACCCAACACGGGAAAAAATACCAAGTAAGGCATCTGCCACTTTGTCTGTCCTCAGTGAGGATAGGGTGACTGCCTCTGGGTACCGGGTGGCATAATCCACCACAGTCAAGATGAATCTCTTCCCTGAGGAGCTGGGGGTATTTAAAGGTCCCACAATATCCATTCCCACTCTCTGGAATGGCTCCTTCACTATGGGCAATGGAATTAGGGTGGCTTGGGTTTTCTTGCCTGCCTTCCCTACTTCTTGGCACCGGTGACAAGACCTGCAATACTCCTTCACCTGCTTGGTGAGGTTGGGCCAATGGAAATTCTGAGCCAAACGCTGCATAGTGCGTGCAATTCCCAGATGACCAGACAAGGGAATATCATGTGCAATCTTGAGTAACTGCTCACGATACCCTTGGGGAATGACAAGTTGCCTGCCTATCACCCCTCCCTCTGTCTGCACAGCCTGAGTATACATCAGTTCATTTTCCCAATAAACCTTATGTCTACCATTACCTCCCTGTGTACTGTCAGCTTCTGCCCAAGTCCTCAGCTTCTCTAGACTAGGGTCACTTTTCTGAGCACCTACAAACTCCTTACACATTCCCAAGGCATGGGACAGGCCCCCTTAATCTCTAAACTAGGGTCCCTAGCACTAGCATCAGGGCACTCATGATCACTGTTATCCCTAACCCTCTGACAATGGGTCATCCCTCCCTCTTTGGAGTAACCCTTCATAGCTGTGTGGTTAACTGCTACTGGGGAAATTTCTACCCCTTTTTCACTAGTCTCCATACCAGGAGGCACAGGCTGGGGAACCAACCTCCCAGTGGTTTTCACAATGGCTTCTGTGGGATCCAGGGAACTACCATTTTCCCTTGCCGCTTGGCTATGGGTAACTGCACACATCATCCCATTTGATATTGTTGCCAAGGATGACGTCGACTGCTAATGTTTTGGTTACAGCCACCTGTTGCACAGTTTCCCCTGTTTCACCCTAGTCTAGGAGAACACTAGCAAGGGGCAATGTTTTCTCCTCACCAGTAAAACCCTGTACAGTGACTTATTTATTGGGTATAAGCTGACCAGGCTCTAACAGATCCCCTTTTACCAATGTCAGGGATGCCCCTGTGTCCCTTAACCCTTATGTCTGTACACCATTCACCGTGACTGGGTGCATGTGTTCCCTCATGTTCACAGGCATGCTTCCAGGGACACACAAACAACCCACTTCTTTCCTAGCCCCATGTTGCGTATTGCTTGTCCTTGTGGGACACTGTCTGGCAATATGCCTAATTTCTTTACAAACCCAACATTCATTTCTTTTCTCAGAGAAATCTTTTCTCTGAAACCTGGGGCTAACTGGTTTCGGTGGAGGCAGTGAGGGTATTAGCTGCCCTGAAGGTGAGCTTTTCCCTTTCTGTGCTGCCACGCCTGCCCCATTCGCTCTCAGAGTAGGTCTGCTCTTGGCATAGCAGTCTGAGAGTTCAGCAGCCTCTTGCACTGTTTTGGGATCTCGGCCCTCCAGCCAGGTTTTCAGCTGTGCTGGGCATGCCCAAAGAAACTGTTCTAGTAAAATAGCATTTTCAATTTTATCTACAGAGTTTGCTTCAATTCCTTCCCACCAACATTTTAAAAACTTACGTTGTTTCATGGCTAGCTCCTCATAGTAAATGTCAGGGCTTCTCCTGAGCATATGGAATTTAGCTCTGTATGATTCAGCAGTTAAATCAAACTTTTTAAAAGTGCAGCTTTAAGTTTGATGTAATCATTACTGTCCTCATTGTTCATTTGACCCAATGCATTCCAAGCTTTCCCAGTAAGTAGTAGGGATAGCTGGAATCTCCAGGACCCTCTAAGAATTTTATCTTGAATACAAACTTTTTCAAAGGAATTTAAAAAGGCATCCATATCTTCCCCCTCTTTAAATTCGGCTATCAATTTGGAATTCAATTTGTAACCCAGTCCTGTAGTTCCAGTTAAAACCAAGCCACTTACCTGATCTGGTGCGGGTGGTTGGAGTTGTAGCTTCTCCAGTTCATGTTGCCTCTGGTGCTCTTGCTCCTCATGGTCTGCCTCTCATTGTTCATGCTTCCTCATCTCCTCTGCAGCTCACTGGCGCTCACGCTCCTCATGGTCAGCCTCTTGCTGGTCATGCTGTCTCTTCTCCTGGAACTCCAGCTCCATTCTGCACAACTCAGTCTGCAGCCTGAGTACTTCTGGCTCTAGAATGCTGGTGACTTTCCCCTGCTGCTGTGGCCTTTCACTAGCACTGGCCCTGCTGTCATCCTCATTGGATCTGGACACTGCACTGGCTGCTAGCCTTTTCACGCTCAAGGTTTGGTCCTTTACAGTCACAGTCTGTGACCCAATGCTCTGGGTATCTGCTACCATCAGGGCATCCATGAGGTTCTGCTTGGTGGCTCTCGCCTCATACAGAACTCCTCTATCCTTGCACAACTGCCTCAAGTAGTCTACAGTGTGCCCATTGTAGTTGGAAGCCATCTTCTTCCCTAATTATGGCTACTCTAATTTGCACTTTAGAAGAAAAAAACAGGTAGGAACTTGACTGTAAGCCAGATGATATAGTTCTGTTTCCTTTTTAAAAATAAATCAGTGCCTTATTTTGCAAGTGAGCTGTATAGTATCAAGCTAACACACTGAACAATATAAAGCTTGTGTTATGAAAATTATCAGCACCACTGCCAACCAATGTGTCACAACCCCACTCAGCAGGTCAGGCCCTCTGCTCCCACAGTGCCAACCTCCGAGTGCAGTATTGTGAACAGGTAACAGAACAGGGTAACCCTCCTGTCTGTTTTTGGGTCCGAATCACCTTTGGTCTCAAGTTCTGGGGGGATTCAAACTGTGAACCTTCTGCTAGCATACCCCAAAGTACAAGCTCAGATAATCTGCTCTTTGGGGAATGCCAGATATCTTTCGCCTAAGGGCACCTAGCCAGGTATCCAAAATGAACCCTTAAAACTCTATGAAACGAACTTAGGTATTCTTACCCTTTTCCAGTTCAGTAACACCATTAAGCTTATGAACAGTTGTCAACTTTAATCATCTATACTTCACATGCAAAAGAAAGACCTTCGAAGGCACACCAGGCAGTCTCTTTAAAATATGAGGTTTACTTAAAAAGATAAAAATATGTAAAATGTAAACACAGAACACTATATCACAAAGTATACAGTCACTTAAAAAAAACAAGGTTAAAGTACAAACATAAACTCCTACCACAATACAATTAGACTTTCCTATCTAATGTATATCCTTCTTACAGTGCTTATAATACACGTTGTTTCTAAGAACCCACCAAGAAAAGTGTGTAAATGATTAGACTCAGAATAGTTTAAACTGACTCTCAAACACACCTCTTTCATGATGTCACCCAACTCCTCCTTGTTAAATATGAAAAATAATATACACAGGATGTCCTATCGGGAGGCATATTAAATAAGGTGGCATCAGCAAAAACTCAATTCCCAATATGACTCTTTGATCTACATTCCCTCTTTGATCTCTGAGCAGTTCCTGTTCCCAGCCCATATCCAAAGACCTTTACAGCTCTGCAGTTTTCTCATCTAGATGTCATATAGCTTCTTAACACCAGTTGATATTAACTGTTCTTCCTCTAAGACATCATAAAATGTATATTTTAATTTTCCAGCTTTAAAGAAGTACAGCTCATCAACAAGGTCATAAAATGCAACTTTTTGGAAGTTAATCACATTACAGAGCTCTGCTGTTTAACATATATCCTGTCATTTTACTTGAAACCTGGGGGAGATGTCATCCCGGGCCACAGGATGTCTCCTGTGAGACACGTCACATACCACATTCTATATTACAGATCATGGAGCAATCATAACCAGCTGGCCAAGCCTCACAACTATCACCAAGGAAGAAAGGGACCAGGGGGTCATAATTTCTGATGACCCAATGGTGTCAAAGCAGAGTACAAAGGCTGCAGGGAGGTCCAGTGGCATGCTGGGGTGCATAGGCAGAGGTATCACTAGCAGAAGGCTGGAGGTCATGATGCCATTGTACCAAACATTAGTGAGGCCTCACCTAGAGTACGCTGTGCAGTTCTGGAGGCCACACCTTCATAAGGACATTGACAGCGTGGAGGCTGTCCAGAGAAGGGCAACTAAGATGGTACAGGGCTTACACCAGAAAACACATGAGGAGAGACTAAAAGATCTCAATATGTACTCACTGGAGGAGAGGAGGGATTGGGGGGACATGATAGAAACATTCAAGTACCTTAAGGGCATAAACAAGGTGCAGGGGGGAGACATCTTCCAATATAAGGGATGCACTAGAATGAGGGGGCATGATATGAAATTGGAAGGTGGCAGGCTGAGAGGAAATGTGAGGAAGTTTTTCTTCACAGAGAGGGTGGTGGACACATGGAATAGACTGCCGGCGGAGGTGGTGGGGGTGAGCACGGTGGAGGGTTTAAAGCATGCTTTGGACAGGCATAAGGGTATCTTAGAGGTGGTAAGGTGGGGTGAAATGTCATCGACTAGTTAGGGTCAGAGGCAAAAAACTAGTGTAGGGCTTTCAGGCAGACTGGATGGGCCGAGCGGTCCTTATCTGCTGACAGTTTCTATGTTTCTATGAGCATGATAACAATAGAACTGAGGTCAAAATACATCCAGTTTAGGTCAGATCTGAGGTAGAGGAGGTCCCCTTAGCACAAGGTAAGGTCCAGGGTGTAATGTCTGAAAGACAGTACCAGTGATGCAAGCGAGTGGTCTGGCCTACTATGGATATTCTGACCACGTTTCTTTGATGAAAGTCAGATGTGCTAGAACATAGAGAATACTGGATGGGCAACTATGCACAACCAGTGTGTTCTGCCACAGATGGGTCCTGATTCCCTCTAACTTCGAGAGTGAAGCTCGAGAGGTCCATGGGAATCAAAACCCCAAGGTGGTAGAACATACTGGTTATGCATAAAGTTGCTCATCCTGTATTTTTATGTTCATCATGTGCACAAGCGCAGATGAACATGTTGATATGAGATCTGTTAGAGAGAGGTGTGAGGGGTGCCATCCCAATGGCCAGTGGTGCTGCAGGGGCCGGACTATGGCCGACAAATCAGCAGGCAGTGTCCTGATGACAATGGTTTGCCAAGGGTGCTTGTCTCGGCAAACATTTCAAAGGGCAGAGCCAATGCTGCTCGAGGCTCTGTCCTTTGAAATGCGAGCCCTTCAGTTGTGGCTTAGTGAGTCTTTCCTTGTTAAACAATGTCACCTTTCCCTGCTGCCACTTAGTGTGTCTTTCCTGGTTAAACAATTTCCCCTTTCCGTCACTGTGATACACACTCCCGGTGTCGGATGCACCCCCCCAACCTGTCTATATTCCTAGCCGACATTGGGGTGCCCCATCCCCATGTCAGCAACCCCCCTCCCCACCATTGATGTGGCACACTGGGAGTCCACCCCAGTGTGCCTAAATTCATATTTATTTTTTTTACCTGTAAATGAAGAAAACCTTCTCTCTGGGTCTTTTTTTTTTTTTACCTGTAAGAATGAAAATCGTCCCTCGTTATCTCTCCCTTCCCCCTCCCCCATCCTGACCCTCCCTCTGCTGCACCCCTCCTTATCCCATACTTACCTTCCGAGGCCGGCGGACTCGATCTTCTGCGGAGTGGGACATGCCTGCACTCTTCAAAGCCGACCAGCAAACTGAAAGAATGAAAGGTAAGCCATATAATGGGAGTCAATGGGGGTTTCAATTTATGTTGATATCGCAGTCATTTTTAGGAATTGTGGCCCCACATTTTCAACATGGGGTTCTGGGACCCCACCGTGAATGTCACTGCTGGTTTCCCATTCCTCAGTCCTGAAAGATGATTTCTGGTTGTCGCGCAAAATCACCTTTTGGGACCGAGTAACAAAACAAGAGTGTCATGGTTCATGAGGTGGGGTCCCAAAAAGCCCATGTTGCAAATTTGGTGAAAAAAATCCAAAAAATGACTGCGTTACAAGAGTGCATTGTGCAGTTTCTATACATGTGCGTAACTTCGCCAATTTTTTATATTTTCACTCCAGATTTTCAGCATTTCCATTTCTTCACTCCTCATTATGAACAGTATAGCTGTCATTTTTCACATCCTGCCTGAAATGTGTTTTTGCACCAGTTGCACAGAATGACGTAGACGCTGTGCAAAATCAACTTTTGGGATGAAGTAACAAAATCATAGTGCCACTGTTCATGAGAGGAGGTCCCAAAAGTCCATGTTGAAAATTTGTTGGAAATATTCCCAGAAAATGACCATGTTATGGGTGCGCATTGCATAGTTTCTATGCACGCTCGTAACTTTGCCAATTTCTCATATTTTCACTCCAGATTTTCAACATTGCCATTTTTTCACACCTCCTCATGAACAGTACAACTGCCATTTTTCACGTCCTGCCCAAAATGTGTTTTAGCACCTGTGGCGCCAAATGGTGCAGTCGGTGTGTGAAATCACCTTTCGGGATTGAGTAACAAAATGATAGTGTCACTGTTCATGAGGTGGCATCCCAAAAAGCCCATGTTGAAAATCTGGAGTGAAAATACCAACAAACAACTGGAGTGTTAGGGTTTCCAACTGTAACGCCCCACCCCCCACCCTGCAGAGACTGACAGGCATCGGTGTGTGCCTTGGGGTCATTGCCATAATGCTTACACCATTCCACATCCATCCTGCAGCCAGTGACAGGTATCAGGGTGTGCCTTGGAGACTTTGGCCCAAATGTTCACCCCATTCTCCTATACTGCACCCATGTCAGCTTATTTCATTATGGAATGGGGTGAGCATTAGGGCCGAAGACCTCAAGGCACACAGTGACGCCTGTCAGTGTTTACAGGGTGGGGTTGGAATTTTTATTTATTTATTTAGTGATTCAAAAAAGACCTTTGAGCACAAGCTGTTTTACGAAGGTTCCACGTCATAGATTGAAAAAACAAAGTACAATAGGAGAAAGCAAAAGGTACATCACAATGAACGAAGCAGCTTGGATTCAGAATTTACAGTATAACTCAAAACATAGGTACAAGTTAAAATAATAAAAACACTTTATGAGGGTGTGTGTGGGGGGTAAGCAGCCACAAAGTGCCTTGTCAGTAGATTCAGAGGGATGAGGATAGCTGGCAGTGGGGTGAAGAAAGGAGGTACGAGAGAGAGGTAGGTACTGCAGTGGAGGTGAAGGGTGGTGGAAGAAGGGCGAAAGGTATAGGGAGAAATGGGGGGTGAGGGGATGCTGAGCAGATAAGACGTGCTAGAGTAAATGGTGGGATGAGAGGGAGCATGGTCAGGCAGCTTGCATTAGTAGTGACTGTTAGGGAAACTCATGGGACTGGGAGTTGGGGGGGAGGTGGGGTGGTGGGTGCCTAAGGAGCATGATGTGAACTGATTGCTGAGGCAAGTCATGAAAAGGAACAGAAGGAGGGGGTACCTGAGGCCTGCCTAGTGCTTGCTGGGGGGAAGAGAGAGCGAGTGTGGCTGAACTTAGAGGCAGGTGCACTTAGAGAGTGCTATTAGGTGCTGTTAGAGGTCAGTTTTGAATTGGGACAGACAACTGGTGGCCAAGAGGTGCCTGGGGAGTTCATTCATCCACAGGGGGGGCCCGGTAGGCAAATGCACTTTGCCCAAGTGAGGTGTGATGGATGGGGATAGCTAAGGCCCCTCTAGTCCTCCCCCTGGTGATCTGTAATGCGTTGGTCACCTTAATCTGATTACTTATACAAGGTGGTGTTTTACCCAATACAGCCTTCTTCCCTAGGATGCAAGTCTGGAATTTGACCCTGTTTCTTAATGACAGCCAATTTACACATTCGTACAGAGTACAGGTGTGCATGCCACACTCAGCTTTCAAGGTGAGTCTACAGGCTTTGTTGAGCAGAGTCTGAACCCTTTTGAGCGCTGTATCCATTGCGGCCCCGTAGACCACTAGTCCATAGTCAATAGTAGATATGATAGAGCTGTGGACTGAGAGTTGGAGGGCCCCCGGAGAGAGATGTTGCCTTTGCCTATACAGGACACCAATCTTGGTATTGACTGTCTTGACCAAAAAGTTAATATGGTGCACAAACGTGAGGGTATCATCTATTATGACCCCCAGATACTTGAACAAGTGGACTTGTTCCAGCGGCTCACTGCATGAGTTGGAGATGATGAGGGGGTGGTGCTTATTTTTGTTGTGGGGGCTAGATATAAGCATGGCCTTGGTCTTCTTGTAGTTTAGTACAAACTTATGACTACAGAACCAGTCCTTGAGTTTGGAGAAGGAGTTCTGCAGCTCAGATTGTAGGGTAGACTGAGACATGCTGCTGCTCAGGAGCATGGCATCATCTGCATATAGTATGAGTTTGGTGTCGCAGGCTGTGGGAAGATCATTTAAGAAGAGGCTGAAGAGTAGGGGTCCCAGTATTGATCCCTGGGGTGCTCCTGATACCTCTCTTGCGCTGGATACTGTTTGTCCAGTTTTGACATATTGATTTCTCCATATCTGGTAGTCTTGGAGCCAACAAAGGGCATTGGGCACCACACCCATGTTTTGCAGTTGGGTCAGTAACAGGGGGTGGCTGACTGTATCGAAGGCTTTGGTGAGGTCAATAAAGACAGACCCCACTAGTTTGCCTTCATCCAAGGCCTTATGTGCATAGTCCATGTAGTCCAGCAGGGCAGTGGTGGTACAGTGATTTTTGTCTGAAGCCATACTGGTTGGGGCATAGTAGATTATACTTATTCAGGCAATCAATGAGTTGACCCACCACAATATTTTGCAATGCCTTGGACAGGGGGGAAAGGATAGAGATGTGTCTGTAGTTGGCCATCAGAGACTTGTCACCTCCTTTAAGCACTGGCGTAACTAGGGCCTGCTTCCAAACCGCTGGGAAATGGGAAAGGGCAAGGGACTTATTGTACAGCGTGGTAATGGGTACTATAAGAATGTCCAGGGTGAAGGATAGAAGTTTGATGTCTATCCTGTCACTGCCCAGTCTGGTCTTACCTAGTACTTTCTTGATCATAGTTAAGGCCTCCTTCACAGTCACCCTTTTAAAGTAGAAGGTCGGCAGATATGTTGTTGGAATGGTTCAAACCAGGTTGAAAATAGGCAGGTGGTAGAACTGGGGTAAGATCGGTGAAGGCCTTATTGAAGGCTTCCGCAATAGCTAGAGAGTCTGTAGTGGGCATGTTTCTGATACTGAGCAGCTGAGGGTGCTTCTTGTCCTCCTTTCCAAGGATGATTTTGATGTTATCCCAGAATCTTTTCCCATCACCCCAAGAATTGCTAAGCTGGGCCTTATGATAGTTGGCTTTGGCGTGCAGGATTAGCTTGCTGCAGTAGTTTCTGGCTGTTCTGTAACACTGGTAGTCATGCTTGCTACCTGTGTTTCTGGTCTTCTCCCAGAGTATGTCCCTTTCTTTCAGGTGTGAGAGGAGCTCCCCATCAATCCAGCCATTTGTCTGCCCCTGAATTTTTCTTTTCATGAGGGGGCATAGATGTCACAGATGGAGCTAAAGCCCTTAATGAAGTAACTGAGGGCCTGATCAAGGGTAGGCAGCAGGTTGATAGGAGTCCAGTCATGTAGGGCAAGGGATGATTTGAGGGCTGCAAGTTTACCCTTCCTCAAGACCCTGCTTTCAATGAGGATGGGTGGGCTTTTGGTAAATTTATTAGACCACAGGAAGGTGATTGGGGAGTGGTCATTTAGCGTGTCCTGGAGAACCTTGATCTCAGTGATCTGGGATGGTGAGCTTGCTAGGACCCAGTCTAGGAGAGTACTGTTTCCTGTCTTATAGTTCTGCCTGGTGGGGCAGGTGGCAAGTTGTTTCAGGTTGCAGGTGGCTATCAGATCCCTGACAGGGGCAACCTCCTTTCTATCCCAGTTTATGTTAAAGTCCACGGTAATGATGAGCTCAATCCCATTTGGAAGGGTGCTGATAATGTCCATAATTGTGGGAAGGCCTGCTGTGGCTTTCTTGGGGGGTAGGTAGATCATGGCAAGGATGAGAGTTTTGCCATTCTGACCGACCTGTGCCTTTATCACTATTATCTCATGGTCCTCAGCCATCCTGGTTCCAGGGAGGACGGAGCACTGCACAGAGTCCCTGGCATAGATGAGGCATCCCCCACCTCTCTTGCCTATTCTATCAAGCCTGTATGCTTGGAGGCCTTTGAGGGCAACTTCACTATCTTTAATCCTACTGGTTAACCAGGTCTCTGTTAGGTAGAGGATGTCAGGGGGTATGGAGGGCCATCCATGCCTGTAGTTGGTCAAATTTTGCAGTTAAACTGTAGCTGTTCAGTGAGGCTATTTTTAGGCCTTTAACCTTATGGACACCAGGGCCCGTTGAAGTGAGTGGGCCTGGGTTCAAGTGAATGTTGCCAGAGAGGAGCAGGAGCATAAAGATGACCTTTCTGGCAGAAAGGTTTATGCTAAATTCTACTCGTACCTTCTGCCACTGAGCCTTCAGGTGATTCAGGTGGTTGGGCACTGGTTTAATTATTAGGGTATAGCTAACTCTTACTACCCCTATGCTAGGGCAGGGCATATGACCACCTGTGTTTGTAGGGTAAGACTAAGTGAGTTGCTTTCCACAGCCAAGTGAGGCAGTTTACGAAGGTGCATTTGACAGCCATGCACTACCCAGTAGTGGTTCAGAGGGGGGGCAGAAGTGGCCCAGCTAGGCATCTTGTGCCAGTTGTACCAAGCTAGGTAGCAAGGAGTAGAAGGAGATAGCACCCCTTGATAGGGAACATGGCAGCTTGAGTCAGTCATCAAGCCTGACACACTAGTGCCAAAGTGAGGCTGTACAGTTAACCACTGTACTTGGTGGGTAACAAACAGGCCTGAGCATTACGGCCGATGACCCAACGAGACATCCCCAATGCCTGTCAGTCTCTGCAGGGTGGGGGTGGGGCATTAGGGTTGGAAACCCTAATGCCTCATTACAGAAGTAAATCAGGTAGGGCCGTTTGATGTCACCTACCTTAATTTCAGCAAAGTCTTTGAAAACATTCAACACAGAAGGTTGATTAACAAGATGAGTAGTCTGGCAATGGGGCACAAGCTGATAAACTGGGTTAGAAACTGGCTGATGGATAGGAGGCAGAGGGTGGTGGTAATGGGATCCAAGTTGGGGAGAGGGGGTGACCAGTGGGGTACCTCAAGGATAAGTCCTGGGACCAGTCCTGTTCAATGTCTTCATTACAGACATTGCAGAAGGGCTAGAAGGAAAGGTCTGTCTGCCTGTTTGCAGATGATACCAACATCTGTAACAGAGTGAATACTCCAAAAGGGGTGGAGAAATGAGAAGGGACATGGAGAGGCTTGAAAAATGGTCTGAGGAGTGGCAACTGAGGTTCAATGCAAAGAAGCCCAAATAATGCACCTGAGAAGAGGGAAACCTGTGGAGAGTTACAGGATGAGATGGAGGTGTTGATGATCACCAAGGAAGAAAGGGACCTATTAGTTATCAGTTCTGATGACCACAAGGTGTCAAAGCAGAGCACAAATGTTGCAAGGATGGCCAGTGGCATGCTGGGGTGCATAGGCAGAGGTATCACTAGCAGAAGGAATGAGATGGTGATGCCATTGTATAATGCACTAGTGAGGCCTCACCTACAGTACTGTGTGCAATTCTGGAGGCTGCAAATGTGCAAGGATATTGACAGGGTGGAGGCAGTCCACAGAAAGGGAACCAAGATGGTACATGGCTTGCAACACAAAACATATCAGGAGAGATTAAAAGGACCTCAATATGTACTTATTGGAGGAAAGAGGCAGTGGGGGAACATGATAGATATGTTCAAGTACCTCAAGGGCATAAACAATGTGCAGAGGTGGACATCTTTCAATACATCAAATGTTTGGCATTGGCAAATGCTTGTTTTTTATCCTAAGGAAAAAGAAAACCGTCCATCATTGTCCGCTGTGTAACCCACCTCCCCTAAACAGTATACAGACATTAGGGGTGCCCAATCCTGCAGTGTCCTCATCTGTCCATCCATTATTGTGCTCTGTGTAACCCCCCCAAACAGTATGCAGAAACTGGGGGTGCCCAATCCTCCAGTGTCTGTCCGTCCATTGCTGTCCGCTGTGTAACCCCACCCCAAACAGTATACAGACACTGGGGGTGCCCAATCCCCTAGTGTCCTCATTTGTTCAGCAAACTCCCTGAAAAAAGAAAACTGTCCCTCGTCGCTTTTTTTCCCTGTAAAAAAGAAAACCATCCATCGTTGTCCATTCTGCCATTACCCAACCCCCTATCCTCCCACTCAGGACCCCCTCCCCATATCCCATACTTAACCACCGGAGGTCTAGTGCCATAATCTACCTTGGACTGCAGGCATGTCTTTGCTATTCAAAGCCCAACTGTGAACTGAGATAAGTGCTTCAATGTATTTCAGTGGGTTTTTCGGTGTCAATGTATTTCAATAGGGTTTTCATCTTAGTGGCATAACTTGGCCCTTTTTACATATGTTTGCCCAAAATTTTCAACATATGTTTTTTGGGACCCCACCTCACAAACAACTTCACTGAAGCAATTTTCAAACATCTGCTTCCCTCCATGACACCAGTGCACACGACGAACATTTGACATTGACAAATGCTTGTTTTTATAGTGTATAGTATTATGTGAAATGTGTGCATTGTGTTTTTTTTCTTTCACAATGAAGGTTCTAGAATGCTATTCTACAATAGAAGGATACAATTACATTCCATAACCTTGGAACTGTGGTACAACAGCATTTTGAAAAGGGTGGATTTCAATATAGAACATATAGAATAATGGATAGGAAACTGTGCACAACAAGGCTGTGTTCCCATCGAGGGTTTTGATGACATCATAGACCTCAAGAGTGAAGCTTGAGAGGTCCCTATGATGTCATCAAACACCCGAGATGAAAACATGGCCTTGACATGCACAGTTCCCTATCTGTTATTTTGTGCAGTATATGGTTCCCCACAAACTGTGCCACGTTAATTTCACAAGGATTTGTTCGTTTCTGTACCTTGTCCAGACACTTCCATTTTCTCCTTGTCCTCGCTGCAGTTCTGCTCTGCTGCCAGTACCATTGCTCACTGTCGTTCAGTTTAGCTTTGTACAGAGGGAACACTGATTTGTTTAAAAAAAAAAAAAACTGCTGACAAACTGATAGTTTGGAAACAGGGTGCCGACAATGGCAGTCCATGTCCAAACTATCTGAAAAACTTGTGCTCAACCGCTCACTTACCAGCGCTGCCATGCTGTACAGTATTTTTTGAAAAGCCAATGTTTCAGCCAATCGGGAAACAGTTGAAGGTTAAGAAGTTGTTGTACTATCGTTGTGAAGTCAGAACGATAGTACAACTTTTTTGACCTTTGAACTGTCCTACAACAGGATTTGGAAAACCATCGTTTTCCATCCACAATAAACCCTAACCATATACTATAATGCTCTATGCACTATGATGAACTTGTAACATCACATATTCAAGTTTGCCTTGACTCATTAGATGCCAGTGGGGGTAAGACTGTACTGTGCTTAGAAATTTAGTTAGTTCTTAGGTTTTTCCATGTAATCTGTCTTTTCAAATGTTCTATTTTTAATCTCTGCAGACTACTGTATTCCCCATAGCCTTTAGTGTGTATAACCTTATAATGTATGTAAATATTGTGGAGTATTAAATAACATTTTAATATACTTCATGCTTTCTGAGACTGAGTTTTTAAAGGTATAGATAAATGGGTAGTTAGCAAGTCTGTGATCCATTTCCAAAGAGACAAGCTACTAAGCTGTCTAAAGAAAGATGTTCTCAGTTGTGACTAAAGGAGTGGGTCATTTAACTTTTGGAAAAGGGCACTGTACTGTGAGAGCAGTAACTCGGGTGGGATTTTGACTTAAAGATACCCCAAGTGAGAGTCAAGCTGAGTGGTGGCAGCATACCAAGGTGACCATTCAGGTGTCTGAAAGGTTGCAAAAACTGGTAGCGTGGTGCAGATTGAGTTCTGGGAGAGGGCTAGTCTGTGACAAATGTTTTGGTAGCAATTGGGATCCCTTACATGGACTGTCAATAAAAATGTTATCTGTCCAGTTACAGACCAGGATCTACAAAGGGGATACAGTATATACAGTACTACCATTTTTATTTTGTTGTAAGAGTTGATAGGGAGAGGGCACTATATCTGGACCATATGGGAGCTGTACAGTGGCAGATCTTGAAGAGCTTTGCAAGAGAAGAGGGCTTGAATTTGAGGAAGGCCAGCACAACTGTCATAGACCCACGTAAAAAAATGGGACATCAGTAAATTAGAACAAGTACAAATGAGGGCTGCAAAATTTCTAGATTTCATGATCTAACTTATGAATCTAGAATCACAGGATTAAATTTAATGTCATTTTACACATGAAGGATAAGGGTGGATTTACTTATTTTTGTGTGATTTCTTTTCTTCCTGATGCACTATCATGTTAGCCACTCCTTTGGGCATGCCAAGGATTCTTCTGACCCATCCTGTCCCCCAAGCCTTCGCACTCAGATAGCAGCTACCTCGGGGTGACCCGACGTAACCCTTTGCCAGGTGGGTCCCCCTCTTCCGAGGGGGAAGGCACCAGCCTGGGCAGGGCAAGCAGACCAGTGCAATGTTTTAACCCTGAGGTACTGCTGAGGCAGATGGCTGCAGGGGCATTGATGGCCTTGGAGATCCAGGCAGTCATCATCCGGCATAACACAGAGCCATTTTCCATGTTTTGGTAGGCTTCCCTCCTTACGCCACTGTGCAGAGATCCTGGTCTCCACCAGAGGCCACTGCAGACCGATGCCTACCCCAACCCACCCCAGGAGAGGAGAGGAGAGTAGTCGTGCAGACGCTCATTCCGTTCCTTCCCCTGCCAGCCCCCGCGGTGTTCCGAGTCCATTCCCGAACCCGGGTCGCTGGCATGGGTTAAGGTAAGGCAGCAGTGCCTCAGCCCTCTACACCACCGTGCCGGCCAGGGGGATTTATTTTAATGGTCAATATCATTAATAATCCAGAACGCTCATGTACAGTATGAATATTGAATTCAAATAGAGTATGACGTGCGCTATGAATATTGAATTCAGATGGAGTATGACAGTTACAAGGGGACATAAACTACAAATTATGGGACAACAATTTAATGCAGACAAAAGAAAGTACCTTTTTTTTTTTTTACTCAAAGAATCATAACTTACTGCTAACACAAATTATTGTTAGTAAAACAAAACTGAATTTAAAACTACAGGTCTTAGTTCAGATGGAATGTAGGTAAGAACTGTGATTACAGTCGTTCAAATCCACAGTCTCTAGGAGAACAAGTGGGTGGGGGTAACAGAAGTGTTTTGATCTACAGACTTTTGGTTTCGGATGACAGAGTCCCATTCATAATAACACAGAAAAAAATAAAAAAATGTATTTTTAATGTAAACAGGGTAAGGCAGAGTGAGACATTTCTAGCTGTGCAGATAGGTGCGGTAACAATAGGACTGAGGTCAAATAAGCACAAATAGCTTGAACTAACTCTGGGGTAGGGGAGGTCCTCTTAGATCAAAGGAAGGTCCATGGTGTGATGTCAGAGAGGCTGGCCGGATGCTGCAAGTCAGTGAGCTAGCCTACAATGGATATTCTGACCATGTTTCTTTGATGAAAGCCAGTTGGGCTGCAACACTGAACTTGTAACATCACGTATTCCAGTCTGCATTAACTAATGACATCCCAGTGGGGGCGATGGGGGTAAGATTCTGGTGTGCTTAGAAATTTAGTTAGTTCTTAGTTCTTAGAGTTGTCTGGTGATCTCTATTTTTTCAAATGTTTAATTTTTCATCTCTGTAGAATATTGTATTCCCATAGTCTTTAATGTTATAATACTGTAACATATGTAAATATTGTGGCGTATTAAATGTTATTTTTATATAATAACATTTTTTGTGACGCATGTTTTTAAAGGCATATATAACCTGGGGTAATTGGCAAGTCCATGATCCACTTCCAAAGAGACAGGCTACTAAGCTATCTAAAAAAAGGTGTTTTCAGCTATGGCTAAAAGGGGTTGTTTGCCTTTTTGGAAAGGGCACTGTACTGTGTGAGCAGTAGCTCTGGTGAGATTCAGACCAGTAGATACCCGAAGTGAAAGTGAAACTTGAGTGGTGGCAGCATACCAAGGTGACCATTTAGATGTCTGAAGGGTTATGAAAACTGGTAGCACTGTGGTCTGAGTTCTGGGAGAGAACCAGTCTGTGACAATACACCAGAGGCCACTGCAGACCGATGCCTACCCCAACCCACCCCAGGAGAGGAGAGGATATATACTGCTTGATATATCCCTATATGTGTTGCTATACATAAATACAGTTTTAAAAGTATAATGATGTATATTAATACATACATTGATGCACTAGCACATGAAAGCTGTATCAATATGATTATTCCATATTGAATTTGCTCCAAAATTTCAAATAAATATTAAGTTTCCAGCCCTACAGTTCCAAAGTTAGCCCTTTTGTAAGAAAATTTACTACACAAAGGGCTAACTTTGGAACTCTTGGGGCTCGAAACTCAATTTTTTTCAAAATGAAAGCTTAGTCAGGTATATAGATATACTGTACTGATCTGTCTTCTTCTTGCAAGGTCCATTTATTGATATTTAAAGAATAGTCGGTTAAAAAAAAAGAAATTTTAGACATATATTTTTAAGCTTAAATGTGTATTGATGAGCTGGCTGTGGTGCCAAATGGACATGAAGGGAGGGAGGGTGAAGATTGTACATGTGGACACTTATTTCCAAGGGGGTGGGTGGCTTGGTGTATAATTCTCTGAGTGGCACTTATAGGTGGCATGGTAGGTAGCATTGTAGAGGTGACATTGGTGGGCTGGTGAACAGATGACCAGGCCCCCAGGACAGTTATGGCACATAATGCAAGGAGGTGGGTAATCCTTAAGGGGTAAAACTATATCCAGACTTACAGCCTTCATCCATGACACACACACTGAAGCCATCTTCTCCTAATGACCATAATGCCACTTAGTTCTACAACTTCCTCCCAGCTGACATCAGCTAAATACTTTATCTGCTGTCATCCTCAGGAGGACTGCCTCTCATCTTATTAATACCGTAGGCATTTAAACATTACAAAAATTGGGTTTGGTAGTCCCTGTTGAGGTGTACCTGTCTATTTTTGGTTTTTTCATGCCGATTTGTGCCATTGGACCGTGGTTTCTCTCCTCCTCCCACACTTTCCCCTCAGCCGCTGAAAATGAAAGTGCCAGACCATGAGGTGCTCTCCCAGACAGCAAGGCCTAGATTGCACAGCCATCCTTGGTGCAAAATGTCATCTGCCCAAGCAGCCCCATAGCTACCATAACGTCACTGATGCAGCGGATCCTCCCAGACATGGCTGAAACTAAATTATTGGTGGCCCAAACCAACAAAAAGCTGACTGTCCTGGGCCACTGGTTCGAAGGAAATGAACACTGCCTCAACCATCTGCAGCAAAAGGAGGACATTTTGTTCACCTGACTTCAAGAGCAGGATAGCTTGATCAAATACTTGCTCTCGAAAATGGATAACATAGAAAACTGGGCTTGGCATAATAATATTCGCCTCTTCAACCAGTCAGAATGGGCCAAGGGCAGAGACCTAATACCTCTTCTACAGAGAGTGATTCCAACCATTATTTGTGCTCTGAACTGTCCCACTTTGGAGATTGAAAGAACCCATCTGTTACTCGCCCCTTGCTCCAAGCCAGAAGACCATCCGGGGCCCATTCTAATGAAGCTCTTTTGTTACCCTTTAAAAGAAAACATTTTGCAATTAGCAAGAGAGAGGGGCCCGGGACATCAGCTGTCTTTTTATCAGGAATTTCAACAGAACCCTCGCACTGCCACAGAGCTTATGCAGGGGGTAAATTGAAGCTTTCTCATGTAAGTGCTAAAACTGCTCTCCAATACCCCGCTCAGCTACCTACAAATTCATTTAAATGGTGCAGTACATCGGTTTGAAACCCTTGAGGCTGTTGAGGAGTTTGTTTGATGGCAATAGCCTGATTCCAGATTCCCCCCTCCCCATATGACCCTGCTTCTTGGAGACATTCACCTACAGCTATGGACACTTCAACCCTGGAGGACACAGGTACAAGGTGTGTCTCTCACCAGTCCCAGAAAGATGACTCTCAATGGTTCCGGCAACATCATGGTCAGGGCCACAAGCGATACAAGGTTGAAGTGTGGCTGGGCACTGTGAGGCACACAAACCAGTCCAGGAGCTGGTGTCGGGCATCACCCACTTCATGTTCCTCGAGCAGCCCCACGGTACTGACTTCTTTGCCCATATAGAACAGATTCAAGCCCTCTATCAGATGATAACAACCAATGCATCTACAGAGGTCATGACTATGACACCAGCTCCACCGGAGACTTCAGGTCAGCCAGCACACCCTCTTCTCACTGCCAAGTCAGAGACCAGGTCTTAGGCAGAGCAGGCCTCCACACCACCTGCTCCTCCACCAGTTTACCCACTGCAACCACCCACTACTACAGTTCCCAAACCTTTGCACTCCCAACAGAAACAGCCAAGATGGCCTACCCTCACTGTCTGCTTGTTTAATGGGTTCATGCCACAACTGCAATATCACGTTAAACTGAGACCTGTACCCGCCCCCCCCCATGTACTGTGTCTTTGTAAGGCTACAGACTATTCTGACTTAAATAACTCTGAAGGGATGGGCTGCTTGACTGAAATGGCTAGAGGAGGAAGTACTGTATGACCATTATTGAATGAGGGGCCTCTGATTTTACTGTATCTAATTCATGTGGCATGGATGGCAAGACAATACTGTTCTTTTCACTGACTGCTGGGATACAGGTATAATTGTGCTTGTCAGACTATAACATCTTTCCAAGATGCGTTGCTAAAATGAGAACAGACTAAGCCTCCTAAAGTTGTTGTTGGTATCCTTTTTCAATAGTTTTAAAAGTGTTACTTTTATTTTCACTGCTGATATTAACAGTGGTGTTTAGAAATGCTTACTGTTCCCCGGCCTAATGGTGTGGAGGGCTAAGGCATTGAGCACCTTACCTCCTGCCATGTCTGCTATCCGTGTTCAGAAACAAGCATGGGTTGCTGGTGGTTGGTGGGGTGGGAGATGATAGAGAATCCCAGGAACTGTTCTATTCTGCTGGGGAAGGGTGGCTAGTCGTCTCGGTCCATGACTGCCACTGAGTGGAGGCCCAGTGGTAGTGCAGGCGCAAGTGCTCAAAAGAGTGGGGCCATGGATCTGCAGGACGTGCACATCTCCATGCACACATCCTGATGTGATGCCACAACACGGGCAGAGGGGGAAAACAGAAAACAGGATCCGAGGGCTAAATGACACCCCTACATAGCTCTCACAGACCTGCATCACCACCCGGACACCTTTAGTTACTGGATATGTGTTCTGGGAGGGGGGAAGGATGGCACTCCCCCCTCCGGTCTCACCATGAGGGGGGCAAATCCATGGGAGTTGCACTTCAGGTAAGTCCAGGGGAGGTGAGTGCCTGCTGAGAGGCTGAGGGGAGGTAGGGTCAGGGCACTGAAAGAGCTGCCCAAGGAGTAAAAAGCTTTGTGGGGAAAAAAAGTAAAATAGCAAGAAATGGTTAAAGTTCTAATTCGTGTCAGCCTCACATGGCTGAGCTACCCCTCTAAATCACCCTTTAGCACTGTGGTGCACCCTGGAAGAGAATGGCATGATCTCCTCTCCCCACAGCCGACTTTTCACACTTCATTGGTAGGACTTACTTAAGGGGTGGTGGGATGGACCTGGGCAATTTGCGAGAGGTACGGTTGCATTTTCTATATTTTGTTTTAGTCCTACAGTCTCTGCTCTTCTTTGTCCCCCTTCCAACTATCTGCCCACACTACAGTGGAAACTTGGCATTGCCAGTAAACTTGTGAAGACCGCAATCCTTTGAACTACTGTCCTTCCCATGTCACCCCCCCCAGTCCCTATTTCCTTCCCTCCATATCCCCAGCTCCTTGTATAGAAGATGCCACCTATACCTGACAACATAGATTCTCCTTGTGCCACCTGGGTGGCCCTTCCCCTAGAACTGCTTTGCTAGTATTGAACACTGCCTCTGGTCCAGAAGGTACTGGCCAGGCTTGTAGGCCTGGTGAGGTGGTAACTGTCTCTCAATAGGTTTTGTTGTGGAGCTGTAACACCTTCAAGGCACCTATGCTCCCAACTCGCTCCCAACTCCCTCTCAACTGGAGACCTTGGACTGGGGTTGGCTGGGGGAACAAGTGAGCTACTAGTATGTACAGTCTGGCTCTGTAAGCTGTTTTTTCTTTGTTCCTTGAAGCCAGACCCAGCCAACCTGTGGGCCCTAATCATAAAATTGGCAAGGGTAGTACACTCTTGAATATGTGCAAAGCCCTAAGGGGGTAGTATGCCTCTGGAACTACCTCCTCCCCGCTCATGTCCTTTTCCTCTGTTCTTCCCTACACCAGTATACCTCAATTGGCATACTGATTCTCCCCCATGAGAGCCCCTGCACCAGTGAATGAGCTCTTTTAACAGCTATACCTCTCTCTATTCCCCCCATGGTTTTCTTTATTATCAGGGGCATAAACCCTAATTTGAACTACCTGACTTGTCGGATAGGCATTCATGTTGTGAGTATGTGAACAGGCTACTTTATAGGTGATTCTTCCTGACTCTGACAGCCTGAGGAGATTAATCAATTGTTATTACCTTTTCCTGGTTACTGCTATACTTATTGCTGATACCCCCACTATCCCCACTAGTGGGGTCTAGGTCCTGCTGTCCCATATGATCTTTCCTTTGCAAGCCTAGTAAATATTATCACCCTAACTAAAATGCATGTTTTATCTGTCATTAAAGCTTTTTTTACTATTATTGTATTATTTATTCTAGTTATGTACACGCCAAGGACAAAATGTTGCGGGGTTTATTTGCAGATTATAAATCAGCCACACAGGGTCAGCTCAAGGGTTTCCAAGTGGGTCTCCCCTGGTTCCTTGGTGGGAGATGTCAATAATGGGCAGCTCCACAATAATGTCCTTTCTGAAACACCCACAGTATGACTTCCTTGACTTACATCTTACAGAATGTGCGGAGGTTACATCCCTTGTTAATCCAGGCTAAAAAAATATGAAAACAAAACAGACAAACATTTGTCAATGCCGAATGTTCGTTGCTGGTAAGGCATTGCGTTTGTATTGTTTTTTCAGATTTTTACCCAAAATTTTCAACAGAATGTTTTTATGAGCACTCCTTCAGAGCACGACAGATGTCATTTATAAAACAATTGCTGAAACGTCACTGTGCACCACAAGTGTTAAAACACATTTTGGGTAGGATTTGAGAAATGGCAGCTGTCACATTCATGAGGTGGTGTCAAAAAATGGCTATGTTGATAAGTTGGGGTCAAAATATTGAAACACACAGTTATGAGCTTGCATTGAAAAACTGCAATGTAGACTCATAGCTTTGTTGTTTATTTCATATTTCACACCACATTTTCAACCTAGCCTTCTTGTGACCCCAAATAGCCTTCTTGTGAGCCCACCTCATGAACAAGAGTGGAGAACATTTTCAAATCCTGCCAAAAAGGTGATTTTGCACCACAAGTGCAAAAATACATTTTGACCAGGATTTGAAAAATGACAGCTGTCACATTCATGAGATACTGTGAAGAAATGGCTATGTTGAAAATTTAGGATCAAAATATTGAAAATTACCAAAGATACAAGTCTGCCTTCACAAAATTGAATGCAGGCTCATAACTTTGTTGTTTGTAAATATTTTTGTCCCAAATTTTCAACGTAGCCTTCTTATGATCCCTCCTCATAAACAAGTTCATAGAAAATTTTCAATTCCTGCCCAAAAGGTGATTTCTAGCAGCAACTGCAAAATCACCTTTTGTGAGCAAAAACACATTTTGGACAGGATTTGAAAAATGACAGCTATCATATTTATAAGATGCTGTGAAAAAATGGCTATGTTGAAAATTTGGGGTCAAAATATTTAAAACTACCAAAGTTACGAGCCTGTGTTCTCAGATTTTAATGTTGGCTGATAAATTTGTTGTTTTTTTAATATTTTTATGCCAAATTTTCAACATTGCCTTCTTATCACCCCACCTCATCAACAAGGGTGGAGCAAATTTTCAACTCCTGACCAAAAGGTGATTTCAAGCAGTGAATGTGAAATCACCTTTCAGACCAGATTTGCCTAATGTCATTTGAATTGTTCATGAGGTGGGGTCCCAGAAAAGGCATGTTGAAAAACTGGGGCAAAAATATCCAAAAATGGCCAAGTTATGCAGCTAAGTTCAAACCCCCATTGAAATACATTGAACCACATACTTGATTTCCTCAGTTCACTGTCTGGCTTTGAACAGTGAAAACATGTCTCTGGTCCAGAGAAGATTACATCATCAGATCCCTGCTGGGTAAATAAGGGCTTGGGGTAGGGGTGGGGTGGTGGGTGCTGAGTGGGAGGGTCGGGTTGGTGTAATGGTTACTGGGGCGCGCTAGCAGGGGCACCAGCAACAGACATCGATGGACCATTTTCTTTATTGCAGGTTATTAAAAGAAGGGATGTTATCTTTATTTCAGTGGACACTGGGAAATTGGCACCTCCAGTGTCAGTGTCATAAATAGTGGAGGGAGTTGCAGTTACAGTGGTGGCTGCAACAGACATCGATGGACCATTTTCCTTTTTACAGGCTATAAAAAGAAATAATAATAAAATACAAGGGGGATTTATTTCAGTTGACACATGGGGGATTGTGCACCCCCAGTGTCAGTTTTATATTTGGCAGCACCAGAGGTGGGCTTGCCAGTGCTGCATAGCTAAAACAGGGGTGGGGGTGGGAGGTGGCAGTTATGGTGGTGGCAGAAACCAACATTGATGGACAGTTTTATTTTTTGCACGGTTTTTAAAAACAAACATCGGGGAGGGTGGGAGGAGGGGGACATGTGCTGATGGGAAAATGACAGAGAGTGAGGAAAGGAGGCATAGCCAAAAGCTGCTCAGCTGTTTGCTGATGCAGCTTCATGCAAATCAAAGAACCAAAGCCCTCTCTGATTGGAGCAGCTTTGGTCCTTTGAAGTACACAAAGTTTCAGACCAGCAATGAGAGAGATGCATCAGGAACACAGTGAGTGGCCATTGGTCTACGCTGCCAAGCCCTTACTATTTTGAACTGCAATGGGCTCGGCAGTAACACACCCCTCAGAAGTACTCTCTCATAGCAAGATGTTCCCTGCACATGTACAGCAAACATAAAAAGGGTGCACACACCACCACGGAACCTCAATTAAAATGAAAAGGTTTATTAAGGTGTTTTCATCTGGACACCAAACACCACTACCTGCATCAAAAAGGCTTCATCAGGTAGCACTTCTGCAGGAGACTAAACTCTGCTCAGAACAGAAGAAGCAGCTAAACTGTGTAGAGATTGGGTGGACCTGGAGGTGCACAGCTGTGCCCTCACCTCCAGTACAGGACTTTCAATCTTAGTACATAAGGCACTTCTTTGGACTATTGAAACCTCTGCTCAGTATGTAGTAGGCAGGTGGGTAGTAGCCACATTGTTTACCCCCGAGTGCCTCCGGTCATTGCAAATATCTATGGGCATAACCACAATGACCCAGAGATTTTCAATGCACTCAGCCACTCATTACTGGAGTAATGACCCCAACATCCCTCTATTTCTGGGAAGGAACTTCAATTTAACCCTAGAAGCCTGTTTAGACAGGAGCTCCAGGAAGCCTGAACTCCACACTAAAACCCTGACTATGGTTCATGATGTGATGTCTGTGCTCTCTCTAGCTGACATTTGGTGCATGCAGCACCCCAATTCTTGGACTACTACTACTTTTCCACCACATAATCTGGTTCTAGTCAGTTTGACTTCTGGCCAATCCCTCCCCCTTTCCTAGTAGTGCAGACATCCCACATAGCCCCCTTATACTTATTTGACCATGTCCCCATAGAACTAGTTGTGGCCTGGGACCCCACTGCCCCTAAAACGGACTCATGGCACCTGGACCCCCTCTTGCTTCAGGATAAGGTCTTTGCTCCATGGCTCAAAAAACGGTGACTTCCTACTTTAAGCTAAATGATAATGGACAGCTTCTAAGTCCACCTTATGGGAAGCATTCAAGGCCTTTCTTAGTGGCCATATAATATAATAGAAACACAGAAACATAGAATATGATTGCAGATAAGGGCCACTTGGCCCACCCAGTCTGCCCATATTATATTTTTTTACTTTATTTATTTATGTATTTTTGCTGTAGACCACACTTGATCTACGGCACTAAACCTTTCTGTCCCTCCCTTCCTTCCTTATCCCTACAGTTCCCTTGTGCTTGTCCCAGGCATTTTTGAACCCTTAAACTGTTTTTGACCCACATACTTCCACTTGAAGGCTATTCCATGGATTTACCACCCTTTCTGTGAAGAAGTACAGAGGTTTGTTGCTTTCACTATGTCCTGTTCTTGTATGGCACACTTTGCCTCCACCCCCTCTAGGCCTTCTCCCCCTGCCAGGTCATTCCTGAGGCAACCCCCTATCTTTACAAAATCAGTCCCTCTGAAGTCCAGGACCCTTGCCACTGTGTGGTTACATTCTGCAGCAGTTCTTATGTTGACCTACACTGTACGATGATTGCTGGTCTTCAGATGGCTTCCCACCTTGACATCCGCAACACTGTCTCTGTTTGTAAGCACCAGGTTCTAAACACAATTACTAGTAATTAATTTCTTTCTGTTACCTGTTTAAGGAAAGTGTGCAGTATATTGTGTTTACTTGTTTTATTGTGGTTATTTCTGTGATGACAGATTAAACTTGGACATGCAGTGCAATCAAAAACTATGTCCATACCACAGTTAACATTTAAACACATTTGACATTTAAACAACAGTACAAAACATTTCTAGGGAATCTCATTTTGACTTTTGTTTGCTTATGTACCTTATCTCCTTACACAATCTTCTCTATGTACATATGGGGGGGGGCTCTTTTAACTCCTATCTGGGATGCCCTTTAAGGTAGTATTCTCTCAAGAATAACCTTAACTAACACAAGTACACAATTCCCTAGTACTAATAATCTTTGCTAGCATTAAACAATATATCATTGCATTTTATCTTTCTGCATTTAATATGGAACCAGGATTCTTAAAAGACACATGTTAGGCAAGCACCTTAAAAATCTGTAGCGTATACTCAGCCAATGTCTCAAGTGATATCTTGTCTCCGTTCCGTCTGGAGATTTGAAGTGTCTTTGGAGAGGCTGGATTGAAGAAAGTCTTTTCCTGGCCTTTTTAATTCTTTCCTTCTCGAGGCCTACAAATAAATTAACAAAGTTAGTACAATTTCAAGGCTTCTTTTTTTTGGCTAAGGTCAAAAGTCTTTAGAGTTTAGCAGAATAATAGTTTTTAAAGTCAGTAGAGGAAGCGTAGATATGAGATCTCTTCCAGCAATGAAACATAGATTCAGATAAAGCGAGTTAGTAAGTGCAATGTATTGGTCCTTGGAGTTGCATTATATAGGCGAATACTTCCTTATAGATGACTTGAGGTTATGAAATGATATAGCCAAATTTGGGCAAAGGCCTTGAGCGTATGTGCTGAATTATTTTCATCTTGCTAGACCTCCTGTCAGCAACCTCGTCTATTGTCCTCTTGAACTTGTCCACGAGGCCACAATTAAGAGACTTATAACCACAAGACCTTACACTGCACATGTTCAAAAATGAGGTGATGGAGGTTATGTTACTTGTGGTTATGGTATTGCGGTTGGTAGTGGCAGATGGTCTCCTTTTTGAGGAACTCATCCATTTATTTTATTTATTTATTTATTTAGTTTTTGTTGACCGGGTAAGTGCACTAGACAAATCCTGCCTATTTTCAGGCACGACCTGGGGGAAGGGGATACAGATGAATGCAAACTGACCTTGAACCAGATTAAGCTGTTGGTGGTATTTTTAGTGAATTAACTGTCTGGGTTTTAGATATGTTGCAAGCTTCTTGTAGTCTGACTTGATGATATAATAAATGCTGAGCTTTGATTTTAAAATACCTTTGGGTTGTCAGCTCTTGTACAATTGTCTGAGTCTAATGAATATGTTCTTTTTATCATTTTGAATGTCCTTGAAGCTGAAAAGCTTAAAACACATTGTTTAATGTAGATTGTTCTTTTACTAAGGTGGGTTCTTATACCTAGGTCAGATATTTGCAGGACTGCTGGCTGTAGGAGCTTGGAAAGGAAGGTTTCTATGACAAGCCTTTTAATGCATATTTTATGGCTGTTGAGATTAAGGTGTATATCTTTTCACACTTTGGCAGAATCTGGCAGCTCACTGCCGCTATTGTGCTTACATATTCCACCCCCTTTTGCGGGGCAGCGTTGCCATAGCATTGGTGCATCACAAAAGGATGTGGCATTTAAGGATTTGTCAAAGTGTAGTAATGTGAACTTATGAAAATCATGATTCCATAATTTTTAACCTTAAAGCTGTTATTCACTAAATCAATGTCTTAAGATGAAATCTAAAAGTATCTATCCTTAGCAACTATTCCAGATAAACTAAAGTATACATTTACTAAGCAAATATCTAGAAATGCTGAGATATATTTTTATTAAGCTATACCTAATCAATATTATCCTTCAGTGTATAGGAAGATTACTACTGACTATATCAAAATCATCAATGCAAGTAAATGTTACAACCCCAACTCTATAACACGACCTATAGAGGTGCATGCAAGCATTGTCCACCATGTTTTACTTTAACTAAACATACTAAAATTAGCTCTTTAAGGTTTAAGCTTTGCTTTTCTAGTTTCTCAAGCTATGCCATAGCAATTTCTTTACTGGAGCATTTTACTTGTTTTTCTGGTTTTTCCAAATATGGATCATACAGATCAAAGGATTACGGGGTTTCACTAAGGGGTTCCATGTTGGCATATTCTTCCTCTTCCTCTTCATCTATTATGACTAAGGATGGAGAGTTGGGTTGGCTGTTACTAGATCTAGGGGGCGGACATGGTCTCATTCCTAGTCCCAAACCATGGTTATATAAGCCCTGAATTCTCACGTGGTGAGTATGGAGTTACTTGCGGCTGGAATACAACATCTACAGGAAAGCAAGAACCAAGGTGACATTTAAGACACAGAGGGATGCGATAATAAGAGGCCACTGTACTGGTGTGTAAATTCATTCCTTATCACCGGGACTGATCTGTTTATCAAAGATAACCAGGTTGGTCTCAGAAACGGTGATCTCAATTTCATGAAGGTCCTTGGCATCTAAATGACACGCAAGTTCGCCAGGTAAAGAGAACTCATGACCTTGGAATGCAAAAATGGGAGTAATTTCCATTTCCTGGACACTGGATCAAGGGGATACAGGGTGATGTGTCCAAAACGGATATGTGCAACTGCAGGAACAGAGACGAGTATTACTTTGTTGGATAAAGTAAACTGAATAGTAGTACCATGTCTGTTATAAGTAGCAGTGCCTTCTGTAAAATTGGTGCTAACTAGCTATTGAGCTCCTGTGATTTCAGCATGGTTTTCTTAGCTTCACCTGCACGGGTCAAAGTAACCTTACACTTTTCTGGGTCATTGGTGTTACTAAGGCCACAAAGAACCTCAATGATATCTTTTAGGAATGGTTTAATGGGACACAGCCAATGTTGTTCTTTAGTAGTTTGACACATCTGTAAGTTAGGGACTAAATATAAACCTGGATTAAGTTCATGGTATACCATTATAGGTGGAGTTTTAATTTTAGCATAGGTATCTCCTTGCCAGGTGCCCACATTAAGAATGGTCTTTATCCTGTAGACATTTTGTTTTTCTACCAGAGGAACATTTAATATAAAGGCAATGTCCATCTATTCTAAATCGATGTGAACAGGAATAGTGCTTACAAGACTGTAAGAGATACTCACATGTAGTGGCTCTATTTTCTCTGAAGTGACTACACTCAAAATTTCTGTTATCAGTTCAGGTCAGGCCATCGGGCTTTGGATTGGGGGCCAACAGCTGCTGACCTCTGAGCAGGCACGGAATCTGGGCGTTATTTTTGAAAATAGGCTGATGCTATGCTCTCAGGTGTTGGCTGTCGTCAAATCCTCTTTTTACCATCTGAGGAATATCACCCGGATTAAGCACCTTGTTCTGCCTGGTGATCTTCTGACTCTGGTCCACACCTTTGTGACCTCCCGCCTTGATTACTGTAACTCCCGGTACCTAGGGCTAGCGGGGATTGATATCCACCGCTTGCAGCTGGTGCAGTACACAGCTACCAAGTTGCTGACTGGGTTGTCTAGATCCAGTCATGTTACACCTATGCTGTAGGGACTGCACTGGCTGCCAGTTCAGTGGTGGATCACCTTCAAGGTCAGTTTGCTGACTTACAAAGCCCTACACAGACAGGGTCCAAGTTACCTGCAAGAGCTCATTCATCCCTACTGCCCCCTTTGATCACTCCACTCCGCCAACAAAGGATTGCTAGAGATTCCCAGGGTTCGCTGAAGACATCTGGGACTCATGCTTTTGAGTTTGTGGCCCCTACCATGTGGAACTCTCTACCTCTGTGGAGGGCTTCAAAACTGCTTTAAAAAAATATTTGTTTGAACTTGTCTTTCCTGACTGTGATTATTAGACTGAGTTTATGTTCTGTTGATTTTATGACTGCATATTTATTTATTAGATTTTAATGTACAGGCGTTATGATCATCTGGAATAGCACCTTTTAAAAATAAAGTGAATTGAATTGGATTGAATTCTGGGGGAATTAAATAGCGTGGAATTCTTCCTGCCATTAAGTCTCCTATGCCACTATTTACTTTCCTCAGCAATTCTTGCTCAATTGATTTAATTTGTTGAATAGTGGTGAGGTCCTCACCTACAGTTTGAGCTAGGTCATGGGTTTTTGCATGATATTATTGAGAAGGGTGGTATGGAGGTTAACCATAGCTACTGTGTCTCCTACAGTCCTTCCTATGTCTGAAAGAAGCTTTTGCCGTGTAGTGAGTTGTGCCTTCATGTTACTGATATCTTTGTGAAGTTCCTTAACTGTACTCTTTATTTTGGAAATTTTAACAGAATTCATGGTGTTCATGCCTAATCCAAAAGTGGTTCTTAATGCTCTTAAACCAGAAAAGAATACTATTCTAGTAGGTATGTCAGGGGTTTCAGGAAATACAATAACAGTTTTTAACTGGAGTAAAATATTTTTCATGTCTCTTTCAACGTAAAGCATATACTGTTGAAACCATCCATCTTAGGGCCTTTTTGGTTAACCACACTGTCTTTAGATGTTTTAACATGACGTATTGAGTATGAAGACAAGTATAGATTTTCTTGGTTACTACTCTACATTCAGTAACCAGGAGTCCTGTTTCATCCCAAAGCATAATGCTGGATGGTGGTCCAGGAATGACTATTACTGCATGTAGAACCCACTTGAATTCTAGCAGCAGGATGATGATCCTAGCTGTTACTCGAAGTCTCATCTGTAAGAGACAGAGTGAGGACAGTTTCAGCCATATGTTTGCTATCTATGTGCTATGTATCTTAACTGTACCTGTACCTACATTTATGCTGTCAGCTATTTACATTATAATTCAGTATTTGTCTGATGGATGTACAGGTGTTATGAGGGTGTCACTGAGGACTGGTCTTCCTCAGGAGTGTCTACAGTTTCCTTGTAGTGGTGATACATTCTCAGCTGATTGATGTGAACCCATTTATAGATCAATTTTCCATACCCTGTATGAATTTTGAATTGATAAACAACTGGTGAGAGTTTTCCAGTGATTACATGAGGGCCTATCCAGCTAAGGACAAGCTTCTTGGCTGGCAACTTCTTTTTAGCACAGTTAAAGTATAAAACCCTATCCCCTCTCTAATATTCTTGTGGGGTAGTTTTCTGGTCATTGTATGCCTTTCTATTGTCAACACTTTTCTCCAGGTTATCTTGAGCGAAGGCAAATGTGGTGTGTAAATGTTGTCTCATATTGGTCAAATATTCATGTGTGGTCACATCATTAATCAAGCTGACATCACCAACCTGATATAGTAGGTGTAAGGGCAGAACCATTTTTCTACCTGTCATCCTTTCAAAGGGGGTGACACCTGTGGAATGGTATGGTGTGGCATGGATGGCCATCAGCACAATGGGAAGCTTAATGTCCCAGTCTCTTTCTGTGGTAGAGATATACTTTTGAAGAATGTTTACAATGGTCTTATTGGCTCTCTCTACTCGTCTGAAGGATTGTGGGTGATATGAGACGTAGAGTTTCCTTTGGAGTCCCAAAGTTTCACATTCCTTGGTTATTACTTCTGCAGTGAAGTGGGTTCCTCTTTCAGATTCCACAGTCATAGGTAAGCCCCATGTAGTGAAAATCTTATTGACCAAAAGGAAGGCGGTGGTTTCCGCAGTATCATTTGGTGCAGTGAGGCATTCAACCCATTTGGTGAACAGACATGTGACAGTTAGGAGGCACTTATTACCTCTGGAGGATTTTATTACTGGTCCTATCCAATCTATTTGTAAGTCTGACCAGGGCAAGGTGAGACCTCGGTTTCGGAGAAGTGCTTTGTGTCTGGGTTCAGAGGGCTGAATCGCATAGCATTTCAAACATCCTCTGGTGTAGCTCTCAATGTCTTGGCACAGGTTTGGCCAATAAGCTATATCTTTGAGGGTATCATAAGTGGGTCTACTGCCACAGTGTGCACTAGAGGGCGCATCGTGGGCATCTTGCATGGATATGCCTCGGTGGCTCTTGGGGACCAAAAGAAATCCAATACCAGCTTCCATTCTACCTCAGACTCTAATATTGAATTAACTGAGGAGTTTTTTTCTGAGGAAGGACAGGTGGAGGGGAACGACCAACCGAGGAGATCAGAGAGGCTGGTCAGGTTTGAAAGGCAAGACGAACGAGACGTGATTTTAGGAAGAGGTGGTGGTGCACAAGGAGGCACACTACAAGGGCAAGTTGTATTCAACAGAGAGGTGGAACCAGACAGAAACAGAGAGGCAGGGGGCGAGGGACATAACTGTCATAAACCTCTTGAAATTCCCATTATCAATGGAACAAATCTCTGTTTTTGAATAAAGGCCTGACTTTTGCGCCTACTTGCATTACTAGCAAGTTTCAGATGTTTATTGATCTTAAACAACTTACCAGAAAGTTAAGCCTGAAATCTTTCTCCAACAGACAAATAATGTGTCTGTTAAGAGACAGTCAGCAGGGGAATTTGGATACAGTAGTGGTTCCTAATATGGTGTCTAGCCAGTACCAGGAGATACCCCTACCTGTACCTAATGGTTCCATTCAGCCAGAAGAACATACAGATCTGCATGTATTCAGGCCCACTTCCACATTTAATCCACCCTTAAGTGCAGTAATACACGTATTTCATGATGCATGCCTTAGAGAAATTGATGCCCTCTACCAACAGGAAGTTAATTTAGACTATTGTAATATCTTTCATCTTGAGAAACAAGCACTTACACAGCTGGAAGAGAACAAAAATATAACAATCAAGTCAGCTGATAAGGGAGGAGCTGTCGTGGTGTTAAATACAGAGAACTATAGTTCCGAAGTGAGAAGACAGCTATCGGATACTAACTTTTTTGTACCCTTAAATCAAGATCCAACTTTGTCTTTCAAAGAAAAGATAAACTGCACCTTGTCTGATGCTCATCGGAGCAGACTTTTATCACAGTCTACCCTTGAATTTTTATAGGTTTCTCATCCAGTTCACGCAACCATCTATACACTGCCCAAGATCCATAAAAGGATGCACTGCCCCCCAGGTAGATCCATTGTCTCTGGGATAGGATCATTAATAGAGCCACTAGCCCAGTATGTCGATTCCCATATTAGGGACATTGTAAAAGAACTGCCTTCATATCTTAGGGATACCACTGAGACACTAGGTATCCTGGGGGGCATGCAGCTTGAGGACCATTGGTTTTTAGTCTCGGATATCAAGTCACTGTATACAAACATACCCCATGAGGGAGGACTTGAGGCACTGCAGTGGTGGTTGTGTGAAAAAAACAGTCTGGGTGATCAGCAGATAGAATTCATTACGCAGCTATCTGAATATGTATTAACCTGCAATACCTTCAGTTTTCAAGGGAAATATTATCACCAGGTAAAGGGTACCGCCATAGGGGCCACATTTGCCCCTAATTATACAAACCTTTACCTGGGACATTGGGAAAAAGAAGTGATATATGACCAGTCTATTACCCCCTTTTTCAACAGCATCAACTTGTGGTGCCATTATATTGATGATGTCTTGATGGTGTGGGGTGGGTCGGAGGCTGAGTTGGATGCTTTTGTGGTCTATCTTCATGATTCAAGCCCACATCTTAGATTCTCTGTCCAGAGGATTCTGGAACAGATTTCTTTTTTGGATTTGTGCATCAGTAAAAAACAAGATGGCACACTAACAATGGACCTTTTCTGTAAAGAGACTGATAGGAACACTATTTTATTAGCATCCAGCTGCCACCCATGCCACACTACCAAGAGCATCCCTCACTGTCGGTTCCTGAGAATAAACTGTAATTGCTCCGAGTGTCTGATTTTACCTTAAGAGTGGATGAAATGTCAGATAGGTTTAGCACTAGGGGGTTCAATCAGGAGGTTCTTGAGACAGCTAGAGTGACAGCAAGTTCTACACCATGTAAAACACTACTTGACTACAAGATTAGACCAAAACAGGAACAGGAGCAAATTAACTTTATTACTATGTATGGAATTAATTCTAAAGGAATTAGAGAAGTATTTGAAAAAACTGGCACATCACATCTTAGAAATAGACCCTGCATTGCAGGAAGTAGTTGCTATACCTCCAAGGTTTGTATTTAAACATGACAATAATCTCTCTGATATACTAGTGCATTCCTTCCAACCTGTAGTTAGGGTTAAGACCAATTGGCTTCCACCTCCACCGTTGGGATGTTTTCCCTGTGGCCACTGCAAATTTTGCTCTGTGATTAAAAAATCAAAACTTTTTGAATCTACGAATGCTATTAAAAATTTCAGCATTCAACAGTTTATCAATTGTTCATCTGTTGGAATTGTGTATTTAGCAACATGCAGTTGCAATGCATTTTATTTATGGAAAACATTTTGGGTTCTTAGAACCAGGGCGTGTGAACACCTCAGTGATATTCATTGCAGAGATGAAAAGTATGCCCTGGCCAGACATATTTTGACAGCTAGGGACAATTTAGTATGAGTTTGCCTTCTGTGGTATTGAACAAGTCAAGTTTAGGCATTAGCAAGGGAGACCTGGACAATCGTCTTCTTTGTAGAGAAGGTTTTTGGATTTTTCAGCTAGGTGCATTACAGTTTCCAGGACTGAATGACAGCCTAGATATTATGCCATACCTCAAGAGCAGAAAATTCAAACACTAAAGGTGTTTTTTTATCATTGCTGTAACTATATGCTGTTTGTCTTTTATTTTTGTTTCTTTAAACCCCCTTCCTCCCTTTCTCTTCCCTCCCCCCTTTCCCTTTCTATTTTTTTGTTTAGGATCTCTACACATTAAGATCTGGTCAGTAATATATATGACCGAGGACTTGAATTAATTATTTTACGATCCTTTTTTCTTTTCTTTGTTGCACCAGGACCTGTGTAATATTTTTAAACTGCTTATGATTATTGTCACAAATTTAAAGTATAGCTAGTAAGATTAGCTTGTGTGCTTTGTGCCTATTACATTATAAATTGATATAAATGTAGCCATGGATTTTTAGCAATAAGCACACCTAATTACTTTGTTACTTTATTTTAATTCCTAACTCTTTTTTCTTTAATGCACTTGATGATAATAATTAATTGTTACTGTGTCTTTAACTCTCTCAGTATTTAAATGAGGGTGATTTTGGGTTAGGCAGTTCCTGAAGAAGTGTGCATGCACAAAACCAGTCAGGCCTAGTGATTGTGGAGTCTGCACCTATGTGGCACTTTGCAGTTTTTGTTTTCTTTGCCCAAAAATGAGCTATTAAACTTAATGCTTATGTCCAGTTCCAGTGTGGATTAGTTGGATCTTGACGGTGGATGGTGCTTGGCTGTCTTGTTTGCTCTTGGGGACCAGCCAGAGAGGTGTGGGAGTTCAGTTATGAACATAAATTAAAAGGTTTTTGTGTAACTTAAACCTTTGTTTTTGCTCATACATAGTTTTGAGTTCTGTGACAATTTGCAAATCCTCAGGTGTGATAGGATTAGACTCAGAATTTAATACATACTAAAAAGTTTGTTTACAGTTGGGTCTTTAGTCTATGCTTGTACTAAATCCAAATGAGGGTCCTAATACTAAAGTTTGATTTAGAGAACTTGGACCTTCAGGTCATGAGGCTTTCCTTTGGGCCTGACCTCTAGTGATTATGTATATAGTGAGTATACGGTCAGGGGTGGCATGCTGAAGCTCTGACTCCCAGTGAACATCACCAATGGCACCTTCCTTGGCTAGTTTATCTGCCAAGTCATTGCCATCTTTGTCTGGGCTGCTCACTTATGAGTGTCCTTTGACCTTTTTCCAATAATGGACATTACATGTTCCTCTACTTTAAGATCAATGGCCGAGATTAACTCTACATGTTTGATGTCTTTGCCTTTTGTGTTTTCATGCCCTGTTTCTTCCAGAAGGGAAGATGTGTAAGAAAGGTTTGCCTCACATAGGTAGAATTGGTGGAGATAATAATATCAACAAGTTGGTATTTGAGCGCTATTTCTAAAGCCAAGAGAATACACGCCATTTTAGCATACTGACTTTTTGGGCCTAGGGCATATCCTGTAGGCTGTTTGGGGTATCCTTTTTCTCACACAAGAGCGGTACCTGCATGCAAAATGTCACCATTGAGGTATGCACAGGAATCTACATAGACCTTAGGATGGCCTATGCAGAGGTCTGCGTCATAATAGCTGTGCCTAGAGGGCATTTCAGGAGGTGGTTCTTCTTTCCAGATGTAACTGAGGTCACCAGAACCTTTGACAGGACAATCGTGACCTTCAGCAAGGCCCTGAGCCAAAGCGTTAGTTTCATTTTTGGTGTAGCAAACTTCCAAGGAGAGTCCTTGGAGTGCCAAAGTCCAAGAAACAATCCTGCTTCTGAAAAAATGTCCTTCTTTGCCTTCTAGCTCCCCAGAAAGGTAAAGAGGTTGGTGGCATGTTTTCAGGACAACCTTCTTCCCCCAGTATAATGTCTAAAGTGTTGGATGGCCCAAACTACTGCAAAAATAGCCTTCTCACAATCAGAAAACTTCTTTTCTATATCAGTCAAGGTTTTACTAGTGTATGTAATGATTCATCTGTTGGTGTCATTGCATTTGAGAAGGTATCATGTCAGCACAGTGACAATTTCACAGCGAAGTCCACCACAGCGACAAATCTCACCAGGTCGCTGTGGCGGTCTGCTGTTCACCGATGCTGTGACTTCCAATGTTTTTCCCCCACCTGAACCAACTCCAGCTTGGAGTTGGTTATTTAGAGATGGGGGGTGTGGGGGACAAAGCCCCCACATGGAGGGTGCCGGGGGAAAAGCCCCCCACAGAAAAACACTTTGTTCCGACGGGAACAATGCTGATTCTCGGCATTGTTCCCATTGCTGTGCAGGATGTCATCAACATTGTTGTTGATATTCTGCCATGGAACCATTTGGGAAAGGGAAGCGCTTAGGGCGCTGCATGTGTAAGTGGTATCTAAAAGAAACTCATTACCCTTTTGAGGGTAAGCCAAGCAAGGTGCTTTGCTTAGCCATTTTTTTAACTCCTGGACAGCTTCTTCTTGTCTGGGTTCCCAAACCCAGGGAAGGTTCTTTTTCAACAATTCAAACAAGGGCTGTGCAATGTCTGCATAGTCTTTGATGAACTGTTGGAAGTAGTTACAAACTCCTAGGAAGCTTCATAGTTCCTTTAAACTAGCAGGTGTTTTAAAGGTGTAAAGGACTTGTAACCAATCATTTTGTGGATGGACACCTAGGGGTCCTAGGGTATATCCTACATAATCTACCTGAGAGTGGCACCACTGTCCCTTAGTCAAGGACAGCATGGCTCTGGCCTCTTTGAGTAGTCCTAAGACATGCCTAAGTTCTGCTAAGTGTTCAGACCATGTGGCTGATTTTATGAGTATGTCATCAACATAAATCAGGGTTCCATGTGCTGCTGCTGCATCTGGCAGAGCTTTGTGCAAGAAAATATTAAACTCAGCAGGTGAATTACAATACCCGAAAGGTAATCGGTTCCAAGTGAACTGAGAATTACCGAAGGTAAATGCCAGCTTGTACTGGTCTTCGGGGTGTACCTTTAGGGTCCAGAAGCCATTGACTATATCAAGGGAGGTAACATATTTAGCTCCCTCAATCTTTGTCAGGCTCTGGTCCAGGTAAGTCATGGGCCATCGTAAGAGGGTTACCTGTTCATTAAGTTTCCTGTAGTTTACAGTAAGTCTCCACTTACCAGTAGGCTTAAGCACAGGCCAGATTATGCTGTTGTGGTTTTAACTGGTTTTTCTGATGATTTCTCACTTTAGAAGGGTATCCAGAGTTTACTGGATAGACTCATAAGCTGCTAAGGGAATTCTGTACTGCCGGACATACACAGGTTTTGAACCTGCAACAGTGGAGATTCTTACCATGTGGAGATCAGTGATCTCACAGGATAATGAATCTGTTGCAAACATGTCATGGTGCTCATAGAAAATTGACCTCAATTGGTCTTTGGCTAACTCATCTGGTACGGCAGACAACTCAACTTGTACTTCTATTGCTTCAGTAAATTTAGGGAGGTCTTTGGCTAGGCACACTTCTACTTCTTCCTCCACAGATTCACTAATATCTTTTATGATGGCATGCACTACAGGAGGTGTAGCATTGCTAGTAGTAGGGGCATCTCCGGGGAAGGAAAGTACTAGATCAGTAGCTTCCCACTGGGAGTGGGTCATGGCACTCCTGTCTTCATTAAGAAGTGACTGTACTGCAATTATTCCTAGAGGGCAAGTGTAACATGGAGCCTAAGTCTCCCCCCAATGTAGGTCTGGGGTTAGTGGACCGATGACAGGTACCAGGGTCTCAAAGCCATAAAAAGAGTCTCCCACTAGGAATCCTAGTTGTGTGCAGGCAGAGATATTAATATCTCTAGGGTTAGGATTGGTTACCAGGATATGGTGCCTCACCCAATAATCTCCAGATAGGAATCACCCTGGATGATTAGGCCTAAGACATGTAGCAGGGCAGCAGGCCTGATAAAGGCTCTGTTATCAGGCATCAGCTGACCTCATTGAATCCTCAGTCTTACTGGGAAAGCAAATGCTGTGGCCGGTATAGCCACAGACATTGCTGCAATGGCTTGGCAAATTTGGGGCGTGGTCTGTCCAGACCTCATGTTTTTGGGGTGACCTATGAGAAGAAAGGGGACCCCTAGTATTCTGGACCACAGGATGGCATGAATAAAATCTACAGTTACACCGAGGCACACAACAAAGTCAGCACCAATGTAAACCGAAGGTTTCAGGTCTTTTACCACATACACTAATTTAATGGGAAGGTTAGTGATTCCTTTACTTTTTGCAATGCCCCTATTAGTGGTAAGCTTGTGTGCCTAGTGGTATTCTCAGCCAGGATGAGAGGCTCAGTTTCTGTAAGCTCATAGAATAAAGCTTCACTAATTAGAGTGCTTTTCTGATTGAGGGTAAGTATAGCATCAAAAACAAAGTGCTTGGCTGAAACAACAGTCCATTAAACTCATTATGATAGTAGATGTGTTCCAAGCAGGCAGGGTGATGTGTCACTCTATTAGAAGGCATGGTAAGGCCAGTGTGTGTGTGTGTGTTTCTTGTTCACTGGGGTTTACAGACTCTAGGGTGTCAGGTGTGCCCATATTTTGTGTGTCAGCTTCTTGATTAGCCAAGGAGCTAGAGTGAAGAATTGAGTCATTCAGTTCTAGTATGGTTTGTAAGGGGTCAACCTCCCCATCATGGGCCGGAGTACCAGCTGCGTTTTGGATCTAGGGTATTTTGTCAAATCAGATCCACAGCCCAAAACCAAAGTATATGCCTGTGTTATGTTTGGATAAGCAAATTTAAGTGCTGTACCATTTGAACCAAAGGAGCAAGCAGTGGCTTGTAACTGGTTGTTATCCACATAGGTAACAGGAAGGGGGTTAGGAAGCTGTGCATATAGTCTTCGTGCACAGAAGTCCAGCAGAAGAGCGAAAAGTAACAACAGATTAGATCCCACCAATACGTTTTTAGAGGGTAGGTTAGTCACATACATGGGATGGTGTATGCTTAGGATTCCAAAATTTATCTTTAACCCGATAACTCCCAGGGCATTAGCAGTGTCTCGTGTAAAACTGGTAAAGCTTACAGTGCTATCTAGCAAGGTTAAAGGGTTTCCTTTTTGAGTAGAGTGGTCCTGTAGTTCTGCAAATACCTTTTGGGTCATGATAGTAATTTCAGAACCAAGATCCAAAAGGGCATCACAATTAAGAACATTATTGTTGATGACCCCAAAGTATGGTCTTACTATACTTCCCTGAAGTTTTAATGGACCTAGGTATGTTTTGCGTTTTAGAGTGAACACCTGTTTTGCAGGTGGTGATGGTTGTGAGTTTTGAGTTTCCCTTTCATCCACCCCTGAAGCCCGGGTGACATATACCACATTGATGGAGTTAACATTTTTGCCCCCCCATGTTAGGATGGAGAATAAGAGGGAACTAGTTCTGGCATAGTCAGCTAGGACCATGGGGAGTGACTGCTCATGCTAGTGGGTAGCCACTGGAATGGACACTCCTGAGGTGAAAGAAGTAGCATTAGGGTTTGGTGCAGGGTGCCTGTATGGAGCCCTGGCAGTGTATCTATGAATTTCCTCCCTCAGTTGTCTGATGTGCCTTCTTAACTGGTCAATAGCATAGTTGTTAATATCTCTGGCTCGGTTAGGCCATGATTGATCATTCCAGGCATCCGGAGGCTGTCTGGAAGCCTCTGGACCCTTTTTGTTTGGGTTGTGGGGGCTACATGATCTAAGGTTAAAACTGTCCCTTCCCTGATTTGGGAATTTTTTACTATCCCTAGGAAGGCTGAAAGAAGCCTCCTGTCTGTTTTATGGTAATTCTTTTCCTTTCATTTGGAGGAAGGCCTGATCACTAGTAATGGCAAAAAGCTTATTTTGAGGGTCTGTGGTAGGTTTATTACCTGCATCTGAATTGACAGTTCTAAACATTCTTTGGGTCTGCTGTATAATATCATTCATGGGAGTATCTGGTTCTACTCATGGCTTGACTAAAGCCCTAACAGAGGGGTGAAGACCTTTTACAAAGGCCTCCTTTAGGTGTGAAAACAGATCCGGGTTTTTCTCCTCTCCTCCTGAGAAAAAAATTCTACTCAGGATTTTGTAAAAATCCTTTGGTGCTTGATTTTTTTTTGGCGTGTCTCTTTAAAAACTGCTATGGGACTTTGATAAGTGAAGTACTGTTTAATCAGGGCTGGACACATTTGATCAAAATCTTTTTTTTTTTATCATATCAATATTTATACTCCCTCAGCCCAACCTGCCTACCTCCAGCCACCGCCTTCATCCCTGATCAGCCTGCAGACTCACTTACATACCGGCTGGCACAGTGCTGTACTTGCGGGGGGACCCCCTATGTCCCCTGTGCTGGGCTGGGAACCACTACTGCAGTGCGATTCCACAAAAGGCCCCCTGGTTGCTGAAGTGCAGCTATCAAGCTGCCTCAGTCATCTGCCATTTTTTCCTCCTGTAGTGTCCCTGTGAAGTGCAGATGTGAATGACGTCGAGGCACTATGTGCCGACATCCACCGCACTCCACCCCACAAGTACACCACTTCCTGTAATGCCCACAATGTCCATCGGGGGCTATTGCAGTGCTATAGATGCCCCAGTCCCTTCCCAGGCAAAGGAGAGCAGTCCTACAGATGCTCAATCCTTTCCCTCCCTGGCCAACTCCCGATGACATGGGCATGTTCCCAAACCCAGGCTGCTGGTGTGGAGTGAGGTGTGTCATCCAGCACCTCAACCCTCAGCACCACCGAGCCAGCTGTCAAAATCGGTTTTGATCTCAGATTTTTGCCTAGCCTTCCAGGCCTGAACTTCTGATACAACAGAAAACCTTAAGACCCACAACCGATACTCAGGGTTATGGATCCCAAAGCATTCCAATTGCGATTTCAAATAAAAAATATAATCTTCTACCACCGTATTGGTCTTGGAATCAAAGCTAGTACCTATGGCCTTTATAACTCAGATCAGTTGCTTTGGATCTGGTCAGTATGGGGGTTGTGGGACTAGAGGTAGTGGGGGCAGATGTGGTAGGACCAGATAGTGGTTGGCTTGTCCCTGCAGGGGTACTATTTTGGCTATTAGAGGCCAGAGGGCCATTTGAAGGTTGTGCCCCCCCCCCAATTTCAGGTGTTGAATTTCTTTGGCTAAGTCCTGGACCTTGACTGCAAGGTCCTCTGCCACAGACTTATGGGGGGTATCTGGGACAGGAGGGGGCACGGGTTCAGCTGGTTGTAGGGACCCCAGCTGTTGACCAGTAGCATCAAGGGACTCAGTAAATGCTTCATGCAGCCAATCTATCTCCTGATGAGCTGCATCTACCTGTTCTACGGCTCTCTGGGCTGCCTCCTGGGCTGTCTTTACTTGAATTGTAACCTCTGCTAATTTTTTCTGACATTCAGATTTCTCTGCTCTTAGCCCGTTATCAGCTTTTAAAGCTCTTATTTGCTGTTGCAGGTCCCTGACTTCACTAGACCCAGGGATAATTTGCTGTTTTAAATCCCCAACTTCTGTCAACCTCTGATTAATTGCTTTTAAGCTGTCCCTGTCCACTTCGTTCACTTTAAGAATGCCCAAATATTTTGCCTTTTCTGACTCTAATTCAAGTTGCAAAGTTTGACGTTTTGTGGTCTGGTCTTGCCTGCATTGGTCAAGTCGAAAGCTAACCTCCCCTAATGTATGTAGCCTGCTTTGGGCTTCCTGATGACATACTCTATGTTGAAGATACAAAGTACATCCTATCAGGGTAGGATTAAGTTGTTTTGTTTAAATAATCATTGAGCTCTGAGCATTGTAACTCTTTAGCTGGTATGCTCTGTAAGGGGATTTTCTGATCGAAAACTGCTTCATAAAAAAAGGTGTTTATTTCCCTTTGAACAGCAGAAAGGGTCTCCCCTGGGTATTCAAAGGAAATCTCTAGCTATGGGAGGTTATCTTTAATCTCCACTTCCTGAGGACTATTAATGGGGGGTAAGTATTGGAGGAGTATCCTCTGGATCCCCTGGAAAAAATCCTGCTGAAAATATATTTTACCTCTTAACTGTTAAACAAAGCAGGGCACTACAAACAAACAAACAAAAAAAAATAATTCTGCTGTTCCTTTGAAATCTTTCTGTTCTGATGAAGCCTGTGGTTTATGAATGACTTCCTCCTTTTCTTTAGAATGGCTAAACCCTATGTGAAAAGGGGAAGTGATTCTTTTGCCTTAGCTTTCAGTTTTAAATGGAGAAAATAATTTTTTCTCTGTTGACTATGGAACATTTACCTTTGACACAATTTTAAGAATATTTTAATTGCAGTTCATACCCACATAGTCTGTCATAGCTAAAATCAGCATAAATCTCAGGCCCACCCAGGGACACCATTTTGTAAACACAATTACTAGTAATTATTTTCTCTCTGTTAGCTGCTTAAGGAAGGTGTGCAGTATATTGTGTTTACTTGTTTTATCATGGTTACTTCTGAGATGACAGATTAAACATGGACACGCAGTGCAATCAAAAACTATTTATTTCCATACCACAGTTAACATTTAACACAAAATTGATATTTAAACAACAATACAAAACATTCCTAGGAAATCTCATTTAGACTTTTGTTTGTTTTGTGTACCTTATCTCCTTACACAATCTTCTCTATGTACATATTGAGGGGCCCCTTTTAACTCCTATCTGGAGGCTGTTTAAGGTAGTATTCTCTCAAGAATAACCTAAACTAACACGAGTACACAGTTCCTTAATACTAATAATCTTTGCTTGCATTAAACAATATCGTATTGCATTTTATCTTTATGCATTTAATACAGAACCAGGATTCTTAAAAGACACATGTTAGGCAAGCACCTTAAAAGTCTCTAGAGTATAGTCAGCCAATGTCTCAAGTGGTATCTCATCTCCCTTCCGTCTGGATATTGGAAGTATCTTTGAAGAGGCTGGATTGAAGAAGGTCTTTTCCTGGCCTTTTTAGTTCTTTTCTCCTCAAGGCTTGCACATAAATTAACAAAGTTAATACAATTTCAAGGCTTCTTTCTTTTGGCTAAGGCCAAAAGTCTTTAGAGTTTAGCAGAAAAAATAGAGAATAATGGATATGTAAGTGTGTGGTATGGATTTTTTTCACATACCCAAGGTGTGTGATGACCCATAAATCTTGAGAGGTTTATGTGGTCGCCACACACCGAGGGTGTGTGAAAAAAATCCATAACATCAAACTTCCCTATCCTTTATTTTTATGTTTGCTTGCGTGCATGCTCAAGAAACATGTTGTGGCAACTTAGGAGCGAAGTGGGTTATGGAGGTGTGGCACTGTTGCGGCCAATGCCGCCACTGTTTTTGTGGGCTTGGCTGTGTGTCACCAATACAAGTGCACGCCGGTGGTGACACTAGTTTGCAAGCATGCTACCAACTTGAAACGATTTGACCACTGCAATCAGGGAGTGCCTCGTCATTGCAGCATCAGCCTCTCTTCTGAATAGTTTGCATGCGGATGAGAAGCTGGCACTGCTATGCTGGGATGGTCCCTGTTTGTTGCGACAAATGGTATCTTTTGTGGCATAATGTTTTATTTTTTTCTGATCTGCACTTTTGCATGTGACCTGCCAGCATGCCCCCTGTATGACTGGAGTGCCCCCCCCAGGCTGCGGGCTTGGTATGTTGCATTTTTTTTGATTGGTGCCATTTTGGGCTGTTGACCGCATGAGTGCAGTGGGTGACCCCCCCAATCACTGGTGGTCAGACAGTCAGTGGAGGCATTTTTCAAATTTAGCAGCAGTCTCCATCTGCACATGTGCCTCCAATCAGAGCTGCAGGCGGGCATCGAGGATCAGCAAGGTAATTAGGCATCGGCGCATAGCGTGAACGGGTGTCTGGACAATGCAGAATAGCAGAGCACAGTGGCAATGCACAATCTACCATCCAGCGGCAGCACAGAGGAGCAGCAGGCCAGCAGCAGTGGTCACAAGTTGTGATTCATCCGGGGTTAGCAAGAGAAGAAGTCAGGAATAGTAGGGACCAGGACGGAGGGCTGAAAGCAGTGCGCAGCAGTGTGGTGGGTCACTTCCATGTTCCCCCAAGAAGCAGTAGCCAGAACAGGCCACCCGCAGCCACAGACCCTGGGGGAGAGAGGAGAAGAGAGAGAGAGTCAGCAGTGGTACCAGTAGGGGCAGGCTAGTTGAGCGGCAGAGCCAGGAGAAGTCTGAGAGTCTGACTTGGGCAGCAGTAGGCAGTGTAGAGCACAGGGCAGCAGGGCACTCAGGCGATGGTCATGGAGCAGCTGAGCAGGGAGCCATCCAGGCCAGGCTGGTGGTAGAACAGCCTAGGGAGGGAAGGGAAAGGTCTTTGGGGAGCGTGTGTGTGTGTGTGTGTGTGTGTGTGTGTGTGTGTGTGGGCTGTGGTGTATGAGGGAGTGACCGAAAGCAGTGGAGCATGGCAGGGAGCTCAACAGGGAAGGGCAGCGGCAGACTAGACCACCAGGCTCCAGGCTTAGCACCATAATCTTCTACTCAGGTGGCAGACAGTACCACATCTTCAAGCCCAGGGCAGCAACTTAATTAAAAAGAAGCAGCACCACACCAGGCCCAGCATCCACCAGCAGCCAGGCAGAGCAGGCCTGGAGGAGAACAGAGTTAGTCTAGGGAGAGGAGTAGCAGCAGGCCTTGTCTAGTCTAGAGAGGGCATGGGGTAAGTTCAGGCAGCAAGCCTAGCTAGGGAGAGTGATGGTGTCTGGTCTGAGACAGTCAGAGGAGGTAGCAAAGCAGACTAGAAAAAAAGAGAGGAGGTTGCCAGGTCTGAGGCAGAGCAGAGGAGAGAGATTCCCCCTTACTCATCATCTCAAGCAACCCACCAAGAGTTAGACAAGGCCAGTCAGGCACAGGCAGCATCCCTTACCAGCAGGTCAGCAGCACAGGCACATCAGCACTGTCTCCAGAACTGAAGAAGACCAGAAGAACCCAGACCAACAGTGAGTGAGTGACGGCACATTGATGGGTGATGGTAAGGGTGTAGGCATATCCCTTCCCCCAATCAAGAGCACCATCCTGAAAGTCCCAGCACTAGCCAGGTAAGATGCCAGTGGCACACTGAGGATGGGAAGGGATCATCGTTCGAGAATGCATCAAGTGACGTAGGATCGGGGTGGGAAATGGGAGTCTGGATGTCCCTATCTAACACTCCAAGAAATCTGCTCTCAGTAAAAGAAAGTTGCAGTCATTACTGGCAACTTTCTTTTACTGAGTGCTGATTTCTTGGAGTGGTTGTAAGTGTTTGTGCTATCTGCCTACTGTCAGCACCAACCTCCATAGTAGCAGCGCGGCTCCATCTGGGACATGCAATGTTCCTATCTATGTTGCCTATGTGGAAGAGGGTAGAGAGGTATGAGAGGGAGTTGCTGAGCAACCATCCACACATATTTTGGTACTGTTTGGGGGTGATAGTTTCCAAAAATCTGGAATATGACCATCATATAAATGAAGCGGTAAATAAGACAAATAAGATTATCTGGTCCATTAAACAAAACATCACCACTAGAGATCTTAGGGTAATGATGCCATTGTTTAGGGCCTATGCAAGGCCACATCTGGAGTATGTGTCACAGCTCTGGTGTCCATATAAAAGGTTTCATATTAATCAGTTAGAGAAAGCCCAGAGAAAATATACCAAGCACATAAAAGGTATGTATAATCAGCCTTATAAAACTAGACTAAATAGTCTCAATTTGCTGTCATTGGAAACTCATCAGTTATGTGGGGATTTATTGTTTTTATACAATATTATCTAGGATCCCATCTTAATGACAGATTTATGTCTACAGTTTAAGGACAGTAGATATAACATCAGAGGCCACCCACTTCAATTAAGTGGAAAAACCTTTAATTACTTAAGAAGAAAAGTTTTCTTCACTTTAAGGATTATCAACCCCTGAAACAAAATTCCACTTAATGTCATTATCAGTAAAAATAAAACAGAATTTAAGGCAAGGCTAGACACTTACTTATTATCAGATACACCCCTAATATATTATGACTGATTAGTATGGGAGCTCTTATGGGCCTCTGGCTCTCTTGCTCTCTTAATACCTTAGTATGAACCTTAGTGTGTATGTACGTATGTATATCTATCTATCTATTTATCTATATATAGATATATATATATATATATGTGTGTATATGTATATATATGTGTGTGTAGAAGACAAAGAACCTCTGTGTGCAAGCATTGAGGCAATGGCTATCCCAAAGGGCATTTGGCTGGGAAGCCAAGTTTCAAAGAAATACAAAATCACACATGCCCCCAAAATGCCAAGCATCATGGGCTGCATATGCAAATCGCTACAGAATATTATGCTGGTTCAACTTTAAGCAGAAATGCATGGTGCCGAAAGGCCTCTCACACGGTTTGCAAGGGTGCCAACAGAAGACATATATGTGTGTGTGTATATATATATATATATATATGTATATGTATGTGTGTGTATGTATGTATATATGTGTGTATGTATGTATGTGTGTATGTACTGTATGTGTTACCTTTTCCAGAATATTCTTGGCACGTTATTTCCCTTTATCATCATGACCCTATGTGAACAAACTCGGGTATATACTGTAACTTCAATGGAAGTGATTATTCAAGTGAAGGAATAGAATCAAACTGCCCAATATGCATCTGTGTGGCAGTAAGCAATCTTGTACATGGCCCATGATGAAGGCAGCAGTAAGTTATTAACAGTCTGTAACAAAGGACTCCCAGCAGCTTGTTTCCACCACTAACTGTCTGAAGGCAGTGTCCTTAAAGCAGCAGTGTGTGAATGTGTTGAAAAATTTTACCTAGGCTATATGTTTTTATTCTGTTTTAGATTGCCTCCCTTTATTTACTGATTTGTATGAACTTGCATCATTAGTACTTTTTACACAATCTGAAAAGGAGAGTTTTATTTTTTTTTAATGACTCTGGCAAGGTTTTCATCAGTATTCTCAGCTGTTTTTGTACATCGGTTGTTTAAAATCTCTTCTGCTGCAACTACTGATGCAAACCTGGTCGTCTGAACCATCTTTAAAGGAGCTGGCAGGTGGTCGAAAATGCCTTCCCATGTCACATACCGGTAGTGACCACAAATTAGAGTTATTCTTCATGTTCATCAGCAAAGGAGCACTTTATTATTTCAATTGTGAAAAAAATAGTAAAGCAATCAGAGTCAAAATAGAGAAAGAAGAATATCATACAAGCCAGGAGATAAGGGTCAATGTAAAATAGTATTAAAAAGTATAGGACTAGGTCAGAATTTTCTCTGCATTCGTGCACTGCTGCTTTAAACCAGAACTGATGCATTGGCATCCTTACTAGGAAGGGGAACAAAAAACTAAAGATGCTTATAACATGGTCATCTACGTTTCTGAAACATGATTGGACTAACTTGTGTGCTCCACTGGGACACTAAATGACTTAGTTTTTGTGTGCTCTTCTGCAACTTGTCTATTTTGCTCTCTGAAATGCCTGCTTTGTATGCTCTTTGTATCTCACCTGTATTGTTCCCCACTGTCTTGCTTCACAAATATGTTGTCTCCCCTCCCTGTGATGAGGTGCCTTTGTAAATGAGTCTTTGACTCAAAGGTTTGTAAATCCGAATTGTGAATTAAATAAAAAATAAAATAAAATGGGTCAGGTGACTGCTCATTAATTACTGATAATCTAACAGTAAGTGGATGTGGTGAGAAGTCACGAAGGACACATAATATACAAGTGACTGAACTAAATGTGGTAGAGTTTGAAGACTGTGCCACGCAGTCATCTTCCCCCAACCGACTCTACCCACCCACCCACCCAATGGATATTGAAGATCCTAGCATATCCTGATTCACAGCAAGAAAGAGAAATGCGACTTCGCACAAGAAAATCTCCCTCACAATCCAAGTAGATACACATTGCAAAGCACCTTTGCGGTAGTATGTGACTGACACAGATGCAGAAATGCAGAGAAAAGTAAGCGCATGTACTGATTCCCATGCCTGCAGCAATCCGTAGTTGCATAGTAAGACAAAACAGCTCAGGGCCAACATCCAGATTCCCGTTTATGAAACACACCCTCCTCTACACCCAAAACTCACACTTTGCATCGTGTGCTGTCTGTGGTTGTGCACCCTGCACGAATCTGTTCAGGACAGCGATACAGACATGCTGAGGTGAAATATGCATGTCTCGCTGCATGCAAGCTACTTGCCTCCCCATTCTGTGCAAAGATATCACCATGGAGGTGATCACCCATGCGATGTACCTGCTCAGCTGCATAGAACGTGCAATAAGTAGGAACCCAAGACCTGCGAGTGGATGTCACAGGGTCTTCTTATGCACCTTTCTGTCTGTTGATTAGCCCTGCAGGTGAATGCATAGTCAGAGGCAAAGACAGAATACCGCATAACAGAAATGTGTGACTGTGTCAGCAAAAGTAGAATGTAGTGCAATAGATGTGCGTTCTTGCGGGAGTTCACCCACATCAGGGGAAACACTACATAGGTGAAATCCGTCCTGCACTGTGATCAGACCACAGTATGTGTTTTGGTATGTCAGAATGGCACAGAACCTCATCAAAGAATACAACATTTAACAAACTAAGTACCCTCAGGCAGCAGCAAAGTACTGAAACCAGCACTATGTGCTACACTATATGGACAAAAGACACAATGCATAGTACACCTCTGTATGTCTCTCTCTGTCACCCTGCCTCTGTAGTAGTAAGTGTTGTATGTGCAACATATCTATGAAAACAGAAGTAGGAAAGACACAGCACTGTGCCCCTTGATACTACTATCTTAGCCTGTGTACCATACATCTCTGTAACAAGCACTATTTTCCTGTGGCAGAACACAGATGGATGTGGTACACCGATCAAAACTAGTATAGGAACACTAAGTAGTCCCCACAGTTTTTCTCCTATCAATCCACAAGTTTACCTCCATTTGATTCGATATGTGGCCCATGTTATAAGCACAATAACCCACTCCAGCTTCTAGCTTGATTGGATATCATGTTTGTGGTAGCATTGTCGGTCATTGTTTTCAGTCGCTACAGTGGAGTAGTGACATCACTACTGCAGCACAACATAATGATGTCACTACTGAAGCACAACAAGCATATTCCAGGCATATGAGTCCATGCATAAAGGTGTTCCATACACTGTAGTAAGCTGTATGTGACTACAGCTTCTTTGCTACTGCTGCATGTCACAAACCCATTCAGCAGGTCAGGCCCTCTGTTCTCACAGTGCCAACCTCTGAGCGCAGTCTTGTGAACAGTTAACAGTACAGGGTGACCCTCCAGTCTGTTTTGTGGGTTCGAATCAAACTTTGGTCTCAAGTACTGAAGGGATTCAAACTGTGAACCTCTTGTTAGTGTACCCAATGTACAGGCTCAGATAATTCTGCTCTTCGGGGGGCCAGATATCTTTCTCCTATGGGCACCTAACCGGGCGTGCAAAATGAACTCTTAAAACTCTATTAAAGAACTCAGAATAAACTTTTACCTTTTCCCAGTTTGGTAAAACCAGTAAGCTTTGTACAGTGCCAACTTTAACCATGTATGCTTCACTTGTCAAGAAAAAGAATTTCAGAGGCACATCAAGTAATCTCTAAAGTAGAGGTTTACTTAAAAATAGATAAAAAAATGTAAAATGTAAATACAGAACCATATATCACAAAAACATACAATCATTTAAAAGAACAAGGGTTAAAAAAAAGTGCAAAATTCCTACCACCAGACAATTAGACTTATATATCTAATGTATCTCTTCTAATAGTGCTGATAGACAGATGTTGTTGTCAAGAGAGTCCAAACATGTGTGTTTTAGTGGAAAACAGAATACTGTTTTAAAACTGGCTTTGCCAACTTCTTTGCATGAGGACACCTAGTTCCTCCCTGTCAGAATATAAAAAATTATACACCCAGGATGTCTTATCAATCAGGATGTAAATTAATTAAGTGGCATTTCAGCAAAACTCATTTTACAAATTATGACATTCTTTAACTAACATCCTCTCTTTGATCTCAAGTAGCTCTTCTTCCCAGGACACATCAAATAATCTTCTATGACTTTGCACTAAAGCGTCATAACCTGCTCTCTTCCTCTAAATTTTATAAAAGTTCATGATCTCCCGTCCTAGCAGCTGACAAGCTACAATTAAGCTAGATAAACAGGGGATCCTTAATTTAGTCTCTTCTAGCCTGTAATTATCTCCTGGCTGTTATCTTTTAGCTGAAACCACATGTCTCATGAGAGACACTCCATAACACATTTTTATATTACAAAATTCATACAGTGATCAGAACCAGCTGTCCAAGTGTCACAATCCTCCCCACCTAGACTGAATTTGCGGGCTCTATCCCCTGCATGGGATGAGCTTCCCAAATCAGTTCACTCCTCATAGACACGAGACAGCCCATTGGAGTTCTGATTTTTGGCTCCAGCCCTATGTAATATTGTCATATCATACCCTTGCAAAGCAAGACTCAATCTTAGCAATCTACCATTGTTTTTTCCCATCTGCATCAGCCAAACCAGGGGGTTGTGGTCAGTCTGTACCACAAAATGCTGCCCATACAAGTATGGCTCTAATTTCTTTAGGGCCCACTCTATGGCAAGACACTCTTTTTCCACCGTGGAGTATACCTGTTCCCTGGGAAGTAACTTATTACTCAGATATGCTACAGGATGATATTTCCCTTGGCTGGATGACTGACTCAGTATTACCCCAATACCCACGTCTGAGGTGTCAGTCTGAACTATAAAGGGTCTGCTATAGTCAGGACTTGTCAAAACAGGAGCACTGCACAGTGCCTCCTTCAGTCAGGTAAAGGCTTCTTCACAGGCTGGTCCTCTGGTAATTTTCTTTGACATCCTTTTTTTTACCAGGTTAGATAGGGGAGCAGCCAGGGTACTGTAATTGTGTACAAATTTTCTATAGTACCCTGCTGTCCCTAGAGAACTCCTGACCTGCTTCTGCATTTCTGGTATGGGCCACACCTGGATTACCTCTATTTTTATTTGGTTATGACGGAGCTGTCTCTGGCCTACTACATGCCCGAAGTATGCCACTTATCCCATGGCCATCTGGCACTTCCCAGCTTTGACAGTGAGCTCGGCCATCTGTATCCTGCCCAGCACTTCCCTAAGGTGGGACAAGAGTTCCTTCCAGCTGGCACTAAAGATGGCAATGTCATCCAGGTATGCCTCGGCATACTCCTCAGCACCATTTAACACCTGGTTCACCAACCTTTGGAAAGTGGCTGGGGCATTCTTCATTCCGAAAGGCATTACTTTAAATTCAAATAAGCCTATCGAAGTGATGAAGGCCAACCTCTCCCTAGCTCTGTTTGTCAACTCTGTGTGCCAATACCCCTTGGTTAGGTCAATGGTCGTAAGGTAGGTTGCCCCTCCCAACTTCTCCAGGAGTTCGTCCATCTGGGGCATCGGGTGGGAGTCTGACTTCATGACTGCATTCGGTCCATGATAGTCCAAACAGAAACAAGTAGAGCCATCTGGCTTGGGCATAAGGACTATAGGTGAGGCCCAGGGGCTGTGGGATCTCGGGATTACCCCTAAATCCAGCATCTCCTCCACTTTCCTCCTAATGTCCTTTTGGATAGCCTCTGACACCCAATATGCTGTCCGCCGTATGGGTGTCTGTGTCCCTGTCTCTACATTGTGTGTTGCTAAGGGGTTTAGTCCAGGCTTGGTGCTAAACAATGGGGCAAAGTCTGCTTAAACCTCCCTTACTTTCTGGATCTGGTCCAGGGCCAGCTGGGGAGACAATTTTACTGTTTCCACAGAGGACTCACGCTTACATTCTTCCAGCAAGTCCAGAAGGGGGTCCCCTTCATCTGTCCCCTCCCCAGGACTACACACTGCAAACACCATATCAGCCCTATTTGCATATGGCTTCATCATGTTGACATGGTACATCCTTTCTGTCTGTCTTTGGTCAGGTAACTCTACAATATAGTTCATGTCATTTACCTTCCTAACCACTTTGCACAGTCCTGCCCACTCAGCCTGCAGCTTCTCTTTCCAGACCAGAATAAGGACCATGACTTCCTGACCCACCATGTATGAGTGAGCTCTGGCTCTGCAGTCATACCACACTTTTTTGTTTCTGTTGGGCAGCTACCAGGTTGCTCTGGGCTGTCTCATAAGCTCCTTCAGCCTTTCCCTAAACTTAAGGATGTAATCCATTATGGGAGTTCCCTGGGTGGCATGCTTGCCTTCCCAGTCCTCCCGGATCAAGTCTAGGGGCCCACGAACCCAGCATCCATATAAGAGTTCAAAGGGGGAAATCCTGTCAACTCTTGGGGCACCTCCCTGTATGCAAACAACAGGTGGAGAAGGTATTTCTCCCAGTCCCTCCCATGCTGTTCAGCAAACGCCTGAAGCATTGACTTCAGGGTACCATTGAATCTTTCCACAAGCCCATTGGCTTGTGGATAATAGAGTGTCGTGCATCTCTGCACCACCCCACACTTCTCCCATAAACATTTCATCAGGTCCGACATGAAGGAACCCCCTTGATCAGTGATAACCTCCTGTGGAAACCCAACATGGGAGAAAATCCCAAGTAAGGCATCTGCCACTTTGTCTGTCCTCAGTGAGGATAGGGCGACTGCCTCTGGTTATCAGGTGGCATAATCCACCACAGTCAGGATGAATCTCTTCCCTGAGGAACTGGGGTATTTAAAGGCCCCACAATATCCATTCCCACCCTCTGGAATGGCTCCTCCACTATGGGCAATGGAATCAGTGCGGCTTGGGTTTTCTTGCCCACCTTCCCTATTTCTTGTCACCGGTGACAAGACCTGCAATACTCCTTCACCTGCTGGGTGAAGTTTGGCCAATAGAAATTCTGGGCCAACCGCTGCGTAGTGCGCACAATTCCCAGATGATCAGACAAGGGAATATCATGTGCAATCTTGAGAAACTACTCACGATACCCCTGGGGAATGAAAAGCTGCCTGCCTAGCACCCCTCCCTCTGTCTGTACAGCCTGAGTATACAGCAGTCCATTTTCCCAATAAACATTATGTCTGCCACCACCTTCCTGTGCCTCGTCAGAGTCTGCCCAAGCCCTCAGCTTCTCTAGACTAGGGTCACTTCACTGAGCAGCTGCCAGCCCCTCACACATTCCCAAGGCATGGGACAGGTCCCCTTCAGTCGCTAAACTAGGGTCCCTAGCACTAGTGTCAGGGCACTCAGGATCACTGTCAATCCCAACCCTCTGACAATGGGTCACCCCTCCCTCTTTGGAGTAACCCTCTGTAGCTGTGTGGTTACTTGCTACTGGGGAAATTTCTGCCCCCTTTTCATTAATCTCCATATCAGGAGACACAGGCTGGGGAACCAGCCTCCCAGTGGTTTCCACAATGGCTTCTGTGGGGTTCAGGGAACTACAATTTTCCCTTGCCACTTGGCTATGGGTAACTGCACACACCAGCTACTGTTTGAGATTGTTGCCCAGGATCACATCCACTGCAAAGGTTTGGGCTACAGCTACCTGTTGCACAGTTCCCCCTGTTTCACCCCAGTCTAGGAGAACACTAGTGAGGGGCAATGTTTTCTTCTCACCAGTAAAGTCCTGTACAGTGATGTATTTATTGGGTATAAGCTGACCAGGCTCTACTAGATCCCCTTTTACCAATGTCAGGGATGCCCCTGTGTCCCTTAACCCTTGAATCTTGTACACCATTCACCATGACTGGGTGCATGCGTTCCCTCATGTTCACAGGCATGCTTCCAGGGACACACAAACAACCCACTTCTTTCCTAGCCCCCTGTTGTATATTGCTCGGCTTTTTGGGACACTGTCTGGCAATATGCCCAGTTTCCTTACACAACCAACATTCATTTCTTTTCTCAGAGAAAACTTTTTTCTGAAACCTGGGGCTAACAGGTTTTGATGGAGGCAGTGAGGGTTTTAGTTGCCCTGAAGGCGTGCTTTCCCCTTTCTGCACTGCCACACCTGCCCCATTTGCTCTCAGAGCAGGTCTGCTCTTGGCATAGCGGTCTGAGAGTTTAGCAGCCTCTTGCACTGTTTTGGGATCTCGGTCCTCCAGCCAGGTTTTCAGCTCTGCTGGGCATGCCCAGAAAAGCTGTTCTAACAAAATCACATTTTCAATTTTATCAACAGAGTTTGCTTCAATTGCTTCCCACCAACGCTTTAAAAACTGACATTGTTTCATGGCTAGTTCCTCATAGCTCATGTCAGGGCTTCTCCTGAGCTTATGGAATCTAGCTCTGTTTGATTCAGCAGTTAATTCAAATTTCTTTAATAGTGCAGCTTTAAGTTTGCTGTAATCATCACTGTCCTCATTGTCCATTTGACCCATTGCATCCCAATCTTTTCCAGTAAGTAGTGGGGATAGCTGGAAGCTCCAGGACTCCCAAGGAATTTTAGCTTGAATATAAACTTTTTCAAAAGAATTTAAAAAGGCATCCATATCCTCCCCCTCTTTAAATTTGGCTATCAATTTGGAATTCAATTTGTAACCCAGTCCTGTAGTCCCAGTTAAACCCAAGCCACTTACCTGCTCTGGTGCCGCTGGTTGGAGTCATAGCTTCTCCAGTTCGTGTTGCCTCTGGCACTCATGCTCCTCATGGTCAGCGTCTCTCTGTTCTCACTCTGCCTCTCGGCATTCTCACTCTGCCTCTCGGTGTTCTTGCTCTGGCTCATGGTCCACCTCCCACTGTTCACGTTCACTCTTAAACTCCAGCTCCATTCTGTACAACTCAGTTTGCAGCCTGAGTACTTCTGGATCCAGGATACTGGTGACCTTCCCCTGCTGCTGTGGCCATTCGCTGACAGTGGCCCTGTTGTCCTCCTCATTGGATCTGGACACTGCACTGGCTGCTAGCCTTGTCACACTCAAGGTCTGGTCCTTTTCAGTCAATGTCTGTGACTCAATGCTCTGGGTATCTGCTACCATCAGGGCATCCACAAGGTTCTGTTTGGTGGCTTTCACCTTGAACGGGATTCCTCTGTCCCTGCTCAACTGCTTTAAGTAGTCTACAGTGTGTCTGCTGTAGTTGGAAGCTATCTTCTTCCCTAACTACAGCTACTCTGACTTGCACTTTAGAAAAAAAATAAAATGGGTAGGAACTTGACTGTACGCCAAGTGATATAGTTCGGTCTCCTTTTTTAAAAATAAATTACTGCCTTTTTCTTTCTTAGCAAGTGAGTTGACAATCTCAAGCTGACACACTGAACAATAAAAGTTTGCAATACCAAAATTATCTCACCGATACCAACCAATCTGTCACAAACCTATTCAGCAGGTCAGGCCCTCTGCTTCCACAGTGCCAACCTCCAAGCGCAGTCTTGTGAACAGTTAACAGAACAGGGTAACTCTCCTGTCTGTTTTGTGGGTTCGAATCAAACTTTGGTCTCAAGTACTGGAGGGATTCAAACTGTGAACCTCTTGTTAGCGTACCCAATGTACAGGCTCAGATAATTCTGCTCTCCGGCGGGGGCCAGATATCTTTCGCCTACGGGCACCTAACCAAGTGTACAAAATGAACCCTTAAAACTCTATTAAAGACCTCAGAATAAACTCTTACCTTTTCCCAGTTTGGTAAAACCAGTAAGCTTTGTACAGTGTTAACTTTAACCATGTATGCTTCACTTGTCAAGAAAACGTATTTCAAAGGCACACCAGGTAGTCTCTAAAGTAGATGTTTACTTAAAAAATAGATAAAAAAAGTGCAAAATTCCTACTACCAGACAATTAGACTTAGATATCTAATGTATCTCTTCTAATAGTGCTGATAGACAGATGTTGTCAAGAGAGTCCAAACATGTGTGTTTTAGTGGAAAACAGAATACTGTTTTAAAACTGGCTTTGCCAACCTCTTTGCATGAGGTCGCTTAGCTCCTTCCTGTTAGAATATAAAAAAATATACACCCAGGATGTCTTATCAATCAGTATTTAAATTAATTAAGTGGCATTTCAGCAAAACTCATTTTACAAATTTACGACATTCTTTAACTAACATCCTCTCTTTGATCTCAAGTAGCTCTTCTTCCCAACACATCGAAGAATCTTTTATGACTTCGCACTAAAGCATCATAACCTGCTCTCTTCCTCTAAACGTTATAAAAGTTTATGATTTCCCATCCTAGCAGCTGACAAGCTACAATTAAGCTAGATAAACAGGGGATCCTTAATTTAGTCTCTTCTAGCCTGTAATTATCTCCTGGCTGTTATCTTTTAGCTGAAACAGCACGTCTCATGAGAGACACTCCATAACAAATTTTTATATTACAAAAATCATACAGCGATCAGAACCAGCTGTCCAAGTGTCACACTGCACTACACAAAAAATTTGTATTTCTGTTGTGCCCCTCACTGGTGAGGCTTCAGGATTCAGTTTCTTTTTAATAGCTCATTGATGCAGTTAATTAGTAAGTACTGTATCAGTGGAGTTATTTAAAAAACTTCACCCATGTCAGACAAAAATATGAGCTGAGTGTACTGTAGAAAATGAGTTTTAGTCACACATAACTTACTGTTGAGGTTTTAATTTTGAGCAAAAGTGCATTTTGTAAATTTGTAGAACCATATGTGGACAATGTACAGTACTGAACTTCCAAGTTGTTGTTTTCCCCTTCATGCAGTTCCAGTGGGCCTTTGCGTACCAGGCCAACTTAACCCCAGGGTATGTGGTGAGCACACTAGCAGACAGTCAAGGTTGGACTGAGCTATGGGGGGGGTGCCTGCCTGGAACATTGATAAATCTTTGAAAAATCAAGAGGGGAGGGCGCAGGGTGACAGCCTCATCAGCATTCCATTCCACAGATAACCTAGCCCTGTATTTGTATGAGTATCTGTTAGTATGTCCCCCAGAGTGCTGGAGCCACTTGCTTCTGTACATGGCTGTATAAGAGTGGTTTTGCGCGCATTCAGCTTTTGCAAGAACAGCAAAGCTGAGCTGTTCCGGCTCCAGCTGAAGGCAAGTGAAACCACTCTGATACAGCAATGAGTGACTCTGGGGGACATATTAGTATGTTATTGATCAAGTGTGATCAACAATATTTAAAAAAAATATGGTTCCCTAAATGTGCCCATTTACAGGGCATCTGTGCATGAGACGCTCTTCACAGAATAAGCGTCTCATGCATAGGAAAGGGGTGCTCTGATTGGTTGGTAGCTCTCCTTCGATTTATAATGCATCTTACATTTACATATAAGGCACATAGTTATGTCCAAAAAAAGACAATGTGTGTATGGGTGATGGGTTCAGGTCCAGCAGCGCATTTCTGGTGTTCAGCCTGGGGGGGGGGACATGTGAGCATTTTAGCTGGTAGAGTCAGGAGCTCTCCCTATGTTGGAAGTATACTTTATGACTGTGACTCATGAGCTGGGGGGGGTGCCATGGAAGGTCTTACTTTTAAACATGGCTCCCCATGGCCATCGCCCACACTATTCCATTGTAAGTCACTATCACTGATGTCATGACCTTATGTCACAGCTACTGGTCCAGAGTCCTAGAAAGCCCACTAGAATGTAATGCCAGCACTGTCAGTCCCCTCAGTTCGATGCCTGCTACCACTTTTAAAATATGAAGGCATGTGTAAATCATCTGTCTAATTTAAAGAGTTTTCTGGAAGAAATTATTTTTCATTGTAATGGTACCTGTAACTTGCAAATCCTGACATCAAGATCTGCAACAGGGTAGATACTTCAGAAGGGGTGCAGAAAATGAAGAGGAACCTGGAGAAGCCTGAAAGATGGTTGGAGCTGTGGCAACTGAGGTTCAATGCAAAAAAGTGCAAGATAATGCACCTGGGTAGGTGGAACCCTGAGGAGAGCTACAGGATGGGTGGGGGGGGGATACTGACCCTCACCAAAGAGGAACGGGATCTAGGTGTTATATCTGATGACATTAAGGTATCAAGGCAGTGCACAAAGACTGCAGGGGGAGGGCCAGTGGCATACTGGGATGCATAGGCAGAGGTAGTACTAGCAGAAGATGGAAGGTGGTGATGCCATTGTATAAAATGCTGGTAAGACCTCACCTTGATTACTGCATGGAGTACTGGAGACCGCACATCTGTAAGGACATAGACAAGGTGGAGGCCGGAGTCTATCCAGAGAAAGATGACAAAGATGGTGCATGGCTTGCATCACAAAGCATACAAGAAGAGACTACAACCTCAGTATGTGCCCACGATATCAATATGCGACTTCTGATACTGTGGTATACTGTATAACCAGTATATCATGGCACGATCCCTAATATAAGGCATAAGAGGGTACCATTTTCAGCAAAAATAAACATGTTCAAGTATGAGGGGTTATGATATGAGGTTAGAGGGTAATGAGAGGAAGTATTTCTTCACAGAAAGCCAGAAAGCACTGTGCTTGTATGGAACAGCCTCTCACAGGAGGTGGGGGGACAGAAACTGTAGGGGAATTTAAGAATGCATGGTATAGGCACAAGGTCAGGGAAGGGAAAGGGAACCCTAGGAATAAGAACGGGGTAAAAGCCGGAGATGAAATAGGATCTGTGGTATTGCAGTAGGTGGGGAAAATGCCAAAATGGGTAGACTAGATGAGCTAGGTGGTCTTTATTTGCCATCAGTTGTTTGTTTCTATGTTTGTCTTGTTGCTTGTGCTGAAGTACAGAACATTTGTGCGGATGTAAAGCAGCAAGGGTTGTATTTAGAGTTCAAAGGATCCCTCTGTTGCTGTTTTTTTTTCCCTGTCATTGATGTTACCTGATGCTTTCAGCATCCCCTCCCCAAGCCGGACTGCCCAATTGGGCTTTTTGTGGGGAATAACTTAATTGCCTGCAGTTACTCTTTGTCACCCTTGTAAACCTGGACCGCTGGTAGGCAACTTGGAGGGCACTGCATGGTACCATCTTGTGTTAGTGTGTAGTGCCCCACTGTTTATCTGTAGTCAAGCATGCAAATAAGCAATGCATGGTGGTGGTGGTGGTGGCTTGACCCTTGATCCTGTACCCATGGGGCGGGGCTTTCGACCCTGACCCTTAGACTCTCTGGTGTTTGACTTCTGACCCCTGGACCTGGGGGCAGGAATTTTACAAACCCAGCTCCTATGCTTCTTTGTGTATCTCGGTGCCGTGAGTTAGAATTTGGGGGCCCCAAGAAAGAGACAGAAATAAGTGCTTAGGCTGTGCTTTACAATGGGGAGGGGAATTTAAAAAAACGGTTATATATGTTGATGCAGCAGCACCTTTTGCAGATCTTCCCACAGATCATTTGGGAACACAATTCATTCTGACTGTAATTGAAAATAAGTTGCTTTTTTTTGTCTAACTGCAATTTAATTTTCTTTTTCCCTGTAGACTGCCCAAATCAAAGGAACTTGTGTCTTAGACCTCTTCGGACAGTAGTTTGGACAGTGAGACTGATAAGGAATAAGCCTGGCATCATTCTTTCTGTTCACATTACGTGCATTGATTTAGGAAGCCGGGGACGGGTAGCTGGTCCTTCCAAAAATGTGCATAGGCTTACAGGTTGCCTAGCGCCAGTCCCTTTTTGCTTTATATTAAATGGGCAGCCAGTTACCCTACACCACTCATAGAGGTGTCCTTTTTCTTTGTGGCTGGAAAAACCACTACACTACTTGGGCATCTTGTATTTTTGCTGCTTGCCAACTCAGAATTGTGAAACTGTAGACCAAGACGGTCCTCCATTTTAATTTATGTAAGGACCCTAAAACCAGCACAGTGGTGGTGGTGCAGATCCTTCCTGTCTGTATCTGGTACTGGTGGGTGTGCCTCATTCTTTCTTTCAAGGGGTTCCCAGTGCCTCTGGGATGCGGGCGGGCGATCCTTGCCACAAGCTACACACAGGGGTGGTGATACGAACAAAAATACCATGGCTCTAGGTTCTGGCAAGTTGCAGAGGGTGTCATGAAAAAGTCCAGGAAGAAAATGCTTCTGAAGGCAGTTTCCTTATTTGTCAGTGAGGTTCTAACCAAACTAAGACCTTGACTATGTCATCACTGTGATATTTGTATGGAAGAAATCTAATTATGAGGAGTTGGGGGTTAGCTCCTTGGGCTGGTATGGGGGGGGTAGGCACTAGTAACTATGTATCTGGGGCAGGGCCCCTAGTTATCCATGACACTCAGTCCTGATTTCTGCAGTTGGGCTTCTGCTGCAGGTTTTCTTTCCCTGTGACATTCTGTATTCATTTCTGTGGCAGAATGCAAAGGAGCAAAAAAACAAATATGCGGGGGCAGCTGCAACATTGCTGCTGCAGCCTGCATACAGTGTTGGTTACTGGGGTTCAGTAAAAAAATCCCAGGTCATTAGATGGTCATTAGAGGGAAGGAAACAAAAAGTTATTTTCCTCTATGGGGGCTACAGGTGGTTGTGCAGTTTTGAGCTTGCCATGAGGGAGGATGTTGGCTTTTGCTCATTTTGCAGTGCTGAGCCTAAAAACGTTTCCCACAGCTATTCCATAAAGATTCCCAGTTTCCTTAAGTGGCTGTTTCCTAGATAATCTATCAGTAAAGCAGAGACCCACCAGGACAAGGAAAGGGGGACGGTGGAATGCCGACCCAAAACTGAGACTCCTTCAAAAGTTCTGTCTCTGCATCACTAAGTTAAACTGCCACAGAACTGAAACATTTTATAGCTGGCCAGCATGTTTATCTAAACATTTCATGTGCCTGGAGTAAGCGAAAGAGGTGGGCTCACCAACAGTTCTGCATTCAGCTCATATGCCTGACTCAACAAGGCTCAGTTTTGTCAGCTGTGGATGCTAGTAGCAAGCTCACTCACACGTCGAGCTCCCATCGCTAATACCACCTCATTTCTGATTTTGTGGTCGCCAACTAAAGTAATGGCTCAGTGGTGATGCGTTCATCCACATCATATGCGGCATTGTGTAGGTGAGGATCATGAGACTGTTCTCCTACTCCATGCTGTCACACATCGTCAGTGCCATCTTGCTCCCCCACCACATGACTGAGTGACTGCTCAGCATGTACGGTCTCTACTTACTTTGCGCAACTGCACATGCGCTAACTCCAAAGCAACTCGGTTGGGATGAGATGGCCCAAAACTATGCACAGGATGTATTTTTAGGAAAAACAGGGTAAAATATGCCGATATGCCCCTTATGTGGAGCACTGCACTCCAATCTTGGACAGATTAATCATTACAGTGGCAGGTCTCTTCTCTCCCCTCCTGGCAACCAGTCACATTCCAGCCATGCGCATTACAGTGCACAGTAATGTGCATGGCTTGACTTACGAGCAACTCGTTTGCTCAGTGTGCCTTTCCCAATGAAATAAATAAATGAACCCTTCCTCGGCTTTGCATAATTGGTGGCTCCTGCCACCCTCCCAAGCTGACATCGGGGTGCCCAGTCCCTGTGTCAGCATGTCCCCCCAAGCCTGAACATATCTTTTGCCAAAAACAGGGTGCCCAATCCTCATGTTGGCACCCCCCCCCCACTATTATGGCACACTGGGAGTCCACCCCAGTGTGCCAAATTAATTATATTTTTTTCCAACACCAGGATGCCCACTCCTGGTGTCAGATGTGCTCCCCATGCCCCCTTTTTTCCAGCCAACCTCGGGGTGCCCAATCCCTGGGTCGTCATTGATTTCCCTCCATTAGTCTGCCACACTGGGAGCCCACCCCAGTGTGCCACAATTTATTTTTCATAGTATTTCACCTGTAAAAAATAAAACTGTCCCCCAAGGTCTTTTTCTGTAGGTAAAAAAATCTGTCCCTCGTTACCCCATCCTGACCTTCCCTCTGCTCACCCCACCTCCCTGCACCCCCCTCACCCATACTTACCTCTGGAGATCTGATGCTGCGTTTTTTTGTGGACCAGAAACATGTCTGCACTCTTCAAAAGCTGACCGCAAACTGAAGAAAATCACAGTAAGCCCTATAATGACAATCAGTGGGGGGTTTTAACTTGGGTTGATCTCTCAGCCATTTTTAGGAGTTTTGGTCCCAAATTTCCAACATGGGGTTCTTGGGATGCCACTTCATAAAGACTGGCACTATCATTTCATTTCGGAGTCCCAAAAAGTGATTTCATGGTCGCTGCGTGGAATCACCTTTCGGGACTGAGTAACGAAATGATGCTGCTACTGTTCATGAAGTGGGGTCCCAAAAAGGTCATGTTAAAGGTTTAGTGAAAATACTTCCAAAAATGACTGTTACGAGCGTGTGTTGTGCAGTTTGTACACACACTCATAACTTCCCCAGTTTTTAATATTTTCACTCCAAATTTCCAACATTGCCATTTTTCTCACACCTCTTTATGAACAGTACAGCTGTCATTTTTTGCATCTTGCCTGAAATATTTTCACACCTCTGGCACTGAATGGCTCAGTTACTTGTGAGATCAACATTTGGGACAAATTAATGAAATCACAGTGCAACTGTTCATGAGGGGAGGTCCTAAAAGGGCCATGTGGAAAATTTGGTGAAAAAATTCCCCAAAATGACTGTTACACAATTTCTATGCATGCTCGTAACTTCACCACTTTTCCATATTTCACTCCATATTTTCAACATTGCCATTTTTTCACACCTCCTCATGAACAGTGCAGATGTAATTTTTCACTTCCTGCCCCAAATGTCTTTTTGCACCTGTTGCACCAAATGGTGCATTTGCTGTGCGAAATCACCTTTCGGGATTGAGTAACTAAATAATAGTGCCACTGTTCATGAGGTAGGGTCCCAAAAAGCCCATGTTCAAAATTTGGAGTGGAAATACCAACAAACGCCCATGGCATTGGGGTTTCCAACTGTGACGCCCCACCCTGTACAGACTGACAGGCATTGGGGTGTGTGGCTAAGGGTTGTCAGCCATAATGCTCACGGCATTACACCCCCACCTCCACCCTGCAGCCACTGACAGGCATCGAGGTGTGCCTTGGGGTCTTCGGCCCTAACGTTCACCCCATTCTCCTATACTGCACCAGTCTCAGCTTATTTTCTTATGGAATGGGGTGAGCATAAGGGCCGAGGACCCCAAAGGCACACCTTGATACCTGTCAGTGTCTGCAGGATGGGGTGAGGTGGACTGGCACCAGTGTTATGGCTGACAACCCAAAGGCACACCCCAATGCCTGTCAGTCTTTGCAGGGTGGGTTGGGGGTTGGCATTAGTTCAATACTTCACTGCCATTCCTATTATGCATCTCTCTAACTCCTGCAGTACCAATGCCAATACCAGCAAGCAAACATTTGGCATTGACAAATGCTTGTTTATGTTTGCTTGCATGCATGCGCAAGAAACATTTTGTGGCATCTTGTGGTAGTAGCAGGTTTCAGAGGTGCAGCAGTGTTGTGGCCAGTGCCGCCACTGCTTTTCTGGGCTCATCTGTTTGGCACCAATGAATGAGCTTGCTGTCTATGACAGCAGTTTTGAAACATGCCACCAACTTGAAAGAAGTTAACTGCCACAATCAGGGAGCGCCCCGTCATTGCAGGCAGTAGCCACCGATGCGCCTGGCACACCATGGCGTGCAGGAGATCAACCGGGGGTGGTTTAGCAGGAGCAGGGTGGCATGTTTAAAAGCCCCTGAATCAGACTGCCAGTTCCACTTTGTTTGTGTTCACTTCTGCCGTGGGAGTAGTTTGACTGCTGTTGCAGGTGAATTGGAATATTGTACTGGAGCCAGAGAGGGAGCGCAGCCACCAACCAAAAAGTTCAAGCAGCCATGCCAGGATGGACGTTGCCAAGAGCTGAGGAGTAGTGGAGAACTGAAGAAGAAGAATTTTTCCTAGGTCTGTCTTTCTACTTCTGTGAATCTCACCCAGCGGGGTCCTAGGGATGATCACAGTGCCCAATGAGAGTCTTGCTTTCTCCCATCCTCCCTTCACTGGGAACTCTGCTGTTGAATGGGTGTGCCGAAGTATGTAACTGCTGTCCAATCTGAAGATGGGGATATAGCGGCACCAAGACACTACAGGAAGAGCATGTTGTGTTCAGGCTGCTGAGGAGGTGTCACGCGTACTCCGTACTGTCAATCTTCTGCACAAATCAGAAGGGTAGTGTTGAACACTTAAAAAGGATGGAATGATCCCTGAAATGTCCATCCGCAGAAAGGTACCTTGGTATGAAGCTGGGCATGCACACATGTTTTGAATAAAACAAACTTTTTTTGGGTGGGGTCTGCACTGTGTGTATGCCACTTAACTAGGAGGGGACTGGATGTTTGGAACAGCCTGTTTACAAAGTGTATGCAAAGTGTATTTAATGCCTGCAGAAGCAGATGGGATCACTGTTTTGATTTCCATGGTATAGTGCCCCACCTTTTCTCTCTTTTCCCCAAAGTTAATTGGTTCAGAGGTATGCATTTAACTACACAGAACGGGAAGCAAGCATCCCATGCAGATTCAGTAGTACTCATTATAACATACTTACAAGCTATGTGCCTTTTTATAACTTTATTCATGCTAATTTGGAATTACAATAATGGAGGACACCATGCCGGTGATGTGCCCGAAAGCCACAGACTAATGGTTGTGGACGTTTAAATTAAAGTTTTGTTGTTTGGGACATGATGATTTCTGGCTACATTCCTGCTGAAGCTTTGATTATCCCATTTGTTTCTGTGGTCAGTCTGATGTGCCCCAAGTAATGTGGCCTAGGTTTCCTTGCATCTTGTGTGGGCACACCTCAGTCTCAATATTACTCCAGGTTATGCCCCCTCTAGTTGTTTTATACAGGATCGCTATGCTTGTAACAGAGTGGAAATAAGTGCTTTTGTCATTTTGGGCTAAATTTTTTGATGACTGGCCAGTGGGACTGGCCAAGAAAGATTCATATAAATGTGTATTTTAAAATTTCAGAGTACAGTGTGGAACAGAACCCTCTTCATGTTGTCCATATAGGGTTTCTAACCAGTAAAAATGAAGGATGACCTATTTGTGACAATTGAAAAGTATGTGTGTGGTTTTCTATTGGGAGACGGTTCATGATATGCTGGTGTGACATTTGGAAATCCTCTTTTCTTTAGGATTGTAAAAAAACAAAAGATAACACTACAACTGAATGAACCCAGTTCTTCTGTATCAGATTGAACTCCTAGTGTAATATGTTGTTGAACCCCATCATGCTTACTGGGTACCATATGGTCCAGAAGGGTTTGAGGGTTGGGGGCAGCAGAGTTAGTACTTTTACTTACTGTGCCACTCTGCCTCAAATTAGTTGGGTGAGTACTGTAACTTCATGGCATTATAATACCACTTTCAAAGTCTTTGCCCAGCCCAGTCACACCCTTTTTATGTGCTATGCTAGAGTGACATGGGGTAGATGGTGGTTAAGCATGATGCTAGTAGTAGTAGTCACTTCTTGATGGACTTAAGCTATGTCACAGGTAGTGAAATATGTGAATGAAAAAGTAAAGCCTGATAGACCCCACCCCCCAGCAGCTGCAGAGACTGGGTGAACACTAAGGATAGCCACAATAAACAAAGACTTATTAAACTCGAATGTAGTTAATAAAAAATACAAAGCTACTAATGAAAAATACTGCAGTTTGCTGTATTTTGGTATCACAAATACTGCAGTTTGCAGTATGTGGCTAAAATAAGATGCTGCTGCAGGATTTCTTTTGTACCCAGGTTTTCTGTTTCTCAGTGTACATGCCTGCCTTGTTTGTGTTTTTGCTATTCTTTTATTTCTAGTGTTTGCACCTTTTTGTGTGGTATTGTATAATTTTTCATCTTTCCATGTACCCCTTTCCCAGGACACCTCTGGAAACAAGCATTCAGTAGGCCTTTCCTGGAAAACTCCTAAATAAATAAAAACTGGCAGCAGAGATGTGGGGGTGGTGATAGGGCAAAAATGGAGTTAAAGTAATTTCTAACTTGATGTGAACTGCAAATGAGCTTCATAGCCTGTTACCTCAGAGCAGTGCTAGTCATTCCCACCACAAATTGTAATTCATTTCAGAGGCATTTCAGGAGGGAAGGGATAATAAATCGGGCCGAACTGACAACCAGCCTGTCCCTTCTACTTTCCAGTCCGCTGGACACACTCCCGCGCTCTTATTTGTTGAGCGGTGGCTTTCACTGACATAAATTATTGCTGTAACACATATAAACTGTTTTGAAAATGCCCCCCTTGGACTACAATGGGATGCACCCCCACGCTTTCCCTGGTTAGATAGCATAAAATGTCTGAGCATGGGGGTGTGGCCATCAGACCGGGAAGTGGAAGGGATCGGCTGGCTGTCGGTTTGGCCCAATTTACGATACCTTCACTCCTGAAATGGACTCTGAAATAAGTTACAGTTTGTGGTGGGAATGACTAACGCTGCACTAAGGTACCGTGCTACAAAGCCCATGCATGTATCTTTGAAGTTTTGTTTAAAGGCCAGCCCTGTAGTGCAGCATTAGAGCTACCACTCACTGTACCAGCGACCTGGGTTCGGGAGCAAACTTGTCGCCCTGGGTAGGCTGGGGGTAAGAGGATCAAATGTCTGAGGGACTACTCTCACAGGGTGGGGGGTTCATGATTCTTGCAGTGCGCGTGATCTCTAGTGAAGGCTGGTTGTCAGCGCATTCAGGAGACTCAGAAGGATGTGGGATGTTGACATATGCCATTCGTTTATTGGACTTTGACATTTTGGAGAGGGAATACTAGAAAAAAATCCCTTGCTGGCAGGATGAAGGACTGATCCCTGCAGGCCTGGCACCACAGCTGGCCCTGGCTTGGATTCTGCTTGAGAAGGGCAAGGGCAAACCCTTCTGTCCCCGTCTCAAATGTGTAAGTAATGGGGGAATAGGGATAAGTCCCAGAGATGGTGGGTGACTGAGTTGGGGGTGTCCAGATGTGGCTAATAAGTAGGATATAAACAGTATAACAAAAAAAAAACATGGAGTAAAAGGCTTCTGATTGGTGTATGATATCATGATGTTCACCAGTATCACCCTCACCAGATTTTTCTTGGCTCTTCCCTAGTGGAACCATGAACTTGAGTTGCAGTCAAAGGTAGGGATGGTAGAGGTCGTCCCTACTTTGGGGATCACTGCGTGCTGGTCTTTTCATATGGAGTGTGGTCCACTAGTTGGTCTGTTTAGTCAAAGGGAACAACCAATGAGGCTGATGGACAGGCTTTTAAAATCTTTCCAAATAGCTGAAAGGGCAGGAGTTCAGGTGAGCTATTGGAGGAGGAAAGAAGAAAAAAAATATAATAAAAAAACAAACAAAACAAAACTGCAGCATGAATTTAAAAGGTAAGTTGCTAGGTGTAAAACAACCCAGAAAAGAGACTTGATTGGGGTGGGGAGTAGATAAGAAGCTGAAGTTAGAGGTCCAGAGTCTGGTGGCATCATCTGCTATGGATCACCTCTGACATAATCGAATTATTCCACTTAAGAGACAGGGCCTGGGCTAAACATAAATCCACAGGTCTATCCTCAGACAGGCAAGCCTTCACCTCATATGCAATCACTGCATGAAGGTTTTACGTTAAACCAAGGCTGCTTACTTCCAAAATAAGCTTGCGTGCAGTGGCTTGGACCCATCCAAGTTTTAGAAAATGATCCACAGTCTCCTAACTCCTACTCACCTACAGGTGGGTCCTAGCCTGTCACTGGATCCCTGCTGTCTGCTGAGGAGCTAAATTGGCACTTCACTGAAGGTCCCAGGGCACTCATTCCCCAAACCCCCATTGATGACCAGACCTTGTCTCTTGTGGGCAAGTTCTGCTTTAAGTCAGTCCCAGCTGATGATGTACGGAAGGAGCACTTGGTACTAAACACAGCCTCCAGCTGCAGTTCAGATGGGCATTTCCCCTAAATTTCTCACCCTCGGGGGGGCCCCTGCTATAGCTGCCTTCATTGCCATAATTTTCAGTTGGTCCCTTTGCACTGGCTCCTCCAACTGCTGTAAGCACGCCTTGGTAGTCCCACTTCACAAAGGCAGCCCCTTGAATACACCGTTCCAACTACTGCCTGATATCACTTCTTCCCATCCTTTCCAAAGCTCTCAAGGGGCTAGTTAGTAAGCAAGGAACTCTCCAACTCTACTCCAGTGCTGGCTGTCTGTTACCATACCATTCTGGCTTCTGATCCAATCACTTCATATCCACCTTCTTTCTTAGAGTCACCAACCATGTTCACATAAATATGGACAAGGATATGGACATGGGGCCATATTCATAGACCTCACCAAGGCCTTTCCACAGTGGGGACCACTGCCCACTTCTGAACAAGCTGGCAGCCTCGGGAATCTCCTCCTAATCGACAGATGGATTCATATCCTACCTTTCCAATCGAAGCAAGTCTGTTAAGTTAGGATCAACTATGTCCCCCTCCCTCCCAGTAACACTCGGGGTTCCACAAGGTTCCATTCCTGGACTTCTCTTCTTCACAGACTTTATCAATGATCTCCCTTTGGCCCTCTCAAACTAACATCCGCATGTATGCTGATGATACCTGTATGTCTGGATCTTCCACCCTCTTCCCCCCAATCAAACAGACCCTGCAATATGACTTCCTAACTGTGCAAAAGTGGTTTCAAATGAACAGACTAGCAATGAACAGCAAGAAAACAGTCTGCATGCTGTTTGGTTCTAGAAAGTAGCTAAACTCCCCACCCATTTCTGGGACACCGCCATCACTAGCTCCCTGCACGGAGCTCTCCCTCACAAGCCTGTCCCCTGCAGCACTCTGCAAGGGACACCACCATCACTAGCTCCCTACATGGAGCTCTCCCTCACAAGGCTGTCCCCTGCATCACTCTGCAAGGGACACCACCATCGCCAGCTCCCTGCATGGAGCTCTCCCTCACAAACCTGTCCAATGCATCACTCTGCAAGGGACACCACCATAGCTAGCTCCCTGCATGGGGTTCTCCCTCACAAGGCTGTCCCCTGCATCACTCTGCAAGAGACACTGCCATTGCTAGCTCTCTGCATGGAGCTCTCCATCACAAGCCTGTCCCCTGCATCATTCTGCAAGAGATACCACCATTGCTAGCTCCCTGCATGGAGTTCTCCCTCAAAAGCCTGTCCCCTGCATCACTCTGCAAGGTGAGCATCTGCCATCGCTAGATCCCTGTACTGAGCTCTCCCTCACAAGCCTGTCCCCTGCATCACTCTGCAAGAGACACCACCATCACTAGCTCCCTGCACGGAGTTCTCCCTCACAAGCCTGTCCCCTGCATCACTCTGCAAGGTGAGCATCTGGATCTCCACTGTATTCTTGTACTGGGCTGCAAAACTTCATTGAACTCTTTGGACTGCTTTTCTATCCCGACTCATGCTGGCGTACTTAAAATGATTGTTTTTGTCTGAATGCTCACGTCTGGTTTTTACCTGCTGTGCTGTTCATTCTGTGGTTACCTTAAGTGCCCTTTTTAGCGGTTGGTTGTATTTAGCCAGCTTCTTACAGTTACTTTATCCTTCTTCTACTTACAGTTTAGTTTCAATTTGTTTTGCTACATTTGCAACTCTGGGCGCTGGTCAGGACTTCCTTGGTGGCACATGCGCAGTAGCCATACATCCCCAAGTCCGCTGGGTGTTCCCGCAGCATGTATCATGTGCTTGTAAATGCTTTGTCCTCATACATTATATTCCCTTGTCTCCCTCTCCTCCACAGGGACACTGCCATCATTAGCTCCTTGCATGGAGCTCTCCCTCACGAGTCACAAGCCTGTCACCTGCATCACTCTGCAAGGTGAATGTCTGGATCTCCACTGTATTCTCGGACTGGGCTAGCCTGCTTCTAAGTGAGTGCTTTGCCCACCACCCCCACCTTACTTCACATTCTCCCTACTTCCTCATTTGTTTTTTATACTCAGCCACCACTAGGAGTCACTACTATGCATTCCTCACCTCACTGTTTTCCTTCTCATCCCTGCACCCTTTCTCCTGCTAGCTCCTTCCTACCCTGCCTCCTCAATCTTCTCTCCTGCATCCCTCTTCTACCCCTCTTGACCCCCCAGGTTTTGAACCCTTGACCTTCTGCACTAGAGGCAACAACTCTACCACTGTACCACCATAGCACACTCACTTTGTGCTGTTCCCATAGTGTCCTTTTTCTGTCTCCGACCCTCTCCACCCGGCTGCTCCAGCTCTCTCAAAGAAGTTACCTACCTGGCTTCTTAGCCCCCATAATAGCTTACCTCATGGCCCCCCTCCGCCTTTCCTCTCCCCTCAACTTTTCCCCCTTTGGAACCCTTCATGCTCTTGCCTTCTCTCTCCTAGTCCTCCTTCTCCTTCCTCCCTCTGCCCCACTCACCCCTCCCCCACCTAACTTTTAAACTTACTCCCTGTTGCCCTCTACCCACTCTGCAATCTATCCACTCCTGCTGCCATCTCTTCTCACCCCCCTCACACAACCCCCTGGTGGCTTCCAGATGGGTGGCAGCCCGTCACTGCATGGTAGGTCCTGTGCTGTCACTATGTGGGAGGTGGGGAGAATGCCACAGGGTAGGGTAGAGACATTGACGCTACTGTGTTCCCTTACAGCTCCTGAGCGTCTACAAGGGTCAGCGGTGGTGGGTGTGTCCACCGTGGGCGAGGCCCTGGACACAGAGGAGCGCCCATCCACCTCCACAGGTGTCTGAGGGTCAGGACCACAGCATACCTGCCTGTCTGTCTGGATTGAAGATGGTGGTGCTGGTGCGGACGAGGCCCTGCCTGTGTCCCAGCGTGACAGCGGCCACAGACTCCAGCATGCTGGGACACGGACTGGTGCTGGATCAGGCATCGATGATGATGCATCACACATCCCGGACAGTGATACATGTGGGACGCAGGATGGTCCCACAGCCAGGAATGGCACGAGCATAGCCGTGGGTGGTGCAGCCATGGAGGCCTGCGTGACATCACAGTCCCAGCCTGTGCCTGTATGCCCCAGTGGGGCAGCACTGGTGTGCGACCAGACTGGTGGGGCTGTTGCGGCCACTGTGGTGGCACTGGTGAGCCCTGGCAACCGGCGGCTGGAGGGGCAGTGCCAGCAGTCGGCCAATGGTGACGGGGGACAGTGTCGGGTGGCGGCGTCAGTGCACCATGTGTGGACGTTCCCTGGCATGGCTCTGGTGTGCAGCGCCCATCTTCAAGGGGTGCTGCCTGGCATGGCAGGAACACCATGAGGGACAGCATGGTGATCAGGTGGATGACCTCTTTGATGAGCACAGCCGCCTACTCCAGGCTTCAGTGGATCAGCAGTTGTGGCTTGTGACGGCGGTGGATGCTCTCAGTGCAGTTCTGTGCCAGGCAGAGGAGCAGCGCAGCAGGGACCACGGTCTGCTCCTGGCAGAGATCGCCTGGCACCGGGAGGATGTGACCGCTGCCATTGACAGGCAGACACGTACAATCACTGCTGTCATGGCCACTTTGGGCACCCAGTTCATTGCCCATGTGCCACAGACACTGCACAGTGTCATGTACGTCGTGTGACAACTTCCATGTCGACACCGGGTTCAGCTGCGGGCATACCGAGCACGCCTGGCGCTGGCATGTTCGGTGAGCTGCAGAACCCTGCGTGAACACAGTCGCTTTCCTGCAGCGTCACCCCTGGGGGACCATTGGTGCCACCCCATGAGGCTAATAGTCAGCCTTGCATGGCTGGCAGGTCTTGGCAGGGCTGCCCACACATCCGTGGTGGCTGTGGCACTGTGCTGCATGACTGACCTGTCTCTCACCATGGCCACTGTCTGCCGCTGCCCTGTGTGCAGTATGTTGTGCACCGTGCAATGCACGGGTGGGGTACCTGGCTCTGCACACGCATGATCCATGACACCCTCCCGGCTGCTGGCACTGTGGTGTTCTACATGATGATGTCCTCGCTGCACTGTCCACCAGTGTGCAATGGTGCCCAGCGTCTGAGACATGCACAGTGACGGCCACTGGGCATGGCTGTGTGTGGACCTGTGTGTGGCTAGGGATTGCAGTCGGGGTTGGCGTGCCTTCTACCCCTTGTGCATGTCTTGTGGTGTGTGTGTATGTGTGTGTGTGTGTGTGTGTGTGTGTGTGCATGAACGCTTGTCGTGTTTGGCCTTGCCCACCCCTGATGGCATGTGTGGTTCCACACTCACACCCATTCCCATGCCGCCATCTGCCCCTGGGGTTCATCCATGCCTGTCTGTGGGTTGTGCCCTTGCCATTGGTGGTTGCACATGGCACCATGACCTACCTGTGTTGGCCGAAGTGCTCCTCTGTGATGGTGTCCCGGTGCAGTTGTGCCATCCGGATCAGGCGGGGGTCCCATCGCCCAGGGGGTGGCTTCCCATCACTGTCTGGACCGGCGTCCTCATCGTCCCCATCACTGTCCCCCTCTTCGACCTCTACAGCTATCCCACAGTTGTTGGCCATGTTGTGCAGGATGCAACAGGCCAGGAATAGCCCACAGACCTTCGAGGGGCTGTACTGTAGGGCACCGCCAGACATGTCCAGGCACCGGAAACATGCCTTCAGCATCCCGAACACCCGCTCGATGACATTACATGTGGTGGCATGTGCCTCATTGTACCGTTGCTGCGATGGGGTCATGGGGCGCCGGTATGGTGTGAGCAACCAGAGACGGAGTGAGTAGCCACTGTCACCTGTGTGTAGAGGGTGGACATTAGTATGGTGGTCTGCATCGCTCTGCCATGGATCATCAAGGCCAGTACTCATGGCACCTCTGACTATGCACCCCCCCCTGCTGCCCATGTCATCCTGCGTGATGTGCATACTCACCCACTAGGTGGCCAGTGGGGATGTCCCCCACTCTCGAACCTGTGGCACAGTGCAGACTGGTGCCAGATGAAGGCATCATGTGCTCCCCCAGGGTGCATGGCACAGACATTGGTTATGCACACCCTGGCATTGCACACCACCTGGCAGTTGATGCTGGCAAAACCCTTCCGGTTGATGTATGCAACACCATCCGGGCCAGGTGGTGTGCGGATGGCCAATGGTTGCAGTCAATGGCCCCGAGCACGTCAGGCATACATGCTACCCTGTGGAACTCTTGTATGTGTGCTGTGTGCTGGGGAAATGGATGTACTCCACAGCATGTGGCAGCAGTGCGCTGAGAAATTGTATGAGTAAGCGTGACGCGGCTGACACGGTTATGCCTGTTGTGTCCCCTATTGGTCTCTGGAAGGTGCCCGTGGAGAGCAAGCACATGACAGCTGTCACCTTTGTCTCCACTGACAGAGCATGTGTCCATCGTGTGGGTGCCTGCATTTCATCACTGCACAGCTCACAGAGCCACCTCAGGATCGCCCAGTTCAGGCGGTACCGGCCCACAATCTCTGTGTCGGTGTAGTGCTCGAAGGTGATGTGGGCTTGTTTCCACATGTTGGGGGCATACCACCGATGGGCCCTTCCACGGCCGTACCCCCCTGCTGCCTGCCTTCTCACACCCCTCATTACTGCCTCCATCTGGAAGGTGGCACTGGCCATGTCCCTGGCTGGTGTCCCCCCCCCCCCAGCAGCTGTTATCCCGTTCTCCCTGCTGTCCTCTGTGATGCTCCCCCTGCACGGGGTACACCTCCGGCCTTTGGCTGTCCTGCCTACTGCCACTGCCACTGCCCTCAGTACACTGTGGCACTACCCTGTCTGTCCTGCACAAGTAGCACAGGCTCCCCTCTCCTGTCCTGTTCCTGTGTGTTCCCAGGTGTGCCCTGTCCTGCTCCTTCACAGTCCCACTCACTGCTACCCTGTTTGTGGTTGCTGTCACCTCACTCCTACCTCTGGCTTCCCTGTAGTGTTCTTTTTCATTTTGGATCATTTCTGCTATCGCGCAACTTCCACTAGCTCCCTTATTATGCATGGTGCATGCTGTTGAATATCGCACTGCACCATTTATTCATGGTTCCTCCCCCTATGGCTGCACATGTATTCATTACCATTGCACTCTTGCGCATTGCAACTTGAGCGGCGCAGCTGCTTCCCGCTGAATATCGCATAATGGTGCATTTTCATACTTGCACTGGTGCATCTCTGTTGTGCATGGCGCATCCCTTTTGCATATTTGGGCCATAGAAATTTGACGGCAGATAAGGACCACTTGGCCCACCTAGTCTGCCCATTTCCCTACCTACTGGATAAGCTGCAGATCCTAGTTAACCAACAGCCTACTTCCTCCTACTCCCCCTCTAGAATTGCCTTATGTGTGTTCCATGCATTCTTGAATTCCCCCACTGTTTTTGACCCCACTACTCCCTCAGGAAGACTGTTCCACACGTCCACCACCCTCTCCATGAAAAGATACTTCCTCACATTGCCCCTGAGCCGTCCCCCCCTCTATCTTCAATTTGTGCCCCCTTGTTCTTGCACATCTCTTTTTCTGAAAGATGCTACCCTCTTGGACTTTGTTGATTCCCTTCGGGTACTTCAAAGTTTCTATCATGTCCCCCCTCTCCCTCCTTTCCTAGAAGGTATACATATTAAGCTCATTTAGTCTCTCTTCATATGGCTTCTGGTGCAGACCCTCCACCATTTTAGTTGCCCTCCTCTGGACTGCCTCCATCCTGTCTCTGTCCTTGCAGAGATGGTGTCTCCAGAACTGCATGCAGTACTCCAGATAGGGTCTCACCAACTGTCTGTACAGAGGGATAACAACTTCCTGTTTTCTACTGGTGATGCCTCTCCCTGTACATCCCAATATCTCCCAGCCCTCCTTACTGCCTTATCACATTGCTTGCCTACTTTTAGGTCATCTGACATGACTACCCCCAGGCCCCTTTCCATTTTTGTTGTTGTTAGTACCTCCCCCCATTGTGTACTCTTCCCCTGGGTTTTTGTTTTCCAGGTGCATTACTTTGCACTTCTTTGCATTGAATCTAAGCTGCCATACTTTTGACCATTCCTCCAATGTTTCCAAGTCGCTTCTCATCTTTTTCACCCCGCCTTGTGTATCAACCCTGTTGCAGATCTTTGTGTCATCTGCAAAGAGGCATACTTTTCCTTCTAGTCCCTCCACAATATCACCTGTAAAGACATTAAAGAGGACCTGTCCCAGTACTGAACCCTGCAGTACCCGCTAGTAACCCCCCTTTCTTCAGAGTGGACTCTGTTTACTATTACCCTCTGCGTCCTGTTGTCCAGCCAATTTTTTACCCAGGCTACCACCCTGGGACCCACTCCCAGGCTGGCTAACTTGTTTATTAATCTTTTGTGTGGGACTGTGTCAAATGCTTTGCTAACGTCTAGGGTAGGCCATGCCCACAGACCTCCCTGACCATCTGCTTTGGTCACCCAGACAAAGAAATCTATTAGATTTATCTGACATGACCTTCCCACTGTGAATCCATGCTGCCTTGGGTCCTGTGGCCTGCTGGCCTCTAGGTACTCAACTATTCTTTCTTTCAGAAGTGATTACATCATTTTCTCTACCATTGAGGTCAAACTAACAGGTCTATAGTTTCCTGCCTCTGCCTTGCTCCCACTTTTGTGAAGGGGAATCACATCCGCCTTCCGTCGGTCCTCATGTACCACGCCATCCTCAATGATTTGTTAAAAAGGGTAGTCAGTGGTGTCAACTTAGTTATTTTAGGATTCTGGGGTGAATACCGTCAGGTCCCATTGCTTTATCCACCTTCAGTTTTTGGAGTTCTTTCAGGACCCTTTCCTCTGTGAATGGACTGGTATTGACCCCCCTATCCAGAGTGCTCTGTTGTTTGGTTTAGGTACCTCCACCTCCTCTTCTTTTGTGAATACAGAGCAGAAGTATTCATTCAGTATCCCTACTTTTTCACTGTCACCCTCTGCCCACCCCCTCCCTTTTATTAAGCCTCACATATCCCTCCCTTGGTCTTTCTTCGCTCCCTAATGTACATATAAAATGTTTTATCCCCCTTAATAACTGAGTTGGCTACCTTTTCCTTGATTTGGGCCTTTGCTGTTCTGTGAAATATTCCTGGACATATGTCCTGGTAATCCACGGGTAATGTATAAATATTAGGATTAGTCCTTTGCTGTGCTGACTCTCCTGATGTGTTTCACAAAACAAGACTCTTTTCTTCCCCAAAAACTTGAGGGATGGGGGTTGGGGGTGGGCCACAAAATGAAGAACGTCACACTAGTAGACAGGTCTTTGTTTTTAAAATTCTTATTCTTTTATTTTATTTTCTGGCCCAAATCCTCTACATTTCACCAATAAATACTTGCTTCCTCAGGAGGTGCCTTTACAGACATCTTAATTGGTACTCCAAATAATTATTTCTTTCTTTTGGATTAACTGTTTCCACTATGAATCCTGTTCATTTCTTATTTTCAGCACTAATTTGTTGCCTTTTTCAATGCTTTTATAAGCCCCTTGTATTGGTTGCTCATGTCCTTCCTCTCTTATCAGATCCACGCTTTCTTTACTGATTCTGTTTGCTATTCTGACTGCCTTCCCTGCTTCCTTCTGCTTTAACTGGCACAGTTCTCTGTCCTGCTCCTTCTGTGTTTCCTTATACTTTCTGAATGCTATATTTTTCTCCCTAACCTTTCCCTCCACCTCTTTTGAGAACTATAGTGTTTTTTTCCTTCGTTTAGTTTTATTTGCTTCACAGAAAGGCTTGTTGCCTCCGTGATGGCAGTTTTGATTTTCCCCCATTTGTTTCTCCATCCCTCCTTCTCACCTGTTTGCTAGTGGTTTTCTGGGGTATTCTCCCATTTTGCCAAAGTCAGCCCTTCTAAAGTCCAATACCCTCACTTTTGTATGGCTTGACTCTACGACTGTGTTTATCTTGAACCACACTGGTTGGTGGCCGCTTGTTCCCAGATGGCTACCCACTTCTAAATCTGAGATCCTGTCTCTGTCCCCCATTTAAGAGTACCAGGTCTAAGATTGCTCCCTCCTGAGTGGGTTCCAACACTAACTGTCTGAGGCATACCCCCTGTAAGGCATTGAGAATTACCCTGCTCTTGGATGTGGCTGCAGCAAAGGTGTTCCAGTTAACATCTGGGATATTCAGGTCCCCTATCAACAATATCGCCTCTTTTTCTGCCATTCTGAGGATGCCTTCTATCATTTCCTTGTCCACCTCCCCCGAGATGGGGGTCTGTATACAACGCCCATGCTGATTGTGGTGTCATTTCCTGTCTCCAGGGTGATCCACAGTGCCTACTCTCCTCCCAGTTTACCCTTTAGTTCCATTGCTTTGATCCCTTCCCTTATGTAGAGAGCTTCTCCTCCTTCTCTTTTACCCTACCTGTCCTTCCTGCATATTGTGTAAGAGTTGGGAATGTGCTGCGAGCTATGGCTGAATGAGGTGGTGCTAAAACAAAGGGCAACCAGCCCAAACACAACAAGAAGCCAAAAGTAGTACAGCACACTTTAGCCCGTTGCAGGATGAATCCAGGTCCAAACGTATAGATGCAGGTAAACTAAATTATTTATTGTATCCAAAGAAACAACATGGACCAACAGGCAGAACAGAAAACAAAGCGCTTAACGTAGTCTGACGCTCAACACTCGCCAATGAGTCTTCATCAGGGGGTAAAGGTTACAAGCTAAGCTCAGTCCTTTTATAATAAAGTTGGCAATTAATCAATTAGAAAATACACAGGTGTTTACAACAATCATTCTAAGTCAGCATACAAAAACATTTTCATTCAATACCTAAATCGGTCACTGGATGGTGCTATAACAGCACTAACATCATTTTAATAGTGAGAATTGTGAGAGAGAGGTACCCCCCCTTTTAGTACTTTTTTGTTTTGTTGGTAGTTATTAATTTGGTTGCTGCAGGCGTCCTTAAAGAGTCCGGATTGTATATTACTTCTTGTCTGCTGGTGTTCGTCTTGTCCGTTGGGCTGGCCACCCATAAATTTGTGTGTTCGTTATTCGTTGTCCCCCCCCCTTTGTACACTTCGGATCTCTTTTTATTTTTCCTCTAAGATTCTAATTCAGAAGGCAACTACTAAGGCAATAAAAATAAAAGAACTAGAGTAAAAATAAGTTGGTGAAAGCTTGTGACAAATACTATCACCCAGTGAAAGAAACTGAATTAATTTTGGTTAAAATTCACCCCCCCCCCAAATCCTTATCTTCGTCCAGGCATATTCAAGTTGTTAAAGAAGTGAAGACTTTGCGATAGTACGGAGCTACAGTAAAGTACAGCTCGAGCATTTCACTTTTCTCAAAGTAAAAGCATCATAGTTTTATTCACCTGTAATTTCATTCTTCTGTACACCTTCGGAGAAATAAAGAATATAGTATCACATCCTTCCCAGCAGGGTATTCCTGGTGATAATCCTGGGCAGTCGGGGAGCTAAAGAAATAAACCCCCTTCCGTACCGTAGTTCCCAGGTAAAGAAATGCCCGTTCTGTGCTGTTTGCTGTCGGAATGGAAAATAGATTAGCAGCCAGTAAATTAGGGTTAGTTTGTGTTGCCGAATCCATATATCTGGCAGTCCTTGGAGGCTAATCTTTGCACTTAGAATATATTTTTTAAGAGAAATGGAAGTGGTACTCATTTAATAAAGTTGGTGACTGAGCCCTGTACGGTAGTTCGAATTCAGTACAGTATTGAACTGCCGCTCAAACTCTTGCACTATCCCGAAGGAATAACTTAGCTTAAAATAAGGGCGTTTTAATTGAAACGGCATAAAATGATTCCAGTGAGGTTGGCTTACCTCCTCTTCCCTTTGAAAGGAACATTTGAGCAAGAGTTACGCTCTCCTATTATGAGGATAATTTTAGTTTATGTTGGCAGAACCCTGCGGTACCGAGAGTTCTCTCCCTTCCTTTTGCAGCATTTCTTATGAGCCGGCCGGCCACAGTTTCCTTTCTTTTATCTCCCTACTAAGAGGGACGACCCTCCTATGACCTACTGGGAATATTAAAATGGTAAAGTAGATAATAATGTTAAAAACAATTGATAAGATTTGGATATACTGTGAACATATTAATTAGTGTGTGTAAAATAAATTAAAAGTCTTTTTTGAGATTATTTAATCAATTGGTAATATTAAAGGCGGAGTTATTAGGTCACATGTTTTGGGATGCTATTTAAGATGACTGCCTTGTGAAATCAAACAGAGTGGAGGAGGGTGTGAAGCTAACAACACCCTGTCCTGAGTTGGTGAGTTCTAGCTCTGAATTGTGATTCTTGATTTCTATATCTTGTTTTGTTGTTTTGTCATTACTAGTCCGCTATATAAAATAAATATACATTTTTGGTTACTGCTAATCTTGTCCGAGTGTCTTACTATCCCACACCAGCTCACAGGAATACAAAAAATCTATATGCAGACTCTAAATGATGAAATAAAACAACATAAACATGATAAAAATTGTCGACAAGGATATAATAGAAGACCACACCTCCAGCCTATCCTGGAAAAGAGAGAGAGAATATGTATGCAAGGCAACCATAATACAGGACCTCCCAGTAATTGAGGACAGGGCAGCTGGAGGACAGGCAAACGAAATGGAAGTGATACCTATGAGAAAAAACAAATTTAACAATATAGTTATTAGATTCCTAAGTCACATATGCAATCTCATGTTTTATCAGAAAACCTCATCATATTTTCTTATTTCAAAAATGGTTTTAAATCCCATTTATCATTGAGTCCATGTGGTTTTGCACTATGCAATGTGTGGATCCAAAAACTCTCACGTTGTAATAGTAAGTTTGATCTGTCACCACCATTTTTCATTTGAGAAACATGTTCCAACCCTATGAATTTGAAATATGATATCTTAGAATTGTGTACATTTAAAAAATGTAAACCTACAGGAGTGTCTTGTTTACTGTTCAAAATCGAACGAACATGTTCCTGTACTCTTTGTTTCAAAGGCCTGACAGTCTTACCTACATATACCAGATTACAAGTACACCACGATGCATACACCACATAAGGTGTATTACATGTGATGAGTTCTCTGATCTCAGCTTTGATATCCTTATTTATGGGGTGGACAAATTCTTTTGCAGGAACTCCATATTTGCAGATATTGCAATTGTTACATCTGTAAAAGCCATTAGGACGGTGTGGTAACCATGTGCCAGTAGTATTCTTAACACAGGAAACTTGACTATGTACTAACCTATCTTTCAGATTTTCAGTTCTGTTAAAGGTGATTCTGGGCTTAGGGCCTACAGAGGTTCCCACAGTATTATCTCCCAGTAAGATAGGCCAATTCCTGTGTATGACATTGCCTATCTGTCCTGCCAAATGATTGAAATCTGTTACAAATGTACATGGTGCTCTTTCTGTGGAAATTATATTTCCTGTATTGTCACCCCTTAAAAGGTCATTTCTATTCATTTGTTCAACCTTGTCCCTTGTTTGTTCCAAAGTTTTTTATCATAGCCCCTAATCTCAAATCTGTCAATAAGTTCTTCCATTTGAGTTGCAAATTCAGCATCTAAGCTGCAATTTCTTCTTAATCTTAACATCTGTCCAAAAGGGATGAAATTTTTTAGATTGTGGGGGGTGGGCACTACTGGCCAACAATAGTGAATTTGTGGCTGTGTTCTTTCTAAAACATCTAGTCTCTACCTTATTTTGATTGACATAAAGATTAAGATCCAAAAATGAAATATTCCATGGGTCACTGATGTAAGTGAATTTTAGATTCAATGTGTTATCATTAAGCCAATCTATAAAATCAGGGATGACATTTGCAGGTCCCTCCCATATACATAAGACATCGTCAATAAAGCGGTGCCAATGTATAATGTTTTTGATAAATGGATTATTATCGGAGAGGACAATATCTTTTTCCCATAACCCTAAAAACAGATTGGCATAACTTGGTGCCATCGATGCTCCCATGGCCGTGCCACATTTCTGTAAATAAAATTCTCCTTTGAATTCAAGGTAGTTATGTGTTAGTAGAAATTCAGTAGCTTCTACAATGAATTCATGTGGAACATTTTCAACTTGAGATAGTTCTTCCATCCAATATTTGACTGCTTCCAGACCTTTTTGATGTTGAATAGAGGTGTATAAAGATTCAACATCAATACTTAGCCATTGGTAGTCTGATTTCCAGTCAATGTCTTTCATAATGTTTAGTACTGTTGTACTATCTTTAATATATGAAGGAAGTTTAACAACCTGAAACTGAAGGAAGAAATCAATAAATTTGCCCAGATTCTGTGTAAGTGAATTACATCCTGAGACTATAGGCCTACCTGGTGGTTTAATTATATCTTTATGAATTTTTGGTAAGATATAAAAACTAGGAATGGTAGGATTATCTTGCCAAATGAAGTTGTATTCTTTTTCTGAAATAAGTCCACTATCCACAGTGTATTTAAGTAGTTGAAATAACTCTTTTTTAAAAATCTGTGTGGGGTCAGAGGGTAATTTACAGTAATCGTTGGTATTATTTAATAGTGAATATACTATATCACTGTATTGTGCCATGTCCATTACCACAATATTACCTCCCTTGTCTGCTGGTTTAATAGTTATTTCAAGGTTTTTAGACAGATTCTCAAGAGCAGTTTTTTTCATTTTTTGTTAGATTATAGTACCTTGGTTTAATCTGGTTGTTCAAGATCTCTTGTACTTGTTTATTTACTACTTTCTCAAATACCTGTATGGTAGGGTTAAATACATTCGGACAGAAGGTAGATGTACCTACGAATTTATTTCTCCTTAAAGTTGAAATATGTCCCTTAACATTAAACATGGCATTACCTGTAAAATGAGACTGGGTAGTAGACTGTTCAGTCTCATTTTGTTCAGCTATAATGAGTCTTTCAAACATATCTAAATTAAATTCAACATCTCCACCAGTATCACCACCAATAGGTTCAATTTCAGAGTACATGTTGAATCCATTGTTTGAGATTTGTGTAGAATCTTCTATAGCTGAAATCAGTAGATCTAAGTCTTCAATATTCCTTGGTTCTTCTATTGTTGTCCCGCCCATGGTTTCAGATATATGTTTTTCTTGAAAAAAAGCTTTTAATTTTATTTTCCGATAGAATTTCTGTAAGTTCACAAAGATTTTAAATTCATTCACTACTGGAGTAGGTACAAAGTTTAATCCTTTCTGAAGAAGTTGAGTTTCAGTAGAAGTAAGTGTATATTGAGTTAAATTTATGACTTGTAACTGATTTCTTTGTTCCGTGTTCTCAGGGCTCTTTCTATTCTTGTTGACTCTCCGACCTCCCCTTCTCCCTCTTCTGGTCTTTTTCTTTCTTTCTCCTGATTGTTTCGTTAAGGCTTTCTCTAAAAAAGGTCTTTTTTCTCCAGTTTCTCCAGTATTATGTCTTTTGCTTCTACTTTTGGACTGAAATCGAACTCGAGAACGTCCTCTACTGACAGACCGTTTTTTAGCCCAAGCTGTGATGTGTCCCTTTTCGTAATCCATTTTATCACGGAGAAGTTTGGAGGTTTCCTTTTCAATTATCTCCAATTCATATTTCTGTACCTTACTTGCTAGTTTTGATTCTAAAACCTTGTAATCTGAATGATCACTAAATTCAGTTAATATTGATCTAGCTTCATTTAATTCTTTCACAGGAAGGTCATATTTTTGTTTATCATATTTAATTAATAGTTCCAGAAAGATTTTGGAACACCCACATGCAGCAGGAATCCAATCTTCCTTAAATTGGAACTCATCTATCCCACTAGAGGGAGAGATCTGTATATGTAACCCCCTCGGTGCCAAACCTCTTTCAATATATTCTTCAAGGGTTGAAATATCCTAAGTAATGTCTATTTCTTTTAATAGTAATTTTTCAAATGAATTAAATGCTGACCTTATTGTAATTTTACTAGTGGTGTCACTCGTTGAGGTTGGTCCTGTAATATTACTTTCATTATTAATTTGTAATCTTTCTCTTGCTTTTTTCCTTCTTATATCCGGTTCGTCAAATGCATGCCACAAGTGACTTTCGGCTCCATCAATTTCACTGTGCACCTCTCCACTTGTGCACTGCATAATACAGAAAGTGGCTACAAATCCAAAACAGTCAAAATTTCTTTCTTTGTTACTGCGATACAATAGAAAAGTTTATAACAGGTTTATTTAGCTTTATAAGAAACTACACCAAACTTGTGATACTCTTTTAGAAAGTGTAGGAGATTTTAAAAGGCTCTTCCAAAATTATTTAAAACTGCTCTTTTGTTAATGCAGAGCACTAGCCATTAAATCCTTGCAGATCGTTTTGTAAATTTAAAAAGCATTAAATCGTCTGCAGTTCAGTCGGCAGTGCAAATAAGCCAGGAACTTGCTGAGGAAACCTTTATAGTGCACTCTCAGAAGAGAATTTTGACTTATTGAGAGTAGATCTAGTCTCCAAGTCCATTCACAGTTTTAAAGCAAACAGCCGTCTTATTATTACAAAGAGTAGTATAGATAAGTTCATATGATGCATTTACTTCAAATGGCATCAAGTCATCCACAGCTAAGTCGGCGACGCAAGTGAATAAGCTGAGATCGCTGAAAAATCTCTGCGCTTTTCAGAAGAAAAATAACTTATTTAGAATAAATGCTGATCTCAAAATCCATTCATAATTTTAAAGCGCCAGCCGTCTTGTTACTAAGAAAATCTATACGATGTACTTTCCGGAGCAAGGTTAATTAATCAGAGTTAATAAAGACCTCAGATTTCATTTAGAAGTTCAAGACGCCAGTTGTCAGCATAATATATGGCAGTACAAAATAAGAAAATATACTGCAAAACCTAATAATATATTTTATAGAAATGGTGGTAGCTGTAAATCAATTCCAAAAAACTATAATTTCAGCTGTAATGTTCCTAAATGCTTCACAGTCCTTTTTTATAAAAAGTTATAATGCTAAACATGGGCAACAGCAATGTTAACATGCGCAGTATATGCAGAATGCTGGCCGTGAACCGCAATTATTTTTTAATCTGGCGCTTCAGTCTTCAGTAGCACAAAAAGGAAATATAGACAGATCAGAAAATGGCAACTTACAATTTCTATAGTGCACTTCTTGAAAAGGGTTCATTCAAACATGGTTAATGTCCTCAGAGTCCATTAATAAATCCAAATTACCAGTTGTCGGTATCACCCGAAAGCAGTACAGGTTAAACAGATGCACTTAATCAAATGAAGACAGAGTAAATGAAAGCCGCTGCAAATGTATTTGTTTAGCGGAAAAATTCACCAAAAATTATACTTGCTTTGTTCTGAATGGTGAGAAACCTCAAAGTCCGTTTGCAAATGCAAAACGCCAACATTTAAGAGTTAATCAGATGCATATCACAAATGAAGGTAGAAAAATCAGCAATGATGTTGATATCAATGAAACAAGCATGACTAAGTTTTTTTAAAATTGTTGAGGAGCAATTCCAAGATGAAAAAAGCCGAAAATTCACCAAAAATTATACTTGCTATGTTCTGAATGGTGAGAAACCTCAAAGTCCGTTTGCAATGCAGAACGCCAGCCGTCAGCAGCACAAAAGGCAGAACAATTGGAACAGTTGGGAACGTGCTGCGAGCTATGGCTGAATGAGGTGGTGCTAAAACAAAGGGCAGCCAGCCCAAACACAACAAGAAGCCAAAAGTAGTACAGCACACTTTAGCCCGTTGCAGGATAAATCCAGGTCCAAACGTATAGATGCAGGTAAACTAAATTATTTATTGTATCCAAAGAAACAACACGGACCAACAGGCAGAACAGAAAACAAAGCGCTTAACGTGCCCCAGCGCTTCGACTCGTCAATGAGTCTTCATCAGGGGGTAAAGGTTACAAGCTAAGCTCAGTCCTTTTATGATAAAGTTGGCAATTAATCAATTAGAAAATACAAGGATATAATAGAAGACCAAACCTCCAGCCTATTAAAATAAAATATGAAAAATGGTGGTGACAGATCAAACTTACTATTACAACGTGAGAGTTTTTGGATCCACACATTGCATAGTGCAAAACCACATGGACTCAATGATAAATGGGATTTAAAACCATTTTTGAAATAAGAAAATATGATGAGATTTTCTGATAAAACATGAGATTGCTTATGTGACTTAGGAATCTAATAACTATATTGTTATATTTGTTTTTTCTCATAGGTATCACTTCCATTTCATTTGCCTGTCCTCCAGCTGCCCTGTCCTCAATTAGTGGGAGGTCCTGTATTATGGTTGCCTTGCATATATATTCTCTCTCTTTTCCAGGATAGGCTGGAGGTTTGGTCTTCTATTATATCCTTGTCGACAATTTTTATCATGTTTATGTTGTTTTATTTCATCATTTAGAGTCTGCATATAGATTTTTTGTATTCTCACTATTAAAATGATGTTAGTGCTGTTATAGCACCATCCAGTGACCGATTTAGGTATTGAATGAAAATGTTTTTGTATGCTGATTTAGAATGATTGTTGTAAACACCTGTGTATTTTCTAATTGATTAATTGCCAACTTTATTATAAAAGGACTGAGCTTAGCTTTACCCCCTGATGAAGACTCATTGACGAGTCGAAGCGCTGGGGCACGTTAAGCGCTTTGTTTTCTGTTCTGCCTGTTGGTCCGTGTTGTTTCTTTGGATACAATAAATAATTTAGTTTACCTGCATCTATACGTTTGGACCTGGATTTATCCTGCAACGGGCTAAAGTGTGCTGTACTACTTTTGGCTTCCTGCATATTGTGTACTCTGGTATGCTGACGTCCCAGTCATGGTTCTCTGTGTACCATGTTTCTGTGACTGCCATGATATCCAGGCATCCCTCTTCCATCAAGACCATTAGTTCAGGGAGCTTGTTACCCAGACTACGGGCGTTGATACTCATTTTTTTAGCTCTCTGTTTGCTGTTTCACACTTTTTCTTTCTGTGCGCCCTTTCCCTTTCTATTATTTTGACCCCTTTCCCACTTTTCTAATCCCATACTTCCTTGACTTCCTTGCCTCTGTGGTGGGACTTTTGCCCCTTGGAATTTCCCTATGCATATGCACTACCTCAGCCTGTGGGGGGAGGTGCAACTATTGCCCTCCTTTCTGCTACCACCTCCCCCCTTGGCCTCCCCCTTAACACTCATTGAAGTAATGCTTGAACCATCCACTGAGAACTGTGGTTCCCCTCCTGGATGGATGCAGTCCATCACCCCTGTATAGGCTCTTATCCTCTCAGGTGGGCCCCCCGTCCCCATTGTTGCCATACCCCACCATTATGCACCATTCCTTCAACCATGAGTTGAAGGCATTAGTGTGGATCTTCATTGCCTTCTCCATATCGTAGACAGACACTACCTCTGCAAAGGCTACAGAGTGTGCTACTTGCCTAAGACTTTTTACCAGCTCCCTAAACTTCCCCTGTACTGTGCCTGCCCCATCCCTAGACAGATTATTTTTCCCCAGTTCAACAATGATATTTAGCTCCCCCTCCCCTCCTGCTGTTCTTGTGATCCATAGGATATTATTTATTTATTTATTGAATTTTGTTGACCGGGTAGGCCCACTGGGCCCCGGAGGTCCCTTTTTCAGGGGCGACCCGGGGGTAAACACTACAGTACAGGTACATAGAAACAGTAAAAGCAGGTAAGAGCTGTAAAATTAGCATACAGGTTAACAGACAGTACAAGTAGGTAAGCAGGGCTGCAAGCTTGCATAAATTACAAATGGTTTAAACAGTGATAACACACATAAGGCAAATTCCATACTGTATAACTGTGAAAGACTAAATAGCCTTTACCATACAGAAGGTGGAGAGGAAGGAGGGGTCGAGACGTAAGGTCAGTTCCTAGTGCATTGGCAAGTGCTCCTTGTGAACAGGTGAGCCTTGAGCTTAGACCGGAAGCAGGTGATAGACCCTGCCTCCCGTACCTCCAGTGGGAGTTTGTTCCAGTGGCAGGGTGCAGTAAAAGCAAAGGACCTAGACCCAGCTTTTGTCTTTGTTTTGGGGACCACTAAGAGGTTTTGTCCTGAGGAACGGAGGCTCCTCAGGTTGGTTTTGACACTAACTAGTCCTTTGAGACTCGGGGGAGGTAAGGGCCCCAGAAGCTTAAAAGCGAGACATAGAGTGGGGTAGATGAGGCGGGCTTCCAATGATGGCCAGCTGAGCTTGGCTTGAGCCTCGCAGTGGTGTGTCCTGGGGTGAGATAATGTTGCAAATCGGACAATCTTATTGTATAGGGTCTGGAGCCTGCCAAGTTCCGTGGCGGCCACGCCTTGGAGAACAGGTGCCGCAAAAGTGAGCTTGGGGAGAAGTACGCTAGTTGCGATGGCAACCCTGGCTTCTGGAATAATCTGGTCCTTTATTCTGTAGAGGATACCGAGTTTACCATGTATGGCTTTGGTGAGTTGGTCAACATGATTTTTTAGGGTGAAGCCTTGGTCCAAGGTTAGCCCTAGGTATTTAGTGGAGGTAACCACCTCAAGACTGTCGCCCCCTCTGGACTGGGCTGAAGACAGCGACCTATCTGTACAAGGATCTGGGCCCGAATAACATCGCTTTAGTTTTGCTGGTATTTAATACCATTTTATTCGAGTGAGCCAGTCCTCCAGCAGAAGAATGTCCTCTTGGAGGGCTTTCCCCAGTTCTCCTAAGTTAGGAGGCTGGGAAAATGACAGCATCGTCTGCGTATTGGATGCGCTGCTGCTCCACAATGTGAGCGCAGATCATTTATAAACAAAGTGAAGAAAGGGACCAAGTATTGACCCCTAGGGAACTCCTACTTTGAGCGGTGCAGACTGGGAGACATAGTCCTTCCACTTGACCCTCTGGGTCCGGCCCGTAAGGTAATTAGCCAACCATCCAAGGGCATGAGCGTCCATGCCTAGAGCGCACATTTTTTGTAAAAGGAGGTTATGGTTTACCAGGTCGAACGCTTTAGACAGGTCCATGAAGACCGCGCCTGTGCTGACCCCTGAGTCTATATTGCCTAGGATATCAGCCGAAAATTTGGTTAGTGCAGTGTCCGTCCCATGCTTGGATCTGAAGCCATGCTGCGATGAAGAGATTATCTGGTGTGTTTCCAGATATTCGCGTAGTTGATAGTATACAAGCTTCTCCTGTAATTTCGCTATTGCGGACAACAGGGAGATAGGTCTGTAGTTCCCGATAGGCTCGGTGGCCCCCACCCTTGTGAATGGGGATCACAAGGGCTTGCTTCCATGGCTCAGGGACAGACCCTTCCATAAGGGACCGATTTATCAGCCAGGTTAAAGGCTTGGCTAAAGATGAGGCGCCCTCCTTGAGGATTCGAGTCTGGATCCCATCAGGGCCCCCAGTGCCACTCACCCGCAGGGATTTAAGGATGAGCAGTACCTCCCTTTCCCTAACCAGCCGCAGATGAAACAGAGGGCGGTCTAGTTCAAGGGTCAGGGGCCTAATGGGTTCGCTCTTGTTATCGAAGGGACCCACCTTGTACGCATCCAGGTTTGTGAAGAAACCGTTTAGGGCCTCTGCGATGAGAGGCGCCTCTTCGAGTGCTTGCCCGTTCGCCAGGATAGGGCCAGTTGTTGATTTCATACCTCCTTTTAGGAGTTCGTTAATGTGTGACCAGAAGTATCTAGGGTTTCCCAGGTTAGCTTTTTGGAGACTGGTGATATATTCCTTCTTGGCTTTCTTTATGGCCAGTTTGCATTGGTTTCTGAGGGCCCTATAGCTAACAAAGTCCACTGGAAGCTTAGATTTCCTGAACTTTTTCCACGCTTTGTCCCGAGTAGACATCAGGGCTTTTAGGGGGGGTGAGATCCACTTATAACAGCTGCCTTTGACCCTATAGGTTTCATAGGGGCAAAGAGGTCAGTGACTTTAATGAGGGTGGTTTGGAAAAATTTGACAGCATCCTCCAGGTTAGGTAGGAGTCTAATGGGGTTCCAGTCAGTGCTATTTAGGTAGCCAATGAACTGGTCAGGGTGGAAGTTGGAGTAGTCTCTGGTAGTAATAGACCTAGGAGGGACTTTAATAGCATTATTCTTCCAAATGACAAATATAGGCGAGTGGTCGCTCAGGGCATCTCCCAGGATCCCGGCCAGCTTTACATTACTAGGGGACGAAGTTAGGACCCAGTCTATTATAGAGTGCCTACCTGATTTGTGGTTCATTCTGGTCGGTAGGGTAATTATTTGAGCGAGGTGGGAGTCGTGTAGAGTTTCGTTGATGGCAGATTTCCCTTCCTGACCCCAGTTTAAATTGAAGTCACCTAGAAGGATAGTCTAGGAAGCAGTGTCAACCGCTGGCTCTTCAGGAGCTCATCCAGAGAGCAGTGCATTGGATGGTGGGCTATATCGCAGCCAATAGTGAGGTGCTTAACCAATTTTGAGCCGAGCGAATATAGCTTCAGCATTCAGGGACAGGTCAAGGGGCTGCCTGGCGAGGGAGGAAGAGATATCGTCCTTGACATAAATTAGCACCCGCCCCTCTTTTGGAGGGTCTATCTTTTCTGAAAAGGACATATCCGAGATTGCTACTTCATGATCTGGAATGTGGGGTTTTAGCCAAGTCTCGAGACCGCTAATAGATCCGGATTATAGACTGCCAGCCATGCCTGCACCTCTGAGATCTTAGGTCTCAGGCTGCAGATATTCATATGCACCATCCTCAGACCCTTGGCTCCGTCCCAAGCCTTATCAGGGGAGGAGATAGAGACATTGGCTGTCTCTGGGCCAGGGTTTGGTTGGATATCACCTGCCACTAGTAGAAGGGCAGCTAATGAGCTCAGGAGTGTGAGGTTGGAAGGGGTATGGACACGATGACCTGACTAGGGTAGGGCTCCTACTGAAGAGAAGGACCCTGTAGAGGACCCCTTTCTTAGAGAATACATGTGCTGCCAGGAGAGGGAATTGCACCTTGGGGAGGGACATGCAAAGTGTCAGAGCCTCCCTCTCTCGACCCCTCACGGGTGTCGTGGGGGCAGAAGGCAGTTTTGTGAGGGCGTCAGTCCCGAGTTGCCCAGTATGTAAATCAATGCCAGGATGATGCCCCTGTTTCCAGTATGGAGGAGGCATGATGTGGCTTATCTGTGCTTCCGCCTGGATAGCAAGAGTAGGGCCTGGAGGCCGAGGGTTAGTAACAGACGATAGTGACTGTGACAACTTCCCAGAACCACCCTTACACTATTCGTGCGCCGAAGCAGGTTCGGCAGTCTGATTCATAGAGCAGCTAAAGTAAGAGCAGTTCGCGCCCTAATTAACAGGAACCTAGTAAGAAAGTACTAGCCATAGGTCATAAGGTGAAGAAACAACTAAGTCAGGCCTCCACCAGGGGTACAACAAGCAATTCCTGCCTCGGAGGGGAAGAGCAAAACATATGCTTACTATCCCTTCCTGCTTTGGTGCTGGGTTGGCAGCTGACCTCCATTTCCACTCCCTTTCCTTCTCCCAGCTCTATCCCCTGATGATTGAGTCCCCCATGAGAAGCTGTTTCTTCCTTCTCTGGGGTCCTCATCCACCCACCCTGGGGCCTCCTTCTGGGGGAGGCCCACATCCTACTCAGCTATTTCCACAGCTGCCTCTTGGCAGTCCCGCTCTTCCAGAGTGGCATAGGAATTATGCAGTGGAACAGACAGTAGTTGAGGAATGTTTCTGCGACTGCTCCATCCCAACCTGCTGGATAACACCACCTCCTTCCTCTTCGAGCCCTTGGTAGTTCAGCCACTCCTCCTATCTGGCAACCGTTGAGGTAATGGTGTCAGAGTTAGGGGTCCCTGGATGGTAGAAGAGATTTCCCGACTCCCAGGAAACATATGGGGCATGCTGCTTGTCAGGGAAAGCAAGAGGAGGAACAAAAAATACTCAACACTGAGCCTGCAGCAAAGCAGAAGGAACTCAAAGAGAGCACCCCCTCACAACTGAATATCTCCTTATTGAGAGAAATAAGATCCCTTCGTATGCAGCTCAGCTCCCTAGCCACGAGAAAAACAGATCTGGTGGTACTGCACTTATAGCACAGTTTTGGGATGGGGTGAGAAGGCGGGTAAGCTGTCCTACCAACTGCAGAAACAAGTCAGACAGTTAAATAAATGGCCTGCGAGACAAGAGTGGCTCTTTACAGACTCAACCTGAGCTGAACAGTTGCATCATGCGCACCTTTTATGATGATCTTTACTGCTCCCAGGGTCCCCTCAGCCAAGACAAACTGAATGAGTTCCTGGTGGGCTTACCCATCCCCACATTAATTGTGGCCCATAAAGAAACCCTGGAAGATGCATTCACCACCCAGGAAATCCAAGCTGCCATTTCTGCCATCTCTCCACATAAAGCCCTGGGTGCTGACAGCATCCAGATTGACCTCTACCAGCTGATCCTTACAGTAGTCTCCCCCAGTCCCACATTCTGTTTTCCAAGAATCCTACTCCAAATCCACCCCCCCCTTGATGCGTGAGGCAGTTATCACTGTCCTCTCCAAGGAGGGAAAAGACTCCACTGCTCTTGGTAGTTATAATCCTATAATCTTCACTAATGCTAATGCAAACATTTTTGCTAAACTGTTAGTCTACTGACCAGAGCTCATTCTCCCCCACCTCGTTCATCCCTCCCAGGTGGGATTCGTTAAAGGTGTCTGACTTCAGACCACCAAAGGGCACTTTTCTCTCTAATGTCCTTGACTAATTCTGCCTCCACTTCCACCACAGCAGTGGCCGTTGATTTTGAAAAAGCCTTCGATTCAGTGTAGTGGGGGTATATGCATGCCATTCCCTCTAGGATGGGCTTTGGCCTCCAGTTTGGAGGGTGGATCTGTGCATTATGGGCATAACCCACTACCTGAGTCCTGACTAACTCAATACTCTCCTCTCCATTCGTCCAGTATAGAGGAACCCACCAAGGCTGTCCCCTTTCCCCTTGTTGTTTGTATTGGTCATACAGCCTCTGGCCATTGTCCTTTTGGCATCACCCAGACTTGAGGGACATTAAGGTTGGCCACTGCTGTACACAGATGACTCTCGTTCTCCTTCAAAATGCCCTCTCTGGTATTCCCAGCCTTCTCAATATCCTGCATGCAATTCAAGGCATATCTGGCCTCAAGACTATCTCCAGTAACACTGCGGTTTTACCTCTAAATCACCTCTGTACCCAGGACTCAGTAGCTCTCTGGGGGCTGCAATGATCACCCAAGAGTATTAACATGGAGACATAGAATTTGATGGCAGATAAGTACAACCTGTCCCACCCAGTCTGCCCATTTTTCCCTACCTACAGTATCACTGCAGACCCTGATCAATCTCCAGACTTTTATACTTGCCGCCTTCCTTCTCAGTAATATACCCTTATGCCCATTCCATGTATTCTTGACCCCTCCCCACTGTCTTCACCCCCACCACCTCCGCTGGAAGGCTGTTCCAGGAATCTACCACTCTTTCTGGGAAGAAGTACTTTCTCACATCTCTCCTAAATCTACCCCCTCCAGCTTCATAGAATGTTCTCTTGTTCTTAAGCTCCCTTTTATCTGAAAAATACTTTCTCCTGTACCTTATTTACCCCATGAGTAGAGATGCAGCAAATTTTAAATTTGCCGGCAAAATGAACCTGATGGGCACTTGATCATTGCTACTCCGCTATCGCGAATTGGGCAATACAAAGTGCTCACTTCATCTTGTCATTACCACTAGTGTTAAGGTGGAATGGCAATGCAGTAAGAGCAAAGTCATTGTTTTTAATGGACCTGCGTTCCTCATTAGGATTCTAAGTGATCCACTTGGTGTTTCAGATTTGCAGCCCCCTACACATCACATGGCTTACAGTACTGTAAGTCACATGCTCTTTAGCTAGGCAGGAAAAAGTGAGTCATACAAACAGACACTTTTACTTTCTCCTGTGCAGATGGAGAGAGAGTAGTGTGTTTGTGACTGCTGATACTTTTAGATCAGAGCGAGGAAGAGATTTAAACTTTGATTTAGACCCAACAGCTTTTTTAAAAGCTAAATTTTTTTGTCTTTTCTGTACTCTTTTTTACTTAATTTGTTCTTTCTGTAAATTGTGTTTTTCTTACCTTTATAAGTAGTTAGTTGTTTGTGTGTGTGTGACTGTGTGTGTGTGTGTGTTGTGTGACAGTGTGAGTAGTGATTGCTCGGAGTGAGGGATCTCAGTAGGAGAGATGGACCAGGGTGAGGGAATGTCTGGGACGGGGCTGCTTTGGGAGAGAGTGGTAGTGGTAAGCATCGTACCGTGTGCATGTGTGTAGGGCATGGGCGCCCATTCCTGTTGGACCACTCAAAACTTGTGAGTGCCCCCCCCCGAAGCAGAACCAGCACCGCCTCCTGTCCTGACTCTGAGGCAGTTGAACCACCACCACCAAGCCCAGCACCAGGTCCTCTGGAGCAGGATGTGCCTGTTCCCCCGGGCCCAGGTGTGGATCCCATCCCTGTTACAGCACCGTGACCAGCAGGCTTACAATACATCCAAGTAACTATTAAAAAAAATTATGTTGTGATTCATGCCGTGATCGTAAATTGTGATTTGTGACTGCATTTGTGACCATGATGATGAAGAAACGTGAATGCCTATGGCTGTACTTCCCCGGGCCCCGATGAGCTGTAGCTTAAAACTCCCAGACTTAAAAACACGTATCTATGAGTACAATGGTGGGGTGGTGAAGCCTGGAGAGATACTACAAAACAGGTTTACAATACATTCAAGTAACTAGAAAAAAAATTAATGTGATTCGTAACGTGAATGATCGTGAATCATGATTTGTGACTGCATTTGTGACCGTGATGATAAAGAAACGTGAATGCTTACCACCTACGGCTGTACATCCCTGATGAGCTGTAGCTTAAAACTCCCAGACTTTAAAACACGTATCAGTGAGTACAATGGTGGGGTGGTGAGGCCTGGAGAGATACTACAAAACAGGCTTACAATACATCCAAGTAACTAGAAAAAAAATGAATGTGATTCGTAACGTGAATGATAGTGAATCGTGATTTGTGACTGCATTTGTGACCATGATGATGAAGAAACGTGAATGCCTATGACTGTACTTTACCGGGCCCCAATGATCAGTAGCTTAAAACTCCCAGACTTAAAAACACGTATCAATGAGTACAATGGTGGGGTGGTGAAGCCTGGAGAGATACTACAAAACAGGCTTACAATACATCCAAGTAACTAGAAAAAAAATTAATGTGATTCGTAATGTGAATGATAGTGAATCGTGATTTGTGACTGCATTTGTGACCATGAAGATGAAGAAACGGGAATGCCTATGGCTGTACTTCAACGGGCCCCGATGAGCAGTAGCTTAAAACTCCCAGACTTAAAAATACTTATCAATGAGTACAATGGTGGGGTGGTGAAGCCTGGAAAGATACTACAAAACAGGCTTACAATATATCCAAGTAACTAGAAAAAAAATGTATGTGATTCGTAACGTGAATGATCGTGAATCGTGATTTGTGACTGCATTTGTGACCGTGATGATGAAGAAACGTGAATGCTTACCACCTATGGCTGTACTTCCCTGATGAGCTGTATCTTAAAACTCCCAGACTTAAAAACACGTATCAATGAGTACAATGGTGGGGTGGTGAAGCCTGGAAAGATACTACAAAACAGGCTTACAATACATTCAAGTAACTAGAAAAAAAATTAATGTGATTCGTAACGTGAATGATCGTGAATCGTGATTTGTGACTGCATTTGTGACTGTGATGATGAAGAACGTGATTTATATCACGAGTGACTCGTGATGATGGTCCTGACTTAAAAATGCATATTAATGAGTACAATGTTCATGCAGAATTAAGCACCACATTTGTCCAGTACTCTGAAGGGAAGCCAAAGAAACAACTGTAACTTAAGTTACAGATGGAGATTGGGCCCTAAAGAGATGCAAATGCACAGACAGATTAAGATTGCGCTGTGCACTGAAGAGATGCAGACACAAATGCACAACACCTAACCAGTGCTCACCATCAGAAATTCAAATCTGGAAAAGAATACCTTTACCGGTTGGGGCGGGCTGCGGTGGGGGAAGGGGGCAGTGTACTGTACTGCAGCAGTAACAGTCACTAGTACTAGTACCAGTACCAGTAAAGATACCACAAAGAAGTACAAGAATCACACAGCTGCAGTGGATAGCAGCTTCACATTGCTGAAATTATGTGGCACAATAAAAGGTGTCTGATTTGATGACACGTGTCACACACATACTCACACACACACTAAGTAATGCATAGCAAATTGAAAACTTCAGTAATATAACCACATATTTCAAACAAACTAAAATTATGCACTGCTGCACCACAATAATCAGCAAACAAATGGCAAGAAATATTGAAAATATTACTGTGTGTACATTAACACAGTTAAACAAGAAAAATATCACCAAAACAGAAAGCACTGTCTTTTTCTCCAAGTTAACTCATTGCCTCCACAGGCTCACTCTGAGATTACACCACTTGTCTCCTGAATCTCCTGTATACTTTTAACAGTGAATCCTGGGCCCTTCTAAGCAAATCAAGTCATAGTCAGCATGTCGCAAACAAATGCTAATAGCTCAATAACAGTACATGCTAGACACAAAGTATGAGTGGCAGAGTTATTCAGCACAAAATTGCCTTTCCAATGGTGGTATGAATGTAATAGTAAGTAATTTAGTTTTTTTCTATGCTGGTCGAAACCAGAAAAAAAAGTATTTTTTTCACTAAAAAAAGGCAACATAAGCCATTTTTTATTGGAAAATATGTCAAATATCAACACCAAATTAAGTATACAGACATTAGATGGTGTTTTACTATTACGTTTGTTAAAAAAATATATCTTTTTACTATGAAACATAATTTTTTCCCATTTTAGTCAAGGTGCTTTGGTGAGATTTGAGGGATGAATCTCAACCACACACACCGTATCATAAACAAATGCATATTAACTCCAAAAGTATACATGATACACACAAAGTATCAGCATGAAAGATGATCAGCACAAAATTTCCTTTCCAACAATGCTATGCGATCAATTGTAATCAATGTGTTTTTTTAATGCCTGCTGAAGTGTCAAAAAAGTGCATTTTATTCAAGCTAACAAAGCAAAAAGACTAGCGCACACCCTCCCCCCCCCCACATAGCATAACATTTAAACTTTCAAATGCCAAAAATGGCTATATTTACTTTCAAGCTCCATGTGAGGAGAGGGTCCTCTTAGTTTCAGACTGGAATTCCAATTTGAGTAAGCTAAATCACCAACGTCAAGGTGGGGCCCTTCGATTTAGTCCCTAACTTTCCAATGCCTCAATGGCTACTAGCTAACTGCTTTTATACTGTGCTCCCAGCAGGGATTTTGCACAGGTGATTTAACTTTCAAATCTTTATACTGTGCTCCCAGAAGGGATATAACACAGACATTTTTTCACTAAAAACAGGCAACATAAGCCATTTTTTATTGGAAAATATGTCAAATATCAACACCAAATTAAGTATACAGACATTAGATGGTGTTTTACTATTATGTTTGTTAAAAAAATATATCTTTTTACTATGAAACATAATTTTTCCCCATTTTAGTCAAGGTACTTTGGTGAGATTTGAGGGATGAATCTCAACCACACACACCATATCATAAACAAATGCATATTAGCTCCAACAGTATACATGATACACACAAAGTATCAGCATGAAAGATGATCAGCACAAAATCTCCTTTCCAACGATGCTATGCGATCAATTGTAATCAATACATTTTTTTTAATGCCTGCTGAAGTGTCAAAAAAGTGCATTTTATTCAAGCTGCTTAGGTGAGTCTTGATGGAAAAAATGTCAGCCAAACACACCATACCATAAACAAATGCATATAACTCCAAAAGTATACAATACACACACAACGTATCAGTGGCACAGTTGTTCCATACAAAATTGCCTTTCCAACGGTTCTATGCAATCAGCTGTACTCAATTTGGTTTTTGTTTTATACTGGCTAAGATACCCAGAATGTGTTTTTTTTTTCAAAGTGCTTAGGTGGTTCTAGATTGACAAAATGTCATAAACAAATATGAATAACTCCTAAAGTGAACATGATACACACAAAGTGTCAGAGGCAAGGTTGTTCAGCACAACATTACCTTTCTAATGGTACTATGCAATCAATTCTAATCAATTCTGGCTGGCAAGTAATATTAAAATATGTGAGCGACTTCTCCAGACGTTTCTAGGACACACAGGAAGTCTGTAGGTGACTTCTGTAGGCGTTCTGGGACACACTGTAGTTAGATTTGCTGACTTCTACAGACGTTTCTAGGAGGCAATGAGTTAATGTACCTACACCACAGATACACCCTTCCCCCAAAGACCACTTCCACTGTCTCTCAGTACACAGACTGAATGTTGTATATTAACATACAAAATCCATACACAAACAATAAATGCTCGATGATATGAGCACAGGAGGATTTCCTATAATTGATGAACTAAAGTTTCAGCAAAAAAAATTACTCAAAAAGGCTTTTTTAACAGCTTTTTGAAAGTTTGAATTGCAGAGAGCTCTCAGAGCAGATTGTCTCCTACAGCTTCTTACACACACACTACCCCAAAATGAGGCTGTGCAGAACAATCTAGAGCCCATGTGACCTGAAATCCCATGAAACACTGCAAAATTCACATTTGGAGCTTAAAAACAAGGCAGTAAGTAGTACATTGTTTTCAGTGTACTTCACTAGAATTAGTGGAGTAGTGGTTTGGGAAGGCGAAATGTAGCATAAAGTCATTGTTTTCAATGGACTTTGTGTTGCCATTTAACGAGAAGTACTCCGCTTACGTTACTGAAGCACTCGCGGCGAATTCTTCCTCCACAGATCTCGCCAGCGGAGGCGAAATTGGGACACTACCATCACTACCCATGAGGTGTTCAAAGTCTCTATCATTTCCTGCCTCTCCCTCCTCTCTTCTGAGGTATATACATTGAAGTCCTTCAGTCTGTCCGTGTAGGGCTTTTGATGTGGACCCTGCACCATTTTAGTTGACCACCTTTGGACCACATCCACTACATTTATGTCCTTCTGGAGATGTGATCTTCAGAATGGGACACAGCACTCAAGGTGGGTCTTGCCAGTGACCTATACGGGGCAACATCACCTCTCTCTTCCTGCTAGTGATACCCCTCCCTATGCACCCCAGCATCCCACTAGACCTCCCAGCTGCCTTGACACACTGCCTAGCCAGCTTTAGGTCATCTGATATGATTACCCCAGGTCTTTTTTCCTGCTTGGTTGTCATCAATATCAAGCAACTGAAGCAACAAGCAGCTCACCTGAGTAGCTGAGGAAGCCAAATCTCCAGCCTGATAACTTTCGAGACAGCTCCCCCTCCCCCCAAGCTAGGCACTTGGGACAATCAAGCAACTGAAGCAACAAGCAGCTCACCTGAGTAGCTGAGGAAGCCAAATCTCCAGCCTGATAACTTTTGAGGCAGCTCCCCCAAGCTAGGCACTCGGGACAATCAAGCAACTGAAGCAACAAGCAGCTCACCTGAGTAGCTGAGGAAGCCAAATCTCCAGCCTGATAACTTTCGAGGTAAAGAGAGCCTCTTCTCTTCGTCTGGACGCCTGCAGAGGGGTGCTACCTGATGAACACTTATATTTTATGAACTTTGTTCCTGTTCAACACTGGGTGGGCTTGTTATTTGATTCTCTTTGTGCTACTAATATTGAAGTGTAAAGCTAGGGACTCACTGGCTTTTCTAGAGTTGCCTTGCTGATTTCATCTTAAAGCCAGATATACCAAGCAGCTAATATAGATCAGACTTGTTTAATATGGTGGTATTTGGAGCTAATTACTGATTACATCTTAAAGCCAGATATACCAAGCAGCTAATATAGATCAGACTTGTTTAATATGGTGGTATTGAGCTAATTGTGCTTGTTACTGAAGGCATTAGGTTAGCTGGGTCCTAGTGTGACCTCTTTTGGAATAGCCCTGTTTGCTTAGAGTGGAGCTCCTTTGTGTAAGTCACAACATATTCTCCCGCTGCATAGTAATGAGAGGCTTTGTTTTCTCCACTACATAGGCAGCTCCCCCAAGCTAGGCACTGGGACAATCAAGCAACTGAAGCAACAAGCAGCTCACCTGAGTAGCTGAGGAAGCCAAATCTCCAGCCTGATAACTTTTGAGGTAAAGAGAGCCTCTTCTCTTCGTCTGGGCGCCTGCAGAGGGTGCTAGCCTGGCGGCGCTGCGCCGTCCTGCCCGCCCACCCAACCACCCTCCCACCCAGGGCGGCTGTCAATTTAAGGATCCACCCGTGACATCACATCCGGTGACATCACGTCCTGTTGCCCAGAACCTATCTCCCCACTTTCCCATTTGCAGGTTATACCTGCGGCCACCTAGAGGGACCTATGCTCCCTCACTACTCCTACTCCTACCTGTACAGCACTACTTCCTGGAATCTTGCTCACCACAATGTATTGGCCCTGCCTCATGCTCTGCCTGTGCCTATCCCCACTAGCAGTGCACTTACCCACTTACCCATCTGCTAGTCCACATGTGCCCTGGCACCTCCCTCCCTTGCTCCGAACCTCCTCTCCTGCCCCTTGAGACCTCTGTGTGTCCCTGTCCCCTGCCCTCCCCTAGCTTTCTCTTCACCTCAGGCACATCTGGGTGTCTTCTTATTCTTGCTTTCCCTCCTGTACCTCCCTGCCACCCCTGCTCCCTTAGCCTCCCCCATGTCAATCGTGGGAAACCTCTCACCATCTCCCAGCTAGGGTGTTAGTCATGCTACTACTCCTGTCAGGAACATTCATCCAAACCCTGGCCCGGTTCCCAGGAGCTCCCCAACTCGCACCACAGGCCTATGCATGGTCTCCATGAATATCTGTAGCCTCTAAAAAGTTTGACTCACTACAATGCCTGGTCACATCAATTAACCCTGATGTCATCACCCTGGTTGAGACTTGGCTGTCTAAATCCTCCCTGACTCCCTAGTCTCCTTCCTGGTTTCACCCTTTTCCAGTCCGACCGTGTTGGGAGCGAGGCGGCAGCTCTTGTATTATGTCAGGAATCTCTCCCCGTACTAGCCCTGCCTGCTCCCATCCTTGACTCCAGGGCCCAGGCGCCTACGCTGAAACTAACCCCTGACCCTTTAAAGGGACCCCTTTATCTGACTACTGCATACGTGCCCCCCAGGGACCAAATGCAGGCCATTGCCTCTCTTACAGAATACCTTACCTCTCTACCTCCTTCCGCTGATCAAATTCTGGTGGGTGACTTAAATGTCAACTGGCTCAGCCCCTCCTCCTCCTCTACCCGAGACTCCTTTTCTGCAATAGACCTAATGCAACTAGTTACCCACCCTACCAGGACTAACCCCAAGAGAGGCTCCAGTACCCTGCTTGATGTGGTACTCACCACCCGCCCTAATCAGATCCCCAATGTACAAGTCCTCCCAGACTCTCTCAGCGATCACTCCCCATTCTATTCCACTGGTCAGCCTCAGTCCCCAAACCCACTTAGCAGTCCACATGCGGTGCGTCTAATACCTGGTGGACTGATAAAACTTAAGGAACTTCTGTCCTAAATTGACTGGTCTCCTATACAGGCAACTCCTGACATCGACACAGCTCTCTCCTTCTTTACCCAAACTTTTAATAATGCCTGTGATATCTTTGCCCCAGTGTTGACCCACCGTTCTAAAAGGAAGAATGCCCCTGGTTACCCTAGCTTTGATCCACCAGCTCAGACATAAGGACAACTGATGGCACCGTGCCATTGAGACCGGCTATTCCAATGACAGGCGACATTATATGCTGCCACCCAAAACAAGTGCACTCGGCCATCAGAAAGGCCAAGTCTGAGCACTATTGGTCCTCACCACTGCCTCATGGGGAATCCCAGAACCCTGGGATAACATTAAACAGTTAAATGGAGTACACTCCCCCACCCACCCAGATCAACATTAATGGTGTGATCTCCTCAGACCCAGCCCTCATAGCCAACCACCTCAACACCTCATTCACTGACCTTAGCCCTATCTTCACTACAAATTTTTGACCCTCCTCCCCCAGCACCTGCAGTAAATCTTTCGCCTTATTTTCTCCTCCCTACTGCTTTCTGCCCAAGAACTTAGGCCGCACTTTGTTACTGCCCTCAAGAGTAATAGTACAGGCAGTGACACCCTGGATCCGTGTATCCTATGGCTGGTCTTAGACACAGTCCTTACCCGATCGCATGCCTCATCAACCACTCTCTTTGCCTGGGAAGGTTCCAACTGCCTGGAAAGTCACCACTGTCACCCCTATCTTTAAAGGTGGTGATAGGACTGTGGCTGAAACTATCGACCGATCTCCATTCTCTCCTCTCTCCAAGGCCTTGGAAAAGTGGTGGCCTCTCAAATCTCTGACTACCTCTCCACCTACAATGTCCTTTGTCCTGGAGTAGTATGGCTTCCTTTAGCCGGCCACAATACCAACACAGCCCTCCTAGAGCTCTCCAACTTTCCACTCCTCCTTAGATACTGGTTCTCTGGCTGGTGCTGTCTTCATTGACCTCTCAAGCTTTCGACACTGTCTCCCACCCCTCCTTCTTGATGCCCTTAGTCTCTCTGGTTTTGCTGCTGGGCCTATCTCCTGGTGCACCAGTTATCTGTCTGACCACTCACAGCGTGTAAAAATTAATGGGACCTACTCAGACATCTGTACCATCTTTTCTGGGGTTCCCCAGGGCTCCATTCTGGGCCCCTTACTATTCTCCCTTTACCTTAACACCCTTCCACGCGCTTGCTCGGGGAACATTCTAGTGTACACTGATGATGCAGTCATCTTTGCCTCAAATCGTAACCCTATTGCCCTCCAGGACTCGCTGCAGAAGTCCTTCACTGAAGCCGAGGGCTGGTTCAAGGAACATAGATTGGTGATAAATCTTAAAAAACCAAAAACCATGTTCTTCACTCATCCCCAAAACAAGTCCTGCAACTTCAAACTCCTCATTCACTCTGGGTCCTCGTTCCCACTCGAACAAGTTTGCTCCTATAAATACCTAGGGATCCATTTTGACCTCCTCTCCTTCCATGCTGCCCTAGCCACTGCCACTAATATCCGATTGGGCATCTTACATCGGTATAAACACTGCCTCCCCGAGGCTCTTTCCACCTCAAGAGTCACCTCTCATCCTGTCCCTAGTGGGACTATGGACTATGGACTGCCGGTGTATGGTGCTGCTGATCAGACCGCACTCCATAAAAATTCGTGACTACTGAATAAGGCCTGCAGGTTAATTACTGGAGCACCTAGGATGACACACACCTGTCTACTGTATGCTAAGCCTGGTACTTGATCTCGATGAGTGCTTCAAATATCTTACCTGTACCCTACCAAAAGACCCTCCTTGGGCTTTCCCACCAGGATTGACCACCACCATATGCGCTCTGTCCCACTAGTTCATACTTGACCTCTGGGAAAACCTCTCTTGTTATCCCTAGAGCTAGGACCTCTCACGGCCAAAGAGCCTTCAGCTTTAGGGCCCCTCCTGGTTCAACACACTGCCCCTCCATCTCCAGGCTCCAACTATATCGTGCTTCAAAACATCCTTACGTAACCACCTTATTAACACCCGATGCTGTAACTGCCGCTAGTCAAAGCCGGACTAATACTTATGACAAATATTACTAAGTTGCCATGACTATATAAGTCTGGTATTGTTTGCATCCATCCTACCTGTACCAGCTTGTTTGTATCTATGTCTTAATTTACTGTTATACTTATGTGTTGTACTGCTATACTGTGTATTTTGGTTTGTCTTACTGTGACAAGGTATCTTTGTAAATGAGCCTATGGCTCAAAGGTTTTCCAAACTGCTGTTTAAATAAAATAAATAAAAATAAATAAATATCACTCCACTCATTTTGTACTCTGCACCTGGGTTTCTGTGCCCTAAGTGCATTATTTTGCAGTTTTTGCATTAAAACCCAGCTGCCAGATCATTAAATGCCTGGGGATATGGGTGCATCCAGACCCAGTGGGAGTTGTAGCAGACAGTTGAACTCCCCTGCTTAAAAGGCTTCAGGAAGACTGTGACTTCTGGAGACCTCTGTGTCTCTCCCTAGCAGGGAAGATTGCGAGTGTTAAAATGATTGTGGTCCCAAAACTGATGCACTGCCTCTCCCATCTGCAGTTAACATTCCTACACAATGGTTCTCTAAAAAAGAGGCCCTAGTGGGTAACTTCTTATGGGAGGGTAAACCCCCTCATTATAGCAGGGCCAAACTCAGGGCCCACTGGCAGAGGGGGGCTGGAGTTGGCCCTGGTTCTATGCATATTGAATTGCTTTCAGATGTGCACAAACCCTACACTGGTTCTCTCCCACTTCTTTAAGTGAACATCCACTCTGGGTGGCAGTTGAGCATCATATCGACCCAATGGCAAACCCATCTGCCCATCTTTATTCCCCTGTTGCCCACCCTCAGCAAAACTGGATCCACAATAGTACCTTCCTTAAAAGCATGGAAGAAACTTGAAACCTGAATACACACCCCTCTAACATCACTATCCCTAACCTCCCTCTGGAGGAATCCACTTATTAAAATAGGAGGATCAAGAGGTGTGCTGGGAGACTTGGGAAGCAAGGGGCTTAATGCATATCTCAGACTTGTGGCAACTGGTCACCACGCACCTGGATTCCTTTGAAAACCTTGGGAGGTGTTTTGACCTGCCCAAAGGTGATTTTTGCAAACATCTACAAATTTGTATAGCCATAAATGATTACTCTACGAAGCTCCCCACCCGGATCCCTATGGCAACCCCACTTGTCCTGTTGTCATGGTTTAAGGCTTCCAAGGGCAAGGCTGGCTTGATGTATAAAACTGTTATACAGGAGGCCTCTGATTCATACTAACATACTAAAATGCCAGCAGAATAGGCCTAATGGTCTTTCGTGTCTGCTCGTTTGGTCAGCCTCCACCCTGGGTGCTGACCTTGCTGCCCCCCTCACCTCCTCTGGCTTCTCCCTTCCCAGTTCCGGATATTCTTGCTGCATTGGATTTTGCTTCCAGAACCCTTCCCCTGTACCTGTCCCACCCCCTCTTGAATCCCTCCACTGTCTCTGCCTCCACCAGCCCCCTAGGCAGCGCGTTCCATGGCTCCACCACCCTCTCAGTGAAGTAGCACCTCCTCCTTTCTCCCCTGAATCTTCCCTCCTCCAGCTTCCACCCATGCCCTCTAGTGGCCCCCTCCTCCTTCCTTCGAAGCACCCCGACTGTTCCTCCCCTATTTACCCTCTTCATGTACCTGAAGACCTCTATCATGTCCCCCCGGTCCCTTCTCTCTTCCAATGTGTACATATTTAGCTCTTCGAGCCTCTCCTCATAGGTCCTGTCCCCCAAGCCCCAAATCATTTTGGTTGCCCTCCTCTGGACCATCTCCAGGAGAGTAATGTCCCTCCCTGTAACATCATCTGAGAGAGCTATGAGTAAATGGTGTCGAACCCAGGGCTTTGAAGTGTCTGAGATCTGCAGGTCCCAACTTTGGTCCCTCACTTACAAAACCTGTGCGGACTCCAGAAGTCTCCTTATTTGAAATAAACTCATGCATATGTGGTACCATACCCCCGACAGACTTAAATTTCTAGGACTCATGATTCATGATACCTCCTGGCATTGTCTTGCCCCTGGGGCTGACCTTCTACATATGATTTGGAGCTGCCAAAAGCTACAGTTTCAGGGCCCAAATCCACAAATGTTGCAGCATGATATCAGGGGGACCTTCACCTTGTCCCCTCGATTTTACATTCTAAGTCTTTCCATGCCAACTCCTTCTATCCTTAAGACACACTTACAATGGCTCTTGATGGTGAGCATCGAAGCTAAGAGGCTTATACTCCAGCAATAGAGGACTGAGGGGACCCCACTGTATCCAATGGCTAACCTCAGTTAGAAACCTAGACACTCTGGACAGAATGTCCCATTTTGCAGAAAGTTATTGCCATCATATCCAGCCCTTTGTGAGCCCTTTCTCTCCTCCCCATGTTCCTCAGTAGACCCCCCCCCTTATTACAGCCCAAGGTAGTGGCCCTGGTCCTGGAGTCTCATAGGATTTGGTTGGCCTAACAGAAAAAAATCTCAGGTTTCCTTTTATGGTTCCTGTATATCTCGCACTCCTCCTCCTCCCTTTGAAATGCTTATAGACAATTGAGTAACAAATATAAGCAAACCACCAAGTTCCAGAAAACAAGTTACTACCATAACCTGCAAAGCAACAACCTCAGAAACCCCCACTGCTTTTGGCACACCATTGGCTCCATGTTAAATCCGCGGACCCACAACCCTGTCATACACCGTAGCTCCCCCTCATGCCTCTTAACAGATCCCCCTGCTGTTGCCCATACCTTCAATACAAAATTTTCTGACCTCTCTGCCCACCTAAATAAACTACCTACCCCTTACTCACCCTGCCCAGGTGACCAGTTCGGGCACCCCCACCCCAGGATGGCAATTCCAACCTTCCCTTCTATTTCAGAGCCATCTCCCCCAGAGATACCCTCAAACTTATTATGAGCCTCCCAAACAGGGGCAGTCCTGGTAGTGATGAACTTTACCCTAGATTTCTTAAGCTCATCACTCTTCAAACCTGTTACCTTTATCTTTAACCTAGCCTTGGCCTCATCAACCATGTCTGCCTTATGGAAGAACACCAAAGTTGTCCCAATTTTTAAGGCTAGTGACCCCCTATCCCCTGACAGCTATAGGCCTATCTCCATCCTCCCCACCTAAGCAAACTCCTGGAAAAATTGTCCACTGCCAGCTCTCTGAACATATAGAAAAATACAACCTGCTTTGCCCACAACAACATGGGTTGTGGAAACATCACAGCACCACATCAGCCCTGGCCCACTTCATCAACCATGTCCTCAAGAACATAAACATGGGGAACACCACTGGTGCTGTGTTTATAGACCTGACAAAGACCTTCAACCTTGTTGACCACAGCCTTCTTCACAATTAACTACTGCATCTTGGTTGCTCAGCCAAGACATTGACGTGGTTTCAGAGCTATCTCTTGGGCAGATTCCAATCTGTAAACATCAGTACAGCCACCTCCCTGGCAATGTCAGTATCCACTGGAGTTATCCAGGGCTCCATCCTGTGCCCAGTGATGGCTCTACATCAGGGCACACCAGGGCATGTGCCCTGGTAAACAAATGCTGTGCCCTAGTTGGTGCCCCATATGGTGCAATGTTTCCCCCATAGTAACAATATGTCAGTGCACTGGCTACTGTCTGTTGCACCCCAGCTGTGCCCTGGTAACCAATGGTGACTAGGGCCACTACTGCCTGGGCCCTCTGCAGTTTTCCCTTTTTATAAACTTCCTTCCTGCTGATAGCCTTTCTTGCAAGGCCATATTGTATGCTGATGATCTTATATCACAGCGACAAATCCCTGGCAAATCTATCCACCACCCTTATCCAAAACTATGTGGCTGCCCACAAATAGTTCCTGTCCAATAGGCTACTAGTCAATGAAAAAAAAAAACTAAACCCATGCTCCTGGGATCCAAACCCAATCTTTCAAAACTCATCAAAACAAATTCCTCCCTCACAGTACTAACACCCGAAGCCCCCCCCCAGAATGCTCCCTGTTTTAAATACCTAGGTGTCACCCTAAACCCCTCCCTTACTTTCTCAGAGCATATCAACAACACTGTGCGATGGGTCAACCAGAAACTAGGGGCTGGTTTTAGACTCAAACACAACCTGACCCCTGAGGTGCACCTTGCCATAGCCCAAGGCAACCTCCCCCCCATTAGATCACTGTGCCCCAATTTACTCACATGTTTCCTCCTCCCTGTGGACCAGACTTAATACTGTCTACAACAGTATCTGTAGGTCTGCATTTATGTCACCCTGCTCCACACATCACTGCACCTTATACCAGTCCTTTGGCTGGCTCACCCTACAAGGACGACATGACTATGCCCTTGGCTGCATCATAGATAATGCCATTAGAAGCAGCAACCTGTCACCTTACTTATCCCTGCTCAAACACAAAGTCACTCCCAGGTGCCTCCGGGGATTCCTCAGTCCCACCTTTGGAAGTTTCCAGGATTTCCACTGTTCTGCGTAGTAAAGCCCTGTCCTTCGCGGCTCCAATGCTGTGGAACAAACTCCCCACCTCTCTCTACTCACTTGACTCATACCTTACTTTTAAAATTCACCTAAAGCCTGACTGCTAGCAGAAGACAAATGTTCCTGCTCAGCCTGGTAAACTATGGATGAGAGTCCTCTCCCCAACTCCCGGGCCTTACCTATCCCATCCTCTGATATGGATATGCCATAGACTGTTCTGATTGTTACTTAGTTCATACTGCACTTGCTCGTTTCTTGAACTGTATTGCACACATTTTATGAAATAGTATTCCTTGGACAGTATGGTATTTGTGTAACTTGCATTCCAATGTATTTTGTACCTACTCGGTATTGTGTTTAAAGCATTTCAATGTATTTCTAGTCTGTGAAGACACCTGCACCATTCTTAAGTTATGTAATTTGTGTTTGTCTGTATTCATATGTGCCATCTTCATGGCCTGGGTCATGCCTGAAAATGGTCCACAGGATCAGTGCACCTACCCGGTGAACGAACAAATAAATAAATATCTTGTACTTATTTTACTCCTGTATCTTTGACTCCGTATATTTGCTTATTGACTGTAAGTGATAAACCTCTTTCTATCTGTATAAGCTTATTGTATTGTCACCAATGCCTGTATTGTCTCTTTAGGGTGTATATTTGGACATTTGTTCTGTGTTTTAAAAATTTAATAAAACAAATCAAATGCAGAAAATAAAATGTAGCATCAATGCTGATGCACAGCAATGGAAACAAAAAATAAAATAAACTAGAAATATTGTCCCCATCAAAACAGTAGGATATTAACTTCATTTTAATTGAATTTGGTGCAACCGGACACCAGCACACTGCTGGATACAGTGGAGCCCGCTAGCATGCAGTGCAGTGTAACAGTTTCCTGCATGACAGAAGGGATTAGCAGCCACTGAAATTGCCTTGTTTCCTGCAGTAACTCTGCTACAGAACTCTGACTTGGGTTGCATCCTGGTGGGCTTCACTGTAGTACTACTCATGCACACCATGCACTTATGGGAAGGTCTCTTTGTCAGTTGTTGAACACATTCTGAGTACTGTTATGACCTGAGTTTCTTGTGCTGTGGCACAGTGTGTAGATATTGGCTCCAGTTTTATAGCCATGCCAGAAAAATTCCCTCTGTAGCTGGCCTGATGGCGCCGAGTGTTGAGGCGCTGGACACCACACTTCGTGCCACACGGGTGACCCGGGTTCGGGAATGAGCCCGGTCCATCAGGGGTCGGCAGGGGGAGAGAGAGGATCAAGCATCCAGAGGACTGCTCTCCTCTCTCAGAGGGTATCCAGGAGTATGCCTGTCACTGAAACGGCCGCCAGTGGAGACCGGAGGCACTGCTATGCTTCAGGGCATTAGTAGAGGGGAAGTGGAGCCGCGGCGGATGTCCCCGAGCATCATTGCACACTTGGGCTCCACCTGGGGGGTGGGGGCTAGGGCGTAACACCAAGGAAAACCCTGCCCCCAGGGATAGGCGATGGCACCACCTCCCACCAGCCACACTCCATTAGCCAGACTCTCTCTTGTCCTGGGCCGAGCCCAGCCTGGCCTGAATTATAGATAGAGCGCCTTGGGCAGATAGGGTGGCCCTACCTCAGGAGGCTCAGAGCTGGGGGGATAGCTGGACTGGTGCCAGGACACAGGAGGATTTTCAGGCTCGGAGGTAGAGCTGGGGGCCTAGTGGGTGCCTAAGAGAGTTCCCTGGGTGGCAGTGATAAACAGAATTTGAAAAACAAATTCCCTCTATAAGGTTATTGGTGTAGAATAGGTAGTAACTTCTGTAAATATTGGAATAAATTATTTTTAAAGGGGGTCATACAAATTACTGCCTTCAGTGAGTTAGAAATGATATTAATATTCTTTCTTTCTTTATTTGTTACTCTTCTGTGTGACCTTGAGCAAGTCTGTTGATCTCTGTACAATAACCATCTAGCTGGAAGACTGGGTTGAAGCACAGCCTTATGTAAATTAGATGATATATCTCACGTAGGCCATTCTGGGGAAATTTATATTATTTATTTAAATGTTGGCGACTGGGTAGGCCCACTGAGACCAAAACAGTCCCTTTTTCAGGGGCGACCCGGAATTAGTTACATACATCTATAAACATAACAAAATTCATACATGTCATTTCACAATTAACAGTCAATATAGACATACTGACCCAGTCAAGGATACAGTGGCAGGTTAATTACCATGAACATCAACAGGAGAAGAAGTACTAGTATACATGAGACAGTCACAGTCAGATTGATATTCCAATAAGGTAAGAGTGGTAGCAGGGAGTTGGCTGACTCAGCGGTAGCAGTTGTAGAGGCTCAGTTCCAACAGGTGGGCTTTAAGACTCTTCCTGAAGCCCCAGAGGGAGGTACATTCCTGGAGACTGCTAGGGAGACCATTCCAGATGGGAAGGATGAAGGCAGCATAGGACCGGAGTCCTAGGGAAGTCCTAACACTGGGGACTTGGAGAAGCTAGCAGCCAGAGGATCTTAGTGTTCTTCCATTCTTCTTGGGAGCTAATGTGTTAATTAGGCTAGGAGGGGTGCCATTTTGCTGGAGCTTAAAAGCAAGGCAAGGTGAGGGATATGATAATCTGCCCTCAAGAGAAGGCCACTTTAGAGATAGTACCTTGCAGTGATTGTCCCTTGGTGACACCCCTGCAGCGAAGCACCCTATCCTGTGATACAGTATTTTTAGCCTTTGCATGTCATAGCTTCTTACAGAATGTAGTAAAGGGGCCCCATATAGCAAGGTTGAAAGGAGTGTACCAGTGGAAACCTTGAGTTTGGATTCACGAGTGAGGAAAGGGCTCAGGTGATGTAATAGACCTAACTTTTGATTGAATTTCTTGGTCAGCTGGTTGATGTGGCCCTTAAAGGAGCAGTCTTGGTCTAAGTATACACCTAGGTATTTGATACAATCAATCACTTCAATTTTTGAGCCATTGGAAAGAGCTGGGGACAATAAATGTGAATGGGTTGGGCCCAGGCTTTTAGGGCCAAATAGCATGGCTTTGGTCTTTTTACTATTTCAAATTAATTTATTAGTAAGAAACCACTTCTCAAGTAGACCAAGGTCTTGACCAACAATGTTGTTTAGTTGGACAGTGTCTCAGAAGGGCCTATAAAGCACGGCATCATCTGCATATAAGGTCACCCTCCACAGTGTTGAGGCAAATCATTAATAAATAGGGAAAACAGGAGAGTTCCCAATATCAAACCCTGGGGGATGCCATCTGTGATAGGACATTTGTCGGTCTTAGCTCCATGCCATCTGACAATCTGTGATCTGCGGTCAAGGTAGTCCGTGAACCATTGAGTAGACGGATGATCAAGACCAAGAGATGTTAGTTTAATGATAGCTGCTGATGATTCACCAAGTCAAATGCCTTGGTGAGGTCTATAAAGGCCACACCAGTTGTAAGGCCATCATATAGAGCTGTGAAAATATCCCCAGTAAGACTAATCAGGGCCGTGTTGGTACCATGATTTTTTCTAAAACCATGTTGTTGTTTAGTTAGTAAATTGTTCCGTTCAACATATTCCTGGACCTCCTGGTATACAATCCTCTCTAACACTTTACTTAGAGTGCAGAGAATGGATATTGGTCTGTAATTCTCAACAAGCTCAATATCCCCACCTTTAGGGATAGGAGCGATCAAGGCAACTTTCCACACGTTGGGGACTTTGCCTTCAAGCAGAGATCTGTTTAGGAGCCAAGTGATTGGAGAGGCAATGACATGGGCTGCGATTCTGAGGAGTCTGGATTCTAGCTTGTCAAACCCAGCAGAGCCAGAGGATTTGATTTTTTTTAGTAATTTATGTACCTCAGATTTAGTTGCAAGTTTGAAGTGAAAATTAGGGTAAGGGGTTTCCTCTTGTAAATGATTTGGGGGGGTGGGGACCCAGAGGGATTATTTTTAAATTTGTCCAGGTCAGTGAGGAATGCATTTCGTGCATTAGCAGCACCTTGCGGGTTGGTGTAGCGGACACCATTTGCTACTATGTCACTTTTCTCATGGGTGGTGTTCCCTTTTAGGAGAGAGTTAGTTTAGGACCAACATTTTTTAGGGTCCGTAAGGTTTTTAGTTCGAAGGTTCTGGAGGTATTGTTTTTTAGCTGATTTTAGTTCCTTTTTACACTTGTTTCTCAATTTTTCATATTCCATGCAATCCTTAGTCAGATTTATAGATTTAAATTTTTCCCAGGCTTTGTCTCTCATCCTCATTTGTTTTCTAAGGTTTCTGGACAGTCACTTTGAGTGTTTTTCCTTGACTCTGATTTGTTTTAGAAGGATGTGCTTATTGGCGGCCGAGAGGAAGTTATTGATGGAGAAATCAAGGGATGAGTCCAGATTGGGGGCTAGCTTGATTTGAGTCCAATCCACCACTGCTAGGTTTTCAAGAAAGGAGCAGGTGCTGAAATTGGAATAATCCCGAGTCCAAAAAATTCTGGGTGGGGGTTGGGATGGTTGTTTTTCCAGATGCCGAATATAGGGGCATGGTCACTTATGGAGTCCACAAACGTCCCAGCCAGTTTGAAACTACTGGGGTTGGAAGCGAGAATCCAGTCTAATGCGGTGTGGTTTCCTGATTTAATGTTCAGCCTAGTGGGTCCTTGGATCAGTTGGGTCAAATTGGCCTCTAGCAAGCTGGATTTTACATCACTAATGGTGTGCTGACCCCAGTGGAGGTTAAAGTCACCAAGGATTATTTTCCCCTGCCGAGGTAGCCCCGGGATCAGAGCCAGAAGGCTCTTTAAGGCATCTTTTGTAGTCTTAGGTGGGTTGTAGATGCAACCTATTAGCAGGGGCTTAGTTCCGACAAGCAGTATTTTGATGAACACTGTCTCGCTACCTGACTGGGTATGGTCTGGCATTGTCACCAGGGAAGCATTTAGGAAGTTTTTTATGTAGATGATAACTCCACCACCCTTCCTACCACATCTATCATGTCTAAAGGACTTAAACCCCTGGAGCTCAACCTCATGCATTAGGATACTAGGCTTGAGCCAGGTTTCGAAAATGGCAATTATGTCAGGAGAGTGCATATTTACCCATGCCTCGAGTTCATGCATTTTAGGTGTGAGACTGTTAATATTCATGTGGACTAGTTTCAGACCTTTGGCATTAGCCCAGACAGCCATAGAAGGTGACACAGTTGGAACATTAGGACATGGAGGGTTAGGGTTAGATTGAATATCCCCGGTGAGAAACAACTTAATGGTCAGCAGGAATTTCAGGAGTGACCCAAGGGGGGGGAGAGGAAGATCTGATGTTTGTAGACTCTAAGATGTTCCATAATCATATAGCAGTTTCCCCCTTTTCTAAGCCTGTTTAAGGTGATAAGGGTAGGGTTAAGGATGGATTGGGGGTAGATACATAAGAAACTGGAGTACGGAGGGTCTGTGGGCTGCCTCGTGTCCTGCCTGAGAGTGAGCAGCAGTTGGTCTGTGCTCAGGACTACAAGTATGTAAGTACAAGCCAGCACAATACCCAGCACCATATTAAAGCTTAAAGATGGGTCAACTAAGAGGATGAAGTTCAGATTAATCCTCAAGATATACAACAGTAGCAGGTTAGGGAAAAGTCTGGAATAGAAAAATGTGGGTGGAGAGAGTATCTAGGTGGAACTATTGAAAAAGTGTGAGGTAGGATAATGTGGGTGGTTAGGGTCACCTTCACTAAAACAAGAGGCCTCAGCGTCCTTCACTCCGAGCCGAAGCACCCCAAACCTGAGCAAGAGCTATGCAAAAGAATGCCAGGGGAATACTCAGTGTGTGAAGGAGATGGAAACAGTGACCTCTACGGGTAGCTGGATATAACTTGCAAATGGAAAATTGAACACTTTTTTTTTTAACTACGAATTTTTTTAAATCCCGCACAAATTCTTAGTGTAAGCACACTGCGCCACTAAAGGAAGCTGTGGAATGCAGACAGCTGCATCTAAGAAAACAAGTCAGCACTGGTAAGCTGGCAGAATGGCATCAGGTTCAGATCTGCTGTTCACTGTTCCTGAGATAGAGTGCCTCAGATGGAAGTGGAGGGCGACTCGTACCGGCTAGTCTAAGCAGTGGCGTTTCAGAGCTCCCAAGGCAGCAGGTGTGTGTTGGAGGGGGTGCTGATCTGCTAGTCTAAGCGATGGCATTTCCAGAACTCCCAAGGCAGCAGGTGTGTGTTGGAGGGTGTCCTGACCTGCTAGTCTAAGCGGCGGCATTTCAGAGCTCCCAAGGCAGCGGGTGTGTGTTGGAGGGGGTCCTGACCTGCTAGTCTAAGCAGTGGCATTTTAGCGCTCCCAAGGCAGCGGGTGTGTGTTGAAGGGGGTCCTGACCTGAAAGGAACACAATGATTACTATAAACGAAAAATAACATTTCTCTTCCTAGTCTAGACTAATAAAGCACTTTGCCTCAACTGAATTTTACAGTAATTATGATTTGGATGAGTAGATGGAAACAAATGATAACCCCTTTTCATCCCTGTCTGGTCAATCAGGGATGAAAGAATATGTTCTTCTTCTTTCAGAAAATAAGGTTACCATCTGCCCTGACTTTCGCAGGACAGTTCTGATTTGGGCAGCTGTGTCCTGCAAAAAGACATGAAAAATACTACATGTCCTGACCTTATAGTAGAAAAAATACTTGCACCAGATGCTACAAAAAACTATAATACCTTAACTAAAATACCTTAAAATAAGATACAATAGAAACAACTAAAAAACTACAACACCTAGTCTTAATTTTGATTATATAGGGAAAAGAAGTCTGTTGCATCGGTCGAGGTTACATATTGTCTTGCGAAAAATCATGTTTCAGCAAGAAATGTCTCACTTTGGGCTTCTTCACAAGTGGCAAACCTGGAAGTACAGCACGTGTAACTATACAGCGGTCCCTCTTCTGAATAATTCTGAAGGGCTACTACTCAAAGACACCCCCCTCACTGCTGCCAAACATCCTGAGTGATGCATATGCATGCCAAAATTTCCCTTAACACCCGCTGCCCAGGAAAGAAAAAGAAAGCCAAAAACCATGGGCTACCTTTTTACAAGCAACCTCTTTTGTTTGAACCAGCTCTTGCAGCAGTAGGTTTTCTGTTTGCCACAAGATGGCACTCTTCGCTAACATGCTGAACATAGATTGTGCTAAACCATTGCTGCAAATGTCAGTCACATACAAATCCTATTATTCAAAGCTGTAACTATAAAATTGTCAGGTCCCATTGGAGATCATGGGGCTCAGTACTTCAGGCTAAGGTTTAAGGAAAAAATAAGACATGACAGAGTGGCGATTATACTACACTGTACTGGCGACTTGTGAGTTTGTTTACCTTGGGCTTCAGCCACTGAGAGCTACATTAATATAATCACCATTTTGCAGTTTATTATTCCATTTATTATGAAACATAGTAATTAACAGCAGAAAAAGGCCTTTGGCCCATTTTGTCTGCCTGACCTTGCTTTTAGTATGACGTGAATGCCCTTGTGATAACTCACTCTCTTTTCCCCTTTCCCTATGTCATCCTCCGCTGCTATCATGATAATGATCATCAGCCCCATATGGCTGTCCCACCCTTGCCTGAATCTCTCCACAGATTTGATATTGACCAACGTGACTGGCAGCCTGTTCCACTAATCCAGCTCCATTGCTGTAAAGGAATATCTTCTAAGCTCCTTCCTGGATTTTCCTCCTGCCAGCTTCTTTTAGTTTTCCCTTTTTTGTGAACAGTTTACCAGTATTTACCTTGTTTATCTCAAGAAGAAACTTACAAGTTTTAATCACACCCCCTCATTCACTCCTTGACTAAAGTGTATGTTGAGGTCCTTGAGCCTCTCCATTTAGGACATCTCTTGCTGCATTTGAAGACTTTGTTTTGCCCTCCTCCATAGCGCCTCAACCCAATCCCTGTCCTTTTTGGAGAGCTGCCTTAGAATCTGCATGCAGCACTCCCAGTGCGACCACACCAGGGATCTGTACAGGAGCAGGAGCACCTCCTTCCTTCTGCTGCTGATCCACCATACCTCTGCTGCTCTGATGCACTACACTGACTGCTTTATGTTATCTGCTATGAAGACCCCAAGTTCTTTCTTTTTTATTCTTTTTTTTTTTTATTTAGTATGCATTTTGTTGCCTAGGATCACCATTAATTTCAGCCCTTAGTCACGGCCCCTCTTATCCCCAACCTCCAGCAATCACCAGGTTCCACCACTGTCACCTCTGGCTTACCCCCCAGAGGGTGGGGTTACAGAGCTGCTTCCCCACCAGTCCCGCACTACAAATATCTGGTCAGGGGGAACACTGGCACCAGAGGCTAATTGGGGTTTAGAGGGAAGGGTGCCATGGAGGCGATCCTACAGCATTTTTTTTTCTCCCCTTTAAGCTGGGCAGGGGCGTGTGATGTCCAACGTTTGCCCCGCCCCGCAGACTTGCTGACGTTGGCACATTGCGGCTAATCCAGCCTCCGCTGGGAGCTGCTTGTACGCCGGACGTACTACCCCCCTCCCTCCTGGAGAAGTACAGCAGTCCTATGGATGCTCAATCCTTCTCCCCCGCCGGCCGGCCCTCTGACGACCTGAGTAAGTTTCCGAACCCAGGTTGCCAGCATCGCAAGTTGAATTCCAACCGCTGCACCGACGGGCCGGCCTCTTTATTCTTTTTTAACACATCTTCTATCCAGTATGCCTTCAGGTTTCTGACCCCACTGTGAATAACTTTTGATTTTTATGCATTGAATTTCAGTTGCTAGACCCTTGAACATTTGTCCAGCCTCTTCAGTTCTTCCCCTAGTGAATTGATCCCCTTAACACTGTCTACGTTCTTTAAGATTTTTGTGTCACCTACAAATAGGTACATCTTCCCTTGGATCCCTTCCTTGATGTTGCAAATAAAGATGTTGAAAAGTACTGGGCCTAATGCTGATCCCTGGGGAACAAAAACACCAAAAGGCAGCTTGTGCTGGTGCTGGGTAGGCAGTGGTGCTAAACTGCTCATCACTCCCAAAACAACAGAGTGCAAAAGTGGATAGCACTCAAACTCAAACAGGAAACTCCAGACGCACTAGACAGTCATTTGAGAAATCAGTTTTGTTTTTTTGCCAGAGTGCACTAATGCTCATACTCTTTCCATTAGAGTTGCAATGCAATCCTTGTTGGAGTCCTAATGTACAGTCAAAACTGCACTGGTGCATAGCTCATCTGAACTTTATCAGGGAGCCTGGGTAGCTATGCTGTATCCCTTCCAATGCATCTTGACAAAAGAAAATAAATAACTGGTTTGTCAAATGACTGCCTAGTGCATCTGTCTGGAGTTTCCAGCAGCAGTGCATGAATATGGTGCAAATTTTGATCTTTACTTTTCTATTCTATGTTAGATTGCTTCTTATCTATTGACTTGTATTATACCATTCTTTCCACAATTTGAGTCCGCTTTAGTACTTTTTTTCACATCTAAAATGATAAAAGAAGCACTTCCTTTTAATATGGCTTGAACCAGATTTTCATCAGTATTCTCGGCTGTTTTTGTACATCAGTTGTTTAAAATCACTTCTGTTGTGACTAAAACTAACTATTATGTAGCAGGCAGTGCTCCCTGACCTTATGGAACAGTAGGTGTTAAAAAACAGCTGGGAATAGTGATGAAAACCTGGTCTGAGTCATATTAAAAGGAGCGCTCCTTTTATTATTTCAAATGTGAAAGAAAGTACTAACGTAGACTCAAAATGGAGAAAGAAGGGTACCATACAAGTCAGGAGATAAGGGTCAGTCTAAAATAGCGTAAAAAAGTAGAGGTCAGAATTCTCACCGTATTCATGCACTGCTGCTGCTTTAAGTTCAAGTGCTGTTCACTTTCACATTTCCCTCGGGAACCTCAAAGGTGACTTCCCTTCTTTTGAGATATTTTTCTGACTACTCTCTATGTTCTCTCACCCAGCCTATTCCTGACCCATCCTGAAATCTTGTCCCCCACTCCATGTCCTCTAATTTCTTAACCATTTTCCCATGTGGGACGGAGTTGAATGCTTTGCTAATAAGTATTTGGAATGCTTTATGATTGTTCTAATTTTTTTAATGAGGAAGAATCCGAATGGTTTCTAAGGTCAGTTTTAGTTCTCCTTCCCTTTTAACAACTGGGTCCCTGTTTAGGATAGCGTTCAGTGCTGCAGTATGATATGTTTAGAGTCCACTCCTCTAATTGGCGTGATCTCCTTTTTAAGAGAGGGGGCTCAATTTTCAATCGGCCCCTACAGTGATGCAATTTGTGTTGATCTACTGCAGCGGCAGACTCTGTGTGCATCAGGAACTCTGTGCCCTGTTTTATAAAACAGGTGGTTCCTACGCCAAAGACCAGGGAGTTGCTGCAGCAAACATTTGGTACACCTGTGGGTTTTATGGAGGAGTCCTTCTCCCCACTACCTGGCGCAATCCTAGAAGGGCCATGAAAGTGTGTGTATGGGGGGTGGTGGTGGTGAATATACTGGCAAGGAGGGGACTGGGAGCAGAGGGAGCATGTTAGGGTGGGCTATGGAGTGACAGGGACATGGCGGCAATGTCAAGGTGCTGAAGTGGCTTCCGGTGGGGGTGCCATGCCCAGCTGCAGACAGCTGATCAGCCCAGGCAAGGGGGCATTGGCAGGGACAGACTGGCACCCGGCCCCAGATGGACACAGCCCTGGCATCTACCTCATAGGTGCCACAAACACCAACACTGTAGGTGGGCAGCAGTGGCTGGAGCTTTTGGGGTGCAAGAGGTGGAGGGGAATGTTCCCTTGCACAGCAACAGTCCCCTAGTACTCAGTCCCCCATGTGGAGGCAGGCTGCTGCCCGCCTACTGTGTTGGAGATTGTGGCCCCTATGGGGCAGGTGCAAAGGCTGTGCCCACCTGAGGCCAGACTCTGGGCTGGATCTAGTGGCTGTTATAGAAATGTAGGCCATTAAGAGCAATGACTGGGATCTGGCAGTCCCTGGATACACCTTATACAGGCAAGGTAGAGGAATGGGTAGAGGGAGAGGGATCACCATTTACATCAGGGAATGTAAAGAGGCAGTAGAGGATGCATCCATTTGAGAAAAAGAGGAGGTAGAAGCACTGCTGGTACAGCTCACAGAGTTGTTGGGTAGGAAACATCGCATGGGGTGGTTTACAGGCCACTAGGGCAGGGAGAGGAGAGATAAAGAACTAGAAGCAGACATAGGAGATGGGGTGGCTAAAGGGGAGGCTGTAGTAGTAGGAAATCTGAACTTGTCAGACATTGACTGGGACATCCCAACAGCCAGTAGTGCCAGAAGCCAGGCCCTGCTTGATATGTTACAGGACTACATGTTGGTGTAGGAAGTTAGGGATCCCACTAGACAATCTGCCATTCTTGATGAGCTACTCACTGACTTGGAAAGAGTAGATGGAGTCTGGGTTGGGGAACCACTGGGGTCTAGCGACCGTCAATACTATGTGGTTTGAGTTGGCCCAGGGCACCAGCAAGCCCTCATCTAAGGCTGAGGTGCTAGACTTTAGAAAGGTGGATTGCAACAAATTATGAAATTAGTCCTGGAAAGGTTAGCTGGGGTAAACAGCATCAGGGGAGTGGAAGAAAGATGGGTGAGGTTATAAAAGGTGCCTTTCTTGAGGCATCGAAAACATGCACAAGAGCAGGTATCAAGAGAAACAAGAATAAGAGATCAATTTGGTTCTTTGAAAAGGTCAGTGAGGCAGTGAGGGTCAAAAAGAAAGCCTTTATAAGTTACAAAGGACAATGGAGACAACAAATGGGACAAGTATCAGGAGAAAAAATAAAGAGGTCAAGAGGGCAGTCAAGATTACAAAGGCAGACCCAGAGCTATGTACATTGAAGGGGATCAAGGGAGGGGAAACAGCTTTTAGATATATAAGGGAAGAAAGAAACATGGGAGGAGGAATTGCCAGGCTAAAGGAGGCAAGCAGGCTAATAGAGGAAGATGGGCAGAAAGCAACTGTACTGAATGATTATCTCTGCTCAATATTCACTAGGGAGAACAGTGGGCCTTGCCAGAAAGTGAGATGAGGCTGCTGATAGAGGAGTCCTGGAAATGAGGATGCAGAAATATAATAGCGAAAGTATCAGAAAAAGATTAGCAGCACTTAAGGTAAACAAGACCCTAGGGCCAGATGGGATGTACCGAAGGGTACTAAGGGAACTGGCATCTGTGTTATCCAAACCCCTTGCAGGGCTTTCAGTAGCTCTTTGCAGCAAGAGGTGGTTCCCCAGGACTGTAGAATGGCCCAGGTAGTTCTGCTCCACAAGAAAGGGGACAAGGAGTAGTTGGGAAACTACAGGCCCATCAGCCTTGGTTCTGTGGTAGGAAACTGATGGAGTCAACAGTCAAAAAGGACCTAGTGGAATACCTGGAGAAAAATGGGCTTCAGGACAGTAAGCAGCATGGGTTCATGGTAGGGAGGTCTTGACAGACCAATCTGATAGTTTTCTTTGACTAGATAACCAGAGAAGTTGGCAAGGGCCATGCAGCAGATTTACTCTGCTTTGATCTCAGCAAGGCATTCAACTCTGTGACACACAGAAGACTGCTGAAGAAGATGGGGGATCTGGGAACAGCTAAGGAAATAATAACTTAGGTAGGGAGTTTGTTGTAGGGGAGAAAGCAGAAGAGTAGTGGTGAACGGGGTCAGATCAGTGGAAAGAGACATCACCAGTGGAGTACCACAGGGATCTGTCCTGGGTCCAGTCCTCTTCAATATGTTCAACAGTGATATAGGAGAGGGAATCCAGGGCAAGGTCTGTATTCACAGATGACACTACACTACATTGGTAGTACTGAGAATGTGTAGGGGATAAGAGAATTACAGAGAAACCTCCAAAGGCTAGAAAATTGGAGTAGGACAACTAAAATGCAGTGCCAAGAAGTGCAAAGTGATGCACTTAGGGAACAAAAACCCAATAACTGAGTATTGTATTGGAGAGGTTTAGACAGACACAACATCAGAGGAAAGGGGCCCTATTAGTCATCATTAGTGACTCCCTTAAACAAACCAGCCAATGTAACAAAGAATTCAGCAAGGCTAACATGATGCTAGGCTAGCTTGCATTGGGAGGGGCTTCGACAGTAGGAAACAGGAAGTACTGTTCCCTCTGTTTAGGTTACTGGTGAGGCCACACCTGGAGTATTGTACCCAGTTCTGAAGTCCCCACCTGATTAAGCACAGGGACAGTACAATGCAGGGTGGCGAATATGATTCAGGGCCAGGAGGGCAGATCTTCTGGGAATCAACTAAAGGTGCTGAACATGTATTCATGCAAAACCAGACCAGAGAGAAGGAACATGATACAGACCCTAATTTTCCTGAAAGGAATAAACGAGGTCAATTGTGAAGAGCTATTTACCGGGAACACAGAAGCTAGGCAGCAGGGTCACAAGTGAAGGCTAATGGGGAGAAGGTTTAAAAAGGATGTAAGGAATTATTATTTTACAGAAAGAGTGCTTGAGACATGGAATGCTCTGCCAGCAGAGGTAGTGGGTGCCAAAGCTATAAACAGATTCAAACACGGCTGGGATAGAGCCAAGGGTATAGTAGCTACTCAGAGGGATGACGGGGGTGGAAACACAGACAATAATAGGGAGAACAGGGTGAGCGAAAACCCCACAGTGACAACAGGTCCCGGGGTGTGGTAGAATAACATGGGCAGACTAGATGAACCATTGGTCTTCTTCTGCCATCACCATCTACATTTCTATAATAGTGCAATGCAAAACAACACATTATTATGGCAGCCTACGAGACAAATCAAAGCAATAGTAGAGTACAAGGTTAATGACAAAGGCATAGATAACTGTAGATATAGTACATAAAAATGCAGATTGCAGGGTGGCGAAGTATACTATGCCTGGTTCTTTCTCAGTGACTGGCCAGGCTAGAAATAGAAATAAAAACATGTAGTCATCTCTTAAAGATGGACTTTCAGTGCAGAGTGAGAAGAGGAATCCTACAAGCTTGGGATCTTGTAAGGAGATGCCACCTGTCCATTAGCATTCGCCCATCTAAGGCTGCCGATGGGTAATTAGTAAGTATTTTAGGAGGCAGGGAAGGCAGTGGCAAGGAGAAAAGCTAGACAGAAAGAGAGGCAATCTGACCAGAGCTTAAAAGATGAGAGAGGCACCTTTCCTTTCATTGCAAAATGACAAAAGGCACTGAAGAGGGGTTCATGCCTTGGTGAGGAAGTTTTGGAAGTAATAACCTCTATGTGGCATATGACAACTAGTATACAAGGAAATGACATTGCAGTGTTTGCAATGCATGCAATACTGGGGTTTAATCTTGTATTTAACATATCATTATCTTACTAATAATAACTAGATTGCCATGAAGAATTACTTCTGAAATATAATGCCTGAATTGTATTTTATTTAATTGATATAAGAACAATAAAAGCTGCTGCTGATTGCTGATACCTGTTCCTGCTTTCACCCTACCTAATGACTGATGTCTCTGGCCATACAATAGTATTTCCTCACCTCTATATAACCCTCTTACTGCCTCAGCCTGTCCCGGCTCCCTTTCCCTGCCCATATACAATCTTGCACTGCAGGCATCTCCCTTACACTTACATACACTCCTATAATCTAATTTCATGGCTTGCTCCCCTCTTCCTCACTTACCGACCTTTTCCTTAATGACACCCCCTGCTCTCAATAGTTATTTCTTCCTTTTGTATTACCTGTTTTTGTTTTTGTGTACCGTGTTCTGTTCATATGATATGTCACCTGATAATTTATTGTCTAAGGTCCTCTATATTCATTGCATTGGTAGGCACCTATGAACTTATGAATGGTCTACTCTGTATGTCTCTGATATATCGTATCCACTTTAACTCATTGTATGTAAAGTGCTTTACTTTGTATGCTCTGATATATTGTATCCTCTTTAACTCATTGTATGTAAAGCTCTTATAATTTGTTATCCTGTTAAGTTTCTGCATGTCTGTACTCTCCTGGGTCGTGCCTGAAAATAGTCATTTTATGGCTAATGCACTTACCCGGTTAACAAAAGCTAAAAAAAATAAAATTGTATGGTTCAGCTGTAGAACAGTTTGTCTGCATGTCTATTTGTCTGTATCTCTCTTTCTCTCTCACACTCTCTCTCACTGTCTCCCTGTCTCTCTCACTTGCTCTCCAGTGTGGGAGATATTCTTTAGAGATGTGGTCCCTTACACAATGCATGAAGTAGCCCAATAACAACGTCATGTACCAAAAAATGACTGTCTGCAAAAATAGGACGTCTTGTGGTTTGGCATTTTGTAACCACGTTTTAAAAAAGTTTTGAAACTTTTCCTATAAATTCTAATTTTGTTCTCCACACTTAGAATTACTGTGTGACATATATTTATTTATTTAAGAAATTGGAATTACAACCCTTTGAGTCATAGACTCGTTTCCAAAGGCTCCATGTCAGAATAAAACATAGACATTCATACATAGAAACATAGAAACATAGAAGTTGACGGCAGATAAGGACCGCAAGGCCCATCCAGTCTGCCCATTTCTTTTTCTACCTTATAAATGTGCCATCGGCCTTTGCTCTGTCAGTGACCTATCTATTCATAGTCATTCGTATTGCTCCCTTATGCCTATCCCATGCCTGTTTGAAGCTTCTGCACTGTATTCATAGCCACCACTTCTTGTGGTAAGCTATTCCATGCATCTACCACTCTTTCTGTGAAAAAGAATTTCTCACATTCCCCTTAATCGGCCTCCTCCTAATCTCATGCTGTGTCCTCTTGTCCTGCTATTTTCTTATATTTAAACATGTTAGACTCTTTCCCTTGTTTATGCCCTTAAGGTGTTTAAATGTTTGATCATATCACTCTCTCCCTCCTTTGCTCAAGGGTATACATATTAGGCTCCGTTAATCTGTCCTCATATGTCTTCTGATGAGTCCCTGCACCATTTTAGTTGCCCTTCTCTGGACTGCCTCAATTTGGTTAATGTCCTTGTGAAGGTGTGGCCTCCAATACTGCACCCAGTACTCAGATGGGGGCTTAATCAATGTCTTGTACAGAGGGATTATTACCTCCTCTTACGACTTGTGATACTTCACTAATACACCCTAACACCCCTAGCCTTACCTACTGCTTTAGAGGTCTGCTTGGATGATTTTAGGTCATCAGTGATGATGATGCCCAAGTCTCTTTCTTCCTTTGTGACTGCTAGCAACTCCCTTCCCAGCCTATAAGTGGCTTCAGGGTTTCTCTTCCCTATGTGCATGATTTTGCACAATTTTGTATACAGTACATACATAGAACAAATGTGGGTGAGCAATCATACAGAGTATAAGTACAATAAGCACTGGTTAATGCCTATACATTTGGTAGCTAAAACAGGGCAGAGCTATCGACATATTTACCTAATAAGCGGTTAAGACCCATACAATTGGTAGCTAAAGCAATGCATAATATGAGTTGGTAGTGAGCTGCCTCAGGGAGGCCTTGTCTTATACATAATACAATGCATTCATAGTCCAGTGCAACTATATGGTAACTGAGGGAAGTGAGGAGCCTGTAGGCTAGTAATAGTGAAGGCTCTCCACTGCCCGGCCAAGGGCGGGTGTGTGGCCTAGCGGCATGGTGCAGGATCCACAGGTTACCGGTTACACTGGCATTAATGTGAGGAAAGGATATGGGCCCTTAAGGCAGCTTTAAAAGGACCTAAATTAGTGATTGATGTGATGGCTGGTGGGAGGGCATTGTACCAGGATGGAACTCTAAGGGGGAAGGATCGCTGGGCCAGGGTGGTCCTGACCCTAGGCACCTTTCAGATAGTTTTTGTGGTGGCCTGTGTGGACGCTGAGATGGTGGCTGCCTGAAGAGAAGCCATGACACCTATTGGGGTTAAACCCAGGTGGATTTTTTTGGTGAGGAGACAGGTCTGGTATAATAGTCTTTCCTCAAGGGAGAGGATATTGGTGAGCACGTATAGGGTGCAGGTATGTGTATTTCTGTTGACACAAGAGAGGAGCCAGCAGGCCTTATTGATGACTACTTATAATAGTCCCCTCAGCCCCAAAGTACTTGCCTGCTAGAGAAAATTCGACAGTTGTGTTCAGTCTAAATTCAACTTGGATAAGGCTCAGCAAGAAGACTGGTACCGCACTCCTTTGGATTACTTCTTCTCTGTGGCCACAAAAATATGGACTTAGTTTCTGAGCTATCTTGGACCAGCTTCAAGTCCCAGGTTGCCAGGACAGTAAGTCACAATCTGCTACTGTGAAAATGATTGTGATGTCACAAGCAAAGGATTGTGTTGTAATGGGCAGACAAGCAACAAGAGCCAATGAAACCTGACAGTATTTAATAGTGTATGGTGGAAGGCTGTTGTGAATGGAACCCCACGTGTGGAATATTTATTTATTTATTATTTGGAAACAACCTTTGAGCCAGAGCTTGTTTACAAAGGGTCCACGTCATAAACACAATACAATGCACAGAACATTAAGATAACACAAAGTATTAAAATAACACACAGTGTAAGATACATCAGGCTTAATGATTTATAGGGAACTGCAGTCATAGGTACATTGTAACAGCTATGCTACACTAGAGTGTACAGATTAAGGTGATTACAGCAGTAGGGCAAGGAATGGTACATTATACCAGCTGTGCTCCAGGATAGCAGCATGGAAAGGGGAGGAGTGGAAGATGTAAGCAGGAGATAGCAGCCTCAATAACCTAGGATTTGTCTTCAGAGTAGAAGGTGGTGGGGGGCATATGGGTGAAAGAGCGAGATAGAAGGAATGGGACAGGGGGTCACCAGTCAAGATGGAAGAGTAGAATTGGGAGGTGGGGTTTTAAGGGGGCATGGGATGAGGGGTGGTGGTGTGGGACAAGAGGTAAGGGGTGCAGTGGGGCTTGAAGGATATCAGTGGTAATTCGGGGGCAGTGGTGGGTAGAGGGGCAGGGGAGACGTGGTGACAGGTGGGCCCTAGTCTGAGAGGGGGACTCAGAAGTGATGAGTCAGTGGACAGCTGGGGGGGATCATCAGGAGCTCAGCAGGTATGTACAATCACTATTGGTGATGAGGTACTGCTTGAGTTCAGACTTGAAAGTGCAGAGACTTGAGGTATTGTGTGGTACCAATGGTAACTCATTGAGCCACAGGGGGGGCTCTATAGGAAAATGAGCAATGCCCGAGTGCTGTTCTGTGAAATGGTACAGAGAGCACAACCTGCTTATGACCTCTGGTTCCATACAAGGAACAAGCCTGGGTGAAGATTTCAGAGATGCGGGGGGTGGGGGGTCTTGCCCAGAAGAGACTTCTTGCCAAGGAAGCAGGTCTGCTACTTGATTCTGTTTTCCAAGGGACAGTTAGTTTGTCTGTGCGTACAGAGAGCAGGTGTGAGTAAAGTGGTTGGCATCTAGGTGTTGACACACCTTATTAAGAGCAATTACCACATGCTTCAGGGCCATGTCAGTGGCAGCTCCATAGACCACCAGCCCATAGTCAATGGTGGAAAGTACGGAGCTAGTAACGGACAGCTGGGGTGCAATTGGGTAAGGATTATTCTATGCCTGAAGAGTACTCCAAGCTTGGTATGCACAGCCTTGATCACCTGATCAATGTGTTTATTTATTTAGTTTTTGTTGACCGGTTAAGTGCACTAGACAAATCTTGCCTATTTTCAGGCATGACCCGGGGGAGGGGGATACAGATGAATACCAACGGACCTTGAACCAGATGAAGCTGTTAGTGGTATTTTTAGTGAATGAGGGAAATTTGGCCAGGACACCAGGAAATTCTACTCTTTTCAATAAGTGCCATGGGATCTTTAACATCCATCTGAACTACCACCAATCCAGGCAGATGGGACCTTGGTTTAACGTCTCATCCGAAGGACGGCACCTCAGAAGTGCAGCACCCTTCTCATGCTGCACTACAGTGTCAGTTCTGGGATATTAACCCAAGAGCCAGATGTGTGAACTGAACCCACAACCCTCTGATCTCCCAGCTTCAGAGGCGAGTGTGCTACCTACTGAGCCACTGACACTGATGCAAAGGAGAGGGTGTCATCGATGATAACCCCCAGGTACTTGAAGGCGTGTACTTGTTCCAGTGGTACATTTACATTAGCAGTGATAGAAATGGTGGGGAACCTCCTCTTGAGTTGGCGGCTTGATGGGAGCATGGTCTTAGTTTTTTCATAATTGAGCAGGAGTTTGTGAGCACTGAACCAATCTTCCTGCTGGTGGAAGGAAGACTGTAGTCCATTCTGCAGTAGGTCGATGTGGGGGCTGCTGCTGAGGATGACAGCATCATCTGCATACAGGATGATTTTGCTGTCACAGGCTTTCAGAAGATCATTCAGTAAAAGGCTGAAAAGCAAGGGTCCCAGGATAGACCCCTGTGGAACCCCCAAAGACACCTTTCTGGATTCTGACATGGCTTGACCGACTTTGACTTTCTGCGACCTTAACGACAGGTAGTTGTGGAACCAGTGTACAGCGTTTGTGGCTACCCCAGTCTTTGTAGTTGAACCAGGAGAAGGGGATGGTTGACTGTATCAAAGGCATTTGTCAAATCGATAAAGATGGAACCAATCAGCTTGCCTTTGTCCAGAGTCTTATGTACAAATTCTGTGTATCCACTAATGCTGTGGTAGTGTTGTGATCCTTTGTAAAACTGTGTTGTTGGGGACATTGTAGTTGGCATTTATGGAGGTATTCTGTGAGTTGATCTGCAACAATCCTTTCCAGAGCCTTAGATGGGGGAGTGGATTGAAATGGGTCTATAGCTGGCTATGCAGGACCTGTTACTGTTCTTGTAGATGGGAGTCACTAGAGCTTGTTTACACATTGTAGGGAATTTTGCCAGGGTTAGTGATTTATTGAAGAGTTTGGATAGGGGGACAATAATCTCATCCAGGGTTAGGGCTACCAGTTTCATGTCTAGGCCATCATTCCCCATCCTGGTTTTGCCCAGGACATATTTACGTAAGACTTTGCCTCCTTGACTGTTACCCACTTAAAGTAGAAGTTGGGGTGGGGCTATTGTGAAAGGATCTGTGGTGGTCGACCGATTTATACTGAGCAGCTGGGGGTGTTTCTTCCCCTTCTTCCCAAGGAGATTACTGATGTTCTCCCAGAACCTCTTCCCATTGCCCCAGCTTCTCCCCAGCTGTTCCTTGTGATAGTTAGCTTTGGCTTGCCTAATCAGATGGGTACACTTATTTCTAGAGGCCCTGTAGTTCTGATAGTCATTCTTCTCACCAGTGGACCTGGCCCTAGACCAGAGGTTGTCCCTATCCCTCATGAGAACAAGGAGCTCACTAGTGATCCACCCATTATTACAACCACGGGATTTCCTTTTTCTTACTGGGGTAAATTTATTGTAGACTCTGTTGAACCCATCGACAAAGTATTTTAGAGCTTGGACAAGGTTGGGCAGTGCACCAATAGGTGTTCAATCAAATTATGATAGTGTGGCCTTGAGAGGCCCCAGCTGCCCTTTTCTCAGGACCCTGCAAAGAACAATATGCTTGTTGTACTACAGTAGTCATGCATAATGTAACTGTGCTGCAGCATGAATGTCACTACTACACCACAGCAACTTAGAATGCATAGAATGTTGTTGCACACCTTCCTTCCTTCCTATTGTCATCGAGGCACAGGGCAGGAAGCATAGGAAAACCAGGAGCAGTTGTAAAATTCGCAATGAGTTGTATTATTAATAACAGTAAAATAAAAACATTTAAATTGTTCAGTATAACTATTTACAATGGCAGTACAAATATAAAAAACAGAGTCCTTTTTCTTATCAATTTCCAGTCTCAGTCTCTCAGTCTCTGTCTCGCTCTTTTGCAAAACATTGCAGCTCCTTTTTATAAGTCTGTGTAGGAGCTCGTAAAGAAAATAGCATGCTTCTCACACAGTGTTCTTTTATGTCGGACCAACCACCACCACCACAAGACCGCCCTCCTGGAGCCCACGGCTGGATCTCTGCACCAGGGAGTCCGCCTGAACCTACGGCATGACCGCCGTTAGCAGCGCCCCACGGCCGCAACCTCGGCCACCGCGCCAGACCAACCACCACCACAAGACCGCCCTCCTGGAGCCCACGGCCGGATCCCTGCACCAGGGAGTTCGCCTGAACCTACAGCACGAACGCCGTTAGTGGCGCCCCACAGCCACAACTTCAGCCGCTGCGCTGGACCAACCACCACCACAAGACCGCCCTCCTAGAGCCCACGGCCGGATCCCTGCACCAGGTACAACCACTTGCTTGCCTCGGAGCCATGTTCTCCTATACTGCCTCCTGATAGGTCACCGCCAATTCCAGCGGCCTGTGATTGGTCATGATGGACCCTGGCAACATGACCATTGGAGCGCTTTTTGCCCTATTCTGCCGACCTGCTGCCTTGTCTCTGAGTGGCTCTCCAGCTGGATACTTTGGGTTGTTTTGTTTTTTTGTGTGAAAAGACACTAAGACTTCCATAATATAGCCTGAAACCTGTTTTCCACAGTTAAATAGACTCACTGTTTTTCTGCCTAAAAGTTGTGATGCTACAGATTTCACTGTTTAATCTCTGATACTGCTGATATTACTGTTTGTCATCTACTCAGCTTGAACTGCTGGCAACCCCCGCCCACTCTCATCTAAATCTTTTTTTCTCCCTGCCTTGACTCCTCCAAAGTCTCGACAACTCCACCATCCCCCTAACGAATGACCCTGCAGTGCTAATTGCTGCCTCTCACCTCCCAGTCTCTTCTTCAACACCCCCCACAGACTAGCAACCTCATCTATTGTCTCCTACTGCACTCCCCCACCCCCACCTGATGCTCTGCCACCAGCTCCCCTCCCTCTCTCTGAGGAACCACCATCCTCCTCTCACTTAACTCTCTCATTTCTTTCCATTGCAGGAGTCTGCTGAACCTCACGGCATGACTGCGTTAGTGGCGCCTACAGCCGCTGCGCTGAACCAGCCACCACCAAGACCGCCCTCCTGGAGCCCATGGCCAGATCCCTGCACCAGGTACAACCGCTTGCTTGCCTCGGAGCCTGGTTCTCTACACTGCCTCCTGATAGGTGACCGCCAATTCCAGCGGCCTGTGATTGGTTATGACGGACCCTGGCAGCACGACCATTGGAGCGCTTTTTGCCCTATTCTGCCAACCTGCTGCCTTGTTTCTGAGCTGCTCTCCGGCTGGATACTTTGGGTTGTATTTTGTCCCACCCCCATCACCCCTCCCAGGCCTCCTTTAAATAGGCTTGTCGCCCCTCCCACTCTGTGTGCTGCCCTCCCATTGGATTAGCTATCCTTGTCCCTTGCCACTCATCCTCAGCTGAACATTACTCTGTGGCCTGACTATCTGCTACTTCCTCTCCTAATCCTACACTTATTAGCAAACCCCCACTCCCATCCTTGATCTCCCTCAGACTCTGATTCGTCCTCTGACTGAATAATGCTTTTCCAGGTGTTTTGACTGTCTATGTGCTTTACCCCCTGTTACATTTACATGGGGAGCAACCCAAAACAATCTCATCCTCATCATGCACCCCTCTATGCCCTGCACAATAACCTTGGCATGACCACAGGGATATATATCATGGACAGTTTCAACCTCTGCTCCCCTCTATGGCACTTTGGCTACCTTCTGATACTAACTGCGCACTGCCCACCGATTATCCCCCTGACCATGTTTTTATACCACAACCTATCCAAACAGTGGTGGCATTGTAGTGACGGAAGGCATAGGAGCAAAACAAACTGGCTATTCTATAATATGCTGAAATCCTTTCTCCTACAAATTCTCCTTATGCTGCTCCTGCTCTCAGGAAATGTTCACCCCAACCCAGGACTGCCTGGGCAGCCAGCAGAGGCACCAAGTAGAAGGGCAGGGACACTCACCCTGGCATCTATCAATGCCTGCAGCATCCTCAGCAAACTTGATTCCCTCCAAACATGGATCCTACAGCACAACCCTGATATCCTCTCAGTTGTGGAAATGTGGCTAAACCCTAAAATCCCTGATACCTCAGTCTCTATCCCTGGTTACTGCATATTCAGGCAAGACAGGATTGCTCAACGGGCCGGGGGCTGCGCCATCTATCTTAGGGATACCCTTATGGGTCACATCATCCCATCCCCTAGCATGAGCAACTCCTCTCAGGTCCTCGCAATCACAATCCTCCTTGATGCACACAACAAGGAACTCACTGCCATCTCAGTTTACCTGCCCACAAGAGACCAGGCCACTGGCTTCCATAGCATCATGGAATATCTAAGGGTCCAGCAACATAACTCCGAAACCATAATCATGGGTGATTTTAACATTAACTGGCTCTCCTCAGAGGCTTCTACCTATAAGGATGCAGCCATGGTGCATCACCTCACTCAATTGGTCAATGCCCCCACTAGGTGTAACTATAGGACAGGCTCCCTTACGCTTCTAGACTGGATTCTGTCTAACCGCCCTGAACGCATTTCCAATGTTTCTGTATTCCCGGATACAATAAGTGACCACTCGCCTGTCATCTGCTCCTGGTCAAACAAATTCCACAAGCCCCCTCCCAAGCTAATCTATGCCAGGGTTATCAAACAGGGGCACCTTCAGCTGCTAAAATCCCATCTAACCAGACTGAACTGGGCAGTGCTTGACTCCCTCAGTGACACCAACAAAGCCTTGGGCCTATTTATCAAACGTTTCAACGAAGCCTGTGACATCTATGCACCGGTGAAAAAGATGAAGGTCAAAGGACAGACCAACCCTTGGGTTACTACTGACCTTTTAACTCAACTCAAGCACAGAAACCACCTCTGGCATTGTGCTTGTGCAACTCTGATGCAAGTAAACATACAAAAATACAAAGCAGCCAGAAATTATTGCACTCGAAAAATACGGAACGCTAAACGCATCTGTTACAAAGAGGCTCTAACCAACTGTTGTGGCCTGGGGAAAAAATTCTGGAACAACCTGAAAGAACTCACAGGCAAGGATCCTAAAGCACCACCCACTATGCTCAACCTTCATGGCACTCCTAAACTCGACCTAGGTACCATCACCAGCACTTTTAATAATGCATTTACAAACCTGGACAGTGTCCTTCCACCTAATTTTTTCGATGACCTCCCCATCCAGCTCCTCCCATGTGACACCCCCACTTGAACATACAACCCCACAGTTTTTCTTTAAGGAGGTCCTACCACAAGTAGCTAGAAACTACATTCAAAAGGTAATTGGCAAACAAGGGTACAGTGGTGACTCCCTTGACCCGAAACTGCTGGCACAAGTCCTTGATGAAATCCTAGAACCACTTACAAAGATCTTCAATCTCTCACTTAGATTGGGCCATTTCCCCTCTCTCTGGAAGAAAGCCACTGTCACACCAGTTCACAAAAGCGGAGATAGGATGCTCCACACCAACTACAGACCTATCTCACTCCTCCCCCCATTATCTAAAGCGCTGGAGCGAATAGTGTCAGACCAACCAGTTGAATTCCTGGATAAGTACAATGTCCAGTGCTCAGAACAGCATGGCTTCAGAAAAGGGTACAGCATCACCACTGCACTACTGGAATTTACAACTTTCATCCACGCCACGCTTGACAAAGGGAACTGTGAGGGGGTCAGTATTTATAGACCTGACCAAGGCCTTCGACACAGTTAATGACCCCCTACTGCTCAGGCAACTGTCCTCCATTGGGATCTCCAGCGATACCCTTCCATGTTTCACCAGCTACCTTGATAATTGGACCCAACGTGTAAGGATTTCAGGGATCTCATCGGATGAAAAACCAATCCTCTCAGGAGTCCCCCAGGGGTCTATTCTGGGCCTTTTACTCTTCTCCCTCTTCATCAACAATCTCGCCAGTGCCTGCCACCAAAAAATATTACTATACGCAGACGATGCAGTCCTGTTTTCCAGCCACCATGACATTACAGTCTTTGAATCCCAGCTGCAGCTAGATTTCGAGCACATTGAAGACTGGTTCAACTCTCATAAACTTGTCCTGAACCACAGCAAGACCAAAGCCATGTCCTTCTGTAACCGACGGAGCAGGCACAACTCTCTGTCCTTCACCATCAAGAACCACGCTGGGAACCCACTCGAACATGTCAAGGAGTTCAAGTACCTTGGTATTACCCTGGATAGAACCCTCTCCTACACTTGGCATATTGACACTGTTGCCAAGACCGCCAATATACGAATTGGACTATTACACAAACACAAGCACTATATGCCTGTGGATGCCCTTAAACTAGCCATCTACAGCTTTGTCACATCTATCATTGACTACGGCCTTGCCATCTACGGCTCTGCCTCAGCAAGTGCCCTCCACAGGATCTCAGTTTCTCTCAACAAAGCCTGCAGACTATTAACGGTTGCGGCCCAACAAACTCACACCTGTGACCTCTATGCACAGACTAGCTGGCTACCCCTACTCAGCAGAATACAATACCAGACCTGCTTACTTACCAAAAAGATTCTCCTCGGTCTCATGCCACCTGGTGTTAACACACTCCTTACTACCTTCAGTGGCACTCAACAAATGCGTGGTGCCCAATCTCTAACCTTTCAGGTTCCCAGATGTCATACCTCCATGGGTCAGCGGTTCTTTATCTATAGAGCTGCTCTATGGTTCAATTCCCTCAATAAAGAAGCACTTTCCTCTACTACACTTGGACCGTTTAAAAGGAATCTCAAACTTTATCTCACCTCTTCCACTCAATGTGACTGTTTATCTGAATAGAGTTCTCTCTAGACACCTCTCAGCTCACTCATATCCCACAGCCCGCCCTTTCCCAGTTTCATTCCCTCTGGCACTGGGCCTTCTTTGTGACTCCTTTCCTGCTTCCCTTCTCCACTGGTACAAGACATCTTCCCCAACCTACTGATAGTGGCCCATTAGCCTGCCTACTTCCTCCCCCCCCCACCTGGTCGTACGCCTACAATACTAACTGCTTCTTGTGCCCTCTATCTCTTATTGTTACCTCAGCTGGCTGCCTACTCAAGCTGCTCTTTGTATGCATATTATCTCAAAGTATGTTGTAACTGTATATTTTTTTCTTTTTTTTTTTGGTTGTTTATTGCGCATTCTTTTACTACATCAGTATGCATGTTGCCCCCATCCTCTGACGTGGAACCTTTGTAAATGAGCAGTTTCTGACCAAAGGTATTTGTAATCTGAGAATTTAATAAATAAAATAAATAAATAAATGTTTCCAATGTTCTTGTCAGTTTCAGCAGGTGCAACAAAAAGAACTTTGTGACCCAGAACTGACCTCTTGCTTACATCTTCTGCAAAAGGCTTAAAAATTGCATCTCAGGTTAACCCCTTGAGTTCCAAATAGCTTTGCAATCATTTCAACAGTATAACTATATACAGTTTTAAACAAGGGGATCCCAGTATCAATTACATTTCCACAAAAAGATTCATATGTATTTTTATACCTACAGATATGCAAGGGGGAAGAAAAGACAAAACAGCAAGGGAGGTAAAGAGAAAGTGAAATTGCAAGACCGTTGGGGTGATCAAGTCCTAGGTCTCATGAGAAAATTTGGTTGTGCAACCAGACATAGAAGAGACAGAAAAGAAGAAAATAGGACAGATCCTTGCATTTAAACTCTTTCTCCATAACAACTGTGACAGGGCCTTATTCAACCCTGTCACATACCCCACCCCTTAAAAGGGAACCTGGTTTACATAAACAGGTTTCAAAAACTTTCTAGTAATTCTCATCAAATATAAGTATTTATGAAATAGGCATCACAAAATGAGAGCTCTGATTGGCTGCTAGGGATATGATATTCATTCTCATGCACAGGAAAAAGGACCAGCAGTGCCCCTAGGTGATGCTGCCCACTCAGAACCTTAAGAAAATAAAATGCAGCCATCTTGTTTATGCCACAAGTGGTGCCAGCCTAACTGTAAAAAAATAAAATAAGTACTGCATTGAGCCTGCAGGTCCACTCTAGGTAATCCAAACTCCCTCATAAGAATAATTTTAGTATTTGTTTTCCTTCTTGAAAAACGTGGGGATTTCTGACCGAGACTGAGCACAGTTCAGTAACCCCAGCCGAGAGCAGAGTGTCAACAGCGCACTTTACTGACTGTCGTCTACTCTCGAGCTTGAAATGTGACGAATATAAAACTACTTCACTTTAGACCTTGTCTTCAGTCTTTTCGGTTGGTGCTTCTCATCCCTGCACACAGAAACATTTCAAACTGCCAGAAGAATTTGGGTAGAAACGGACCCGCAAAACATGCTTGCTCGGCCGTCTGCACGCTCCCTGTCCTGATCGTAGGCTGACTTGCCAACTGCTGACAACTTCCCTCACAAAGTCTCCTAATGTTTTCATTATTTAAAAAAACTCTGGTTTACGTTCTCTCTTTAGAAACCTCACCTTCTGCTGTGCCGTTCCTCACTTGGCATTCGCTCCCGTTTTCATTTGCTCGCTCGCCCGACTGCTCCCTCATCATAGGCTGAGTATTGCTACCTGTTACCATAAGGTAGAAAATTTTAAAAAAAGACAGCGTAATCTCCTGTTCAAACTAAATGAAGTAAGACTACTGCTGGGTGCCATAACAACTACACATATACAAGTAAGGATGCCTTAGCAGCTCAAAAGTCCTGAAATTAAAAAAAAAGCGGAGAAACTATTTTATTAAAATTAAGACAAACATGTAAGTGTTTCTCTATTAAATATTATGTATTTTAGTTATGACATACATCTGTATTTTAGATAGCCATTTCATAAGCAATAATCCACTCCAGGGTGTCGTTAGACACTTTTTAACACATGGCTAGGAGGTTGGGACTCTGTCGTGGCCCTCGTGCCTCACTATGCCTCCTAGCCATGTGTTAAATTGTTTAACACACACCCTGTCATGGCTTATTGCTTACATAACTTTTACAGTTCTCTAATATAAGCATACAACCTTCACAATTCTGTGCATATACAGTATCCTTCTTTCCATAACAACAGTACAGCAAGTAGTGAAGTTTAAACTAACACATTTGTTTTTTCAGCCTTCAGAATTCTCAATTCCAGATCCATAACTAGACAGAAAATTAGCATTGCTATTCTCTCTCTCAGATCCGTGCATCACTTTAAATTTAAATAGCCGTAGTGCCAGGTACCACCATGTGATTCTAGAATCTTTATCCTTCATTTAGCTAAGCCAGCAGAGAGGATTGTGATCTGTTACAAGTACAAAGCCAGCTGCTAGTAAGTAAAATTTAAGGGACTCCATGGCCCACTTTGCCACAAGGCATTCCTTTTCAATGGTGGAGTACCTTTTTTCTCTGTCATGCAATTTCCTACTTATGTACAGAATGAGATGTTCTTTCCCATCTATACATTGACTCAAGACTGCACCTAGGCCTACCTCTGATGCACCAGTCTGTAACAGAAATTGTTTCTCAAAGTCTGGGCTTCTTAAAACAGGGTCTGAACATAATGCAGCCTTAATGGCCCAAAAAGCTTTATCACACTCTAGGGACCATATCACATTATTTGGGTACTGTTTTTTTGTAAGTTCAGTGAGGGAAGTAGCTAACTTTGCAAAGTTGGGAATAAATCTCCGATAATAACCAGACAACCCTAAAAATGACCTGACATGTTTCTTGGTTTTGGGGACAGGGCTGCTAACTACAGTTTCTATCTTGGAAACCTCTGGCTTGACTTCTCCATTTCCAAAAACATAGCCCAAATATTTGGTTTCCTGCATGCCCGATGAACACTTGGTAGGATTAATTATCAGACCTGCTTTTTTAATCGATTGGATAACTGCTCGTAGGTGTTCCAGGTGGCTTTTCCAGTCAGGACTGCACACCATGACATCATCCAGGTACGCAACACAATAACCAGTGTGAGGGGATAAAATTACATCCATATACCTCTGGAATGTAGTGGGTGCACCATGTAAACCAAATGGCATAGTGGTGAACTGATAGAATCCTATAGGAGAGGCAAATGCAGTTTTGTCTTTGGATTCTTTAGCTAGGGGGATTTGCCAGTGACCCTTGGTGAGATCGAGGGTACTGATATACTTGACACTCCCTAGTCTGTCCACCAAATCATCTGTTCTTGGCACAGGATAACTGTCAAATTCTGGCACTTAATTAAGTTTCCTAAAATCAAGGCAGATTCTTACACCTCCTTCTTTTTTGTTTACAATCACTGGTGATGACGAAGCCCAATTATTGACGTGTTCTCCCCTTACCTGTCATATTTCTCTAGTACAGCATGAACTGCACTGGCTGCCAGTACAGTGGAGGATCACCTTTAAAGTCAGACTTCTGATGTATAAAGCCCTACACGGACATGGTCCGGACTACCTGAAAGAGCTTCTGATGCCTTACTGCCTTAGGTGATCGCTCCGCTCAGTGGATGAGGGGTTGCTAGAGATTCTAAGGGTCTCTTTAAAATCTTCAGGGGCCCATGCTTTTATGTACATGGCCCCAGCCCTTTGGAACTCTCTACCCCTTCCACTTTGGGAGTGCGCGTCCATAGAGGAATTTAAACAGGCCCAAAAACCCATTTGTGGTATCAAGTGTATTCAACTTGATGTTATTTTACTGATTTTATGAACCAGCATTTATTGTATATGTGTTTTATTATATTGTTTTTATTCAAATTATCTGTTAAGGTGCGGTACAAATAAATATTATTATTATTATTTCTTGACTTCTATGATACACAATTCTTTCATTTTTTTATATTTCCCTAAGCACGTCTGCTCTTAACTGCTCTGGTAATCTGTATGTCTTTTGTCTAATAGGGCGAGCATTCCTTGTCACTATTACGTGATCGACACCTTTTGCTCGGCCTGGTACTGTGATAAAAGTACTGTTAAATGTATTTAGCAAGTTACAGATTTCTGCGGTTTGTTCAGAGGTTAAGGAAGCATTCAACTTTACAGCATCAGCAGTAACAGTTTGTTCCAGTCTTTCATAAGCTACATCAGTATCTTCTTTATCAGTTTCTGGTAAAACCAGCATAACAGCTTTTGATGTTTTTTCAACCTATTTCTTGAGGAGGTTAACATGGTATATCTTAGTAGGATTTTTCCTATCGGGGTCTCAATCTCATAGATAACTGTGCCAGTACAGTACTTTATAAGGCCCTTGCCACTTCATTAACAATTTATTTTCTGTAGTGAGTAACTGTAGCAAGACCTTTTCACCTGACTCAAAAACTTTTCCTTTTACTCCTAGGTCATAATGCACCTTCTGCTGGTTCTGGGCCTCTTCCTGATTACTATGGGCAATTTCAACATATTTTGCAAGCTTCTTTCTCAGGGAACACTTATGAGATGTAATGGATTGTTTCTGTTGGGGGTTATCTTCCCATGTTTCTTTTATTATATCTAGTGGCCCTCTAGGTTGTCTACCATACAACATTTCAAATGGTGAAAAGCCTGTTGATGCCTGTGGCACTTCTGTGTAAGCAAAAAGCAAGTAAGGTAAGTATTGGTCCCAGTCTTTCCCTTCCCCTTTTACAAACCCTTTTAACATTCATTTTATGGTTTGATTAAAAGGCTCAACAGAACCATCTGTCTGAGGGTGATAAGGGGAGGTTCTTATGGCAGTGATACCTAGTAGTCGGTACAGCTCCTTCAGTAATGCAGCACCAAAATTACTACCCTGATCAGTAATAATCTCTTTTGGTATACCCACCCTTCTGAAAAGTTTGGCAAGCTCTGCTGCCACTTTTGGGGCTGTGACAGTACGCATTGGAAGTGCCTCTGGGTATCGAGTAGCATAGTCACATACTACCAGAATTAATTGATTACCCTTTTTACTTTTGTCTAAGGGGCCAACCACATCCATTCTCTCAAAAGGCACATCTATCAAGGGTAGGGGCACCTAGGGCACCTTGTCTTTTTTAGTCACTGGGGCTACTTTCTGACACTCAGCACAAAAGCTACAATAGGTAGCAACATCTTCATGAATTCTAGGCCAGTAAAATCTGTACAGCAATCTGGCAAGGGTGCGATCCCTCCCCGAGTGACCAGCCATAGGACTATCATGTGCTATCTGTAACAACTCAGATCTATACTTTTGTGGTATAACTAATTATTCTATCTGGTCCTGTGTCTGAGGTTTAACCCAAACTCAGTATAGTAGCCAACTACATTTTTTAAACTTAGGTTCACCCTGTGTTGATTTCACCTCCAGCTACCTAAAATAACCCTGGAGAGAAACATCATTAGCTTGCTCTGAAAGAAGATCACAATCGGTTATCAACTTAGTTTCAGCATTTTCATTTGTTAACCTCTTATGTCTATCAGTCTTTTTTTGCCACTGTTTCTTCAGGCGATGTCTTTCTTTCCTGGACTTCCAAATTTTGGAGCTGTACTCAAACAAGTCCGAATCTAAATAAGTGAAAGGAAAAGAGTCCCCACCATCTGAGATGTTCTGTGCCTGAGCTCTTGTCACCACAGCTGCTGAAACATCAGGATTTACTCCCTGTTTGATTAACCCAGTAAATCCTGTAAACTCATTTCCACTAATCACAGGTACAGGTAACTTAGGTACTACCCTCAATTTCATTTGGTGTGACACCCCATTCATAGTCAGAGTCACTTGGCTGGTGGGATAGTATCGAGTGTCCCCGTGGATGCAGGTCACACCAGTACCTGGTCCTTTTGGACATTGTTTTCCTAGCACTTCAATATATACTAGGGTCTGTCTGTTTCCTGAATCTATAAGTCCCTTCATAGTCTTACCTACCACCTTCACATCTGTTACGTAATTGCCCCAATTTGCTAAGGACAAATCTGCTCCAGTGTCACTCTTCTTACTACGGTAATTTCTAGCAATATGACCTGGCTTATTACAGTTATAGCAAATAAAGTCTTTGGGCGTAGATTTGTTACCCGCACCAGAGTTCTTATCAGACTTGGAGTTTACATGGAAAAAAGAATGTCTTACCAGTGCTTGGCTGTTACCTCACTGCTGTGGTGTCTGTCTGGCCATTTGGTAGTCTTTGGCCAAAGAAACAGCCTTTTCCCCACTTTCTGGTTGGTGTTCTTTCACCCAAAGCTGTACATCTGTAGGCAGGATGTTGATGAATTGCTCCATTGCAAATATGTTGATGATCTGTGGGACTGTTTTGCCCTGTGGTTGGAGCCATTTTATCAGGAGTTCTCTGAGTCAGGTGAAGGCTTCTTGAGGATTGTCAACAGAGCTGTACTTCAGCGATCGAAATCTATACCTGTAGGTCTCTCCTGAGATGTCATACCTTTCAGGTTTTGCTTTTCACCAGGTCATAGTTTTCTGATTGTGCAGTGTCCATATTGCTGTAGGCAAGCTGGGCTTTCCTGATCAGGTAAAGTACCAGTCTGATTGCCTATTGCTGCTTTGGCCACTGGCAGTCAGTGGCAACCCTTTCAAATGTTGTCAGGTATGATTCGATATAACCTGAGGGACACAGCTTTGTAAGTTTAACGTATTTTAAGTTGTTAGTGTCTTGTTGCTCTGCTGGACCAGTGCCAGATCCTCCAACTTTGATAACTTGTAAGGCATCCATCCATCGCTGTATCTCTTCTTTGCCGCTCCATTTCTTCTCTCTGTTGTTCAAGTTGTTGCATATCTTCTCTGTGCTCCTAAACATTGAATCTCCTTTTCTCTCTGCTTCTCCATCTCTTTTTGTTGTATAGCCCACCATTTGGAAAAAAGCAGTCAGGTTTTCAGGTTCTGTCACTGCCTGTTCTTTTTCTATAACAGGTGCTAGCTGTACAGTTTCAGCTTGGACTTCTGTCTCTGCTAGTTTGGCTGCCTTTCTCCTAGTAACCACTCCTGGGCTTGCTGTTGCAGAATCCATACCTTTCTTCAATGCTTCCCTGGTACCAGGTCTAGTACCCACACACAAAACTCCTGGCTTATAGTATGCATGGTCTAAATCCCACTTAGGCTGGCACCATCCGTCATTGAGGCACAAGTCAGGAAGAATAGGAAAACCATGAGCTGTTGTAAAATTCGCAACAAGAGTTTTATTATTAATAACAGTGAAATAAAAAAAATAAAATTGTTCAGTATAACTATTTACAATGGCAGTACAAACATGAAAAAAAAATCCTTTTTCTTCTCAATTTCCAATCTCAGTCTCTGTCTTTGTCTCTCTTTTTTGCAAAACGTTGCAGATCCTTTTTATAAGTCTGTGCAGGAGCTCATTTAGAAAATAGCATGCTTCTCACACAATGTTCTGGTAAGTTCCTAATGTTCTTGTCAGCTTCAGCAGGTGCAACACAAAGAACATCGTGATCCAGAACTGACCTCTTGTTTACATCCAGGGGTGTAGCCATAAATTTCTGTTTTGTACACACAATCTCCAACAGTTACACTCCCCCATTAAAAAATATGTACACATCCTCTCCAAATGGTACCCCCTTCCAAACAAGTCAGATTGTATGTCAGATGATTCCTCTAATCTTTAAAGAGGTTACACATGTATCTGTCTCCTAAACAACAGAAGTTTAAACAGAGACACTCCTCAGTGGCCTACACTAACCCAAATACTACAGATTAGAATGAAAATGTTAACAGAAAGGCATGTGAAATGTGTACAGTGAGTATGCCTGCTATACCCTTGTTTACTTCTTCTGCAAAAGACTTAAAAAGTGCATCTCAGGGTAACCCCTTGAGTTCCAAATAGCTCTGCAATCATTTCAACAGTATAACTATATATAGTTTTAGCTTCGCAATCATTTCAACAGTACAGTTTTAAACAAAGGGATCCCAGTATCAATTACATTTCCACAAACAGATTCACATATATTTTTATACCTGCAGATATGCAAGGGGGAAGAAAAGACAGAACAGCAAGTGAGGGTAGAGTAAAAATGAGAAGCAGAGAATTGCAAGACCATCAGGGTGATCATGTCCTAGGTCTCATGAGAAAATCTGGTTGTGCAACCAGACAGAGAAGAGACAGAAAAAGATAGAATAGAACAGATCCTTGCATTTAAACTCTTTCTCCATAACAACTGTGACAGGGCCTTATTCAATCCTGTCACACCTATGACCATGGGGATGAACAAAGATGCATTTGAGCCCTGCTTCACCCACCCTGAGTTGCAGATGCTAGTCATTAGGCAGGACTGAAACACGGAGGTCGGGCTTCTTCTCAAGGCCATGCAATGTATTGACAGCCATATACGTACAAGTATCAGTTGGCATCTCGATGTTGCCATATCAACCTGAACTGCTCGAGCTTCACTCTTGAGGTTTAAGTGGTTGGCATGGCAGCCTCTCAATGCCAACACAGGCTTATTGCTTATGGCTGCCCTTACATTATCCTGTTTTTTTTTTCATGTTAATTAATATGGACTATATAGGTATAACCTTAGTCAAAGGGAAATTAAAATTTAGAACAATTCTGAAATATTAGCAGAATTGTCTATAAAAACTGAATTTTCCCCATACTGTACTAGACAGTCATGAAGTCATTCACATATTTGGGAGTGTCTAGTACAGTATACTCTGCAAGCCCATTAGTCCACACTGGGGACCAATGAGCTTACAACTATACTGTACCTGTCATTCGGTGGCAGCGGGTAGTATGTGGTGAGCTGCAGCCGCCCACCAATGGGGAGCAGGGTGGCATGGGGTCTCAGTGTGGGTGGAGGGATGGGGTGCCACTGGATCACCAGGCATATCTTTATGTCGGAGCACCACACTCGCAGCAACGGGCGGTGGCCACCCATGGGTGGGCTGCTGTGTTGCACCCTGCATTACAGTGACCCACCTGTGGGTGGCCTGGGTTTGTTCCTACTCTACACGGGCTCAACGTTGAGCCCCTGAATGCAGTGCAGTGCAGGGGTGCACCGGCATATGCATCGCACATCCATGGCTGAATATTGGGATGTGCTGCATATGCATGGGCACATCCCCTGCATCTGCACCACATATGATTACATTGCGCTCCAGCACATTGGGATTTGTGCTGTGCCAGGCAGCCTTCTCAATATCCCACTGGGGCACAATGCGGGGTTGCACCAGTGCAACTCCATTGCACCAGGTGCAACCCCTTTGAATATCCATGCCTTGATGTCTTAGGATGGTGTTAACATGTTTCTGATGATAAACAACACAGCACTGTACCAATATATTTAAATTTTCAATGGTGGGAATTTTACAGGAGCAGGAACTTTTTAAACCTTAAAAATCCTATATCTTAATTGAAGTTCAAGTTCAAGTTTATTGTAGGAAAAACTCCGTTGACCAAGCTCATTCACAAGGAGGTCCTATGATACATATACTAGAAGACTCACAGAAGGATATAATAATAGCACACAAGATTATAAGTGCTAATAAAGTACATGAGTAGCAGTTATACAGGCATTACACCATATATCATAGAGTAGGTCATCATACTCATATACAAAGTGCGGATACAGTCCATGTGGACCTTATGTCTAACAATAGGCTACACAGTCATAGGAAAAAAATTATTTCAATGACAATTACAAATGTCTTGTATTTGTCCTGCAAATAATTTTTTGAAGAGACTGACAGAGACTAGTTTTGAAAGTTTCAGTGAAGATTGTAGATGATTCCAGATTATTGGTAGGGCTATGGAAAAGGCACCATTCCCAAAGGAAGTGTGTGTCATGGGGACATCTAGAAAGATGAAATCCGATTTCCTGAGTGCATATGTACTGCTGCAGATATGGATGATGGAGGTTAGGTAACTTGGGAGTTTGTTAAGGAGAAGTTTTAGAGTCCATGAACTGGCATGAAGAACGCATCTAGTGGTAAGGGATGTCCAACCCACAGCTGAGTATAGGTCACAATGGTGTGTCCGGTAAGGGGAGTTCATAATGAAGCACAGTGCATGGTGATAGAAAATGTCTAGTTTGTTATGTTTTGAGGTTGCAGAAGAGTTATAAATTATGTCCCCATAGTTTAATAACGGGAGGAATGTGGCTTGGACAAGCCTAGTTCTGACCTCGACTGGAAAGAGCGGCTTGTTATGGTAAAAGAAGCCTAGCCTTATTTTTAGTCTTTTTATAAGGTCATCCAGGTGTTCGGAGAATATAAGCTTGCTATCTAACCAAAACCCCAGGTATTTGAATTTGGGGGTGACTACCAAAGGCTGGCCTAAGGAGGTTACTATGAAGTTGTTCTGTAATGTGTCATGTACGGGGTGCGGATGAATTGGGGGGAAGATCACAGCTTTAGTTTTCTTAGTGTTTAGTAGGAGTTTAACATTTATGAGATTGGATTCAAGCTGGATAAAGTCAGCTTGGAGGACGTCTCTGACATGTAGTAACGAGGCATCAGAAGTATAGAGGACTGTATCGTTGGCAAAGAAATGCAATTTAGAGTTGGATATGTGATAGTCCAGGTCATTGATGTATAGGGAGAATAGGATAGGACCTAGGATGGAACCTTGTGGGACTCCTCTAGTAAGTGGTAGTGGGGAGGAGAATAGTCCATCAACTTTGATTTTTTGCATCCTTCCTGAGAGGTAACTATTAAACCATTGGATGGTAGAAAGTGTGGCACCTATTTTAGCAAGGCTAAATTTGATAAGGTTGTGGTCTACCATGTTGAAGGCTTTACTAAGGTCTAAGAAGACAGCTCCTGTATACTTCTTAAGAGTCCGTGGCTGAGATCCAGAAAGTAAGCAGAAGGAAAAATAGGAATATTTATGTTTTTACCAGAAAAACAAAACATTATAGCTGAAAGAAACTGCATGGTGACCAACAAACAGTGCTGCTTTCAGATTAACGTAGTTTGCTTTTAGGAGATGATTCAAAATGTTATATTTTGAAAACACAGTGGAGACAGCTTTGCTAAGAAATGTGATTCTCTGAAAACAGAGTAAACATTTGCTTCTCCAGCAGTGTACAGTATTCGTATGAATTTATCTTACAAAGCAGAGTTTCTAAAGATTAGGCACAAACTATTTTTTTTAACAGTTATCTACAGTATACTACTGAAGGTTATATTAAAGGTTAATGGAGTACAAGTGGGCAATCCAGTTCATCGAGACCACTCCCTCACCTCAGTGATAGTATGCATATATACTCCTATGCTTCATGAAAGTGTCAAAACCCGTGTCAAATTTGTCAAATTCATTTATTTTCATTGTTAATGTTCATGGCTGTTACCTGATACAGTATGTCACAGGGACCACTGAGGGTCAATCGCTGCTGGATCTAATCCTCCTCATCATCATGAATGACTGGTCTGAGAAGTGAGACTTGGAGAAATAACAGTAGACAGTGACCATTACACCCTCAGATTCATTATCAGGAGGAATAAGTGAAAGCCTGGAGGAATGATATACAGTACACCATGCTTGTTAAGGCCCTCTTACAATTTGTCTGCATCCTAAAGGGAGTGCACTATGCTGGCCATTTTAGTGTCATCAAGCAAACAAACATCTTGCTAGAAACCCCACCTTCTAGATCATTAATGAAAATGTTATATAACAGTGGTCCCAGTTCCAGTCGTTGACACACACATTATATATATATATATATATATATATATATATATATATATATATATCTTTATATTAGAGGCAAAAAACTTGGTTTAATGCATTAGTTAGGGTTGTTCCACAGCGACAAAAGTGAGGAAATTCGGTGTTAGGGTTGAAAACCCCTTGGACCCCTGCCCACCCCCAACCAGCATTGGGTGTCAGGTGCTAACTCTCACCCCATCACATGTGTAAAGCAGCAGAAGTATAGGAGAATGGGGTGAGAGTTAGACCGACGATCCCAATGCACACCCCAATGCCGGTTGGGGTGGGCAGGGGGTCCAAGGGTGTTTTCAACCCTAACACTGAATTTCCTCACTTTGTCGCTGTGGAACAACCCCTAACTAATGCATTAAATGGATTTTTTGCTCTAATTTCCCTTCTTTTGAGAATGATAACAAGAAATAGTGAATGTAATGCAGCTGTGGGAGCGCGGGGTCATTTGGGCCCTGCGCTCCCGCCACGTGATGTCTTGTGGCATAGTAACAGGAACAGCAATGCAAACAGAAGCACTAACAGTGGCAGACATGGTAATGCAAGCAATAATGAGAACAGAAAGGGTAACGCACCCGGTGGCGTAGACGGGAACGGTCTGCCACGTAATGTGTTGTCACATAGTAACATGGTGCCTGCAAATGGAAATGTCAATGGGCATGGTGATGCAAAGTGAAACAGAAAGAGAAACAGTACTGTAGACACAAATGGCAAAAATAACAGAAACGCAAGCGCAAATAAAATGCAAGGATAACGCACATGGTGGCGAGACGCCAATGGTAAGTGAAACGGTACGGAACCACAAGCGAAAGGGTAACGGCACAGTAATGGCACACAGGCTGGTTTTCCCAAAACCTGCATAGAGAAAAGACAGTGAGTACAAAGAATGTATGCATAATAATGGGTATCGGAGAGAAAATGAGGACTTGGAATACTAAATAGGTTATATCTCAGGAACCGATGGACGAGAAAATGTAAAAGTCATATGATTTATGACTGTCCTGGCTAGTATTGTACTTAGCCCTCATTGAGGCTACATTTTCTGATCGAAAAGTCCGTGATCTCGCATCGCTTCCAAGATACAGGCCCTGAAAGGCGCTGGGCACGCCGAATGTTATCCTATGGGAAAGAGAAGTTTGGAACACCATAACCTTTGCCTCCCTGTAATATTTTTCACCAAACCACTGAAAGGCACATCTAGTGGGTTGGCTGTCTTCCTCCAAATTTCAGGAAAAGACTAAACCGTTATTTTGCAGCAGGGTGCCAAAGGATTCTCAGAAGATGCCGGGCGTCATAATGTTATCCTATGGGAAAACTGTCAACTCTGAGTACCGTGAACTTTGCACGGTAATATTTTTTCAACACAACACTGAAAAGCACATCTGTGAGATGTCGGCCATGCTCCCACCAAATTTCAGCCCAAAACTCCCAACCGCTCTTTTGCACAGAGTGCCAAAGAATTGCTGTCATTTTCCCACAGACTAGAAAACTACTGTCGAACTTATAAAGCTAAAAATTTATGACACTGTTTATGAGCACGAAGTACTTTGCAAAAGTACTTTTTCCAGAATTTGAAAATATATTTGGGGTGTTTACCCAAAATAAAGACATGGCTAGCATCCTCAGGGTCCACTAGGTGAATACAAAGAATTAAGTTGCTAGAGGGTCCCAAATTTAATGGCAAGCATTTTCTGATCACTAACTGAAAACAAAATGGCAGATTTGTGAAAGTAACAGGGCCATTTGCGAAAGTAAAAATGCATTTGCGACACTGTCGAACTGTTTGTTAACTTTTCCCATTGACTTATAATGGGAAATTGTTTTTTGAATAACTTTTGAACCATTTAATATTTTTTCACCAAATCTTCAAAAGGCACATTGGGGACCCTGGCTGCATGTTCCTGAAGATTTCAGGCCAGTCGCGCAAACTGTGCGCCCTGTACACGCGACCGTAGAATTACAGAAAAAGCGTAAACGCGCACGCAGATCACGCTTAATAACTCCGCAGCCGTATATCCAACCGGTACAAAACTTGGCAGATCCCAAGGCCTATGATTCTTGATCAAGTATTCCAAATTTCAGGAAAATCAGTCAAATGGTTGCAAAGTTATTAAGGTGCAAAATTTTGGGGTTTAACATAGCAATGGCTCTCAATTCCTTAATTCATGGTAGTACTGCTACTGTATACCATAATATATATTATAGGTAATATCCATCGAGTTAGTTAGTGTTAAAGGAGAAATTGCTGTTAGGGTTGAAAACCCCTTGACCCTCTACCACCCCCAACCGGCATTGGGGTGCGTGATTGGGATCTTCAGCCCTAACTCTAACCCCATGACATGTGTAAGCAGCAGAAGTATAGGAGAATGGGGTGAGAGTTAGGATCCACGATCCCAATGCGCACCCCAATGCCGGTTTGGGGGTGGGCGGGGAGGTCCAAGGGGGGTTTTCAACCCTAACAGCGAATTTCCTCACTTTTGTCGCTGCGGAACAACCCTAACTAATGCATTAAACTGAGTTTTTTGCCTCTAATTTCCCTCCTTTTTGAGAATGATAACGAGAAATAGTGAATGTAATGCAGAGGCGGGAGCGCAGGGCCCGTGGCATACTAACAGGGACAGCAACGCAAACAGAAATGCTAACAGTGGCGCACATGGTAACACAAGCACGAATGAGAACAGAAAGGGTAACGCACATGGTGGCATAGATGGGAATGGTCTGCCACGTGATGTGTTGTCACATAGTAACATGGTGCCTGCAAACAGAAATGTCAGTGGGCATGGTGATGTAAAGTGAAACAGTAAGATAAACAGTACTGTAGACAGAAATGGCAAAAAATAACAGAAACGCAAGCGCAAATGAAAACGCAAAGGATAACGCACATGGTGGCGCAGACGTCAATGGTAAGTGAAACGGGAAACGGATTCCAAGCCGAAAGGGCAACAGTAACAGTAATGTAAGCGCACAGGCTGGTTTTCCCCAAACCTGCATTGAGAAAGACAGTGAGTACAAATAATGTATGCAAAATAATGAGTATCGGCAGAAAATGAGATCTTGGAATACTAAATACATTATATCTCAGGAACGTCTGACGTAGAAAAAATTTAAAAGTCATATTATTTACAACTGTCCTGGCTAATTTGAATCTTGGCCCGTTAGAGACTAAGAAATTTTCCGACGAAAAGTCCGTGATCTCAGACCGCTTCCTAGATACGGCTCCTGAAAGACACGGCAAATGCCGTAATGTTATCCATGGAAAAAAGAAAAGTTCGAGCGCCATAACTTTGCCTCCCTGTAATGTTTTTCACCAAACTACTGAAAGGCACATCTGTGGGCTGTTGGCTGTCTTCCCTCCAAATTTCAGGAAAAAAGACCAAACTGTTATTTTGCAGCAGGGCTCCAAATGATTTCTGTTAAGTGTCGTGCGCCGTAATGTTATCCTATGGAAAAAACGTCAATTTTGGAGTGCCGTAACTTTTCCGCCATGTGATATTTTTTCACCAAACTACTGAAAGGCACATCTGTGTACTGTTGGCTGTCCTCCCTCCAAATTTCAGGAAAAAAGACCAAACCGTTATTTTGCAGCAGGGTGCCAAAGAATTCCTGTAATGCTTCGGGCGCCGTAATGTTATCCTATGGGAAAAACTGTCAACTTTGGAGTGCCATAACTTTGCCACCATGTAATATTTTTTCAATACAACACTGAAAGGCACATCTGTGAGATGTCGGCTGCGTTCCCTCCAAATTTCAGCCCAAAACTCCCAATGGTTATTTTGCAGTACAGTGCCAAAGAATTGCTGTCATTTTCCCACAGACTAGAAAATTACTATGTAATTTACGAAAACTTCATGAAATTACACAACACTTTAATCAACACGAAAGTAATTTGCAATACTTTTCCAGAAATTTGAAAACATATTTCTGGGTGTTTTACCACAAAATAAAAGACATGGCAAGCATCCTCAGGACCCGACTAGGTGAATACAAAAATTAGGTTGCTAGAGGGTCCCAAATTTAAATGCCAACCATTTTCTGATCACCAACTGAAAACAAAATGGCACTAACGGCAAAGTAACAGGCCCATTTCATGTAAAGTAAAAATGCATTTGAGAAAGTGTTGAACTTTTTGTTAACTTTTCCCATTGACTTATAATGGGAAACTGTTTTTTGAATAACTTTTGAACTGTTTAATATTTTTTCACGAAATCTTCAAAAGGCACATCAGGGACCCTGGCTGCACGTTCCCTGAAGATTTCGGGCCAGTCACACAAACCGTACGACCTGTAGGTGCGACCACAGAATTCCAGAAAAGAGTAAACGCATGCACAGATCACACTTAATAACTCCACAGCCGTATATCCAACCAGTATGAAACTTGGCAGATCCCAAGGCCTATGGTTCTTGATCATAAATTCCAAATTTAAGGCAAATCCATCAAACGGTTGCAAAGTTATTAAGGTGCAAAGTTTTGGGGTTTAACATAGAAATGGCTCCTCAACCCTAACTATGGTAGTACTACTTGTGCTACCATATATATATATATATATATATATATATATATATATATTCATTGCAAAAATATTTGTTAATGCATCAGTTAGGGTTCCAGTGACAAAAGCTGGGAAATGTGACACTTTAGAGTTTCCAACCCTAACACCCTACCCCCACCCTGCACGTAGGTACAGAGATGGGGGGATGCCTTGGGGTTGTCAACTGTAATGCTCGCCCCTTTCCATGAGTAAAGGAAGGGACCAAGGATGAGGAGAAGGGGGGAGGGACAGTTGGTGGGGGCAGGGTCACTGGTGTAAATTGTAAGGCCAGACCATGTATCACTTACAGAGCAGACATGATAGACTGGGTGGTCTTCTGCTGGCTCCTTTCATATGTTTGAATGTTTATATGTAAATAAGCTCTGATGGATACAGTATAGGAGAATGGGGCAAGTGTTAGGGCTGGCAACCCCAAGGCACACCTCCCCATGCCTGTTGCTGTGTGCAGGGTGGGGGTGGGGTGTTACACCACATTTTCCAACTTTTTTAGCTGGAACCCTAACCAATGCATTAAGAAAGTATTTTGCAATGAATTTCCTAATTGATTGAGATAGTGTAATTGTAGCCTTATTTGTTAGTGGAAGTACAGGACCCTCCAGGTCCTACACTCCCATCCATCCATAAGTTTTGTGAGACTCTAATTGTATCCTTATTTCCCTGTGGGAGCGCATAATACTATGGATGTTTATGTGTGGGAGTGCAGTGCCCTCTGGGCCCTGTGCTGCCATCCATTCATAAAGCCTGCGTGCCCATTGCTCCATAATGATATTTGTATTTGCATGTGGGAGCACAAGGTACATCCATCCTTAATTTTTGAGATATTATAATCATATCCCTATTTTCCTGTGGGAGCACTGGGCCCTCTGGTCCCTGTGCTTCCATCAGTCCATAATGACATCATGCATAATTTTTGAGATAATGTAGTATCCCTATTTGTCTTTGGGAGTGCAGGGCCCTCTGGACCCTATACTCCCATGCCGTTGTGTGCAGCTCCAAAGGAACACCGCACATTGCAGTGTTATCCTATGGAAAACACAGCAAACTTTGAAACCTGTGTAATTCAACACCAAATTAATATATTTGCAAGAAACCAGCAAAAGGCACATTGGTGGGGCAAGTCTTTTGCACCCTGAAAATTTCAGAGCAAAATTGCAAACCGTTTCTTCACAGCAGAGTAACAAAGAAACAACTGTGTATACCTCTCATTACAATGTTAACCTATGGGAGATATTTTACCCACTGTATCAATGACTTCTGACTACTCCTGCCTAAAAAGCCTTGGGCATTTTTACACCCATTATTGCTCCACGGTCATAGGCTAACCATGACATATTGCACCTTGGTCACTTGGTAGAAACTTGTACTACCAAGTGTTTCTGTTTCGGTCTAACATGTGCATATTTAGAAAAATGTGATGAGCTGTATATACCTGTCCACGATCCAACTAGCCTAGGGGGTGTATACGACAATGTTATAAGTTATATTATGACCAATCCAGTCCTTGAGCTATGCTCCACTCCTGTGTATGATGACCTGTATATATCTGTCAGTTGAACTAGCTAGTCTAGAGTGTATAATCTGAAATGTGCTTACTACTATATGTTTCCCCAGCGTCAAATGATGTATTTCCCACATGTTTGTTTACTGTGACAAAAAACTGTACTCTCTTTGCTATGTCTCCTTGACTGTTGTTCCTCATGTTGTATTCTCCCGGGTCGTTCCTGAAAATAGGCATAATATTTGTCTAGTGTACTTACCCGGTAAACAAAAGCTAAATAAATAAAGCAAAATTTAAACCTGCAGAACTCCAGAGCAAAGAAATATATTTTCACCAAACCAGCAAAAGGCACATCTGTGGGGCAAGCCCTTTGTATCCTTAAAATTTCAGACCAAAATCGCAAACCATTTGGTAACCATGGAGTGACAAACAAACAGCTGTCTAAAAATTCCTTTTTTGCAAATTGTGAAAAAGAATCCTTTTCCATGGTTCCCTTTTTGCAATTTTCAGAAAAATAAAAACCTTTTTCGCAAATTATCAAAAAAGATCCCGTTTCATGATTCTTTTTTGTAAATTGCAGAAAAGAACTTTGGCATGTTAAAAAAAAACACATTTACAAGTAAGCTATCGAAAAAGCAACCCCAGAATCAGATTGTAGGGGTCCCGATCAGGTAAACACAAGTGCTGGTGTATGGTAAACTTGTGTATTTTTTAAGTTATTTAATTTGTTGTCACCACCACCTGAAAATAATATGGCAGAAGCATGTAAAAAGATCAGCAAAAGATCCTGCGCTTGCGAAAAAGGATTCTGCATTTGCTACAAACAATGCTTTTTCGAGCACAATATCTAACTGGTCCCACAGGAAATAATGGAAATCTTTGAAATGTAATAACTTTGGAATGGATTAATCATTTTTCACCAAATCTTCAAAAGGCACATCTGTGAGCCAAGACCTTTGGACCTCAAAAATTCAGACAAAAATTCCACATCATGTTTGAGCAGTGGCATGACAAAGAATTTTACTAAAAACGGTAATTTTCAAATTTTTTTTACACTCTGTATCTTCGTACACAGACATTGGACCAGAATGTAACTTGCCACATCAAGAGATCTTTGGTCCCTGATAGCACATACAAAACTTCATGCAAATCTCTTGAATGATTGCAAAGTTGTTTAAGTGCAATATTTCGAGTTTAACATAGAAGTGAAAGTTGAACCCTAACTATAAGGGCTTCTTTGTAAAGCACTGTGTTAATGCATCCATTACGGTTCAGGATAAAGTGACAAAAGTAGGGAAATGTGATGTGAGGGTTTCCAACCCTAACACCCCTGCCCCACCCCTGAAGCGAATGAGGGGTGGAGTCTTCCTTGGGGTTGTCAGCCCTAACGCTTACCCCAATGCAGTAACAGAAAAGCTGAGATGTGATGGAGACAGGTGTGCATGTTTCATGAGAGCATAGAATGGGTGAGGATTAGGGAAGACAACCCCAAGGAAGACTCCAACCCTCATTTGCTTCAGGGGTGGGGCAGGGTGTTAAGGTTGGAAACCCTAAAATCACATTTCCTTACTTTTGTCACTTTAACCTGAACCCTAACTGATGCATTAACACAGATTTTTGCAAAGAATGTCCTTACTTTTTGAGATGGTTTAATCATGTTCTTATTTGCCTGTGGGGGCCCTGCTCTCCCATCCTTCCATAGATGCGTATATGTACATAGCTGTGGAAGTGCAGGGCTCCCATTTGTAGGACAACAGCACCCAAATTGTCAGCATAGCCTTTTTGCTACCCCACCTCATGCACCCGGTACTGAAAATTTTCGAATCCTTATCAAAATGAGTGATTCTGTGCCACCGCAATGTCATTGCACTCCACAGGTGTGATTGACAGTTTGGGCAGGATTTGAAAAATGATAACTCTGTTGCTCATGAGGTGATGTAAAAAAAGGCAATGTTGAAAATTTGGGGTCAAACTAGTTAATATTTTCAAAGTTATGAGCGAACATAGCAACATTTCAGTGGATGCTCATAACTTTTCCATTTGTATATATTTTGACCACAAATTTTCATCATACCCTTCTTATGACCCTACCCCATGAACATAAGTGGTGAAAATGTTTCAAATCCTGCCCGAAAGGTGATTCGCCATGACTGCATAATCGCCTTTCAGGAGGATTTGCCTAAATCCACCAGCGTTGTTCATGGGGTGGGGTGAGGGGTCCCAAAAGGCCATGTTGAAAATCTGGGCTCAAAATATAAAAAATGGCAGAGTTCTGCATTAAAATTGAAACCCCAATTGAAATACATTGAACTGCTCTTACCTTAGTTTCTCATATTGCAGTCGGTTCCAGCAGCGAGACATGTCTTCGATTGGAGAGTGAATCTTTGCCCAGTGAGCTGTTCAGATGAGTGAGGGTGTGTAGGGTGTGTGGGGGTAGCAGGGTGGTGGGTGCTCAGTGGGAGGTTGTGGTTGGGGGTTAGATTGGCGAGGGGTCATTTTCTTTTTTATAGATAAAAAAAAAAAAGACAGAGGGACCATTTTCTTTATTTCAGATTGGGATGGAGATTGGGGGGGGTGATATCACGGGACACCAGGTAAACTTAAAAAAATAGGGGAATGGTAATCGAGGGTGGGGGTGTCACTAGACACCAGGGAAACAGTGGCAAAATACAGGATGGCAATCATTGGGGGTGTGTGACTAGATATCAAGGAACTATTAACAATACAAGGATGGTGATTGGAAGGGTTGGAAGTGCCACTAGACACCAGGGAAACAATGGCAAAATATAGGATGGCAATTGGAGGGATGGGAGTTGCCACTAGACACCAGGGAAATATAAAATAATAATGGGGGGGGGAATAGTTAAACATTTATGGGGATGGTGATGGGGATGGTGATGGCAAGGTGGGGGGGTACCATTAGACACTAGGAAATATTTTAGTTCATACGAAATTTTTATATGAACGTACACATGAAAAAAGTGTTAGCTAGTCATGAAAAGAAGGATTTAAATTGTAAATAAAAATACAAATTTCGAAGTCATTTATCCAACAGTTAAGGGCAGATTACACCTAACAGAGCCCAAAGAGAAAAATAGATGTGGTGGTCTCACTCTCCAGGATGTCATTTTTATGGATTTTGAAATTTGTTTGGGAAAAAACAGACAACAAAATGGTGGCAAATGAAAAAGGACTGGCCACAAACGAAAAAGGATTCATTTTTCGTTTCATACAGCTATCCTGAAGTGCTTATGGAGCATGCTTAGAACAAACATTTTCAAAATTAAATAACTTTGGAATGGATTAATATTTTTTCACCAAAGCAGCAAAAGTTACATCTGTGTGCCAGCCCCTTTCTCCCCTGAAAATCTCATAACAAAATTCCAAACTGTCTGGGTGCTAGGCAAGTTTAAAAAATTAAAAAACAGCAAAACACCCCTGAAAGTTCACTTTTTGCACTATCCAGAACATGGAATCCTGACATCTGATCAGAACGAAACCTGGCACGCCCAGAGAGCTACAGGTACCCCACAAGATCACACAAGCAACATGTCATGCAAATCTGTTGAATGGTTGTGAAGTTATTAAAGTGAAAACATTGGGGTTTTAACATTAAAGTGACTAATCAACCCTAACTATAGTGGCGCAACTGCGCATGTATATATATATATATATATATATATATATATATATATATATACATACACATAGATAGCTAGATAGCACCTGAAAATTAAAATAACATGCTAAACATGTATGTAAGCAAGTCAACAGGGCCTTTATAGATTGTACCCAAAACATTTGAGGGAACTAGCTAAGGAACAACACAGAAACATAGAAGTTGACAGCAGATTAGGACGGCAAGGCCCATCCAGTCTGCCCATTTTTCTACCTTATGAATGTGCCAACTGTCTATACCATTTGCAATTATATTCAGCTCAATATGAACTGCATATTTGTCTGACTGGAGAGTGGCCAACATGGTGCCAGAGTGCAAGAAAGGCTCAAAGACAGAACTGAAAACCTATAGACTAGTCAGTTTGATACCAGTACTGTACCATGGAAACAACTCAAGACAATTACAAGAAACAGAATCGTTGAACATTTACAAAAACAGCTCAGACTCAAAAACCCATGCCAAACAAATGTCCCTGCATTTTTTTTAGAAATGTCACCAAGGAACAACGTGGGAAAAACTATGGCTGTGACATATCTGGATTTCAGTAAAGCATTCGATACTGTACCACACAGGAGACTAGTTCAAAATGAGAGAACCTACTGAGTTATGTGATGAACTTAGCTTAGGAAGATGCTTTCTTCAGCTCCACTAGAACTCGCAGACAAATGAAGCTAAAAACCTTTGAACTAACAATTTTATTTTTAACTGATTTCTGTACTAGAAAAAAGGTATACAGTTGCTGCAATGTGAATCTAATGACGGTTGATCCCTTAGTGGACCCTCACATGGAGACCAAAGCTGCCCCACCAGTCTCACCACTGCAGAAGCAACTCAAGTGGCTGAAGACTAGCATACCACCAAAATCTCTTACATCACAGGAGGTAGAGGCTGACCACATGGACCCACTTTTCTCTGATCTGGTGGCAATAAAAATGAAATTGCTGGAAGTCACTGGTGAGTTTAGCACTTTTAAACCTGTTATAGCTGCTCTTCATTCAGATGCCTGAAACAGCTCAGTTGAGGATAAGGCTGAATGGAATGGATGGGAGCTGACAGCCCTGAGGAAAAAGGTTGCCCAGCTAAAAGATTATATAGAGAACCAGGAGAGAAGAAGCTGCTGCAACAATCTCATAATTGTGGAGGCCCCTGAAAAAGTAGTAAAACAGGACATGTTATGGTAGGACCCTATGGTACGGCCCTCTCCAAATGAAAAAACGTTGATAATTTAGAGGGCTCATCATGCCTCACGACCTATGCCGGCTGAAGGGAGCAAACTGAAAACCATTTTTTATGGTGACTTAATTTCCTTGATAAGGTGCACATCCAGCAGTGGACCACAGAAAAGCAGGGACTTCTGTGGAAAGGTACCCTATATTTTATTTTCAGTGATGTCACCCTACAGGTTTATGAATGCCAGATGGCTTATAAAGAGATTAAGCAGAGTCTTTATGCAGTGAGAATTAAATGCTGTATCATTTACTCCACAAAGCTAATTTTGACCATGGTGTCAGTTGCCTATGAATTTAACACCACAGAAAGAGCAGCCAGAGACCCCCCCCCAAACATCCTACCCTGTGTGTTCTGACCACCCAAACCCTCAGCCCTGGCTACATCCTGAGACAAGTAATTACAAGGCAGAATCTACCAAAGGTGCCAACATTGTGCTTTATAAGCATCACTTGAAGGGGAACTGTAAATGCTATGCTGCAACATGAACTAGTCTTGGGACACTCTGCTATGGGACTTGCTAAGAGGTGTGCATTCAGACAAGGACCTCTGCACAGGGATTGCATTATGGGCAGGATAGGGCCATTCTCGTGGCCCTGTCTTCCAACTAAACTTTTCATCATGGTGCAGAGTCCTCTGTCCTCCCCCGTATGCTCAGCCTATGAACCACCATATTAAAACCCCTTCTAGAGTGCACCTCAGTTAAAAATTGTGCTAGACGCAGAAGCAGCTTCTTAAATCTGCCCTGGTCATTTTGACTGTGAGCCATCGCAAGGGCACACAAGCAGGTGAATTCTGTCACCTTGTTAGTGCACAAATCCTGATACTGCATTCTGAAGCATCTTAGGAGGGACAACCCACACCTCAATTCTGAACTCTACCATAAATATTCACACTGAAGATGCCAAGTAAAGTGGGACAGGGACTGCCATGTAGCATAACTGAGGACACTGCTTCAAAGAGAGACTTAAAGGGCAGGTAAACCGCTTTTGGGCAGGATCTGTTTTAAACCATGGGGACTTCTTTCATGCCAGCAACCAGGCCCACAGGACTAGTAACTCATGGAGATTACCAACAAATCAGTTTTGTCCCCAAAACTGACTTCCAACATGCAGACATATTTTGAGAACTTTCCGGGGTCTTTTAGTTAAACTGTATGTGGGGATATGAACGGGGGGGACTGCACTTCCCAACATAAATACTATGTATGACATGATGTGGGGTCTAGAGACAAGGGTTCGTATGTTAACCTCAGCAGGAAAAAATGTTTAAAATGTCCGAAATTATTATGTACTGGGCTTAGCAGGACAATATATCATCTGTTGAGTCCATGGTGCGATATACTCAGTTATAAAGTATAATCCCTGTCAAAAGGATTTCCAGCCACTCACAGATTTTCAGCTCAGCCTCTTATCAAGGCCTGGCTAGGAACTGAGTGGATAGGAGCACTGAAGTTCCCCCATTTCAGGGGTCACACAGCATATCAGAGAGCTTCTGTCTATTAATCTTTCCCTTCGGGGGGGGGTTTGCCCCCAATAAAACTTGAGGCCACCAATGACTGAATGTGTTTTTTTCTTTTATCCTTCTACTTCTATGCAGTGTGGTCAGAGGATTATTCACCCATAAAATCAGTAACACACCAAACATTCTTGGAGTGAGGTGGGACGCTGCTATGAAAACTCCAAAGGGACCGATTGATTGAAAGGGGCAACTGGGAAAAGCTGTGGGGAGGGTCTGCCCTCCTATCCTCATTACCTCCTTTGTAGAGATGCTGCAAAGTTTTTACTTCACTGGCAAAGTTCCAGTGAAGTTGTGAAATTCACCTTCATGAAACACTTCCCTAGATTACCAGTTTGCCACTTTGCAATGAATGGCACTTTTTCAGGCAAAGGGCAGATTTGAATGACTTCACCTGAAAAAAGGCCACTTCACCTGCTTCTTAGGTAACAGGAACAAGTTTTGTTTCCAAGGTTAATGTTCCATGTTTAAGGTTACTGTTTTTGTTATGTGTTAATTTAGGCATGTCACAACCAGGTAAACACATGTATAATAGATTATGCAAAGGAGTATTCAGGAGGGAACAATTATATTGCTTGAGTTCACTCTTACAGTGGTGCACTGGAAACAATACCTAAACAGACCTCAAGTGTATCAGAGGCTGCTGAGCTTGAGGGGCACACATGGAGGGGGGAGGGGTAACACCTGGGCCCACCCTAAATACAAAACTGGGGTGGCGTAATTGGTGCCTTGGAAGTGCCCTACTGGCCTCATGGGCTTAAGGCTGCACGCAATTTTAATAAAACATTATGGTGGTAAATAATTTGAATTACGTTACTTGCAATAAGGGGGTGAAAACTAAGGAAAAGAAGACACTAAATCCTTAGACACCTTAAAAACTGGGCACAAACAGCCTTTCTGCAGGAGACTCACACCAGGATAGGCCAGGATGTTCTGTTTTGCAGAGAAATGGTTGGGATTTTTTTTTGCCACAGGTAACAACAGAAAAGTAGGAATGGCCATCTTGTAGCCAGAAACCCCCCAATTCAACTTCATAGAAAATTGCTGACCCATTCATAATGGTGGTTACATACTCCTCAGTGGCATCCTGGGCTTGGTAGAGATGGTCCAGGGTGACATTTTTAAATTTCTTACTCTTGGCTGAGGTGTGTGATTTGTGAGAAAGGAGGGCAGGTGAAAGACCCTATTATACCTTGTCAGTGTGAGAAATTTAAATGTATGTTCATCTGGGGAGAGGAAGAGACCAGGTCGTTGCCTGGTAACCAAGGCATTTTCTTTAATTTGGGTATTTTAACACTAGTAGTACCCATATTACAGTGGTCAAGACCACTGCATGAGGTGGCTTGACTTGCAAGTGTGCTTCTGTTATATTTAATATTTTTATTTGCCACATAGTGCAGCGCTAGACCAGAGGCCAGGTTCTGTGGGGACTTCCGGTCGGCTGGATATAAAACCACACATTGAGCGATCGGGGTGAGCTCGAGTGGGGTTCACGCTGGGGTCACGCACGGAGACATGTGAGTCTCAGTACGTGTTGGCTGTGTCCATGGTGGACGCAAGGATCAAGGGGACAGACTTGTGGTTCTGGCCCATGTAAAAGGCCAAAAGACTGCATAAAAAGGAAGGTAAAATACAAAATCAAACAAAAAACAAATGGAGTCTCAATTCACGAAGTGTATTCACTGTTTATTGTATGTTCAGAGATCAGGATATGCAGTGAGTAACAAATGTAACAAGTGTGTACTTATTGGTGAACTAATACAGGAAATTAGTGCATTAAAAAAACAGGCTGGAAACTAAACAGGACATGGAAACACTTGAGAATTGTATAGATTCTGTTGCCAGTGACTTGGGTACTGAATTGAAAATGGTAGATAAGGATGAGGGAAGCTGGGCTACAGTTAGAAAGACTAAGGGAAAACGTAGAGGGAAGCAAATATATAATAGTACACCTGTAGAAGCAAAAAATTCCTTTTCAGTCCTGGATATGGATCAGGCCCCTGAAGTTAGCAATGATTCCCCCCTAGAAAATTCTAACAGGGTATCTAAACCCCCAGTTCTAGCAACTACAAAACCTCAGCAATCTAATAAAACAACAACGGGGGACAATAATGTAGGACAACAAAACAGGGTACAGTTAGATTCAATACATAGAAACATAGAATTTGATGGCAGATAAGGACCGCTTGGCCCACCTAGTCTGCCCATTTTCCTACCTAACAGATAAGCTGCAGATCCTAATTAACCAACAGCTTACTTCCTCCTACCCCCCCACTAGAATTGCCTTATGCTTGTCCCATGCATTCTTGAATTCTCCCACTGTTCCTGACTCCACAACCTCCTCAGGAAAGCTGTTCCATGCATCCACAACCCTCTCTGTGAAAAAATACTTCCTCACATTACCTCTGAGCCGTCCCCCTCTATCTTCAAATTGTGCCCTTTGCTCTTGCATCTCTTTTCTGAAAGATGCTACCCTCTTGGACTTTGTTGATTCTCTTGAGGTACTTGAAAGTTTCTATCATGTCCCCTCTCTCCCTTCTTTCCTCAAGGGTATACATATTAAGCTCCTTTAGTCTTTCTTCGTATATGTCTTCTGGTGCAGACCCTGCACCATTTTGGTTGCCCTCCTCTGGACAGCCTCCACTCTGTCTATGTCTTTGCGGAGATGGGGTCTCCAGAACTGCACACAGTACTCCAGATGGGGTCTCACCAACTGTCTGTACAGAGGGATAACAACTTCCTGTTTTCTACTATTGATGCCTCTCCTATGCATCCCAGTATCCCCCCAGCCTTCCTTACTGCCTTCTCACATTGCTTGCCCACCTTTAGGTCATCTGATATAATTACCCCCAGGTCCCTTTCCATTTTTACTGTTGTCAGTATCTCACCCCCCGTTGTGTACTCTTTCCCTTGGTTCTTGTTTCCCAGGTGCATTACCTTGCACTACGTTGCATTGAATCTGAGCTGCCATACATTTGACCATTCCTCCAACCTTGCCAAGTCCCTTCTCATCCTTTCCACTCCATCTGGTGTATCAACCCTGTTACAGATCTTTGTGTCATCTGCAAAGAGACATACTTTTCCTTCCAGTTCCTCTGCAATGTCACTTATAAAGACATTAAAAAGGACCGGTCCCAGTACTGAACCCAGCAGTACCCCACTAGTAACCCTCCTTTCTTCACTGTGGACTCCATTTACTACTACTCTTTGCGTCCTGTTGTCTAGCCAATTTTGTATCCAGGCTACCACCTTGGGACCCACTCCAAGGCTGGCTAACTTGTGTATTAATCTTTTGTGTGGGACTCTATCAAATGCCTTGCTAAAATCTAGGTAAGCCATGTCCACAGCCCCTCCCTGGTCTACTACTTTGGTCACCCAGTCAAAGAAATCTATTAGATTAATCTGACACGACCTTCCCATCGTGAATCCATGCTGCCTTGGGTCCTGTGCCCCACTGGCCTCTAGGTACTCAACAATTCTTTCCTTCAGAAGTGATTCCATCATTTTACCTACCACTGAGGTCAAACTAACTGGTCTGTAGTTTCAAACAACATGAAGTCTTGCTATATTATGACTAATGCAGTTTGTCCCACCATTAGAACTGCTCCGGAGGTGAAGGAGTTAACTTCCATGCAGAGCATGGAACTTAAAGCGCGAGCTCAGTTAGAAAAGCTCTGTCTGGGATATTTCAAACTGAAACTGTTAGATTCTTTACTCCGCCTCACTGAACAGTCGCTCCGGAGATTCCTCCTGCTGCTCGGTTCATTTTCTCGGTTTAAAGAGTTTTTTCTCGGTTAAATTCAACCGTGATTATCATTATTTTAACCGCAAACCGATCGGTTCAAGCTCTGTCTATGGTATTGTAAGTAATAGATAGGTTTTCTGTGTGGAACTTGTAAATGTTTATCGGTTCGGTTTGAACCGATCAGATTGTGTTTAAACTTCATTCTGAAGCGTTTTAAGGCTTTTTAGAGTGCGGTTCCCAGTTCTTATCGGTTCTAAAAACTGGATTTCATTACGTTTTTTCCACGACCCGTGACATGGTTGGGAACCGATAAGGGTGTCTTGCCTGGCACTGCCGAAAAAGGGCAAGTTTTTGGTTAGGCTGGCATTATGTCTGAGAAACCCAAAAGAAAAACCGGGCCCTCTGGGTTTCAACACTGTAGTGTCTGTGGGGAAGCCTTTGCCAAGGCTGACCCAACACACCACATGTGTGTGTATTGTCTGGGGTTTGACCACCTCAATGCAGACTGCCAGATTTGCAAAAATTTCCTGCAGCTACCTAGATAAGAGAGTTGGTAGGCTCAGGAGCGAGAGGCCAAAAGATCCGTGACCCAGATGGCCTGCCCGATTCGGTGCCAACCGAACTTGGGAATCCTCTGACCAGGGCCAGACTTCCTCGGCAAGCGTAAAGCTGACTCTGAGGAGCCAGTTCAGCAAAGAGAACTAGAAAGTCAGCAGGTGTGGAATCAAAAATCCCTTCTCCAACTGCTGCAGAGATAGCCAGGGCAATACAAATTGTCCAGTCACTTTCCCCGGTTCCGTCCGAACCGCCACTATCTGGCAAAAGGTCAGTTCGGTCGGTTCCACTGGTTCAAGAATATGATATAGAGGAGTTTTATGAACCAGAGGAGGGGGAGGATGATTATGAACAGTGTGAATGTGACTTTGAAAGTCTGGATGTGCCCATTGAACCGGACATCTCCCCAGACAGACCTTTAGGAGAATCTCCCCAGGCTTGCTGAGTCCCTCTCATTTTCTGTTTTATAAAAAGTTGTTGAAACCCTCCAGCTCCCTTTGGAGGAGGCTGTGGATGAGCAAGAGGAGCCTAACTTTGTAGAGATGATGGATATCCTAGAGTCCAGAGATTGTCTATTCTTTACATAAATCTTTTAGGAAACAAACAATAAAATTTTAAAAGCTCCTAATTCTGTGCCTCCTGTGGATAAAAAGATGGACAGGAGGTACACTTTGTCAGGTCCTGATACAGAATTTCTTTCACAGCAATGCAGCCATGTTGGGGTAGTTCAGGCTGCAGCCTGTGATAAAGCTAATATTCCCTGGCTTCACATCCTCCTGACAAGGACTCAGGAAGATTGATGCCATGGCTAAAAAAAATACATGGCAGCATCCTTGGGACTCAGACAAACTATATGGCTTATGTTGCGAGATACCAAAATCTAGATGGGATACTGTCATGGCTTTTAGCTAAACAGGCCCCTGGCCAGCTTGCCAAGGAGCTGGAGCAGGTGGCTGCTGATGGTGTTGAGGCATCTAAGGTGCAATTCCATGCTGCAGTGGATTCTAATGATGTATCCTCTAGAGTCATGGCTACATCTGTGGCTTTTCGTAGATTGGCTTGGCTCAGGTGTACTACTTTGTCACAGGATTCCCAGTCTAAGGCTATGGATTTTCCTGTGGTGGGAAATTCTCTGTTTGGGGAGCAGACAGAGAATTATATGAAGAAAATGGATGAATGTAGAACCACTTATAGGAGTGAACAAGCCAAGGAACAGCAAGCCACTCCTCAGAGGCAGCCCCCCAGGGGTAGAGGCAGGCCTTTTCACAGGCCTTTTTACCAGACCCAGGCCTCCTCTTCAGCTTATGTTCAGAGGGGGTTCTTCAGAGGGAGAGGCAGATGGGGTACAAGCAGGCCTGCTCCCACCCCTCAGCCTAAAGCCCCTGCCAAACAGGCACCCTGATGGGATGCCCAGGGCCGGTTCTCCATTACCTGTAGGGGGCTGGCTTACTTCATCCAGGACTGGGAGTCTTTAACATTAGACAAGTGGGTCCTGGAAGTAAGCCAGGGTCTGGTTCTCAGCTTCAAAAATTTCCAAGATAAGAATCAGATCTTTCCACCTGCAAACCCTCTAGAGACTCTTGCCTTGGAAACAGAAGTCTCAACCCTCCTGGCTTTCAGAGCTGTAGAAAGGTTTCTCCCCACACCAGGGCAAGGGTCTGTACTCCAGGTGCTTCTACCCCAAAAGACAGAGAGTGGCGGCCCATCCTGGACCTAAGATATCTGAACAAGCACCTTTTAAAACCAAAATTCAAATGGTGACTCTGGGAATGATTTTACCCTCCCTAAGGCCAGGGGACTGGCTAGCTTCCCTGGACCTCAAGGATGCCTACTTCCATGTTCTTATCAGAAGCTCCCACCAAAAGTACCTCAGATCTGAACTGCCTCAGGCCATTATCAGTTCAGAGCAATGCCCTTTGGCCTTACCTCTGCCCCAAGGGTATTCACAAAATGTCTGGCAGTAGCAGTTGCTCATTTAAGAAGGCAAAAGATTGCCATCTTTCCCTACCTGGACGACTGGCTCATTGTGGGTCAGTCTCTAGACCAGGTCAAATCACACCTGCAAGTTACCCAGCAGCTGCTTACCTCTCTGGGCTTTTTTCTCAATCTTCCAAAGTCAGTTCTGGAACCTGTCCAGGTACTCACCTTTATAGGTGCAGAACTGGACACAAAGCAGGCCAGAGCCTTCCTTCCCTAGAAAGGGTAAGGACCCTGGTGGCCCTGGCCTCGTCCTTCACTCTGCAGGTCTCGACCAGCAAGGCATTTCCTGCAGCTCCTAGGACACATGGCTGCTTCCACAGCTGTAGTACAATGAGCAAGATTTCAGATGAGGACATTCAGTTCCATTTGAGAGCCTTCTGGTCTCAAAGAAGAGATTCCCTATCCAAGTTAATCCCAGTGACTCGAACCCTGATCCAGGCCCTTCAGTGGTGGCAGGATCAGAGCAATCTGAGACAAGGGGTGCCCTTCATCCCTCTATCTCACTCCTTGACCCTTACTACAGATGCGTCCCTCTTGGGATGGGGAGCTCACATGGCCGACCTCTCCACCCAGGAGTTGTGGTCCCCTCAGGAATATCTGCTCCACATCAATCTTTTGGAACTCAGAGCTGTTTTTCTAGCACTTCAGGTTTTTTCTGCATCTGTTCAGAACAAGGTGGTACAGGTCAGAACAGACAACACCACTACAATGTGGTACATCAACAAACAAGGGGGCACTCGGTCTTTGGCCTTGTGCACCGAGGCAATGAAGTTGTGGACTCTGGCTTATTCCCTGAACACTTCCCTCATAGCAGTTCACCTTCCAGACAAGGACAATGTCCTGGCAGATGCTCTCAGCAGGACTTCCCAGGGCCATCACGAATGGTCACTGGATCCCCTAGTACTGGGGATAGTTTTTGCCAGATGGGGCACCCCTCAGATAGATTTTTTTGCAGCCCCAGACAACCATCAACTTCCACTTTTTTGTTGCAGGCCCCCAGTGTTGGGCTCAGTCCCCCTGGATGCCTTTCTCCTCGATTGGAAAGGGAAGTTTCCCTATGCCTTCCCCCCCCTTCCCTCTCCTGTTCAAGGTGCTAGTCAAAATCAGATCTCAGCCCTGCAAGATGATCCTGATTGCTCCAGATTGGGCCAGTGCAGCCCTGGTACCCACTCCTTCTGTCCTTAGCAGTCCATCTTCCCCTGTGTCTCCCCAGGAACCACAATCTGTTAACCTGTGCCCAGAGGAGAGTCTGGTATCCGAATCTCAAATCCCTCAACCTCAAGGCCTGGCTCTTGAGGAGTTAGAGTTTGCTGATCTACAACTTTCTCAAGGTGTCCTCGAAATCTTGAAAGCTTCTAGGAGGCCTTCCATCAGGGCTTCCTATAACTCCAAGTGGAAAAGGTTTTCCATATGGTGTTCTGGGAAGCATATTTCCCCAGAATCTGCTGATTTGCCCACTGTTTTGGACTATATGGTCCATCTTAATTCTTTGGGACTGAGACCAGCTACCCTGAAAGTGCATTTGGCAGCTGTCTCTGCTTTTATTTCAGCAGGGAAGCCCTCTTCTCTTTCTGCTCACCCTGTATTTTCCAAGTTTTTAAGGGGATTGCTTCATACCAATCCACCATTCAGGGACCCTGCCCCTGCCTGGGATCTTAATGTTTGCATTGCTTAGCTAATGCAACTTCTTTGAACCTCTGTCTTCGCAGAGCTTAAGTACTTGACTTGGAAAACTGTATTTCTAGTAGCCATCACTTCTGCCAGGCGATAAGTGAGTTACAGGCTTTATCAGTGGAGACTGACTTTATTTTCGCAGGGATAAGGTAGTCCTCAGGACTAACAGGAAGTTTTTCCTAAGGTGGTTTCAGATTTCCACCTTAACCAATCTATTTCACTTCCAGTGTTCTTCACTGACCATTCCTCCTCTGGTGAGAGAGGCTGCACAGCTAGATGTTAAGAGGGCCCTAAGTTACTACATAGAGCGTACCAAGGTCACAGGTTTGACTCCCTCCAACTATTTCTCACTTATGGTGAGGTTGGGAAAGGGAAACCTGCCACTAAGAGATCCATTGCCAGGTGGATTGTCTCTTGTATCCAATTTTGCTATCAAAAACTAGGTAAGGTTCCCCCTTCAGGCCTGAGGGCTCACTCTACCAGAGGTACAGCTGAGTCTCTAGCTGCTGCCAGAGACATCCCTATCTTAGAGATATGTCAAGCAGCTACTTGGAAAACAGTACACACTTTCACCAAGCATTACTCCCTGGATATCCAGGCCAGGAGGTATGCTCGGGTTTGTACAGCCGTGCTTCAGAGCCTATTCCCTAAGTAGGTTCTGTCCCTCCTCCATGGAGGTACTGTGTGTAGTCTGCATTAGTCATAATATAGCAAGACTTCATGTTGTTTGAAGAAAAAATTACTCACCTTAGTAATGTTGTTTCTTCTAATGGAGTCTTGCTATATTATGACCTCCAACCTGCCCCTCTCAGAACTTCTACTGTGTGGGTATGGGGTGGGCAGTCCACTAGTTGGCACTTATTAGTGCCCCTTTATGTTTTCCACCCTTCTTTTTGGGATGTTTGGGTGTTGTGTTTTATTTTATCTTTTCTGGTCCCTGACTTGAGTCTTGGTGTTGGGACCAGGAAAATGTGTTAATATTTTAGTAGCCAGTTGGCTATTGTAGGTTACAGCTTCCACACAGAGCCTTAGTGAGTTTTGCTAGTAAAGATCTGACAGTTTCGGTTTGAAATATCCCAGACAGAGCTTTTCTAACCGAGTTCGCGCTCTAAGTTCCATGCCCTGCATGGAAGTTATCTCTTTCACCTCTGGAGCAGTTCTAATGGTGGGACAAACTGCATTAGTCATAATATAGCAAGACTCCATTAGAAGAAACAACATTACTAAGGTGAGTAATTTTTTCTTCCTGCCTCTGTCCTGCTCCCACTTTTGTGAGGAGGAATCACATCCACCCTCCTCCAGTCCTCAGGTACCACCCCATCCTCCTATGATTTGTTAAAGAGAGTAGTCAGCGGTGTCATTAGTTCTACCCTTAGTTCTTTTAGAATTCTTGGGTGAATCCCATCAGACCCCATTGCTTTGTCCACCTTCAATTTTATTAATTCTTTCAGAACCCTTTCTTCTGTAAATGGACTGGTATCGAACCCCATCTTCAGAGTGTTTCTCTTGTTTGGTTTAGGTACCTCCTCCTCCTCTTCCTTTGTGAATACTGAGCAGAAATATTCGTTCAGTATCCCTGCTTTTTCATTGTCACCCTCTACCCACATTCCCTCCCCTTTATTAAGCCTCAGTATTCCTCCTTTGGTCTTTCTTCACTCCCTAATGTACCTATAAAAGGTCTTATCACCCTTCTTAACAGAGTTGGTTATCCCTTCCTCGGTTTGGGCCTTTGCTATTCTGACTGCCTTTTCAGCCTCTTTCTGCTTTAACTGATAAAGTTCTCTGTCCTTCTCCTTCTGTGTTTCCTTATATTTCCTGAATGCTATCCTTTTCTCCTTAACCTTCTCTGCCACCTCTTTTGAGAACCATAGCGGTTTTTTCCTTTGTTGTGTTTTGTTGATTTGCTTTACACAAAGGCTTGTTGCCTCTGTGATGGCTGTTTTGATTATTCCCCATTGTTCCTCCACCCCTCCTTCTTGCCTGTTTACTAGTGCTTTTCTGAGGCACTCTCTCATTTTCCCAAAGTCAGCCCTCCTAAAATCCAATATCCTTGCTTTTGTATGGCTTGATTGTATGGCTGTGTTTATCGTGAACCACACTGTTTGGTGGTCTCTTGTTCCCAGATGGCTACCCACTTCTAAATCTGAGATTCTTTCTCTGTCCCCATTTGACAGTACCAGGTCTAAGATTGCTCTCTCCCGAGTGGGTTCCAATACTAGCTGTCTGAGGCATGCCCCCTGTAGGGCATCAAGAATGACCCTGCTCTTGGATGTGCCTGCAGCAAAGGTGCTCCAGTTAACATTTGGCATATTCAGGTCCCCCATCAACAATATCTCCCCTTTTTCTGCCATTCTAAGGAAGCCTTCTATCATTTCCTTGTCCATTCCCCGCCTCTGAGATGGGGGTCTGTATACAACCCCCATGCGAATTGTGCTGCAATTTCCTGTCTCCAGGGTGACCCAGAGTGTCTCATCTGCTCCCTGTTTACTCTTTAGTTCTGTTGCTTTGATTCCTTCCTTTACATAAAGAGCTACTCCTCCTCCTCTTTTACCCTTCCTGTCCCTCCTCTAGATTGTGTATCCTGGTATGTTGACATCCCAGTCATGGTTCTCTGTGTACCATGTTTCTGTGACTGCCACAATATCCAGGCAACCCTCTTCCATCAAGACCACTAGTTCAGGGAGCTTGTTACACAGACTACGGCATTGGTACTCATCACCCTCCACTTTTTGATGGCCTTACCCCTTTTAGCCCCATTCCTATCCTTACTGCCTTTGCCTTTTTTTACATTTACTTCTGTCCTGCTCCCTAATGACTTCTCTACCTTGGTGTTTACCTCACTAATTACTGTTGTTTTGTGGGGGAGGCTGGGATTTCCTGCTCCTTTTCAGTGCCTTCCCCTTGGCTGGTTTAAATGCTTGCCAATGAAGCATTTAAACCTCTCACTAAGTTCTGGTTCCCCCTGGACAGATGCAGACCACCGGACAGTGAGGTCTCCATCCTGGTGCGATGGTCTGCATCTGTCTGGGGGGGGAACCAGGACTAACGAAATTATAGTACTAGGGGACTCTACATTAAGGGGTACTGATAAAATTGCATGAAAAGGAAGAAATAACAATACAATGGTTAGCATGTACTCTGGAATAAAAGTTCAGGAACTTAAACGACTATTATAGGGATGTATGGGGCAAACTAAACAACCACTGGTGATTCTCCAAATAGGAGTAAATGATATCAATTCAAGTGAAAAAGGAAACATTTTGGAAAATTACATTGATTTAATTCAGGAATTAAAGAAATATACTACTGATATTATTGTATCTGGCATTCTACCTACATATGGAATGTATCAATGCATTAACCATGTCATTGTCTCTACTAATTGCAAGCTGCGGAACACAAAATAGGGTTCATAGAAACAGGCTGTATTTTCAGAAATGGATCATTGTACAAGAAGGATGGGCTTCAGTTAAATAGAATGGGAGAAAGAGTTTTGGGAAATACATTTAACAAAGTTATTAAGAACCATTTAAACTGGAAAAGGTAGGGGGTGGGAAATATATCAAGGCAAAATCTGTTACCAGCAAACAAATTTCCCAAAACAAGGGTTTAGGGTCAGTTAACTGCTTGTTATCAAATGTGAGGAGTTTAGATAACAAATTCGACAAATTTATGTATTTAATGAAAAATAAGAACATTAAAATAGCAATTCTCATGGAAACGTGGTGAGAGGAGAGTGATACATGGGATAAAAGCATAACTGGATTTAATATTTATTACAAATCTAGGAAACATAGAAAGGGAGTTGGGGTGGCAATCTGTGTTCACGAGTCCACACATAGTATGGAAATAAATGATGGTAAATTGAATATAGAACATTTAACTGTTAATATTATGTGCCATAATGCCCCAAAGATTATTTTGAGAGCATTGTTTCGTCCCCTCTCAACGAATAGGGAAATGTACCAGGAAATCTTAAACTATCTAGATCTAATAAATCCAGCAGAAAATATAATTATAGCAGGAGATCTAAACCTTCCAGGCATTGATTGGGCAAACCAGAAAACATCTGGCAGCAACGAAATAAATTACTTAGAAAGTTTCGATCAATTGGGCTTGGAACAGCTAGTTCAAGCAAACACAAGATCAAATAACATATTGGATGTTGTATTGTCAAATATGGGACCCAATTTAACTGAAATTGAGCTTGGACCCCCAATTGCAAATAGTGATCACAATACTGTTCTTTTTCAACTAAGTGAAGTACCTATTCAACAAGGTAGCACTATAAAAATCCCAATCTTTAAAAAAAGCAAAGTTTCATAAAATTAAACAGGCACATTGCTTTCATGGCATTGGATATCTGAGTTCACTGGGTTAACATTGGAGGAGATGTGGGACACTTTAGTAGACAAAATCAGTTGGACTGCAGAAATATATGTACAATACATAAGCAAAAATTCTAAACAGGGTGCTTCCCCTAAATGGTTAACTTGTAAAATAAAAAAAAAGATAAAAGAAAAACATGAGGGTGGGGTGTCAGCTGCACCAGGCAGAGGCATAAGCCTGGTGACTTTATCTGGCCTGAGCCAGGGCAGGGACCAGGCGATATTCAGCGGTGCTGCGCCATGACTCAGCACCATTGAATATGGCACTGAGAGTGCACGCACTGCACATGGTGCAGTGGCACTGCACCAGTGCAAGTGGCCAGTGGGGTGCAGGGGGATGCGCCGGTGCAAGTGCAGTTGCGCTAGGTGCATCAACCATGATATTCAGCACTGGGCATGCAAATGAGGCCATTATGCATGCAAGGCACAAATGGGGCCATTTGCATGTCATTATGGCCCCATTTGCATGCGGTGCGCCGATCCCTGGCAGCTTGCACCTGGCACCCTGCCAGGCTGCAGCCATCAGGGACTGACATCCTCCTGCCCCTTGGCGTGCACCGCTCCCATTTTCCCAATCGTGAGCACATGTAAAAATAAGCCCTGGTGGTCCAGTGGACCAATTCCCAGCACCCAATCATGGGCATGTGTACAAATAAGCCCTGGTGGTCCAGTGGACTGATTCCCAGTGCCTGATTGTGGGCATAGGTTAGAAATCCCTGGTGGTCCAGTGGAACCCCCCAGCACCATATCATGGGCAGAATGCTCTAAGGACACCCTGGTGGTCCAGTGGTACCCTCCCCACCCGCCCACTGCATTCCCTCCACCTGCACACCCCAGTCAGTGGTGGGTGGCAGCTGGGGGGGTTCCACTGGACCACCAGGGATTTCTAACCTATGCCCATGATCGGGTGCTGGGGATCGGTCCACTGGACCACCAGGGAGTTATTTGACACATGCCCATGATCAGGCGAGGGGGGGCACAATGCACCCTGGGCAGGGGGCTTATGAACTGTGTCCTGGGTGGTCGGGTGGCTACTCACAGCAGACAGCTGCTGTGTTGCACCATGCAATATGGCAGCTCACCTGTGGGTGGCCAGGACTTGCTTCTAGTTTCGCTGGGCACAACTTTGCACCCCCCTGTGTGGTGAAAGGCGGGAATGTGCCAGCATATGTGCCGCACATCCTGGGCTGAATATTGGGATGTGCATATGCATGTAGCACGCACCTCGCCCACTTGCGCCACATACATTACTGGTGTGCCCCATGCATCAGGGGTCAGCAGCACAACCTGCCCTGCTGAATATCGTGACTGGGGTACATTGGTGGGTTTCACATGGTGCAACTCCTTTGAATATCCCACCTCAAATGTATAAACTATCAAAGCTTGATACAAACTTTCTTCCAAAGTATAAGGAACAGGTAAAACATGTAAAGAAATTAATCAAAAATGCTAAAACAAATTTTGAAATAAATTTGGCAACTAGAAGTAAAAAAACTACAAGGCTTCCTATGCATATATAAATAACAAAAAAGGGAATAAACAAACAATAGGCCCATTTAAAGATGATAGAGGCAATATATTAAATGACAAGAAAATGGCTGCGGTACAGAATCAGTATTTTGCTACTGTTTTTAATCCTAAAGATATATTAACAATTGATATTAAATACAATACAACTGATGAAAAATGAATTAAAATTAACACAAAAGATGTTTTGGATAGATTGAGGAGGGTTAAGATTAATGAATCTCCTGGACTGGATAATATCCATCCAAGACTCATTTGAGAAATAGCAGAAGAGATAGCGCAACCATTAGTCTTTATCTTTCAAGAGTCGTTAGACAGAGGGGAGGTTATTAATAAATGGAGAGAAGCACATGTGGTACCCATCTTTAAGAAGGGAAAGAAAGATTCCCCTGATAACTATAGACAAGTTAGTTTAACATCTACAATGAGGAAAATATTAGAAAGTTTAATAAAAGATCATATTCATGATCACCTGACTGAAAAAGATCTGTTTGCTCGTAGCCAGCATGGGTTTACAAAATCACAATCATGTCAGACTAATCTATTTAATTTTTTAAGAAAAAGTGAGCAGATATTTGGATCAAGGAAGTTCAGTGGATGTAATACAATTAGATTTTTCAAAGGCTTTTGACAAACGACCACACAAGGAGTTAATCAATTCCCGTCTTTCGCTAAAGATAAATAAAAATCTTGTTAATTGGATAGCAGAATGATTAGGGAGAAGGAGACAGAGAGTGGTTATAAATGGAGTATTATCTGACTGGCTTTCGATGTCGAGTGGGGTCCCTCAGGGTTCAGTGTTAGGTCCCTGTTTGTTTAATATATATATCATCCTTACAATATAATATGGACAATGTATGGACAACGTATGGATAACTAAGTTTACAGATGATTGTACAGTAGGAGCAATAATAGATTCAAAAACTACATTAGACTTCAAGAAACTCTCAAATACATCGAGAAATGGACAACAGTCCATAAACTTAAATTAAATGAAGACAAATGTATAGTCCTACATATGGGCAAAAAGAACTTGGAATTAAGTTATATTATAAATAATAAACAACTAAAGCAAGTTATGCAACAGAGGGATTTGGGTGTCATCATATGCAATGACCTTACTTTTACTTCCCATTGTGACCAAGCTATAAAAAACAGAGCCCTAAATTGTATATTGAGACATACATCAAGTAGAAGTAGGGAAGTCTTGATCCCATTGTATGGATCAATGGTGAGAACCCACATGGAGTACTGCTCTCAAGTCTGATCCCCTCTAAGTTAATGTAACAAATGGTGTTTGGCCAGTTGTATAGTTACTTAGAAAAATATTAAAAATTGACTAAATACCAACATGGCTTTAGGGCAGGTTATTCAACTTGCGCTGCACTCATGGACTTTGTTGATAAAGTGGCAGTGTCCTTGGATAAGGGAGAGTCCATGGGGACAGTGTTTGTTGACCTGTCTAAAGCCTTTGATTTGGTCGACCACCATTTATTGTATGAGAGGACTGGTATAGCCCCTAGGTCATTATTATGGTTTAAATCATATTTGAGTCAAAGAAAACAGCAAGTAGTAATAAATGGTCAATTTTCTGAAGTAGGTAGTATACTAAGAGGTGTCCCTCAAGGTTCAATTTTGGGTCCATTATTGTTTTTGTTATATATTAATGAATTTCCTACCAAAATAAATAATACACAAATCAGGTTGTATGCAGATGATACAGTACTTTTAGCATCAGCCAAATCTCAAAATGAAATGATGGTTAAATTACAGATGGATTTTGATGTTCTACAGGATTGGTTTTCCAGCTCTAAATTAGTGATAAGAGATAAAAAAACTCAGATTATGTTTTTCAATAAAAAAACAAAGGTTAATAAAAAACAGATCAGAGATAGGGAAATACTAATGAAGAATGGGAAAAAATTTATAATCACAGATCAATATAAATATTTAGGTGTAGAGATTGATTATACTTTATCTTTCTCAGCTCATATTAATAATACAATAAAGAAAATTAATAAGATAGGGGCATTACGTAGGTCTTCAAGGATATTAAATCTACAAACCCAGAGGTTAATTGCAAATCAATTAATAATGCCTGTATTAGAATATGGAAATATGGTGTATAATTTTGCGGGTCAAACACATTTAAATAAATTAGTCATATCATATAATCGATTGGCAAGATGTGTCCTGAACTTTAGCTATAATACTCATCATTGCATTTTGTATAAAGACCTAAACTGGGACAGTTTATCAGTACAATTTAAAAAACAATATTCAGTATTTATCTATAAAATAATAAATGGGGTGATTGATGGAAACATGGAGTTGCCTTCTGTTAGTAAATATTATCCATATATTTTAAGGGATGTAAAGCATAGAGGTTACACTTTTCCAAAACTAGTACAAGATATGGTACTATGACACTTGAGGCTCAGACTGCAAATATTTGGAATAATATTCCCCCTGAATTAAGGAAAGCAACTAAACTATCCCAGTTTAAATTAGGATTGAGCACTGTATTTTATGATGAATGTACTTGTTCTTAAAATGTCGATAAATGTGTTAGTTGTTGGTCTGATTGAAGATTTTAGTCTTGTATAATGTCAAAATGTATTTATTAGTTGTTTTATGTAGTCTGAATTTTTGTACGTTATATTGAATGTAATTTGTTCTTGACACAGGATAACTTTGAAAATAGGTCTATGACCTAAAGTTTGCTATCCTGTATAAAAATAAACATTTTTACTACTACTACTACTTACACAAGAAGAGAGATAGAGAGAGAGAGTGGAGAGAGTGCAGAGAAGGGCAACCAGATCAGTAACGGGACTCAAAATATGACATATCAAGAGAGTTTTGAGGATTTGGATCTATATTCTCTGGTGTACAGAAGATGGAGGGGTGATATGATCTTAGTCTATAGATCATTCCAAGATAACTTCCTCAGAGAAGATTTAGGACTAGAATTATATGTCAAAAATTACAATACTAGAGCTCATTGTAAACGAATTAAACAGCAGAAGTGGAATTTTCTAAAAAGAAAATATTGGTTTAGTCAGGGGGTGGTCTCTTGTTGGAATTCTCTCCCACATCAGATAGTTAATAGTCTAACTATAGATACTTTTAAAATTAGACTAGATGAACTCAGTAAAACTAAGGTTAGAGATTATTAATGGTTCCTTTTTTCCATCTATACTTATGGCAAGAAAAGAAGGACGAAAGTCTAATAATGATTTTGTGATTACTATGATACTATGATGATGATCTACAGTCTCAGTGTTGATGACTCATAATATTTCTCATGGCTCCTCTTCGTCTAGGGGAATCACACCAAAGTTCTAATCCTGCCCACAGGTGATTGGAACATAGTGCTAAACACTGTATTAGACATGACAAATAACAACAGAAGAGGGTTTACCCAGCACATTGAGCCCTGTCTGAGCTACATGATACCCCATGGGGATTAGAACCCTGATGAACATTTCACACAGTGTCAAAAGAGTGCGTTTTTCATTCAATACCAAATATCTATTTCTTGACGTTCGACTATTTCTTTGAAAGTTGTGAGATTCTAGTGGACCTCCATGCATGTGAAATACTGCAGCAGGTAGTCTTGGGTTATTCACCAGTCAAGCTTTCCTGGTGCTTTAATATCAGTTCAGCAAAAGACAAACAGAGACTAAATAACCACCTCCTGAAGGATGAATGGAATGTCAAAACACTCAAGTCCTCACATCAGATTGTTTTAAAGAAACATGGGCACAACTTCAAAGGTAGAGAGTGTATGGGGTGCATACAGTATACAATTGGGGGGGATGATCCTACCGTCTCTTAAACATAAGAGTTGCCAATTTTTCCCCACCCCCAAGTCCCTTATCTTTTTGACCAGCCCCTGTGTGGGGCTGAGTAGAAGACCTTTATGAAATCTAAGTATACCAAATGTACTGTCTGTCCTCTGTCTGCAGCACTGGTTGCACAGTCAAAGAAGTTGATCAGATTTGTCTGGCAAGACCTTCCCCTTGTTAACCCATGTTGCCTGAGGTCCTGTAGGTCATTTCCCTCCAGGAAGTCTACCACTCCTCCTTAGTAAAAACTCCATAATTTTTCCCACTACAAATGTCAAGCTGACTGGCTCATACTTCCTTCCAGTCTTGTGCAGAGGGATCACGTCTGCTGCCCTCCATTCCCTAGGGACCACTACCATGTCCAGTGAGCAGTTGGATACATCTGCTAGAGGCTATGATCTTACTTTTGTTACGTCCTTCAGCATCTTCAGGTGTAAGCCGTCAGTTTTCATAGATTTACAGTATCTACTTTCAACCCTGCAGGCTTTTCCAGCACCCTTTTCTTTGTTACTTTGACCATGACACTTAAGCCTTTGCTCTCCTTCCTTTCCATTTTAGCCCCACTTTCTGGCTGTGGCCTATACTTTTTCCTTGTTAATATGGAACAAAAATATTTATAGTGTATGGTCGAATGTGATTGTGTATAGAGATCCATACACTGTAAAAGTCATTTTGCTGCAATTGTGATGTTCATACTAACGCAGAATGACTTTTCGTTCTGCTTTAGTATGAATGTCACAATGTAAGCCACCCCATCAGTGCTGTTGATAGGGCTAGCAGTGGTTGAAGCATCGCATGTGTGAGCTGGCAGGTGGGCAGATGGTTGAGAAGTGGAGGTCGCAGATGGCAGAGGCTGATGCTTAAAAAAAAGAAAGGGATTTTGTTTTTTTGGGACCATACACTATATAGAATAGTATATGGTAGCCCTAATACACAACATCACTCTTCTCACACCTCATGGTTACTACAATGTCAAAGGGACCTCTTGAGATTCACTCTCAAGGTCCTTGATGTCATAGTAACCACTCAGTGTACAAATAGCGTTGTTGTGTATGGGTTACCATACACTATCCTATATGTTCAGGTATCCCGTCATATGGGTAATAGAAACTGAGTGACTCAGATATGAGTGACTCAATTTCAGCACCTGTTATGTGAGCTACTGTGAAAGGGTAGCGTGGGAAGAAGAGTAACAATGTAGGACAGCGACTGGAAGGGGGGATAAGGAAGAACGTATGTGGGAGGTAGTGTGATGGGGTGTTGCTGAGCTGGCTATGTGGTGTTGTGGTGAGGGTGGCTGTCTACAATGTGGTAGGTGCCGGGTTCGTGGCTGGGGAGGGGTACTTTTTTTTGTGTTTCATGGGCAGGAGTTTGTTTTTTTCCTACAAGTGTCTTCCCCTCCCCGACATGCACCCCCCTGGATTTGACAATCTAAAGTAAGGGGGGTGTGGTGGGTGAAGCCTCCCATTGGGGGTGTGCAGGGGGCACAGCCCCCCGCATAAATATACTTGTTGGTTTTGGCCCGTGTTGTTGTCCTTGTCACTGGGACTATACATTGCCGTTTTGCTTTTTGGCCATGTACACTCGCTCTAATGGTGACTGCTGTTTGGCAATTGCCATTATGACATGGAACCATATGTTCAGTATCTTTGCTTTCCCTTTGTTCCCCTCCTCACATCCTTCCATACTTTTCAGTCTGACAATACCCCGTTTGAACGTACGTTCTCCCAGATTTGTTCTGTGGTGAATCACTTCTAGTGTAAATTTAATTTTATTCATATAGTTTAACAGTTTGTGTGTGACTTTTGTGGGGTTGTCTTTGTGACTAGGATTTGCTGGCTCGATGCTGTGGTGGCCTATTAATTATGTGGGGCTGTTATTTTGTTTCACTGTTTAGTGGGCTTTCTGGGCTGGTAAGTTATTGTTCTTTTAAAAATAAGCTTTTCAAGGGCATTGTTTAGCCAGAATCTGACTGTTTCTAAGAAACCGCATTCCTGGCATAGTGTTTTGGTTCTAATAGGACATAAGAAGTAGCAACCCACTACATTCTAGAATATTGAGATTTGCTGTTAACATTTGGATAATAAAATATGATACAAGTGAAATAGATATTTATATTTTTTATACAGTATATGTATGTAAGGTTAAGGGAGTAAGGGATGTGTAGGAAGAGGAGGGCTACAAAGATGATAGCAGGTCAGCAATGTAAGGCATATGAGGAGAGATTGAGGGCACTGAACATGTACTCCCTGGAGAACAGGAGAGAAAGAGAGAGAGGGGACATGATTTGGACCTTAAAGTACTTGAAAGGGATAAATAAGGTGGATAAGGAGGGTCTCTTTAAGCTGTGTGGCAACCATAACACGAGATGGCACAGTCTTAAGCTGGAAGGGGGGACTAGGAGGGAGGTCAGGAAGCACTTCTTCACAGAGAGAGTGGTGGACACTTGGAATGCGCTGCCAGAAGAGGTGATCTCATTGAAGACAGTGGGTAGCTTCAAGAGAGGCTAGGATAGGCATAGGGGAAGGTAAGGATCATGGGTAGGGGTGACAGGAGGATTGGGGGGGCAGGGCTCAGACTGTGAATCCTGCAATACGAGCAGACTACATAGACCAAATGGACTTCTTCTGCTGGCTTCTTCATATGTGTGTCTTTAAGTACTCCATATATTTTGTTTCTTTTTTTTTTCCATCCTGTGTTTATCTCTCTGTGGCGGGCGGCAGTCCTGTGTCTGCTGACCGCACCGGATTCCACGGTTGTTTGGGGCACCCTCCCACTCATATCCTGGTGGACCACTGGTACTGGCCTGGGGGCTTCATCCAGCTGCGACCCCGATTTTTGCCTTTTTCTCCCCATTACCCCAAGGCCCCAGAATGCAGTTGCACATATGCGTGGAGGTGCGCATGGGCACCGCGGCTCCGGTGATGGCCTGTTCCACCCTCCCCCGGCCTATTGCCAGCTCCTCCCTCTGGTGTAGCACTGCCACCTAGCTTCCACAGGAGGCAGCCAAGCACCAGGGAAAACCCTACGTCCCTCCTCAAGGAGGAGAGTTGTCTGCCGGCTGCTCGATCAACTCCTTGCCCTCCCCCTGACCCCTTACACCCTGAGCTCATGCCTGAAACTGGGACACCAGTGTGGTGCGAGGTGTGGCATCCAGTGCCTCAACCCTCAGTGCCACTGGGCCGGCTATATGTTTTGTTTCTAATGGTGAGGAATTAATGCCACCAGTTGTTATTCTCTTAGTTCTCAAGGTTGTTTTTTCTCACATCTGTAGCTATGGTATAGTCTGATTACCTGACAACATCAGGGTCATATTTGTGATACTTGACTCATACACTGTTGCTGTATTTTATTTGGTAAGCCTGTAACAACTAGTTGGCAGTGGATTCACCCCATCTGGGTGGGGAGTACAATCTAAACCAAGTGATATTAAGGTTCTCTCTCACCAGTACAGTTCCTTATAGGATGTGGTTCAGCAGTGAGGTGCCCAGTTGTAGGGACTGTGGGGCACTCTTCTCCAGGGATGTGCTCAGGAGGAGCGGGCACTGCCCCTTCTGCAGGACCATAGCGGAGCTCCATGTTCAGCTAGTGGCAGCAAAGATTGAGATATCTCAACTGCACACTCAGATCAGCAGGAACTCACTCCTTACACCCCCACTCCCTCGGGGATCCACTGGTGCAGAGAGGTGGAGTTTGGCAGGGTGTGATGAGGGCAGACATAAGTAGGTTGCCCAGCCCAGTACCATCCAGACAGAGAATCACTTCGCACCCTTGGAGGAGTTTCAGGCTCCTGACTCCACCAGGGGGACTCTGGGTCAGTCGGGGAAAAGAGCAGGATATCACGTTGGCACCCAAGAGGAGCAAGGATAACAGAAAGGTCTTAGTGGTAGGTGGCACAATGATCAGGGAGAGAGATAGATAGGGTGCTGGGAAGGGGTCAGATGGGAGGGGTTGGTCTGATGCTTACTTATAGTGTCAGCCAACTGGGATTTAAACAGAATAGGGAGGATGGTGGGGGAGGATCTGGGGGTGCTGGTACACCTGGGTAACAATGATCTGGCCAACCAGTTGGTAGAAACAGCGAAGCAGAACTTCCAGAGACTGGGGCACAAATTGGTGGCACACTCAGCCTCCATGGCCTTTTCCACAGTCCTCCCTGTGTGGGGCAAGGAGGGGAGGCAGGACAGAATTAGGAATAATGAAATAGAGGGTTTAACAGTTGGCTTAAGTGGTTGTATCAGGGCATGGGGTACCACTTTGTTAGGGATTGGGGGGATTTCTGGGACAGAAAACTCTTCGAGGGTGATGGACTTCACCTGGCAAGAGAGGGGTCTAGCACACTAAGTCAGAAGTGTGACATAAATATCAGACATTTAAACTGACTGTACAGGAGTCTGGGTCTAGGGGATCTGACTGCGGGGGAGTCCAGGTCTAGGGGATCCATGATGGATGATGAGCAGAAGGGGATTCTTGATAGAACTCCCCCACATCCAGGAGGGTAGTTACTGCAAGGCAGAAGTTTGACATAAATATCAGACATTTAAACTGACTGCGGGGGAGTCTGGGTCAAGGGGATCCAACTGCGGGGGAGTCCAGGTCTAGGGGATCCATGATGGATGGTGAGCAGAAGAGGATCCTTGGTAGAACTCTCCCACATCTAGGGAATAGTTGTTGCAAAGAGGGTACAGAGAATGCAATAGGGTTTAGAGGACCAAGGAGAGGAATACCAGTGAGGAGGAAAGTAAAAGGTACAAGCACAAATAAGGAGGGATGAAAATGTGAAAAGCAAAAGGATAGTAGCAGAGTTAGAGTAGGGGTCAAATTGGGAGGGGGGGGGATGCCATAATGCCAGGAGTCTAGGCAACAAACTCAGTGTGCTTCAGGTGCTGATGGCAGACACCGAAGTGGACCTGGTGACCATCATGAAAACATTGGCCACAGATAAAAATGACTAGGATATGACAGTCCCTGGGTATTCACTGCTCTGGAGGAATAGAAGAACTGGTTGGGGGGAGAAGTTGCCCTTTTTTCAAGGAGGGCATTGAAGTGCCAGAAGATGGAAGTATTAAGGGTAGCCGTTGGGAGGCTGAGTCAGTATGGGTGCAACTCACAGCAGTCTCAGGCAGAAAAGTGTGCTTAGGGGTGATCTATAGGCCTCCAGGGCAAGAGGAGGAAAGGGACAGCGAACTTAAGGAGAAACTTAAAAGAGGGGCAGCAAAGGCAGAAGTAGTGGTGGTGGGTGACTTGAATCTACCGGACGTTGATTGGGAGGTCCTGATGGTCATGAGTGCCAGGAGTCAGACATTACTGGATGCCTTCCAAGACTGCCTGCTGCTGTTGCTTGTTAAGGAACCTACCAGGCAGAACACAATCCTTGATGTGGTGCTCACCAACTCAGAGATGGTGGGCACTGTGGGAGCAGGGGAACCACTAGGGACCAGCGACCACAACTCTGTGTAGTTTGAATTGGCTCTCAGGAGTGGCAACTGACAATCAAAAAACCAAGTACTTGACTTCAGATGTGCAGACTTTGATAGGTTGAGGGAACTGTTCAGGGATAAGTTAGTAAGGGTGGAGGACATAAGGGGGTAGAGGAGAGATAGAGGGAGGGCAATAAAGGGAGCCATCCTTGAGGCATCAAAGGCAAGCACAAGAACAGTATCTAAAAAAATAAAAAAAGAGGTTTAACAGACCACTGTTGTTCTCAGCTAGAGTCAGAAAAGTGGTTAGGGCCAAAAAGAAGGTCTTCTATAAATACAAGGAAAAGGAGAGGGAGGAAGAATGGGAGGATTATCTAGAGAAAAACAGGAAGGCAAAGAGGGCTGTCAAGGTGGCAAAAGCAGACATGGAGCTGTGTATCATGGAGGGGGTCAAGAATGGAGAAAAACATTTTTTTAGATATACAAGTTAAACTGGAAAAAAGGGGGCATTGCATGGCTAGTTGAGGGGGGTATGGAGATAGAGGATGAGCAAAAGGCCACCATCGTGAATGACTACTTTTGTTCAGTATTCACTACGGAAGACTGCGGATCCATGCCAGAAAGCAGCACCAAAGTGGCCACTAAGGGAGTCCTGGAAATGAAGCAACCAATACTTACTAGCAAGAAGATCCTGAAAGGGCTGGCAGTCCTTAAGATAGATAAGGCTCCAGGACCAGATGGGTTGCATCTGAGGATACTTAGGGAATTAGCAGTAGAACTGACTGAACCACTGGCTGGGCTGTTCAACAACTCACTTAGGCCCCTAGGACGTTCCAAGGGATTGGAGAATGACAGACATTGTAGTGCTTCATAATGAGGTGAGATAGGGAGTAGCCAGGGAACTATAGGCCTGTCAGTCTGACCTGCATTGTGGGGAAGCTGATGGAATCACTAATCAAAGAGGACCTCGTGGACTATCTGGAGAGCAACGGGCTCCAGGACACAACACAGTTTCATGGTAGGAAGGTCTTATCAGATTAACCTGATTTTTTTCTTTGACTGGGTAACCAAGGATGTAGACAAGGGCCATGCTGTGGATCTGCTGTACTTTGACTTCAGTAAGGCTTTTGATTCAGTACCACACAAAAGGTTGCTCAAAAATATGGAAGACCTGGGTGTGGCTAAAACTGTAGTGAACTGGGTTGGTAGTTGGCTAGAAGGGAGGCAGCAGAGGGTGGTGGTCAATGGGGTTAAATCAGAGGAAAGGGAGGTTAGTAACAGGGTTCCACAAGCATCCGTCCTGGGTCCGGTCCTCTTCAACATGCTCATTAGTGACATTGGTGAGGGAATCCAGGGCAGGCTGTGTCTCTTCACAGCTGACAGAAACATAGGTGGAGGGTGGATAATGATGAGGGAATAAGGGATAAGTAGAGGGACCTACAAAAACTAGAGGGGCAGTCAAAGGTCTGGCAGCTAAAATTAAACACCAAAAAGTACAAGATAATGCACTTAGGGAAAAGGAACCCCAGGATGGAGTACTGGATGGGTGAGGTGAGACTTAGCATTACAGAAGAGGAATGGGATCTAGGCGTTATCATCAGTAAGTCCCTTAAACAAATGAGCCAGTGCAACAAGGCCAATAGCCTGGACCCTGTGTTCACTGTGGCAAACTGGACCTACATTCTGTGGAAGGACTTCATGCTTGCTGCAGCCAGGCTATGATCAAATTCTGTGGTAATTCTGCGGCAAATCTGTGATGGGCTTTACATTTTCTGGCAACTTATGTGAGCCCCCAGAATAAAGTCTAGTTACCCAGAAAGAATGCTAAGGAAAAGGCAGCCTGGGGTAGTTTGGCAGATGCACAGGCAAGGCAATGCAAAGCAATTCTGGCATTATGATTTTGATCGTATGTAGGGCATGGGGGAATTGAAGGGTTATTTCTTTTTTTACTGCAGTCTGTTTTATTGTCCCATGGCTCCCTCCCACCTGCCTAGTGCTGGTTTATCACAGCTGTGCTCCTGAGAATTTCTTCCCCTGCCTGCCCAGTTGCTTGAAGACCAGCATTGCCTGGTAGCAAAACAGTGCTGCTCCAATGGCTCCCTTCTCCCACTTGCTTGAAGCCTGGTGGTGATGGTTTGTGCTGTAACACTGCTCTAGTTGCTTCCTCCTGCTTGCGCAGTTCAATACCGGTGGTGTCATTTGTGGTCAAGTGTAACTTGGCTTCCATATCCTCTTCTCTCCCACTCTGTGAGGATTTACTGTGAGACTATAGAGTAGCTGGACCATTTTACATGAGACAAAGATTCAGAAAGCCTCCCATTTTATTTTTACTGATAGTTTTTTATTCCATAGTTCTGCAATTGGCAAATAGAAGCACCATTTTTTCTCATGAAATAGACTTTCTGAAGTTCCTTCAGTGTTTGTGGAAGGTCATAATGGTCATAAGTGTCAGGGATTGAGTGCCAGTGAACTGGAAAGGGGTGGCCCCACTCACTACTGCAACCCAGGGAGGGATGGATGTACAATGGAGCTGCCAACAACTCACACTAATGCCATTTTAAGCTTGCTCACAATAATTTTAGCCATTAGGTTGGGGTTTTCAGTGGTGACGGCCATTTTTACTACAACAAAAAATGTTGTTTCTGTGGCAAGACCATGTTTCTGTGGCAGTTGCTGCAGCTGCAGAATCACAGAAAACATGGAGCACTGCCAATAGCAAGGCTAACAGGATGCTGGGATGTATTGGGAGGGGCACTGATAGTAAAGAAAAGAGGTAATACTTCCCCTATACAGATTCCTAGTGAGGCCTCACCTGGAGTACTGCATCCAGTTCTTGAGCCCTCTCCTCAGAAAGTGCAGGGATAGGTTGGAAACAGTGCAGCACAGAGTAACAAAAGTGATTCAGGACCATCAGAGCAGATCCGATGAGAAGCACCTCAAGGCACTAAATATGTACTCACTGGAAACCAGAAGGGAGAGGGGAGATACATTGGAATCCTTCAAGTTCTTTAAAGGAATTAACAAGGTAAACTGCAGGGAATTATTTACCCTGAATACCAACTCAAAGTCATGTGGTCATGAGTGGAAATTAACATGAGGGAGGTTCAGGAGGGATGTGACGAAGTACTTCTTTACAGAAACGGTGATGGAACCTTGAAACAGTCTGTCAGTCGAGGTGATGGGTGCAAACACAGTCAGGGGATTCAAGAAGGCATAGGATAGCATGAAGGGAACAGTGGTCCCCTGGGGTGACTAGACTAGGGAGGAGAATGGAAATAAGATGGGGAGGATTAATACCTTGGAGGAACAATAGGTTCCAGGCATTAAAGGGAATATGAGTAGAGTGGGTGGACCTCTGTTTTTTTTTCTGCCATCATGGTCTGTGTTTCTGTGTTTCTGTGTTTATGTACCTGAAGTATGCCTTTTCCCCTTGCTGCACTGTCTTTGCCAGTCAGAGTTCTGTCTCCACCTTGGCCTTCCTCAACTTTGTGTTGGCTACCTTTGTTGCCTCCAGATATTAGATCTTATCACTGTCTTTACTTTGTTCATGAACCACTTTGGACGCCTTGCTCTTTTCCCTTTGAAACCTTCATAATTGAGTCCTGTAATCCTTCTAACATTGCTTTTTTAACTTCTTCACATTTTTCCTTTGCTCCTCCACCAACTCTGTAATCCTTGTGTTTTTTTCCAACTGTTTCCTCATTTTTCTGAAATCTACTTTTTTTAGAGTACCATACACTTACTGTGTTTGCCCTATTGGTGGCCCCTATCTGGATTTTCAGCACCACTATTCTATGGTCACTGGAACCGAGTGGTTCCAAGACTGCTACATTTTGGATCCTCTCTCTGTTGGTGAGCACCAGATCCAGCAGAGCCCTTACCCTTGCCCAATATTGACTAGCTGAACAAGGAATGCCTCTTGGCATTCATATATCAGATGCTGATTCCTTGTACTTGCTGCAAATGGCACTTTCCCTTCCACATCTGATATAGTAAAGTCTCCTACTAGCATAGCCTCCCATAAATTGACTGCCATCTTAAGCATCTCTCCCAGTTCTTTGTCTGCCCCTGTAATCTACAGACCACCCCAATCTTGATTTGTTTCTTATTCGCTGTTGCTGTTAGCACCCACAGGATTTCTAGTTTGCCTGATTCCCCAAGGCTATCAGTTTCAGTTGCCTCTATTCCTCTTTTACATACAGCACTACTCTCCCTCTCCTGCTTTTTGCACTGTACTTCCTGAAAAATGAGTACCTCGATATGGTCGTGTACCATTCATGGGTTGAGACTGCTTATGTCTCTGTGACAGCCACTAGGCTGAGGCTCTCTTCTGTGGCCATTGCCTGAGGTTCTAGCAATTTGTTGCCAAGACTCCTTGTATTGGTGCCCATAATTTTACAATATCTCTGCCTCCTCTTTGTGACATCTTGTGTGTACCTTGTCAGTCTGACTCCACCCTCACTAGTTTAAATGGGATGCAGGCCATCCTTTTTCAAAGGCCTTCAATCCCATTGGGTCAAGCCCCAGTCTCCAATGAAGTGCAATTCCATCTCCATGCATATACTATTCATCCATGCATGCACTGAATTGGAACACATGGAATTGCTCCCTCAGATTCAGGCATGACCACGTTAGGACCTCTGAGAAGGTTACCACCCCTTCCCTCTCCTTTGCTGCCTTCTCTAGAGCACAGAAGTCTGACATCACCTGTTCCATGCTCCACCTGCTCAGATTATTCATGCCTACATGCACAATTATATCTGGCCTTCCCTCCTCCCTTCCCTTGAGTTACACAACTCTGGCTATAAGTCTGTGTGCTGTTGCTCCAGGGAAACAGCAGACAAGCTCTTTATCATCAGGTGTGAGACCCAAATCTCTTCCTGTGCCCTTTAAAATTTAATTCCTAACTACATGTGCATTTTTTTGCCCTATCTGGGGCTCTGCCCACCACCTGGCATGCTCTTCAGCATTGTCTGCCTTCTTGGCATGCTGGTTACCTCTTGGTTCTCTCTTTTCTTGTGGGAAAAGCTTGAGGTATCTCTTGTTGTAATGGAGTGGACCTATTGTGGGTGCACAGCCCTGGTTCCTCAGGTTTTAACTTCCCTCCCCCATGTCTTCCCTTCCTCTACCACTACTGTTCACCTCTGTTCTCTGGCCTATCTAGGCCTTGGAGGTGGCTATGACTGTTGTGCACTTTGGGGCCCCATGGTTGCAGCTCTCAAGCGGCATATTTCAAGCCTTGAAGCTTCCAGTTCCACTCTCATGGTCTGGAACATACTGTAGTTGAGACAGTGATCAAACTCTCAGAGCACCCTCTGGTTCACCATAGTCCCACACTCCCTGCACTCACCGCACATCCCACCAATGTGTCCCCATGCATCATGGTGTGCTTGTACTGAATGTAGCTGTGGTACAAGATTAGTGTGTTACTTCCAGTACCCTTTCAGAACTCATAGTCCAACACTGTTTTTTAATTCACACCTTTTTCCTTATTATGCTACCTAAAATAGGGTATCCCTAGAACCCCCCTACTCAGCCTGTCCTTCTCAGCTGCAATTAGTACTATAAGGCTACCCCAGATAGGGTGTCTCTAAGATCCCTTTACACACATGCCTTGCACTATGTACTATGAGGTACCTGTTCTACCTTCCAGAGTCCCCTGCAGTCCTGCAGAATCACTGTAGAAATGCTGTAGAAACACCTTAGACAGATGGTACTCTACTCTGTGACACTAATAAGATGGAACACCACACAATGGGATGCTGGCAGACATGGGACTTAAATCCGCTGTCACCTCTAAGCCTATTCAGCTCCTCCCACAATCAGACACCTGTTTCGTGGCTTGTAACTAACCACTCAACCCACAAGAGACTCCAGATATTCTCTCAGTTAGGTCCCTTCCCTGAAAAACAAGAGTACCAGAAATAAAGAACAGCCCCAAAACACAGAACCAAAAAACACTAACTTCTGCTTACTCACGCATGCTCTTTAAGTGTAAAATTAATTAAATTACCTTTCCTGCTTAAGGTTAGTTGGTCTATTCTTCCTTCCTCTCAGTTCTTTCAGACCCAGGGAAATTAGTGGCAATGTGTCTAGCAGCAGGAGGCCCCAGAGTACCGTCATGGGCATCAGGGTATCCTCCCAAGCTCCACTTTTATTGCAACCTAGGGAAATCCTATAGGGGTTTTAAATGTACTTATAAGACTGTATATACAGTACAAATCACATTTAAGTGTCCCACCAATGAGTTAATTTTGCATTGCTTTTTAAAGCTGACAACGCATTGTTATCTCAGATTGTATTGTTTTTCAACACTTAACCAACTTAACAGCAAATTTATAGAATGTTTTTGTAACTCCACAGGAATGCACTTGTAGTTTTGTCACATTGTAATACAAAACTGAGTTACAACTCGGAAGCAACAGTTTTTGCAAGGCTTTGTGCTGGATCCAGCAATACTTGTGCAACTCTCTGAGAAATGCTAAAGCAATTTACTGGTATGACAGTTTAAAGCAAATTGTACCATAGAGCAAAATACAGCCTACTTGTACCAACACCGTCACCTTTTTCTTGCAGCAAGTGGACCCACCACGCTTCACAGTGGAACAGGAGGAGGCCTTAGGCACTCTAATGTTGGCTACTAAGGTTAGAGCTGTTTTTTAAGTCTCTGACACTAGACAAAGCTCTGGGGTTGGATGGGCTTTCATCCAATTTTTACAAAAGCCTGAGTGAGGAATTAGCAACAAGGTTGTCTTGGCTTGTTCAATCAGGGATTTTTCAAAGATGATATGGATCCCGCTTTACAGGAAGCAACCATCTTGCTAATCCCCAAACCAGGAAAAAACCACGACCTACTGCCCAGTTATAGCCAATATTCCTTCTCAAGTTCGACCTTAAAATATTAGCAAAGCTTCTGGCAGGTAGACTGAGCTCCATCTGGAACCCACATATACTGTACCATACTTAGATTGCTATTTTTTCAGCTGCTCTGTCATGTAATACTGTATTACCCGCAAACTGCTTGTAACAGCCACCTTCCATTCTTGGCTACTGGTATACTTTTACTTTAATTTCTTTCTTACCTATTTTTGTGGTGTTATAGCACTGTAATTTATTCTTACTGATGGTCACAGTGGTCTAAGGCTCTGAGCTGCAAATCTGGTGACATCCAGCAGACCAGACCTGGGTTTGAATCCCACAGCTTCCACTTGCATACTGTGTGACCCTGAGCAAATCATTTATCTTTCTTGTGCTCCCAGGTCACTCCTGTAAAAAAGCTTTCAGCTTATTGTGCTATTCCTGGTTAAACAACTAACCAAAATAAAAAAAAAAAAAAAAACTCAGGTCACTGTTTTTTTGCTCCCCCATGCCCATCGGCACCCCACTCCTTGGGGCTCCCACACCAGCCCCTCTTTCTCCCACCAGACTTACCCCTCTTAATGATCTCTGTCGCTTGCACCTATTCAGATCTCCTAGCCCCTTATACTTGGCTTGTCCTAACCGGGGGCCTCCCCGGTCAGCATTGTGGATTGTCACCTGAGATCTCCTTACTGCCATCTCCTGTTGCCAGCTTGTCCCTGCCAGGGGCTGCACCATGGCCTTGAAGAGGAGTGCTGCATCTGTACTGGGGGGGGGCACCTCTTGAGCATGAGAGGAGGGTCTATGCATAGGTAGGGGCAGAGAGACCATCATCCAATGTATAGGTGTGGCATTTTCCTTTTTTCTGAGTCCTGCCCACCCTGCTTCCCAACTTGCGCATATGTAATGGTTGGCCTGGGCAGTATCCCAGGTACCGGTATTCATCGTACAGTGTGATTTAACATTAAGGCAGGAACAGAGGCAAACCACATGAGGATGAGGGTCCTGGACTTTAGGAGGGTGGATTTTGAAGAAATGGGAGACTACCTCAGAAACTGCCTCTTGGAGGAAGGTTACCAGGGTGGGGTAGAGGTACAGTGGGGTAAAATACGGAAGGGCATAATTAAGGCAACCAATCTCTGCATGAAGGAAGAGAGTCAAAATAGAAGGGAAAAACAGACCATATGGTTTACTAGGGCAGTGACCAATGTGGTATGGGAAAAAAGAGTGGCATTTAGGAGGTACAAGAAAACACAGAGGGAGGAAACAGAGGGAAACAGGAAAGGTAGTGAGGGGATCAAAGGTGCAGACAGGAAAAGATAGTCAAAGAGGTAGCTAAAGGAGATAAGACTTTCTTCAGGTACATACTGTAAGTGTGAAAAGGAAAGCAAGGGGAGGAATAGTGAGGATATGGAGGATGGCAGTGGGACTGCATAGAAGAAGAGCAAGGAAAAGCAGACATCCTGAACAGGTACTTCTGCTCAGTTCTCACAGTGGAGGGAGGGGCTGACAGACCACTGAGAAGCAGTAGGAACAAAGGGGATGGACACAAGTTCATTTTCAGGGGAAAGAGTCCTGAAGGAACTCGAAGCTCCGAAGGTAGAAAAGGCTATGGGACTGGACAGGATGCATCCAAGAGTACTAAAGGAACTCAGAGGTACTGCCTGCCCCACTGACAGCCTTATTCAACAGCTTTACTAGAAGCAGGCATGGTTCTAGAGGACTCAAAGAGAGAGCAGGCATGGTTGTTCCCCCTCCATAAAAACAGCAGCAGGGAGGAAGCTAGCAACTATAGGCCAGTCAGTCTTACATCAGTGGTGGGGGAAACTAATGGAACCTTGTTAAAGGACAGGTTGGTAGAGTATCTTGAATCTAGTGGGCTACAAGACCAAAAGCAGCATGGATTCATGAAGGGGGGAAGTCATGCCATATGAATCTAAATGACTTCTTCAACTGGGTGACCAGGAAAATAGATCAGGGGAGGGCAGTGGACATGGCCTATCTGGACTTTAGCAAGACCCTCAACACTGTGCCACAGAGGAGACTGATAAAGAAATTGAGCAGCTTAAGGGTTGGATCCAAAGTGGTGAATTGGGAATGGAACTTGTTAATGGATAGATGACAGAGGCTGGTGGCTAATTGCACTTACTGTAATGGGGAGGGGGGAGGCGTGATCAGCAGGGTGCCTCAGGGTGCTGCAGTACTGGGACTGGTCCTTTTCAATGTCTTCATAAGTGATATTGCAGAAGAACTGTAAGGTATGCCTTTATGCAGATGACAACCAAATCTGTAATAGGGTGGACACTCAGGAGGGGGTGGAGAGAATGTATAGGGACTTAGCGAAACTCAAGGAGTGGTCAAGAGCATGGCAGTTGAGGTTCAATGTCAAAAAAGTGCAAAATCATGCACCTAGGATACAGGAACCCAGGAGCTGAGAACAGGATGGGGGAGGAGGTACTGAAAGTTACTAAGCAGGAAAGGTTTCACGGGGTTATCATATCTGATTACCTCAAAGAGGCAGTGCAGTGTGACAGAGCAGTGAATAGGGACAGTGGGATGTATAGGAAGAGGTATCTCCAGAAGGAGGAGAGAGAGGTGGTATTCTCACTGTATCGCTCACTTTTGAGACCCCACCTGGAGTATTGTGTCCTGTTCTGGAGCCTGCACCTCAGAAAGGACATAGGCAGTGTGGAGGCAGTACAGAGGAGGGCAATTAAAATGGTGCAGGGGTTGCAGCAAAAGCCCTACAAAAAGACACTGAGGGATCTCAGCATGAACACTCTAGAAGAAAGGAAAGTGAGAAGAAACATGACAGAGAACTACAAGTACCTCACAGAGTTGATCTGGGTGTGGGAGGGGAGTCTCTTTCAAATGAGAAAGAGCACCAAGACTAGAGGGCATACAATGAAGCTGGTGGGGAGAGAGGGCGCATTTAAGAAAGATGTGAGGAAGTACTACTTCACTGAAAGAGTGTTGAATGTCTGGAACAGACTGCTGGTGGAAGTGGTGGATATGAAAACAGTATGGGACTTCAAGCATGAGTGGGATAGACATAGGAAAATATTAATAAATAGGCAAGGAGGAGGGAGCATCGTTGGAGACCATTTAGAGTTTGTAGAGACAGTCTAGGCTGGGACCATATGGGCAGACTGGGTAGGCCAAGCTGTCCTTTTCTGATAACAAGGTCTATTAGGTAGCCCACTAGGCCCTCTCTGACTAGCGTCCACATTAGTTTACCTGCTATGGAAATAAGACTAATGGGTCTGTAGTTTCTTGCTTGCTCCTTGTTTCCTCCCTTGTGGAGCAGGGCTACATTCACTACCCTCTAATCTTTTGAAACTACACCTGAATGTGGGGAGATATTGAATAGCTCTCCTAAGGTTCAGTCAGTTCTGATGCCAGTTCTTTGAGCAGCCTTAGGTGCATCCCATTCGTCCTTGAAGCCATGTCTATTTTCAGGGCTGCTAGCCCCTTTCTGACCCTTTCTCCCATAAACATCACCAGCCCAATTCTGTGACCCTGTTTGTAGCAGACTTAATGCCACTTTTAGGCAAGAGCCCACTATCCTCTACTGTGAGTATAGAGCTAAAGTAGTCATTTAAAACATCTGCCTTCTGCTCACCCTCCTCGATAACCCTGGCTACCTCCATCAGCCTAATAATTTCTACTGTCATTTTTCTTTTTTCCCTAATGTATCTAAAGAATGGTTTCCCACCAAGACCCCTTCCACAATATGTAGCTCTGTGTCTGCTTTTGTGTCTTGGACCGCCTTCTTGGTCTCCCTCATTGTTAACTGGTATTCATTCCATTCGTCATTTCCCCATTTCTCTTTGAATTTAATGAAGGCCCTTTTTTAGCTCTCACTGACTCTCTGATATTCTTTGAGAACCATATTGGTTTTCTGTGCCTGTTATTTTTGGTAAACATTCTTGGCATGACTTTAGTTGCCTCTAGAATGACCCCTTTAATTACTTCCCACCTTGTCTCTACCCCCGATTTTAGCCACACCCTTCAGCTTACCTTTCACTAGTTCCCTCATCTGGCCAAAGTCTGCTGTTGTGAAATCCAGGATCACAGTCTTTGATGAGGGTATACTGGTACCCAGAGCCTGTTTGAACCATATGGTGTTGGGGTCACTGGACCCCAGAGGCTCTCCAATCCTCACCCCACCCACCATTTCCAAGTTGGTAAGTGTTTGATGTTTGCCTCACAGGCCAGAAGTCACCTAGCCATGAAAATAATATACAAAGGGTCTCAGAAATACTGTGGTCAGCATTTTGAAACCCGCACATTGATCTCTGTTAAACCCTCTGGAGCGTTATCACCGTGTTGCATGAATTCTTTGAAAAAGCAGCAATATTCCATCTACTGGTACTGCCAAATGACTTTAAAGGTGCATTATGACATTTTATTTATTGTATTGAAATTGTGTGAGCAGGTAAGCATACCAAGATACAGTAGGAATCCCATTTATGGATGCGACCAGGGGAAATGGGTGGAGGGGATGGAAAGGTGGGAAATACAGTCAGAGTGAAAATAAAATACAATTAAATAGAGAATAATGCCTGTGCAGGTGTGTGTTATGAGATCTTTACACACCGAGGGTGTGTGAAAAATCCTCATAAAACAAACTTTGTACAGGCATTAGTTTTTATAATAACTGGTGCAAAATTTCAGAGAAAAAAACTGTAAGCTGTATTTGTGCGAGCGAGCATGTCCCTCGGATACTGCTGTACTCACTCACACAAATACAGTGTGCTTTCTTTCATGCTTCAGTGATGTAAGAACATGGGAAGGAAAATGCTGTAATAACCCACGATAGAGTTTTTATAGAATTCAGATGGTTATTACAGTGTTTTATCAAGACTGGATAGTCAGTCAATATAGGGGTCACCAGTTATTATTATACAGTACGTGCTGTACTGGGATTTATATATTCTATATATACTTATTTTTTTTTTCATGGCAAACAACTCCATTTAATGCATCAGTTAGGGTTGTTCCACAGTGACAAAAGTGAGGAAATTTGATGTTAGGGTTCCCACCCCCTTATACCCCACCTCCACCCGGCCCCCACCAACAGGCATTGGGGTATATGTTGGGGTCGTCGGTCCTAACTCTCACCCTATCCCATGTGCAAACAAGCTGAAGTGGTGCAGTATAGGAGAATGGGGTAAGAGTTAGGACCGATGACCCCAACGCACACCTCGATGCTTGTTGGTGGGGGCGGGGTGAGGGTGGAGTGCAAGGGGGTTGGGAACGCTAACATCGAATTTGTTCGCTTTTGTTGCTGTGAAACAACCCTAACTGATGCATTAAATGGAGTCTTTTGCTATGAATTTCCCTTCTTTTTGAGAATGTGCACTATAAATAGTGAAGTAACGGCAACGCAAACGCAAGCGCAAATGCTAACGCACATGGTGACACAAACATAAATGATAACTCAAATGGTAATACAAATACAAGCGCAAATGTTGATGAAAACAGAAACGCAAACGCAAGCACGTACGGAAACGCAAACTGTAACGCACACGGGCACTGTAATGTAATTGGAAACACAAACACAGTAACAGCAATGATAACACCAAAGGAAACACAAACAGAAAAATGCAAACGTAAACACAAATGGAAATGCACATGGTGACGCAAAAGGAAACGCAAACAAAAACAGTAATGGAAATGCAAATGTTAGTTATGCAAATGCAAGCGCAAATGAAAATGCAAAGTGTAACGCACACGGTGATGTAGATGCGATTGGTAATGCAAACAGAAATGCAAATGCAAGCACGTACGAAAACGCAAATAGTAACGTGCACGGTCACAGTACCGCAATAGGAAACACAAATGCTAATGGTAACAGCAACGATGATGCCAAAGGAAATGCAAACGCAAATGGAAGCATGTATGCAAACGCAAATGGTAATGCACACGGTGATGCAAAATGAAATGCAAACAAAACCAGTAATGGAATGCAAATGTTAACTGTAATGCAAATGCAAGTGCAAATGAAAACACAAAGGGTAACGCACATGGTGGCATAGACTGGAACGGTAATGCAAACGGAAATGGAAATGCAAGCACATACGGAAACAAACCTGGTAATGTGCATATTCATGGTACCACAATAGGAAATGCAAATGCTAACGGTAACAGCAACAATGATGCCAAAGGAAACACAAACGCAAACGGAAGCGCTTATGCAAATGCAAATGGTAATGCACACGGTGATGCAAAATGAAATGCAAGCAAAAACAGTAATGGGAACGTAAATGTTAATAGTAACACAAATGCAAGTGCAAATGAAAATGCAAAGGGTAACGCACACGGTGGCGTACACGAGAACAGTAACGCAAACAGAAACGCAAATGCAAGCATGTACAGAAAAGAAATGCAAATGGTGATGCACATGGACATGGTACTGCAATAGGAAATGCAAATCCTAATGGTAAACAGCAACGATGAAGCAAAAGGAAACGCAAACGGAAGCACGTACGCAAACAGAAATGGTAATGCACACGGTGATGCAAAACAAAATGCAAACAGAAACAGCAATGGAAACACAAATGGTAACAGTAACGCAAACGCAAGCGCAAACGAAAACGCAAAGAGTAACACACACGGTGGCGTAGATGGGAACGCTAACCCAAATGGTTATGAAAATGCAAGTGGGAACGCTAACTGTGACAGTAACAAAATTTTTTTCTCCAACAGCTGCATAGAGAAACACAGTGAATACAAAGAATGTATGCATAATAATGGGCCTCGGAGCAGAAAATGAGCACTTGGAATACTAAATTGCTTATATCTCAGGAACTGTACAACGTAGAAAAGAAATTAAAATTTCATATGATTTATGACTTTCCTGGCTAGTTTTGTGCTTAGCCCCTAATGGGGGCTAAGCATTTTTCTGATGAAAAGTCCGTATCTCGAAGCTTTTCCGAGATATGGGCCCCGAAAGGCGCAGCGGATGCTGTAATGTTAGTCTATGGGAAAAAAAGCATCAACTTTGGAATACTATAACTTTGTATCCCTGTAATATTTTGTCACCAAACCAACAACATGGTCATCCATGGGATGTTGGCTTTATTCCTTCCAAATTTCAGCCCAAAAGACCAAACCGTTCTTTTGCAGCAGGGTGGCAAAGAATTCCTGTTATTTTGGTCATAGTGTCGCAAAGTAGTGTCGTATATCACGACACTTTCGCAAAGGAAATCATGAAAGTGTCACAAGTGCGACACTACTTTGTGACACTACAGTTTACAAACTTTTCAAAAACATATTTCTGGGGTGTTTAACCCCCCAAAAAAGACATGGCTAGCATTCTCAGGGTCCGACTAGGTGAACTGTGTCTCTAGAGGGTCCCAAATTTAAACACCAAGCATTTCTATGACCACTAACTGGAAAAAAAATGGCTGACTCACGACACTACAGGGGTCATTTGCGACACCAAAAACTGCATTTGCACACTGTCGAACTTTTTGTTAACTTTTCCCATTGACTATAATGGGAAACTTGTTTTTTTAATAACTTTTGAACTAATATTTTTTAACAAAATCTTTGAAAGGCACATCAGGGACCCTGGCTGCAAGTTCCCTGAAGTTTTCAGACTGGTCACACAAACTGTATGACCTGTAGATGCGAGCAAAGAATGCGCAAAAAAGCGTAAATGTGCTACAGAATGTCACTTTATAGCTCCGCAACTGTATATCCGACCATTATGAAACTTGGCAGATCCAGAGATTTGTAGTACCGCTCTGTGCCTGCCAAGTTTCACACAAATCCATCATATGGTGGCAAAGTTATTAAGATGCAAAATTTCACACTTTAACCTTAAATGGGGTACTCAACCCTAACTATAGTGGCACGGTATTATATATATATATATATATATATATATATATATAATATATTACAATTAGAGGTACAGAACCAGCAATGGAAAAAAAATACAGTTTAAGAATTTACTACAGCTTAGAACAAAATTTACTGCAGGCGGTCAGGTGTAATCACAATGGGATGTAATCAGAAGTTTGAAGGATTGTTTTGCAGAGGTGATACTGATGGGTGGCCATCTACCCAAAGTAAGGTTGCTCCATAATGGAGGGCTTCTGTGTCAAAAGGCAAGCTGACCAGATTTCTATTTGCACCTAGGAATGAGGAACCGGTTTATAGTGTGCGAACAAAGTTTGTGAGAGAGAGAGAGAGAGCATGACTAAGAGATCAGTGGGGGTGAACAAGGTGCTTAGATAGATGGAAAGTTGGTTGAACCAGAACCTAAACCAAATAGAGGGCAAGATAGTGCAAGCACCTCTCATTTAACAAGAGCCACTTCAGTTGCTTATACAGATTGCAGTAATAAGTCTGGAGAGGGCAGCAAACAATAAAATGGCAGAGAGAGAGATGAACAGTGCATCTAATTTGGATAGATACCACTTTGGACGGGTGGCATCAGTAACATCACCCATATCAGTCAAAGGTAGACTTATGTGCTCAGCAGAGGACTTCCTCATACTGTGAGAGAGGTACAGTAGTCAGATACCCTATAGACATTAGGTCACAAAGTTTTTTGTTGGACTTTGAAGCCAACGACCGAATGTGTCAAGAGAAATCTAGGGATCGAGCCAGTATAATACCAAGATATTTATATAGTTACAGTTTTTAAAGTATTCCCATCTGCAATTGTAACAGCCAGATTTGGGTAGCATAGCCAGCTTTTCTTAGAGTCAAATACCATGAAGACAGTTGTAGTTAGACTGATTGCTATATGGTTTCCTGCGAACCAGTTTGAGAGGATACTGAAGTCAGACTGTAGAGCATCAGTGACAGCAGTTGTATTGGGACCAGTTGTATACAGGACAGTGTCCTCTACGTACATACTGTATGAATGTAACAGCATTTAACAGCAAGAAGGAGGACACTGACAAATATATTGAAGAGTAATGAAGCCAGTACACAGCCTTGGGGACCTCCATACAAGCAAACCAGCAGTTGGGCCCCCTTCCCCCCGCAGTCTCACTGAAACAATATTCAACACAGAAAATAGGTCCCATGTGGTCTGTGGTAAGGACAAGAAGTCAAATAGCATCAGAACAGACACACCATGCAGGTCCATAATTTTATAGAGGCTCATCTTTTTTAATTTGATCACATATTGGCCACATAGACAGTACCAGTGTTTCACCACTGACTTCATGGCTTTTTCAAGGGAGTTGTCCTATACATGTAAAAAAATGTAAAAATAAGTGTAAAATCTGCAAATTTTCAGATGGTCTCATATTTGCAGTACAAAACACACTCCAAAACCAGTGTCAAAAGTAAGCCACACACCCATAGTGTTATATTGTAATGATATGACAGAAAAACTTCATCAGAGTGAACAGTTAAATCTTACTAGGTAAGAGAAGCAAAAGGTGTCCTGCCAGTGTGGCTTGTACTGTAACCACAAGTGTTGCCATTGCCGAGCAGCTGTGTTCAGCAGAGCTTGTTGACAAGCTGTGCCATGGTCGCCCACAAATGTGCTGCACTTGGAAGAGTGTGCTGATGAAATTATAATCACTTGAGCTTCGATGCCTTTGCTTCCTTAGGTCAGTTATTCATCCCTTGATTTAACTCCATTTGTCATCCTATGGGGTTTTATGATCTCTCTAGCTAATTACGCTTTCAAAAATAACTGACTCTTGATGTATATTTTATTTTGTCTTAGTTTATTTTGTGCAATGTTTTACTTTGTATTTTTTGCCTGCAAATGTCTTGAGCTGTTGTGTTCATAATGTAACCCCCTGTTACCCGGGGTTACTAGAATCCCAGTAAGACCTAGTGGTAGGCAGGAAAGGAAGCTTGTGAAACTCCAGTTAAATGGATTTCACACTGTCTCACTCTGTTCTCAGTCTCAGCTGAGACTGAGGGATGGTATCACCATAGAACTCTCGCAGCTGCATGAGCCACACTGAAGTGCTGCAGTTGGAAGTTAGGATAGAATGTTGGGGATTATTGAACAGAGTCTGTGTGCAGTCTTGAAGAGAGGAGCAGCACAGCAGTCTGAGTGCAGGCTCTCAGAGCCATAAGCTCTGTTTTAGAGCTACTGTAAGGGAGGTGTGTGTTTCCACCGAAAGAGGAACACAGTAATCTGATTGTGAAGTGGTGGAGACCGCTGTTACTGGTTCATGTGCCCCATCCCTGAGGGGATGGGGGTTAGAAAGGTTTGCCTGTCTTCCAAGGACAGCCCTCCTAGTTCCGGCTAAGGAAGAAGCTGCCTTATTTCAAGTTGTGCTGCGGCACCAGAAGCTGTGGGAGAGAAATTCCTGTGAGAAATCGCCTGTGGGGCACCTGCAACCAAAGGGTGAGTTCGCTCTGACAGAGGGCCTGTTTTCACCTGAACTGTTGAAATGTGGGGACTGGACTACTTAATTTGTAGGAGGTCTAGTGTAATAGACATTACTGGTGAATTCAAGTAGGTTCAAGTCCAGCACAAAGAGTAAAGTAAAGTGGGGAGTGGACTGCTTAATCAGTGGGAGGCCTAGAGCAATGGGCTGAGCCAAGTAAAAGTATGTTCAAGTCCAGCACAATGGGAAAGCAAGACAAGTAGAGTAAATGTGACCTACATTCAGCCTTAATCTACATTGCCAAGCTTTACAGAATGAGATGTTTAATGTCCAGAGAAATGGCCGGGTATGAATTGTGGAAGTGAGAGGTGGGAGACCCCCCCATCAGTAGTAACCAAATTCACCTCTACGGATTTGCTCTGTGGCACCTTTACTTTCTCTCAGGTACTTGGCCAGTGCCTGAGGAAAGTACCCAGACATGGGATTAAAAGGAGGACTCCCTTATAGAGCTGAGATGCTCTTAGGTGGTTTAGGGAGCCACCAGAAAAGGTTTCCATGACATATGGAAGGTATCCGAGTGGCCGGCAAGGGGGCCGAGTCAGGGAAACCCAGAATAGTGTACAAGTTCGGGCTGTGTACCCAAAGCAGCGTGCAAGTCCGGGCTATGTGCCCGGTGGGTTCAGAGCCTGAGGGCTGGAGTATTGAAGAAGTATTCCTGATTCTTTTAATCTGCATTACTAGAAGTGTAGCCCTGTGGGGGTCCATCTATGCTTTGTTTGTTCTGCTTGGATGTGAATAAAAGCCCCACTTTAGAATCCCATTTCTGGTATTGGACATTACAGTTATTGCTTCCTGTGTTCGGAATTACTTGGGTGCCCCTGTGCAAAGTAGCCAAACCTAGCCCTTGTGCCGATTAATCTATTCCTCCTTGAACCCAGTCTCCACCTGGTACTGCTGTCAGATTCAAACAGTATACCACCTGTTTGCAAAAAGGCAGGGGTGGGGGGCTTACAAAATGGAGGCACCACTTTGGATTTTAAATTTAGGGAGGAAAGGTGCTTGGGCAAAGGGCTAGCATTTTGGTTATCTGGCAGTGGGTAGCCAAAAGCTGAAACAAAAGTTAACTAGTGTTAATAAAAGCTGTGCTGTTGTCCATGTGCTGCTGTTAAATGCCCACTGTTTACAAAGGGCAGTAAAGCCTGAGAAGTATGCCCTTGTCCTGCATCAAAAATGACAGCGTTTTGCCAGCTTTTAAAAAACTGTGTGACAAAGAAAAGTGTGGAAGACTAGGGGTAGCAACAGGAAAATTGTGCCCTGGAAGTTGGAAATGCTTTCTAGTGAATGGAGAGACTTGCTGGGTTAATAGCCATGACAAATGGTTGAAATGGGCTCCCGCTGTGGAGTCAGTTTGAAAAATAAAAAAGTGGTTTTGCAGTTTAAATTTGCCTGCTTGACAATCGCCGTGAGGAGAAGAGAACTCGAGAGGAAAGAGGCTCATTTGCATGATGTCGTGTGATTGGTGAGACTGCAATCAGTCCCACCCCCCCAAGCCAGCTCTACAGCAACTGCCCAGCATTCGAGAGAGATTGTGAGTGGAGTGCATGTACTGGCTTATCGGAGGAGAGTCGCAGTGACCGAAAGTGCTGTAAAAGTTTCAAAACTCAGACTTTTCTATCTAAAATCAGGCTCAACCTGCATCTCGATTGACTGGATTGTGAGTGTGGTGTTCGGAGCGGTGATCGGCAGGACTGCCAACCAGCTTCTTTCCAGAGACCTCTAAGACTGGCTGCAGGCCATTTTCCATCACAGCAAACAGCTATTGATAACAGTGAGTACCAACAGAAATAATTGCTCAAACAAGTGATTTTGGCCAAAAGCCATCTGAATCTGTGTGCAGCAGTGTAATCGCATTGCAATCAAAGACTGTGTTAAGTTTACCAGCAAAAGCAAGCCTTTTAAGCCATCGACTGTGAGCATAGTTATGGGTTCAGCGTCAGTAAAGTTTCAAAGCCATGAGAGACACTGTGAGTTGTATCATGATATGCAGCAAGAGTTACAGGCAATCCTGTGCTTGAAATACTGAGGCTTTAAGGGACTGTGAACTAGAGTAGTGTCTTCAGCAAGTGAAAAGTCCGTGGTAAATCATATAAATGTGCTAAGAAAAAGAACAGTGCAAGTCTGTGCAGTTTGAGCAAAGTTATCAGTAGAGTGTGTAAATCGGATGCGCAGTGGCTTGACCCAATTTCAGAAAGTTGATGCACAGGAGTGCTGCCGCTGCCATTACAGGGTTGGGTAGTAATGTAAACACAGCAGCACAGGAGCCATTTTGAAAGTGAAAGAAAGTGTTCAGTGATGTCGAACTTTCAATAACAGTGAGCGTTTGTTTGTTTTTCTCTGCAGTCATGGCCTCAGGACCAGCCCGCTACCCGGATCATGCCCTGACTGTGGTAGCAGCAGAAGTAAACAAGTTAAGGGACATTGAGAGGTGTTTCTATGGAGGACAACTGCCTCCTCATGTGGCGATTCCTGGATACCCAGTGCAAGTGTGCTTAATATGCTTAAATGCTGGAAGGGACGTCTTCATGTTACCTCACTGTTCGGGGTGCTTAGAGAAATATGGCTTGTTTAAAGTGCCCAAGATTTGTTTTGGCTCCCACATGGAAAAAATTCCAAGAATCTGCAGTTGGCAGCACACAGCACCAGACGGAGTCTGTTGGAGAAGGTCCCTTGGGAGAGTGCGGCACAAAGCTAGAGGGTGCAGATTTGCAGACAGAACAATATGCTGATGTTTCAGATGCCGGATTGCAGAGAGACAATTCAGGCAGAGCATCAGTAGACCCTCGGAGAGGGGGGGCCTAGCCCAAGTCTCATAGGAGAAGATGAGATGAGGGAGGCCTTTGAATGGGAGGTATCGACCTCCGCGCCCAGTGAAGAATGGATAGTCTCAGGAGTGAGGATGACTGCTCACTCCTGGGCACAGATTCTCAGTGAGGAAGAAGAAGAGGGGGAACCTATGTAGTCTTGTGAAAAAGGAACGGGTACACAGCCTCAAGCTTTTGCCTCAGAAGAATGCATGGAAGAGAGTGGTGATGCCACTGACCTGGCTGTGCAAGAAAAAGTCAGGGATCCATTCTTTGTCTCTTTGAGAATGCATAGCTGGCAGAACCAGGACTGGCAACTCCCAAGCCAGGCCAGCGGTCTCAGGTTGACCAAAGCTAGTAAAGGGGAGAGACTGGTTCATAGGAAGGCGAATGAAATCTATGGGATGTCCTTTCCTACCTTTCCTCGGAGAGTCTGGGAGGAAATTGAGAACAGCAGGAAGTCCTGGATTTGGGCCGAAGCAATGAAATGTGTGCATCCTGGTGCAAACAAGTATGTCAGGAACAGAATGTTTCATGAAAAATACAGCCAGTGGAAAAGAGTCAGGACACTGTTAATGGACACTGTTCGAATAGTGGATGGAGAGGGACGTGAAACCTTTCACAGTGTGAATTATGAGCGCCCATATGGGGTAATAATTCAAGCTCCTGACCCATTGTGCTATTGGCCACAAAGCAAAGACCTCCCAGCAAATGTGCTCATGCCTACCAAATGGAAAGCAGAGCAGTAGTAGCCAGTGCTGCCACTCCAGCCATTGCAGTGCCTTTGTTGTTCCACCAGTATGGACGTCCAGGACACAGGTGCCCCACATTCATCAGTTCTACAGTGTACTGACTTTCCAGAATCCATCGACTGGCCCATCAGATGACTTCAGATCCAGAGAGGACACCAGCCCAGCTGTATCCTGATTCATCGCCTGGTAATCGGATGACGTCAGACCAGCTGTTTTCCTTTTGTTCCTGTTCCAAGGTTCTATCTCCAGAGATGAAATTAGTCCAGCAGTTTCCAGATGTGCCTTCCTGTCATTCTCGGAAAATGTCCACCCAGCTGTATCGGAAGAGTGCTGCCAGGGAGAGTCTTTGGCTGTGGACCAGGTCGGTGCCATTTTTCATTCTACAAGGGGCTGGTAAGTTCAAACTTTTCTATTCTTATGACATTGCAGTACACACCCTACACTTGCAGACTCCAGATGTGTGAACTGTCCTCAAAGACTCTCCCCTTCGGGACTTTGGCCTGCTAGAACTGTGCTTCACTGGGCTCCGGCCCAGGAGAGACTCTTTAATGGACTAGCCTTCAGGCACTGTGGTCACTAGATGGGACTTTTAGGGCACTCCATCCCCCAAATGGTGTATTGTAAATAATGTCATTATTTTCTACTGTTTTCTAATGTTTATACTGTTTTTCTACCTTTTCTAAAAAAAAAAAATGTATTTTTGGGATTCTCCAGTGTTTTGATGGTAGGGGTTTAGATAGACTATGTATGCAGATTAGGAGTGTGTGTTGTCTTCCTTTTTCTTGCAGATGTTCCTGAAGAAGATAGAAGAGAAGACAAGAAGAGGAGGAGGGACTCATCAGAGTTACTTACTAGTACTTTAGTGTGTAGTATTTAAAGTACTGTTGTTGTTATTGTTATGTGTAGTAACCCTTTTCTTCCACAGGTATGGTTGTGGGGGAGTGAGGGAGTAATGTAATGTAATGGTATGGTATTAGCTCCTGGTGTGCGGCTGCATGGTGCCCAGGGTTGGGGAGATCCCCTGTTTGTTTGTTTTGGGGTTTGAGTTAAAGGCAGATAGGTTTTCCCTAGAGGGCTGGGGGGATAGACAAGCTGTGGCCCTCCCTGATCTGCAGTAGGGGTTGCAGTACTGATCTATTAGGGCTATGCTCTGGGCAGTTCTACCGGAGCCACTAGGTACCCATAGTCAGTGGGTAGAGTAGAGGCTGATGCGTCAGCCAGCGGCCTCCAGGCCCTTAGTGTTGTCTGCCTGTGCTGGCACATGGTAGGGGAGAAGGCAGTGCTACCTCCCTGTAGTCAACACATGGGGTGAGATGGCCTAAGCTGGGTAAATAATGACTGCAGACAGTCATTTTCCTGGCTCAGGGTGAGTGTAACCCCCCCGTTACCCAGGGTTACTAGAATCCCAGTAAGATCTAGTGGTAGGCAGGGAAGACAGCTTGTGAAACTCCAGTTAAATGGATTTCACGCTGTCTCACTCTGTTCTCAGTCTCAGCTGAGACTGAGGGATGGCATCACCATAGAACCCTCGCAGCTGCATGAGCCACACTAAAGTGCTGCAGTTGGAAGTTAGGATAGAATGTTGGGGATTTTTGAACAGAGTCTGTGTGCAGTCTTGAAGAGAGGAGCAGCACAACAGTCTGAGTGCAGGCTCTCAGAGCCTTAAGCTCTGTTTTAGAGCTACTGTAAGGGAGGTGTGTGTTTCCACCGAAAGAGGAACACAGTAATCTGATTGTGAAGTGGTGGAGACTGCTGTTACTGGTCCATGTGCCCCATCCCTGAGGGGATGGGGGTAGAAAGGTTTGCCTGTCTTCCAGGGGCAACCCTCCTGGTTCCGGCTAAGGAAGAAGCTGCCTTATTTCAAGTTGTGCTGCGGCACCAGAAACTGTGGGAGAGAAATTCCTGTGAGGAATTGCTCTGACAGAGGGCCTGTGTTTTCACCTGAACTGTTGAAATGTGGGGATTGGACTACTTAATTTATAGGAGGTCTAGTGTAATAGACATTGCCGGTGAATTCAAGTAGGTTCAAGTCCAGCACAAAGAGTAAAGTAAAGTGGGGATTGAACTGCTTAATCAGTGGGAGGCCTAGAACAATGAGCTGAGCCAAGTAAAAGTATGTTCAAGTCCAGCACAATGGGAAAGCAAGACAAGTAGAGGAAATGTGACATACATTTAGCCTTAATCTACATTGCCAAGCTTTACAGAATGAGATGTTTAATGTCCAGAGAAATGGCCGGGTATGAACTGTGGAAGTGAGAGGTGGGAGACCCTCCATCAGTAGTAACCAAATTCACCTCTACGGATTTGCTCTGTGACGCCTTTACTTTCTCTCAGGTACTTGGCCAGTGCCTGAGGAAAGTACCCAGACATGGGATTAAAAGGAGAACTCCCTTATAGAGCTGAGGTGCTCTTAGGTGGTTTAGAGAGCCACCAGAAAAGGTTTCCATGACATATGGAAGGTATCTGAGTGGCCGAAAAGGAAGAGCTGAGTCAGGGAAACCCAGAATAGTGTACAAGTTCGGGCTATGTACCCAAAGCAACGTGCAAGTCCGGGCTGTGTGCCCGGTGGGTTCAGAGCCTGAGGGTTGGAGTGTTGAAGAAGTGTTCCTGATTCTTTTACTCTGCATTACCAGAAGTGTAGCCCCGTGGGGGTCTGTCTAATTTTTCTTTGTTCTGCTTGGATGTGAATAAAAGCCCCACTTTAGAATCCCATTCCTGGTATTGGACATTACAGTTATTGCTTCCTGTGTTCAGAATTACTTGGGTGCCCCAGTGCAGAGTAGCCAAACCTAACCCATGTGCCGAGTAACCTATTCCTCCCTGAACCCAGTCCCCACCTGGTACTGCTGTCAGATTCAAACAGCATGCCACCTGTCAATTGCAAAAAGGCAGGGGTGGGGGTCTTACAATAATATGATCATAGGTGACCTCCCCAATATAGCTAGTAGCACAAGAAAAAGTTGGCACCACCAGTCAAGACAGTATAATACCCTGTATATTTGTTTGCTCACATCTGTGCATTTCCAAAAACATTTCTGGACAGGTTTCTGTGCCAAAATGCATTGGGAAAGCAGGTGACAAAAACAGCCACATGACCCTGACTAGTTCAGCTGCTTTCTTTAGGACTTTGACCTCCTCAATATGCTCAACCTTCCTGTCAAACACTAGCACATGGAGTGCCATTTATGTCTTGTGTTCAGTAAACTTAAGGACCAAAGTGCCTCTACCTTGCTTATATTTGTAGGTGTGTATTGTGCACTTTCCTTGTGCCAGGTGGACCTGGAAGGTTTGCTCCTTTTCTTGGAGTCCCACTGAGACACAGGGTGCACCTCTGTGTGTATGCACCTAGTGCTGGTGTCATCAGGTCACATTGTTTGATGCACTGATGTCACTTTCTGTCACATATGTGCTGCAGATCTGTACATGCATCTGACGTCAGTATGCTCTTCCTGGTGCAGGGCATTTGAGTGCTACCATGGCATGGCATGTCAGCAAACTCTAATGAACACAGGCACTTGGTGGTAAGCACCATTTGTGGTTACAGTGCAAGATGCACTGGTAGGATGCCTTTTGCTTCTTACCTGGTAAGACTTAACTGTTCACTTTGATATTTTTCTGGCATATTGTTATAATATTCTGTAACACTATGGGTGTATGGTTTACTTTCGGTCCTGATTTTGGGGTGTCTTTTGCACTACAGATATGAGACTTCACCTGAACATTTGCAGACTTTATATTGTACTTATTTGTCAATTTCAGTTTATGAAGAAAAGTCCCTTGAAGAAGTCACAAAGTCATTGGCAAAATATTGTAATTATGTGGCCAGTTATGTGATCAAATTAAAGAAAGATGAGCCTCTTTTAAAAGATGAACCTGCATGGTGTGTCTGTTTCTTCTGATTCTGTTGGACATCTCTACAGACCAGCCAAAAATTGGAGAGGGCTGATCCCATATAAACGGACTGACAGTGACTTGAAGGTAAGAAGAAAACCAAAGTAGCAAGGGGCTGGTTTTTACCGGAGGTGGAGTTCTTTTTCTCAATTCTAGTTATTGCTGTGCTGGCAGGTGGTGATATACCCCATATTGGAATGGGGTCATGATGTCGCACACAGTAACAGCACAGCGCATAACCTCACAGGCAAAATGATGCGTGCAAAGTTGGTCAAAACATCAACTATCACAGAAATGCCATCCGCCCATTCAAACAATAGGGGCGACAGAAGAGCTCTCTTGTTTTGTGGGGGGGCTCTGTCCCCACCCCACAACATGGGGGGCTTCACCCCCACACCCCCAGAATGATTATAATAAACTCTGAGAAGGTGTGTACCTCGGGGGTATGTTGCAACTCAGGAAACTTTGTTTCTCAGCAAAAGAGAAAAAAATAAAACATTGGGAGACAGGGAATCAAACCCTGATCTTCTGGTTATCCTCACTGCATGGTCTAATGCCTTAGCCACTCTGCCATTACAGTGGCTCAACCAAGTTGTCATCAAGGCACAGGTCAGGAAGCACAGGAAAAACCAGGAGCAGTTGTAGAATTTGCAGTAAGTGTTTATTAGTACAATCAGTAACATAAAACAAATAAAATTGTTCAGTATAACTATTTACAAAGGCAGAATAAACAGAGAAGATCCATCAGAGTTTTCCTTCAATTTCCGTGTGTCTCTCAAAACATTGAAACTCTCTCTTATAAGTCTTTGCAACCCCCCTTCTTATCAAGCATCCTGTTTTTCTAAAATGTTCTTCTCAATTTCATGCAGGTCCAGCAAGAACACAATGTTCCAGAACTGAGGCCCCTTCTCCACAGCTTCTGAAAAAGGGCTTAAAACTGCTATTAGGTTAACCCCTTGAGTTCCCAATAGCTTTTTGCAATTATCTCAAACTACAATTATATACATTTGATCAGTAACACTATATAATTTCTAAACAAAGGGATCCCAATATCCATTACATTTCCACCTAATGATTTTGCATATATTTTTATACCAGCAGTTATGCAAGGGAGGAAAAGACAGCAACAACAAGGGAAGACTGAGAGACAGTGAGATGCAAAGAATTGTGAGACTGTCAGGGTGATCAAGTCCAAGGTCTCACAGGAATATTTGGTTGCACAACCAGACAGACGAGACAGGAAAGGAAACAACAGAACAGATCCCTGCATTCAAACTCTCCATAACAACTGGGACAGGGTCCTATACAACCCTGTCACACAGGCCCCAGACTTGCAGCCTCTTAATCCCTTTCCCATTCCTCCATACAGTGACGGGGTAGCGGTTATTTCTCATTGATATTATACTCCTGTCACCGTGAAAGCATTCATGCTTTACACAGCACGATTGTTCTTGTGCTGCTCTTGCTGAGCTATATTCACCTGGTACCCTCCATATTAGACCTTCTTGAACCCCCCACCTGGCATCCCCACCAGCAACCCAGAGTTAAGGCCTTGTAGCCTATGCCATGGCAGAGCTCCCGAAGGAGCAACTGAGATCTATTTAAATTCAGTCTGAGACTTAGGCTGGTGGCATCATTCGGGCTGAGTGGTGCAAGTGTCAGTGTGCAGCTACAGCTCGGGGTTTCTCTTGCTGGTTATTCCCAGAAATGCAAATGTGAAATGACACTGCATGGATCTGCATGTTCCCACACATACCTTGTAGATGTCCGCTGTTGTCTCCAGCAGTACTGAGTAGTCCCGACTTGGTATACACCTTGCCACCACTGGGTGTCACTCCAGCGCCGAGCACCAACAACCTCCCCCTTGAGTATGCACTCATTCAATCCAGCTCAGTCGGTAGCCAGTTGTAATGGAGAGTGGAGGGCTGTGTTGGGTGCCTGCTCAGGGTCAGGGGGGGATGTGGTGGTGGGGCACTATCTGGCAGGGGGGCATCCACTAGACACCAGGGATTTAATTAATACCAATTCATTTTACATTGGCGCTGGTAATCGGGGCCACTAAACACCAGGGATTTAATAAATAATTATTTTTACATCGGGGCCTGTGATCGGGGGGGGGCACTAGACACAGGGAAGTTTTTGCCATGAAGTGTGGAATTTCATCCATAAAAACCCACACTTTGTGGTTGATCCACTGTCTGGGAATTTCACAAATTGTACTTTGCAAATTGTGCAGTATTCATGCATTAATTGGCAGAGTGAATTTTGCTGACTTTTGCCCATCTCTAGGTACTAAACACTCCCCCGCCACAGTATGACACCGGGGTGCCCAACCCCGAATGCTGCCAAACAAAACCTACTCGCACTAGTTCAACACCTGGGTGCCCAACTTCCAGTGTTGCTAAACACACCCACCCACCACAGCCCAACACCAGGGTGGCCAACTCTCTGTGCCACCAACCCCCCCCAACCACAGACTGACACCAGGCTGGGATATGCAACGGGCTGGGATGTGCAATCCCTGGCGTCACCAAACAACACCCCCTTGCCACAGTCTGAAACTGGGGTACTGAACAGCTGGTGTCACTAAATACATCCCCCAACCACAGTCCAACACTGGCTTGACCAACCCCCAGAGCTGCCAAACAACACCCCTTTCCACTGTCTGATGCTGGGGTGCCCAACTTTTGGTGTCACAAAACACTATCCCTCCACCACAGTCCAAAACCTGAGTGCCCAACCCTGGTGTTGGTAAATGCCCCCTGCTATAGTCCAACAATGGGATGCCCAGTACCTGATGCTGCCAAACACCCCCTTGCCACTGTCTGAAATGTGTGCCAAGCCTCTGGTGTTACTAAACACCCCCTCAACACAGTCTAACACTAGGATGCCTAACCTCCAGTGTCACCAAACACATAGATGCACACAAACACACACACACCCCTGCCAAACACCTGGCTTCCCAACACCTGGTACCGTGAAATTGCACCCCCCTACAGTCCAATACTGGGGTGCCCAACCTCCAATATCACTAACCACACACCTCTTCCACAAGCTGACACTAGGGCATCCAACCCCTGGTGTCTCTAAATATCCTCCCACAGTCTGACACCAGGATGCCCAACCTCTGGTGCTGCCAAACTACATCCCCTGCCACAGTCTGACATTGGGGTGTCCAACTCCCAGTGCTGCCAAATACACCCCCTGCTGCAGTGTGAAACCAGGGTGCCCAATCCCCAGTGCTGCCAAACACACACAATCTGGGTTCCCAAGTCCCAGTGTCACTAAACAACATTGTTTGCCACAACCTAAAACTGGGGTGCCCAACCCCCGTTGTTGCCAAGCAGACACACCGGAATGGGGGGGGGCCCAATCCTCAGTGTCAGGTCCCTGAAACAAAGAAAACCATCCTTGACACTTTTATTAAACCTGAAAAAAAACTGTAAAATGATGTCTTCTAGCCTCTATTGACCCTAGCCCCCTTGACCCCCAGCCTCTCTGACCTCCTTCTCGGCACCCCCCATCCCATACCATACTTACCTCACTAATGTCCCATGATGTCAACCTTTAAGTGACCATCTAAGGTTCTGCTACTGTGCCTGACTGAAAACTAAAAAGAAGGTAGGTCCAGTTAATGTTTTTTTAAGGTGTTTTGAACTGTTAATTATAACTTCAAGATTTTTTAAGATTTTGTCCTCACAGTTTCAAAATCTTCATTCTTTACCTCATCTCATGAACAAGACAGGTTCACCAGAAACATTTTTTTTTTGAAGTCACTCAGTGATATCACCTTTCGGATGGGATTTAAAAAATTACATTTGTCTTGATCGTATAGTGGGGCAATAAAAAGACTGTGCTGAACATTTGGAGTAAAATTTCAGAAAACAATGAATTTGTGAAGAAACATTGACATTTTTCAATGTTTACTTATGGCTTTGGTATTTTTTGAGGTTTTGACCCCACATTTTAAACATAACCTTTTTTACCCCACCTCATAAACATGACAAGTGTCAGTTTTCAAATCCTGGCCAAGACATATTTTCACGGTTATGCCACAAAATTACATCTGGAGTAGAATTTCATAAGAGGGTTTGCCTGTTAAACAGGCAGGCCAGATTGTCAGGGGTTTCCCAGGGACATGGCCAAGGGGGGAGGGAAAGATAAGGGGAAGGGGCTGTGACATCAGAGGGGAAGGGGGTGGAATTGGAGAGAATCATGGGACTAGTGAGGTCAGCACTACTGGAATTAGCAGGGAGCACTGTAGAGGAGGAGTTAATGGGGGTTATGTAAGGTCAGATAAGGGCTCTGGAGGCTCACTTTTTGCTGAAATTTTGATTTTCAACATCAGCACAGTCGATTGTCCAAGGTTTTTGAGGTCTGTGGTGAGATCTTTCTAGGAAGTAAGATAAGGGAATGGCATAGTGCATGGAATTTCAGCAGCAGGCCAGGAGTATAGGAAGGTTTCTAGGGTGGTAACAAAGACATGAATGTTTTATGCAATTAACGCTGTTGTTGTTTCTGCACGGGTCAGCCTGAGGGCCTTGTTAACAACTGATTTTCACCAGGCCTGGATGGGCTAGTCTGATGGTGGGCCCAGGGGGTGCTTGGCTGGTGACTTGATTCGCAAGTGACCAAGTATGGTATGGTGCAGGTATTGTGTTGCAGAATTGGGGATTGTTAAAATAAAAAAGTCTTTCTTTCACTCGTTTATTTGTTGTTCAAAATAGACCTTAGTTGGAACAAGTAGAAACATGTGGCAAGCCAGCGAGTGGCGAGACGGTAGATAAGGAGCATGGAGTATGCTGAGGAATCAGGCCACGTGGGGAAGGAAGGACCAGATTGGGCCACGGGTAGCGCTGAGATTTTGGGGTAGAAAATATGCCAAGTGATGGCCAGGAGAGGATCTTTAGAGACTTAGAGACTGGATTTTGGGCAAATGTGATTTTTTTTTGGTGCAGGAAAGGTTTGAGTAGGTGACACTTGGCTACCTGCATGGTATGGCATGTAGCGGTGCACTGCACATGCGCTGATGTGATCTGGGGCCAACGAGTGGCACTGGCAAGGAGGCAGTCTGTATACTAGCTCACTGCTGGGACGTCAGATTACGACATTTATTAACAATCATTTAAACTAACTACAAGGGGGGAGATAGGGTCGATACCCAAATCTCTTATTACAACTTCTCAGCCACTGTATCCTTATCGTCTGTATGCTCTATCCCTCAATGCCCGCTCTCTCAATACTATTAAGCTAGCAGAATTAGAAATATAAACTCAAACCCTCAAACTTGGACTAAAAGCTGTAACTGAAACCTGGGGCAACTTAGATAAACAATGGACAGTTGAAATCCCCGGCTTCAAACACTACTTCAAAAACAGAACAGATAATAGAAAGGGGAGAGGAGTGAGCTTATACGTTAGTAACAATATCCCCTCATTTGAGTCCCCCTTTAAAACATAGTCTGAGAGCATGTGGGTATACCTACTGCCCATAGGCCTTCCACAGATTCTGGTTGGCACTTGCTACAGCCCCCCCCTCCCCGCAGACATCACACACACTAAACAGTTAACTAAAGCAATTACTCAATTAGCCAATAAAGGCACGGTCCTCATTTTGGGGGATTTTAACTTCCCATCCATTAACTGGGAGACCTTAACAGGTTCAACCCAACACGACACACAGCTACTCACAACAATAATAGATTTGGGCCTTACCCAACTTATTAGGGATCCTACACGGGAAGCAGACATAATAGACCTAGTCATAACAAACTTGGACACTCCCATAACCAATCTGCATATCACTGACCCCTTGGTAACAGTGACCATATGTCCATACTTTTCAGAATACCCCTAAACTACCAACCCTCTACCAATAAACTTATGATCAAACAATATGATAAGATGGACTTTCACAAAATTAATGAACATCGCAGGGCTATACAGTTGGACCTTATACTACCCCCTTAACATTGAAGATGCTTGGATCACGTTAAAATAAAAAATCCACAAATTAGAACAGTTATATGTACCCAAAAGGAAAAAATACAACAATAAGAGAAAAGTTCCTGTGTGGTATAATGTTTCTATCAAAAGAAAGCAAATTGCATTCAAACAAAAATTATTCTCACGACTAAAAACCTGCCCCATAAACCAAAAAGAGGAAACATTAATCAAATATAGGAAAGCAGTTAAGGAACTAAAGAAACTTATCATAACAGCAAAACGTAATCTCGAATTCCAAATTGCACATACAAAGGACTCACATAAAGCCCCAAACTCCTACTTAAATGGACAAAAGGGGAATAATAGATCTGTGGGACCATTAACAATAAACAACATCACTATTACCTCCGACTCTGAGACTGCCACTGAATTCAACAAATACTTCTGCTCAGTTATTGAGCATGACATACAAACAGTACCTATGTTTCACTCATCTAACTCTGCGGACTATAATATTTCACTTCAGGACACTAGGGAACTAATAGGCACAGTAAACAAATCCACAAGCCCTGGCCCAGACAACATAAATCCTAGATTTCTCATAGAAACAATAGATGACATTACTTCACCACTCATCATTATTTTTAACAAATCCCTTCATGAATCTAGAGTCCCATATGAGTGGCTGACTGCTATTGTCACCCCTATCTTTAAACAAGGTCTACATTCCAAAGCAGAAGATTACCGACCAATCAGCCTCACCTTAATACCCTGTAAACTAATCAAATCACTAATAGAAGTTGAAATGCAGTCCTTAAACATCATAGACATTTCACAGTACGGGTTTAAACCAGGTTACTTCTGTATCACCAGTCTGCTTTCTTTCTACAACCATATTAGCAAAAATCTTGATTCCAACATCCCTGTTGACATTATCGTACTTGACTACAGCAAAGCGTTCAACACAGTAACACATACCATCTTGGTGAATAACACCTCTGCTTAGGATTTTCACCCACCGTTGTCTCATGGGTTCATAGCTGGTTAAGTAACAGATTTCAGAAGGTTAGGGTGAATGGTGCATTGTCAGAAGTAGGAAGGGTGTCTAGTGGTGTCCCCCAGGGCTCCCTCTTGGGACCCACACTATTCAACATTTTCATCTGTGATATGATTATCTCATCAAATAACATCATTTCAAAATTTGCAGACGACACCAAACTGGGGGGAAAAAGTTGACAGTGAGACGAATAAAAACAATCTAAAGGCAGATCTCGCTACCATAGAACACTGAGCACACATCAATAAAATGCATTTTAATGTATTAAAATGTGCAGTACTACATGTGGGTAGAGAAAATCCCAAACAAGCATACTTCCTAAATAATATCAGTATTAGAGAGTCAAATACAGAAAAGGATTTGGGAATATTAGTAAATAACTAACTGTCATCCTCGGATCATTGCAATAAAACAGCAAACCAAGCCAATGCACTTCTTCGTAGGATTAATCACACATTCATCTCAAAAAACAGAGGAATGCATCATGACCTTATATAAATGCCATGTTCGGCCATACATAGATTAATGGATTACCGTTCTGGAGTCCATACCTAATTTCAGATATCACAAGAATAGAACAGATCCAGCACAGGGCTACAAGACTTGTTTCACACTTTACCCACCTGGAATATGATACAAGACTTCAACTAACAGGACTTTATTCACTTAAACTCACAAGAACAAGAGGCAACCTCCTCCAGCTTTTTAAAATCGTTCAATCCCCTATCCTAATGGAACTATGCAGTATTTCATTTTCCACCAGAAAGATCATAGCCAGGTTGCACAATAAACAACTTGAAGTAAGCAGAACAAAAACAAATAAAAGACAAACTTCTTCTTAGTCAGGGCGCCCGGGCTGTGGAATGCATTGCCACAATATATTGTCGAATGCAATCAAATAACTACCTTCAAAAAACGATTAGATAAATGGCTACTGAATTAAACACGTGGGGTTAAATGTTCCACAAATGTGTGGAGGACAATCTTGATGGGCCAAGGCCTTCTTTTGTGCACAAAACCGAGTAAACCAAGTAAACCAAAGGGGGACAGAGCTTTTTGCGGGTGATGGGGGGAAGGAAGGCGGCAGCATGGGATAAGTGAGATACACAGGGTAACATGTACATATTTTATCCAGTATTATAGGATGGCACCAAAGAATGCAGGAGCAAAGGAGGCAGCATCAGCTGGGGAGAAGCTGGCCCATCAGGCGGCAGAGCTGATGGGCAAGGTCCAGGAGCTCCTGGACGAAGCGAGGAATGTCATAGACCTCAAGAGAATGGATTGGAAACAGAAGGCCCATGAAGAAGAAGACGATGCCAGGGGCAAGCGGGGCAGGAAGGCTGCGTCCTCTATTGAGACAGAAGACCACACTGATGGGGGTAAGGAACCAACCGTTGATTTAATGGCGGAAGGGAGCCTCAAGGACTATTTGGCAGGAATGATTACTGAAAAGGGGGCTAGAGAATGGGGTGAGTTGGAAGAAACCCTATTGGAATGGGAAGGCAAGAAAGGGGAGGTCTCAGGGAAAACTGGGACAATGGGGGGTACCTGGGATGACGTTGGGGAACTACGTACCCCAATCTATAAAAGAGAAGATGTGGACAGGGGAGTACATGAACATGTTTGCGCTGGTAGACAAAGAGGTGGCCAAGAGGAATGAGCAGAGGGAGACAGTGGGGAATTCAGAAATGGTGGTGGCACTGGCCATAGTGGGTAAAACAGTTGAGGATGTTACTTTTAAGGGGAAAACTTTTGATGCATAGATGGTAGGTTTCACCCATTTTAGTGCCATTAAATTGGAAAAGCAACCACAGTTAGCCATCCCTCTGCTAACTTATTCTGCCATAATCAGGGAAGTGTGCAAGATGAAGGAAGGGGTCGGTTGGATTCATTATAATGAGAAATTCAGACAGCATATGGCGAATCATGGGGATGCCCAATGGGATTCCACCCATGTAGATTTGTAGCTCGGGGTCATGTCTGGGCAAGGGGAGGTTTTGCAGACCAGGCTTGGGGTAAAAGGTAAAGCTGTTAGGTTACAATAAGGCCACTTGCAACTGGTCTAGCTGTAAGTTCTGCCATGTATGCTCTAAATGTGGGTGTTTTCACATTGCAGGTCCCAAGGGAAGAGAGGGGGCATGTAGCAATATGGAGGGCAGCCCTTTTGGGGGAGCTATGGGGCAGCCCGGGGGCAGAATGTAGGGCCCAGCTTCAGAGGACGGGGTTTTGGGGAGGTGGGGTAGAGGTCACTTTGGACAAGGAGCCAGAAGCAGATAAAGGCTGGAGGAGGGAACAGGGGCTGAGAAATGGGTTTAGACTGGCCAAGACACCAATCAGATGGGAGGTGGTATGGAGATGGATGGAGGGATACCTGAATGATGGGGCAAAAAGTTGGTTATGGGAGGATTTTACTACAGGGTTTAACTTACATTACACAGGGGCTTGGAGACTGGTGAGGGCTCAGAATTTGGGGTCGGTTAATAGGAAAGAGGACATAGCACGGGGAAAGACTGAGAAGAAGATAACTGTGGGACGAGTGGAGGGACCCTTTCAGGATCCCCCAATTCCATAGTTACAGGTCTCCCCACTGGGCTTGGCTCCAAAGAAACAGCAGGGGGATTTCAGACTGATTCACAATTTATCCTACCCTTTGGGCGAATCCATCAAGATGCAATAGCAGAGGTGCAATGTGCAGTATCTTCTGCCACGTTGGAGCAGGCAGTGGTGATGGTCTGGATGGAGCCTCAGGCTTGGCTCACTAGCATGAATATAGAGGCAGCTTTCAGGCTCCTCCCAGTGTGGGCAGAGGATTGGGATCTTTTAGGTTTCCAATTTGGGGGGAGTTATTACATTGACAAGGCGATACCGATGGGATGCTCAGTAGCCTGCACAGCTTTTGAAATGTTCAGTACATGGTTGCAATGGGTTTTTGGGGGAGAGGTATGGGCACAAGTGTGTGATTTATTACCTCGATGATTTGTTACTGGTGGGAGACAGCAGGAAAAACACAGAAAATATGCTCCTGGATTTTCAGGGAATGTGCAGGTTGATAGGTGTACCTTTAGCCCCGGAAAAGACTGAAGGGCTCTCTCACTGCTTCAGATTTTTGGGGATAGAGGTGGATTCGGGGAAGGGTTTATTCAGGCTTCGCTTGGATAAGGTGGAGCACCTACGGGCAATGATTGAGAGAGTCACAGGGCATTGCAGAGTGCAGTTGAAGATGATCCAGCAACCGTTGGGACATTTAAATTTCACCTGCAGAGCAATAGCACCAGGTAGGGTCTTCACACGGAGATCAGCTAGGGTCGCAATGGGGGTATGGTTCCCTCACCACTGGGTAGATATAAACAAGGACATAAAGAAGGATTTGGAGGTATGGAGGAAGTTCTTAAGGAATTTCAATAGGATTTCCTTTTGGCAAGGTGGATGGTTATTTAACACAGACCTGGAGTTATACACCAACACAGCAGATCCCTGGGAATGGGGGCTTATTTCAAAGGGAAGTGGGCATTAGAGGCTTGACCAGCAGAATGGATAGAAAGAGAATTACTGAGGGACATCATGTTCCTGAGAAAGTTTTGATTTGGGTGGCAGTGAAACTTTGGGTGAAAAGTTGAGAAACCAAAGGGTGATATTCTGGTGACACAATCGGGCAGTAGTAGAGGTGCTAAATAAACATAGGGGGTCTACAGATTCAGTAACCAGAGTGGTCAGGCAGCTAGTGATTGAAGGCCTCTGGCTGAATATGTCCTTTAAAGCCAAGCATATTGAGGGTGTAAAGAATGAGGTGATTGACAGCCTTTCCTTTCTTCAGTTGGACAGGTTCAGGTTGTTGGCAGCAGAAAGCTGCACTGGAAAGAACAAGGGTCCCACCCGAGTAGTGGGACATTGGCTGGAAGGAGCCAGATACTTTTTTGGAGTTCCTGGGTACCAAACACCTTGAGGGTGTATGAAGGGGCATGGAAGGTGTTTCAGGAATTCTGGAGGCGGATGGGGGTCAAGGTAAGTGAAAGAGTGACTGAAGATCAGGTCATGGGGGTACTTAGTTCACAAATGGAAGGAAGGCACAGCACATTCTACAATAGGGATATATTTAGCGTGGATTGGATTGGTATGCAACCTTCAGGCTTGGTGGGAGCCCAGTAAGGCCCCAGTGATCAGGAGGATGACACAGGGCTGGCAAAGGTTGCAAGGGAAGGTAATGGACAGGAGGAGGCCCATATTGGGTGAGGTAATAGAAGGATTATTTAGCAGCCTCAAGCACATCTGCACACAGGCGGATTTTATAACATTACGTAAAGGAGCATTCAGAGTAGGTGAGGTGATGGCAAAGAACAGGCAGAACTCAGAGGGAGTCTACAGGAGAGTGACATTAGCTGGGGTGTGGACAGAGTGGGGGTTAAACTCCGCCTATCCAAAACTGACCGATCTGGGAGGGAGGGAGATAGTGGCATTCCAGAAGGAGACTGGAGGAATGGGGCCATGCATAGTAGAAGCCATGAAAGCATATAGGATTTGAGGCCAGTGGGTGGCGGTGCCCTGTTTAGGCATGGCAACGAGGATCTGGTCACTTGCTACCAGGTGTCGGCAGTTTTGAAAATGGGCATGGCATTTTTGGGGATGGATCCGAGCCAGTTCACCCCACATTCATTCAAGATGGGGGCAGCAACGGCATTAGCAGTTAAAGGGGCTTCTGCAGAAGAAATTAAGAGAGCTGGCAGATGGCACTCCCTATGTTGTAAGAGATACATAAGAAAGTAGATAACCTCTGTTTGCTTTCCCTCAGATTCCACTAGCAGAAAGAACATATGGATCCTGGGGTACTCCTTTGTTTACGGGGCTGAGTGAAGGGTGGTCATAAGGCCTGGGGGAAGCAGTTCTGGAGGGTGCTGGATGACATCAGAATTTATTGGAAAGGGGTGCAGGGACTACGCTGGGCACAGATGTTACCACTAGCAGAGGATTTGAAGTTAATATGGCCAAAACCGGACTTGATAATTTTACATGCAGGAGGAAACTATTTGGGGGAGCCACCATAGGTGGACTTGTTATTTGAAATTACTCATGACTGTGGAGTTTTTCACTCCTGGTGGCCAGAGGTGGTGATAGCCTGGTCATCTATGACCCCTAGGAGGGTGTGGAGGCAGGCATGGGACATGAAAGTGGTAGAGAGAGCCGGACAATGGCTCACTAGAAGAATGGCAACATTGATGGGAAACATGGGGGCATTATATTAAGCATGGGACAGTCCATGATTATCTGGGAGATTGTAGGCCAGATGGGCGCATCTGTCTAACATGGGCAATGATATGTTTCTGTTGAAACTGAATGAAGCAGTGGAGGAGTTTTAAAACCGTTTCACCGGGGGAGGCCCATCATCCATGGCAGAAGCTGGTGGTGGGCTAATGAAAGGGTGAGAAAGAAGGGGAAAGGGTGAATAAAAAGGGAAAAATGGGGAAACAAAGGGGGGGCAGGCACCTCATGGGGTGCAACACACTGGAGGGCGAAACTGGAGTGGGTGATTGGTTGGTACACCCGCGACCAAGAAAATGAAAGAAGAAGGGCAGAAGGGGTACTGGATGAATCACACGGTCCCAAGAAGAAAGAAGGACAAGAAAAATGCATATAAAATGTATATAAATTGTATCGGGTTTTGAATAAGCAATACAGATGTGGAAATAGAATGAACAGTATAATGTGGCTGTATAAGAAAAACTTAGTTTTGTAATCAGGAGTATCACAGTAAACCTTGGCCAAATGATGACAAACAGTGAGTGCGAGTATTATTTCTCGGGGAAATCCCCACGACAAGGGGGTTTGCTTGTTAAACAGCCAGGCCTGACAGTCTGGGGTTTCCCAGGGAAATGGCCAAGGGGGGGAGGGACAAGTAAGGGGGATGTTGTAACAGAGAGGGAGGGTAGGGGTGGAGTCAAGAGAGGATCATGGGAATAGTGAGGCCAGCATTACTGGGATTGGCAGGAAGCACTGGATGGGAGGAGCTAATGATGGGTATGTAAGGGCAGGTAAGGGCTCTGGAGTCTCACTTTTTGCTGAAATTTTGATTCCCACCCCTCCAACTCAGCAGAGCAGAGCAAGACAGGATAATCAGATGCAAGTGTGCATGGGCAGGCAGGTGAGGCTGGTGGGCCCAGCAGGATGAGTTTGGGAGTGGGTTGGGTTGGCCAGTTCAGGGCAACAGAAGGGGCTCAACTGGGTTGTCAGGTGAGGGCAACAGGTAAGCTAAAAGGAGGAAGGGTGAGGAAGAAGGAGGGTGAAAAGGGGAAAATGGGGAACAAGGGGCAGGCACCTCATGGGGTGCAACACCCCAGGGGCACAAGCAAAGAGGGTGATCAGGTGGTACGCCCGGGACTGAGAAATGAAAGAAGGAGGGTAGTGGGGGGACCAGGTGACACACCCAGACCCAAAAAGAAAGAAGGACAAGAAAAATCCATATAAAATGTATATAAATGTGTACTGGGTTTTGAATAAGCAGTATGGATGTGAAAATAGAATGAACAGTATAACGTGGATGTATAAAGAAAAACTTAATTTTGTAATAAGGAGTATCAAAATAAATCTTGACGAAATGATGACGCAAACAGTGAGTGTGAGTATCATTTCTTGGGGAAATCCCCATGACAAATAGCACCTGTCACATTCATAATGTTGAGTAATAAAAAGACCATGTTGAAAATTTGGGTTGAAAATAAAAAAAAAAAGTTATGAAGGAACTTTAACATTGTTAAATGTTTACTCATAACATTGCAATTTATTTTACATTTCAAACTTACATTTTCAACAGTCTTTTTATACCCCACCCCATGAACATGGCAAGCATCATTTTTCAGATTCCCCTTCCAAACTGTTTTTTGTAATCATTGCACAAAAATCATGTTTACGGTGGCATTTAATAAATGACTTGTCATGTTTATATTCTGGGGTAATAAAAATACTTTCTTTAAAATTTGGGGTCACAGATTCAGAAAACAGCGTTATGTGTGAACCTCTTCATTTCCCAGTCATGGCCATTTCACTATTAGAACTTGTTTTATTAATTTTAATTGCTACAGTGTCTAGGTCCAGCTACTATACAACAAGTGTAAGCAAGCAAAGAGAATTGGAATTGGCCAATGCTTGTTTAATTATATTACTTTAAGACGAACACCAATCCCATCTTTGGAAGGATGGCAATGTTGTACTGCTCCCATAGTGACCCTTCTTTCACAGAGGTACTGTTAAATCAGGGTTGACTGATGCACTGGTTTGTGGGAAGAAGGGGCTGATGGGAGTGTGCTGCATCAGCACTGTGAGTGGTTGCACAGTACTGGTGGTGGTGGCTGCCAGACAAGTGTTGAATGGGGAATAAGAAGGGAGACCGAGAGGATAATGGCTTCCACCCACCAACTGGGTCCACCCCTACAACTGGATTTGGTCTAATCCTGATGCTGCATGAGGAAACCTACAATGAGGGACTGTCCAACTGGGGGAGAATCTCCCAGGAGGTGTGGTGACAGAGCTGATTGGGGTCACTTTTTTACTGAAGAAAGAGTAAATAAAAAGGTGTGGTACATAGAGCACTTTAAATCGAGTACACACAAAAACAAAGGCAAACCTTTCAACTTTAAGTCTTGAAAAGTACTGTAGTTTATTATTACTTCTATTCTATTAGAATTACTTTTGGCACAGTGTTGTACCACGAAATAAACCATAATGTTTGTCAGAGAAACTCGGATTATAGTTAAAAAAAATGACACTGCAACAAATATGGGATTGCAGTAGGAACACAGACACTTTTGGAAAAAAAGCCTGTGGTTAAGTCCACATACTTCCATTTTATGACTCTTTTTTTTTGAGATCTATTATTGGAAGTTTTATGTGAATTGGCTTTAGTTCAGGGACCAACATGCAAACTATGTGTGCTATTCAGTAAACAACAATGAAACTAAAGAAACTAGGTTGTTCAACCACATATTTAATTACATTTTTTTACTTTAATGACAAATAGCAGCAAATGACAGCCCCTCTTTTCACAAAGAGGTTGTAACAGGAGTACCCCTGAGATAGTCCTGAAACCTCACTTGTTCTTGATTTACGTAGATGGTTTGAGAGTACTGAAATAAAGATATCAAAGTTTGCTGACACCAAGATTGAAGGTACAGTGTAGTCAAATGAGGACAAATGCACCCTTGTAACCCCCAGGTGGCGCTATCTCAAGGGTTACTACCCCTGCCTGCCTAACTGCTAACAGGTTGAGGGGCCTAGGTTCTATGGCGGGGTGCCTCCACCCAGAAGTCAGGGTTTACAGTAATTCAACTAACTTGGTCACAGTCCTCTGGGACACTGAGACCCACTATTATTCCTGCTAGTGACCCACACTGTACACCATGAGTACCTTCACTATTCACACTTAGCCCCAGGACTGGTTCGATCAGCTTGACTCTGGAGACCCCCTGTAAAACAAGATGATGCAATACAATAGCCACAGTACAATACTTTAACATAAACGAATACCTCAGTCAGTGTAACTTTGCTGAAGCAAACAGATCTGATTTATTTTAAGGAGAAAAGTCCACCCAAAACTTGAAAAAATATAAGTTGTGCAGAGTATTTTAATTTGTATGTGAAGTTTTAGTGTTTCCTTACCTCTGACTGGTATTAGGAGTTTTTCCTAAATTAGCCTACTATCTTTATGCTAGTTTTACGACCCCTGGGGGATCTTCATCCCTGACAGCTTAATTGTATTTCTTGTTCCCACAGTGCATGTTGTCTCATGTGCCTGTGATGTAAGAGAGACCCAACATTCAGCACACACAAGCTAAACAAACTAAATATCTTGGAAGCTTTACAAGATGCACAAAAATTACCAGCAGCAAAGTTTTTCAGGATAGTAAGACCTTTACGATGAGGGTGGTCACCAAGCTGAATTCTACAGATGTTAAAATTTAGCCATCTCTACTGCTGTGAACTGATTGTAAAGCAATGCTTTCTGCTGGATTTATGGTCTCTGCTACATCACCGTCATATGAAACATCCAGGGGTTGTAAAACTACCCTAAAGCTAGCAGGCTAATTTAGGAAAAACTCTTCTTAGCAGACAGAGGGAAGGACACAAACAACTTAACATACAAATCAAAACACTCTGTATAACATGTTTTTGCAAGTTTTGGGTGGACTTTTCCTTTAAGGGACTGTAACAAGAACAGGGGGAAATCAGGTTAATTAGGTTAGACACATTAATAATCACAGTACTGTGCACATACCCAGAGTCCCAAAATGTCACTTTACTGGGTACCCAGGGTGGTGGGGGGCTAGCCAGGATCGGTGCAGCTGGTTGGGGCCATGTGACGGAAAAACACTTGCACAATACCCAATTGTAATCTGGAGCTGGTTGGCTCAGTTCATGAAGAAAGAAGGGAAAAGAAATCAGATGGAACACTTGCAATTAGATGATGGCAGGGAGCTACCCTGATTTGTATTCACACACTCGATGCTGACAACTGGCACAGAGGGGGTTATGGATTACCAGATGCCCTCTCACAGCAAGGGGGGGAATTCTACAGGCAGGCACGCAGCTTCAATCAGCAATAGATTTAGTCCGCCTGCATACAATTGCCTTTCCGTTTACACATACGGGACAAGAAGACTCGTTTAGCTGTCCTTCCCAAACACTACACACATTTATATGTAAAGGAAATTACTATATCAGGCAGCTGCTCTCAGGTCCCGATCGCACTTATTGCTAACCCGGGAGTTCACACTGCAGCTTCACTTTCCTGACAGACCGAGTGCGATTAAGCAGTTTCTACAGTCCTCTGCTGGGTAGCCTAGTTCCCAATTGTTTAGCCTCTCTTCTTCTCAGTAGCTGCGGATTCAGTCCGAATCCCCATGGCAACACGCTGCCCGAGTTTAGGCCTCTACACGTGCTTCCCGTGCGAAACTCTGCAGTGCAGAAGCTCAGAGCTCCTTCACCAATCACGGCCACAACGGATCTACTCTTCCAGGCACAAAGCAGGGCATTCCATTCGGGCGCCACGCGGTCCAATTGGTGGACTTCAGTTGTCAATCACTCAAAACTCCTCCTATTGGCATAAATAGGCGCCAATGTCCAGAACTCCACTTCCCAGAATTACTAGCTATATTTCTTATGGCCAGCCGACTCCAGAGAGTCCTAATCCTCGTTGGTCCACTTAAACTCCATTTTAGATGCTCCTCCTTGTCTGATTGGATCTATTCAACAGTTCTGATCCAAAATGGTGGGGCAAGACACACAGAGTCGCAGCTGCAAGAAGGGCAGGTTAGACAAATTACATTTACGCTAATACTCTAAATGATATGGGGCAAACAGTTGCATCTCTGATAATTGCTCACTCTGCCCACTTAGCGATGGCAGAAATGGAGCAATTTGTCAGCCGCTCAAGTGGGACTTGAGCAGGGAAACACACAGTTCCCCCTGCGAACTAATCATGCCTGCAAGCAGACAGCTCTTAAAGAGGCAGTACCAGAGGCTATAAGAGCACTCACAGATAAACGGCTTAAATGCCAAACACCACTCAGGCTAGGATCACTCAGCCAGCTCCTGGAAGACTTTGGGAACCCCCATTTGCAGTGGGGTTACACCTTTCCTGGCCTGAAAAAGCTTGATGTCCGTGTCAAGTGGACACCCTTAAATCACCTTAAGGCAGAACAATTTGAACTTGCATAGCTTTAAATGGCAATCAGCATATTACATCTTTGTCATATACACTTACATAGCATTATACATTCCACTACTGATTATACCACAGTACACATACAAACATTTTAACTCAGGTCATCACCTCCTGCACATGAATCCTGGAAAGAGGGGGCCCTTACCTATCAACTACGTTGGGGCTGGAGGGGGCAGGAGCACCATACTCAGAGGGCAAAACAAGTAATCTGGAGTTATCTCCCAGGCTTAGTTTGGGCAACGAGCTCGGGGTCACAAACACTCCCTTATGGACCACATTAAGGGGCAGGTCCACAAGTCTGCCCAGGGACTCGTAACTTAGCCGTGCTACAGGCCTCACCTCTTGGCCAGTCCTTCTAGGGGGAATGGACACAGTCTCTGCACGGTTAGACTCACTGTCAGCACTGTCTGTACTTGCCAGGGCGGTCTCCACTGGGGCAGGGGGGCTAGAACTTGGGGCACCTTCAGCTCCAGGGTTTGCAATCTCTGAGTCCACAACACTTGGTTCACCTGGGGAGGCTTCTGATACTGGCAGTGAACTATCAGGGCACTCGACACACTGTTCTTGTTCTGGTGTATCACCAGTCTGTCCCAGTCCATCATTCTCTTCCTCTGAAAATTCAAGCAGTTGAACCATACACAGTGACCCCATATCATCTGAGTTGATACTTTGCACTTCACTTTCTGAGAGCATTGGCTCCAGGGACAAAGCTGGGGGCTTAGACAGTCCAGAAGGCCCAGCTTCATCTCCAGGATTGACTAGGGGATTGCCCCGAAACAGTTGACTCAGTTCATATGAAGGATAATATTCAAGGCCACAGTCATTTTCCTCTGATACAGACTTGCAGTCATGTTCACTTGGGACTTGTGAAGGGGGGCATGTTAATTCAACTTCGACAAGTGCAGGCTTTTTTGACTTTCTCTTAGCTACAGCTCTAGTCACTGGTCCAGAGGGGGCATTTTCTGGGGGTTCAGACTCAATCAAGATTTGGCCAATAGGTAGTAGATGATTTCTATGCATGGTCTTTACATCTTTTGAGTTATTCTCGGGCCTCACCTTGTACACAGGCAGATCATTAAGTTTGCCTACCACAATGTGAGGAAGATGGTGCCACCGATCAACAATCTTGTGTTTTCCATGCAGTCCCAGATTTCTTAGCAACACACAATCTCCCTCCTGGAGTTCCAGTGCTTTCACTTTTTTATCATACCTTTCTTTATTGGCTAGATTACTTTTGGCAGCCATGGTTTGAGCCAGTTGGTACACATGGTTTAGCTGGGCCTTTAACTTTTACACATACTGTAAATGAGTAGCTGCTTGAACCCCATCAGGAGAAACTCCAAAGCAAACATCTACTGGTAATCGGGCTTCTCTTCCAAACATTAGGCGATAGGGGGAAAACCCAATGGCATCACTTTTGGTGCATTTGTAGGCATGTACCAGTGTGCTAATCTGTTGGTTCCATCTGGGCTTGTCCTTTGGTTGAAGGGTGTCTAGCATATCGAGCAAAGTGCGGTTGAACCGTTCAGGCTGTGGGTCCCCTGGGGGTGATAAGGGGTGGTTCTTGACTTTCGTACTCCCCACAATGAAAGCATCTCTTTAATCAGGCGACTCTCAAAATCCCTTCCTTGATCAGAATGGATTCTTTGTCGGGCCCCATAGTGAACAAAAAAGTTTTCTATAAGCACCTTTGCCACAGTGGATGCCTTCTGGTCCTTGGTGGGGAAAGCTTGAGCATATCGGGTTAAATGGTCAGTGACCACCAGCACATTACTGATATTTCTTTGATCTGGCTCCAAACTCAGAAAGTCAATACAGACCAGTTCCATAGGTGCACGGGTGGTGATGTTAACAAGGGGGGCAGCCCTCTGGGGCAAAGCTTTCCTCTGTAAGCAGTGACTACAAGTTCTAATGTATTGTTCAACATCAGCTCCCATTTTAGGCCAATAAAATCTAGATCTCACCAAATCAAGGGTTCTGTCTATGCCAAGGTGTCCCATGTGGTTGTGTAGGGACCTCAGCACCAGGTCTCGAAAGGCAGTAGGCAAAACAAACAGTTGCTTGTCCAGTTGGCCCCCTTTATCCACTGTCTCTCTATATAACAGTCCATTGATCAGTCTCAACTTAAGGCCTTCTTTATATAGCAATGCAGTTCGCAAATCAGAGGAATGTAACCTTGATACATCTTTCCCTGCTTGGAGGGCTTCTAGAGCTGTTTTGATCATGGGATCTTGGGATTGAGCCCATTGAATACTGTCATTATTGAATTGAGGCAAAGCACCAGTGTCCAAGGCAGAAAAAGCAGCAGGTATGCAGTTCCCAGAGGGTCCTAAACAATCCACCATACAGTCCACTGCATCCGTGGACATTTTGTTCCTCCCTGTCAAACTTCTGGCAGAGCGCTCGAATATCAGGTTCCGACAGTCTGACCCAGTTATTCGGGGGGGACCGGTCTCCACGAGAGAGCATCAGCATCTATGTGGTTTAGGCCTGCTCTATATTCAACAGTGTAGCTGTATGTACAAAAGGCAGAGAGCTACCTATGGCCAGTGGCATCCAACTTAGCTGAAGTCTGCACATAGGTCAAAGGGTTATTGTTAGTTTTTACCAGTATCTTAGCCCCATACAAGTACTCATGGAATTGATCAACAATGGCCCACTTCAAAGCTAGGAACTCTAACTTGTGTACAGGATAGTTCTTTTCGGAAGGGGTCAGGCTTCTGCTGGCAAAGGCCACTGGTCCCAGGCCATTTGTGTGCTCCTGATGCAACACAGCCCCCAACCTTTGCAAGCTAGCATCAGTGTGAAGGACATAAGGTCTTGTGGGATCAGCATAGACCAACACTGGGGCATGGGTAAGTTGATATATGATCTCTTGAAAAGCAGCCTCACAATCAGGAGTCCAGCAAGCCCCAAATACATCATTTGGATGAAAATACACTCTTTCGGTCTCGAGGGACGCTGACTTTTTGTATCTTTTGTGGGTTGGGGGAAACCCTTGAGTAAGGTTAAGTAAAGGGTGGATCATTCTTGAATGGTCCTTGATGAAGCACCGGTAATAACCACAGAAACCCAGGAATCTTTGTAGCTCTTTCAGATTCTTTGGCTGCTGCCAGGTGGTCAAAGCCTCAACTTTACTTGGGTCGGTCTCTATTCCCTCGGTGTATACTGTGTGTCCCACATACTTTACTGATGTTTGAAAGAATTGACACTTATCAATGGACAGTTTAAGGTCAAAGTCCTCCAGTCGGTCCAACACCTTGAACAATCTGCTCTCATGTTCTTCCTGTGAACTGCCAAACACAATGACATCATCTAGGTAGACCAGGCACTCTAACAAGTTCATATCCCCCACTGCACGCTCCATCAGGCGTTGAAAAGTGGCTGGAGCACCTGAAATCCCTTGAGGCATCCTCATAAATTCATAGAAACCAAGGGGACAGATAAAGGCTGTCTTTTCATGGTCTTCTGGGGCCATTGAGATCTGGTAGTACCCACTGCGAAGATCCAACACTGAGAACCACTTACTACCATTCAGGCAGTCCAACGCGTCTTGAATGCGTGGCATTGTGTACTGGTCAGGAATAGTCCGCCGGTTCAAAGTGTGATAATCCACACACATCCTAACTGTCCCACTGTTTTTGCTCACTACCACGATAGGGGAAGCATATGGGCTTCTTGATTCTTGTATTACACCAGCAGCATGCATCTCTTGCAGAATCTGTCTCACATCATCTATGTCAGCAGTTGCCAGATGTCGTGACCTCTCCCAAAATGGCCTTTCATCATGCAGCCAGATACGGTGCTCAGCTCCTTGCACACATCCTATGTCCCATTCCTTTAAAGAAAACACCTGGTCTCTCTGGGCAAGCTTCTCACTGATCCTCACTCTCCATTCAGCTGGCAACGGCGAGTCACCGAAATCAAACAAGTCAGGCGTTACTCTATCACTCTTCCCTGAACTCTTGTTACTGGGCAGTATGGCAGTATCCGCACAGTGCACAGTGGCCAGGGTGCAGCCTTGAATCACTCAGATTTCTCTGTCAGACACATTGTGAACTTGAACCATCACTCTTCTAGCAAAAAGCATGGGCTCTAGCAGGAAGAATATTTGGTTTGACCAGCAGTCCCTCAGGCAGTCTTTCATCTGCTGGTGCATCCAGCATTAATATTTTGTTCTTGACATCCTTTTTTTATGCAGACCTCTCCCTGTAGAACACGTTGAGCATTTGGTGCCAAAAGCAAAGATTCTGGGTCCTTTTTCCAGACGACCCCAACCGGTTTCTCTGGTTCAATTCTATCAGCATTTCTCTGTGCCTCATAGGCCCTTCTAATCAAGGCCAGAATTCTTAGAGCTCTGCCAGTCCAGGACCTTTGTTTTTCATAACACAACTGCGCCAGTCACCCAAACATATGTGCATTCATTCCAATCAACAACGGGACCCCATCATACAGTCCAGTAGGGGGACACACTAAGGCCAGGGTCTCCACTTGCTCTGCCACCCCAGCCACAGAAGTAGGAAAGGACAACCAAATTTGGATATAGCCAGAGTAGGGGTAGGCCTTCTCATTCAAGCCCCACATATGTAGCTCCTCCAGGTATTGCAGGGGCACATCAGACAAATGCTTCTGATACCAGTCCTGAAACATGATTGTCACTTGGGAGCCACTGTCTAGTACAGCTCTGGTGGATACCCCATTCACTTTCACAGTAGTCTCCATAGAGGGACCCACCACTTCGGATCATTCGGGGGCATTACTTGAGATGTCGCTCGGGCATTGGCCCTGGTGGCAAAACTTTTCTGGTTGGCTCCCCCTGGTGACCGGGAACAGGTTTTGCGATGCCAGGCCACTAACCTGCTGGTAACTTTCTTCAAGTTCTCTGGCAGCCGACACTCTGTCTGAAAGTGTCCATCCTCTCCACAATGGTAACAGAACTTAGTATCTTGGCTGTCTTTGGAAGGAGGGGGATCTCTTATCTGGCGGGGCATCTCAGGGGCTCTACATGGCTCTTCTTGAATGGGGTGTTTACCCCGTTGGGTCTCTGGCTCTCCCATTCTATTGGGGGTGAGAGCAGCCTGTTGCAGCTCCCTTACCATCTCTCTTAAGTCTTTAATTTCCGCTCTCAGGTTGCTCTCAATCCGGGTATCAGGGGAAACAACATGCACTCCCACTCCACTTTTAGGCACAGGAGGAGCTTGATACAGATCCTGTTCCCGGTAGGACTCCATCAACCCCTTAATCCACCCTCTCAGCTGTTGAGTCTCGTCTGGCTCACTCTTCTCAGGGGTCTGGCATGAATTCATGGCCCCAGCATAGGGTTCCCACCCCTCTTCATCAGTTTCAATTTCACGAATCTCCCTCATCAATTGACAGTATTCAGGAGGGTCAGCCCTCCTGTCTTGCAATTTGAGTTTCAGCAGTATTACACTTGAAAATCTGACTGACTTCAATATATGGTCTAATCAGACCTGGTTTAGCATTTGGGCGGGCACTCCCTCTTTCCGGTGGGCTTTTTGCAAAGCTCTTTCCATTCTAGTAATAAAAGTAGACAATTTCTCATTTCTCCACTGTTTAGCTGACTTGAATTTCCATAATAGATCCTCTCCAGTTTCAGTGCTGCCAAATACCCCCTCTAAGGTAGAAATATATTCTGCTGCAGTGGCCTCCAGACTAGTGGCCCGTAGGACTCGAATGGCTTCCAGTGCAGGACCCCTCAAGCTTTCCGCCAACCGCTTCCTCTTTCCCCCTCAGAGCACTGCCACTCTTGCACTAAAGGGGTAGCATAATCCATCCATGTTTCCAAATCATCTTCCCCTGAAGGCACGGGAACAGTACTGGAGAAGGGTCTCAATCTCCGATAGGAATCTAGTTGAATGGGAGGAATAACCATAGGGGATGGGGCTAGTATGGAGCTCTTAGAGGACCTGGGAGACGTACCTGGGGATGGCAGGGGAGTGTGGTCACCTGATATGTCTAATACCTTTACCAATTCCTGAGCGGTTCTCCCTTCTGCGGCTAACAGTCTGAGCAGTTTGTCCTTAAAACTATTAGTCTTAGGGGACCCACCTGGGGTGGCCAAACCACTATGTGTGTGAATAACCCTCCATCCCTTCTGGGCAACTTTGGGCAAAATCACTGGGGGCACCCTCTCAGGGTCTATTGGAATACTGCATGAAAGCAGCACTTGCAGGATCTGTTCAAGCAAGTCAGCATATCGTCCTTTTACTTCCACCTTGCCCAGACATTTGACACACCCTACAGTAGAGACAATGTCAGCGCTTTTAATCCCCAAAGGGACATCCAACAATAATACAGCCTTTTGGGAGTCTAACTCCTCAGCTTCGCACCACCCCATCAATTTGTGTACCATCATCTTAAGGGGATCGAGTTTTAACTTGGGCGTGGTATGCCCCTCCATCTTCTCCTTTAAATTAGACATAATGAGGTACTTCCTTCACTCGGCCACTAGAGGACACTGATCACAGCGGTGCCTCCAAGATGTAACCCCCAGGTGGCACTATCCCAAGGGCTACTATCCCTGCCTGCCTAACTGCCAACAGGTTGAGGGGCCTAGGTTCTATGGCGGGTGCCTCCACCCAGATGTCAGGGTTTACAGTAGTTCGACTAACTTGGTCACAGCCCTCTGGGACATCGAGACCCCTTATTATTCCTGCTAGTGACCCACACTGTACACCATGACTACCTTCACTATTCACACTTACCCCCAGGACTGGTTTGATCAGCTTGACTCTGGAGTCCCCCTATAAAACAAGATGATGCAATACAATAGCCACAGTACAATACCTTAACATAAACGAATACCTCAGTCAGTGTAACTTTGCTGAAACAAACAGATCTGATTTATTTAAGGGACTGTAACAAGGACAGGTGGAAATCAGGTTAATTAGGTTAGACACATTAATAATCACAGTACTGTGCACATACTCAGAGTCCCAAAATGTCACTTTACTGGGTACTCATGGTGGTGGGGGGCTAACCAGGATCAGTGCAGCTGGTTGGGGACCTGTGATGGAAAAACACTTGCACAACACCCAACTGTAATCTGGAGCTGGTTGGCTCAGTTCATGAAGAAAGAAGGGAAAAGAAATCAGATTGAACACTTGCAATTAGATGATGGCAGGGAGCTACCCTGATTTGTATTCACACACTCGATGCTGACAACTGGCACCGAGGGGGTCATGGATTGCCAGATGCTCTCGCACAGCGGGGAGTTCTACAGGCAGGCACACAGCTTCAATCAGCAACGGATTTAGTCCGCCTGCATGCAATTGCCTTTCCATCTACACACACGGGACAAGAAGACTCGTTTAGCTGTCCTTCACAAACACTCCACACATTTATATGTAAAGGAAATTACTATGCCAGGCAGCTGCTGTCAGATCCCGATCACACTTACTGCTAACCCGGGAGTTCACACTGCAGCTTCACTTTCCTGACAGACTGAGTGCGATTAAGCAGTTTCTCCAGTCCTCTACAGGGTGCGCCTGGTTCCCAATTGTTCAGCCTCTCTTCTTCTCGGTAGCTGCGGATTCAGTCTGAATCACCATGGCAACACACCGCCCGAGTTTAGGCCTCCAAACGCGCTTCCCGTGTGAAACTCTGCAGCGCAGAAGCTCGGAACTCCTTCCCTGATCACGGCCACAACAGATCTGCTCTTCCAGACACAAAGCAAGGCATTCCATTCGGGCGCCACCCGGTCCAATTGGTGGACTTCAGTTGTCAATCACTCAAAACTCCCCCTATTGGCGTAAATAGGCGCCAATGTCCAGAACTCCACTTCCCAGAATTACTAGCTATATTTCTTATGGCCAGCCGGCTCCCAGAGAGCCCTGATCCTGGTTGATCCACTTAAAATCCATTTTAGATGCCCCTCCTTGTCTGATTGGATCTATTTGGCAGTTCTGATCCAAAATGGTGGGGCAAAACACACAGAGTCCCAGCTGCAAGAAAGGCAGGTTAGACAAATTACATTTACACTAATACTCTAAATGATATGGGGCAAACAGTTACATCTCTGAAAATTGCTCATTCTGCCCACTTAGCGATGGCAGAAATGGAGCAATTTGTCAGCTGCTCAAGTGGGGCTTGAGCAGGGAATCACACAGTCCCCCCTGCGAACTAATCATGCCTGCAAGCAGACAGCTCTTAAAGAGGCAGTACCAGAGGCTCTAAAAGCACTCACAGATAAACGGCTTACACGCCGAACACCACTCAGGCTAGGAGCACTCAGCCAGCTCCTGGAAGACTTTGGGAACCCCCATTTTCAGGGGGGTTACACCCTGATTACAAGGAGTTTGGCTCTTTTAGGTGACTATAGCAAATGGCTAATGCAGTAAAAGACTGACAAACTAAAGGGAACAGAATTTGATTTGATATGGAGCCTTTCATAAGAACATTTGGCAGCAGTTATTATGTGAGCAGAGAGAAACATGGTCAAGAAGGTTAAGTACAGAGAAAGCGAGAATTAAGGACAGGGAGGAAAAGTGACTTGCTCCAAGTCACAGGCAGCTGTAGAATTGAAACCTGAGTCATCAGGTTCACAGCTGCACACTCTGACCACTAGGCTGCACTGCCTCATCACTAAATGTAGACTAATAAGTCTGGGTGAAGAGCCAAAAAAGGTAATGTGTATTAAACTGATCAATCAGGCTTTGTTCTGGCTAGAATAATATGTGTTTTTTTTTTGTTTAGAAATCCTTGACACCCTCAGCCGTAGACAAGGTTGGCTGTAAAGTTTTTGGGGGCCCTGTGAGATAACTCACATGGCCCTAACCTAACCTGATGACATCTTTTACTCTGTCAAACGGAACAACATTTTATTTTCAATGCAACCATTTACCTATTTGTATTTATTAGGGGGGAAAAGAATGTTAGTCCTTGGGGCCCCCTGCCTATTCAGTACATAACACATACACAGTGCTCAGCGCATCGAACAGACAGCATGCACCAACTCTAAACTCAAGCAACAAAACAAGCAACCGACAAAAGGTTACTTATTTATTTTTTGTTGACCAGGTAAGTGCACTAGACAGATTCTGCCTATTTTCAGGCGTGACCCAGGGGAGGAGGATATAGATGAATGCCAACTGACCTTGAACCAGATTAAGCTTTTGGTGGTATTTTTAGTGAATAAGGGAAATTTGGCTAGGACACTGGGGAAATTCCCCTACTCTTTTCAATAAGTGCCATCTTTAAAATCCACCAATCCAGGCAGATGGGACCTCGGTTTAACATCTCATCCGAAAGACAGCACCCCTCTCATGCTGCACTACAGTGTCAGTATTGGGATATTAACCCAAGTGCCAGATGTGGGAACTGAACCCACAGCCCTCTGATCTCCCACTCTCAAAGGTGAGTGTGCTACCTACTGAGCCACTGACACTGATGAGGGTTAGGGGCCAAGCTATGCAGCAAAAGTTAAATGAAGCACAAAAGTCACAAAAATGTAGAGCACAGCTGGTGGGTTTATTTGCAAAAGATGAACAAAAACCCTGGTGCTTTGGATCTAACATGGATCCTTCCTCAAGGAGGCAGCTGCCACAAGAACAGTACTGCAGTTAAGCAGATCCTTTAAAGGGCAAGCCAAATTAATACAATTAAAAGATGTAGATTTAATAAAGTTCCTGCTAATCAGCTACAAATAAAGTGCAATGAATACATATATAAATATACCATATACAAAAACACCCCAGTGTAACAAGTGTCAAGAAGCATTTGTCAATGCCAAATGTTTGCCACTGGTATTGCTCTTGTACCAGATCTTGCTTGTATGCATTTTTACTATATATTTACCCAGGACAGAGCAGGTGAGATGTAGTGTCTCTTTTTCAGTGGAATCCTGCTTTAACACATTGTTAGATTGTAATTGCCTAGGATAAGGCAGCTGAGAGGCAATATCTACTTTTAAGTGGGTTCCCACATTTTGACCCCATGTCCAACAGTCTTTTTATTATCTGATGTTATGACCAAGATAGGTGACATTTTTAAAATATCCAATTTTGCTGTGCAACTGCGGAGACAAGTTTCAGAGGGGATTTGAAAAATGACACCTGTCATGTTCAGGAGTTAGGGTAACACAAGGGATATGTTGAACATTAGGGGCCAAAATCTGCAAAAATAAAAGTTACAGTAAGAGTAAATGCTGGAACAATTAGTTTCCTCATATCTTAGTTGGTTTGGTTTTTCATTTTTACCCCAAATTTTTAACATAATCTTTTTTTTTTACCACTTCTTCGACCTCATCGCTCATCCACCCAGGCCCCACCTGCATGCCAGAGTCTGCCTTGATAAGAGAGCCCAAAGGTAAGGAGTTGGGCTACCCTCCCTGGGCAGGTCAAACCAGGGGTGCTGGCTGCGGGGGGAGGAGGGCATAGTCTGCAGAGATCCTCAGGCAGGAAGGAACAGGGATAAGGTTGCCTGAGAGAGTTCTCTTGAGCTGTGACTGAAGAGAAAAAGAATAAAAAAAAAATACTTCATTCTACCATCTGAGTAATATCGCCCAGATTAAGCACCTGGTCTTGCCCAGCAACCTTCCAACATTGGTCCACGCCTTTGTGACCTCCCGGCTTGACTGTTGTATCTTCCTATACCTAGGGCTACCGGGGGTTGATATCTGCCACTTCCATTTGGTGCAGAATGCGGCTGCCAGGCTGTTGACTGCTTTACCTTAATCATGCCATGTCTTGCCTGTGTGCCGTGGCCTGCACTGGCTGCCTATTCAGTGGCGGATCATACTAACATACTAAAATGCCAGCAGAATAGGCCTAACGGTCTCTCTCGAGTCTGCTTGATTTTCAGCACCCGCACTGAGGGCCGATTTTGGTGTCCCCCCTTCCCCCTTGGGTTATACTGTCCCCAGTCCCAGATGTTTCACATTTATTGGGCCTGGTCAGATTTACCCTCCCCTGTACCTGTTCCATCCCCTCTTAAACCCGTCCACAGTCTCCACCACTACCAGCTCCCTGGGTAGTGCATTCCATGGCTCCACCACCTTTTGTGAAATAACATCTCCTCCTCTCCCCTCTGAGCCTGCCCCCTTCCAGCTTACATCCGTGACCTCTTGTTGCCCCATCCTCCTTCCTTTGGAACACCCTAACTGGGCCTCCTTTATTGATCCCTTTCATGTACTTAAAGACCTCTGTCGTGTCCCCCCTGTCCCTCCTCTCCTCCAGGGTGTACATGTCAAGCTCCTTGAGCCTCTCCTCATAGGTCCTCTCCCCCAGGCCCCAGATCATTTTGGTTTCCCTCCTTTGGACCCTCTCTAGGAGTGTAATGTCCCTCTTTATATGTGGTCTCCAAAACTGTACACAATACTCGAGGCGTGGCCTAACCAAGCAGTTGTACAGTGGAAGGATCACTTCTGCCTTTCTGGAGGTAGTCCCCCTTGCGATGCATCCCAGCATCCTATTTGCCCTTGCCGCTGCCCTCCTACAAGTCTCTGAGTCATTCATTTTGACATCTACCACTACCCCCAGGTCACTCTTATCCACCGTGACTTGAATCATGTCTCCTCCCAGGGTATACCTGGGATCACCTTCAAGGTTGGTTGCTGACCTATAAAGCCCTACATGGACAGGGACCATATTACCTACAAGATCTTCTTCATCCCTACTGCCCTCCCCACCCACTCTGCTCCACTGACAAGGGATTGTTAGAGGTTCTCAGGGTTCATTTGAATATCTCTGGTGCCAGGGCATTTGCATTTGTAGCACCTACACTGTGGAACCCTCTACCTCATTGGATAAGAGAGTGCCTTAAAGACACATCTTTTTAATCTTGCTTTTTCTGAATTTGATTAATTGCTGAAGTAGATAGGTATTTTAGTATTGATTGCTAATTGTAAGTACAAGCGCTTTGATACTTTGGTGAATTGTGCTTTTTTATAAATAAAGAAAATTGAATTGATGTGAGAGGGCAGCAAGGAGGGCTGGGGGGATACTGGGATGCATAGGGAGAGGCATCACCAGTAGAAAACAGGAAGTTATTATCCCTCTGTACAGACAGCTGGTGAGACACCATCTGGAGTACTGTGTGCAGTTCTGGAGACCCAATCTCTGCAAAGACGTAGACAGGATGGAAGCTGTCCAGAGGAGGGCACTAAAATGGTGCAGGGTCTGCACCGGAAGACATATGAAGAGAGACTAAAGGAGCTTAATATGTATAGTCTCGAGGAAAGGAGGAGAGGGGGCATGATAGAAACTTTCAAGTACCTCAAGGAATCAACAAAGTCCAAGAGGGTAGCATCAAAAAAGAGGTGTGTAAGAACAAGGGGGCACAATTTGAAGATGGGGGGGTGGCTCAGAGGTAATTTAAGGAACTATTTTTTCACAGAGAGGGTTGTGGATGCATGGAACGGCCTTCCGGAGGAGATTGTGGAGTCAAAAACAGTGGTGGAATTCAAGCATGGATGGGACAGTCATAAGGCAATTCTAGGGGTTGGGGGTAGGAAGAAGTAGGCTGCTGATTAACTAGGATCTGCAGCCTATCCATTAGGTAGGGAAATGGGCAGACTGGGTGGGCCAAGCGGTCCTTATCTGCCGTCAAATTCTATGTTTCTATGATGACAGGTGTCATTTGTGAAACAATGGCTGATGTCATTTTGTGCCACAAGTGTTAAAACACATTTTGGGTAGGATTTGAGAAATGACAGATGTCACATTCATGAGGTGGTGTGAAAAAATGGCTATGTTGAAAAGTTGGGGTCAAAATATTGAAAATTGCTACAGTTACGAGCGTGCTTTGAAAAATTACAATGTAAGCTCATAACTTTGTTGTTTTCTCATGTTTTTACTCCAAATTTTCAGCATAGTCTTCTTATAACACAACATAGCCTTCTTATGGGCCCATCTCATGAACAAGGGTGGAGAAAATGTTCATATCCTACCCAAAAAATCTGGGGTCAAAATATTGAAAATTACCAAAGTAATGAGCCTGCATTCATAAATTTCAATGTTTGCTCATAACTTTGTTGTTTTTTAATATTTTTAGCCCACATTTTCTTCAACATAGCCTTCTTATGAGCCCACCTCATGGGCAAGGGTGGAGAAAATGTTCAGCTCCTGTATAAAAGGTGATTTCATGCAACATCTGTGAAGTCACCCTTCAGGACAGATTTGCCTAATTTCACTGCCATTTTTCATGAGGAGGGGCACCAAAAAGGCATGTTGAAAATTTGGGGCCCAGATATTCAAAAATGGCTAAGTTGTAATGGCAAGTTCAAAACCCCAACTGAAATACATTGAAACACATTGGTGATTTCCTCAGTTCACAGTCCTGTGTTGAAGAGAGAAGACATGTCTGTGGTCCAGAGAGGATTACAGCATTGGACCCCAGTAGATAAGTAAGGGTTGGGGGTGTGTAGTGTGGTGGGTGCTGAATGGGTAGGTCGGTTGGGGGGGCAGTAACAGTGGCAGCAGCAACAGCATCAATGGACGTTTTTCTATTTTTATTTATTTATTTTATTTATTTTAAGAATCAGTTTACAACCTTTGAGCCAGAGGCTCGTTTCCAAAGGTACTTCGTCACATAAAGACATACATTGTATTTTTGGTTACATAGCAAAGATTTGCAAAACAATCGGCGTTCAACAGAGGCGCCACGTCACATTGTGGTCAGATAAATACAACTGGGTACAGGGTACATGTAATTGATAACAGGTGTTACACAAGTCGGTATCAAGTGAGCAATCTGGTAGGTAAACACTGAAACAGCTGGCACTGGCCAGGTTAAACATAGGTATGGTGTACAGAAGGGGTGGTGGAGGGATGGCTAGGTGGAGAGCTGCCCGGGGGGCATTGTCAAGAGAAGCAGAGGTGGAGGCTATGTTCAGAGACAGGAGCAGTTACGAGTGCTGAAGATGTGGTTCCGAAGTGTGGTTTTGAACTTGGAGATGGTGATGGCATTGGTGATGGTGGCAGGGAGAGAGTTAAACCAGGTTGGGGCTCTATAGCAGAAGGACCTCTGGCCACAGCTGGTTCATGATCTGGGGACCTTTAGATTGGTCTTGTAGGAAGACCGTGTTGCAATGGTGGGAGGGCTCTGGTGTATGGATGCCGTTACCCCGGGGGGGCGAGAGCCCGAGTAGGGTTTTTTTGGTGAGAAGACAGGTTTGGTATTGGAGCCGTTCATCCAGGGTAAGCAGGTTAGCATCGACATACAGCTGACAGGTGTGTGTGAGCCTGGGGGCACCAGTAATCAATCTGCACGCTTTATTCAGGGTTAGGTGAATTTTGTTGAGTGCAGTGGTGTCGGCAGCACCATATACTGGTAGACCATAGTCTACAAGGGACAGAACGGATGATGTAACAGCTAGCCGGAGAGCATTTGGGGGAAGGCAGGTTCTATGGCGGAATAGGATGCCAAGCCGTGTGTTAGTGGTGGATGTTAGGGTCGATGTGGTTGTGAAATGTGAGGCTGAATCAAGGTAACCCCAAGGTATTTGTAGGAGCAGACTTGTTCTAGTGGCTGGTTGGTACTTGGAAGGATATAGAGTGGGTGGTTGCTAGCTCTGTTTTGGGGTGGGAAAAGAGCATAGTTTTGGTTTTCTTAAGATTGATGATGAGTCTGCGCTCCTTAAACCAAGCCTCGCACTGTTGAAAGATTGCTGTAGGGAGTCCTGTAGGGAGATGGGATTGCGGTGGGTGGCAAAAGGACAGCGTCGTCTGCATACAGTAGAATTTTCCGCAGGGCATGCCCTGGGCAGGGTGTTCAGATACAGCGAGAAGAGAAGGGGGCCCAGGATGGAGCCTTGGGGACCCCAGAGAGAATGGGACGGGTATCGGAGAGTGTGCTATTAATTTTTACACACTGAGATCGAGTGTCAAGATAGCTAGCGCACCATGCCGGGGCCAGCTGAGAGACCAGTGTGGCAGAGTGCATTCAGCAGAAGTGGATGGGAGACAGTGTCGAAAGCCTTTGAGAGGTCAATGAACACTGCACCGCTAGGGAGCTGGTATCCAAGGAGGAGTGTAGAAAGTTGGAGAATTAATAAGGGCAGTGCTGGTACTGTGACCCGCACGGAAGCCATGTTGCTCTGGGCATAAAATGTTATGCTTAGCCAGATAATCAGTGATTTGAATGGCCACCACTTTCTCCAGGGCTTTAGAGAGGGGAGGGAGGATGGAGATTGGCCAGTTGTTGGCCAATGACCTGTCGCCCCCTTTATGAATAGGTGTGATAATGGCTGTTTTCCAAGCTGTGGGGAATTGTCCCAGGCAGAGTGACTGGTTAATTAGGCTTGTGAGTGGTGCAAGGATTCATCTAGCACCAGCCTGAGGATGCTGGGTCCAGTGAGTCACTGCTGGGATTGTTGCCATTGAGAGCTTTGATTAGGATGGGTCTGGCTTCCCGGTGGAAATCTTTCGCAGGAGGAAGCTGGGGTGCTGGAGGACAGGGGAGGTTGGCTGGGGGGTCAAAGAAATTACTAGGGAGGACTGAGCTCAAGGTCAGTGAAAGTGGTGTGAACCAGTTAGCTATGGTGGCAGGCTCGGTGGAGGTGGTGTCATTTCTAGTGAGCTGGGATGGGGCAGGGAGCAAGCTACCATTGAGTTGCTTAATATTATCCCAGAAGGTCCGGGCTGAGCCCCAGGAGGAGGTAAGGGAGGCCTGGTAATGGTCTGCCTTGGCTTTCCTGATGGCCCATGAGCACTTATTCCGGGCTGCATTGTATGCTTGTCTATCAGACAGACGACCTGTTTCAGTGGCAAGGTGCCAGAGGTTATCCCAGTTTCTAAGTAATTGTAGGAGGGCCGGGCTAACCCAGGGTGCGTTCTGTTTTCTGGACCGGATTTTGGTTAAGGGTGCAAAGAGATCACAGGCCATGTTGAAGGTGTGAGTGAAGAAGGTGAGGGCAGTGTCAATGTTGGTTGCCTGCTGAATGGGGGACCAGTCTATCTGGGTGAGGAGTGCTTTAAGTTTCTTCCAGCCCACCAGGGCAGAGGCGCATGCGGAGGGTGGTCTGGGCTTTGGGTTTGGGATTGGGGGCTACCCAGTGGAATAGGATAGGGGAGTGGTCACTCAGGGAGTCTGGGAGGACCTGGATGTTTTGGATTTTATGGGGTCGGTTAGTTATAATAACATCCAGAAGGGTGCTGGTACCACTCTTAGGGTTAAGTCTCGTGGGCTGGGTGATGAGTTGCGTCATATCTTGGGCAGCAAATGAGTCTCTGGTGGTGGATGAGGAGGTGCTGAGCCAATTTACATTAAGGTCCCCCACTAGGATTTGTTCTGCCTTATGGTGGAGGGTGGCCAGGTAGTCCGTTAAAGATACCAGGGCTGGGTGCTGGTTCTTTGGGGGAATGTAGGCTGTGGTGAGATAGAGAGGGCTCCTAGAGGGGTCTGGGGTGAGTCTGAGGGTAAGGGCCTGGGCCCCATTTATGAGGGCAGGGGTGGGGAGTGCGTGTCCAGGTATTGTGTCCCTGGTGTAGATTGCACAGCCTCCCCCTCGTTTTCCTACTCGGTCCTCCCGGTATAAGGTATAGCCTGGGAGGGAGACAAATGAGTCAGGAGTTGATTTGGACAGCCAGGTTTCAACCAGGGCTATGATGTCTGGTTGGTGAGCCAAGGCCCAGCACTGTAGGGCATCAAATTTCTTCAGCAGGCTGCATATGTTCATGGAGGCTACTTGAAGACCAGTGGGCTGAGTGGGTGGATGGGAGGGGGCAGGGCCTGGGTTGGGATGTATGTTCCCTGTTAGGAGTAGAAGGAGGAGAAGTGCTCTGGTCAGAGGGAGGCAGATGGAGAGTTTACGCCAGGAGTGATAGAATGAGGAAGGGGGTTTAGTTGCACAAGGGGTGGGTAGGGTAGCACAGGCAGAGAAGGCCTGAGTGATCAGAAGTGCAAGGGGGCTGTGGGGGGAGGACAGGTAATGTCTGGAAGGGGGGTGAGGTGGAGAGGAGCATATGGGATGTGTGGAGGAGGAGGGAGGGGGAGGAGCAGTGGTAAAGGAGGCGGGGAGGACAGGAGGGTAGGTAGGAACACTGGAGTAGTGAGGCTGAGGGTTAGTAGGGACACTAGGGTTGGTGGAAGGCAAAGGAAGGAGGAGGAGAAGAGATAGGCTGGTGAGCAGGGGATGCATGTGCATAGTTGGGAAGGCTGGTGGAGCTGAAGTGAAGAAAGAATGGGGGGACTAGGATGAAAGAGGGGAGATAGGAGTGAGAGATCACCTATGAGCCTAGTTGCTGCTATGGTGTAGTGGTAGTGTATGTGCGTGAAGTACACAGAATACCAGGTTCAAGCCTTGATCAGGGCAGTCGGAGAGAGCTAGATTAGTGGCTGTAGCAGCAGGGAGTCGGATTCAAGGTTTGCCGAGCACTTAGATAACACTTTAGTTGTGTCACAGGGTTAGTGCGTTCTTTATAGTTTTGAGATCCTGAAGTAAAAAATAGGCAGGTGTTCTAGGTGAGTGGTGGAACTGTGGACTTTGGAAATAAGGGTGCAGGGTTCAAATCCTGCAAAGAAGAAGAGGTAAACTTATATTTTGGCAGGTTTGGGGGGTAAGTGATTAAAGGCTTAGAAAGTAGTAATAAAATAGGTAGGCAATGTGGTGCAGAGGTAGAGCAGCTGACTCTGACTGCAAGGGTACTGGGTTTGAACACAGCTCAGGGACAGAGTGTAGACAGGCTCAATTTTTTAATTCAGAAAAGGAGGGAGTGAGGAATGGTTAAGAGTATGAAAATAGAGGAAGTTGTTGGTCTGGTTCATTGGCTCAGAGGATAGTCAGTAGAATTTAGAGAGGAAGGGTACCAGGTTTGATACTAGTAGGTGCTTAGAGATAGGCTGACGGAGGAGTGCAGAAAGTAGGTGGTAGAAGGAATGAAAGGGAACTGCAGTGACCTCTAGTGGGACAGCTATGAAATGGTAGCTAGGAGGGGTATAGAGTTGAGAGAGCAGCTAGAATGAAAAGTGCAGTGACCCCTAGTGGTTGGTGTGTATAACCTGCAAATGGGAAAGTGGACACCTTACTAAAAAAGGAGAGTATGTCACACCCCATGACCTGCCCGCAGCAATATATAGAGTGCTTGGTGGGTGGGAAGTGCCTCACAACAGTCAGGCTGTAGTGCAGGACACTTTACCTCTTAAAGGCTCTGGCAATTCCCGATTTCAGTCTCTGCTGCTGGGCCGAGTTCTGAGGGGAGCAGGCTGCTTCAGGGGCCTATATAGGGAGGACAAACAAAGGAATCCCATTAGTATGCAGCAGGCTAGGACAGGACCCTATTGCGCATGTGCCAACTATTGGAACTGTATCCCGATACAGGAGGCTACTGCGCATGTGCAAGATGGTGGACACCCATGCTACACATTCTATGCAATTCTACCAAGGTAAGCACTCTAAAACAGCATTTAAACAGCTAAGAAATCACAGGATACTAGTGCTAGATGCTCTAATACCAGCCCTTAATGTAACACAGAGATAGCCCCCAAATCCCCGTGCAGAGCAGTCCAGAATTCAGATGGAGACACAATCAGTCACTGTGTGGGGACAGAAAGAAAGACTCCAGGCGAGTAATTTTACAGGGTATATGTAGAAAAAAAAAAAAAACAACTATGAGGGATGGTTTTCTTTATTTCAGTTGGCGACGCTGGGGGATTGGGCACTCCCAGTGTTGGTGTTATGTTTGGCAGCACTGGGGCTGGGCTGTCCGGTGTTGCAGAAGAAAAATGGGCAGGATGGGGGGTAGCAGCTGGCATGGTGAATTTCACCACTGCCCACCCTTCCTGATACAGGTATACCACCTGGTAACCCAGGCTGTTCAGCTTTCAAGCTGATGACTACCCGCTGCCATGCTGTGCTCATTATTGGCTGGCTCCTCCACTCAACCTCATCCTGGTTGGTCCATTTGGTCCTGCACTGTTCTGCTGCTTCTCAGCGCTCATTTTTAAAATTAAAAGTCAAATTCTATGTTTACTTTAGTACTTTTTTTTGAAACTGTTGTTATCCAGCTACTGCTCTGTTATGCCTACACTGTTTTCATGTTTGCTTGCACGCATGTGCAAGAAACATAGTGCCATCATCCGAGTTTTCGGAGGTGTGGCAGCCCTCTTCCAATTCAGGCAGTGTGTTTGCAGGTGCGGTCGCAGTTCTCCAATGGCTGCTGGAGCTGTCTATGACAGCAGTCGAAAATGCAGTGGAGTACAGTTGAAAGGGGGAGCTATGCTTCAGTGAGCAGCGATAAGATATCGCCTGCACATGCGCGCCCCTACACACTGCGCGCATGCTGTGTGCCTGCCCCCACGCACACACTGTATAGCCAACGGGGTGCCCAATCCCCTCGGCTGTGCTGCACTCCCAAACAGAGTTCCACATGCCACGCTGGTTGCCCACCCCAGGCGTGGCTACCTATAGCCGACGGGGATGCCCAATCCCCCTCTACCACCTCCTCCCCCAGAGAGTACAGGGTGCCACGCTGGGAGCCCATCCCAGTGTGGCAAACATCCCGCCGTCGTCCTTTTCTTAAAAAGAAAACTCTGAAACGCAAAAATGGTCCTCGCTGTCTCTGCCCCCACCTGCGCCCACCCACTGTGCACCCTGCCTCTCACACCCCCCACCCCATACTTACCTCCGGACTCCGGCGCGACGATCTTCAGTGGACCGGGAACACGTCTGCACTCTTCAAAGCCAACTGCGAACTGAGGAAATGCCGGTAAGCTGTATAATGGGATAGATAGGGTTTTTTCAACTTTGCTGCATATCTTAGACATTTTTTGGAATTTTTGCACCAAATTTTCAACATGGGGTTTTTGGAACCCCTTCTCGTGAATGCTCTCACTGTCATGGCGTTAATCGGGCCCAAAGGGTGATTTCGCAGTCACTGAGCGAAATCACCTTTCAGGACCAAGTAACGAAATGACACTGCCATTGTTCATAAGGTGGTCTGTCAAAAAGCCTATGTTGAAAATTTGGTGAAAAAATTCCTAAAAATGACTGTTTTACCAGCGTGCGTTGTGCAGTTCCTATGCACGCTCGTAAGTTTGCGAATTTTCAATATTTTCACTCCAGATTTTCAACATTGTCATTTTATTACACTTCCTTATGAGCAGTACAGCTGTCATTTTTCACATCTTGTCCAGAATGTGTTTCCGCCCATGTAGCGCACAATGGTGCAGTCGGTGTGCGAAATCAGTGTATGGGACACATTAAGAAAATCATAGTGACACTGTTCATGAGCAGAGGTCTTAAATGTCTATGTTGAAAATTTGGTGAAAAAAAATTCTAAAACTACTGTTTCTGACGTGCATTGTGCAGTTCACGATGCGGTCGTAAGTTTGCAGAATTTTAAATATTTTCACTCCAGATTTTCAACATTGCCATTCTATTACACTTCCTTATGAACAGTACAGCTGCCATTTTTCACATGTCGCCGAAAATGTGCTTCCGCACATGTAGCGCACAATGGTGCAGTCGGTGTGCGAAAGCAATGTTTGGGACAGATTAAGAAAATCACAGTTACACTGTTCATGAGCAGAGGTCTTAAAATGGCTATGTTGAAAATTTGGTGACAAAAGTCCATAAAATGACTGTGTTATGAGTGAGCATTCGCAGTTTCCACGCACCTCATAAGTTCATGACTTTGTAATATTTTCAGTCAGATTTTCACCAGGCATTTTCTACACTTCCTTATGAACAGTACAGCTATCATTTTTCATAACGTGGCAAAATGTGTTTTCACACTTTCAGTGCAGAGATGCGTGGTCACTGTGGGAAATCATTGTTCGGGACAGATAAAGAAAATCACAGTGACACTGTTCATGATCGGAGGTCCCAAAATGCCTGTGTTGACAATCTGCTGTAAAAATCCCCAAACTAATTACATTACGGTGTGCGTTGCACAGTTTCTACGCGACGCCGTGACTTCACCAGTTTTTTAATATTTTTCTGCAGATTTGCAACATTGCCATTTTACACCTCCCATGAACAGTAAAGCTGTCATTTTCACTTCCTGTTCGGAATGTGTTTTTGCACCTGTGGTGCTAAATGCCGTAGTCGCTGTGCATAAGCAGCTTTCGGCTAACAAACTGATATTGCCACTGTTCATGAGGTGGGGATCACAAAAAAACCATGTTGAAAATTTGGAGTGAAAATACCAACGAATGCCTGAGGTGTTAGGGTTTCCAACCATAATGCCCCACCCTGTAGAGAATGACAAGCATCAGGGGTATGACTTGGGATTCTTGCCTGTAATGCTCATACCATTCCACACCCTGCAGCGAGTGAGAGGCATCGAGGTATGCCTTGGACTCTTCAGCCCCAAAGTTCACCCCATTCTCCTATACCGCACCCATCTCACCGTATTTCCTGATGGAATGGGGTGCACATAAGAGCCAAAGACCCCAAGGCACACAGTGACACTTGTCAGTGTCTGCAGGGTAGGGTGTGGTGAAATGGCGTGGTCATTATGCCTGATGACCCAAAGGCACACCCCAATGCCTGTCACTCTCTGCAGGGTAGTGGTGGGGTTGGCTTCAGTTCAATACTTCACTGCCATTCCTATTATGCAGCTCTGTAACTTCTACACTACCAATACCAATGCCAGCAAGCAAACATTCGGCATTGACAAACGCTTGTTTGCATTTACTGTCAATTTCAAGATTAATGTTAAGGATTATACTGTGCTGCTTACTGTTTTAGAGTAATAAGTGCCTCCCCCTCTTAACTCCTGCTGCTCCTGTCCTACCTGCCTGCCCCAGACTCTGGCTCTAGCCCTTGAATGGGTGAGTGTGAGCTCACTTTGAATTCCTTATCTCTTCCCTTTGTGACCTCCATCTTTGTTATTTCCTCCTCTCCTCACCTATCTCTCTATAAGGCTTCTCCTGCTCCCCCAAGCCAATCACGTATTCCTCCATTTTGGGAATCAACTCCTGTAGCTCTCCTCTTCTTTCACCCCCTTCCCCCCATCCAGCAATTATCTCTGCCACTTTGCATGAGCATTTAAGCTTGGTGCCATTGCCCGTGGTGCCCCCAATTGTGTTCTGTCCTTATAAGGTAAAGATAACTGTGTCGTGTTTTCTATCTTCAAGTAAGTCAAGCCACACAGAGTGATTGCTTCCCTTTGGTTTATTTTCTTTGCAAGTTCATCAACTTCAAATACATGTATTCTTGCTTCTTGTTTGGTACTAGCTGTTCAATTTACATACAGTGCTTATATAAAGATTTCTTATCTTAAATAATACCAACAGCCAATAATATAACAAAATAACATATTAATCTTAGGGTGTGGTGAATTTGTGTCAAAGCATGACTGCATTTCTTACACAACATCACAAGGTGTTTACTACATTTCTTACACAATCTCGTAAGTGCTGACTACACTTATAGAAGGTTCTTTATGTGCACACCTTCCTTTAATAGGTAAATACCATCCTAATAAGGGCACACCATCCTGTTAAGTTTATTATAGGTTATATGTTGTGAAATAAGGTGTCACAAGACATTTAACTAGGTCTTGTGAGAAGCTGTATCACAAGGCAGCTAACTAAATATTGTGAAAGGTTATACTTGAGTACAAAACATTTGAGTAAGTATTATTATAGGTTATACTTAAGTAAAAGTTATATTTCAGTAAAAATGTTACACTGTACTCCTTCTCCTTCGTCTCTCTCTCTCTCTCTCTCTCTCACACACACACACACCCTTTTTCTCTCTCACTCCCTCTCCTTTTGTTTTCCTACTCGGCCCACTCGTTGGCTCTGTCTGGCCTCCGTAAATTAACACACTCTCTCTTTACCTTTTCCCTTTAGGTCAACGCCCTTGACCGGGCGCACTGTGGCTTTTGGCTGTGAAACAGAGCCGGCCACACTCTCATCACTGCCCACCCTTCCCGATACAGGTGCACTGCCTGGTGACCCAAGCTGTTCAGCTTTCAGTCCGACGACTGCTCGCTGCTGTGCTCAGCTCCATATTGGCTGGCTCCTCGACTCAACCTCATCCTGATTGGTCCATTTGGTCCTGCACTGTTCTGTTGATTCTCAGCGCTCAGATTTAAAACAAACTCCAATTCTGTGTTTACTTTAGCACTATTTTTTGTCCTGCCTGCCCAGCCCGGCTCCAACCTCTATTAAGTACTGCTCCTGCCCCAAAAGGTACCGCTTCAAGCTCCAACTATCTGTTCTTACAATTTCACCACTCCCCATAAAAGTAACACATCCCTTCATTACTTCAAGCATATCCCTTTTGTCTTCTCCTCACTTACTAGTACCCCCACATTGACCTCCCAGTTAACCACATTTTTGACTTTCACCAACCGTACTTTACGAACATACGAACATACGAAATTTGCCAGCAGATAAAAGCCTAGAGGTCTATCAAGTCTGCTCGAATCTGCAGCTAGCACCCCTTATTCTGCAGCTGCCCCTCCCTTCCACCCTTCCCCTTCATTAACCCTCCCCCTTGTCCTGTCCCATCCTCGTTTGAAGCAGTCCACTGTTCTACTGCATACCACTTCAGCAGGTAACGCATTCCACCCAGCCACCACCCTCTCTATAAAAAAGTATCTCCTCATCTCCCTCCTGAACCTTCCTCGCTCTAGTCTCATATCATGGCCCCTGGTGTCCCTCCCCTCCCTTACTTTGAACAGCCCCTCTGTACTTGTCTTGTTTATTCCTTTCATGTATTTAAAGGTTTCAGTCATGTCACCCCTGTCTCTCCTCTCCTCCAGTGAGTACATGTTCAACTCCTTCAACCTCCTCTCGTATAAGTCCCACAGCCCCTTGATCATCTTTGTCGCTCTGTGCTGCAACCCTCCAGTAACTTAATGTCCTCTTCAGATACGGATGCCAGTACTGCACGCAGTACTCCAGGTGGGTCTAATCAATGACCTATACAGTGGCAGAATCACCTCCTCCCTCCTCGAGGATATTTCCTTGCAATACAACCCAGCATTTTGTTGGCCTTTGCAGCTGCCTTCCTACATTGTGCTGAGTTGTTCATTGACCCCTGTAATGAGCACACCCAGATCCTTCTCCTCCTCCTCTGTCTGGGCTAGCTGCACTCCCCCAGCTGGTAACTCCTCCTTGGGTTCTTCATCCTAAAATGCAGCACCTTGCACTTTTTGGCATTAAAGCCCAGTTGCCAGGTGTCTGACCAGGTTTCAAGCTTTGCCAGATCATCCTGCAACCCCTGCCATCCCCCTAGGTCATCCACCACTGCGCCTACCTTGGTATCATTAGCAAACAGACTGATCTTGCTCTTGATGTCCCATGATATGTCTGCAATGAATATCCCAAACAACACTGGTCCCAACACCGAGCCCTGTGGAACACCACTCATCACTGCCCTTGGGTGTGAGAGCTCCCCACCCACCACCACCCTCTGTTGCCTTCCCTGCAGCCAGTTTCCTACCCATCTCACCAGCTTTGCACCCGCCCCTGTGCCTACTAACTTCCTTCCCAGCCTTCCATGTGGCACTGGTCGAATGCCTTACTGAAGTCCAGATACAGGACATCCACTGCATGGCTCTGTGCAGTTGCCTAGTTACCCAGTCATAGAACTCGACCAGGTTGGTTTGGCAGGATCTGCCACATATGAAGCCATGCTGTCTGCTGTCCTGTAGTCCTTTGGCCTCTGGGAGGGCCACCAGCCTCTCCTTCAGGATAGTCTCCATTAGCTTACCCACGATGGATGTGAGGCTCACTGATCTGTAGTTTCCGGTTCATCCTTGGGTCCATTGTGGATGGGCACCACATGAGCCATCCTCCAGTCCTGAGGTACACACCAATGTAGTGAGGCATTAAATAGGTCTGCCTGGTCCTGCAAGGACCTCTGCCAGTCCTTCAGTACCCTGGGGTGGATGCCATCTGGGCCTGGCGCCTTGTCCACCCTCAGTGCCTTCAAACCATCTTGAACTCTGCTCTCCATGATTTCCCATCTGTCACCACTTCCCACCCTGCTTCTGCCATTTCTCCCACCTTGGGTGTCACCCCCCTCTTCTCTTTAGTAAATACTGAGCAGAAGTACTCATTTAGTGCTTCCTCCCTCATTTCCACCCTGCTTCCACCCAACCCCCTCCTTCCTAATCCTTACTATGTGGTCCTTACAGCTCCTTTTCTCCTGATGTACTTAAAGAAGTCCTTCTCCCCTTCTTAATGCCTTGTGCCAGCCTGAGTTCCGTAGATGCTTTGGCTCCCCTTACGCCTTGTCACCTCCTTGATTCTGTCAAGTACTCCTCCTGTCCTCCCCCCTCCCTGTTTTCTTGTACTTCCTAAAGGCAGCTCTTTTCCTCCTTACCTTTTCCATGACCTCCTTGCTCAACCAGATCGGTTTCTTAGCCCTAGCCTTCTTGCTCTGGGCTTTGCAGCAGGTTTTGGTTGCCTCCACTATCCCCAGCTTTATGAGCTCCCACCTCTGGTTAGTGTGCATACTAGATTGAATTCTGGCCAGGTACCATTTTACCACTTCCCCCATCCTCCCAAAGTCGGCCCTCCTGAAGTCCAGCACTATTGTGCCAGATTCCACTCCTTCCTTGCCCATATCCAATGTGAGCCATACTGAGTGGTGGTCACTCCCCGACAGCGGTTCCTCCACTCTAAGTTCTCTCACAAAGTCCCCATTTGCCAGCACAAGGTCAAGGGTATTCCCTAACCTGGTTGGTTCACTGACCCTTTGCATCAGGAAGCTGTCCTGGAAGGCATCCAGCAGTACCTGCTCCTTCTGTTCCTGGTTGTTGGGTGCTCCAGTCCACTCCTGGCATGTTGAAGTCCCCCACAATCACCACACTACCCTTTTCATGAGTCCTACTGATCTGTCCCGCTAGTTCCCTGTCTAACTCCTCCGTCAGAGATGGTGGCCTGTACACCACTCCCATTCTAAGAATCCTATTCTTGGAGTCCTGGATTTGCATCCAAAGTGACTCCGTACTACCCTCCTCCCCTTCCTCCCTTACACACTTCAGTCCTTCCTTCACATATAGTGCCACCCCCCCTCCTTTCCCAATCACCCTGTCCCTACGAAATAATCTGTACCCTGGTACAGACAGGTCCCAGTCATTGTATTGTATTGTATTGTATTGTATTGTAACCTCTAATTTACCATCCCTGTACTGTACTGCTCTTGCTCCCTACACTATATTATCTACATACTGATTACCTGCCACTATACTCTCTCATAGTCTCTGATCCGTATTTGATACCTTCTACTCCTGGTACTTCTGTCATCTATCATATAACCTCCTCTGCTCTGCTCTGCACTACACTGTCTCCCGTTGTATCTCTACCCACTACCTCCCACTATGGGTACCTTGGTCACCTGTCTTATTACCTGCCCTTTTACATTCCTATGTCCCTTCCCTATCCATCTTTTCAACTGTGCAAAATGTCCTACTTTACTTTTACCTATTCCCTTTTCTGTCTCCTCCTGCTTCTACCACTCTACTTTACTATCATCACTCCCACTTTGATGTGGACATACTATGCCCTGCATAGAGACATACCCTCCAGCACTGTTTCCTCTTACAAATATACTGACTGACCTATCACTATTACCTCTCCTGTCTCTGGGCAAAAGACTAACCACCCCCACCCAGAGTATTACCATCTTTTACTGCTTCTCTCCCCAGTCTGCAACACTCATTAATATAAATCTTCCAGACATAGGCAACTCAAGGAATCAAAACTCCTTGCTCAATATCTTCAAAGAATTGTATTACTCCTCCTACTCCTCTCTGGTAATATTCACCCTAACCCTGGTCTCCACACAGCTTCCAATCTCCCACAGGCCCTCATACTGGCCTCCATTAACATTCAAAGCCTTCTACCAAAACTTGACGATCTCCAAGTTTGGATGTTACAGCATAAACCTGATATTTTAGCCATCAATGAAACCTGGCTGTCTCCTAAGGTACCTGACAATTCTGTCTCAATTCCTGGCTACATCATCTTCTGACTTGATTGTGTTGGCAGACATGGGGGTGGCTGTGCCATCTACCTGAAGGATACCCTTAAGGACCAGGTCCTCCCACTAATGCCTCCTACCACTACCTCCCAAATGCTAGTAATCAAAATAATGATCAGTTAACAAGGAAAATCCGTCACCTTGATATTCATTTACATCTCCCCTTGTGAACAGGCCTCTGGCATTAGAATAATAACAGAGTACCTTGACAGTCCCCAGCACTGTACTGAGACAATTGTATTGGGGGACTATAATTTAAACTGGCTTGCACCTGATGCTGAACCAATTAAAGATGCTCTTGCATCTATTGACATGACCCAGATGGTACCCATGCCTAACTGCATCAACTACAGAACTGGCTCCAGCTCTCTCCTGGACTGGATTCTCACCACTCACCAAAGCAGAATTACTAACGTTTAGTTACTACCTGACTCACTAAGTGATCACTCATCAGTCATCTGCCAGTGGTCCAATAAGTCACCAAAATCAAAGCCCAAATTCACCCACAGACATTTTCTAAAGAAAGGTAAATTCTAGCAACTTCGGACGGCACTCTCTTTGATTGACTGGTCCCCCATCAACTCCATGAGCTGCATTGATCTTGCTCTTAAATTCTTCATACAGCGATTTAATGAAGTCTGCGACCAGTTTTCCACCTATAGGAAAATAAAAATTAGGGGAGTCTCAAACCCTTGCATCTCCCCTGCCCTAATAGCCTTAATGAAGCATAGGCATAGTCTTTGGCACTGTGCAATTGCCACTAGTAGTCAGTCAGACCTGCAAAGGTACAAAGCAGCCAGAAACCAATGTACCCAAGTGGTGCAATGAGCCAAGCATGACTATTACAAAAGTGAGCTTTCTAACAACTGGGGTAATAGCAAACAATTCTGGGATAATGTCAAAAACATTAATGGTAAACCCAACAAATCCCCCCCAACCATGGCTGAGGTTAACGGCACCCCTATCCAGGACCACAAGTTAATTACCAACACCTTCAGTGTTGCATTTACTGATCTAGGTGGGGCACTCCCACCTGACTTTTTCAATGATTTAGCCTTGCCTGGCAAAAAAGAGAAATCTGCTTCTTCTCAAAATACACTGCCCTTTTATTTCAGGAAAGTTTCCCCTTGTTAAAGCTAGAAGATATCTTCTAAAGGTGCTAGGAAAACCCACATATAGCAGTGACACCCTGGATATAAAACTTCTGTCTCTCGCACTTGAGGCCATCCTACTCCCTCTCACTAATCTCCTGAACCTGTCACTCTCCATCAAACAGTTCCCCCAGCTCTGGAAATCTGCAGTCATGATGCCTGTTCACAAAAGTGATGATAGGTTCCAACACACCAATTACTGCCCCATCTTAATCCCCCCCCACTCTCTAAAGCCATTAAATAAACAGTTGCTGACCAACTGATAGAATACCTTGACAAATATAACATGCAGTGTGCCCAGCAACATGGCTTTAGAAAGGCACATAGCACAACCACTGCACTACTGCAATATATTAACCACATTCATAGGGCCTTGGACACTGGACATTTGCTAGATGCGGTGTTTATAGAGCTAACCAAGGCATTTGACACCATCAATCACAAACTCCTCTTGAACTCCTTCCCTGCCCTTGGCCTTTCTTATGAAGTTACCAGCTGGTCTGAAACTTACCTGCTAGGAAAACTCCAGCATGTTAAGCTTGGGGACACTCTCTGACTGCCTCCCTATTCAATCTTGGGTGCTCCTTGGACCACTACTTTTTAGCCTCTTTATCAATAATCTTCCTGCAGCCTGTAACAACATGATCCTTTATGCAGATGACACCGTCCTTTTTTCCACTCACACTGACCCCGTCCCACTATCCGCTGACCTGCAGTCAAACTTTAGTCATGTTGAAAAGTGGTTTGATCAGTATAAGTTGCTTATGAACTACATAAAACAAGGCCATGCTGTTTGCCAGTGCATGCAGTAAACACAAAACAGTTAGCTTAACTATCCTGAATAAGTAACACCTCCCCCTTGACCAAGTCCATGAGTTCAGATATCTCGGCATTACTTTGGACAGTCCACTTTTGAATGGCACTCATATCAAACTCATCTCCAGAGCCATAAACTCCAGGATAGGTATCCTCTATCTCCACTGCAATTGTCTAACCACTGAGGTACTGCAGATAGCTGTAACCAGCTCAGTCCTTTCTATTATCAATTATGGGCTAATCTTCTATGGATCTGCCTCAGATACCGCATTAAAAAGAATCAAGACAGCCAGCCCAGTGGTGCAGAGGGTTGAGGTGCTGATGCCTTACCTCGACCCTTGCCAGTGACCCGGGTTCGGGAATGGACTCGGGGCTCTGGGAGTCAGCAGGGGAGGAGAGGATCGAGTGTCCAGAGGACTGCTCTCCTCTCCTGGGGCGGGCTGTGGGAGTGCAACGCAAGAAAGGGAACATCACCAGAAAAATGGAAATTAGCTTCGCACTCAGCCAGATGATGGCTGCCTGGCAGTCCGATGCCATTAATGTCTCTGGAGTCATCCGTCCGTCAGCAGTACCCCAGGGCCAAGTAGTGTGCTTGCCTGCCCTACAGGTGCCTCTCGCCTCGAAGAAGGGGAGATGACTGCAAATGTGAGGGATGGGGCACAGGAACAGGACAGATCAGAGGTACCTTGGCACAGCCTGAAGGAGTGGCTGAGAGCGGTAGTGCATAGGTGAAAAAAGATAGCACAAAAAAAAAAAGAATCAAGACAGCGCTGAACAAGTGCTGTCAACTTGTGACTGGGGCTGGTAATAGGACGCATACATGTGATCTATATAAACAATCATCATGGCTCCACCTTCATGGAAGAATAACCTACCAAACCTGCCTCCTAGCTAAAAAAAATCTGCCTCGGCCTTACCCACCCCCCCCAACTACACATGCCCTTATGGCACCTCTCCCTCCTACCCGTTGCACTCACAGTGCTAACAAATCCCAGTTCAAAATTTCTTTCTGCCATACCTCACAAGCACAATGCTCCTCTCTATTTAGGGCCCCCTCCCTTATTAATGGGCTCCTTCCTGATGTCTCAGCAGAGAACAAACTAGGCACATTTAAACGCAAACTGCGCTTGCACCTCTCTTCTCTTGGCAATTGTGACTGTCCCACTTAGGTTCCCTCTCCTCCTTTCTACTATACCCCTCCCTCTATTCTCCTCCCCTTTCCCCTATACTTCCCACCTTCTCTCCCCTTCCTCTTTTTTCTTTTCTCTCACCCTTACCTTTCCTTTCACCCCTTACCTCCATTTTTTCTTTCCTCCCCATCTCAACGCCTACCCCCATTTCCCCTTCACTCCTTCTGACATCTTACTCTATCCCTCCCTTTTACCCCAACTGCCTTCTTCATTTCCCTTGCTCTCCCTTCTGCCTTACTGCACCCTCACCCCTAGGCTCCTGTCTTCCCGGTCTGTGTCTACCCATTCTCTCCTACCACCCTACCTTTCCACCATTCCCTCACTTCTCCAACTGTATTCCCCTGACTCATATCCTTTCTTCCCCTTTCTCTCTTCACTCTCCCACTCTTCCCAACTTACCTACTATCACATTTGCACATCTTGCAGCATACTGCACTTATCTACTGCACTTTCCGACAAAGACTCCTTCAACTGCCTCTTACAACTCACCTCCACCCATTTGTAATTTGATGTAACAACCAATGTTTTTGTCCTAACCTGTAATTGTCTGCAGTTCAAGTCCCTGTGTAACTCATATTTCCTTGTATTTTGTATGAGTAGCTCTGCATTGTTACTTATTTTTTTGCTTTTGATGTGGAACCTTTGTAAACAAACCATTGGTTCAAAGGTATTTGTAATCCTAGATCTTAAGAAATAAATAAAAAAAAAATGGGGCACCCGCGTTCTAGAATATTGACATGTGCGGGTTGGGCTTGAGGTGGGACAGTTACAGCAGCAGCAACAGACATCAAATGGCTGGTTTTCTTTTTTGCAGGGTGTATTTAAAAAAAACTACAAGGGATGGTTTTCTTTATTTTAGGTGAAGACACTGGAGATTGCGCACCCCCAGAGTCAGTATTATGTTTGGTGGCACTGGGGGGTGGGCTTCCTGGAGTAGCAGAATCAAAATGGGCAGGGCAGGGGGTAACAGCTGGCACAGGGGATTGGGCACCCCCCATGCTGGAATATTAACATGGGTTGGGCTTGTGGGGGGGGGAGGGCAGTTATGGTGGTGGCAGCAACAGACATCGATGGATGGTTTCCTCTTTTACAGGATGTAATTGAAAAAAACTACAAGGGATGGTTTTCAGCAGGCTGATCATGACATCTCAGCTGTGCTTGGTGGGCTGCATTATGCAGATTAAAGGAAAGAGCCACCCTATGATTAGGTCAGCTCTCTCCTTTGAATGACACAAAGTTTCCTCCCAGCAAGCCAGAACATTGCCATGACCAGCCTGGCTGATGATTGTTGTGACACTGACGAGCCTCTTGCAGACCACTCTGCACTGGACTGACAGTGTTGCACCTCTCAAAACCCAGTCTTCTAACAAAATGTTCGCTGCACGTGTGTGCACGGTGAACATAAAAAATTGAAATAAGTAAAGGTCAGTAGACCAGATAAGTATTCTAATGCCCTGGAATGCTAAGCAAGAAACATTAAAATTTTACAAATTGAATTGCCAATATTAGTATCATAAGATAGAAATTTACTTAAAGATACAAAATTGCAAATTCAAAAAATCTTAGTTTAAATGTCAGTGGAATAATAATATTCAAGGAATCCAGCAGGTCACAATATTCGACCCAGCTAGAAAATTCCATGGATTCTGTAAAAAGGACATAAAAGAAAGAAAACAGAAAAAACAGAAAGAGCACAGCTGAATGTAAAACTAAAAATAAAACTTAATGTGGAATATAAAAAACACAAGATTTGATTTTGATTTGATCTGATTAGTTTAACAGTTAGCACACTGGAATACAATTCCTTTTACAGGTACGACCCTTGGTCATACATTTATAACAATACACATTCACAATATATATATAAACAATACTACACGTAGTCTTGGAAAACTTATTCCATATCTAATAAATATATGTCCATTAAAAAAAAACAATGACATTTGAACAAGTCCTTATAATAATGCATTAAAGAACGTGAAAACATTTATAACTTGGTGAACACCTGGGGCCAGATATTCAAATTTTTGTGCTGGGTGCAAAGTGTTTGCACAGGGATTGTGTCGCAATAGTGCTGGAGCATGATATTCAAAGGAAGAAATAGTGCCGGTGCAATGTGTTAGCATCAGCACTGAAGTATAATGTATGCATGGGTCCTGGGGAGGGGCAAAGACATGCATACAGGTGCTCCAGGATATTAAAAGCCATAGCGCTGCGTTATGGTCCGTAGCATGACATATAGCACGGCACTAATTACCGCTGATGAAAAGCAGGTAGTAACTCCAGGCAAAGCAAGGATGGGGGGGTTGTGGACACAGCAGCACCACTAGTAGCATGGTGCACCTGAGGTATCACAACCTGGTGGTCCAGTGGCCCTCCCTCCCCCATCACCGATGTCCCCATTTGTAAAGCAGTTTAATTATCCCCCAGGCATTGGTGGTACAGTGTGCCCCCTTCCCAAACCCTGAATGCCCCATTTGCAAAGTATTGAAAACATTCCCCATTCATTAGTGGAACAGTGTACCCTCCTCCCCAAAGCCTGATTTCTCCATTTGTAAAACATTGTAAATATCCCCCAGTCATTAGTGGAACAGTGTACCCCCCCCTCCCCAAAGCCCAATTTCCACATTTGTAAAACATTGTAAATATCGCCCAGTCATTAGTGGAACAGTGTACCCCCTCCCTGAACCCTGAATTCCCCATATATAAAACATTGTAAATATCCCCCAACCATTAGTGGAACACTGTTCCCTCCTGCATGAACCCCAAATTCCCCATTGTCAAAACAGAAGAGCATGCCTCTATCATTGGTGGTCAAGTGGCCCCCCACCCCTCACCGCAGCAGGATGTTCCCACCACCCCACTTCTCCCCATGCTGAAACAGAGCTGGCGCTGGCACAGTCCTCCTCACACCATCGCAGCCAGCGCTGACTGAACTGTCACCAAGTGCTGTACTGTTTGTATATATGGGGGATAGGAGCTGGAGCAGTCCAGTGGACCACCAGGGATTATTTGTTATTTATTAGGGGAGATTGGGGCTGGGGGGGTACTAGACTTCCAAGGACAATGATATACTGTATGTCTGCCTGTATGGGGAACCGGGGATCGGGGCTTGGGGGGGCCACTAGACTACCAGGGTAGGTGTATCTATTTGAGACTACATGTGTCAGGGATCAGAGACTGGGGCAGGGGGGCAGGGCCTGTTGCAGGGTTCTGGGGGTCTCCAGCAGGATTATTGCCATCATGGGGCCCCCCTGCTTGGCCGGCCTTCACCCCATATGTTTGATTGTATGCAATGCACACATATCTCCAATGTCTTCTCAGTACAACTAGTGGTATCTTTAAGGTTTCTAGAGGATGACAGCATATCAGTGCATAATGTTCCTTCTGTCACATCCACTGCTGCCCATCTGCCCTTACTGCCCAGGACATAGCTTAGTAAGGCATTGCACGACATCATGATCCCACATCAAACACTGTGCACAGCCCTATGTTGCTGTTATAAGCTGTTCATGTGCTACAACATTTCTAGATATTTCAGGTACACTCTGCTGCTATGTACTATGGGACTTCTGCTCAGGTCTACATACAGGTGGAGATGTGTGCACAAACCCAGTCTGCGGCTACCGACCTGTAGTTCCAGTCTGACATACAGGTGGAGCTGTATGCACTATGGAATAGCGCCGGGCAAACTACATGGTAATGAATGCAAAGCAGACCATAATGAGATGCTATTGTGGCTGTTTGCACATGGATTGCTGAAGTAGGCTCATTTGCACAGAAGTTTTGAATATAACGAAATGTAACACTGGGCTAATGTGTTAGCCCAGGGCAAACATGTTAGAGCTGGGCTAACGAGTTTGTCCTTGGCTAACTTGTTAAAACCATAGCACAGTTCTGCAGTGTTTGGCCTGCACTGTTGTTTGCAGTTGTTGTGCACCACTTCATAACTATCACCCGCATTAGCCACCTAATGCAGCTCTACCTTACTCCACCTCTGTGTGCACTGGGATGCTGTTGTAGTTTGCACTGCCTGGTAGCTATATTCAGTCTTATTTGCCAGGCTATTTTTGCACTGCACTCTCAGCCCATTTTGCACGCCTTCATTTGCATGCTGTATTCAACTGGTTTAGCCCCTGTGCTATTTCTTTGAATATAGTGTGCAAATGATCTGGGCTATTTTTGCACGCTGGGCTGTGCTAATTTTGCCCCAGGGCTAAGTCCTGAATATTGGCTCCTGGATCTGTCATGGTATTTCATTCCAAATTGTAGAAGCAACATAGGAAAAAGTGTGCTGCCCATTTGTAGTACGCATCAAAGGAATGTTTAAAATAGTATGATCATTAATAGATTTAGAATTATTTTTGATTTGTACTCTATCAACTGCTTACAGAAGCTGGGAGGGATTCCTGTTCTTAATTCTAAAAATAAACCTAGATATCAACAATTTAAAAGATAAGAAATAGGTAGCCAGTCTGAGAAGAACATCACAATGATGCAAGTTATTAGGTGCTAACAGTGCAAACTTGCCTATTTTTTGCATCAAACTAGATTTCTTCAATAGAGTACTTGTAGGGGCATTATCAGTTACTATTGATGCATAAGGGCTGGCAGTATAGCCTAGAGGTTAGAGGAATGAGGTGTGAATGAGCTTGGTACATCTAGCAGACCAGACCTGAGTTTGATTCTCACAACCTCCACTTGCATACTGTGTGACTCTGAGCAAGTCACTTAACTGACCAGTGCTCCCAGGTCACCCCTGAAAACAGGCACTTGTGTCTAGTGGGCCGTACCCAGTTACCAAAGACTAAATAAAAATTGTTCACTATGGGCAGATGTACTTGATTAACTATAGCAGTTCTTGATTCTGAAGTTATAAAACTATGAAGCCTGTATAGTAGGGCAAGTTTTGTATGTATTTTCACTGTTGTTATTTGGATATGGGTGCTAAAATTCAAAGTAGGGTCTAGCACAACCACAGACTACTTAAAATGATTTACATTTTCCTAAATTATACCATCTAATGACTCAACCTGAAGTTTATGACCATTATCTCTCAGTCTAACAGGGGTTCCAAACAACATTGTTGTGGTTGTTGACTTATTTAACACCAGATTGTTATCTATCAACCATTTTTGCCTAGAACATAATTCCCTTGTCAAGATGTGATTTAATTCAGGACAGCACAGTCCGGCACCTGATGGAGATGGCGGTTTCTGAGTAAACTCTGTGAGACTCTGTCCCATTACTAAATAATTAAAGCTCCAATTTTATTTCCTTTGCTGTAGTTCAGGATCGGGAGATACAGCAAACAATTACCTACTGAATAAAGGTAAATTCGGGTCAGTTGTCTTAATATTAGCATTGTTATTTCTGAGGAAAGAAGAGTGAAGAGGATCTAAACATGTCATTTGGGAGGCCCCACTCTCCCTGCTCACCTAGCTCACAGGATTCGCTACACTATTCTGATGGTATGGTTGACACCAGTATATATTCTGCTTTTACAAATAAAGAGGATATAACTCAGATAAAGGACATGCTTGTGGATCTAAAACTGGACTTATCTGAAGTTAAAAATTCCACAGCGGCCCTATCTAAACAAAATGAAGTGATGGTTCCTTATATTGACTCTAACAGTGCAAAAATATCAGAGCTGACATCTGCAGTAGGTTACCTTGAACAGTTCACAATAATACAGGCTGAACAGATATGTTATTTGAGGGAAAATATAGATGATCTGGAAAACAGGGGCAGGCATAATAACATCAGGATTCTGGGTGTCCCTGAGGATATTGAGGGTAATAATATTATTGCTTTTCTTCAAAAATTCTTACCAGATTTGTTGGGTTTCTAATGGCCATGGACATTAGAGATCGAAAGAGCACACAGGTCGTTGGGTCCTAAAAATAGAAACCAATGACACAGGCTAATAATATCATATTTCTTGCATTATTCTTTTAAAGAAGAAATCTTGCACCTGGTCAGAGAGTGGAGATCTTTAATATGGAGAGGGGAAAGGATCCTATTATTTCAGGACTTTTCAGCTGAGGTGGTGGGGAAAAGAAAGGAATTCAATGAGGTCAAACAATAGCTAAAAGATGATAGTGTCCAATATTTTTTCAAATACCCTGCCACACTGATAGTACATGATTCAGTAGATAAAGCAACCAAATGTAACACAGTAAAAGAAGCTTGTGACTTTGTACGTCATTACTGTGAAAGTATGACAGGCTTAAATAGCCCGGCTGGACCCAACCGACAAACTTTGAACTATGTGCGAGGTCAACAGAGTATGGAACAATCACTCTATGACCCTCACGCTCCCCTGGACAAAACAAAGTCTGATACCTCATCTTGTGCATTTGAACAGGCTATTTGCAAGCCCCAGCAACTTCCCTAAGCATCCACCCCTCACCTGTATTCTGCAGCAGTTCAACAGCTAAGGTCCCCTGAAATCCAAAGGAAAACCAAATCCTCAATGAGGCCATCCAATATACCCAGACGAGCTTTTCAAAAAAAAAAAGCAAAAAACAAAAAAGAAACCACAGCAGAGAGAGCTTCCACAATTCATCAGTGTCTGCTTCTCCTGAACCGGATATAGATCTCGAGATGGAAGCAACACCCTCAAATAAAAATACCCGAGCTGCACTACTGGTTCCTGTACATGGTGAAGGCAAAGCTTATTCTGCGAAAAAAACACTGGTTACCACTATGCCTATTTCTCTTGATTCACAAGCAAATTACGGTTCTGCTAAACTTCCAGTTTAGCGTTGCTATCTACAAGGAGATACATGGCTTTTATCTCACTGCAAGATACACATGTTAGCATCTGTTCTTATTTTCTGGGCTGTAAAAAAGAGAAAGAAAGACACCATTTTCTTCTGGATTTAAAGGGTTGTTTACTTCTATTGCGATGCATCCTAGGAGCATTTATCCTTGTGATTACATGGATATTAATTTTTTTTTTGGTGCTGCTAAAACCAATCATCTAACCAACTTGCTTTCTGATTGCATCTATGCAGGGTTGAGCTGTATAAAGTAGAGGGAACTGGATTTGGTGATTGCTGTGGTTCAGTGCATCAGTAGGGGCTAGTGTAAAGCATACCAGTGGTAATAGTGGTTAATAATTAATCTAGCTCAGTTTTACTATCTCCTTTTTTTGAACCCATGTCTGTGGGTCTGTTTTACTTTTCTGTCATCTTTGTGCTGCTGTATCCATTGATATGGATATAGTATCATGCTGCTTAACTCCCCCGACTTGATATCTACTATAAACTTAAGTTAAGCAGGCTGCCAAAAGAAATGCATACTTAAGTATGGTGTACTTGTAGACACTAGATCAGCTAAGGCTAAGCAGAAGCTCTGTATACTGATGGTGTCTAAATGGATTGGGTACAACAGCTGCAGAATAAGGGGTACAAACTGCACATTCGAGCAGGCTTGATAGACCTCTAGGCCTTTATCTGCTGGCAAATTTCGTATGTTCGTATGTGTTGCTAGTGATACTTAAGAAAACTGCCAGGGCTTGCAGGGGATTGTGTACAAATGAACTACTACAGCTAGCTTCTTTTTCACTCTCTCCTGTGCTGAACTACGTATATGTCAAGTCGTTTTTTATTTGTGATATTGCCACTGTGGTTTTGCTTATGTATGGCTCCGAGGAAGCAGACCATAGGGCATTTACTAGTTCACCTCAATTCTATCACATGGCTAACTAAAACAGAGTGGTTATAACTTGTATATAGAACTAATATACTAATCTCTTTGGGATGGAACTTACTGTGTCACGTACTCAGTACCTACTAAGCTAGTCTCCAGTGCTGACTTCACCTTGGACTTTGTTCGGTGAACTGTTTAGCTTACAATAACTTGTACCCTACTGGATGAGTAAAATCTAAAGAAGAGAGTACAGTGTTATTACATAAGTGAAGCCTAATTTTTTTTTGTTCACAACTTATCACAGTTTATTATTCTGTCATACTGATTCTCACCCGTCTTTATAAAAAGTAATTATCTTTTATCTTTATTTTACAAAGAATTATTAATATTAAAAAGTTTTAGAGTACTTTTGTTAGGTATTAGTTTAGATATTTACTTGGTTATTTGAGATCTTAAATACTTTCTTGCCTTATTACATTTGTTTATAACAAGGTAACATGTTCATCTTAAACTTAATATAGATACCATTTTCATGTTATTTGCCACAGTAATCTTTGTAAGAATTTACCTGCTGTCTGGGTCTGGTATTATTTATTATCTCGAAAACATTTAACTATGTATCCTTACAGATTTACTTCCTGGAATGTTAATAGTCTAGCTTCCCCAGTTAAAAGGAAAAATATGTTGATACTCCTCAATAGGAAAAAAACAGACATTGCTTTCTTATAGGAAGCTCACCTGGATGATGTGGAATCCATTAAGCTATGCAGATCTTGAGTGGCTCAAGTTGAATATAGTACCTTTAGCTTGAAGCAAAGGGGGACTGCAATATTAATAAGAAAGGGGGTTAACTTTGTAAAATCTTCCCACATTTCTGACCCAGAGGGGAGATTTCAGATTCTTTTAGGTACTCTAGATGGAATAGAGGTCACATTATGTAATGTTTATGCCCCGAATTCAAGCCAACATACATTTTTTGACTCAATTACATCCCAACTAATTGGTTATCCAGACCATAACAGTATCTTGGGGGTGACTTTAATGAAGTCATGGACCTAGTTATTGACAGAAAGCCAGCTACATTTTCACTCTGCTTAACTAAGGCCCATCAATCCCTACATAAACTAACTAAAGAGCTTTTTCCTGGTGGATAGTTAGAGGGTAGTAAACCCCAAAGAAAAAGATTACACTTTTTCCTCAAACAGGCATTTAACTTTCAGTAGAATAGATCATTTATTAATATCTTTGAATCTAATTAACCCAGTATCCGATGCCAAGATTGATTCCATTGTGATAGCAGAACACACTTTAGTGAATTTAAACATTTTCTTGGGAGAAGGTAAACCAGAGGAGCTATGTTGGAGGCTTAACACTTCTTTCTTAAAGGAAAAAGAATTCCCTGAATGGGTCACTAAAGAAACTAAGGAATATTTTACATTTAATGACAATGGGGAAGTATCTGCAGCCTGTTTATGGGAGGCATATAAGGTATATATAGCGGGATGGATCATTAGCTTTTCAGCATTTAAGAAAAAAAGAAAAAGTTAAATTGCTTACAGAGAAACAATCTAAATTAGCTGAGCTGGAAGCAAAGATAAAGAAATCAAACCTATTAGATCATGCATTATTATATAAAATTGCCCAGGCTAAGTTTGAGATAAACTCCTTACTCTCTGCCCAAGCAGAATATGCCTTGTTTTGCACAAAGCAGTGTTACTGGGAATTGGGGGACAAGGCAGGGAGATTGCTGGCCCATAGATTAAAGAAACTTAATATTCAAAATATCATCCCAGGTGTTCAGGACTCCATATGGAATGTACATAATAAAAATAAGGCTATAAATTATGTTTTTAGAGAATTCTACTCCCAAATATACACCTCTAAAAACTTAGATACAAAGGATGCAAAACCTTTCTAAATTCTGTCCAAATTCCGAAAATGTCCAAGTCCTGTCTGAACCAACTTAATAATGATCTATATATGGATGAAACTGCGATGATAATTGAACCATTACCCAATGGGAAAACACCAGGACTTGATGGCTTACCTGGAGAGTTTTTCAAGCTAACAAGCTTGGAGATCTCTTCACACTTACTTAATATGTACAATGAATCCTGGAAGAACCACACTCTCCCTTCTACCCTTACACAGACTCTAATTCACAAGAAAGGTAAAGATCCTCTTTGTTTTGCAAGCAACCATCCGATTTCATTGATGAATACGGACTATAAAATCTTGGTGAAAATCTTGTCTATGCATATGCAAACAATTATATGCAACCTTGTAAGTAAAGAACAGGTAGGATTCATACAGAATAGACTGGGAACAGATAATGTTCAAAGACTGTTACATGCAGTTTGGCAGGCTAATAAATCTGAGGAGATATGCCTGGTGCTTTCTCTGGATTTATTTAAAGTTTTTGATTCACTGTCATGGGAATATATGTTTATGGCCTGAAAAAACAATTTGGATGTGAGGGTAAATTTAATGCATGGGTTTCCTTATTATATAACAAGTCTACAGCCCAGGTCCTAACTAACGGGTTAATATCCAGTCCCATTTCATTAATGTGTGGCACTAGACAGGGCTTTCCCCTCTCCCTCTACCAATTTATCCTAGCTAGAGAACCATTAATTAGAGCTATTGCTGAACACCCTAGCATATCTGGAATTAATATTAGTTCTCAGGAAAACAAACTTTATGCATATGCAGATGATTTACTGTTAACCCTATCTAAACCAGTACAATCTTATGGGTCATTCAAGCAGCTTTTACTGAAATTTGGAACTTTGTCCAGTTTGCAAGTAAACTGAGATAAATCTCAAACTATATGCCCTAACCCCACACCATACGTTAGGCAGAATTTTCAAATCTCTGCAAACTTAGATTCTCTAGTGAATTTAAACTATTTCCCCCTTATCCAAGATACTGAGTCAGATTTCACGAGATGGAGTCATCTAAACCTCTCTCTATGGGGTAAAGTGAACTCTATAAAGATGATTATTGCCCCAAAGTAATTTTACCTATTCCAAAATATTCCAGTCCTTCTAAACAAACAGCATGCAGCACAAACTAAATAGTATATTTTGAATATTCTTATGGGATGGTAAGCCCCCAAGGTTGAGTATTAACAAATTACAAGTGCTGTATGAGTTAGGATGTCTTGCACTTCCACATTGGCAATGGTATCAATGGGCCTGTATATTTAAACAGTTATCAATCCACCTCCAACCCAAGGCAGATAAAAACAAATCTGACCCCTTATGGGTACACTTGGAAAAGACTCTTATTTAACCAAACCAACTCTCAGACATTATTTATCTGCCCACTCTGAACATGTTAAGAAACAATCCATGCCTAGCTGACTCCTTCAAAGTACTTAAAAATGTCCATAAAGCCATTAACCCTGTCCTGACTCCTCTAAAAGTAATACTCTTGTGGTTCAGTCCACATGTAGCTGGAAATGGCACCAAAATATCAAATGTAGCTTGGTCTCATGTGGGGATTAATAAACTTGGTGACATACTATCTACAGTGACTTCCATGTTATTGTCCTTTGCAGAAATCAAAGAGAAGTTGAATCTTTCATGGTTTCACTTTCATTATTACCTTCAATTGAGAACCATACTTAAAGGTCATATTCTTTCAGACAGCTACTCTCTACCTAGTAATAATGACTGGAATCAAATAGTTAAAATAAGTCCCTGAAGAAAGGTGTAAGCTATATTTACAAATCACTTAGTAACTGTCATCTGTCTTTATCTTTGACTTCTCCAGCTAGACAGAAGTGGGAACTGAATTGGGTACCCCCATCTCTGATGAAGAGTGAAGCCTTGCTTGGTACCAGGCTTACAAAGGTAATAGAGACATCCAAGGTAAGCTGATTCAGTACAAAATACTCAATCAGTTCTACTTGTCTCCTGCTAAACTTTTTGACCAGGACTTGTCAACCAATACCAACTGTTGGAAATGTCAGGCTGCTAACACAAACCTCACTCACATGCTATGGGAATGCCCCTCTCTTACTGCATTTTGGCAAGAAGTGGGAAAGGCATGTGATGCCTCACTATGCACTGCTGTGCCTCCTTCCCTACTTATTTATATCCTTGGAATTTTCCCAGATAACATTACCCTTACGTATTATCAGAAATTGTGGATTTCAACTGCTGCTGTATATGCTAAAATATTAATACTTAAATACTGGAAAGATTCCAAGGCACCAACTGTAGAGTGGTATGATATGATGAGTTACACAGCTAACAATCAAAGGATATCCTATGTCTTGCAAGATAGAATAGATAAATTCCTGGATATTTGGGGTCACTTTATACAGCTAACGACTCCTTAGTTCAGGTTTCAATTTGATGAAGATAGTCCTAATGTATACCTGTTTTCAGTCTACAGTTTTGATATTATTTATATGTGACCTATGTGGTTGTTATTATCAAATTCCAACAAGCTTTAGTTTTAAATGTGAATAGAGATTAATATTCTATAAATTTATTGTTCCTGTATTATGATACCAAAACCTATTTTCTACATACTGTATTAAGAACTGTATTTCAACTGTTATCTTGCATTAGATTGTTTCTATGTGAAGATATTTATTCTGTAATGTTTCTTTTGCCTTGATGAATTAAAATAAAAAAAATTACTATAAAAAAGATGTGTAAATGACAACAATATCATCATCATACAAAATGAAGTGCTCATCGTTGATGACTTTTGTAATTGAATAAAAAAATAATAAAAACAATATGTGCCCCAATATGGAGCCCTGTGGAACTCCACATTTAACTACAGCCTTATCTGAAATACCCCACCCCCATACTTTACTGCCTAATGTCTTCCTGTTAAGTAATTTGCAAACCATCCTAATGCGGGTATTCCCAGTTCCAGGGCTCTCAGTTTCTTGATGAGAGGGGCATAATCAACCAGATCGAATGCTCTGGTCAAGTCCTCGAACACGGCACCAGTCAGACACCCTCTTTTCATGCCTTCATGGACCACACTCATGAACTTGACGAAGGCAGTCTCCATCCCATACCCCTTCCTAAACCCATGCTGATTCTGTGACTTGATACCATAAGACTCCAAATAATCAATAAGCTGACCATAAACTACCTTTTATTGTTTCTTCCAGAGTGCCGACAGAATAGACTGTTTCCATAAATTGGGTACTTCACCCAAGGAAAAAGATAAATTAAAAATAACATTAATTGGACAGACCAGCTCAGCTGATGCCATTTTTAACAATTCTGGAGCCAAGTTTTCAAATCTAGCAGATTTATCTTATTTTATTTGTTTTAGTAACTTAAACACCTCATGCCTTGTAACTACCTTCTAATAAAAATTGGGTCTTCCTAAGGGTTCATCAAAGTTTGTCACTAATGAGCAATCCTTGCAATCTGTGTGATGTGTCCAAATCTGTAAACATCTTATTAAATTCATTAGTTAGGGATAGGGAACATGGCAATTTCTCATCTCCCCTCTTCATAGCCATGTCAGATCTTTGTATAGGATTTTTTAGACCATTAATAGTCTTCCAAAACTTTTCAATGTCAGATAAACCCTCAGTTTACTGTTTTTGTAAATATTCAATCTTTGGCAATTTTGTTTTAATTTTTACAAGTGTTTCTTAAATGTCAATAATATTGCATGTTTTCCACTGTTTCATTTTGCTTATAGTGCTTCCATGCTTTATATAATTTCTTCACTAATTTATAAAGGGAAGAAGTTAACCACTTAGATTCTCTGCCACTGATGCGCCTTCTAATATATGGTACATATAAATCCAATACTCTAGTAAACTCAGTTATAAAATAATCCAATGCACAACTGACATCATGAACTAACTGTAAATATGACCAACCCACATTCTGTAGACTCTCCAGAAAAGCCTGTACATTAAATCCTGAAACATTTCTAAATACTGACACATTAAGTTTAACTTTTTAATTGCTAGAGTGTTTCCCAATACAAAATATTGGATGGTGATCACTTAGCGAATCAGCAATTAATCCACATTTAAAAATGGATTTAGGTCTATTTGTCAGTAGCCAGTCAAGAACTGTGTACTTATTCAATTTCAGGTTCAACCTGGTAGGGAGGTTAATCAATTGTTGCAAGTCTGTATATGCAAGAATGCTAATAAGTTTAACAATTTCTACCCCTACCCAATTGGAGTTAAAATCTCCCAACACTATGAGCTCACCCACAGTGTTGTGAGCCAACAAATCAGCAAACTCCTGTAACCCTTCACTGTGTCTTAGGTGGTATATACACACAACTTACTGTCAAATTTTTAACTAATCCCCTTTTTAATTTGGATGGCCAGGAGTTCACAATTAATAGTGGGGGCCCTAGTTATACATATCTTCTCCACAACCAATGTATTTTTTTTAACTCAGCTTTATTTCATTAAAAGCTTGCACATATGAGGGATACAGTTTCCACCAATTATACAATATTTGATAGAATACATTCAGATACATTTTCCAGCATAACCTGGATTTACCTGTCTTCGTGTGCGTGGAAGCTCATCATACATCGTCAGTATATCAAGCATGTTAAGAGGGACTGTTAGCTGCTAAATAGCTTCTCCTATTATAATGTGAACTAGTAACCCTTGACTGGACAGTGCTTGCCCCCCTCCACTTAGTTTTCTTTAATTTCAAGTGTTACCAGTTTGTGATCAGTCATCCCAATGCAAATAGGTTGGTCTCCGTACCCTACTCCCACAATGTTCCTTCAGTTTATTCTCTAGGATCTATCCCTCCCATATCTGTCAATTGTTGAAACATTTGTTAGCCCTGTACCTGTGCCCAGATTTCCCAGCTCCACCACCTCTCCTCATGTTTCTCAAACCTAAGATGAAGCCTGGCTGTCATAACTTCCATTAGTAACCTCTTCAACCTTCTTCACCCAGTCACTCAAGGAGGGTGGTTCATCTCTCAGCCATTTCCCTGCTATGCACTTGATTGCTACTGTGATTAAAGTCAGTAAAGTCTTTCTCACCTCCCCTTTCTGGTGCATTGCTGTGGGTATACCCAGGACCCAGTCTTCAAAATTTAGTGGAGTTGTCACCCCCTGTTATAGCCGCTACAACCATTTGGATAGCTTTCCAAAAGGATGATAACCTTGGACATCCCCAGAAGATGTGCCAGTGGCTACCTCTCTGGCTACATCCCCTCCAGCAGTCTGCTGTAGAGGTGCTATAATGTTGAGTTATTGTGGAGGCATGGAAGTATCTTATAAACACTTTCCAAAAAATTCTCTCCAGATCAGGGCTGATGTCACTTTCCAACCCCGTTTTAGGTGGTGGTCCCAGTCTGCCTTTTGAATGGAAGTATTGGCCTCCTCCTCCCAAACCTTCCTATGTGTGCGTAAGGGATCATCTAACTGTCGGGTTAACAATTTGTATATGGTCAAAATATATTTCTCTGTTCCTGCTATTTTAACTGTGGTGTATAGGAAGTCTTCCCAGCCTGTGAGTTGACGTGCTAACCTAACTAGGTGATCACTAGTGTGTATAAAATGTCTCACTTGCATATAATGCAGAAATTCCTTGTTTGTCCAGTGGAACTTCCCCTTTGCTCTTTGAAAAGTAATGCACCTATCATTCTCTAAAAATAGTGTAAATCTGGTTATACCCTGGGTTGCCCATACTGCGTATCCTGAGTCAAGGCTTGGAGGGAAAAATTCCTGTTCAAAGCTTATTAGTGAAAGGGGGCCCCACCCCGTTTGGGTTATTCAAGATTTTTTTACACTTTTCTAAGTATTTAAAGTCCATGCCTGACCCATCTATTTTCTAGTCCTCGTTCATAATCTATTGAGGTCTCCATCAATGCCAGGGTAAATAAGGGTCTATCCCCTAGAGTTGCATCTTCAAGAAGGTACCATTGTGAGGAAATTCTTTGCTTGGACCATGTCATGAGGCTTGCTGTTTGGGATGTCAAGTAATAATGTATCAGATTAGGCAACAACAGTCCTCCCTCTCCTCTTGGAAGTTGTAGAATGCACCTTGTCACTCTAGGTTTTTTACCATTTCAGACAAAATATGAGATGCATTTGTTTATTTTATTTCAAAAGGTAGGGGAGATTCGATGGGGAGACACTGGAAGAGGAACAATAGTCCGGGTAAAATGTTCATTTTCATCATGTTTACCCGTCCCACCACAGAAAGGGAAGGAGACACCACCCAGCCACATCTTGTTCTATCTTTCCCCATAGACTCACATAATTTATGCAGAACAACCTGGGATGGTCCGTTGTCACCTGTACTCCCAGGTATCTAATGTGATTGTTTGGGGCACAGTGGAAGGGGAAGGTGTTTACAAATATTTTAGGAATATGGCCACTTACCACTAGTGCCTCAGATTTTAAGAAAGTAATCTTATATCCAGATATTTGGTCAAAGGTTTTTAAGGTTTTTAACATTTTTAGGAGGGGGCATCGAAATTCTCAGGGAGGAAATTAAGAAAATTGAATCATCCACATAAAGGGATAGCTTTTGTTCCATACCACTTACCATTAGCCCCCTAATTTGTAATGTTTGGTGGACCCTTGCTGCCAATGGTTCTAAGCTCAATGCAAACAGAAGCGGTGACAGGGACATCCCTGTCTGGTTCCCTGGGAGACAGGGAAGGGGGCCGAACGTATATCGTTAACCCGTACCAGTGCCTCTTGGTTGATATATAGTTGTGTGATGGCTTTTAAGAATTTAGGGCCGAATCTCATTTTCTCCATGGTCAATTTTAGAAATTGTCAGCTAACCCTGTTGAAAGTTTTTTCGGCATCCATGGAGATTGCTAATTGGAAGTTTTTTTGTGATTTCTGTGAGGAAAGGATATTCATCAGTTTCCTAATGTTATCTGGGTTATCTGGGTTATTGAGAAGGCAGTATAGTGCAGTGGTCTAAGGCTCTGAGCTGCAAATCTGGTAACATCCAGCAGACCAGACCTGGGTTTGAATCCCACAGCTTCCACTTGTATACCGTGTGAGCCTGATTAAGTCACTTAACTTCCTTGTGCTCCCAGATCGCACCTGGAAACAAGCTGTGTCTTTGCAGTTAAACAATTTCCCCTTTCCTATATCTTTCTGAGATGAACCCTGTTTGGTCTTCATGGACTATCTGAGGTACCACCAGTTGAAGTCTCCTGGCTAAAAGCCCTGTAAAATTTTTTAGGTCCATATTAATCAACAATATAGGTCTATAAGATCCACTCTCCAGGGGGTCTCTACCAGTTTTATCTAGAACCGAAATCTGGGTGCTCCTTCAGGACACTGGAGTTGCCTCACCTGCCAGTACCTCTTTGCAAGCCTGTAAAAGGCCAGGAGGAGCAATTCCCTAAATTCCTTGTAGAATTCTGAGGTGAATCCATCCAGACCCAGAGATTTCCCATTTTTAAGTGCTAAAATCTACTTTTTAACTCTTTTATTGTCACGTCTGCTTCCAGAAGGCTGATTTAGTCCTGGGGGAGATATCGGAGGTCCGTACCTAGTAGGGAATGATTTGCTTTTTCCATAAAATCTGGGATTTGATCTTGTGTATAGAGGGTTTTATAACACTAAGCAAAGATGTTAGTAACTTTTTCTGGGTGGGTAGTAACTGTATTATCTTCTAGTGGGTCTTGCAGTTTAAGTATCTGCCTACTAGTCTGTTGGGCATGTAATGTGTCTCTAACAGCTTCCCTGCCCTATTTCCATTTTCAAAATAATGTTGCCTGATACATCTGTGGGACCCCTCAGTTTGTGCTGTCCTTATTTTATTTAATTTATCCCTCTTTTTTTCTAATTCTTTAACTTCTGGATTTAAAGAAATATTATGTTTAAAATTCCACATCTGCAATTTCTGTGTCGAGTTCAGCATTTTTTGACTCTCTTTGTTTTTTATCTAGCTGTGAATGTGATAATGGCCCCTCTCAGCACTGCTTATAGGGCATCCCATCTCACTGAGTGAGCCAGCGACCCCTCTGGGTTCCTCTCCAAATAGTTCTTAATAATCTCTTCTATGTGTGATTTAAATTTAAGGTTTATTTAGGAGACCCACATTAAAATGCCAGAGTGAGTTTCGGGCCACCGGCATCAGGGTCAGTGATAAGCTCACCGGGGCATAGTCTGAGAGTCCATGGGTGTATCCATCTCTGTGATATAGCATATGCCCACTCCTCAGACAGAAACAACATATCAATTCTGGTGTAACAGTTGTGTCTGTCTGAGTAGTGAGAGTAATCTTTGGATCGGCCATGCATCCACCTCCAAATGTCCAGGAGACCCCAATTCTGTGTCAAACGGTTTAAGGTTGCACTGGCTAGACTCTGTCATACTCTCCCAGCACCTCCCTGCTTGTCTAGAGTGTGAGAGAGCACAGTATTAAAGTCTCCTCCCAGGACACACAAGTGGCCCTCCATCGCCAGCATGTCTGCAAAAAGTTTGTTGAAAAATTGGGCGGCATCCTTATCCTCATTCGGGGCATATATTTTTAATATCACACAGGGGATATCTCCATATTGTGCTACAATTTTAACAAATCTACCCTCTGGATCTGAATGGGCTTCCAGAACCTGGATCGGGCTTGAGTTATGGACCAGAATAGCTACACCCCTTCTCTGCGGGTGAGCAGTATATGAAGAAGCACAGACGGAGCCCACCCACCTACAACAGAGTTTTTTATGCTTCCCGTCTGTGAGGTGGGTCTCTTATAACAGAGCTATATGAGCATTCATCTTTCCCAGCTCCTTATTTATTTATTTAAGTGTTTAACCTGGAAAGCATGCTGAGCAGGCTACTGCTCGTTTCCAGATGCATCCTGGAGGGAGGGGGTACAATTACATAGTTGAACAGACATAATACAAATAGGATACAAAGTATAGAGATAAACAGCAGATACAGGCAAAGAATCAGTACATTACCATAAAATATATACAGGTGGAACATACAGTGTAGTAATTACAGCTTGGATGCACAGCCCTGCTATTCAGTGATCTGTAAACTGTCTAGACACATGAGCAGGTAGAGGAGAAGTGAGATTGGAGCATGGCATTGAGGATTGGGGGGGAGCAGTGACAAATGTTTGTTGGGAGGGAATTCCTCAACGTTGGTAAGCGGTAGCTAAAAGCTGCCTGGCCAGCAACAGTGGCCCTGTGTAGGACTGCAAGGGACCTGGAGTCAGTGTTTCTGAGGGAGTAAACTAGGGTGCTGGGGATGACAAGGGCAGAGGCAAGGTGAGAGGGGAGCAGTTGTGACCAGAACCTGGCTGTGAACTTAGCACAGTGGGACAGTTTTGAATTGTCTAGAGAGGGGAGGTTCGTTGATTGGTAAAGGGTATAGTGGTGAGTGGAGTAAGGACAGTTCAGGATAAAGTGACAGAAAGAATGGAAAAGAGGGTCCCATCTGGCTAGGGTGGACTTAGGACCTGCACTGTATACTACATCCCCATAGTCGAAGACGGGGAGGATCATTTTCTGCACAATGGCCCTGCGGGCAGGAGCTGGGATGCAGTCCTGGTTCCGGTAAAGTGCCCCAAGCCTGGGGTGCAGCTTCTTAATTATAGAGTCAACGTGGGCTGAAAAGTTGAGGTGCTGGACCAGCCAGACCCCAAGGTATCTGAAGGAGGTACAGGCCTCCGGGGCGACCCCTCAAGGGTGTGGAACATGATTGGGCAAGGGAGCCACGAGAGTCTCTGCCTTGTGCCAAAGGTTACTGAGACTGTTTTCTTGGCATTGAGGAGGAGTTGATTGTGTGAAGCCAGCGCTGAACTGTAACAAAGTCACTCTGCAATCTAGTTGAGACCTCTGTGGCCGAGGGGCCAGATGTGTATAGTACGGTGTCATCCGCGAACATGTGGATTGAGGTGTGTGGGCAGGCAGAAGGCAGATCATTCAGAAAAATGGAAAACAGGAGCAGGCCAAGGACAGAGCCTTGTGGAACCCCCGTGTGGACTGGGATGGGGGCTGAGATGGAGGAACTGAGTTGGACGAATTGGGACCTGCCTGCAAGGTACGAGTGGAACCAACTGCAGGATTCTTGCCCGCTTGACAGGGTTGTTGATACCCCGGACATTGTAGGATATTATATTCAGAATATCCATTGTGGATAACATCTTACTCTTACTGTATGATATACCAGGCTGTCTACTGGGTCTATGACCGGCATGCACTCGGGACCATATGGGGAAGGGGGGTGCAGTCCCAACATAAAATCAACCAACTAATAAAACATACAACCTACATGTACCAGTCTAAATGTAACCATAACTCAAACAACTCCCAAATAGGGAAATCTTGCTTTACTGTCCTATTTTCATCCTTCCAAGGTGCCACAAAGAGCCCATCAGTCATGCGTTGTCTATTAATGATGGGTGTTGCTGGGGATTTCCCAGCACGTGGCTGCAAGATCCAGTATAACCCAGATATAAGCAGCAATAGTAGCCACTACCTTCCCAACATAGTCTTACCCAAGTCTCCTCCCCCCTCTCCTGTTATTATCTTGAACAAATAAAAGTTGGGGTCTGGCCAAGGTCCCAGTCAGGCTAGCCTGAGGGACTAGCCATCCCCCCCTCCCATTCCATAATGAACGTCTTGTCCCACTCTCAAATAATGCCCCAGGCCTCAGACAACCCCACTGCCAGCTCACCTGCTCTCCATGAATGCTTCATCAAGTTATATTAGATCTAGCCTAGAAATATCTAACATAATAGAAAAGAGAGGCACGGCTAAAAAGGGAAAAAGAGAAGCAACAACAAGAGGGAAGGTTAAACAATTAACAATTTAAATCAGTCTACCCCTTAACATGCCCTCTTAGAATTATTCAGAACAATATGTCCCGCCTCCCAAGCTGAGGTACCTGTAGATGGGTCTGGGAGATATATGGATGCTTTACGCTATGAGTCTGAAACTATGAATGAAAAAAATGTCATTACTACATCATGCAGTATATTTGCAGATTTTCATAGAAACATAGACTTTGATGGTAGATAAGGGCCATTTGGCCCACCTAGTCTGCCCATAATGTCTCTGAAAAATTATTGATTAACATTTGCGGACTCTCTCCTCATCTGCAGTTATAAAGTTATATTCAACTTCTCCTGTAAAGAGTTCCAAAAATTATATTTTAGAAAAGGTACCAGTCTTCTGGCTCTTACAGAGCTTCCATCGCTACTGGCTGAGCACAAGATTCTAGATATGTGTAGAAATTCATGGAGTTGGGCCATCAGTCAGGCCTCGGCGCTGTCCTTGGCTGTGTGTTGCATGATCTGGTACTTGCTGAGGCCCGCTAGTTCCTGATTTGTTCCGAGATGCAGTCTTGGCCTGCTTGGTAGTTTAGACCATGGGCTGGCATTAGTAGGATCCCAGGAGTAAGGAGGATCTCAGGGTAGGTTTGGTCTGCCACCTACCAATTGCCACTGCCTTCTATCTATTTCTCTGACTGCTGAGGGATGGATAAGGTCTACCACTGATATCTCTAGTGACATCAAATACCATTTTGCATCCACTATGGAATTGAAGATTTTTGTCCCAGCATCAGATGACCCTGGCTTTAAGGCCCTTGACTCTCAGAACTTTGACTACTGGTAACCAGAGTTTCCACCATGCCATCACGGTGGGAGCATAATCCAGTTCAAAAAACAGCTTTGTGTCCCCAAAGACAATCTCCTTCTTGGACCATACCTTCCTGAGAACCATCTCCCTTGCTCTAAAATCCAGGAAAGCAATAATTATAGAATGGGGTCTCGCCTTAGAATCTTTGGGGGGCATCAGTGCCCCGTGAGCTCTAATTATATTTAATGGCATGCCCTTATCTATGTCCAGTAACTCTTTAATTAGGGATTCAACATAATCTGCCATGTTTCCTGACTCAGTGTGCTCAGGCAATCCGTGAATGCATAAGTTTACTCTGCGAGATCTATTTTCTAGATCTTCCTGCTTGCTCATTAAAAGTTGTGAGTGATCATGAAGCTGCAGAATCACCCCGTTATGCAAGTCCACAGTTTCCAAGCATGTTGTTAGATGCTCCTCTACCATTTGAAGCCGTTTACCTTGTTCATTTATTTTGGCACGGTTTTCTTTATTATCTGCTTTTATAGAGACCACTGAATTGCTGAGGCATCTTAATTCGCTGCATAGTTGGCGAGACGTAATTGTGAAATCCTCTCCTTTTTCCTCCAATTCACTTTCCCATTCTGTGCTTACTGTCTCAGGTGGTTTGGAGGCCTCTTTGCCCTTGGCTGATGCTTTGGGAGCCAGAGAGAGTTTTTGCTGTTTAAGCCTTTCACCCACTGCCGATTTCAGTCTATTTCTGGTCACCATACTCCTTGAAGTGTCAGATAAATGTTTTGCTGCTTTGAGAGCTGGGATTTTGACATAAGTTAATCTTTCAACTGGGAGAGTTGGTCGGAGCTATCACCCGTGTGACTACATGAGTTGGTGATGTCAACGGAAGTCCAACCAAATGTATTTTTAACATAAAACATTACACCACCTCTCCTCCCCTTCAACCTGTCTTTCCTAAAAATATTGTACCCTGGGAGAGTTATTACATTATTTGCCTCTGTCTGTTGCAACCATGTTTCACTTAGGGCCAGTATATCAGGGCTGTAACTTGTAGTCCGAGCCTTTACCGCATGAAATTTAGACAAAAGACTTTGTGCATTAAAATTAATTATTTGTGTCCCATATATCATTGTCCTACAATAATCAATATCAGCCAAATTATTTACTGGGGGACCAGGGTTGCTCTCGATGTCTCTGGCCAATAACAACACCAACATAAATATTTGCTATTACAAGTGGCCATGACATCGCGAGCAACCCTGTTTGACTTCACATAACATATCCTAAATTATATCCCAAGCTTTTCTATATTCCCCCATTATTTGACATTGCATCAGGTTGTAGCTGTAAATAATGTTATCCAAACAACTATTTATTTCATTACTTGACTCACCAAAAGATGCAATATCATGTACACATCATTTTGCAAATATAACATCTGTACTCAGTATACATAAAATACAAAAAATCCCTAATACAGCCATTGCTAATATATTCAACGTTCAAGTCACAAGGCAACTAACTAAAAGCCTTAGTAATTTAAAACCTGCTAGAAGTATGTCCTTAAAGTCTTATTCTGGCAACGCTCCATGCCCTGCAGTGTTCCGGTCTGACTCTGGTCAGACTCCTACGATAACACTTTGTCAGGTCGTGTCAGGTACAGGTGTACTTTTAAGCATGGATGATCCCTCCTCTTCACGATGCTGCCACCTGCAGAAACTTCAAAAGCAGAAACAGGTGTGTTGTGAGTCAAAAATGCAGCAGTACTAACAGTCAATGGCCCACACTCAGTGTGCACCTGTGTGAGCCGCTGCTGCTTAGACACTGCAGCATCAGGTACAGGTAAGCTTTTAAGCTTTTAAGATGCAAACCTCATCACAAGAATGTCATCTAAAAACTGATAACAAGTCTCATTTATCACAGACCCTGGGGTAGCAGGGCTCCTAACTCCACAGTAAAATCTACTTTCCCCTCTGTAACAGAGACTTAACCTTGTCTCCTCTGCTAGGACGGGCCTATATATGGTGGTTATTCATAAAATGGAAAGTATCCATTACATGTCTATTAATCAGCCTCTGACTGACTGGGCCATTTCTTGGCTAGTAATTTCATGACATTAAGACACCTCATCAGAAGGCTCCAAAGAGCTCAGTGATGCTACTGTTTGCTGTTTTAATTTTAAATGGTCCAAAAATCCAGCACTCCCATCTATATGAAAAACACAGGCTCTCAGAAAATGTATCAAACAAGTGTCAATGTTTATTTCAGGTGCCAGGTTAAAAACACATCTTGACATGTTTCAGATCAGCTCCTTTGTCAAAAGACGTGCTACATCAGTCAGTCTACTTTATATACTCTTGGAATGATAATCAATAATGGTCATATATAGTAATGTCATAAAGTGTTTGACATAAGCAGTGAATAATGCATGCAAGCATATATACAAAAAAAATAAAAACAAGTGTATGAAAACACGCATATAATAATAAATAACAATGCACTATCCATCTGAAGTGATTTTTTTGACTGCACAGCAATGAGACTTTTTAACATTTAAAACTTGCATTGTTATTTGTTATCAGGATGTAGCACTTGTTTGATATATTTTCTGAGAGGCTGCGTTTTTCATGTAGATGGTGTGTGCTTGTTTTTTTGACTGTTCATTGTATTGTTATCCATAGCACCCCATCCCAATGCGAAATCCTGTTGTGGTTTTTACTTGTTGTAGTTTTAACTTGAATAATTATAAAAAAAAAGGAAAGTGGTTCTCTGAATCTGGCTGGGCCCTTCCCCTCCTCCTCGCCCCCCCAGCAACCGTAAGGTTCACTGGTACCTAAAATCAGCTATGGCCATAGAAATACAGAGACAGTGTATTAACTGCTCCAGATCACTATCCACAGATAGCTCAAGTATCCATATCAGGATAATTTGAATAATTTAGCAGAAAAATGTCGCCAATACCTTATCATCTGCTACTGCCCAAAAGAAATCCAGATCTAAAATTGCCATCCTGCTGGGTATCTTGATACCAGGGACTATCTGAGCATCTTAACTCAGTACAGTGCATGGCGGCAGACTTTACCTGGTGACATTTCAGACATCACTAATAACTTATAAGGTTTTCAGTGCTGTCTGAAATGCTTCTAGGTAAAGCACTGGTACTGTGTATATTGCTGGCCACCGTGCCATCCAGAAGGATGGTACTGCCTTGGAATGGGTGCAGAAGAAGACAATCAAGATGATACCTTAACAACGGCTTTACCTTGAGATCTAATGCAATGCCAGCCTGTTCAAAACTTGATAGTGAGGATTCTGATCCCTGCATGGAGGTCAGAGTAAAGAACACTGATGTACATGCTCTGAGCTGGATGCCGATCATATTTTAGATTGACTACAGAGCCTTGCTGTTAAGCATCAAGCCTTGAATTCCTTGCTCCCCACTACCTCCACAAGCTTCTGCCCCTCTAAACATCTGCCCACGCCACTACAGCAGAGAGACAGGGGCATCAAATAGTTTTACCTTCATGCCTGAAATCTTCTGGAGACAGGGCTTTTGCAACTGCCCCTCTCCCCTATAGAGCTCTCTGCTACCAGAAATCCATTTAGTATCTATCATCAACACATTTATTTATAAAGCTGAAAAACACCTGCTGAATCTGGCTTTTCCAGGATTTAATTCATTTTACCGTTACAGTGCACTATAGCAGATGCAGGTATTTATTGTTCCGTATTATAGTAATGGAGTTATTTTTTATTTTACATACTTTTTAATATGTTTGCACTAATGCACTTTTTATTGTGTTCTGTTCACATGAAGCTGCTTTATTTTGTTTTGTATTGATGATATGGCCCTTTGTACTTCAGTTTGGAAATTGCACTGACATTGCACTGAGTTTTTGTAAGTTTGCTAAATCAAATAAAAGATCTACTGCTATAACTAATACTAGTACTTCTGCTGCTAGTACTCTTACTACTGTGCCTCAAAAATCTAAGTTATGAAGATGTTAGGCTTATTCTCCCTGGAAAAAACATACTATGAAGGGATCAAAGGGACCTTAAAAATGATGAAGGGGATTGTGACACCAGCGCAGTTTTTTTCTTTCTTTGTAAACTATTTTAGCAGAGTATGATGTTTGTGCAAAGTTAAAGTTCCATTCTTTCTGCTGCCCTAAGCCCAGGGGCAAATAACCCACTAATCTCACCAGAGAATGGAGTTCCATTCATCTTAAACAGGCTCTGGGTGCGATTTTCAAAAAGGTGTACATAGCACTTGCATCCATACTTTGGACATGTGCTGCGTCAATGCAGAAATGCATCCTGTTTACAAACAGCTGGACAAATTAGCGACATTTCCCGCAGTGTACAGCAATTTCAGCTGCAACTGCAGGACTCACATCCATTTGTCAGATGAAACTGTGGAATTCCATCCTGAAAGTTAGACCAACTTTTTGTGGTCTAACTTCTCAGATGGAATTCCTTAGTTCTATTTGGAAAATGGATACACATGACTGAAAAGCTCAGCCTATGTGTTTATGTATAAACAGTAGCCAGGGCTGGCCACATGGCCCCCTGCAGAGCTATGTGCCACTTGGAACAACAGAATGTAAACCTAAATCACAACCATGACCTAAATTGGGTTATACTTTTTTCAGGGGGCAGAGGAAGGTCCGCAGATCAAAGGAATGTTCAGCTTGTATGACAGGCATGTCGGGTGATGCAAGTGGAGGTCCTAACCTAACATAGATATTCCACTGCCTGAGTTTTCTTGTCAAAGTTTTATATATGTGTATATATACTGTATATATATATATATATATATATATATATATATATATATATATATATTAGAGGCAAAAAACTCCATTTAATGCATCAGTTAGGGTTGTTCCACAGCGACAAAAGCGAGGAAATTCGATGTTAGGGTTGAAACCCCCTTTGCACTCCTCCAGCCCACCCCCAGAACTGGAATTGGGGTGCGCGTTGGGGTCGTCAGCCCTAACTCTCACCCCATCACATGTGGAAAGAAGCTGAGGAATAGGAGAATGGGGTGAGAGTTAGGACCGATGACTCCAACGTGCACCCTGATTCCAGTTGGGGGGTGGGTTGAAGGGGTGCAAAGGGGGTTTCAACCCTAACATCGAATTTCCTCACTGTTGTCACTGTGGAACAACCCTAACTGATGCATTAAATGGATTTTTTGCCTCTAATTTCCCTTCTTTTTGAAAATGATAACGAGAAATAGTGAATGTAATGCGGTGGCGGGAGCGCGGGGCCTGCATTGTGCCCTCAAGCGCAAATCGTAATGCACATGGTGATGCAAAGTGAAACAGAAGAGAAACAGTACTGTAGACAGAAATGTTAAAAACAAGCATAAGCGCAACTGCAAAAAAACAAAGGGTAATGCACATGGTATAAACGTGAACGGTAAGTGAAATGGTTACGAAACCTCAAGCGGAAATGGTAATGGTAACCGTAATGTAAGTGCACAGGCTGGCTTTTCCCAAAAGCTGTATAGAGAAAGACAGTGAGTACAAAGAATGTATGCAAAATAATGACTCTCGGAACACAAAAATGAGGACTTGGAATAGTAAATTGCTTATATCTCAGGAACCGCACGACATAGAAAAAAAATGTAAAAGTCATATGAATTATCACTTTCCTGGCTAGACAGGCACATCTGTGAGATGTTGGCTGCGTTCCCTCCAAATTTCAGCCCAAAACTCCAAACCGTTCTTTTGCAGCGGGGTGTGAAAGAATTGCTGTCATTTTCCCACAGCCTAGAAAAGTACTGTGACAATTTGCAGCTTTCACAAAAATTTGTGACACTTTCGTGAGTGTGACACTACGTTGCAAAAGTACTTTTTCCAGAAATCTGAAAAACATATTTCTGTGGTGTTTTGCCCCAAAATAAAGACATGGCTAGCATCCTCAGGGTCCGGCTAGGTAAATACAAAAAAAATTAGGTTGCTAGAGGGTCCCAAATTTAAATGCCAAGCATTTTTCTGATCACCAACTGAAAACAAGATGTCGGATTTGCGACAGTAAAAGGGCTATTTTCGAAAGTAAAAACTGCATTTGTGACACTGCTGAACTTTTGTTAACTTTTCCCATTGACTTATAATGGGAACTTGTTTTTGAATAACTTTTGAACCGTTTAATATTTTTCACAAAATCTTTGAAAGGCACATAGGGATGCTGGCCGCACATTCCTGAAGATTTCGGACAGTCGCAAACCGTGCGACCTGTTAAACCTACCATAGAATTCCAAAAAGTGTAAAATGTATACAGCAGATCACGCTTAATAACCCACAGCCGCATATCTTGATCATATGAAACTTGGCAGATCCCAAGGCGTAGGGGTCTTGATTCTGTATTCCAAATTTCAGGCAAATCCGTTGAACAGTTGCAAAGTTATTAAGGTGCAAAATTTTGGGTTTAACATGTAAATGGCTCCTCAACCCTAACTATGGTAGCACTACCGTGCTACCATAATATATATATAGTAAAAAAACAAAGTCAATGCTGTTCACTAGGCATCACCATAAGAGAAAAGTATTTCCCTTGGTTATCCAAGATTCACTTAGTACTACCCTTAAACAGGTTGAATTATTTAAGAATCTAGGTGTCACTCTGGATGACACCCTCTGATATACCACTCATGTTGACAACATTGCAGATCTGGCCAACAGAAAACTAGGTGGACTCTTTTGACAATGTTTAAATCTTACCACTGAAGCTAGATGACTGGCAGTCTCAAGTATGGTCCTCCCCCTCATTGACTATGGTCTACCAATCTATGGTGCTGCCTGTGATTCAAGCTTAGGCAGGGTAAAAATGGTCCTCAACAAAGCCTGTTGGTTTGCAAGTGGGGCTGATAGACTACTCACACTTGCTCCTTGTATGTGTTTACCAACTGGCTCCTCTTGCAGGATAGACTGAAATACCAGTCCTGTCTGCTGGTTAAAAAGCCCTCATTGGCCTTACCATTTCTGCAATTGGTGACCTCTTCTGCCCAGTCAACAACAGCTACTCCACAAGGAGCATGTCCAGACATGCCCTGCAAGTCCCCTTTCGCAAAACTCTCCAGGGTAGATGTACATTTGCTATCCAAGCTGCATGGTGGTTTAATGATCTCCCTGAATACCTAGTGGACCTCCTCAAAATCGTACCTTTTATGAATTCCCTAAGAAAGGAACTTGCTTTTAAATCTGGTTGCCATTGTTTTATATGACCAAATATCTCCCTGTATATTGTTGCAGCTTGGCTGTGATCTGACTGAACTCTGCGCTACTGTATCTTGGTTGCAACCCTAATGTCTGTACTTGATCTGGCTCCCCTTGAGCTGGTGAAATCTTGTAGTATATACTGTACTTATTCTAAGTTATCTATTTACTACTGATGTGGCTCCTGTATATCAATGTTGTATATACCCATTTGTTACTGACATGGAACCTTTGAAAAAGAGCTCGTGTGCTCAAAGGTGTTAACCAAATTTTAAATAAATAAATATTTTGGGAACTGACCCAGGAACATGTATGTCAGCATCTGCTATGACTCCAGAGATTCTAATTGTGGGTAAGCTTAAATATTTACTTAGAATCTAGGTTAGAAACTAATAAGTTTTATTCTGTCTGGCATGTCTGCATTCTGTCTGTTCAAAAGTTTAATTTTTAATTTCTGTACTGTTACTATAGTCCCCTTAGACTTTGTTGTGTAAAATCCTTTACCATATATAAGTATTGTGCAGTATTACTTTTATATACTTCATGCCCGCTGTGACTGTACATAAGTGTATAGCTAAACTGAAGTAACTGGCAAGTCCATGGTCTATCTCTGCAGAGGCAAGCTACTAAACTGTTTCAACGCTCACTTGTGCATAGTACAGGGCAGGTGAAAGAGTGTTCCCAGATGTGGCTATAGGAGTGGGTCATTTTCACTTAAGAAAGGCCACTGTATTTTGTGAGCAGTGGTCAGTGCTGGGACATGAACCTAAAACTACCCTAAGTGAAAGTCAAGCTGTGTGCTGCAATCATACTGAGGTAACCATTGAGGCAGTTAAAGGGTATTGAAAAGCTGGTAATGTGAACAGAAAGAATACCATACTGGACTTAAATTAATCGCTTTTGCTTTGCCCAAGTGAACTAAAGCAGTGGGAGGAAGGACTGTAAGTCATTGTGACAAGCTATGAGTCTTGTGTTATACAATAAAGTTTGCTTCTATCTTCCATCTCAGATAAGAATGTATCAGCCTTGAATGGCTTCAAGAGGTCTCACGTGAGCTGGGATCTCCACAAAGATACTAATAAGAACAAAGAACATGGTCAATGTGGGAAACTGTCACTCCAGAGCACCCCATAGGGCAGGTGAGACTTTGGTTTTATTGCATTAAAACTACAAAAAGGTTACAATGGTTACAATAGACTGCCCCTAGTTCAGTGGTGAGACCTGGTCAAACTAGGAAGCTGTCACTCCTGGCCGCTCCTATATGGGTAGGTGTCAAGGTTACGATGGTCACAATAGACTGCCCCTGGTTCAGGTGCCCTAATGTGTGCATCGGTAAAAGAGAGCATTTAACCTGGCTGTGGCAGTGCAATTCTTCATGAACTCTGCTATTCCAGCAATCCACACGGATCCATTCATACAGCCCTACTTTCACCCCTGGAATGCTGTTAAGAATATTAAGCATTTGGACAAAGAAAGAAACTAAATGCTGATAGCAGAGCCAAACATTAAACCCTGAGCAATTAAAACACAGGGCAGTGACCCTTCATTTTTTCCCCTGAGCATACTGAACTTGGGACAACATCAATGCTCTCCCTTAACCCCTACCTCTTTCTTTCCACTATGGGAAAAGGCACTTATCCCTCCAGCATCTGTTCATAAATTAACTGTTCACAGACTTATTTGGACATTGATCATCAGACTTCATATTTCCCAAAGACTTTTCCAGTGTCATATTATATAAATATGTGTTTATAACAGTTGATTTTTTATTTCTGTTTGTGATGCATTATAACTCAAACTAAAAATGTTGGTCAAGATTTCCTGCCTAGGTGGACTCCTCCCCCTTCTCTTTACCTTCCCTTCCCACCCTCTCCCCCTCTTTCAGGCAATGATAGCACCTGAGATTCTATTAATTATAAATGCATGTTATCTGTCTCCTCTAATTAAATTTTTTTTTGCTTTAAGCAATATCTAAATTTTAGGTAATTTATTGAGGCATATTAAGAGGACCTCATTCCTCTTATACCTCAGTTGCTATATTTGGACTCCACCCTTTCTTGGCTAACAGGCATTTGTATACCTAGGGAAATTTTGTTTTCAGTCTCAAGCCAGACCTAACTGCAGGTAACATCTTCCAAGAAAGGAATCAAGAGCAGGTGCATCTCTGCTTACATTTGCTATGTTGTAGATGAGCATACATCCTTCCTCATGGTTTTGCAAGTTGTTTAATTCTTCATTTAATGTGATGACTTTACTTTTTTTATTCCATGTTATTCTTAATGTAGCTTTGTGATTTATGGTAGTTCGATGCCTATGTAGTCAACTTATTTGGTTTATCACTAAGAAAAAAAATACATTTCCAAATGGTAAGTGTAATGCTGATTTAACTGCTGGATCAGATAGGTCAGGCTTTTTAATTTGCATTGGTTCATAAGGGATTTAGATATCATGTCTCAACCACATGTATGTGCACAACACCATCCTTTTTGCATCTGGCCCAGTTCTAAGTGACGTTCACTCAATACTACAACAAGATTATCTCAACATGCTATCATGGTTTCATGCAAACCAACTCAAAATAAACTCATCCAAAACAGTTTCCATGACTTTCGGGTCTGCCCATAAACTTGTGAGAGTACCCTGTCCTCTTGCTATCACCTCCCTAGATGGAGGCACAGTAAACACTGTCTCTTCCTACAGATATCTAAGAATGTGGCTCAACCCCCAGTTAAACTTCTCAAACCACATCAATGCCATCACTTTAAAGCTTTGCCCAAAGTTTGGCCTACTTTACAGAAACAGAGATTCCCTCCCAGTACCAGTAAAATGCATATTATTAACTAAAATGACCATGCCCATCTTTGACTACACTGACATAGTCTATGGCACTGCCCCCTCCTCCTCACTAACCAGGCTTGACTCCCTCCTTTATACATTCTGCCACTTTGCCACAAATTCCCATCTCAGAACCTAGCACTGCATTCTCCTGTCTTCCCTTGGGATACCACCCCTATCACATCATCGTTTAAGCCACTCCATCTCTATTATATCCAAATTTTGGTTCAACCTGTTCCTTACCTGGCAGAGAGGCTAACACCAGCAGCTGCTTCACCATACTCACTGCACTCAAGGGACTCCCATTCTTTCTCCCTCCCCCAACCTTCCTCGTCCACTGGCTAATCCACCTTCACCTACAGACTCCCCTCTTTATGGAACCAACTACCACCTCTCCTAAGAAACTCACCCTCTCACAACTCAATCAAACATCACATTTGTTAACTTTCACTCCACACCTGTACCTGCTCCTAGCCTTCACCAGATGCTTGTTCCTAATGCCCAACCTTTGCCAAATAAATTTGAGTATGTAACCAACCCTCAGAATTTTATCTATATACTGCTCTGTATGTATATATTCCTCTGTATAATATGTAAACTGTATATATGATTCCATGTATCTATTATGTAACTCTGCTGTTTTTATATTCCCTATCCCCCCCTCCCCGGGTCACACCTGGAAATGAGCCTCAGCTCAGTGTGTCTTTCCTGGTTAACAAATGTTTAAATAAATAAATAAAATAAAATGTATAGAAGTTATTGTTCAGACTTTTAGGAATAAATATGGGAACTCTCAAGATAATGAATTAAAACATAAAGGGTCTCCGTTCTCCTTTAAAAAAATAAGAGTACTCAAGATTGTGAACAAGCATCATGCTTACTTAGCACTGCTACAGGAAAGCCACATCACTAGCAAAGAAGCTAAACAACTAGAGAGATCATGTGTGGGGCAGATATTTGATAACAGTTTCTCAAGTAAGAAAAGGGGAATAGATTCTTGTAAGAAAAAAATGTAAATTTATATGTAACAAAGATTCTTTCTGATGGAGACCGAAGGTCGCAGCTCTTCATAGGTATATTAAATGGATAACCCTTAGAACTGGGGAATGTGTACAGCCCCACATAAAAATGCCCTAATTTCTATTATTCTATAAAAATAGAGGCAAGGTACTCTTATGGACACTGACCTGATCTTAGTGGGCGACTTTAACATTGCTCTTGACTCCTTAATTGACAGAAATAAGTATAGAGACTTACCCTAGAAGGACAGAACCAGAATTGCTTTAAAAAGTGATAAAGATCATGGTCTGTGTCATGCCTGGAGATTAGTACATCCCTCAGATAAGGATTTCACAAGTTACTCTCTAGTCCATGATATTTATTCTTGCATTGATTACATCTTTGAGTCTAGATCTCTTTGCCACTCAATTTTCAAAGCTAACTTAGAAAATGGGCTAAAAAAATCCTATGCTCTGATTGGCTGATAGACCTGGCAAGGTGGTTGTCTGTGAGACAACAGAGCCTGGATATTAAAAGCACCAGTCCCCACCAACCTCATCACCAATATCAAGCTGCCATTCAAATTTTCAATTTAAAATACCCCTCATTTTTTTTTGTCTCACTTAGCAAGAGCTGAGACCTGACCCAGTGCTCCACCCATTCTCCCGATGTCTGGTATTCCTCTGATTTACAGTTTATGAGCTCAGTAAAAAACATATGCAGTTTTTTTCAAAAAGTACCTGACTGCCAAACTTTGACCTGACTGCGTACCATAATCTTTTTCCACCGACATGCTTTGGCTCCACCACCACTCGCCGAAAGCATCCCCACTAACTTGCTTATCTGTTTTGTTGTTTTCATTGAGTGGGAAAAAATTAACTGAAGCTGCAGTTCTTTTTGATCGTGGTATACTGTCACAGCACTACCACCTCCCTCTCTTGCAACCTTGCTCAGTCTGCTGTGCTGGCCTCCCACTCTCAATTGTAATTGGTACTGAAGTGCCAGTTTTGCCACACTACAATCCCCCCACCCCACCCCGAAGTTTACTTTACACAGCCCTTTCTCAGGCTTCCTCATAGTCGTGGTGCAGCTCTTTAATTATTTCTCCCCTTGGAGAGCACTTCCCTTCCTTGCCTGCAGGCTTTTAAATAATATTTTAAATTTAGCCCCTTGGCCATTCATTTACTGTAAGCCATGGTGCTGCTTACGATTTGCAGCACCTGTCACTTTCACAGTTGCCTCCTTACTTACTCCTCTCTCTCTCTTTTTACAAACCCCCAGCTTTAACTTTTGCCACAGTGCAGCTTTGCTGGCACATTCTTCTACCCCCTACTCCACCAATGCCATGGGAGTGGCTTCACCGAATAGCAGCTCCTTGCTGCTGTCTGAGCCCCATAGGGCATAAACCAAACCGCTGGAGTGGTGGTTTGGGAAGGTGGTAGGAGGCGCTTCATCTCATGCCTCCTCCACCTCCCGCTGGCTCCACTTGGCTTCCTGCTTGGGGGGGGGAGGTAACTAGTTAAAAAAAAAAAAAAGCAAGTGACTTTCTCCCAAACTGCACTCATTCACAGTGACAGCACTCTCCTGACTGCTCTCGTGCTGCCTTCTTCACATGCTTGCACATAGGGGAGTATAAAATAACTGAAAAACAAATGAAGAAACAATGAGTACCTGTCACCCAGTTAAAAACAGAACACAACAAGGGAAATCACGTAAGTTTGTTTGACTTTAGCGTGCTTAGTTTTCCATTCACCTCGCCACCCACTACCACTTCTACACCACCTGCTACTGCCTCTTCTCGACTAGATTCTATGATGCATAAACAAAAACCACTGAATGAATAAAAAAAGTAAATCAAAAGTATTTGAACCATATCAAGTTATTTGAGAGAGAGAGTGTGTGTGTGTGTGTGTGTGATGTGTAACCATGACAATGAGCTCCAACCCATAACTAGAGGCTCACAAGTCCCTAGGTTAAAAAAAACAAATAACAGCAGGTTCAGGGACTATTTTATTACAAAATTAAGGAATCAGCCAAGAGTGTTATCATTTAAACTTTTTTAAACAAATGTAATACAGTGGACCATTTTCTAAGCATAATAATACCATCCAGGTAGGCAGTATGGGCAATACCGGACCTTCCAGGGACTATAAGACCCTCCGCCTGTGGTGTCAGGCCTCTTTATACCCATGGGCAGTCCAGGATTGCCCAATACTGCCCACCCTGTCAGCTATTATTGCTTACATAATAGATAATGCCTTATCTGACCATGCCGTCTTAGCAGTCAGCATCCAAATAGGGGCCAACAGAGCAGGCCACCAAGATGGTGCTTCAGTAACTCTCTTTTGAAAGACAGAAACTTCTGAACTTGGGTAAAGGGAGAAACAGTCATTTTTCAAAATAGATAACAATGGTGAGGAATATAATAGTACTCTTTGGGAAACTTATAAATGTTTTATTAAAGGGATAATTATATCCTTCTCTTTGAATGAAAAGAAAAAAAGTCTCACAGGAACTAAATGGTAAAGAAGACCAATTAGAGGAACTCATAAAGAAGCATAACTCCTTTAAAACTGTGGAGAATAATTTGTTTTTAAAAATCACTAAATTAAAATGTGTGCTATACCTGGTTAAACAACTAAATAAAAAAAAATATATGAAATAAAGGAATTTCTGAATTCATGGGCAGAATTTGTATGCTTTAGGCTAAAGCACAAGTACTGGGGAGTGGAGGAGAGGCCTTCAAAATTATAGGCCCACAGACTTAAAAAACATAAATCGCAATCCATTATCATTTGTTGTAAGAATAAAACAAGGGAATCTGGTTTCATCCATAAAAGAAATAAACATTGCTTTCAAAAACTTTTGTGAAGATCGGTATACATCCAGATGTGATCATGACCGTTTAAACTAAAGGAATTTCTATCCAAGGTAAATCTCCCTCATTTGGATGAAGCCAACAAGGGAAATCTTTAGTAGCCCATTGCTCTAGAAGAAATAAAAAGTATAAATGGGTTACCTGAGGGGAAACTACAGGTATAGATGGGTTACCTAGTGAATACTACAGAAATTTCTCAGATACCATTCTACCCCATCTTCATAATATGTTTGTGGAATGAGGTAGGTATATTACCACCCTTGCTACATGAGGCCTTAATTGTATCAATTCCTAAAAAAGATAAGGACCTCACTGATTGCAATAATTATTGTCCAATTTCCCTGTTGAATACTGATTATAAAATAATGGCTAGAATCTTGAGCCTACTTGTATGTCTTAAAAATTTACTTCCAGATCTCATAGGCAAAGAACAGGCAGGATTTCTACCTGGCAGGCAAAGCTCAAATAACAGTAGAAGGCTGATTTTCATTATCTGGTAAGTGCAAATCAAGTTGGCTTCATTGGCTTTAGTCTTGCTTGATACAGAGAAGGCCTTCGGTTCATTACAATGGATGTATGTGTTTGCAGTTTTGCATAAATTTAATTTTTGGCCCACATTTGCAAAATGGATTCTTACTCTGCAATCAGAGACCAAGGCCTACATATTAACAAATGGCAGGAAATCTGCACCCTTTGCTCTAGAAAGAGGAATGAGGCAGGGTTGTCCTCTTTCTCCTAGCCTCTTCTTGTTAGTAATAGAATCCCTAATGTTCCACATCTCTTGCTTTCTCCAGATAGAAAGCATTCCTTTCAAGAAGTTTATATGCAAAATAATTGTTCTTGCTGATGATATTTTACTTACACTACAGAATCCCAACACCTGCCTGACTTTTGTCATTCCCATTCTAAACAGATTCAAGGAAATATCAGGCCTTGGAGTGAATTGGGAAAAATCTGAATTTGTGCCATTAAACACAAGAAGTTCTCTTTTAAGTCACACCACTACATCTATACCGATAAGTCTTAAATCTCACTTTATTAAATATCTAGGGATCCGTGTCTCTCATGACTTCTCTAAACTAGTAAAGCTAAATTTATTCTCCATTGTAAAGAAATGCAGTCTGAATAGGACAAATGGAAAAACTCAGTATTTCATTATGGGGCAAAGTTAATGCAATTAAATTGATTTTAGCTCCTAAACTTTTTATCTGCAAAATTCCCTTCTAATTAATATTCCTAACATTTGGTTTAAGAAAATAAACACTCTGGTCAGGATATTCAGACTGCGCCAGGCTGTGGCGCAAGCCTAGGCGCAGCGCAACTTGGATACGCAGGGGCATTGACAGGGTGATATTCAATGGAGCTGTGCCATGGCACAGCATAGTTGAATATCGCTCCTTGGCCACCCGCAGTGTGCATGGCACAGTGACACTGTGCCAGCGCAAGAGGCCAGAGTGGAGCAGGGGGATGCACAAGTGCAAGTGCTGTTGTGATAGGCACAACCACCACGATATTCCAAAGTGCATATGCAAATGGGGCCATAATGTATGCAAGGTGCAAATGGGGCCATTTGCATGTCATTATGGCTCCATATGCATGCAGGTGCGCCGATCCCCGGCGACTTGCGCCTGGCACCCTGCCAGGTTGCAGCCGTTGGGGACCAACGCCCCCTGCACATCACGGCAAAGTTCCCCAATGCCCGATCGCGGGCATGTCTATATCTAAGAACACGTTCTATATCCCTGGTGGTCCAGTGGACTGCTTGCAGCCTGATCACGGGCATATGTATATATAAATTCAGTTAACTCTATCCCTGTTGGTCAGTGGCCGCTCTTGTACGATCGCTGGCTTATGTGGGAAAAACAAAGTCCTATATCCCTGGTGGTCAGTGGACCACTTTCATGGCCGATCCACGGGCATCAGTAATAAATAATTACACCAATCCAACCCTGGTGGTCAAGCGGTACCCTCCTCCCACCAGCCCAGTAGGCCCGCCCGCTCCTCCCAAGTCAGCGATGGGCGGCAGCTCCCCCGCTTGCCGCCCTGCCGCCTGCCAACTTATTCCATATGGTGGGCTGTACACCCATTGGTCCACAGCATGAGCCAATGGGCATGCAGCCCGTACCATACTACACAGTCCAGATAGTGAAGGATCCATTCGCTATCTGGACTGTGTAGTATGGTATGGCTGCATGCCCATTGGCTCACACTATGGACCAATGGGCGCACAGCCCTGCAGTCACGGAGTCAGTCGGCAGGAGGCAGGGCGGCAAGCAGGTGGAGCTGCCGCCCACCACTGACTGGGGGAGCAGGGCGGTGGGGCTCAGTGGGTGGGTGGGAGGGGGGTTACCGCGGACCACCAGGTTGGATTAGTGTGCAATTATTTATTACTGACACCGCGATCAGGCTTAGAGTGGTCCACTGGACCACCAGGGTTATAGGACTATTGTTTTTTTCACATATGCCCGCTGATCATGCTTCAAGCGGTCCACTGGACCACCAGGGTTAGAGTTAACTGAATTTAACTATACTTATGCCCGCGATTGGGCTGTGAGCAGTCCACTGGACCACCAGGGATATGGGACTATCCTTTTTCTATGTATGCCCGTGATCTGGCTTGGGGGGGTGCCACCACGAAGGTACAGCCGGAGCTCGGGTGGCCACCCACAGGTGTCAGCTGCCGTGTAGCACCTCGCAAAGGCAGCTCACCTGTGGGTGGCCAGCTGTTGCTCCTTTTTTTGGCTCATCGTGTGCAGCGCAGGTAGGGGTTGTGCATGCATGGGCTCAGCACATCCCAGGCTGAATATCTGGATGTGCGGAGTATGCATGGGCATGCCCCCCTTACCTGCGCCACATATATTACTGATGTGCTCCGGCACATTGGGATTTGTGCCAGGCTCAATCCCCCTTTGAATATCATGCCAGGGCACATCATTGAGTTACGCCATGCGCAACCCTTCTGAATATCCCGCCCTCTATGTGTAACTCCTTATGGAATAACAGAAGACCAACGATTGGCCTGACAAAGATGTTTCTTATAAAAGAAGCATGTAGTCTTGCTTTGACAAATTTTCACAAATATCATTGGTCTTATGTTATGAAACCAGCTAGTTTCCTAGCTGACACATTAACTCATCCTAATTGTCCTTTATGGATAGACTACAAAAGGGCCTTACTTTTTCCTAACTGATCTAGGGATTTTCTCTTCATTAAGACTCTGAATGTGCTGTATTCAAACCCCACTATTAGCAGCACCATCCAGACTTGCAAGGATGTTAACAAATGCCTCAAATGGGGTGAATTTCCTCTGAATATCAATCAATCAATCAATCACTTTATTTAACCAGGCATAATATGCATCATATGCATAATGCATATGCATTATGCAATGCATAATATGATACCATTGTGGAAAAATGTAGAACGCAAATATGAAGGACAATGTCTTAACAGCATTGGATGGGATAAATTTGGCATACACAAAATTAAGGATATAAATGATCCCTCTACTGGAGCTATACTATCCTTTCAAGTACAAAGATTCATATTTGGCATAAAAAAATGTGACTTTTGTTATTATAGTGGATTTCAGATGTATGCATATGCTCAGGACAACCAACATTTATGCATGCATTTGAAATGGCATACAGTCAGAGTGCTATACAAATAATGAAGGCAGTGACAATGTTTTATTAGTAAAGTGTAAATTGAATTTTATTTGTTAAAAATCATTAAAATCATTAAAACCACTAAAAAAATAAAATAAAAAATACTTTGATTCTTTGTTTTCTGTATTTTTGGTTTTAAAAAGCTGTAATGCAGCTTTGTTTCTTGCTCTTTGGGGCAAGTGCTTCAAGCCACTTTTCAAAAGTGTAGAACCATGTGAAATCTGACATCTCTTTATGCAAAACATAGTGCCTCATTCGTGTCAGTATGTCCCATACCTCAGCTGTACTTGGCAGAGTGATATCATGGTCCCCCTCATCCTCCTCATCTTCCTCTGTGGCATTGCTCAGCACAGAAGAGCAGATCTTGCCATCTGTTAGGGCTCCTTAAGTTGGGTCATTGGCGTTGATTTCTGTGTAAGGCAGGAATTCAGCTTGCCTCATTCCAGCAGGTGGCTCAGTCAGTGGAGGTGGTAGTACAGTGATGTCCTCTGTGCCAGCAGTTAGTCTGATTCCAGCTTTTTGAAAGCAATGCTAGGTAGTGGTACCGCTCATATCACACCACGCAGCATGGATTAAATGGATCACATCTAGAATAGCACTATCCTTAGCCAGTCAGCAAAAGTGTTCTTGTGAGCTGTCAGTGTAAACTATTTTGCTAACAATACATTTTCTGTAGTGCACTTCTAGGTTTTGAATTACCCCCTGGTCCGTGGACTGGACAATGGTGATTCAATTGGGTGGGAGAAACACTAGATTGATATTGTGGAGGGTCATGGGCTTATGAGCTGGGCAGTTGTCTATTATCATGCTAATTTTCCTCCTTTTTCTAATCATTTTTTTTTGTCCAGCTCCTGCAACCACAACTCAAAAGTGTCCACAGTCATCCATGCATTGGCATTAGCCTAATAATGGACCAGCAGAGCTTCCACAGCGACTTCATGGAATCAACGGGGCTTTTTAGATTTTCTGATGATCAAAAGGGGAGTTTATCCATACTATTGGCATTGCTAGCTACCATTACTGACACTCATTCTTTGGTTCTTTTTAAGCCAGCCAAGTTTTAATTTTTAAATGTCAGTGTGCTGTCTGCTGTGGTGCAAAAGAAAAGAACTGTCTCATCAGCACTGTGAATTTCAGACAGCACATAATCTTATAGAATATTAGGCAACACATTTTTCAGCCAGTCATTTGAAGCAATCAAAATCTGACTCGGCTTTTTCTCTGTGTATGTATAGAAACATAGAATTTGACGGCAGATAAGGACCGCTTGGCCCACCCAGTCTGCCCATTTCCCTACCTACTGGATAAGCTGCAGATCCTAGTTAACCAGCAGCCTACTTCTTCCTACCCCCACCCCCTAGAATGGCCTTATGACTGTCCCATGCATGCTTGAATTCCACCACTGTTTTTGACTCCACAACCTCCTCCGGAAGGCCGTTCCATGCATCCACAACCCTCTCTGTGAAAAAATACTTCCTTAAATTACCTCTGAGCCGCCCCCATCTTCAAATTGTGCCCTCTTGTTCTTGCACACCTCTTTTTTTGAAAGATGCTACCCTCTTGGACTTTGTTGATTGCCTTGAGGTACTTGAACGTTTCTATCATGTCCCCCCTCTTCCTCCTTTCCTCGAGGCTATACATATTAAGCTCCTTTCGTCTCTCTTCATATGTCTCCCGGTGCAGACCCTGCACCATTTTAGTTGCCCTCCTCTGGACAGCTTCCATCCTGTCTATGTCTTTGCAGAGATTGGGTCTCCAGAACTGCACAGAGTACTCCAGATGGGGTCTCACCAGCTGTCTGTAAGAGGGATAATAACTTCCTGTTTTCTACTGGTGATGCCTCTCCCTATGCATCCCAGTATCCCCCCAGCCCTCCTTGCTGCCCTCTCACATTGCTTGCCCACCTTTAGGTCATCTGATATGACTACCCCAGGTCCCTTTCCATTTTGTTGTTGTTAGTATCTCACCCCATTGTGTACTCTTCCCTGGGTTTTGTTTCCAGGTGCGTTATGCACTTCTTAGCATTGAATCTAAGCTGCCATACATTTGACCATTCCTCTAACCTTGCCAAGTCCTTCTCATCCTTTCCACCACACCTGTGCATCAACTCTGTTGCAGATCTTTGTGTCATCTGCAAAGAGACATACTTTTCCTTCCAGTCCCTCTGCAATAATAAGCTTATAAAGACATTGAAGAGGACCGGTCTAACACTGAACCCTACGGTGCCCACTAGTAACCCCGCTTTCTTCTGAGTGGACTCCATTTACTATTACTGTCTGTGTCCTATTCTCCAGCCAATTCTTTACCCAGGCTGTCATCTTGGGACCCACTCCCAGGCTGGCTAATTTGTATATTAATCTTTTGTGTGGGACTGTGTCAAATGCCTTGCTAAAGTCTAGGTAGGCCATGTCCACAGCCCCTCCCTGATCTACTACTTTGGTCACCCAGTCAAAGAAATCTATCAGATTCATCTGGCATGACCTTACCGCTGTGAATCCATGCTGCCTAGGGTCCTGTGCCCCTCTGGCCTCTAGATACTCGACAATTCTTTCCTTCAGAGAAGTGATTCCATCATTTTCCCTATCACTGAGGTTAAACTAACAGGTCTGTAGTTTCCTGCTTCTGCCTTGCTCCCACTTTTGTGAAGGGGAATCAATGCGATGACAGGAGATTTGGTTCTGCTCTTTCCATCTGGACAGCCAACCAGATGTAGGCTCAAAGTCCTCCATATTGATTGCTGTAGACAGCTGCTTGGCTTTTTCAAGGAAGACTGTCCAGGCATTAGGACTCCACGGTCACAGGAGAGGGTCAGCCAGTGCAAAGGTGCTTCTTCAAGATGGCCCACCTTCTTCCCTGTTTTCTTTTTCACTCTATTACAGCCACACAGGTCCAGTCCTCAAGCAAGGTCTTTGTTTTTTGAAATGCACCCCACACTTGAAATATCAATTCCAAACTCATTGACAAGCTCTTTTCTTGTGGTGCCCTGGTTTTCATTCTTCTCTAGCAGCTTTATTATTTGCTAATTGGGTAAAATGTTGCATGTTACCTTCTACATTGTAACTCAGGGAGCCCCCTTTAGCCAGACCCCAGATGATCAATGCGATCAACACCTATCAACATCTACTTGTGGTTGCATACAAGCAGAATATTTAACATTGAATCAATGCTAAAAGAACTGGGAACTCAGTTTTGTGTGCATGCATCTGAAATGTGCACATAACCAAACAGCATACAGTACACGTGGAATTAACTGTAGCTTTGACTCAGAAAAGCTCTAAAACATGTAAGTATCATTAACCTGATTCCCTCATCCTTCCCCTGGTCTGACTTAATTTAAACTTGCAAACGTTAAAGGAGGAGTAGGAACAATGTATAGATTATTGTTAGAGACTGAAAAATTTGACTGATGCTTCAAGACTTAGGTGGGAAAAAGAAACTGTGTCTCACATTCCTGTTGATGTTTGGCAATCTTTATGGAAAAATGCCTGTCTGAGTAGTAGGGAAAAACAAGGAAGAATAATCCAATTTCAGATCTGTGACCACACTTATGATACCCCAAAGGTTATGAAGAAATCGGACGTAAACAATAATGGATGTTACTGGAGATGAGAATCTCAGGATGCAATTTATTCCATCTTTTATGGCATTGTCTACACTTTAAATCCATTTTGGAAATAAATAATTGAATTTTTTTTTTGTGCTTGCCTTATGCCACCTTACATCAACCCGGGCATGAACCCCTCTGGCCTCCACTTCCAACTTTGGCTGTGACTTCCCCAAAGCCCCCTGGCTTACCCCCCAGGGCAGGGTTGTGGCACTGGCCCTAAATGCTGCAACACTGTATTAGGATGGGGAGCCAGCCCTGGAAGCTGATCAAGGCAGAGGGGCTGGCTTCATAGGCATGGCAGGCAGCTACGTTTTTCCCCTATACGGGGACGGGGACATGCAATGACGGCCAGTGTCTGCTCCTTCCCTGACATGCTGGTGCCGGCGCTTGTGGTACACCCAGCCTCCGCTGGGTGTCAATAGTGCACCGGACACTCTACCCCCTTCCCCCGGAGAAGGAGAGCAGTTGCAGGATGCTTGATCCTTCTGCCCCGGCTGGCAACGTCCCGGATCCATTCCTAAATCTGGGTCGTCAGCGCTGCAGGTCGGCACTCTGCCCCCACGCCAGCGGCCATCCCTTAAATAATTGAATTTTGTGGTAAAATTGTAGATGCATCTCTTCCCCCTTCACCAGTGGTCTTCATTGTAGGAGAATGTACTGAAATTTCCTTTATTTCTAAAACCCAGCAGAAAAGGATATATGCAGAAGCTTTAGATCTTAACAAGCTAATTATAGCAAAATGGGAGAGTGAGGCCATGCCTTCTTATAATGAATGGATAGCCTAGCTGCTAATGAAAAAATGAAGTTGCATTGCCCTTGATAAATCATTTAATTAAAAATCTAGCTGGGACCCTTAGTTATCTATCTTCTATAGGTCCCTTATTCCATCCAGAGAACTTTAAAATGGTGCTGAAGTCTGGACTTATTAGCATAACATTGCTAACTGTTTAGTATTTATTATTATGTATATATTTTTGACAGACATAAAGGAACTCTAGTGAAACTCTAGGAAAGTGAGGGAAAGTCACAGATCATTTAGAATCTGGTTATATGAAACAGGTAGGGAAAATGGGCAGACTAGGTGGGCCAAACAGTCCTTATCTGCTGAAAAATTCTATGTTTCTGTGTTTCTAATTGGGGATAACCCCAATACCCTAATTAATATTTCTCTTCTGAACAAGACAGGTTTTCATACAAGTAATTATGACTCCGTGTGACATGTTGTTGAGAAAATAATAGTCGCATTGTAAGTTGCACACAGTCACAAGAGTACCAGTATCTAACTCATTGTATTCTAAAGTGCTTTGAGGCAGAGTGTGTCTTAAAGGTGCTACAGAAAAAAATTCCAACTTTTATTGCATTCTAAAATAATCTTTTATTATAACCATATGTATCCCCTGAAGGAGAGAGAGAGAGAGAGAGAATGAGAATGATTGTCAGTACTAGGGCAGCTGTTTTCCCAAAGGAGGATCCTTAGGACACTGGCAATTTGCTTTGCAGTAATGGATGAGTTATTTTATTTCACGCTGATAATGTTATAAAACACTGAAAATTCACATAAAAGAAAGGGGCCCTTCATTCTATACAGTGAAGTCCAGTGCCAAGTGTTACTTTAATTTGTTAGAAAGTTATGCCAAGTAAAATCTGTGGGGTATTTTTTCTTTAAGACTTTGGATTCTTGCCAGTAATCCAGTGGAAATGCCACCATGACTAACTTATTAAAGAAAGAGTCTTCTTTGTTGTATTACTTTCTATTTTGTAACCAATTTCTCTTTTACCAGCTTGCCAGGGACTCCTTACACCTGCCCAAGCCCTTCTACCTGCCATTAGGAAACCTACAATGGTCTAACCCACCACCACCACCCTCTGCTTGACATTCTCTTCAGAATCCTAACCATAACCCACAGCTTTCCCCCCTGTGGGTGAGACTTCCCAGTTCCCTAACTTGTGAGGAAGATACAGTTGAGGTCCAGGAGGAGGAGGAGCCAACCAAGTGTGGGAGGAGTTGATAGGGCCCTATTGTGGTGTGTGGGGTGATATTATCTGCCTCGGGCTGCTGGAGTATTTTTCTCATTAAGCCCTCCCTTATCTCTCTGCAGGGCATGGTCCTGAGGATCGACCCAGCAGAATACCTATCAGGTCTGTCAGAAGGGTGGCTGAGACCCAACCTACCTTCAACTCTGCACCGGCTACACTCTGGGCATCATTTGACTAGTGAGCGGATGCATGCTGATATATGGTCACTATAGAGGGACTACTTGTTCCTTCCTGTATGATGCATCCTTCCCTGGGCCATCAGTGTGTAGTCCTGCTGCAGAAAGAGTTGCCCTCCTCCCCTGAGGCAGGAGGCTTCCAAGACTGATGCCAGAACCTCTCCCCAGCAACAGACACAGATGAAACAAAAATGCTTCTGTAATTTATCTTTGAATGTTTATTAAACATAATTCCCTAGACAATTACTAAAATAGCAACTTCTGTGCATTTCTGCTAGATTTAAGCATACAGTTTGTCATAATTACAATGTAATCATACATGATTTGGTTCTACCATGTCGGTTCAACACCCGGAAGGGTGACTGACATTACAGTGACACGAAATTGCTGATGATGACCATGCCATGCAGCAATTGTGCTGCCCAACCACTGTCGTGCCCAAAGCATGGGGCACATCTTGGCTGTTTGCAGGGGGCTTTGCCCCCAGCACCCCCCACACCACCCAGAAAATAATATAATCAGCTCCAGGTCAGAGGTGTGTGTGGGGGAAGAGCACCACACCCCTGGAGCAGCAATGACAGTGGGTGCTATGAATTCCCAGTCGTCAGAATGACCGTCACACAGGTTGCAGGCCCCACATTGCTGTTGCTGTAATGGTTTCGCTGCACTGATGGCACACCACGTGATTTCACCAAACCATTTCGAGCAAACATTTACCAGTAATTTAACACAGTATGCAGTAAATCTGAGAAAATTTAACAAAAAAAGTCTACAACTGGTACCGAAAGAGTTTTTGTATAGCAGTTAGCATTTGAGGTACTAATTACATTGTGGTTTGCTGCTGCTCTGTTACAAACATGGATTTTTATAAGCTAGATTGTTCAAATCTAGAATTTCTCAGGAGAAATATAATGGAAACACCACTCTAAAGCTGAAGAACCTCAATGGAGTTTGGTCATGATTGTCTTGTCTCTTTATAATGATTCAGTGTGGGATAATGCCCTTAAAAAGAGCTTTTCTCTGACATACATATGACTAGAACATTTCTGCTGTTTATAAACTCCAGCATGCACTGCAAAAGATAATAATCACTCTATTTTTTTAGTAGATCTAAGCTATGTGCAGTATGATGACTTCAAACTGTTGAAAGGTGTGAGAACTTTTCCACTTATGTAAACTATTCAGAACTGGTAGCTGGCAAGTGATCGAATGCTAGACCTCACTGCAAATGGCTATGTACTGATAATGCCTGCAAGAAGTGGCATGTCCAGTCCCAGGTTTAAGACACATAAGACTTTATATCAACACAAAATCCCAGAAGAAAGGGGATTTTTGCTTTTATATTCCATCTGAATTTAAAAAGTGAAATAATAATTTAAGAAAGTCTGAATCTTGACATTTTTATCAGTTTGTTGGATTTAGACTCCTACACAGCACACCGGTACCACTCTCTGATGGGCTAGAGTACATTCTGAGGGTACACTTTTACTGGTTTATAGATGTCAGTAGTCTAACCTATAGCTGTCCCTCAGTCTACGTGATTCTAATAGATTAAAGCAGCAAACAGAATTAATGCTGCAGTTCTGACATTACATAGAAACATAGAAACATAGACTTTGACGGCAGATAAGGACCGGTAGGCCCATCTAGTCTGCCCACTTAAAGATGGAGCAAATTATTAATCAAAGTTACATAGATTTTTTAATATTTTAACATTGCTTCAGTTGTTCTACTGTGGTCCTGCTTATGCTGAATCTGCTATCTTTACTTTCCTGAATAACCGGTTGACTCTGGTGAGGTAAGACCATGCTGATCCTCTCCTCATCCCCCACCCTCCCTGAACTGCTCTCTCACTAGACACCTTCTGTGGAAGGAAAGGAAAAGGACAAGGCAGGGCAAGACAAGGCAAGGCAATACGGAATGTAATTTGGTTTTACTACCTTTCATCCACACTGTATCCCAAAACACTTCACAATCTATAAAGAGTTTATTTATTTAATTTTTGATAATCAGGTATATATGCTGGACAATAAAATACCTATTGTCAATAATGACCCATGGATTACACAGTAAACAAACAAGTAATACATGAAAATAACAGGTTAAAAAATTGGTACAGTGATACAGCATAGGAAATTACTGAATACACCCAATCATAAGACAGGCAGAGCCAGGGGCTGTAAGGTACACAGGGAAGGTCAAGGAAAGGTCAGGGGGTTAGCTAAAGAGAAAGAGAATTAAGCACTGGAGGTGAAGTGAGATGCTCAGGTTCACAAAGTAAGTGGCAGTTGTAGGGTTCAAACCAAGGTTTGCTGGGTAGACAGCCTATTAGCTTTCTGCTCTAACCACTAGGCTATGCTGCATCCCAGGGTATAGGCAAAAAGTCAGGTAGCAGGAAGGAGGAACAAAAGTGTAGGGGGCTGCCACGATTAGAGGAGATCTACAATTATTTCTCTTTAAGAAACTATGTACAATAACTGAGGCTCCAGTAAGGGTCTCTGAACATGTTTGCAAGTGCTACCACTAACACTGCTTTAAACTAGAAGTCTGATTCCCATTCAGTTGATTGTGAGATGATGCATGCTCTGGAAGGTTAACATCTGAGCCACAGGTGAGGATGAATGATGACTGGTAAAGGCATTTTCTCCTAATAAAAGCATGATGGATAATGGATTTCTTGTTACACAAACCATCTGGTCTTTAAAGAAATCCTGCCTTGTAATCAGGAGACACAAAGTGGTGGCTAAAAAGCTGATAATTTCTGTAGGCCCTGAACACTGGCCTTTGTGATTCTGCCTAGGCATAATTAATATTCTATGGAGGTTAATGATCCAGGGTTTGAACTGTATTATGGATTGGCTTAACCCATTTTACACACTGTACATTTTAAATCATTTGCAGAAGTATTTTTAAAATGCCAAATCTAAATGTGTATACATTGCAAAAACCAAAAACAAAAAACATTAACTCATCAGTTAGGATTTACGCACAAAGCATCAAAAATAGGGAAATATACTGTTAGGCTAAAATGTCTCCTGTGCCTTGGTACATCTGTGGCCTAGTGTTCCTCGGTGTTTTAATGACAGTGCAACAAAGTGTTGGTGTTGCCATAAATTTTACATTTCCGTTCCAAGCTTTGGTGTTCAGGTATGTTTCCATGCCTGGAAAGACTGCAAAGGTTATGGCAATGTCATTGCTATGACATCATGTGATTGTTCAAACCCAGAGGAACACCACATCCCAAATACATCAAGGCTCAGAGGACATTTGTCCTAACATTGAATTTTACTATTTTCAACACTTTGTGCTTAAAAATTAACTGATACATTAACATTGTTTTTTTTGCAATTAATTGCCTTACTTTTTAAAAGGATGTTTCACTCCATGTGCACACAACTTTGTACTGACAAACAGGTCTTGTACATAGATACATAGATACATACATAGATACATAGACAGTGTCGGCAGATAAGGGCCTATGGCCCACCTAGTCTGCCCATTTGAGCTTGTAAGTTCAGTTTGTTTTCCTAGAAGTCTATTTCCCCTTACCCCTGACCTCTAGAATTCCTTTATGTCTATCCCATGCATTCTTAAATCCCGTGATTGTTTCAGCCCCACCACTTCCTCTGGCAGGGTGTTCCACTTGTCCACCACCGTTCTGTGAAGAAATTCTTTCTCATGTTTCCTCTGAATCGTCCTCCCTCCAACTTCATCCATGCCCTCTAGTCCTGAAACATCTTTTCGCTTAAAATAGTGTTTTCCTGCACCCTGTTCCTCCCTGTAAGATACTTGTATGTCTCTATCATATCCCTCTCCCCTCCTCTCCTCCAGGAGTACATGTTCAGTTCCTTCAACCTGTCTTCATAGGACTTGTGATGCAACCCATGCACCATCTTTGTTGCCCTCCTCTGAACCTTCTCTACCCTGTCTATGTCCTTACGTGGGTATGGTCTCCAGAACTGTACACTGTACTCCAGGTGGGGCCTCACTAGTGTCTTGTATAAGCGAATTATGACCTCCCTTTTCCTGCTGGTGATGCCCCTGCCTATACATCCCAGCATCCTATTTGCTTTACCTGATGCCTTGTCACACTGTTTCCCCTACCTTGAGGTCATCAGAGATGACAACCCCAAGATCCCTTTCCTGCTTGGTGCATGCTATATCCTCACCCCCAACTGATATATTGTGCCAGGGTTTTTGTGCCCCATATGCATTATCTGCACTTCTTTGCATTGAATTTCAACTGCCAAACCCTTGACCATTCTTCAAGTTTCTGCAGGTCCCTTCTCATTCTGTCTACACCCTCTGGTGTGTCTACTCTGTTACAGAGCTTTGTGTCATCAGCGAACAGTGAAATTCTGCCTTCTATATCCTGTGCAATGTCACTGATGAAGATGTTGAATAGGACCGGTCCCAGCACTGATCCCTGTGGTACCCCACTGGTCACTCTTCCCTCTGTGGAGTGACAGCCATTTACCACCACCCTCTGTGTCCTGCCACCCAGCCAGTTACCTACCCACCACACTACTGTCCTGCCACACCCATATTCCCCAGTTTGTGTAATAGTCTTCTATGTGGCACAGTGTCAAAGGCCTTGCTGAAGTCCAGATGGCCATGTCCACTGCCCTCCCTGATCCACCTCCCTAGTCACCCAGTCAAAAATTCAATGAGGTTGGTCTGCAGCCTCCCCTGGTGGAACCATGCTGCCTTGGGTCCTGTAATCCATTGACAACCAGATGTTCCACCAATCTCTCCTTCAGTAGTGCTTCCATGATCTTTCCACTCAGGTGAGGCTGACTGGTCTGTAGTTCCCTGCTTCCTCTTTGTTCCCACTTTTGTATAAGGGGACTACATCTGCAGTCCTCCAGTCTTGGTACCTCCCTGTTTCCAGTGATTGGCTGAACAGGATAGCCAGAGGTTCAGCCACCACCTCTCTTAGTTCTTTAAGGACCCTGGGGTGCACCCCATCTGGCCCCATTGCTTTATCAGCTCTTATTACTTCCAGTTCCTTCAGGACCCTTTCTCGTGTAAAGGGACTTGTGTCCATTCTGCACCATTCTCATCCCTCGTACTCCTTCAGACCCATTACCCCCCTCTTCCTTAGTAAAGACTGAGCAAAATACCTGTTCAATATGTCAGCTTTACTGTTGTCTCATCCTCATAGCGACTCCCATCCTCCCCTTCAGTCTCACTATCCCTCCCTTGTCCTTCTTTTTTTCCTTATGTACCTGTAAAGGTTTGTCCCTTAACCACTGATTTTGCAATGTGTTCTTCTGTCTGAGCTTTGGCTTCCCTTACTGACTTCCCTGCCTCCCTTTGTTTCTCCTGGTACTTCTCCCTATCCCCTTCTGCCTGTGTCTTTTTGTATTGCCTGAATGCAATCTTTTTGGCTTTCACTTTCTTTGCTACCTCTTTGGAAAACCATAATGGTCTCCTCTTTCTTTTCCTCTTGCTAACCTGTAATGCATAATTCTGTTGTTCTTATAATCCCCATTTTAAATACTGCCCACTGTTCCTCAATCCTGATTCCTGTCCCATTCCCTTAATGCCTCTTTCAAGCATCTCCCCATTTTCCAAAGTCTGCCCCTAAAATCCACGATCGTGTTTTTGTGTGGTTTGGTTCTGCTCTTTCTGTGATTTCAAACCACAATGACTGGTGGTCACTGTTACCCAGGTGCTCCCCACTGTTACCCCCATCACACTGTCCCTGTTTGTGAGCACAAGGGTCCAGTATTGCCTTCTGCGAGTTGGTTCCATGACCAGTTGCTTGAGGAAGGCACCCTGAAGGAGTCAGGATAAATCTGCTCCTAGTTGATGCTGCTGCTGGGATGCTCCAGTCACGTCTGGTATGTGAAGTCTCCAACCAGTACTACCTCACCCTTGTCTGCCATCCTTTGGATGGCTAGCATCAACTCCCTATCTGTTTCTTCCTCCTGGGCTGGTGGTCTATAGACACACCTGTGCGGATGGCTGGCCCCATTTTCCTTTCCAGCTTAACCCACAGTATCTCTCCCCCATTTTGTTCCTCCTGGATCTGTGTGGCTCTTATGTCATTTTTCACATACAGTGCCACTCCTCCTCCCTTCCTGCCTGCTCTGTCTCTTCTGAATATGTTGTAGCCAGGCATGGCCATCTCCCAGTCATGGTTATCATTACACCAGGTTTCAGTGATGGCCACAATGTCCAGGTCTGACTGTACCATGACAATGTCAGCAGTCTTTTAAAGGCAAACAGTTCCAGGAGTGAAGTGACACCCCATGGCTGTGCCAACTCCTATGCCAACCAGTCCTAGATGTCTAGTAACAAACCTAACTCTCTCACCCATCCCCAATCTAATACTACCCTAGTGTCAAGTAGCACCCCTACCCTCACCCTGCTCCTGTGGCAAGCAATCCCTGGAGTTTAGTGGCACCCTCTGAAACACCCTATTCCATTACCAGTGTCCACCTTTGGCTCACACCTCCCTCCCCACAGGCAAGTGAAATGTAGGCCACCATGAACCATCTCTGGTGGCCACTTCTTGCCACCCCCAACTTGATTCTGATACCAGGAGCTTAATCCCAGTGTTGAATAAACAATAAAAAAAAAAAGATTAGCTGACCCAGTAGCACTGTAGTAGAGCTACTGCCTGCTATGTCAGTGACCTGGGTTTAGAAATGGATGGAAGTTGCTTGGGGGCTGCTCAGAGCAAGGAAGATTTGAGGGATCCAAGGATGGCTTTCTTTTGAGGAATGGGGGTAAATGCATCCCATTAGGTGGCCACCAGATGGAAGAATCTGGGTGGTAGTACAGTGGGATGCAAGAGAAAGGGATCCCACCCACTTTACACTGGGGTTTGTGTATGACAGGTAGCATGTAACCGTATGTCCTAGGCTACTTGGGAACATTCAGAATCATGGATTAGACAGGTTTCAAAATTCAAACACCTAAACTATTTTAAATTTGTTTGAACAGTACAGAATTAAATTACTTTTTTCCAGTTTAAAAAAATCTCATTGGAGATTTCCCTTCTTTGTACAGCAGGAATAAAATGCCTCTCCCTAATCTTCTCTGGCTACAGTCTTGCAGGGATTGGCCTATCTAGGGAAACTGTGAGCTGGTTTGACACCTACCTAACTGACTGAACCCAAAAAGTGAAAATCCGTGGAGACCTGTCTGACTCAAAGGCTGTGTCAGTAGGGGTCCCTCAGTGATAAATATTGGGACCACTACTGCTTAGCCTCTTTATTAATGACCTGCCTAAAGCCTGCAATGGTGCTCATATCCTGCTCTATGTAGATGATGCAGTTATCTTTACCAGTTGCACTAAGCAACTAACTGCCAGCCACACCATACAGCACAGTTTCTACTCCCTTGAGCAGTGGTTCCTTCAGAATAAACTGCTTCTAAACCACGAAAAACAAAAATGATATTTGCCAGCCACCAGAGGAAGAACAAACTTCTACCCTTTTCCATCTTTAACTAGGATGGTGAGGTATTAGAACAAGTAACCTACTTCAAATATCTTGGCATACACCTTGACAGTGCACTAACACACACCTGGCATATAGACCATTTTGTTAGTACAGTAAACAAAAAAATGGGGGTTCTTTATAGACAAAGCACTATATGACACCAGAGACTAGGAAACTTGCAGTAGCCTCCTCAGTGCTCTCTTACATGGATTTTGGGTTGATAATCTATGGAGCTGCTACAGATACTAACCTTCACAGAATCAAGACCCTCAAATAAGGCCTGCTGCCTCATCCTAGATGCAGACAGGCTCACACACACATACATGCAGCCTTTATCAGAATACAAACTGGCTCACACTAGACCTCAGAATACAATTACAAACTAGCTTACTTGGGAAGAAAGCCTTATTAAGGCTCCCCCACCACCTCCAATCCCTACTACATACCCCCGTTAATCACCACTCTTCTAGGAGTGTTGCAAGAAATACACTATACTGTACATCCCACGATGTAGGACCAGTCAATCCATGAAGGCTTTCCCGTACCGGGAACCAACCTGGTTGAATGAACTCCACAACTCACTGTTGGAGTTACCCAAATTGAAACAATATAAATAATCTCTGAGAAAACACCTCGATTCACATCAAGTATGCCAGTGCAACCACTAGTCAAGTCTCTCTAATATGCTTCCCCCCCGGTTGCCCTACCTGACATGCCTGGATTGTTGTTGACAAAGTTGCTTCCCTCCAACTGCCCTAGACAATGCATTACCTGCTGCTGCACCTGTATTTTCCTGAGCATAGGAACCAGCTCCTTGATACCTTTGTATCACGTAAATGTTGCATATGTTTTCTTGGATCTTGCATGATTCTTTATTTCATGTTTCTTCACTGTACTGTAACTATGCACTAGGCAAGGCAAGGCATGGCAATTTTATTTATAGGGTACCCAATCCTGGAGGCTCTGGGCACCTAACAAACATTAATAAAATACGCAAAGATTTAAAACACTTGGAGAAAATATAAAATTCCAATAATGCAGAATACAAATTACAGTTAAGAACATTTAAAAAAAAGAAAAAAGGCTTAAGGTTGCCATGATCAAGGGACTGGACAACAATGATGGAATCAGCAGTCTGTGAAAGCCAGACTAAAGAGGTGGGTCTTCAGCCTCCATTTAAAGACCTCAATTAAGGGAGCCTCCCGGACTGCAGGTGGAAGTGAGTTCCACAGGGTTGGCCTAGAGACACTAAAAGCATGATCTCCCCGAGGTCCTTAGCCGAACCCTGGGAACATCCAGGAGATTCCTTGAAGATGAGTGGAGGGAGCGAGCAGAGGTCACCGGTGTCAGGTGCTCTAACAGCTAACCAGGACCTAGTCCATATAGGGCCTTAAAGGTGAGCAAACCCACCTTGAAAAGGACCCTCCACCTGACCGACAGCCAGTGCAGGGCACGCAAGACCAGAGTCACATGACTGGACTTCAAAAGGCCTGTCAGTAACCGGGCCGCTGTATTCTGCACCAGCTGCAGTCTGTGAAGGGACGCTCCCATGACTCCGAATTACAGATAGTTACAGTAGTCAAGCCTAGAGGTAACAAAGGCATGTACTTGTGTCGGCAGGTCCTCAGGCAGAATGAGAGGCTTAATCCAGGCAATGTTATGCATGTGGTGAAAACCACTGCTGACAACAGATGACACCTGATCTTGAAAGGTCAATCTGCTGTCATGGATCACGCCGAGATTTTGCACCCTCTAGGAGGCCACCAACAAGGCAGATCCCACTACAAAACCTGTATCAGCCCCAGGTGGCAACCCATCATGCCCACGACCAGACTTGATCACCAGCACCTCCATCTTGGCTGGTTAAGTCTCAGCCAGCTGGAAGCCATCCAATCATTGATTTTAGCCAGACAGTTATTAAGCACATCAACAGCTCTGAATGTTCTGGGGCCAAAAGACAAATACAGCTTGGTATCATCTGCATAGCAGTGAAACTCAACGCTGTATTGTAGAATGATCTCACCCAGGGGTAGCATGTGCACTGCGAACAGCTTCAGTGACAAGATTGTGCCTGTGGCACTCCACAAGACAGAGGCATTGGGGAGGAGGAGAAATTCCCGATCACCACTCGCTGCACCCTGTCTGAGAGATAGGACTCAAACCATCTGATGACAGTACCGAAGAGTCCACAAAACTCTGAGCTGATTAGGAAGCATGACGTGGTCCACAGTGTCAGAAGCAGAAGAGAGATCGAGGAACACAAGAACTGACCTGTCTCCTCTATCTCTAGCCCTGAGCAGATCAATATGCACCCTCACTAGAGCTGTTTCTGTGCTATGTCTGGCCCCGAAAACCCAACTGAAATGGCTCATAGATGTCCAAGGATACCAGGCGATCCTTGAGCTGCTGTGCGATTAATTTCATAACAACCTTGCTCAAAAAGGGCAGGTTGGAGATAGGATGGTAATTTGCCAGGATGTCTGGGTCAACATTAGAGATACTACTGTATCTCTAACATGGAACCTTTGTAAATGAGTTCTGTTCAAAGGTGTTACTCCGAATATTCCAACAAGTAAATAAAACTCTGGGGCCCCAATTCATCCTATTCTGAGTTGATTCTCTCTCTCTTTCAGAGCTGTCCTTATGTCTTCTGGCCACTAACTCTATGGACCAAGTTCAGCCTATACTGACTTGATTCTCTCCCAAACCTTTCATCAGTTTTCTGTGCTTTTAAGCAGGCCTCCAGGCAGATTTCCCCAAGTTTTCCTGTCTCTGGCTTGAAGTGTTAACCTCCCTCATACATTCAGCCACAAATTCTTCAACGTTCCCCTTCAACTCTGTTCTGCAGGGTTTACCTCTATATCCCTGCAGATTCCAGCTCAGACTAAAAAAAAAAAATTCACACTGAGGCATGTAAGCAATAGAACATGATGGGATGTTGGTTGTACTGCCCCAATCACACGCCCAGGGACATAGTATGGCAGGGGGCTGCAGGTCGAGTGTCTTCAGCCCCTGGAAGTGTGGTTGTGGCAGCACAACCAACACCCCAGAGTGTCTTATTGCACTTATAAAATTAGTTTTATGTTAAGAACTGAGAAAATTAAGAATAAAAACTTAAAATTGTAAAACAAATCTGCAGTTTTGTGTGAAATAGTCCCTCCACAGATGGGCTGTCACTACAGGGCGCTAGCCTGAGTTGCACTGTGTGAGCCACTGTGATGTGTGTGCTTTTTGTGTGAACTGCCTCTTGAAGCCCGCCCACCCCCAGTTCTCTTCCACTTTTTTCTTTAAATTGAAACAAAACAACTTTCATAGTGTTTTACTTTATGGATTTGAACTGGAAGAGATTGGCTTCAGGTGTTTTAGTTCAGTGACTGAGTGGATCAAGCAGTGTGGCAGTGTAAATGAACATGAAACCAGGATTAGGGATTGTCACATCCAGTGTAGGAGTTGCACACTGATATCGTTAGTAAATGAGCAGCATTGGTACATCGACATTTCTTGCCCGTTAGTTATGCTGTCTCAATCCAATGGGTAGGAACAAGTTTCAGCCAATCAGGATGCAGGATTCTTAGTTCCCATTGTATAAGTTATTTTTATTCAGCTTCTCAACCTGCAGGTGCTCCCACTTATCAGCTGTTCCCAATTATCCAATTAGGGGCTGACTGCAAGTGTGCAGGGCTCCCAGCACTCTGGGCCCTTTGCACTAATGGCAACATTGCCTACATGCCACGTATCTGAAGCACATAGGCAATTTTAAGTGTGAATGCCATGCAGCAGGGGTCTGCAGACTCCCAGTGGCATTCACCAAGGGTGCGCAAGGCACTTATGCGCCCGCCGCCCAGGCCACTCTAGGAACACTGTGCAGGGGGCATGTTGGGGGACATGCCTGCACTACATGGCATTCACTAAGCTGCATAGTGCTAGGCTCAGGGGCACTGGATATGCTAGCAGAGACCAGGCATAATCCGGTATGCTCCCCCGAGTTCCTCATCTGCTGGGTGCGGTGGCACTGGACAACAAACATCCATGCTGCCCCAGACCACTAGGCTGTAGGGGAGGGCTGGGGCAGTGGTCATGTGATTGCCCGGCAGGTGGTCTGATGTTGCTGCAGTATGTGGCATTCTACTGGACTGAGTGTCTGCTGCATGGGTGCAAGGGATCCACTGAGGAACCCAGTATGGGCATCCGATTGGATGCCTGCCCGGCTCCGCTCCTGACTGCCCACATGACCCTGCATGCTGGGGGGGCATTGCCATGGACATCCCCCCATGGGTGCCTGCGGTCGTACATACCATGCACCCTGTGCCTGTCCGTGGCCACCTAGGTCCGTGGGTGGGGTACGCGCCTCAGACATGTATAACCCACCCATTTGTGTATAGGGCCCATTATTCTTAAAGACCAAAATGTGGCATCTCTTGCCAAATCTTGGTTTGGATCCCACCAGAGCCCCTGACAAAAACCCCTTCTGGCCCTCAAGTGACAGGGGAAGGGAAAGGGCAGACCTACCCTATCGACACGGAAGTGGAGCATGCAATACATGTCATTGCACATGCTGTGGGTCCTAGGGGAGAAAACAGAGTAAAAGGCCCTGAAAGCATCTGGGTGACAGCCTGGTCCCCCACCTACCCCACACAGGTGACTGGGCATTTCTGGGTCCTGTAGCATTGGACAGAATGGAGCATTAGGTAAGTCCTAGATAAGCCAGGTGATGGGGCTTGGGGATCATTCTGGCTAGTGGCAGTTAGGGTGAAGCAAAAGATAAAATATTAATCAAAAGAAAGAAGAAAGACACGATCACTTGGAGCCCTTCCTGTGACCAAATCTTTGGTGGCCACTGTTAGCGCAAACCTCACCACTTTTTCAGTAAAAGGTATGTTCACCAGGAACCTATCTCTAGTGCCCACTCCTGGCACTTCCACCAGGACTCTGACACTTGAAACCCAACCCTGGTATAAAATTTTCTAAAAAATAATTTAGCCACTGGGAGACCATTCTTGGTGCCACTGTTAGCTTATGCCCCTTCAATAGAAAATGTGGCCACTGGAAGCCATCCTTGGTGACTAATGTTAGTTCGTGCCCCCTTCAGTAGAAAGTGTAGCCATCAGAAGTTTTCTCCAGTGTCCTTTCCTGCCCCCACTGGGACTCTTGACACTGGAATTCCAACTCCAGTGCTGCATATACAATCAAAAGCAAAAACAAAAACAAAAAAAAAACACAACGACAGAAAGATTTGGCTTCTGGAAGCCCATCCCTGGTAGTCACTGCTGGCTCATGCATCCTGCCCCTTCCCATTTTCAGTAGAAAAGGAGGCCACTGGGTAATATTCCCATCGTCCCCCTTTCCTGACAGCAGCTGTCACAATCCCTCCACTCTCCTCCTCGGCAGGTCACCTTCTGACTAAATCACAAGGGGATTTATGAAATATGTGCATACAGTATGTATTTCATAGATCTTGATGTGCAATAACTATTGCAAATGGAGCTCTGGGAAATACACGCTGTACATATATATTTAATACATTACATTCATTATTTAGTCAGAGGACTGCTGGCTGAAGAGATGAACGGAAGGTTTGTGCTGGCTGCCATCAGGTGGAGACAGTGGGACTAGTGTAGCCACCAGGGATAGGCTTCCAGTAGCAAAATGTTTTGTTTCAATTGTACATCCAACACTGGAGTTTGTTTGGTCCCCAATATTGGAGTCTGGGTGGGCAAGAGGGAGCAAGGAACTGCCATCAGAGATGTTCTAACAGTGGCCTCATTTTATATTAAAAGCATGGAGTGGGGCTTGGCTAACAGTGGCCACTGGGGATGAGCTCCTGGTAGCCAAATCCAATTTTTTTTAAAACTGTATATCTGACACCAGGATGGACACAGTGTCATAATCAGGTAAGGGGCAACACCTCTGATCACAATTTTGTAATGCAATAAATACATGGATATACAATATGTTTTTGTTTAATCAGAAAATTTGGATCAAGCTTTAACTTTCCCAGTGTTGGATTAGGATTCACTGGGGACTGTGACAGGGAGATCCTGCTACTCTTGAGGACCAACCTTTTCTTAAATCTGTTGCAACAGTTCTTCTATTTCTTATCCTAATCTATCTTTACAATTTCTAGTCCATACGACTAGCCACCTATGGGCACCCCCCCTCTTGACTATGCTATAGTGTCCTCTTTAATTTTCCTTTTCCCTCTTACATCCTCACATGTGGTGACACAGTCTCATACAAAATATTAATATACAAGTTAGCCAGCCTTGGAGTGGGTCCTAAAGTGGTAGCCTGGATAAAAAACTGGCCGGACAACAGGACGCAAAGGGTAATAGTAAACGGAGTCCATAGTGAAGAAAGGAGGGTAACTAGCGGGGTACCGCAGGGTTCGGTACTGGGACTGGTGCTCTTTAATGTCTTTATAAGTGACATTGGAGAGCACCTGGAAGGAAAAGTATGTCTCTTTGCAGATGACACAAAGATCAGCAACTGGGCTGATACACAAGGTGGGGTGGAAAGGATGAAAAGGGACTTGGCAAGGTTGGAGGAATGGTCAAATATATGGCAGCTCAGAGTCAATACAAAGAAGTGCAAGGTAATGCATCTGGGAAACAAAATCCCAGGGGAAGAGTACACAGTGGGGGGTGAGATAATAACAACAACAAAAATCGAAAGAGACCTATGAGTAATTATATCAGATGACCTAAAGGTGGGCAAGCAATGTGAGAAGGCAGTAAGGAGGGCTGAGGGGGGATACTGGGATGCATAGGGAGAAGCATCAACAGTAGAAAACAGGAAGTTGTTATCCCTCTGTACAGACAGTTGGTAAGACCCCATCTGGAGTACTGCGTGCAATTCTGGAGATCCCATCTCGGCAAAGACATAGACAGAGTGGAGGCTGTTCAGAGGAAGGCAACCAAAATGGTGCGGGTCTGCACCAGATGACATATGAGGAGAGACTAAAGCAGCTTAATATGTATACCCTTGAGGAAAGGAAGGAGAAGGGGACATGATAGAAACTTTCAAGTATCTCAAGGGAATTAACAAAGTACAAGAGGGTAGCATCTTTCAGAAAAAGAGATGTGCAAGAACAAGGGGGCACAATTTGAAGATAGAGGGGGGACAGCTCAGAGGTAATGTTAGAAAGTATTTTTTCACAGAGAGGGCTGTGGATGCATGGAACAGACTTCCTGAGGAGATTGTGGAGTTAGGAACAGTGGGAGAATTCAAGAATGCATGGGACAGATATAAGACAATTCTAGTGGGGGTAGGAGGAAGTAAGCTGTTGATTAACCAGAATCTGCAGCTTATCCATCAGGTAGGGAAATGGGCAGACTAGGTGGGCTAAGCAGTCCTTATCTGCCATCAGATTCTATGTCTCTGTGTTTCTATGACCTCCAAGCTGATGTAAAACAACAAACAGGCTGCGTTCCTCATTGCCGGATTTAGTATGCAATATCACTATGTTATAAAATACCTTGCTGTATGTGTCTTATGTGTATGAAACCTGTAAATGTTGAAAATACCACTGCACAAGGTGTTTTTGATAAAGTTAAAAAGTTACTGGGGGACTGTATTATAAAAATTAAGTTAGTTGTGTTGTTTAAAATGCATGTAAAGTACAGATTGTTTGAGAGGCCCTTTGGCACCATGCATTCCTGCTTTAAGCTGAATCAAAGTAAAATGTCATGGTGATTTGCATATACATCCCATGATGCTTTGCATCTTGGGGATATGTGTGATGTGTTTCTTTGAAACTTGGCTTTATTGCCAGTGCCCTTTGAGGTAACACTTGCTTCATTGCTTCTGCACTGAGGTTCTTTGTCTTCAGTTTGTTTTAGGGTTTTCCTTTTTTGAGCTCCCCATCACCCAAGACCAACAGAGGGGTGAAATAATATTCACTGAAGAGATAGATCAGTAGATCACTGGGTCTGTAGGTGCTGACTAAGTGCAGAGCAAAGACATGCATAGTCTATTGCTACAAACTGATGTATTGAAGAAGGGATATATCTTTGTTTAAGGTTATCTCCCGTGTTTTAAATAAACATCACACAGGGATCGTCTGTTGAACTTGAAGTTTGGTGTCTGGTCCATCTGTTATCCCACAACCTCTCCACAGGGACACCAGTGGTCACAATAGATGGGCTTCTGGTGGCCGTAATATTATGTTCAGGAGGTAGCAAAAAATATGTTTGCAGATTGTGTTTACACATCTGCAAACATAGTTTTGTTTCAATTTAACTGACATACATTTTTAGCCAACACTGACGATAGGCTTCTGCTGTAGGTAAAATTAAAAGAAAACCAAAAACTACTACTGAAGTGGGTTTTTATTGTGTTTAGAATCAGGTTTTGGGGACAGTATCTGCTACTGTGGATGGACTTCTAGTTTTCATATTGTTATTTTTCTTGTTCTTAAAAAAGCATGAAGTGAAACTATGTTTGCAAATTGTGTTTACACATCTGTAAAACATATTTGTGCTGCACTGTGCTGAATATTTTGTCTGCTATGCTTCTGCGAATGGAAAATAACTGCTGAAAAATGATTGTAAGTCCATTCTGTACATGTGCAGTAACATGACTTTTAAATCAGTATTATTTAAAAAAACAGTAACATTGTTGTCCAGTTATGGAAAAACTACTACTGTGAGCTGTATGAAGCATTTTTACTTTCCTCTTGAAACATGTACTCGTGTTTTTCTTTTCTCTTTTTGACTAAATACACTTATGACATGGGGTAAAAAATACAAAAAGCTAATTGATGCAATTGTGTCCCGTGACTGTTCGTTAATGAATGTTAACGAATGGCAGGGTGATAAGTCTCAGCGATATAATCGGTCTAGGAGAATTGGACTTGTTTACCAAGTAGCAATTGATGTAGGTGGTAGCTACCATTACAATCTGAGCAACCTAGAGGTCTCATCCATATTTGAGATAGATCACAAAGTGCTGTTTTGTGTGGCACGATCATGTGTTGGTGCAAGTTAGTACTTGGTGATAGACATCAAGAGTAATCTATCAATTATTTGTGACTTTAGGAGACTGAGTGAGCGACGATGAACCAAAAAGTGAGTAGCGCATAGTGGACGCGCAGCGCAATGTAGAACACAGTTTTGCATGGCTGAGAAATGTGTTTACTTGCAGCAATAAAGTGTTAATGCGTTTGGTCATACCACCCACCGCCCTGCATAACTGTGTCTTATCGCACATAGTTTGTATTTTCTCATCCACAGCTTTGTACCATCTACACACCCCATGGATCTCCATATCTTGCCACTGCCACTCAATGTCAGAGAGCATGCCAACTGAGTATGTTGAAACACTGAAAAATTCAGAGGTAGTCATTATCGCACAGTGCATTCGGGAGAAGCTGCATACTGTGAGATAAGTAGCAGTGCGAACTCCCAGTAATGCACAGTGTGGGCAGAACATGTCAGAGCTATCAGCAGTTTTAAATCAATGCTGAACACTTATTTATTTTCATTGGCCTTCCCTGACTAAGTAATAGATTTATTTTCAATAATTGCCATATTGTCTGTTTTTTTTTTTTTTTTGACATCGCTATTTATCCACCTTTCCCAGCCTGCCATCCCTGTCCCTTCAGGAGCCCCAAGGCAGACATCCCTCTACCTTCCACCCCACCTGAACGACCCCACTGGATCCCATGGAGCTTTGGCTTACCCCCCTGAGCAGGGATGGGGCAAAGCCCACTTACCCCATCAATCAACTTTCGTCAGTCCGTGGGCCGTCAGGCGGCCGAAGGCACATCGAGGGCATGTCTCCGGGGGCTCTGTCTTCTCAATGATGGCTGGCATTTTCTCTGTTTTCTCCCCACCCCTTTACAGCATAGGACCCCTGATGTCAAGGTGTCAAGCGCCGATGTCACACTGTATAGCGGCCACCCATGCCCTGATGTTAGGGGCTTGCAGTACTCCGAGCCTCTGCTCGGAGTCAGGCAAGTGTTCGGGCTATGGCATCAACCCTCCTCGGAGTAAGTGAGCCATCGTGGGATGCTAAAGCCTAACTCCCCCCAGCCAACCCACCAGCGACCCGAGTCCGCTCCCGAACCCAGGTCACCGGTGTGGAGCGAGGTGTGGCGTTCAGTGCTTCAACACTCAGCGCCACCGTGCTGGCATATTGTCTGTTTTTATATGGTATTTATATTATGTACAGTGCCTTGATTTTTGAAAGGCACTTTAAAAATAAAGATTTCCTTGCTTGCTATAGCCAGCACCGTGCACTGCAATGGCAAACGGGCGACATTCGCACACAGTGTAAATGAGCAATCCATTACCGCACAGTGGACAGGGCACAGGTCAAAACTCAAAGTAACGCCTAGTGCGAACACCAGAGCTCTTAGGTCAGCAATAGGTGACATTCCTCCAGCTCGGGAGATGACACGAGTTGAGGATAGCTGCTGCAATGTACCACACACCATGTTTAGTGTTTTTTTAGCGGTGCAAAAAGTGTAGCCTGCTCTTTGAACTGTGCAATAAATGTAGATAAGCTGTTGTTCCACAGCAGGAAAATGATATGTTCAGCTACCTAAGTAAGTGTGTTTGCAGTCTTCTTTCTGCTTGTCCTGCATGCTGAGAACTCCCTCTTCAGGCCAGTAGTTGTCTATGGTGGAAGAACACATAATAAAGTTCCACTGTTTTGCTGCTATTATCATGTCTCTGTCGTCTTCTGTGACTCAGTCGTTCCTCCTAAAGCACCCCATGTTATAAGCACAATAACCCACTCCAGGGTGTGTGGTTATTGGGGATTATGGCACACCCAGGTGCTTTGAGGACACTCAGCCTGTGGCCTTGTGCCTCACAATGTTCCCAGGTGTGCGTTATTCCCCAATAACCGCACACCCTGGTGTGGGTTATTGCTTATTATACCATGTACCTCGGACACCAGCCAATCAGATAGGCAGGCTGGCACCTTACCTGCATTGATTATCTACCGATAATCACCACAAAAGGAGCCTGCCAGCCGCATCTTCAAAAAAAAGCAATCCGAAGGTGAAATTTTGGAACTCCGACTGCCATCTTGTTTCCCCGCTAAGCGTAGACTGTGAAATAGCAGCTCCGTACATCAGGGAAACAAAACAAACCAAACACACTGCTCTACAACCGAGTGGCTTATTTAAGCATTATACCAAGTATTGCTTTTTCTAAAATAATAAAAAAAAGGAGTACTTGGTATAATCACAATAAGCTATTCGGGGGATCTGGGTTATTGGGGGATTTACCACGGCTGGTGGGGATTTACCCACTTGGCTGCGCCTCGTGGGCAAACCACTCCAGCCATGGTAAATCCCCCAATAACCCATATGCCCTCGTGGCTTTTTCCTTAACTAAATCTGTTTGAAGTCAGCCAGTGTGTGTGCATTCTTACAATAATTGCTTGAATTGTTGTATGTTCAAATGAGGCATCATTTGATTAAAAGATTACTGTTTGAGTTGGATGTCCAATATCATAATGCATACACAAAGGAGCTTGCACATGGATGGGGTGCCATGGAAAAACAAACAGCTACAAACACAAATCAAGGCACTCTCCACCACAAATAATGCTGCCCTTCATGAGGGGAATAAAAGTTTTAAAACATGATTTTATCCAGCGGAACAGAAATAAGTCAGGTGCAATAAAATCATGTTTTAAAACATTTATTCCCCTCATGATGGACAGCTTTATTTGTGGTGGGGAGTGCCAGGATTTGTGTTTGTAACTAATGTCATAATGCTTTAGGGATTTATGATCAATAGGTTCGATTTTTTGCTTCTTTCTGTAGGACTTTTGCTATAAGTTCGTGCACATTTTTTGTTGGGGACAGTGTTACTGTCTGTTTTAGGCAGGTTCGTTTTACTTTGGTTTTGCAGGCAATGAAAGACTGTGACTTGGGGGTGGGGGCAGAAATGCAGTACTTTCAGGGCGTAGCCAGGGATTTCAGATCTGCACACCAAGTGGACTTACTGCTACCCCCCCCGCCCCCGGGTGTAGCCATACAATATACAAATGTACGACAGGACCGTGTTTGTTGCCTCATTTGGCACAATAAATACAACTTTTGTATCTCATGACAATGGTTGTTGCCATGCATGGGTAAATACAAATGCCATGCATTGCTCCCTGAGACACCCACTTACCAGCCCAGAGCCTGTAAAGTTGTATTGTCCTTAGGATGCAAAGACAGTATTAGTGACCAGTCCTTCTAGTTTTGACTACTATGAATAAAATTACAGAAAGGTTCAGCATTTTCTTTGTTAGTTTTCATGGAAAAGGCAAGCAGTTCAGAGTCTATTTGCTACCCCCTTAAATAAAATTGCACACCATGGAGTACTTGGAGTATGCCTGGCTACACCCATAGTACTTTGGTGTATGTAGCATGGCTTTAGTTTGCCTTTTTAGGCAGTAACAGTCTGTGTGACATCACTGCCGAGGTTCTTTCTGTAACACTTTTGCTATTGTTTCATGTGAATTTTTTGGTGGGGGCAATGTGCTACTTTGTGTTGTAGGGAGGTTTTCACTTTGGTTTTACAGGCAGTGAAAAACTGTGTGGCATAAGTGGGGAGAGTTACTTTACTTTAGACCTGGTAGTATAGCTTATAGGTTACAGCAAGAAGCTGTGAATTAGCTTAGTACATCCAGCAGACACAGGTTTGATTCCCACAACCTTCACTTGAATGCTGTGTGATCCTAAGCAAGTCACTATCCCCCATGTACTGCAGGGGTCGATCTTAACATTGTTTTACTAACCCAGCACTAGTGCAAATTGACCAGGGCTAGTGCAGCTAACACTCTACTAGCCCATTTTGACTACTGCAGATTTCATGGCTGTTAGTGAAATTAAAAATGTCTCTACTTTAGCATTCTCTAGTCTTCATGCTAATCTCTCTCAATGTCACAGATGGCCAGGTGTGATTAACAGCTCATTAAGAGCTTCAATTATCTGGCAGTTCAAGACAGGGATCCCACAAAACATAGAAACATAGACTTTGACGGCAGATAAGGACCGCTAGGCCCATCTAGTCTGCCCATTTCCCTACCTACAGGATAGGCCGCAGATCCTAGTTAACCAACAGCCTATATCTTCCTGCCCCCACAAGAATTGCCTTATGTCTGTCCCATGCATTCTTGAATTCTCCACAGTTTTAGACTCCACAACTTCCTCAGGAAGGCTGTTCCATGCATCCACTACCCTCTCTGTGAAATAATACTTCCTCCATTGCCCCTAGAACCGCTCCTTCTATCTTTAAATTGTGTCCCCTTGTTCTTGCAAGTCTCTTTTTCTGAAAGATGCTACCCTCTTGGACTTTGTTGATTCCTTGAGGTACTTGAAAGTTTCTATCATGTCCCCCTCTCCTTCTTTCCTCAAGGGTATACATATTAAGCTCCTTTAGTCTCTCCTCATACGGCTTCTCTTGCAGACCCTGCACCATTTTAGTTGCCCTCCTCTGACTGCCTCTATCCTGTCTATGTCCTTGCGGAGATGGGGTCTCCAGAACTGGACACAGTATTCCAGAGGGGGTCTCACCAACTGTCTGTACAGAGGGATAAAAACTTCCTGTTTTCTGCTGCTGATGCCTCTCCCTATACATTCCAGTATACCCCCGGCCCTACCTACTGCCTTCTCACATTGCTTGCTAACCTTAAGGTCATCTGATATGATTACCCCCAGGTCCCTTTCCTGTTATGTTGTTGTTACTACCTCCCACCCATTGTGTATTCTTCCCTGGGTTCTTGTTTCCCAGGTGCATTATTTTGCACTTTTTGCATTGAATCCTAGCTGCCATCGTCAGACCATTACTCCAACCTTGCCAGTCCCTTTTCATCCTTTCCACGCCTCCTTGTGTATCAACCCTGTTGCAGATCTTTGTGTCATCTGCAAAGGCATACTTTTCCTTCCAGTCCCTCTGCAATGCCACTGATGAAGACATTAAAAAGGACTGGACCCAATACTGAACCCTGCGGTACCCCACTAGTAACCGCCCTTTCTTCAGAGTGGACTCCATTTACAATTACCTTCTGTGTCCTGTTGTCCAGCCAATGTTTTACCCAGGCTACCACCCTGGGACCCACTCCCAGGCTGGTTAATTTGACTAATAAACACTCAATGTGAGTCATTATCACTCCACTGTTAAGACTTTCAGCTAGTGTTCAGGGTGTGATCAAGGGTAGAGTGCTGTTAGGTCACTAGGTTCCAGTTTTCTGAATGTGTCTATGTCTAACAATCTGTCCAATATTATTAAGACCAGTGCCTCTCATTTTACTAAATTTTAAATGTTTGTATCCAACATTTCAGTGACAAAATGCAAGAGGTATACAGGATCAGCCCTGCAGGTGGTGGGTTTTATCCCAGCCTCACCATAACGTCCCTTTCCCCTCCAAATCTCTTAACTCTGTTCTTTCCCTGGACACCACTGCAGACCAGACTCTGAAGTGACCATCCATAGATCCCATTACTGGCAAATGTATGGGGTCCACAGCTCTTCTAAATGGACCATGCCAGCCATCACCATCTATACAGTTCCACCCTTATTCCACTCAGCATGTTCTTTCAGCCTAAAAACAAAGCTTTGGATCATGTATGGTACAAAAATAAACCTTGATAAAATGCATCATTTGAAACCTTGAAATAGGCATTCCTGGGTGCATAGATCATCCTATACAGAAATAGAAATAGTATAGTGTTATGCCTGTGTGCTGTTTCCCCTGGGCTGATGAAAGAACAATGTTAAAGAAAAATCTGTTATTGTTGGGGTAGAGCATATTAAAATCAATGCTTTTACAAATAAAAATGTCAGTTTTCTATTTCCCAAGCCCCTTAGGTTTGTTCAGCCCCCACTCAAAGAAATCTTAGATGTGCTCCTGGCTCACTTGACACTGTACAAAAACTTTCAAAAGTGCAGGTCTCCAGTTGACTATAGGGTGGGTGCTGAGAGTGTCTTTCTCTGCCTGACTCTGTTCATTACCCTGGGGGTGGTGGTGACAGTGTGGTGAGGTGCATGATGATGTTAGCTACTGTGTGCGGAGAGCTAGGACTGCTTGATTGAACATTTGCTGTTGTGATATCCTCTCTCTGTTTGGTGTGGGGAGGCAGAAAGAGGAAGAGAGGAGGTTATAGTACAAAACAATGGGGAGGCTCACTGTAATGGCATTGCAGTCTTTTTTTCTGCTGGGGAGCTGGAAGCAATGCAGGAGCAGGATAAATGTCTCTGCCTTCTCTGGACAACACCCTTTCTAATGATGCTGATATTGCTCCTGAAGCGTGGGTTTCTCAGGCTTTGGAAGCGGCAGGATGGGTTAGGTCCTCTGATGGTGCAGGGTGGGATCCAAACCTAGTACCTTCTTCCCCTGTTAAAATTTGTGTGGATACTGAGCAGGCAGGTATATCTTCTGCCTCTCTCCCTTCTAGCTACTGTCCCTTCTGTTTGGCATGCTGGCATTAAAGAGAAACTTTTTCCTGCTACTTTTGGACTTTCCTCTGAGCCAGCAGCTCGGCGTAATGCGGTGCGCCTGAAGTTTAAGGGTCCTGTGTCTGAAGTTCCTAATAGACAATTTGTTGGTCGAGACCTTTTGAAGGGGAGCATGAAGTTCTATGCCTATGAGATTTATGCTCTAATTCATATGCCTGGAATTCTGTCTTTGACATTAGTTTTAAGACCCGTCTGGTGGATCGATTTTGGAAACAGTTTGTGCCTTTAAAACATACTCCATTATGGAGTTCCTTTGATGGCCATACCTTTGACTAAGCCTGTAACTAAGAAAATTACAGTAATGTTTAAATGAAGGTGTTAATGTTGCTGACATTATATATTGGTTGCAACAGCATTGTGTAGTGAAAGGACAACCGGAACCTATCCTGGACAATGAATGTTTATGGACTGGGGGATGGAAGTTTTTGGTAGATTTAAGGATGGAAAATGGCTTAACCCAGCATTTACCAAATTGTTTTTTTCTGGGGAGGGACAGGGGGTAGTTTTTTACCCAGGTCAGCCTCGGGCCTGTTATAAATGTGGGGCTTTGGGTCATCTTAGTAATGTTTGTGATCGACAAAAGTGTGGTCTCTGTGGTGATCTAGGACATATTGGTGCACATTGCAGGAATTTTCCTAGGTGTAATCTCTGTGATGAAGTGGGTCATACTTTTAGACTCTGTTCTTGGGCTTCTGACAATTGTGTGGATTCAGCTATTAGGGCAGAGCAAGACATCTATGTAGCAGCAGCTCAGAAGGAGAGCCAGAAATTTCAGGCCTTGCTTACCCATTCCCAACCTTCTCCTTGGCCCCCCCCCCAATATCTTTGGTTCCTTTAGAACTCCCTTCTACCTCTAATTTGGTTCCTTCTACTAAAGTTCTTCCTGTAATGGAAGTAGAATCGGCTTTGGCTCTAGATACTCCTGTAATTTCTACTGAGTTACCTGAAGAAGCTAGTATAGATGATGGGGCTCAGGCCTCTTCTTCCTGCCCTTCCACTTCCATGGCCCATTCTAATATGCCTCCTCCAGAAATGCAGCAGGAGGCCTCCTTTCATAGAATAACTCGTTCTAAGGCCCATAAGATTTCGATAGATTCTACTATTGTTACTGACCCCCTTCCTTTACAAAATGCCTATGCGCCATTACAGGATCATGAAGAGGAAGATGATGGTTTAGCATCAGACATTTCTTCAGTGGCCTCTTCCCATGCAGACACAAGTTTAGACATTGGTGTCCATGATAAACCGAAGCCAAAAAAATGGAAAAAGAGGAAATGATGTGTCTTGGGAGACATGAATTGTTTACTTTTTTCCTGTTTTAGTTCCATTTCCTTAAATATCATTTTCTATGGATAATGGAGTGACTTTCCTGACTATTAATGTTAATAGCATTAAAAACTCTCGTAAACGGCAAGTAACTTTTGCTAGTTTACGGGAATGTCGGGGTAATATATTATTACTACAAGACACTAGGTTGCATTCTTTGTTACAACTTAAAGCAGCAGAAAAAGATTGGAGATGGGGTGTTTCTTTATGGTCAATGGGTGAGGATGTTTGTGATGGGGTGGGTATATTATTTGCAGATCTTAAAATTAAGATATTGAAAGTATTTGATATCTTTCCAGGCAGAGCTCTGTTGGTGGATTTTGTCTATTCAAATTGTGTTTATCGCTTGATTAATGTCTATGCACCTCAACAAAAGGCGGACAGGGCAGCTTTGTTTCGTAAAATTTCCCCATATCTCTATACGTCCAAACTGGTCTTGTGGGGTGGTGATTTTAATTGTGGCTTGGGTCCCTGGGATTGGGGTAGAAAGACCAAGAAAGTTTTCTGTGATACTAACGCTCTTCTTGAGGTACTTACATGTCACAATTTGGTTGATGTTCATGATATATTACATATCACCCCATCCCACACCTTTTTTAAGGGAAGCTTATCTACCCACATAGATTTTGGGTTTTTATCTCGTAGAATTACCTGTTCTGAGATTGCTCTTCTTCCCTTGGAAACATCGGATCATTTGGTAGTGCTACTACGATAGGGTTTGTACCAACAGCTTCCTATGGGCAGTGCTTATTGGAAACTAAATGTGAACCTATTATATGATGCTATTACTGTAGGCCAGGTCCATGACTTATTTGCTGTACATGCTGATCTCTGTTTTCTTTATGATAGTCCACTTGAATGGTGGTAAAATGTTAAGTTAGACTTAAAATTATTATTTATACAGGTTTCTAGACACCAAGCAAGAAGTCAGTATTTGGACTATTTAGGGTATAGGGCCCAATACATTAAGCTTCTGGGTCAGGTGTCCGTTTCGGATGATTCTGCTTTATCTAAACTTCAAGATATTAAATTGAAAATGTGTGCTTTTCTAAAGTCTCGGGAAGATAAGAGTTTTTTTCAGCAAAAATATTTGGTCTCTGGTTCCAAACAGCAAGTCAATCCATATGCTTTTTCACACTCTACGGAACGATTTGGAATGTCTGTCTTACTAGATGATGACGGTAATCAAGTACATGATGTGAGAGGTATTTGGGGAATTGTACAAGCCTTTGTTACTTCTAAATTTCAGGAAGTACCTCAAGCTACACCTAGTTTCTTTTTTCATAATTTAGATGTTCCTTCCCTTTCAATTGTGGATCAAGAAACTTTGGTGTCTCCTGTCACTATAGAGGAAATTTATTTGCTATTGCTAAATTATCTGCTCAGACTGCTCCAGGCATAGATGGTATTCCTAATGAATTCTATAAAACTTTTTCTGACACTGTGAAGCCTTGGTTACATGTTCTTTTTCAGTCAATTTGCTTGGAACAGAAGTTGACTCCTAGTATGTGTAACGGTATTATGGTTTTTCATTATAAAAATAAAGGGGATTCACGGCAGTTATCGAACTGGAGATCCATTAGTCTTTTGAACTCTGACTATAAGATTTTGGCCATGATTCTGACTGCTAGACTTGCTAAAGTGGCAGGTCACCTACTTATTGCAACATAGTCATGTGCTGTTCCTCGTCGAAATATTATTCATAATTTAACTTATTTACGTGAATTAATTGAACTAGGTTTGTCTCAGTCCTTGTCTGGTTATCTTTTATCTCTTGATCAACAAACTGCATTTGATGCGATTCGTCATGAGTATATTTGGGCAGTTCTAAAGTATTATGGTATACCTTCACACTTTATTGCTATCTTAGTTGTTTTGTATTCTGGGTCATTAATTACTCCCTTGGTGAATGGCTATCTGGGTGTCCCCATTCATCTTAATGTTGGAGTGCGGCAGGGGTGTCCCTTAAGTCCTCTGTTATTTGTTTTTGGACTTGATCCTATTTTACGGTATATAAATGCTGACTCTCAGGTGGTGCCTATTTCTTCGGTAACAGGTGGTGTATTTCACAAAGTTTCAGTGTATGCTGATGATTGTATATTTACTGTAGCAGATTTAAAGTCTAATATGTGAATTCTTCAGGTCTTTCAGGAATTACAGTCTGTTACTGGTATACAGATTCATTATTCAAAAAGCAGGATATTGGCTTTAGGGTCTACTTTGATTTCAGACTCCTTTGATATCCCGATAGTGCAGGGTAATGTGAAATTATTGGGTATCTATTATGGCACTTCTATGGCCTCCCAATATAATTGGGATATGGTCTTTGATATTGCTCAACAAAAGGTGGCTAAGTGGCAATCTTGGAAAATGACTAGGAAGAAAAGGGTATTTCTTTTACGTTCATATATTCTTCCAATTTTTATATGTCTCATATATTTCCCCTTCCTTTTAGTATGCATGCTAAGACTATAGGTCTTTTTTTCCTTTCTCTGGGGGTAACGCTTAAATCCTGTTAGATTGCATACATACAGGGCTTGGAAGTCAGGAGGTCTTCACATGAAACAGCCTTTAGTATTTTTGAAATTTTTTTATAGTACCATACATCCGATGTTACTAGATACTGATGGTATGGGATCATTATGTATGAGTTTATGGGGTACTGAATTTCTTACGGCCTGGGGTAGAGGTAAATGGCATCGGTCAGAAAAATTGCTGCCAGAATATGTTCAAATCTCCTTAAAATATATTAGATTATGGAAAATTGAACTTCTTTGGTTTCTGTCACATACAAAAAAAGTATTTTATATGCATATAATGGAATCTCGTTTTTTTGAAGATCCTTTATTTCTGGTCCCTACCACGATAAATACTGACTTACTGTTGGCTAGCATGATTGAAACCTAGAATCCCAAAGAAAATGCAGGATGTTGTTTGGCTTTGCGGACATCAGAAGCTTAATGTACGGAATAATCAAAAGCATAAGCAGTTAGATGACAGATATTGCTCTGGCTCGTCTTGTACAGGATGTCTAGAAACTATGCATCATTTGTATTTTGATTGTTTTCAGATACAGGGTTTCTGGTCTACCTTGGCTGTTCTGTGGGATGAACCACTGTTTCAATTCATGACGTATGATATTTTAATTTTGGGACAAATTCCTGCTGAATGGCATAAATGGCATCAGGGCACAGCCTTTGTAATATTGGCTTGCCTTAAATGGGCTATATGGCATGCCAGATGTTTACGCAGTCTCCAAGCTAAAACTGTTCTGATGCAAGATGTTTTTTTCCGTATTCAGAAAGATTTGGATGCTTTATATGAGTATGAGTTTCGTACACTGGGGTCTGCTGTTGGTAGTCATTTATGGCGCCATGTTGGGTGGGTGGGTTAATTCCACTGGTGTTTTCTTGCTTTTTTAATTGATTTATTGTTCATCTGTACTTAAATTTATATTTTTGATTTCTACTTTATTGTCTTCTTGAACTGCTTTGTTGCTTTAATTTTTTTGTATTTCTATAGCTTGTATTATGTTTTTGTTCTTCAATAAAAATTTCCCCTACTCTTTTCAATAAGTGCCATGGGATCTTTAACATCCACCTGAACTACCACCAATCCAGGCAGATGGGACCCCGGTTTAATGTCTCATCTGAAAGACGGCACCTCAGAAGTGCAGCACCCCTCTCATGCTACACTACAGTGTCAGTATTGGGATATTAACCCAAGTGCCAGATGTGGGAACTGAACCCACAGCCCTCTGATCTCCCGGCCTCAGAGGCGAGTGTGCTACCTACTGAGCCACTGACACTGACATGATTATTGATAAGTCCATCAGTTAATCGCTGCATTATGCCATCAGTGTGAGAAACAGGGTTTCTCAGCAACTGGAAATTAGTGGATAATGGGGGGGTCAACCATGTAATAAATATAGAACAAAGTATGGGATGGTGTGTGTAACAAGAAGTTTACACTTATACGAGGGGTTAGATGCTAAATAAACCCTGAGAGCGAAGCTCGAGGGGTTTATGAAAAGCATCTAATCCCGAAATGGTGAAACCTGGTTTACACCACCCACATATTTATTTTATATAATTGCTGGATTTCCCTTTTTTCACTTCAGCAATTATATAAAATAAAATGTTGCTGTGTGGCCATGGTTTGGTTAGGTCCGAGCACGCGGCAGCAGTTGCCACACTATTCTTTATTTAAATATATTTTTGTTTGCAGTCAAATGGTACTTGTGCTACATTTGTTATTTTTTTATTTACTTACCGCCGACTATGTGGCGGTTCCATGTTGGATAGCCATTCGGTCGGCAAGAAGTGAGAGCGGTTGTGAAGCAGGGAACTGTGTGGGCGCATGCTCAGGGTGAGGGAAACTGTGTGTGTGTTTGCCATAATAAACACTCCCTTATTACAGCAAATTACCCATGGTTTCCCTATAGGAAAAAAGGGAAACCAGTTATTTTGAGAAGACAATTTAATGCACACCGAGAAGTGGGGTGCTACATAAACCCCGAGAGCAAAACTCTAGGGGTTTATAAAAGCATTCCACACCAAAGGTGTGCGTTAAGTTCAGTATGCACACTACCCCATGCTTTATGTTTTTGTAATAACTGGTGAGAATTTGTATCTTAGCATTTACTGAGTTAATATTTGCCATAATAACCCATGGGTTATTATGGTGAATACATGCTCTGTCTGTCAAAATCTAGCACTCCCTTATTGGCTCTTGTTCTGTATGTGTGAGGGTTGAACACTTACATGAAGGCTTTACCATTATGGTATTACGGAAATTTGCCACTGCTTTATTAGATACTATCTAACCTCCCTCCCTCAAACGGCAGGCTGCAAACGGCGGCCCCCCAGCTGAAATGTGTGCCTCTGCCTCTAGCATGCCCACCAACAGATCCACAGGATTTATTGCCGAACTCCCATATCTTATTCTTTGATGCTCTGAACAGCTGCAGCCTGATTCTAGCACATGCTACTGCACTTGGGGATAATTATCGTCTTTCGCCCCAAGAAATATTCGGTCCCTCATCCATCCAACACCTCCCTCTGCCCCAACCTCCAGGACCCTGCCAGTTATGCCCCTGCTACTATAGTCCTTCTCTTGCACTTAGTACAACGGCAGCGTTTCTCCTCCATACAGTATGTCACGGCGTTTTGGGACAAAAATCACTTTGTTGCCTTTTGTACAGTCCTCCACCCTCCCAATCCCTCACTGTGCTCTAAAAATTGGGTCCTATTCGCTTGCACCCATATTCCCCACCTCTCCCTACATTATGCACTTGATATCTTCTATCTGGTATGCCTACCATCTCCCTAACACTTCTTACTACAAAATTCACAGTTTTTGGGCTTGGATCCAGCACAAGTTCATTATCCATGACTCCTTGTAGTTCTATGTTCAATGTATATTACCTGTATATGTGCATTTTTACTATAATAGCGGCTATTTGTACTGTTTGTACTATTGTAACTTGTCTTTCTGTATTATTACTGTAGGACCACAGGTCTACCTTGTAAATGAGCTTGCTCAGTGGTGCCTGCCTGGATAAATAAAGATATTGATTGATTGATTGAACCTAGTGGCTCTGCATCTCCATTAGTGAGGAGCCGCCATAACAAAACTCATCTTCTCTAAATAATTTTTTTGGTTGATCCTTCCATTATTAAAAAAAAAGCCATATCTGGTTGACCCTGCTGTTCAGCAGCTTGAGGAGTGCAAGAGGGAATGGCTCCGTGGCTGATTCCTTACACTCACAGGTAAGCGTGAGCGCGATTGTGAGTATAAGCAGTCAACCATGGACCTGTTCCCTCTTGTACTATTGAAGCTGGTAAAGGGCTTTTTTTTTTGTTAATAATGGTAGGGTCAACCAGATAGATGCAAAACAAAAAATGAAGACAATGCGAGAAGTCTTGTCATGGTGGCCCCTTGGCAATAGAGATGTGGAGCCACAAATTCACTATTTTCACACTGCCTCCACAGTTGGACACTGAAGTCCGGTCAAAAAAAAATGATTGCCATTTATATAAAATAAAGTATGGGACATGTGTGTTATGATAATTGAATGCACACCCTTGGTGTGGGATGCTTTGATAAACCCCTCTGGCTTTGCCCTTGGGTTTATGTAGCATCCCACCTCAAATATGTAAATTCTCATAACACACACTATACTTTATTCTGTATATAATTTCTGGCCATCAATCCCCTGGCTGAAGGCAGGTATGCGAGTTCTGCAGTGTGTAGGAGTGTGCGGTCTGAGTTCACTCCTAGCTCCTATTATTGAAGACTATAGCTATAGCTTACAAAATAAAACAATTAGTGTGCTAAGCTCCCAAACTAAACCGCGGTTTTATCATTATTTTTTTAGTCAATGCCAAACTTAGACGATAGTGACAAACATCTGAACACGACCACTTTCAGTTTACAGTCAAAAGCAGATTTGCCTGACCACTTTGTTTGTTGGTAGTTGGGGATTTCTTATTTGGCAGTTAATCCATGTTTTAAAAGTATTATTTAGTGATCTCTGGTTACTGAGCAGTTTGAAACTGCAGGACAAAATGCCCTGCAGTGTGACAGAATGCTGCGCTCTAAGCTAGTCTCTAATACAGTTACTTCCTGCATTGAGCATGTGCTTGCTGTAATACCCAGCCAGTTATTATGGTAAATAATAAATGGCCATCCCAATTGAAAAAAATGATGGCCAGTTAACATAACTATGTATATCTATATCTCTGTATTATATATTTATAAAATGGGTAAGAAAAATCTGTGAAAATTCAGTCTCCTGATTCGATAAAACACACCACAAGACCATGCATTATTCCACAATGACTGCATGCCTGTACTTCTTTTAATGTCTTGGAACCTTCTAGACATTTTATGAGACAGATAATTGCACTACAGGGTGTGCAGTCATATACACACACCTTGAGTGGTTGAACGAATGAGGCCACAAAGCACACCAGGGCATGTGTATTTCAAAGCATGACCACATACTTAATGCATTAATTAGGGCTGTTACTAAAGTGACAAAAGCAGGGAAATGTGGTGTTAGGAATTCCAACCCTAACACCCCACCACCACCCTGTAGACACTGACAGGCATTGGAGGTGTGCCTTGCAGTCATCAGACTCAGCTTTCACCCCATACCATAAGAAAATATGCTGAGATGGGTACAGTATAGGGGAATGCGGTGAGCGTTAGGGCTGACGACCCCAAGGCACACCCCCGATGCCTATCAGTGTTTGCGGTGTGGGGGTGGGATGTTAGGGATGGAAAACCTAACACCATATTACCCGGCTTTTGTTGCTTTAGTAACAACCCAAACTGATGCATTAATAAAGTTTTTTGCAATGAATTTCCTTTCTTTTCTAGATAGTATAATCACATACTTATTTGTCTGTGGCAGGGCCCTGTGCTCCCATCCTGCTATAGATGTGTATGTAACCCCCTTGTCCCCCAGGGTTACTATAATCCCACTTAGATTTAGTGGCAGGCAGGGAAAGGCAGCTTGTGAGACACCAGTTAAATGGGTTTCACACTGTCTCACTCTGTCCTCTGTCTCAGCTGAGCTGGAGGGATGACATCACTATAGAATTCTCGCAGCAGCATTAGCCACCTTGGAATGCTGCAGCAGGGAGTTAGGTTAGAATGTTGGGGATTTTTTCAAAGTCAGTCTGTAGAAGTCTTCAGCGAGATTCAAGAGAAGCAGGAGGTGTGCTGCAGTTGGCAGCCCTCAGAGCCTAGCTCTATCATAGAGCTACTTCAGAAACAGGGTAGTGTGTTCTCACCCTAGAGAAGGACACTGAAGATATCAACAGAAGTGGTAGAGACCACTCCCTGAGTTGTTCCAGTGCCCCATCCCTGGAGGGATGTGGGGGAAGAAAACAATATTTCTTGGGCAATCCCCTGGTCCTGCCGGGAATGGGAAAGCCGCCTGACAAGAGTTTGTTCTATGTTACCAGAAAATTTTGTTTCCTCTGAGAGAAGCTCTGGGGCACCTGCGAACCATGGTGAGTCTGCTCTGACAAAGAGCCCATGTTTTCACCAAGACAGTTGTGTAAAAGTATCTGCCTACTGTGGGGTCAGGAAAGGACTAGCCAAGTGCAGTACTTTGAGATATGTGTACAGCTTGAAATGCATCTAACCAATGGGGGTATACAGGGATGGACATAGCCACTTACAGTACACTGCAAGTCAGGACACCAGTTACATAGAGAGTAGAATGTTAAATGTGATATACATTTCGAGATAGCATCTACAATCAGAGAGTTCAAAAAAAAGGTGTTGCCTCCAAATAAATGGCTGGGTATGGATTTGGGATCAAGAGGTGGGAGAGGCCCCATCTGGAGTAACCAGGTTTACTTCTGCTGATTCACGTTGGACACCTATAGCTTTCTCCCAGACACTTGGCCAGTGTCTGCAGAAAGTACCCAGATGTAGGATTAAGAATGAGATTTTCCCTTTAGGGCTAGAAAATGCTCAAGGGTGGTTGAGGGAGCCACCACAAAAATTTCATGACATGGAAAAGTGTACTAGTGCTGACACGTGCCATGACGGGGAATCCAAGAGCGAGAGTACCAATTCGGGCGTGTGAGTCCAAATGTGTTCAGAACCTGAGGGTTGTTGTGTGATGAAGAAGATGTGTTTTGACCTCTATAGATCTGCATATCCAAGAGTGTAGCCCCATGGGGGTCCATCTTGCTTTGTATTCTTGTGTTGAAGTGAATAAAAGCCACACTTTGGAATCCCACTCCTGGTTTGGACATTTTTAGTTATTGCTTCCTGTGTCTGGAATTACTTGGGTGCCCCTAAACAGAAGTGCAAACCTAGCCCTGATGCAGATCAAATTTTCTCTGCCCGAACCTAGGCTAGTCAGGTAGTGGGTTACAAAATGGAGGCACCACACACCTAGGTTACACGTATATGTATTTAGCCATGGAAGCACAGGGCCCTCTGGGCCTGCGCTTCCATTTATAGGATAATGGTGACCAAATTGTCAGCATAGCCATCTTATTACCCTACCTCATATACCTTAGTACAGAAAATGTTCAAATCCACACGAAAACATAATACTGCACAACTGCAAATGCCATTCCACTCCACAGGTGCAAAAACACATTTTGGGATGGATTTGAGAAATGACAGCTGTGACATACATGAGGTTGGGTAATAGGAAGGCTATGTTGAAAATCTGGGGCCAAAATATTTAAAATTTCCAAACTTACAAGCCGGTGTACCAAAATTGAAATGAATGGTCATAACTTTGGCATTTTTTCATATTTTGACCCCAAATATTGAACATAGTCTTCTTATGACCCCACCTCATAAACCCTATAGGTAAAATGTTTCAAGGTCATGCCAAAATGCCATTCCATGCCACAGGTGCAAAACACATTTCAGGCAGGATGTGGAAAATGACAACTGTACTGTTCATGAGGTGGTGTGAAAAAATGGCTATGTTGAGAATTTGGACTCACAAAACTGAAAATTACCAAAGTTACGCATGTGCATAGAAAAATTAATAAAATGTCATAACTCAGCCATTTTTAGGGATTTTTCACCAAATTTTTAACATGGCCTTTTTGGGACCCCACCTCATGAACACCGGAAATGAAATTTCGTTATTCGTTCCAAAAAGGTGATTTCACACAGCAACCACAAAATCACCTTCCAGGTCAGATTAATGAAATGACAGTTGCAGTGTTCATGACGCTGGGTCCCAAAGACCCAAGTGGATAATTTGGTGAAAACATTCCTAAAAATGGCAAAGTTATGAATATAAGTTCAAAATGCCTTTGAAATACATTATACGGCACTTACCTTGATTCCTTAGTTCTCAGTTGGCTTTCAAGAGTGCTGACTTGTCTTGGTCCACAGAAGATGACAAAATTGAACATTGGATGGTAAATATAGGGTAAGAGGGGGTGTGGGGAGGTGGGTGCTCAGTGGGAGGGTCGGGATGGGGGAGGGGTTAGCGGTGACGATGAGGGACTGTTTTTATTTTGCAAAAAAAAAGACGTTGGGGATACTTTTTCTATTTCATTAATAAACAATCTGGGAACACTGGTGTGGGGTTCTTGGTGTCCCACACTGCTTAGGGGTCTCTAAATACCGACACGGGGACTGGGCTCCCTGAAGCCGGCTACACAACGGAAATGTATGGGCTACTGGAGAGAGAGAGAGAGAGAGAGAGGGAGAGAGAGGGGGGGAGAGAGAGAGAGGCAGAGGCATCCAACACTGGGGATGGGCATCTCCATGTCAGATTACTATATAAAAAAATAAATGAAGGAGGGATTAGGGGATGGAGATCAGAGGGTGGGGTGCCACTAGACACCAGGGAATAAGAGAAACCATGATCGGCAAGTCAGTGGCGGAGCCAGGTTTAGGAGAGTTTGGGAGCCGGGGGGGGCCATTCAGTCAATCACGGGCTCCACAATGGGCACTAAACATTGAATAAAATTGGTGGCAGGTCACCACTACTCACACTGGGGCAGCCAGGAGGGGAGACCACCCCCCAGCCCCCCCTCTAGCTCTGCCACTGCAGGGAGTAAGGAGTACCAGTATACACAAGGAAAACAGCGGCACACACCTCAGCCTACAGCTGGCAGCATGAGTACCAGCTGTGGCTGCAGAAGTCAGGGAAAATCCCACTGTTCTCATACAGGGAATGCAGTAGAAGTGGTCCTCTCGCTAACCTCGGCATCTGGGATTTTGGGTGCCCAGAAAATGTGCTTCTGGCCGCAGTTATAAAAACAAACATCAGAATGTAGTTAAATGGGTCCCATTTAGCTAAGTTCTGATGTTTGTTCTTTGTATTCCATTCATTTTTACATGTTTTCTTTGTTTTCTGTCTCTCGCTAACTGTAAAACAAGATGGCAAACACAACAGAGCTCTGCAAAAATCTACTAGGCTCTCTGCGATACTATGTGACCCTGTCTGCAAAAATACAGTAGATCCTGTGAAAACAAAAGTATTTTTGTGCAGAACATCTAACTTTTCCCATAGGAAACCATGGGAAAATTAAAATGTAATAACCTTTGAACAAATTAATATTTTTTCACCAAACATTCAAAAGGCATTTCTGTGAGGCACTGGCTTTCTACCACGAAAATGTCAGACCACAACCTAAAACTGTTTCTGAGATACAGGTGTACAAAGAAATAGTAAAAAACACATACATTTAGGGATTTTGACGCTCAATATCTCAGAAACGACTCAACAGATTCACACACAATTTGCCACATCAAGAGACTTACCCCAATAGATTATGCATACAACATTTCATGCCAACCTGTTGAGCAGTTGCAAAGTTATTAAGGTTCAAAAATGTAGCTTTAACATAGAAGTGTGCACCCAACCCTAACTATAGTGGTGCTACTGCACCACTAATATACATGTAACCCTAGGTGGCACTATCCCAAGGGCTACTACCCCTGCCTGCTTGGCTAGTAGCAGGTTAAGGGGCCTGAGTTCTGAAACGGGTGCCTCCATCTAGAGGTCAGGGTTGGTAGTGGTCAAGCTAACCTGGGCACAGCCCTCTGGGACACTGTAACCCCCTCTTTCCTTACTAGTGGCTGGAACAATACACAATAATCACTTTCACAATACCCCTGATACACCACACAAATACCCACACTGTTTGCACTTACCACCAGGGCTTTCCTCTGGCCTGGCTCTGGGGACCCCCTGTAAAACAAGGTGATACACAGTAAATAACAGCAGTACAGTACTCTTGCACAAACTGGAACCACAGTCAGGGTAAATGCAAAAAAAGAGTTAGTTCTGATTTATTTAAGAGACTTGAACAAGGGAGGGGTGTAATCAGGTTAATTTGCTTAAAGGCTGTATCAATCAAACAGTTATGCATGCACTTCAGGGTCCATAAACAGTCACACACTCTGGGTACTGAAATGGAGAATGGTGGGATAGCCAGGAACATTGCAGCTGGTTAGGGCCGTGAGATGGAAGAAAACAACATGCACAACACACACTATTTGTAATCCGGAGCCAGAAGGCTCAGTTCGTGAAAAGAAAACAACAAGACAATCAGATGGCACACTTTTAGATTAGGCTGTTGTTGCAGGGAGCTACCCTGATGATTACTTATGATACCCAAGACTGGACACAGGCTGGATGAAATCAAGACAGCAGGTGGTTAATCTGGAGTGCCAGGAGAAGCAGGGCCCACACGAATCACTGAGACATCATTCCTGTTCAAGCGAAGAGCAGGGGGCTGATCCCCATGCAGGTCTCTCATCGATGACTTTCTCTGTGCAGCGGGTAGTCTGCCTAGGCCAGTGTGGCAAGGCCCTGACCAAATGGAGACAAATTCAGATGCAGTCCATTTTGGGCTGGGTACAGCTCCCAGCAAGCAGAACACAGTTCACACAGTGGGGAACCAAATCACGACCCACTTTCAATACACAGCACATTTACATGCAAAGGATTCTACGGTACCAGCAAGCAGAACACAGTTCACACAGTGGGGAACCAAATCACGACACACTTTCAATACACAGCACATTTACATTTAAGGAGATTCTACTGTACCAGGCAAACCACTCTTCAGTCAGAACTGCAAAGTCTGTGCACAAACCAGGGATTCAAAAACAGCTGGAAATCCTGAGAGGCCTATCACATTCAACAAAATCTTCTGTCTTCTTCAGGTATGAGTCTGGTAAAAATTTAGTGGCTTACTTCGTTCTCACAAACTTGGATTTAGCCCAAAATAATTCTCTTCTCTCCCTCTCAGGGGCAGCAGGCAGACATGCAGGCCACAAACTCAAGCCTTTCCTCAGAGACTGTCTCGAGCTGTTGCTTCTTCAGCTCCCAACTTAGATCTGACTCAACTGCCAGCAAGCCTGGGAATTTCCCCAAGATCCAAAAGGTTCGGTTGGGTGATTCATCTGTCATTCACAACAGGAGCTCCCCCTTCAGGTGCAAAAAGGCGCCAAAAGCCTAAAACTACAATTCCTACAGATTCTGACTCCAGACTGCTCCTGTAGTCCGGCTCTATTTTAGGTCCCAGCAGTACTGATTGATCCAATTCAGCAGTCCCAGGCCCAGATAGTGGAGATAAACAAAGCAGTCCTTGCTGCAAGGAAGGCAGGTTAGACAAACTACATTATCATTATCAATCTAAATGATTTTCAGCAAATAGTTACATGTTTCAACAGAGCTCCCTCTCAGATTACTTTTTGTTTTTGAAATTACTCTTTATCTCTCTTTACTACCTGCTAGCCCTGACCCTTCGGGACATCCAACGAGTCATCCTTCTACCACACACCCACTGGGACTCACATCTCGCTCCTCCATGGAGCTTCGGTTTTCCTCCCAAGCGGGGATGAGGCGGGGTCCAACACCCCATAATCTAATCTCATCAGACTGAGATGGTGGTCTCAGTGAGTGGGGCACATCGGAGGCACGCTCTGGGAAGTCCATCTTCCCGGAGCCAGCAGGTGTCTTTCCTCTTTTTCTCCCTCCCCTACAGTGCGCATCCCCCCTGACATCAAGGCAGCAAGCGCCGATGTTCACACTGTAAAGTGGCCACCTGTTCCCCTGCAGTTGGGGCTTGTAGTACTCTGAGCCTCCGCTCGGGGTCAGACAAGTGCTCTATCTAAGGCCAAAACCTTCCCCGGAGAAGGCAGGCTTTCGTCGGACACTCAGGCCTATCTCCCCCCCCAGCCGACCCACCAGCGACCCGAGTCCGCTCCGTCTCAGATTACTTATGACTGCAATTCAGGCAGCTCTTGAAGAGACAGTGCACAGAGGCTATACAGGGACTCTCTGGCAATCACATTTAAACAGCTAAAACACAGGACACCAGCATTGCAGTGAGCATTTAGGCAAGCTCAAGGAAGACTTTTTGGGAACCCCCATTTGTAGGGGGATTACATACACACACACACACACACACACACACACACGTAACTACTCAGTGCCCTGGGGTTACTAGAATCCCCTCAGTATCAGTGCTAGGTAGGGAGAGGCAGCTGGTGATTAACTAGTTAAATGCGGTTTTCAACTACTCACTTTTCTGTTCACTTGGTTTCAGCTGAGATGGAAGTGATGAGCTCATTTGGAACTCTCTCAGCAGCATCAGCCTTAGTCAGCTGTGAGAAGGGAGTTAGAATGTTTTATTCTTCCTTTATTGAATAAGTAAATAAATCCACATACATTTGTTAGACAGATTCAATACAATTAATCCTATGATATAGCCAGACTACATAGAGTGGCTGTACAAACTTGAGCCACTAAAATTAATACAGTACATTAAAAACTATTTTGGCTAAACATCAGGAACAAGAAAGAAAATTGTGAGCAGGGGGTCTCTAAGGGACTCCATCGAACAGATACATTAGGTCAGAATATAAGGAAGTGCCATCAAATTTAATATAGGTTATATCCTGTGGGATTCCCACAGAGGAGGATTTCAGAAGGAAGCCTAGAGGTCCGAAGTGTGGTGGTGGTGGGGGGGGGGAGAGAGTCTCTCATGGATGGCCGTGTGTATCCCATCCCCACCAAATTATTGAATTTGGTCTTGAATCAGCTCCCATCTTGTCCGATTGGAATTAAATGCTTCCAGTCTATTATGCAAAGTATATGAAAGCTGTTCAATGTGCTGTACAGTAAGCACCAGGGATTTCCAATCTGAGATCGTTGGGGGGAGATACCTGGAGCCATTTTTTGGTAATAGATGTATATGCTGCACACAGCAGGATGGACTATAAATATAAGATAGTTTTTTCCTTTACCACCCTAGGTGGGACCCCAAGCAATCAAACGATTGCAGGGAGTGGCAGCTGGAAATCTAATATAGAAGCTATGTGGTGGGAAACCAAGTTCCTAAAGGTGGATAGTTTGGGGCAATCGTAAAATATATGCTTATGTGATGCTTTAGCCCCCCTCTGCCACATTCCCTCCAGTGTTTAGAGGATGCTCCAGGTCTTTGTAGTGCTACAGTCATGGGGACAAGAAAGAACCTCACTCGAACATTCCATGTGAACTCTCTCCAGATTGGCGATGAGGTAGTGGCCCATGTTCCTCTCCAGACCTTTTGCCAATCTTTAATACTAATAACCTGGGCTAACTCTTTTCCCAACTTGCCTTTACAGGCTCCATTGAATGGGCCAATTGTTGGATCAGGAACTTATATATTATTGAGATGGCTTTTTCGCCCTGGGAGGACTTCCAAATTTGTACGAATGGGTTATCATCCTCCCACAACTGTGTCCCTTTCTCTCTACTTCTAATTTGTTTGGTAATATAGTCTCTGATTTGATAATAATAAAGTCCATCTCTTTCTGACAATGAAAATGTTTTCTGGCTTTCTTCAAAGCTTATCACTGTAGTACTCTGCATTAACTGCCAGGGAGCCACTAAACCCCTTGAGGCCTGGTTTCTGTACCAGGGCTCATCAAGTCCAGGTCAACAACGTGGGGTTTCCAAGAACCATTGGTACTTCCAAAACTGTTGCTGCATGGTTTTGTTTTTCATGCCTTTCCTCCACCCCTCCAAAATAGTTGCACTGGCATCCGGAACTAGTTGCTTACCTGCTTCAGTAGGGTTGGAGAGAACAAGTTTGCTTGCAATGGGCAAGCCAGTGTCCTGGCTAAATTCATTTGTTTCCAGGCAGCCTGATAGGTGTCAGTTCCCCATAACAGTGCCAAACGCATTTGAGCGGCAGCCCAGTAGTCAGCTAAGGAGGAGAGCCACCCTTCTCTGGGTCTTGGGGAGATATAATTTATTTAGGTGAACCCTTGGTTTTCTATTTTCCACTGAAAGGCATTGAGGGCTTTCTGCCATGAAAGAATTTCCTTAGAGGGTATATTACACGGGACACATTGAAAGAGGTAAAGGAACCGGGGAAGGGCATTCATCTTTAGTGAGAAGGTGCATGTATAAAAGGAGGAGGGAAAAAGATTCTGTCTCCTTAAGTTTTGTTTGAGGGTAGTCACCAAGGGGGTATAATTTAAGGTATATAACCAGGATAAGTCACTTGTGATATGAATTCTTAAGTGTTTCATAGTTTGCTTGTCCCATTTAATCGGGAACATATTCCTAAGTTTGGGTATGGGGTTGTAACCAATAGAGAGAGCCTCTGTTTTGCTTATATTTAGAGAATAGCCAGATAACCGGGAGAAATCCCTGATTTTCTGAAAGACAGCTGGCATCGAGGAGTCTGGGTTTGATAGATAGATCAATAGATCATCAACAAACAGGGCCAACTTATGTTCTGTGCCTGCAACTTGGATGTCTGTGATATCTGGAGCCAAGGGCTCATATAGAAGGCTAAAAGCAGGGGTCCTGGTCCGCTTATAAAGGGAAGCTTTCTGAAATGTGGCCATTAACCCTGATAAATCCTGTAGGTTTATTATAGAAATTGAATATGGTATCTGAAAATTGGTCCAGGAAACCAAAAGAGGTAAGGACCCTCAAAACCTCCAGGAAACCATGTCAAATGCATTTTCCATGTCTAACCTAAGGAGGAGAAGTGTTGGGATTTTCTTGGATTCAGTATGTTCTATAAGATATATTGTATGCTGGATGTTGTCTTGAGCTTGCCTACCTGGGATTAAGCCACATTGGTCCATGTTAATTTGGCTGGGGAGAATGGGACGAGGCGCTGGCCAAAATTGAAGCGAATATTTTATAAACTGTATCAGTACTTATATGGGCCTATCGGATGCACACAGGGTGGGGTCCTTGCCGGTTTAGGTACAACAGAAATGATGGCCTCATTCCAGGAGGGTGGGGTAATACCCTCTTTGGCTGATAAAGGAAAATACTCTGCTCAGCAGTGGGAAAGAATCTTAGTAAAGTCTTGTAAAATTCCTGGAGTCCATCTGACCCCGGCATTTCCTGTTTTTAATTGTCCTATTTCCATTTCTATTTCTCTAGTGGATATTGGGGCTGTAAATTGGTTTCACTGCTTCTCAGATAAAGTTGGTAATTTAAGGGAGGCCAGAAATTCACTGATTGTGGTTGGGGGGGGGGGGCCCGGGGTCGCAGAATAAAGGGAAGTATAATAACTTAAGAAGGCTTCTGATATACTCTTAATAGTGTTCTGCGTTTCCACTGAGAGAGGGTTTTTAATTTTCATAATAGCGGACTTGAACACTTTAGGCCCACAATTGGGCAGTGACTAGCCTTAGGAACTGGGGACCCCCATCATAAAATTTATGTCTTAAAAATATTAGTTTTTTTCTCCACTTCATTATCTAAAATGTTGTTTACTTTCTTCTTTAGTTTAACAAGGTCCTGGTTCCCAACCTTACATGAACTTAGGCTCTGAAGTTCCTCTAACTCCCCAATTCTTCACTCTAAGGATATCCTGTGGGCCTCCCTTTGTTTTTTCTTATGTGCTGAGAGTCCAATTAATTTCCCTCGAACTATTGCTTTAATGGTATCCCATAGTATGGATACTGTGGTGTCCTGGTATCATTTTCAGAGACAGCCTGTCGGATTGTATCCTCAACTGCCTCCCGCACCTCCCTGTCATGCAACATGGAGAGGGTTAGCCTCAAAAAGTATTCTTTCTAATTGCCTGTGATTTAACTTTACAAAACAATGGGGCATGGTCCGAGAGTATGAAATCCCCAATCCATATCCTCTGTATCATCCCCAAGTGTTCCTGGGAAACCAGGAAGAAGTCTAGGCAAGAATAGATGTTATGCGCCTGGGAGTAAAAGGTTTGCCTGGGTGTAGTACCAAGTATAAACCTTCATACATCCTCATAGCCTGAATCCTGGAGCAGCTTACTTATCTCACAGTTAAATTTATTAGCTCGACCCTTTGTGGATAGTCAGTCTAGTCCCTTAGAGATGTTAATATTGAGGTCCCCCACATATCACCTGACCCTCTGCCCATTGGGCCACCTGCACAAAAAAAGATCTGTAGATTTGAAATTCAGAGGCAGGGGGATATAGACTGAAGCTATGGTGTTTTTTGTCCATCCAGAGTGCCCTTCACCAGCATATACCTCCCCTCATTGTCAATAATCTTGTCAGATATTTTGAACGGAATTCCCGGTCAGATCATTACAGCCGTTCCCCTTCTCCTACCCCCTTTATAGGAAGAGGTCATCACATGTGAAAAACCAAAGCTTTGAAACTTATGTTCAGCTTGAGAGAGATGGGTTTCCTGCAGTAGCAGGATATCGGCCCCTGTTTGTTTTAAGTACTGGAGAATTTGACTCTGTTTAATAGGGTTAGTTACCCCGTGCACATTATATGTGCACATTGTGTATGTCTGCGCCATTATTTAGATATGACTGGTTCGTCGAGTTGATAGTCCCCCTCCCGCTGCCCCTCCCACATAAGTGGTGATGTCTTTCCATTTCTTTTCCTATCCAAAGATGCTACCTTACATTCTCTGCTCAAAGGTTCCTGAAGCCCAAACATTTCATAACATGTGGGAGCCAACATGGCTGTAACCAAAACAAGAAACAGTAACAATAAGGTGAAAAAACAAGTTGCTTCCAAGGTAGGAGGCTAATATATTAAATTAGCCTCTGTGTCCTCTCACTAAAGAGAAGAATGAGGAGGAGTTCTAGTGCTTCCAAATGACTCCCCAGAGCCAGCATTTAGGAGGGCTCTGAAGAAAAAACAAGTACCCAAAGGTACAAGTAGTCACAGGCTGTACAGTTGGTGTAGTAGTCAAAGGTACAAGTAGTCACAGGCTGTACAGTTGGTGTAGTACCCAAAGGTACAAGTAGTCACAGGCTGTACAGTTGGTGTAGTACCCAAAGGTACAAGTAGTCACAGGCTGTACAGTTGGTATATCATGCTCCTGTGCCCCGATCTACTGGCAAAAGAAATATTTGGTTTACTTAGTGCAGAAATAGATCTATTGTTGTACAATTAGTCTGAGAGCAATGGTTGTTGTAGTATTATCCTGTTCTTCTAGGTCCCCCCCCCACCCACAAACAGCCAAATGAGATAAACAATCCAAGGAGTGCTCAGATTGGAAGTCAAACAGGTACAACTTAAGTTGGGTTTAGTTTCAGCACCCCCCACCTCGAAACCATAGAAATTGACATAAACAGTTGCTATGTTTGTTCAATATGCGGGGGCAATTGAGGGTGTCAGTCTGTTGTAGTGTGGAGTAGTCTCTAAAGCCTGAGTTCATGGCAGAATAGAAATGCTCAGTTTCAATTTTAGTTCCCATCTGGTGAACTTAATAAAATGTATTGAGGACAACTGCCTCTTACCACCACTCTCCCACACAGCTCCCCCAGCTGGGACCACTATTAAGACAAAAAGGGGTTTTGCAATCTGTGTACTTATCTATTCATGGTCCTCTGGAGGTAGGAGAGAGTTCAGGAAGGGTTTATGTGCAGTTGCTTGTAGACTGGATCACACACTTTAAAAGTCCATTGTATCTCAAGTGGGCTTTTCTGCTGGTCTGGTCTTTCTATGGAGCAAGTTCTGAATTTTGTGTAGAGCCTCTGAGTGTTGAATTATTTTGGTACCTGTGCATTTCCTTCCCATGTTGCGCTGCCAAACCAGTCCGCATTTCCCCTAGTTTTGGTTATGATTTTCTGGTTGGAGATTTTCTCTTTTAAAGTGGTTGTAGCCTCCTTAACTGTAGAGTAGATTTTAACACCATCCTCCCAAAAGATCCGCAGCCTTGAGGGATAGGGAGTATGGAACTGGATAGCCTTCTCACAGAGAATCCGCAGAATTGGAAGGTAACAAAGCCTCTGCTGCTGAATCTCCTGAGGATAATCATGGTTCAGAAATAAATGATGGGTCAGGTATTTAATCTCTTTTTTCACCCAAGCATGCCTTAGAATGTTCTCTGTGACACTGTATGAGCCGAGTTTAAAAACGATGGCTTGCAGGTGTGTCGCAGGATCTGATGGCTTCTGCTGCAATGATCGGTGGGCCTGCTTCATGTGTAGCGAATAGGTAGCTGGAAATTCCAAAACATCCTTTAAGAGATTCTCTATAAAGGGAGCAACAGGGGTAGTTTCCACATCTTCAGGAAGGCCATGCAAGTGCAAATTATTGCACCGTGAGTAACCTTCTAGATCCAGACATTTGGACTGAAGCTTCCTGTCTGTGCCATGAGTGATTGAACTATCTCGGTGGGCTGGGTCATATTCTCTTCGGTCTCCACTACCCGCTTCCCCATCAGTCCCATCCATGCCTCCATAGTAGTGAGTTGTTTTTGTGCAGTTTTAAATTCTTGTTTGTTTTCCTTCCGTAGTTCCCTTATTTCTTTTAGAAGGATTTCGAATCTGGTTCTGTATAACTTATCAATCTCCCCATTGGTGTCATATTCGGCCGTGTGGGAGCTAGCCAGTGAGAGGGATCCATTAGGGGGATCCTCGCTTAATAGAACAGCATCCTTGCTCTTACTCTTCCCTTGGTTGTGATTTCTGCCTCTATTGCCTGCCATAAAACTTCTTCCTGAGCTCTGTGACATTTTAGCAAGAAATTGATAGGTTTTAGGAGGCTTAAAATGTAGATCGGGCTGAGAGCACCTGAAGTTAAGCTCCTACGGCTCCATGACATCACCGGAAGTCTAATCGTTTGCACTTCAGAGTAGATTCAGTAGTCAGGTCGGAAATTCAGTTTTGAGCAAGTTAAACAGACTTTGATGTATGAGAAAAGTTAGACGCCATGATAGGGCGGGGTCAGCAATGTAAATGCAGCAGCAGGGAGCCATTTGGTGAGACAGTATGTGACTAGTGAGCAATTAAGTGATGGAAGGTTTGTGTGTTGCTTTCAGACATGGCTTTGGGAGCACCCTTATGCCATCAGAGTGAGAAACAGGGCTTCTCAGCAACTGGAAATTAGTGGATAATGGGGGGGGTGTCAACCATGTAATAAATATAGAATAAAGTATGGGATGGTGTGTGTAACAAGAAGTTTACATTTACGCGAGGGGTTAGATGCTAAATAAACCCTGAGAGCGAAGCTCGAGGGGTTTATGAAAAGCATCTAACCCCAAGGGGTGGGTGCAAACTTCGGGTTTACACATACCACCCCATATTTTATTTTATATAATTTCTGGATTTCCCTTTTTTCGCTTCAGCAATTATATAAAATAAAATGTTGCTGTGTGGCCGTGGTTTGGTTAGGTCCGAGCAAGCGGCAGCAGTTGCCACACTGTTCTTTATTTAAATATATTTTTGTTTGCAGTCAAATGGTACTTGTGCTACGTTTGTTATTTTTTTATTTACTTACCGCCGACCATGTGGCGGTTCCATGTTGGATAGCCATTTGGTTGGCAAGAAGTGAGAGCGGTTGTGAAGCAGGAAACTGTGCGGGTGCATGCTCAGAGTGAGGGAAACTGTGTGTGTTTGCCATAATAAACACTCCCTTATTACAGCAAATTACCCATGGTTTCCCTATAGGAAAAAAGGGAAACCAGTTATTTTGAGAAGACAATTTAATGCACACCGAGAAGTGGGGTGCTACATAAACCCCGAGAGCAAAACTCTAGGGGTTTATAAAAGCATTCCACACCAAAGGTGTGCATTAAGTTCAGTATGCACACCACCCCATGCTTTATGTTTTTGTAATAACTGGTGAGAATTTGTATCTTAGCATTTACTGAGTTAATTTTTGCTGTAATAACCCATGGGTTATTATGGTGAATACATGCTCTGTCTGTCAAAATCTAGCACTCCCTTATTGGCTCTTGTTCTGTATGCATGAGGGTTGAACACTTACATGAAGGCTTTACCATTATGGCATTACGGAAATTTGCAACTGCTTTACTAGACACTATCTAACCTCCTTCCCTCAAATGGCAGTCTGCAAACGGCGGCCCCCAGCTGAAATGTGTGCCTCTGCCTCTAGCATGCACACCAACAGGTCCACAGGATTTATTGCCGAACTCCCATATTTTATTCTTTGATGCTCTGAACAGCTGCAGCCTGATTCTAGCACATGCTACTGCACTTGGGGATAATTATCGTCTTTCGCCCCAAGAAATATTCGGTCCGTCATCCATCCAACACCCCCCTCTGCCCCAACCTCCAGGACCCTCCCAGTTATGCCCCTGCTACTATATTCCTCCTCTTGCACTTAGTACAATGGCAGCTTTTCTCCTCCATACAGTATGTCACGACGTTTTGGGACAAAAATCGCTTTGTTGCCTTTCGTACGGTCCTCCGCCCTCCCAATCCCTCACTCTGCTCTAAAAATTGGGTCCTATTCACTTGCAGCCCTATTCCCAACCTCTCCCTACATTATGCACTTGATATCTTCTATCTGGTATGCCTACCATCTCCCTAACATTTCTCACTACAAAATGCACAGTTTTTGGGCTTCGATCCAGCACAAGTTCATTATCCATGACTCCTTGTAGTTCTATGTTCAATGTATATTACCTGTAAATGTGCATTTTTACTATAATAGCAGCTATTTTTTACTGTTTGCACTATTGTAACTTGTCTTTCTGTATTATTACTGTAGGACCGCAGGTCCACCTTGTAAATGAGCTTGGTCAATGGTGCCCGTCTGGGTAAATAAAGATATTGATTGATTGACTGAACCTAGTGGCTCTGCATCTCCATTAGTGAGGAGCCACCATAACAAAACTCAGCTTCTCTAAATCATTTTTCTGTATCTGGTTGATCCTTCCATTATTAAAAAAAAAGCCATATCTGGTTGACCCTGCTGTTCAGCAGCTTGAGGAGTGCAAGAGGGAATGGCTCCGTGGCTGATTCCTTACACTCACAGGTATGCGTGAGCGCAATTGTGAGTATAAGCAGTCAACCATGGACCTGTTCCCTCTTGTACTATTGAAGCTGGTAAAGGCCTTTTTTTTGTTAATAATGGTAGGGTCAACCAGATAGATGTAAAACAAAAAATGAAGACAATGCGAGGAGTCTTGTCATGGTGGCCTCTTGACAACAGAGACATGAAGCCACAAATTCACTATTTTCACACTGCCTCCACAGTTGGACACCAAAGTCCGGTCAAAAAAAAATGATTGCCATTTATATAAAATAAAGTATGGGACATGTGTGTTATGATAATTGAATGCACACCCTTGGTGTGGGATGCTTTGATAAACCCCTCTGGCTTTGCCCCTTGGGGTTTATGTAGCATCCCACACCTCAGGTATGCCTTAAATTCTCATAACACACACTACCCCATACTTTATTCTGTATATAATTTCTGGCCATCAATCCCCCCTGGCTGAAGGCAGGTATGCGAGTTCTGCAGTGTGTAGGAGTGTGCCTTCTGAGTTCACTCCTAGCTCCTATTATTGAAGACTGTAGCTATAGCTTACAAAATAAAACAATTAGTGTGCTAAGCTCCCAAACTAAACCACGGTTTTATCATTTTTTTTTAGTCAATGCCAAACTTAGATGATAGTGACGAACATCTGAACACGACCACTTTCAGTTTACAGTCAAAAACAGATTTGCCTGACCACTTTGTTTGTTGGTAGTTGGGGATTTCTTATTTGGCGGTTAACCCATGTTTTAGTGACCTCTGGTTACTGAGCAGTTTGAAACTGCAGGACAAAATGCCCCGCAGTGTGACAGAATGCTGCGCTCTAAGCTAGTCTCTAATACAGTTGCTTCCTGCATTGAGCATGTGCTTGCTGTAATAACCAGCCAGTTATTATGGCAAATAATAAATGGCCATCCCCATTGAAAAAAATGATGGCCAGTTAACATAAATATGTATATCTATATCTCTATATTATATATTTATAAAATGGATCAGAAAAATCTGTGAAAATTCAGTCTCCTGATTCGATAAAACACACCACAAGACCATGCATTATACCACAATGACCACATGCCTGTACTTCTTTTAATATCTTGGAACCTTCTAGACATTTTATGAGACAGATAATTGCACTACAGGGTGTGCAGTCATATACACACACCTTGAGTGGTTGAACGAATGAGGCCACAAAGCACACCAGGGCATGTGTATTTCAAAGCATGACCACACACTTAATGCATTAATTAGGGCTGTTACTAAAGTGACAAAAGCAGGGAAATGTGGTGTTAGGATTTCCAACCCTAACACCCCACCCCCACCCTGTAGACACTGACAGGCGTTGGGGGTGTGCCTTGGAGTCATCAGCCTCAACGTTCACCCCATTCCATAAGAAAATATGCTGAGATGGGTACAGTATAGGAGAATGCGGTGAGCGTTAGGGCTGATGACCCCAAGGCACACCCCCGATGCCTATCAGTGTTTGCAGTGTGGGGGTGGGATGTTAGGGTTGGAAAACCTAACACCACATTACCTGGCTTTTGTCACTTTAGTAACAACCCAAACTGATGCATTAATAAAGTTTTTTGCAATGAATTTCCTTTCTTTTCTAGATAGTATAATCACATACTTATTTGTCTGTGGCAGGGCCCTGTGCTCCCATCCTGCTATAGATGTGTTGTAACCCCCTTGTCCCCCAGGGTTACTATAATCCCACTTAGATTTAGTGGCAGGCAGGGAAAGGCAGCTTGTGAGACACCAGTTAAATGGGTTTCACACTGTCTCACTCTGTCCTCTGTCTCAGCTGAGCTGGAGGGATGACATCACTATAGAATTCTCGCAGCAGCATTAGCCACCTTGGAATGCTGCAGCAGGGAGTTAGGTTAGAATGTTGGGGATTTTTTCAAAGTCAGTCTGTAGAAGTCTTCAGCGAGATTCAAGAGAAGCAGGAGGTGTGCTGCAGTTGGCAGCCCTCAGAGCCTAGCCTCTATCATAGAGCTACTTCAGAAACAGGATAGTGTGTTCTCACCCTAGAAAAGGACACTGAAGATATCAGCAGAAGTGGTAGAGTCCGCTCCCTGAGTTGTTCCAGTGCCCCATCCCTGGAGGGATGTGGGGGAAGAAAACAGTATTTCTTGGGCAATCCCCTGGCCCTGCTGGGAATGTTAAAAGCTGCCTGACAAGAGTCTGTTCTATGTTACCAGAAAATTTTATTTCCTCTGAGAGAAGCCCTGGGGCACCTGTGAACCATGGTGAGTCTGCTCTGACATAGAGCCCATGTTTTCACCAAGACAATTGTGTAAAAGTATCTGCCTACTGTGGGGTCAGGAAAGGACTAGCCAAGTTCAGTACTTTGAGATATGTGTACAGCTTGAAATGCATCTAACCAGTGGGGGTATACAGGGATGGACATAGCCACTTACAGTACATTGCAAGTCAGGACACCAGTTACATAGAGAGTAGAATGTTAAATGTGATATACATTTCGAGATAGCATCTACAACCAGAGAGTTCAAAGAAAGGTGTTGCCTCCAAATAAATGGCCGGGTATGGATTTGGGATCAAAAGGTGGGAGACACCCCATCTGGAGTAACCAGGTTTACCTCTACTGATTCACCTTGGGCACTTATAGCTTTCTCCCAGACACTTGGCCAGTGTCTGCAGAAAGTACCCAGATGTAGGATTAAGGATGAGATTTTCCCTTTAGGGCTAGAAAGTGCTCAAGGGTGGTTGAGGGAGCCACCACAAAAATTTCATGACATATGGAAAAGTGTACTAGTGCTGGCCACGTGCCATGCCAGGGAATCCAAGAGCGAGAGTACCAATTCGGGCGTATGAGCCCAAATGTGTTCAGAACCTGAGGGTTGTTGTGTGATGAAGAAGATGTGTTTTGACCTCTATAGATCTGCATATCCAAGAGTGTAGCCCCGTGGGGGTCCATCTTGCTTTGTATTCTTGTGTTGAAGTGAATAAAAGCCACACTTTGGAATCCCACTCCTGGTTTGGACATTTTCAGTTATTGCTTCCTGTGTCTGGAATTACTTGAGTGCCCCTAAACAGAAGTGCAAACCTAGCCCTGATGCTGAGCAAATTTTCTCTCCCAGAACCTAGGCTAGCCAGGTAGCGGGTTACAAAATGGAGGCACCACACACCTAGGTTACACGTATATGTATTTAGCCATGGAAGCACAGGGCCCTCTGGGCCTGCGCTTCCATTTATAGGATAACGGTGACCAAATTGTCAGCATAGCCATCTTATTACCCTACCTCATATACCTTAGTACAGAAAATGTTCAAATCCACACGAAAACATAATACTGCACAACTGCAAATGCCATTCCACTCCACAGGTGCGAAAACACATTTTGGGCTGGATTTGAAAAATGACAGCTGTGACATACATGAGGTTTGGTAATAGGAAGGCTATGTTGAAAATCTGGGGCCAAAATATTTAAAATTTCCAAACTTACAAGCCGGTGTACCAAAATTGAAATGAATGGTCATAACTTTGGCATTTTTTCATATTTTGACCCCAAATATTGAACATAGTCTTCTTATGACCCCACCTCATAAACCCTATAGGTAAAATGTTTCAAGGTCATGCCAAAATGCCATTCCATGCCACAGGTGCAAAATACATTTCAGGCAGGATGTGGAAAATGACAACTGTACTGTTCATGAAGTGGTGTGAAAAAATGGCTATGTTGCGAATTTGGACTCACAATATTGACAATTACCAAAGTTACGCATGTGCATAGAAAAATTAATAAAATGTCATAACTCAGCCATTTTTAGGGATTTTTCAACAATTTTTAACATGGCCTTTTTGGGACCCCGCCTCATGAACACTGGCAATGAAATTTCATTATTCGTTCCAAAAAGGTGATTTCACACAGCAACCGCAAAATCACCTTCCGGGTCAGATTAATGAAATGACAGTTGCAGTGTTCATGAGGCTGGGTCCCAAAAAGCCCAAGTGAATAATTTGGTGAAAACATTCCTAAAAATGGCAAAGTTATGAACATAAGTTCAAAATGCCTTTGAAATACATTATATGGCACTTACCTTGATTCCTCAGTTCGCAGTTGGCTTTCAAGAGTGCTGACTTGTCCTGGTCCACAGAAGATGACAAAATTGAACATTGAATGGTAAATATAGGGTAAGGGGTGTGTGGGGAGGTGGGTGCTCAGTGGGAGGGTCGGGTGGGGGGGGGGGTCAGCGGTGACGATGAGGGGCTGTTTTTTTTTTTTGGCAAAAAAAAGACGTTGGGGATGCTTTTTCTATTTCATTAATAAACAATCTGGGAACAGTGGGGTCCTTGGTGTCCCACACTGCTTAGGGGTCTCTAAATACCGACACAAGGACTGGGCTCCTGAAGCTCGGCTACACATCGGAAATGTATGGGCTACAGGAGAGAGAGAGAGAGAGAGAGAGAGAGAGAGAGAGAGAGAGAGAGAGAGGGGAGAGAGAGAGAGGCAGAGGCATCCAACACTGGGATGGGCATCTCCATGTCAGATTACTATATAAAATAAATGAAGGAGGATTAGGGATGGAGATCAGAGGGTGGGGTGCCACTAGACACCAGGGAATAAGAGAAACCATGATCGGCAAGTCAGTGGCGGAGCCAGGTTTAGGAGAGTTTGGGAGCCGAAGAGGGGGGCCATTCAGTCAATCACGGGCTCCACAATGGGCACTAAACATTGAATAAAATTGGTGGCAGGTCACCACTACTCACACTGGGGCAGCCAGGAGGGGAGACTGCCCCCCAGCCCCCCCGTAGCTCTTCCACTGCGGGGAGTAAGGAGTACCATTCTACACAAGAGAAACAGTGGCTCACACCTCAGCCTACAGCTGGCAGCATGAGTACCAGCTGTGGCTGCAGAAGTCAAGAAAATCCCACTGTTCTCATACAGGGAATGCAGCAGAAGCGGTCCTCTCGCTAACCTCGGCATCTGGGATTTTGGGTGCCCAGAAAATGTGTTTCTGGCCGCAGTTATAAAAACAAACATCAGAATGTAGTTAAATGTATTACAGTTACAGTTAGCTAAGTTTTGATGTGTGTTCTTTGTATTCCATTCATTTTTACATGTTTTCTTTGTCTTCTGTCTCTCGCTAACTGAAAAACAAGATGGCGAACACAACAGAGCTCTGCAAAAATATACTAGGCTCTCTTCGATACTATGTGACCCTGTCTGCAAAAATACAGTAGATCCTGTGAAAACAAAAGTATTTTTGTGCAGAACATCTAACTTTTCCCATAGGAAACCATGGGAAAATTAAAAATGTAATAACCTTTGAACAAATTAATATTTTTTCACCAAACATTCAAAAGGCATTTCTGTGAGGCACTGGCTTTCTACCATGAAAATTTCAGACCACAACCTAAAACTGTTTCTGAGATACAAGTGTACAAAGAAATAGCAAAAAACACATACATTTGGGGATTTTGACACTCAATATCTCAGAAATGACTTAACAGATTCACACACAATTTGCCACATCAAGAGACTTACCCCAATAGATTATGCATGCAACATTTCATGCCAACCTGTTGAGCAGTTGCAAAGTTATTAAGGTTCAAAAATGTAGCTTTAACATAGAAGTGTGCACCCAACCCTAACTATAGTGGTGCTACTGCACCACTAATATACATGTAACCCCTAGGTGGCACTATCCCAAGGGCTACTACCCCTGCCTGCTTGGCTAGTAGCAGGTTAAGGGGCCTGAGTTCTGAAATGGGTGCCTCCATCTAGAGGTCAGGGTTGGTAGTGGTCAAACTAACCTGGGCACAGCCCTCTGGGACACTGTAACTCCCCCTCTTTCCTTACTAGTGGCTGGAACAATACACAATAATCACTTTAACAATACCCCTGATACACCACACAAATACCCACACTGTTTGCACTTACCACCAGGGCTTTCCTCTGGCCTGGCTCTGAGGACCCCATGTAAAACAAGGTGATACACAGTAAATAACAGCAGTACAGCACTCTTGCACAAACTGGAACCACAGTCAGGGTAAATGCAAAAAAAGAGTTAGTTCTGATTTATTTAAGAGACTTGAACAAGGGAGGGGTGTAATCAGGTTAATTTGCTTAAAGGCTGTATCAATCAAAACAGTTATGCATGCACTTCAGGGTCCATAAACAATCACACACTCTGGGTTCTGAAATGGAGAATGGTGGGATAGCCAGGAACATTGCAGCTGATTAGGGCCATGAGATGGAAGAAAACAACATGCACAACACACACTATTTGCAATCCGGAGCCAGAAGGCTCAGTTCGTGAAAAGAAAACAACAAGACAATCAGATGGCACACTTTTAGATTAGGCTGTTGTTGCAGGGAGCTACCCTGATGATTACTTATGATACCCAAGACTGGACACAGGCTGGACGAATTCGAGACAGCAGGTGGTTAATCTGGAGTGCCAGTAGAAGCAGGGCCCACACGAATCACTGAGACATCATTCCTGTTCAAGTGTGGAACAGGGGGGCTGATCCCCATGCAGGTCTCTCATCGATGACTTTCTCTGTGCAGCGGGTAGTCTGCCTAGGCCAGTGTGGCAAGGCCCCGACCAAATGGAGACAAATTCAGATGCAGTCCGTTTTGGGCTGGGTACAGCTCCCAGCAAGCAGAACACAGTTCACACAGTGGGGAACCAAATCACGACCCACTTTCAATACACAGCACATTTACACGCAAAGGATTCTACGGTACCAGCAAGCAGAACACAGTTCACACAGTGGGGAACCAAATCACGACACACTTTCAATACGCAGCACATTTACATTTAAGGAAATTCTACTGTACCAGGCAAACCACTCTTCAGTCACAATTGCAAAGTTTGTGCACAAACCAGGGATTCAAAAGTAGCTAGAAATCCTGATAAGCCTATCACATTCAGCAAAATCTTCTGTCTTCTTCAGGTATGAGTCTGGTAAAAAATTAGTGGCTTACTTCATTCTCACAAACTTGGATTTAGTCCAAAATAATTCTCTTCTCTCCCTCTCGGGGGCAGCAGGCAGATATGCAGGCCACAAACTCAAGCCTTTCCTCAGAGACTGCCTCAAGCTGTTGCTTCTTCAGCTCCCAACTTAGATCTGACTCAACTGCTAGCAAGCCTGGGAATTTCCCCAAGATCCAAAAGGTTTGGTTGGGTGATTCATCTGTCAGTCACAACAGGAGCTCCTCCTTCAGTTGCAAAAAGGCGCCAAAAGCCCAAAACTACAATTCCTACAGATTCTGACTCCAGACAGCTCCTGTAGTCCGGCTCCATTTTAGGTCCCAGCAGTACTGATTGGTCCAATTCCGCAGTCCCTGGCCCAGATAGTGAGATAAACAAACAGTCCTTGCTGCAAAGAAGCAGGTTAGACAAACTACATTATCATTATCAATCTAAATGATTTTCAGCAAATAGTTACATGTTTCAACAGAGCTCCCTCTCAGATTACTTTTTTTTTTTTGAAATTACTCTTTATCTCTCTTTACTACCTGCTAGCCCTGACCCTGCGGGACATCCAATGAGTCATCCTCCTACCACACACCCACTGGGACTCACCTCTCGCTCCTCCATGGAGCTTCGGTTTTCCCCCTGAGCGGGGACGAGGCAGGGTCCAACACCCCATAATCTAATCTCGTCAGACTGAGATGGTGGTCCCAGTGAGCGGGGCACATGGGTGGCATGCTCTGGGAAGTCCGTCTTCCCAGAGCCAGCAGGTGTCTTTCCTCTTTTTCTCCCTCCCCTACAGTGCGCATCCCCCCTGACATCTAGGTGGCAAGCGCCGATGTCCACACTGTAAAGTAGCCACCTGTTCCCCTGCAGTTGGGGCTTGTAGTACTCCGAGCCTCCGCTCAGGGTCAGACAAGTGCTCGGGCTAAGGCCAAAACCCTCCCTGGAGAAGGCGAGCTTTCGTCGGACACTCAGGCCTATCTCCCCACCCCCGGCCGACCCACCAGCGACCCGAGTCCGCTCCCGTCTCAGATTACTTATGACTGCAATTCAGGCAGCTCTTAAAGAGACAGTGCACAGAAGCTATACAGGGACTCTCTGGCAATCACATTTAAACTGCTGAAACGCAGTACACCAGCATGGCAGTGAGCATTAGGCAAGCTCAAGGAAGACTTTTTGGGAACCCCCATTTGTAGGGGGATTACATACACACACACACACACACACACACACAGACACACACACACACACACACACACACGTAACCACTAAGTGCCCTGGGGTTACTAGAATCCCATCAGTATCAGTGCTAGGCAGGGAGATGCAGCTGGTGATTAACTAGTTAAATGGGTTTTTACCTACTCACTCTTGTGTTTACTTGGCTTCAGCTGAGATGGAAGTCACAACAGGAGCTCCCCCTTCAGGTGCAAAAAGGCGCCAAAAGCCCAAAACTACAATTCCTACAGATTCTGACTCCAGACAGCTCCTGTAGTCCGGCTCCATTTTAGGTCCCAGCAGTACTGATTGGTCCAATTCAGCAGTCCCGGGCCCAGATAGTGGAGATAAACAAAACAGTCCTTGCTGCAAAGAAGGCAGGTTAGACAAACTACATTATCATTATCAATCTAAATGATTTTCAGCAAATAGTTACATGTTTCAACAGAGCTCTCTCTCAGATTACTTTTTTTTTTTTTGAAATTACTCTTTATCTCTCTTTACTACCTGCTAGCCCTGACCCTTCGGGACACCCAACGAGTCATCCTCCTACCACACACCCACTGGGACTCACCTCTCGCTCCTCCATGGAGCTTCGGTTTTCCCCCCAAGCGGGGACGAGGCGGGGTCCAACACCCCATAATCTAATCTCGTCAGACTGAGATGGTGGTCCCAGTGAGCGGGGCACATCGGAGGCACGATCTGGGAAGTCCATCTTCCTGGAACCAGCAGGTGTCTTTCCTCTTTTTCTCCCTCCCCTACAGTGCGCATCCCTCCTGACATCTAGGCGGCAAGCGCCGACGTCCGCACTGTAAAGTGGCCACCTGTTCCCCTGCAGTTGGGGGCTTGTAGTACTCCGAGCCTCCGCTCAGGGTCAGACAAGTGCTCGGTCTAAGGCCGAAACCCTCCCCGGAGAAGGCAAGCTTTTGTCGAACACTCAGGCCTATCTCCCCCCCCCGGCCGACCCACCAGCGACCCGAGTCCACTTCCGTCTCAGATTACTTATGACTGCAATTCAGGCAGCTCTTAAAGAGACAGTGCACAGAGGCTATACAGGGACTCTCTGGCAATCACATTTAAACAGCTAAAACACAGGACACCAGTAGTTCAGTGAGCATTTAGGCAAGCTCAAGGAAGACTTTTTGGGAACCCCCATTTGTAGGGGGATTACATACACATACACATACACACACACACACACACACACACACACATACACACACACACACACACACACACACACACACACACACACATATACACACACACACACACGTAACCACTCAGTGCCCTGGGGTTACTAGAATCCCCTCAGTATCAGTGCTAGGTAGGGAGAGGCAGCTGGTGATTAACTAGTTAAATGGGGTTTTCACCTACTTACTCTTCTGTTCACTTGGTTTCAGCTGAGATGCAAGTGATGAGCTCATTTGGAACTCTCTCAGCAACATCAGCCTTGGTCAGCTGTGAGAAGGGAGTTAGAATGTTGAGACGAGAGTCCATGTGAGTCAGTAGTGTACAGTTGCAGTTTAAAGTTGGAGGAGTGAGAACCTTTCAGCTGAGGGCTCTGAGTTGAGGGCCCTGCATTCTCACCCTAGTCCTGGTAATTCTCCAATTTGCCAAGAGAAGTGGTGGAAACCGTTATCTACAGCAGGATCTTCTGATTTTCATCCCTGGAGAGGTGAAAAGGACTGCTAGTCGATGGATCCAAGGGGCAATCCCCTTTTTGATCCAAGATGGTTTGAAGCTACCTGAAATGTCTAACAGTGAGTAGGATCTGACTTTTGTTAAATGAAGCAAGTACCTGTGCTGTTGTGTTCTCTGGCTAAAAGTGAAGGCACAACTTTTCTGTGAATTCAGGAGTGTGAGACTGTTCTAATTTAAAGTTGGCTGAAGTGTATGATGTCCAGCGGTATGACTATATCACATTGTACGGGACTTTAATTTCTCTACTACCAGTGTAGTGATTTGAATGCTGGATGCCAAGTTTCATTCAATAAGCATTTCCAAAGTGTTTTTTTCCAACTGTTTAAAGGTGTAACTCTGAAAAAATGACTGAGTATGGATTTGGCAGCAAAGTGTTGACAGACCCCCGTCTGGAGTAACCAGTTCAGGACTACAGGTTCAGTAAGAGCCCCTGGTTACTTTAGACAAATGGTCAAATATCTGAAGAGAATTTTAACCCCTGAAGTGGGTTACAGTTTCTTCTCTGGTATGAAGAAGGGTGCTTGTTCTTAGCAAAATATGTTTTCAGTTGTGGCCAATATGCCACTGGAAGCAAGTTGTTCTATGTCCTACGACATGAGGGAATACCAGGTGAAAGTGTCCTATGTCCTACTGCAGTGGGAATACTAAGAGTTTGTCAGATACGGTCAATTTGTTTTTCTGCAAGTTTCTAGCGCCACGATGTGTAAACCTTGGGGGTCCATCCTTGCTTTAGAGAACATCTTTTGGAATAAAGTCACACTCTAGAACCCCAGCTATGGTCTGGACAGTTATGTTATTGCTTCCTGTGTTAAGTTACTGGGTACCCCTCCAGAAGATAGGTATATGATATGCTTAGAAAAAAGGTCTCTCCCCAGGACCTGTGTTTTGTAAATACCAAATAGGTTATATTGCTTTTGTACACCCACACCCCTTGATCTCTAGAAGACTGAGCCCGGTATACATTCCCAAAGCTAGGGATGGTACCATTTCTAAATGTTTCTGAGTCTGTGCCCAGGTATGGGTGCCAGGGGTAGCTAACTGTGCAAAGTAGGGGGTGGTTACAAAAATTGGGGGCCCTTCTGGTGGTTTTTAATTTGGGGCAAGAACCAACATTTTTGTTGAGGGTATGTCTAGCATCTTTCTGTCTGGTAGCGGTGTAGCCTAAATGGAGAGGAAGCTATGGACAAGGGATTTGTGCCCAGAAAAATGCCACCCAAATGTGCTGCTTTGTGCCTTCCAGTACAGGAAAGAAACAGAGTGCTGCTTGAGTGTTTCCAACTAGTAATGTACAGTAAAGCATTGAAATGTGTGTCCTGGTTACTGCATCAAAAAGTGCTTAAAGAACTTTTAAAATGAAATTTTCAAATGCAAAAGTATTGTGGACTTTAAGGAACAGACTCAGATACGTGCTCTGAAAGTTTCATGTGCTTAGTGTGCAAATTGGGGGAGTCGCTAGAGAAAATGTCCAGAAACCGTGGTAAAAATTGTCAAAACGGCGCTCCTGCTGCTGAAAATTGCAGCCAAGGAAAAAAGTTAGTTTGCAGTTTAAATTTGCTCCTGCTGATGATCGCTGTGAAGGAAGAGCAAGTGAGGAGAGAGAGAGGCTCATTTGCATGGCATCGAGTGATTGGTGCGGCTGCATCTAGCCTCACCACCTGGCCAGTGTCACTGTGCTGCAGAGTGTTTGCAGAGGAGTGTCGTGTGAGCTGGTTAGACCAGGATCAACCATCGAGGAGCTTGTGAGCATTCTAAATTTTAGTAAACAGACTAGTAAAGTGTCATTTTGGGCTCAACCCATCTTCCGACCGACTGGAGAGTGATCAAGGTGATTGTAGCTACAATCAGAGGGACTGCCAACCCGTTTCATTCCAGAGGCCTTCCTCAAATTGGCAGCAGGCTCAAATTTTCTGTCAGAGGGAACCAGCTACTAAATACAGTGAGCAAACAAGTACATTATGTAAACAAACTGTGTGTGAATGCAAAGCCAGCTAAACCTGTGTGCAAGCACTGTGATTTATGTGCAAAGAAGGACGTGCATTGTAAAAGCAGGTGCAGCAGACAGTCAGTTCTGAGCAACAGACTGTGAGTAATGAAAAATAGTTTCAACAACACTAAATGTCTAAGCAGCAGGACTGTGAGTTGATAGGAGGAATGCAGCAAACATGCAATCCTGACCAAAGAAAGACTATGGGGCTTACAAGTGACTTTGAGCAATTGTAGATATGTAAATAGAATTTTCCTGAACTATGCTGATTGCAAAGTCAAAGTTACCAGTTTTAAATTAGTATGGATGTGCTGAGATGTACCACCAGAGACAATCGTTTGCACTTTATTTTTTTTATTCTTCCTTTATTGAATAAGTAAATAAATCCACATACGTTTGTTAGACAGATTTAATACAATTAATCCTATGATATAGCCAGACTACATAGAGTGGCTGTACAAACTTGAGCCACTAAAATTAATACAGTACATTAAAAACTATTTGGGCTAAACATCAGGAACAAGAAAGAAAATTGTGAGCAGGGGGTCTCTAAGGGACTCCACCCAACAGATACATTAGGTCAGAATATTAGGAAGTGCCATCAAATTTAATACAGGTTATATCCTGTGGGATTCCCACAGAGGAGGATTTCAGAAGGAAGCCTAGAGGTCCGAAGTGTGGTGGTGGTGGTGGTGGGGAGTCTCTCATGGATGGCCGTGTCTACCCCATCCCCACCAAATTATTGAATTTGGTCTTGAATCAGCTCCCATCTTGTCCGATTGGAATTACATGCTTCCAATCTATTATGCAAAGTATATGAAAGCTGTTCAATGTGCTGTACAGTAAGCACCAGGGATTTCCAATCTATGATCGTTGGGGGGAGATACCTGGAGCCATTTTTTGGTAATAGACGTATATGCTGCACACAGCAGGATGGACTATAAATATAAGATAGTTTTATCCTTTACCACCCTAGGTGGGACCTCAAGCAATCAAACGATTGCAGGGAGTGGCAGCTGGAAATCTAATATAGAAGCTATGTGGTGGGAAACCAAGTTCCAAAAGGTAGATAGTTTGGGGCAATCATAAAATATATGCTTATGTGATGCTTTAGCCCCCTCCGCCTCATTCCCTCCAGCGTTTAGAGGATGCTCCAGGTCTGTGTAGTGCTACAGTCATGGGGACAAGAAAGAACCTCACTCGAACATTCCATGTGAACTCTCTCCAGTTTGGCGATGAGGTAGTGGCCCATGTTCCTCTCCAGACCTTTTGCCAATCTTTAATACTAATAACCTGGGCTAACTCTTTTTCCCCAACTTGCCTTTACAGGCTCCATTGAATGGGCCAATTGTTGGATCAGGAACTTATATATTATTGAGATGGCTTTTTCGCCCTGGGAGGACTTCCAAATTTGTCCGAATGGGTTATCATCCTCCCACAACTGTGTCCCTTTCTCTCTATTTCTAATTTGTTTGGTAATATAGTCTCTGATTTGATAATAATAAAGTCCATCTCTTTCTGTCCATGAAAATGTTTTCTGGCTTTCTTCAAAGCTTATCACTGTAGTACTCTGCATTAACTGCCAGGGAGCCACTAAACCCCTTGAGGCCTGGTTTCTGTACCAGGGCTCTTCAAGTCCAGGTCAACAACGTGGGGTTTCCAAAGAACCATTGGTACTTCCAAAACTGTTGCTGCATGGTTTTGTTTTTCATGCCTTTCCTCCACCCCTCCAAAATAGTTGCACTGGCATCCGGAACTAGTTGCTTACTTGCTTCAGTAGGGTTGGGGAGAACAGGCTTGCTTGCAATGGGCAAGCCAGTGTCCTGGCTAAATCCATTTGTTTCCAGGCAGCCTGATAGGTGTCAGTTCCCCATAACAGTGCCAAACGATTTGAGCGGCAGCCCAGTAGTCAGCTAAGGAGGAGAGCCACCTCTCTGGGTCTTGGGGAGATATAATTTATTTAGGTGAACCCTTGGTTTTCTATTTTTCCACTGAAAGGCATTGAGGGCTTTCTGCCATGAAAGAATTTCCTTAGAGGGTATATTACACGGGACACATTGAAAGAGGTAAAGGAACCGGGGAAGGGCATTCATCTTTAGTGGAACGGTGCATGTGTAAAAGGAGGAGGGAAAAAGATTCTATCTCCTTAGGTCTTGTTTGAGGGTAGTCACCAAGGGGGTATAATTTAAGGTATATAACCAGGATAAGTCACTTGTGATATGAATTCTTAAGTGTTTCATAGTTTGCTTGTCCCATTTAATCGGGAACATATTCCTAAGTTTGGGTATGGGGTTGTAACCAATAGAGAGAGCCTCTGTCTTGTTTATATTTAGAGAATAGCCAGATAACTGGGAGAAATCCCTGATTTTCTGAAAGAGAGCTGGCATCCAGGAGTCTGGGTTTGATAGATAGATCAATAAATCATCAGCAAACAGGGCCAACTTATGTTCTGTGACTGCAACTTGGATGCCTGTGATATCTGGGGAAAGGTGGAGATACTGAGCCAAGGGCTCTATATAGAAGGCGAAAAGCAGGGGTCCTGGTCCGTTTATAAAGGGGAAGCTTTCTGAAATGTGGCCATTAACCCTGATAAATCCTGTAGGTTTATTATAGAATTTGAATATGGTATCTGAAAATTGGTCCAGGAAACCAAAAGAGGTAAGGACCCCCCTCAAAAACCTCCAGGAAACCATGTCAAATGCATTTTCCATGTCTAACCCAAGGAGGGAGAAGTGTTGGGATTTTCTTGGATTCAGTATGTTCTATAAGATATATTGTATGCTGGATGTTGTCTTGAGCTTGCCTACCTGGGATTAAGCCACATTGGTCCATGTTAATTTGGCTGGGGGAGAATGGGACGAGGCGCTTGGCCAAAATTGAAGCGAATATTTTATAAACTGTATTCAGTACTTATATGGGCCTATCGGATGCACACAGGGTGGGGTCCTTGCCCGGTTTAGGTACAACAGAAATGATGGCCTCATTCCAGGAGGGTGGGGTAATACCCTCTTTGGCTGATAAAAAGGAAAATACTCTGCTCAGCAGTGGGGAAAGAATCTTAATAAAGGTCTTGTAAAATTCTCCTGGGAGTCCATCTGACCCCGGGCATTTCCCTGTTTTTAATTGTCCTATTTCCATTTCTATTTCTCTAGTGGATATTGGGGCTGTAAATTGGTTTCACTGCTTCTCAGATAAAGTTGGTAATTTAAGGGAGGCCAGAAATTCACTGATTGTGGTTGAGGCCGGGCAGAATAAAGGGAAGTATAATAACTTAAGAAGGCTTCTGATATACTCTTAATAGTGTTCTGCGTTTCCACTGAGAGAGGGTTTTTAATTTTCATAATAGTGGACTTGAACACTTTAGGCCCACAATTGGGCAGTGACTAGCCTTAGGAACTGGGGACCCCCATCATAAAATTTATGTCTTAAAAATATTAGTTTTTTTCTCCACTTCGTTATCTAAAATGTTGTTTACTTCCTTCTTTAGTTTAACAAGCTCCTGGTTCTCAACCTTACATGAACTTAGGCTCTGAAGTTCCTCTAACTCCCCAATTCTTCACTCTAAGGATATCCTGTGGGCCTCCCTTTGTTTTTTCTTATGTGCTGAGAGTCCAATTAATTTCCCTCGAACTATTGCTTTAATGGTATCCCATAGTATGGATACTGTGGTGTCCTGGGTATCATTTTCAGAGACAGCCTGTCGGATTGTATCCTCAACTGCCTCCCGCACCTCCCTGTCATGCAACATGGAGAGGGTTAGCCTCCAAAAAGTATTCTTTCTAATTGCCAGTGATTTAACTTTACAAAATAATGGGGCATGGTCCGAGAGTATGAAATCCCCAATCTATATCCTCTGTATCGTCCCCAAGTGTTCCTGGGAAACCAGGAAGAAGTCTAGGCAAGAATAGGTGTTATGGGCCAGGGAGTAAAAGGTTTGCCTGGGTGTAGTACCATGTATAAACCTTCATACATCCTCATAGCCTGAATCCTGGAGCAGCTTCCATACCTCCCGGTTAAATTTATTAGCTCGACCCTGTGTGGATAGTCTAGGGTTCCCCTTAGAGATGTTAATATTGAGGTCCCCCCACATATCACCTGACTCTCTGCCCATTGGGCCAGCTGCACAAAAAATGATCTGTAGATTTGAAATTCAGAGGCAGGGGGATGTAGACTGAAGCTATGGTGTTTTTTTGTCCATCCAGAGTGCCCTTCACCAGCACATACCTCCCCTCCTTGTCAATAATCTTGTCAGATATTTTGAACGAAATTCCCGGTCAGATCATTACAGCCATTCCCCTTCTCCTACCCCCTTTATAGGAAGAGGTCATCACATGTGAAAAACCAAAGCGTTCAAACTTATGTTCAGCTTGAGAGAGATGGGTTTCCTGCAGTAGCCGGATATCGGCCCCTGTTTAAGTACTGGAGAATTTGACTCTGTTTAATAGGGTTAGTTACCCCGTGCACATTATATGTGCACATTGTGTATGTCTGCGCCATTATTTATATATGTCTGGTTCATCGAGTTGATCGTCCCCCTCCCGCTGCCCCTCCCACATAAGTGGTGATGTCTTTCCATTTCTTTTCCTATCCAAAGATGCTACCTTACATTCTCTGCTCAAAGGTTCCTGAAGCCCAAACATTTCATAACATGTGGGAGCCAACATGGCTGTAACCAAAACAAGAAACAGTAACAATAAGGTGAAAAAACAAGTTGCTTCCAAGGTAGGAGGCTAATATATTAAATTAGCCTCTGTGTCCTCTCACTAAAGAGAAGAATGAGGCAGGGTTCTAGTGCTTCCAAATGTGGAAGACCTCCCCAGAGCCGCGATTTAGGAGGGCTCTGAAGAAAAAACAAGTACCCAAAGGTACAAGTAGTCACAGGCTGTACAGTTGGTGTAGTACAAAGGTACAAGTAGTCACAGGCTGTACAGTTGGTGTAGTACCCAAAGGTACAAGTAGTCACAGGCTGTACAGTTGGTGTAGTACCCAAAGGTACAAGTAGTCACAGGCTGTACAGTTGGTGTATCATGTTCCTGTGCCTCGATCTACTGGCAAAAGAAATATTTGATTTTCTTAGCGCAGAAATAGATCTGTTGTTGTATAATTAGTCTGAGAGCAATGGTTGTTGTAGTATTATCCTGTTCTTCTAGGCCCCCCCCCCACAAACAGCCAAATGAGATAAACAATCCAAGGAGTGCTCAGATTGGAAGTCAAACAGGTACAACTTAAGTTGGGTTTAGTTTCAACACCCCCCATCCCGAAACCATAGAAATTGACATAAACAGTTGCTATGTTTGTTCAATATGCGGGGGGCAATTGAGGGTGTCAGTCTGTTGTAGTGTGGAGTAGTCTCTAAAGCCTGAGTTCATGGCAGGATAGAAATGCTCAGTTTCAATTTTAGTTCCCAACTGGTGAACTTAATCAATAAAATGTATTGAGGACAGCTGCCTCTTACCTCCACTCCCCACACAGCTCCCCCAGCTGGGACCACTATTAAGACAAAAAGGGGTTTTGGAATCTGTGTACTTATCTACTCATGGTCCTCTGGAGGTAGGAGAGAGTTCAGGAAGGGTTTATGTGCAGTTGCTTGTAGACTGGATCACACACTTTGAAAGTCCATTGTATCTCAAGTGGGCTTTTCTGCTGGTCTGGTCTTTCTATCGAGCAAGTTCTGAATTTTGTGTAGAGCCTCTGAGTGTTGCGTTATTTTGGTGGAAAAAGGAGGTCATAATTCCGCTATACAAGACACTAGTGAGGCCCCACCTGGAGTACAGTGTACAGTTCTGGAGACCATACCTACGTAAGGACATAGACAGGGTAGAGAAGGTTCAGAGGAGGGCAACAAAGATGGTGCATGGGTTGCATCACAAGTCCTATGAAGACAGGTTGAAGGAACTGAACATGTACTCCCTGGAGGAGAGGAGGGAGAGAGGGGATATGATAGAGACATACAAGTATCTTACAGGGAGGAACAGGGTGCAGGAAAACACTATTTTTAAGCAAAAAGATGTTTCAGGACTAGAGGGCATGGGATGAAGTTGGAGGGAGGACGATTCAGAGGAAACATGAGAAAGAATTTCTTCACTGAACGGGTGGTGGACAAGTGGAACACCCTGCCAGAGGAAGTGGTGGGGGCTGAAACAATCACGGGATTTAAGAATGCATGGGATCGACATAAAGGAATTCTAGAGGTCAGGGGTAAGGGGAAATAGACTTCTAGGAAAACTAACTGAACTTACAAGCTCAAATGGGCAGACTAGGTGGGCCATAGGCCCTTATCTGCCGACACTGTCTATGTATCTATGTATGTATCTATGTATCTATGTACCTGTGCATTTCCTTTCCATGTTGCGCTGCCAAACCCGTCCGCATTTCCCCTCATTTTGGTTCTGATTTTCTGGTTTGGAGATTTTCTCTTTTAAAGTGGTTGTAGCCTCCTTAACTTTAGAGTAGATTTTAACACCATCCTCCCAAAAGATCCGCAGCCTCGAGAGATAGGGAGTATGGAACTGGATAGCCTTCTCACAGAGAATCCGCAGAATTGGAAGGTAACAAAGCCTCTGCTGCTGAATCTCCTGAGGATAATCGCGGTCCAGAAATAAATGATGGGTCAGGTATTTACTCTCTTTTTTCACCCAACCATGCCTTAGAATGTTCTCTGTGACACTGTATGAGCCGAGTTTAAAAACGATGGAGTGCCGGTGTGTCGCAGGATCCGATGGCTTCTGCTGCAATGATCAGTGGGCCTGCTCCATGTGTAGCAAATAGGTAGCTGGAAATTCCAAAACATCCTTTAAGAGATTCTCTATAAAGGGAGCAACAGGGGTAGTTTCCACATCTTCAGGAAGGCCATACAAGTGCAAATTATTGCACCGTGAGTGACCTTCTAGATTCAGACATTTGGACTGAAGCTCCCTGTCTGTGCCATGAGTGATTGAACTATCTCGGTGGGCTGGGTCGTATTCTCTTTGGTCTCCACTACCCGCTCCTCCATCAGTCCCATCCATGCCTCCATTGTAGTGAATTGTTTTTGTGCTGTTTTAAATTCTTGTTTGTTTTCCTTCCGTAGTTCCCTTATTTCTTTTAGAAGGGTTTCGAATCTGGTTCTGGATAACTGTTCAATCTCCCCATTGGTGTCATATTCGGCCGTGTGGGAGCTAGCCAGTGAGAGGGATCCATTAGGGGGATCCTCGCTTAATAGAACACCATCCTTGCTCTTACTCTTCCCCTGTTTGCAATTTCTGCCTCTATTGCCTGCCATAAAACTTCTTCCTGAGCTCCGCGACATTTTAGCAAGAAATTGATAGGTTTTAGGAGGCTTAAAATGTAGATCGGGCTGACAGCACCTGAAGTTAAGCTCCTAGGGGCTCCATGACATCACCAGAAGTCCAAGCATTTGCACTTCAAAGTAGATTCAGTAGTCAGAAAGGTCGGAAATTCAGTTTTGAGCAAGTTAAACAGACTTTGATGTATGAGAAAAGTTAGACGCCATGATAGGGCGGGGTCAGCAATGTAAATGCAGCAGCAGGGAGCCATTTTGTGAGACAGTATGTGACTAGTGAGCAATTAAGTGACGGAAGGTTTGTGTGTTTGCTTTCAGACATGGCTTCGGGAGCACCCTGAAAGCCAGATCTTGTCCGAGCTATGATCGCTGAGGAGGTGGCAGCACTAAGAAAGGTAGAGAGAGCCTACTATGGTGACAGGTTACCTCTGGATGTAGCAATTCCTAGCTATCCGGTGAGACTATGCATTGTGTGTCTAAAGGCTGGAAGGGATGTGTTTTTGATGCCCCATTGCTCGGACTGCCTTGCAAAATTTAGAATGGGCAGCGGTACAGTTCCAGAGAGAGCAACAAGGATTTGATTGGCTCCCATGTGAACCCGGCCCAGGGACCCTGCCAGTAACAGTAGCAGCACACAGCACCAGGCTGAACCTGTTGGGGAAAGTTCTACTGAGTGTGTTACAGGAACAGCAAGTAAAATTGATGTTGATCCACTGCAAGGCAGGAACAGAGAGAGGTTTCCACACCTGTGTCCCCGATGAACAGTGCAACAGAGGGACCAGCTGACCCATGGAATCAGGGTCAGAGGCCTAGCCCAGTGTGGGAGGATGAATTGCCAAGAGGCATTGAATTGGGAGGAGTCTATCTCTGCACCCAGTGAAGAACAGAATGTCTCAGGAGTGAGGACATTTGCTCACTCTTGGGCACAGATCATGAGTGAGGAAGAGGAGGATGAAGAAGAGTATCTTCATATTGAGGGCCACTGTGAGTTGCCCCAAGCTCTTGCCTCAGAGGAGCCAGAGACAGTGGGAGAAGCCTCTAGCAACTTGTCAAAAGAGGTAGTTGGGAACAAGTTTTTTCATTCTTTGAGTTTGAAAGACTGGCTCAACCAGAACTGGCCACCCCCAAGTCAGACCATGGGCTGCAAACTAATAAAGAGTAGTAAAGAGGAGAGACTGATTCATAGGAGGGCTGATGCCACATATGTGAAGTCCTTTCCTACCTTTTCTCGCAGAGTTTGGGAGGAAATCAAACAGAACATGCAATCCTGGCTGATGGAGGAGGCAAGTAAGAATTTGCACCCAAGTGCAGCAGAATGTGTAAGGGACAAAATCATCAATAATCGCCTTAGATTCTGGAGACTAGGCAGGACTCTGTTCATTGACACCGTGCGAATTGTGGATGGGCTGGGCAAGAGACATTTCACAACATTAAGTTGGAAAACCCAGACAGGGTCATAGTCCTTGCACCCACACCCCGAGTGGTACTATCCTTAATGGTGTCACATCCTGTGTATATGCCCAGCATGCCTAAAGGAAGCGAGCAGTAGCAGGCCAAATGTCTGTCATGCAAAGCAGCAGTATCCATGGAGGAAGATGCAGCTCTTCTTGTATTCCAGGATTTCTTCAGGTGTATCCAGATTCGTCAGCCCAGCAGTTTTCCTGTTTCATTGTTTGGTTTTTCAGAAGATATCAGCACAGTAGTTTTTCAGTACCATCATTTGGCCTTCCAGGACATCAGCCCAGCAGTATCCAAAGATACCACGTGGTCTGAAGGAAGAAGGCCCTCAGCCTGCAGAGTAAGAGAAAATGTTTTTGTTCTTCAAGGAGCTGGTAAGAAAACCCTTTTTATTTACATTAACTGACTTTGCACAACACATCCTACATTTGAAGACTATCCAAGGAACTTTAATGTTTTCATCAAAGACTCTCCCCATGGATTGCAGTGCTATACAGGCCCTGTCCTGTCCAAGAACTGTTCTTCAGCAGGCTTCGGTCAAGGAGAAACTCTAATGGACAATGCCTATGGGCTACAGTGACACTGACCCCTAGTTTGGGACATTTTAGGGAATTCCATCCCCAAATATGTTGTGTAAATGTCTTATTTCCATATTTATGTTTGCTTGCACGCATGTGCAAGAAACATAGTGCCATCATCCGAGTTTTTCGGAGGTGTGGCAGCCCTCTTCCAATTCAGTCAGTGTGTTTGGAGGTGCGACCCCAGTTCTCCAATGCCTGCTGGAGCTATCTATGACAGCAGTCCAAAATGCAATGGAGTACAGTTGAAAGGGGGAGCTACGCTTCAGTGAGCAGTGATAAGATATCACCTGCTCATGCGCGCTCCCCCTACACACACACATACACACACACACCCGCACTCATAATGCGTGCTGCGCCCCCCACGCGCACACACTGTGTAGCCGACGGGGGTGCCCAATCCCCTGTCGGCTGTGCTGCATCCCCCCAAAACAGAGTTCCATATGCCACGCTGGGTGCCCACCCGCGTGGCTACACATAGTATAGCCGACGGGCTGCCCAATCTCCCATCAGCTCCACTGGTCCCCCCAGAGTACAGGTGCCATGCTGGGAGCCCAACCCAGCGTGGCAACAGATGCTATCGCCGATGGGGTGCCCAATCCCCCGCTGGCTCCACGCCCCCACCAGCCATCCTTGTGCCATGCTGGGGAGCCCACCCAGCGTGGCAAACGCCCATCATCACTATTTAAAAACAAAAAACTGAAATTGAAAAACGGTCCTTCGCTGTCTCTGCCCCACCCACCCCACCCACTGCACCCCCTTCTCACACCCCTCTCACCCCATACTTACCTCGACTCCAGCGCGAGATCTTCGTGGACCGGAACACGCCTGCACTCTTCAAAGCCAACCGCGAACTGAGGAAATGCCGGTAAGCTGTATAATGGGATAGATAGGGTTTTTTCAACTTTGCTGCATATCTCAGAAATTTTTTGGAATTTTTGCACCAAATTTTCAACATGGGGTTTTTGGGACCCCTTCTCATGAATGCTCTCACTGTCATGGCGTTAATCGGGCCCGAAGGGTGATTTCGCAGTCACTGTGCAAAATCACCTTTTGGGACTGAGTAATGAAACGACACTGCCACTGTTCATAAGGTGGGCTCTCAAAAAGCCTATGTTGAAAATTTGGTGGAAAAATTCCTAAAAATGACTGTTTTATGAGTGTGCATTGTGCAGTTCCTATGCAGGCTCATAAGTTCGCGAATTTTCAATATTTTCACTCCAGATTTTCAACTTTGCCATTTTACCACACCTCCTTATGAGCAGTACAGCTGTCATTTTTCACATCTTGCCCAAAACGTGTTTCCACCCATGTAGCGCACAATGGTGCAGTCGGTGTGTGAAATCAATGTATGGGACAGATTAAGAAAATCACAGTTACACTGTTCATGAGCAGAGGTCTTAAAATGGCTATGTTGAAAATTTGGTGAAAAAATTCCTAAAAATGACTGTGTTACGAAGTAGCATTGCGCAGTTTCCATGCACTCGTAAGTTCATGACTTTGTAATATTTTAAGTCCAGATTTTCACCAGTGGCATTTTTCCACACTTCCTTATGAACAGTACAGCTGTCATTTTTCACAACATGGCCAAATGTGTTTCACACTTTCAGCGCAGGAGATGCGTGGTCGCTGTGGGAAATCATTGTTCGGGACAGATAAAGAAAATCACAGTGACACTGTTCATGATCGGAGGTCCCAAAATGCCTGTGTTGACAATCTGCTGTAAAAATTCCCCAAACTAATTACATTACGGGTGTGCGTTGCACAGTTTCTATGCACGCTCGTGACTTCACCAGTTTTTTTAATATTTTTACTGCAGATTTGCAACATTTCCATTTTTTACACCTCCCCATGAACAGTACAGCTGTCATTTTTCACATCCTGTTCGGAATGTGTTTTTGCACCTGTGGTGCTAAATGACATAGTCGCTGCACATAAGCAGCTTTTGGCTAACTGATATTGCCATTGTTCATGAGGTGGGGGTCACAAAAAAAACATGTTGAAAATTTGGAGTGAAAATACCAACAAATGCCTGAGGTGTTAGGGTTTCCAATCATAATGCCCCACCCTCTAGAGAATGACAGGCATCAGGGGTGTGACTTGGAATTCTTGCCTGTAATGCTCATACCATTCCACACCCTGCAGCCAGTGAAAGGCATCGAGGTATGCCTTGGATTCTTTGTCCTCAAAGTTCACCTCATTCTCCTATACCGCACCCATCTCACCGTATTTCCTGATGGAATGGGGTGCGCATAAGGGCCAAAGACCCCAAGGCACACCGTGACACTTGTCAGTGTCTGCAGGGTAGGGTGTGGTGAAATGGCGTGGCCGTTATGCCTGATGACCAAAGGCACACCCCAATGCCTGTCACTCTCTGTAGGGTGGTGGTGGGGTTGGCTTCAGTTCAATACTTCACTGCCATTTCTATTATGCAGCTCTGTAACTTCTACACTACCAATGCCAATGCCAGCAAGCAAACATTCGGCATTGACAAATGCTTGTTTACTTTTGTACTTTTATAAAAGATTGTTTTGGGGGTTCTTTAGTATTAGGTAGAGGTTTAGGCACTGTGGCCCAGATATTCAAACTGCACCCAAAAAGTGCTCAATAGTAGGAGCAAGCGCAAGTCTATTGCGCCCATGTGCAAGAGACGCGATATTCAAAAATGGAGCAGGCCAAACTGCGCCTACAGCCGACGACTGAATATCACACCACCTGCACCATAGCGCAACTAGGAAGGGGAAGCTGAGCAGATCTGATGCACCATAGCACAACAAGGGATGTTCAGCTGAGCAGTCCAGAGGCGCCATAGCACCCCCCAGAAGCAGAGCAATGCAACTGCACAACCAGGGAGGTAGGGGCCCACCACCCATGCCACAGATGGGCACAGGAACACACAGCAGAACAGACATTGTCCCCCCACACCCCATGCACTGCACAACTGGGGGAGGGCTGGAATAACCACTGGCCCATGGAGACAAGCAAACAACCCACAGCCGGCCATGGTGCCCCATCACACCTACCGCAAGCTGTGACTGGCACACAAGGAGGGCTGACCATCCCGTACACGCCATCCCCCAATGCAGAGCACACCCTGCACCATGACCCCCAGACACCCCCTGAGCAGTGACCACCACTGCAGGAAACCCCATGCATTCCACCACCCCCACTGTGAAACTACAACTTTGTGCACCACAGAACCATGCAAGCCAGCCCCACCACAAGCACCCATCAGTGAGTGGCAGCAGACAGCAATACAACAACGGCAGACACAGTGCCACCATGCACAGTCCCCTCGAGGTACTGCTGAGAGACCAACCATGCGTCGGCACATGAGGTACCCCACACGGGACAGGGCATGCCCCGGACACCACCACCAGTGGTACAGCACCCTGCACAGTATTCCAATGACACACCCTGACCCACCACTGGCCACAACAGCCAGCACAGACACCCACAGTGGTGCATGGAAGTATGCACCACACCGGATGCCACACAGTGTATGGACAGACACCCACCCATACCCAAGGGCACAACAACACAGGGACGCAGTGGTGGGGCAACCAAGCCCCCAGTGTGGGCCCATGTAAACTGTGTACACACAACCCGCAGTCCTCCATGGCACTGGAGTGCCAGCCACCTCATGAGCACTGTGACCCATACACCACCATCATTCGCCCAGAGCACAAGTCACAGACAGTGGGGCACATCCCCTGCAACACACACACATGGCACAGCATGGAGGTGGGACAACAACTGTGGAGGCCACAGTGCCACCCGAGGCAGACATGCACCACACCAGTGACAGGAGGCAACCCAGCAATGTGATGGGTACAGTAGCTTCCCTGCAGGGACTGCCACCACTGACATGCCAGTGGACCGTGTGGGTCACAGACATGCATGTGTGTCAGCTGCACAGGCTATGGATGGGCCGATAGGTGCACCATGGACACAGAGCACGCACCATGGACCACTGCACACAGTCATCCAGTGCACAGGGCACAACACACACACCACAGACACTGACTGATAGCTGCCCCCACACCATAGTCACCTCCACACAGACACACACACATACCCATGACCGCACCACCTCTAATGCCATGCACACCACTGCAGCTGAGCACCTATAGCCTGCTGCAAATCAGAGACCACCACAGTATTCATATCAAAATAACTGTGTATTGAAACAAATTATAAAATTCAACTATTTACAATATTAAGTACAAACTATATACAAGGTTGGGGGGGCCACAAACAAGGTGGGGGTGGGTAGGGGGCAGGGGTAGACAAATGGGACGGGAAAGGAGGGGTGTGAGGGTGGGTCCAGGGGGGTAGGGGAATACAGGGACTGATGGATCCCTAGTGGGAACGCGTCTCCCCGCTCTGACTTCTCTGAGCTCTGTGCCTCCGCAGGACCCCGGTGTTGTCTATCCTTCTGAGGATGTCCAGCGAAGCCCTCGCCACCAGGAATATCTCCCGCAGCACCTCCCTTATTTGCCATAGATGGCGTGTACCTAGGACAAGTGAGCACAGCCAATAGGTGTGAATGCACAGCCCCATACAGCCCGCCCACTGTGCATGGCATACGGCCGTGGGACATACCTCTGTGATGGTGTGTGACCACCCACAGTGATCACGTCCACATGACCTGCCCACCCAGGTGCATACAGCCGTGCGGAACGCTGCACACACCCACTGGCCTAGTCACGCACAGCACCACCATGGTCGTTTAGTGACATGGCTATGTGGTGCAAAGGCAGTGGCACAACCATGTATCTGGTGCATGCATGGACCACCAGTGACGCACTCCCAGACATGCATTGCCACTGGACAGTGTTGACTGTAACAAGTCACGTGCATGGCAGTGATGTCGATGGATGGTGGCCATGCCCCGCTGCCCACCCTGTCACACAGCATGCAATAGTAATTATGGAGGTATGGCACTCACCTTCATTGAGCCAGTCCAGTGGGTGGTGATGGCCCTCGCCCCGCCTTGCTGCACCCTGCTCTTCCTGCCACCGCTCTTCACGGGCACAGCGGCGTTCCTCCAGGCCTGTGGGGCAAACATGGAGAGAGGAACATCAGTACAATCCTGTAGCAAAGTCCCCCTGCCCCCAGGTGTGTGCCCTCCCACCCAGCCAGACCCACCCACCCCACACCCTGTGAACACCACCACAGCCAACCCCGGACGATCCCTCCCCCATATGCTGGACACATACAACACTGTTACCCATATGGAAGATAAAAGTGTGTTGACGTAACCCCTACCTGGCCGTGGCACCATGCCCCTCCTGGCACGTGCCCGCAGGTGTGCTAGTAGCTCCAGCTCCCTCCGCTGCAGGTCTCCGTACCAGTGGGGGCACTGCTCGGTGCTCCTCCCCCTTCCTGTGGTCTCCTCAAGCGAAGTGGCCACCTCTGCCCACACCTGGGTCCTGGACCTGTCCAGGGACACCTCCCCAAACAGTGGCCCATGGTGTGGCTCCACAATGGCCACTAGGTTGGCCAGCTCTATTGCAGACCACTGGGCTGCCCTCCTGCGTGCCATTCTCGCTGCTCAATATGGCAATATGGCGCTCTGCAGTGCAGCTCCCAATGTGCAGATGCTGCGCGGTACAGCGCTGCCATTCCCTATCGTGCTGTCACCGAACAGCTGGAGAGAAAACGGCTACCTGACGCATGGCGCCTAGGGGGCAAAGGTCGGGCACAGGGTCAAGGGTCTCTGGTGTATGGACACGCACAGCGCCATTGGAACCGAATGCATGTAGCGCCACTGGCTGCCTGTGTGCCACCTACATTAGCGGCCTACTGGGCAGTTGGCCCAGTGCGCCTATGATGGCCCAGTGCCACAGCGCCATGTAGTGACCATCGCTATAGCACCACTGGCACAATGGTGGCCATGCCCTGCATTGCCTACCATGCACAGCACATCATCAGCGCGGCAGACGCCTGCGTCAGCAACCTGGGCATGCGCAGTGAGGTGTGTACTACGCATGTCACAGAACTGCACCATTGGTTCAGCACATTCAACACAACTGCGCAAACCACAACAGCACGATATTCAGCCGTCATATGCAAATCATCTAATCAGCTATTCAATGGCGCAGACACTGCAATTTGCATCTACTTAAAGTTGCGCCCGCCTCATTTGCATGGGTTGCGCTTATAAAAGTGCGACATTGGGCTGCAGTGGCCATAGTCAGTTACTGCAGTCTATTGGTGAGTTGCATGCTGTTTGGGAGTGTGGACTGTGGATTTAGGGACATGCATGGGACTGCACAGTCACAGGTAACAACTGCCATTCTTACAGGCTGCATAATGACCGAGCAAGTTGTTGGAGAGGAGGAACACAGTGGTGGGAGGAGGAAGAGGCCTAACTTTACCAAGGCCGAAACTGAAGCCCTGTTTGAGGCCTACCTGGATCAGGAGCCACTTCTCAGTGGACGGCAGGGAACACCTCAAGCCTGTGCTGCTGCATGGGAGGAGGTGGCACATGCTGTGAACCTGCATGGCAGCCACCAGCACTCCGTGCAGGAGTGTAAGAAAAAGATGGGCACGGACAGGAGGAGGATAAAGGAGAAGGTGGCTGCCATCAGGGCAGCACATGCTGCAACAGGTGGGGGACAGCTGGAGGTGGTACAGCTGACCCCACAGGAGGAGAGGCTTGCTGGAAGCATGCAGCGCAGTGCCATTGAGGGTGTTCTGGGTGGTGGCTTCCATACGGGTGGTGGCCCATCACTGCATGGTAAGTCATGGTCTGTCTATGGGGGGGCAGGGTAGGTCGCATGCAGTAACGCGACTTTGCTTTCCCTTACAGATCCTGAGCATCTGCATGGGTCAATGGTGGTGGGCCTGTCCACTGAGGACAGTCAGCTGGAGATGGAGGAGGGCCCATCCACCTCCACAGGTATACATGGATTATTGCGACACATGGCTGTAAACACTGATGTCATCGTAACAGGTGTGGAGGAAGCCCTGCCTGTGTCCCAGCGTGCCGGCATCCATGGATGCCAGCATGCTGTGACTGGGGCCGGTGCAGAGTCTGTCACCGATGACGATGATGATGACGCTAACGTCATAGGCAGTGACACGTGTGTGCCATGAGATGGCCACACAGCAGGGCACTTCGCGCCCATGGCTGTGGGTGGTGCTGCCGTGGAGGCTTACGTGTCAGCACAGTCCCAGCCTGTGCCTGTCAGCACCAGTGGGGCAGCACTGGTGTCTGTTCAGGACAGTGGGACTGTTGCAGCCACTGTGGCAGCACCAATGAGCCCTGGGGAGCGGCAGCCGGAGGGGCAGCATCAGCAGTCAGCCAATGGGCTTGGGGGGATGGGGTTCAGCGGTGGCATCTGTGCACCACCTGTGGACATGCCCAGACCTGGTCCTGGTGCGCAGCACCCACCCTCAAGGGGTGCTGATCATCAGGGCTGTGCACACCCTGAGGGACAGGATGCCGAGGAGGCAGATGACCTCTTGGACAAGCACACCCACCTACTGCAAGCATCAGTCCAGCAGCAGATGTGGCTTGCGACATCAGTGGATGCACTGCATGTGGCTCTGGAGCGGGCAGAGGGGTGTCACAGCAGGGACACTGCTCTGATCCTGGCAGGGATGGACTGTTTGCGGGAGGATGTGACCGCTGCCATTGACAGGCATGCACAGGCATTCACTGCTGTCATGGCCACAATGGGCACACAGTCAGGTGCCCATGCATCGCGGACACCACACAGTGCACTGTCCACCCCCTGTTCCTGGTGTCGTGCGACTCCCACCCTGTTGACACCGGGTTCAGCTGTGGGCATCCCGAGCACTCCTGGCGCAGGTATGTTTGGTGTGCTGCAGACCCCTGCGCGAGCACGGTCGCGTTCATGCAGTGAACCCCCTGGAGGACCATCGGTTCCACCCCATGAGGCCAGTGGTCAGCCTGTCAGTGCTGGTGGGTCTCGCCGGGGCCGCCCACACATCCGTGGTGGCCGGGGCAGTGTGTCGTGTGACTGACCTGTCTCCCAGCGTGGCTACTGTCTGGTGCTGCCCTGTGTGCATTGTGTGTTTCAGTGGGCAGTGCATGGGTGGGTACCTGGCCCTGCACGTGGACACACAGTCCACCTGCACACCCTCCCGGCTGCTGTCCACAGTTGATGTGCATGATGATGCCTGCATTGCGCTGTACACCAATGTGCAATGGTGCTCAGCATCTGACACACGCACATGGACAGGCAGTGGGCGTGGTGGCCTGTGGACATGTGTGTTGCTAGGGTTGGCGTTCTGGGTCAGTGTGCCTCCTGCCCTCTGTGCACGTTTGGTGCTTGTGTGTGTGCATGTGTGTGTGTGTCCATCCACGTGGCATGTTAATCCTCACCCATCCCTGGTTGTGTGTGTGCTTCTGTGCCCTGCCACTTCCCTTGACGGCATGCACCCCTGGTGTGTGTCCATGCATGTTTGTGGGTTGTGCCTTAGCCACTGGTGGTTGCACGTGGCCCCATGACTTACCTGGGTTGGCTGAAGTGCTCCTCCATGATGGTGTCCCAGTGCAGCTGTGCCAGCCGGATCAGTTGGGGGTCCCATCAGCCAAGGGGCTGCCCATCACCATCATCACCGGCTTCCTCATCGTCCCCATTGCTGTCCCCCTCTTTGACCTGTACAGCTATCCCACATTCGTTGGCCATGTTGTGCAGGATGCAACAGGCCAGGAATAGCCCACAGGCCTTTGAGGGGCTGTACTGTAGGGCACTGCCGGAGGTGTCCAGGCAATGGAAACGTGCCTTCAGCATCCCGAACACCCGCTCGATAACATTACGTGTGGTGGCGTGTACCTCATTGTAGCATTGCTACGATGGGGTCACGGGCCGCAGGTAGGGTGTGAGCAGCCAGGGACGGAGTGGGTATCCACTGTCACCTGTGTGTAGAGGGCGGAGATAAGTTTGGTGATCAGCATCGCCCTGCCCCTGGCCATGTAGGCCACTACCCATGTCACCTCTGGCCATGCCCCCCCAGGCCCTATGATTGTCCATGTGGTTTGCATACTCACCCACTAGGTGTCCAGTGGGGATGTCCCCACTCTCAAATCTGTGGCACAGTGCCGACTGGTGCCAGATGAAGGCATAGTGTGCTCTCCCAGGGTGCATGGCACAGACATTGATTATGCGCCACCTGGCATCGCAGACCACCTGGCAGTTGATGCTGGCATAGCCCTTGCGATTGATGTATGCGGCCCCGTCGGGGCCAGGTGGTGTGCGTATGGCCACATGGGTGCTGTCTATTGCCCCTAGCATGCCAGGCATACGTGCTACCCTGTGGAACCCTGTATGTTTACTGTGGCTCCGCCGGTGTGCTGGGGAAATGGATTTACTCCAGAGTCTGTGGCAGCAGTGCGCTGAGGAATTGGGTGAGGTGGCGTGGCGTGGCCGACTGGGTTATGCCTGTGGTGTCCCCAGTTGGTCTCTGGAAGGTACCCATGGTGAGCAAGCACATGCAGGCTGTTACTTTAGTCTCCACTGACAGGGCATGGCTCCGTCATGTGGTGCCTGCATCACATCCTTCGCGGCTGGAGACGCCTCAGAATTGCCCTATTCAGGCGGTACCGCCATTAATCTCAGTATCGCTGTGCCAGCTCGGCTGGTGTGTGGGCTCGGTACTGCCTGTTGGGGTATACCGCTGATGGGCTCCTTCCACGGCCAGTGGCCCCTGCTGCCTGCCTTCACCTCTACACGGCCTCCATCTGGAAGGTGGCACTGGCCATGTCCCTGGTTTGTGTTCACCCCCCCAGCAGCTGTTACTGTATTCCCCCCGCTGTCCTCCCTGCTACTTCTCCTGCACTGGGAACACCTGCCTGTGGTGGCCTCTGTGCTATGTGGCACTTCCCCTTTCTGCACTGGCTGTGGCTCCCCACACCTTCCCTGTGCCTGTGTGTTCAGGGTGCCCTTTCCCTGGCCTGCCCTGTGTGTCCCTCCTGCCCTGTCTGTCTGGCTAGTGTTCTGCCTCATGTGGCTTCCCTGTAGCATTCTTGCGCCTCTCCCTTGCTCCTTTTTATTTTGGCTCATTTCCGCTATGGCGCAACTTCCACTTGCTCCCCTATTGCGCATGGCGCAAGTTGTTGAATATCGCACTGCACCATTTATGCATGGTCCCCCCGTTGTGCATGCCTTCATTATCATTGCACTGTTGCTCAGCATGATTTTTGGGGTGCAACTGCCTCCTGCTGAATATCATAGAATGGCACAATTTCGGACTTGCGCAGGCGCAACCCTATTGCACATGGCTCAACTCTTTTGAATATCTGGGCCTGTGTGTAATGCAGAATGTGTTTTTGTGTTTTTCTTCTCTTGCAGGTGTTCCAGAAAAAGAAAAGAAGAGGATGTTTAGAATTCATCAGAGTTCCCCTTTTCTTGGTGTTTTAAGATTGTTTATGGTTAACAGGGTGTTAACATGTTTTATTCACAGGTGTGGATTTTTTGGGAAATGTAATGCAATGTAGTTTATGTTTTCCTTTTGTTGTTCACAGGTACCCTGGGAAGTTTGGGGAATAGGTTTTCCCCAGTAGGTAGCCTAAGTTAGATAGATTTTCTTAGAAGGCTAGGGGGATAGACAGACTGGGATTCCTGATCTGCAGTAGGGGCTCTCAGTACTGGTCTAATAGGGCATGCATCAAGCAGTTTTCTTGGAATCACTGCGAATCCATAGATAGATTGTAGGTTGAAGATTCATCATCCAGCCTCTGTTCCTTTAGTGTTACCTGCCTGTGCCTAGCACATGGTAGGGAAGAACTTGCACAAACTCCCTGTAGGTAACACGGAGGGTAGAATGGTCTAGTGCCAGATGGAGATATGACTGCGGACAGTCATTCATCTGGTTACGGAGAGTGTAATCACCCAGTCCCCTGGGGTTACTAGAATCCTGGAAAAAAGTCTCTACACAAAAGAGTTATTTGGGGGTGCAATAGAATAATGATGGACAACACTGTAATTTTTATCCAAAATAAACTTTATCTATATTTCTTTAAGGCCCGTTACTCAGCGTTTTACCCACACCATGTAGGCTTCATCAGGTGGTGCCTCTTAATATCCTATTAAATATACAAATATACAGATCAGCAATACTTCATTCATATATGTGGGACTGTTTAGTACAGTATGCCCTGCAAGACATTGGTCTACACTGTGGACCAATGAACTATGCTACTGTCTTGTCATTGACAGGTGGCTGGGTGGTATCTGGTGGGTTGCAGCCAGCCACCGATGATGGGGGAAGCAGGGCGGGCAACGGGTTCTGTGTGGATGGGAGGGATGGAGGTTGCCACTGGATCACTAGGGAAATATAATATGGCGTTGTACCGCGATCATGGCAATGGGTGGGGGGGGGTACCACTAGATTACCAGGGACTTACATAAAGGTCTTATTCTGGTGATCAGGGAATCGGGAGGGAGGGAGGCCACTAGACTACCAGGGCTTTGTTCTACTGCATATAACTGCGATACTGGCTATGGGGTGGGGATGCCCCGGGACCCCCACTGTGCACATGTCATGCTGTGAAGGGTGCTAGGTGCAAGTCACCGGGCTGCCCTGCACAAGGCATGCAAATGGGGCCAAAATGACATGCAAATGGCCTCATTTGCACCTTGCATATATTATGGCCTCATTTGCATGCCCTCCGCTGAATATCATGGGTGATGCACCTAACGCAATTGCAGTTGTGCTGGCGCTTCCCCATGCTCCCTGTCTGTGGCTTGTACTGGCACAGTGCCACTGCACCATGTGCAGTCTGTGCCATATTCAGTGGTGTTGTGCCATGGCACATCACTGCTGAATATCACTTGGTCCGGGCCCTGGCGCATCCCAGTTGCGCTGGGCCCAGGCTTGCGCCCCTGCCAGGCACAGTCTGAATATCCGGCCCTTTGTTTGTGAATGGATGTTTATATGTGTTCTTTTTGCTGGTGTGACCACACACAGAACAATGCCCACATGGTGTCATACCCCGGCTTAGAGGGCCTAAGAGCAACTGCCTGTGGGTGTACTGTATGCACCAACCTATCCTTTAAAGTTTGCACTCGTTTTTCAGCTATCAGAGGAGGTTGTTGGAATAATCTACTGGTACTCTGATGGTTCTGCAATATTGCCCAATGTATATGCAATATGCTCCTGATTGCACCCATCTTATGGTTGTGTCTTGTACTAAACACTAGTCTTGCATCCTGGTCCATCCTATCTGAACCATGCAATGCTTGTGTCTGTGTCACTTCTTGGATGCATGTTCTGGCTCTATCTATTATTTTCCTAGAGTAATTATGCTGTGCAAATCTATTAGTAGCTGCCTGTAACTCAGTTTGGTAATCCTGTTCAGTACTGCAATTTCTACCCACTCTAAAAAACTGTGAGTATGGAATGCTTTCAACTAGCTGATGAGAATGAAAGCTTTGTGCATGCAGTATGGTATTCCCTGTAGTGTCTTTTCTGTACAGGGATATAATAAGTGCCTGCTCACCAAACTTAATTACAACATCCAGGTATGGTACAGACACAGCACTACTATTTGATGTGAACTTTAGATGTTCTGTACAACTATTTAAGTGTAGATGAAAACCTTCCAGGTCCCTCTCTGTACCCATCCATACCAAAAACAACTCATCTATATACCTACTATAAAATTTTATATGATGGAAATATGGGTTTCCAGCGACATCTAGAATGTGTTTCATTTCAAAGGTATACATACAGTATAGGTATTGGCATAACTCAGGGCCATGGTGTACCCCATGGCTGTCCCTTTGCTTTGTTCATAAAAATATTTTTCAAACCTAAAATAGTTCTTATTTAATATGAAATCAGCAAGAAGTTGCAAGGTCCTTGTTTTGGAATGGGCCAGAGGGACCCTAGTGTCCAAAAGACTGCCCATGGCTTCAATGTCATCATGATGGGGTATGGATGTATAGAGATCCGATACATCAAGGGTGACTAAAAGGAGATTCTGTTTTTCTGCTTCACTAATCTGTAAATTCTGTATAGTTCTAATAAAATGAGACGTATCTCTAATATATGTGGAAGTGTTTTCAACTAGAGGGGTTGCAAGTGAAAATTGATGTAACTGGACACTGATTCAAATAAACTAGATATTCCTGAGACTATGGGACAGCCTGGAGGGTTATTTGCATCTTTATGAATTTTTGGAATAGAGTAAAAACAGGAATTGTAGGATGTTTCTGCTGTAAAACTTCTTCCCATTGTTTTATGCTATTTGAAAGTACTAGATCTTCTATGATGTATAACAGTTCTCTTTGTAATACCTCTGTGGGATCCGAGTTTAATTTCTTATAATGATTTTCATTTGTCAGCGTTTTTAGACACATATTCCTATATTGGACATAGTCCATAATTACAATGCCCCCTCCCTTGTCTGCTGGCTTGATAATGATAGTCTCATCTTTCTGAAGTGCATTAAGAGCCCTTCCCTCATGTGAAGTAAGATTGTCTATAGGCAGTCTCTTGTCCTGTTCTGAAGTGAATAGTTCCAGTACTTCTTTCCTAACAGGTCAGAATATATTTCTATGACTGGAGTTAAACCTATTGGTGGATCATAAGAGGATTTGACATGTATTGCTTTTATTAAATCTTATTTATACTTATCTCCCTGCTCTTTGTCACCAAACTGAGCTTTGAGCCTTAAAGATCTAAAAAAAGTTTGTAAGTCTCCTTCTAATTCAAAGTTACTGACCAAACAAGTGGGTGCAAATGACAGTCCTCTAGACAAGATACCTTTCTCCACCTCCATGAGTTGTCAGTTACTAATATCAAATATTGGAATTATCTCTGATAATTTCTCTGTTTGGGGTGCACGCCTCCCTGCCCTCTATCTCATCCTGATCCTCCCCCCACTACCCCTACCCCCGCTACATCCCCTTCTGTGTGTGTTTTTCCTCTGATGTTGTATCTCTGCTCTCTGTATTCCATTCTGTCTTCCATTCCCAAAGTACCTGGAGATTCTCTGTTTTCCATTGTCTGTTTGGAAAAATACTCCCTACTTTGTTCTTGTCTAGAATATGATATGGGTTTCTGACTGTAACTGTTATCGCTTTCAGACCTACTATCAGTGGATCTATTCGTCGTGTTATGGTTGTTGCGTGTATTTATTGAATATGTATATATCTTCTGTACCTTATAATCATTGGTGTCTCTGTTAAACTTTTTTATTTTCTGCTGCCTAAGGTTCTTTTCTTATTCAGCCAACTTTCTTTTTATCTGTTCTAAGGTGTTATTGAATTCCTCCAGCTGTAGTTTAAGTTTCAATGCTTCTTTTTCCGATTCAAAGTTTCTGCTATCTTCCCACTCTTCTCAATAATTGCCTCAATCAGGGCATACATAAAATCCACTGAGCACCAAGTCCTAATGCCATCCCATTTTTGTATCTAATTTGGTAGATTGTATGCCTATACTATGCTCTATATATACCCTTAAGCCCCAGGTATCAAGTTATGTTTGAGAAATTGCCCCAAAGTGATAGCATGCCATTCTAATCTGCAGTCTTTATTGTATTGATTTTCTACTTTCTGAGCCATATATTTGGCATTATCAAAAGAGGCATTTGTAAAATCCCCATCACCTCTGATTTGTCCCAGCAAATGTTATCTTTCTGCTTCAGAAAATGATGCAGACTGATATTTTGCGTATACTCCAGCCCCTATTTCATGAAATGCCTCCATAATGGAAAATTTCTATAAATGCCTCCCTAAGTCCCTTGTATTGTAGTCTCAGAATGGCACACCATGAATGGAATATAAATCTCAGTGTGTGTAAGAAGAAAAAAGTATTTATGTTTCTACCGTACATGAAAACAAAACTAATACAAAGAAGAGCTATTATATGATGTGACAGTTACCGAATATTAACTTAATAGCCTAATGTAAGCATTATTACATGGATTAATAACATCAAACCTGATATTCATGCAGTTCTTAAATATTTTCTCTTTTATATTTGTCTTTTTTCAATGATGCAACTTCTGTGGCTTAGGTGTCTCACACAACACACCCATGAATAAGAAAATGTCCAAGTATCTTGAAAAAACCAAGATGTCCCACGGGAAATGCTCTTCACATGCTTGAACTATGCTGCCACCCATATGTAAGTAATCATCCTGGAAAAATTCTCTACACAAAAGAGTCATTTGGGGGCGCATTAGAATAAAAGTGGACAGCGCTGTAATTCTTCTCCAAAATAAACTTTATTCATATTTCTTTAAGGCCCATTACTCGATGTTTCACCCACACCATGTAGGCTTAATCAGGAGGTGCCTCTTAATATCCTATTTAATATACAAATATACAAATCAGCAATACTGTCCATGGTACATTTTATACAATCCATTATTTAAAAAAAATTATTTTTTGTGGTACCTCTCACTTCATAAAGAGCTCCTCTAACACTTAATCTCATACAGCTTTCTGCTTAATAGAATGCCTAAAAAGTTATACACACTATTTGTAAGAAGAAAACATTCCTTAAAAAACTACTGAGAACACCCATTTTCCTTTTACTACTGACACACACCAACAGTACTCAATACAATCTATCAAAAGATGCTACCTATTATTTACACATTCATTACAGTCATAATGTGTGTTTACATAACTAACAAATGTGAGAAGCAGTTTCTAAATATATTAACATCAACATCTATCCATTCAAAAAATTGAGACTAACATCACATTCATAATGATCTCAGATAACCTAGATACTTGTGTACAAAACTCAGCAAACATAATCTGAGAGAAGCACTTCTGACTTTTAGTTAAGGAAACATGCCCCATTAGAAAAAAAAAACTCATGATATCCTGACATTATGGTTATTCAAATGTCTGATGAAACTACATACAACTTCCACTGAACAAAATACGGGACCTTAGAATACCTACTGTTTCAAAAGCTCGGCATCCCTTTGTAACATAGAAATTTCCTTCTGAATGGGGATAGATCAATCTTGGTTGTTATTTTAATAAAGACTTCCCTGTAAACACATATAATAGTTATTTTATTTTAGTATTAATTTTCTAATTTTAGTATATTATTTGCCTCTTCTTTTACATTTATACTATTCTATTCATACATGACTTTACTAACTCACATATTATAACAATCACACTCATGTTATAACTCCCTTACATTAACTTTATTCTTATATAAAATGTGTTAAATTTGAACACCATTTTACTATCATTAACCTCATATACACTCTTATATATACCAATATTCTGGTACTAAATATTTTTGAAATATAGCCTGCCCACTAAATTCAAAGTAAGATCTTTATAGTACCCTTATATTTGCTGTTTCATCTTCCTGATTTAGCCTTTTTACCATTCAAGAATCCCCTTAGTATCAGTGCTAGGCAGGGAGAGGCAGTTGGTGATTAACTAGTTAAATGGGTTTTTACCTACTCACTCTTGTGTTTACTTGGCTTCAGCTGAGATGGAAGTGATGAGCTCATTTGGAACTCTCACAGCAGCATAAGCCTTGGCCAGCTGTGAGAAGGGAGTTAGAATGTTGAGACAAGAGTCGGTGTGAGTCAGTAGTGTACAGTTGCAGTTGAAGTTGGAGGAGTGAGAACCTCTCAGATGAAGGCTCTGAGCTGATGGCCCTGCATTCCTGTGCTGTTGTGTTCTCTGGCTAAAAGGTAAAGCACAACTTTTCTGTGAATTCAGAAGTGCGAGACTGTTCTAATTTAAAGTTGGCTGAAGTGTGTGATGTCCAGAGGTATGACTATATCACATTGTTCGGGACATTAATTTCTCCACTACCAGTGTAATGATTTGAATGCTGGATGCCAAGTTTCATTCAATAAGCATTTCCAAAGTGTGTTTTCCAAATGTTTAAGGTGTAACTCTGAAAGAATGACCGAGTATGGATTTTGGAGCAAAGGGTTGACAGACCCCCATCTGGAGTAATCTCTTCAGGACTACAGGTTCAGTAAGGGAGTCTGGTTATTTTAGACAAATGGCCAAATGTCTGAAGAGAATTTTACCCCTGAAGTGGGTTACAATTTCTTCTCTTGTTATGAAGAAGGGTGCTAGTTCTTAGCAAAATGTGCTTTCAGTTGTGGCCAATATGCCACTGGAAGCAAGTTATTCTATGTCCTATGACATGTGGGAATATCAAGTGAAATTGTCCTATGTCCTACTGTGGCAGGTTTACTAAGAGTTTCTGTCAGATACAGTCGATTTGTTGTTCTGCAAGTTCCTAGTGCCATGATGTGTAAACCTTGGGGGTCCACCCTTGCTTTAGAGAACATCTTTTGGAGTAAAGTCACACTCTAGAACCCCAACTATGGTCTGGACAGTTACGTTATTGCTCCCTGTGTGAAGTTACTGGGTATCCCTCCAGATGATAGGTATAGCATATGACTACTAAAAAGTTCTCTCCCCAGGACCTGGTTTATGTAAATACCACATAGGTTATATTGCATTTGTATACCCACACCTCTTGATCTCTAGAAGAACGAACCTGGTATACATTCCTAAAGCTAGAGATGGTACCATTTCTAAATGTTTGAGTCTGTGCCCAGGTATGGGTGCCAGGGGTAGCTAACTGTGTAAAGTGGCGGGGTGGGGGTACACACACACACACACACACACACGCACAAAATGGAGCCTTCCATGAGATAATGCAGTGTGTCAAGTTACTGCTTGATGAAAAGGATTAACTGCAATTGAAATTGCCTAGTTTCCTGCAGTAACTGTGCTGCAGAATGCTGCAGTATAGCATTGCATCCTGGTGGGCTCCACTGTATATAAAGAATACATTATGGGTAAATGTAGTAAAGCAGAAAGGGTTCTATATTGTTAGCTCTCTGTCTCACTGTCTCACTGTCTGTCTCTCTCCATGTATATTTCATGCTGGTGTAGTAGTGCCAGTATAGTTAAGGTTGAATAAGGTGTCTAATGTTAAACCCCAATATCTGTACCTTCTAACTTCGGTGGCATTCAACAAAATAGCCCAAAATTTTGCATGTGCAGTCTTACTGGCAGGGTCTCAAGACATGAAAAGTTTTGTGACAAAATCTTGCATGGTTTCTGAGTTAAGAAACATTGATTTTTAATGAAATTTTGATTCTTTCCTATACTTGACATAGGTTTTTTTTTTGCTTTCACATACAGCCTAGATGATACAGAATGTTTTCACAATCTTTCAGTGAAGAAGTGGCCTGTGCTGAGGAAGGGTCTTTCAAAGGTTTTGTGAAAACATATTAAATGGGTCTGGAGTTATAAGGATTATATTTTTTCTGAGCTTGCTCAGTATAATTTTGAGTTAATCTTCTGGCATGAACAAATAAAAAAAACACAAGTTGTGAGGATTTATCATTCATGATTTATCCATCATGAGAAAAAATATCTATTGCGATGACTGTCATCTTGTTTTTTTTTTCAAAACTAAAAAAACACTGAAATTACATAAAAACTATGAATTAAAAAAAAAAACACCTGAATCTAGCTAAACAGGATTGTACAGCTAGATTTGTGTGTTTGTTTAATAAAAAGGCAAGAAACACATTTTCTGGGCACCCCAAAATCCAGAGTGCCCAGCTTCTGTAGTCACAGATGGAAGTGTACTGCCAACTTCTGTGCCAGCAGTGAGCTGGTGATACTGCTGTCTCTATCTATTGAATTATTTTTTATTGCCTCCCCCTCCCAGCTCAGCCAGCCCTCCTTTGTGTTTCCCCAATAACGTTTAACACAAAAGCAGATGGGATGCCCACTCCTGGTATGGCTTGCCCAAACCCCACTCCAGGTCGCCTGCCCCCCCAAAAATCCTTAGGTGGTGACACTGGGGTGCCCACCCCCAGTACCTCCATAGAGTAGCCGACACTGGGGTGTCCAATCTTCAGTGTTGGATCCAATACAGATTTTAAACCTGCAAAAAAGCAAATGGTCCCTTGATGTCTTTATTTTTTTAAATAACCTGTAAAAAATGAATATGGGCTCTCACACATCTGGCCCCCACTCAGCCCCCCACCCCCACACACCCTCACTCACCTGAACATGTTCACAATGTAGAACCACTCTCCAATTGAAGAAATGTCTTGCTGCTGGAACTGGCAAATGGGATATGAGAAAATAAGGTATGTCCAGTTTAATGTATTTCAATAGGTTTTGAACTTTTAACTCATAACGTTGAGATTTTTCATTATTTTTACACCACATTTTCAACATGGCATTTTTTGGACCCCACCTCATGAACAAGGTAGGTGGAATTTTTCAAATGTGCCCTAAAAGGTGATTTCTCAGTTGCTTCAGGCAGGATTTGAAAATTTTAACCTTTCAGACTCAGGGGGAGGTGTCATAAGGAGGCTATGTTGAAAATTTGGTGTAAAATTATGTTTCATGGCCAAGTTATGAGTGAATGTTGAAATATTGCAACATTCTCTCATAACTTTGCAAATTTGTAAGATTTTTCCACCAAATTTCCCACATGACTTTTTTGAGATCCCAACTCATGGACGAGGCAGGAGAAATTTTTCAAATCTGTCCTGACAGATAATTTCACAGTCACGCCACAGAATCACATTTCGGGCGGAATTTGAAAATGTTCATCTATCGGGTTCATGACGTGGACTCATAAGAAGACTGTGTTGAAAACTTGGTGTCAAAATACAGTAAAATTACCAAGTTATGAGTGAACATTTAAATATTTCAATCCTTACTCATAACTTTGCTAATTTTCAATGTTTTGACTACAGACTTTCAGGACAGCCATTTTTCACCCCACCTCATAAGCATGACAGATGTCATTTGTCAGATCCTGGATGAGACACGTTTTCACACATGTGGTGCAAAATGATGTTTCAGCCAGTATTCTATAAATGCCACATGTCATGTTTATAAGGGGAGTCATAAAATAACTATCTTGAAAATTTGGGGTCAGAATGTAAAAAATAATTATTAAGAAATATTGTGTATAGTAGCAGTCTTCACCCAGTGGGTAGTGCTTTGTAATTCCATGCAGATGAGCAGGGTTCAGGGGTGAGCTCAGTGACCCAGCTAGATGGTCTGAGGCTTGGGGGATATCACTGTCATAGGACATCACCTTAGGGCCTGGGAAGGGTAGGTGCAGGGTTGCCCCATGGGCCCAAGTAACATTTAGTGAAGAAAACTTTTCTCTTGGCAGTGAGCACTGCACCTCTGCACACATGGGTGCCAGAGGGCCCTGTGCATCCACAGTCCACCAGACAGTCCCATGAATTATTGACATCTATTGCTGCACTTCTGTAGGTTGACAGAGTCTTGCCTTGGGGTGGGGTCCAGAGGGCCCTGCACATCTGCATCTGTTCTTTGGGAACTGCATGAATGAAAATACGTTCCACTATCTCAAAAAGAAAGGACTTTTTTGTGAAAAAAAAACCCAACTGTGTCAATGTGCCAGCTAGGCTTCAACTTAACACCTCAAAAGTAGGGAAAAGTGGCATTAGGGTGTCCAACCCTAACTCCCCACCCCCAAACAACAAAAGGAAAAATAAAACATTAGGGTTTGGGGTGTCAGGGGTGTTGGCAAATTAGTGGTGGGGCTATTCTTGGGGCTGTCAATGCTAACACCACATTTCCCTTCTTTTGTGGTGTTTAGTTGAATTGTGAGGCCATAGTCATGGAGCGGCAGAACCATGCTGGACACTACAAGATGTCTGGTTTCAGTGGTAATGTTCATGCAATTCCTGTGCAATGCTCCTAACTTTCTGCTGGCAATGCTAACAATATGACCAACATGAGTCATCCAGGATAACACCTAAATGACTCAGTCTGCTCTAGACTGATTCACTTATCATTATTGATGACTAGGGAAGGACCTTTTTTTCCTCTGTGGGCCTGAGAACAACATAGTCTCAGTTATTTTTGTAGTTTATGACCAGTTTGTTGTAACTGAACTATTTCTCTAAGGTCTCAAAGTTATTTTGAAGGACATGGATTTAACCTGGTGTTCACCAGTGGTGTATATGATGGTATTATCAGTATAGAGGAGCACCTTAGATGTCTGCCAAGCCTCTGGGAGACTATTTATGAACAGCCCAAATAGGAAGGGGCCAAGTATTGAGCCTTGTGTCACACACAGAGACAGTTTTGGCATCTTAAAGTGAGCCATCAATCTTTACCCATTGTGAGATAGTTTTGAAACCAGCATACTGTGTCCTGAGAGAGGCCAAGAGAGAGAGAGGAGTTTGCCAAGTAGCAGCTTATGGTTGACAAGGTTGAATGCTTTTAACAGATCATGTAGATGGCTTTCACCATGAGACCACCATCAAGGGCCTCATGCAAGTAGTTGGTGTACTCTTTAAGGACAGTGCTAGTGCTATGGAGTTTCCTAAACACATGTTGTTGTGCACATTGTATTTTATAATTATCCAAATAGGTGACTAGTTGATCTGAGATGATTCATTCGGGGGCCTTGGACAGGGGGGAGAGAGGATAAATATTGGCCTGTAATTTGCCAGGTTAGAGTGGTCACCATTTTCAAGGACCAGAGAGACCAGTGCGGTTTTCCAAATTGCAGGGTACTGAGAATATTGCAGGGAAATGTTTAGTAGTTTAGTTATAGGGAGGGCAAGTTTCTCAAGAGCCTGAGTCAATTGCTTCATGTCTATTGTGTCACTCCCCACCCTAGTTTTACCTAGGACTTTTTTAACATATTTAATGGCATCTTTAGATGAAAAGTCTTAAATTAGAATTTGAGGTATCCTCCCATGGTCAGGTCTGGTAGCACGTGAGGTAGGCACCTGAATCACAGTGCCATCCAAAATGGCGACACGATATGGGTGAAAGCCTGAAAGGTGAAGTGGGCAGGGAAGGTGACTGGATGTGGTGGGGTGGGTGACCCTAGTGACAGGATGTCGCTACGTGTACACGCATGTGGTGGGGAGCAAGCATGGCAAGTGTGGCCTGGAAGGGGGTGGGAGGGATGTAGGGGGTGGTGCTGTAGTTGACTGCTGAGCTGCACTGTGGTGTCGGGGGGTTGGCCTCTGCTTGTGGTGCTGGGGTTCCGGGTTCGGGTCTGGATCTGGGCGGTACTGTGCTTTTCTTGTGCTCAGCCCCAAATCTTTTTTTTTTTTTACTTTCGCACCCCCCGACATGCACCCCCCTGGAGTTGAGAATCCTTAAGTAGGGGGTGCAGGGGCAAAGCCCCCCACAGAAAGCAAGTATTTTTAGTCCCCGGCACCATTTTTCCATGTGCCAGGGTTGTCAGGGTGGCAAAATTGTTTTTGACACCTTGTCATTGCATTTCTGCGGGTTGCCCTTTTGCGGTCACCCACATCACATAAAACCATCAGGTCTACCATCTAGTCCAGTGCCGGCACTGTCAGAAGTGCCTGTCATAGTACTGGGAGGAAGGACAGAACTGAGGCCTGTGAAGGCCATATTAAATTTCTTGGCAGTCTCTGCTGGGTCCAGGATAACAGTCCCATCAATTTTAAGCAGTTTATGGGGGCATGTTTCCCCTTGCCCAGGAGTTCTGAAATATTATCCCAAAATGTTTTCCCATTGCTCCAGTTCCTAGTTTGCTGTTCTTTACAATATGTTGATTTTGCCTGCCTTATCCTACTGGTACACCTATTATGAGCTTCCCTGTACCTTTGAAGGACAGCAGGTGAGCCTGTTTCTCTCATCGTATTCCACAAGACTATCCCTTTCATGCATATGGGCTACGAGGTCTGGGGCAACCCACCCAGCAGCATTGCCTCATACCATGCATTTTTTAAGAGGGGCAAATTTGTCACCAGCTGCATTGAATTAATTTACATAAGTAATCAAGGGTGGTGTCAATGTTAGGGGTGACGTTGAGGTAACTCCAGTCTGAGCCATGTATATCCTGAAGTCTGTGAGCTTGTCTTTCTGTAGGATCCAGCTATGGGTAAATTTTGGGGGAAGCTTAGTAAGTGTAGCAGTCCACGCACATTGTACAGGGGAGTGGTCACTGATAGTGTCCAGTAGTACACAAACATCATCCGTTATCCTATCTGGGTGGGTAGCTACAGGGTTGAACTGGCCCACCTGTATACCTGGAAATTTCCAGGTGGGCCCCCCCTCAGTTGGGTAAGCGGTTACCTTCTGAACTCTGAAAACTATTGCATTTATCTTCTTTTTTCTTAATTAAATAGGGTATCTGGGACACTGTTGATAAATGTAAGATGCAAACACAGAGCTAGTGTATCACATTGAAGTGGGATATTGATACGAGTGTGTCAACCTGGGCCCTTCTCTATTGATTTTCCAGGTGAGCCCTTGTATCTTCTTTCCAGGTGGGCCCTCTGTACCCCAGTCCGACCCTGGGTAGCCAGGATCCAGTCAGTTAAGGTTTTGGATCTCATTTTGTAATTGGCCCTTGTGCAGTAAGTAACTACTTGAGTGAGAAACAAGCTGGTTACTAAGTCCCTCTGGGTAACACTTGATTTGGCTGCCCAATTGATGTTAATGTCCCCAGTAACTATAGTTGCCCAGTTATGACTAGTTTGTTTAACATGTCTAGCAAATGATTTGAGGCCAGATTGGTGTTTACCTGGTGGTATGTAGGTTGTCATGATAACAAAAGATTTATGTCCCTTCCCTAGGAGGAGTTTGACTGATATGTGTTCACAGTCTCTAGTAAGGTCATCAGTGTTTCACTTGTAGCCCAGCAAGTTAATCCTTAGATAGATTAGACAACCCCCCATTTGTCCTGGTGGTCCTGTCTGAATAGACTGAATAGACTAAATCCAGCCAGAGTGAGGGCAGCATCAGACATTTTAGGGGTAAACCAGGTTTCTGTTAGGGTTATTACATTGGGTTGAAAAGGTGCCATCCAAACTTCAAACAAAGCAAGTTTAGGGAGTAGGCTACCAATGTTAAGGGAGACAATAATTAGCTTCCATTTATGGTTCATGGCCGGCCCACTACTTCCTACATGGCCAGGATTGGGGGAATATTTCCAGATAGGAGGAAGAGTAGAACAAGTAGAAGTTTCTTAAGGTCCCTCAGTCCAGGGGTTAGCGGCAAAGATTTTTTTTGTGTGGGAATGGTATTTAAGGTTGACCTTAGAATCAGAGGTGGCAAGTGTAAGATTGTTGCATCCTCCTGTTGCTGCTAGGGGGTATTGCTGCACAGATGGGTCTGATATGGATTGAGGTTCCTGGGTACTGATGGGTTGGACAGGGGATGCTTTTGCCCAGAGGCTCTGCATTAAGGTGTAAGTGGTGTCACTCACACCCTTATATTGCTTGCTGCCTTCCCAATGCATTACAGTTGTAATCTGACCCAAGAGTAGTGTGGTAAATAGTTTTTCAGGGATATGGTAGGTCCAAATGTCAGTCTGTCTGTCTATCTAATATGTCTGTCTGTCTGTCTGTCTGTCTGTCTATCTATCTATCTATCTATCTATCTATCTATCTATCTATCTATCTATCTACTGCATCTATCTATTGCTCTCTCTCGCTCTATCTTGCCACTGCATTTTTGTCCCAGTCTCTCTTGATAATGATTTTAAATCTCAATGGGTTTACATGGAAAAAATATTAAATAAACTGTCAGCTAATCTGCATTGGATGTATTTAAATTGGACTCTGTTATACTAATGAATACAATTTTCTGCTATCAAGTACTACATTTTACTCATTGGTAAGGAGAATGCATTGAGCGAATTATCTAAAATATCCCTGGTAACTGAATCCAGAACTCACATGTTCTGTGTAAGAGCTCCATTACCAAATGTGATATTATGTAACCTTCACTGAATGTATTGCACATGTCTTGAGTTTGAGACTTTTACAGAAGGAGATCTTTTGGATATGAACTGTAAACTTGAGTGGGCTAAATGGATACTTTAGCTTCAGTTTTTTTTTGTGTTATAAATGCAGCATGAGTTGCTCTAATATTAATGGCCTCTTCCAACTATTTGTGATGACAGGACTGGTGTTTTTTACTTGAGGCTTGATTTTCTATTGGCCCTTAGATTGGCACAAGGTGCACCGATCTATGGCTGTGGCAAACTCCAGGTGTGTCAGGGACCATGTTCTAGAAAAATATGGGTCCCTGCACCAAAGTACAGAGAGTTGCCAAAGCCGCAGAGTTGCATCAAACTTTTGGTGCACCTGAGGGATTTGACGGAGGGTCTTGTGAAGCACCCCCAGTCCAGCGCAACCCTAGTGGAGCAGCTAAAGTGTGTGTTGGGAGGAATATGGCTGCAAGGTCAGGGTCAGGGGCTGAGGGACCAGGGAGTGCCATGGGGGACAATGGGGGAGCAGTGGCACTGGGAGGAGTCAGAGGTGGCACCCAGAGGAGGAACCATGCCCAAAGGGACAGATCCGATTGGTCCGGGTACACGGGGGTGGGCATTGGCAGACCATGTCCAGGACCCCAGGTGGAAACAGCCCTGACACCTGCCCCAGAGGTGCCACAGTGCCCTACTTGCAGCAGAAGATATTGGCCACAAGTTACAGGGTGCAGTTGGTGGTCAGGAACATTCCCTGGGCATCATGTCATTCCCCCAGTACACAGCCACTGCATGGAAGCAGGCTGATACCCAACTACATTGCAGGTACTATGTAACCCTTGGGGCAGGTGTCAGGGCTGTTGTCACCTGGGGTCCAGGACAGGGTCCATCCTTGCCAACCCTCATGTGCCTGGGCCAATTGGCTCTGTCCCTGGGGTCATGGGACCTTCACAGCATGCCACCTCTGACTCCTTGAACTGCCACCATTCCCCCATCACCCCATATGGCACCCCCACTGGTCCCTCTCCTCCTGGCCCTGACCTTGCAGCCCCCCCACTCGCCTCCCTCTGAGGGGTTCCACCATGCCGTGGTGACACGAACTTCGTCAACTGTCAGCACAGCGATGGCACAACACCGCCAACTGGTGTGCCGATGCTGGGGGAACTGGTGTTTTCTGTGGGGGGCTTTGCTCCCCACACCTCCCATGCAGGGAGCTCTGCTCCCCACCCCCCCACATGTATGATTACTAACTCCAGTTGGAGTTAGTTCAGGGAGGGGGAAACACCCCAGAGGCAACAGTGTCGGGAAACCTGGAGACCATCACAGTGAACTGCCAAAAATGTCACTGTGATGGTCTTTGGGGTAGTCCCATCACTGTTGCGATGAGATACTGCTCTGAGGCAGTGGCACAGGGCCCCTAGACCAGCTCATGGCTGATCTAAACTCAGACCCCTCTTGTGACCATGGTGGGGCTTCTAAAATCCCAAATATGGGGAGGTTGCAGCCCCACTATAGTGCAAGCCCCCTTGCGACCCAGCGCACCAGCACTTCTACTGTAAGGGTGGTGCAGGGTGGATTTGGTGCAAGGCATCCAGATTTCAATGCAGCCTGCATTAAAAAATTGGGATTACTGCAAATTTTGGTGCAAGGTGCCACTTGCATCAAATCTGTTTGGCACTATCACCTTGCCGCAAAGTTCGGGTTTTTAAAATCCAGCCCTTGATGTTGAATGTCAATAAGTTATTGTATGTCCAGAAAAATTGATTTAACCAGTCAGTCAGCTGTGTAATTAACTGATATGATGAATGAGAGTTCCACTATAGATGATTATATCTTTGATCCCATAGGACTTTACTGGTATTGGAATGTGTTTTGACTTATAAGAAAGATAAACATCTAAACAAACCGGTTTACATTTCTATCATGAGTAACACTGATAAGCTGAAATATTGGTAGAATTGTAATATAAACTGTGAGAGACTTACAGTGAAAATAAAATGAAAATCTCCCTTTGACAGAGTAAGGTGGACATTTAATGCAAAAATGGTGGAATGACTCAAGGAAGCCCTGGCAGTGGAAGAAGAATGGGGGATGCAGAGAAAGAATGGGCTAACCATAAGGAAGCCATAACAGAGATAAAAAGCCTTTGTGTTAGGCAACTAAGCAAAACAAAGAGAAGGAAAAAAACACTATGGTTGTCAAAGGACATGGCTGGTAACATAAGACAGAAATGGCTAGCTTTCTGGAGGTACAAGAAAACACAGAGGGTGGAAGACATGGAACTGTATCTGGAAAAGCAGAGGGAGGTGGGGAAAGCAGTCAGGAGCACAAAGGGGCAAACAGAGGAAAAAATAGCCCAGGCAATAAAGAAAGGAGACAAGACCTTTTTTCAGATACATTAGTGAAATAAAGAAGACCAGGAGTGGGATTGTGAGGTTAGAAAGGGAGGGAGGTGTGTGTGGAGAGGGAGACCTAGAAAAAGCAACAATCCTGAACAAATATTTTTGTTCAGTAATCACAGAAGAAGGGGAAGGAGAAGGACCTCTATTGGGCGATAGAGGCACCAATGGGAGAGAGGTGGACACCAGCTCATTTACAGAGGAAAGCGTCCTAAGGGAACACGAGACTCTGAAAGAGGACAAGCCTATGGGTCCAGACGGGATACATCCCAGAATATTTAAAGAACTTAGAGAGGTGCTGGCAGCACCACTAACAGCTCTATTCAACAAACTGATAGAGACAGGGTTTGTTCCAGGGGACTGGAGGAGGGCAAAGGTAGTCTTTCTCCACAAAAATGAGAACAGGGAGGAGGCTGGCAACTACAGGCCAGTCAGCCTGACCTCGGTAGTGGGGAAATTAATGGAGTCACTGCTAAAGGAAAGGGTTGTGATATTTCTTGAATCCAGTGGAGCACAGGATCTGAGACAGCATAGATTCACAGCGGGAAGGTCTTGTCAAACAAATGTGATAGATTTCTTTGACTGAGTGACCAGAGAAGCAGATCATAGAGGGGTGGTGGATGTGGCCTACCTAGATTTCAGCAAGGTCTTCAACACCATCCCACATAGAAGGTTGGTAAATAAGTTGGGCAGCCTGGGAGTGGGTCCCAAGGTAGTAAACTGGGTCAGAAACTGGTTGAGTGACAGGACACAGAGGGTGGTGGTAAATGGCGTTCAATCCGAGTAGGGGGGGGTGACCAGTGGGGCGCCAAAGGGATCCGTGCTGGGGCTTTAATGTCTTCATAAGAGATATTGCAGAGGGTCTGGAGGGGAAGGTATGCCTCTTTGCAGACAACACTAAGATCTGCAACAGGGTTGACACTCTGTGTGTGTGTGTGTGTGTGTGTGTGAAAAAATAAGGAAAAAACCTAAACATGCTTGAGGAGTTGTCGAGAGTGTGGCAGCTAAGATTCAAGATTCAGTGCAAAGAAGTGAAAAATCATGCATTTGGGGCACAGAAATCCAAGGGAGGAGTAAAAGATGGGGGGAGAGGTACTAATGGTCACCAATCAAGAAAGAGACCTTGGGGTAATCATATCTGATGACCTAAAGGTAGGGTTGGCAGAATTCAATTTTTATATATTTTTTTATTTTGCTGGAAAATACAGATTTTTATTTTTAAACATTTTTCCCAAATTTGTACTAATTTAAATTTTCACAGTTGCATGAAATCATGGATTTTTAGCATTTATTTTGATTTGTATCAATTTTATTTTCACATGTGCAGTTAATGACAGTAAACTTTGAGGATTTACAAACTGTTAAAAACACAAATTGTCATAATCACATGTTCAAATAGAGATAGAGCTTACTTTGCAATTCTGTAAATTTAGATCTTGTGTAGGTAAATCATTTATTTAACTGGACCCCGTTGCATATCCCTTATATATTATATTTATGTAAGGTTAAGGGAGTAAGGGAGGTGCAAGAAGTACTCCATATATTTTGTTTCTCGTGCTGAGGAAGTAATTCAACCAGTTGTTATTCTCTAAATTCTCAAGGTTGTTTTTTTCACATCAATATCTGTGGTGTAGCCTGATTACCTGACAACATTAAGGTCATATTTGTAGCATACTTGAATTATACACTGTCACTATATCTTATATGGTAAGCCTGTACAATCTCAACTATGTGATTTTAAGTAAGGTTCCCTCTTGCCAATACAGTTCCTTATAGGATGTGGTTCAGGGGTGAGGTGCTCAGTTGTGGGGACTGTGGGGCACTCTTCTCCAGGAATATGCTCTGGAAGAGGGGGCACTGTCCCTTCTACAGGACCATAGCAGAGCTCCATGCTCAGCTAGTAGCAGCAAAGATAGCGATATCTCATTTGTGCACTTAGTTCAGCAGAAGCTCACCCCCATGCCCAAACTCCCTCAGAGATGCACTGGTCCCTAGGCATGGAAGATGGCAGAGCATAGGATGGGCTGCCTTAAGGAGGTTGTCCAGCCTGGTACCATTTAGACAGTGAATCACTACACACCTCTGGAGGAGGTTCATGCTCCTGACTCCACAAGGGGGGACTTCGGGTCAGTTGAGGGGAAAGGGCAGGACATCACATAAGCACCAAAGGGTAGCAAAGCTAACAGAAAAGTACTAGTGGTTGGGACTCAGTGATCAGGGGGATAGATAGGGTAATGGGGGAGTGGTTGGATGGGAGGAAGGGAGCTGGTCCAATGCCTACCTTGAGCATCAGCCAACCGGGATTTAGACAGAATAGGGAGGATGATGGGGAGGGGAAGAGTGCTGGGGTTGCTGGTACACTTGAGTTCCAATAATCTGGCCTATCAGTTAGTAGAGACAGTGAAGTGGAACGTCCAGAGACTGGGGCACTAATTGGCGGCACACTCAGACTCCCTGGCTTTTTCTGAGGTCTTCCCTGTGTGGGGCAGGAAGGGGAGGCAGAACAGAATTAGGAGTAATAAAATAGATAAGTTAAACTGTTAGCTTAAGGGGAAGTGCTGGGACATTGGGTACCACTTTGCTGGGGATTGGGGGGATTTCTGGAACAGGATACTCTTCAAGGGTGATGGACTTCACCTGGCAAGAGAGGGGGCTAGCATAATAGGGCAAAAGATTCATGTCTACATCAGATGTTTAAACTGACTCTGGGGAAGTCTGGGTCTAGGGGATCCATGGTGGATGGTGAGCAGAAGGGGATCCTAGATAGTATTCCTCCACATCCAGGGGAAAGTAACTGTATAAAAGGTACAGGGAACACAGTGGGGTTTATAGGACAAAGGGGAGGAATACCAGTAAGAAGGAAGGTAAAAGGTATGAACACAAAGAAGAAGGGAAGAAAACATGAAAGGCAAAAGGACAGTAGCAGAGTTAAAGCAGGGGTCAAATGGAGATGGGTATGCCTTAACACCAGCAGTCTAGGCAACAAACTCAGTGAGCTCCAGGCGCTGATGGTAGACACTAAAGTGAACCTGTTGGCCATCACAGAAATGTGGGTCACAGATAGAAATGACTGGCAGATGATGGTCCCAGGGTATTCACTGTTCAGGAGGGATAGAAGAACTAGTGGAGGGGGGACAGACTGCCACTTTTGTCAAGGAGGGCACTGAAGTGGCAGAAGATTGAAATATTAGGGGTAGCAGCGGGGAGGCTGAATCAGTATGGATGCAACTCACAGCAGCCTCAGGCAGAAAAGTGCACTTAGGGGTGATCTATAGGTTTTCAGGGCAAGGGGAGGAAAGGGACAGAAAACTCGAGGAGGAACTTAAAAAGAGGGGCAGCAAAGGGGGAAGTAGTAGTGTTGGGTGACCTACACCTGCCTGACATCGATTGGGAGGTCCCAGTGGCCAAGTGTGCCAGGATTCAGACATTACTGGAGGTCTTCAAAAACTGTCTACTGATGCAGCTTGTTACAGAACCTACCAGGCAGAACACAATCCTTGATGTGGTGCTCACCAACTCAGAGATTGTGGGTGCTGTGGAAGTAGGGGAGCTGCTAGGGAACAATCAATTGATCAATCAATCTTTATTTTACCAGGCAAAACACCATTGAGAATAATTCATTTTCAAGGTGGACCTGGACATAATGCATAACAAAATGTTGGTAAAGGTACAAAGATGAAGAGAAGTACAACATGATATAAATGTACAATAGAAAAATGCACATCAAATACAATCAACAATAAATGTTCAACAAAAATCATGTACAGTATTTACAGGGACAATTTTTAGTAGTGGGTTCCAAGGGTAGAAGGTCAGGGTGTAGAGGAAAGGAAGGGAGATGACACACCCTTCTGGTTAGTGGTTAGCTAGGGAAACATTCACAAGATTCATTAAAGGAGCATGTGAATAGTAATTTGAAGGTGGACAGATTTATAGGGAGTATAATTTTCAAAGTTTTTTGTATTGTATTCCACAGCAGCAGGAGTGCATGGCTTATGGCCGCATGGCCAAAGCGCGAGTAAACTTTGGGGATATGAAGTACGGTATATGCAAGGCTTCTGAGGGCGTAATTGCTCAGAGCATAGGTGAGCAGGCATGCGGAAATGTACGGGGGAGTTTCCTGGAGAGGGCTTTGTATGTCCAAAGGGCAGCATTTCTTTGCCTCCTAAATTTTAGGAATGCCCAACCAACCATGGAGTAAAGGGTGCAGTGGTGGGTGAGGTAAGGTGCGCCAGTAATTAATTTTATCGCATGGTGATAAAGAGTGTCTAGTTTAGAAAGAACTGAACTAAGGCCTTGGCCATAAAGAAAGTTGGCATAGTCCAATAGGGGAATGAAAGTAGTTTGGGCAAGCCTAGTTCTAGCATCCTGGGTGAGTAGATGCCTTAACCAGAAGAACAAGCCTAGCCTATGTTTAAGTTTTTTTCACAAGCTCATCAACATGGTCAACAAAGGATAATTTGTGATCAACCCAGGCCCCCAGATATTTGAATTTTTCCACAAAGTCTATGGGATCACCTAAGAGTGTAGTAATTTGAGGAGCAAGGCCAAGGAGGCAGGGATTGGGGGCGTTAACAACGGGGGAATGTAGCATAGTCTTGGTCTTTTTGGCATTAAGCAGTAGCTTTTGGTGCAGAAGATTTAGCTGCAAGTGATTGAAGTCAGATTGAAGGTCCTTGTAGGCTAACTCAGGGGTAGGCCTGTCGATATAAAGAACCGTGTCATCAGCAAAGAGGTGGACACTGGATAGATTGACACTGAAATTTATATTGTTGATATAAATAACGAAGAGTAGGGGTCCCAGGATGGTCCCTTGTGGTACATCCCTCAACAGGGCTTTCAGTGGTGAGAGAGCTCCATCTGCTTTAATCTGTTGGTGCCTACCAGTAAGATAGCTGGTAAACCACTTTAAGGCCATAGGGTCCAGGCCAATGTTTTTACGGGTGACCAAGAGAAGCTCATGGTCAACAGTATCAAATGCCTTACTCAGGTCAAGAAATAAGGCATGCACATAGTTCTTGGAGTGTAGGGCCTTCTGCCAATTGTTAGTGACCTTAGCAAGTGCAGATATAGTACTGTGACATGGATGGAAGCCTGACTGCACTGGGTTTAAAAGGGTAAAAGACTCTAAGTGAGTCCTAAACTGGATGCCAACCAGCTTCTTGAGTGGCTTGGAGAGGGTAGGAAGCAAGGACATTGGCCTGTAATTGTTTATGTCACTGGGGTCATCAGATTTGAACAGAGGTATAATGTGGGCAGTTTTCCAGATTGAAGGGATGAAGCCCTGGGCCAAGGCAAGTTAAAAAGGTGAGTGATCGAGGCAGACAAGACATAAAAGCCAAAGTTTAAGAAGCATGGTTCAATTAGATCAGTACCTGCACTCTTTCTGGTATCAAGGTCAAGCAGTAAGTCCTCCTCATGTTTCAGGGTAATGGGAGAGAAGGAAAAGACTATATCATGTGCAGGGGTGTTAATGGGGGTGTCTCCCGAACCCAGGGGACAAAGCCAGTCCCTAAGGGTGTTGGCAGGTGAGGAGTCAAAAGCCAACCCAGCCAAAGCAAAATGGTTGTTAAGAAGGTCAAGGATCATCTGCTTATCTGTAATGATAGAGTCATCGACAGAGATCTTGGTGGGAAGGGGGTTTGAAGGAGCATGACCTTCAACCTCTCTTAAGGTTTTCCAAAATTTGGCTGAACACTTTGTGGAGAGGTCCAGTTCATTGCAGAAGTATTTAGCTTTTTCAGATCTGATAAGCTTTGTAAATGGCCACTGGACTTCACGTTCGCATCCCTGTCACCTTAACTCCATGTGGTTTGAATTGACTCTCAGGGCTGGCAACCCACAATCAAGAACCAAAGTCCTTGACTTAAGAAGGGTGGACTTCAATAGGTTGAGAGAACTGGTCAGGGATAAGTTAGCAGGAGTGGAAGACATAGGGAGGTGGAGTAGAGATGGAGGAAATAAAGGGAGCCATCCTTGAGGCATCAAAAGCAAGCATAAGAATATCATCTAAAAGAAAAAATGGCCAGGTGGCGCTGAAGGTTGAGGCGCTGGATGCCACACCTCACACCATGCTGGTGTCCTGGGATTGAGAATGAGCTCAGGAGCCAGGGGTTGGTTGGGGAGGAGAGGACTGAGCATCCGCTGGACTGCTTTCCTCTCCTGGGAGGGAGGGGGGTTCTTGTCTTGCAATGTTAGTGGCACCCAGTGGAGAATGGGGGCACAGCAGTTGGGGACTATACATGTGGGGTGATGTCAGGTGGCTGACCTGAAGCATGGGCAGGAATGCGCATGTCTGGCGCTGGACGGCATTGCACATCCTGCATCAGGAAGGGGAGGGACCAAACAGAGAAAATCCCTGGTGATGGGGAGGTGAAGGTGGAGTCCAGTGGCCATGCCTACATGCCCAATGCCGGCCTGAACCCTGATTCATCTCTCCGTGGTCCCCCGCCTCTCTCAATGGATTGGCGGGAGAGGCTGGGACCCAGCATACCCAATTTGCTGATCGAGCAAGGGTTCAGGTGGGTGATGGAGGCACCAGACCGAGCGGGTCCACTGGAGAGATGCCCCGGAGCCAGAACAAGGAGGAGATAAAAAGTGTCCACAAAAAACAAACAAACAAACAAAAAAAAAAACAGATTTAAGAAACCACTATGGTTCTCAACTAGAGTCAATAAAGTGGTTAGGACCAAAAAGAAGGCCTTCTATAAATACAAGGAAATGCAGGGGGAGACAGACTGGGAGGATTATTTACAGAACAATAGAGAGGCAAAGAGGACTGTCAGGTACAGTAGGTGAAAGCAGACACAGAGCTGCATATTGCAAGAGAGTCAAGAACAGAGAAAAATAGCTTTTTAGATATATAAGGGAAAAAAGGAAAAGGGGGGCATCACATGACTAGTTGAGGGTGGTTGGGTGATAGAGGAGGATGAGCAAAAGGCAACCATCCTGAATGGCTACTTTTGCTCAGTATTCACTAAGGAGGACTGTGGGTCCATGCCAGTAAGTGGCATCAAAGCAGCCGCTAAGGGAGTTCTGGAAAAGAGACAGCCAATACTTATTAGTGGGAGGGTCCTAAAAGGATTGGCAGTCCTTAAGATAGATGAGGCCCAAGGACCAGATGGATTGCATCCAAGGATACTTACAGAATTAGCAGCAGAACTGACTGAACCACTGGCTGGACTGTTCAACAGCTCACTTAGGTCCAGGGAAGTTCCAAGGGATAGGAGAATAGCACATGTGCTGCTTCATAAGGGGATAAGGAGCAACCAGGGAACTGCAGGCCTGTCAGTCTGACCTCCATCGTGGGAAAGCTGATGGAATCACTAATCAAAGAGGACCTCGTGGACTACCTAGAGAGCAACGGGCTCCAGGATAATAAACAACGCAGTTTCATGGTGAAAAGGTCTTGTCAGACTAACCTGATTTTTTTTTTCCTTTGAGTGCGTGACCAAGGAAATAGACAATGGCCATGCTGTGGATCTGCTTTACTTTGACTTCAGCAAAGCATTTGATTCAATAACACATAAAAGGTTGTTGAAAAAGATGGAATACCTGGGTGAGGCTAAAACTGCAGTGAACTGGGAGGGTAGTTGACTAGAAGGGAAGCAGCAGAGGGTGGTGGTCAATGGGGTTAAATCAGAGGAAAGGAAGGGTACGAGCAGGGTCCCACAGGGATCTGTCCTGGTTCCAGTCTTCTTCAACTTGCTCATTAGTGACATTGGTGAGGAAATCCAGGGCCGCTGTGTCTCTTCACAGATGACTCAAAAATATGCGTGAGGGTGGCTAGTGATGAGGGAATAAAGGATGCAGATTAATCTACAAAACTAGAGGGATGGTCAAAGGTCTGGCAGTAAAAATTCAACACCAAAAAATGCAAGGTAATGCATCTAGGGAAGAAGAACCCCAAGACGGAGTACTGGATGGGTGGGGTGAGACTTAGCACTACATAAGAGAAGTGGGATCTAAGCGTTATCAACAATAACTCTCTTAAACAAATGAACCAGTGCAACAAAGCCTACAACAAGGTATTGATAGTAGAGATGTAATACTTCCCTTACACAGATACCTGGTGAGGCCTCACCTTGAGTACTGCATCCAGTTCTGAAGCCCTCACCTTAGAAAGGACTAGGATAGGCTGGAAACAGTGCAGCACAGAGTAACAAAAATGATTCAGGGCCAGCAGGGCAGATCCTAAGTGGAGCACCTCAAGGCACTAAATATGTACTCACTGGAAACCAGAAGGGAGAGGGGAGATATGATAGTGACCTTTAAGTTCCTTAAAGGAATGAACAAAGTAAACTGCAGGGAATTATTTACCCTGAATACCAACTCGAGGTCATGTGGTCACGAGGGGAAATTAACAGGAGAGAGGTTCAAGAGGGACATGAGGATGTGCTTCTTTACGGAAAGGGTGGTGGAACCTTGGAATAGTCTGTTGGCCGAGATGAAGGGTACAAACACTGTCAGGGGATTCAAGCAGGCATGGGATAGAATGAAATGAACAGTGGTCACCTGGGATGACAAGACCAGGGACAATGGGGATAGGATGGGAAGGGTTAGTACCCTGGAGGAACAATGGGTTCCAGGGAACTTTCTAGGGATTATAGGGAATATGGGCAGACTGGATGGACCTCTGGTCTTTTTCTGCTGTCATGGTCTATGTTTCTTTCATTCCTAGGGCAAATTATTACGTATACCCTAGTTACTGCATATTCTTATTGGGAGATATTTCAGCCCTACTTCTTACTGAAAAAACAATCAGGCATGGTTTTCAGCAGACATTTTTGTCACTGAAAAAAATGTATCTGTAGGTATTGCGAGGTAGACACATGTCCTTCATTGCAAGAATGGCTACAAATTATGACATTGCAAGGGTGCCAGGAAAAGGTCAACTTCTATAGCTCAAGAAATGCCAAGGGATTTGAGAAGCTCTGGTCAGTCTTTCTACATTATGAGCTGCGTATATAAACACTTTAGTTTCAAGCTGTATCTTGTATTTGTGCTGTTTTATCATGTTTGTACTGGTAGACATTATGGAAAAACTAAGGATGCAGTTTATAGGTAGAAGATAACCCCAAAACATCTTTGTTTTCATCTCTGTTTATGTTCCCCTTACTCTGTACTGCCTTCTTATTATCCACACACCATCAGCAGCCCCAGATACCAATGCAACCTCTCAAGAGGACACAGCAGTTTGCTTCTAGTCTTTACTGAATTCCGTAGGTATTCCAGTGAATATTACATTCAAGGTAAGATACACAGTCCCCACCCAGGAGGCCCTGTATCAGGGCCTACCTACTATTCTGTAGTGTCTATTTGCTTACTAGTAACAGGAGTTGGGATTTGCTTGAGGAGGAAGAGGAAGCACGGACCAGCAATGACCCAAAATGGGCATGATGGTTAGGTACCGAGCTGGACAGGAAGCATAATGAACTAGGATGAGTGGCCAGTTTGCTGTTTTCTCCCCTTGGGCTTCCCCCTTCCTTGATGAAAGAGTGGCACACCAATGTGTGATATTGTGTGTGTTCGTCTCACCCTGTTTGCACCTTCTTCTGCACTGCCACTTGTGGTCAATTGATTGCAGTGTCACACTGGGTATTACGGCCTATCAACACCCAGGAAGGAGAGCTTTCTGGATTCTTAATTCTCCCTCTGCCTCCCTAATTGAAAGTCCAGACATGCGGCACCACCCAATAAACTTCTGAACCTTAAAAGTACAGTAATATCACTTGCTAGATGTACAGCCAGATGATCCGGTTACAAGTTAAAAGCCACAGTTTCACTACCACAGGGAGACAGCAGCACAATGGGGTGCAAAAATGCAGAACCACTAGGATTGATTTACCCACACCAGAAGTTTTAGTTAGTGTCCAGAATGATAAAGCTCAAAACATTATCTTGACAATTGGGGTGGAGACAGAGGTTGTGAATCTAACTCGTTAAATGTCCGAACCTGTATAAATGGAGGGCACAGTTAACTCACTGATCAAAGTGTCTTGTCTATACTCAATTGTTTAGAGTCTCTGTAATGGTATGCCATCCCTATGGCAACAATTTTACTGTGACTGACAGTACAGTGACAACAGCGACAGGTCACTGTAGTGTCGGTGCAGGACCCTGGCACTGCTTTCTGGGGTTCCTGCACCCCTTCCCCGAATCAACTCTGGCTCGGAGTTGATTATTTTAGTTACAGAGGGTGCAGGGGCAGAGCCCCCCACATGGGGGGGTTTGGGGTCAAAGCTCTCCAAAGAAAACACAGTCTCAAGTGACAGGCTTTATGCCAACTGCAGTTGCGGTCAGCATAAAGATGTTGCTGTAACGCCGGTCAACAATGAATTTGTTGACTGACTGTCATGGATCTGTCTGTAATTACTCATATTGTCAAAAATGTTAACTTGTTCTACATGTCAGTTCAATGAGAACTGTTCTTTCTTTCATGAAGACCATGAAATGGGCTAAGAGATAAAAATTGGAAGTATAAACTAAAGCCCAAAGGAGATTATAGGTGCATCCCATGTCTTAAAGCACCAGCTCTCCTTTGCAATTAAGTCTGAGCAAGTTACCAAGAGCACTGTTTCTAGATTCTTAGAATTCATTTTTGGTTTTTAGAACTTTAATCTTTAGCAAGCAGCATTGCATTTGATTTTGCTACTCACTGGTCTTGAAGAGTGCAACCCAATTTTCAGCAGGGATCTGAAAGAGCAATCAGTGCCATGGGCCACCTGAGAAATACTTATCCCCATTTAAACAGGAAGAAGGGGAGGAGCCTCCTGTTCCCCATGTAGGCATGCAAATGGGGCCATCGAGCTGTGCTCCCAGAAAACCACCTGCTTTGAGGGAACACTTGTTGCAATAATTAGTCCCCTCACTCATGCCAGACTCATTCCTAATAGTGTAAACATTTTTAGAACCACTGTTTGGGACCCTACAAGCTCATGCAATCCATGCACAGACCTAACCTACTGTTTGTGAGGTTGTAGACCAGGGCTTTACAAACACCTTTACTGGCCTGTAGGACTCTGAACACAGACTTAGGAAAATTCCCCAATGTACAGAATAAAGCAAACATTGCAAGACCCCAAAGTTGCTCCTGCATGACTCCCTTGCATATTGTACCTGCAGAATAAAATCAAGATATCCTTGACTCCCAGTAATTGATCTCCCTCCCATTATAAACATGGCCTGCAGTAGCAAGCAAAACAAAGGCATGCCACCTGCTCATCCTCTTTCTGTGTGAAACAATGTTGTGGATGGAATGAGAGTGGAGCAACCCATTTGATATGGGATTGTTCATGTTGGTCTGGATTGCACAAGCAAACCAATCTAGCCCTATGCCTTTTAAAAATTGTGTGCCAAGTGTACACTTCAGTGTGTTATTTTGTAAATATGATATATTCATTGTTACAATTTTCTAGAAAATATAGTTTTAAAATGTCATTTCTTCTTTCAAAAGTTTGCAATACATTTGTGGCATGTTGTCTATGAAATCTGATACTGATTTATTGTATGTCTGCAAACTGTTATAACCATGTCCTTACACAGATACCCCAAAATTTGCTGTGAAGAGGCACATCAGCAACATAGAGGATAATGTATGGGCTACTATCAGCAACAAGCGTATATAGCCATTGAGAGGTAGCCATGGAGACCTCCAGATGGCCACAAATGCTTATTGCTGATAGTGGACCATACATTGTCTTCTGTAGTGTATGGTATACATATAGAAAGAGAAGATGTCTACAAGAAAAGAGTTCATCCTTACTTTATGTTTTTTTCTCACTGTCGCTGTCTTCCTGGCTCTGCTGTCACCACCACGGATGTTTCAGAAAGAGTGGAGGTTCACGTACCATGCATGCATGAACATGTTCCAAATTGTTCTGCTGCAGTAGTTATGTAGTTAGTACAGTACAAAAACTATGATGACATAGCTACTACAGCACAACAATGTTGTTTGAAGGATGGTTCTCCAACCTCAACAATGTTCCACTATACACAATATTGGAATAGTGGTTTGTTTTCTGCTCTACCAAAGTTGACATTAATCCTGTATAAATTCTGATATGGCTGACAGTGTAAAGTGATATCTTAGACTAGCAAATGATAGAATTTTGATATAACCATGGACATTGATTTAGCTGAAGGAGGTTAAGCTGTGTAAATGTTACCACTTCCTAAAGACAAACAAGAATTGTGTTTAAAACAGATGATAAATAGTGAGCAGATCAAAGCCAGGTTCAGCTGGTCTTTTAAAATTATGCCATCTGCCATCTTGAAGGGAGGGAAACTGAGTAGATAACCTAACCAGCAATTACGCTTATGCAGGAAGGGGGAAAGGATAAACTGAAAATCTCTATACTATATATGTTACTGTGAAATGCATCACATTTTGTCAAAAAAGTGTCTCATTCCTCTGTTGGAGGAAGGGGTATTTTGACTTCAATAAAAAGGCAATTGCATGGCCCTTGTCAGAGAGAAAATTACTGTCCAATGTAGTACTGCCCTGTTTACATTATGGATTAAAAAAGGATGCCTCTGTATTTTAAATAAAAAGAACACATAACACAAACCAAATATTATTATTGCCCATCTCTTGTTTGGTGAGCTGTATATGACAGATTTGCTTATATTGATAAGCACTAGGGATTAATACTAAATATTAAATTTTTATTATTAAAATATTTGTATTTATAAAGATAAAAAAATAGTGAAGATTGAATACAGTGCATATTTTTCCCTAGTAAAATGTAAAAAATATCTAGTGACCTATAGTTGACTGGATTAAGTCCATAGATTCTGAAATAGAAAATCTTGGGCTGTAAGTAAATCCTACTTTCTCAATTTGCTAGAGGAACATTTTATGTAATCCATTGTTTGTAGCATAATGTTGTAATTTGTGCACTTGAGTTATGTAATCTAAGTCTTTGTACTTTGTATTCTGAATTTTAACAGTTCCCTACAATGTGTTTTTACTTAACTGATTGCAGTGACTTTGTGCGCTCTGCAAAATAACGAACTAAACTGAACTGAAACTGCCATAAATTTTTTTATGAGAATTTTATAACCAGATAGGGGCTTTGAATTTTTAATTTTAGTAAAAATCTCTTTTTTAAGAAGTTTAATACCCCACAAGATGAAGTGGTTACTTGTACAAAGAATGCCTTGGGTTTGGCTCAAATGCACTATTGTTGATCTATGATGGAAGAAATGCTTCAACACGGCTAATTATTCCTCAGTATTCTTTAACCAATAATAAAATGATAAAAGCTCGCTGGAAGGGAATTTCTGTTTTTGCTGCCCATATAACCAGGTGTAATAAGTTCGTTTCTGAAATCCAAACCTGACATTTTGATGGATAACTTAAAAAAAGACTGTTTAGGATGGCCTTTTTTAACATCACATGCAAAGCATTTGCTTTCAACATTGTTTGTGCAAGTTAGTGATTAAGAACTACAGGATAGCTGAAGCACATTACCTTTCTACCAAGGTAGCATGGAATCCATCAATTTGCATTAGATTTTCAAACAGAAGTATGGCTGGCAGGAAACAGACAAGAAAACAGCTTCATATGAAAGCACTGGAGAACAGCCAATACACTGCAGTCTGCTTTCAGGCCAGTTGTACTAGCTTCATGTCAGAAGCAGTTAAACAAAAGACAAGCCAGACACTTTACAATTACTTCAGTATCCTAGCAGTCATACAGCACATATGAATGACACCAGTTTTGTCATTTTTGCAATGTTATTATCTTTGCTCCTTTAACACTGAGCTGAGGTATAAATAGATGTCTGATCCTTCTACCACTATAAACAATTCAACAAGGTAACAGCCCTTTATTTTGTTTTTTTTTTAAAAATAGGTTACTACTGCTGTATATAGCTGAGATAGAACAAGTTCTGGTCACATGCACAGTTAATGTGGGACAATAAAAAAACATATGGCATCACTGCGTTTAGGGTCATTCCATTCAGTTTTTTTGTGAAGTACAGCAGAGAAGCAAGATACATACAGATAAATGAGGGATCCAATAACAGAACATTTAAAAGATTATATATCAGTGTAATAAAAATAAATTGTAAAATTGATTTGTCAGATTTGGGAACTTACAATTACGTTCTGTTTTTGATTTCTAGAGTTATTAAAAATCCTGAAACACTGGTAATTCACTATTATTCAATCATGTCAGGTTGTTTCTGTGTAACTTCAGTTTTCTTCAGGAGGATACATATGTTATGATGGTTGTTGAAACAAGGCTTGCTTAACATTTCTTCAAACATTTACTTAATCATCTCTCACTCTAAAACATTTTAGATGCTTTTTTTTCTAGATGCATCTTAAGAATACTCACTCGCAAATAAGTTATCTTGGTCCAGTGTCAATTTTCACTTTTTGGTGGTCTTCTCTGAATAAGTATTTAAACTTGTGTGAATTGTCCTTAGGCTACTGCTTATTTAGTGGTGTGTATTCCTGGAAGGGAACACGCTGTGGTCTCATACTTTGGACAGCTGTGCAAATTCCCCTCCTATTCTCCGAACAAAATAGTAATTTACTCCATAATGTTCACATATACCTCCAACCTATGAGGACTAGTACTAGCATTTGCAATATAGTACGGTATTTTGTGACTTTAATTACAGCATATATAATGCCATCATGCTACAGAGGAATATATGGACCCATTACATGCAGGGGTTAAATTGTATATGATCAAATAAAGAGATGGGATCTGGTTCCAGATGACCCCGGTAAAACCAATATTACACCTTCAAAGGCAATACAAACTGTACTGATTGGTGAGTGTAGCCCATGCCCTTAGTGGAATATCCTAAAACAGATGAGGGTGGCATTCATTTACTGATGCCCTTGATGGAATGAGGGGTGGGGTGGGGCAGAGAGCTACAGTGTTGGGGAATTCTCTAATTCAAACCTCATGGTTTCATAAGTTTCTTGACAGGTCATAATTAGCATTAGACTTCATAGATCTGCACTTTCTATAACTCAAATGTGTAACATCTGGCTGCATAATATCTATCCATTGCTAATTTGAATTGGTCAGTAGTCTTGCATGAGACAGCAGACTCGTGTAATAAGTTCCATTCAGCAACAACTCTTTGGGAGAACCAGTTACCCTTTGGTTGCTCTTATAATGATTGCCTTTTAAGTGAGCATGATGCCTTCTCATTCTCATCTGATCAGGTTTTAAATTTAAACCTCCTTTGCTAAGGTCCCTTACCATTTCATGTATTGGTGATGTGTAAAGTGTATTAGCCACTGTGTTTACAGTATATGCACTGTGATGTGAAAAGTACATTAACCACCATGTTTACAGTATATGCACTTAATAATCTGATTTGAATCTGAGTATTAATCACTATGATTACTGATTCAGATTATTTGGATTGATGCAAACTGGAGATTTTGCATTATAATCAGATTACAAAATGTTTTAGATATCTGATTCCCCTACCTGGAGTATTTTTAATCTAGTTAATGGCTCATGTAAACAGATCTGGCAGTGTTTTTAGATTATTGGTGTGTTTGCACATGCCTGGCTGCATGGAATGTCTACTGGATGATTGGTAGCATGCAATTTAAAGCCATGACTGTCTGGGAATATAGAAAGAAAAAAAACCTGTATGACCTTTTCAAACATTTATTTAGTTTTACTTGGGTACATTTTTTTTGTTAATATAGTATTTTTTGAAGCAGTACAAAATGAGTGGATTATGACTATATGGATATTAAATGGAGAAAAGAAGGTACTGTGTAAGCAATAAGACATGACTGGGTGTGGGTTGTTATATGGATATGGATGTGGCCTACCTGGATGTGGTCCACTTGGATTTCAGTAAGGCCTTCAACACCGTTCCACATAGGAGGCTTATAAACAAGCTGGGCAGCCTGGGAGTGGGACCCAAGGTGGTAAATTGAGTCAGAAATTGGTTAAGGGATAGAACACAGAGAGTGGAACAGAGTTCATTCTGAGGAGAGGAGGGTGACCAGTGTGGTGCCACAAGGATCAGTTCTTGGGCCAGTCCTCTTTAATGTCTTCATAAGCGACATTGCAGAGGGGCTAGGAGGGAAGGAATGCCTCTTTGCAGATGATATGAAGATCAGCAACCGGGTTGACACTCCAGGGGGTGGAAAAAATAAGGAGGGACAGAAGCTGGCTTGAGGAGTGGTAAAGAGTGTAGCAGCTAAGATTCAGTGCAAAGAAGTGTAACATCATGCATTTGGGGCACAGAAGCCCAGGGGAGGAGTACATGATTGGGGGGAGGGTACCATCAACCACCAAACAGGAAAGGGACCTGGGGATAATCATATCTGATGACATAAAGGTGACCAAGCATTGTGAAAAGGCTGTAAGGAGAGCCAGTAGGATGCTGGGGTGCATAGGGAGAGGCATCACCAGCAGAAAAAAGGAGGTGGTGATACCATTGTACAAATCATTGGTGAGACCCCATCTGGAGTACTGTGTCCAGTTTTGGAGGCCACATCTCTGGAAGGACATAGACAGAGTAGAGGCAGTTCAGACAAGTACAACAAAAATGGTGAAGGGTGTGCACCAAAAGACATATAAGGAGAGACTAGAGGACCTCAATATGTATACCCTGGAAGAGGTACAAGGTACAAGACGGTAGCATCTTTCAGAAAAAAAAAAATGTTCAACAACAAGGGGTCATGATAACAGGCTGGAGGGCGCAGACTCAGGGGTAACGTGAGGAAATATTTTTTCATAGAAAGGGTGGTGGATGCATGGAACAGCCTCTCAGCAGAGGTGGTGGTGGTGGCAAAACTGGTAGAGGAATTCAAGAATGCATGGGATGAGCACAAGGGAACCATAGCAATAGGAAAGGCAGGGTAAAAGCTGGAGATCAAGTAGAATCTGTGGTATTACAGTAAGTAGGGAAAATAGGCAGACTAGGTGGGCCAAGTGGTCCTTATCTGGCATCAATTTCTATGTTTCTATATAGTAACTGCACACCAAGTCACACTGTGAAACATTTACCCTGAGTGCCTTAATCACCAGCAGTGCGGTTATCATTTATTATATAACAGAAATCTATTTTAAGCCAATCAGAATAGAGTAAAACTATTATATAATACTCCATAAGCTGCTGCAACCACTCACTTACTTGGTTACCTACATTCAAGACACTCCCATGATAGTTTAGCCACATTTAAATCATGCCCTTGATACTGTAGTTTATGTAAGCAATAATACCAGACAGGGTGGGTGGTATTGGGCAATACTGGACCACCCAGGGGCATAATGAGGCCCGACGCCACAGGCAGATAGCCTTATAGCCCCTGAAAGGTCCAGTATTGCCCAATACCACCTCCCTTGGAGGGTATTATTATGCTTAGAAAATGAGCATCTGTGTAGATTTTAATAAAGTAATAAAATAACAGATGCAATGACTTTGAAAACAGATATAAACACTACAAAACCTTTTTTTGATAAAGTAGCAGGACAGAGAACTTTATCAGTCAAAGCAGAAGGAGGCAGGGAAGGCAGTCAGAATAGCAAAGGCACAAACTGAGGAAAAGATAGCCAACTCTGTTAAGAAGGGGGATAAAACCTTTTATAGGCACATTAGGGGCAAGAAAGACCAAGGAGGTATACAGAGACTTAATGGGGAATGTGGGCAGAAGGTGACAGTGAAAAAGCAGGGCTACTGAATGAATATTTCTGCTCAGTATTCACAACGGAAGAGAAGGGGGAGGTACCTAAACCAAACAAGAGAGAAACTCTGAGTGGGGAGTCGATACCAGTCCATTCACAGAAGAAAGGGTTTTGAAAGAACTCTTGAAACTGAGGGTGGACAAAGCAATGGGGCCTGATGGGCTTCACCCAAGAATTCTAAAAGAACTAATGGTAGAACTAGTAACACCACTGACTACTCTCTTTAACAAATCATGGGAGGATGGGGTGGTACCAGAGGACTGGAGGAGGGCAAATGTGATTCCACTTCACAAAAGTGGGAGCAGGGCAGAGGCAGGAAACTACAGACCAGTTAGTTTGACTTCCATACTAGGGAAAATGATGGAATCACTTCTCTGAAGGAAAGAATTGTTGAGTACCTAGAGGCCAGTGGGGCACAGGACTCAAGGCAGCATGGTTTCACTGCAGGAAGGTCATGTCAGATGCACCTAATAGATTTCTTTGACTGGGTGACCAAAGTAATAGACCAGGGAGGGGCTGTGGATATGGCCTACCTAGATTTTAGCAAGGCATTTGACACAGTCTCACACAAAAGATTAATATACAAGTTAGCCAGCCTTGGAGTGGGTCTCACAGTGGTAGCCGTGATAAAAAACTGGCTGCACAACAGGACACAAAGGGTAATAGTAAACGGAGTCCACAGTGAAGAAAGGAGGGTAACTAGCAGGGTACCACAGGGTTCGGTACTGGGACCAGTCCGCTTTAATATCTTTATAAGTGACATTGGAGAGCACCTGGAAGGAAAGGTATGTCTCTTTGCAGATGACACAAAGATCTACAACAGGGTTGATACACAAGGTGGGGTGGAAAGAATGAAAAGGGACTTGGCAAGGTTGGAGGAATGGTCAAATATGTCAGATTCAATGCAAAGAAGTACAAGGTAATTCATCTGGGAAACAAAAACCCAGGGGAAGAGTACACAATGTGGGGTGAGTTAATAACAACAACAAAAATCAAAAGAGACCTTGGAGTAATTATATCAGATGACCTAAAGGTGGGCAAGCAATGTGAGAAGGCAGAAAGGAGGGCTGGGGGGATACTGGGATGCATAGGGAGAGGCATTAACAGTAGAAAACAGAAAGTTGTTATCCCTCTGTACAGACAGTTAGTGAGACCACATCTGGAGTACGGCGTGCAATTCTGGAGACCCCATCTCCGCAAAGACATAGACAGAGTGGAGGCTGTTCAGAAGAGGGCAACCAAAATGGTGCAGGGTCTGCACCAGAAGACATACGAGGAGAGACTAAAGCAGTTTAATATGTATACCCTTGAGGAAAGGAGGGAGAGCGGGGACATGATAGAAACTTTCAAGTATCTCAAGGGAATTAATAAAGTACAAGAGGGTAGTATCTTTCAGAAGAAGAGATGTGCAAGAAGAAGGGGGCACAATTTGAAGATAGAGGGGGGACGGCTCAGAGGTAATGTTAGAAAGTATTTTTGCACAGAGAGGGTTGTGGATGCATGGAACAGCCTTTCTGAGGAGGTTGTGGAGTCAGGAACAGTGGGAGAATTCAAGAATGTATGGGACAGGCATAAGGCAATTCTAGTGGGGGGTAGGAGGAAGTAAGCTGTTGATTAACTAGAATCTGCAGCTTATCCATCAGGTACGGAAATGGGCAGACTAGGTGGGCCAAGCGGTCCTTATCTGCCGTCAAATTCTATGTTTCTATGTTAATGATACCCTAAGTAATGGGGCCCCTGAACTGGCACTTGTTTTTCACCGGGTTCTATTGAAAAATAAATGCATCTTGACCAGGCTTTCAGCCAATCAGGATGCTTTATTTTTCAAGCCCATTTTCTAACCACATCTAGTCCACAGAGAACAAGATAAAAAGGCATCTCTTACCCCACCCAATTCATTTACCACAAAACTTTTAAAATTTTTGTTTCAAAATTTCTAGGTATATAGCAGTAATAACATTCAGTTAGCCAGAGTATACTTTGAAGAACCAGCTTCTTCGGTTGATTAAGTACCCCAGCCTTCAATTTCAAGCACTTAATCATCTACATAAGCTGGTTATTCCTTTGTATACTCTGGTTAACTGAATGTTATCACTTAAATAACCAACACTCTGGAGTGTCTTATTGAGCTTAAACATGGGTAAATGGAGAGCCTAGCAGCATTGAAAGCTGGAATTGTGAGTGTTCTGATACCTCATTTCAGACAGTCCACAAAATTGCCACACAGTAATTACAGACACAAATAACACCCCCAAATACCAGCATATCAGACTTGCGTAAACAGTTATCACCTGCAATCTATCAGATGAGGAAAATATTTTTACAGTACCTTTCTTGAAGAAATCACCACTCAGCTTTAGGTTCCCTCCAATTTTGAGATAATTGTCTTAAATCACTCTTCATTTCTATAGATCAGATATATGTATGTTGCCAAATAACCATTTGAAGAAAGCACTGTCTAGTGGAACTAACTCTTAAGTTTTTTAAACAGCAGAAGGAACTGTGTAATTGTACAGAACAACAAGAAATGATTAGTCAAGAGACTGAAATAAGCCAATGGCTAAATCAGAAAATTAAATGATTAGATCCCACCTGCTCTAAGTGGCACCTCGTAAATTTGACCAACAATATGTTTTTTAGGTGTTGACCCTTAAAAACGCATTTGGGTCAGATTTCCGAGTTGCCACTTATTGCATGTGGTTATGAGATGGGGTGGCAACATAGGCAACCTGAACATTTGGGCCAGAAATGGGCAAGTTATGAGCAAAAATAAAAACCTAAGTCTAGACAAATGTGCCATAATCACATTTTTGGGACTTGAGGGGAGGGGTCGGATTTTCAAAGGCTGGTGCAGGACATTATGTCAAGACCGGTAAACCCTTTACTTTAACTATGCGGCGTCTTGATTGCCAGATCTGTGCCCAGTTTTACAATCTTGGGGGCAGTTGTGACATTTTACCTGCTTTATGGCAACTTGCACCAAATCTGGGGAGCAAGCTCTGTTAAAATGGTCCCTGTTATTGATGCAAACTAGCCAAAAAAAGATGGTCTAGAAAGTTTCTATTGCACAAGGGATAGAAAATCCCTTTAGCCCATGTGTCATATATTTTATGCACCTTGGGTTTGCGGCAGTCTCAGTCTTTTGAAAATCTTGCCCAGGATTTTTTCTTTAGTAGACAGTAATGGGCTGAAGTAGAGGGAGGGTTTTGCTGAGTGTCCACTGATGCATTAAAATCCACAGATGGGTACTAGTGGAGGAGGGTGGGTATGGGTTCCAAGTGGGGTGTAGGATGTGGGATATTTTTTTTCCCATGCATACACAGGAGGGTGGCATGGGTGGTAGGGGTGGGGTGTGTTTTTTTATGATCGACCAACACCAGGATTGGGCTCCCAGTGACAGAAACCCAACACTGTGGTGGTGGTGGTGGGGGGGGAGGTGTATCAAGCCATTTGTAGTTAGGTTCCTGCAATGCACTAAGCAGCTGCTTTGTGAGTGACCCACAAGGTTACTTGCAAAGCAAGCCACAGGTCTGCTGCAGTGAGTGTCCTTGTGCAACTGCATCATGAGTGGCTTACTTGGGCACTCATGAAGAAAGTTATAGTTCTGGTGCAGTGCTCATCACTATGCTGCTACTGCTTCATGACTGACCCACAGGACCACTCATGAAGTGGGCTACAGGTCTGGATTAGTGAGTACCGCTATGAAGTGTTCATCATGGGGCATAAGAAAGCCATAGGCTACAGATATCTGTTGTTCTGTATCTTTTTTCAGGGAATAATGAAATTAATTACCAAAAAACTAGCATTAAAGCATTTTTTAGAAGTCTGCCCCAGTGGCCCACCAGCAGTCATGACGGTGACTTGGGTTCAAGAGCGGACTTGAGTAAACCCATTGGGAGGCAAGCCAAACCACAGCAGCAGCCACTTGGCAGTGCCCTGCAGTCGGGAGGGAAAGCCTCAGGCACCTGGCACTACAGCATCTCCTGTGATTAGCCAGAAAAGCTTGCTTCTTCAACAGGCATTGCTGTATGTGTCCAAGCCCATTAAGCGGCTCCACTCAAATCAGGGGAGAAGGAAGAATTGGGGAGAAATTGTGATAAAATCCCACTACCATGAATTCTGGTCATAGCTAAACTTCACTTTTTGCAATGTGCACTTTGTATGGATATCAGATTGCTTGCTGTGAATGTATTATTTGACACTGTGCTCAGTCTTTTGGATCTCTTGCCATTTGCTCGTTTGGGGCTGGCCACCCTATTTCTCTGAGCACCGGCCCAGCACTGGGTATCGCAGCCCCCCCATGGAACTTTTAAATTTTGACTTTTTCATCAAAAAACAAACAAGAGGCACTACTCTGTGCCAATAGTTGATGAACCTAAAAGTTTCAGGTTTTAAATCTCTGTATTTTTTTACATGAGTGCATAAAAAAGTCTTAAAATGAATGCTTTAACATAATTTGTACAATCTATACCTTGTGAACTACTGGACCTAAGGCTTTGCAAGTTGGCATGCACTTACCCTCTGGGACTGAGAAGGTCTATGCAGTTTTCCAAATCCTTATAAGTTATAAACTGTCAAAACAGGTATTATCAATCAATCAATCAATCAATCAATCAATCAATCAATCAGTTCTTTATTTTACCAGGATAAAGTTACACCATTGAGAACACTCATGTACAAGGTGGTCCTGGGTACATAGACATACAAAAAAATACAACAGAAAAATACATAGTGACAGTATAGGGCAGTTACAAATCAGTCGGGACAAAATATTTCAAATATCAGTGGTAGAGTAGGCAATTCATACAGCAATGACAGAGTAGGCACACATGCAAATCCAGTGCTAGAGTAGGCAATTCATATGACAGCTATGTGCAGTAGGCAAGTCATATGACATTCGTGTGCAGTGCAGAATTTCAAGGGATCAGGGTCAACTCGCATCACTTAAGGTCAGTAGAGGGATATACGAGATAACAGAGGGAAAGGGTCTGTGGGGCAGATCTGACAAAGGATGCTAGCAGCAAGTGCTGAGGAACACAGGGTCAAGATTAAGGAAGCCAGCATGGTCAGGAGTGCTCGGGGGATGGGTAGGTGAGATAGGATGAAAAGAATACATAGGGAAGTAGGGAAAAAAAAGTGTAGGGAGGAGGTAGAGGGATGGGAGTAGGGAGGTAGGGTAAAAGGGGAAGAAACATGGGGTAGGTAGAAGGTGGGGGGATGAATGTAGGAGGGATTGAGGTAATTAGGGAGTGGAAGGCAATAGGCTGCAGTGGGCCCGAGACAGGAGGATGAAGGGGAGTCAATATTAACTGAAGCAACTGCAGATTTTGTTGAAGAAGTGATTGAGCAAAGATTTGAAGGTGGACAGCCCATTCATGTATTTAAATTTGAGAGTGCTCTGTACTTTATTCCAGACTGATGGGAGGGTGTAGCTGATTGAAGAAGTGCCGTAATGAGTTCTAGCTCTAGAAATGTCGAGCTGGAGGTAGGAATACTTTCTGAGCACGTAGGTCCCTTCAGAGAAGGTAAAGAGGTCAGAGATATATTTTGGGAGCTTGTCGGTGAGGGCTATGAGGGTCCAGAGTGCAACATTTTTAAATCTGTGAACTTGCAATGTCTGCCAGCCAACCCGCCTGTATATAGTGGTAGTCATAGAAAAGTTTTACAGTACTGAGGTATACCTAGGTTTACTGAAGCAGAATGAGGCAGGATCACATTACAGTCAATGCAGATTAACTCAGTGGTACCTAGGTGGTACCTTGAGGTAGGAAATTTTTCGATAACTACCACTGAAAGTCACAATGGTGGGTGTTGTAGGGGGCATTAGTTATGAATCGAATGGCTCTATGATAGTATCCAATTTAGACAGGGAGGCTGTAGGGCAGTGTCTGAATAAAAAGTCAAAGTAGTCAAGTAAAGGTAGGAAGGTTGCCTGGACCAACCTTAATTTTGCATCTTGATTAAGGAGGTGTTTGATTCTGAAAAAGATGCCCAACCATTGCTTACATTTTTTGGTTAGCTCAGAGAGGTCAACGGAGCAGGATAGCTTATAGTCGAGTCAGAAGCCAAGGTACTTGAATTTTTCCACTGTTTCGAGTGGTTCACCCAATAGGGTCTGTATCAGAGGTTTGCCATTTGCAACAGGACCATTTGACGAGTGGAAGAATGGAGATAGAAGCATCGTTTTTTTTTTTTTTGCAATAAGGAGTAACTTAAGATGTAGGAGGTTGTGCTGGAGGATATCGAAGTCCTGTTGAAGGTCCTTACATGCGAGTTCAAGGGAGGGTCTGGCAACATACAGCACCATGTCATCTGCGAATAGATGGACATTGGCCAGACTGAGTCCTGAACTGATGTCATTAATACACAAAGTGAATAGGAGAGGACCCCGTATTAATCCTTGCGGGATGCCTCTTAACAAGGGTTTGGGGGGAGGGAGATGGTACCCTGTGTTTTCACATGTTGTTGTCTACCGATAAAGTAGCTACTGAACCATTTTATGGGTAAATCCTCAAACCTGGTGTTAAGAAGTATTGAAAGGAGTAAGTTATGGTTGACCATGTCTAATGCCTGACTTAGGTCCAGGAATTAGACAGCAATATGATTTTTACTATCTAGAGTGATTTTCCAGTTGTTTGTTACTTTGGCCAGTGCAGAAATGGTACTGTGGTTAGGCCTAAAGCCAGACTGGAGTGGGTTGAGGATGTCGTGGGTTTTAAGAAACTGTCTAAGTTGGGGATTTACTACTTTCTCCAGTAGTTTCAATAAAATTGGAAACAGAAATATGGGCCTGTAGTTGTTAGGGTCACTGGGGTCACCTGATTTTAAGAGTGGTATAACATGATCTGTCTTCCATTGGTGAGGTAGAACTCCTTGGGTGAGGGATAGATTGAAAAGATGCATAATGGGTGCAGTCAATAGGTGGGCGCCAAGCTTGAGAAATAAGGTATCAGTTTGATTGGCGCCTGCACCTTTTTTAGTGACTAGTGATAGCAGGAGATCCTTCGACCTACTTATAGATGACTGAAGTAAAGGAGAATTTTGCGGCAGGACTCATGGTGTTGGAGGTCAAGGGGGAGGTGGTTTGTTGGCATGCAGATAATTAGAGGGGGAACAGTCGAAAGCTAACCTTGCAGTCACAAAATGGTTATTTAATTGTGCTAGGATATCTAATTTGGTAGTAAAGGTATTGTTGTTGTGGGTGATTTTTGCCAGTAAGGAGGATGCCTGGCTTGAACCTTCAATAATCTTCAGAGCTTGCCAAAATTTGGCTGGGTTGTGCTTAGAGGACTCAGGGGCAGACTGGAAATAATTAGCTTTAGCATCTCTGATGAGCTTTGTGCAGAGATTTCTTACCACTCTGAAGGATACCCAGTCAGCCGGTAGCTTGGATCTGTGAGTCTTCCTCCACAGGATGTCTCTGTTTTGGATTGTGGATTTTAGAGATTTTAGGGGCATGTATTTCTGCTGGTCCTGAGCTTAACCTGAGGGGCGTGCTTGTTGATAGTAGACACTAGATTCAGGAATAACGAGGTGGCCTTGGATATGGATGTAGCAAGACAGAAGTCCTGCCATCTGATCATGGCTAGGTCTACAAGGAAGACCATGGGGTTGAAGTTTTGGAAGCTCCTTTTGAATATGAATTTAGGTGAGGAGGTGGCCTTAGGGGTGGATCTGACACAAGCTACTGCGCCATGGTTGCTTACGTTTTTGAGGAAACCTCATGAGTAGGCAAACTTCTGGGGCTTATTCAGTAGTATATCTAGGAGGGAGCTATTGGTAGGGTTTTCTACATTAGACCTTGTAGGTTCTAGGACTAACTAGGTGAGGCTGTAGGTGTCACACATGTCCTTGAGAGGTTTGGAGTAGTGGGACAGCCAATCGAAGTTAAGATCTCCTAGGATGATCACTTCAGAGTTGGTAGTGTCTAGCAAGTTGTATCAGTATGATAGAATTTGGAGGCCTCCTGAAGGTGGTCTGTAACATCTAACTATGAGGACAGATTCTTCCGAGGGCAGGGACAACTTGCGAGAAAGGCACTCAAACCCCATGGGAACCGTGGATGGTATGACACTAGAGATGGAAAACTTGTCTAGTACGTAAATTGCGGCCCCCCGCCACTGGTACTTCTGTCAGACCTGAAGAAGTTGTAAGAGGGTATGTTAACAGCACTATCGGGTGTAGAGCCTTTTAGCCACGTTTCTGAAATTACTAAAATGTCAGTTTTGGTATGGCCAACCCAGGCCTGTGTACGATCAAATTTTTCTGAAATGCTACAGGCGTTGATATGAAGGAAACTAAGTCCTTTCAACTTTGGGAGGTCTGAGGGGGTGGCTACAGGCAAGGGTGGTCCAGGGTTCAGTTCGATGTTGTCATAGCAGAGCAACAAAAGGAGGAGTAATTTTTTGAGTGCACTAAGAATAAATTTAAGGGTGAAGCTTTGTCCCCTTTTGTTTAGGAGTGGATCAGAAAACCTTATAGAGATATGGGATAGTGGCAGACCCTCACAAGGCAATCCTGGCAGGAATGACTAGTAAGGAGGTAGCTTATGGCACTGGTTTTGGCAATGAATCTGAATCGGTACTTCTTAGTTCGATCATGCTGGAAGAGTAGTGGGGTATCATGGAGGGTAGCATAGTTGGCAGTTTGGGTGGGTCAGCATTGCTGATGTGAGGACTTGACCAGAGGAGAGAGGATGTGCAGAACAAGAACACAGCCTCTCAGGAAACACAGTAAGCTACAGGCCATTTTATGTAGGTTGGTCATAAAATTGTGCCAACAAGGAAGTGACCAGGAGGGTGACCGGGGGCAGACATGTGTCTTGTGGGGCAAAAGATGTAACTGGTGAAAAAGGGAGGGGGAAATACTGCAATTACGGGAGGTGTTGCCAAGAAGGTGCAGGCACCACCTATAAGCTATGCTGCTAGGGATGATTTGTGATAAGACAGGTTGTATATATTTTTATAGGCACAGTACACACACACACACACACACACACACACACTGTTTCAACCCTAACATCCTGGCACTACCACACCAATATAATATAAATGTCTCTCTCTTCAGTGTCTGATTTTCAACATATATTATTAAAGTAACATGATGAGTTATTTACATTGAACAACAGTTTCTTTTAGAACCATGTATTTCTTGTAGTGTTATATATTTTCTGTTTCCTTTTTTATTTTTACATAAAGTGCTCTCTGTGAATCCCCAGAAGTGTACTGGATAAATGATATAGGCATTGACAAGTATTGTGAATGGAGAGTTAATGAACTTTTCAGTCTATGCATCCAATATGCTCTGTCACCACACACAGTATCAGACTGTATTCCATTTATGCGGTTTGAATTTCTTTCAAAATTTGACCCCAACCAGTAATTTTTCTTGCCAATGTATTTTTTTTTTTTTTTTAAACCTTGGCCCAGGTGTTCATACATGATTTTTCAAGTTCTTTACACCACTGGTATTACATCCATCAGTGACAGCTTAAGCCTCAACATATCATAAGATTAAGGTTTAATATTTTGTATAAGGGGATTTCTCTAAAACATAATCCAAGAATGTTAGGTATTTGTTTGAAATTAAGTTGGCAGAACTCAAAAGTCTTGAAAGTCATATATTTTTCTTTTGTTGAAAGTATAGTTATCCTTTAATAGAAATATGATAAAATATTGAGTAAAATATGTGAAACGTTTATTTGTATAAATCTTTTTTTTAATAGAACAGAATATAATACAGTTTTGATTTATATCATGATTTATTACACAAAGTATCTATTCACACTTTACAGGCAATGAGATAGAGTCTGGTACCTACTACAGTTGCATACCAAATGGATAAAGACAGTACAGCAGGTGTAGACTCCACTGTAGAAAGTAACCCTTTAGGATACTGTATTTTGCATTGATTTTACAGTCTTTGCTTTTTTTAAGTAATGAATATTATATCTCGAATTCCATGAATATTGGTGAACTCGGAACTGGGGACAAAATACTGAGTATTTGTTATTCATGTTACTCTACTCATGAAAATAATGGACAAAAAACTCTAGCCCTCTGTTGGTGGTTAAGCATGTCCTTGGGCCACCCCATCTCACCCCAGTCACTTTCCAACCTCCATGGAAAGTCAACACTTGCACACTTGTTTGGAGACACAGGAAAAATCAAGCGAATGCAGTGAACATTAATAACATTTCTCAAAGGAGTGAAGAGGGGTAACCTATTTGTGTTTGTGGCAGAATGGGTCTCGGAGCATTTACTCAGAGAAATGGAGGTATAAGCACTGTTATTAAAAAAGGCCTATCCTGTTACTTCAGAGGTAAGCCTCAGAGTTCAGACCACCCACATAATGTGCTTGTTGTTACAGATAGTATGGGGACTAGAGATAGCCTTTTGAATCTTTCAAAAAGGAAGGGCTTCTTGTTTCATGAAGGTCATCAGATAAATGTAACAGTATTTCCTGATATTAGCTATGCCACATAGCAAAGACAAAACAGTTGGATATTGCATGTCCAGCCCTCCATGTGACCTCCACTAACAATGGGATAATTTTCCCTGTGAAATTGCAGACTGTCCATGAAGGAAAACTTTACCTCTTGCCCTGAACACATTTCCAAAATAAATTACATCCCTTTGGTTAAAGTGGGTATCCTGAAGTAGTAAGCAGTCCACTCCTTTTTAAATTCATGCATTCCCATTGAACTTCTTGGGATGAGTGACTTTTGAGGGGTGTGACACTGTATTTCCAGTGCAGAGTGCTCTGCAAGGGGCTCGACAGTATCACACCAATCATCAGCCAGGGTGATCGTGACACAGTTTTGCCTCAAGTGGTCTGCACTTGAAAAGAAAAAGCTGCACCAATCATGTGGCAGCTCTTTCCTTTCATCTGCAGGTCACCACGCAACAAACAACTGTTTGTGTCCCGATCAGCCTGGCTGATGTCATTGCCCCCCCACCCCACAGGTCCCTTCCTGGAAGGTGGGGGAAGGTGCTTTCCTCCCCTGACTCCTCCACTGCCTGCTGACTCCTTTTGCACCTCTTCTTCCACCCATATGGAGTAGGCCTCAGTCTAAGCTCCATACGGGCTGGGGCCCTACAAGGTACGGCAACTGCCGCAACTTTTTCGACCGCCCCCTTCCCCCACCTCCGCTGATTATTAAATACAGTAGCTCCTGCCAAAATATTAGTCCACGTCCCCTGGCGCAGTGCCCCACCAATAGAGACTTAGCTCGTGATCCCCCTCATCTCTATCCAGCCTACGGGATCCAACTCTCAGGGCCTCTCCTTACTAAAATGCATAGGCTCTACTTGGCTGTGCCTTCACCACTAAATATCTTTAATGCTATCAAATTTGAGTCGACCTGGATCGGAAAGCTACTGATAAGCTGCATTAATCCAGCAACCCCACTGGCCCCTGGGCTAATTGAGTGGCTCCTTTTTGAGGTACCATCATGTCGGGCCCTATATGGCTCCTTTTACTGCCCCTTCTTCTGCTGATACCAGCTGCCCAGCATTGGACACCTGAACTACCATCATGTTTGGTCTACAACGGCACCTTGTGCTGTATACCACATGGCAACTTATCCTTTAATTGCCTCCGTGATTCCAAGTACCAGTACCTCGAACCCTGCTCTTGGACCACATACCAGTAGTACTTATAACACTCCCCCACCACAAGGCCCACCTCCCACCACGCAGACTTCTATCTCCTCCCCGCCTATTGTGGTAGGGGTACTAGCTCTTGCTACAACAGATCAGCTCTTCTATGGTGGCTACTTTCCAGTCCCTAAAAACATCAGATCTACTAGACGGGAGAAAGGCAGGAATTACAAGCTTATAATTAGCGCTCTTAGAAAAATCCTACTTATCCTCCTGCTTTGTTCAGGCAACGTAGAACTCAATCCTGGCCCCCCAGAAGCTATTGCTTTGCCAGCAGAACTAGCAAATTTAAAAGGAATAAGCTTCTTGCATATTAACGTATGTAGCCTCCTTAAAAGATAACCTTAATACAAACCTGGGTAATCTATACCTCTCCTGACATACTTGTGATTTCCAAACTTGGCTTAGACCCAGCACCACTGATAGAGAAGTAAACATACCCAACTATGCCTTGTTCAGAGCTGATAGGCATGCCAGAGGAGGAGGGGTAGCTATCTACGTTAAAGACAAATTTTCTGCCTCCTGCTTATCCTCGGCATCTGTCGCCAGCGAATTTGAATGCCTAATTCTCAAAGTGGAAATTACACAGACTACTGCACTCTGCGTAATAGGATGCTACAGACCACTGTCTGCTGGCCTACAGCTTGTGTCATATCTAAGTGACAAGTTGGGACAGGGGCTGCCAGAAACTATTATTTTAGGAGACCTCAACTTTGACTGGCTCTCTAACACAGCTGCCCCCCTTGCATCCTTCTGTGATGAACATGGGCTGACGCAACTTATTACTGAACCAACACGCCCAAACGTGAAGAACCCCAGTAAAAGTACACTTTTGGATGTGCTAATGGTGAGCAAACCTCATCTCTTCTCCCACGCTGATGTCTTCTTCTCAGGCGCCAGCGACCATTGTTTTATTGCGGAGTAAGATCCACCAACAACCCAGCACCCATCAGCAAGTTCTCATGAAGAGATCCAGGCCAACTTCAATGAACATGCCTACCTAAACGAGCTAAGTACTCCCCTGAGTGGCAAGATTTCTACCACAAAACGACACGTCAGCTTACAATATCTTCCACAACATTCTATCAAGGGCCCTTAATAAGTATGCTCCCTTATTAAAGTTCAAACTAGGACCAAAACCTGTAAATGGTTCACCCTCAGATCAAGTCCTTGTTTAGAAAGAGATAAGCTCTGGAAAAAGCACGAGACTGAACACTGCAGAGGATTGGAACCAGTTCAGGAGACTATGAAATTTATGTACCAAAACAATCAGAGAATCAAGGCCACCTTCTTCAAATCCGAACTCGACTCTGCCACAAAGAGCCCAATCAGCTGTGGAACACAATCAGTGATCTGCTAGGCTACCCCAGGAAATTCACTCCCAACCAAGATTACCTCTGGCAATTGACTATAACCGAAAGATGGATATACTTGATGCATTCAATAACCACTTTGCTACTGCAGGCATGGCATTTGATAACTCCCGCAAACATACTTGCTCCCAGACTGCCAACCAACTGCCTGAAACTCCGATAGCTTCGCTGGCTTTCTCACTTCAACCTGCCACACTGAAAGAGGTAGAGGACCTCTTGCTTCAGTTGGATACTAGAAAAAGTGCTGGGGCCGACTCTCTTGACCCTTACTTCCTAAAAATTGCCTACCGCGTACTAGCAATACCCGTCACCCACCTTTTTAACTTATCCCTGTCTCAGGGCACCTTACCACCTATATGGAAGACAGCACATGTCATACCACTGTTCAAATCAGGTGACCGTGGCGATCTCAATAACTACAGGCCAATTTCCCTCCTTCCGGTCCTGTCCAAGCTCCTAGAGAAAATTGTAAATGCACAGCTGAGGACTCACCTTGAGTCTAGGGAACTGCTAAATCCTATGCAGTCCGGATTCAGAGCTAAACATAGCACTATCTCAGCCCTTGCCAAAGTTACTAATGACTGGCAGCGTAATCTTGAGAGCAAAAACTTTATTTGTGCTGTTTTCCTTGATCTAAGCAAGGCTTTCGATACCGTCGACCATAGTCTGCTCCTCTCCGCCCTTCAAACCATAGGTGTGGACCCCTCCTCTCTGCGTTGGTTCACTGACTATCTTACAGGGCGCCTTCAACACGTTAAAGCCGAAGGAGGCCTGTCCCCTAAAACTCTGCAAAGAGGGTACCTCAAGGTTCTATATTAGGGCCCTTACTTTTTGCAATCTACATTAATAACATCGACTACTGTATAAAAGAAGCCAACATCCATCTGTTTGCAGATGATACAGTTCTCACGTGAGTTGCCCAACACCTGAAGCTGCCTGCAATGACCTACAGTCAGAATTCAACCTTTGCAAAGCCAACTCCTCCAAAAAAAGCTACTCCTTAATGCCAAAAAAACTAAAGCGATGGTCCTCTCTCCTTTTATCCGTACAGCTAACCCTGTGTCCAGTGGGACAGTTCCCCAAATTACCACAGTTCTAGGTGGAAAACTAGAATTTGTTACAAAATTCAAGTATCTGGGAGTTTGGATAGACCAAAGACTCTCCTTCATTGAACATATCGAGGACTTGCTAAAACGACTTCAGCAAAGGCTTGGACTGTTTTTTAGAATCAGCCAATTTCTCACCAGAGATGCCAAGAAACAACTGGTCCAATCCATTTTCCTATCATTGGTTGATTACGCTGACTTTCTACAGCCAATGCCCCAACTCTTACATGGCTAAACTGGACACACTCTACCATCGAGCACTGAGGTTTATAATGGAACCCCTTCGACACACATCACTGCACCCTATATCGGCAGTGGGATGGACATCATTAAAGTTCAGGCGCCACAGAAACGCCGCCTCTGGACCTATAGAGCCATCTCTAATAAGCTGCCTTACAATATCTCCTGCTGTCTTCCCTGGTATAATTGGAAATACGATTAAGAAGTTACTCAGCTATTACACTTAAAGTACCCAAAGCAAAATCCCGCTTGGCAGGGCAGCCATAAGCTTTGGTGTACCTACCTTATGGAACGATCTACAAAAACCCTCAAATTACGCACTCTAATCGGTATAAATGCTTTCAAGATGCTTTATTTCCGTACAATCAGAGAAGTATGAACTGCTTCACCCACTCAGACCCAGCACCGTGTCTGCACTGGTATAGCCACTTAGACCCAATTTTAGTACTGACCCCCCAGCTTGCTCCTCACCAGCCTAATTGTTCTCTCTCTCTCATCCCCTGTCTTATCAACACTAGGCCCCCATCCCCTTATTCTTCCTTTCCCAACCTCGGATAGGAGCTCACTACCCTGGGTTGTGACATCCTACCATGCCCGTACTTTATAGCATTCAATCCGGGACTCACACCATACTCCTTTTCTCCATCCACCTTCTCTACATCCAGCTTTACCAACTCCTTTCTGTGCACCTGCCCTCCTAGCCTTTCTCCCCTACTTCCCTCCTCTCTTCCCCTACCTTCACCTCTACCTGGTGTATATTTTATTTTTATTTTTTCTTCAGTTACTTCCTCCTGCAACCTTAGATAACCTGCTTTATCTTCCTATAGACACTTCTATGTATGTAAATACCGTGTAATCTGTACAATATCTGTATATTTCTATGTACATATGAACTTCTTTTTCTTCCTCTCTGTAAAGAGTATTATCTGTATTGCCTTGTAAATACCTGTGTTGACCTGTATATACAATTGTTCATGCTCCACCCAGGTCCATCTTGCAAATGAGCTTCTGCTCAACGATGAACGCCTGGTTAAATAAAGACTTGATTGATTGATTGATTGATTAAATAAAGACTTGATTGATTGATTGATTGATTGGAGTATACAGTGCCCGAAAGCACTTTCACTTTAAGCGCAATTGCGCTAGTGGATCCCCTCCCGCCTACCGACATTGGGGTGCTCAATCCCCATGTCAGCATGTATCCCCTTCTCCCTTTAATGTGGCACACTGGGATCCCACCCCAGTGTGCCAAACATCTACCTCTGATGTTTCTGACACCAGGGTGCCCACTCTCGGTGTCAGATGCGCTACCCACCAAGTCCCTATATTCTCAGCAGACCTCGGGGTGAACAATCCCCAGGTTGTCATTGATCCCCCCAGTACTCTGGCACATTGGAAGCCCACCCCAGTGTGCCAAAATCTGTGTTATTAATATTTTAGCTGTAAAAAAAAAAAAAAAAAAACGCTTCCTTTTTTAAACCTGAAAAAAAGAAAACGGTCTCTCATCATTCCCACCAGCCTCTCTCCCTCAACCCGCACCCTCCCTCTGTGCACCCTACCTCTCTGCACCCCCTCACCCATACGTACCTCTGGACATCAGGAGCAGCGATCTTCTGTGGACCAGGAACTTGTCTGCACTCTTCAAAAGCCAACCGCAAACTGAAGAAAATGACGGTAAGCCTTATAATGGCAATCAATGGGGAGTTTCACTTAGGTTGATATCTCAGTCACTTTTTGGAATTTTGGTCCTAAATTTTCAACATAGGGTTCTTGGGAGCCCACCTTATAAACACTGTCACTGTCATTTCATTTCTCAGTCCTGAAAGATGATTTCATTGTCACTGCGCGGAATCACCTTTTGGGACCAATTAATGAAAAGACAGTGTCACTGTTCATGAGGTGGGTTCCCAAAAAGCCCTTGTTGCAAATTTGGTAAGAAACTCCCACAAATGACTGTGTTATGAGTGTCCATTGTGTAGTTTCTAAGCATCAATTTTTAACATTTTCACTCCAAATTTCCAACATTGCCATTTTTTCACACCCCCTCATGAACAGTGTAGCTGTCATTTTTTGCATCCTTCCCGAAATGTGTTTTTGCACCTGTGGCACAGAATGGCATGGATGCTGTGCAAAATCAACTTTCGTGACAGATTAATGAAATAATGAAATCCAGTGCCACTGTTCATGAGGGGAGGTCCCAAAAAGGCCATGTTGAAAATTTGGTGAAAACATTCCAAAAAATGACTGCGTTACAAGCGTGCATTGCACAGTTTCTACGCACACTCGTAACTTCGCCACTTTTTCATATTTTCACTTCAGATTTTCAACATTGCCATTTCATCACACCTCCTCACGAACAATATAGCCGTCATTTTTCACATCCTGCCCAAAAAGTGTTTTCGCACCTGTGGCACCGAATGGCACACTCGCTGTGTGAAATCACCTTTTGGGATTGAGTAACAAAATGATACTGCCATTGTTCATGAGGTGGGGTCCCAAAAAGCCCATGTTGAAAATCTGGAGCAAAAATACCAACAAACACCCGGGGCATTAGGATTTCCAACCATAACACCCACCCTGTGCAGACTGACAGGCATTGGGGGTGTGACTTAGGGTTGTTAGTCATAATGCTAACCCCTTTCAACCCCCACCCTGCAGTCACTGACAGGCATTGAGGTGCACCATGGGGTCTTTGGCCCTAACGTTCACTCCATTCTCCTATACTGCACCCATCTCAGCTTATTTCCTTATGGAATGGGTTGAGTGTAAAGGGTCGAAGACCTCAAGGCACACTACGACACTGGTTGGTGTCTGCAGGGTGGGGTGAGGTGGAATGGCGTGAGTGTTATGGCCAACGACCCAAAGGCACACCCCCAATGCCTGTCAGTCTCTGCAGGGTGGGGGTGGGTGGTGGCGTTACTTCAATACTTCACTGCCATTCCTATTATGCAGCTCTTTACCTCCTGCAATTACCATTGCCAGTACCAGCAAGCAAACATTTGGCATTGACAAATGCTTGTTTTTCTAATGAAGTGAACCAGTGCTGGAAGAACATAAGATATTTGTGTAGAGAGTGATGCCTTAAAATGCAAGACAGAGGAATATATACAGAAAAATATGGGAGGCATGTACAACAGCAATACAAACAGCGAACTTTTGGCATTGACACATGCTTGTTTATTGGCTAGTCTCACTACTTTCCTTATTTTATTTATTTCTCTGCAACCATTTATGTTCCATGTCATAATATTTGTTACTCATTTAAATATTTTTTTAAAACCTTTCTTTTCCACCCTGTTCAATATTGTGCAATTTAACCCACCAATCTTTTTTCCCAAACAGAACTTTGTCAGAGTGCAAGAGTTAACCCTTGTAATGAATACATTAATTTGGTTACTTCTCATTTCCCCCTTATTTTCATAATCTCTGTCTACCAACTTTGAAGTCTGATATGTTTCCTTTATTTTGTATCTCAGGTTCTAGCACCCATGCTTTGTACTCAAAATCCTGATTATTTTAGATGTCCTCCCCATTCCTTACCCTTCCCCCCATATTAGCTCCTTCCCCTCTCCCTCAGTTTAAAAGTACTTTCTGTTTGCATGGTTGTTTTAAGTTTATCCTTAGTTCGTATCTTATTTTGCCTGCTTTTATTACTCAAGCTTGTTGGTGCCTTAAAAAGGAACAGGCACCCCCCTCCCCCATATTCTTTGAACTTTCTATTTACTGTATAGCAAGAAATATTAGTAGTCAGTTTATTTTTACTGTATTAGCTTAACTGAGAAAAGCGCTAAAATAAGCTGATCACTAATATTACAGGGAGGATAGTACTGTAACTAGACATGAAGCTGATGTGCTAATTCAATAGGGCACTAAATAGTACTGCACCCCACTCTGTACTAAATAAAGAGGGCGCTAAAATAAGCTATTATACAGTATTTATTTTAAGCATCTTATAATGCACTTAAACAAGCTGAACAATGCAATACAGCCAAAATATAGCCAGAGCAAAATGATATACTGATATATGAGTCACTGCTACAATTGATACAAAATTTGAGTGGAACACCATCTTATTTAGCAGGCATCGGATACTTTCAAAACATTTGGCTACTGCTGCCAGCGCTTATAATTTTTGATCTCTAAACAATAAGTTTAATCAAAAAGGAGGATGGGCTCTACTGCCCTTATTGAAATTGCACAATAATTTAAACTCTATTAGGTCTCCCAGTATGCTCCCATAACATCCAAACATTCCATTTTAATATTAAGCTATAATAAACTAGCCCATGGTCTTAGTGAGACATAATTACTTTAGCACTAGCTTAGCCCCCTTCTAATAATGTCACACAATTCAGATAGAAAGTTTTAAATGTTATACTGTAGTTTCTGCCCCCTCCCTTTTCTGAGGTGTCTACCTCAACTGTACGGTCAGGCAATACATAGAGAGAATCAGCCAGCTCTTTGTGTTTTTTCTCCTATTTATTATTTTCCTTTTTATATTGATTGCGCGCATACGCAAGAAACATGTTGCGACAGGTTTGTACAGAAGCAGGTTGTGGAGGCGCGGCACTGTTGTGGCCAATGCCCCCACAGCCTGCAGAGGCTTGCCCCAGTTCCCCCAATGCCGTGGCATACTGCTGCTGACACTAGTTCAGCCAGCGTGCCACAACTTTCTAAAAAAACAGCCGCTGCAATCAGGGGCCGCCTCGTCATTGCAGCGTCAGTCATCCGCTGCAATGAGGGAGTGACCCGTCATTGCAGGGCGGGATGTAAACCCCTGAGATTGGTGGTGAACATAGGCGGTGGCTTGCCACTGTGTTCTAAACAATATAACCGCCCCACCATGTTTAGTTGCGGCCAGTACAATCCCCATCGGCATTCTGCCCCCCCCTAGTTTTGTTCCTGCTGACGGGTGCCCAATCCCTGTTGGCTGTAGTGCCCCTTATTTGTTTTGTTGCCAATGGGGAGCCCACTTCCATCGGCATTCTGTCACCCCTCCTTTGTTCCTGCCGGCCGGGTGCCCAATCCCTGTCGGCATAACGATACCCCCGCCCCCCCCTTCACCAACGGGGTGCCCAATCCCGTCAGCTACTGCTGCCCCCGAATAAGAAAGCCACTGCTGGCACACTGGGAGCCCACCCCAGTATGCCAGAGGCCCTAGCAAAGTGGAAAACGGTCTCGCGATGTCCGTTTTTTTTTTTTCCCTGGAAAGCAGGAAACCGTCCCTCGGCGCTCGCCCTGCCTCCCATCCGCACCCACCCACTGCACGCCCTGCCTCCCCACACCCCCCTCACCCCATACTTACCTTAGGAGCTTGGCATGATGATCTTTGGTGGACCAGGAACACGTCTGCACTCTTCAAAGCCGACCGCGAACTGACGAAATGCTGGTAAGCTGTATAATGTAATACACAGGGGTTTTTCAACTTTACTGCATATCTCGGGAATTTTTGGGAATTTTTTCACCAAATTTTCAACATGGGGTTTTTGGGACCCCTCCTCATGAATTCTTGAACTGTCATGGCGTTAATCAGCCCGGAAAGGTGATTTCGCGGTCACTGCAGCGGAATCACCTTTCAGGGACAAATTAACAAAATGACAGTGCCAGGGATTCATGGGTCGGGCTCAAAAAGCCTATGTTACAAATTGGTGGAAAATCAAAATGACTGTTTTATGAGCGCGCTGCGCAGTTGCTACGCATGCTCATAACTTCATGAATTTGCAATATTTTCATGCCAGATTTGCAACATTGGCATTTTGTCACACCTCCTTGTGAACAGTACAGCTGTCATTGTTCACATCCTGGCGGAAATGTGTTTTCGCACTTCCGGCACAGAATAGCATGGTCGCTGTGGGAAATCAGTGTTCGGGACAGATTAAAAAAATGACAGTGACACTGTTCATGAGTAGAGGTCCTGAAATGGCTAGGTTGAAAATTTGGTAATGATACTCCATACAATGACTGTGGTACAAGCGTGTGTTACACAGTTTGCACGCATGCTCGTAAGTTCACAAATTTATATTTTCACTCCAGATTTCCAACATTGCCATTTCCCACACCTACTTAAGAATAGTAAAGCTGTCATTTTTCCCATCCTGGCCGAAATGTGTTTTCGCACTTCCGGCGCAGAATAGAGCGGCCGCTGTGGGAAATCACTGTCCGGGACAGATTAAGAAAATGAGAGTGATACTGTTCATGAGCAGAGGTCCTAAAATGCCTATGTTGAAAATTTGGTGATAACACCCCATCGAATGACTGTGTTACAAGTGTGCGTTGCACACTTTCCATGCATCCTTGTAACTTCACAGATTTGTAATATTGTCATGCCACATTTTCACCAGTGGAATTTTTCCACACCTCCTTATGAGCAGCACAGCTGTCATTTTCCACATCCTGACCGGAATGTGTTTTCACAGTTCCGGCACAGAATAATGCAGTCGCTGTGGGAAATCACTGATTGGGACAGATTAAGAAAATGACAGTGGCACTGTTCATGAGCAGAGGTCCTAAAATGCTTATGCTGAAAATCGGGTGACGAAACTCCATGACATGACTGTGTTACAAGCGTGCATTGACCTGTTTCCACACACCCTTGTAACTTCGCAATTTTGTGATATTTTCACCCCACATTTTCAACAGTGGCATTTTTCCACACCTCCTTATGAACAGTACAGCTGCCATGTTTCACATCATGGCTACAATGTGTTTTTGCACTCCTGCCACAGAATAGCACGGTCACTGTGGGAAATCACTGTGTGGGACACATTAAGATCGAACGAGTGAGAGGGGAGAGTGACCGCACTCAACTGAGCTCTGTCAGGACTGCTACGGATTTGTTTGTGGGCAGAGAAAGGGCCCAACACAAGAGCCCAGTACAAAAGGGCAGCCTGCAGCACTGGGAGAAACAGAACGAGAGAGTGAGTGAGGGAGGGGGAGTGAGCGAACTCATTGGAGCTCTTTCAGGACTGCTGCGGATTTCTTTGTGGGCAGAAAAAGGCATCAATGCAGGCAGGGGCCCAGCACAAAAGGCCAGCCTGCAGCGGTGGGAGAAACAGTACGAGCGAGTGAGACATGGGGACTGAGTGAGCTCAACGGAGCTCCATCAGGACTGCTGCGGATTTCTTTGTGTGCAGAAAAAGGCACCAATGCAGGCAGGAGTCCCATACAAAAGGGCCGCTTGCAGTGCCAGGACAAACAGACTGAGCGTGTGAGAGAGGGAGACTGAGCGACCTCAACAGAGCTCTGTCGGGACAGCTGTGGATTTGTTTGTGAGCAGAGAAAGGGTCCAACGCAAGAGCGCAGTACAAAAGGGCAGCCTGCAGCACTGGGAGAAACAGAACGAGACAGCGAGTGACGGAGGGGGAGTCAGTGAATTCACTGGAGCTCTTTCAGGACTGCTGTGGATTTCCTTGTGGGCAGAAGAAGGCATCAATGCAGGCAGGGGCTCAGTACAAAAGGCCAGCCTGCAGCAGTGGGAGAAACAGTACGAGTGACTGAGACAGGGGGACTGAGTGAGCTCAACAGAGTTCTGTCAGGACTGCTGCAGATTTCTTTGTGGGCAGAAAAAGGCGCCAATGCAGGCAGGAGTCCTGTACAAAAGGGCCGCTTGCAGAGCCAGGACAAACAGAATGAGCTTGTGAGACAGGGAGACTGAGCGACCTCAACAGAGCTATGTCAGGACAGCTGCGGATTTGTTTGTGGGCAGACAAAGGTGCCAGTGCATGCAGGGGCCCAGTACAAATGGGCAGCCTGCACTGGCGGGTAAACCAGAATGAGTGAGTGACAGAGGGGGGGAGTGAGCGAGCTCAACAGAGCTGTATTGTAAGTGCTGCAAATTTCTTTGTGGGCATAAGAAGGCGGTAACGCAGGCAGGAGTCCAATGAAAAAGGGCAGTCTGCAGTGCCGGCAGAAACGGAATGAGTGAGTGAGAGAAGGGGAGTGCATGAGCGAGCTAAACAGAGCTTTGTCGGGACTGCTGCAGATGTCTTTGTGGGCAGACAAAGGCGCCAATAGAGGCAGGAGCCCAGTACAAAAGGGCAACCTACAGCGCCAGGACAGACAGAAAGAGTGAGTGACACAGTGGGAGTGTGCGACCTTAACGGAGCTCTGTTGTGACTGCTGTAGATTTCTTTGTTGGCAGGAAAAGGTGCCAACGCAGGCAGGAGCCCAGGACAAAAAGCCACCCTGCAGCGCTGGCAGAAATGGAATGAGTGAGTGAGAGAAGGGGAGTCAGCAGGCTCAACAGACCTGTGTCGGGACTGCTGCAGATTTCTTTGTGAGCAGAAAAAGCCCCCAACAGAGGCAGGAGCCCAGTACAAAAGGGCAGCCTGCAGCACCAAGAGAAACAGAATGCACGAGTGAGAGAGGGGGAGTGAGCCACCTCAACGGAGTTCTGTCGGGACAGCTGCAGAACTCTTAGTGGCCAGAACAAGGTGCCAACACAGGCAGGAGCCCAGTACAAAACAGCAGCCTGCAGCACCGGACGAAACAGACTGAGCGACTGACAGAGGGCCAGTGAGCGTGGTCAACACACCAACGCAATCAACATTCGGCGTTGACAAATGCTTGTTATAATGCTCATCTAGTATTTTTATCCTTAAGTGACTTTTGTAGCCCTAATCTTTCATATTCTTCCTCTTAATAGCATAGGAGAGATATCTACAAGTTACAAAGATAGGGTTCCCCCACTTTTTTGTTAGCTTCTGTCAGCCATTGGATGTACTCTGTCATTTGAGGAAGAGGGATCTGATGTATAATGGGTTCTTTTCTCAAGTGCCTCTTCCCTTTTCTAATGGAGAATGGAAAAACAAGATTTTGCCATCCAAATGCACCCTAAGTTTGGCTGGGTAAAGTGATGAAAATGGGATTCCTTCCTTCCACAGCTTGTCCTTGAAGTTATCAAAACTTTTTCTTCTCTCCAGCACTGTAGGCAACAAATCTGGGTATACTTGCAGTCTCATACCTCTATTTGTTAAACCCTTTTCCAACCATGCTTTTGTCAAAATTCTTTCCTTATCTTGATATCTCATGGAACAAATACACATGAATCAAGGCCTTCCCAGCTTATCCTTATGCCCAAAAGCCTGTGGACCCTATTTATTTCAATTTTTTGCTCTGGATATTGAAGGCCTAGTAGTGTTGTGAACATCTCCTCACAAAATTTAACTGGATCTAGGTCTTCTATTCCTTCTGGAAGACTTCCAATCTTCAAATTACTCCATCTGGACCTGGATTCCAAATCTTCAACCTTTAGTTTTAATGTTTCTAGCTCTCAGTTACTTTTCTCCAAGTTTTGGGTTATCTTAGGTATATCATCCTCTGCCTTACTGTACTCATTCTTTGTTCATGCTCATTTGCTTTTAGAGATAAAGTCTCAAATGTATCCACCATCTCTGTAAATTTTTGTGTAAGAGAGGAAACTGCACCATTTAATAAGTCAAAACCTTACTTCATCTCTTTAAGAATTGTTTGTTGAGTCTTGTCATTTTTATACTTGTCTGCCTGAGGAGCCATTTGTTCTGTGTTTGTGTTTGCTAGCTTCTGAGGAAAGTCCTCATTTTCCTTAGCTCTTGTACCTTCCACTTTTGAGTTTTCTCTGTCCAGTGTTTCTCCTTTTCCCCTTATCCATTTTTTTCAAATTTTTCCATTATCTTTGCCCCTTGTGTTTTCACTGTAGAGACCATTATCGTAAGGGCCGGGGCTTCCTTGATTTTGATCTTCTCCTGATTAAATATATCATATACACACACTGGAGAGTTCATTAAGACCAGGGGTTCTTGTTCTAATTGATGCACTTGCACCACTGTCTTAAGCTCCCTCAGTTGGGCTACCTTTATTGTCTTGGCCCCATTGCCTACGTATTGTAGTTCTCCTTTCTTATTATTTTCCCCACTGCTTAATTTTTATTTCATTTCTCACTGCCCTACTTTTATGCAACACCCATGTTTGTCATGCTTGCTGTTTCTCTTAAACTGTCTTCAGTACACTACCCTTTTGTTCTTTTAATTTGGTTGTTCAAAATATGAATGTACCTTTTGTTTGTTCCTCCTAAAGAAAGGGTTTTACCTTCAGTCACCCAATTAGCAGTTGACTCTGGGCTTCATTCTTTTCCTGTGACGTCTTTGTCAATTTCAAAGAGCTGAAGTGGTGTTGTTGGTGTTCTCCCTCTTTGTGAAGCATTTCCTTCTTTAAGATACTCCATGATTTCTTGTGTCCATTGGAACTGTTTAGACATGCCACGTTTCTGTCCCATGCTTAGTTTGCTTTTAGTTTTAAACTTTTCTCAGACACAAGGGCTTTTGTCTTTTTTTCCCCTAAATTGAGCAGCATTCAAGGAACTGGTGTCTCTCTACCACACATCATAGTTCAATCGGCCATCTGAAAACTGGAAGCTATACCTACCCCTTCCCATACCCTTGCCCATTATTTCTTAAGACTTATTACCTGAGTCTTATCATTTCCACAAGTGGCTTAAGACTTATTGATTAGACTTACAGCTTAGGCAAAGCCTTATAGTTTAGGCACATCACTTAGATTAAAGTTTAGGTTTAAACTTAAGGACTGGTTTATCACTTAAGTTTAGGCTTCTTGCTTTAGGTTTATCACTAAGTCTTAAGTTAGGTTTGCACTTACACTTACACTTATTGTTGAGACCTACCCTTATTGCTTATGCTTAGCCTTATTGCTTATGCTTATCATGTACAGGTGTTGCTTAGGCTTATTACTTAAGTTTACAGCATATATGTACCTCTTATAGCATAGTTTTATCAATTAGAATTAGGTTTAGGTTTAATTTTAGGCTTTTAATTTAGATTTAGGATTAGGCTTATTGCTTATATTTAGGCTTATTGCTTAGGCTTATCACTAAGGCTTAGACTTACACTTAGGCTTATTGCTTTGGCTTATCACTTAAGCTTACTCTTATTGCTTAGGCTTAGACTTATTGTTTAGGCCTTATCACTTAGATATATTGCTTAGACTTAGGCTTATCACTTAGATTTACAGTTAAGACAAATCTCTTATATTTTAGGCTTATCACTTAGGCTTAGTTTAGATTTAAGCATTGACTTATTGCTTAGGTTTTGGCTTATCATTTGGGTTTAGGACTAGTTTTATCTCTGATGATTAGGTCTATTGTTTAGGCATATCACTTAGGTTTAGGCTTACATTTAGGCTAATATTTATGTTTTATGCTTATCACTCAGGCTTGTCCCTTAGACTTATTGCTTAAGAGTTAGGCTTATTGTTAAGGCTAATTACTTAGGCTTACCTCTTAGGTTTAGGCTTATTCTTTAGTCTTATTACTTAGATTTAGGCTTACACTGAGGCTTAGACTTATTACTTAGGCTTATCTTTTATGCTTATCATTTAGACATACAGTTTAGGCTTTGGTGTAACAGATTTATAGTTTAGGGATAGCCTTATAGTTTGGCCTTATCACTTAGGTTTAGGCTTAAATTTAGGCTTATCACTTAGGTTTAGGTGTATTGCTTAGGCATATCACTTAGGTTGAGCCTTACACATAGGCTTAGATTTATTGCTTAGGCTTTCCCCTTAGGTGTATTGTATAGCATAGGCTTATCAGTCAGGCTTATCACTTAGTCTTATTGTTTAAGGCTTAGGCATAATGCTCATGCAAATCACTTAGGTTTAGGTTTATCACTTAAGCTTAGGCTTATTGCTGGGTCTTATCACTGAGATTTACCATAATTGCTTAGGATTCGCCTTACCACTTCAACTTAGGCTTTAGGTGTATTGTTATACTTATCCCTTAGGGTTAATGCTAAGACATAGCCTTATAGCTTTGGACTCTCACTTATGCTTAGGTTTGGATTTAATCTTAGGCTTATCACTTAGGTTTCCTTCTTATATTTAGGCTTATTGCCTTAGACTTATCACTTAAATTTAGGCTTACACTTAGGCTTAGGTTTATCATCAGACTTATCACTTAGGTTTATTGCTTATTGCTGGCCTGCTGGTGCAGGGACAGGGTGCCAACCTGCAATGCCGGCGACCTGGGTTTGGGAACGAACCCAGGATGTCAGCAGGCTGGCTGGGGGGAAGAAGGATTGAGCATCCAGCAGCTGCTTTCCTTCTCTGGGGGGAGGGTGGTAGAGTGTATGGTACAATGCGGACACCTAGCAGAGGCTGGGTGTACCATACGCACTGACGCAAACACATTCAGGGGGGCGGGGCAGACACTGGTCAGCATTGCATGTCCCCACCTTACACTGGGGAGAAAATGCCACTGCCTAGATGACACCTGCCTCGTCGCTCTGATTAGCTCCCAGGCCGGCTTCCCCGACCTATCCTGACGCTTGCAGCACTTAAGGGGCCAGTGCCCGCATACCCGCCCTGGGAGGTAAGCCAGGAGGTATCAGGGAAGTTGTGGCTCATGTAGGAGTGGGGCAGTGAGGCCCGTGACTGGGCTGAGGTACCGGCGCTGGTGGTGGGAATAAAGTATAATAAATAATAATAATAAAAAAAAGGTTTATTGCTTATTGCTCAGGCTAATCACTTAGGCTTATTACTTATGCTATCAGCTTAGGCTGATCACTAAGGTTTAATGTTAATCATTTTGACCTAGTCTTACTGTTTATTACTTAAGGTTTGATTGCTTATCACTTAGGGTTTATCACTGAACAAGGGACTCTGTGCAAAGTTTCTAGCATGAATTAATTCAGAATGAGATCTCTTAGTTACTTTGTCTAATAATTTCAGTGCCTGTTAAAAAAACAGATTTTCTTTGGGGGTATCTCAGTCATCAGGTCACACCATAGGAACTTCACCGTCGGTGAACCAGGATCCACAAGGAAGATGTTCTGCAGGACAACTGGGGCCACCCACACTGTAAGTGTCCATCAATGTCACCAACCATATCAAAGCATGGGTGGCTTTGCTCCCTCCTCAGTTCTTTTCCACCATTGACTCGATCGCATGGGTCTCCATGGAGGCTCTGATGCAGTATTCATGCCTTCTTTTTAGCTACAGCTTTTCTCTGTTATTTTTCTGAATCTCTTTTATTAAAGAGACTCCTTTATCTTGTTTATGTCAAGAGTTAATCCTTTGACTTCTCTTTTCTGTCACTGCCACTGTGGAAAGAAGATTGCCTCCACAGACGAACATTCTCTCTGTATCTTCTGTCTTGGGCCTGACCATGAAGTTTCTGACTGTGAGCTCCACCAGACATTTAACCAAACAACCCTCAGTCGATGAAGAAAAGCTCTTAAAAATTTCCTGATGGATCAACAGATAGCTAGTTCCGGGCTGGTGTCCCCGGGGTCCCAGCCTCTTAGTCACCCAATGGGATCATCAAGCTCCCAGGCCTCCAAGGCTAGAGACAAGTTCTCGGGGAAAAGTCATAAAAAAGACCAAGATCATGACCATTCCCCCTGGCAGTGATCACACTCACCGATGGCCTGTTCTCCTTCCTCAGGGGGATCTTTGTCGACTGTAGCTGCACCAACATGCAAAATCATTATCCAGGTCTCTGTGCCATCCAGACCCATACCGACAGTGCCCCCGCTTGATTCACAGGGCAGCCGGCCATTGACTTCCAGGTCGTCAGCCCCATCTTCATTGATGACGAGCTCATCATCGACAACCCCCCCATTGAGGTCTGACCCTTCTCCCTCCTGGGATACAGGGTCTTCAGGTTCACAGGGCCCATCAGGTGGGTCATCAATACCTGTGCCATCAGCCCCCCATCAACAAATGTCATCAATCTAAATGATATTCTGACTAAATTCACTTTGGTGATTGTGCAGCAGCTGGGCGCTTACAGGCCCATCTCACTGGTGCCGTTGATGGCCGCTTCATCATCGACTCCTACCTGTCTATAGCAGGAGGCTCTCCTCAGGCCATCATCAGCAAATCTGACTTCAGACCTGCATCTGAAAGAGGTTGACATCGAAGAAGGAGTACTACCCAGATCTCATTCTTCCCGAGGATGAAGAGGAAGAAATGAAAGAAATCCTGGCCTCTGACAGGTCAACAGATTTCTTTGTCAGTGAGGACTTGGTTAAGCATACTCCTAGGTCTCCTCCTGAGGACCCCACATTTTTCAGTGTGATGAAATACCTGTCTGCAGCCATGGGCTTTCACACTGAGGAAGAGGATGTTACCAGGAAAGAGCTGGTGGGCTTCCTGAAGATCCCAGAGTCTTCCCCCAAAATCATTCCTCCAGTCTTGCCTGCCTTGAGGAATGCAGCCACAGCTGCCTGGCACAGACCAGACATGGTACCAGCTATGCCCCACAGGGTGGACAAGCTTTACCATGCCCCCCCAGTGGTTTCCCTGCTATGCTGCCTAGCCTGAAACAGACTCAGTGGTTATTAAGGCAGACCACGACAGGTCTAAGGTGTCTAAGAACCTGAGCTCCCTCCCTCCCTCTGGATAAAGAGTCCCATAGAATTGACCTCTGGTGTAAAAGAGTTTTTGCCTCCTCTACCCTTGGGTTGAGGATTGCCAACAATCTGTCTCATATGGTGAAGTAGCAGAATTCTACCTGATTGGCAAATTGCATTGTGTTCTGCTACAACAAGTATGGCAAAGAATTGCCTGGAGTGGTTAAAGCTCATTCCACAAGAGGCATCGTTACCTCTGTGACTTGCTTCTGAGGGGTTTCAGCCACTGACATCTGTGCAACTGCCACCTGGAGTACTGTCCATATTTTCATCAAGCAAAACAGTCTGGACATTGCCTCAAGAGCCCATGTAGGTTTTGGCAGGACTTTGCTGCAAGGCCTTCTGTGTTAAATTTATGGTTGGCCTGCCTCTTAGACTGTCTGTTTGCACCTATAACTGCTTGGGACATGTTTCCATGGTGTGACCTGACTAAGATGCCCCCAAAGAAGATAAAACAGTTAAGTAAGAACTTACCATAACAGTAGATCATTGAAGAGATCTCAGTGGTTAGGTCTGCTTTCCCTCCCACCATCCCCCCCTCTTTTGGGCTCTTGTCTTGGAACTGACTGTCTGGTATATTCAGCCTATCCTATAGGTCTTGTCACCTCTCTCTGTCTTCTCAGTCCCTCATGGCTGGAGCTATGCTCCCTTTGTCACTGGGGGAAAGAAATGAAGAGGGAGTGTGGCTGCCCATGCCTTCATAGGGTTGGTGACATTGACGGATGTTGACGACGTGGGCGGCCCCAGTTCTACTGCTGAAAATCTTCCGTGTGGATCCTGCTTCCCAGACAGTGAAGTTCCTGTGGTGTGACCTGATGACTGAGATCCCCCTTGAAGATCAGCTCTTATGGAAAGTTCTTACATAACTGTTTTTTTCAGTGAAGATCTATTGATAATGTCATAACCAGAATTCACAACTGAGTCCTCCCCGCAAGCTACCTTCTAGGACTTATTTCTCCCATGTTACATAAAACTGAAGTTGTAGTACAGTAAATATTTGAGAAAGGAAAGCAGACACTGGGTGGGTACTGGGCATGCATTTTCATAAAGTGAAGATACAGGGTACTTAAGACTGTGACAGGGTGTTGAAGTGCAGCGACAAACAGGACTTTGCAATGCCAAAGTTGTGTGCAATTTATGAAGGGATGAGACTTCAGAAGTATCAAACTGTGTGCAGTTTTTGAATGGATGAAATTTCAGAATGCTACCAGGTTGTAATTATGGACCCCAACAATGACACAATCTCAAAAAGTAACTGGAACACACAGTTCTGTAATGTGGCAAGGATGCTGAAATTCAGAATGGGACATTGTCATAAATGTTCAGAATGTGGCAGAGATATGCAATTTCAAAATGTGTGAGAGTAATAATTGCAGAAGGTTTACCTATACCTCAGAAACATCAATTTCAGCAATGTAAATCATAACGCAAGCAACTGGCTGACAGACAACACAGCTATGACATTTCAACGACAGCAATGTGCAGTGCTGGACCCAAGCAACAATGTCATGTAACAGCAGGGGAAGTACAACAAATAAGTGTCTCACCACCTCACCATGCACTATACGGGAAAGAAAAGCTTCGCCCCTGCACCCACTACTACTTTATATAACAAGCCCCAAGTCATGGCAAACTAGAGGGAAGGCATATAAGTAGTCAACACTCGGTGCTATCATTACACTACTGGCAAACATACCAGGTGGCAGATAACAAAGGTAGTTCAGACAGCCTGTGTCAACATCCCAGCGACATCATTACCATGCCAGAAATCAGTTGGTACATTAATGGGCTACCGTTGCAGAATGTGGCAGGGATATGCAATTAAGTAATGTGTAGAGTGTCATGTGTCATGGGTGCATCATTTCAGCATGTGGTGGTGATGCACAATTTCAGAATGTGGCAGAGAAGCCTGATTTCAGATTGTGGTGGCAACATGAAATTTCACAATGTGACATGGACACAGAATTTGAGAATTTGTCAGGTATGTACTGTTCCAGAATGTGGTGGTCACATACAGTTTCAGAATGTGGCAGGGATTCACATTTTTGGAATGTGGTGGTGTGCATAATTTTGGAATGTGCCAGGGAAATGCATTTTCAGAATGTGGCGGGGATGCACAATTTTGGAATATAGCAGGGATTCACAGTCTTGGAATCTTGCTTGGATGTGAAATTTTGGAATATGGCAGGGACAATCATTTTCAGAATGTGGTGGGCATATGCATTGTTGGAATGTAATAAATATGCCCTACCAAGTGAAATAGTAATGAGTAATACCATGGATGTATTTAAGAAACAATTGGATATTTATATGGGTAATAGAAAATTATCTTATATAAGATGAATTCTAACCCACCATATTGGTGGCAAGCTCTATAAGGGCATCCTGCCTCCTGAGCTCGTTGTATCCTATGAACCTATGAACCTTGACATTCAATAGCTTTGTCCAGCGCTGCATTCCCAAACCACCTCCTGCTGTATTCTAAAGTACAGTAACATGCATCTGAACATTCTGAAAATGCATGCACTGTGCCCAACCCTGTGTCTGTTTTTTTTTTCCAAATGATTGCTACAACTACAGTTTCTTAAACTTTGGAGAAATAAGTCCTGTAAGGTTGTTGGCTGGGAGGATTAGACTGTGAGTTCTTGTTATGACATCATCAGAAGCACTTCACTGAATCTGGCTTTTTTGAACAGGGAGTTAAATCAGGGTTACAAAATGGCTCATAACATTTAAATAAAGTAACTTATAGATCTACTTTTTCATATGATGCTTATTGTAGATATACTGATTATAATTCTGCAATGTAACATTTTTGGCTGGACTCTCTCTTTAAGGTTACTTGCTTATCACTTAAGGCTTATCACTTATTGCTTAGTTTTTTTGCTTAGGCTTGTCACTTAGGATTATCTCTTTGGCTTCTTGCATATCACCTACTCTTATCACTAGGCTTATTGCTTATCATGACAGGGTTATCGCTCAAGGCTTATCGACTAGGCTTATCCCTTTAGGCTTGTCACTTATTGCTTAAGGGTTATGGCTTATCATGTAAGGTTCACGACTTATAGCTTATCACTTCATTCTTATAGCTTAGGCACATTGCTTATTGCTTTGGCTTATTGCTGAATGTTGAGGCTTATCAGTTAAGGCTTCAGCTTATTGCAGATCCTTTATCACTTAGGCTTATCACTTAAGGCATATTGTTACAGGCTTATCACTTAAAGTTTATTGCATATTACGTACTGATTAAGGCTTATTGCTGAGAGTTATCATTTAGGCTTATCACCCAATGCTTATGACTTAGTGCTTATCGCATAAGGCTCATAGCTTATCATGTAATTATTACCTGTGTCTTATTGCTTATCACTTAAAACTCATCACATAACGGTTATTGTTTATGCTTATCACTTAAGACTTATCACTTGGACTTATCGAATACTGCTTTAGGCTTATCATTGTTCACTTAAAGCTTTTTGTTTAAGGCTTATGCTTATTGCTTAAGGCTTATTACTAAAGGCTTGCTGCTTATTTCTTAAGACTTATCACTGATTGCTTAAAAAGTTACTGACACTTCAAAGAAAACTTTAAAAATCGTCATAATTAGGTACAATTCTACCTGCGTTCCATTTATATTTTGTATATTTCTCCTCCCCATTACTTATTACTAAGGACATTTGCATGAATATATTATCTTTATCCCTTAGAGTTCCTTTAGAGTCCATCTGCCTCTATAGCTTACTCCCTACTTCAAGTCATAATCCTTTGTTGTGACATCACAATCTGTTGCCATGGGAGTAATTGTGATACCACAAGCAGTGCTTTATGACTTCAGATAGGGAGAAAGCAGCAGGAATAGATACACTCTTCAGGAGCAAAGATCCTGTTTTCATACAAATGACCACAGTAATAAATAATGGGGAGGAGGAATACAGCACTAATGGGAAATACAAGCTGGACTGTTTCTAAACATTGGGTTTTGTTAAAGTTCTCCTGAATGTGTCACTAGCTCTTTAAGGCTTATTGCTATAGGCTTACCACTTATTGCTTTAGGCTAATCACATAATGATTGTTGTTTACGCTTATAACTTAAGACTTATCACTTAGGCTTATCAAATACCACTTAAGGTTTGGCTTATGCTTATTACTTAAGGCTTATCACTGATTGCTTAAGGCTTATTGATATGGACTTATCAGTTAGTACTTGAGGTTTATTGCATATCGGTTATTGCTTAAGGTTTATTGATGAGACTTATTATGGCTTATTACTTAATGCTCATCACATAATGATTATTGCTTATCCTTATCACCTATGACTTATCACTTAAGCTTATTGAATATGGCTTTAGGCTTTTCATTGTTCACTTAAAGCTTTTTGTTTAAAGATCATGCTTATTGCTTAAGGCTTATCGTTAAAAGCTTATTTCTTAAGACTTATAGCTTAAGGCTTATTGCTATAAGTTTATCACTTATCACTTAATAGAAACATAGAAACATAGAGTTTGACGGCAGATAAGGACCACTTGGCCCACTCAGTCTGCCCCTTTCCCTACCTATTGGATAAGCTGCAGATTCTAGTTAACCAACAGCCTACTTCCTGCAACCCCATTATAATTGCCTTATGTCTGTCCCATGCATGTTTAAATTCCCCCACAGTTTTAGACCCCACAACCTCCCCAGGAAGGTGGTTCCATGTCTCCACCACTCTCTCCGTGAAAAATAATTTTCTCACATTACCCCTGAGCCGTCCCCCCTCTAACTTTAAATTGTGTCCCCTTGTTCTTACACATCTCTTTTTCTGAAAGATGCTACCCTCCTGGACTTTGTTGATTCCCTTGAGGTACTTAAAAGTTTCTATCATGCCCCCCATCCCTCCTTTCATCAAGGGTATACATATTAAGCTCTCTCAGTCTCTCTTCATATGGTTTCTGATGTAGACTCTGCACCATTTTAGTTGCCCTCCTCTGGACTGCTTCCATCCTGTCTATGTCCTTGCATAGATGAGGTCTCCAAAACTGCACGCAGTACTCCAGATGGGGTCTAACCAACTGTCTGTACAGAGGGATAACCACTTCCCTTTTTCTACTTGTGATGCCCCTCCCTATGCATCCCAGTATCCCCCTGGCTCTCCTTACTGACGTCTCACATTGCTTACCCACCTTTAGGTCATCTGATATGACTACATCCAGATCCCTTTCCATTATTGTTGTTGTTAGTTCCTCCCCTGCTATTGTGTACTCTTCTCCTGGATTTTTATTTCCCAGGTGCATTACTTTGCACTTCTTTGCATTGAATCTAAGTTGCCATATGTCTGACCATTCCTCCAACCTTGCCAAGTCCCTTCTCATCCTTTCTACCCCACCTTGTGTATCAACTCTGTTACAGATCTTTGTGTCATCTGCAAAGAGGCATACCTTTCCTTCCAGACCCTCTGCAATGTCACCTATAAAGACGTTAAAGAGGATCAGACCCAGTACTGAGTCCTGAGGTACCCACTAGTAACCCTTCTTCAGAATGTGTTCCATTCACTATTACCTTCTCTGTCCTGTTGTGCAGCCAGTTTGCTACTCAGGCTACCACCCTGGGACCCACTCCCAGGCTGGCTAACTTGGTTATTAATCTTTGTGGGGACTGTGTCAAATGCCTTGCTAAAGTCTAGGTAGGCTACATCCACAGCCCCTCCCTGGTCTATTACTTTGGTTACCCAGTCAAAGAAATTGATTAGATTCATCTGACATGACCTTCCTGCTGTGAATCCATGCTGCTTTGGGTCCTGTGCCCGCTGGCCTCTAGGTACTGAACAATTCTTTCTTTCAGAAGTGATTCCATCATTTTCCCCACCACTGAGGTCAAACTAACAGGTCTGTAGTTTCCTGCTTCTGCCTTGCTCCCACTTTTGTGAAGGGGAATTACATCTGCCCTCCTCCAGTCCTCAGGTACCACCCCATCTTCCCATGATTTGTTAAAAAGTGTGGTTAGTGGTGACACTAGGTCCTCCTTAGCTCTTTTAGGATTCTAGGGTGAATCCCGTCGGGCCCCATTGCTTTGTCCACCTTGAGTTTTAGGAGTTCTTTCAGGACTCTTTCTTCTGTAAATGGACTGGTGTCAACCCCCCTACCCAGAGTGCTTCTACTGTTTGGTTTAGGTAACTTCACCTCATCTTCTTTTGTGAATACTGAGCAAAAGTATTCATTCAGTAACTCTGCCTTTTCACTGTCTCCCTCTGCCCCCTTCCCCTCTCCTTTATTAATCTTCACTATCCCTCTCTTAACCTTTCTATGCTCCCTAATGTGCCTATAAAAGGTTTTATCCCCCTTCTTAACTGAGTTGGCTATCTTTCCTCGGTTTGGGCCTTTGCTTTTCTGACTGCCTTCCCCATTTCTTTCTGCTTTAATTGATACAGTTCCCTGTCGTGCTCTGTCTGTGACTTACAGCTTAAGTCTTATTGCTGAGCCTTATCATTGAGGCTTATCACTTAAGGCTTATGGCTTAGAACCTATCACTTAAGGATTATCACTTATCATGTAATTATCACTTATGGTTTATTGCTTATCACTTAAGACTCATCACATAAGGATTGTTTCTTATGCTTATCACTTAAGGCTTGTCATTTAGGCTTATTGAATACCAGGAATGACTTACGACTCAGGCTTATCGAATACCAGGAACAATTAAAAAATTATGCACTCACCCACATGGCACACAATGTGGTGAGGCTTCACCAAAAAAAAAACACTAAGGCAATCCTAACTTGCATCCAGTGGTACACTTTATTTCACTGGGAAGGTGGCATAGTGCAGAAGCAATTCCACAAGCAGTGAAGAAACCCTAATGCTTGGCACGTGTGCGCTTTGTTAAGGAGCTAGCATGGTAACTTTAGCAACCTTTTTAAATGACTGTCTTAAAGGGACAGTACCATCATACATATATTGAGTGTATTAGTGCTCAATGAAAATGATCTTAAACAAAGAAGATAAACAGCTTAAAACACAATTACTCTGAAATTATTAAGAAAATATACCTCGATAATAAGTTAAATGTGTTCATACAAGAATCAAAGGATCAAAAAGTATGATACCAAATATATATTGAGGAAAAGTAAACTGACAGAGAAGACATTACATACTGTAATTATATATTTATAGACACAATGCAGACATGACATGCTAAAGCAAAATGTTATAGACAATTAAGTGTAAGAAGTAAGTTCTCATAAGAAAGAGGCTATTTCTAGCCTATCATTTACACCTAGTGGATTAGTAGTGCCAAGTTTAAAAATCACAGCTTCTGTCTTTGGCAATTTAAGATCAATATCCCCTCCACTTGGACCCACTGACACCTTCTCTATGCTGGTAAAAGACCATCTATGCATACCAGACAAAGTTGGGTAAACCACATGTACAGTAGCAACATAATCTAAATCTTGTTTTGCAATGGGTTATAGCTCCAGGCTCATCGACAAGGCTTATCCATTTAGGCTTATTGCTTATTGCTTAAGGCTTACGGCCTATCACATGAGGCTTATGATTTATAGCTTATCACTTAATTCTTATAGCTTAGGCACATTTCTTATTGGTTAGGCTTATTGCGAAATGCTTAGGCTTATCACTTAAGGCTTAGGCTTATTGTTTATCTCTTATCATGTAATTATCACTTATGGGTTATTGCTTATTGCTTAAGGTTCCATGTCGTTGCAGTGACAGTAAATTTGCTGACCATCACTACAGTGATGGCACAATGCTGCCAATTAGCATTTCTCTGTACAAAAGTGTGTTTTTTAAGGGGGGCTTCCCCCTGCACCCCCCGCACTTTAGATAACCAAGTCCGAGTTGGAGTTGGTTCAGGGAAGGGGGCGAACTTCCCAGAGACAGCAGCATTGGGAAACCAGCAGACCATCACAGCGAACTGTTGATTTTGTCGCCAATGGTCTTCGCTGTGTTCTCGTTGTAGTGGCAATGGTATACCATTGCTTAAGGCTTATCACATAATGGTCATTGCTTATGCTTATCATTTAAGACTTATCACTTAGACTTATTGGATACCACTTAAGACTTATTATTGTTCACTTAAAACTTTTTATTTAACACTTATACGTATTGCTTAAAATTTATTGTTCATGCATATTGCTTAAGTTTAGGCTTATCCCTTAGGTTTAGGCTCATTGTTTAGGCTCTGGCTTATCACTTAGGCTTTGGATTATTACTTCAGTTTAGGTAATTGTTTAGGCCTATCACTTAAGCTTAGGCTTACTGCTTAGGCCCATTGCTTAGGCTTATCATTTAGGTTTAGGCATATTGCTTATCATTTAGGATATCAAATGTTTATCGGTTATGCTTATGCTTATGGCTTATTCTTATCACTAAAAGCTTATCTTATATTTCTTACGACTTATTGTTAATTGTTTATTACTTGCACTTATTTAAATTTTTTGCTTAGGCTTATTGCTTACGCAAATCACTTTGGTTTGGGCTTGTCCTTTATTGCTTTGGCTAATTGCATAGTCTTTGGTCTGTTGCTTGGGGTTAGACTTATTGCTTAGGTTTAGGTTTATTGCTTAGGCCTATCACTTATGCTTAGGCTTATTGCTTAGGATCATTGTTTAAACCTAGGTTTATTGCTTGGTTTTAGGCTTATTACTCAGGCTTAGGCTTACAGCTTATCATTTAGGTGTATCACTTAAGGATGATCACTTATGTTTAAGTTTATCACTTAGGCTTACACTTATTGCTTAGTCTTGTAACTTAGGCATTGCCTCATAGTGTAGGCTTAGGTTTAGGCTTCAGTTTAGGTTAATAACTTATACTTTGGCTTAATGTTTCAGTTTATCACTTAGGTTTAGAATTAATGTTATTTCTTAGGTTTAGGATTAATGCTGTGGCTTATCACTTAGGGGTATTATTTAGGCTAAGGTGTTTCATGTAGGCTTAGGCTTATCATGAAGGCTTATTCTTATTAATTAGGTCTGTTTCTTAAGCTTAACCTTATTGCTTAGGCATATCACTTAGACTTGGGCTTTAATTTCAGCTTATCACTCAGGTTTATCACTTAGGCTTAAACTTTATACAGTAGGTTTCATTGGTTTTATAGGTTAATTACAAGCTAAATTAAGGCAAGATTCCCATTAATGCTCACACTATCTTCGGAAAAATACCCTGTTTCTCCGTTTCTAATACAGAATTTGTCCAAATTTACCTTAAATTCACTCATTCTCTTACTACCTACCACTTCCAATGGGAGGGAATTCCAGAAAGCCACTACCCTTTGATTATACCAAAATGCCCTTTTCTTTGTATGGCTTAAATCCCCTTTTAATTGCAAAACATGGGATCTAGTATCATGTTGCTGATCTTTCAAATCCAAACCTAAACAGTACCAAAAGTCATGATTTGTAAAGGCACCATACACTATACATACATCCTCTCACAATTGTCTACTGTGTATTCTAGAGAGAACCTCTCCAAGGTATCCAAGCTTTTCTTGTAACTTAGACCCTTAAAACCCCTTACCATCCTGGTGGCTCTTCACTACACCCCTTCTAGAATTCTGATCTCAGCTTTCGTACTGGGTGACCAGAGCTAAGCACAATACCCCAGGTGTGTTCTAACCAATGATACATACAAAGGAACTACAACTTCCCTGTTTCTACTCACTATATGCCTGGCAATACTACTCAAAATTCCATTAGCCCTCTTAGCAATCACATGATAGTGTTTTTTAAAGCTAAGGTCCTTTGTTACAATCATATTAAGATCCTTTCCCTCTGTCACCTCCTTCAAGAGCTGGCCTTTGAGTAGATAGTTCACTTTCATATTTTTATTACCCAAATGCATCACTGAGCATTTATCACTTAGCCTTCTCACTTAAGCTTATCAAAGTAAGGCTTATTGCTTAGGTTTAACATTTAAGTTTAGTATTACCACTGAGGCTTACTGCTTAGGTTTATCACTTGGGCTAATTCATTAGGACTATTACTTATGCATATCACTTTTGGCGTAGGCTTACATTTAGGCTAATTGCTTATCAGTTATCATATAGGCTTAATGCTTATTGCTTAGGCTTTATCACTAATGCTTAGGCTTATTGTTTAGGCTTAGGGATATCCCTTAGGCTTCACTTACCACTGAGGCTTATCACATAGGTATATAGCTTTGTTTTAGCATTATCACTTAATCTTATCACCTAGGCTTAGGCTTAGGTTTAAGCTTAGGCTTATCACTCAGCTTTATCACTTAGGCTTTTTGCTTAGGTGTATTACTTAGGCTAATCACTTATTACTTAACAATAAGGAGGTTGATGGGCACTGCACTCATAGAGTTTATTAGTATTGTGGCCTGTGCCATGGTCAGGGGAGAATGTGGGTTTGGTGTTCATTGAACTCTCAAAAGCATTTGATCTTGTTGAGCACACTATTTTGCACAGCAGGATGGCTGCTATTGGTGTGGCACCAGAGACTCTAAAATGATTTCAGAGATACCTAGTTAGGAGGTCTCTACTGGTAATGGTTGACTGTGTAAAATCCAATATATGGGACAACATTCACATCTTAGGCCCCCTGATGTTCCAGATACACATTAATAATCAAACTTAAACAGTAGAGAAATTCTGACATACATCTTTATATGGATGATACTGTCCTCATCACTTTAGCCAGCAATAAATCAGAAATGGGATGCAAGTTACAGGAGGACTTTAATGGATTAGAGAAATGTTTCAGAAACTCTAAGCCTCCCTCCAAAAACAGTCTGTTCTGTTTTCAATGCATTTAAGTAATGAGGGAAAATATAGTGAGTTAAATATTAGGCTACTGAATGGAGAGCAAATTACTAAAGTAAGAAAAGACAAATAACTGAGAGTTTTAATTGATAACTCACTAAAGTAGGATGAACATAAATAATACAATTAACAAGGTAACTTGCTAAATTGGTGCACTTAAAAGGCATGCCCTTGCCCTTACTAGAAAAGCTAGAGTAAATATTGCCATTCAGCTTACATTACTGGTGTTAGAATATGGCAACCTATTGGATAATAATGCCTCTAAACAGTCACTTGACCGATTGGATATTGTCTATAACAAACTGATCCATTTCTTCTAAACAGGCTCACTCTTGTGATCTCACAAAAAAGTAACCTGGGACTCACTTTCTGTTAGACGAGAAACACAAAAAACATCAATGGTCTATGAGATCATTAATGGCCTAATATCTGGCATAACCTTGACAAGTGCACCTAAAAATTCCAGTAAATATCAATTGTGCAATGTCAGCAACAGAGGGCTTTTAGTACTAAAAATATGCACAGAAGTATGGTATGATCACAACTAACAACTGGGTTTCCAAAACATGGAGCCAACTAGCTCCAAATACTTGATCTTTAGTTAAATTAAAGATTTTTAAAAGTCACATCTCTGAGGACATATGCCATGTCTCTGATTTTAAATTTAGTTCATTGTCATGTATTGAGTAATGTTTTGTTTATACTAGTGTTAAATTTAGTTTGTGTTATGTTTGATGTCTATTATTTGTATTCTGTACTTAACTAATCAAATGAATGCAAGACAATCTTGTAAATAGGGCCTATGGATCCTGTGAGTTTTATCCTGTGTAAAAAATAAAGATATTTACTACTACTGTACTACTGAAGTTTATACTTATCACTTAGGCTTTAGCTTATTATTTATGGTTAGAGATTGGCTTAATGTGAGGTTTATCACTTAGGCTTATTGCTTAGGTTTAGGCTTATCACTTAGGCTTCCCTCTCAGGCTTATTGCTTAGGGTTATCACTTAGGCTTACCATTTATGTTTAGGATAATCACTTAGAGTTAAACTCAGGTTTATCATACTACTACTATGGTTCATATTATGGAGGATGAGGAGCAAGAAAGCTATAAGGTCATGATCGCTCCTATGCTATCACAAAAACTTAAGAGTTTTTCAAATTTGTGTCTTTGAGTAAGAGCACATCAAGGTGTTTTTTGAATTCCTGTTTAGTTTTACTGATGATTACTTCTATGGGCAATTTGTTCCATGGTTGTATAACCTGTAGAGTAAAGAAGAATTTTTTAGTATTATAAAGAACATATTTTCTATCCAGTTGTAGCAGATGCCCTCTAGTGTCATACTTGTTGTCCTTGAAAACTAACCCTAGTTCAGACATCAAATATGGGTCATTTATAATGTCAAATAAGAACAGTAAGTCCCCCCTAAGTAGACGAGTTTCTAGTGACATCAGGTTCAGGGCGATAAGTCTGTCATTATACGATGTATTATAAAAGCCATTTAAATGTTTGGTGAAATTCCTTTGTACTTTCTCTAGTTGTGTACAAGATGATTTCTTGTATGGGCACCATAACTGGGAAACATATTCTAAATGAGGTCTTACATAAGCCCGATATAAGGGCATCAAAATATTGGAATTCTATAACTTAATATTATGTCGGATAGAGCAAATTACTTTGTTATTTTTACAGATGACCTGATTAACTTGAGTTGAGTACTCCATGTTATTTGAAATAATAATTCCTAGATTTTTCTCATCTGTGGTGGTCAATAAGGTGGTATCTCCTACAGTGTACAGTGTATTTGGGTTCTGAGGCCCCAAATGCATAACTTTACATTTTTTATTGTTAACATTCATACTCCATTGAGTTACCCAATCAGAGATCTTGTTCAAATCTCACTGTATGGTCTCAACCTGGGCTGGAATAGCATAGGGTCCACCAGTTTTGACATTATCTGCATATTTAGTGGAGGTACAGATACAATTGTGTGTCATATCTGAGATGAAAATCTGAAATAGGCTAGGACCCAGAACTGAGCCCTGTGGCACTCCGTTTGACACTAGACCTGTGTCAGAAAGTACACCATTAATCAGTACACAATGAGTCCTATTATTTAGCCAGTTACATATCCAGTTGGTGATTGAAATATTTAGGTTAAGATCTAATAATTTGACCTTTAATGCCCAGTGAGGCATAATGTCAAAGGCTTTGCTAAAGTCTATAAAAATTATATCATATGGGATCTTCTTATCGAGTTCTGAACTGACTGTCTCATAAAAGCACATAAGATTGGTCAGGCATCCTCTGCCTTGTTTAAACCCACACTGATCAGGAGCCTGCCTGTCTAGAATTGGAGCAATTAAATCCTTGCTTAGACTTTCTAATACTTTGCAGATAGACTAAGTTAGACCGATTGGTCTGTAATTTTCCCATACTGATTTTGACCCATTTTTATGGTTGAGGATGACATGTGCATGTTTCCAGTCTTTTGGGACATAATTATGTAATAAGCATCATGTATACTAAGGTTGATATCTTAGCTTATCACTTAGGCTTAGGTTTAGACTTAAGTTTAGGCTCATCACCTAGGTCTAAACTTATCACTTAGGCTTAAGATTGTCTTAATTTTAGGTTTATCACTTAGTCTTAGGTTTATTGCTCAGGTGTAGCCTTATCCATCAGTCTTAAGTTTAGGATTATCACATAGACGTTAGTGTATTGCTTAGGCTTACTGCTTAAGATTATCTCTTAGGTTTAGGCTTTTCACTTAGGTTTATCAATTAGACTTTGGCTTGCTTTTAAGCTTAGATTTATTGCTTAGGCTTATCATTAGTGCTTTTTACTTAGGCTTATCACTTAGGATTATTGCTTAAGGCATAGGCTTATTGCTTGGGCTAATTACTTCGGCTTGGGTTTATCACTTAGGAACACGCAAAGACAACACCAAAAAAATAACAAACCCATAACTCTGTTAGTGTTGTCTCTGATGAGCTTGCCATGTTCCAGACAAATATTGTCTCATATTAGTTGAAAACAGTAGCTGATTTGAATAAATAAATATGTATGAGCTTTACATCCTCCTAAACCAATGACTAAGAACATGTAAATGAGTTTTCCTGTTTAAAGACAGTATGTTGTCAGAGCAGGCCACACCTTCTAACGAAGGGTAATCAAGGAACCAAAGCTCTGGGGCAAGTTAGCATCAACATTCTATGACCAAATAAATTCCTAACATACTTGCTACTCACTAAGAATTTGCTTTGTTATTTGGTTTATTAGTGTGCCTTCTCTGTGTTTCCTGGTTGCTGTTCCTGCAAAGTCATGCCTTATGCCCATGTTCCTAAGCATAATGGAACCTGTGTCAGCCCATGGTGGGGCCTTGGTTGATAGCCTCTTCGGAAACCTGCCATGCTGGGGGAAGGGGCAGGGCACAAGTGTACTCCAAGTTAAATGAAGGCGTAAGGAATTTAATCTTCAGCACCCCCTTTTCACATCCATCAAAGACATTTGAGCTAATTGGCACAGGTAGTGCTCACATAATGGCATGTTGGCACAGGTGCTGCTGATGTCTCTTCCACCCATAGAAAGCTGACACCACTCCCCCAAGCCACAAATGGAATGAAATAGAATATAATGAGTTGGCCCATGGGATCAGTGACAGCATTACTGTTTATGGTGTTGAAGGTCAGAGTTTAAAGTGCAAGCTCAGAGCAACAGTGGACCAGCATGGGGAGGTGGATCATGGCTCATAAAGGATGGTCTTATCTTACATAAAGGGAGGGCTCATGGGCCAATGACGGTACAGCAAACAGCTCTTGCAATACTGATGTTAATGGGCTGTTTGATTATGGCATGCATCCCATGCTTGTGCCTGCACATGTATCTGTGTCTTGGGAAGGGGTACCTGTATAGAAGAAGAAGGTCATGCACCCAATATGACCAGGATGACTTTCGGTGCCCCCTGGTCCCATGCCGCTGACTGTTTACCTTACTAAGATTGGTCCAATTGGTGATGATGGTCCAACAGCACCATTATGGGGAATGAGACACTTGGTAAGAGTGTAAATGACAGAGAAAATGTTTCTTTTTTTTTTTTTTTACAACTCTTTTTCTTGCCCCTATCCACCAGGGCATTTCTCAGGATCCCTCTCGAGGTCTACAGCCCCTGAGCACTCACCTGAACTGCGACTCTCTGACAACTGTATCGGAATCAGGACTCTTGTCCCCCACCACGAGAGTCCCCAGAGGGTAAAGTTGGGAGAAGCGGCCGGCATTGGGTGTGTGGGCCTTGGCCTCGGAGTCCACCGTCATCTCACCTGGTGGCAGGTTTTTTTTCTCTCCTTACTTGTTATGCTATCGATCCCTCTCCCCTAAAGAGCTCAGTCATGCAATGGTGTCCAGGGCACCTGCCACAGTTCTTGTCCTGTGCTACATGTTGCCCAGGCATGCGCATGCCTCCGGTCACCACCAGGGGCCACTGCAGTGCCAGGCAAAGCCTGGCTCCCACCTCAGAGAGAGGAGAGCTGTCCTGTGGACGCTCAATCCTCTCTCTCCCCTGCTGACCTCCGGCAGCTCAGGCTCATTCCCGAACCCGGGTCACCAGCGTGGAGCAAGGTGTGGCATCCAACACCTCAACCCTCAGCACCACCGGGCTGGTAAGAAAGTGGTTCTTGATGCCCACAGAAGGCCCACAGGAAAGACTGAGTCAGTGATGGGAGAAAGTAGGAGTCTATAAACAGTAAATTAAAAGTAATAGACTAGAACTATTGTAGCTGAAAAGAACATTGCAGAATAAAACAGAATGTTTGAAATATGTTACAACCTGGGAAGGGGAAGTGCAGCCTCTGTGAGTGCATGATGCCCTCTGGTGGCTTAAGTGGAGGGGAATCATGTGTTTATACACACATGAACAATCACAAACACACCCAACCTCCCCACCCACCCACCAAACATGCAACAGAGGACTAATCAGACAAGGAGGCATCCAATGTTCCACTGCAGTGCTTGGATCATTCCACCCACTGGTGAAGAGTCAGATAACAGTCTCCACTCACGTGAACTATGCAATGAATGAGGAGGTCATGGGACCTAGAACACTGAAGATAGTAGCTGTAGTTATGGGAGCGTGGGAAGAATAGGAGAATACTGCATTAGGAATGAATGAAGCAAATACCGTAGGTGGAAATGGCAGATAGAGAATAATTAATAAACAAAATATGTAGAACAGGACAGAATATGATAGTACAGAATATAATGGTACAGGACAGGGCAGGACTGAACAATATTATTGACCATAGGGAAGCCAGCTTCCAATTCCGACCATCAAACTTTTTTCCATCTACAAAGTGTTGAGGACTTTACCCACTCTTACTCCTTCTACACACACACACACACACACACACACACACACACACACACTACCTACCTACCTATGCACATAGCACAGCCCCCCTCCAAGCCAGTAAACTTTCTTCAAATAACATGCGTCAGACTGTTCCCCCTCCTCCTTCTCATTTCTCGGGCCTGTAGCACAACATTATTGTGCATCTTAAAGGGGCATCAGTTAAACTAGTGGATAGCGCTTCACTTTCTTCACAGAAGCACCAGCATTCCAGTGTGGAAGCACTATATGAACAACCTGGGGCACTTTATAAATGCAAGCATTTCTTTTCATTAAACCAGCAGGCTCCTTTATAAATAAAATGGGATACTATTAATGTGCAATAATGGTGACTATAGGATTTAAAGGGACAGTAAAGGTTATAAAGATATGCCAGGTTGGCCACCCTGACAGGAAAAATAGCAAAGGATGGAGGAAGAAAAGATGATAGGAAAGCATGAAAAGAATATATTAGGGGGTTACACATTTTATTTCAGGACTAATCATTCCTAACAGGGGCACTCTGTTACAACCTGTGCAATCTTGCAGTCAGAGCTGATGATTGCTCTGGCCCGCTACATGATGTCTTTCATCCTCATAATGTAGTGTGACTAATCCACACTGGCAATCGACTCAGCCAACAGCACTGCAAGAAAGGCTTTATCATTTGGCCAGATGGATCGGGACAGTCCATAGGCATCCAGTACCACCAGCAATACTGGTACTGACTATGGCAGATTCTGACATTGGCCTTCTTGATGTTGGCTGAATGCTGCTGAAGGTGCATGCACTGATAAGAAATATGAATGGTGCCAAAATTCTGCAACAGAATTAGCACCTCTACCATGACACAGTGCATGAGAGGGAGAGTCCTGTGAGATTTACCACAACCCCAGACATATATTCCCTGTGACCATGGACCCTCCGCCACACAAAATAAAAAAAACTTAGGACACAGTTATTCTATTTAATTTAACTTAGTAAGCATTTAAAATATTTTAGTGAGAAAGCAAAGTTTATTTTTTTTTAACTGAGAAAGAGCTATCTCTTTGTTAGTAGCAGGTGAGGTTTCTGACAAGGAGAACAAACTAAAAATAACAGAGAAAGAGTTCTGGAAACTCTTTGAGTGATCAGTATAGACATAAACAAGTAATCTAAACATGTATGAGCAATGGTCAATAGTCAATGAGCAATAGTCAGCGGGTGTGAAAAGCTAGGTGTGGCATTTACTCCGTGGCTCAAGTAACTGCCACATCTCACTCTTCACAATCACTGCCTCCTGCTTAGCGTGTACATGCTTAGATCACTTCTTTATGTCCATACAGATCCCTCAAGGAGTTTCCAGAAGCCTAAAGCCATTTATTATTTTCAGTTTCTCACCTCCACTTGTAAATCACTGGGGTTCCTACCTGGCAGCCATCTTGAGTTAATCATGACAGAGCAACCAATTTAAGACCAGTCTTCATTACCTAGTAACAGTGAATTAAGACTGGTCTAACCTAAGACTTCCATGATCATGCTTTGTGCAACATTCTAATCAGGGTGTCTTAAGCTAGCCCAGTTTTGGTGACTTATAACCGGGCTTAGGCTTAAGCACTAATTCAACTTTGTGCAACCAGCCCTTGCTTTTTATGTCCTACCTTAAACTACCAGGTAGAAAATCTTCTAATAAGCAAACAGAAAAAACAGTACCTCAGTAATCAAAAGTAACAACTGACAAGTTTTTAAAAAAAACATTTTCTGTCAGTTGTTTTTAGTGCTACCAGCTCTTGAAAGCAAAGCAGGGCCAAATGACTTGCTGAAGGTCGCAGCAGGCATGAAAGGCTGTAGTAAGATTCAGACCTGTCATGCCCTGTTTAACCACTGAAACACATAGCCTTCCTAACAGACGTATACAGTATTTCAGAATACTGGTTCACAGAAAGCACAGAACGTTGCTTCAGGCTTGGAAAGGTTTTACAAATCAAGCCCAGAGAATGTTCACAGGCTTATTAGATCTTTATAACTATTTGTTGTGATTTCACATTTTTCTTTTTAATAACTTGGCGTAATTGTTCACAGTGTTCTCTTTTCTTTTCGAGGAACTGGCCAAAGGATTTTTGCACTGATAATGCTGTACATATACAGCTCTGTTGCAATATCCATCTGGAGCCAATTGTAATAAAAGGTATTTCAGAGATGGCTGAGATATTAATGGCTCATGCCTCCCTGCAGTACAAAGTTGATTAAGGACCACATGCTGAGCTCTCAAGGTGGAGATGGAGCCTTTGATTCAAGACATTTGTGAGCGATTGAAGAGTAATTACCTGGCGCATGTGTCTGTTGCCAATTCACAAAAAAGCATGATATATTTTTCAAATGATATTTGCTGTTATGAAAGTTTGCCCTTGGGAAGTACCACCATTCATTCTACTCTTTGGTATTCTTTTCTGCTGTGCAATAATGAGCTGTTTTAGAGAATTCTGAGTTTGTGAGGGTAAAAGACACACTTTCTGTAAGTGAGCACTTACTTTTAAAATGTAGAGAACTATAATCATAATACAAAGTTTCATCACATTAAGGTAGCAGCAGAAGTTGTAGAAGAATAAAGATGTAACTGCCGGCATTCCATTTTCTGTATTTAGCGACAGGTTATTTACAATATTCTCTGATTTGTTTTTTAAAATCCTTTGGAGTTTTGAGGTGTTGTCTTTTAAAATAAATATCAAGACTGGAATATTTTTGGAAGATTTTGGTTGTACATATTAAATTTAATAATATTGTATTATCCAGAGGACATTTGTTTCAGTGGAAGACATTGCAGTTTATATCCAAAATGCAGAGAACCAGGAGAAGATGACCCCATTGGTACAAAAATGGAATTCAATAAACAATATAAAATGAAGAAGGATTACAGTAAGACACACGCCTCTCCAATAAATATGGGCAGGCATTGTGCATTGCAAAAAACAGTGGGTATTAAAGACACACACACACACACACACACACACACACACACACACACACACACACACACACACACGTGACACTATGCTTAGCATTTGGTGCCCATCCATGGTGTTATGTCACCTTTTTGGCTCTTTTATTTATTATTTTAGCTCTTTCAGTTACAATAAAAAAAATATTTTTGCATAACAATGCCAGAGGGTATTTTTTGAGGAGGTATGTACCTGTTTTTATTCCAATATTGTTGCTTGTGAGAACAGCACCATATCATAGAAACAGAGAAAAGAGAAGGACAGAAAAAAACCTAAACAGTCACTCTAGACTGTCCCAAGATTCCCTATTCAGAATCTTGCAAACGTTACTTATTTCCCTCATCCTCCCCTTTCCTTTCTATACTATACCATTTTACAGCTCTGTTAAACTGCATTTCTCCTTTTTTCTCTGTACTCAAAGACCCTGAAATTTCCTTACCATCCCTGCCCTTAACTCTCTGTACTGGATGCTCATGACCTTTCCTTAACCTCCTAGCATTTAACTCTCTCTTTCTTTGTGCTGAATGTTCCTGACCTTTCCTTAACCTCTTTGCTTTGAACTCTCTGATTCTCTTTACCTAATAACCCTGACCTGTCCTTAACCACCCTGCACTTAACCTTGTTTCTCTGTTTTTCTGTACCTAATGACCCTGAACTTCCCTTAACCTTACTGCACTGACCTCTCTCTGTTTCTCTGTACCTAATGTCCCTCAATTTTCATAAATTCTCTGCACTTTACTCTTTCTGTTTCTCTGTACCTAATGCCCCTGACCTTTCCTTAAGCTTAATGTGCTCAACTCTCTCTGTTTCTCTGCACTTATTAGAAGATGGAGAAACAGTTTCAAACATTGGGAACATTCAAATTTCAGAGGCAGATGCATGAAAATGTGCTAGAAAATGTCTTTTGAAAATCCTAGCCATTATTCTTAGTGAAACTGCAGCAGATCTCAAAGGCACATTTGTAATTCTTGTTTAGAAACTATCCACAACATTTGACATGCTTTCTGTGTAATCTGTGTAGTCTTGTGACTGCAGATGAAAAGTTTGAGTACCTTCATAACTGCTGTACTGTTTCCAACAAATATAACCTAAATATAGATATAATTAAAAACATGGGCATTCTGTTTTTTTTGTTAGAGTCTGTGGTTTCCATTGGCAAGACTGAAGAACTTTATCAACAATATTGGGTGGTCTACTACAATTTATGAAAGCCTCTCTTATCATCCTTCAAATTCCATAGTAAATCTTGTTCCTTTGGCTGACTACCATAATGCCTTTGACCACGGATATCAGTGTTTCACTTGAAGGTTAACAATATGTTTTAGTTAATCCCAACATTTGTCTATTTCTCTGATTTCAGACAATTTATTCCATGCTCTAGTTGCTGCATGTTATAAACAGAAAGCTGATTTTGCAGTAGTATGATTTTCTTCTTTCAGTTTCTGGGCCCGATATTCAAAGATTAGTGCATCCTCTAACAGGGCTAGTGGATGTGCTAACACAGATTTGCACTGACACTCCCAGCTGGCCCATATTCAGAAGCCCAAGGAGCACCAGTGCAAACCTGCAGTACCAAAGCACTTTATTACTGCTGCACCTATGCAAATGAGGAGGTCCCCCCAGTCATATCGGCACAGCGGTATCTTCATAGATCCGCAGTGGCAGTAAACTGCCCCCAAAGTGGTGATATTAACTGCTGCTGAAAACCACCTCTTAATGGGGCACTAAGCCTATGCTCCCAGCCCCCGAAGGCAGGGTGACTGCACTGCAGCCACCTGTCCCTGATCACCAGAACCACAATAGTACCAAATCCCTGGTGTCCAGTGGTCCCCCCCCTACAATCACCTGTAGTACAGAACATCATATATCCCTTCTGTCCAGTGGTGTCCCCACCCCCCTGATCACCCATTATAGTATAATTCATATATCCCTTGTGTATAGCTGTACCATATCACCCATTCTACTATAGAAAGTCCTTCCCTGGCGGTCCAGCAGTTCCTCTGAACAGCTCCCCAACCTGATCCACCTGCTGCAATCCCACCTCCCCGCCCCCTCAACCTGGTGGCTGTGGGTCCTGCCAGCTGAGAGTGAGTATTGGCACAGTTCTTCCTCTCACCTCTGCAACTGGCTGCTGTATGAGCTGTCAGTGAACATGTGTACATATACTGTATGAGTGCTCACTAACAGCTCATATGGTGGTTACCGCAGAGGTGAAAGGAGAGCTGTGCTAGTTATTCTATTGAGGTGGCAGGAGAAATGGCCACCAGGGTGAGGGGATGCTAGAGGTCACTGGCAGTGGGGGGGACTGCTGGACTAGCAGGGATTGACTTCTATAATATCCATTAGACACCAGGGATATATATATATATATATATATATATATATATATATTATACTACAGTGGTAGATTGGGGGGGGTTTGAGAGGACAACTGTACACCAGGGATATGTGTATTATTTTACTATGGGTAACCTGGTCACCAAAGATATGTGTGTTATTGTACTACAGGTGATTGAGGGGTGGGGGACCACTGGACACTAGGTATATATGGCGTACTGTAGTATGGGACGTGGGGAGGGCCACTAGCCACCAGGGATAGATGCAGTATTGTAGGGCAGGAGATACTGCAAGGGCCAATAAGGGCCTGCCTCACCCTATGCAAATGAGTCCATAATGGGCATGCAAATGTCCCTTTAATGCCTTGCATGCCCAATGCCCAATGCCCACATTTACATGTTTTGCCTTAATGTAGCCCACGAGGTTATTCGTACTATCCCATTTCAGGCAGTGCTATTCCCTGTGGGCTATATACAGCCCAGGTCCATGTTGCGTAGCACAGTTTCACATAGTGCGGCAATGACATGGTCCAATATTCAGTCAGATAGTGCCTCCTGCTATCTGACTGAATATAGCCTCCATGCTGGGTGCAAGCACAGCACAAATATTTGGGCTGCGCATGTGCTCCTATTTGAATATGTAGACCACTGACTATAGACTGTAATACAGAGTAAAGTAACCATAGCATTTTACCATATCAAGGCAAGCAGAGCAAAATAGTCAAGTGTTGCTTCAATCTGAAAACAGAACATAAAGTTTGAATTGTTTTGTGACCCATGAGGTGTTTTTTTTTTTTTCGTTTACTGTACTTTATCTCCCACTGCCAGCTGGCTCCCATCGGTCCTGCCCCCTCACCTAGCCCCATCACTCACCTTCTCAGGGACTTCCTTACTTCCCTGAGTGCACCCTGTCTTGCCCCCCAGGGCTGGACCATCAGGGGGAGGCTACCCCTGGACGAAAACGTGATCAGTGGACTGGGAAGGAGTACTCTGTTGGCGGTGTGGAGACTGCAGTGGGGGCTGATGTCCTCTTGCACAGCTGGTATTTTTCCTTCCTGTAGCGCTCCTCATTGTCAATGGGTAATCATAACATTTGGGTATAGTGCACACCTACTAGGGGAATGGCACAGCCCAAGCTTTAGAATGTTGGGCACATGAGTGTTCCATGCACTAGCAGCAACTCCCAAGTTAAGCTATGCCATTCAAAGGGGACAGAGCTACTTTTCTCTTCTCTGAAGATTTCAGGTTTCAAGATTCAAGACTTCAGCTTGGGCTGCAGTTCTGCTCTGAAGGTTGGGGCTGCCTTTTTACAGGGAGCACCCCTAACTTTAAATTGTGCTTGTTAAAGCTTCGACTTTCCAATTGAATAACCTGCCTTCTTTCTCATTCTCTGAGGGGATTGTAACCACTTTTGCCTTGCTAGGGTATTTTTAATGGTCTCCTGTTTAGAAAACTTTAAATGGAAAAAAAAAACATACCACAGGTAGGTACAGAGTTAAATTATTGGGAGTTTAGGGTCTCTGGGTGTCACTCGTCATTAGCGCGGTTCCTTGCCCCCGCTCCTGCTTGATGTTTTTATGTGTTTTACTGTTTCAGGGCAAACTGATGATTTTGGGACAACTTGGGAAGTTTTTTTTTGGTGAATTTCACCTCCCCTCCATTTTTTACAGTTTACGCCTGCTGCCATTAGGAGTGGTCACACTTCCTCATCTTTTCAGCTTCCCGCCAGTGTCCCAAGCTTGCAACCGTGGTGTGCACGTGTGCGCAGTTCCAATGGCACTGCACAGTGTCAAGTGCCACTAACTTGTATTGCGCAAGTGCGCACATGCATAGAACAGGTGCATGCATGCTTGTGCACGTGTGCTACCACCTCAATGAGCACAGGGGACGTGCACATGCAGTTGGAATGTTTTTCAGAGCGTGGATGCTATTTGGCATTTGGCATGGCAGTTTTGAAAACAAACAAGCTTAATTAAGTAAAGAGCTGAGGTGTTTCCTGTCACAAACACTAATACATTTAAACCTGAGGTATTTTTTTAGCATGTTATTACAGGATTACGCTTGCCTTGCTGGTTTTAACTCAACTAGCAATGGGGCTAATAATTATTATATTATTATGTTTTTTTTTTTTTATTTAGCTTAAAGGTTTCTGTGGCTGTGTTTTTTGAATTAAGCTCAATGGGGGCACAATGGCCCCACTTAACGCTGGGGAAGGGCCTAAAGATGACCTGGGTCAAACATCTCATTTTTGGACTGTATGTGTTTGAAACATCTCATTTTTGGACTGTATGTGTTTGTGAGACTTGGGAATGCTATTGGTGGGCTTGTAATTGTGTTAGTAAACAACTGCAGTCAGTATAGAAAGACTATTTCACTGTCCTGTATAGGTAGTGTGAACCATGGGTAGGATTGTGGGGCACAATGGTTGTGGGGCAGCAGTGTGGATGAACTTGCTGTAGAGGCTGGGAGGGTGCCCAATATGCTACAGGCTAAGGAGGCTCGAGGAAGAGGTTTAGTGGTTTGGCAGGGAGTTGGGGAGGTTGAGGGGTGAGGGGAGGGTTGTGTTGGTAGAAGGGTTGATATCTGAGAGTATCAGGGGCACCATAGAGAAGGAACAGTGGGTCAAGGGAGAGGTCAGGTGGAGGGGAAAACTAGACAGAAAGCCAGCTGATGATGGGTGGACTCTAGTAGGGCCTAGCAAAAGAGGAGCAGCAGTAGGCAAAAGGGAGGAGAAAACACATAGCAATGCAAAGAGGGTAGGGAACATGTTTGCTGTACTTGGGACAAATGGGGAAGAAGACGCAGGAGGAGACTGCACAAGGGAGAGTACTCACGAAGAGGAGTGAGGGGCATTACTGATGGAGAGATTGAGCATGGCATGGGAGGGGCAGGGATAATACTCAGAGAGGTGAGGAGGGAGAGGGAGGTTGTCAGTCAAACAGGGGTTGGGGAGGGGTCTCAATTGAGACGGGCAGGGGGAAGACACTGGGGTAAATGGTAAAAGCACTGTCTTGAGTGACCTGAGAATGAGAACCTGGGTGGGGGTGGTGGCGATGGGCACAAGAAAAGAGGAGGGAGGTGTACTGGTGTTGGGGACTCCATACTGAAGGGGATCAGATGGGGTAGCAAGGAGGAGAGGCACAGTCAGCTATGGGTTGAGTCCATACTGGAATTAAAGACAGACAAGGCAGGACAGACGATACTGAAGTGTGCAAGGAGGTGTAGGAGGAAACCACACATTGTAGTACATGTGGGGGCAAATAACCTAGTGGGGGAAATGGTGAAGATAACAAGGGAGAGGTCTGAGGAAGTGGGAAGGTTGTGCGAGGAGATTGGGGAGTCTGTGGACTTCTCAGAGGTGCTCCCAGTACCCTGTGCGAGCACAGTGAGAAAGGAGAGGATTGGGCAGTTGAATGCACGGTTGGTAGAATGGTGTCTAACTAAGGGGTACGGGGTTGTGGGCGGCTGGGGCAGTACCTGGGATAATAACAATCTGTTTGCAAGGGATAGGCTGCACCTGAGAGGGGAGGGGAAGGAGGTATTAAAGCAAAGACTGGGGAGGTATATTGTGAGAAAGGTGGATGTAAACTAGATGGGGGGGTGGCAAGTGGACGGTAAGTAGGCAGGGATCCGATACAGTGGAGTCACAGCCTACCCCCTAGGCTAGTAGGGAAGGATTTGGGTGGCTGAAGGGAGGGGTAGAAGGGAGGAGATGGAGGCAGGAAGGGCAGGGTGGAGGGTGTTCTGAATGTGAGAAGCTTAGGGCAACAAATCAGCTGGCGCTTACAGGCACCTTTGCAGTGTGGAGGTGGATATTCGGCTGTCATGGAAATGTGGGCAACTGGCACTGGGACTGGGATCTGGCAATCCTAGGTATAAATTATACAGGAAGAACTGTAAGGAGGGAAGGGGGTCGGGTGGCAGTCTATGTGAGGGATGGGATCAAATGCACAAGGGACAAGGGGGAAAAAAGGAGAACAGAGGCAATCTGGCTGCAGCTCCTAGACTCAAGGATAGGAAACTGAGGTTTGGGATGGTATACAGGCTGCCATCCCATTCTGAGGAGATTGACAGGGAATTAGTGGGACAAATCAGAAAGATATGTAGAAAAGGGAAGGTGGTCATTGTGGGGGATTTCAATTTGCTGGGGGTTGACTGGAGCATTCCGGTCACCTCCAGTGCTAGGGAGCAAATGCTCCTGGATGTGATCCAGGAGGGTCTCCTGATGCAGTTGGTCAGTGTACCTATTAGGCTAAATAACACTTTAGATCTGGTATTGTCGAATGGGGAGGCAGTAGGCGAAATAAGGGTGGAGGACCCACTAGCCGACAGTGATCATCAAACGGTGTGGTTTAATATTATGATGTGCAGGGAGCCAGAGAACTCAGTAACCTGGGTGGGAAACTTCAGGGGGAGGATGCAGGAAGTAATGATAGGGAAACTGGAGGGCATAAGGCAGGAGATGGACATGGAACAAAAATTGAATATTATTAAATGGGGGATTACAGAGGCAATGGAAGCCTGCACCAAGACACAGAGTGAGAAGAGCAGAGCAATTAAACCATACTGGTTGAACAGTGAGGTAGTGGAGGTAGCGAGGCCAAAACGAGAGCTGCACCAGAGGTATAGGAGGATGGAGAAGGAAGGGAACAGGGAGGAGTATGCAAGATGGTCCAGGGGATGACCAGAAAAGTGAGAGAAGCCAAGGCCCAGAGGGAGCTGAAGTTAGTGGAGGAATTGGGGGTGGGGAAGAAAGATGTTTTGAGATACATCAGGGAGAAAAGGAGTGCAAGGAGACAATAGTGAGGATAAAAAGGGTGAAGAGTGGACGGAAAAGGGGGGGGAACAGGTGGAAGCACTGAATAAATACTCTTGCTCAGTGTTCATGGAAGAAAAGGGGGGCTGTTACCACCATGGGCTGGGAGGATGGGGACAGGGGAAGAGGAGGCGACCGATGGAAGGATTGAGGGAGGTAGAGTCCTAGAGGGACTGAGAGCACTGAAGGTATACAAGGCACCAGGGCCAGATGGTATCCACCCCAAGATGCCAAGGGAGATGGCGGAGGTGTTGGTGGAGCCACTGGCGGATATGTACAGCACCTCACTGGAGCTGAGATGTGTGCCACTGGACTGGAGGATGGCACATGTAGTGCCGTTACACAAGAGTGGACCAAGGGCAGAACTGGGTCATTATCGTCTGGTAAGTCTCACCTCCATAGTGTGCAAACTCATGAAAACAATACTACAGGAAAGACTGGTGTCGTACCTGGAGGACAACAGCCTCCAGGATGTGAGGTAGCATGGGTTAATTTCAGGGAAGTCCTGTCAAACCAGCCTGATACAATATTATGACTGGGTGACAGGTGAGCTGGATAAGGGTCATGAGGTGGATGTTCTTTACTTGGACTTCAGCAAGGCCTTTGATTCAGTGCCTCATGAGTGGCTTGGGGGAAGCTAACCGGTGTAGGGGTGGGGCCAAAAATGACAAACTGGATTACAAGCTGGCTCAGTGGGAAGCTGCTACAGGTGGTGGTCGGAGGAGAGCTCTCATCTCCAAAGCTGGTGGTGAGTGGGGTGCCAGAGGGCTGAATGCTGGGACCAGTATTATTTGGGCTTTTCATATCAGACATTGTGCACAGGGTGGTGAGCAAGGTAAGTCTATTCGCAGATGACACCAAAATGGGGGCAATGGTGGAGGGAAGGGAAGGATGGAAGCAGCTGCAGGGGGCCCTAAGCAAGCTAGAAGAGTGGTCAGAGAGGTGGCAGCTGGGGTTCAATGCAAAGAAGTGTAAGGTTATGTACTTCAGGGTAAAGAACCCAAGGAGAGAATACTGGCTGTGGGGGGTTAAGCTGGGGATTACCGAGGAGGAGAAGGACCTAAGGATAATGGTAACAGGAACCATGAACAATACTGCCCAGTGCAGGAGAGTGGCTGAAAAAGTGAACAAAATGCTGGGGTGTATAGTGATGGGGTTTTCATCCAGGTGATGAGAGGTGATCTTCCCCCTCTACAGGTTGCTGCTGAGGCTGCACTTGGAGTATTGTGAGCAGTTTTGGAGACCATACCTAAAGAATGATATCAGGCTACTGGAGGAGGTGCAGAGGAGGGCAACAAAGATGATATGTAGAATGGAGGGGAGAGACTGTGAGAACAGGCTGGGAGACCTGAATATGTACATCCTGGAGGATAGAAGGGACAGGGAGCACATGATAGAGACATTCAAGTATCTGAGGGGAATTAGTAAGGATGGGGCAGACAGGGTCTTTAAGCTAAGGAGGGGAAGGGACACCAGGAGGCATGGTCTAAGAACAAAGGGGAGAAGATCTAGGAGAGAAATGAGGAGACACTATTTCACGGAGAGGATGGTAGCAAAATGGAACACACAACCAGAATAGGTGGTGTCATGTAAATCTGTGAACATCTTTAAAAGGGCATGGGACCGTGAACAGGGGAGAGTGAGGGTGGGGGAGGTGGGGGTGTGGCAGTGGGATGAGAAACAGGAGGGGGTGGGGCAGTTGCAAACTTGGGGTGCTAGCTGCACACTTGAACAGACTTAGATAGACCAGGTGGTCTGTTTCTGCTGCCATATTCGTATGTTCGTACATAAATCCAGCAGTCCTGGGTTTGCTTCCCATGACCATCTCTTTCTTTCTTGTTGTCCAACAAGTAATAGGGATTATAATTATTACATTATTATGCTTTATACATTCAGTGGATCTGGGTGTGATTTCCATGTCCTCCGTTTGCATGATGTGTGACACCGAGCAAAGTGTTTTAAGACAATGCTGTGGAAAATAATTCTTTAGCTCAGAAAAGTTATTGGGGCTAAATATTATTTTATCTCACAATTGTTATTTAGTACAATGATATTCTGGTCCATGACTTGTCAGAGACCATTAATTAGGAAATAATGTAAATACTGCAACAAGGGTGATGAGACCCTCCCCCATGGGTTCTTTTGCCCTTATTGTATTGCTCAACACCTCCCAGCCAGTTCTTCAAGGTAGTGGCAGCAGAACTGCAAAATATTACCTTTGTGGCTCCTGAGTGAGCTTGATCCCCGATGTCCCACAGGACATCCCAGCAGACACACCCAGCCCCAATAGGGACCCTCAGCCCGGGGGGGGGCCCATCCAGGCACATTTAGGTGTGGCACAATGAGCTTAGGCTGCCATAATTGATGTGAAGACAGACCTCGACCCTGCCTTTCCGACCGCCAGATGATGATTATGGGGATCTTGGGAAGTTCCTGACTTTAAATTAAATTAATTTAAGTTAAAATAAAATAAAAAATCAGAGATGTTTTCCTCCCCTGATTCATAATATGCCCTTGTCTTTTTTTAATTACTGAGGCATATAGTCCTTTTCAGCTCAGGAGGTTAGTCTGCAGAGACGGCGGATGTTAGTCTGTCTCTGTCTGCATCTTCTCCGGCTACTATGTGACCCAAATTCTTGAGCAACACTGGGCAGATGTGGATCAAAAAAATGTCTTCCCATCCATGCCATGGTTTTTTTCTTTTAAGGAAAATGTTTCGTGGGTGGGAAGCTCCTCCACTGGAAGACAAGACTGTTTCTGTATTTCTGAAAAGACACCACCCTGCCTATACATGGCTCTGGCTCTGTCAGGTTTTTTTATGATTCAGAGGGTGAACCCCGTGTATAGAAAGGGGTTTCACCTCTATTAGCACACAACAGTGGTGTGTCTTGTAAGTATTTTATTGACCAGAGCCTTCAACATACTGTATGAGTCACTACCCTGGCCAGATTTGTTCTGCCTTTTTTCCAATGGGTGAGCCTTTTTTGCAATTCATGGCCATGGTTCCACCTTCCAGGTGTATTTACTGGAGATTTTCAGGCCAGACTTCACTCCCTGAGATAGAAACATAGAAACATGGACTTTGATGGCAGATAAGGACCGCTTGGCCCACCTAGTCTGCCCATTTCCCTACCTAATGAGATGACCATGAGGGCTATGTGGCTTGTCATTGGGTCTGGTTAAGCTTTATAGCTAACCTGTTGATCATCCCCGTGAGGGAGGCCTATGGTCTGAGTTCGCCCTGAAGGCCATTTAAACAACGCAGAATACCATAACCAAGTGGGGCCATGGTAAAGGCTGGCACAGACAGTTCTGAGGAGAGTTCTGTTCCCTTGGAAATCAGCTCCTGGATATGGAGAAGCCTACTCAGGTAACCAGGCTGCAGTATCAGAAGAGCACTGGCCAGACACCATTGGTAGATTAGAGAAGTTTTTCTCAGATGGGCCAGAATAATGTCAGATACCCTATTAGAGGTCACTTCTCCACCCCAGTTTTCAAGGGTGGTGGAAAGATGAGATGATATCAGAGTTCCTGGCTTTCTTCAGGCCAGAATACAGGTCTTGCTTTTCAATGGGCTCAGGGGTCCTGTTAGTTTTATTTTATGGGCCACAGAAGTTTGGGAGTTGTCAGATTTCTTAATTCAAGAGCCTGTACCCTTTTTGTGCTCCACAATTTTCTGGATGGAGCACTGGAGATCATTCATTGGGCTGCTCAAGAAAAAGGGTTCTTTTTTAAGTCCCAGTACATCTGACTGATGCCTGCAGTCACTCTCCCTACATCAGTCCTAATCAGAGTATTTCAGGTTTTGATACTGGTTCAACCCTCCAGCATAGGGCATGTCTTCACCCGAGCATCAGCTTCTCTGAGTCCCTTGAGAGTGTTGGTAGACCTGGTGGCTTACATCCTGATTAAATGACCTGCTTATTCATGCAGGAGGCTGGTACTCAGCACTCTGGATGCCAGACTCACATGGCTAAGGGTGTACCGGAAGCACAGCTCTTTCGAGCCATCCCAGACCTTGGATGCCTGGTGGTAATTTTTGTGGCAAAAAGTTTGGAAAGGTTTTGCAGTCTTTTTTCCCGGGTGGTGACTTTTATCAGTGGCCCGCTGGCTTACTGAGGTCAGGCCTCAAGATAGTCATAGACAGTTTTAATCCCATGGGACCACTTCTAGATGCTGCCTATTTAATGGGTTTATTGTAGGCCTGGGATCCCTTACTGGATTATCAGCAATTTTTTTTCTTTTTACCCCTTAGCGTCTTCACTCCCTGATATAGTGAATGGATGTGCTTGATCAGAGCAAGTTTCACTGGAACTTCCGCAGTTAAATCTCATAACAAAATGTCAGCCTAGCTGGATGGTGGACAGGTTGGAGCCATTTTCCTGCTCAGGGAACCTGACAAGCCTGCAAGAGTGTCTCCACATCAGTGTTCAGGAGGTGGAGATGTCCCAACTAGCTCCCCTTAGTGTGCATTCGTGATGCTACACATGGCAGGCACTCATACATAACCATTAAGGCACATGAGATGTTTTGAGAGGTCACCAGGCTGTCGACAGTTCCCTGGCAGGGATTTTGAATCTTTGGGTGGACTGCTTAAGTCGCAGTCTGTTCATCCTGTGCAGTGGAAGTTGGACTGGAGGCATTTTCAAATCCCTGTGCAACTGGTTTGGTTGACCTCAGATCAATCTGTTCACCTCCAGCCACAAGGTTCAAATCTGAGAAGGTTCTTCAATCTCATAGGTGAACACAGGTGAGGGCAGTGGTTACTCTGCCTCAAGAATGGGTCTTCAGCAAAGGGTACTTTTTTTTTCCTTTATTATTTTTTCTCAAGGATACAGAGATAATAATCAATTGAAATGAAGGCACTCTGGAGGGAGCTGCCTCTTGTTACCTGCTGAGTGGCCGACTAGACTGTAGTTCTTGGACTTAGAGGATCTTGTTCAGCAAGTACTCTTACACCTTCTGGTGTGCAGAGACCTGCTCAGGGTCTCTCTCTCTCTCTCCACCCAAAAAATACAGGAATGATAAAACTCACACCATGGCTCCTAAGAGGGGGAGGCCATAAAACAAAAATATATATATATATATAGTTTTCTCCAAGATGATTGCCAGAAATCTCTATGTTTGCAGCCTATGCTCCAATAGGGGCCACCTCTTATTATTCCATTGGGTTAGTTGTGAAGGGTTCTTCTACAATGGCTTCTATTCCACCATTTTTTGGTTTTCTGTAAGAAGGCAGAGAGATTGGAATGAGTTCACTGAGAGGCCAGGTTCTGCTATTGCAGCCCGGGGTCTTTTGGCTTAGGAATGCATAAGTGTGTGTTTGTAGGACATATCTGCTGTCAGATCTGGTTTGCTGCAGGATCTCAGGGTTCTGAATGCTTCTTAAAGGAGTTTTCCAAACCACTCCCATCCACTTCATTTGATGTGCTGTTTTTTCAGGCTTCCTGTTAAGGAGCCATAAAGGAGTTTTTCTGAACCACTCCCAACCACTTTGCTGAATGTGTCGTTTTTCTGGCTTTCTACTAAGGAGCTATACCTTATTAGGCATAAGGACAGGTGGCCTTCAGAATAGTGGTCATCCCTCTGTTGTGTATTACCTTACAGGAGTTCAGAACATAGATATTTGGCTGTCTGCAGCCTCCTCTATTCAAGGAAAGTAATTGTACAAGTTTGAATGTATCTTGTACCTTTAGGATATGCCTTAAATGTACATCTGAATTTCGTAAGTCAGATAGTCTATTTGCACTTTTGGGGCAACCAAACAAGGACTAACAACCTCTAAACCCACCCTAGCTGGGTGGGTGGGGGCCTAAGTTGCTAAGGCCTATGTGGTGAAACCGAAGAGACCTCTGGCTCTCATCAAGGCTCACTCCACCAGGATGATGGCAACTTCCTGGGTGGAGAGGGGCGAAGCTGCAGTTTTCAGAGTTATGCAAGGAAACTACGTGGTCCTCAGTCCACACATTCATGAAACATTATAAATTGAATGTTCAAAGTTCTGCTGACACGGCGTTTGGTTGCAAAGTGTTGCAGGCAGCAGTTTGCAAGCAATTCTGAAGCATCTGGCGTATGGGATAATAGTCTCCCCCCACCCAGTTTTTGTCTGAGTATTGCTTCTTAGAACCCAGTTGTTATGATTACCCATTGAGAATGTGGAGCACTACAGAAAGAAGACATTAACTTCATACTTACCGTAATTTCCTTTTCTGTTAGCTCCAACGTTGACAATAGGATCTGCCCAGACCTGGCTCTTGATGAAGAATCTTATCATGCATGCTAGAGTAGAGGTCTCTATTTAGCAAAAATCCCTTACATGACCTCTCTCTCTATTCTGCTGCACTGTACTCTGATATGCATATTTATATGCTGATTTATCAATTTTCTGCGACCGCAGGTTAAAAATGTTTCATTGGTTAATAAAGGTGTATTTCCTGTTGCAGTTTAGTTCTCTGCATCAAAGACAGAACATGTCTCACTGTGTATTAGCTTCAATTCACAGATCCTGTGAGGCATACTCAGGCCTCAATTCCAGACGGGTTATTCCTGTGAGACATGTTGTGGTGCATGCCTTCTCTACAAGAAGAGCCGAATATCTCAGGCCTCCATTTTGGGTCCATGAAATGCATCCCTTCCCCAAATGTTGGATTGGAAGGTAAGACAGAATTTTATTATTGCAAGCATGTGATTGTTTTTATTGTATATATGTGTAGCTCTTGTGGCACTGTGAGGTAAGTAATAACTGTGGAGTTGCTGCTAGTGCATGGAATCCTCATGTGCCCAACTTTCTAAAGCTTGGGGTGTGCCATTTCCCTGGTAGCAGTGCACTATACACAGTTGTTATGATTACCCACTGACAATATTGGAGCTAACAGAAAAGGAAATTACAGTACATATGAAGTTAATTTATTCTGTTTCTGCCCTTCCCCTGGGATGCCAGGGATGCTACACAATGCATGTGCATGCTATGGCATATGTGCATATCAGAGCGTGGCTGTATCCACCCTCCTAGCTTCATCAGCTTCAGTTTGTTGCCACCTGTGGTCACCCAGGTGGAAGCAGTGCAGTAGACACCGAGATCCCACCCTCCCTGAGGTGGAGAGTGTCCACTGGAGCACTCATCACACTGCCACCGGCTGGCGCTCCAACAACTCAGGCTCATTTCTGAACCTGGGCCATCAGTGGTGTGAGTGGTACTGCTATTGCTGTGCTGGTGGGTCTGCTGAACCATGAGATTTTCTTCAGGAATGCTCTATAAAAAGAGATGTGGGCATTGTTATCATTAACCATGCTTATTTGGGCTTTTTCCTTAGGATGCCACCCTTTACCCAACGGACACATGACTAAAGATGCATGAAGTTGTTGAAATTTGCTCCATGAAAGAATCCACAAATTTAGACAAATTTGCAGAGCTGGAGCCTGCAATTGATGTTATTCACTAAGATTATTTGGCAGCACTTCTTATCCATGAGATTCTGAGGTGTGAATTCAACTCCTTTGATTCGAGAAGGGGTAGGTGAAGAGGTAGATAGTAATGGTGCTGGGTCCTGAATGATTAGGGTCATTGAGATGACTGATGGGATAAAGTAATATAAGTAGCATAGGTAGTGTCTTCTGGCCGGCAGAATAATGTCATAAGAGTTTGTTGTCTAACATCAGCAAATTAATGTGCATATTGAAGCATCATATGGTGGTGGCTTTCGCTGAAAAAATCAAAATGATAATTGACTAATGTACTAACATACTGGATAGAGCGCTTAATGATCGGATAAAGATGAGTCCAATTCTTTCCCTTCATTCAGGCAGATTTCACAGAATTTGTTTCGGTATATGCTAAATGCTGCCACAAATTTGGGGACCGCAAGATTTTTCAGGAGATGGAGATCTTTATCATTTAGTATTACTGATATGTCTAAACAAGAAATTATCCTATTTTCTATAGAATCATGGGACGTGACGAAGAAAGATGAGGTTCATGTCTTTCCTCTCTGTAATGTTCTTCCTAGGCTGATTGGGTATCAAATGAGTAGGAAAGACAGTAGTATAATAGGGGCCATCAGAGATGCAAGATTACTTGGTAGCACAATTGCCACTTGGGACATCAGAACTGGTGGAGGATTGGAAGGCAATGAATGGTACTCTGGCAGAGAAGGAGTTCTTGAAGACCTGGGGAGATCAGTTGCTGAATCTTGCAGGAAGTGCGGCAAGGAGTTACAGCTGAGAAGAAATGAGAAGCAAAGTGGAACTGACCAGTTGAAAAGGCTCCAGGAGAAAGAGCAGAAGTAGAGGAAATGCTGGTACAGTTCAGACTGGAGAAAGATGTTTTTCTACTGAAGAGACTTTTACTTTTAAACAGGCCATGTTTACATTAACTTGGTATATGAGGTCTGTCAATTCATCTATGAGAGAAAGAGTAGGAGTGTGGTCAAATCTAGGAGTGCTGAATTAGCCATGAGAGCAACAGAGTACATGTCAAAAAATATGCTATTTTATGAATGAAGTGGAAAGTAAAATCTTCATCTCTTTGAAATCAGAGATAAGCCTGACAGGAAATACTTGAATCACAGGGCAGATTAGGAAGCAGTATTTCTGGCAGTCAGTCAGGTAGAGACAAGAGAATCAACATTGTCCACATAGTACTTAGGTTTGTTGATCTCACCCACAAAAGAAGACATGGTGGTGTTACAGTATGAATAAAGAAAGAATGGTTTAAGATGGAAAGAAGGATTTGTGCTAGCTGAACCAAGTAATCACCAAGAGCAAATTACTTTTGAACTCCTTGGGAGCTGTTCCTTCGAGGAAGGATCTGATAAGTGCTCTAGCATGGCTAGACACTGCACTGCCAGGGTTATGGTGACACCTGATGTGACAGTGAGTACCAGCAGTGTTACTGACCCCCAAGGTTAAATGGCAAGGGTGTATGAACCTCCAATGACACTAGAATGAGTGGATATGAATAGTGGATGAATGCATGATGGAGTAAATGAATGAATGAATGAGTAATTGAATGAATGAATGAATGACTAAATGAATGAATGAATGATTGAATGAATGAACAGCAAGCAGACTGTGGGGGGCAGAAACTGCTTGCAGTCAAAACTGCAGATTAGACAGCACATTGGAAGTGAGCAGGAGCTAACCAGTGGTCTGGATAGCAATGTGAACTGTGCTCAACTTGAATGGACTGCGAATTGTTTGGGATGAGTGCTGGCAGCTGGCATTGAATAGGCAACAACCAGTAGAGGATGGAGGACGCTGTGTTACCAATACAGGATTTGCTCCATATGGGAATAGCAGCATGCAGAGGTTCAAATCAGAGTGTTCATGTATGAAAGGGCCCGCCACCAGCAGGCAATAGAAGGGAGACATTTGGAGGGCTGGAAACTGCTTGGGGGAGGGAATAGGGGATACAAAATACATAGCCCAGACACAATTTGCAGTTACAATAAAGAGCAAGCAAAGAACACAAATTAATTACAGGAAAAGGTGCAAAGTGAGCAATCAAGGTAGAAACAACAAAATGAGATGTTTTAGCCACCCATATACAGGGGTTGGAGGCAAATGCAAGGGGAACAGTCAAGTAGAGGGGAAACAGGAGCGGGGTGGGGGAGAAGTTTCAGTTGACATCTGAGGGAGCCAGAGGATGCAGTGAAGTGGAGGGAAGAGGGTAATTAGTTCCAAAGTGATTGGTGATGATAGGAAAAGGCTGATTGCCCAGCAGAGGAGCAGGGATGAGGAATGATAACGGTGCGAGGATTCCTAGCGAGGAGAGAGCTGGGGTAGAGGGAATGAGGGAGAGGAGTGATGAGAGGTAAGACGGAAAGGACCCAAATCAGTATTTGGATATGAATGAGGCACAACAGATCTGGCTATATGAGGTAGAGGAGAATGGCTGAAGCGGAATAAAGTGAGCAATGATGAGTATGGGGGGTGGGGCTGTTCACAAAGCCACAGAAAAAGTTGCAGAGGGTGTCCAATTTGGCAAGGGGTTTGAGGAAGTGGTACCATAGACCATGTCTGCATAGTCAAAGACTGGGAGCACCATTTTGGTGACAAGCTCATGGCAGACCTATGGAAACAGACAATCTTTATTGTGGTACAAGGCACCAAGTTTAGGGTGGAGCATGGCATGGATGACGTCAATGTGGGTAGATAAGTCAAGTTTGCTGTGTAGCCACACACTGAGTATTTGAAGGACTGAACCACTTCTAGAGGAGTGCCATCCAAGGTGGAGAAGACAGGCAGAGATGGGAGTCTGGCCAATTTCTTGCTGGTGTCAAAGGTAATAAACACAGGTTTTTTTATGTGTTGACCCAGAGTTGATTTGACTGGAACAAATGCATGACATTGTGGAAATCATGCTGGAGAAGACCTTCCATGACTATGGTCGAGGGACAAAAGGTATAGATGACTGTCATCTGCATACATGTGCATATGTGGGCTGGCACAAGTCAAGAGAAGGTTATAAAGGAAGACTAAGAACAAGATGGGCCCAGGGATGGAGCCCTGCGGGACCCCTGCCTGGATGGGAAATGGAGGTGACAGGGCTGTACCAACCTGTACTGACTATAGACAGCCTGAGAGGTAAAAATGGAACCAGTTGACAGCAAGAGCTGAGAGGCTAGCAGAACTCAACTTATCCAAGAGGAGAGGGTAGGATACCTGGTCAAAGACCTTGGCCAGATTAATGGAAATAGCAGCTGTAATATGCCCTGGTCCATCCCTGAGAAGAAACAATCAGTTACACACAACAGGGAGGAGATGGAAGAGTGATGCTTCTGGAAGCCAGACTAGAATGGTCAGAGGAAATCAATGGAGGTGAGGAAATGAGAGAGTCTGGTGTAGACAAGCTTCTCTTGAAGCTTAGTAAGGGAAGGGAGGAGAGAGAGATTGGCTGGAAGTTACCTGTGGAGGGAGGGCCCCCCCATTTGTGGAGTGGAAGGACTTTAGTCAACTTCTAGGACTGAGGGATAGCACTGAGGGTGAAGGATGGGTTGAGTAGGTGAGTCAGAGGAGATGCTAAGGCAGGAGAAGAGATATGGAGTAACTTAGGATCCAGCAAGTCAGGGCTGGATATGCATAGGTTAAGGGAGTAAAGGGCAGTCAGGGTTTCCTGGGTAGTGACAGGGGGAAAGAAAACCACTGGAGAGGAGAGGAGAGGGAATGTAAGGTGGAGAGGTAGAGGCTGGAAGGTGAGTGGAAGGGATAGCACAAGTGGCAAAGAACTCATTGAAGTGAGTAGCAACAGAGGAGGGATCACATAGTAGTGAACCATGTACCAGAAGGACCAGAGGGGTGGATTTGGTGGGGGGGTCAAAGAGGGAGTGAATTACCTTCCAGAACTGTGAAGGGTGTTAAGGTTGTTCTAAAGGTTAGCTTTTAAATATTGGGATTTTGCAGCCTGGACTTATGAGAGCAGTGGTAGCAGAAGTTATCATTGGAGCAGGTGCAAGAATGCCGGTAGAGCTGGAGGGCACAGCAAAAGGCAAGGCCTGTTAAGAGAGTAGAAGACGTGACATGCAGTTGCTTCAGAAGTGGTGAGGCCAGCTGACACTGGAGGAGCTGATGACTGAAGGAGGTGAGACAAGCAGAAGGAATGTTGGAGAGTGCAATATGCAGAGGTGTTCCCTCCCAAAATACATAGGCACTGGAAAGGGCAACAGATGCAGAGACTGTGAAAAGCAACAATGTGATCAAAGTCTCAGGGGTAGACTCCTCATGGTTAAATAGTCTGGCCAATGGGAAAAGTCAATCAGCTGACCCACTGAATCTCGGCAAACCTATAATAAAACCCAATAAACAAACGGAAAAAAAATACAAAGAAGAATAGCCACAACTTGAGATAAGACTGATTAGAGGGGAAAGCTGAAACAGGGTTCTTGAAAAGGCAGGTAAGGGTTAAAGAGCTCCTGACACCATTAGAAAAACTTGGAAAAAAAAAGTGATATTTAGACACAATGCAGTTTCTATTTAATATATTTTCTATAATTATTTCTCCTTTTTTTTATTACTGAGGACAGTTGTATGAAAGATTGCTGTCTCTTAGACTTAATCTGCTCTTTCTGCTTACCTACATCTGACATTATAATCCCCTGTTTATGGCATCATAATTATCTCCATAACAACAGACAGTAATGTCATAAACATAACTGTGATGTCAGTTATAGGCAAACAGACAGAACAGATAGGGCAATGATCCTGTTTACATGCAAATGCAGGGGTTGAAATTGGCATTAACCCACTAGCCAAATTCTGGTAGATTTTGTATCGGGTAAGTAAGATTTTCATTTAACTAGCCCTGTGGGCTTGTACTGGAGAAGGCAACACATCAGTATGTGCACCAACTGGGACAGTGGAAATGTCTGTGGGCAGGTGGATTTTCCTAGTCACTAGCCCTGCTGGCTACTGGATGCAAAACTTAATTTCGACCCCCTGAAATGTACTTAGTAATAAAGAAGTAAGTGTGAGAATTACAGAAAAAAAAAAAAGCTAAATTGTGTCTAAATGTTACATTTTCACAAAGTTGTCACAATGGCATCAGGGGTTCTTTAATGCAAATTGTCAGGTAAACATATTATATAGCAGGATATCAAACCACAAATAATATGCTACACAGCAACGTCCTGTATTCCTCACTGACCTCCCTCCAAAATGCAGTCCTAACACAAGCTTGCTAAGCTGCACTGACACACCAATACTAAATAAAACCTTATGACCCAGGAAGCTCCCTTAAAGCAATGGTTCAGTTGATGCACGGTGTAGGTAAGATGCAGGATGGTTTAATGGCAGTCAACACAGGGGTGAAAGCTAGCAATTCAAATAAGGCACTTTAAATTGGTAATTCAATACAATGGTTTGAGTATGAAAACATATTTGTTATTATATTACCTAAATGTACCTTTGCCCCCCCCATCTCATTTTTGCAACCATGTGTCCACTGGTGGTGTACAACACATTGGTAGGTTTTGCTTTGGTAATATGTGCATAGCCATAGGTAATTTTCTAGTTTGTCACTTTACAGAGTACTTTTCCTGACCATTTTCATGCATAACATTTCATCACATCTCAACCAAGCATTACCTTCATACACCAAGGGTGCAGATTTGATGTCATCCCTGTATTTTAACAGTGCTTCAGTTTTTTTAGGGTATTTCCTGTAATATACTACCATGAAAATGTCAAAAGCTGCAGTCCAGGTTTCAAATAATGGGGAGACTTGGGCTGGACTGCTTTTCAGGTTTCCGTTTCTTATTGTTCTCTTTCAACCCTGGTTTAATAATTCAGACATATTCCCTTCCTGATTTTTTCCCCTCATTATGCTCAACAGTGATCATCTGATATGTTCATGAAAATCAGATCAGTCTATTTGTATACATGGTGACTTGTGCAGACTCAAACTGTATAACTGCCTCTTGGTCAGAAAAATTAACCATCTACCCCACATGGGATCTTCAATCTTCACCATTTCAAAATGGACTTCACTTCTTCCTCACTCCTCTTCTGCCCCTACCGTGTAAGAATCTTCCATGACAACACCTTTCAGCTGGTAGGTGGGTCATGAGGTATCAAATTTATAAACAGTTCCCCTTGAAAATCATTCTGTCTGGGCTCTATCCCAGAATTCAGTAATGCTTTCAAGCAGTTGCCAGTCAAATACACACAGTTGCTGATCTGTCACTTTCTCTAAGCCAGACTGAAACCAAGGCCTACTCCAACAGACAGTATGAATTGATATTCCCTTTACACTTACAGACATTTCGCTCCTTCACCTCCAATCACAAATCTGATTCACCCTGGTACTGCCCAAGCTCACACATTCATAAGTCCTGCACCCTGTTAGTTTAACCGTGGGGGTACTGTATACAACAAGGTCGCTTGGATTGGCCTGATCATTTGGGTCAGCCCTGATGCCCACATTTCCTACAGTTCTTTAAGTTACTTCAGTTCTGCCACTCTAGGTGCCAGTTCATCTGATAGGCAGGCAGTTGTGCTTTCTGACCTCATGCTGTGCATTGTGGGTCAAACATGTCTGAGAGCAAGAGCTTTGTTTACTTTTTTCACAGTGTCTCCTGCTTTGATGTCTGGCTGCATACAGCTTGGTTGACATCCCCACTTGGGTCCTCACAGTAAACATTCAAATATTTGGCATGCAGTTGAACAAAGGAATTGCAAACTTCCATTCCTGTATTATAATCCAAGGGTGGCATTCAGCTGAAAGTAACAAGCACCAAAGGCAAATGCAAGCTCCATAAAAGTGATCAGGGTTACACCAACTGTAAATATCCTTTGGGTAGGATGTACAGTATATATATATATATATATATATATATATATATATATATATATATATATATATATATATATATATATATATATATATATATATATATATATATATATATATATATATATATATATATATATATATGTATATATATATATATATATATATATATAGCTACTGAATATTTTCTTCCTGAAAATATGGGTAGACATTAGAATAAGCACATTGCTTTTTGTGTTTAAAGCATATATTCCAGATACCCTTTATTCTGTTTGTACTGTAGCTTGTAGAATGATGATGCAGCTCCCAGTTTTTGTTCCTGTATCAAAGCATACTGTATCTGTTTTCATAGGAATTTCCAAATTGGTCACCACAAGTGAATATGTGGTGCCCCAGGAAGGGATTTAGCTCCTCCTGCCCCCCCCCCAAATAATTTTGTAGGTGTGGAAGCAAAGTACTTTATTAACTTTCAAAGACTCCTGAATGTGGAAGTAACCCATTTACCAACTTCTGGTAACAAAGTACCCCCAACCTTCCTGTGCATCACCACAAGTAAATACTGACGGCAATAATATGAGAGAGAGAGAGAGAGAGAGAAAGAGAAAGAGAGAGAGAGATTGAGATTCTCTTGAAGATACTATGTATTTGGAGTAATCCGAACATAGTACCTCATGCCATCTCCACTGGGAACTGAACACTGAGGCTGTCAACAGGGAGCAGGATTAGAGTAGGGGTCAAATGAGCATCATTTGCTAGTGTGTCACTGTCCCTTCTTCTGCCTGAGCCATTGTCATAATTGTGGGCGGACACAGCTGTAGTACGAACATACGAAACATACGAAATTTGCCAGCAGATAAAGGCCTAGAGGTCTATCAAGTCTGCTCGAATGTGCAGCTAGCACCCCTTATTCTGCAGCTGCCCCTCCCTTCCACCCTTCCCCTTCATTAACCCTCCCCCTTGTCCTGTCCCATCCTCGTTTGAAGCAGTCCACTGTTCTACTGCATACCACTTCTGCAGGTAATGCATTCCACCCAGCCACCACTCTCTGTAAAAAGTGTCTCCTCATCTCCCTCCTGAACCTTCCTCGCTCAGTCTCATATCATGGCCCTGGTGGCCCTCCCTCCCTTACTTTGAACAGCCCTCTGTACCTGTCTTGTTTATTCCTTTCATGTATTTAAAGGTTTCAATCATGTCCCCTGTCTCTCCTCTCCTCCAGTGAGTACATGTTCAACTCCTTCAACCTCCTCTCATATGATAAGTCCCCCAGACCTTGATCATCTTTGTCGCCCTGCTATTGCACTCCTCCAGTAACTTAATGTCCTTTTCAGATACGAGCCAGAACTGCACGCAGTACTCCAGGTGTGGTCTAACTAATGACCTATACAGTGGCAGAATCACCTCCTCCCTCCTTGAGGATATACCCCTTGCAATACAACCCAGCATTTTGTTGGCCTTTGCAGCTGCCTTCCCACACTGTGCCGAGTTGTTCATTGACCCTGTGATGAGCACACCCAGATCCTTCTCCTCCTCTGTCTGGGCTAGCTGCACTCCTAGCTGGTAAGTCCTCCTTGGGTTCTTCATCCCAAAATGCATCACCTTGCTTTTTGGCATTAAGCCCAGTTGCCAGGTGTCTGACCAGGTTTCAAGCTTTGGGTAGATCATCCTGCAACCCCTGCCATCCCCTAGGTCATCACCACCAGCGCCAACCTTGGTATCATCAGCAAACAGACTGATCTTGCTCTTGATGTCCCATGATATGTCTGCAATGAATATCCCAAACAACACTGGTCCCAACACCGAGCCCTGTGGGACACCACTGTCACTGCCCTTGGGTGTGAGAGCTCCCACCCACCACCACCCTCTGTTGCCTTCCTGCAGCCAGTTTCCTACCCATCTCACCAGCATTGCACCTGCCCCTGTGCCTACTAACTTCCCTTCCAGCCTTCCATGTGGCACTGGAGTCGAATGCCTTACTGAAGTCCAGATACAGGACATCCACTGCATGTCCCCCGTCCAGTTGCCTAGTTACCCAGTCATAGAACCCGACCAGGTTGGTTTGGCAGGATCGGCCACGTATGAAGCCATGCTGTCTGCTGTCCTGTAGTCCTTTGGCCTCTAAGAGGGCCACCAGCCTCTCCTTCAGGATAGTCTCCATTAGCTTACCCACGATGGATGTGAGGCTCACTGGTCTGTAGTTTCCCGGTTCATCCTTGGGGCCACTCTTGTGGAGGAGCACCACATGAGCCATCCTCCAGTCCTGAGGTACACACCCCGAATGTAGTGAGGCATTAAATAGGTCTGCCAAAGGTCCTGCAAGGACCTCTGCCAGCTCCTTCAGTACCCTGGGGTGGATGCCATCTGGGCCTGGTGCCTTGTCCACCCTCAGTGCCTTCAAACCCTCTCGAACTCTGTCCTCCATGATTTCCCCATCTGTCACCACTTCCCCCCCTGCGTCTGCCATTTCACCCATCTTGGGTGTCACCCCCCTCTTCTCTTTAGTAAATACTGAGCAGAAGTACTCATTTAGTGCTTCCGCCTTATCATACCCTGCTTCCACCCAACCCCTCCTCCTTCCTAATCCTTACTATGTGGTCCTTACGGCTCCTTTTCTCCCTGATGTACTTAAAGAAGTCCTTCTCCCCCTTCTTAATGCCTTGTGCCAGCCTGAGTTCCGTAGATGCTTTGGCTCCCCTTACTGCCCTTGTCACCTCCTTCGATTCTGTCAAGTACTCCTCTCTGTCCTCCACCCTCCCTGTTTTCTTGTATTTCCTAAAGGCAGCTCTTTTCCTCCTTACCTTTCCATGACCTCCTTGCTCAACCAGCTCGGTTTCTTAGCTCTAGCCTTCTTGCTCTGGGCTTTGCAGCAGGTTTTGGTTGCCTCCACTATCCCCAACTTTATGAGCTCCCATCTCTGGTTAGATCCATACTAGATTGAATTCTGGCCAGGTACCCTTTACCACTTCCCCATCCTCCCAAAGTCAGCCCTCCTGAAGTCCAGCACTCTTGTGCCAGATTCCACTCCTTCCTTGCCCATATCCAATGTGAGCCATACTGAGTGGTGGTCACTCCCTGACAGCGGTTCCTCCACTGTAAGTTCTCTCACAAAGTCCCCATTTGCCAGCACAGTAGTAGTGAGTAGAAAACAAGGAATACATCCACCTATATAAACGTATAAAAACATTTTATTTGTCTTTTAGGCATCTCTGGAAAACTCCTTCATGAAGGTGTTTCTGTTTGCATTTTCTAGTGACCACTTAACATTGCAATCCCCCAAGGATGACTTGGAAAAATGCTTTATGTCACGAAATTAAAGATCATGGTTCTTGTTCCTAAAAGCACATGCCTCCCAATAATTGTAAAGAATTCTCTGTCAGTATCACAAATAAAAAAAACATTTGCTGAATCAAAATGTATACAGTATGGTATTGTATCTAATGTAGTGTTCTTCTCCAGACTGCAATATTTTAGAATTAATGCAGTACTAAATTTAAACTGTCCATGACAATTGAACACTGACACCCTAGGGTATAGACTTGCTTTGGCTTACCAGGAGTATCTAAGTGTAGACAGGCAGAGGGGAAAATGTAATGAAAAGTCATGCACACCTTAAATAAAACGGCATGACTATGTGACTCACACCTTGAATGGGAGCCAGCATGTTCCGATCAGCTAACTATTTGAACCTGACGTTATTATTGCCATTTCCTGCTAAGGTTGTGTGCATGGTGTATAGTGTTACAGACATATCTACCTGATAATAACTCCCAGGTGCTCACAGAGTACATAGAGCAGTAAAGCTGAATGGATAATCTATTTACCTTTAACATCTTTAATTAAATAACAAACCTCCGAGGTTAGTGAGAATTACAGGTCAGATGCAATGAACTAAAGACCCAAAATGACAAAGCAAAGAATGTTCTTATACTTAACAGGCACTGACCTTGCTTTCATTAACCACAGCCTGGATGGATACTGTATGATTCTCCGCAGCTGATGAATGCCCATCTGTTTGCCATGATTGAGAGTGATTTTAGACTAGACTTGTGTTCTTCTAGCAGGGCTCTGATTGGTCAATGGTCACATTAATTAATTTTTGCACCATTAACAAGGAGCTCATGATGACTTCCCTGTACTTGGATCTTTGATAAAAGTTTACTCCACAAAAACTGAAATTCTGTAAGTGATTTAGAGTTTAAATTAATATGAGAACCACTTGAAAGTGTTTGTTACTTGTGATATCAAGATGCCATTGGAACTTATTGTAAGATTAAAAACTCTGAAATGCATATGGTGTATTATGGAAAGGGTGGGGAAAAATAAAACTTGAGTCCTGATTGTCTGTGAGCTACTTTCAGCTAGGCCGTTATACTAGCACAACAGCCTGGCAGAAAGTACCACCAGTTAAAAAGACTTAGCACACACTGAGACCCATTCGCCTCACCAGTGGAGCTTATCACCGTCAACACAGCATTAAGTTTTAAGAGGGGGGGGTTGGACAGATATGTGGGACAGGTGATGTTTATGGGCACGGGGGTTGATGCTAGTGTTGCTTGGATACAATCTGCAAAATTCAAATGTATTGAAATATGAGCATTTTCTTGGATTTATTGGATGAGGTCAGATCTTGGATCAGATTGTACAAACTATGAGTAATATGATCTGAGATTTGTCTGGAATAAAGCAATCACTTGAAACCAGTGGCACTCCCCTCTGCCCCATCCCTTGTTGACATGGAAGGAATCAAGTTACACTGTGACACCCTTGCCCCTTCCCCCATGGCAACTGGCACAGCCCTCCATTCACCTCCTAGGCAGGTCAATGTCTACCCCTTATTGCAAACAGCACAATAACATATGCAGTAGTAGTGTTCACTCATTCATTCATGCATGTGTGACCCACTGGTCACCGTGTCTGGGTTCAGACTCTTGCCTGGTGACTGTACAGGGCCCACCTGGTTGAAGGGATTGGTTTTGTTCTTTCTCTGGGGGTGGGGAGTTCATCCCAGAGCAAATAAGTAACAGTGTGGTGCCTCCACCCAGGGAGAATAAGTGGGCCAGATGTTGTTTGCAGTACCACCCCTCTTGCTACACTGGATTGGACCACATGCAGCCATCAACATGACAGTTGATACCTTCACCAAATAAACACTTCAGTCAGGTTATGTAAAAAACTGGGCACACACACACAGAAGTAAAATTCAAAAAAATTAACATTGCCTCTATTAAAGAACACAGCCCTGGAAGCTGGAGGAAAAGAAAGGGATAGACAGTTGCAAATCACCTTAAGCACTCCCATCCTGCAGCAATGCCCCCCCCCCGCAGGAACCACTGTATTGTGGGTCACTAATCCCCTTTCCGATATTACACAAGCTGTTAAGTACCTGCCCAATCAAGCGACACAAAAGGATGAATTATACTACACAGGGTGTGGTAAACTTTTCAGCTAGTAGCAGTAGTAAAACAATGATTTCAAGTATGACATAAGAACCACTGAGTCTGGGTACACAGTAATTACATTAAAGTTCCTGTACAGACCTGGTAGCTACATTGCCTGTGTTCCTTCAGTGACGAACTTGATTAAATTATCTAGCTTGCAATTCAGCCCCACCAACAGGCCACAGTGTGCTAGCACAATTTAAAGAACTTGAAATCCAAATGGAAAATGCTCAAAAACCAAGTTGTAATCCAAATGAGGTAATTGTAATCCAAACTGGAAAAGTACAAAAGACTGCCAGCCAGCAATGCCAGCACTCACATGACCCATGGATTCAGCAGCTCGGACAAGGTGGAGAATAGCACAATGCAGCAGATACATCAGCGATCAGGTACATGCCCCAATGGCCTAGGAATGAAACACTTCAGAACTCTCTCTCTCAGATGTTATGCAGCAGCACAGCCCTTCTGGTTCACACCTCTCAGGGCACAACCCTTCTGGCTCAGCTCTAAATCACCGGAAGCACTACACAAGAACTTACTCGTTCACAAGGAGCCCAGTCCCCAGGAGTGACCCCCATGGTCCAACCCCCCCCCCAGATCAAGAGTCCCATGCACTTAGGGCACATTCCCGGTGGCTCTCTGTTCCCCAATCCACCCCACTAGATAAGGGCTAGCAAGCCCCTTACCTGGCTCTGAGGCAATCTGGGTGGGGTGCAGGTCTCTGTCTCCATTTGTGTACAGCTCAGCAGCAGTGCCCCACAGGCTTCAAGTCTCAGTGTTTTTTTTCAACAGATGCTCGTTTGGCACAATTTCACAGCTTTCACTTCACTAAACAGGTGTCTGTCCCTGGCACAGTCTCCTGGAGTATAAGCCCAGGATAAAGCTGACAGTGATTTTGCAGGATAAACCCTGGTGAGGGAAAGCAGGAGTTTTGGCCTGGCTAACCCTCTCACTTGGTGTCACCATCAACAGGTCTGAACACCTCAGTGTCTTTCTGATTGCCATGAGCTCCTGGTGAGCCCTGAAACTTCTTTGTCAGCTTTAATGTATTTTTCTGTCTCAGCCTCACTGTCTCATTGGTTAGGCAGGGCTGTCAGTCTGTCCTCTTTCCTTGTCCTGCCCTCATATTGACTCTCTTGAACTTGCTAGTACATTAAGGCAGGTTCTGTTGCATCATTCTCCCGCAATCCTTCTGTTTGGTTGCTAGGGTTTTCTAGAACTCTCTTTTGCCAGTTGTCAGGGTTAGAATGCAACAAGATGGCTATATTCATATCTGAAGGAGCCTTGTGCTCCAAAGTCTTTTATTTAATTATTATTTTGGTGCCCCAGTTTGTGTCCTGGCCCCCTGTATTGGTTTTAACCTTCCTGGTCTGTTATACAGTCAGCTGGTGGGGGTCATGTAAGCAATATGGCATGATGGGGTGTGTGCGTGGAACACATTTTACCGCATGGCCAGGGTGACTTTATCAGCTGGCCATGCGGTAACATGTGTTCCACGAATCATCCTCGGTCGTGCCTTATTGCGATTATAAAACGGGCACCTTTTTTAAAAACTTCTTACACTTGGGAAGAGCATGTTTATATGTAGAAACAATAGATTTACTTGTATGCATTTATGATAAAATAGTCCTTCTGCCCACTAGAAATGATGTCATCGATGATGTCATTGTATTGTTACCTACTTTCTTCTACCTGTTGTTTTTCTGTTTTTCCCCACATTCAAGATATGGGATGTTTGTCATGGAATGTTTACCATGGAATACATGGATTCAAAATTCTGCTCAGTTCCACTGGTAGAATGTTACTCTCTTAACATACTATACGCACACACAATAAAGGCCTCTGTTACAGCCACAGACTCAATTATCTCACTGTCAGGGCAAGAATAAGAGATTTCCCTGATGAGCAGGTAAAGACAGAAGGAGGATTTTCATTGTTAGCAAAGAAACAGTTGTAATGAAAACTATAAACAATACTTAATGTTTCTAATTTGTTTACGTGTGTAAGGAGAATGTGATGATCAGGGAAACAACATTTAATTAATCTGTTTTATTTTGTATTTAAGGTAGTTTTATTTTTAGGGCCCAGTGCAAGTAAATGTGATGCTTACAGTTACAGGACAAAAAACAATGGCTACCAGTTGAATTCTTAACATTCTATTAGCGTAATGATTCCAGTGGTGATCAGTGCACATTTGGCAGCACTTCTTATTTTCCATGCGTGGAATATAATTGTTACATGAACAACAGCCAATCAGATGTCAGGATTTTCCCTTACTATTTTATAAGAGTGCTGTGGTTCGTGGTTGGGCATGCAGGCACGGTGTGTGGGGAGTGCTGAAGAAGACCCACTGTGTGAGAGAAGACCCACTGAGAATGGAAGCAGAAATGCGTTCTGCTCCACCACACCATACTCCACTGGCTACACCTGAAAAGGCTGCCAAAAAGGCCAAGGTCCTTGGTTTAGAGCATTTCTGGATCCACCTGGGCTACTCCTAGCGGCCTAAGACATGGAGCCTGCCAGGGCCTATGATGAGGGTGTGGACTCCCACTGGAGCTTCTGGGGGACTCATTGGCTTGGAGAGGTGGAAGGCGTATGATTGAACCCTGGTGTGGGTACTGGGGGAGTGGCACATTGCAGCAAGCACTCCTATTCTGGTTCAATTGGCAGCAGTCTATGGTATTACACAGGAGGTGCTGATACGAGGAGTGTCCTAGAAGTCTCTGGTTCCCGCTGCAAAAATTGGGGTACCAGAGCAGAAGAAACTGCAGCCACAGTTGCAAAGACAAAGGGTACAGAAGGCACTGAAGATGACAGTCCTGCCACACTCTCTCTCCTGCTGCCACACATGTGGTCGAGTGGGAGGGAGCCAGCAGCATGAGCTGCAGCAGTCTGGGTTCTCAGTAGGGCAGCAGGAGGGCAATTGGGTAAGCCCCCTCCTGAGGAAGGGGTCACGCATGCATTCATTCATTCCATGAAAACTCATCACACAATGAATGAATGCATGACAGAGCAGCACTTTAGCATGTTTGATTGCACTGTTTGTAATAAGAGTCAGATGGCAGCCAGTAGATAAGGTGAGTGGGGAGAGCACGTGATGCCTCACGCTGCTCTGTTAGGCAATCTCACTAATCCCTCCTCAATATCTCGTCTTTTAAGAATATTCTCAGTGGTTCTGCGGCATCTAAATCAAAGATTTGCTGGAGAACAGTCTCGGGTACCAGGAGAGTCTGAATTTGAGAAGAAGATCCACTGAGAATGGAAGCAGAAATACGTTCTGCTCCACCACGCCATACTCCACTGGCTACACCTGAAAAGGCTGCCAAAAAGGCCAAGGCCCAACCTAGCATGGCAAATAGGCAAACAATTACATCTACGGAAGCTGCCCCTCTAACTCACGACAGATTCCTCAAGGAATTTCATCCTTTTAGGGATGAGGTCCACTCATAAACAGACGAGGTAAAAGCCATCACAAACAAGTTGGTGGATCTAGCACAATGTACGGGTGATTGTGAGGTGCGATTAATCTCTGCTGAAAGGAAACTAGACAAGTTTGACCCTGCAATGGCAATCACTAGGCAGTGCATTGCTAAATTAGAGGCTAAGGTGGAGGACCTAGAGGGAAGGAGCCGCTGCAATAATGTTGTCATCATAGGGCTCCCGGAGAGAGAGGAAGGCTCCAATTCAATTATATTTGCTCAGAAGTTAGTAGCTAAAATTGCTGGCCCATTACCTTATGGAGTGGATTACACCATAAAAAAGGGCCCACCGAGCCCTACGACCAATGTCACCCCAGGTACCCCATCCTCAGACTTTTATTTTTAAGTTTCTCAACTACCAGAAATGACAGTATTTGTTAGCCAAGGTAAAGGAATTGAAGGAGGTGCTTTGGGAAGGATCCCTGATCAGAGTAACCCAGGATCTTCCCCCTACAGAGTGCCAGAAATGAGCGGAGCATCATGGCGTGGTTATCAAGCTGCTGGCTGCAAATATTTGTTTTTTTATGCTGTATTCTGCTATTCTCCAGGTATCGATCGATGGGAAGTGGCTACCGCTGGAAGATCCAAAGATGGCAGAAGCAGAATTGCAAAAGGTTCTACCTAACCTTTTTTGTGTCAGATGAAGTCTGCAATCCAAAACGCTGGGATTATTTTGTGTTGATTTAATTGGGTTGTGAGTAGGGTTACCACCTGTCCTGATTTTCGCAGGACAGTCCTGATTTAGGCAGCTGTGTCCTGCAAAAAAACATGAAAAATACTATATGTCCTGATTTTATAGTTGAAAATATATTTCCGAATTTTTCACTAAATGTTGCAGAAAACTACAATACCTTAACTAAAATACCTTAAAATGATAAGAAACAATAGAAGCGACTAAAAAACTATAATACTTGGCCTTAATTCTGATTACATAGAGAAAACAAGTCGGTTGCATTGGTTGTGGTTACGTACTGTCCTGCAAAAAATCATGTTTCAGTAAGAAATGTCCCACTTTGGGCTTCTTAAAAGGTGGTAACCCTAGTTGTGAGTGTGTTTGATATGGATAACTGACGAGTTAAATCTTCAGGCTCGGGACATTATTTTCTTTCCATGTTTGGGACTTGATTTAGAGAGACTGTAATTTCAACGGTTTGTTCTGCACAAGAGCTCTCAGGGTTTGTTTTTTTTTTTGATCTGGGCCTGACTTGATACCCATGGCTAACGCTGTGTGGCTTATATCCATAGTTTGTTGGAATGTGCTGTCTCAGCACCTCGGTATCATGTACACTGGGGGTCTAATTTGTTTATCTTTTCCTTCTTACAGGCTCTTGGTTTAGAGCATTTCTGGATCCACCTGGGCTACTCCTAGCGGCCTAAGACATGGAGCCTGCCAGGGCCTATGATGAGGGTGTGGACTCCCACCGGAGCCTCTTGGGGACTCATTAGCTTGGAGAGGTGGAAGGGGTATGATTGAACCCTGATGTGGGTACCGGGAGAGTGGCACATATGTCTCAGGAGTAGACAGAAGATCCCTGGGCTGAGGGGAGATATGGGGAGCCCAGTGATTCGTATTAAGCTCCTTACCCTTTGAGCTGAGACAATCAGGAGCTAATGATATCCTTTTAAAAAAAAAAAAAAAACCTAACAAAAAAAAACATCTCGTAAGTTCAAGTGTCAGTTAAGAGTGGAATCATTAACAAGTACTAGATATAGCAGGGTACATCTAGGGGATGGTTTGATATCCTGAAGTTCTGGTGTGGGGGGGAAATGGCCAAGCCCACCGCAGTATACGTTGAGGCAAAGGTATTGCTCCCCAAGGGAGGATATTCCCATTGCTTGGAGGCCTTTTGGAAGTTAACTTCCCTTATCACATCCCCTGCAGTTATTTCTTTTGGGTGGGGGTTTCTGTACGCTTTTCACATTCCCTGTCTATGGCGTGAGATGGAGACCCTCTCCTTTACAAGGTTGGTAGGTATAGGGGGATTTGGTCAGGAGACAGATTCATTCCAGAGATTATAGGATAACTGTGGTTGCCATGGGGGATGAGGAGGGATAAGAATGGGAGGGCAGGAGGAAGCTGTATGGAGGTGGACACCACGTACCAGAAAGTTGAAGGGAGGGGGTTAACATTCTCAGATTCCTATCAGTTCAATTTTGTGGGCATGAGGACTTACGCTTACAGTAGGGGGGGCAGACCTTTTAGCTTAGTGAGATTTGAATACGGGCTGTATTGCTGGGGAGGCCAGGGGCTATGGGTATGTGGGCTATGGGGGGGAGGTGGGGGGCCTGGCTTGGCACTGTGGATTGGTATATCTATGTGGTAGCTGATATATGGTTTTATTGCATATCAACATTTTGGATAATTTCGAATGGCAGGCACTAAGAAATGTATATCTTGGAATGTACATGGGCTCCAGAATAAGGTTAAGAGGTATCAGGTTTTGAAGCACATCAGCATTCTTAAAGGGGAAATCTCCTTTCTTCAAGAAACGCACCTTTTGGAATCGGAAGGAAGTCTTCTCCAAAGACAGTTTATAGTGCAGGTGTTTAATGCTGGCAATAGTTCTCAGAGTAGAGGGGTAGCTATCGTGCTAGCTAGAAAAACGGCATTTCTCACCGAGCAGGTAATCAAGGATCCTCAAGGCAGCTTCATTTTTGTTAAGGGGGTACTAGATAGAACTACAGTAATTTTAGGATGTATTTATGGCCCTAATGTTGATTGTCCCTTGTTTTTATGGACTTGTTACAAGTTCTGGCTCCCTATATAGATCTTCCATGTATACTTGGAGGGGACTGGCATCTCCCTTTCTCCCCTGAATCAGACAAATCAGATCTCAAAAGGAGAGGCCTCTCCTCGGCTCAAAGAGTCTTACGAGACTTTGTGGATCACCTTGGCTTCTCTGATCTGTGGAGGGTTCTGTTCCCTGCCCTAAAATAATTTACTTTTTGCTCCAGTGTGCATGGCTCCTCATCAAGGATAGATTATTTTTTTATTAGCCAAACCCTTCTGAGTGGCTTGACTGCAGCGGGCATTGTACCAGTGGGACCCTCTGACCACTCACTGGTGTTTTGCTGTCTAGCACCAGCGCCTGAAATAGCTAAGGACACACAGTGGAAACTGAATAGCCAGCTTCTTAAAGATGATAAAATTGTGGAAATGATATCCCAAGAAATTGTTGAGTTCACAAAGGTTAATCTGAATTCCACAGTGTGCCCTGATTTAGAATGGGGGGCTTTAAAATGTGTGTTAAGAGGGTTACTTATTAAAGTAGCCTCACATAGAAAGAGAGAACAGGGCCAAAAAGCTCTGTCACTCCTCACCAGGATCCGTTCTTTAGAAGCCTCGTTATCTCCCACTATGGCAGATTCAGATATGGAGTTACTCTTGGGGTTACGGGATCAGTATAACCCTTTTTTTTTTTCAAAAATAGCTTATTAAGTGGTTCAGGACATACAGTGAGACAGTTGATACAAATGCACTTCATTTACAGGTGTGGTAAAAAGCATAATGATCAGAGAATACATACTGCCTCAGTGTCTATAGTATTTTACAAACTTATACAAAGGAAGAGGAATGAGGAGATCACCTGCTCCTATGGTTAGATAAAATACATAGGATCTTCTCCAAATTAGAAACCTTAGGGTAATTACAACAATCTCTGTACAGGACAGGAAAAAGCACAGAAACTAGCTGTATTCATGATCATTATTATTACATGAATTACAATACAATGTCAAAGTAAATTAATCAGTGGTCACATTGTGAACAACAAACGGGCACATGACCAAAGTTGACAATAGGTTATAAAGGGACTCTACCATCTTCAATTGCTCTTAGTAGGGGGTCCCACATTCCTTCAAAAGCATACAACTTACCCAATGCACCCAGCTGCGCTTTTTTAATGGCCATACATGAAAGCAGATTTTTAGACCATCTGCTGACAGATGGGGGATCAGAGGACATCCAGACCTGGGTAATAGTACGTCTAGCATTAATTAGGGCCATGCTCCACAGACAGTTGCTCATGGCACCATTGGGATGAATTGGGTCAGCTCCCAGTAACAGCTCCAAGGGAGATTTCTAAGGCACATACCCTAGGGTGTGTGACATTATCCTGCGAATGCTATGCCTAAAGGGGACGACCTTAGTGCAGGTCAAAGTCATATGTAAAAAGTCATCGACTCCAACCTTGCATTTGGGACAAACATTAGGTTTAGAATTGTCCATGGAATGCAGGTTAACTGGGGTAATATATGCTCTATGCAAGACATTTAGCTGTATCAATCTCAACCTATTACTGATTGAACAGTTAACATAGTGAGAGCATGCCAACCTCCAGGTGTGTGGGTCAATTTCTAGAGCGAGACCTCCTGCCCATCTCAGCCTGCTCATCTGCGGCGCCTCTACATTTACATTTTCCCCCAAAATAGTATGGTAGTAGGTCGATAAAGGCTTGCCACCAGGCTGGGGCCTATACAATTCCTTCAAAAAGGGAGATGGAAGTGCCCAGCCGTCGCCAACTGATATATTGGCGCCGCAGATCTGCCGCAACTGGAGATATACAAGAAGTCTCCTGACTTGATCCTCCATATGTCACAAAGCTCTTGAAAACTATGGATTAATCCCCCCTCGTAGAGTTGATTGACATGAGAGAGACCCGCTTTATTCCAGTGTCTCAATCTCTGAATAAGCTGTACCGATTGGGGGCCCCTCCGTCTCACAACACTGAGCAAACCTAGGTATGGAGAAAATCCTCCCTGCCAGCCTATGTACTGATGTACTGTCTTCCAAATCATTAAAGTATTTGCCACAAATGGGTTTGGTGACAAGTTCTTAAACTGATGTGCTGGAGGGGCAAGACTGCCACTCAACAGATCATATTTAAAACTATCCAATGTCAATTCCTCCTCCAAACCCACCCAGCCAAGTGTGTCCCTCCTGCATCCCTGTTACACGTAGGCCAGTTGAGCGGCCCAATAATAAGCCCTAAAATCTTGCAGACTCACACCACCTTTGTCCGCAGGTTGGAACAGTGTTGCCCTGCAGATATGTGCCCCACCTCCCCTCTATAGGAATCTGTGCAGGATTGCATATAGACATCTAAAATGACTCTGTGGTACTCTGACAGGAAGAGACTGATAGAGATACAAACATCTTGGTAATATCATAATTTTTATGGTACCGACTCGACCCAACAGGAAGACGGGCAAGGAGCCCCATCGCTCACAATCCTCTGTTAACCTGGACAACAGTAGTTTATAGTTTAAGGCATATAAATGACCTATTGTCGCTGACAGCAGTATCCCCAAGTATTGTACTTGTTTAACTAACTGTAGGCCACCCAGGTTAGCAATCAGTTGCACTCTGTCATGGGTGCCTGTAGGCATTAACTCACTTTTAGTACAATTTACTTTATGGCCAGATAGAGCACCAGATTCTGTCATAAAGCTATGTATGGCTGGGAGATCCCTTGCCGGGTTTTGCAGATGTAGCAGTTGGTCATCTGCGTACATTGAAATCTTATGCACAGCCCCCCCAAAACCCCTCTATACCAGGATGAGCCTGTAAGACCACTGCCAGTGGTTCCAGGGAGAGAACATAAAAGCAATGGAGACAGAGAGCAACCCTGCCTTGTATCTCGTTCTAAAACAAAAGACTTGGAGAGACTTCCATTTACTGCAATTTGAGCTGAGCGATCATTGTAGGGAGTGCACACCCACTGACAGACTATCATGCCCAACCCCATCCTTCCCAGTATATCAAACAAGTAGCCCCACTCCACGCAATCGAATGCTTTCTCTGCATCAAGCGCAACAATTGCAGCCCCATGTGACCCCCTCCCCCTGGCCCATCTATAAATCACATTCAAAGTTCTTCTAATGTTGTGTTTACCTTGTCTGCCCTTCACAAAACCCGACTGATCTTTGTGAATCAACAAAGGTAACATAGGTTCCAGCCGAGTGGCTATTACCTTTGCCATGATTTTGCAGTCTGCTGTAAGCAAGGAGATGGGGCGGTAAGAGGCGCATTTTGTCAGATCTTTCCCAGGTTTAGGGAGGACGGTGATAACCGCTGACCTCGTGGAGCTGGAAGAATGCCCCTCTGTAGTTCCTCCTCTAGCATGTCGTATAAGGGGTCCAGTAGTTACGGGAAATTTTTTTTTAATAAAGTCTATTGGAAGTCCATCAGGACCGGGGGATTTCACACCTTTCAAAGCCATTATTGCTGCCCGTACCTCCTGCTTAGAGAGTGGGGTCCCTAACTTCTTTGTGTCATCTTCTTCTAGCTTTTTCAATGGTGCTTGGCTACAGAAGGCTGCTAACTCTCCCTCTGATGGGTGGCATTCGGAGGTGTACAGCTCTTTATAGAATTGTACAAAGGCCTTACCGATGCTGCCTGTGTCATGCAACAAACCCCCCCTGGGGTCAGCAATTGCCCCCACCCTCCTTTCAGCTTCCCTACTCTTAATTTGCAAGGCGAGAAACTTTCCCCCTCAATCATCATCGAAGTAAGCCCCTGCATTTGAAAGCAATATTGTGCGTTCTATCTTGGCACTGTTGAGGACATTACATTTATATCTCAGACGCTGGATAATACAGTAGATGCTGTTTGATGGCTTACTTTTGTGGGCGGACTCACATGCTGCAATTTTAATGCTGAGGGAGGTCAACTCCCGATCCCTCTCTTTCTTACAGTGGGATGCATAAGATATGGTTTGGCCCCTTATATATGCTTTTAGTGCTTCCCACCTAATACCATGAGAAGTATCTCCCCTGATGTTGTGGGTCAGGAATTCCTGAATGTTGCCTTTCATTAGCTCCACATATCTGGGATATTTCAAAAGGAGCGGGTCCAACCTCCAAGCACACGGGGAGGTGCGGGGTCCCATGGGATTTAATGATAAGTAGTGAGGGGCGTGGTCAGACACCAGCATAGGTAGATAATTTACCTCACCCGTCATCGCCAATAGAGCGGGAGAGGCCAACAGCCTATCAATCCTGGCATATGACTGATGAGAGTGGGAAAAAAAGCTATATTCCCTATCTGAGGGGTGATAGTGACGCCATGCATCCACAAATACCACCTCATTTTGAATCCATTCCAAGGCTTTGGCGTTCCTGGTCATAGGTGCTATGGTGAGCCTAGATCGGTCCAGCACCATGTCTAACACACAGTTGAAGTCCCTCCCCAAGTATCTATGGGCCCTCCCATCTGGCCATATCCACTGCCAGTTTTTGAAAAAAGCCTGGGTCCTCAATGTAGGGGGCATAAATGGAGCCCAGCAAAAGCGTTTCTCCCCCAGCGTTACGGAGGTTTGCTAAAGCATATCGTCCCGCAGGGTCCACAAATGAGTCAGTTACCTCTGCCAGGCTGCCCTTGGTAGCCATATCGATGCACCCCTGGCCTTGGATGAGAATGAAGAGGAAACCCATGTGGCCCCCATAAAGGAAGCAGTCCTATATGCTTCACTACTGAAAAAGAGTTTCTTGCAAAAGCATTATGTGTCCTTTCATCTGGCGCACCTCTGCCTGTATCTTCTTAAGCTTAAGTATGGACTTCAACCTGTTTATGTTCCATGTGACTATCTTAATTCCAGAAGCCATATTTAAAGTTTGATTTGTCTCTGCCTGTACCTATACTAAAGCTTGAATATCCTGAACCAACAATTTTAACTTTTTTAACAATTAACTCAGACCCAAACCTTATAAAAGGCTCCCCCCCAATTCCCTAAACCCAAAACGATCGCCCCAGAACAAATCCACCAGAGGGAGCAAGAGAGCCTCCCAAGCCACCCGTGCAGAGACTATGGCGCAGATTTATGTAACTTTCCCAGATTAGCTCCAGAGGCCCCCCCACCCCCACCGAGTGTACAGAGTCTAATTGAACCCCTCTCATTGTCCCAACCATCCTCCTCCCCATCCTCCCAACTGCCTCAAAACATATAACCCAGCGCATCCCCCCGTGTCCTCTCTCCTCCCTCTTCAGCTCCAAACCTAGCTTTTGCCCCCAGCTTAGTAGGAACAAACCCGCAACAACCCATCCAAACAACAACAATTGGCAGATAATGATAGATTGTAGAGCAAATTGGCAAAAGGACAAAGCTATTATTACAACTCAAAATTATGATCTAGCTGCAAGTTCAAAGAAAACGTTCGATATTAACACACCACAGTCAAAGAAATGTCCATTCAAAAGAAATATCCATCTAGACGTCATACACAGGGAGTAGGTCCGTACACCCAGGTCAGACCTCATGAAAAACATGTCAAAATATAATGGTGCAGCTCACTAGCCCATCGATACCCATGTCCCCAGACATGGTCGGGAATTAAGGTTCCAAAGCAAATAAAGGCAGGGCCATTGGCCCATGAGCTACTGCTTGGAATGTCCCCTGAGAAGCCCCTCGGCATTTACAACCATTCACCACCATTAAGATAGATGATTAAGCTGTACTCCATTAAACAGCGTGCCAAGGAAATAAGAGCCCCAGGGGTAGCAGGATCAGGAGTTATACAAACACACAGTAAATCATTTCAAGTACCTAGTGCCTGGGCCCTTTCCCGCCTAGTCTCCTCCTCAGCAATCCACTTATCAGCCTCCCTAGGACACAGAAAGAAGCGAGGAGCCTGCCCAGAATGGTCAATCTGCAGGCGAGCAGGATATCTGAATGCAAAAGACCAACCAAGATTATGCAGTTTGGCTTTGATTTGAGAGAAGTTCTGTCTCTTGTTCTGTAGGCCCTTGCTGAAATCTTGGTAAATACGAACTTTTGTATTCTCGTAGGAGATCAGGCCCATCTGCTTTGCCTTTTGTAACATTCTTTCTTTATCTTGAAAACGGGGGTACTTTATTAAACAATGCCTGGCTCTTCCCACGCTTTAGGTGGATGTCCCACGTGATGCGCATGCTCTATTTCAAAGTGCTCATACTCACTAGGGAGGCCCATTTGCACCACCAACCATTTCTGCAGGCCCTTCGTGACGTCCTGACCCTCTGTTCCCTCAGACAACCCAATGATATGGAGGTTTGATTGCCCCAATCTATTTTCTTGATCATTGATTTTAATCAGCAATTCCTCAAGCGAGGCTTTCATATTATTCCTCTCTGCCGACATCTCAGACAGCGTATCTTCTAAGGGGCTCACTCTGTGCTCTAGCTCAGCAAACTGTGTAGAGTGTATAGCCGAGGTTTCAGACAGCCCTGTTACAATTCCCTGAAGATGGGTGAGTTAAGTGATGAGATTCACAAAACCCACTTTAATTTCTTGCTGCATCTGCAGGAGTGTTGAGGGTACACCAGCAAGAGATTGTGTGAGAGAGTCTAAATCTGGCCCGGCCAATCCACTCGATCCCTCCATGCTTGTGGCCTGTTGTGTCTCACTTAATCTCCCAGGTCTCGGTGGTTTGGCAGCTTCAAAATTAATTTTTCCCTGGTGGTTTTTCTGTTTGGAAGACGCCATGGGTTCAGGACATCTCGTAGTTTCACTATGAGAGGTGTAAAATGCCGTTAGCAGCTAGATTAGGTGATTTATTAAATTTTTGCCCAAGGAGCCAGCAAACACAAGTCTGTCACCATCAGTAGTTAGCCACGCCCCTCCAGTATAACTCTTTATTAAGGGAGAAGGTGAAATATGCAATTTTAAAGATGGGAGTAACATATATTGATCAAGGTGAGAAGGCAGGTTATCTTCTGGCTGTATGTCTCAGAAAAGTGGAATCCTCTCGGGTAATACAAGGTATCCAGTCACAAGTTACCGGGAGACTTTGCCTCTCCCCTCGAGAGATTACATCAAGTTTGCTGGGTTTTATAAAGGTCTCTATAGTCCCATGCCCACTCATCTGGATTCTCAGGTGGTGGAGCAATATTTCCATCCTCTTACTCTCCCGACTTCCTCTCAGGCTCAGCAGGAAAAGCTGTTCTCCCCTATCTCGGAAGCAGAGATTAAGGCGGCCATCTCTTCTTTAGTTGCAGACAAAGGATCTGGGCCAGATGGATTTTCCCCAAACTTTTTTAAGACTTTCTGTAAATATCTAATGCCCTGGCTCTCTCGTCTATTTGACTGGATGTTGGGGAAGGGGGGCATTAGATAGTTCTCTATTAGAAGCCTTAATTATTGTATTACATAAACCAGACAGGGACCTGGAACTGGTAGGTAGTTATAGACCCTATATATCACTCCTGAATTGCGACATTAAAATCTTGTACAAGCTCCTGGCTGCTAGGCTGAAGTCAGTTCTCTCATCCATTGTTCATGTAGACTGGGTAGGATTCATGGAGGGTAGACACTCTGCGGATCATTTTCGTAACCTGGCACACATCTTCTCCGCATCCAAGGATTTTGACATACAGGCAGGCCTGCTTTCCCTGGACGTGGAGAAGGCATTTGACTGGGTGGATTGGCATTTTATGTTTCAGGCAATGCATATATTTGGCTTTCCCTCAGAATTTTTTAAATGGGTCTTGTCTTTTTATCAAAATCCCCATGCTAGAATCTATTGTAATGGTGTGTTTTCGGAGTGATTCCCCTTATATTCCGGAACTAGACAAGATTGTCCTTTCTCCCCACTTCTGTTTAATATTTACCTCAAACCTCTGTTATTTAAGTTATGGGCTCATGATGGGGTGCAGGTGATCCCTCTGGGTAGGCACGTGTTTAAGCTTTCGGCATACGCAGATGATGTGCTCCTTCACCTGATTCACCCAGTGCAGTCTTTCCCAGTGGCTCTGGCTATTATTAAAGAGTTTGGAGAGTTCTCTAACTTTAAAATCAATCTGGCTAAAACCAATGTGTTTCCTCTCAATACCAAGCTCCATAAGCATGATCTCTTGTCATTCGGGGTTCAATGGAGCCCTAATTGTATTAAATATTAGGGTCTGATACTCTCCAGAAGTGACAGTTTGATGTGAAAGCAGAATTTTGACTCTCTTTCCTAGACACCATTCCGTAGGACTTCAGAAGGTGGCAATCTCTTCCCATCTCTCTCTCTGGGGACGAATTAGTATCCTTAAAATGAATATACTACTTAGACTTTTCTATCCGCTCAACATGCTGAACATCTGGTTACCCTTAACCTGGTTCAAGAAAGTGCATGCTCTGGTTTTTTCTTTCATTTGGTGGGGGAAGCCTTCAAGATGGGCTTACTTGAAACTAGTGGCTTCCACAACAGCTGGGGGCTTTAAACTTCCTCATTTTGGCTTGTATTTCGGGGCCAGTCAAGCAGTTAAGTTCATGAAGTGGGTTCTACCCCAGGAAGAGATTGCCTCCTACACTTACATACCAGAATGGCTGCTTCTGGAAAGGGATATAATTTCTGGTACAAACATCTCTCATGGGGCCCTTTTGCACATGTCCATGAAAGATTTCTCACCAGAATTGCGTAAATCTCCTATATTATCTTCTTTTCAGATATATACGCAGTTCTGCACCTTTCTAAAGTACCAGAACGCTAAGGACCCTTGCCAACCTGTAGTGGGAAATCCCAACTTGAAGATAGAGAGTGAAGTTATAGCTCCGTCTTGGCTTCTTCAAAATAACTGCCTCACGGTGAAAGATTTTTTTGCAGAAGGGAATCTTATGGATACCGAGGAAATTTCATCTTTACACAATTTGGACGGGAAGTCTACTTGCAAAGTCTTCCAGCTTCGTCACCTTCTGGTGAAACATTTTTTTGGGTATTGGGTAGTGTGGAAGTAGGGGACTGAATTCACCCTCTGGTCTCCCTATCTGGCAAGCCTTATGTGGTCTCTCAAATTTATTGCTCTCTTAGGCAAGGAGTCTAGGATGTACAAAGGGGGGGGTTCCCAGATATTGGGCAGCTCAGTTTTCAGCACAGTCTGTAAACTGGGCTTCCATTTGGGACTGTGCCCATAAATATGTCTCCCAAGATAGACTTAAGCTTACCCAATACCAGTTCCTTAATGATATGTATTGACCCTGGTTAAGCTTCACAGATTGGGTAGGATTCTGGATGCTTTGTGCTCCAAGTGTAGACAATCAACTGGAGACCTTAAGCACATTTTTTAGGAATGCCCTATGATCAGGCCCTTGTGGGAGAAAATTAGGGCCCAAGTGGATCCCTTGCTGGGTTTGGGGGATCTCTTTACACCAGAGATATATTTATTGGGGGATCTCACTCAGATAGTGGTTAAAAACCATAGTTATTATATGGCCATGATATCTCTCACATTGAAGAAGTTAGTGCTACATCACTGGAGAGAAGCACATGACATATTTTACACTGAATGGTTGAGATATATTTTATTTAATCTTCATGCTGAACAACTTAAATCTAGTCCAGGAGGGTCCCTATCCCGATATAACAGGATCTGGGGGAACATACATAGTCTATTTCTCCTTCAGACTGGAGCCTCAGCATGACAGTTGACAGAATATTGCATTGCTTTCTTTTTCCAGGACCTAAGCCATTCAACTTATTGTCTATTATAGTGCATTTGTGGGGGTGTGCTATTAGATGTTTATTGGTAGTCGTGAAGTGCCAAGCTGGGGTAGGTGGATTGGGGTGGGGGAGGGGAGTCCTTACCTGGAGATCCTATGCTTATTTTGTGTCTGTTTTATGTTGTTCTAATGACTGCTTGTAAGGATCCTTGGAAAACTTTAATAAAGTTGGATTTAAAAAAAGAGATAAGGTGAGTAGAAGGCTGTTTCACTGTCTGGGGGGATTTATATGTTTCCAGCTACCACTTGATTTCACCTGAAGCTCTTTTAACCCAGATAGGTCTCATATAACTCCCACCAGTTATGATTGTGGACAATAGCTCTCCAAACTACGGTCCCAATGGGGTTTCCATAACTGCCACTGGCACTCTTCTATTTATTTATTTGAATTTTGATGGCCGGGTATGCCCACTGAGACCAAGTTGTCCCTTTTTCAGGGGCGACCTGGAGAATATAAACAACCCGTACATGTTCCATAAATAATACATTGCATTACAGAAGTATTAACTGTTTACAATTCTAATGTTCATTAATATAGTTTAAACTTCTAAATATCAATACAGATTAGGTTATGGATTACAAAACAGAGGAGAATACATACATTTCTTAAATTTTGTTATAGGACAGTAACAATGCAACAATAGGAGAGTAGTACATACAAAACATATCTTCAGGAGTAAGTTGGTGCAGTGATAATTGTAGTTTCACGAGCACAATACAGCATCATGAAGAGAACCGTACAAATGATTGTTACGTACCTAGAGTTGGTGTACCGTATATACATATTTACAAAACGTCCAATAAAGTGAAGTCATCAGAGGTGAGGCGTTAGAAAGGTCGAGGACTAGAAGAAAATTAGGTCAAGAGGATGGGAGAGGAAGGTGGATGGGAAGAGAAGACAAGAGATGACTAGGAGAGGTTAATTACAGTTACAGATGGGCGGGGGAAAGAATATTTCTTTGAAATATTTTTTAAACTGAGGAAGAGACATACAGGAAAGTAAGCCATGTGGGAGGCTATTTCATTTTTGAGAGGCCACAAATGAAAAGGATCTCTTACCAATGACTAAGAGAGCCCTAGGTAGACTTAGCATTGGATAGTGAAAGGATCGAAGGGACCTGGTGAAGGGTTTCAGTGTGAGCAGATTGGAGAGGCTGGGTGGGAAGGGAAGGTAGATGAGTTTAAATGTGATGCAAAGTAAGAGGAAGTCCAATTTAGCTTCAAAAGATGGCCAGCCTAGGGTGTTAAGCACATCACAGTGGTGGGTTTGAGCTTGGGCAGTTGCAGCAAATCGGGCTTTTCTGTGATATGCTTGTCTAAGTCTGTTTATGATTAAGGGCTTTGTAGAGTAAATTAGTTGCGCTCCATAAAGAAAGCCTGGGAGTAGAGTTGCAGAGGCAATGGTCCTCCTGGACTGTGGTGTAAGGTAGGGGTCTGTACGGTATAATAGGCCAAGCATCTGATAAATGGATTTTATGACTTTATCTGCATGTGTTTCGAATGATAGGTGTTCATCGAGTATTTATTTATTTAATTTTGGTAACTGTGTGGACCCGCTGGAATCATTGCAGTCCCTTTTTCAGGGGTGACCCAGAATTAATTACAGGTAGAAATACAAAGACATTTTACTGAGTACGAAAGTAATTGTTTACATTACAACATACAATAGTCCAGGACATTTGTTAATACAATCAAGACAGTTGTGTGTTTTTACAATAGGGTAGACAGATTTTTGATGGACAGTCAAACAGCAACCACCAAGTTAACATGAGTAGGTGGCAGTTAGTCATAAATCACAGTACGAGATAAGTCCGCATTAATATACAGAGGACTATTATGGAGAGTTAACGGTAGCAAGTGGATAGGTACTGCTCCATCAGGTGAGCCTTGAGTCCTCACTTATATCGCCCTAAGGAGTTGTATTCCTGGAGTGTCCTTGGCAATGCTTTCCACAGGTGTGGTATATAGGCAGAGAAGGACCATTGTCCTAGGGAGGACCTAACTTTTGGAACTTGTAGGAGTTGGAGGCTAGATGACCTGAGGCTCCTGCTACTTTGTTTGGCCACTAATGTACCAGCCAGGCTGGGTGAAGCATTTTCAAGCCAGAGTTTATAGGCCAGGCACAGAGCAGAATATTTTAGTCTGCCTTCAAATGAGGGCCAGTTTAATGTTTGGAACACTTAACAGTGATGCTCCATGGGTGGGGTCCCTGTGGCAAACTGGCTTATCCTATTGTATTGGGTTCTAAGTTTCAAGTTTTCAGTGCCTTTGACTGAGTATAGCACCGGTGTTCCATATAACAAGGAAAGTAATAGGGTGCCTGTTGCCACCTTTAGTCGCGAATCCTTTGTGAGGAAAGGAGTAAGGTGATAGAGTAGACCTAGCTTCTGGTTCAAGGACTTGTTTAAATGGTCAGTATGTACCTTAAAGATACAGTCTTGGTCTAGGATGACACCTAGGTACTTCATGATATCAACCACTTTGACTCTGGATCCATTCGTGAGACCATATGTAAGAAATTTTGATCTATCAGATCCCAGGCTTTTGGGTGCAAAGAGTATGGTTTTTGTCTGTTTTCCATTCAAAACAAGTTTATTGCTCTCTAGCTAATCCTCAAGAAGTAATAGATCGTTTGACAAGGAGTGATTCAGTTGAGCAGTGTCCGGGGAGGACCTATATAAAACCACATCATCTGCATATAAGGTCAGGTTTGCATCACCACAGTGGTTCGGCATATCGTTTATAAAATGGGAGAATAACAAAGGTCCTAGTATTGAGCCCTGGGGTACTCCAATAAGTATCGGACATTTCTTGAAAAGGGAGCTTTGCCGTTTAACTAGCTGAGACCTTGGAGTTAGTCTGAGAACCACTGTGGTATCAGGCTATTGAGACCTAGATCTTCCAACTTCATAAACAGCAATTTGTGGTCCACCGAGTCAAAGGCCTTGATGAAGTCAATAAAGACTGCACCAGTTTTGAGGCCCTTGTCGGAGGCTGTAAGGCTGACTAGGGCAGTATCGGTTTCATGGTTTTTCCTGAAATCATGTTGCCAATCAGTTAATAGCTTCGTGCTGCTCATTAGGCATTAAGCCCTGAAAGAAAGAGGTTACTAGGGATTTATGCATGGTTTGGGGGGTCTTCAGCCTCGTGCCTACAACCACCCAACCATGTATTAATTCCCTAGTAGAAGCCTCCTTTCGAGGGGCTTAATGCGCTTGTAACATGGAAAATGTATGTGTTTTACACAAATTATTATACTGAAATAAATACATGACAATAATGAAAGAAATAGACAACAATATGTTGATTGGGACATTTTTATGCCAAAATATACCTCATGAGGTTTTCCCTCAAACCACATTTATTTATGTTGTGGTTTACAATGTTAACAAATGTTGTTAATTTTCATATAAATCACGTAACAGTTCAATGCAATATTGAAATATCATAAAACTACTAACAGAAATTTGTTAAGGTACTCGAAAATATTGCCACATAACTTTAAAATATGAACTGTGGGATACGCCACCTTCCGATTTGCATATTTTTCTGATAACGTGGTTTTCTCTAAAACAACATTTACTTATATGGTGGTTGTCATTCTTATCAAATGATCTGTAACATAACACAACACATACAGAAGTGCAAAAACATATTTAAAGTATAATAATTAGTAAGAACACACACTTAATTTACTCGATAATGCCGCACATAACATTTCATTTACTCAATGTGGGATATCACACTTGCTACTTTACACATCTGTTTACCAGTACAATGTGTACAAAACGGTGATTTTTTACACTGCTATTACTTTGTCATGTAACTATGTCCTATTATAGTACTTAACTTTATCTTGGAAGTAAGATATTCATATGTAACTGTGTAAACACACGAAAAAAAACCCCAGTTATTTTCAGTGCAGCATGATACCGGAAGCATACCAACACCCATTTATTCGGTACTCTCTTTTGTGGGAGCATAATAGTTAAAGTTAACCATTTATTGTAAAGTTTGAAAGGTTAATTGGGTTACATGGCATCTGTGGACTTGATGTCATGGTGTTTGGAGCACTTTTCTTGGATTTTGTATCGGGTGTAGTGATGAACTTCGGCTCTCTGCATTGCTCATGGCTTGGGACACTGTCACTTTCTTCACCTTTGCAATATTTATTGCCATCTGCTGATATTTGCTGGGCAATATTCCCATCTGCTGTTGTTTGCTGGACACTGGTCCCTTCATTACATTCTTCTTTGCCTTCAGGTATTGCAGTTTTATTCTTGATCGAAGAAGACACAGGAACTTTGCTTTTATACTGTGATTTGCTGTTCACACTGGGGTTTATACTTTTATTCACATCACCTGTAGATAGGATAGAGGACCACTTTCTCCTATCATTCCCTGAGAGGCTCCAACAATTTCTTAGGCTGGTCTTGCATCTGTGACCAGTGACAGACATTATTTCACGAGATGTGAGGCCAGCCTCGGACAGAATGTGGACTGCTGTGCTTCATATGGAATGATTCATATAACGGATAGACAGTTCAGCATCTTGGGATATCTGGGACATCAGCTCACCTAGATAATTTCGTCCCATGGACTGATGACTATACCCGCACTGTTTGTGGTCAAGTGTTTCTTGGGGGATTTTTAAAGGGTGCAGGTAGAAAGCTGGAGCATTTTTTGGAAATGTGCTTATATAATCCCTCAGCATGGCAACTAGGCAGTCAGGGCTCCCAGGTAGAGAATATAACACATCTCTCAGAAGTTCTTTATTTGGTTCTGATATTCTGCTATGGTTCTTGGTGCTCTCGTTGAATGACAGAGCTATGTATTCCTGGCCAGATTCCATCAGTTTTTATTAAAAATGAATCATGCTTCAACTGCCACAGTCCTTCTCTCCTCCTTCTAGCTAGCCCCAGTTGTAGCTCAAATGAGAGTCTGCGTACCAGTCTATACGCAGACTTTGGTTATAGTTTACAGCAAGATCTAATTTTTTTCAAATCTGTGTCTGATATCCTGGGGTGGTGTGAGGCAGTATCCTGTCCTGCTTTACGACACTGCTTTAACACAGTCATAAAGACATTATTTGCAGACTGAAACTGTGGATCTGTGGCTGTGTTGACCTTTCGGTTCACATCAACACTATTTATATATCTGTTTAAGCCTGCTCTTAAACTGATCTAGGCGCTGATGCTGTACTGCTTTGACTCCTCCATTCTAACTGTCCCATAAAACATTTGCAACAGATTTGCCAGTTCTGGAAGAGGGATTGTGCTAATGTCAGTAGAGAAGTTATTAGAAGTCAGCCAATCACTGAACACATTGCATGCCCATGAAGTATTTTTTTAGGTATTTGGCTCTGATTTCCTTCGCTCTAATTCATTAAGTTGCTCACTTGAGAGAGCAGTGTGTCTAGAGGAATGCTTTGTATTTATAGTAACTTGAGCATCTGATTTCTGATTAATATTTTTTTTCTCTTTTCTTTTGCAGTTGACTGTGCAAACACTCTGGTTCGCCGATGCTCTCTGCTACTTACATGAGCAGAAACAGGTGTCTTTAATGTCCCTGTCACCCGTTTCACTATCACGTCTCTTCTCCTGTAACAGTATATTTTTCCCTGTTACTTTTGCTGCCGACAATTGAAGCATTGCGCTCCGACGACCGACTGGTAGTATTTACAACAGAAGACACAGAATCATTATTTATTATACTTTTTCATTTGTAGCACGCATGGCTACTTCATCCCAATCTTGCTTGTCAACCCATCTTCTTATTCCCATGACACCGCACAAGGTAAATGTACTATTGCACTTCTCCATTGTGCTGAGAGAATGAGTATGTGTCAAGACAGTAACTGACAGCCTGGGCGGGTGGGTGCGAAACTAACTGTCAAATCTGAATTACTGTCTTGCCACATAATAAGTCATTGCACAAGGATGCCAGTCTTGTATGATGTGCAGTTTCATTGCGTGCTACACTGATGCTGTGTGGTGCCTTGTGGTATTACAGTAGTAGGCACTACTTGAAAATTAATACCTGCTGCTGTTCTGTCACATGATGTTAGTAGACCAATTAAAAAAGAGGATTTCAGCTCATATTAATCTCCATGTCACAAAGTCAATTATCTGGTTGTATACAATCCTATCTGGAAATTGGGAGAGGGGGTAGCTTTAGTAGTATGTGTGGGAGAGGGTGTCACCGATTGTTCTAGTCCTGATAGGGCTCACATAACTGCCATTGACTGCAACTGTGACTTTATGGCCCTGAGCCCTAGGTAACTGCTACTGGTGGCTCTTATAACAAAATACCACTAACTCCCATGCTGTTTCTGAAACCAACGACTGCCACTTCCCTGCTCAACACTTCCCTTACTTTCCTGTAAAATAAAACAACAATTTAAATGCAGTGCTGGCACCACTTACAGGCCAAACACTGGCACTGTGATGCTTGCCTAGAACTACTTTTTCTTTTTCAACTTTTATTTTACTTTTTTGTTTTACTTATTTAAATGTAAAAAAGAAAACATTTTAAAAATAATTTCTTCACTAAGACTAATGGGTCCATCTTATGATCACAATAAGGCACTCCATTGGGGGTGTTGTGGTGGGATAAAGACCCTTCTCAGGTGGTAGAAGCAGTAAGCCTATAACCACATTCTTTAACATATCCAGGGTGTGCCATTATCTCAACACAATACACCCCCTTTTGTGCCTTACACTGTAAGTTCTGCCATTTTAAAGTGCCCCCTGAGGACGAATGCACACAAGAAAGGGTTGTATGCTAAATGGAAATGGCAGTGCATTACATAATGTAAGCAGCCAGACCAAAGAACCCCGCACTTGCCAAATACCCCATTTAATCAGATTAAGCGTTTTGTGCTGTTAGGTAGTTATCTGTGACCACTATGGGGAGTTTGCTTCTGTTTTGGCAATATGTCCAGCACTGTTAGCACTTTTCAGAATTTGTAAGTAATAAAGCTTTTTTAACTCACTTTCCTGGTCTGAGCTTTATCTAATTCATAAGGCATTTTGCAAATGCAAGGTTCTTTGGTCTGACCCCCTAAGGACGCCATAGTGTACAGTGCAATGTCAGGGTGTGTTGGTCCTCTGTGCTCAGGGGACACTCTAACTTTGTATCAGTGTTTCAGCTGTTTGTAGGTACAGTTTTAGCCTTTTTTGTCTGTGTCAAATAAACTTACTTTGCAATATCTCTCTTAGTGTGCTGCAGTCAGAAGTCATAATCCTGGGTGACTGTAACCTGGATTGGCTTTTGGACTCCTCCAAACCCTTAAAAACTCTATGTGACTCATTTGGACTTACTCAAATTGCCTCAGAAGTGGCCCATCCAAATAAAAAGAACCCAAACAAAAGCTCCCTACTAGACATTATTCTAGTAAACAAGCCACACCTCTTCTGTAATTCTGGAGTCTTCTTCACTGATCACAGCGACCACTGCTTTATTGCTTGCATAAGAGCTGCACCCAAGCCTATTTTTAATTCCTGGTTCACAGTCTGGAGATGTTTACGTAATTTAGTGCCACAAGCCTTTCTTTCAGACTTACAAAACTCCTTGCTATGACAGGACTTCTACCCAGCCAAGACAGTAGAGACAGCATACAAGACCTTCCATATTATTGTCCATGGAGCTATTGACAGACATGCCCCCTTGATCAAAGCATGTTCAAAGAAAAAGGCTCTCCCTTGGTTTACACCTCAACTGAAGTCAGCTTTGCTCAACAGGGACAAACTCTGGAAGAAAGTGTGTAAATCAAAGCTTCAGTCAGATTGGGCTGATTTTAGGGCAGCCAGAAACCTCTGCACAAAGCTTGTCAGAAACACAAAGGCTAACTACTTCCAGTCAGCTCTGGACTCCTCCACCAAAGACCCTGCCAAATTCTGGCAAACCCTTGGAGATATTCAAGGACATGCTTTGTCAGGTTCTCTCCCTACCAAGATCTTATATGAAGGATCCCTCATTGCTGAGAAGGCAGAAATCTTTGACTGTTTTAATAATCATTTTATTACCGCAGGTATGGCTTTTGACATTTCACCTGCGAATAACCTACTTACCCAGTTCTTATCACAAGGATCAGCAAGCCTTCCCCCTGTCCACAGTACTCCTGTCACGGGTTTCTCCTTCCAACTGTTAACTTACAAGGAAGTGGATGACCTGCTCCTTCAGCTGGCTGCCAGAAAAAGCACAGGAGCAGACTTCATTGGCACTTTTTTTCTAAAGCTCAGTCACCAAGTGCTGGCAGCTCCATTAACACACCTCTTTAATATGTCCCTCAGCTTGGGTAAACTCCCTTCTGTCTGGAAGACTGCCCAAGTTTTACCACTCTTCAAATCAGGAGACCCCAGAGACCCAAATAACTACAGGCCAATCTCCTTACTCCCCACCTTATCAAAACTGCTGGAGAAATTAGTGAATTGCCAACTTAGAAACGAAATTGATGCCTTAAATCTGCTAAACCTTTGCAATCAGGCTTTAGGCCATGCCAAAGCACAATAACAGCTCTGGCTAAAGTCACAAACGACTGGTTGAGAGCCCTTGACTTAAAGAATCACGTATGCATGGTATTCCTCGACTTAAGCAAGGCCTTTGATACCATCGACCATGCAGTGCTTTTAGTTACTCTCCGCAACATTAGTCTGAATGCACCTTCTCTAAAATGGTTCTCATGCTACCTGGCAGTGCGGATGCAGCAAGTAAAAGCAGTAGGAGATCTCTCCATTCTAAAACAGATTTGCAGAGGCGTACCTCAAGGCTCCATTTTGGGGCCTTTACTTTTCTCACTTTATATCAACATCGACCGTGGAATCAAACTTTCCAGTGTACATCTCTTTGCAGACACTACAGTCCTTTACACTGCCAGGCCTACTTCCAAAAGTGCCTACTTGGACTTGCAAGCAGATTTTCTTGTGCTGCAACAAAACCTCCTGAGTCAAAAGCTCCTATTGAATGCCAAAAAGACCAATGCTGTTATCCCCAACGACCAAGTCCATAAACTCTCTTAAGCACGACAATATTCCCACTGTCACCACCCTGCTTGGCGAGTCACTTGACTATGTGACCAAGTTCAAGTACCTAGGTATGTGGATTGACAACAGATTTTCTTTTGCTAATCATATAGATGAGCGCCCAAAAAAACTTAGACAGAGGCTTGGGCTTTTTCTTTTAGAATCAAGCATCTGCTTACCCAGGAGGTCAGAAAAAGCTTAGTACAAACCATGTTCCTAGCTATCTTGGACTATGCAGACTTCCTGTATGGCCAAGTCCCAAAAAACACCCTATCTAAGTTTGACACCCTTATCATAGGGCCTTACGTTTCATCTCAGGGTGGCAAATAATACCCAGCACTGTGTACTCTATTCCATGGAAGGATGGACCTCACTTATGTTCAGGAGGCAAAGGAATGCTATACTATGGACCTGTAGATCTATGTCCAAGATACTACCCTGCTACATTTCGGACTGTCTTTCCTCCTGCACCTTACAAAACTATGCCTTGAGAAGCCGTTCGTACATCTCACTAGCTGTGCCTAAAGTCTTTTCCCATTTTGGCAGAGTCTCCTTCAGCTATATGCTGCCCCAGCTGTGGAACAACATCCAAAAATCCATAAAATTGGTGCATCCTATTGGTTTTGTGGAACTCAAGTCACTCTATTCGAGATACTTCTCAGAGCCTTATCAATGCCCTCCCTGTCGCTAAGCTGTAGCCATATGTTGTTATTCTTATAGCCAACCCTCTACACTTTCTATCCTCTCGTTAGAATTACCCTAAGCCATGTTCCTGGATTCATCCTTGCTTTCTACTTGCTGCTGAGCCCCCAGCTTGCACTGTCACTAGCATTAACTCTGCTCTACTAGAGCTATCAGTGTCTAAAATCACTGGTTCGGCACATTAGTGCTGACTTGCTTCCACCTCTCTGCTGTACTGTTTACTGGGATGAGGCTTCACCTTACAACCGGGCCTCATTGATTATCCTTGTACCTTATTTTTATTGCTATGTATTGTATTACTATGCCCATTTGTGCTATATGTTCCATTGTGCTACTGTATTATTTATTCTGTACCTACCAGACCTTCCTTGAAAATTAGCTTGTTCAATGGAGTTTCACATGGCTTAGTAAAGGCTGATTGATTGATTGATATCTGTGAATGTCTGGGTATCTGTGAGTGAGCATCGGCATGTTATTGTTCTCACTTGCAACCTGCAAGGGGGCAGGAAAGGTAAAATGGGATTTAGTGATGTGTAGAACATACATATGGGAAGCAGAATTGCAGGCATACATGCTGAAACATCACAAACATGAGTCAGCCATCACTACTAGTGTGCCACTGACAGGAAGTATGAGTCAAAGATATGAGAATTGGCCATGTTTGTACTCACTGTGTAAACTGCAATTTTATTTTTTTGCTACTTGACAAAGGGAAATACTGCTGTGATGATTCATACTGGTCCCTACTACAAATAGATATGTTGCTATAAACCATTTTTACCTTTCCTGTCGCCTTTTAAAAAAAAGCACAGAGAGAAGTACCTGTACGTGTATAGTGGGGGTGTGTAAGTACCTTTTTCTTTGAATATTCAACTCCCCATATACACGTCTGTTTATTATTTTCATGTGGGGGTAAAAAAAGTAAAATAAACCATCTGGCCCTCCCAGATGGACAGGCCCAGTCCTTTGGCCATCTCCTCCCAACCCAATTCATTTCCAGTCTTCCATCCTCTCCCCATGCGCCCATAAAGCATCTTGACTTTTGGCATGTGTAGGAGATATTAGCATATTGCAATGACATGCCACTCCCTAGTCTGACCACTCCAGTCCCTAAAATGCCATTACTTAATAGTGGGCCCCCTACCTGATTTCTGATTAATAGATTAGGGGACAATAATGTCCAAAATGTGGCTGGCAGTATAGCCTAGAGGTTAGAGTAACAAGCTGTGAATGAGACTGGTACATCCAGTAGTTCTGGGTTTAATTCCCACAACCTCCACTTGCATACTGTGCAACTTTGAGCAAGTCACGTATACTCCCCAGTGCTACTGGGTTACCCCTCGAAACAGGCACTTGTGCCTAGTGGGCCTAACCCAGTTACCAAAGAAAACATTCCTGGCTAATTTAGTCACTCCCTCCCAGAGGGTACCGGCTCTTATTTAGTAATACAGGCATCTGATTGAATTAGTGAGTGGGGCACATGACTGGGAAGAGAGTGGAAAAGCAGATTTTATCACTAATGGTACAATGATACCGACTGACTGACTGATTGTCTAAGGTGGGAGAGAGTTTTCCTTTTGTAACCCCCCTGGCCCCCTGTCTAGGGGCATATACATCGCAGATCTTTCGGGGGCCTTAGGAGGGGGCCACCTCAAGCGCTAAGTCACCCAGACAATGCACTCCCTTAACAAGGCAGAAAAGATGTGGCCTGCCTTACTGGCATCTTCAATAGACTGTGCACTCTCCAATTCAACCATCGAATCTGGATTCTCTCTGAATGCTGGCACACCAGACCAGGAACTGCATGTCACCTGAATCTCTTGAGTCCCTAGAGCCCCTCGGTCCGGCCAAAAGCAGTGTGGAAATTTCATCTGGAATCAAACTTATGAGAAATTATTTTAGCTGCAAAGAAACTGGGAAGGGGGAAATGGTTTCCATTTCATTAGCTCTCCCCTTTAGTTAAATAAAGCACATCACTGCTATTCTTCTCCCAACTAGCTTTTTTGATTTAGCTCCTGCATAGCAAATGATTCCCAGCAATGCAGGGGTCACATGCTTCATACAAATAAATAAAGCAGCTCCATGGGGCTAATTGAACCTTTTTACATACATGCTGGCTGGACATTTAGAGCAGCAGAAATAATGGCTTTAAGGCAGTAATAAGCAAGAATTCTTCTACTCTCTGTCTTGGATGCCTTACCCAAGGACCTCACGACTCAGATCCCTAAATGTCCTGGCTCTCTGGATCTGGTAAGAAAAAACGTTCTCTTTACTGCTGGGTTAACCACTCTCACACTGGCACTGTTCATTGTCTGGACTCTGGTGTGGGAAAGCGAGCTGCTTGCCTCGATTGGACCCCGGGTGCTGGCCCAAACCACAAGGGTACCAGGATTTTTCCTTATGATGCCATATCCCACTTGAGCTTGGCTCTGTGACTGGTGTTACCCTTTCAGCACCTGCCCCCTCATCTTGCTTAGCTTCTCAACTCATCTTCATGGCCCCCTGGTGCAGCAACCCCAAAACCTGGCCTTGCTGTAGCACTCTAGCCCCATACTACTTGCTGTTCTACCACTGGGGGCGCCCTGGGTACTGCCACCCCCAGGCCCCTCTGAACAACTTGCCTTCTCAGAATTTCTGGCCCAGATTAGCTCTGGTTCCTGCTGTCCCTTCTAAAGGGAATCCCTTCCAGGCCCACATCCCCTTAGCATGTCCTGGGCTAGCATTAAGCTCCGGCAGAGAGCTATCCTCCAAGGCCTGTCTTTTGACCTGTGCCCCACCCAGCCTTCATGTACCAGTGCCCAGGGATCTGCCTCTCCAAGCAGGCCCCATATTTGGGTGAAGAGCCCCCAAGCTCCCTCTGCACACCTGGGCTGCCCTGCCACACCGGGTGCAAGAGAAAACCACTGCCACCAGATCCCCTTCTGTGGAGGCCCTGCCACTGCCCCCACAGCCCTGGTGGCCCAGGAGAACACACTTTACAATGATCTCTAAGGGCTCCTACCTTTCTTTGCCCCACATGGCCACCTACATTCCCTGCCCCCAACGATGCAGGACCTGGCTAACCATACCTCTCCCATGGAGCCCCATTCCCCCAGCTCCTCGTTGCCACAATGCTGAGAATACTGTCCTGTCTACACTTCTACTCAATTCAATTCAAATCTTTATTTAATCAGGCAAAACACCTTTGAGAAGAACTAATTTCCAAGGTAGACCTGGGCAGGTACAAGAACAGTTGACACAGTTAAAGTAGAAAAAGAAATGGGCAGACTGGATGGGCCTTGTGGTCCTTATCTGCTGTCAACTTCTATGTTTCTTTGTTTCTACACTGAAATCATTCATCAAATACAGCATATAGGAATAACATTATATACAATTCACAATAAGTTTGTGCATTAGATACAGCACATTGGACACTCAATATCTAGATATAGGTGGATCTAGGCAAGGTAAATAACAATTGAGTTGAGTTCATATGACTGAAATTAGTTCAACCGTTATTTACAGAAACATAATAACATGATAGATGGTATATACAAGTCAGTGAGCATATAGTCAGGCAACATTAAGATAAACAATAAAGCACACAGGGTATACAGTAGGTACACATCATAAAGAAGAGAGGTAAGTTTATCAATATTCGGTACAAATATCTTATGGCAATTGGCCAAATTGAATACAAAACTGTAAGAAGGTGAATCGCTAAGGATCAACCTACCTTGGTAATTAGGGACAGGAAGATGAAGAGAAGAGAAGGCAGTTGGCAATAGTAATTACACTAATTACAATAGTGGCTTGTGTGAATTTACTAAGTAACAGCCTAACAGAGATCGTAGAGAGGGAGAAGAAGAGAAGAGAATGGAAGGAGCCAGGAAGGGTGGTGCTTAGGGGATTAGTTGAAAGGTGGGGTGAGCATGACAGGCAGAGACTAGACATCATCTATTACACTTGCAGGACTCCTTAAAGGATTGATTAAATCAGGTCTTGAAGGTTGAACGTTTAACAGGGATAGCCAGTTTCAGAACTTTTTGGAGTTTGTTCCATAGTGAGGGCAGAGCAAAACCTCTGGATGAGCTACCAAATGTAGTACTGAATTTAGGAATGATAAGAGTAATATAGGAAAGACTTCTCAGTCTGTACTTGCCTGGCACACAGATGGGTAGACAGTCCAAAATATATTGGGAAGCCTATGGGTAATGGCTTTGAATGTCCATATGGCTGTATTTGTTTGATGCTGGAATGAGAGTGAGGTCCATCCTAAAAGGGTGTAGAGGGTAAAGTGGTGGGTGGAGTAGGGTACTCTGGTTATAAAGTGTAGTGCACGGTGATAGAGGGCATCTAGTTTGGATAGGGCAGCTCTAGAACTTTGGGCATACAGAATGTCCACATAATCTAAGATCGGAAGAAAGGTGACTTGAAGTAGCCTGGTTCTCGCTTCTTTAGAAAGTATGTGCCTGATTCTATAGAAAAGTCTGATTCTCTGTTTTAGCTTCTTTGTAAGTTCTTCTATATGTTCTGTAAAGATTAGCTTGCATTCAACCCACACACCCAAGTATTTAAATTTAGCCACAAATTCTATTTGATCACCTACTAAAGTGGTGATTTTGGGTAAAGTGTCAAGGCTAGGTGCGCATGCTAGTCTAGTTACGTGTGAGAAAAACATAGCCTTTGTTTTCTTAGCATTCAGTAACAATTTGAGGTGTAGAAGGTTCATCTGTAGTTTATCAAAGTCTCTTTGGAGGTCCCTGCAAGCCAAATCAGGGGAAGGTCTATATAGATAACAGTGTCATCCGCAAATAGGTGAATGTTGGCCGATTTTATGTCAGTGTTTATGTTATTAATATGGATTGCAAACAGGAGAAGGCCCAGAATTGACCCCTGTGGGACACCTCTTGGAAGGGTATTCAAGGGGGAGAGCTCACCATCAGCTTTTATCTGCTGGAGACGACCAATGAGGTAACTATCAAACCATTTCAGGGCAGCAGAGTCCAGACCAATGTTCCTGAGGCTGTCCAGTAGTAAGACATGATCCACAGTGTTGAATGTCTTGCTCAGATCAAGGAACAAGGCACACACACACTGGCCCACCTGGACCGTCAAGCTCCCTTACTTGCCCACCTATCTCTGCTCCTCCACCCAGCCCCCTCCAGCCCTGGCCTAATGCCCAGGCTGGAAAGGCCCCAAAAAGCCCTGCCTGCTCACTTATATACTTCCTAACCCTACTCTCTGCTGCCACCTTGCGGCGTCCAGCAGTCAATGTCCCCCAGAGCAGTAAACAACTCCCTACCTTGGGGGCGTAGGAGGGATAAAGGGATGCCTAAATTTGGAGCATAAGCCCCTCCTTTATGGGGAGTTTACACTTTGTTTACATTTTATTTTGATTTTTCAAGCTATACAAATATTTTTCTCTGAATACTCCAGAATTTTTATTAATTTAGAATGTGATGACTGGGAGAGACACACTGAGCCAAAGCCAATTTCCAAATGCAACCCAGAGAAGGGGTTTACAAAATATGTGCAAAGCAGAGAGAAAGAGAGCAATACAATTACTTAAAGAAGGACATTATGCTCCTGGAAAGGGTCCAGAGGACAACATCTAAGAGGATCCTCGGAATGGGGGATAAGTCCTATGAGGAGAGAGACTTAGGGAGTTAAACATGTACTCCTTGGAAGACAGAAGGGACAGAGCGGATATGATCAAGACCTTCACATATTTGAAGGATATTAATGGAGTAAACACAGAGGGGGGGTTCAGACTGAAAAGGAAAGGGACAACGAATGGTCATAGCCTGAAAATGGTTGGTGGGAAGTACAGAAGAGATCTGAGAAAGCATTACTTCATGGAAAGGGTGGTGATGCATTGGAATGTGCTACCTGAGGAGTTGTTATCAAGGGAATCAGTGGGAGGTTTTAAGAAGGGATAGGCTAGATACATGAGCAGGGTACAGGCAGGGAGGGTAGAGTCCATGGGAAAGCAGAATGGGAATCAGGGGAGGGATGGAAAGGGGGGCAGCAGCAGTTATCAAGCTGTGAGCTGCCTCTCGAGCAGACTTGATAGACTTCATGGCCTAATCTGCTGGCATTTTCATATGTTCGTATGTACAAAGTGCCAAATGTGCAATATACAATACATAAATAAATGTAGAAAACAAAGCAGCATATATGTGTACAGTACATGCTTAGAAATGTAACAAATAACAGGACACCTTCATAACGAATGCAACAAGTAAAAAGGAAAAGACCTAGAGAAGAGGGTGGATGTATATTATTTTTTTTTGGTCACCAGGTAAATGTACTCGGCATAGGGATACCAGTCATCGGGCAGGACCTGGAAGAGTACAGTACGATAACAAATAGTGGCAACATGATAAGACAAAACAATGGTAATAAAACATAAGACAGAGCAACATGGAACACAGTTGATGAAATTCATAATTATGACCAAAAGCAGAGCATAGTAGGTCTAACAGCAACTACAGTATAACAAAGATCATGATAGACACAGCAGTCAGCAGTTGTGGTGGAAATTGATGAGATAACAGAAAGGTACAGTACTAGCCAAAGAAGGGAGTACTGGAAGGAGGGTAGACAGAAGAGCAGAAAATAAGATAGCAGGAGTGATTTGAGAGAGGACAGGGAGGGTGAGAGATGAACAGGAAGAAGGATGGACTTCCAGAAGATAGGCTGGCAGAACGAAAGTGAGGAATGGCTGGCTGAGGGTTTGCAATGTGGATGAAGAATGAGAATTACAGAAGAAAAGAAAGTATGCTGAAGGAATAGAAAAGGAAAAAGCATGGAGGAAAGATAAGGAGGGAAGGAGGTAAACTAATTTAGCCAGACAGGTGGCGCCATGAAAGAGTACATGAGACTAAAAGGCAGGGAAAGAATGGCTAGAATAGCAGGAACAGTGATGGGTTAGAGGAGGAGTAACAAAGACAAAGTGACAGAAAGAGTGGAGAAGGGTATCCAGGCTGGCTAGCATGGATTTACAGTAGGTGCAGCACTATAAGCCACATCCGCAAAGTCAATCACCAGTAAGGTCATTCTGAGAATTAGCTTATGATGAACTGGGAATGGAAGACAGGTCTTAATGCAATAAAGTACTTCAAGCTTAGGTCCAAGTTTTATATAGATATATAGATATATGCTGAGAACCCAAGAGACTGATACAGCCAGACACGAACATTCATTCTTAACATGGGAACAACTTCAAGGAATGTACCATTCAGTATTGAAGACTGGGGTACTATGGAACTTTCCCAACTTCTGCTTATTGCCAAAAGTCATGTAAAGTCTTTTTTAGCATCAAGTGAGAGCCTGTTCGAGGAACATCAGCATTAGAGATTCTAAAACTCCTGCTGCGCAACAGTTCCAGCTCAGAAACAAAGGTTCTGGAAGCAACAAAGAGTGCCATCAGCATACATGTGAATGTGTGATGTGACACAGATTGAGAAGAGGTAATTTAGAAAGACAGATAACATGATAGGGCCATGTATGGAGACTTGAGGGACTCCATAACGTGTTGGACAAGGAGAAGATAACATGCTACAGTATCAACATGAAGGAGTGAAACCAGCCAACAGAGAGGTCTGCTAGTCCACTTTCACTTAATTTATTCAGGAGGAGAGTATGAGCCACAGTATCAAAGGCCTTAGCCAGAGTGATGAAAATGATGGTGATAATATCTCCTTTGTGTCCTGACTAAGTAAATTCTTATTACATAGTTATTGCTAAATTTGTTCATATTTAATATCATGTGCAACATTAGTACTGCAGTCAAGGGTGTCACTAAAAAATGAGCTTTAGCTCAAGTTGCTGTTTCATCATACTTGTCTATTGCGTTTGTAATAAGTAACATTTTGAACTACATTATCCATCCCCTTAAGAATGGAATCAGTAACATGGAGGAGGGAGGAGACTGTAGAATGGAACTTACAGAAACTAGACTGGAATGGAAAGAGGAAAGATGAAGACTCAAGGAACGAAGTTCTTTTGCAGTTAATTATTTTTATTAATACTTTCTAAACAGTTAACAGGGATACAGGTATACACTCTATCATAATACTACAGGTGTGCATGACGTACAGCCAGGATGAACCCATGTGATTCAGCACCACATAGAAAAAGACAATTGTGCCATTCACTTCGGGATTCCTCAGTGACTGCCAGATCCAACATAGACTGGATCTCCTCCCATACTGTCTCTCAGATTCTGTTCAGTAATCTGCATGGTTGTTGGTGGACCCAGGCACCAGGGTCTGTGTCCATGTCATGTTGGATCACATCGGTTCATCCTGACTTTGGGAGAATACATCCCCAAAATTGTCTACCAGGCTCTGGGCTTCTTGCTTTTGGGGTGGTTGAGTCGGTCGTCCACTGGGACAGCACTCGGTTCCTTTACAATTTTAGGTACTAAGTCCAGGGTTCCATCATCAATGTCCTTGTCCGTCACCAGACTTCAGGCCCTTTAGCATCTTCTGGGTCAATGAGCAATATCTCCTATCTTTCCAGGGTTTCAAAAAATTAACAGGTAAATTTGTTTTTCCCTTTTTTCTGTCCAGTTGTAAGACTTTTTAGTCGACCATCCCCACCTTTCTGAGAACCTTGTATAATCACTCCTGATTAGCTAAGAGTTTGCCCTCAGAGTTAGGCATAAAAGACTCTGTTGCTGGACTTGAACTGCCATAGCCTGGCCCCTTGATCATAATGCCCTGCCTGGGTTTGCTGTGCTTTTATTATTTTTCTTTGGTAAATCTGCCAACTGTGTCCAATATTTCTCTCATTTGTTACACATATTGGAGCATGTTTGGTGGACTATGCCTGTTTTTCCCACATCACTTTTATGAGATCCAACATCTCTCAAGGTTGTCACCCGTACAACAGTTCGAAGGGCAAGACCCCAGTGGATGTCTGTGGCACCTTCCGAATGGCAAACATTAAGTAGGGTAACAATTCCTCCCAGTTTGTTTATCTCAGTTGACACATAAATTTAGACAGCATATATTTCAATGATTTAGTAAAATGTTCCAGTAAGCCGTCGGTCTGTGGGTGAAACACTCATGTCTGGATGGACTTACCTTCAGTAAACCACAAAGTTGGGGCCTTGATCAGTTAGAATCTCCCTAGGCAGCACCACACAGTAAAACACTTTTATCAGTTATTTTGCCACTGACCGGGCTGTAGCAGAACATAGGAGAACAGCCTCAGGGTAACAGGTGGCGTAATCCAGTATAACGAATATTTACTGATACCCAGATGTACGTTTTATCAAGGGGTCTACCATATCAACCCCAATTCTTTCAAATGAGTTGTCTATTATGGGCATAGGGATCAAGGGGCTCCATGACACTCAGGATGGGAAGCACAAAAGTCTGCTACTTTCTTCCATGTATCTGGTCAGAAGAACTGGGCAAGTATACGTACCTCAGTTTTCTCCCTGCCCAAATGAGCCACAGTAGGCATAGTATGGGCTAGCCTGAGTACCACTCTTCTTACAGACCTGGGAACCACTAACCTTGTACCGTAAAGTTCCAATTTGTATCTCGGATTCTAACTGGTACAAAATATCATCTGTCAGTTCAAACCTTGGAAAACTTTGTGCTTTTTATTTGTCTACCACTTTACCATTTACCACAGCTATGTTTTAGTAGGCATTCCTAAGAACCTCATTACTGTAGGTCTTTGTTCAGAAATTATGATGGCTGAGTTTTGGAAAACATCAGATCTGACCTCTGAAAGGATCTTGTGGCCTCCATAGATGTGGAAGCTGTTCTCATCTGAGTCATCCTGGACCTTCCTTGAACCCTTGCAGTTCCCAACCACTACAGTCTCAGAAAGAGGAGCTCTTTTCTTTTCCTCTCTCAGTTTTTGACCTCAGGACTTGTTAGGCTTCCCTTCTGGGCCAAATAGTTCAGAGTCAGTAAAGGGAAATACATGTTCTAGTCCCTCTACCTGTGTGGCCTCCTGTGGGCATGGACTTTCAGTATTGGGTCTGAAACCTTTCCCAGTCTCTGCCCAAGACTACTGACCAGGGTAAGGTTTTGGAAATTCCCACCTTTATTATTCCTGCGCAGTTTTCTCCTTTAAATATTTTGGGGCCATAGTGTATTTACAGGTATCCCCATGCATGCAAGCAATATTTATGGGCTCTCCCAATGTCCCAGGTTGGGTCCAGCCACAGATTCTTTAACCAATGTCTGCCCACAGCCAGAATCTGCCAGAGTTGTAACTGTTTGGTTCCACACTTGTACTGGCATTGTATATGGGTTTTTGGCCTGGGATTCGTGTGGGTGGGTGGTAGACATGCATTCCTGAAAATCATAGTCCATGCAGTCACAAAACTTACTGGTATGTCACACTTCACCACAACAGAAACATACTATGTTAATATCAGATCTATGACCTGCACCCCCCCCCCATTCTGGTAACCAGAGAGCAGTGTCTTGGAACTGAAGAATTACACTAGGCCCTGGAGTTATACCTTTTTGAAGTGGAGGGGTAAGTAATATTTCACCACTTGACCACTTACCCATACCAGCACATTTGTTCCCATCCCCCAAAGTCCTTTCTTCCTTCTTCTGCAGGGATCTTCTTTTCGGGTTGCCGCCCGAGGTTCACAGTGGGTTCTGCTCTTCTTAGCGACCTCTGGTCTTTCAGCTTGCAGGTAATGTTCTGTGATTTTCCCTGATGCAGCCAGAGTGGCCTGTTCACATTGGCTTACCCAGTCATGGACTCAATCGGGTAAAATATTCTGGTATTGCTCCACTAAAATCAAATCCATTATCTCCTCTTTATTGCATACCTCTGGTTTTAACCACTGAGTAGCCAAGACTTGTAACTTTTGTGCCAGCACTCTAGGTAATGTTCCAGCCTTGGAACCCAAGGTGCAAAAGTTCCATCAGTAACTCTTTCTGGTTATTGTGACCCAATCTAAGATAGCTGCCTTTACCTAATCATAGTTTCTGGCAGCAGTGTTAATTAGGCTTCTGTATGCAGCTTGGGCATCTCCAGTCAGGCATAGTGCAGTGCGAGTAGCCCAATTTTCTCATGGCTAGGCAGTGCTACTGACAACTCTCTCAAGTCATAAGGAAGACCTTGGGTCATCCTCTGGACCCATTTTTATTAGCATGGGGTGGGGTCCTACAGTGACTGAATTCCCTGTGACCCGGAGCTAGGACACAGTATATTTCTGTGCTTACAGCACCCACTTCATCAACTCCTGCTGCTGGTCTCTCTGCATCTGCTGTTGTGCCTGCTGTTTTTTTTCTTGTGCCTACAATTGCGCTTCCTGGACCATCCTGACTCTTTGCATCCAGACCTGCTGTGCCAGTTGTTGGTCTCTCTGAGTCTGATGTTGTCCCAGCTGAGCCTGCTGTTACACCTGCTGCTGGTCCCTCTGAGCCTCCTATTGTGCTTGCTGAGCCATCCAGTGCCTTTGCATCTGGGCCTGTTGTGCATGCTATTCTGTCAGCCATTTCAGTACTTTGTCTGAGTCCATCTTACCCCCTATTTAGACAAGGGGGAGTTTGATGCCACTGCTAAAGCCAACCACCTGTGATAGGGTAGTGAACAGGGCAGCTTCTGTAGAACACTCCCCAAGAGAACACTCAAGATACCTTTTTAAATTAAATGAAATGAAATCTGCTTTATTTTCAGTAACTGAAAAAATAAACAGCTAGTATTCAGATGAACAGAAACTTACTGCAGTTCAGTCTCTTGCCATTTCCACTTGCATCTCACTGAAACAGAAACCTCTGCCCCTCTCCTATTATAGGGCACAGGTGTTGTTTGTTAACATCCCACCCCCTGAAGTAATCCAACACCCAGAACAAGCAGTACAGCAAGGTCTTAAAAGGCCATCCTGAAAACAATAGGGGTTTCATACAAATCCCACCACTGTCCCAGTCAAAATCTGTATTGCAAGGTTTTGAAGTGGTTATGGGTAAAAAGGAGCATGATGGACATACACTCCATTACAGAACGGAAGAAAGTTGAGAGTGAAAGCATTTTTCTTGCAATTTAGCTTAGATAGGGAGGAAAGAGATGGGATAGAAAGTCCCCGGAGAAGAGAAGTTATCCTCTTTGTGAAGAGTGTCTACTGTGACCTATTTCCAGCTTCAAGGAATGGGCCTAAAATCTAAAGAGAGGTTGACAAGAGTAGTTAGAGGTGCAGACCCCAATGTAGCAGACAGAAAAGGGAGTTTAGAGTCCAAACCACAAGGACTGTGCCCTTTGGAGGATAATTGTCAATTTCTGAATATTGGGCCGCTGGAGTCTGCACATACAGTAAGTATTACTATCCAAGTGGACAGCATGGCCCCAACAGAGACTAAGGAGAATGAGAATGATTCAGAAGAGGGTGATTGAGAGGAGATGCAAAAACTAGAGAGATAGGAGTGATAGATGGAATAAAAAGGGAAGATAGGAGACAGAAGGGCGAGAGCACAGGAAGTGAAAAAAGTGATTGAAAGCATTAACAACAAAGGGTGGATCAGAGATAGTCAAGCTACCCAACTGAAGTATACAGGATGAGGACTGGGTAGCGAGCACAAAAAGGGAATGGATAACCTTCCAGAACTTGGTAGGAGAATTCAGGTTGCTCTGTAGATGTTTGACAAAATAGTTTCACTTGGCATCAACTGCAGTCTTAGTTCTGGCTTGGTGGAAATGTTTGTATCTCTGCAGGTCCTCAGTGGAACTTGAAGACTTGTGAAGAAACCAGGCAGAGTCATGGACATTGAATATGTCTATGAGTTCAGGGATTGATCCAGGGAAGGTGGGACACACAAACATGAAACTTCCTGAGGGGCACATGTTTGTCCCAGATAGTAGTGAATTTGGATTTTAAACAGGAAAGAGCAGCAACTATATCAGGGGATACAAAGAGGGATGACCAGTCAGCACTGCAAAAAATTCATCTAGCAGGGTAGTGAGGTTAAGAAAGTTGAATGGCCTAGCTAAGACAGTAATGTATTCTAGTGTTGCTTTTATAACTATTATTATTTTGAGTTAGAAGAGGGGAAATAATCAGTACTTGGAGTACTCTAGTATTCATAGTATTTATTCAGGAGCTAATATTGGGTGTGTGTATACTACAAGTGGATATATAAAGAAATAGTTGTAATGTATAGATGAACAAGTTTGATAACTTTAGACTTTGATCAGAAAATATTAGACTGTTACTTTAACACTGGGATCTGAGAGTATAAATGGAAGCCATCTTCCATAGTTACCACAGTAGTACAGTGACAGTAATAAGCTGTTTAATCATACATAATTATCCTGCTTAAAAAAAAAAACAAATGAAACCAGATATCCGTAGTTTATATTTTTTTCCGATTCATCTTACCATATAATGATTTATGGAAAATACAGACTATAGATAACTGTGGATAGTAATACTTACTGTATGTGTAGACTCCAGTGGCCCAATATTCAGAAATGGACAAGCCTGAGCACAAAGTGTTGCCCTGCGCATTGCCCATACCCAGGAGTCAAAGGTTGCTATATTCAGTCGGATAGCAGACCAGCACCATCCCAAAGAATATAGGGCCATGTAGGCACAGTGCTAAGTCAAGTAGCATTGCCCCACCATGAATTCCAGCTGTGCAGGGTATGGTACCACCAGAGTGGATAGCGCTGGAGTGCTAGCAGTGATTTTCAGAGGGACCCATGCAAATGAGTCCATTGGGCATGCAAGGTGCTAAGGGAGCATTTGCATGCCCATTATGGGCTCATTTGCCTGACTAGCAATAGCAAGTTTGCACAGCACCTCCCTCATCCCAATGGCCTGGTCCAGTAGACATAAGGAAGTCCCCTGTGTCCAGTGGTCCCCTTGCCTACCGATTGCTGTTCTACCCATAGCAGATGGTGTCCCTGCTGCCCAGTGGTTTCCCCGATCACCATTCTACCCATAGAAAACAGAATCCCTGGTGCCCAGTGATCTCCCCTGTGGTGAGCTATGTCACTGCCTGTCAGATGTACAGATATATGGTGTTATATTGTTATACGTTGTGTATGTTTACACTGTCACAAGGAAAATGGATGACAGGCTCACACAGAGAGACTGGATTTTTAGACAGTTTGACCTTTCTCTGAGCTGAGGTTGAAGCTTGCTGGGCAGGAAGCCAAATTACTTCAAAGACTGCTCAACAAGGGTATGCCAAAATCAGTTTGCCTGTAATAAACCCTACACTTCAAGGGAGAGACTTTTGGTTCTAGAAAACTGTTATAGTATATTACATTCTAGGAGGTGAAAGGACAGGAATATCCTTTCTGGCAGACCTGTGTGAATTCTCTTAAAAGGTGTCAATTGCATTACTAGTAAGACAGTGAGACTTCAAACACAGCCAGAAAACTGTATTGTGGGGAAAACACAAGAGTGACCTCTACTGGCCTAAAAGAGAAGGCCACCCTTAGGATAAGACAGAGTTTTTTTCATGTCAGACCACAGGTATTTAAGGCCCTCCACAGAGTATTTTGATGACACCTTTGCTTTTGGACCCTCTCCTGACAAGACAAGACCAACTGCCAGCAGACACTGAAGGTCAGTGGCTGCAAGAGAAGAAAAGGATTCTTCAGACTTTATTTATTCCTAGAAACTTTCAATTCATTACAAACATTAAGGTAGAACATTAGATAACAGTTATAGTGCATTTTTCATGTATATTTTTCACTTTTAATTGTGTTGTTCTGTGACCAAACTGATAAAACCTTTTAGTTGTAAATGTATAATAATTAATTATTTAGTAAGAAAATGTGTTTTAAGAAACCTGCCTGAGTGAGATTTCTGTATTTTGTGTGGGACTGTGGGATGTTTAAGTAATAATCTGTGACTAAACTGTTATTGCTAAGGGGTGCCATCATAAACCACCTAATCGAACAAGGGTCTGAAAAGGGAAAGTCTGGATAAAGATTGGGGGAACACCAAAGTCTCAAGGAAAGGTCTGTGGGAATTTAAACCAGGTTACTGCATGCCTTGTGGGAGAAGGTAGAACAATGCTACCCGGAAGAGGTTGTAAAGCTTGGATCTTCTCCTTTTGTGTAACAACCAAGAAGGGTTCATATTTGGCCACAAGACCCGAGACTAGTATTGCACCCTGATCCAGAGTAAAGAGGGGACCCTGGGACTTGATGGTGAATGTCCAGTTGTGAACTCAGTGAGCACTATAGAAGGACATGAAGAGGGTATCCCCTGTTTCCTCCTCCCTGTCACAGACTGCACTTAGGGGTGGGCACTGTGAGCTCAGTGGACCTGACCTCCAGGAGTGGGTTTGTGAAAGATCTGGTGCACAGTCATGGGATCTGAGAGATCTGGTAGCAGTGAGATTCGAGATACATTGATGGCACAGTCATAACAGTTGGATTCAAGGCTGGTGTATCAGATTGATAAACTGAAGACAATCCACACACAATCAGGGCAGAGATTTGGAACAAATAATTTGGTTATGGTATAAAGTTCCCTACATGTTTTCTTTTTTTTTTCGGTGTGAGCTAGTGTAGTAATAGTTAGGGAAGAAGAAGGCTTCCATCTATAATGAATGCACTGCAGACTACCTAAGGCAGTTGAGTCAGGAAAGAGGGGTCCGCTATGAAGGGCAAGCCAAAGAAAACCTCATGGATGCTCTTGTGGCAGCTAATGAGCTAGCGGCTGCCCAGAACCTTGGGTCACAGCCAGTGACTGAAAAGGACCAGAGCCTGGACATGGGGGCGCCAGAGTCCATCGCAGAGTCCAGTCCCAGGGAGGAGGAAAGTGAGAACAGAGGGAACTGAGGGCCACAGCACCAGGGGAAGGTCACCACAGAGCTGGGGCTAGAAGGGATCAGGCTGCAGCTGGAGTTGAGGAAACTGGAGCTGGAATTCGAACAGAGAAAGTTTGAAGCACAGCAGCAGAGGGAGCTTGAGCAGAAGAGGTTTGAATTGGAGATTCAGGAAAAGGAAAACCAGCACCAGAGAGAGGCTGAGAGAGAGGAAAAAGAGCTCCAGAGGGCATTTGAACTGGAGAAGTTAAGACTCCAATGACAAGCACCAGGGGAAGTAAGTGGCAGGGGTAGATCTGAAACTCCGGTGCTGGGGTATAAATACACTTTTAAATTAATAGCAGAATTTAAAGAGGGGGAGGATATGGATGCATTTTTGAATTTGTTTGAAATGGTCTGCATCCAGGCCAAGGTACCCAGGAAATCCTGGAGCTTCCAGCTATCCCCGCCACTCACTGGTAAAGGGTGTGAGGCACTAGGCCAAATGGACAGTGAGGACAGTAGCAATTATGAGAAACTTAGGGCTGCTTTGCTTAAAAAGTATGAACTGACTCCTGAGGCCTACAGGGTTAAATTCTGTAAACTCCAAAAAAACCCTGGCATGAGCTTTGAAGAACTAGCCACAAAGTAACGGCAGTTTTTAAAGCTTTTGTGGGAGTGGGTGGAAGAAAACTCTGTGGCAAAAATTGAGGCGGTTGTACTTTTACAGCAGTTCTTTTGGGCTTGCCCAGCAGAGTTGAAAACCTGGCTAGAGGACTGAGATCCAGAAACAGCACAGCAGGCTACTGAGCTCTCAGTTCGCTATGCCAGGAGCAGGCCTCCTTTGAAAGGAAGTGGAGCAGGTGTGGCAGGGCCGAGATGGAAAAGCACACCTTCAGGGCAGGTAAAACCCTCACAGCCTCTGCAGAAAGAGGGAAGCCCCAGGTTACAAAAAAAGGGATTTCTCAGATAAAAGAAATGATGACTGTTGGTTTTGTAAACAGCCAGGGCATCTTGCTAGACAGTGTCCTAAAAAGGCATAGAGTGGACAAGGTGGTACTCGAACAGAGTTGGGTACACTCTGTATCCCTAAAGGCATGCCTGTAAACAAGAGGGAGCACATACGCCTGGTTACTGTAAATGGGGTACTGACCCATGGGTTAAGGGACACTGGAGAATCTCTTAGCTTAGTAAACCGGGATTTGGTTCGGCCTAAACAGTTTATATCTAATCAGTTTGTAACGGTAAGGGGATTCACTGGGAAGGAGAAAACTCTGCCAGTTACTAGTGTTCTCTTGGACTGGGGTGAGACAGGAGAGATGGTGCAAAAAGTGGCAGTGGCAGACAACCTTGCCCTGGATGTGTTTATAGGGAACAATCTCTGGAAGGTGGTGGCATGTGCGGTTAACTGCAGTCAGATGGCAAAGGCTAATTGTAGTTCCCTGAACCCCAAAGAAGCCCCTGTGAAAAAAAATGGGAGGCTGGTTCCCTAGCCTGTGTCTCCTGAAATGGAGGGGTAGCAAAAGGGAGGTAGGACTTCTCCAAGTAGCCATTCACAAAACAGCTACAGAATGTTACTCTGAGGAGGGAGGAGTAACAAATGATCAGAAGGCTAGGGATGGCAGTGCCCCTGATTACCCTGACACTAGAGTTATGGACCCCAGTTTAGGAACTGAAGGGGACATGTCCCATGCCTTGGGAAAATGTGAGGATTTTGCTGCTGTTCCGAGAACTGACCCTAGTTTGGAGAGGCTGAGGGCTTGTGCAGAATCTGATGGGACAAAAGGGACATGACATAAGACATAGGGTATTTTCAGACAATGGGCTGTTGTATACACAGGACGTAAGGACAGAGAGAGGGGTGATGGACAGGCAGCTTGTCATTCCCCAGGGGTACCGTGAGTGGTTGCTCATGATCGCTCATGACATCCCCATGTCTGGACATCTGGACATCGCGTGGACCACGCAGCAATTGACCCAAAATTTCTGTTGGTGCAACTTCACGCAGCAGGTGAAGGAATATTGCAGGTCTTGTCACAGGTGCCAACAGATAGGGAAGGCAGGTAGTAAAACCAAAGCTGCCCTAATTCCCTTGCCCATTGTGGAGGAGCCATTCCAGAGAGTAGGAGTGGATATTGTGGAACCTTTAAGTACCCCAAGCTCCTCCAGGAAAAAGTTTATCCTGATGGTGGTAGATCACGCCACCTTATACCCAGAGGCATTCACCCTCTCCTCATTTAGGACAGACAAAGTGGCAGATGCCTTGCTAGGGATTTTATCCTGTGTCAGGTTTCTGCAGGGGGTTATCACTGATCAAGTGGGTACCTTCATGTCAGATCTGATTAAGCGTCCGTGGGAGAAGTGTGGGGTGGTGCAGAAACGCACAACACCTTACTACCCGCAAGTCAGTGGGCTTGTGGAAAGGTTTAATTGCACTCTAAAATCAATGCTCCAAGCATTTGCTGAACAGCATGGGAGGGACTGGGAGAAATACCTTCCCCACCTGTCGTTCACATGCAGTGGGGGTGCCCCAAGAGTCAACAGGGTTCTCTCCCTTCAAACTCTTCTATGGATGTAGGGTGCGTGGGCCCCTAGGGGTTCAGGGAGAAGCTGAAGAAGCTTATGGAGGTGGCCCAAGGCAAGGCAAGGCAAATTTTATTTTTCTAGGTGCCCAATCCCAGAGGCCATACATGATACAACCATCCAATAAAACAATAAAATTATCAGCAATAAATAACAGACCATATAATTAGATAAATAAGGCCTAAGTTAAAAACAGTAGCTAGAGTGGGCTATCCCAAAAATAAGATCTAGTATACAGTGTCTGGGAAGGCCTAATTAAACAGGGGGAATCTTGAGGTGGGCCTTGAATACCTCTTCTGAAGAGGCCTCCTGCACAGATGGTGGAAGTGAATTCCATAGGACAGGGCCAGTGACACTAAATGCTCTATCACTGGCAGTTTTTAGCCTCATCCTGGGAATCACAAGGAGGCCTCTAGAGGAGGAGCAGAGGGGGCAGACTGAGGCAGTGGGTGAGAGAAGGTCAGACAGGTATCCAGGGCCCATTCCATGTACAGCCTTAAAGGTGAGCAAGCCCACCTTAAAGAGGATCCTCCACCTGACTGGCTGCCAGTGCAGTTCATACAGTGCCAGAGTGATGTGGCAGTATTTCGACTGCCCCATCAACAACCTTTTGGCAGTGTTCTGCACTAGCTGCCGCCTGCAGAGGGTACCTCCACAGACCCCAAGGTAGAGCACATTACAGTAGTCAAGCCTTGATGTCACAAAGGTGAGCACCAAGGTGGGGAGGTCCAGGGGAGGAACTAGGGCCTTGATCCTGGCAATATTTCTGAGATGATAAAAGTTGGTCCGGACAACGGTTGACACCTGGGCTTCAAATGTCAATCTGCTGTCAAAGGTCACACCGAGATCTCGCACCCTAGAGGAGGCCTTCAAAGGCAAAGATCCCAGGAACAAGCCTGTTTTTGCACCTGAGGCCATCCTATCATGCCCTCTGTTCGACTCCACAACCATTACCTCCATCTTATCAGGGTTCAGTTGCAACCAGCTGGAGGCCATCCAGTCATTGATCTTGGCAAGACATGCATTTAACACTTCCACCGCATTTGATGTTCGAAGGGCAAAGGAAAGATACAGCTGGGTATCATCCGCACAGAAATGAAAAACCAAACTGTACTTCCTAATGAGTTCTCCCAGGGGCAGCATATACATGGCAAACAACATTGGTGACAAGACTGAACCTTGAGGAACTTCACATGACAGGAGGCTAGTTGAGGAGGAGGAATTCCCTATCACTACCCATTGCCTCCTATTCATGAGGTTAAACTCAAACCAGCAGATGACAGTGCCAGTGAGTCCACAGAATTCTCTCAGGTGGTCAAGCAACACACAGTGGTCTACCGTGTCAAAAGCTAAGGAGAGGTCAAGGAGAATGAGAATTGTCCCCACTCCTCAATCTCTAGCCCTGAGGAGGCCATTATGCACCTGAACTAATGCGGTTTCTGTGCTATGCCTTGCATGAAACTCTGACTGGAGAGGCTCATAGAAATCAAAGGCCACAAGGTGTTCCTCAAGCTGAAGCACCACAACCTTCTCAACTACCTTCCTAGAAATAGGAGTTTGGAAATTGGACGGCAATTCGACTTGACGTCAGGGTCTAAAGATAGTTTCTTCAGAAGTGGTCTGACCAGTGCCTCCTTCAAGGCAACTGGGAAGACCCCCTCTGAGAGAGAGCACCGGACGCCCAAGGCTACCACCATTGGCCATGTTATGGCTCACTGGTGGTACGCCCAGCCAGATGGTGGACACCCTGTCTGAGAAGAAGCAAGCAAACTCTTAGCATAAAGCCTTGGAAAAGGCTTTTTTCAGCTGTAGACAGGCTGGATTTAAAAGCCTGTCCACAGTCCGAAAGAGCACGGTTGGTTGTTTCTTCCCAGTAGCAATCTCCTTGGACAGGAACTCTGTCTTCTTACGGGTGATTGTCTGTGATACTCACCATAATGGGAGCGTAGGGCCAGTCTGTCCACCTCCAACACAGACCTCCACCAGCAGCTCTATAACCTACGATCCAAACTCTTCATCACCTTGAGCTCCCCATCGAACCACGGGGACCTCAAGTGAGAGGATTTGGGTTGTACATGGACTGGTGTATGAGAGTCAAGTGCTTCTGACATCACCCTATTATATGTGGCGATGGCCTCACCGGTACCCCCTATGCAAGCACTACCCACGCTAGATAGATCGGCTACTGCAAATGACCCGGTCAGTCTTCAGGTTGGTAACCTCGAGCCCCAGTGAGAAAACCAGGTCCAACATGTGGCCGCCTTGGTGGGTCACAGACGAAACTTCCTGTGTCAGGTCCAGAGATGACATCATCTGGAGGAGGTTATAACCTAGCCTAGAAGATTTGTTGTCAGCCCAAACATTGAAGTCCCCCAGAATTAAACATCTGGAGAACTCCAATGTTTCACTGATGATGAAACCAGCAACCTCCTACAGGAATTCACCTGCTGCCCCAGGGGGCGGTAAATCAGGAGAATCCTGCAACCTGCACCCAGACCCCCATGCATGGTCACACATTCAAAGGGTTCTGGTTTCCCCACTGGGTGCACGGTGAAGCCAAGTTCAGATCTAAAACAGATGGCCTCTCCCCAACCCCTACATTCTGCTCTGGGGCAGTGCAACACAGTGTACCCGGGGGGAATCATGGCCTCTAAAACCGGACCAGCATCGTCGCCCACCCAGGTCTTGGTGATGCAAGCCAAATTGACCATGGAAATCAAGTTCGCTATAATTGAGGTCTTGTTCCTGATCGATCTGGTATTGCAAAGCACTGCCCTCAGGGGATTGATGGATAGTGTTGCCCTTCTGGTTAGCAGCCCACTTGGTCTGGAGGGAACCCTGGGGAAGGGAACCAAACGTCTGTTCTCTCCCTAGGTTCCGTCAACACCCAGGGTGCATTCTGCACATGATAACCTCAATCCTACCCCAGTCTGCAAGGCACTTGGCTCCCTGCCATACCCGATCAATGCGGGACCTCCTAATCCTGTCCTCCCAACATCATCGAGCTGTAGTGGTCGAAGCTGGGAGGTCGGTAAATGGTCACAGATCAAGAAGCCTGGATACTCTGTACACAATCCTAGCCTACCCCCGACTCACTGACCTCCACAGACACATACTGTTCAGCTGGATAGCCCCCTGTACACCACTAGTCAAACACCAATCACACAAACAGCCATACCACTAATACAGTACTAACCCTAACCAGCCCCACACACACACACACACACACACACACACACACACCACACATACACACACTCAAATACAATTTGAAACCCCACACCCCAAGCCAACCCCCACCCAACTTCCTGCAGAGCAAAAAGTAATAGAAGGTGGCTACTTTAAATCAAGAGAGTAATACCCATAGATCCCTTCCTAATGAAGTTCAGACAACACAGAGCAGAGCAGTGTTATTGCCGATATTATTGTTAATGTTGAGCACCAATTACAGAGGAAAGAATTCTTCACTGCCTGAATAATGATGGAGGGCCCTCTCACTGATCTTCACCACAGGGCAAGATGTTATCTATGAAGTTATTTAAAGTTATTTGAAAATAAAGTGTCAGAAAAAGAGTGAGCTAAAAATCACCCCCCCAGCTACTCTCACTAGCCAAGGGGATCCGGAGCAAGCTGAAAATCACCACCCTCAGCTACTCTCACCAGCTAAGGGGGTCCAGAAAAAGTATGTTACCAAAGATGAAGTGGGTCCCAGATCAGGCAATCACTGTCCAATGCAGCCCCTCCCAAAGCAACCTGTCAGCTGCTCAGCAGAAACAGAAAATCTGGTACAATCGTGGAACCAGAGCTTGCACGTACAGCGCAGGTCAGGAAGTAATGGTCCTAATCCCAGTCCAGTAGGACAAGCTGCAGGCCGAGTGGGCAGGACCATACAAAATATTCTGACAGGTAAATGATGTAAATTATATTGTGGAACAGCCTGACAGGAGGCATAACCATAGGATGTACCATGCCAACATGTTGAAGCCATATGCAAATAGGGCTGACATGGTATTTGCAGTGTGTAGACTTGGGGAGGGGAAGTAAGAAGAAGACCCCCTACTGGACTTTCTGGAGGAAAGCAAGTGGGAGTACTCTGTTGAGACAATCAAACTGTTGCCCAGCTGACCCAGTAACAATCCCAGGAAGTGAGGGAGGATATAGAGGACTTTTCCCCGTTGTTTACGGCCAAGTCTGGATGAACCCCTTTAGCGACACATGATGTAGACACTGGGATGCAAGTGCCCATACAGCGGACAGCCTACTGGGTGTCTGATGCTGTCTTAAAGTACATTAGGAGGGAGGTGGAGGAAATGTTGGATTTAGGGGTAATCCAGAAATCCCACAGTCCCTGGGCCTCACCTGTAGTCTTTGTTCCCAAGACAGATGGTTCTACTCCCTTTTGTGTACACTATTGTGGACTCAATGCAGTCACAAAGTCTGACACCCACCCAATGCCAAGGATGGTTGAACTACTAGGCAAGTTGGGAGGGCCAATATACCTCACCACAACTGACTTGACGAAAGGGTATTGTCATATGGAGTTAACTGCTGACTATCCAGCCGAACAATAATAATCTAGTAGGATTATTTGAATTCTGGGTAATGCCTTTTGGAATGAAGAATTCCCCTGCCACATTCCAAAGGTTGGTTAACCAGGTTTTATATGGTACTGAAGAGTATGCAGTGGCTTATCTGTATGATATCACCTGCTTCAGTAACAGTTAGAAAGAACACCTATCTCACCTGAAGGAAGTGTTGGGCAGGATACAGAGGGCAGGGCTCACTGTCAAGGCTGAAAAGTGCCAGGTGGCTATGGTGGAAGTGGCATACCTTGGCCATGTAGTGGGGCAGGGGCAGCTTCATCCCAATCAAGCAAAGACTGAGGCAATAGAGGCATGGCCAACACCTGAAACCCATAAGCAGGTTAGGAGCATCCTAGGGACCTCAGGGTACTATCAAAAGTTTGCACCAAATTACAGTATCCTGGCAGCTCTCTTATTTGGCCTGCTAAAGAAAAGAAAGCCCCAAAAGGTAGACTGGGAGCCAGCCTGTGAATGGGCCTTCATACAACTAAAGGAGGCACTGTGCAGTGCCCCTGTGTTAGCCAGTCTAGATTACAATAGGCAGTTTGTTGTCCAGACAGATGCCTCAGATGTGGGGATTGGAGCAGTCCTCAGTCAGACCTCTAATCAGGGAAAAGATCACTCAATACTGTACCTTAGCAAAAAGTTACTTTCCGAGGAACAGGCATATTCCACAGGGGGAAAGGAATGCCTCACGCTGGTTGGGTCCCTGAAGAAATTTGAGCCGTACCTCTCTGGGAGATGCTTTGAGGTACAGACTGATCATAACCCCCTGGTGTGGCTAAATCGGATGGGAAAAATAAATGGTCATCTCTTAAGGTGGAGTATAGCCCTAGAGGCCTACAACATGGCAATTACACACAGGGCCGGATTGGCCAATGCAGATGGCCTATCTCACCAGTTAGAACAGTAACATAATTTGTGAAAACCTTACCATGCAGTAGGGGGCATCTTCCCACAAATTCAGACTAGGACAGAGGGATGTGGCAAGCTATGCCACTGCCTGTCAGATGTACAGATATATAGTGTTATATTCTGTTACATTTTGTGTATGTTAAAACTGCTACAAATGGAAATGGATGACAGGGTCACATAGCGCAAGAGAGAGAGAGAGACTGGATTTTTAAAATGTTTGACCGTCCTCTGTGCTGAGTGGGAAACCTGCTGGGCAGGAAGCCAGATTACTTCAAGGGCTGCTCAACAAGGATATGCCAAAATCCATTTGCCTGTAAAAAAAACCCTACACTTCAAGGGAGAGACTTTTGGTTCAGGAAACTGTTATAGTACTGTATATTACATCTTATGAGGTGAAAGGACAGGAATATCATTTCTGGAAGACCTGAGTGAATTCTCTTACAGGTATCAATTGTATTACCAGTAAGATAGTGAGACTTCAAACACAGCCAGAAAACTGTGTTGTGGAGAAAGCGCAAGAGTGACCTCTACTGGCCTAAAAGAGAAGGCCACCCTTGGGATCAGACACAGTTTTTTCAGGTTGGACTACAGGTATTTAAGATCTTCCACAGAGCATTTTGAGGACATTTTTGCTTTTGGACCCTCTCCTGACAAGACAAGACCAACTGCCAGCAGACACCGAAGGCCAGTGGCTGCAAGAGAAGGAAAGGATTCTTCAGACTTTATTTATTCTTCCGAACTTTCAATTCACTATGAACATTAAGGTAGAACATAAGATAACAGTTATAGTGCATTTTTTCATGTATATTTCCTACTTTTATTTGTGTTGTTCTGTGACCAAATTGATAAAACCTTTTAGTTGTAAATGTATGATAATTATTTAGTAAAAACATTTGTTTTAAGAGACCTGTCTGAGCAAGATTCCTATACTGTGTGTGTGACTGTGGGATGTTTCAGTAATAATCTGTGAGTAAACTGTTACTACTAAGGGGTGCATCATAATCTACCAAATTAAACAAGGGCCTGAAAAGGGAAAGTCTGTATAAAGATTGGGGGAATACCAAAGTCTCAAGGAAGGGTCTGTGGGGATTTGAACCAGGTTATTGCATGCCTTGTGGGAGAAGGCAGAATCAGGGTTACAATGTTACCCCAAAGAGGTTGTAACACCTGAAACTTCCCCCTTTGTGTAACAACCAAGAAGGGTTCATATTTGGCTACAAGACTTCAGACTAGTATTGTACCCTGATTCAGAGTAAAGAGGGGACCCTGGGACTTCGTGGTGAGTGTTCAGTTGTGAACTCAGCGAGTGCTATAGAAAGATACAAAGAGGGTACAGTATCCCCTATTTCCCCATCCCTGTCATGGATTGCACTTAGGAGTGGGCAGTATGAGCTCAGTGGATCAGACCCTCAGGAGTGGGTTTGTGACACCCCACCCTCTGATCGCTAGTCCACTTATAGAAAATTGAATCCCTGATGCCCAGTGCTCCCCCCTCTCTGTGACTGCTGGCCTGAAAGGTGTCAAAAAGTTCCCTGGCATCCTTTGGTCACCTCACCCACCAATCACCATCCTGTTAAGGGAAGAGATGTTCCTAGCATCCAGTGGACCTTTCCGGTCACTGAGTCCCTGTCATGGAATGTAAAACAACTCCCTAGCATCCAGTGGAACCTCCCCCTGGTCCCAGTCCCCATCTCCGGTATGGAACTCAGATACCCTGGCAGTTAGTGGTCTCCACTTACACCTTCCCCCAGTACCTGAACCCCATCCCTGTAGCAAATGCAGTAGTCTGTCTTGTGCAGAAAATCCGTCTTGCATGAATTAAACTTGTGTTGCAAAACATCACTCCACTGTACTCCGTGGTACCCAGTGGCACATCCACCCTCCTAATGTCCTTCCCCTTGCACATCCATAATCTCTGGCATCTAGCGGCCCCCAGTGACACTGATCACTCACCCTAAAACCCCCCTAACCTATATTATCGGTGCTGCAGGACTCCCTACAGTGACTGGCACAGCCTTCCTCATACCTCCTCTGCTGGCTGCTGTATGCACATTTGGAAAGGATGCATTCTATGTAATGTACAAGGTGCATGTCCTCTGTACAGTAATGGGATGTGCACTCTCTGGATATGCATTCAGCAGCCGACTGAGGAGGTGTGAGGAGGGCTGTGCTGGTTGCTATATGGGGTTCTGCCGCACCAATGATGCAGTCAAGGGGGGGGTTCAGGGTGGGTGGTTGGTGCTGCTGGGGCTGCAAGACACTTGGGATTATGGATGTGAAAGGAGAAAGGGCATTTGGAGGGTGGGGAGTGCTACTGATCACCAGGGAATACAGTGATGTGATTTCTGACAATGCAAGTCCGATTCATGCACCATGGATTTTCTGCACAAGACAGACTACTGCATTTGCTATGGGGATGGGGTTCAGGGACTGGGTGAAGGGGGAACCACTAACCACTGGGACATCTGAGTTCCATACTGGGGACAGGGATTGGGACAGTGTGGGGGTTCCACTGGACACTAGGGAGTTAGTTTTGCATTCTATGGCGGGGCTCGGTGACTGGGTCCACTGAATGCCAGGGACATCTCTTCACTTAACGGTATGGTGATCAGAGGGTGGGGGCTAACAGGACACCAGGGAAGATTGTGATACTTGTCAGACCAGTGTTCGCAGGGAGGGGAGATCACTGGACACCAGGGATGCTATTTTCTATGGGTGGAATGGTGATTGGAGTGGGGAAACCACTGGGCACCAGGGATACTATTTGCTATGGGTGGAATGGCAGTTGGAGTGAAGGGGAACCACTGACCACTGGGCACCAGGAACATCTTTGGATGACCAGACTCAGGCGGGCAGCTGCAGTATCTTTGGCTGCCACCAGGGCCTTGTGCTCCATTATGAGAGAGTTTGCAATGGCAGTAATTTGTGCTCATTCAGGTGGGAATTGCTGCCAGTGTAAACCTCTGACTATGCAGTTGCATCTGTATGTCGGGAGGCCCCCCTCCTTCGCATAGGCACAGTGGTAACTTAGCACTTGGGCGCTAATGGGGTTTGCTGGCACTTTGGGGGTGTCTGACAATAGACCCCACCCACACACTGGGCACAAAACCGGGTTTGCATGAGCAAACACCCATTTGCACCCGTGCAAACTTTTGAATATTGGGCCCCAAAAGTCTTTTGTGTTGTCTCAGCCCTGGCTATCTTTAGTAAACTAGATGCAAGAATTTGGATACATTTATATTTCCTCTAGCCCCTTACAGTATATTTAGAGACTGGATAATTTTTGGTATAACACTCTGTCTAATTAGTTAATGTATTAATTATTTACTCATTTGATAGCAGCAACATACTTTTTTATGCCTATGCCTTTGGTTATCAGGTTATTATTTGGTCTGTAATAATTTTTTTCTCTTCCACTGTATTGGACAAGGATTGCATCTTTTGATTTTCCTTTTTTTCTTAGTTTCTCTTGTATGCTTGATATACTAAAGTTGAATTGTATAAGTAACAGAACTTATTAAAACAATGAAAAGGAAGTTTAAACAATCATTTGTCAATGCAGAATGTTTGCTTGCTGGTATTGGCATTGGTAGTGCAAGAATTAGAGAGATGCATAATAGGAATGGCAGTGAAGTATTAAACTATCACCAACCCCAACCCCCTCCCTGCAGAGACTGATAGGCATTTGGGAGTGTGCCTTTGGGTCATCGGCTATAATGCTCATGCCATTCCGGCTCACTCCACCCTGCAGACATCAACAGGTGTTGCGGTGTGCCTTGTGGTCTTCGACTCCTATGCTAACCCCATTCCATAAGGAAATAAGCTGAGATGGGTGCAGTAGATGAGAATGGGGTGAACATGAGGGCCAAAGACCCCAAGGCACATCTCAATGCCTGTCACTGGCTGCAGGGTGGGGGTGGGGTGCAATGGCATGAGCATTACAGCCGATGACCTGAAGTCACATCCCCGGTGCCTGTCAGTCACTACAGGGTGGAGCGTTATGGTTGGAAACCCTAATGACCCAGCGTTTGTTGGTATTTTTGCTCCAGATTTTAAACATGGGCTTTTGGGATCCCACCTCATTAACAGTGGCATTATCATTTCGTTACTTAATCTCAAAAGGTGATTTTTGCACAGCGACTACATCATTCAGTGCCACAGGTGTGAAGTTATGAGTGTGTGTAGAAGCTGCACAATGCACGCCTGTAATGCAATAATGTTTTGCAATTTATTCACCACATTTTCAACATGGGCATTTTGGGACCTCCCCTCATGAGCAGTGCTTCTGTGATTTTGTTAATCTGTCCCAAAAGTTGATTTCCCGCAGTGACTGCGCCATTCTGTGCCACAGGTGCAAAAACACATTTCGGGCAGGATTTGAAAAATGACAGCTGTACTATTCATAGGGACATGTAAAAAATGGCCATGTTGAAAATCTGGAGTGAAAATATTAAAAACTGGTGAAGTTACGAGCGTGTGTAGAAACTGTGCAATGCACTCTCATAATGCAGCCATTTTTGGGAATTTTTTCACCAAATTTGCAGCATGGGTTTTTTGGGACCCCACCTAATGAATAGTCGATCCATTCACATATCTGGACTGTGTAGTATGGTACAGGCTGCATGCCCATTGGCTCACACTGTGGACCAATGGGTTTATAGCTCTACCGCACGGTGTTAGTCAGCGGGTGGCGGGGCGGCAGACGGGTGGGGTGCTGCCATCGCCGCTGACCGGGGGGATGGGGCGGAGGGGCTCAGTGGGCGGATGGGGAGGGGGTACCACTGGACCACCAGGGATATTGGACCTCTCCCTTCTAATACATATGCCCTCGATCGGGCTGCGAGCAGTCCACTGGACCACCAAGGATATAGGACATTATTCATTTAAACAAATGCCCGCAATCAGGTGTGAAGTGGTCCACTGAACCACCAGGGATATAGGATGTTATTTATTTAAACATATGCCCGCGATCAATCGTGAAGTGGTCCACTGGACTACCAGGGATATAGGACGAATCAGTTTTACACTTAAGCCCACGATCGGGCTGTGAGCGGTCCACTGGACCACCAGGGATATAGGACGTGTTGTATTTTATACTTAAGCCCACGATTGAGCTGCGAGCAGTCCACTGGACCACCAGGAATATTGGATGATTATTATTTTAACAGATGCCTACGATCGGGGCAGTGGGGCACTTTGCTGCGCTGTACAGGGGGTGTCGGTCTCCAACGGCTGCAGCCTGGCAGGGTGCCAGGAGCATGTCACCAGGGATCGGCGCACCTGCACATAAATAGGGCCATAATGACATGCAAATGGCCCCATTTGGGCCTTGCATGCATTATGGCCCCATTTGTATGTGCACTTTTGAATATCGCGTTTTTGCACCTAGCACAACAGAACTTGCGCTAGCGCATCCCCCTGATCCACTCTGGCCACTTGCGCTGGTGCAATGCCACTGTGCCATGTGCACTGCAGGTGGCCAGGGTGCGATATTCAATGTTTCTGTGCCATGGCGCAGCTCCATTGAATATCACTCTGTCAACACCCCTGCGCAGCCAAGTTGCACTGTGCCCAGGCGTGCGCCACAGCCTGGCTTAGTCTGAATATCCGGACCCTGACCTGCAGGTGACAATAGAAATCCCTATGTGATGGAAGAAATTCTCTTTGCATTTGTAAAAAGGATTTTGTTGTTTCTGTCACCTGTAGTTGACCTAAGGTGTTCAGTCCCCATTCAACATTAAATGTTTTATATTTAATCCATCTATGACTGTGCATTGTTTCTAGAAGGTACAGGTAATTTATTGTACAAAGGACATTGTGTTCTCCAAGAGCACATACCAAATTAAAGTGAGATGACTTCTACTGTAGGAGTGACTGAAGTTAATAAGGGTTTCCAGTGTCTATGGGCCTGGATTTAGCAAATAATGGCACTAAGTATAGTGATGAAGGAACAGTCCAGTGGCAAATTTTCAACTGGCATGTGGCAACATTGATAAAGTGTGTTATGTCAGTTGTTAGCCAGTAACTCTGTGATGTGGGCTTCATTATATAAATGAAGTTTTGTTTTGCTACATGATAATAGCTCTTAAAATGTCACACACTACAAAACAACTCATTTTATTTATTTTTTGTTGCACAGTACTTTAGTAATTGGGTAAGGCCCATTGGTAACATAAACCATACATAGGAGCAATCCAGACAGACACAGAAACAAATGCAAAACAGACAGCACACTATTAAACAGAAATAAAACAATAAAAAAGTAGAACAATTACATTATTTAAACAAATATTTCTGGTATTGTTTTTAAAAGTTTGCTGTGTTTTGACTTTCTCAAAGAAAGAGGCAAAACGTTAAATAATTTTGGGGCTGCATATTCAAATGAACACTGACCCAGAGTTTTATGTAAGGGAATTGATAAAAATGTAGTACAGTAGTTGATGACCAGAGGTTTAGAGGTCTAAGAAGTAGAGTAGGTCTGCCAGACAAACCAGAGGATCAGAAGCAACCATTTTGAAATAGGACTACCCACTAAAAAATGTAATGTGGCTTCTGGAGGAAGCCACCCCAACCTGTCATAGAGCTCACAATGCTGTTGCCTTCTACTAGGGCCCGATTCATTGATCGATGTCCTTTGTTTCTCTGGGACTTTAAATTTGATTCCAAGCTGTGTTTAAGGTCTCTTGGGGTAATATTGCCACATTGTTGATTCTGGTTTTGGGAAGTCTTACCCCCCCCCTTTTTTTCTCTTTGCCTGGGCATTTTGTGTTGAGCTGTCTGGGACCAAGCAGGAGCTTCTTCTGTTTCCTTCAAGGAGTTGGGGGTTATTGGGGGGGCTTCTAAGCTACTCTAGGGCCGGCCTTATTAGTCTGGTCTGGGGGTATCTGAAGCTGTGGGTCTTAGTGGTATAACTGGGCCTGATTAGGCAGTTTGGGGGTGTTGTGGGGAGCCTCCTGTGTCTTACAGTCAAGTTGATAGACATCTTCAACTTTATAAAAGACATTTTTTTCTCCATTTATGAACTTGCACTGAGTCTGCATACTGCTGTTTTTTGAATGTACATTTATATTTTGGACTCTGACCTGGTTTATCGCAACATTACTGGACTTTTATTGGAAGGACAGTGTGTGCAGTGAGAGGGCCTCACTGTCCT